>CM061262.1:99284969-104084969 GCA_030848825.1 Tadarida brasiliensis
TTGAAAAACATGCTCAGCTGCATGGACCGCTGTGCAGAAGTGGATTTCATTGCTGCTGTCAGGCTGCAAGTCATCTGCATAGTGAGGGCAGACCTTTCCTGTTTTCCCGTGGACTGCTGAATGTCTTCACAACACACTGAAGAAACTGTAGGACGCGGTGAGGACTGCTCTGGGTTCTGAACAGATGCTGTGGTTGGCCACCCAGGTCCCCATTTTAGGACTGAAGCACTCGTTCCTCAGCTGCCCAGAGTGGTTGCTCCTAACACCCCGAGGGACTCTCCTGCAAGGACTTGCCCTCGGCTGAAGGGAGGGACCTCATCCTGGGTCACAGGCCCTTCCCCATGCAGCTTGCATCTTGGGCAATGTGAGGGTGTGAAGACCTGGCCTTTTCTCCTATTTCAGCATCTTTCCAGGAAACCTGACCTAAGAGAGATTCATTCGTTGTTCTTACAACGAGTTATGAAGGTACTGAACCATTTCGGTATTGTCCATCATGTGGTTTTATCAATCAATCAATCATCAATCAATCAAACAAACAACAGGTATTTATTGATCACTCAGTGGTATAAGACTCAGAAAAACAAAATCTATAAAATAATATATATATATATGAGTAATAAGTTTACTTAGTTTTCTGCTTCTCGGTATTCTCTATAGAAATTCAAGTATAACGTTGAGTACCAAAATTAAAAAAAATTTACTTATTTTTCAATTTTTGTCAGTTTCAAGAAGTTAGAGTACAGAATAGATGCTACTCCAAGTAAGCAAGAAGGGATTTATCACAGGGTATTAAGTGACTTACAGAAAGAATCATGTGAGGACTGAAGAAACAGACTTGAGGTTGAACTTTCCAAAGCAATTCCCAAAGGCACACCACAGAACCAAACCACCAAGAGAGCTGCTGTTACTTCTACAACCAGAAAGCCAGTGGATCCAGAAGCTGACTGATACCACCACCATCTGGAAGCCCCACCTTCAGGGGCCTCCTGCTGCCGACTCCAGAACCTCGCTGCGCGTACTGCCCTCTGGGCCGGGACGTGGATGCCTTGCGTGCCTCTCAGGACCCACGGGTCTTGTGACCACATGCCAAGTCCTCTGCTGCGGATGCCACAGAAGACCCAAGGTGTCCACACACGCTTGCCAACAGGAACAGAGGTGGCAGGAGAGGTGCGGCCACTGCCATCTTCCAGATCTCACACTTGGACATCCGACTGGCCAACCTCACATGACACCGGCATCTTTGATCCAGGGGTTCCAGGAAACATAACGTTTTGCTCCCCAGTGTCGGAGGTATAGAAAGGCATACGGGAACAATGTTTGTCAAACTTTAGACACACGCTACTGTAAAATTTATTTGACTCTTTGACTCACGTACAACCAGTCGCATTCCCGTCTACCTGAAACCGAAGGTTCTCGCCGCCCCCGATGGCTTCTCCTCTGCTCCGTGCTGTGCCGCTCTGCTGTTCTCCAGCCCCTCCACTCCGCTCTGAGACATGGGTCTTCACCCGCCACACTGATTTCATGACTGGCTAACGGAGGGCAACTGGCATTTTGAAAAAGATACTGCACTACAGGAAGGGAGAAATGGACGTTGGGTGCCAGTCTACCGTATCCACCACACACTCTGTTCCCTCCCCTGCCCCGAGTTAACGATAAGGATTTAAGGCTGCTCACAGCAGGGACTTAGTAATATGATATAGTGTCTGGAGGACTGAGGCTCAGGAGAGTGGGTTGTAGTCCTTGCAACAAGTGTTTCCTTTTGTAAGTGACAGTGTACTGATGAGCCTACTGGCACTCACCTGGGAACATTCAGAAAATGGGGGATTGGTACCTCGTAATTTTTAGTAAAAGATGGATTAAGCTCATAGGCAGTCTTGATGGCAAAAGCCCTTGAGGATCCAGTGTTGTACTCCTAAAAAATATCCGTTAATTAAGTTCCTGGTTATGCACGTAGGTGTGAAATCTCGTGGTTCATTCTGAGCGCAGGACGGTAGGTATTGAACGTGAGGTGTGTGATTAGTTCACCGACCCCGCGTCTGGAAGGCAGTTGTTAATTTCACCATTAAGGCTTGTAAAGACTTTAATCCCTTAATGTAGAGCTTTTAGGTAAAAGTATTATTATTTTTTTTGTATTTGCCAATCCTAAAGCTTTCAATAAGAACTTTTTTCCTAATGTAGTGTAGGTTTGAAGGTAATTGGTTTTAATAAAGAAAAGCCTGTTGGGAAGGCAGAACAAATCAGCATCTACCAGTTGCTTATTCTGTGCCAAGTGGTGTGCCAAGCATTTCCACCTACAATAACTCACCTAATCCTCGCGATTCTTAAAGGAGAACTATGCCACTCATTTTCACAGATGAGGGGAAGGAGAGGCTAAAGGGATTAAAAGGGGCTCGCCGGAGGTTGTTACCCTGGCAGGTGGGAGAGTGTGGGTTTTCACTCAGCCCTGGCAGACCCAGCTCTTGCTTCCCTACTGGGACACGCTGTCTCCATCGCTTTTGCTCTTGGTGCAAGGTGAGTGTAAGTGAAAAAATACCCCAAACAGACTTTATGAGGAAGACTGAAATTTTCATATGTTAGAGAAAGAGACAATCTCATGGGTACGTATGATGCCCTTTTTATCTGTTTCCTGGGCCACCCCTTGCTCTTCAGCGGACCTTGTTATCTACAAACGACGGGGAATTGTGTGAAGCTTATTCCTGGGCATTATTTTAGTTTCGTATCTTTCGAGATTGCCTTTTGCTCACGATCTTGTTTAAAGGCACTGGAAGAATTGGTAAGTAGTGAAAAATACTCCCCTGGGCATCCCCTTCTTGTGAGCTTAGCTGCCTGTGGGGCTTGCGTTGTGCCTGGCTGCAGCCACGTGAGGAATGCAAAGCTCCTAGAACACATGAAAAGAAGATCTTCACAGTGTTTATGCCTCTTTAAACTTTGGACTTTTAATTCAATATTTGCTTTTGAACTTTTCCCTCTTTTAGCAAAAATACACAAAATGAAGTAAAATATTTGGTTAAAAGGAGCGCTCTTCAGGGTGATTCTCGCCCAGGCAATCTGACTTTCTTGCCCTCAGCATCGAGGTTGGGCTGACACAGAAACCCACAGGATGTGTACTGTAGGACTTTGGAGGACAGGGTTCATGTATTTTGAGGATCATATTGCCTTTTTTTTTTTTTTTTCTGGCCAAGTCAAACAGCTGATTTAAAACTGTTCTTTGATTATGTCTCAATAAGTAAGCTAACACACAGTCGACATTGTTCTGTTGATAGTCCCTAGAAGGTCCGCCCCAAAGATAATGAAATCCCTCCAGCTTTTCGCAGAGTATGTAATCAGTGTCCAGAGACGCTCTGAAGAGCACTTAATCTTCATAACAGTAGTTACCATCTATGTACCAGAGAGTGCAGCTGAGCTCTTCATGACCTTCATGTAATTCAATCCTTCCCTCAACTCTCCCAGGCAGATACTGTTGCTGGCCTCCTTTTAGAGCTGAAGAAACAGTCTAAGGGCGTTAGCTGGCTGGTGTCTGATACCTGCTGGGTGGTCTAACCATACCATTCCCCCGGGCTCTTCTGCCTCCTCCAAGGAGGCCCTGGAGCGAGAGCCTGGCCAGCCTCAGTGGCAGAGGGACTGTACCTGTGCGTGTGCATCAGCCAGCGACTTGGAAGTCTCAATGAGTTGGACAAGGAGGACAGCCGAGCATTGTCTCTGTGTTGATGGGAGCCTACTCTGACTCACTGGTTTGGGAATTAAGACGACCTACTTCAACCTAATGTTAAAGGTTAATTTTTAGAGACATGTCACTGTTGCTGCAGTGGGGATCTCTATAGCGTTTGTTTAAGTATGATAACATGGGGGTGAAGAGCATGGACCTTGGGGCTGGACTCCCTGGACCCTCATCTGAACCCCACCTCCACTGTTTGCTCCCATCTCTGGGCATCAGTTTTCTCAGCTATAGCGTGAGACTTCACAATGGTACCGATCTTCTTGAGTTGGGATGAGGGCTAAGTGAAGTAATAAATATAAACTGTTTAGTCCAATGCATGCTACATCATAATTGTCAATATATGTTAACTATTATTAACATCAGGCCCTTACTATGCCCAATCATCATGTTTTCATATTTAATGCCTTTGTTCTTAGACTAAATCATGGCAATCAAATACTGGTATTGATGCCCTTGTACAATCCTTCCCTACTCCACAGTGACTCTGGCCATATGACTTGCTTTGATCAATGGGACATCAGCAGGTGTGATGTAAGCAGAAGTTTGATAAGCACTTGCATGTTGGGCCTGCCTTGCCTTGTCAGAACCCAGATGCCATACAAGAAAGATTAGACCCACCTGGTGTTCTTGGAGAGAGATCCTAAGGCCACATGTAGAGAGAGCCTGCGCCATCCCAGGGTTCCAATTGAACCCAACCATGAGCCAAATTTTCAGCCAAAAGCAACCACATGGGAGATTCCAATAATAAACAGAAGGACTGCCCGTATAACTCAGAGCATCATGAAAAATAATAAATGAGTATTGTTTTAAGCCACTGATTTTGGGGATGGTTTGCTATGCAGCAATAGGTGCAGAAACACCTTCTGCAATGTCTGCGTAATTCTGTAAAACATAACCTTCTACCAAAGCTGTAGTAATGCAAACACAGCACTAACATGATACTCCTGGTGGAAAACGGACAGCTATGGGGGAAGAGAAGCGTTTTCAGAGTTCAGAGTGACACATCTGCACCGTGGGCCCACGTCCTGTTGCCAAGAGGCCCGTCAGAAGGCTCCTAGGGAGTTGCCAGGACTCCTGCCTGATGGGAAAGCCATCGCCGTGGCTGCTGGCCTGCAGAAACACAAAAATACCCCACAGGCACTCCGACCGCCTTGCCACAATAATTGCAACTCACATTCCCATTTGCCAACAAAACCAGTGTTTACAACAGAAAAATAAGACAATTTATATTTTCAGAAACAAATGTTTTATTTGGAAAATGTCAGTGCCAGTTGCACCCTAATGGTGTTTTTCCAAAACATGCGGTTAGTAAGAAGAGTAGAGTAAGGACTTGAGTTATTTTAAGAGAGCTTTAGAAGTTGACTAATGGTATTTCAAGGGATACGAGCCTGTTTGCACCGCGGCTGCTGTTTGCTACACGGGCCAACTGGAGTCCACGCACCGAACCCTGCTGCATCTCGATGCTTCTGCTTCCCCTTCCCGAACCGCTTTTTCTTCAATGCGTGAGATGATCTAAATGGAGTGGTTTGGACACTGGAGAGGATTATAAATTCCCAGGGGAAAAATACATTCAATGCATGGCTAGGATAGAATGAATAAGAATCAATTTTGAATGAACAATTTTTTAGAGAACATCGATTTTATTTTTTGGAGCAGTTTTAGGTTTGCAGCAAGACTGAGTGAAAGGCATAGAGGTTTCCTACATTCCCTCCCCCGTCCCCTCACACGCAGACTCCCCCACTATCAAAATCCTGCACCGGGGTGCTGCACTTGGTCCGGTGGCCCCCCCTGCACATGCCCTCTGCAGTCGCTCCGAGCCCGTCGTTGACACTGGGGTCACTCTTGGTGGTGTGCTCTCTGTGAGCTTTGCCAAATGTTGAATGACATGTGCCCATCATCATAGTATCATTCGGAGCAGTTTCACTGCCCCAAAAATCCTCTGTGCTCTGCTCATACATTTCTCCTCTCAACCCCTGAAACCACTGATCTTTTCCGACCGTCTCCATAGTTCTGCCTTTTCCAGATGCCATATTGTTGGAGTCACACAGTGTATGGTTTTTCCAGATGGCCTTCTTTTACTCAGTAATATCCATTTAAGGTTTCCTCCGTGTCTTCTGATGGCTCGATAGCTCATTTCGTTTTAGCTCTGAATAATATTCCATTGTCTGGATTACCACACTTTATCCATTCCCCTACTGGAGGACATGTCGGTTGCTTCCAGGTTGTGGCAGTTATGAGTAACGATGCATCCGTGTGCAGGTTTTTGTGTGGATGTGTTTTCAGCTCCTTTGGGTAAATACCACGGTGCATGCTTGCTAGATCATAAGGTAAGAGGATGTTTAGTTTTTTACGAAACTGCCAAACTGTCTTGGAAAGGGGTTATACCATTTTACACTCCTACCAGCAATGTCTGAGAGTTCCTGTTGTTCCACACCCGTGCCAGCGTTTGGTGGTGTCAGTGCTCAGATTCTGGTCATTCTGTTAGGTGTGTAGTGGCATTTCATTACTGTTTCGATTTATAATTCCCTAATGACATATGATGTGGAGAATCTTTTCATATGTGTAGTTCACCTCTGTATATCTCTTCTGGTGAGGTTTCTGTTCAGCTCTTTTGGCCATTTTTTTAATTGGGTTGTTTGTTTTCTGATTGTTGACGTATGTGTTCTTCATATTTTGGATAACAGCCCTTTATCAGATATGTCTTTTGCAAATATTTTCTCCCAGAACAGGTTTTTGTAAGGTAAGCATCTTTGGAAGATTTAAATTAATCTTAGCGTGGTGTAAACAAAAAATTAAAAAAGAAAATTAAGAACAAATAGAAATATATTGGCTATCATGGTCAAACTCTTGGCAAAGCATTGGTAAATTGTTGGTTCTGTCACAAATCTGATAAATCTATGTGAAGGAGAATGTAATAAAAATTCTTTGTCAGTTGCAAAATGAAATTATGAAAGTGATCTGAGAACAGTAATCTAGAAAAGGCTGAGAAATAGGGAAAATCTTAGAGAAGAGAGGAACTTGTCAGTGTGTTTCCATTGTTTTGCTCTGTGTCACTGTATTATGGTTGTGTGTCTGTCTCCTCTACTAGACTGTGAGCTCTTGAGTCATAATATCTTCCTAATATCTGAATCGTTCCTTCATCTGAGTTGAGACATAGCAGACCTTCAGTACACATTTCTTGAATAAATAAATGTATGCATGAATGTATCCTAACTTAAACATATTCTAAAGTTTCTATGAAGTTGGATTTGTCAGAAGCAATCTTAAATGTTATGTGGGGCACTAACACATTTGAGGACCTTATTACACAGTGGTTAAGAGCTTGAGTTTTGAAATCCCAGAGATCCAGCTCTGAGCCCTGATGATTCACGACATTCAAGCTGTGTGATCATGGACAAGGTATCTTTCTTATCCTCAGCAATAAAATGGGACCCAAAGGAATGCCTGTCTCATAGAGGCGGTTGTGAGAATTCAGTAAGAATGCAGGTGGAAAGTGCCTGGCATGTGGCAGGGACTCAACAGATGTTAGTTGTTATTATGTTAAGTAAACGAACACGATGAACAAACAACAATGAAATCGTATTTGCACAAGCCAGGGGAGCAATGCCAAGCCTCGCTGGTGGAGACAGCAAACCCCTGGAATCCAGAGGTGCAGTTCGCATAAGACTATGTGCTTGGAGGCAGGAGCAAGCTTTGCCTTGGTACAGGGTGCTCTGGGCTGGTGCATCTTTTTGCTGATATTTGTCCTCTATATTGTGGTTGACCTTAGGCCAAGGACACTTGCACTTAAGGACCCTTGTGGCACAGGCATATTCTGACCGTAGGCAGGGCAGGAACGGGTAAGAGGACCAGGCTGTGGGCCCATTCACTTCCAGATGGCCAGCCTGCAGTAACTCACGAGTCCTTACAGCGCTACACACGGCCCTGCAGAACTCTGAGATCCCAACTGCTGAGATTCAGATCGATTCCTAACAACCAGGGATGTCTTAGTTTGCTATCAACAGGCATAAAACCCCAAAGAAAACATTGTTGCTGCCATGATTACTAAATCCTGCTGCACAGTTTACTCCATGGTCTAATATGGAAGAGAGAGCTAAGGTTGACAAGAAATGAACTGTGAGAGCTATTGATGTCTTTGCAGAGGAAGCCAAAACATGTGCTGTTGCTTCTATTAGGAATTGATGTTCATCTTGTGTAGTAGTAAAAGGCTTCACTGGAGCGCTGTTGGGAGCAGATGAATAACTATGGCCAGATAAATAAATGATCTCATCTTCAGTGAGTCCCATGAAAGTGAAGCTGCTTACGTGGAAAAGAACCAGCATATGGCCTTGGGGAGGTTCTTTGGTTCCAGACTTGGTCTAGTTACGAGTCTCAAGGACAGAAACATTTACTACATTCAAAGAATGACAGCTGGCTTCTTATGGCTCCCCGTGACCTGTCAACCCCCTTTGTAAAACCTGCTCCAAAAATACAGCAGCTTTTTCCATCTGATGCTCAGTCTGGGTCACACTGACTGCAAATGACAAGTAATAGTGTAATATATATTTTGGTACATACAAGTAATTATTGACTATATGTGTGTATTTCTTCTGTGTATCTATGTATGTATGTATCTATCTATCTGTATCTACCCACCTGTTATCTCCACCGAATTAGTCCTCTCTGAAGTATTAGAAACTGTGCTAGAAATAGGTGTTCTATGGATTCTTCTCTGACAACCAGTGTTTTTCTGTTGAATTAATAGAAATGGAATTCCCTGACAATGTGATTTCTTTGCAACATTCATCTTTGAAGGCGTTTCTAGATCCCATATATGTAATACCTGCCATATATGTGGTGTTTATGGAACTTCTGCTATTGGCCGGCAGTCCACAGGGAGAAAGGAGAAAAGAATTGCTAACCCGTGTATTTGTATATTTATTCGTGAAAATAATATATGAATAGATTCTCCTTGTGAATGAATAGTAACAAAAAATCAAGTAAAGTTAAAATTTCTGTTACCATTCATAATTCAATTTCTCTACCCAAATACAATCACTGATAACTGATATCAGTTTATAAATATATGTAAGTGTGTGTGTATGTGGTGGGAGGGCAGAGGGAGGGAGGGGGAAGAGAGAGAGAAATTTTTGGGTGTATTTTAAACATAAATGGTATTACATAGTATGTGTTTCTCTACATCTTGCTTTGTGTCACTTAATAGGATGTCTTGGAGATCTTTCAGTACATATGGATGTACTCCCCTCCCACAGTATTCTGCACAGTGTCTCATAACATAGATATTTCCTAAGTTATTTAGTCACACTGTTGGATAGTCTCAGTTTTTCACAATTAAAAACAGTGTTGCAATGAAATACGATCTATGCATCACTGTACATATTTCAAGCAATGCAGGCTGGCTGGCTTGAAGTGTGCACTCCTGCCCTGGCCATTTTGGCTCAGTGGTTAGAGCATCAGCTCTCGGACTGAAAGGTCCTGGGTTCGATTCTGGTCAAGGGCATGTACCTGGGTTGCCCCGGTTGGTGTTGTGCGGGAGGAAACCAGTCGATGTGTCTCTCTCATATCGATATCTCTCTCTCTCTCTCTCTCCCTCCCTCCCTTCCTTCCACTCTCTCTAAAAGTCAATGGAAAAATATCCTCGGGTGAGGATTAACAACAACAGAAGTGTGCACTCCCTTCGCAAGTTGCTTTCCTACATGGCTGACCCAGTCGACTTTCAGAAGAGTATGAGAATACCCATTTCTCCAGCAATTGATACTATCAAATTTAGAAACTTTGCTCATCTGATTGAGTGAAAAATGGTGTGTGGCTCTTTTATTTTGCATTTTCCTGATGCAGGAATAGTCAGAGGTAGCCAGGGGTAGCACAGGTCCTCTGCGAAGCAGAAACCAAGACTAGATGTGTTCAAGAGGTTTATTAGGGAACATGCTGGTGAGGAGGAAAGAGGAGAGAGCAAACGATGCGGTGAGAGCCGTCAGACCACCCTGCAAGTCTGGTCCCATGAAAAAGGGAGGGAGGGCGAGGGTGGGGTAGGAAGACTCGCAGACTACAGTGCAGCTTGAAGAACCTCATCCTGGCCAGTGCGGTGCCCGGTAGCCAACGTCTCCTGTCCAAGGAGACCTGTTCTGTTGCCTGGCAGGAGTCCTGTGCCTAGCAGCCCTGCCCTGCTTAGTCACCGGCTTGAAGCAGCTCATTGTGGCCTCAGTGTGAACACGGAGTGGATTTACTCTAGCAGCCAGGACGGCCGTCAGTGATGCCCCACAGCAGAAGGCGAGGGATGCATTTTCATGGCCACCATCGACCCTTATTAACCACTTGGGTCTCCTTCCTCCAGGAAAAGTTTTTCTGTAAAGGGTCACATAGTATTTCAGTCCTCTCACAAGTACTCGGCTCTGCCATTATAGCGGTAAAGCAGCCATAGCCTATATGCAAATGGCTGGGTGTGGCTGTGTTCCAATAAAACTTTATTTACAAAAGCAGCTGACAGGCCGGCATATGCTGTCATTGCCTGGTCCCTGGTCTAGGAGATGCCTGTTTATATGTATACTACCTGCTACTTGAAAGTTCTGCAGAATTTGCCTGTAAAACTTCAGATCCAGTGCTTTTCTTAGGAGATAGACTTTGCTTAACTTCCTAATTTATTCTATGCTTACTAGTATATTTAAGTTTTTATTTTATTTTTGTACCAATATTTATAATTCATATATTTTTAGAAGTTCAACCATATTATGTAGATTTTACTTCTCTTGCTACCAATTTTTAAAATCTAGTCTGCCCTTGCTTTTCAAAATCTTTGTATTTATCACCTTTTTATTCCACTCTTTAAAAATTGATGTTTTATTTTGGATGACCTACATAAACATTTTAAAGCATCTATTACAAACAACTATAAATCAAAATAAATATATAGAACTCAAGGCAATATCAGTTCGTCTGCCGCAATCTGGATGTGCTGTGGATGTAGAAAAGCAGCAGCTAGTTATGAGGACGCACTGTTAGCCTAAAGTAGTTAGGCCAGTTCCTTAATATTTTTTAAAACTATCCATAAATAAAATCACATACTGAGTCAAGGCATCTAACTGCCATCTGGATTCATGTTTGTTAAATTACTGGGGCTGTTTATAGTGGCTCAGAGCACAGATTTTGGAGTTAAAAGGCTTATACGCAAATCCTGGCTCCTCGATTTGCTAGCAAATCAGCTAACTGCTCTGCTCCAGGTTCTTCTTTGTGAGATGGAGTTAATAAGAGTATTTACCTTGCGATACTGTGTCAATTAAGTGAGTTAATGAGTGTAAGGAGCTTAGACCTGGGCCTGGTACAGGTAAGTGCTGTCTATTGTCTGTGTCAGTCTCATGCGGCCCACGAATACAGGTTCTTGCTTTGTTCCGCAGCTCTGCCTGCAAAGGTTTTACTCCGCATGGTTTCGTTTCTTTGAGTCTTTCTTTGATTAATTTTATGTAATCACTGATGCACTTTTTGTAAGATTCTTTTTTGAAGTTCAGCAAATGATGGCTTATGACTCTGTCTCCACCAGAGATCACTGTGATCTCTGTTGATTCACCCTCAGAATTTCAGCAGAGGTGCCCCCACAGTGAGGGAATGAATCATCAGTGGTCCCCACCACCCCAGTGGCCATCTTCCCTCCACCTCTGGGCACTGCACGTTCACAGCCTTCAAGATACTCCCACCTTCACACTGTAGTTTCCACTGAGCATCCCAGATGGGGGAGGGAACAGATGGCGGGGCAGCTCCGATGCTGATTTGGCAGGGTTGGGGGAGGGGCCCTGGGCATGAGCACAGTACTTTGGGGAGAGTGTTGCAGTGAGAGGACAGGAAAAAAGAAAGTCATGCAGAGAGCAGCTGATATTATTATGCCTATTTTACTGTTCTTTTCAAAGAAAACCTGGAAGTATTATTGGTCAATAATTTAAAAATTAACTACTTAGTTTTATTTTCAAATTTATTGATTTCTGCATTTCTGTTTTTTCATTCCTTTTTTTCTACATTTTTAAGGGGGCGTTATTTTGTTCTTTGCTTTTTTGAGCTGAAAGCTTATGTCATTTATTTTAGTCTTTTTGGTTTTCTAATGAATACATTTAAGGCTATGAACTTTCCTCTGAATACTGCTTTAGTGGTATCCCATTGGTTTCTTGCCCCCCACTTCACAGTGTATTAGTATCCTTTTCAACATTCCAATGCTCATAACACTATTTAACTATCTAGCTATTAAAAAAATAGCTTTATTTGCCCTGTCCAGTTTGGCTCAGCAGTTAGAGCATCCGCCTGTGGACCAGAGAGTCCTGTGTTCGGTTCCTGCTAGGGGCATGTACCTCAGTTGCAGTTTGTCCCTGGCCCTGGTTGGGGTCGTGTGGGTGGCAGCCAGTCGGTGTGTCTCTCTCACATCGATGTTTCTCTCTCTCTTCCTCCCTCTCTCCCTCCTGCTCTATCTGAAGATAATTGCCAAAAAAAAAAATTGCTTTATTGAGATATAGTTAATATAATACACAGTTCATCAATTTAAAATGTACAATTGTTTTTAAATATAAAGGGTGGGACAACAGTAGGTTTACAGTTATGAGTACACAAATACAAAGTTTATTCTGATATTATTTATTAATTATTGTATTATTTTCCATATGAACAATTATAAACCTACTTCTTCTCCCACCCTGTGTTTGTAATGTGTATAACCACCAACCACACTCTAATTTTAGACTATTTTTGTCTCCCCGAAAAGAAACCTTATGCCTCCCCTCTTCCCACTTCTCCTACTCCTAAGGCACAACCAATCTTTTTGTCTTTATATATCTGTCTATCCTGGACTCACACATAAAGAGAATCATATAATATGTGGCCTTTTGTAACTGACTTCTTTCACTTAGCGTAATGTTTTCAAGGTCATCAATGTGTCATTCCTTTTTCTGGCTAAATAATATTCCATTGTATAGATATAACACATTTTTAATACATTTATTAGCTGGTGAACATATGGATTGTTTTAACTTTTGGTATTTATAAACATTTATAAACAAAATGCTGCTATAAACATTGAGTATAAGTTTTTGTGTGGAGCTATGTTTTCATTTCTCTTATTTATACACTTAGGAGAAAAATCTCTGGATCATATGGTAACTCTGACTTTTCGAGGAACCGCCAAACTGTTTTCCAAAGCAGCAGCACTATTATACATCTGCACCAAAATGCACGAGGATTCTGATTTTTCCACATCCTCTCCAACACCTGCTGTGGTCTGTCTTTCTGACTAATGTAGTCATCTTAAAGGATATTTTTCTAGTTATCATTAGGTAGAGTGGGAGTGAAGGAAAGAGAGAGAGAGAGAAACATAGATGTAAGAGAGACATATCGACTGGTTGCCTCCTCCATGACCCAACCAGGGCCGGGGACGATCCACAACCGAGGTACGTGCCCTTGACTGGAATTGAACCTGCGACTCATTGGTCCATGGGCCGAAGCTCTACTCGTTGAGCCAAACTGGCCAGGGCAGATTTAGAAATATTTGTAGTCTGACCTTTGAAATGTCTATTTCATTGCAGCCTTGCACTCAGAGTTACTGATGAAAAGTCTGATGTCAGTATGATTCTGTTTTCTTAGTTGATGATTTTTAAAAAAACATATATATTGTTTCTTTATTGATTTTAGAGAGAGAGGAAAGGAGAGAGAGAGAGAGATAGAAACATTGATGAGAGAGAACATCAGTTGGCCGCCTCCTGCATGCCCCCCACTAGGGATCTGGCCCACAACCTGGGCATGTGCCCTGACCGGGAATTGAACCGGCGATCTCCTGGTGCATGGGGCGACGCTCAACCACTGAGCCACACTGACTGGGCGATGATCTGTTTTTATTCTCTCTCTCTTCCAGACTTCAGGATTTTCTCTTTATATTTGATGTACTGAAATTTTTACAGCCATGCATGGTGTGATTCATTTTTTAAAATTCACTTTTGTCTTTCAATCTGATATCTTTTCTGTTTGTTCTGGAATAGTTCTCTTTCTATTATTGCATTGAGTATTTCCTCTCTTCTATTTTCTCTATTCTCTTCTTTAGGCACTCTTATTTTTTGAATATTTGAATTAAAGAAAGTAACCTAAAAAGGAAACAAAAAGTTAATCAACCACCATGCTAGAAGTACAAAGAGTGTCCTTGATAGGTAAAAAAACCATGAGAAAGTTCATACATACCAAACAGATGTTCCAAGATGAACTTGTTGGAGGAAAATACTGCCCAAGCATACAGAGGCGAGGCGTGCTAGCAAGGTGGCAACAGCTTTAGTGGTGCCCTTAGCTAGATGTGGAACCAAGAGGTCAGAAGAGAGGATGCCTGGTTGAGAAATAGCTCCAGGAAGACATAGACAGCAGCCAAGTAACAAATGACAAAATTGTCATCCTCCAGCTGAAAATGTGAGTGTTGGGGATTGGCTCGGACAGGCACAAAGTGCCCTAGCAGGCGGGTGTCACCTAAGAGTAGTGGGGAGCATTGCTCCCCAAAACTAGCAATTCATCCAGTGGTAACATATTCCACTCTCTACATTTTCAGGGGAAGGTTTTGGTAGAAAGATAACAGTGTTCACAGACAAGCTAATGATAAAGTTCGAATTAAAAGTATGCATGAAACCAAGACTAAACATCCAGGGAGGAAATTACCACGAAAGAAAAAAGGCTTCAAAGTCAACAGAGAAAACGGAGTTAATAGAACATACAGAACCTGAGTTTAGAATAGACACTATTAAGTGTCTACAAACACCTCAGGGAGATGTACATGATACTGTATCCCTGTGAGAGAAACAAATAGGGACCTCAGGAAATACAAAGGTGATGTTGGGACACAAAAGACTTCGGTAGATGAGATGAATAGCAGAATCTAAGCACAGGTGAGGATTAGTGAGCTAGGAGATCAGGTCAAAAAATTGTCTCAGATCACAGCCCAAAGGACATTACACAAAAAATAAAGTAGGAGCTGGATCTTACTTTTTTCTTCTTCTCATTGTTAGGGTTATGGAGCTGGGATGAGGTGCTCCAGTCTACCGGCTTGTTTGTCTTCCACCTAATTTAAACCTGTCCTAGTGCATATAGAGATTTCCTTTGAGATCCAAGGAAAAATCACCACAATTACCCAGTAATGTGAATAACAGGAACAAGATTTGTTTCTATTTCATTCTGACAACGTATTTTCCAAAACTAACATATCAATTTAACCAATATTTGTTGACTGCCTTCTCTATGCCAGGCACTGTGCTAGGTTTTGAGGATACAGTGATGAATGAGACCATACCGGTCATTTAGGAACTCTTGGTGAAATCCAGAAGTTTGAGAAAACAGTAAGGAATTGCTGTCATTCAATGTCTATTACTAATAATCAATATTTGCACACAAAAAAATTACAAAGTGCTTTTTAATACAAAGGGCATTTGGTTTATTTTCATGCAATCTAAGATGTAGGTATTCTTTTTATTTTTTAATCATTATACCACTTTACTATGAGAAAACAATTGAACTAGTTTTTCTCAAAGTGCACAGATGTAAATTATTATAGTTTAGCAATAGATTAGTAAATGACACAAGAAAGATGATGAGAAACACAACTCTAATTCCAAATTGCAGATCTTGAAATTTCCCACCATCTTGCTGTTTTTGTCTATGTTATCTTGGGAAGTTACTGAATGTCTCTGTTCTTTGGATTTAAAAATGGAGATGAGAGGTGGTAGATAAGATAATTTCTAATTTCTTAAAGTCTAATATTTTATGAGCCTATCTTGAATTGCACCTCCATTTATAGATTAAACATTTTGATAAATTCATCATAGGCACTTAATTGTGTTAGTGAAATTGTGATGAAGCTTGGTTATTATTCTATGGTACAATGTATAGGTCTCTTTCATTGCTATACTTTATTACAATGATACATTTGCTGGCATTATTTGCTCTTCCTACCCCAAGTGGGATGTTATTGATCACAAAATACAAAATATGGAGAGAGAATTTCTGACGAGGCCATTTTTTCCCTAACAGAGGAGCACTAAGAAGTCAGATTTTGTCCTGGCCTGATACTGTCCACAACCTTATGCTTGTGTCGATTTCATAGCAAATGTCGCTCAGAACCATGTGACATATAATGGGCAGTCCCTGTTGAGTATCATTGCAGCTTATGTTCATTAGATAACACAATCTGAAATATTTTGCTTATAGCTGCCCCAATTTTATGACTTGATCAGGGGACAGTTTTAGTATCTATTACTTTTATGTACATATAAAACTTTTTTTGTTGTTGCATGCATAGCCAAACAGATTGTTCATGTTATAATACCAGTGACAGTCATATCCTGACTTTGGGCATGGGAGGGAGATATTTCTAAACTAGACAGTTGTAAATGTCATTAATAAATGTTCTAAAAAAAAGTGGACCAGGCACAGGAAATCATAGAGGCTGGGTCAGAACTTTGGTTCTGGGCCTGGCTCTATCCCTCAGTCAGCACGATGCCTCAGTTTCTCCTTGTCACTGCAGGAAAAAGAATACTTGCTTTATCTGTTTCATGTGTCTGTGGTGAGGACAGGTGAGTTACTGTATATAAAGTAATATGGAAATGTAAAGCATTCTAAGCTCTGTCTTTATGGGAGAGGAAGGGGCACATTTTCTCCCTTTTCATTCTTCCTTTTCCTCTTCTTCTTTTTTCTTTCTTTCTTCTTCTTTTTAAAATTTTATTTTTCAATTACAGTTTACATTTAATATTATTTTGTATTAGTTTCAGGTGTACAGGAAAGTGGTTAGACAATAATATACTTTACAAAGTGGTCCCCTGGATATTTCAAGTACCCACCTGCACAATACACAATTATTACAATATTGTTGACTATGTTCCCTCTGTCTTCTTCTTTGAGTTGCCAAAAGTTTCATGAATATCTGTTTTGCACCTGACCCAGTTTCAGGAGCATTACAGAAATTCTTATTTAATACCCCAAATAATCGACAAGATAATGACAATACCTTTTGTTTCTGAAGGAGGAAACAGAAGCTGGAAGAAGTCAGGTGGTCACACAAACCCTTCCTTCCAGCACACAGTCAAGACCAGTCTCCAACAGGGTCGATCTGATTCCAAAGTCTATAGTCTTATCTGTAATGAGTTATTGATGTTCGTTGCTTAAATAGTCACAGAATTGTGAGCCTGGAAGATCTTAACCATGTCTATTTTCCTCAGCAGCGGTCCGGTGTGCCTTCTTCCTACCTCATCAGCACCATTAATATTATTTTAAAACTGGTTTAAAAATTTTGTAATGCTTTCAATACGAGTGGGGCTGAACTGTTTAAAGATTATGTCTATTACCCTTAAGTATTTTGTCTTATGTCAATCTTTTGCTAATTTTTCTATATACATGTTCCATTTTCAAAATAGATTTTTAAGAGCTCTTTATGCGTTAAGACTATTAACCTGTTGTTTATTATAATTAATATTTTCCAGGATCTCGTTTCTAATGATAGTTGTTTAGCTCTAAGGCTCAGCATGCAAGGTTGTTCACTGCTACCCAACTTTCTCCTATTTTGTGGTGTATCTGCCACGAACACCAGCGGCAGTCAGCCTTTCCCTTCACTGCGAATACCATGATTTGCCATCTTTTGGAGAAATTACTGGTGGTTTTTGAGACTGCTGTTCTGTGTTTTCTTTAAACGAAATTTATTTGAAAGCAGAAAAGATTCTTCCAGGTGTGCTGTCAATGCCTAAACCAATGGTGTTAGCCTTGTCCAAAAGAAATATTTGGTTAATAGATTTTATTTTGGTAAAGTCTAAGGTTTTAATCAGTCCGACAAATGAACTTGTAGCTTTAAGTATCTTCAGAATCTAATACCAACCCATTTGATTGGGAATTATACTCTCTAGCTCTCAAAGAAAGGTAAGTTTAATTTTTTTCTACTCTATTAAATTTACCTCAGATAATTTAATATTGTAATTGCTAGGAAAAGATGTAATCAGACCAAGCCTCACGTAATGGGTTGCAATCATATAAGACAGAGGAGCATTTGTCTCAGCTGATGCCAAGGCATGGGTATGGGATACATGTGGGCACATTAGTTGGCGTCTCCAAGGACTTGATGCATGCTTGTGAGATTTTTCAGAGCTCCCAGATTATGACAATCTTTCACAGTAGGAGAAGTTTTCCATTATTAAGGAGTGAGAGCTGAGCAACTCTTCGACTCTATTAAAGTGGTCTATATCCTATCTACAGGGAACACACTTTGTTTGCTTGTTTTAATTCTGCTCTGTCTGTTCAGGTAAGGTTATCACATCTTTCTTCTTAAAATCTCTTATTTTAGACTTATGGTTGTAAATATGTTTAATGTTTGTGTGGGAGTTTAGAATTGTTGTGAAAATACGTAGCAAAATATAGGTGACTTTCAAATTTTAAGACAATGCGCACCACGGAAAAAGTTGACCTTTAGTTTGACCTTTAGTCAAATGGGACAAGTTCTCAGGATGGGAATCTTTAGAAATAAAACCTCATCCGTCATTGTACATTGGAACCATTTACAATTTCTTGTGACGTTAAATTTCTGGATGGCAATTGTATTCTCTAATCTTCTAAGGAATAGTAGATATATTTATTCTCCAATCTTCTAAGCAAAACTAGTCCGTTTTTTGGGGGAAATTATTCTTAAATTTGATTGTTAGATAATGTCACTTCATTAACACAGTTTGCTGGAGTGGATCTAACATGCACTTAAGTCTTGTTCTTTATGAAATGTGTTGGTGAAATTTTCTGTATCACAGATGAACATTTTGTGCTAGTTTTCCAATCCCAGGATTTAAAAATTGTGTATTTTTTCTACCCCAAATTTACCCCAAATCTGAAAAGGCCCTAAAAGAAATAAGCAGGAGTTTAAAGTAGATAAAATATATGTTACACAAAGACTAATATATATTCTACTTTAAAAAAAAATGGCTCATTGAAATTAAGGCCAAACTGTATACAATTTCTGGGTTTGCATGTGAAAAATGGTTGAATACTGACATTTTCATGTCATGCAATCTAAAATCCTTCTTTTGTGAGGTTATTGGCAAAAAAGTTTGTAATGACTGACAAATTGTTCATTTTTTTCTTCATCTTAAACTTTATGTTTTAGAATTCTTTTTTCAATATTAGAGTAACATAGGCATATTCCAAAAAATATTGTCAAATTTTGTGGGCTAGTTTTTTCTCATTTCTATGCTATAATCTCTCTCTCCCCAATTAGATTTTAATCATCTTGGTAATCCTCCATATCACTTAACCATACACACAGCAGTGTCTCGAGTACAAAAGCCCCTCGGTAAATATTTGTTGATGGCCCCGATCCCAGTGTGATGAAATTTGCTAACGGTAACTTAAACTTTCGTCAATAAAATTGGGTTTCAGGTTAATTCGACCTTTTTAGTTTCTCTAAATATTTTCTTGCATGTAGATGAAATGACCCGTAAAAGCACTTTTGAATCTGAAATCTTTTTCCCCTTCTGCATTTCTGAATTCTGAATTTAAGAAGCATGTGGTCTTCACACACACTCAATGCTGCTGTTGGCTGCTTTTATAAACATTGTGCCTATTAATACTCCTTACTTAATAAAAACTGTCGATCCCCAGTATGCACAAAACACTATCTAGGGACTGTTGTTCATTGCAGTGAGTCAATAACACTGTTTTCTTTCCCCTCCATGAAAAAGTCAGATGCCAATATTAAATATATATTTATGAATAATATGTATTAAAAATTTTTTTTTTCTTTATTGATTTTTTTAGAGAGCGAGGAAGGGAGAGGGAGAGAGAGATAGAAACATTGATGAGAGAGAACATTGATTGGCTGCCTCCTGCATGCCCCCCACTGAGGATTGCCGTGACTGGGAATTGAACCGGCGACCTCTTGGTGCATGGGTCAACGCTCAACCACTGAGCCACACCGGCCGTGCATAATATGTATTTTTAACATTGCTATTTAAAAATAGTAGTTGATATATTAAGCACCTATAATGTGGTGGGCACTGTTCTAAGTGTATTAAAGTTATTATCTCATTTAATCCTCACACAATCCTGAGGGGAAGGAATATATTATCCTTGCGTTACAAATAAGGAATCCCGGGCATAGAGAATTTATTTGTCCAGCTAAGATCACGGAGTTTGGTAAAGCAGCCAAGTCTGGACCTAAATCCAGGTTTTAAGTAGTATAGTGCATATGTGCATAGATAAGCTAGAAGAGCTTTTCATGACGAGAGCCAGCCGAGGACTTCCTGGAGGAAGCCCAGGGAGCCTGAATGGAGAAATGCTAAGGCAAGCATTGACCAGGAGAGGGGTGACTCGAACCCAGGTTCATTCAGTCCCCGTGGCAAGTCTTTCCTTCATAGACTCAGCCAGCAACTCCCTGCCTTTCTGGTTCCATTATTATTCCTGAAACTTCCATTCATAAAATGGTTTCCTGTTTGGTTTGCCCAATGATGCAAATATCCCAGCCCTCATGGCATTGTATATTTTGGGGATGTTCCAGTTCTTTAAGTAGACTGGAATTCGGGTGTCCTTTTTCCTATTGTAACTTAAGAAATACACATACGTTATGTAGACTCTTTTGTATGTGTATTTCACTCACAATAAATATTTGTTAGTATAACTGAGAGGGATAAACACACACACACACACACACACACACACACACACACACGCACATTGGTAAGTCTCAATACTCTGCCTCATTTCTAAATGATAACTCTGGCGATTAGTAGGACAGTGGCTTTGACTTTTGGCTGTCCATTAGATAATCCTGGGGAGCTTTAAAATATGTACCGAGGCTCAGACTCCACCCCCAGACATTCTGGTTTAATTGATTTGGGTTTGGGCCCAAGCATCAGTATTTTGTATAAAAGCTGCCCAGTTGATTCTGATGTGAAGCTAAAATTGACCAATACTGAGATTACTTTATAAGAGCTAGTGTAATAGCCACTGAGCAAAATGGGGCAAAAAGAATAGTAAAATTATTAAAATATTTCAATATTTGATATTTTTTAAAAAGCACCTATGTAGATATCATGGGAAAAATCACAACTTTGTTGGACTTCCTTATAAAGACTTTGCAGCTTAGTTCCGAACGTGCTTACCTTGGGCCAATAGGTATAGCTTTCATTTTGGTGCTTAAGGACTACTGGATGTCACAAAATATTTTTTTCAAACACAAACAAATCTTCAAAAACAGTTATGGGCACTGTCTGTATAGTATGGGAGCCAACCAATTAGAAGGGATGCCAACCAGTGGCACACGAGCAGGGTCCTTCCTGGGTGTCTCCACTGAGACTCATCTGCCACCCTGCCAGGGGCTCAGGCGTTAGCAGGTGGGTGGAGCGAGATGGGAGGAGGCAGTCCTGGAGGAGGGGCCAAGGCCAGTGGGTGGTGCTCCTGAGACTCAGTACAGTGGCTATTGAACAACGTGTGGAACTACTTTAATATATTAACAATCAAGCTGGCCTTACTGGTGTGTACAGGGTGGTTATTTTTCCTGCTTGCCACCTATCAAAAACCTCAAAGTTCCACCATTTCTTTCTCCATTTCTTTAGCTGTCAGCGTACAGTTTAAGGGCAACAACACAGCTTTCCTTCCGGTTCTGGGAGGTAATAGTCACGGTTAATACTGACAACTGATTGTTTCACCTCCCTACCAACCTCTGGGATGAGTGCCAGTTCCCAGGGGGAGGAAACAGTTGAAGAACTTGCCCCCACTCAGTAGCTGAGAAGTGAAAGAACAGGCTTCGAACCCAGGTCTGTCCAGGTCTTGGGCGATATTGCCGGGGACTCCTGCCTCCAGTCGGCCGTGCCTTCTCATCCCTCATGTCCGCATCAGCAGGTCCGTGGGTCCTGACTAGAGAAGCAGAGAAGACCTCAGGCGGGTGGCAGCACCCAGAGGGGCGGGGCCCCAGGAGGCGCTGGGAGATGCCGCTCCCTCTTCTGTGACCGAGCCTCAGCTCCAGGGGACAGAAATGGGCAACAATGGCATCACTTTGCAGTTTCTGTTCCAAATTAGTTGCAAAGAATAGCTTTTAAAGTTTGTAGTATATATTTAGAAAATGAAGGGTTTTGTTTATAAGAAAAAAAAATGTGAAGCATTTCCATGTTTCTCTGAAAAATTCTTGTTAAACTTTTGTGCAGTAGTAAATGAAGTCATTGTTTATTCTGTGTGATGGAAAGCGGGCCCGAAGTGTGACTCAGGAGACCTGGTTCTAGGAGAAGGATCAGACCCACAGTCAGGTAGGCCTAGTCTCTTGAACTACCAGAGGGCTGATGAAGAGGGTTTGGGCTCCTCTGGTAAGGTGGGATTTGGCTGCATGCCCTCGGGTACAGTTTCTCACTTAAGAGAGCCTCAGTTGTTGTTTTTTTGGGTGTGATTATTCAGTTAATTGTAACAAAAGGAGTGTATATGTGTGTTTTCCTTTATTGATTTTAGAGAGAGGAAGTGAGAGAGAGATAAAACATTGATGAGAGAGAACATCAATTGGCTGCCTCCTGCATGCCCCCCACTGGGGATCAGGCCCACAACCTGGTCATGTGCCCTGACCAGGAATCAAACCAGCGACCTCTTGGTGCATGGGTCGACACTCAACCACTGAGCCACACTGGCTGGACAAAAGGAGTGTGTTTTATACAGTGCCTGGGACACATGGTGTCAAAGCTGTGTCTCCACTACAGTAAGGAGTTGGGTTAGAAATTAACTAGTTAATTAGTAAGTGAAGGGCTTGTAGATTTTCACGTGGGTTGGGTACTTCAAAATCCCATTCATATTTTTGAACTCATCACTTTGAGTTCAAGATCTGTTCTTCTGCTGTGACTGAGATTCCCGGGCCACAGTCTGTGTCAGCACTTGGCTCAGCAGTTCTTACATTTAGTAAGAACTTTACTAGTGTAGACTCAGACTTACTGCCCTCAAAAGGCTGCTGCCTTTGCTTTCATGTTTCCACGTGAACTGCTCCTAGTAACTGAAGCACCGGTGTGGTGTCTTTGGGTTGTTAATCACTGACGTGAGCATTTGGTGTGTTCTCCTTCTTTGTTCAGTTCCGTTCGTTTCCTGTTAGAGCTTTTGCTCTGTCCCAATAGCTGTGTGAGGAGCTAACAGTGACCCAAAAAAAGCACAATTTTATATTCCATTAGGTGATAATCTTGTTGTGGCAAAAAGCGTTACTCATGGAACAATTAGGGAACGACGCAAGAACAACACATGATGGCAGTTTTGATTGTATTTGTTTTAAGGCTATGATCTAAAACAAAAGACTGGTTGAAAGAAGGTGAAGGGATTAGTCAAAGTACATATATGTTGTCATAACCCATAGACAACAGTGTGGTGATGGCCAGAGGGAAGGGGGGAGGGGGCTGAAAGGAGGTGGGCAAAGGGGGACATCTGTCATAGTGTCATCAATAAAAATAAAGTAAAATAAGTAAATAAATAAAACAAAGCATGCATTCTCCCAGGTAGTGAAGCAGTGAGACTGAAGTGAATGAGCTCCAGGGGAATTTGGAGCGTGTAGGTTTCACTGAAGCCCCATGGTGTGGTGTGGGCTTCCTTTGTGGTGGGTTTTGGCTTTTTCTGCCTCAGACTGTCCTTTCTATGAAGGACCCTGGGTGCATTTCAGCCGTTTCCCCACTGCCCCTCGGTGTCACCACAGTTACATCACACTCTTGCTGAGTGACTAAAGGTAACCACAATTAGAAGTGAAAACGAAAGACCAACATGGTGACTTAGAAGCGCGGACATAGGGCCTCTGGAGAAAGCCATATTTAGGGTATAGACGAGCTGAAAACTGACGCTGCCACCAGGTGGAAGGGGTCACTGCTTCTAGGGATTCCTAGGAGGAGGTCAACCTCCGTAAGAGCAAATAAGAAGGGCTCCATTACCACATTCTCAAGCAAGTTAATTTAGAGAACTTAAGTGACACTGACATAGTTTCTAAATGACCTACTATTAACCCAGTAGGGTATTGAAAGACTATCACTGAAGAAAAAACTATTAAAAATGTATCAGGTTATGATAAGGATGAAACTCAAGATTCCAGGAGAAGATAATTTTTTTTCTTTTTTTTTTTAAAAAAAATTGTTTTTCTTTATTGAGTTTTTTCTTTTTAGAGAGAGAGAGGGAGAGAGAGGAAGGGAGGGAGAGGGAGAGAGAGATAGAAACATCGATGAGAGAGAACATCGATTGGCTGCCTCCTACATGCCCCCCACTGGGGATCAGGCCCACAACCTGGGCATGTGCCCTGACCGGGAATCGAACAGGCGACCTCTTGGTGCATGGGTTGACACTCAGCCACTGAGCCACACCAACCGGGTGATAATTTTTCCTTTAGGCAGAAAAATACCAAGCAGAGATTTATCTTTGACAGCGTGACCTGCCCAAGTCCCTGCTCTCCAGCCCATCTGATAAAGGTCAGGACCTGTGTGGCCGACATAGCAAAATTGTTTTTCTCAACCCAAACTGCGCTGTTTCCTTAAAGTCTGAAAAACAACAAGCAAACTTTCCCTATCCTGTGTGTCAAGTTTTCTTTTTTACACTGGAGACCAATCGGTGCTGATGCTGAAAACCAGTTGAAATAAATGTGACATGCCTGTTTTTGTCTGCCTTCGACCTTTCCTTTGAAACACCTCGAACGAAAACCTCCCACTTCTGAATTGAGAAGGAAGTAGGAAAGGAAGACTGTGAATTGTCTTTAAAATGATCTTAGGACAAAAAGGAGGTAACCCTTATAATCATCTTATTTTGATGATGAGTTTGAGTTGACAAAGTCGTAGTATTTTCCAAGTTACTGCCTTCGCTTATAAAGTAGATAGAACACATGCTGTCTAAACCACCCCAAACGTGCAGCCCTCAAAATATTTTTTGGTAGCATTATTATTATTATGAACAGAAAGAGCAGTGATAAAGATCACATCCCGTTTTGAGAACAGCCCTGATTCCATGTGTGGGGGGAGGTTGCTTAGGATGAGAATTAATGTTCTTCCTTGCTCACAGCTGTGTCTAGCCCAGTTATTTTTATGCTTTCATTTTCCTGGCTGGGGGCCCCCTCCATTAAATAAGAAAACGAGGTGGGGTGGGTCAGAGAAAAAGCAGGGTAGCAGGGAGTTGGACTTGAACCTAAGCATCATCCACGCCACTGAGTTTTTAAAGAAGTTTGGTTTTTGGAAGTGTCTGTCATATATAAATCATCGTTGCTTTAGCCATTAAACTGGCCAGAGAGATTTTGTTTTGAAGAGGCAATGCCTTGGATGAATCGTGAGCTCTGAACTTGGAAGCACAGGAGCCCGGAAGTGGGTGGCCAGACCTGGTCACGCTCTTCCGCGTTGGAGCACCAGGTTGTGACTGCAGGTGGTGTGGCCACTCTCTCTTCTGCGGGGCAGTGTGCTCATGGCTGTGGTCTCCTCTCCCCACTGCTCTCTCAGGCCGCCCTGAGTAGTGGTGCCGGTTTGTTTTCTATTCAGGGTGAACTTTGACTTGGGCAAACATTGGACAACTGCTTTCCTCTCTTTATCGATTTCCTTACTGAAGGTGAGAGGGCTGGGAGGGGGACAGCCAGCAGTCACAGTGGGAAGGATGACTAGTCCCACTGCATCCCATGGGTCCAGCACTATTCTTTCCACCATTCCATCAGCCTTCTACTTCTTCTTTTAAAAAATAAATCTTCCCTCCCTTTTCCCATGCCAAGACTTAAAAGGTTTCAAATACCTCAAAAATAAATGATTTCTAAATCACCGCAGACTACTAACATAAAATGTTTTATCACATCTTCCAAAAGCAGAATGGCATATTAAGAAATGATTTTATACTTATCCATAGTCTCTTTTAGGGATATAGAGACATTATCTCAAATTATTACTCCAAAGACACAGAGACAAGGATTTTGCGCCATTCTAGTTCTCGAATCATTTTAGTTATTTTATTTCAATTCCCTTAAATCTCTTGGACAGTTATTTCTTTCTATATTTTCTTGTATCACTTAAAAATTACATTGTACTTTGTCAGGGTCTAAAGAATTGCATTGAAAAACTAAGAAATCATTGGGAAAAAATTCCATTAGCACAACCATAGTGATCAGAAAAAATTGGCTAATTTCAGTGTCTTTCTTTGGGCTCTTCATAGAAAATTGTTAAAATGTGTCCGCCATAAGTAACTGACATTCTGAAATTGATTTAAAGCTGTAATGAGGAATAAAAACTATGTCGAAAAAAATTAAATCTTAGGTTTGGAGGTATTAAAAAAAATGTCCCAGGCCTCAAAAATCCCCAATGCTGGCCTTCTTGCTCAGCTGTTAGAAATGAGGAAAAGAATGGCATAGTTAGTGTGGAGGGAGAGACCATACTTCCTTTAGCCACGATTATACTTCAAAGAGAATTTTTTGATTAATAATCTCTACTTCTTCTATGAGGAAACCGCATGTCCCTGCTCTCCTGTGGAAGCAGTGCCCAGGTTCCCACTGGCCGAGTTTCCCACGGCTCACTGTGGCCTCCATCTGACCTCCACTGGCCTTGCGAGGACCACTGCAGTCTTCCCTTTGATTTTGCTCTATGGTCTCTCAGTTGTTTGAAAGCACTGGGGCTCCTGGCCTTCACAGATCTGTTTCTGTGGCTGCAGGCCTGCCCCCTGTGAAGCAGGCCTTCCTTTTCTTAGCTGATTCCTACATCTCCCTCAGGAAACACAGGGTTGGCTGTGAGTGTCTGTGGAGTGACTGAATGCATACGCTGGAGGAAGAAGGCTCTGTTACTGTTCTCAATGTACCTCAGCTCAGCAACGTTTAAGGGATGTTAAGTGCTCAGGAGAATAGATGGAGGCCATCAGGTGAGCTAGTGGGAGGGGCTAGAAGGAGCGTCAGAAAAGGAGAAAGGGAGGGAGAAGTAAAGAGAGGTGGGAAAATGGAAGAGTAGTTAGACGATCATAGGAATTTAGAGTCAGAAGAAGATAATTAGAGATCTAGAGTCAAAAACAGTGAGAAAGACAAAAATGTATCGAGCTGATACCTGGTTAAGATCTCACTAGTTAGCTAGAACTTTCCTCCTTCCTTCTTGTTAACTCATTTCTACTCATCATTTACTTACAGCCTCCTTTACTTCCATAGGGAGGCTATGTGTTCCCATAGAAATCAATACTTTACATATCAGAACGCTTGATGACATCTTTTTGTTAACTTCCTTTCCCACTAGACAGCCGGCTTCATGGTCTTCCTTTTAGCACAGTGGCCCCAGCACCTAGCACAGTGATGGCTCCTACCATAACTAATTAAATATTTGTTGAAAGCCCAAATAAGTCATTTAGGTTTATGGACTGCAGAGTCCTCGTCTGCACTGTGGGAGTTGCTCAAATTGGTATATGAGGTCCCGGCCCAGCTCAGGTCTTCTGTGATTCTGTATCTATTAGTACATGGCTTCCTGATGCCAGAAACAGTTTAACCCAAGAAGACAGAGATGTTGTCTGTAAAGACCCCCAAGATCTTGTAATGCAAACCATGACTGTTTAGGAGACTGTTTATAAAGGACTTTGGATTGGCCCAGGCAGGATGGTGGGCAGGATGGTAGGAAGAGAGCAACAAGCCTACGGAGAGGTGGAGTTGCCCATACAATGATCATGGACATGAAGATCTAATAAACTGATGAGTCTTGGCAAGTTCACTGCAAGGTGTTTCAGAGACAAGCCTGATCCTTCAGAGTGATAAGGAAGAATGATCCAGAAACGAGAGAGTGATGAATTATGTCTATATATTGCAGTATGTATATATTCATTTCATCAGCAAATATTATTGAATGAATTCTAGAGAAAAGTGCTAAGGGATAAAAAGATAAATCAGACCTCAAGGATCAGGAAGTCTGGTTGGGGAAGAAAAGTGAAAATACAGCAAAGAAGATGTTAAGTGGGATAAGACAGCTAGTCCACGTCTCGCTAGTCCTCCCCACTTGGTTTTCCTATTTGTTAAGGATTTGAAAGGAAAGCAAGATTACTTCCTGCTGCATCATTAGAGAAGTGGTATTTGAGCTTGGACTTTAAGACTGGCAGGTTTGGCCTTTGGAGATGGAGGTGGCATCTGAGGAGGAGAGAAGAGCAAGGAGAATAGAAGAGTACCTGGCATTGACAGAAATGGGGAGAGGTTACTTCAGCTATAGTACGTGACGTGAAGCAAACTGTGACAAATTCATTGAAGAAGGCAGTTTGTGGCCAGGGTAAAGGCATTTGGACTTCATTCTATAGGAGATGTGGAACCACAGCAGATATCTGGGCAGGGTGCTGGCTACAGCTGGGCTTCAGAGAGACTCACAGTGGTGGTGGGGAAGCAACTGGGAGCTGGGACGCCTGGACTGAGCAGGACTGGTGAGGAAGTGATGAGCTCTAGATGAGGGTGCTGATCTGGAAATGGGGGCATGATGGGGTGGGAAGGAGAGGGGTTACACATAACCTGCAGAGGAACCACAGGAAGAGGGAGGCCCACCACAGAGGAGGTATTCAACAAGGTCAAATCTGCAGAGAATTTGAGGAAGATGAAGGAAGGAAGGACAATGATACCCTTGGGAAGATTGCTTGAAGAACCCAACCAGGCAACATTCTGATTCCAAAGAGAGAAGGCACCCTTGGCACCAAGACCAGACTAAGAGTGAAGCCTGGGGTGCTAGAATGTTTGGGTTGAAATCTCGGGGTTGCCACTTGCTAGCTGGGTAAACTTGGGCAAATTATTAACTGCTTTTGCCTCAGTTTCTTCATCCGTAAAATGGAGATAGTGATAGTAATCACTTGATAGGACTGTTGTGAGGATTTTTGCGTTAGGAAACATAAAGCTCTCAGAATGGAGCCTGGCACACAATAAGCAGTATATGGGTTTGCTATCATTAGGATGCTTTCAAAGAAGTTTAGTGAAGACAAGTATAAACGGGACTGGTTGGAATGAGTAGCAGAATCCAAATTTATTTATTTTAATTAATTGGAAATCTTTAAGCATGTTTAAAGTTGAGGGGAAGGGTACATGGGAGAGGGAAAATGAAGAATGTAGAAGAGGGTTGGTTGGAGGTAAATATCCACCCAGGCCAGAGGGTACCGGAATAAATGCATGGGGGAAACTTAATCTTGGAGGGAGGAATAATGCCATCACTTTGCAATTGGAATAAAATCTAGGCTCTTTCCCTGGGCCTCCAAAGCCCCCAGGAACTGACTCCTAGCTGCCTTTCCAGTTATAACTCCTTCTGTTCTTCCTATTGCCTTTTATACTTGTGTTTTCGATGCCCTACCAGAATTGTTCTCACCTGGGCCTTTGCTCCAGCTATTCCCACAGCTCCCTGTGCTCAGAACCTTACTTGGCTGGCCCCTTTGCATCATCTAGCTCTCACTTTGAATTTGTAAAAACCTTCCCAACCACCATCCAATCTAAATCAGCCATCCAGTGTTTATCCCGTTACTCACTTGTCCATCTCTACGTTGCACATATCTCCACTTGATGTTTTCTTGTTGTTCAGTTCATTGTCAGCCTCTCTTCACTAGCATACAAGCTTCATTGGGGAAGAGACCTCTTCTGTTTGGTGGTCAGTTTCCTTCACTCCTGACACACGGTAGGAGCTCAATGCAATGTTGTTGAATGAATAAATGAATAAATGAATGAATCTTTCTCTGATATGTGGGAAAAATGGAAGGGAAGCCTAGGTGAAGAAGATATGTTTTGAGGTGGAGAGAAGGAGTTGAGGAAATAGAGCCATATTACTTTTCTTTTTGTGTAAATCATGAAGTAAAATATGTAGAAAGTGAGGGAGTAGGATTGGGGGTCTGGGCTCAGAAGAGATCTCAGAGGAGTGTCTTAAGGAATGAAGAGGAAGTGGAATAGTGAAAGGAGAGGAGGCCATGGTGCAGGTATGCCCCAGGGAATGGAGAAGAAAGTTCTCGAAGAGGAGGCCTGAGAATTCCACTACCAGGTGGGTAAGCAGGAGTTAGAAGTTCTTGCTCTTGATGGTAGTTGTTCTCTTTTTTGCTTCTTGTTCTCTTTTATCATTTTGTAGTTTCATCGGCCAACTAGAAATTACAATGATTAACACTTTTGAACATCTGTCATGTGCTTGGCACAGTAGTAAATCTTTGTGTGTATTTATTGCTAATTGTATCCACACGGTAACCCCTGAAGTGGGTACCACTCAGAGTTCCATTTACAGCTGAGAAATTGGAGGCTGATAGCGGGGAAATCACTGGTGGGAGTGCCGGGAACCAATTCCAGGCCCGACTGCAGAACATCTGTCTTAACACTCAGCTCCACCAGCTGTCTGCACTCTCCAGGGCTCCTCACCTGGGCCTGGCTTCAGGCCTCACTGCAGCTTTGGACTTGCAAAGTACAGGCACTGGAAGGAGGGTATTCGCTGATTAATCGCCCTACACCCCATCTCCATGCCTCTGGCCTGGGAGGAGGGGGAACTGCCCTGGGCATCTAGGGAATGAAGGTTTCCTCATAATTAGTTTTTCCCTTATGTGTTAAATAGGACTCAGCTGTAATCCCATGAGGTCATCAAAGATATAGCTCTCTCAAATCTTTCCCGCTTTTGGTGATAAGTGATCTACTCAATTTTCCCACAATTTCTTCGGAAAAATTTATTTTATTTTATTATTCATTTATTTTATTAATTACTTTATTTTTGTTACAGATCTTTCTCCTTTTCCCCCCATTGACACCCTCCTCCCTATCCTGCCCCCCCTCACAGCATTGTTGTCCATGGGTTATGCATATATGCATATAAGTTCTTTGGTTTATCTCTTCCCTCTCCCCGCTCTTCGGAAAATTTTAGTAATTTATATTTTTCTGGGACGATTTGCCAGAAGGCTTTCATATTGTCTTAGGTTTGCATGTGTAATTCTCAAACACTGCTGAATTATAAACATTTTATTTTATTGTTTTTAAAGAAAAAGCTTTTAGATTTATTTATTCTTTGGGGTTTATTTTTTTTTTGTCTTTCTTTAGCTTCAGGTTCTAATTTCTCTTAAAATTTTTAGATTTATTTTGCTTATTTTTGATTTATTAAAATAATATTAAATTATATGTATATATACATAAATTATATATACATATAACTTATTTTATTTATTTATTTATTTATTTATTTATTCATTTTTTAATCCTCACCCAAGGATATTTTTCCATTGATCTTCATATTGAGGGGGAGGGAGGGAGGGAGGGAGGGAGAGAGAGAGAGAGATGAGAGAGAGAAACATCAATTTGTTGCCTCCTGCACGACCCTGATCAGGGCTGGGGACTGAACCGCAACGAAGGTTCATGCCCTTGACTGGAATGAACCCGTGACTCTTTGGTCCATGGGCCGACCCTCTAACCACTGGGCCAAACCAGCCAGGGCTATACATATAATTTAATAAATCATTAAATTATGTATATATAACATTTTATCAATATAATTATATCATACATGATTATATATTATATATTTATTATTATATATAATATCATATATAGTATAATTATAATATCAATATAATTATTAACATACATTATATAATATAATTAGTATAATATATAGATAAAATTATTCAGATATCTATATAATATATTGCTATAATTATATAAATATATAAACATAATTATAATTATATATAATATATAATTATATAACGTATATACAGTATAATTATATATGATATATATAAAAAACTTCATTTAAATCACTTTCTTTCATGACCCATAGGCTTTAGTCTGAAGCATCTTTTTGAATGTTTTCAAGATAGTTTAACTATCATCATTGATTTATTCAATTTTAAAGGGTAGTTAGGTATATATATGCTAATTTTCAAATAAAGATTTTATCTCTTTTATTCACATTTTATTGGATTATCATCAAATTATTTGTCCTTTTTTTTGGAAAATTTGTAAGTATATTCTCTGCGCCCAAGTTCATAATTAAATTTTGTAAATGGTTGGTGAATAAATGAAAAAAATTCTCTTGTTGAAAGAAATCAGGACCCCTATATCACTATCAAATGTAGATCATTGAATGTAGTATTGATTCACTTCTAAAAGAGATGTATTGGCATCTCTCACTATAATTGCCTTCTTATCAATCAAGTCCTTGCACTTCTGAATACTTTTTGCTTTATATGTTTAGCTGCCATATTGTTTGGGACTTTCAGTTTATTGACTGTTATACCTCCTTTATAAAAGTATACCTTTTATATTATATGATTTCTCCATCTTGTTTGGTGAGTTTTTCCATAAATATTTAAAATGCCATGGTATTAATGTTATTCTTTTTCAAAGTAGGTTAGCAACTCTGCTCCTACAATATAGTACTGGGCCTTTGGAATTATCTTTCTGAGACTGTGCATTTCAAGATAATCTATAAAAAATTCCATGTCATTTTTGTGCTATTGGAAAACAAAAATTATCACCAATGTGCTTACTTTGGATGTTAATTGTGATCAAATGACTTTTCTCCACTATAAAAGATAATGCATACTTTTCTATTGGGCCTAAGTTATAGTTCCATTCTACCTAAGACCATCAGACTCACTAATACCAGTAGATACCTTCCAAACATTGGCGCAAGGACCTGGACAAGAGAACATTAGTAAGACTGTATTCGTTTTCCACTGAGAAAGCTATACTTTCTAAAGAAGAAAACATGTAGAGATGGATTTTTTTTCCTTTATTGATTTTAGAGAGAGAGGAAGGGAAAGGGAGAGAGAGATAGAAACATCTATGAGAGAGAACATAGATTGGCTGCCTCCTGCATGCCCCCCACTGGGGATCAGGCCCACAACCTGGGCATGTATCCTGACCAGGAATTGAACTGGTGACCTCTTGGTGTATGGGTTGATGCTCAACCCCTGAGCCACACCGGCTGGACTAGAGATGGATTTTTTGATCATTATCTTCTGAATGAGGCATTGAAGTGGTTTGGTGATTTATAAAAACAAATATTTTTCCTACTCCTAGACTCATTTAAAAAAAATTTTTTTTCCATCACCATTTAGCTTCTCTATACCCTCTTCCACTCTCCTAAGCTCATTTTTGACCAGTAATATGAGGTATGAAGATAAGAATTACTAAGGGCATGAGAGGAGGGCGGAGGGTGCATGTATTATTGAGTACCTGTACACAGGACAAGCAGGTGCTATAAATTTCAGGCTATGTAAAATAACAAATATTTATAGTGTACTAAATGAATGTATGGTTTACAAAGTGCTGTTAATTATACGTGCATTTATTGATCTATTCAACAAATACTTGTTGGCGATCTACTGTGTACCTGATTCCAGCCAGGTGCAGGTGAGGTGAACATGTCAGGCACCTATTTATGTTTCCTCTGTTTCTTTGGGTGTGAATGGCTGGGTGGCTAACTCAGTGGCTTCAGGAACTAGAATTTATCCTAACAAGTTTTTGAACTGCTTCAAAAACCAAGTGTTTCCTCCTCTTCCTTCTTCTTCTCACCCTCTTTATTTCTACTATAGTGTTGCTAGTGGAAATGGGGTCCTTTCACGGAGTCGCAAGGAAAGCATTCCAGGGACCCACCTGTAGGAGGAGAAGGTGTAGTGGTAAGATTTATTGAGAAGCAAAATCAAAGGCCTATCCCAAGGTCAGCTCTGTCCCACTGTGAAAGAAGTCCAGCCTTGTCCTCATCAGGGCCAGAACAAAGACCAGTGTCCAGAGATTCTGTGTCATGCCAAGGCTTAGTTCAGTTCAGCTTCTGTCCCCATCCAGCTAGCTTAGCTTCTGTTCTCAGATGGCTCTGGCTGGCACTGTATTGCATACCTGGACTTGCACTTGGAGTCTTCATGGCTGCGATGGAGAGAGAACACACAGATGAGTGGGCGAGCGTGTGTGTATGTGTGTGTGTGTGTGTGTGTGTGTGAGAGAGAGAGAGAGAGAGAGAGAGAGAGAGAGAGAGAGCATGAGCATCTTTGTTGGGCTGATTATATTATCTTAGGCTTGGGAGGAACCAGGAACCCTTTCAAATTAACCAATCAACTTCCCAATGTTTTGTGGGCTGGTTTTTGGGTCTTCCCCCTACCCAATCCTAACCAATCCATTTCCTAGAACTTCTGAGGTTTTGTGTCCCTTATCCAATCTGATCCTTTTCCCAGTCTAGGCTTTGCCCCTTATGGTCGCCATCCTCGTTCCTACTGTGCATGCCTCAGAGTAGAAGCACCTCTCCCTGTGCCATCTTGGCCTCTGTGGGGCATGTGCCAGTAGGGGAATTTCTCCTGCTGTTTTTATTCCTCCCCTTGTAATGACTGGCAAAGATCCTTCCTGCTGGCTTCGGGAATTAGGGCATGAGGGTGGAGGATGCAGAGGTTCCCGGGGGAGCCTATGAAGGCTGAAAATCCTGGTGAAGCAGGCTTCTTTTCCGATTCAGCTCCCCATACTATTAGGCTTAACATCTGATTCCCTTTGCACCCTTCTTTTATTAATATCCAATTACCAACGCTAACAATAGGGAATTTGAAGTAGAAAGAAAGAAAAAAATCAGTGTTGCACAAATGGTCACTATTTGGAATAACTCTACATTTATATAGTGTATCCTGGTGATTAAAAAAAACCCCATCATTTTAGGCTGGACTTTTTAGAATGCTCACCACAAGACTACCATTCTGTACTTACCTTAAAAAATATAATGCTTACCCTAATGTAGTGCATTTACTTACTAGCATAACTTGGCCATTAAATGTTAAGAATTGTTTGGAACCCATACATTAAATCAGGTTACAGTGAAACAAAATTAGTAAAATTGGAGTTGTTGCCAGAAATTGGTGAAGCTGCATTGGATTTAAGGGCCAGTTTGTCAGATTACCATCTGCAGATGCTGCTGTGGATCAGGTGGGGGCAGCAGAGAGCCAGCTGAGGTTCACCAAAGGCAAGGCCTTTTGAAGAAATGGTGCCCCTAGGATCCTAGGGCACAAGTGGAGGTGGCAATGAATTAGGAAGTAGAGTCAAGGCCTTGATTCTGTATCTAAGAGGGTGGGAGGAAAGCAAGAGAGAAATACCACAAAGATCAGAATGGATTGAAGTAGGACCGATTAAATCAAGAGCTGGGTAGCCAAAGCAAAGGGAGAAGGATAAACAAGTTGGTTGGGTAGACAGGAGATGCCAGAGGGAAGCCAGCCGGCGTCACCAACATTTCTTCCAGTGCCCTCCCAGCACAGTGGCCAGATTCCTGCTTGGTCCTGCTTGGTCTTCCAAGGGCAGTGGCTCTGAATGGTGATTATGAGATAATGAAAGGTGCCAGCCACATATCTTTCTTTAGCTGAGATTGGAACCGAAGTTCTTGTTTCATTAATAATGTTAAAATGAGTTGAGAAGACTTGGGACGATTTGGTAATGAACAGGGTGTGATGGTGCAGTTTTGCTTGGGTTTCTCCTTCTGGGGACTCCAAAGAACTAAAGCCCTCAGTCCGGTGGGTGTGGCTCAGTGGTTGAGTGTTGACCCGTGCACCAAGAGGTTGCCAGTTTGATTTCCAGTCAGGACACATGCCCAGGTTGTGGGCCGGATCCCCAGTGGGAGGCATGCAGGAGGTGGCCAATCGATGTTCTCTCTCATTGATGTTTCTATCTCTCTCTCCCTCTCCCTTCTTCTCTATCTAAAATTAATAAAAGGAAAAAAAAAAAAGAAAGAAAAAAGAACAACAACAAAAGAAAAGAACTAAAGTCCTCAGCATCCTTCTGTCCATCTTCTGGAAGATTTTTCACAACAACCCATGAAATACAGTGCAATAGTCCTGTTTACTTACTGGTCTACTCTACTTGAGGCTCATGTTCTCCCTGTGTGGTCTTGTCATAATTATCTTCAAATGGTGCTAATTTACAGAGCCAGCACATGGGCACCATTCCCTCCCCTGACTTGGCACCCTCACATGCTGCATTTAGCACCCCTGGTGGGAAGGCATTCTGGAGATCCCATAGCTGTACCCTTGCCCCATCGACCCTTACCACTCATGGGAGCTATCTCAGCAGAGGAACTGCTGTCCAATACAGAACATGATCAGGTCTTAGCAGATGGCTGCTTATCTCAAGACACACATTATTCCCTCAAATCCTAGCAGAAGCAAAACCCTTTAGATAGTCCCGTAGAGCTAATTATAACAGAGTTTGAACCGTGGAAGGCAATTTGGAAGTGGAGACAGAATACGGAGAAAGAAAGGCAAAGAGAGAATATATGAAAGGGTTCTTGGAAAAGAAGGAAAATTTGAGTTAGGCTGTGGAACATAAAACTATAGTCACGAATTTTCTTGAGAAATGGATGGGAATTGTTTGGTTAGTGACGACACAGACAACTGGAGATCGGTGCCTACAGTTAGCTGTGCCAGAGGCAGCTTAACTGCCATTTTAAGAGTAATTAACCACTTCTGGCCTTTCACTCCCTTTCTGTAAAATGGGAATTAAAATGGTTGCTGACAGCATTTCAAAAAATTTTTTTAGGGTTAGAACAGAAAATATTACTGACAGTCCAATGGTCCTGTGACAGGGTGACTGTGAATGAGTGAAACTACTCAGAGCATTTTATTAATGAAGTTCAGGGTGTCCAGTTTTTCTTTCTAGAGTAAACATATGCCCAGGAATGCTGACTCAGTTTGCACTGTTCTGTCACATTGCTTGTAAATCTTTGGAGTGATTACTCAGTATTTGTTCTCTATTGTTTGAAATACTCTTTTAAAAGCTGAATACAGAACTTCAGTCCCTGCTGTTTTGTTCTTTTCCACTTGGCAAAGGTTGATTGATTTTATTTTTCTTTTGGCCTGTGTTTCTTAGCGGCTTGAAATGAGCATGGCTTTTTTTGTTTACTTCTTTACCCACATTGTCAATAATAGAATCACTCTGGGAACAGGATGCTCGGTGTAATTTCTGCAGCAGAGTTTGTGAAGGGAGGGGGGCGTGGTATAAATTTGGAATATTGTATTGTCTTAGTTTTATTTTCTCAGATGTTGCAACCGTTTCTTGGGATTATTCTTTTTCACGGATGAAAATTCACACATTCTCTTAAGTGGTGCTGTTAAACATGGCAAACCTGTAAAACATTAATGGAAAATATGTTAAAAATAAATGAAATGAAAAAAACAACCAGGAAGTAAAGGTATAGAAATGGTAACACAGGAAACTGGCTATGTCATGGTCTGGTTTGATATTATATGTGCATGAGGTACATGAATGGAGTCAATGGGACAGATTTATACAACCGGTGAAGGAAAATTGATCCAACCCAGGGGTTCTCAACTCTCCATGATGCAGGCATTCTGGGGGTCTGGGGGCCTGAAGGTCCATGACCCACTGTGGGTTCTTGGCTTCATGCAGGAAAGAATTCAAATTCAAGCCAACATAGAGTTTAAAGTGGAGGTTAGTTATTAGTGAAGCAGTGAGACAGACAGAGAATGATCTACTCCACAGACAGAGCAGTCTCCCTTTTGCAGAATTTACTTCCTTTATTGATGTTCATTTAATTAGGGAATAGGGTATTAGATAATGGAAAGGAATATTCAGGATCTTCCTGGGAAAGCAGTGGGGATTTCTCAGAGGAGCTCCATTGGCCATTTTGTGTCCTTTCATGGGTTTTTGTTTCTGATCACGGTGGCTCAGGGTGTGTGGTTTAGCATGCTAATTTATTACAGTAAGTGTATAATGAGGCTAGGGGTAACCGTGAGGTGAAATCTGTCCCCATGCCATATTGGATTGAGTTGGTCTCTGCTGATTTTAAGCCATAAATTCAGTGGGGGTTGGTCTTCCTTCTTCTCTGCCACATGCCCTATATCATAATTGCACTTAGAATCATCAGGAGATTAAAAAAAAAAATGATGCTTGGGTCTCTCTCCAGATATCAGAACATGTGAGGGTGTGCTTTAGGCATAGATATTTGTAAAGACTCCTCAGATGATAGCCAGGATTGGGAATTACTGATAGCTGATAGAAGTGTCTCCAGTCAAAGGGTTTTAGCCGAGAAGCAGACACCGGCCCGACACAGATTTGTGGATTTTCTCCAGCGTTCAGTGGGCTTCCACTTTGGCCGCTGTTCCCACGCTGTCTGGCTCTTCTTTGCTTTCAAGAACAAAACACAGCTTTTCTTCCGTTGAACTGGAACAGTTGGGATACTATGAACATGTTGAATAAAATGATCTGAAATAGTATCGATCGCCTTTATTTAAACTGTAGTAAAACTATGTGTTTTCAAAGGTCCTGGTTCAAGTGTGAAGAGTGTTGTTTGCGTGTGGCTAACAGTCTGTTTGGTATCAAAGGCACTCAGCCTCAGAGCCAGCTGTCGTTCCCTGTGCAGTTCACACGATGCCACACGTCTCACATGTGACCCGCTTCCTTCCTTTGACATGGCCTGAAAGTCCCCTATGGAAAAGCAATCACATTATCTTGAGAAGGTAATTTACAGACGTATACACTTGTTAATTTCGTTGGTATCTGTTCGATTGTTACTGCCAAAGAAGCCTGCTTGAGAGCGCGGGGCTCAGACAAAGTAAAGGTGTTCGGGGTAAAGAGGGAGGCAGCAGCCAGGGGCACGGAAACTGAGGCGAACCAGATCGCCGGGAGATTGTAGGCACCGAGAAGAGGGAGGGCAGGGACCCTGGGAGGCTGAACGGAAGGAAGTCATGCCAGTGTCCAGTGTCACCAACCCACACTCAGTCTTCAGAGTTTTAAATACCATCTATATACTGATGACCCCCAAATTTATATTTCCATCCAAGCCCTTTCTACTGATCTCTAATTGCCAACTTGCCATAGCCATTTGGGTGTTTAAACTGACACCTCAAATTTTTTTTTTTTTTTTTTATCCTCGCCTGAGGACTTTTCATTTTTTGTTCAGATAGAGTGGGAAGGAGAGAGAGGAAGAGAGAGAGAGAAACATCGATGTGAAAGGGACACATCGAGTGGCCGCCACCCACCCGACCAACCAGGGCCGGGGACAAACTGCAACCGAAGTACATGCCCCTAGCGGGAACCGAACCCGGGTCTCTCTGTACTGCAGGCCGACGCTCTAACCGCTGAGCCAAACCGGCCAGGGCGACACCTCAAATGTAACAGGTCTAAAACTGGACTCTGGAACCCTCTCTGTCCCCAAACCTGCACCTGCTGAGGTGTTCCTGGTCTCAGTAGATGACGGCTCTGTTTGAGGGTTCTGGAGACCAACAGGCTTGGAGTCGTTCTGGCCCCCTCTGTATCTCTCACTCCGTGGACATCAAATCTGTCAGCAGACGGTTGGTTGGCTTTACCTTTCAAACACATCCAGAACGTTACTGCTCGGCACCCCCTACCTGTGCCAGCACCACCATCACTGCCCAGCTAGTCACTGCAGGGCCTCTGGTCTGGTCCCTGCGTCTCCCATCTCCCCACCCACACTCCAGTCTATGCTAAGTTGTAGTGAGCCTTTCTAAAAAAAATTTTTTTTTGTTGATTTTAGAGAGAGAAGAAGGGAAAGGGAGAGCGATAGAAACTGATGAAAGAGAACATCAGTTGACCGCCTCCTGCATGCCCCCCACTGTGGATCGGGCCCACAACCCAGTAATGTGCCCTGACTGGGAATCGACCCAGCGATGTCTTGGTGCATGGGTTGACACTCAACCATGGAGCCACACCAGCCGGGCTGTAGTGAGCCTTTTAAAACATGAGTCATGTCATTTCTGCTCAATACCCCCCACTGTTTTCCACTGTAGTCAGAGTAAAAGCCGGTCCCCATCGCATGGCCTGCGAGGCCCTACACAACTTGAGTACCTATCACATCTTCCAGCTCCTCTTCTGCCTGTGAGGTTACTAACTCAGCCACTCCAGCTTTCTCCCTGTGGCCCAGACATGTCTGGGACACTCCTGTCTTTGCACCTGCTACTGTTCTGGGCTATTGTGTGCACGGGACGCTCTTTCCCCAGAGAGCTGCTTGTCTCCTCTCCGTCTTCAGGTGTTTGCTCAATGTCGTCTTCTCAAGTCACCCAGTCTGATCATGCCACTTAGAAATTGAACTTTGCCTGTACTCCTTGTCTCCATTCCCTGATTTACCTTCACCGTAGCACCTGTCACCATTGGTTAGTGCTTGACTACAAACTTCATGAGGTCAAGGAATGTTTGTCTATTTTGCTTACTGCTGTGTGCCCAACCCCTAGAACAATACCTGGCACATTGTGGGTACTCGATAAATCATTATTGGATGAAAAAAATGGCTCGGTGTCCCCGATAATCTCGAAAATCCTGTCCATGTGATTGGGTTTGCCTGGCTTCTCTGTAACCAGATCTTGGCCATCCGCCCTAGACTCCCAGAGGTGGAACGTTCCACATCAGGGACAACCTAACATTCCGTGGCCCATGTACAAGCTTCTCACCTGTCCTGCCCATTTGGAGCTCTGCCAACTGCCCAGGATGATGGCTGGTTCCTTCCTTGTCCCTGCTCAGCCAGTCAGTTGGGGTCATTGTTTGAACCCTTTTTCTCTGGATCCATCTCTTGGCTGAGACCCCACGTATGTTCACGTTCTTGCTTTTCCCTTAAGCAAGCACCCCGGCCCTGGCCAGCTGCTCATCTCCTGGAAGCTTGATACATCGGTCAGTCCCAGTCCTGACGGGCATCCGTTTGAACTATCCTTAATTATCTGTCAGGCTGGCTCTGCACAGCAGACCACAGAATAACGATTCTTTCTAAGGTTGCCCTGGAGTGTGTGCAGGTGGGGAAGGGGCCTCAGAGGACTGGAATGCCCTTCTGGAATGACCGATGAGGCCGTGTGGCCAAAGCCTCCCATGGCCCTGATGGGCTCTAATGGGGGATGGGCAGCCGGAGGTGAGGGAGGGTCCTGGTTCTCCTCTGGCTTCTTCTAACCCTACCTCTAACCCCAGAGCTCAGAGCTCTGACTGTTGATCTTGTGATATAGAAGCTTCTGGAAGCAGGACTGAGAGTGGAAACTGAAGGTTGTTCCTGGACTATTTCACAACACTTTTCTCCAGGAAAAGAAAAAAAAAGCCTCAAAAGCCTCGTTCTCTTCATCCCCAGTGTTACATAACCTAACATTTTTCCTTGCTGGTTGAAATAAATACCCTTTCTTTGCCTGAATAAATAGGACGCAAACTCTCAGGGCCAGCGGCTTCCTCTGCCTGAGCGCTTCCTGGGGACCAGGCTGCTTTTGTGGGCTTCATGGTGGCCCACAGCTCACCTCGGGTCCTTCTGGGAGTGTGGACTCTGCCAAAACACCTTTTAAATTCCCGACAAGCAGCTCACAAAGACCCACATGCAAGTCTGGAAGACGGGCCCACCGCGGGTGCGGGGCCTTTGCAGCTGGAGATCTGCTGCTCCTTCCACGTCTCCGAGGCGCAGACACCCCTCGGGAGGCCCGAGAAAGCAGACGTTCAACAGTCCCGAGTGACACGCACTCGCCGGCAGAGCAACTGTCTGCTCTGTCTTTTTAATAATTTTTTTGTTTATTGATTTTAGAGAGAGAGGAAGGGAGAGGGAGAGAGATAGAAACATCGATGAGAGAGAACATCGATTGGCTGCCTCCTGCATGCCCCCCACTGGGGATTGGGCCCACAACCTGGGCATGTGCCCTGACCGGGAATCGAACTGGTGACTTCTCGGTGCATGGGTCGACACTCAACCACTGAGTCACACTGGCCGGGCTGTCTGCTCTGTCTTTAGAGGAAAACGGTTTACCTGACAACTTACTGTTCGACCCTTTATCTCCTAGTATAGGCTGTTGACTTTCCCATGGAGCATTTGATACTTTGCCCATGCCCATATAACTCTTTCCGTAGTCCAGAATTTGGTTTGTTCACCCTTCGTCTTCACTCTCTTTCCTTTGTTTTCCTGTTTGTGAAAAATTAATAGCACCCTTGAACTGACAGACAGAGGCTGACCCTATTCCATGCTCTCAGATGGACTTTTCCATCTTGCATTTCCCCCAACATGAAGCTTTAGTGGTAGAGGGAGGGACAGCACTGGGTCTCCTTGGGGCAAGGTCCACGTACCACTCACCCTCAGCTCCAGGGCTGCTTCAGAGTCGACTTGGCAACTGCTGAATAGACCCCGAACCCTGCAAACCTTCAGAAGGAAAGGAGAATGTTTGGTCGATCATTTTTTGTGTGGCAGTTTTTAAGTTGTTAGTTTTTAAAGTTGTTAGTTGTTTTTAATGGAAACAACTTGACCAAGAATCTGTCACAGAATTTTGAGACCCATTAAAACAAAGTTGAATAAGAAAAAGAACAAAGATCGTTTTGGAGTTTTACAAGTAAAATGTCCAAAAATGAGAAATGGCTATCCCAATTTATTTTAGAGGAAAGTGAAAATTATAAAGCTTTACTAATTTGGTAAAAGGTGCTAATTTTGAAAAAGAAAAGTAATCATAGAGGCAATGTTAAAAATTAAAAAAGAAATATAATAATGTGTGTGTATGTGTGTGCGTAATACACACACACACACAAAACATCACATTAACAGTGACAACCCCACCCTTTTAGTATTCTACACTTCATTCGGCTTCTTAAAGATTCAGATGACATTTCTAGAGACTGTGTTCAGAAAAATGCACACATGTTTATGTTCCCAAATGGTTGGATATGATTTCAGGGGATTCTAAATCCCCTGGAAACATCCAGGTGGATCTTTGCTTTGGAGGGTGGAGTAAGCAAACCAGTAAGGCTAGGAAGATTTTATGAAAGAGAAATACAGACATACAGTAAGCAACAAAAATTTAGTTGTGAGGAAAATGGAGGTAAACATGTTGGTTGCCCAAGTAATGGCTCAAAATTATACTCATATTATTCCCATCCATTTAAAGCACATTTTACACTTAGGGTAACCTAGTGACCCAAATGCCTGCTTTTTACTTGCTACCATTCTCTTATTTTACATAATGCCAGCACTGTGCAATTTAAATATGCCATGTCCTGTCTCTGATGTAATCATCTAGTTTTCTTCCTTGTTTCCTATATTTTATTTTTTGCTTCTTGACTCTATTTCAAGGACCTGGAAGGTATCGGGATTTGGGGAAAAATAGTATAGATTTTGACCTTGTAGAAGAAGCTTTCTAAATCCATACAGGGATATACTTGGGGGTTGAAGCTACTCAGTAGATGATTAATCTCTACTGTTTCTATTGGGTGGAGAGCAAGACGATGTAGGTCTCCTTGGACAATGGGGATGATAGAGGGATGTGGATTGAAGATGAATAGGACTTTCTGTCCCTTTTATTCACACTAAGATTTATCTGAATGAAAAAAGTCTGTGTCCAGGCATTTTGTGAATTTCCACCATGGATCTAGAGGGAGTAAGACGCATTCCCAGGTAAACGACAATCAATTGGTGGTAGAAGGTGTGGGAGGTACACAAGTGACTCAGCACCAGACTAAATTTGCCATTTACCTAAGAGTGTTCCCAAGGGTTCAGTAAAAGCGTGTTTCAGTTCCGATGCAGGATTGTCGTACAGTTCATCTGTTGAAGTGTTCATCTCCTTTCCTAGACACAATATCCTCAAGGTCGTGTGCAGTCATCCTTGTCTGGCACAGAGGAGATGCTTCATCGGGCTTGTTGCTGGAGGGGAGAGGTGTAAGCAGTGTGCTGTGGGGATTGAGAGGTGGGTGAGAACAGGGCGATGTTGGGCCATCAGGAGGGGCTCCATGGAGAAGGCGTGCTTTGAGATGAACCTTGAAGTGGCGGGATCATAACTGATCAGACAGGGAAGAGGCCGACACCTAAGCCTAGGACACTGGGAGCAGGGAAAGAGGTGGCTTGATCAGAGGCTGAGGCTGGAGAGACTATCTGGGAGATGTGAGGGGTTTGTACTCAATTGGCTCTTGTAATGATGTGATGGTAGTGATTAGTCAGGAAGGTAATCTGGTGAAGGTGTGTTTGGTGGGTTTGAAATAGAGGCTGGAGGCAGTCAGACTGGTCAGGACACCGTCGTCACAGCCCAGCTGCGAGCTGAAGAAGGCTTGAGTAATGATACAGAGAAGGAAACAGGAGTGATGGAGACTGGAGATATTTTGGAGGTAGAGTCTGAAGTTCTGCTAATCCACAGTTCCCTAGCACATACCAGCCCAGGAGAAAAATAGAATGACAATAACAATAATACAGTTTTTCTCTTCCTGCTCCCCAGCAACTGCTTTACAGCCTGCAGCCTTTTAAATTTTTCCTTCCTTTGCCGCCAGGTAAATAAGCAAATGCTGCGGAACTTGCTACGAGTGCTGAGTATCCTCGCGGGGCCGCTGCAGCCTCCAATGGCAGCCAAGGCTGTGGCTGCTGCCACCAATCAGAGGCGACGACGGTGGCCGCAGCCTCCAATGGCAGCCAAGGCTGTGGCTGCTGCCACCAATCAGAGGCGACGACGGTGGCCTATCATCAGCGAGGAGTCCTCCTCACTCCCGTTAGTATCTGGTTTAGGAATCCAAGGTTGCCTTTGCTTTCCGTGTGTTACAGAGACTTTCTTCTGCTTTTTATAGCAACCTCTCATTTTGTTAGGAATTAGGTGTTTGTGCAAGATGAGCGAGCAGCTGACGGATGGAATTAGGACACATTCTGTGCTGTCTTTAAAGTCATTTTTCTCTGGCTCTTTGGCCTTGGATGAGATTTGTGAAGTTTCCTTTTCCCCTGAGAAGGACGCCTTCCACGGAAATAAACAACTGGAAGGGCCACCTGTCTTTGAAACCTCGTTGAAGCCCTTCTTCCCACCAGGAGAAGGGTGTGCACAGTTGTGTCTGTGACAGACTGATGGGTAGGAGGGTGGTGAGGGCTGTGGTTTGGAGAGGGCCATAGTCTTGGGGGAGTAAGAAGGGTCAGAGAGATGTTTGCTCAGCAGAGCAAATAGCTTTTCCATTTTAAATCACTGTATTCTTCAGATGTTATTTCCTTTGTCACCTCTATGAATATGAAAGCACATTTATTTTCCTAACTTTTTTTTTTCAATAATTATTTCCTCACATGGGATGTTTGTGACATGATAGATATTTTAAAAAAGAAAGAAAGAACTATGTTTTTATTGATTTTTCAGAGAGAGAGGAAGGGAGAGAGAGAGAAACATTAATGAGAGAGAGAAACATCGTGGGCTGCCTCCTGCACGCCCCCTACTGGGGATGGAGCCCACAACCGGCACATGTGCCCTGAGCCGAAATCCAGCTGAGACCTCTCAGTCCATGAGGCTGCGCTCCATCCACTGAGCCACACCAGCAGGGTGATAGATATTTATTTCTATTTAAAGGCCTGTGATTTGTGAAGGCAGATTTTAAAGGCCTTTCTATAGACAAAATGTAAGGTTTAATTGAATATATTAATTTTTTTGTGAAAGTATTTTCTGCCCAACTTTTTTTTTTTTTATCCTCACCTGAGGACATTTTTGCATGTACCTTCAGATAGAGTGAGAGGGAGAGAGGGAGGAGAAGAGAGAGAGAAACATTGATGTGAGAGAGACACATTGACTGGTTGCCATCCACACGACACCAGCTGGGGCCAGGGACAAACTGCAACAGAGGTATGTGCCCTTAGCAGGAACCAAACCCGGGTCTCTCTGGTCCATGGGTAACACTCTAACCACTGAGCAAAACCAGCCAGGGCTTTTCTGCCCAACTTTGTTATTTGAAGGAATTTAGTCTTATTTTTAGTTTCTTTTCTTTTTTTTTTTTGAGAGACTATTTTTATAAGCTTCAACTAATGAGCTCCAATGTTACGTAAATGATAGCAGAGTCATCAGGTATTTGCCATATTAAGGCGATTTGCAAATACCCTAGACTTGCACACTGGAAACAGGACTGCTGGACTTTGTGCTTTTTGTTATAAAAACTAGTACCTGAGCCTGGCTGGTGCGGCTCAGTGGATTGAGCGTCTCTCACATCAATGTTTCTATCTCTCTCTCCCTTCCTCTCTCTCTAAAAAATCAATAAAAACATTAAAAACAAAACAACAAAAAACCCCACAAACAAAAAACTAGTACCTGTAACCTGAGATGAGTATTTTAGGTACACTTTTTTGACGGCAAGAAACAGACTGTTAAATACGTGGCCATAAGGGTTATAAAGAGTTTGTGTGGACGCCACAACCCCACCAGTGACCAATGCAGCTGTATCCAGACCCTGTATGTGCTCATGGGCCCAGGGCCCCACATTTGTTCATCTTGGCTCACTGGTTTCTCTGTCCCTGCGTGACTTCACTTGCTAAGGGCCTTTGCTTACCATGGTCTCCACTCTAACCCAAGACTTCCTTCCTGCCTGTGTGTCTCACTAGCTCTGTCTAGGTTCCCAGAATGTATCCTCCCAACAGCTTGAGTGCGATTGGTCAAGTTTATCTTTTCACATTAGGTCATGTCCTTGGTCACTGGCCTGACTTGGTCATATGGATGTGACTTGATTGTCTGGACAACAGAGCCTAGGGCCGGGCAGTTCTTGAGGAAGATGAGTGAGGGGGGGCTGAGGCACTGACTGCATCTCAAGGCAAGCACAGTTTCCATTCTGATTGCTCTCTGTGGGAAAACCAGAAGCTCAGAGCAGCTTCTGGAGTGTTTAGCGAGCGCTCAGTTTCCAAGTTCCATTCCACATCTTTGCTAATAAGGACAAATGAAGAATCTGAGCCATTTGCTATGTAATTGAGTCCCAAACTCTGCTATCAGCTGGGGCGGCAGAAATAAACACCCCCCAATCAAACACCTGCTTTCCATTTCACCTGCATCACCCAGACCACAGCAGGGTTTTGTCTGAACGACCCAGATATACTGCACGGATTCTCTGCTCTACCTTGCTTGTGAAGTCCAGGTTGTTAGCGGTCCCTCCTGGAATAACAGAACATATTAAAAAAAGGTTGGAACTTGGAAAGATTTCTACAATAGTACTGTACAGCTTTACTTAAATTGGTCTTCTTATTTTTTTTTAAATTCAGTTTATCTAATAATGGTGAATGCAATTTAATTAGAACATTTCCTCAAAGGAGACTTATTTTTCTATAAGAAGGCACAACATATTTAAAAATAATGTTAGTCCAAGCAGACACTTTAATTTTTAGTGATTTCATTAGAATGATACACTTTAAGATGATTCATAAATACATTTTGTATCAATCTGTAGAAACCGTTCTTACGCATTCACTGATAACCTCTCCATTTTTTCCTTCCCATGAAGACGTATAAACTTGCCTGTTCCCATAGTATGTTCTTGTGTGCTGGTTCTGATTCTGCGGGGGAGTGTTAAAACCTTGGGCGCCTGAGTTGAGCACCTGAGTCCGGCTGACTCCAGCTGTGAAATGTTAGGATAGATACTTAATCGTGGTATCCCACGGTTTCCTCGTTTGTAAAATGGGTTTATGACAGCACTCACCTCACTGGGCTGTTATGAAGGTGCTTCAAATCGTATCTGACTTCTAGTATGTGCCCTGTAGACATTTGCTATTATTTTTATTCTCTCTCACTTGAGAAATCACATGTTGGAATGCAGATAAATGTCACCAATAGTCATTTAAAAATAATTTATCTAATTTATATTTTATATTATAGAATCATATTTTCTAATGAAGAGAAGATAATCTATAACTTACCATTCAGAATTTACTGAATGTCTTATTTTGAGACCTATTACTCTAAGGATTTTTTCACTGTATTGATGTGTACAACTGATTTTAACAGGAAGCTAAATGCTGTTTGAAAAGCATAGTTCAACCATTTTGGCAAATAAAATAATTGAAGGAGTTAATTAATTTAGAAAAAACTATTCCACTTTCAAAACGTTTAAACTGTTCAAAATATTTTATTGAAGGATTTACCTTTTGTCAGAAACCATACGAAAAGTAATAAAAAAGCTAATAACCCCCCCACACCAAGCATTAGTATATATGATCGTTCTTTTTGTAAGTGAATCTTGTTGCAATTTCATGTTTCTTATATTAAAATGAAATACTTTACATATTAGCTAAAATGTGTCCTGCTCTATGTATTCTGTGAAAATTAATCTCAGACAAATTTGCATATTCAGATTATTTTATGGGTAATTCACAAATATAGAGAAGCTTGAAGACAGTTAAGACCCTTTATTTCAAAATGTTTTAAAGCATTGATTATGAGAATGTTGTTTTGTTTTTCTTTTCTAAGCTGATTTTGAGACTCACCTGTTGCCCTACAGATGTAAACCTTCACTTGGAGGTTGTAGGATGCCCAGCAGCGAGACAGACTCCTCCCCGTCACCTTCTCTGCCGTTCTCGCGGCCGGAACACCAGCGTTTCTTAAGATGTGCAGAGTAGAAAAATCATATATTTAAAAAGTCCTTTATAATACATACTACCTAAACCACAGCTGACTTTATAAGGTATTAACATTTCACTATTACTTTAAGAAGATCCAGTTTTACTTTTTAGCCCATTTTTCACTTCTGAATGTTTTTTCTCGGGATAAACAAAACAAAACACCCACCAACCCTTAAATGGCTGCAGGAAATGCCAGACAGTTTATGGAAAGATCATGTGACAGAAGGAAAGGCTGAAGAGTCAGTGGCGTGGAGTCTCTGCAGGTAGCTGCAGCCGAGAACCTGATTAATCAGCGACAAGAAACGCGGGTGGTTCAGTCAATGGCTGGGCGACAACGCCAGGGAACTGCTCACAGGAGACAGGTCCTCACTCTTGCTCTTAGCTGTAACTAATTTTGGATGAACAAAATTCACGTCCTGAATGAATGCTTTCTTTCTTTTTTTCCAACACGACATGCCTGTCTAGACTTCCAGCTTTATTAGGAGTCAAGAGCAAATCAGCTGGATTACAGAAAACGATTTCAGGCTGATGAGACAGATTACTTACCCTTGTGAAAAGTCTGCCTGGACCGGAGCGCTGAGAAAGTTAGAATCGGGCCTGGTGCGGAGAGAGGAAGGTCACCCCCTCCTCTATTCCGTAAGGAGATTTTCCATTCCTAGTCGAATGGTGGTGCTAGTTCTTTAGTTTTGAGTTACTGCATTTCCTAATTTCATGGTCACAGCAGCCTCCTGTCTTCTGCCTCAGCCGATTTCACCAAAACTGAAAATGCAGTCTCCATGCTCAGAAGCTCCCTAACGGGCTCGAAAGGTCCATGTGCCTTTCTCTTGCCCATGCCATAGCATAAGAAGACAGTCTTTGAGTGACACTCTTCTCAAGTAGGTACTCCTGTTTCTTCTCTTTCAATTTATTTATTTTTTCCTTTCTGCTCTATGTGCTACTATTTACAAGCATGAGGTAACTTTAGAGCTGCCCTCCCATGAGAAAAGATGTTCCTTTCTCTCTTAACGCTCCAGGGGTGTTTTGCACAGCTGCTGACAAGTGTCGCTATGACACGAACAGGTTAAATCTAAACTTGGTGCAGTGGCAAGTCACTTTTGGAAGAACGTTCAGCTGATTCAGAGGGCAGCGTGACTACCCTCGCCTCAGCACAGCACTGATAGCCTGGCTGCCTGCCTGCCTTACAGTGTGTGTTTATTGGATTTGACTCGCGCTCGGAGGAAATGTATTGCTGAAATGTGTCAGAATTTTACAAGTGATTAATTGGACCGATGGCGAGCTAGCCTGAACACACGACCTGTTTTCTTAATCGTCGGTGCGGTTATTTATGTGAGCTCGAACTAAGCAATCGGAATCGGCCGTTATTTGTTCCCCGAAGGCGGTCAAGTTTTCTGAAAAGCTGTGCAATCTAGCAATACAAAAGGCAGACGCCCCGTTTTGCCCTGTGATTTTAGGCAAGTTCTTTGGAGTCCTGCCGCCTCAGTTTGCTCTTCTGTGGATACAGCGATCAGTCACTTTTTGCAGCAGGGTGGTGCGTACGTTAGTGCCTCCCCCGCAGACAGCAATGTGCTCCTCCAGGAATGATGTGGCAGGGGCCGAAGGCAGGGCCGGATACTTTCATTTTGGTTAGAGGAGTGCCCCAGCTTCAGGAAATGTGCGTTAGGTTGTAAGTTTCATGCTTTGTCTTGTTCTCTCAGACATGCCCATGAAACCAACATGATTTCTCGTTTTAAACTTCATATGAAGGTTGGGCTTTATCAGGACTTGGGTCATGGCACTGATTCCTGTTCAAAGTTGCCAGATTTCTATTGGTTTTATGGGCCAGATCTAATAGGCTTGCAGAGCAACTCCAAGCACAAGGTTGCTGGGGAAATTACTCAGTTTTGAATGTGTTTATACACACACACACACACACACACACACACACACACACGTGTATATTAAAAAATGAAATTGGATGGGAACTTCTAACATGTAAGGTTCAGAACTCATTTATACCCAATAAAATCCCTCCCTATTTTTCAAATGTAAATGTTTGTTCCGATTATATTAATATCCTATGGCCACTCACTAGGCCTGGGCAAGCATGGCTATCATTCTCCAGACGTTAGACACAACATTGTAGAAAGTGTTAGATTTTCAAAGAAATGAGGAGCAAAAATAATGTAAATATCAGAGATGTGACATGTAGGAAAAAAAAAAGCAAAATTTTGGGTAGGAATATAAAGGTTATATTTACTAGCAGGATATTTTTCTTAGACCCCTGGAGATATTTGCTTTGTTTTATTGCTTGTGACAGTCAAGGAAAGGGAGAAAGCTCATGTGTCTTAAACTCACAGTCAGAACAAAGTTCAACAATTATCTTTCATTTCGACGAACTGTATCTTTCCTTCAGTTTAGGATTTAGAGGTAGGTGCTGTCTGCTTTCCCCCCAACACTCACTCTGAACCTCTGTGCAATAGAAATATGCGTCCTGGGTGCCTGCTGGACAATTTTGTATCGTTATCTGTGGGTTCTCTGAGTATTTGTCCATATCCGTTTAGCCCAGTTGGTCAGAACAACTGCTGGGGTCAGGGCCCAGTGGTTGGGCTTCAGTTTGCTTTGGACAGAGAACAGCTCTGCTTCACGATTGCAGACTGTCTACAAAGAAAACAGGCAAGAATGACAGTGACCCAGCCCTGAGTAGATTGTCCACAGCGTTTGTATCATATTCAAGGCACATCTTTCCTTGATGTCGGTTGAGATGTGGTCCTGCCCACTCATCTTTAGTAGGGCTTCCATCATCTCTTCTGCCCTGAAAATATGTTGCCAGAAAGCTTATACTTCTGCTCAGGTCTTCATAGCAGTAACTCTTTGGTAAGGACTTAGATGGGTCGTTTGATTCAAATCCACAAGAGACGGCTGAGTTCATAGCTCCCTCCGCTGTCTGGCTGTGCAATTTCACCTCTGGCCTCAAATTTCCTCATCTGCAAAGTAGGGGTGTTATGAGTAACAGATATAATTGTATGGAGTGAATAAGATTAAACCACTCATTGGACGACTTGCATTCTTCAAGTCAAAAACTCATTTTTATTCCAAGCCCAGTACAGCGCCTGATGATAAATGTTGGTTGAGTAAATGATCAGAACTCGTGGTCAGCACCGTAGCTGCTAGAAGTGTGCGTCTATCTGACTATAACTGGGAAGTTGACTTGAATCAAATAGGGCAATAAATCCATCCAGCTGAGCATGCCACCCATGGACATGCTGCTGCTTTTGAAACGGGCATGAAGCATTGGAAGAGAAAGTGTAGAAACCTCCACATCCTTCCCTCCATTATTCCTTTCCTTTGTGACTGTAAGGACAGCCACATTCCTTTGTGATGAGAAGAGTAGCAAAGAAAATGGTACATTCTTGCCCACTGGTGTGGCTCAATTGGTTGGGCGTCATCCCATGCACCAGGAGGTCACCAGTTCGATTCCCTGTCAGGGCACATGCCTGGGTTGTGAGGCTAGATCCCCAGTAGGGGGCATACAGGAGGCAGCTGATCGATGTTTCTCTTTCTCTCCCTCTCTCCCTTCCTCTCTCTGAAATCAATAAAAACATATTTAAAAGAAAGAAAGAAAGGAAGAACAAGGAAATAGCAGATTCTTGCTGTGACAAGTATGTCAAAAATTTGTTACATTTGTTTTGACATCAAAATAAGTGTTTTACTCCGGCTGGGTGGCTCAGTTTGTTGGAGCTTGGTTGGAGCGTTGTCCCTGCACCAAAGGGTTGTGGGTTCGATTCCTGGTCAAGGCACTTACCTAGGTTTCAGGTTTGATCCCCCATTAGGGCACATGAGGGAGGCAACCTATGGATGTTTCTCTCTCACATAGATTTTTTTTTTCTCTCTCTCCTTTCCTCTCTCTCTAAAATCAATAAACAACCTTGGGTGAGGATTAAAAAAAAGAAGAAGCATTTTATTGGTTCTTGGGCAAGGTGTGAGTCTATGCACGTGAGGAGTTGTGCTCTAACTTTTAATTCAACTTGAAGCCAAACACCTGGGATAGCCTTACCTACCTCTGCAACAATTATTTAGTGCCCATGAGATGGTAGTGATAGCAATTATATTAGCACCTAATGTTTAGAAAGCTCTTACTTTGTGCAATGCTATCCGTAGACATTATCATATCTAATCCCGACAATGATCTTAACTGGTAAACAATATGATGATTCCAATTTTACAAATGAGGAAACTAAGACTTGGCAAAGTTAGGTAATGTGTCCAATGTCAGACTACTTTATAAGTGACAGTCCTAAGGCTTGAAGATAAGCTTAGCTATTTCGAAAGCTCATGCCCTGTGCTTTACTCCACACAATATTAATTTCTGAAGTTTTTGATCGATATGATCCTTGCCTTGGAGGTGCAAGCTGAGCATCTCTGGCTGATAAGAGATAATATTAGACCGTCTCTAAGCCTCAGTGGCTTCATCTGTAAAAGGGGAATAATGATGTCTGACTTACAGAAGTTTGTTGGCTATTGATGAGGATTAAATTAAATAAAGTATGTAAAAGAGCTTTGTAAAAAGTTCAGTTTAATAAAATGCAAGGTTTTATATGGCAGGTATAAATTATTACCTAGTTACATGTAAAATCTTGTGACCAAGTGACTGAGAGTAGCCCTGGTGTGGTGCTCTGAAATGGGCACGAGAGGCGGTTGATTATGTTCTAAAGGACCCAGAGGATGTGCAGTGGTGACAGTGCGGGACAAGAGTCTAGGCCTCCTGGCCACGTGGCAGAGCTTGAAAGTGAGTATGCAGGCAGGATGGGCTGGGTTTTGGAGGGCTGAAGGTAGATAGGCTCAGAGAGCCTGCTGGTCACCTCTCTGACTCATTCTTTCCCTGGGTCACCCTACAGTCTTCAGGAGACTCTGTGGCTTTTCTGAGAGGACAAGTGGCTAGGAGCTTCCCTAGCCTCCTGTTATAAAAAAACACAATGACTCTTATCGGCTGCACACCTGGAGTTTCGTTTTTGTATCCCCAGCCTTCAAGAGTTTAATCTGGCTTCGCTCTCCTACTTACAGCTGCTCCAACTCTCAGTTCTTTGGCATTTCCTGCTAAAAGCGGATACAAATGGCACACAGTCTTCAGCTCCCCTTTCTTGCAGACTTGAAGACAACACCCAGGTCCTTTGGGGGCATTGCCAATTGCAGAGGGAAGAGACAGGACACAACAAAATAACAATCTTGGGGAAGTTGAAAGTGTAAGACTTGCTTAGTTGATATAATCATGGTTCCTGTTCTGGGTCCCTGCTCTTTGCTGGGATAATAGATGCCATTGGGTTTTTGTAATTTCTTTCCTTTGATCCCATCAAAATGTTCTCTTATCAATGGCCAGGAGCTGAGCTCTCTGAACATACCTCTCCCCCTGGTTGGTTTAGAAGATGCCCTTTTGCAAGTGGATAATCTGCATTTCTGAGACCTCTTCTCCCTCTGCTGTTCATAGAAGTGGCCTCATTGGGGTATTTCCTCTCTGAATTTCAATAAAGACACTAAGAAATCCACAACAATTTAAAAAAATAGTATTGATTTTTAGAGAGAGAGGAAGGTAAAGGGAGAGAGAAACATCAATGTGAGAGTAGAACATTGATCGGCTACCTCTTGCACGTCCCCTACTGGGGATCGAGCCAGAAACCTTGGCATGTGCCCTTGACTGGGAATCAAACTGGCAACCTCCTAATGCACGGGATGACACCCAAAAAACTGAGCCCCACTGGCCAGGCAGGGCTCCACAAGAAATTCTGAGTTTATCTCACAGAAAACAGTTGTCTTTTGTACTTTCATTTTTATTTACTATAGCCAATCATTTATCAGGATTCATTTTCTTAAAACCACGTACAGAAAGGAATTTAAGAAAGATGATTACATCATAGATATAATCCTTTCTAATATATTTCACTTTAAAACTATGTGACATACAGATACAGTTTTTTTATGGAAGTTTGAAATCTTCCTTACACTGAGTTTTACTAAAGGATATTTAGAGATTAGGACTAGTCAGAATCCAATATAGTTTAACTTGACACACACTGTTAAACTCTTTTCATGATTACATTTAAGGAATGAGTAATATTTACAAGGGCCCGGCTGTGGTTTATTAAGATCTGTCCCAGAGTCTGCTCCCAGCCAGACTGAAAGTACCTCAAGTGCCCAGATGGGGCTTGTTCAGACTTGCACTCTGGAGCCTTGGGAGGTGCTGGGATGTGCAGGGGGTTTGGGACCTAACTGTTGTGTTCAATGGAGCCCAATATTTTCTTTGATCCCAGGGTATTCACTATTGCTTATGGTCAGTAAGGCATATAATATGAGATCAAATTATTACATAATGACTATATATGTGCTGTAGACCATAATATCACATAATATGGTAGAGTAGATTGTGATGAGTGCTTTGAGAATGACGAGCACCGTGGTGTGGACACACAAAGAGGAACTTATTTCTGGTTGAGGGAAAAATGGGGGAGGGGTTGGGAGTTAGTAGAGATGGAGGAGATGGTTAGGGATGGTGTCACTATTTGACCTTAAAGATGGGTAATATTTATACAGGAAGATATAAGGACAGGCAAGACCATAAGTAAAGGCATGGGGAAAAAGTTCTAGGGAATCATTAGCCAGCCTCAGAGGAACATAGGTGAGAAGCAGGGAGGTGGTATGAGATAATTCAGGAATGCAGTTAATGTCATATTTATGGACTTGTAAATGCAGGCATTAAAGATTTTGGAGTTGAGTTGGAATGAAATAAAAACTTAACCTTAAAAAAATACTGTGTAGATTGAGGTTTTCAGGTGAATAGTGAGTACATGAATTTGGGGGTGGTTAGAATAGTTCAAGACAGTTAGAATATAATTTAAAAAATTATTTAGGACTTGCTCTTTGAAATGATTGCTTATGTTTGTAAAGAAGATTTTGTTTAAAAAATGACTAGTGGAGAAAGAAGTAGGTTGGGAGTCAAAAGATATTACTCTGCGACTAATGTGCTGAGTAACCTTAGTACATAACTTGCATACTCAGCGCTTTGTTTTCCTGTCTGTAAAGTGGGCATAATAACTACCAAATTCCTGTCAAAGATTCTGCTAGTGATACAATGAAGACTAAGTGATAAAACTTTGAAAAGTAACATACCTCATATATGTGTAAAATGCTATTAACTTGGAATTTTTTTGTAGTAAAATTATTTTATTTGGACAAGAAACAGATTCAGAAGAAAATAATGACTATTTCTATTAGATTAGATTAAAATTATAATTTGTTTATAATTATCAAATATGTACCTTATTTTCTGCCAATGCCATGCTGTTTTGATCATTGTCACTTTGTAGTATGATTTGAAGTCAGGGAGTGTGGTACCTCTGGCTTTGTTCTTTTTTTTTCTCAGGATTGCTTTGGCTATTTGGGGTCTTTCATGGTTCCATATATATCTGATGATTTTTTTGTTCCATTTCTTTAAAAAATGCCTTTGGGAATTTGACGGGGATTGAATTAAAACTGCATTGTTTTGGTTACATGGTCATATTAACTATGTTGATTCTTCTAATCCATGAACAAGGAATATCTTTCCATTTCTTAGTGTCTTTTTCAATCTCTTTTAATACACTTAATTTAAAAATAAATAAATAGGTTCATTATATTGGATACTGAAGAAGTCTTTTAAAAATTTATTAGACCACCTAATATGAGATCTAATCTCTTAACAAATTTTAAGTGTACAATATATTTTTGTTGACTATATGTACAATGTTGTACAGTGGATTTCTGGAGTTTATTTATTTTAGCTGAAACTTTATGCCTATTGATTAATAACTTCCATTCTCCCACTTCCCCAGCCCCTGGTAACCACCATGCCAATCTTTGATTTTATAAATTTGACTATTTTAGCTACCTCATTTAAGTGGAATCATACATGCCCTAGCCAGTTTGGCTCAGCGGTTAGAGCATTGGCTTGCAGACCAATGAGTCATGGGTTCGATTCTGGTCAAAGGCATGTACCTCGGTTGTGGTTCATCCCCGGCCCTGGTCAGGTCATGTGGGAGGCAATCAATCAATGTGTTTCTCTCACATCAATTTCCCTCCCCCCTTCCCCCCCGCCCCCCAACTCACACTCTATCTGAAGAAAAATGGAAAAATATCTTGGGTGAGGATTAAAAAAAAAAAAAAAAGTGGAATCAATCAGTACTTGTGTTTCTGTGACCATTTTATTTCACTTAGCATAATACCCTCTAGGTCCATCCATATTGTCTCGTGTTGCACGGTGTACTTATTTTTAATGCTGAATATTATTCCATTGTATACATATAACACATTTTCTTTATTTATTCATGTTGGTGGGCATTTAGATTGTTCTCACATAAAACAAACTATTTTGAATAGTTGTGAAATGAACATGGGAGTGCTAATATCTCTTCCAGATTCTGGTTTCAATTCTTTTGGGTGTATTCCCAGAAGTAGGATTGCTGGATCGTCTGGTAGTTTTATTTTGTTTTGTTTTAAGAACCTCTATACTCTTTTCCATAGCAGCTGCACCATTTTTCATTCTCCTGGAGAGTATGCTAAAGTTCCAATGTCTCCATATCTTCACCAATACTTATCTTTTGTGTTTTTGATAATAGCCACACAGACAAGTGAGAGTAATATCTTCTTGTGGTTTTGATTTGCATTTTTCTGATGATTAGTGACAATAAGCATTTTTTCATGTACCTGTTGTTCCTTTGCATGTCTTCTTTGGAGAATGTCTATTCAAGTTCTTAGGCCATTTTTAAATTATTTAAAAAACTTTTTCTGTTATTGAATTGTATCAGTACCTTATGTATTTTGGAGATTAACCCCTTATCAGATATATGGTTTGACAATATTTTCTCCTATTCTATAGATTGTCTTTTCACTCTGTTTAGAGTTTCCTTTGCTGTGCAGACTCTTTTTAGTTTGATATGGTCCCACTCATTTATTTTGGTTTTGTTGCTTATGCTTTTGGTGTCATATCTATGAAATCATTGCCAAGCCCAATGTCATGAAGCTTTTCTTCTAGGAGTTTTAAAGTTTCAGGTCCTACATTTAAGGCTAATTCATTTTGAATTTATTTTTGCATACCGTGTAAGATAACGTCCAATGTCATTCTTTTACATGTGGATATTTAGTTTTCTCAACACCATTGTTGAAGATCAACTGGCTGTATATGTGTAGATTTATTTAGGACTCTCTATTCTGTTCTATTGGTTTGCATATCTATCTTTATTTCAGTACCATACTGTTTTGATCACTGTAGCTTCATAATATATTTTGAAATTAGGAAGTGTTATGCCTCTGACTTTGTTTGAACAAGTCTGACTGTTGAGGCCCCATTTCCCTCATCAATTGAATGAAAGCATTGGACTAGGAAGCTCTATGTTCCCTGTGGCCATACCATTATATGATTCTATAGTTCTTGCTTTCAGCAGCCTCCATTTAGAATAGTGAGATGAGATACTGATCTAAGCACAATCAAACCCATGGATATCTATTCTGGGAATAACAGAAAGTCATGTCATCATTCTATTGATTTATGTGCTTTTATGCTAAAAGGAATGGGGGTATTAAATCCAGTGATTTGAGGATAGTGGGATGAAGTCAGATTGTACTTTCTCTTTTCCTCTTTTTTTTTTCTTCTCTTCTAAGGATAAATAAAAGGTAAGGGTGTCAAGTTAAAAAGAAAAGAAAAGAAAAGAAAAGGCAAAGACTTATTGGGGGTGGGGGTTAGGTGAAAGGCCAAACACATTAAGTAATTTAATTTCAGTTACAATAAATCTCAAATGATGACACTATACTCCTGAGAATGTTTCATGATGGACACTGCATGGCTTTGTATTTTAAGCAGAGAAGTACAGGGAGAGGGTGACATTATAATATTCAGCATGAAGAACATTGCTCATGTCAGTTTGTTGGTCTATTCCTCCAGAGTATTTAGGCTTCACAAATCAGGGTACTTCAAATACAGCTGTGAAGGAAAAGATTCATAGAAAAATGTTTTCTAGGAAAGGAAAAGGCAGAAAGCAAAGGTCTCCTGCTTACTATGGCATTCATGTTGCATAAACAATATTAATGTAGTTAAGTAATGATCACTCAGGGCATTTCGCAAATTATTCATGTTTAGACTATGTAGGGCCCTTGCTTCACTTCCTTCTCGCCACCTGGATTCTGTCCATTTTACTCCTCCCTCAGCACTTGGAATACAAGCCAAATTTATGTGTGCCAATTTTCTACTTGTTAGCAGTCATGATATTATGTTGTTTAGTGGGGAAAGGGATTTATACTGCTAAATAGAAGGAGGTTTTTGGATTGTATGAGGCTTTGATTTGTTGATGATATTCCTAGAATCCACTACCTCCGATATTTGAGAATTGAGTCCATTAGACAAGTTGGTAGATTTACAGAAGTGTAGCTAACAAGGTCTGCACTTGACTTCTTTATCCAGCTCTTTAGCTCTAAATTTATTGCCAATTTTATTTATCAGACTTATTCTCAGAGGAGTGGTGTTTGCTGTGGTCACAAGGAAACATCTGTGAGCTTAAACCTTAGAGGCATATAGCCAGTTAGAACATTTGGCATAAAAAGCTTAGATTGCAGAAGAAAAAAAATTAATCAAGGCAACCCTTAAAAATATCAAGAAGGCAACTAAAAATGTCTTATCACAGACAAACTGAAATATTGAGTTCATGTTAATTAAGCACTGTCAGATTCTACAATGAATCAACTAGGAGTGTCATATCATGGCAAGTTTGGAAGTTGATGTCAATCTCTACCACTAAGATTTATGGCAGATTATATAATGGAATCCTGAGTTCTAAGAGATCAAAAGAAATGCTGGCTCTTTCTTCATCCATTCTCTTAGGTCAAGCCTACCCAACAAGAAGCCAAGTGGAGAGTTGAGCAATTATCTGAAGTAGGTAGTAGAGACGGCCAAAACCAGATAATACATAACCAGAAAGTCACCATGGAGGGAAAATGTGGGCTGAAAATAGAAGGGATGAGGGTAAAATGTCAAACAATTTGGTCAGTGTCCACAGTCTAAATTGATTGAATAACAGCCAATTCCTTGCTTTGTGTAATTATTTAGAATGAGCCTAAAAGACTGGGGGTAAAAAATAAAAAGAAGAGTTCATTACCAAGGTTGATGCATGTTTGTGCAAAATTTCTCCATATCTGTATTACTATCTGTGACATGTCTAATTCTGAGTATTTCCAGGAATTGGATTTCACTGTTTTAGATTAGTAGGTCAAAGTGGTTGAAGAAGCCCATATAATCTGTAGAGTCACATGGAGAAAAATTTTCTTTCATAGATTAATTGAATGTTATATTTAATTAGCTTTTTTATCTCCACAACATATGCTTATGAATTTTCTATGGGAACTCTGATTCTTTCTTACCTTTATTATCTCTTTGTGTGACAATTTCTGTATCCCCTTGATCTTAGTAGACCATAATCAATGAAGTAAACAAGATCACTAGAAAAGGATTTGCATTACTTTTGGTTTAAGAAAAACAAACAAAAAACTGCCCAAGTCTCAGATCAATATGGTAGTTTTTTTCTTCTATTTGATATGGAAACCATAAACCACATTCCCTGACCAGATGTTTCCTAGACCTAAAATATAGTTATGAGTTCATTGGCCCCTATAAATCTGTCATTGGGCACCTGCTAATTCTGAAGACTCCTTAATCCAATGTTAAACTTTCCACTTTTTATTTTTTATTTTTATTGAGAAAAAGTTCATAAATTAGGTTTATTGCTGCCTGGAAGTAAGAAAAAAATGCAGTCGTGCTAGTCTTTTAGATGGAAAAACAAAGTTAAGAGCTTAAACAAGTACTTTTTCACTTTATCATGTCTTGTATATTTGAAGCCATTAGATAGCATTTTACAGACAAAAAATAACCCAGGGCCTTTTTCAATATCTCACGTTGCTGATTGTTGAAATCCACAGTGAAAACTGCCCAGGGAATATTACTGAAGCACTCTAAGGAAAATTCAGAAGGAATTTTACATGCAGGTAAGGATTAAGAAAGTTGTTTTATAAATAATAGGATAAAAGTGTGTATTAAGTGGCATTGCTAAATTCCTCACATGCTTTGTTCAGTGACGACTTTTCCTATCATATAGCAACATCTGAATCTCTGTGGTGAGCCCCTCCCGTACAGCTACAGCAGGTGCAACTCTGCTTTTGAACACATGATTGGAGATACTGTGTGCCATGATTTATTGCTCTAATGGCAGAACTGATATACAGAAATGGAAGTCAGCTTATAGACCTGAGTGGATGGAGTAGATGGTGGCCTATGCATTCTGCATACATACTTGTGAATGGTGTCAATGGTAAAGAACTTACGCCCTACTTAGCTTTGTAAAATAATATGATCAAGGAATTTGAGCTGAACAGTCAAGCGAAACATTGATTCTCCAGTGCCTATTGCTAAGTGAGACTGCTTTTATCTTTAACCACTTGTTTTATTTAAGGGAGGAGTCAAATCAGCTTTAATTAAGGAAATCTTTAGAAACCACTCATACCACCCTTTCGCTCCCTCTTAGAAACAAATGAAGAAGAAAACTAGAAAGACTATAGCACAAAAACTTCTGTACGTTTCCCAGGACTGTAGTATTAAATCTTAGCGCAGCTCTTTTGAGAAAGGATATAGATATTAATCCGAATTTTGAATCACCACTGAGGTATGTGTGAACATATTAGTTTCCTCTTTCTCCTGACTTCTTCCATAAATACATAAGACATAATTCGGCCTTTCGGTTTGGAGAATAAGTTTTCATTTAATTTCTGTGATTATCAAGCCTGTATTGCCAGGGGCTTAGCAGTATACCTAGTATCCCTGTGTGCTTCTTGAAGTGAGGGATATGATCTATGAGCTACCACATTAAAAAATCCCCTCCATACACTGTGTGGTCGAAGTTTCTTTACATATTACTGGGGAGGTTAGGGAATTTATCTACAATGATCAATAGTATATTCTCCATGCAGAAAACCCAAACTTAAAAAAATCTTTTATTTCATTTTTGTGCCTCTCAGAGCTTTACCATACTGCTAGCAAGTGAAAATATTTCCTGATTTGAATTTCAGAAACTCCTCTTTTCTTGCCAGTTGGATGGTGCTAATAAGAAGCAAAATGTGAGTGTGTGTTTAATTTAACCCTAAAATAGGAGAACATCTTCAGAATATAGACTTTGTATATTCAGTTACCTATCTAGAAATAAAGACATGACTTTTACATTCTCAATCACTGAGAAACATTTCTATTGAATTTATTATTGAAAGTGACAAGTGGGAGTTCCATAAGAAAAAAAAAAGACCCACATATTAGGCAGACAAGTGGCCATTTAATTTGTATTTGTGATCACTAAGCAATCCATCATTTTTTATTTAAAATTTAAAAGAGAAAATAACTTACCTTCAAGTCCATTTCTCATTTCCTCCATAGAACATTTCTACACCAGTTAGCAAACCTCTTGAAAAGCCATGCATTGCCAAAAGCCAACTTGAGAGGCTGTGCACTTATTAAACAGTTTGTGAATCTAGCACCAGGCATGTGATATAAAAGATTAAAAGCCTTTCTAATTTGTAAATACCATACCATCCTTCAAAATGTTCAATAGCACAGAAAGTCTGAGTCAACTGAGTAACACCATGAGGTTTCTTTTCCTATTTTTTTTTTTTTAAATCCTCACCTGACCTCCCGCATGAGATCGGGGATGAACTGCAACCGAGGTACCTGCCCTTGACCGGAATTGAACCTGCAATTCATTGGTCCTCAGGCCAACGCTCTAACCTCTGAGCCAAACCGGCCAGGGCCCGTGAGCTTTATTTTTATGTAACCTGTCCAAATTGCAAGGGATGGCTGGGTGTGAGACCCAGGTCTGATTACCCATCAGTTAGAGGTGCTAGTGGGCTAAGCCTGGTTTCACTAAGACCCAGACAGGCACGTACCGCCCAGTGTGGTGACTTCCTCATTGCAGAGCTGGCCTATTTCAGTGAAGTATTTCAGGAAAATTTCAGTTGGGCCTTGTCTACCCTGCTGGGTAGGAAATAAAGGTTTCTAGCAAAGACATTGCTTAGGGACTAAACCGAAACGTTAAATGATATCATCAGTTCCAGGCTTTGCCACTGTCCTCAGCAGTGCAGTGGGACTGGTCAGGTCAGGTTTCTGAGGGTGACAGTTCTTGGGGCTGTGGAACCAACCACGGAGCCTCTTCTCCAAGGGCATGGCTGACGGCAGGCTGTTCAGAACACCCGCAGACTGCTCTGGCGCAGGACTTTAAACAGCCGTTGTTTGAATCCTTGCATCAAGAGTCTGAATATGGCACTCTGTGCCCACCATGCCAAGTCAAGTCATTTTCCGTCACCATATATTTGGTCCCCCTCACCCTTTACTACTCCCCCTCCCGTACAGGTCATGGATCATAGAAATGTTCACTTAGAACCTATATGATCTTATTATTTAAATTTTTTTTCCTTTATTGATTTTAGAGAGAGAAGAAGGAGAAGGAGAGAGAGCTAGAAACATCGATGAGAGAGAACATTGATTGGCCGCCTCCTGCATGCCCCCCACTGGGGATCTGGCCCACAACCTGAGCATGTGTCCTGACCGGGAATCGAACCCGTGACCTCTCGGTGCATGGGTCGATGCTCAACCACTGAGCCACACTGGCCGGACTACATGATCTCATTAACCAATGTCACCCCAATACATTTAATTAAAAAAAAAGAGTCTGAGCAGCTGTGAATGAATCTCCTGTGAATCATAGAGCTCTAACAGGGTGAGCTGACAGAGCTTCTCACCTCCAAGGAGGGAGGGCCTACAGCTATTTGCCCGCTCAATGCAGACAGCTAGTTTGGAGAGCAAGAGAAAGACAATGAAGACAGAGGGAGGAAGGAAAAGGTTTGAAACAAATAAATGAGTCCTCTACCCAACTGGAGCTGGGGAAAGAAGAGCTAGTGCAAACCACTAGGAGTTTAACATTTTTTAAAATTTTTAATTTTTTTATTAATTTATTTTTGTTACAGATGTTTCCCTTTCTCCCCATTGACACCTCCTCCCGACCCACCCCACCCCGCCCTGTCCCCAGCATTGTTGTCTATGTCCATGGTTATGCATACATGCATATATGTTCTGTGGTTTATGTCTTCCGTCCCCACCACCCCCTCTTCTGAGGTTTGTCAGTCTGTACCCCACCTCTATGTCTCTGGGTCTGTTTTGTTCATCAGCTTGTTTTTTTCATTATATTCCACAAAGAAGTGAGATCATGTGATATTTATCTTTCTCTGCTTGGCTTGTTTCACTTAGGATAATACTCTCCAGGTCCCTCCATGTCATCTCAAAGGATAAGAGATCTTTCTTTCTTACAGCTGCATAGCATTCCATTGTGTATATGTACCACAGCTTTTTTATCCACTCATCTACTGATGGACACTTGGGCTATTTCCAGATCTTAGTGATTGTAAATAGTGCTGCTATGAACATAGGGGTTCATTCTGATTGGTGTCACTAGGAGTTTTTTAATACACTACTCCCTTTCTTGCTTTTTGTGTTTCTAAGACTTTGTCTGAGTGGTGTTATATCTGAAGCTGATTGTTCCAGAAAGGCGTAAGGATGTGCTGTTGCTGGGGCTTTGAGAGAGGTCCGAAACAAAACCATTGGTATTCCAGATGCCATTGAACTCATTGTGCGTCTATCTGAATAACAGTGTCGTTTAGGTAATAGCACCAGAATCATCTGCCTCCATTTTCATTGCCTTTCCATTTATAAACAACATATAACATCAGTGTTCTCCCACTCCCAAAGGTATTTGGCTCTATGAATATTAAATGTTGGTCTTATGTAAAAAGAACTCAAGAGCCAAAGAATAAAATATTAATACATAAAATATATTAATTGGTTAATGTAGTGCTCACATGTGAGGTTGTTTCCCAACCATTCTTTTTTCCCGTTTTTTTTCTTTTCTTTTTTTTTTAAGCTCCAACTCTCAGGTTACAAAAATCAATTCTTTAAAGTCCTATTTATTTTATTATCTACTTTGATCATCCCTGGAATAAGTTCAGTCAAGTAATTAATATAAAGACAGTAATACAACCTCTACACATATCAATCACATTTTCTGCTGGACATGGTGCTTTGTGCCTTACAGAGAACAGCTTATTTAGTCGTTACAACATCTTTAGGAGTGGGGAGCATTATACCCATTTTTTAGGGAAGCAAACCCAGGCTTAGAGAAATCAAGTAATTTGCTGAAGACCATCCCATCCGTAAATGGGATAACAAAATTTGAACTTAGAACAGTTACCCAAGATCTTAGCCACTGGGAATATGGGTCTACAGGTTATGTTTGCAGGCACAGGGCTTAGATGCTGAAGGAAAGACAGAAACAATATAAAAAAGTTTCTTCCCTTGAGAAGCTTATAATTCACTAAAATGAAGAGCTCAAATACTCGCTGTGAATTATTTGTATCCTCATTGCATGGAACACATTCTTATGGTTTCCCTTTTACTGTTTAGAACTCATGCACTCAAGACAAGAACTCTAAGGCTGAGACTTGACAGCGTGTGTGGACAGTGCCATTTCTATTTTCGTCATCGTATGAGTACATTTTCCTGTAAATGACACTTGACAGAGTTGACTGATTATATCTGGATCCATTTTTACTTAGCAAAGAGACACCAGGCCAGGGGATAACTGACCAGTATCATTATTTATCAAGTTCAGTTCCCATTCGGACTTCTCCCCCACTAGTGAAAATGTGCCACCAGATTTGACCCCACACTAGAGAGGTAAAGGGGTCCTTTGACCAGTAAACCATGACCATACCATCTGGTTTGCTTTGCTAATTACATTTGACATATATTCATGATAAACATTATTTTGGGGTTCCTGGACACATATGAACTAAAGATGGCAAGGGATGACTCAGATGTATAAAGACTGGCAGAGGGAAGGATAATCCACAAAATTGGTAAATCACACATGAAAAAACAAGAACTGATTACAATATAACAATATGTATTCATTTCCACTAATAGATAAGCTCTCGTTATGTTCTCTTTATTCTCTATTTGGGTCAAATTATTTCTCTGCTGTATTTCCATTCTTACTAGTACCTATTTGCTGTGATTTCTCCTGGTTTTGACTCTATCTTGTGGCTTTAATCTTGTCTCTAAGTAAATTGCAACCCAATAAATATATTCTAGAATGGTTTATTATAATTCTTGCCTTTATTCCAGGTGCCAAGAGAAAGGACTTCTTTTATTAATGTATCTATCTGGATATGTGCTAACAGAAGCCCTAATACACACTTTGATTATGGTTGGTTCAGTCTAAGAGATTCAGTTTGGTTCATTCAATTTATTTTGGCCTGTCTACATAATAGTGCCCCACTGCAAATTATAGTAGTTTTCTACTCATACTGTTGACCTGACACATGGTAGCAAATAAGATGGACTAGCATTTCTATCCAGTGTGAAGCTCTACGTATACAACAACCACATATCTTCATAAGAAGTGAAAATCTTAGTCATCATGAAGTTTTGGTCCCAGGATATCCAAAGGGGCCAGACACTGGAAACTAGAATCAGCTGCGGACATGCATACACATAGCCAGTCTATGTTTTCTTTCTATTACAACTTTCAGCCATTGTTTTTGGCATCTATTTGAATATTGTCAGTAGTTGTCCTGGCCAGTGTGGCTTGGTTGGTAGGTCATGGTCTCATGCACTAAAAGGTTGCTGGTTTGATTCCTGGTCAGGGCACACGCCCAGGTTGTGGGGCACGCAGGAGGCAGCCAATTGATGTTCTGCTTTCACATCGATATTTCTCTCTTTCTCTCCCTCTCCTTTTCTCTTTCTCTAAAAAAAAAAAAAAAAATCAATAAAAAATATTTTAACCCGGCTGGTGTGGCTCAGTGGTTGAGCATTGACCCATGCACCAAGAGGTCACCAGTTTGATTCTTGGTCAAGACACATGCCCAGGTTGTGGGTCCAATCCATAGTGGGGGGCATGCAGGAGGCAGCCAATCGATGTTCTCTCTCATCGAAGTTTCTATCTCTCTCTCCCTCTCCCTTCCTATCTCTCTAAAATCAATAAAGAAAAAAAATTTTAAAAAATCATTTAAAAATATTAATATGTTATTACCCATCAAAGTATAAAGAAGATTTATTTGAGTATTGACAAAATTTTCCAAATAGTTTTGTGATCTTTACTCAGGTCAAACGTACAGAACACTTTCCCCATCATTACTTTGGCAACAGGGGAGATTGGCTAGTATGTCTTAAAAAACATCCACACATGTTTCTGTTGCTCTTTCTTCAATCCCACTGGGCCATGGGAACAAGATGTAGCAGGAATCCTGGTTGCGTCAATTAGGAAGCAAAAGTCCTTCCAAGGGATGGGTGGGAAGGGAGGAAGGAAGGGAGAAGCATGCCTCAGAGGGTTGATGTTTATCTTGTTTGTCTGTTGAGTCCTCTCAGGTAAGATTTTTCTGGGATAAGAGCAAAGGTTATTGGTTGTCCTTGCTGTGTGATGAGAATTCACCAGCAGCTCTCACTGTATCTTCCACAGCAGTGCCTTTGCCTTGTGTTTCAGCCGAAATCCTTTCTACCCAGGAGGAGAACCAAGAAAGGAACATGTTTCCAATGTTGAGACCTCAGACCAAGCTATAGAAATCTGCTCTGACTGGAGATCTGAAGAGATAAATTACAAATGTTGTTCAGTAGAGGTTATATAAAAACAACTTTGCTGCTTTTCATGGGAAGGCTTTCTGCTGTAGCCTCTTTGAGAGCTGCCAACCTGAGGGGTTCATCTTTAAAACTTGAGGATTTGTAGTATTGGGGATTTATATGATCCTGGGGGGGACAGTTTGTTAATCTAGGGGGCTCTCTGCTTTGACTTTTCATCCAGATGATGTGGACACAGGTTAACGCCGCTGACAGCCTTGACACTATGTTTTAATGTTGAAGGAGCATTGGAGGAAGGTCATGCTTTGGAATATTGAAATGTCTTGAAGTGCCATTTTTATTTTTTTATTTTTATTTTTATTTTTTTAACTTATCTTTATTGTTGAATGTATTAGAGATGTTCCTCATTTTTCCCCCATTGCCCCCCTCCTCCCCATTCTCGCCCCCCTCCTGCCTTTCCCCACACTGTTGTCTGTGTCCATTGGTTATGCATATATACATATAACTTCTTTGGTTTATTTCTTCCCACCCCCCCCACCCCCCTTCCCTTTGAGGTTTGTCAGTCTAACAACCAATTTGTACTTCTTAATCCCTTCACCTTTTTCACCCCTCCCCCCAGTCCCCACCCATCTGGTATCCAACAAAATTTCTCTGTATTTATGAGAATGTTTCTGTTCTGCTTGTTCATTTTGTTTGTAGATTCAATTGTTAATAGATATGTATTTATTGCCATTTTGTTTGTTCATTTTTTTAATCTTTTTCTTCAAGAAGACCCTTCAACATTTCATATAATAATGGTTTGGTGGTGATGAACTCCTTTAACATTTCCTTGTCTGGGAAACTCTTCATATGGCCATCGATTCTAAATGACAGCTTTGCAGGATAGAGTAACCTTGGTTGTAGGTTCTTGCTTTTCATCACTCTGAATATTTCTTGCCACTCCCTTCTGGCCTGCAAAGTTTCTTTTGAGAAATCAGCTGACAGTCTTATGGGAACTCCCTTGTAGGTAACTAACTGCTTTTCTCTTGCTGCTTTTAAGATTCTCTCTTTGTCTTGAACCTTTTGCATTTTGATGATGATGTGTCTTGGTGTGGGCCTCTTGGGGTTCATCTTGTTTGGGACTCTCTGTGCTTCCTGGACTTGTATGTCTGTCTCCTTCACCAAGTTCAGGAAGTTTTCTGTCATTATTGTTTCAAATAGGTTTTCAGTTTCTTGTTCTCTCTCTTCTCCTTCTGGCATCCCCAAGATGTGAATGTTGGCATGCTTGAAGTTGTCCCAGAGGCTCCTTACACTATCCTCATTTTTTTGGATTTTTTTTTCTTTTTGCTGTTCTGATTGGGTGTTTTTGCTTCCTTATATTCCAAATCAATGGTTTGCTTCTTGGCTTTACCTACTCTACTATTGAATCTGTGTAAACTATTCTGTATTTCAGTTAGTGCCTCCTTCATTTCTAACTGTGCCTCCTTCATTTCTGACTGGTCCTTTTTTATGCTCTTGAGGCCCTCACTAAGTTCACTGAGGTTCTCACTAAGTCCATTGAGCATCCTTATAAGCAGTGTTTTGAACTCAGCATCTGTTAGGTTACTTATCTCCATTTCACTTAGTTCTTTTCCTGGAGTTTTGTTCTGTTCTTTCATTTGGGACCTGTTTCTTTGTCTCCTCATTTTGGCTGCCTCCCTGTGTTTGTTTCTATGTATTACTTAGCGAGAGGTATGGGGCTAGCTGAGACCAGATGCTGCTTGTTTGAAAGAATTTAGGCAAAGCTGAAGCAGGATCCAAGACAGGACAATCCTATGGTAAAGCAACTGGCAACAGCTTGGGTGGGCCTGAAAGTTGGGTGAGGCGGGGCCTCAGGGAATCACCAGGGTGGGACCAACAGTGTGAGCCAGGTTGCTGGATTCCCAGATATGGTGGCTGTCTGCCGGCCCAGGGAAGGGCTCACCAAAGGAACAAAAGCCTCTGATAGCACATCTATCTTGGAGAAAGCTGCCTCCCCAGCCCTCGCTCCAATGCCAAACAGCTCAGTTCTTCTCCATATGACTCTGGTGCCTTTCAAGTTGCCTCCCCCACGCTGGAGCCTGGAGGGTGCGAGTCTGAGTAAGTCCGTGCATGGGCCCTTTAAGAGGAGCTGCCGGGGGCTCCAGCAGCCTCAGCCTCAGTTCCCGCTGGTTTTTCCAGCCAGAAGTGATGGGGATTCTCTTCCTGGCACTGGAACCCTGAGCTGGGCACCTGGTGTGGGACGGGGACCCCTCAGTCCTCAGGGAGGACCTTCCCAGCCGAGGTGTCCTCCTAATTTTTATCCGCCACACGTGGGTGTGGGACCAGCCCCTCCGCCTCCGCCCCTCCTACCAGTCTCGATGGGGCTTCTTCTTCAATTTCGTAGTTGTAGGACTTCCATTCAGCTTGATTTTAGGCGGTTTTGAATGATGGTTGTTCTGTAGTTTAATTGTAACTTTGATGTGGTTGTGGGAGGACGCGATACCGCGTTTACCTACGCCGCCATCTTGACCGGAAGTCAGTTGAAGTGCCATTTTTAAATGAATTCATTACCTTTCTTATGCTTTGATTTAAAAATGGTTTTGCCTATTGTAGAATGCAGGTTAATATTAACAAGTTTTGAAAATAGAAAAGAAGATATAAACAGAGATCACCTACATGCTCACCAGCCACAGATAAACACAAAAAATATTTTAGTATATTTTCTTTTAATCTGTTGATTAGTATGTATGTATATGTATTTATTTGTATACTAAAAAATAAAAATTCCCACAATATAGTGTTAACAAAAACCCAAAATACAACACAATTTCTGTTTATAAAATACATACTTTGTGTATATACCCACACATATACAAAGTATGTAGTTTGCAAGTGGAAATTTTGTTGTATCTTGGGTTTTCATTAACATTATATTGTATAGTACATATGTATAACATATATACATAATACACACATGTATATGCACACGCACATACACATACAGTATGTATTTTGCAAATTGAAATTATGTTGTGTCTTATAGAATTGATTTAACATTAGAATTTATTTAATAACTTAGGTATTGTAACAAGCTTTGTTGTCCACATCTCTGTTTATTTCCTTAAAAATATTTCCTAAAAGTAGAAATACAGTGTCAAAAGCAAAGCTACTTTTAAGGTTCTTCAGGGGGTATTGCCAGATTTTTCTTCTTTCCTTTAAAACATTATTTTGCAGAAACTCTCTTTAAAGATTCTAAGCAAAAATTGTTCACAATCCTGTATAGAAATCAAGTCATCATTTTATTTGGCCATATGTCACCTCTGGTTCTTGTCCATGGACTTATTCTATTATTGACTATTTTCTTAATATAATGGATACAATTTTATTTTCTACATTTTCTTTTGTTGTTGTGGCATGCGTGTTCTCTATTGTGCTACAGTATTTTTTTGTCTTTCTCCCTTCTTTCTTTCTTTCTTTTTGCTTGGCCTGTACTGCTTCAGAGAAACCAGTAAGTACAGCTTGATTTGTTCCTCTACTCCTGTCTTCATACTCATACAACCTATACAAATACGTGCACGGGTATACAGGAGAATGGACCCGAATTATCTTAAAATGTGGGATCAGGCTACATAGGCAGTGTGTGTGTGTGTGTGTGTGTGTGTGTGTGTGTGTGTGTGTGTTGTTCTGTATCTTAGTTTTCTCACTGAAATATATTTTGGAGATCTGATAAAGATATATCTATCTTATTTTTTTCAATACTTATATGAGGTATGCATTCTGCTAGCAAAAGGCATTCTGTTGGGAAAAGTTTCAATACAGAAAAAAGTCTTTTCACTACAAATATTTGTAGATATATATTCTTAGCTATTGGCAGTTTTATTTTTAATGGTCTGAGTTCCAGAAGTAGAATCACTGGTTCAAAGGGTATGTGTATTTTTAAAATTTAATGGTTTTTTTCATATTATTTTCTAAAAATATTATAACAAATCATATTCCCACTAGTGATATTTGAGATATCATTTTCCTCACAGTTCCACTGTCCTTCTAATTCTCCACTATCTAATTTTTGCTAGATTAATCAGAAAGCATCACTAATTTAATTTTAATTTTCTTCACTTCTAATGAGGTTGAGTATCTGTTTACATTATTATTATATTTCTTTGGATTTCCTTATCTGTCAATTACCTGTGTATATCTTCGGCCCATTTCCCTCATAAGTTGCTTTTTTTCCTCATTAATTTGTAAAAGCTCTTTGAATATTACAGATTTTTGATCATATTAGTTCTATCTTTCCCCATTTATTTATTCTTTGATTTTATTTTTCTAATTTTCTGCCACAAAATTTAGAAAATAATCTTATGATATCACATCTATCTTCCTTTATAGAATCTAGATTTCCTCTTTTATTTTAAAAGGTCTTCCTATGTATTTTCTTAAAATTTCTCCTAACTTAAATTCTAATTTCTATTTGTAATATTTTAATATCTTTTCCATCTGGAATTTATCTTTGTATAAAGGTAGAGGATCTAACTGCATTTTCTTTTAGATGGATAACCAATTATTTAAGTATCCCATATTCAATAAATTGTCTTTTCTCTAGTACATTAAATTTCCACATGTACTTTTATCTGTTTTTTTATTCTTTTCTATACGCCACTGATCTATTTATCTATTTTCTGGCCTGGGGAGTATTTCTTTGGGTATCATAGTTGTATAGTATATTTTAATGTCTACTAATTATTGTTATTCATAATTTTGTTCGAGGTTTCAACATTTAGAACTCCATGTGACTTTTCAAGGTATTTTATTAAAAAATAATCAAACAAGAGCAAAGTGTATTGGGTTTATGGTTGTAATGAACTCAAATGTGTATTCTCAGTTTTAGTGGTTTGACAGCTTTGTGGTCCTTTCATTTGTTTGGATCTTGTGTTAGGTCCTTCCACAGTATTAACCTTCTTCATACTGGTCTCATATCTTTCTTGTTGTGTTTCCTTTTAGAAGCAAAAGTGATCCAGTAAGATGAATAAAACTAGAAAAAATATATGCAACCATTTACATAGCTGACCCTTGTGGTAGGATTATGAATGAATTATTTTTGCTTCTTCCACTTTTCTGCATTTTTCAACTTTTTCCATATTAATCATCCATTCCTTTTATAAGGGTAGAAAGTTAATAAAATTTGTTTTTAAAATGCGATGGGAATACTAGTGTCTTAGAAAATCATATATACAATAAATAGTTTCACATGAAGATCTCTTATCTCTGTAGATCAGTGATTCATAAGGAGAAAAAGTGGGGCAGGGGGAGGAACTCCTTGTTGGCCTTTTATATGTAATTTAAGAAAGCATTTTCCTTATCAGTCTCCATTGTAGCCATAACACCTAGCTGGTATGACACTCTGAACATTTGTTGAGTGAATAAATGTTATAAAACATTATAACAAAAATGTAACATTTCTAAATTTGGAAAAGAAACCAAAAAGCTGTTGTTTTTATAACATGAAATGAGAAAATGAAATTTAATAAAATAACTTGTGGGTTGGTGAGAGTATACTGAAGGTACCTCCTTTCTTCTATGAATCAGTCGTAAGTTGTACTGAGGAAGCCAATTTTCTCCAGAGGGCTATATTTGGAGAGGAGCGTGAGATTCATCCACTTAAGCAAAGGATGAGGAATACTGTATTGAGTTACAGTTGAGTAACATCATCCTTGTACTTCAGCACCTAGCAAAGAGACTAGCACTTAATAAGTACTCAAGGAGTATTGGTAAAAGAATTAAAAACATTGGATTATTTTTAGTGGCTAAAGAATTGAATATATCTCCCAGCTGGTGTAGCTCAGTAGCTTGAGTGTCATCTCATGGACTGAGAGGTCCCGGTTCTATTCCTGGTCAGGGCACATGCCCTGGTTGGGGGCGTGATCCCTAGTAGGGGGCATGTAGGAGGTAGCCAATCGATGTATCTCTCTCACATCAATGTTTCTATGTCTCTCTCTAAAAAAATCAATAAAAATATATTAAAAAAAAGAATTGAATATTATTAAGCTTCTCATTTTAAAAACATATATGAGAATTCTGCATTTCTACCAACTCCTAACATATTATACTAGTGAGAACAGTTATACAAGGACTGGGAGAATGAAATTCACATCTGTGCTTGCCAATGGGCTGAGTATGGAGGTGATGGAGTGGTTTTACTATCTAAAGGACTGACAAATAGGTTATGGTGCCCCAAGGAAATCCTTGTTACTTGCCGACAATTAGTGTATCTGTTTAAATCATGCCGTTTTATTGGATCTTAAAAATATCTTTTTGTTAGTTTCCATTTCAGCAGGAGAAAAGAGAGTTGAGGAGGGTGGAATGCTGCCCACTGTTTTGTCAGAAGTTTTAATCTTCATTCCACCACTTTTCTGATGAGGGCCCAGTTCTTCCTCTTCTCTTTCTCATCTTATCATTTTACCTCTCTCTTCTTTCTTTTCGTAGCCCTTCTCTCCTTCCTCCCCATCTTTGAGGTTCAGAGAAGCAGCCTGAATCAGGAAGAGGTTGGGAAGGGAGAAAAAAATCCCAGTCTTGCTAGTTCTCCATTCTTCCTTCTGCCACCTCCCCTTGGTTAAGTTCTGCCTTCGTCTGCAATCCTAGATAGAATCCAATTTAGAGTGTTCATTCATTCATTCCAAATTATTGAACTCCGACCGTGTGGAGGTAGTGTCTGGATGCTCAGCTCCAGCAGTGAGCAACACAGACAAAGATGTTGCTTTCCAGGAGCTCATTTCTTATGGTGAAGAGGGACAGATGATAAACAATAAGCTTAACAAGTAGGTACAGATGTCAGAAGGTGGTAAGTGCTTTGGTAAAGACAAGGGAAGGTGGATGGGTGGTGTTGGTGTGGAGGGCGATGCAACAGGTTGGTGAAGGTAAGCCTCCCTGAGAAGGGAGAACTTGAGCAAAGACACGAACAAGGTGAGGGGGGGGGAGACAGTGGAAATCCAGGGAGGAGATTTCTAGTGCTAAGCCCTGAGACAAAAGCTTTCCTCATGGAGGCCAGTGTCCTTGGAGCCCAGCAAGGGAGAAAAGATCAGGGGTCAAGAAGGGCCAGGGGCAGGTGAACTGTTTTTCAGCACGGGTAATGCTTTGGATAAATTTAAATGAAAACTGTCTTAAATATTTCATACTATCTATAAAATTCACTTTCATGGGAAAATTTGATTGGAAAGCAGACTGCTATCTGGTTAACCTTCCTCAGAGCTTTAGGTAAATTTTGTTTGTAAACTTCTCTTTCTTTTTTTATTCAGCCACAGAGAAGAGAGTTATGAGGGAGTCACAGGAAACTAAAGCAGAGCTCTTTCAGAGCTACTTAGAAACGCACCCAAGTCACCACTGAGTGTATTAATGTATTTCTCTTTAATGTTTGAGGAGGCAAAGGTACTTGCCTTAGGATTTGCGGTTGTTTAGAAACGTGACTCAAGCAGTAGCTTTCAGAGAGAATGTAAAGCCCAGACTTGGTGGTGCTAACAATGAAGGAGGGTGTCAGTGCATGGATGTTTACCAGGGGGACCAGGGTAATGGCTGGAGGTGAGTATTCAGAAAAGAGGCAACAAGAAACATGTTCTGGTAACAAGGTAGGGTTTGGCATGACCGGGGAGTTACGAGTGTTCATCACGGCTGGAGTCAGGGTTCTGTGGAGAGACTGGGAAGAAGTAGATCACTCAGGGGCTTGCTATGACCTGGCGGGCTCCCAAAACTGAAATGACAGAAATCAGATACGAGTCTAGAAAGAGCACGCTGGCTGGGGTACGAAACATGTAGACAATTGATGGAGCAAGATTCCTGGGGAGATAGGAGAGGACTGGGCTGTTTAATTATATCCGCTGATGTTTTAAAAATAGGAAAAGAAATTTTAGGTAGCAAACTCAGGACAGACCCAGCAGCTCTTTGGAAATGATGGCACTAGAATGTTTGGAAAGGAAGCTGCTAACGGCTTTCATTCATTTATTTAATGTCTATGCACTGAGTGTCTGCTGGGCCCTGGGCAGCATGCCCAGTGCTGGGAGAACAAGTCGCTGTACAAGATGCTGGTAAGACAAGGACCCAGACCTCTCCTTTCCAGAACCTCTGTTTAGCAGACTCATTGGTTTGGAGTTGCAAGTATAGGCTTTTGGCACATCTGTGTTAACAGGAATTCACTCTTGTTCAAAAGCAATTTATTCATCCAACTAGTATTTGTTAAGTAAATGTACATGGCATCATAGGAGGTTCTCAGGAGCTAGCTGTACATGCGGAGGATGATTTGCTTCCCAAAAGATAGTGACACATTAATTTCCTGAGAAATTGACCCTCCCTGGAGGCATTGGGAGAATTTTGTTAGGAAGACAGATTATATTCAGGGCCTCGGAAAATAGCTGGGAATAACTGAGGCAGAGTGAGATATACTTGAGAGGATGGTGGCTGTGGGGTGAGAACAGTGTGTTCAGGGAACTGGGAGGGGCAGGGGAGAGTGGGTTTGAGTGGGAGCTGGTACATGGGCTCTGATCGTGGAGACTTGGACGGACCTGGCTGCTAAGATGTGTTGGCTTCTCTCCGTGGGTGACAGACAGCACGAGAGCGCCTCGAACAGGGAAGCAAGGCATTGAAAGCCAGAGTTCTTGTTGACAAGTCCTCATATATAAGGAGGATCAGATGGGGAAGTCCTAACGTGGGAAGGAGGCAGCGACAATGCAGAGAAAAAGGCAGATGTGCATGGAGATAGAAGAAGCAGAGGGAAAACTGCCCAAAGCTCTGTGTGTGCGAGGGAAAGCTGGTGCCTTTGGTAGAAAAGAGAACACGAGAACATGCAAACCAACGCAGCTGAGAGTGGAGAGCTTTCCAATGAAGAGGTCCTTTGGGCCCAAATGACTCCAGTGTAACCCTCTGCCAACAGTCATTCTGGCGTTAACGTGCCCCACTGTTTATAAATCCTGATGTGTTTCTGGAGTTGAGCAACTTTGCAGTCTTGTGATACTGAAACGAAAATCTAGACTTATCTAAAACCACTGTCTTTCCAGAAAACCATAAGTAGCATTCATCTTGGCATAAAGCCAATGAGCCGAAATTTTATTTGAAACGAATTCATTATCTGAGCACACTGTGACTTTATAGTGTGATGTAAAGGAGGTTTGGGAGGCAGAATAGGAGCACTTTTTAGCTAACTATATTACATAACATTTATTATAAGCCTTTCTCAATCCCTAGAAAGCTTATATAAATATGGCTATGGGTCACACTTATGTAGAAATAACATATACAGAATGTTAAAGGTTGGATAGTTTTAGGCTCCCAGTGATAAAGAACTGTGTAGCTCTTTTAAAAGATATATTCTTTCTGTATCTCCTGTGTCATACACTTTTGATTTATGTATTAGGAAGGAGATGGGGGTGGGGTAGGTACCAGGCATACGGAGCTGTTTAGAGAGCAGCCCTTTAGATTACATAAAAAATATCACCAGGCACTTCTGTCTCAACTTCAAAGATCCACTTCCTTGGAAAAACTAAAATGACAACAAAGGAATGAAAAATGGCAGAAAATCCATAAGAACAAAGATGATGGGAGAGGAAACAGCGGCGAATTGGGGGGATACATGAAATGCTGGAATGGAAAGCTGATGTCTGACTGGTAACCAAGTTAACAGACCAGTTCAGGTGGAACCTAAGCCTGAGGACTAGGGGCAACCATTAAGAAGGCAAGTTTATCATAGTTACAAAATAGTCACAGGAATGTAAACTATAGCATAGGGAATATAGTCAATAACAGTGCGATAATTATGTATGGTACCAGTTGGGTACAGGAAATATCGGGGGTGGGGACACTATGTAAAGTGTATGATTGTCTAATCACTATGCTGTACACCTGACACCAATACAAAATAGTATTGAAAGTAGACTGTAATTGAAAGATTAAAATTAAAAAAGTCAAGTCCATCAAACTATGGAACCCCAGAAAGGCTTGGGGTTTGGAGGCAACAGGTGCTTCCAAAACTAGGGTTGAGATGAGGCTGAAAACAGAATTGGTTGAAAGGCGACATTAGAGCCCCAGATACCCTCCTGATTCTGGATCTTCTACAGATTAGCAGAGAGGAGTAAATATCTTCCTGAAAATAGATTAAATGAAGGCTATCTTGCTGAAAGGGAGATCCCAACTCCTCCCACTTCAATACTGACAGCAAGGCTTGTACCATGCAGAAAGAAGTTTAGAGGAATTTCTCTGAGGGTACTAACTAGTCCAAGAGACAGGACCCTCAAAATGGACATTTAAGGGTCCCTCAATGAAATAACTAGGTCCCCACCTGATTACTCTAGAGATGCATACACGGAAATATGATCGGACAATCAAGGATCACCAGATGACACTAGTAATATGACAGACAGACAGACAGACAGACAGACACACACACACACTCTAGTTCTGTTGGAGGAACCATGTAGGATGAACATATTGTCTCTTTCTTAAGCTACTATTTGCCAAAAGGAATGATTACGTGTTTTTGTGGCTAAGCTAACCCCACCTTTCAGACAGATCTTTGTGGGAGAGAGAAAATCTGCTTGGTATTAGCAGCATCAGTGTTTGTCCTGGGTCCTTCCTCATCTCTGTCCCTGCTCTTACTCATTTTCAGATTTAAATATACAGTATGACAGATGATAACACCTGGAACCAATTTATGGACCTATTTTCATAATTCTTATGGGAATCTCTGGCAATCTAGAAAATATGCTGTTGTTTGGTCATTTTAAGGGCTAAAATTTTGGATTTTAAGTATTTTATCCTGTAATGTGAGCAACTAAAATTAGGGGATTCATTTGCTGTCATTCTATGTATTTGTCTTGTGGTTCATATTCTGAGTGAAGGATTTAGAAAGACAAGATCTTTCATTTTGTGTGTGATCCTATGGAGGGCTTTCTGACACAGATTTATTATAATCTCCCATCTCTGGGCCCTGATTAAGGAATTGCAGACCCTTTTCCATGACAACTCATTAAATCCATACACACACACACACACACACACACACACACACACACACGGTATCCCCCCAAAATGTATATGGGGTGTCTGTAGATTCTATTACATTTTGTAAATGAAATGTATTTTAATAAACATGGCTTTATAATTAGTCAAAGTTGTGTATACATTTTTTGGGAATATATATATATTTTTTTTTCTTTCTCTTTTTGAGGAGAGTTTGTCTACTCTTGGTAGTTTCTGTTGATTGGAGCTTTAGCTTTTGTGTTTGCTGAACCACTGTTAATGGAGTTTGAGGTCATGTGGGGGTGGCGTATTTAATTGTGTCCCTCTGGTATTATAAAACACAAAGAACATAGAATTTATTTAAAAGAGTCTTGAGTCTTTTATTGTCTTTTATTGAGTCTTGATTGTTTTTCCAGGAAATCTTATGGCTAAGTTCTTTGACTTGGGACTATAGAGTTTCTGGGTAAAGTCTCCAATTCTTAGTTTTCTGGATAAATTCTTGGGAATTGGCAAGGCTCCCAAGATTATTGTTTATCATACTGTTCTAATTAATAGGAAAAAAGCCATATAAATCTTAGATTTCTAAGACATTGGGCTATTGCCTCTGCTTGTGTTGAAACCAATGTGTTGTCTAATTATTATCCAGGAATTGTGGCAACATATTGCATATAAAACAAATCCCATTTGTACATGTGTATCAAGCATTTCCTATGTGAAAGTCATCATACAAGGAATAAGCAAAGAAATATGAGGTCTGAATATTTGTCCTCTTGGAGTGAGTGTCCTTGTTGGGGAGACAACTATCTATGTAACACATTATATAAGAGTTTGTAAACATTATTAAGAATAATTAAATGTTGAAAATTATTGTTGAATTTAGGCCAAGGGAAATGAACTTAAATTAAGTTACACAAGGAAGAACTTATGGAAAAGGTAGGATTATGTTGAAGGAGTGGATTTGGGCAGGAGAAGAAAGGAGTAAAAATAAAGAGATGCAGTGTACAGTTCATGTATCATAGGAAAGTACACTTGAAATCTGTGTAATCTTATTAACCCATGTCACCCCGATACATTTAGTAAAAGAAGACTTTACAGTGAAATATACTGATGGACAAAGAGCGAGGAAGTCAGGTGTATGGGGCAGGGGCACCCTAGATCCAAAACCCCTGGCCCAGTCAGGGTGCTTGGATTGTAAGGAGCTGAAACCAACTCTGAATCACTTAGGCATAAAAGGAATTTACAATATTAGGTCTTCCAATCCATGAACATGACGTATCTCTCAGTTCATTTAAGTCTTATTTAATTTCTCTGTGTTTTTTAATAGTTTGAATAGTTTTCTCTGTAGAACACTTGCACATCTTACATTTGTTTCTAGGCAGTTGATACTTTTTTTTTTTATCCTCACCCGAGGACATTTTTCCATTTTTTGTTCAGATAGAGTGGGAGGGAGAGAGAGGAAGAGAGAGAGAGAGAAACATCGACGTGAAAGGGACACATTGAGTGGCTGCCTCTTGCATGACCCAACCAGGGGCCGGGGACAAACTGCAACCGAGGTACATGCCCTTAGCGGGAACCGAACTCGGGTCTCTCTGGACCACAGGCTGACGCTCTTACCACTGAGCCAAACTGGCCAGGGCCAGTTGATACTTTTATGTTCTAGTAAAAGATATTTTTTAAAATGTCAATTTCTAAATGTTGACGCTTCAGAGAAATACAATAAATTTTTGCATGTTGACCCTGTTTCCAGCAAACTTGCTAATTTAACTTATTATTTATTTATTTTTAATCCTCACCTGAGGACATTTTTGCTTTTATCTTCAGATAGAGTGGGAGGGAGATGGGGGAACAGAGAGAGAGAAACATCGATGTGAGAGAGACACATCTAGTGGTTGCCACCCACACAACTCCAACCAGGGAGAGGACAAACCGCAACCGAGGTACGTGCCCCTAGCAGGAACTGAACCTGGGCTTCTCTGGTCTGCAGGCTGACGCTCTAACTGCTGAGCAAAACCGGCCAGGGCTTAACTTATTAATTATAATGATATTGTATATAGATTCTTTAAAATTTTCCAAATATGTAATCATGCCACGTATAAATAATTCCATTTTAATTATTTCTTCTTCCTGGCTTTATAACTTTATTCTTTTTTCTCACCTTATTTTACTGACAAGGACCCTCTAACACAATGTTAACAGAAAGTGATGTGGACATTCTTTTCTCATTTCTGATCTCAGAGGAATACCTTTTAACATCTCACCATTATTAATAATATTTGCTCTATAATTTTTTTGTAGATTCTTTAAAAAAATCCAAGTAGTTAATTCTAACTAGTTGGCTAACAGTTATTTTAAAATTGTGAATTAATATGAATTTAATAATTTAATCAATTGACATTGTTACAATATGATTTTATTATTAATATACCATTAATATTTTTTTATCAAACGTTTTTTTCTGTATCTATGGAGATAATCATGTGAATATTGTCCCTTACTCTGCTGATATGTTGAATCTGAAAAATTACATTTGTTGATTTTCAAATGAATTTTTCATTTCTGAACTACATCCAACTTGAATTGTGATATATTATCTTTTGTCAAAGGACAAGTTGATGAATCAGACTAAGAAAAAATAGAACCCAGGACAGGAGAAGAAAGAGCCCCTTGACTGAAGTCTCAATGGGAGAAGGTTTTCCCCAAAGCCAAATGGGAGGCAGCAGAGCCTTGTGACTGAAAGCATGGGCTCTGGACTCAGACAGCCGGGGTTGAATGCCAGTTCTGCTCTTACTTGGTGTGTGAGCTAAATTATTAATGGTTTTTCTATAAATTAGGATGATGTTCTCCCTACATCATAGGTTTATACTGAGGATTAAATCATACAACATATATATATATATATATATATATATATATATATATATATATATATTTTAATCCTCCCCTGAGGATATTTTTTCAAACATCTTCAGATAGAGTGGGAAGGGGAGAGAGAGAGAGAGAAATACACAGAGAAAGAAACATCAGTGTGAGAAGGACACATCGATTGGCTGCCTCCCACACAACCCAGACCGGGGACAGGGATGAACCGCAACCAAGGTACCTGCCCTTGGCTGGAATCGAACCCGGGACTCCTTGGTCCATGGGCTGACACTCTAACCGCTGAGCCAAACTGACCAGGGCCTCATACAACATGTTAAAGTGCATAGATCATTTCAAACCATAGTGAGTGATTTAATTTCAGCTATTAACATTGTTTTATTGTTTTTAGGAAAAAAAATCCACTCTGACATCTTATGGCAAGTTCAACTGAACACTGAGAAATCTTTGAATTTATTTATCAGAAAGATTTCATCACTTGAAGACACAACAGTTGTTTGATGTTTTGTCCTGATCTAAAATCTTGAAAAATTAAAAAATTCATTTATGATATCTGAACTCTCTATGACTTCCAACTTTTAAATTTTTTGGCAGCTTTATTGAGGCATTATAATTGACACCTAATAAACTATGCATAAAGTGTACAATTTGATAAGTTTTGACATATCTATATACCCATGAAACCATCACTATAATCAAGATAAGGGACACATTCACCATTCACCCCAATGTTTTGCTGCACCTTCTCCTTACATCCCTTTCCCCCATTCCTTCTCTACCCCTTGGCCACCAAGAAATGGCTGCTGGTACTCTGGGACAGTCTGACTCTGTCTCTAAAACCCCATAGAGAATGACAAAAGTGCTTCCTGACTCTGGAGTTTTACTGGGTTTCAACTACCATAGATGTAGTCTATGCTACATAAACTCAGTATTTTTTTTTTGAACTTATCTTTATTGTTGAATGTATTACAGATGTTCCTCATTTTTCCCCCAGTGATCCCCTCCTCCCCATTCCTGCTCCCCTCCTGCCTTTCACCACGCTGTAGTCTGTGTTCATTGGTTATGCATATATACATATAAGTTCTTTGGTTTATTTCTTCCTACCCCCCAACCCCCCTTTCCTTTGAGGTTTGTCAGTCTAACAACCAATTTGTACTTCTTAATCCCTTCACCTTTTTCACCCATTCCCCCAACCCCCTTCCCATCTGGCAACCAACAAAATTTCTCTGTATCTATGAGAATGTTTCTGTTCTGCTTGTTTATTTTGTTTGTAGATTCAATTGTCAATAGATAGGTATTCATTGCCATTTTGTTTGTTCATATTTTTATCTTTTTCTTCAAGAAGACCCTTCAACATTTCATATAATAATGGTTTGGTGGTGATGAACTCCTTTAGCTTTTCCTTGTCTGGGAAACTCTTCATATGGCCATCGATTCTAAATGACAGCTTTGCAGGATAGAGTAATCTTGGTTGTAGGTTCTTGCTTTTCATCACTCTGAATATTTCTTGCCACTCCCTTCTGGCCTGCAAAGTTTCTTTTGAGAAATCAGCTGACAGTCTTATGGGAACTCCTTTGTAGGTAACTAACTGCTTTTCTCTTGCTGCTTTTAAGATTCTCTCTTTGTCTTGAACCTTTTGCATTTTGATGATGATGTGTCTTGGTGTGGGCCTCTTGGGGTTCATCTTGTTTGGGACTCTCTGTGCTTCCTGGACTTGTATGTTCGTTTCCTTCACCAAGTTAGGGAAGTTTTCTGCCATTATTGTTTCAAATAGGTTTTCGATTTCTTGTTCTCTCTCTTCTCCTTCTGGCACCCCAAGATGCGAATGTTGGCACGCTTGAAGTTGTCCCAGAGGCTCTTTACACTATCCTCATTTTTTTGGATTTTTTTTTCTTTTGGTTGTTTTGATTGGGTATTTTTTGCTTCCTTATATTCCAAATCGATGGTTTGCTTCTTGGCTTTACTTACTCTACTATTGAATCTGTGTAAATTATTCTGTATTTCAGTTAGTGCCTCCTTCATTTCTGACTGTGCATCCAGCATTTCTGACTGGTCCTTTTTTATGCTCTTGAGGCCCTCGCTAAGTTCACTGAGGTTCTCACTAAGTCCATTGAGCATCCTTATAAGCAGTGTTTTGAACTCAGCATCTGTTAGGTTGCTTATCTCCATTTCACTTAGTTCTTTTCCTGGAGTTTTGTTCTGTTCTTTCATTTGGGACCTGTTTCTTTGTCTCCTCATTTTGGCTGCCTCCCTGTGTTTGTTTCTATGTATTACTTAGCGAGAGGTATGGGGCTAGCTGAGACCAGATGCTGCTTGTTTGAAAGAATTTAGGCAAAGCTGAAGCAGGATCCAAGACAGGCCAATCCTATGGTAAAGCAACTGGCAACAGCTTGGGTGGGCCTGGAAGTTGGGTGGGGCGGGGCCTCAGGGAATCACCAGGGCGGGGCACACAGTGTGAGCCAGGTTGCTAGAGTTCCAGATATGGTGGCTGTCTGCCAGCCCAGGGAAGGGCTCACCAAAGGAACAAAAGCCTCTGATAGCACGTCTGTCCAGGAGAAAGCTGCCTCTCCAGCCCTCGCTCCAATGCCAAACAGCTCAGTTCTTCCCCATATGACTCTGGTGCCTTTCAAGCTGCCTCCCCCATGCTGGATCCTGGAGGGTGGGAGTCCGAGTAAGTCCGTGTGCGGGCCCTTTAAGAGGAGCTGCATGGCCCTGGCCAGTTTGGCTCAGCGGTTAGAGCATCGGCCTGCATACCGGAGAGTCCCGGGTTTGGTTCCCGCTAAGGGCATATACCTCGGTTGCAGTTTGTCCCCAGCCCCGGTTGGAGTCATGTGGGTGGCAGCCACCCGATGTCTCTCTCTCACGTCGATGTTTCTCTCTCTCTCTCTTTCCCTCCCTCCCTCCCACTCTATCTGAAGATAAATGCAAAAATGTCCTCGGGTGTGGATAAAAAAAAAAAAAAGAGGAGCTGCCGGGGGCTCCAGCCGCCTCAGCCTCAGTTCCCGCTGGTTTTTCCAGCCTGAAGTGATGGGGACTTCTCTTCCTGGCACTGGGACCCTGAGCTGGGCGCCTGGTGTGGGACGGGGACCCCTCAGCCCTCAGGGAGGACCTTCCCAGCCGAGGTGTCCTCCTGATTTTTATCCGCCACACGTGGGTGTGGGACCAGCCCGTCCCCTCCGCCCTCCTCCCAGTCTCCATGCGGCTTCTTCTTTAATGTCGTAGTTGTAGGACTTCCGTTCAGCTTGATTTCAGGCGGTTTGGAATGATGGTTGTTCTGTAGTTTAGTGGTAACTTTGATGTGGTTGTGGGAGGACGCGACACCGCGGTTACCTACGCCGCCATCTTGACCGGAAGTTCGTCCTAAACTCAGTATCAAAAGACAGGGTTTCTTCCAGAAAAAGTGATGCTAAAAATGCCTATAGATGAAAGTACTTATTTGTTTGATTTCCGGCAACCCAGAAAGATCTTACTGGCTCTGCCATGACAAATGAACACCTTTATATTCCACAACCACTCCACCACCCTGTAACTGTTCATTCATTGTAAGTGCATTCACTGTGGAGCATATAGGGCTTATATGTCCCTGGCATTATGGTGGGAACTGGGCAAGATACACAGGGGAATTAATAAGGCTTAGACTATCTTTAAAAAACTTAGAGTATAGTAGGAATAAAGTGAAAGGAGTAATAGGGTGAAGAGAAGTTGAGCAGTATGTGTTGAGTCCCACCAGGTGCTAGACACGGTACTAAAACGGTTTGCACTCATTGTCTTATTTAAACCTCTCAGCAAGTCTATGAGACAGGTTCTATTAGCCTATTTACAGATGGGGGATGGAAACTCAGACAGGTTAAGTAGCTTGCCCAAAGTTCCAGAGTTATCGGCCACAAGGTTGAAAGTGGTAAAGGGGGAATTAATTCCCCCTTGGTTAGGGATCATTCCTTCTGTGACTAAGCACGTTAATCTTTTTGCTGTCCCTGCTCTGAACTGGATCTTAGGCCTAGTGGCTAATTCCTTCTTGATTTCTGCTACAAGCCTCTGCCTTTCCTTCTGGTCCACTTCCTGGGTTCCTCTTCCTGTTATGTACACCAATCTGTGAATTTCTGAGGCCCCAGACACTGGGCTCCTCCTGCCTTGACATTGTTCTTTCTCCCAGGGTTGGGGCCAGACATCCTGTTCCCCAGACCTGTCACTGGAGCATCTCTTTCTGCTGCCTTAGACCCCTGATGCTGACCCTCTCCTGGATCCAGTGTGCATCCTGCCTGCTTGTGCATCCTCCAGCTCAGACTCGGCTTGCCCATCACTGTTGATGAGAACTCCCTGCCTCACACTGTTGGCCTGGTCTAACTCATTCCTAGGTCCTGCCCAATGACCATCTTCTTCTGGTCTGGTCCAGTCTTCCATTTCCACAGCCAATCTGCCCTCCTTCTCAGAGGGTCTCGAGTTTCGGCTTCTTCAGGTCCCATGGCCAACACCTGTCCCATCTGTCTCATTTTACTTCATCACTACCCCCTTTTTGATTTCTCTCCTTTTCTGATCTCCCTTTGACCTCGAATAATTAACAAACAAATGTGGATCTTCACACTTAATCACTTCCTATTAGGAGTTTGCTCTAGTCCAGTAGAACATGAGGACACAATCTCTCACATTGAATGACCTGACATCACCCAGAGGAACTAGGCTCCCTGGATTTCATGGGCGTGTGATGATAGGATGATTGCAAGCATCAAGTGTGGCACTAAAGACAGTCCTGCGAGTCTTCTCTGGTGAAACATTTCTCCTAATCTTTCCCTTTACCTCTGAGACCACTTTCACACAATTTTTAATAGGTCATTAAATTAAATAGATTCAATTTTCTCTGTCTAGCCAAACTGCAGTTAGAAGGATCTTTGTATACAAGTAATCATAAAAGAAATTTTACTTATCTCTTTTCTCTAGAAAGGTGCCTGTGTGCCACCCAAGGGTGAGGGGCACACTTGGTCTTTGTACCTGCTTCCTCTGCTCCAGGGAAACTGATTGGCAGATACGAACATAGGTGCAGATATGCTTTAAAAAAAAATTAAAATCCTTGGAAGGATTGGGCTTGGCTGGTACCTAGAGCAACGTGGAAATGGAATTGCTACTTGTAATGTCCACGTAGAGGCCAACCACAGAGCCACACGAGAGGCTATTTGAGATGTCACCAGGTCTCCTCTACTTCATGTCATTGCTGTCTCCCACTCCCAAAAGACCTTTGAATAAGATGTTAGAAACTCCGAGAGTTTACACCAATTCAGTGCCTCTACCATGGTTTATGATGATGGAATTCTGATTCAATTTTATCCCGACATCATAGAACAATAGTCATGTGATCACAGTGAGATTGAAATGCAAGGTCTTTGGTTTCTAATAACCTTCATAATCTCTCTCCTCTCATCAGCAAGACAGAACGAGATGTCTACATTACCACTTTCATTATGCAGTTGCAAGAATAAGATAGAGGTTAAATCTACGATTATGTCTTGACAGACTGTAGCAGGCATCTACATCAGTGGAAAGTGCTGCTTTCCTACTAATCAGAAAAAGAAATTGCTCGTAGTAATGAAATGGGCCCACTGTGAAACAGAAGACAAGAAACAGACAGGGAATGTGGAATTATGAGCAATAATAGAAGGGCCCAGAATTTCTCTCTTCGTTCTTATTAACTAACTACTGTTTACTCTGAAAGTCTTTTCATAATTCTCTTTCTTTGTGCAAAGATAAAATCTGAAAATGCAAGTTTCTTCAAGTTATAATTGGTAACTTTTTATAATAAGTTTTAGAGATCTATGCATCTTTTCTAGGATAACATTTTTATTTCAGTTATAAAATTGCCACTATTAATAGCCAGCTCAAGTTCATAGGGTATTAGTCTCACAATGCAGTTAATTTACATTGTAAACAACGTATGTCATTAAGCTAAAATAAAAAAGTAACCTATATCTTGTCATCACATACAATATGTGATCCTTTTTATCAGAAAGATAAAAAGTGATTTCATAACCTTGCCAATGGAATTCCAAAGGACTAAGAACTTGCTTGTATTTGCTAGTTGAAGTTATTCTGGTTATGAGCAAGAAACCATGGCTATTTCTGTTATATAAAAAAAATAAAGGACCTTTCATTTTCAGGGTTTGCATGGGGTAAATATGGTTCCTTTGATTTGTGTGTGTGTATATAATTATATGGGGTATATATAACTCATGCTTCTATGCCCGTGGATTTTAATTCAATTTGGTTATCTTTTCAGTTGACCTATTGCCTTTTAATATAATTTTTGGATATAATGACTTAACCCCAAAATTAACTTCAATGGTTAAAAAGACTTTTGGGTTCATATAAAGGATAGTAGTGAAGATATTTTGGGGTGGAGGGTCTTTTTTACTGGCCATCAGATCCAATTTTGCAGACTGTGGCTACTCTAACCATGACCCACGACAGATAGTATGAGCCATGGCATTGAGACTGAAGGGACAATTGCCTTTTGGATAAAAGAAGAATGAAAGGTTTTTGACCTTGTGAGCCTAGACTTTCCAGCTGCATCTCCCAGGGCTGTCTGGCCACACAGCCTGTGCTCCAGTCTCTCTTCTTCCTCCTATAATCATCACCTTCTGTTTCTCTTGTTCGTTCATCCTGGAATTCTCATCTCCTTCTGGACCCATGAAGAGCCCAGATAACAATAACAGATATCGTTCATTTATGGAGCACTTACTATATAGTGTATACTATATAGTAAGTATACACTATATAGTACACATTCTAGGTACTTTACACATACTGATTCTTTTACTCTTCACAATAACCCAATGAAATAGGTTCTGTGCATACCCTCATTTTATAGTTGAGGAAACTGAGGCACTAAATGGCTAAACGACTTGTCCAAGACCACCTGGTTAACAAATAGTGAAGCCACGACTTGGACCCAGGCTGTCCAATGCAAGAACCCACATTATTGGCCACCGCACTCTACCGCGCCTTGAACCCAGATCAAATGCACATCACCATCAGCAGCAGCTCTATCTCTTCTGCTTAATCATGTGCTATTTGTGATAAGAGATATGCTATTTGTGATAAGGTATATCATTTCCAGCAGCTGGGGCCACACCTAGCAGGTGCCCTAGAATTAACTGTTAATTATTGTCGTCGTCATCATCATCATCATCATCATCATTATCTACCGTATGTTAGGCATATTTTGGGTCAGGGACACTTCACATACAGTAGATTTAATTCTCACAATGATCCTATGAGGTTCCCATCATCCCCATTTTATAGTTGAAAAGACCCTGCATTTAGGAATTGATAGAGTGGGAATAAGAGACCCCTCTGTTAAGCTCCAGAATCCTTCCCTTAACCACTGTAGATTACAATCTCAACAAATTAAGAAAAAAACACCCGAGTAGGTGATAAAATCAACAACAATGACGTGATGAGTTTTACTTCCCCAGTTATTAGGATTTCTTCCTTCCTTGAGCTAGATTCCAGAATGCCCAGGCCATGTGGGCATTCTAGAACCTGACTCCCCGAAGGGATGAGGCAGGTTGTTGTTCATCCTGGTTTTCTTGGAGTCACAATGATACTTCTGTCCTCCACTGGATGCCTCCATCCTATCCATTTATTTTCTTCCACACATTCTGTTGATGACATCTTCATTTGGGATTAACTGAGTTATTCCTCCCATTTTAAAAATGTGAGATAGTTCAATTAGTTTCTAACTGAGTATGAAGCTGTTGAATCAGATTATTTGGCTTGTAACACTTTAGCTCATACCAATGCAGAAGTGGGGTTGAAAAGTTATTTTGGAGCATAGGGGTACTGTAAGGGAGGCAAGCTAGTATTTAACTGATGAAGCATTTCCCTGGGCTTCCTTGGGTACCTGGTTGGCCATGTAATAGGCCTGACTGCTTGGGAGGAGATGAGAGGGGGGAGATGCAAAAAAAAAAAAAAAAAAGTAGACATAATCCAAAGTCAAGTTTCATCTTTGATTTGCCAAGACTGGAGTGGCAGCTACAACTCCCAGGGTCACTGAAGGGCATTTTTCGCTGAACTGTGTTTGGAGATGGTGCCAATGGCTTCAATGCCAAGTTGTGACAACCTCAGCTGCTGGAACAAGGTTAATTTATGAGAACTTCAAAGGAGCTGCCGGCTTCTAGCTGACAAAACCCCACCTGGAGCTTGCTGTTCCCCTGGCATCTGACCCAGTCGATTACTTCTGCCCTGCCTGGGGAAGGCGATCTCAAACCTGGGCAAAATCAGGGCTTCTTGCTGCATTTTTTTGCAGCTGTCTTTTCTCCCATATATGGACAAATACAAGCTCCAAAGGACAAAAGAAAGTGTAAACTGAAATTAAGTCTAGGTCCTAATGGGCCATTAGATGCTTTAACAAAAATGGACTAAAATAAAACATTTATAAAGCAGACAAATGCTATCCTTTGGCCATTCTTTCAGTAGACAAGAATCCTATCTTTCATGATTGTGTGCTATTTTGGGGATGGATAATATCTAATAGAACTGATCTAACATCTACAGGTTTTTTCCTATAGTTCTAGACTAGGTTTCTTAGCAGAATGTGCTGGCGTCCTGTTCGTGGTCAGTAATTCCTTTTGCCAAGACTGCTTCATCAGTCCCCTGTTGTCCTGCAGATTTTTGAGGCTTTGGAATCCTAGCAACAGGTTTCTCATTTAAGGAGGATTGTCCTGATCACCAGTCTCCCACAGGTAAATAAAAGTTTTATGCTGCTTCCTGTCACTCTCAGAATATCTCTGGAGCATTTCTTGTTGAGCCTTCCCTTGTAGCAATTTAGTACAAAAATATACCTTGCTGGTGAATCTATCATCAAGTGTCCAAATACAATGGCCCCCTTGTAGGTGATAACATTGCAGAAGTCTCGCCTCAGTGGGGAGGTGGCTTTTATCAGTTTGTTTGTTTGATTTTGCATCAGGATATGGATAATAGAAAGCTCTCTAACCTTTATTAATTTGGATGCCAAATTAATAGTAGTCCATTATATTATAAGAATTTTCTGATCAATTATTTTTTCATTCATTTTTCTCCCAAATCTTCCACATTTGCTTTTTTTTAATTCTTAGCCACATATAATAAAGTAAAATTTGAAATGTATAATAGATCAGAAGCTGGAGTTTTTGCAAGATTTTCTCCCTGATTCTAAACGTAACAACAACAATATTAAATACTATGTTCCAAGTTCTGTTCTGAGCAGTGTGCTTCTATTAACCCACTGATCTCACAATAACCTTTGGCAGTGGTAACTATTGTTATGCCCATTTTACAGATAGGAAAGTAAAGCACAGTATCAGGTACAGAGAGTTATGTGACTTGCACAGTCTCCTTGTAGCAAGTAGCATTTGAATCCCAAAGGCATTTGAATCCCAAAGTCTGACTTCTGAGCCCACTATCCGAACAATGGAACTGCATTTAATGCTGAGAACTTCAAAAACACTGGGGGGAAAGTAAGAGGCCCAAAATGCCCATTTCCCCACCATTCAAAGATATTTGTTAAAAGGAAGCAATTCAAACGCATATCATCATGTGGGACACATTCCACTTACACAACGCTGTATGTCAATTATATCTCAATAAGCTGGGGAAAATTTTAGCTACCAATGCTTTCTGAATTTTTATGTGCATAGAAACTTAAAAAAAATAAAATGGTAGTTTATTGGCACATACTGTTTATAGCCCTCCCCACCCCCCATTCACACTTGCCCATGTCAAAAGTCATTCCTCTTCACCATCTGTGACTTCCCTGGGGACGGCTGTCAGCGGAGATAGGGCTGCTGCTGTGGCTGTCTGCCAGCCAGCCAGCTTCCTCTATGGGGAGGAAATTGCTCCATTTCTGACTGGGGCATGAGAGACGGGTCTGTCACTCACTGCTGTTCCCTAGCAATCCACAACCATATCAATTTTCTATCCTCTGTGCCTGATGGTAATCTTTCCAGTATCACAATGGTCTCCTCTTCCTCTTCCCGTTTTCTCTCTGCCTCTTCTTCCTCCTCCTCCTCCCGGCTCTTTTCGTCATGGCTTACCTTAACTATTTCTTACTATAAATTAGCCTTCATATTTTAAAAGTAAAATTCATTGCATCCTCCTCTGCACCTATGCTTGTCTCTCTGTTAGAGCACTGATTCATATCAAAGCTCTCCCCCTCTAGCCTGCTGACCTGTGAGCTCACATGGGAGAAGTCAGGGTATTGTTAACATCCTTTCCCTTATGTTTAACGGAATATTCACCTGAGCATATACAGCAGAGTGGTTATGGGCACTGACTCTGAAACAAACCTTCTGATGTTCATATTTTCTCCCTGCCAGTTTTTAGCTGTATAATCTTAGACAAGTTGCTTAACCTCTCTGTGTGCCTCAGTTTTTTTCTTTTCATTTGCAACTTAGAGATGATAATAGTGATAGTTAGAACAGTTTCTCCCATATAATATGTGCTATTTAAATGTTTGCTATTGTGTTAAATACAGTTTAATAGAATCATTATAGTCAAGTTCACCAGTCATCTATTTAGTGAGGATGGGTATTTTGTACATTGATGATCTTTATACCTAGAATTGGGCTGAGGACACAGTAGACATTCAATCAATATTTTTGGGTGAATGAATGAATAATGAATGTGGTAAGTGTTATACATACAAAGAAATATGTCCTTATTCCTTTTCTTCAGTCATCACAGACTGATGAGAAATAAAAAAGGAGGTAAGATGATCATTGAATGGACCATTCAACTCTTGATGGACACTTGGGTGGCTTCCACCTCTTGGCTACTATGAATAACGCTGCTACGAACATGGGTGTGCAAATCTCTCTGTGAGACCCTGCTTTTGGATATATACCCAGAAGTGGGATTGCTGAGTCATATGATAGTTCTATTTTAATTTAGTTTTATTTAACATTTTTAGTTTTTTTTTTTTTTTATCCTCACCCGAGGACATTTTTCCATTTTTTGTTCAGATAGAATGGGAGGGAGAGAGAAGAAGAGAGAGAGAGAGAGAAACATTGACGTGAAAGGGACACATCGAGTGGCCGCCTTCCGCACGACCAACCAGGGCCGGAGACAAATCGCAACCGAGGTACATGCCCTTAGTGGGAACCGAACCCGGGTCTCTCTGGACCGCAGGCCGACGCTCTAACCGCTGAACCAAACCAGCCAGGGCTAACATTTTTAGTTTTTTTGAGAGACTCCCATACTGTTTTCCATAGCAGTTGCAACATTTTACAACCCCTCCAACAATGCTCAAGGAGAGTCATTAATTTTCCCGTTGACTTTCCCTTATATGAACATGAGCTAGGTTTTTGTCTCTGGTGTTACCTGTGTACTTCTTTACATTTTAAAAAAAGTATGTCCCAGATAGGAGAGTATTAAATCCCACCTTTTCATCTTTGTACATTTGTTAGAATTTCATATACCAAAATGAATATCAAATGGCTTTCTATTTCTTTGGGCCAAACTTTTGTAACCAGCTGTATGGATAATTAAAATAAGAGTGATTTATTTCCCTTTGCATTCTTTGGATTCACTGTTAGCATCTTCCTAAATTCACCGAGTAATCAAGTAATTCTTAGCCAATGGACTCCTATTTCCTGATATAGACTTTTCGTTGTTTTCTAAACAGTTCTGTCTATATATTTTGTTTCTATTTAGACATGCAGGTTGGGGCAGAGGTAGGTTTATAGTTGTTCGCATGGAAAATAATGCAGTCATTAATAAATAATAATACAGGTACAAGAATAAACTCTGTGTTTGTCGTACTCACAACTGTAAACCTACTTTTGCTCACCCTGTGTCCTGTTGGGATAACCGTGAACAAATCACTACATGAATTCTGCCTGCCTAGGATTTCTTTCTCAAACGGTGAGCATACTGAAGTTCACCAAACGTGAACCTTACAATAGAAGTAGATCAATCGCTGTTGTTCCTGTTGGGCTATTGGCTAGTTCCATATTATTCCAGAATAACATTTTTCAGATTAGGGAAAAATATATCATCTCAATAAAATAGGAACAGTGAGTTCCTCTGAACACCCCCCTCCCCATTTTTTGAGAAGAATGTACACCCTCTATTTGATTGATTTAAATGATTTGGGTCTTTTTAAATTTGTAAGATTTGTATAATTTAGACATAGCCCATGAAGAGGACAATTGTTTTAAATTGTCGCTGTGACAACTACAATAGGCTTCAGTAATTTCTTAAATGGTTCGTGATCATTTGTGTTTGATGACAAACTCTATGTATTTTGACACGAATGTATAAACTTTTTAATACCTCCAGTTTTTTTTTTTTTTTCTGTCAAAATACAGAGAACGGTTACTTATGAAAGCCTTCTCACTAACCGAGAGCGTAACTGTGTTACATTTGCCATGGCAATGGGAACTGAGGGGCTGTGTGCAATATCAATGAATCTGGTTGAGGAAAACAAGGGGATGGAGGTGCAAATTAGGGTGACTATCTGAATTTGATCGAAAGTTTTACTTTGATTAAAAATATTATTAGAGAAAACATAGTTGCTGTTCTTTTACATGTCGAACTGAGATTAGATAAGGAGTGGGTAGAAAAGGTCAAGAGCAGGGATTCTGGAGTCAGAGTGTTTGGGTCAGTCGGGTCTCTGCCACCCCTAGCTGTGTGACACTGGGCAAGCTACTCAGAGCCTCTGATCCTTGTCTGTCAACTACAGCTAATGATAGTTGTTGTAGCATTTAAATGAATCAATGCATGTACCTTGCCAGAACAGTGCCTCCTAGGGAAGAAGTGCTGTATAGGATTTTGCTACTGATTTTCTAACACCAGCCGTGAATTCTTAGGCTGGTCTACGTTCTTTGTATTAGTCTAGGTATCAGTTGTCATCTGCAAATAATAAATTGTTCTTTTTATTGAATGGTTTTGAAATGAGGACTAACCAAAGGTCTAAAGTCCCCCTCCCTTTCAGTCAATTAGTAGTACATAAATGGAAAGAGGGACGGATGGAACATTTTGTACCTCAAAAGCGCTTGGATTGCGAATGCACAGGGAACACCAGGAGATTCAGGGAATGAATCACAAACATATTCTGGGTGACTGTAAGAATCTTTAATGAATGAATCATTGACTAGACAGATGGGCTGTGGGAGGCAAACCTCTAGCACATTTTCACTTTTACTACAGGAATATTTCTGAGAGGTGAATACCCAGACCGCGGTTCATGCCTATAGCCTTTTTAAAATTTTAAAGTAATTGCTATTTTCCTTTCTGGTTTTTATTGTATATATTATTTCATTTGCTCTTCACAGCCAGCATTTCTCAGGGTGGGTATAAAGATGGAATAAATAATGTATGTGGTAGTACTTTTAAAGCTCTGTTTTTACAGTGTTATTGAGGTACATTTCACATAACATAAAATTTACCCGTTTAAAGTGTACGGTGTAAGGGTTTTTAGTATAGACACAGAGTTAAACAGTCATTACTGCAATTTAATTTTAGAACATTCTCTCAATTTCTCTCTGTGTCTGTGGAGTCCTACTCTGGACACTTTATATTGAATGGAATAGTACACTATCTGGTCTTCTGTGTCTGGCTTAGATCACTTAACGTAATGTATTCAAGGTTCATCCAAGTTGTAATCAATACTACATTGCTTTTATTCTCAAATATTATTCCATTGTACGGATACAGCATATTTTGTTTTTCCATCCATCAGTTGATGGGCATTTGGGTTTCTACTTTTTGGCTATTATAAATAATACTGTTATGAATATTTGTGTACAAATTTTTGAACGGACATAGTTTTTGGTATATACCTTAGGTATATACCTAGAGATGAAATTGGCAAGTCATATGGTAACTCTATGTTTAGCATTTTCAGGAACTGCCAAATAGTTGCACAAGTTTATTTTCCCACTAGAAATGTGTGAAGCTTTCAATTTCTCGATGCCCTTGTCAACATTTGTTATTTTCTGTTTTTAAATTTTAGCCATCACGATGGACGTGAAGTGATGCAACTATATTTTTAATTGAAAAAAGTGACAACAGAATACAGGTAGAATTTGAACGCTACAGAGAGCACTGCTCAGGCCCAGACTGCCTCCCAGAATTATAATTTTTTCTATAGCCCTCCAAAATCGACTGTGCACATACTACAGATCCTTAGACACATAATTGAAAATACATTTAGGAGTATATTATTATTCTTTTCCACTTTAATAATATATCTCACAGCGATTTCTACAGAAGGACATTTTGATCCTCCTCCCGCTGACTCTCCGCCGAGTATTCTTTTGTGAGGACATACCATAATTCATATCAACAGTTTTTCCACTAAAGGGCATTGTGGTTATTTCCAGGACAAAATAGGTTATTTTGTCCTATTACAAGTGATGTTCCTGTGAACATCCTTGTGCAACTGTCTTTGTGAGGATAGTCACAGGAAAAAGACATCACACTGCTTTACACTCCCCCACGAGGGAAAGTGCCCATTAGCCCACGGTTTCCGACATAACATTGCGGATTACCAGACTTTCCCTTCTTGGCTAATGTGACAGGTGAAACACAGTTTCGTGAAGGTGAATTTGACCTATAAAGAATGAATCAAATGTATGTTGTTATAAAGTTTGAAGTTCAATTTTCCAAATGCATTAAACTTCAGATAATAGGGTTGGAGCTTCCAAATTTCTGAAATGAATTCAGGCATAGAGATGGTCTCTAAATGTGCCTTGATAATTAGTGTAACCGTATGCTAAATGAAAGCATTTCCTGGTCAGTTTACTTGTTCACCTGGCATTTATTTGGCAGTTGCTATATGCCAGGGAGACTGTAAGTGCTAGAGAAAGGACAGGTAAATAAGAAATTGATTGCTCACAAGTTATACACGGTTAGCGAGGGAGAAACACACATAGGCTCATAGGCATAGCGCACATGAAAGAGTCACGGACAACAAGCGGTGTGTCTTTTTAGGCCACAGGCTAAGCTAATGTTAAAAAAAGCCCTCCTTCCCCAATACTTGGGAGATGGCTTTTGGGAAGAGACATAAAAAGCTTGTGGAAAAGGAGAAAGAGCAAGCCATTTCTTTTTAAGCAAGCAACGTGGAAGTGTACACGTTACTTCCCAAAGTCCATTGGCAAGCCCCTTCTAGTTGCCAGGAAGGCTGGGAAGATAAACTCTGGCTGGTGACCATGTGCCTCTCTGTTACCCTGGGAAGGGAGCATGGGTGTAGGCTCAACAGTCTGGGCGGCGATGGAGGGCCAGCGCGTGTTTCTAACACTACTCGGGAAATGGAACTGCGAGACAGTTTCCTGTCAACACGGAGCTAATGGGCTCATTAAAAAACAGGTCACAAGTCACAGAGACTCCCAGCCATTAATGAACAAGACTTTTAAGTATAAAATCTTAAGGTGACATAATAAATATGATTCACACGATCATATCATAACTCCTATAGGAGTTATGTAAAATGGTAATTGTCTGGTACGGATACTTACATATAAAAGGAACGAGGGAGGGAAAGAAGAGTACGAACTGGTGTCATCAAGGAAAGGTCCCTAAGAGACATTTGATATTGTGTAATGTAAATGAATACCTACTCTTCGGGGATATTTCTTCATACCTTATTATTTTTTTTTAACAAAGAATCATGGGTTTTATATATTCAAAACTCTCCCTGAGAAACACAGCTGTGGTTCTTTATGTCTACATTTATTAGGAATTAAATTTTTCTTTATGCGCATTTCTGAGCATATTTCGTCCTATAGCAAAAGTTGTCCAGGAGTCAAAGTTACCCACGTGGCTGTCCGTGTAATCGACGCTGTTTAATTGTGCTCAGCAGAGGCAGTTCAGACTCCGATGGAGAGTCAGTGGCCAACAGTTCACAGAGTACATTTAGTAGAAGTGTGGCTGAGAAGGAGGGGTTTGCCTTCTTCCCCACACGCTCCCCAGATCTGGGTCCATGTTCCCTGATAACACTGCTGATAAAGGTGCCTTCTGTCTTCTACTTGGACTGCCCTGCCTCCAGGTAGGGATGCAAAAGGGATACTTTGTAGCTTTCTTTCATTTTATTTTATTTCTTACTTTATTGAATTCTTTGGGGTGACATTGGTTAATAAAATTACACAGGTTTCAGGGGTACAATTCTATAAACGTCATCTGTATATTGTATTGTATATTCACCACCCCATGTTAAGTCTCCTTCGGTCACCATTTCTCCCCGCTTTACCCTCTTCTACCTCCCCCACCCCCCTTTCCTTCTGGTCATCACTACATTATTGTGTCTATGAGATATTTTTTTCTTAATCCCTTCACCATTTTCACCCAGCCCTAAAAGCCAGCCCTCCCCCGACAGCTGTGCTTTCTGTTGGAACCAGCAGAAGAAAGTCTCTGACGAAGAACCTCTCCCAAGTTTCCAATGAAAAAACTTGAGCTGGCCAGGACAGTGTTAGCAAGCTTTCCGAAGGAGCTCTCCTTCAGGGTGAGAGACAACCCTCCGATTTTCTTGAAGCAGAAGGCTCTTCTTTTGGAATACTAACCCTAAAACAAACCCCTTTCAGACAGGTTTATTGTTTTGGCAGCGAATGTGCAATTTCTGAAGATACGGGATTTGCGAAGTCATTGCCAAGCAGGTCAGCTTTGTTCTGGAAATCAGCTCTAAGTTTATGATGATGATTAAAAACAACAACGAAAAAAGCAACCATTCTCTCAACTAGAAAGCAAAGGTCAGCGGTCAGACTATTCATCCTGCTTCTCTAAGATTTGTTCCAAGAGCCCAAGATTTATTTGAAGAGAAACCTGGAAAATGAACCCAAGTGGAGAAAAAAGTTGCTTTTATGTGAAATGTAGTAAGGACAGAAAATCTCTTGGAACTGCAGCCTACATAGTGTGCAGGGTCTCAGCACCAGGCCTCAGACACCCTGAACAGCCTTTGATAGATACTTTAGACCTTTAAGGAAGCATGATAATCTGCTAGGTGTCTGCATGAGTGGGCTCAGTCTTTGGCTGACCCCGACTTTGCCACATGACCCTGGACAAGTTCTCCCAAAACTTCTTAGGGGAAGGATATCCACTGGGATTTCCTGTGGGTCATGGTCTATGGGTCTGAGCTATGAAGCAGATAGGACACATGCTGATTGGTTTAATACATACTCGGTCCATAATAGTACAGGAATTCATTCCTCGAGAGTTAAAGTTCGATTACTTTGAAGTCACTACTTCTGGGGTTTTCTCTGTTCACTTGTTTTCAATAATTCCCTTCCAATAACCCAACTTACCCCCGTAGGATATGGATAATGCGGACGATAAGACACAAAGTGTCTTGGACCGGGAAGGGGAACAGTGATGCCCAAAGAACGTTCTTATCAGACCTTGAATATTTCATGAAATTATTGTTGGAGAGTATTGGTAGAAGGTACTGAAGCTGTCAATTTAGAAAAAAAAAAAGCACGAAGAGTTAATATTTAAACCAGATGACTCACCTGGTTAAGTTTTACTTAACTGGTAAAATGTGGTCCAACGTAAACAAAGTATTTTTAATTTTCTCAGGGCAAACATCCTACATAAACACAAATGATGATATGAGACACAGATATAACTTAGTTCACAGTAGTTTCCAAAACTACAGTCCACCGGCCAGCGGGGATGGCGCCCCGGGGAGAAGATAATTGAGAATGCGCTAATCGCAATGAATTTTGTAGCCCACTCTGCATGGTACGGGAATTGAAACCACGCATTATAATAGGAAGATACTGCACTGAAATAGTATAGAGAGAATGTTTACTAGGCACGAGGAGGTCCATCTTTCCTCCAGTGACCTGGCAGGAGCCTCTTCACGGTTTCTGTCCCCGTGGACTTACGGGAGGAGTTGGCTGTGTGCTTTGGTAGGCACACTTTGCTGGCTTGTAGCTTCGGTGGAGCAGAGGGCAGGGGTATGTGTGCCTGTGCAGGTGAGACAGCACTACAGCAACAGTGGCTTTGAGCAGCTACCAGCTTTGTGAGAGCAGCCACGGCCAGTTAGCAGTAAGTGCCCGGGACCTGCCAGTCCCTGGGGATTCAACCTCTTTCAAGGCTGCATCTTCATGTAGTTTTATATATTAAAAAAAAATAACAAAAATCTTATACTCTACTCTGGGAGAATAAAGAAAAATGAGCAATGGCAAAATGGAAGAACTCTGAGGTGTATTATTAATATTGATTCAGAAATAGAGGGAAGTGGCGTTTTAAAATTCTATTTTCTTACTTCCAAAAATTTTTAATCCTCACCCAAACCTATATTTTTATTGATTTTCAGAGAGAGAGGAAGGGAGAGAGGGAAATATCGATGTGAGAGAGAAACATTGATCAGTTGGCTGTCACATGCACCCTGACCAGGAATCCAACTGCAACCTTTTGGTGTACAGATTGCACTCCAACCAACTGGCCAAGGCTGCTTTCAAATTTTGGATTTCATATGATTACTGCAGTTATTTCCTTAGAAAGTTATAATATTGCCACAGGTTCCCTGTGTATTTTCTGCAATACCTTTTTCACCAGGTTAAAAAAATAACAGTTAATAAATTAAAAAATGGTAAGTTGCATTAAGAACAAGGAAAAAAAATAACAGTTCTGAACTGCAAAGACACAGGAAAAAATGTTCAACTTCTTTTCAATGTGCCAAACTCACTGTAATGGAAAAGACTGCAGTATACTATTATGATGTTATTTTCAACACACAGTATTTATTTTAAAGTGTTTTCAGCAATCTTTTTTTTTCTTTGAACATTTGATACCCTTTTCCTGAAAATGTTTTGCATTCAGAAAATATATTTGAACATTCTGGGCAGTATAATGTTCCTTTCTTGTGTTTGCTTTTTATCTCTTCAGTGATATTGTAGGACAAAGACAGCTGTTGAGTTCAGCATATTCTGGATCTACTAGTTGCTAATACAACTAATGGACTAATAAAATAATTCATTCATTGCAGCTGGAGGGTGTACCTTTCCTTTATTCTCACTTATAATTCTTTGAAAAGTGCCAAGAACACATAAATAATTAAATCTACTGTAGAACATATAGTCAGTTTGATTTGCTAATCATACTCTGAGTTTCATCATAATTAATAAAAGAGAAGTATTAAAATTGCAGTTTTTTAAAACAAACAAAAACTCATAGACACAGACAACAGTATGGTGGTTACCAGAGGGAAAGGGGGTGGGGGGATAGTAAAGGGGAAAAGGGTCCAAATATATGGTGACACAAGATGATTTGACTTTGGGTGGTGGGCTCACAATGCAATATACAGATCATGTACACTGGAAACCTATGTGATTTTATTAACCAATGTCACCTCATTAAATGTAACTAAAAATTGTAGTTTTTAACATACTCATTAACTATTTGACATCGTCAACTGTTGATACACTTTAAAGTTAGAATTGTGATATCATGGCAGAAAGTTTCCACAAACCGTCATGATTTTGGTTCGTACTGACAAGTGTGGAGAATGAGGCAATTTCTATACATACAAACCAGTTTGGATAAATTGTGCAAATGGGAAGTTATTTGCAAAATTGGTTATTTTATTAAATTTTAATGGGTTGGTCCTCAGCCAGTACCATCAGTTGAGGTGCATAGATATCGCCATGGTGTTTATTTATTAAATATTTAAAATAATTTAGGTGAAAGTTTGGCCAGATTTGAACAACACGGAATTTCTAAATCCTGCAGTTTCTGGTTTAACCTGTTTCTGTATTTGAAAATAATGGAAGCACATGGCCAATTAAGCCCTCTCCAGCTTCTTTCTTTTTCTTTCACCTATCTTTTCCCTGGCCTGCCTTAGTTCTTCTTGGTGGTCTGTGCTTAGAATCCGTCACATTCTGCTGGTAGCATCAAGTCTGTGGTGGGAGTAAGTAAAATTTTATGATGCTCAAGATCAAATTGACTGTGATAGTGCAGAGTGAGGATCTGGAGAAAAGTCAGAGATTGCAAAAGGATGAGAAAGCGGAGAGATCTGAGTTGCTCACACAAACAGAGGAAACCTTCAGAATTAGCAGGAAGGAGAGAAAACATGGAAAACAAAACTCAAATCAAGATAGTCAAAAGAAATACACCTTTTTGCATTCCAAGTATGATTTGGAAAAGGAACAAACGTTTATTTTTAATTAAGAAACAATATTATCTGTAATTTCCTCAGTCTAGGAAGCAAAACATATCTGTACCTCACATAAAATTAAACCTCCCTTTGTGAGCTAAGAAGTGTTACTATGAAGTTCGTCATTGGAAAGAAAAGAAAATTCTCTTTTTAAAGTAATATTTATAAAACAGCAAATGACTGAAGAGGATGTCCCCCACCCCCTGAGGTCTAATGATTTAGCTAAAAATTTGATTTATTTCTTTTGCTCAGGCTAGTGGCCATATTACAGCAGCAGACAGTCCTCATTGACCTGACTTGAGATAATTGCTAAACATAATGTAGGTTGTCAGTCCTTTTTTTTTTTTTAACCTGTCAGCCACATTGACCCAGGGGATCCCTCCCTGCATCTTGAAACCTCCCCTTATTTCCAACGTACTCTGCTCTCCTGGTTCCCCCTTCACTGGTTGCTCTTTCTCAGTTTTGTTTTTTTTTTTAACTGGTTGCTCCTTATTTCCACAAGCTCTCAAAGCTTCCAGGATCCTGTCCTTAGGCTCCTCTCCTTTGTCTCAATCCCACCCGGTGGCATGGCTTTAAACACCATTTATCACTCTCCCCTTGAACTCTAGACTTGTCTGTCCACGGCCTGCTTGATCTCCACTTAGATGTCTAAGAGTTTACCAAACTTAACGTGTCTGAAAACGAATTCCTAATGTCCCCTCTACGCCTACTCATCTCACAGCATGTCCCATTCTGATTTATGGCCAATCCTTCCTTCCAATTCTCAAGCCAAATACCGTGGAGTAATTCTTAACTCCTTTCTTCCATGGTGCCAACTGGAGCACCCGAATATCCTCTTGGCTTTAGGATAAAAATACACCTGGAGTTTGAGTGCTTCCTACCACTGCCATCCCTACGACCCTGGTCCCAGCTGCCACCGTTTCCTGCCTGGGGTGTTGTTATAGCAGCCTTGTCCCTGGTTTTCCTGCTTCTGCCTTTCCTGCTCATAAGCAGTCAACTCTGTCCTTTAAAATGTCATGACTCTGTTCAAAACCTCCCAACAACCTCCACTTACACTAGGTAAAGCCACATCTGTCCCCCACCCATCCTCACCTCCTTAACTTAGTGCTAAGTTTGGCCCCTTCTGCTCCAGGCGCACTGGCTTCCTTCCTGTTCCTTGAGTGCTTTGAACGTGCCTTTGATCCAGGACTTTTACATTTGCTGTTTCCTCAGTACAAGGCTTGCCCTCCCTTTCATTTTCTTGAGGTCATTATTCAAATTTCACCTGGGGTGAGGCCTTCCCTGAGTATCCTATTTAAAATTGCAACATTTGCCCTGGCCAGTGGTTAGAGCATTGGCCTGAGGACCAAGGGATCTCAGGCTCGATTCCGGGTCAAGGGCACGTAGCTGGGTTGCAAATTTGATCTCCGGCCCCAGTTGGGGTCATGTGGGAGGCAGCCGATCGACGTGTCTCTCTCACATGGATGTTTTAATCTCTCTCTCCTTCCCTCCCTCCCTTCCATTCTATGTAGATATCAATGGAAAAATATCCTTGGGTGAGGATTAACCATAAAACCCCCCAAAACATTGCAACCTTCTGTACCTTCCTCCCTGCATATACTGCACTCCCTTCCTTACTTTGTTTTCTCTCTTTATCACCTTCTAACCTGCTGTGTACTTTACTGACTTATTATTTTCTGCCTACACTAGAACATAAGTTCTGCAGGGACAGGGTTCTTCGTTCTGTCTGTTGCTCGATCCCTAGTGCTTAGAACAGTGTCTGGCACACAGTAGGCATTCAATGAATTTTTTTGAGTGACTTGAGAATAATAAATTATGGTGATCAAGTTAAACTAGATGATTTCACAGTATATCATTCCTTGATTGAATGAGAAGCAAAATGTGTGTGGTGGGGGAGGAGCTGAAGAGCGCCATCCTTGGCATTAAGGTGGGAGTTTACATCAAAATGATTTAACCTGCCTACTTGGTGGGTCCCTTATCCCCTCCTGAGTCAGATCAAAACTTCTCTTGAGTGCACCTTTTACTAGAACTGAGGCTATTTTAACATTCCATTAAAAACCATTTAAAATACAAAAACAAGGCTGTATTGCTTTAACTCTGACCTTAGAAGACTCTCAGTTTTATAACTGTTTAGAGAAAATGTGGAAAGGCTGAATATGTTTGCTGGCCTCAATCTTTTTATTACTCATCTCTATAAAGAGGCTTTTAGGGACATATTAAAAGTTTCCATCTCTCTTATCTCTTGCCTTCCTTCTCATCTTCCTTCACTGCACCCCAAGTGGTTGAAAGCAAGACCCTGAGAGTCTGGAGGAAATGTGTTATTGTCAGAGCAGATGGGGATGGAGCTGGCCTAGAACCTTGGCTCCCGCCCCCGAAACGCGGCTCTGGTTACAGCTCTCTAACAGAGCAAGCTCGTGTGTGCTCACCATCACTGCGGTGCTTTACTTGTTTGTCACTTTCCCATGTGTTTCTTGGTGCCTGGCTAGAACGAAGATGAAAACTTTGATTCTAAGAACAGGTGCCATAACAAAGGAGGAAAAAAAAAAAGACAGTGGAGTATGGTGTGTTAAACAGAGAGCAGGTAGTTTTTTAGACAAACTGAAAGCCAGTAATGACTTCATCCATTTCCTGTAATAAGGCAATGAATGATCTGACCTTGAGGAACATATTAAAGTATGCTTCCAAACACAGAGGCCATTTCTAGGGCTTGATGTAGCGTGGTATTTACCCTGATTTGTCTTCTGAAATACAGTAGTTTATAAAGTATAAGGTAGCTTGTAAAACCTTTGGAATATAAAGCTTCACGAATCTCCAAAATCGCTGGGAGTTTTGAAGTTCAATGTTCATGCCATGTGATTTCCTTGTGGGTTTATGTCTTGGCTATTTAGCCTTTAGAGACACCTGCATGATAGAAATTGATCAGGAATTTCTGTGCAGTTTGGTTAATTATAGGATGTGTGTTTATTTTTTAAACAAAGGTAGCAAAATAGATGGTAAGAAGCAAACCATTTATATGATTATTGATGCGCAGGGGACCTCCTTTCATCAATGGAGCTTAAAATATACTAATCATTTCTATTTTAGGCATTTATTCCGTATTTTTCAATCAATTTGTTCTTCATACATTTTTCCAGAATACTTCAACAGAAGCAACAATAATTATACATTTAGAATCATAAAACGTCAGCATGTTTGAGCTCTGGGAGACTTTAAAGAACACCTAACCCAACCTTTATTTACAGACGAGGAAAAGTGATGATGGACAATGACTCACCCAAGGTCTTCCACTGAATCGCTGGTAGAGTTGGGTATCAAAAGCTGCCTTGACTAATTAATCTCTCAGCTATTCACATCCTTAAATCACAAATAGTTTATTTCTCAAAATGAAGAAATAATATGAAGTTATTTTTCAGAGTAGCCTTTCTGTATTTTTTGATCATATGGAAAAATAAAAACTATTATAAGCTTTGAAGTAATCCAAAAAAACACTAAAAAACAAACTGATCAAGACCTATTCTATGGTCTAGAGACCTCAAAATAAAATCAGAGTATTTCTGTGATTTCCATTGCCTAAGACAACAAGGTTCTGCTAATATATTTAAAATTGTGTTTATGAATTAGATTATTTTTACTATATTTAAATGACCAAGGAACTTAAGCTACATTAATATTTCCTTGGCATGTCAACCCTGCAGGACACCACCTGGTGGCTGATAGCTAGACAATGGTAATCTTGGGGCACATTTTCATTTTTTTTTTTTATCCTCACCTGAGGACATTTTTCCATTTTTTGTTCAGATAGAGTGGAAGAGTGGAAGGGGGGGTGGGGAGAGAGAGAGGGAGAGGGAGAGAGAGAAAGAGAGAGAGAGAGAGAGAGAGAGAGAGAGAAACAGAAACATTGACGTGAAAGGGACACATCGAGTGGCTTCCTCCCGCATGACCCAACCAGGGCAGGGGACAAACTGCAACCGAGGTACGTGCCCTTAGCGGGAACCCGGGTCTCTCTGGTCTGCGGACTGATGCTCTAACCGCTTAGCTAAACCGGCCAGGGCCACATTTTCATTTTTTATAAAAATGGCATAACATTGTTTGTTATTTTTGTTCTATGCAGAATGTTTCGGCTCATCCTTTGTTTTATTCTCTACTTCCTGGTCTTGCTTGAATCTAAAACAAAAAACAAAATAAAACAAACAAAACCCCCAAACAACCCAACGTGCCATTGAGTTATTTTTCTTAACAAAGAAAATTTCCCTCTTGTTAAGATTTTGTAAATAAACACAAAAATAAATGATTACACACACACACACACACACACACACACACACACACACACGCACACTTACTGCAATTAATATACAGCTCCGATAACATCACGATCCTGGTGTTAATTCTAGCCCTTCTTCATTAAGGATTGGTGAATGTTTTAGTTCCAAGTGGCTAAAGGGAAAATGGCCTGTTGTATCTGGGTCCTCTTCTTTTCATTGCCCGACTTCTACATCTCCAGTCAATCTCCTTAAGGATTTTGTTCACCTCAGATAAGTTTTTCCTTTTCTATGGGCTACTCTACTAATCAATGAGAAAATCTGACTTGTTTGCAATTGCTTAAGGATCTGATTTCAACCTAAAGTTTTGGTGTATAGTTCTAGCTATTTCTTTTTACAACTCTGTCCAGTCCCACTCAAATGATGGAGGTACCGCTCTTCTAAGTACTTTCTCTCTACCCAGCAGCATCTGCCTTTCAGCTGCCCTGCGGCAGTGGGAAGTCGGGCTGTTCTGCTTTAGGGTGAAAGAAATAAATTCCAGCTTGAGTGTTCTTCATCAAGCCTTCAGCTATTACAAACTGATTATCCTCTGTTTTGACCTAATCAATGTAGCCTCTGTTTGTAGCAACTGGAATTCTGCTATTTAATTTTTTCTTGCCCACTGTGTGGAGGCTATATCAGTAGGGTGGGTCACTACTAAAATGAGTCGGTGGCTAGAAATACACCCAAATGATTGTTATTATTTGAATATCAAAATAAATCACCAACAAAAAGCCACCTGTTCTTTGCTCTTACAGCATTTGATTAGAAATGTTAAGGCATTTGTTGTTGTTGTTGCAAAATACTCCTGCTTTGAGGAGAGTGGGAGGTATTCAAACAGGAAAACAATGGACTAATTTTTCTGTTTATGAGAATGTAGCCAGACTATCAAGATTGGTTTAAGTAGAGAGGTGATAACTGAAATGCATTGTATTTAGTATTTTATTGGTGATATTTCTCCAAAAATCAAACTATGTAACTGTTTTATGCCATTGGTAGAATGGAGCACAGATATTGGTAAGGGCGGTGAGTTAAAATACATCTTTTTTCCTTGCTTTAGAAAAATATTCATAACCCCAAGGTGTTTATAAGTCACGCACTTTACCTGAAGAAAATGGGTTGTGAAAAAACATTTTAATGAAAGTTATTTGGATCTCTGTGAAGGGGAAACTCTTGAAATGCCAATAGCTGAATGAATGTGTTAATGGATCAGCACGGTAATTGTGGAATTCCTAGATAGGTTTCTTTCCATCTCCAGTCTGCTCCCCCAATTCTGTCTTGCAAGAAGCTTCCCCGAGAGTCCTAGGCTGGTTGTTCCCTCCAGACTCTTCTTCCTGCCTTTGTACCTCCATGACAGTGCACTCTGCACATACCTGTCCTAGACTGTGTGAGAACTAAATGTAAGCTGTGTGTGGGACTGCCGGCTCTTTGAAAAGTGCTAGACAAACTAGTAGGCATTTTGTTATTTGATATTACGATGAGATGTTCAGAAAATATCAATGGACCCATTAAAGTTCAATTTATAAACTCTTAAAAGATACAAAATCCTTTTGTAATTGAGTTCCTTGCCAATATATTCCATTGGAAAATGTTTATGTATGAATTTATTTTGCATATCAATACATTTCATTGCATATCTCATAGATTTATGGTTAAGGATGTTACTTCCTGGAAGATATGAACATAGCACGCTCTACTCACATGCTGTTCTATCCTGCGAGACAGTGGACCAACGGTAGTCAAAGGTTTTGTAATATCTGACCCTAGTACAGATGATGTGTTGTAGAATTGTGCACCTGAAACCTGTATAATTTTGTTGACCAGTGTCACCCAATAAATTAAATAATATCTGGCCCTACACCATTTGCCCCACAGCAAATTATTTAACACATAGAACTGTAGGTCAAAAATATAAAGAATTAATCAGCAGTATCTGGGTGGTAGTCACTTAGCTATTCATTTTAATTTTCTTTTTATCCTTGCATATACACTATATATTTTCAGGTATGTATTAAATAATTAGAAAAAGAAAATAACCATTCTCACGGGTACCTTAAAGTAGTAAAATCTATCACAAATGGAAATGAAATTTAGGCATACACTTTAGACTCTGTCTTTCACTCATATTCCTAAACTCGTTTTAGACAATAAAATTCATGTGGCATATTTCCATTTCATTCCTGGCCAAAGAGACAGATGTTCAGATCCGTCTTCTCTGCTTGTCTGCTCTTCAGCTAGTGACCTTGAGCAATTTCTGTGCCCCAGTTTCCTCATCTTTGAAACGGGGCAATCATAAAACATGTCCCTTTAGGGTTGTTGCAGTGATTTAATGAGTTAGTCAATGCAAAGTAGTACACCTGCAGCAGTAAGCCCTCAATAAATATTCGCTATTATTAGTAGTATTTTATTTCCAGCTCTACTACTGATGAGCTGCGTGACCTTGAGCAAATTATTTAAATCTGCATTTCAGTTATCTCTAAATGAAAGAATTAAACTGGATTGGCGATTCTCAAACTTCAGTGCCTATCAGAATCATTTGGATGGCATGTTAAAACACTGATTTCTGGGCCCCACCCTTAGGGTTTCTGATTCAGTAGGTCTAGGATGGGGTCCAAGAATGTGCGTTTCCAACCAGTTCCCCGGTGAAACTGACACCTCTGATCCGGAGACCGCACTGTGAGGATGCTGTTTGCTCTACACGAAGCCGTGGTTATTCCAGTTCATGATAGAAGAAATCATGAACTTAAATGAAGAAGAAAACCTGCTCTTCAGTATTTTCTTACTAAGACGTACATGTTTGGAGCATCCTTTGGGGCATGTGTTGTGCGGCCTATGCAGGGGTGGGGAACTTCTGACCCTTGGGCCGTATAAGGCCCGGAAAACAATACCCACTAACATCACACGCCTCACCAAAGAGAAGCCGTTCCAGCCACCACATTAGGGGCGAGTTAATTAAATATTTGACCAAATATAGCAGGCTAATTAAAAAAATTTTTTTGTTGTTGTTGGTTTTAGAGAGAGAGGAAGGGAAAGGGAGAGATAGAAACATCGGAGAGAACACCGATTGGCCACCTCCTGCATGCCCCCCACTGGGGATTGGGCCCACAACCTGGGCATGTACCCTGACCGGGAATTGAACCAGTGACCTCTTGGTGCATGGGTCGACGCTCAACCACTGAGCCACACCGGCCGGGCAGCAGGCTAATTTTTAAGTTGATAATTTTGCATGGCCCACAAATGATGTTATAAATACCCAAATGGCCCTGGGCAGAAAACAAGTTTCCCCAGCCCTGCTAGCACGACAGCATGGCACGTGCTGGAACGGTGCTGTGCACGTGACAAATTTTCGTAGAAATGAGCTTTGCTGGCGTATCTGATCACTGGAGACAAGTGTGGGCATCCCTCTGCTTCCACGGTGTTGCTGTCGCCTTCAAGGGGCGATGCGTCTCCTTAAATCCCAGTTCTTCCATTTACAAATTCTATGACCGTGGATGAGTTTCCTCACTTCTCTGTGCCATGCCACAGGTTTCTCTGTAAAATGGGGATAGTTACAGAGTCTACACTGTAGGGTTTTCAGAATTACACAGATGAAGTTGTTCTGCAAAATTAGCATTCAAAAAAATGACCATTACCAATCTAGTGTTTTAAAATGTATTTAAAAATGGAAACCCTTTGAATATATCTCATTGTTGTTTATGTAGAAAGATATGTAAATTTTATTTTAAATATAATGAAATAAATAAGTTTAAAGTATACAACATAGACACATACATTAATGTTAAAATATTTTATGTGTGTTTAAATTTTTCTCTATGTTTCTAAAAGCAATGCATTTCCTTATGTGTTATTTAATACTTATAAACCATATTTATGTAATTTCCTAATAATAACCTCAGTAGCTCTTGGAAAACGAGGACTGTGTCTGATATTCTTTGCGTAGCACCCACCACTCTGGGAACCACCTGCCACTCTTCCATGTGTGGAAACCTCTGGGTGCACTTCTTCCCTTCTTGCTAAACGTTCTCTCCACTGTGCATAGGGAGCCCTCCCAGCACCCAAAGGCAAACACTTCTAGCTAGTGTAGAAAATAAAAGCGAGAGGGTTTTTTTTAATGTTCCTTTTTTGGTGTGTGTATGTGTTTTTGATTTTGTGTGTATCTCCCCCTGGGGGTGAGTGGGAGTGGGGATGGTGTCAGTCAGGGCTGAGTGACAGATTTGTGTTATTCTGTGTTGGAGGGGCTAAGAACAGAACAGGGAAAAATTTTCCAAGGCTGGGAAATGCAGAGACATGCAGGCTTGCAAACAGTTTGTTGTTGGTTGTGATGACAGAAGAAGATGTATTAGCTGGAAGGAGGCCAGTGAAATTTTCCAGAGCTCAGGTGCCCTTGCAAGGCACAGGAAGGTTGCTACATTCATTCACAAATTCAGCTAACTTGTGATGAGGCTGCAAAAAATGAAGGCATGAGGTGGGACTTCAAGGAGCTCACAGCTGATGGGGAACGGATAGAGAATTAAAATACAATGGGAAGTAGGCCTGGCCTCAGCCTGGAGGAGAGAGGGAAGGATTTGGGGGAGGAAGTGATGCCTAAAGAACACTGTAAGTCAGGCCAGTGAAGGGGGAAGGAGGCAGAAAGGTGGCCCCGTGAGTAAGGGGAAGGGGACCAGTAGTTTCACGGAGGCACAGGCAGTGGAGCTGTGACGTTTGGCTCTCTGTTACTTTACTGGCAACAGGTCAGACTGGAAAGTGTGACCAACCATCCTGGTTTCCCAGAAGGCGGGACTTTCAATACTAAAACAGGAACAATCCTGGGTGAACCAGCACAGCTGAACACTCTATCTTTGATCTTTGTGTGGGTACATGCCAGCTGAATTATGGGCCTGCTTGTTTTTCTTTTTTTGTCTGGGTAGCAGAAGAATATATTAAAGATGGGATGTGGAAAAGAAGGAATGAGGAGGTATGATTTTTGTGCCTTGGAATAAGACGTTGCGATGACGATGTGTTCATCCTCTGGAGAACTGCTTCAGCGGGAAAGACAAAGGGAGGGCGCACAGAGAGCAGTCTGTGCAGGGTGCTATGAGCAGGAAGGGCGGTGGGAAACTGCTGGGGGTGGAGGCCTCGGAATACAGTCTGGACATAGGATGCTGGAAACTGATGGATTAGATGGAACAGAGACAATCATCAGAATTTCTTTAAAAATGGTCGTTCCCGTCATCACTTCATCTGTCGTAATAGAGGTGATATGTAGTTATATTCATCAAGATAAAATTTTTTACCATTTTTAGATATTTATCAGTCACAACGATGCTCATTGATAATTAGATCACATCCTCTAAAAATTGTGTTATATTAACTCATACAAGTGTCAGTGTCTGCTGTATGCTTTTTATTCGTCTTGGGGTCAGATAGGACCTAAAACATTTTTAAATATAGCACTTTATGTAGATACCTAATGCATTTACTTCTCTCTTTTGGGGGGAGGGGCTGCTTTAAATCAAGTAGAACAGCGCTGTGCAATGGAAATATAATGTGAGTCACATGTGCTAGTTAAAATTTTCTTGTAAGCACATTAAAAAGTAAAAAAGAAACCAATAAAATTAATCATAATACATTTAACATAATACATCAAAATATAACTTCAGAACTACAATATAAAAATTATTAATGAGTGATATTGCATTCTTTCAGATTTGCACTAAGTTGTGGAAATTCTGTGTGTATTTTTTATATTTCTTTTTTTTAACTTATCTTTATTGTTGAATGTATTACAGATGTCCCCCCTTTTTTCCCCCATTGCCTCCCTCCTCCCCAATCCTCCCCTCCTGCCTTCCCCACACTATTGTCAGTGTCCATTGGTTATGCACATATGCATAGAAGTTCTTTGGTTTATCTCATCCCACCCTCCCTCCCCTCTTCCCTTTGAGGTTCATCAGTCTAACAACCAATTTGTACTTCTTAATTCCTTCATCTTTTTTACCCATCCCCTCAGCCCTGGCCCATCTCGCAAGCAACAAAAAGTTCTCTGTATCTATGAGTCTGTTTCTGTTCTGCTTGCTCATTTTGTTTGTAGATTCAATTGTTGATAGATATGTATCAATTGCCATTTTTTTGTTCATATTTTTGTTCTTCTCCTTCAAGAAGACCCTTCAACATTTCATATAATACTGGTTTGGTGGTGATGAACTCCTTTAGCTTTTTCTTGTCTGGGAAACTCTTGATATGTCCATCAATTCTAAACCATAGCTTTGCAGGATAGAGTAATCTTGGTTGTAGGTCGTTGCTTTTCATTACCTTGAATATCTCTTGCCACTCCTTTCTGGCCTGCAAAGTTTCTTTTGAGAAATCAGCTGACAGTCTTATGGGAGCTCCTTTGTAGGTAACAAACTGCTTTTCTCTTGCTGCTTTTAAGATTCTCTCTTTGTCTTTAACATCTGGCATTTTGATGATGATGTGTCTTGGTGTGGACCTCTGTGGGTTCATCTTGTTTGGGACTCTCTGTGCTTCCTGGACTTGTATGTCTGTTTCCTTCACCAAGTTAGGGAAGTTTTCTGCCATTATTGTTTCAAATAGGTTTTCGATTTCTTGTTCTCTCTCATCTCCTTCTGGCACCCCTATGATGCGAATGTTGTCATGCTTGAAGTTGTCCCAGAGGCTCCTTATACTATCCTCACTTTTTTGGATTCTTTTTTCTTTGTGCTGTTCTGTTTGGGTGTTTTTTGCTTCTTTATATTCCAAACCAATGGTTTGGTTCTTGGCTTTACCTACTCTACTATTGATTCCCTGTAAATTATTCTTTATTTCAGTTAGGGCATCCTTCATTTCTGACTGGCTCTTTTTTATGTTGTTGATGTTCTCACTAAGTTCCTTGGAGGTCTCCTTAAGGTTCTTGAAGTTCTCACTAAGTTCCTTCAGCATCCTTATAACCAGTGTTTTGAACTCTGCATCTGATGGATTGCTTATCTCCATTTTGTTTAATTCTTTTCTTAGAGTTTTATTCTTTTCTTTCATTTGGAACATGTTTCTTTGTCTCCTCATTTTGGCTGCTTCCCTGTGATTGTTTCTGTGTATTAGGTAGAGTTGCTATGTCTCCCAGGCTTCGCAGGGTGGCCTATTATTGTAGGTGTCCTGTAGGATCCAGTGGCACAGCCTCCCTGATCACCCCAACTGGGCCTTCTAGGTGCACCCCTAGTGTGGACTGTACATCCTTCTATCGTGATTGAGTCTTGCTGTTGGCATGTCAATGAGAGGGATTTACTCAGGCTGATCAGCTGCAAGGACTGGCTGTGCCCACTGACCACTGGCCTCTGACTGCCTTGGAGAATCAGCTGTGTAGGGGTCCATCACACTGAGCAAGACTTACTTCAGCAAGGCTCTGGTACCCATTGAGTCTACTCATTGAGTGTGTCACTTGTGGAGGTGGTTTGATGTGGTCTGAAGCTGTCCACTGGGTGTGCTGGCTCTGGGGCAAGGTCAGCCACTGCCTGTGTTCTATCTGGAGCCACCCAGCATAAGCAACAAAGTGATCTGCCGATGGCTGCTTCTTGTGTACGGCTTGGAGGAGCCCAGGAAAAGCCAAGTTGTGACCCAAGGCTGGTTGCTTCTAATGCCAGACCTGGGGCCACTTAACCAGAGGTATGGCTTGCTGAGACCAGATGCTGCTTGTTTGAGAGATCTTAGGAAAATCTGAAGCAGGATCCAAGACAGGCCAATCCTATGGTAAAGCCTTTGGAAACAGCTTGGGTGGGCCTGAAAGTTGGGTGAGGCGGGGCCTCAGGGAATCACCAGGGCAGGGCAAACAGTGTGAGCCAGGTTGCTGGAGTCCCAGATATGGTGCCTGTCTGCAGGTCACATGGGAGAAGGGCTCACCAAAGGAAGAAAGGCCTCCACCAGCACGTCTGTCTGAGAGAAAGCTGCCTCTCCAGCCCTCAACCCAAGACCAAACAGCTCAATTCTTCCCTGTATGTTTCTGGTGCCCCTCAAGCTGCCTTCCCTCTGAGCTCAGAGGGAGCAAGTCTGAGTAAGTCTGTGCGTGGGCCCATTAAGAGGAGCTACTTGGGGCTCCAGCAGTTGCAGCCTCCCTCAGCCTCAGTTCCCTCTGGTTTTACAGCCAGAAGTGATGGGGACTTTTCTTTCCTGGCACTGGAGCCCTGAGCTGGGAGCCTGGTGTGGGACAGGGACCCCTCATTCCTCAGGGAGCACCTTCCCAGCCGAGGTGTCCCTCCTACCAGTCTTGATGTGGCTTCTTTAATTTCGTAGTTGTAGGACTTCCATTCAGCTCAATGTCAGGCGGTTCTGAAGGATGGTTGTTCTAGCCAAGCAGAGAAAGACAAATATCACATGATCTCACTTATTTGTGGAATATAATGAACGTAACAGTCTGAGGAACAGGGTAGACCCAGAGACGTGGAAGTAAGGTACATACAGACAATCCTCAGAAAGAGGGGGTGAGGGGGAGGGAAGAGATAAACCACAGAACTTATACGCATGTATGCATAACTGATGGACATGGACAACAAAGCTGAGGATAGGGTGGGGGGGATGGGGAAGAGGGTGTCAATGGGGAAAAAAGGAGAAACATCTGTAACAAAAATAAATTAATAAAAAAAGGATGGTTGTTCTGTAGTTTAGCTGTAATTTTGATGTGGTTGTGGGAGGAGGCGACACCACGTTTACCTATGCCGCCATCTTGACCGGAAGTCAGTGTGTATTTTTTCACTTACAGCACATCTCAATGCAGATACTAAATTTTCATCAGAAATATTTGAATTCTGTGTAGATATCTTAAAATTTACAGTTGAAAAATAGATTCATACACCTGAGTTGTTACAAATATAGTTTTCCAGTGACTAAATTAAGTGTCAGTGTTGAAAGTTAAATCAATTAAAACAAAATTAAATGAAGAAAGAACACATTCCTCAGTCACACTAGCCATATTTCAAGTGCTTGATAGCCACATATGATGAGTGGCTGTCTTATTGAATAGCAAGGAAGTAGAATATATTGAATGTAAGAATTTAAAAGTGGGCATATTTTATTACTCTCCTTTGTCACTCGATTACTATTTTTTCTGTAAGTTAGCTGACTATAACTTTAAACCCCAATAGACTCCATCTTTTTTGTAGGCATTAGTTCCATATGCTCCCTGTAGATGGCAGCACTCTGTTCCTGAAACTGTCAGGGGGAGGAGTTGCTAGGATTTGTTACCCAGATTCTTGCACTTTTCATAGAAAGAGTCACTTCTTTGGAAATTTCTTTGGTAGCATAGGTTGAAATCTTTTCAGCTCTGTTGTCATTCTGCATAGATGACTATTGATCATGAAAATAATGTTAGCCTCTTATCTAGAAAATTGCACATTCCCCAATTTGGGGTGAGAGAAAAGTATCTCTAAGGTGAGAGGAGAAAGAGATGCAGTTAAAGGACTTTGAACAAAATGCTTTTATTTGCTTAGTGTTTTACATACAATGGCAATGTTAATGTATTTTTTCATTTTTCACTTGATTTTGTAATTGAATTTTGGGGAATGCATTCAGGGTTTCACATTACTTTTATATATAAGACATCCCCCCTTCTTGTCTGCATTGCATTTGTGATGAAGGAGCATGTGATTAGGATGAAATACCAACGAGAGAAGTTGGAGAGATTCAAGTTGGGTTTGCTAAGTCCCGATGTCCATCTTTGTAGAGCTCGTGAGAACTCTCTGTTACAAAACCTCAACAAATAGTGGTGTGTTTTCTTGATTCTCTTTGATTGACATTTTAAAATCACAGGCTCTCTTTTCTGTAATTATCACTCAGTCTGCTTATCAAATAGAATATCAAGTCTCTGTTTAAATTCTAATCATGATATTACTTATTTTAGTTTTATAGCTGAAATATTTACACTAATTAGTATAATAACTAATACCTATGATTTTGGCTCAAAAATTTATAGTTTTCTTAATGTACTCTTTAATTCTTATCTTAAACTCTAACATATTCTGTGAAATGGTGGAATAGAGGGGAAAGTCAGGGGAGAAAAATAGAACTGTCAAGTGACAGGCACACGTCAGAAGTTGTCCTAGGTTCTTTTACATGTTTGCTTACATTACCTCTTTTAATCTGAATAGAAGTTTTTATAGATAAGGAAATCTAGGAAATGACAGTATGGTTCAGAAAACTTACTGAAATAGTTTTGTTTAGTATCTTTTTAAGCAGAGATTACATATAGGGACTTATTCTATTCTATATGATGATATCTGAGAAGTCAAAATATGGTGTCAATTATATAACCTCTTGTATCATATTTTTCTGGGTTCTTTTTCTATTGTCCAGGTGATTCTTCTATGTGCTTCTTTAAACATTCTTTTCTTCTTTTTAAAAATGTTACAGTTGTGCATGGCTGGTGTGGCTCAGTGGTTAAGCATCTACCCATGCACCAAGAGGTCACTGGTTCGATTCCCAGTCAGGGCACATGACCAGGTTGTGAGCCTGATCCCCAGTGAGGGGCATACATGAGGCAGCCAATCAATGTCCTCTTTCATCGATGTGTCTATCTCTCTCTCCCTCTCCAAAAAAAAATCAATAAAGAAAAAAAAAATGTTACAGTTGCCCAAAGTTCAGCACTTGGCTTCTATTTTTTTTCTCCGTCTTCAATGATCACATCCAAGCCCATGGCTTCAATTATTTTCCCATGCATATCAATTTCCAAATTTGTGATTTTATTCCTCTATTAGTCAGAATAGGGTATAAATAATATCATAAATCTCTGTAACTTATTCCCCACCTGCTTTCCCAGATTGCAACCAGCCAAATAGTGACTCAGGGATCAGCTCCCTTTGTCTTAACCTATGTCTTGGACCTCTTTTGCAGTCTAGTGACACCTTGGGACCTCTCCTATGAATAATGTTTCTATTTGTTTGTTTGTTCATTTTGTTTTATATTCCACACAAGTGAAATAATATGGTTTTGTTTTCCCATCTGACTTATTTCACTTAGGATGATACTCTCAAGATGTATCCTTGAATGCAATATTTCATCTTTTTAATGGCTGAGTAGTATTCCATTATATATATATGTACAACATTTCCTTTAATCATCTGTCAAAATATACTTAGGTTGTTTCTATGTCTTGTTTATTGTAAATAATGCTGCAACAAACATGGGGAATATATATCTTTATGAATGGTGTTTTTAAATTAAAAATAGGATAACATTAAAAAAATAATGTTTTGAAACATTAAAGAGATGAGGACAGATCTAATAACTAAAATTAAAAGTTAATATCAAATTAGTGATAGGTAAATATATTTCAAGATATCTTAATCAAATACAATGTGATATGAAATATTTATGATTTCTATTGATGACAGAGCCACTCTTTGCTAACACTATTGTAACTGTTGCCCACATTAATAAATGAAGGAAATGCTAAGTCCATATTAAAAATTTGTGAAGCCCGGCTGGTGTGGCTCAGTGGTTGGGCGTCCACCCATGCACCAAGAGGTCGCTTGTTCAATTCTTGGTCAGGGTAGATGCCCAGGTTGTGGGCCAAATCCCCAGTGGGGGGCATGCTGGAGACGGCCAATCGATGTTCCTTCTCATCAATGTTTCTATCTCTCTCTCCCTCTCCCTTCCTCTCTATCAATATTCAATAAAGAAAAAGAAATTTTTAAAAATTTGTGAAAATACAGATTTTTCTCCATTCATATTCATAAGACTCCCCAAATGGTATATACCTAAGGTTCTGGTAGCTCCACAATTACCAGTGTTCTCAGAGTCCTTTACCAGATTTTGCACATGCAATTAACTGATAAGCAAAAGCCTTGTAGGATACCAGGTGATATTTGGAGGGCCAAACCAGGAAAGGGTGTATATGACTTACAATTATAGCTTATGGGCTAGAACTAGTTGTATGGTCCCTCTGAGAAAGAAGGATAGATGGGAACTGTATTCCAGCTCTGTGTCTAGGAAGAGGGTAAGGTGTGGAGAGTGTGGAGCAGTAATTGTTTCAGGCAAGAATCATCAATAGATGCTAAAACGAGTAAGGGAAACTATGATGAGAAATAGGATATTTTTACAGTCCCAAAGTACCTCTACACAGTACTTATTAATTGGAAAGGGAAAATAGTAACTTTATGGAGAGAAAGAAATTTAGCAGACATATTATCCAAGAAACCAAAGGTGACATTACCAGTAATGGGACAAATTTACATTGTGCTTCCAGATATGTTGTACAATGAAGGAACAGCATCATTTCTATGGTGTTCCTGCCAAAAAACGTATAACCTGAATTTAGTCAAAAGAAAACATCAGAAAAACCCAAATTGAGGGACATTCTACAAAAATAGCTGGCTGGAACTCTTCAAATTGTCACGATCATGAACTGTTCCAGATTAAAAGAGGCTAAAGAGCCCTGACCAGTGTCGTTCAGTTGGTTGAGCATCCTCCCATGCACTGAAAGGTCACCAGTTCGATTCCCAGTCAGGGCACATGCCCAGGTTGTAGTTTTGATCCCTGACTGATCAATGTTTCTTTCTGTCTCCCTTCTTCTCTCTCTCAAATCAATAAAAACATATATTTTTTAAAAAGACGCTAAAGAGACATGACAAGTAAATGCAAGTGTGATCATGGGCATTAGTTAAGACAACTGGAAAAATCTGAATAAGATCTGTAGGGGTAATGATATTGTATCTGTGTGAATTTACTGATTTTTATAAGAGTATTGTGGTTAAGTAAAATATATGACTTTTTTTGAAATATATACAGATGTTGGCAATTCACTCTCAAATGTCTCAGGAAAAAATTAGATAGATAGGTAGGTAGATGATAGAATAAAAATAGATAGGTGATAGAAAGATAAAGTGTGATAAAATGTTAACATTTGAGGACTCTAGGTAAAACATATATGAGAATATTTTGTACTATTTTTGCAACTCTTCTTTTAAGTTTGAAATTATTTCAAAATAAAAAAAATTGTTAAGCCTGATTCTTAAAAAGCAGGGAGGATAGTCCAAACTTTCGTATGACTTGTGCTTTCCTCTTTGTCAAAGAACCTTCTGCAGTGACAAGCTGGGCTAGTCACTGTTCTAGTTAATGTCAGAGTATAAGTCTAGGAGCTTCTGGGCTATGTAGAAAGAACCTAATTCTCCATATTTTGATCCATTTTTCTGATAAGAGTATTTAGTGTGCTTTAATGTATGTTAATTTGCACACCAATTCTGCAGCTTCTGGAACATTTTGTTATTTTGATATCATCTTACATATCTAGGTAGCTTTGAATGTCAAAATTGTCAATGGTTTTGCCAAGACTTTATTGGGAAATCTGCATTTGGAAGTCTTCTACTGCAGGGCATCTCTCCAAGAAGACTTCTCAGACTCACAGAAAAAAAGATCTAATCAGACTCACCTATTAACAAAAGCTTATGATACTGAAAGGCAGCTTCTGGGAATCTAAGGTAATATTCACTTCATCTCTTGCCAAGGTGCAATCACTGTAGTCTTACAACCTTTGGAAGTGATGATTTATTGTTAAACTTATTCTGATTCTTAGTATCCCTGGCATTGACTTTGACTATATGCTTGTATCCACGATGAGCGTGTGGTACTATGCCAGTGAGATTATGGCAATGAGAAAGTAAAAGTGGAGTAAAGATCCCTATAATTTTTAATTATTATTTAAGTAACCTATTGACAGCATTCTGGTGGCCATATTTGGGAGACAATCTACTTTTACTTGAGTTCCTCAGATGTTAGGTTTGTTGGAACCAGACTATCATTTGCCTTAGAAATCAGGTACTCCACATTGGTAGGAAAAAAAAAAAAAAGACACCCCCAAACCAAAGGACCTGATATATTTGTCAAGACTTCACAGCAAAGAAAATCCAGTTGAAGCCACCATGATCACATGAAGGTTAGATTCTTATATAAAAATTTATCTGTTCAAAACATGAATTAAAATAAGTACCAGTGAAAGGCTTGAGGCTCATCTCTCAGGTGTAATGCTAAAGACCATGTTTAGCATGGCCTAGAGGAATTATAAAGCTATACATTTCTAATAATGACAGATTCCTGAACTGTCTAGCCCTACGGGGCTCCATTTGTTGAGAGTCAGTAATATTTCCAAGATAAAATATGATCAACCAATTATTAGCAATGTTAAAAATATTCCAGAAAATTATTTGATTGTCCAATAGTTCAAAATCTATTTGTAATAGTAGACCTCATATAAATAAGTTTAACTGTAAACAGCACTAAAGAAAAAAATTTAATTTAGGCAAAATTTTTCCATGGTATTATTTGTTTCTTTAGGGTGGATTCCACTCCAGTCTGCTCATGTGGATTTATGTTTTATAGTTTTAAATAGAAAACATGATTTGCATTATGATTTTTTGACTTATAATTGTATTATAAATCCTTTGCAATATTTCTAGTGTTAATAATTACGAGCAGTATATACGTAATAGTCCATTATTAAACTGTGTGCCAGAATTTAGTCACCTAGTTCCTTATCATTAGAACTGGAAAAAGTTTTCTCCAATTTAAAAGATAATAACCTCCTCTTCTAAAAGCATCAAAATATTTTTTCCTTCTATTGAACTATTTTCCAAGGATTAATTCCTAGGAGTAAGGTTGCTTTATCTAAGAATGTGAACAGATAAAAGGAAGGAAGGAAGGAAAGAAAGAGAGAGAGAGAGAGAGAGAGAGAGAAAGAGATGTGTGTGTATGTGTGTGTGTGTGTGTGTGTGTGTGTGTGTGTGTTCTTACTATTATTTCCAAAATGTCTTTACCAGTTTATAGTTATATGTACATAACATTTATACCACTTTTACTATCAGCTTGCTAGGTTTGGGCACTATACCCAATTTTTGCCAAATGTAATTATGGAAACCAATCAGAGGGTTGTGCAGAGTAGTTGGGTTTTGAAGTTAGAGTTCCAGAGTCTGGTCCTGGTTCTTAGAGATTCCATGAACTTAGGTTGTTTAACCTCTATAAGTTCAGTTTCCTTTTCTAAAATGTGATGAATGATATCTACCTCATGGAGTTTTTGTGGGTATCAAATGAAATAGTTTATAAAGCACCTAAACAGTAACTGGTAGAATAAATATTTGTTGAATAAGAAAAAAATAGACAAATGCCCTTCCTTCAATACCTACCTTATCTACTCCTTGTGCAGGGATAGTTCTTCCAGAATAAATAATAAGACCAAGTTTAAGTGAGAACTCCTTCCCTCCGGACATCAGGACCGAGTAGTGTTTTGAACCTTCTTCCTAAAGCCTGTGTCAACTCTTTTCTCATCAAACGACCTTTTCTAAAGAAATTATCATTTACGGTGCATTTTAGCAGAAAATTCAAACTGGTTTAGGCAATTGAAACATTTATCTCACATAACAGAGATTCCAGGTGTGGGGTGGAATCCGCAGCTGGTTGGTTCACTAGCGTAATAACGTTACCAGAGTCTCAGGTCTGTCTAACTTTCTGCTCTGTCATTTTCCATGTATTTGCTTGACTGAAGCTGGGTCACCCCACTGTAAAAACTTTGCTGCCACAAGCCTCTGGAATATGTTTTCTCGTCCACATCAATAAGGGGACAGAGAAAAACTCATCCTAAAAGCATGGACTGTAAGTTGTTCCCTTCAATTTAAGTGGTATCCTCACCCCTGGACTAATGGATGGGATTGGATTAAACAGGATCTCCCTCTGAAGCTGGGGATGCTGGTGGTGTTTCGGGGGGTACATGCTTGAACTTGGGATTCCATTAAATTGAAGAAAATGGATTGTTAGTTGGCATGAGCTGTGTCCGATGCAAGGAAAACATAGGTTTTGGACAGATTGATCATTACTTGCCACGTGACATGGAGTTTATCAACTTGAAAAAACTGTCCAGAAAACTAAAAGCTGTTTTTAATGTCCATTGTCTTTTAATGGCCTTTGATTTTATAGCTGGGAATAAATGTTGATTCAAACTATTACCTTGATTTACAACTGGTACTGATCCTTTGGATTCTGCATCACAGTATTATTATCAAATGAAGAGACAATGGGGCTGTGCATACATTCATCAAATATTTAGTCCACTGTTATTACACGCTGTGCCTGGACTTAACTGCTAGCGATGCCAAGCACAACAAGTCAGGGTCTTTGATATTACAAAACTTATAATCCAGTAGACCAACAAATCCCTGTTTTCAGTGGTATCAGAGGGTTGTACTGACTTCTTAAGTTTATACCTGGGAATGTTGGTATAACTGCCATGTAAGCAGCACATTCCATTTTATTATAAGAAAAGGAAGAGAAGCCTATTTTTTTTTTTGGTACTGATGTCATAATTTACTTTTGCTTGACTAAAATTTTTCTAAGAGATGATTGAACTCTGGCTTATTGCTATCAGAAGGGACAACTCAGCATAAATTATGTAAATTTAAACTCTTGATTTGGAGTGGTCTTTCTCCAACATTTAAAGAGACAATCCTAAACAGCCCAAGTCAACAGGTTAATTCATTTATCAACACTTATACTAATAATAGCCCTATCAGTACATAGTTCTTAGCATATACTATTACATAAATACCATCTTTATTTCTTTTATGGATTGTCATAATGACAGTTGAAATTTCGAGTAATGAAATGACAGGGAGCATTTAGAACCTATAATTGATGGGCTTGCTGACTGATTAAATGGACAGTGAATTTCTAGTTTGAAAGTAATTAGATGTGCAGGCATGTAGTGATTTGGAGAACACTGAAGGGAAAATAGGTTGAGGTAGGCAGAGAGTAGATTATGTGTTCAGTCTGGGACACACCAAGTTTGAGGTTTGTCTTCGTCATCTCAGGCTGCTGTAACCAAAGACCATAGACTGGGTGGCTTAAACAGTGGTTCTGGAATCTGGAAAGCCTAAGATCAAGATTCTGGCAGATTTGGTTCTAGGTGAGGACCTCTTCCTGGCTTGTAGATAGCCACCATCTTTCTTTGTCTTCACATGACCTCTTCTTTGTTTGCTTCTTATTCTTATAAGGGCACTGATCTCTTCATGAGGGGACCATCCTTATGACATCATCTAACCCTAATTACTTCCAAAGGGCTCCCACCTCCTAATACCATCACATTGGGGAGTATGACTTCAACATATACATTTTCAGGGAACACAGCATACAGTGCATAACAAGGTTCCTGTAAAATGTCCAGGTGAAGATGTCATATGGAAAGTCAGATATTTATATCTACATTCCCATCAATCAATGAGATGCAGAGAAAATGAGATTTTAAGACTTCTTTGAACAACAGGAAAGGAAGATCTTAAGACAGGATGGCATGATGATCTATGGAAATGTCAAGAGAAGAACTGTCGATGGATGGGAGCATTCAGGTTATATCGGCCTGAGTGAAACAGGAGAGTGTGGGGACACAGGTATAATAGGTGAGTTAAGAAGGAAATTCTTTACCTAACAACCAGCTCAGATGGTTTGTGAATCTAAACTATGTGGTGACATTCTAGGAGATTCAGGACAAGTCACCTCCATAATATGTGCTCTTAAGTTTTTATTTGTAGATAAGACAATATTACTCAATACTTGCCACATTTTTCTAGGAGCTGAGAATGTTAATGCAATGCAAATGGAAAAACTCTTCTGCTTGGAAAAGATTTCATTATAAATATTTATTAAATTAGGGTAAAACACTCTAGAAATATTTATTATGCAGCATTAAAAATATAATCATCACACCCTGACTGGTGTGGCTCGGTTGGTTGATTGTTGTCCCATGCACTGAAAGGTCACCGTCTGCTTCCCAGCCAGGGCACATGTCCAGGTTGCAGGTTCAATCCCCGTAGGGGGTGTGTAGAAGGCGGCCGATCGATGTTTCACTCTCACATCAATATTTTTCTAAACTCTCTCTCCCTCTCTGTTCCTTTCTCTCTCTCTAAAAAAAATCAATAATAATTTTAAAAAGGATGTTAGTGACAATGACTTCTGCCTCTTTTTCAGTGCCACTGTTAAAAAAAAAGTATATGTATGTGTGTATATATATATATATATATATATATATATATATATATATTCATCACAAACAAACCCAGGCATAATTTTCACTTTTATAAAACATTTCAATTATTTAATATAATTGATATGTAACTAATATATAATTTAACTGTAATATTTAATTTAGTATAAATATAATTGATCAAACAACCTAAACAAGTTAAAATTAAACTCTCTGAAAAAGAATCTAAAAACCACTTCTTTTCAAGAGGTGATGGTGATGTGTGATTGGGTATCTATGTTCTAAGCAAAGAAGAATTGAGCCAGTAAAAAGAATCTTAGACAAAATGTTTTTGGTATAACTGATTAGTTATGTATATAATTTTGCTATTATAAATCTGATTGAGTCCATTTTTTTTTAACCAATATTCTGTCATAATGAGAAGTAAAAGAAGGCTGGAGAGATGGAGACCCTTTCTAAAAATCACTGCACCTCAAATTAGATCTGGAGATGGTTAATTTGACTATTTCAGTTGTTTCTGAGCAAAAAAAAAAGAGAGTAAAAGTGTTCAGATAGAGGGAAGAAGTTTGAAAGGCAAAACGAAAAAAAAAAACCACCACACAATAGAAATGTAAAGGAAACACCTAAGTCAGTAAGATGGCCCAGATATATACCCCAGCAGTGGATTATGCTAGAAGTTTTTACAGAAATACTGTAACTCACTGAGAAATAACGTATAACTTATTTGCTTAAAATTTTCAGTTAATGTGTTTCAGCAGCATTTTGCAGATAACGATTCTCACTTTCCACCTTATTATGGAGGCAGAGCTGTTTCTCTTTGTCCTGTTCTCCATCTGTGATATACTTTTTATTGCTCAAGAGCTATAGAATTGTGTCCATGCCTATTGTTGTCTGCCTGATGGGAATTCATGTAATTGAAAACGTTTATCCTCTCTTAGTGGAAAAATTGGGCACTTGGAAGAAATGAAATCCCCCACCTTTGTCCATGGCACAGGAAAGACTGTTCCCTCAGCTTTGTTCTAAAGTTTCCACTTTTCCCCATCTAACCTGTTGAAAACTTAGTTCTGCACAAGAAAGAAAGCTGGAATTTCTGTGGCCGTCTAGATGTTCATGCCCATCTAGTTACACCTTTGGTGGCTATTTCACCGTTGATCAAAAAATAAAATTGTAGTCTTTCAAAAGAAGCATGGAATGACATGAAGAGAGTTTGCAATATATTGCAGAGTGAGAAAAAAAACAAGTGATAGTGCAAATGTCAAATATACCCCAGTTTTTGAATAAGCAGCTATATAAGTAACATTTAAGTGTACATGTTTAGATATTCGCTTAATTGTGAACAGCAATTATGTCTGGGGAGTGAGATTAGGAAAAGTGAGGAGAAACTTTCATTTCTTTCTTTTTAAAAAATATGTTTTTATTGGTTTTTTAGAGAGAGAAGAAGGGAGAGAGATAGAAACATTGATGTGTAATAGATACATTGATCGGCTGCCTCTTGCACCCCCCCTACTGGGGATGGAGCCCGCAACCCAGGCATGTGCCCTGACCAGGACTAAAACCGGGACCTCTCAGTCCATGGGATGATGCTCAATCCACTGAGCCACACCTGCTGGGCAGAAACTTTCATTTCTTACATCATAATTTTACTTTATATGCTTCTGTGTTGTTTACAATTTTTAAAATGTAAACAATTTTTGTAAAATTGTAAAATGTTTACAATTTTTAAACTTGTCATTTTTAAAATGACAAGTGTTATTTTATTCACCTAAAACAAAAACAACTGACAAAACAACAACAACAAAAACTACAGGGAGTAAGAAATTACTTGGAATGGAATATGTTTAAATAATTAATTTGTTGCTACACTGCTTGACTGTTATTTTCCCTTGAAATCAAAACTCCCCTGCTTTTCTCCAGAGGTTGCTTTGAAAATGAAGGGTAACATTTTCTAATGAAATAAACAATACAACCTTTCCACCTCCAGCCTGAGTTCCTCACATTGGTTTTGTTAATAACAAATGCTACATGCAGATTGTTAAGGTAAATCAAGGAACGTGGGTGTTCAACAGGGCAGTACACGCAGCCACAGTCAATGGGAAACCAAGCTTTTGTAACAGTTGCTTTATCAAACTGGAGCAGGAGATTTGGAACAACAGGAAGTAGGTGCCCACAGGGGTCCTCACTGCCCTGGGCACTTTGACATGCACCCAAATGTCATGAAAGAGTGGCCCTTCGGATTCATGCACCAATCTGAAACTTTCTGAACTTTCTTGATTCTACTACAAACTAATAAGAAAAAGAAGTTGCTCTTAACTTTGGTAGTATCTTTTGCATCATCTTACAAAGGGTAGTTTGGATTTTGTGTCATCACGGGTATGTGCAAAAACAAAAAATGACTAGACTCGGATCCCTTTTTAGTTTTAGTTCTTAAGGCAAGGTTTAGCAAAATATGTGGCAGATGCTTCGACACTTTACCAAACAGACATTCTCTAGTTTTCAGGGGATTTATAGTAGAGGCCCTTTTTGCAGGAGCTTTGAGAGCAATGAAGCCAGAGAAACAAAAGGGCTTAGGGAGATGATTGCTACACCATAACCTCCACACTACTGAGCAATTCAAAACTGAGTTCCGCCTGAAAAATCCAGATTTGCAAATCAATGATCATAAACTTGGTATTCTTATCAGATGGACAGTCTCAATAGTATATGTGTAAATGCTAAACGACTGCTTGACGGGGAGGTTACGACGATAAAAGCTCTGAGTGGTTGTGAAATGGACAAATTGTGAAGCATTAGTGGTACTCTGCCTTTCATCAGCTCTTCTGAAATATCCTCATCTTCATTTGACTGTACCTCAAATCGATTGCTTCTTGGATTATTAAACATCTTTTTCCTTCAGGTTCTTAAAATCTCTCTGTGATAGGTTGAATTGTGACCCCCAAAAGATATGTTGAAGTGCTAACCCTCAGTACCTAATAATGTGACCCTATTTGGATGCAGTGTCTTTCCAGAGGTAATGAAATTCAAATAAGGTCATTAGGATGGGCTGTAGTCCAATATGACTGATGTCCCCATAAAAAGGGGAAATTTGGACACAGACACGTGAAGATGAAGGCAGAGATTGAGGTGATGCTCCTACAAGCCTAGGGGCACCAAAGATTGCCAGTAAACCACCAGAAAAGTTAGGAGAGAGGCACAGACCAGATTCCTTCCCACAGCCCCCAAAAAGAACCGACTCTGCTGACACCTTAATCTTGGATTTCTAGCATCCAGAAATGTGGAACAATAAATTTCTGATGTTTATGCCATCAAGGTTATGGTACGTTGTTACTATATTCATCTGTGAATATAGTAATGCTCTGGAACATTCCTGATTCATTCTTCCACAGAATTGAAAAGCCTACTGATGAAGAATGATTCTCTTGGCCTCTGGGAGGCATCTGGATGCCTTTACCTTTGTCCTAGTTGAAAGGAGGTCTCTCTAAGGAGAGCAAGAAGTCTATAGGTGGAGTCAGGTAGACTTCTTGGCAGACAGCCCAGTGACTCAGCAACGCTAGGGTGTTTCCTTGCTTCATGAGTCTTTGCACAAGTGGGAACTGTGGCGTCTTCTCCTTTTCGCTGATTTTTTTTGGGGGAAGATCCTGCTTATTGTAGAGGCAAGAGCAGAAATTTCAGAGTCTAATTATCTTAAAAAACCCTCTCATTTCCTCTGTAGGAAAATGATTGGACTGTGGAGGTTTTGGTTGGAAAATTGATCCCTGAGTCAAATTCAAAGGTTGAGTTGCCTTTTTTGGATTATTATCAGTAATGCTATGGTGTCAGATGGTTTTCAACTAAATAAACATGCCTGACATTTTTTGCCAAGAGAAAGCTTTCTAAAATGAGACTGAGAAACAGATTAGGACAGAATGCTTTGCATGAAGTGGGTATCCAATAGGTATTTGTAGAGTTGGACTAAGTTATAAGTTAGATTAAGCAGGGCTATTATAAGGAACAACGCCACTGGGGAGTTGAGAAGGCTCCTGGAAGGATTTGGTTAGTTTTGGTTCACGTTGCAAAGACGTTGGATGGAAACCATTTCACTGGCTGATAAACTTTGTTAGCAATCAGAGATAGAGACTGTCACTCACTTGCTTTGGTTGTTCTATTTTCATAAGCTTCCTTTGATCACACTATTGCCACTTTGGGAAGTATGGCATCTCACGGAAAACAATGAAGTTGGGGTATGGGGGAAAAATGGTTGTTCCAAGATAATGAATAACTTTGACATTCTGTTTGAAGTTAAGTTGTGTTGTTTGAACTTTTCTGCCTCTGAACAAGGAATCGTATGCCAAGAATGGGTAACAGTTTCTGGATCACTGGGCACTGATTATTCATTGATGGGTAGCGGCCCTGCGTGGCGGTCTTCCTCCAATATCTAAAACCGTACGCTGCCGCGATGGACTCTCAGCTTGGTTTGGCAGCGTGTCCGCCTGCAGCACTTTGTGCTGAGTGACCAGTTTAGACAGCCTGTATTTAGGGAACGTCGTCCATCCATGCTGAGCATTTGCAAGTGAAACTGAAAGAAGCCAAAACCTTTCTAGACCTTTATTGGTTCATTAACAGAATTGGCTGATTAGATGAGTAGGAAAAAACCTGAGACTGAATGAAGTCGCTGTAAACCACGAAACAACAATACATTTATTCAGAGTGCTTTTCTCTGGGTTTGTCACGGACTTCATTATAGTGTCACTTTTATTAACGTATCCCTCATTATTCCTTAAGGGAAAGAATGAAATATTAAGGTTGGGGTGACCCTTGAGCCAATGTCTAGCCTAATATATCCCTTTGATTTCAGGAAAGGTCAAACTTCAAAATGTTATCTGCATGACTACTCTCTAGGCAGCCAGCTCTGCCAGTGGGCAAAGACTGAAGTGTCAGAGGAGGTAAAAGGAAGAGTCAAGACAATAAGTAGATGTTCAAAGGAAAATGATCTGTCCCATGTAGCAGACTTACCCAAAACAACAGAACTGCTCATTGATGGAGATTAATACCAGCAAGTTCACATGGTCCTGGAGCTTACAGCTTGGAGCAGACCACAAAGAGGAACACCGTCTCCTGCAGGGGACGGATGTCCCAGGCTTGCTCATGCTGGGTCTCATGGAGCACCAGGCTGGGCAGGCCAAGAGAAGTCAGGCCCGTGGTTCTGGTCTAACCAGAAGATGTGTTGAATGTATATGATTTGGCAGCAAGAGTTGTGATTAGGAGGCCAAGGGAAGTGGATAAAGGATGGATGGGCTGCGTTAGTTACAAGTAGAAAGGTTTAGACGTCGGAGGCTTCAGGAAAGAACAGGTAATGCAAGTTCCAGGAACGAGGCTGGGTCCGAGTGGGTCTGGCAGCAGGAATTAGAATCAGTGGTTGGAAGCCTGGAGAACACAGGGCAGGAGTGGAGAATAGTTTTGGGGAAATAGGCAGTGCCCTGCTGAAAGAGGCTGGCACAAGCAGTCAGAAACCACAGTACTGAAATATTCGGAAAAGGAGGCTCGGGAATTCAGCTCAGGGTGGAGGGATGTAGGAGGCAATGCCAACGGTTCTTGCGGCGATTTTACGACGGGCGACACAAAGCAGAGGCTGTCTGTTCTCCGTCCTTCTGTGAACAGACTGGAAGGGGAGTTTGGCTGCTGAAGCAAACCAGGGAGCCGTGAGTGCTGGTGGCTAACTGCAGGGCAAACAGCAGCAGGTTTCACTTACGCAGATGTAGGGAACGTGTTTGTTCCGAAGACTGGCCACAGGCTGGCTGGGTTGGAGAGGAATTTTGTAGAAATAAGAATCTGGAGAAGTAAGACGTTGGGTTGATGGGATGGGCTAGCAGGTTTTATGTGAGAGGCAAGGAAGGTCCAAAATGGTTTTTTGAAGCTGAGAATGAAACTGAGAAAGGTCAGTCCAGGCCTGCATGGAAGCTAGTGTCGGGTAGGAGAAGCCAGCGGAGGGCCTGTCCGACTCTGAGGTTGGGGTTTGATTTTCCATCTACCAGTCTCCAGTAAGGGCACTGGTTAGATGGCGGCTGTGGAAACTGGGAGGAAGAGGTGAAACTACCAATTAAGGATTTCACTGGACACAGAGACACTGCGTGTTGATGGTGTAAAGAGCAGGGGCTGTGGTTCCAAAGGTGTTCATCTAAGAGCGAACATGGGAGGACCAGGAGTCACAAGAGGTGACCAGAGGCCTGAATAACCAATGCTGAGGAAACAGGTGACCACGAGTGCTTCAAATGCACAAGTGATTGTGCAAAGTCAGGAAATCCACATCTTGGTATCAACCACCCAAGACCGAATTTGTTCCTGGCCCACTTTCCTCGGGACATCACCAACAGCAGTCGTTCTTGAATTCTTTTCTTTTGTCATGCACAGTCTCATGGGTGAGCCCATTTCTTCATGCTTGTGCATGGTGCAGAGTGCAGAAGAGCAAACACAACCCCTCACACCTGTGGATTGCTAAGAGAAGCCTGTCTTTTTTTTTTTTTTTTTAAGCTTTGGCAGTTCTCACTTCTTCCTTTTCCTTATATGTTTCATTATTTAATTCAGTGGTTCTCAACCTGCAACACATTAGAATCATTCAGAGGAGTGAGTCTAAAAAAAATACCCATGGCCAACTCCCCCAAAGGTTCTGATTTCATGGGTCTGGGAGGGGAGATCATTTAAAAGTTCCTCTCAGGATTTTAAGGTGTAGCCAGGATTGAAAACCACTGGACTTTCAAGTTTGCTCTGTATTTCCGAAGAGGTGAAGCCCAGACTCGGGCAGAATTCAGATGGAGTTAGGCTGGTGTTTGAGGTCACTGGTTGTCAATGCTCAGACCACTCATGTCCCAGGAGTGCGTTCAGTGTCAACACTGTGGGACGAAACTACTGACCCACGGCCAGCATCTATTCTTTTGTAGTCCTGAAAGTGTTTTTGCTACTTTGTCTATATAATCATAGCGTAGTAGACATTTCCAGCTGGATATTATCTCACTTTATTTTTTACAGGATTTTTCATCAACATGTAATAAAGTTAGTAAATATAAGTGAGTCCTAAACATTTAGCTTTTGGTCATTGTTGTAGGATGTAAATACTAGTGAAACTACATACTTTACCCCTTTAAAATTATACATTTTTTTTTTCAAACATCTTTGGAAGTAGAATTTTACATGTGGCAGAATGCTTGAAGATTATTTTGATATAACCCCTTAATGTTGTAGATGAAGAAACGGAGACTCTAAGAGATGAAGTGCTTCATGTCAGGGCACACGGAAGGTAAGGACAGAGACCAGGACCTCGAGGTGCTGATTCCCACTCCAGAAGGTTCTGCTCCTACGTCCTGCCTCTCCCGTTTCCATTCCTTTCTGTATGTTTCATCTGTTTCAAGACATGTTTGCCAACTGCCACACACCCAAACTCTGTATCAGACAGGTCAGACTGACTTTAACTTTTTATTTAATGAAGTAGAATAAAATATCTTTCTAATAAACACTGACAGGTATTTGTTTAAAAAGTATTGTGCAAAGATATGTTTTCAGGAGAGGATATATTTTCCAAATTAAATTTTTAGTGGAAATAGGAGAGCTCCGAAGAGTAGCTGGTCTAACTGATTTAATTGTGACTGTGTCTTTTGTAATAGAAGAGTATGAAGAAGAGGTAACTTGTACCGAAGAAATGACAACTAAAACTCTAAAAGATGAGCTACATATGGGGCAAAGTCCTTTGTTAACTGCAGTATGCTATAGAAATGTACATAAAAGATCATGTAAGTCATGGAATGATGAAAAGTCAGGGACTTGGATTGTTGGATTCAAACCCTTTGTTTCAAAAACAACTTCAAAGTTGACTTGACTAAGGGTCAACCAACAACTTGTTGAAACTTGAACTTTAATCTTAATGTTCATCCTTTATGTTTGGAATGTTAAAAAAGTAAAAGAAAGATATGTATCAGTTGCTGATTTCTTTTTATTTATTAATGTCATCTATATTCTTTTGGTAACATGAATACAGAAAATATTAAATATAAAGAGACAAGCATTGTGCATATTTTTATAACCTGGTTTTTTCACTTTGAGATAGTGAGTCTATTTTTGAACAAGTTATTTTTAAGAATAGTATTACAATTAAATATAATAAATGAATTTATTTATAGATAATGGTTTATTTAGCTATTTCCCCATTAAGAGATATTTGTTTTTTTTCAGTTTGCTTCCAAGTTTTTAGTAAGTGAAACTTCATTGAGCATCTCTGTTTGTTGTCTTAGTGTGTCTCAGATAAATTCCTCAAGATAAATCATTTTAAGAGTACAAATATGTGTAAGACTCTTTTTTTAAAATCCTCACCCGAGGATATTTTTCCATTGATTTTTAGATAGAGTGGGCAGGAGGGAGTGTGTGTGTGTGTGTGTGTGTGTGTGTGTGTGTGTGTGAGAGAGAGAGAGAGAGACAGAGAGAGAGAGAAATATCGATGTGAGAGATACACATCGATTGGTTGCCTCCCACAGGACCCTGATTGGGGCCCAGGGATTGAACTCGAGCCTCTTTAGTCCGAGGGCTGGCACTCTAACGGCTGAACCAAACTGGCCAGGGCTATGTAAGGCTTAATACATACCTCCATATTTCCGTCTAGCAATGTGCACACCAGTTTAGAAGTGTGTGGAGGCGCCCCTTTCATTACTCTATTATTCTGGCTGCCTTCTAGAAATCCAGCTACCCTGATGTTATGGCTCTCCTCCAGGAATTTAATTATTTAAACACAGGAAGCGAGTGTGTAAATGGACAATTAAGTCCTGACCCAATGTGGGAAAACGTTAAAGGTAAATCAAAGTCAGCTGAAATATTAATTATACCTCCATTACCTCTCCCCCCGCCCCAGCCATGCTTCCCCAATAACCTACATCCACTCACTGACATTTGAATTAACCTTATTTTCTATGACACTTGAGATTTCTGAGCTGGTGGTTTGCTTGCACAAGTTTTACTGCAGCACGGACTGACTTCATCGTTCCAGCACCTCGGCCTTCAAAAGTCACCCAGCAGCAGCCTGTATGTGTCACCCTGCGTCCCCGAAGGCTACGACCGTGGCTTTCGCAGCAACTTGTGCTGGGCCAAGGGGGCAAGTGGCAGCTGGCATCCAGCCCTAATCTGCTCCCCAACTAAAACACCTTTGCATGGGGCTGTGTGTGCCTGGATGAAGGACACACACTCTCTGCCTGTCCCCACAAAGGCAGAGGCCCCTTGTCTACCTCTGCCTCTCTGGGGAGCTATCGGCTATTTTTCTGGCTGGAGAAGGATGGGTATTTGTTCTCAGGAGTCAGGTCCTTAGGTGCTATTGGTCTGTGCAGGGCAAGATGGCCAGAGAAAACCCTCTTGAGGCTGCAAGAGCCTCAGGAGCCCTGGGTGTAGACAACAACCCAATGGGTCCATTCCAGAGTAGTCTAACAGTAAGTAGAGTTAGTTATTCTTTGGGTATCGATTTAGAAAATAATTTCATATTTCACTTTTCATACACATGCTTTTATGTGTTTTATTTTAGAACAGTTTTAGAGTTACAGAAAAACTGTGAGGATAGTAGAGCTTTCCTGAGTGTCTCACACCCACTGTGCTCTGTTAGTGAGATCTTACGTGGGTATGGTCTGTTTATCACAATTAAGGCACTAATCCTGACATACTGTAATTAAATAAAGTCCATGCTTTATGATAATTTCCTTAGTGTTTACCTCATGTATGTTTTCTCTTTCAGCATCCAGGATGCCATACGACGTTTTGCTCTTATGTCTTGGTTGTGACACTTTCTAAGACTTTCCTTGTTCTTGATGACTTGGAAAGTTTTGAAAAATACTGGAAGGGTGTTTTGTAGAATGCACCTCAGTTGGAATTTGTCTTGCGTTTTTGTAGTGCTTAGAATGGGATTATGGTTTTTTGGGGGGAGGAAGAATACAGAGGTGAGCTGCCTTCTCGTTACATCATATTAAGGGTATATACTATCAACATGATTTATGACGATCGATGTTGACCTTGACCGTATGGCTAAGACAGTGTTTGTCAGGTTTCTTTACTGTAAAGATATCCTCTAACCTTTTTTCCATACTGTGTCCTTTGGAAGTCCCTATGCACCACTCATTTTTAGGGAATGGGGAGTTATACTCACCCTCCTTGAGAGTGGAGTATGTACATAAATTATTTGGAATTCTGTGTGGGATATTTGTCCATTTTCCCTCATTTATTTATTCAGTCATTTATTTATATCAGCATAGATTCATGGATATTTATTTTATACTTAGGATTATACAATACTACTTCATTTTGTTGCTCAATTTTTTCTTACTTTGGGAGAAGATATATTTTTAAATATAAAAACAAAGAACTAAGTCAACTTCAATAACAGAAGAAAATGCTCTTTTATTTTCCTTTATGGGTCTTATTTATACCATCTTCCATAAAATAAATTCTGACTGCTTGTAATCTAAAATTTAGTGTTTATCTTATAATGTGCTAAGATCAGAGAAAAAAATGACAAGTATTGAAGACTGAGTTAGGCAATGTGTGACCCAGTGTTATAAAAAATATTTTTCTCATTCCCCTCTCCAAATCTTTCTAGTGGCCCATTGCTCCTGGGATAAAGAGAAAGCCCTCAACAGGGCTACTCTTAGGCTACGTGGTGTAGTCACTGGGTTCCTGTTGCTAGGAGTTTTATTAGTTCCCTTAACATATTATTCTTCCCACTGAAAAGCTTTTGCATATGCAGTGGACCCCAGAGCAACAGGAGTTTGAATCACATGAGTGCACTTACATGTGGATTTTTCTCAACTGATAATTTGAAAAAACTTGCAGACGAACCGTGTAGCCTAAACAGATGACATAAACTTATGGTACCTACAGTACAGTACTATAAATGCATTTCCTTTTCCTTATGATTTTCTTATGACATTAAAAAAATCTAGCTTACTTTATTGTAAGAATAAAGTATATACATATAACATACAAAATATGTGTTAATCAACTGTTTATATTATTGATGAGTCTTCAGTTAGCAGTAGGGTATTAGTAGTTAAGTTTTGGGGGAGTCCAAAGTTATCCATGGATTTTTGGCTGCACAGGGAGTTGGTACCCCTAGTCCCCATGTCGTTCCAGGGTCAGCTTTACTACTAGTCTCTCTTTTAAAAAAGTTCCTTCATAAGTGCCTCCCATCCCATGTCCTTGCCAAACATTCATTCATATCTTCAGTGGTGGCAGCTGGCAAATCTAAAATTTGTAGGGCAGGCTGGCATTCAGGGAACTCCGGCAGGAGTTAATGGTGCTGTCTTCAGGTGGATTTTCTTCTTCTCTGAGAAACCTCAGTTCCTGCTTGAAGGCATTCAACTGGTTGGATGAGGCCCACCCGCATTATGGTGGATAACTGAAAGTCAACTGATTGTAGATGTTACCTGTACCTACAGAACACCTTTACAGAAACATCTAAATCAGTGCTCGATGAAATAACTGAGTACTATAACCTAAGCAAGTTGACATGTAAAACTAACCATTACAGTGACCAAGAGAGAAAAGTGCTACATGTAGGGAAACACCCAGTGACAGTTCAGTGAGAGACCGGAATGGGGAAGGGGAGCACGGTGCACTTCCACTGGACTGCCCATGGGGAGAGGACACTGGAGCTGAGGTATGGAAAGATAAGAAAAAAGGGAAAGGACCAGTTATACCTCAAATATACATTTCTACAAATTCCCAGACGATATTGATGGGGAACCATACTTTGAGAACCACAGTTTAAGGGTACACCTCTTTCATTATATGGTTAATCCTGGAAAGACCCCTTAATATTCCAATGTGATAATTTTGCTCAAAATGCCTATTGCACATGCCCTGAGAGGCTGAGAGTTTTGCTGAGAAGGTTAAATTTCAAGAAGGAAGCTTTGGAAGATCCTAGGACAGAGGGAAGGTAGGGAGGCTCCAACTGAGGACTTGGCTTTCTTGGAAGTGGCACTAGACACAATTCCACCCATTTTTAATGAGTTATGAGATTATGATTCTAGGTTATCACTCTGGGCAAGCCATTTAACCCACGAAGGCCTCAGTTCCCAGTCTATGCAGAGAAGAGATTATAATGGACACGCAATTCTGAAATGTACTGTGGTGGTACACCTGTGTCATGAGGTTTGTGGGGGATAGGATTCAAGTACCAGTTATCAAATGATGTAGGTGTGCTTTGTGCAAAGACAGAGTTATTCTTACATTAATGTCCTTTTCTTTCTCAAATTTTTTTATATGGGAGGAAAATCTTGGTGCAGTAGGGACTGCAGGGAAGGTGGGGTCTGACGGGGGTTCACCCTTCATGTGGGTGGGGGTGGGGAAGAGAAGACCTGCCAAGCCAGATGACCTCTAAGATCTTAACCGTCCTATGGTTGCCTGGCTCGTCCTCCCAGTGTGCTCACAATTCTCCTGACGTTGACGTCATTTTAACATTGAAGTCACAACAAGGCTGCTCCAGATCACAGCTGCTAGGGAAGTACTGGTAGTGGTCTGCTTCACAGAGAATTTTCTGATTCTAGTGGGGCCAGGACCCACATCCAAGGTCAAATGTTCTTAGCAAACCCTGCTTGCCTGAGTCTTCCATCCACTTTCCAGCATGAGGCTGCTTTCCCTGCCCTTGACTCAGTTCCAGGTGAGTTACAGGGCAGGGAGCTGTGCTGGAGACCTGGCGGAGCCTGGAGTGCTCGTAACTGAATATACCCTTTCTTCGTTGCATCTTTGCTGGACTTGGTTTAGAGCGTAGTTAATGAAAGAACATACCCCCTTTCTCCCAATTTTGTGTTTTCAGACAACACCCACAACAAGCCACCATTTATATAGTCAAATGTTGCAGAAGGAGACATTTGACTTATTCAGGGGTATAAACGGAACCTGTTGGAGTACTTTTGTTCGCTTACTTGAAAAGTCTGAAATTGGACACGTGAAGAGTTGTTAGGGCATTTTGTTCTGGTGGGCATCAACCGTGTCCTTGAAAGGAAGTAGCTCACTTGTTGGCTTTCCGGGCTCAGCACATTTCTCTCCAATCGTCCCAACTATCAGTTATGGGATCCATTTGTGCTATTTATTGAAGGCAGTGGGGGCCAGGGTACACGAGAAGCTTGAAGCCCTTGAATGCATATGAATATTATGAATTAAAAGCAGATCCCATGAAGTACACAGAGTGTTCACTGTGTCTTTACATTTGCTATATGGGGCCAGTTGCTTCCCTGGATGAGATGTAAAGAATATCTTAAGACTTTCTGGTTATTTCCAAGCAATAAAGGACTGCTAGTCACTAACTGATATAACCAGTTCACTGTAAAGATCAAATCATGGGAGTTTCATTTAATATCGCATCTCCTTCCCTCCGCCTGCAATGGGATAGAGGGCAGTTGGCCTCTTTTTCCTTCAATCAAATTTATCCTTCTCTGTGCATCTTGTCGGCTGGATCTGTGACCCCTACAGGGTTGAAATGGGTGGGTCAGGAGGAGAGGAAGGGCAGGAAACACTGTGGTGAGCTGGTGTCATGCTTTCTGTGGCTGGCAGGTGTTCTCTCTCTCTCAGAAGTTCACTCCTGGGCTTGGTTGATACACAACTGTTGGGAGCACAGCCAATCCCAACACAGCCATCCTCTCTCATTTCCCGTCAGAGGAGTGAGTCCGGTTCTCTTGTCCTTAAGATTTCCAGGTGACCCCTGTGTCTGCTACTTCTCAGCGGACATTTATCAAGTCTTCCGGGAGCTGTGTTGAAGCTGCTTTCCTTGGGCTTGGGGTGGGGGTGGGCATTTCCCAGCTCTTCCACCAGAGGTTGAGGGGGTGCCCAGCAGACAACTTTCTCCCCAAATCTCTTTTCCCAACGTCTGATCCTTTTACACCCTTGATGTGTGACAGGGAAGAGTGAAATCCCTCTTATTACCTCTTTCTTCTGTTTAAATAGTTCATGGTGGCCTAGACTTTTGGATTGCGATATAATCTGATATTTAGGGATCTCAGCCCAACACCAAAGCTAAATGGCTCCATTTTAACATTTTGTTTCTATGTATATGCATCCATTTGACCAAATGAACATGGTTCAGCTTTTTAACGTATGGCCATCAAATCACTTAACTCCACTAATAAAAGGACTGAAATGATGAGGCCAGTCTTTCCATCACCAGGAGTCTCACTGTGTCATCCTGAATTGATTCCTGAACTCAGTCTCCACCTTTGAGGAGTTTGTACTATTACTTGGAAAATTGTTTTTTTTTTGTTGTTGTTTTTTGTTAATCCTTACCTGAGGATATTTTTCTATCGATTTTTAGATAAAGTGGAAGGGAAGGAGGGAGGGAGAGAGAGACGGAGAGAGAGACATCAGTTTGAGAGAGGAACATGGATACAAGAGACACATGGATTAGTTGCCTCCTGCACAACCCCGACTAGGGCTAGGGATTGAACCTGCAACCCAGGTATGTGCCCTTGACTGGGAATTGAACCCGTGAACCTTTGGTCCATGGGCTGACGCTCTAACTGCTGAACCAAACCAACCAGGTCCAAATCAGTTTTATAATGGAAATTTCTGGACATGCATAAAAGACGGCATAAAGTTGGATATCATGAGATTTCCCAAAAATATCAGTATAAGTAGTAAATGTTATGAACAATCACAAGGAGTTGATGGTAATTGAGTAGGACTGTTACATCTGGTCATGAATGGAGAGGAGTACCTCTAAGCCAGCTGGCCCATTGCTGTTTGTGTGGTATGGGGGAGCCTGAATCCGTTGTGTTCATCTCTCTTGACTTTGTGAATCTGTGGTCACTGGGCCACATGTTACAGAGTTCCTGGGGGTCACTAGGAGAAATCCATACTGTGGATGGAGCTGGGACTCAAGGATCTCTGAGGAGACTGTGTTACTAGGACAAAGAGCCTATCTTGAGCCGTTAGGGCTGAGACTCTGGAGACACGTGACTTTCAGGGCCATCTGCTGATCAGAACGTGTCTTCTATCCCTATACTTCCTGAGGAATGGATATTGTATTATGTTTTTGATGGTAATGAACACTGATAAATACTATATGACTCAAAGCAACAGGCAAAACATTGAAAAAATCTTTTGTCTACGTGAAGCTAGACAATAAGTTGGAGTAATTTCATTCATTCATTCATTCATTCATTCATTCATTCATTCATTCATTCATTCTCTTCCAGTATATTTACTGAGCACCAAATGTGTGCCAGACAGTGTGCTAGGGGCCCACAAGGACCTCAAAAGCTAGTAAAAACATAGCACTAAAACAACATGTGTAATTCAAAGACAAACCCTATAATTGCAAGCTGCCTACCCACTCCCCACGGAGAATTAATCTACTCGGTTAAGTTGTTAATTTTAGATCTATGTACTTGTAATATAAAAACACATTTAAAAAATATGAGAGGAATAGGATGCTATCTTGAATGATAGGCTATTTAATTTTCTCTTATTTGATTTCTAAAAATTTGGAATAGAGTATGATTAACTGTGGAAAGGACCCTTTTATAAAACCTCCTTCGATGTTTATGATATGGATCAGAAATAGGGTTTTCTTCTAATATAAAAACAACTATTTGGCTTCTTTTGTAAAAATGAAAAATTAGGTATAAATATAAAACTTCTTTTTTTTTTCATTAAAAATACGTTGAAGATCTTGATCATTGTTTTCCTGTTTCTTATTGGAACTCACGATCTCTAAATCCAGTGGTTATATTTATTAATATGACATTAAGAGGAAGACTAAAAGATATGGTTAAGGAAAACTGAGTGACCTGTGATTTCAGCTTTACTGATGATTTTGTTCATAAAGGTATTTCAAATTAGACTGTAGACACATTTTCCCTTTGAGTCCCAAACATTTTAGCTGTGCATCAAAGCATTTTGATTCCCGATATTTGACAGTTGGCTTCAAAATATTTCCCTTTATTTTTATGAAAGCTGCAGTCCTTTTCCTGACACGACAGCCACGATTTTGTCAACAACTTACCACTTATTTACAGAGGTTTAAAACCTGATGGTGGATATTTACTTGTGTTGTACAATGTCTCAGCGGGAGCCATGGAAGGTGGTTTGCAATGGATCTGAAAACATTGTAGAATAGTAAAAACTGGCATTTCAACGATTCATTCCCAAAACACAATGGAGTCAGGAGCGAGTTTCTGTTTTCCAAGTACACATAGCTTGCCTCTGGTAGTAATGTGCTACTCCACAGCTAGGTACCACTGTGCATGGTCATTTCTTACCCCCAGGGAAACAGTCCTGATTTGTACCCAATTTCAATGATGTTGTGTTAAGCAAACTGTTATTTTGGAATGGAAGGAAGTAGGCAAGTCTTAAAAAACAGCTCTCTATTTCATCTCAAACCTTTGGGTGCCCTGGCTGGTGTGGATCAATTGGTTGAGTGTCGTCCCAGGCACCAAAAGTTCACCGGCTAGATTCCCTGTCAGGGCACATGCCTGGATTGCGGGCTCCATCCCCGGTAGGGGGTGTGCAGGAGGCCTCGGATTGATGTTTCTCTCTCATATTGACCTCTAGTTGGTACAGCTAGTGTTCAAACTCAATGTGAAAAGATGCTCAGCCTCCATCACAGTAAGAAAGTTTGAATTAAAAGTGCATGGAGATGCCCGGCTGGTGTGGCTCACTGGTTGAGCGTCGACCCATGCACCAAGAGGTCGCCGGTTCAATTCTCGGTCAGGGCACATGCCCAGGTTGTGGGCCCGATCCCCAGTGAGGGGCATGCAGGAGGTGGCCAGTCGATGTTCTCTCTCATTGATGTTTCTATCTCTCTCTCCCTCTGCCTTCCTCTCTCTCTAAAATCAATAAAGAAAAAAAAATTTAAAAAAAATGCATGGAGAATGGGTGTTCAAATTATACAGCCACTACAGAGGGCGTTTTGGCAACATCTACAGAAATAAATTGTGCACATATTTACTCCTGTGATCACTGACTTATGTACAACATTACTAATTGTAGCATTGTTGATAATTCCAAAAGATTGGGGAGAAACTTAGTTGCTATTAATAGAGAACTGGTAAAATAAATTATGATTCTTAGACACAATGGAATATTATGCAGTCATAAAAAATGAGGAAGATATTTATGTAGCAAATTAGAAAGATATCTGCCCTGGCTGGTTTGGCTCAGTGGTTAGAGCGTCGGCCTGTGGACCAGAGAGTCCCGGGTTTGTTTCCTGCTAGGTGCATGTACCTCGGTTGCAGTTTGTCCTCGGCCCTGGTTGGGGTCGTGTGGGTGGTGACTGGTCGGTGTGTCTCTCTCACATCGATATTTCTCTCTCTCTCTCTCTTCCCCCTTCTCTTCCTCCTGCACTGTCTGAAGATAAATGCGCAAGTGTCCTTGGGTGAGGATTAAAAAAGAAAAAGAAAGAAAGATATCCAAGATATATTGCTGATGAAAAAAATGGCACAAAACACGGCACATATTACTATTTTTAAAAAGGATGTGGTGGTGCGGGGGCGGGGGAGAGCGAGTGCTATATGTGTGGAATATCTTTGGAAGAAAACTTAAAAACTGGTAACAACTGTTTCCTCTAGAGAGGGGAAATTGGTGGGTGGCAGGGAGAGGTGGAAGAAGATTTTCTCAATATTGTTTCGAAAATACCTTTTGGTGTTTAAAGCACAAACTGCATTATATATTTAAAAATAAAAAAATAAAACTTTGAAATGAAATAAAATCTGTAAAGCACACAGTAGATGCTCAATTAATAGCCAAGTGCATTTACCTTAGGCCTCTGGTGAGGTTCAGAGGCATCAATGAAAAGAATTAACTCTAGAAAAAGGATGTTTTGGGATGATTTGGTTGTTGTCAAACCAATCTGAAAGAAAAGTCTCCAAAACTGATGATTATGCTTATACTGAACTAGCTCAGAGTGAACAGAAATAATGATCCCCACCACCCCAACCTGAAATCTGGGGAGCCCATCAAAATTAAGAGGGTTGTGTTGAAGAAGAGGTGTCAGTAATTGGGTTGTTGACAAGAGAGGCCGGGGGAATTGAGGTTGCACATGTTAGAGAGAACAGATTGGCTGGGCAAGCATTCCTCTGTGCTGTGAATTTGGTCAGAATTCTGAGTCTCAATTCTATGGCCTGTGTTGATTAGGGCTGCCCTGCAAAGACCTCAGAGAAGGGACAGGCTTGAGAGCAGACAAGGAAGAAGTAGACAGTACTGAGGACTGGAAACCCAGGACAGGGTGGAGAAAGGGAAAAGAATTACATTGTGTACAGTTTCGCCATTTATTAGCATTGGGCATAAAAGTTTGTGGAATTATTTCCTTTCTTTGTATTTATGGAGAAATAAAAGAGCTGCTAGGAAATGTCGCTAAAAGTAATGCCTTTGTCTGCGAATCGACCACAAGCTTGCCACTTTCTTCTCAATTTGTGAGTGTTTGTTATTCCCAATAATATTTCCAGTTCTTTTAAGAGGCTATGTTGTTTTTTTTTTTAAATCCTCACCTGAGGATATATATATTTTTAATCCTCACCTGAGGATTTTTTTTTTTCCATTTATCTTCAGATAGAGTGGGAGGGAGGGGGAGAGCGAGAGAGAGAGAGAGTGAGAGAGAAACATCGATGTGAGACACATCGACTGGCCGCCTCCTGCACAACCCTGACCAGGGCCGGGGACCGAACTGCAACCAAGGTACATGCCTTTGAATGGAATCGAACCCATGACTCTTTGGTCTGCGGGCCAGTGCTCCAACTGCTAAGCCAAACCGTCCAGGGCGTAAGAGGCTATGCTTTTTAGGATGGCCACTTTTGACTATGAAGTGTTTTCCTTGATGAGTATGTTAGCAAAATAGAAAGGCACTTAATGTCTTTCAAAATAGATTCTCTTAGAAATTGAAATGTATCAAATAAAGTAAAGCAATTAATTTTTTTGGTTAAAAGTATTCTGTTTGCAACTTTGTACAGTTAACAAATACAGAAAGGATTTAATGTTTTTCTTTAGCTAGAAAGTTAAATTCAAATGATACGGATATAAAAGTCAAACCTTAATGAACTCTGTTTCCAGGAGTAATGAATGGGAGGTAGATAACTCATTTCTCCATGTTTTATAAGACAAGTCATTTCTCTGAACACAATTGTTTTAATGTTTGTAATTTACATTCTCAAACCCTTCTCCCCATTTCTTTATTGGTGATTTAAGAATCTGAAAGTCTTGCATGTTTTCCAAAAATCTGGGGATTTTTAAGACTAAAAATAGCCTTCTGAGCCACCAAGATGATATCTTGATTATGCGGATCATGGCTCACACTAAAAGAAGACAGAATGCAGTATCCACATGGAGAGACTAGGGTGGACTAGAAAGAATGATGCACTCTGTATTTGCAGACTCATGTTCTAGTCCAGGTTCTCGGAACTAGACCTTCAGCAAGTATAACATTTGACAAGTCTCCTATGCCTTTCTGGGCTCCAGTTTCTTTATAAATACAATAAAAATATTAGACTTGATAATAAAAAGGCCATCAATTCCAATAGCTCATTATGAGGTAAGAAATATGGGTAATTCTAAAAAATATGAATCTGCCTCCCACTTTTTCTCTAAGCTCTGGTTAATTCTAGCCATTATAATCACCCTTTTTGTGTTATCGAGAAAGTCAGCTAAAAATGCAAATGTGATAACTTGGAGGAATTTAAACATTAATTATTCGAATAGTATTTATTGGAGGCCAGCTATGCATCAGGCATTGTACTAAGCAATGGACTCATGACTTGGGAAGAAACAGTCCCTGTATGCCTTTTAAAAATTTATAGGTTAGTGGCAGGATACAGGGCAATACACAGGGCATTCCAATAGCATAATAAGAACTATTACTGAAGATTTTAAAAAGGCTATAGGCATTCATAGGAGAGAAACCTAGTAGGAAATCAAGGAAGGTTTCCTGGGGGCTGTGATGACTCAAAGGAGACTTGAAGAATGGGTAGGAGGCAGTCAGATCAAAAGGAATGAGAGGACGTTTCCAGACAGAGTGAATCACATATGTAAATATTTAGACTCAGAGTCTAGAGGGTTTGAGGAACGTGAAAGTAATTCACTATGTCAGGAGCACAGTACCTGTGTAATAGTGGATGGACACCCTGGAGAAATGAGAATAATAATTCAAATTGTTTGCTCTTGAGATACATCACTCTTCCTGCAAGATAGATAGTAAATAGTGGAAGAAAAAGGCTAGAGGCACATTTTTGAAGAGAAGATAGTGGACTGAAAATATTAATAGTGATGAGACAAAGGAGTATACACCAATGAGATCAAGGAAATAGAAATAAGATTTGTGATAGATCAAATTTAGAGAGTGAGAAAGAGGTTCAAGGCTGAAGGTTGGATTTTTTTTTGGCTTGAACAATGACATGAACAGCAATGCCATTTGCTAAGATAGGAAACAGAGAAGTAGGTCTGGGGAAAAGGTAAGTTAATTTTGGGCAAGTTCAGCTTCAAATGGCTAACACATAGTAGGTGCTCAATAAATGTTATTGAATGAATAAGCATACAAGTAACAATGTCTAATAGGTATCTGGAAATGTGGATCTCCTAGCTGGCAAAGACATCTTGGTTGGAGACTTGTATTTTTAAGTCTTCAGTTTAAACATGAAATCTAGAACCCTGGGAATGGTTGAGATCATTCAGAGAAAGAAGTATACGGCAGACAAGAGGGCCTACGGGCCAAACCCAGAAGAATACCAACACCTGAGGGCAGCCGGAGACAGAGATGTTCTCAGAAGAGGCTGAGTAGGAGATGCCATTAAAATAGGACTAAACACTAAGTCCCTAGAGGCAAGCTCTTGGAGGGCAGAGATATTTGGTTTATTTTTGGTTGCCTGTTATAGACTGAATCGTGTCTCTCCAAAATTCATTTGATGAAGCCCTAATCCCCGATGTGACTACCTGGATATGGGGTCTTTAGGAGTTAATGAAGGTTAAATGAGGTCATAAGGGTGTAGCCCTGATCTAAAAAGACTGTGGCCTTTTAAGAAGAGAGAGAAGCCCTCCCCACTCTGTGAGGAAGAAGGGAGAAGGCAGTAGTCTGAACGCCAGAAAGTGAGTCCTCAGTAGAACTTAACCATGCTGGCACCCTGATCTTGAGCCTCCAAGCCTCCAGATCTGTGAGAAAATAAAGTTCTGTTGTTTAAGCCACCGAGTCTATGGTATTCTGTTATGGCATTCTGAGCTAACTTAGGACCCAAATACTTAGAGATGGTTGTGGTAAAAGAGAGTCTCCTGAATTTCTGGTCAAGATGGCAGTAGGTAAACGCGGTACTCCCCTCCTGCCACAACCACCTGTAAATTACAACTAAACTACAGAACAACCATCACTCAGAAGCACCTGAAATCTGGCTGAATGGAAGTCCTACAAGTGGGGAATTAAAGAAGAATCCACACTGAGACCAGTAGGAGGGGTGGATACGTGGAATGGGCTGGTCCCACACTCACATGTGGTGGATAAAAACAGGGAGAGATTTCTCAGCTATGGGGGTCCCACCCTGAGGACCGAGGGGTCACAGTCACATACCAGGCCCCCTAGCCCAGGGTTCCAGCGCCAGGAAAAATGTCCCTATAACCTCTGGCTGTAAAAACCAGCAGGGATTGAGGTTGAGGGAGATGGAGGGCTTCTTAAGTCCCAGGCAGTTCCTCTTAAAGGGCCTAGGCACAGACTTAATCAGACTCATTCCCTCTGAGCTCCAGCACTGGGGCAGCCACTTAAAAGGCACCAGAGACTTAGAGGAGGAACTGAATTGTCTGGCATCAGGTTGAGAGCTATGAGGGCAGCTTTCTCTCAGACAGAGTTAATGGCATAGCCCACTGTTCCTTTGACGAGCCCTCCCCTTGCAAAGCTGGCAGGTGGGTGCCATATCTGTGACTCCATCAACCCGGCTAACACTGTTTGCCCCACCTTGGTGATTCCCTGAGACCTTTCCCACCCAACATGTGGGCCCACCAGGCGGTTTCTAGTGGCTTTTCCATATGAATGGCCTGTCTTGGCTCATGCTTCAGACTTTCCCAAAATCTTGCAAACAAGCAGCATCTGGCATCAATGTGCCCCGTACCTCTTGCTAAGTGGCCCCAGGCCTGGCACTAGCAGCAGCATAGCTTGGCCTCACCTGGGCGCCTCCAAGACCAGCACAAGTAGCAGCCATCTGCAGATAGCTTTGTAGCTCATGCTGGGTAGCCCTGGGCAGAACACAGGCAGTGGCTGACCTTGGTCTTACAACTCCCAGGAGGCCCCAGAACCAGCACACCCAGTGGACAGCTTCAGACCACATCAAAGCATCACCACCCAACCACCTCCACAGGGAACACACTAAAGGGGTGGACTCAGCAGCCACCAGAGCCCCACTAAAGTAAGTCCTGCTCTGTGTGATGGGCTCCTGCACAGCTGATCCTCTATGGTGGCTGGTGCAGATAGTCCTTGCAGCTGATTAGCCTGGAGGGTAAATCCCTCCTATGATACGCCAACAGAAATCAAGGCTCAACTGCTCAACTATAAGAGGAGGGTGTACATAGCCCACACAGGGGACACACCTTGAATACCCAGCTTGGGTAATCAGGGAGCCTGTGCCACTGGACCCTACAGAACACCTACTACATTAGGCCATTCTACTAAGCCTGGGAGACATAGCAGCTTTATCTAATACATAGAGACAAACACAGGGAGGCCACCAAAATGAGAGACAAAGAAACAGTTCCCAAATGCGAGAATAAAACAAAACATAGAAAAAGAACTAAACAAAATGGAGACAAGCAATCTATTAGATGCAGAGTTCAAAACACTGGTTTTAAGGATGCTCAAGGAACTTAGTGAGAACTTCAACAGCACAAAAAATAACTTGTCAGAAATGAGGGGTACACTAACTGAAATAAAGAATACATTGTAGGGAATCAACAGTGGAAAGTGAAGCTGAGACTCAAATCAACAATTTGGAATATAAGGAAGCAAAAGCCACCCAATCAGAACAGCAAAAAGGAAAAAGAATCCACAATTGAGGCTAGTGTAAGGAGCCTCTGGAACAACTTCAAGTGTACCAACATTCGTATCATGGGGGTGCTGGAAGGAGAAGAGAGAGAGCAAGAAATTGAAAACCTATTTGAAAAAATAATGACAAAAAACTTCCCTAACTTGGTGAAGGAAATAGACATACAAGTCCAGGAAGTGCAGATTGTCCCAAACAAGGTGAACCCAAAGAGACCCATACCAGGACACATAATAATTAAAATGCAAAAGGTTAAAAACAAAGAGAGACTCTTAAAAGCAGCAAGGGAAAAGAAGTTTTTTTTTACCTAGAAGGGAGCTCCCATAAGACTGTCAGCTGATTTCTCAACAGAAACTTTTCAGGCCAGAAGGGATTGGCAAGAAATATTCAAAGTGATGAAAAGCAAGGACCTACAGCCAAGATTACCCAGCAGAACTACTGTGTAGAATCAAAGGACAGATAAACAGCTTCCCAGACAAGAAAAAGCAAAAGGAGTTCATTACAACCAAACCAGTATTATATGAAATGTTAAAGGGTCTTCTTCAGGTAGAAGAAGAAGAAGGAGGAGGAGGAGGAGGAGGAGGAGGAGGAGGAGGAGGAGGAGGAGGAGGAGGGGAAGAAACCATTAAAAATATGAACAATAAAATGGCAATAAATATATATCTATAAATAACTGAATCTAGAAAACAAAATAAATGAACAAGCAGAATGGAAATGCATTCATAGATACAGAGAACATTTTGATGGTTGCCAGATGGGGGGGATTGGGGGATGGGTGAAAAAGATGAAGGGATTAAGAAGTATAAATTAGTTGTTACAGAATAGTCATGGGGATGTAAAGTACAGCATAGCAAATATAATTAATAATATTCTAATAACTATATGGTGTTAGATGGGTACGAGATTTATCCAGTTTGATCACTTAGTAAGTTATGTGATGTCTAATCACTGAGGTGTACACCTGAAACTAATATAATAATGTATGTAAACTGTAATTGAAAAATAATAATTATTTAAAATAAACAACAACAAAACAAGCCCTGACTGGTGTGGCTCAGTTGGTTGGGTGTTGTTCTATGCACTGAAAGGTCGCCAGTTCAATTCCTGGTCAGGGCACATGCCTGGGTTGCAGGCTTGATCCCCGGTAGGGGGCTTGCAGGAGGTAGCCAATTGATAGTTTGCTCTCACATTGATGTTTTTCTCTCCCTTTCCGTTCCTCTCTCTCTCAAAATCAATTTTAAAAATCTTTAACAATAAAATAAAATAAAATAACATGGAAGTAGGGAATAGACTGACAAACCTCAGAGGGAAGAGGGTGGGGGTGGAAGAGATAAACCAAAGAACTTATATGCATATATGTATAACCAATGGACACAGACAACAGTGCAGTGAAGGCAGGGGGTAGGGGTGGAGGGAGTGGGGAGAAGGGTATCAATGGGGGCAAAAGAAGGGACATCTGTAATAAAAAATTGATTAATTAATTAAAAAATAAAAAACAACAGAAAATCTCCTGCTGTCCTGAAGGAACAAGCCACCACGAATTCTACAGCTGCATGGAAATGAATTCTCCCAACAACCCTGTGAGCTTGGAAGAGGACCCCAAGCTTCATATGAGATCACAGCCCTGGTTGACAGCTTGGCTGCTGCCTTGTGAGACCCTGAGCAGAGATCAAGCTGAGCTGTGTCTAGACTCCTGACCCATCAAAACTGTGAGATGATAAATACATGTTGTTTTAAACTGCAACATACGTGGCAGTTTGTGATGTAGCAGTAGAATACAAATATACTAAGTAAAAAAGGGAAAGAAAAGGAAAAAAATAGTCACGGTAAATAGTAGGTAATCAGTATTTTTTGAGTGAATTGAATAAATGAGTCATTCCTTGGCATACTCATAAATATATCACTTCCTTGAGACAGTATGATTGCAGTTGAGGGGGTTGGGAGGAGAGAGGAACGCTGGCTGGCATGGGGGTCCCTGGATGCTGAGGGAGAGTGGGAGGGAGCCAATTATCTAGATGAGTGTGGTAACAAAGTAGGAAGAAAGACCTGAAAAGGCTCAAAATGTACAAATCTCCTTTTTCATTTTTTTTATTTTTATCATTTGACTAGAGTTGGTTCTGAAATTGGGTAAGGTGGGTTCTTGGTTGATTACTAGGTGTGTGTGTGTGTGTGTGTGTGTGTGTGTAAATGCCCTCCCTAACATTAGATAGGACTATTTTTATCAACATAAATTTTAGGCACAATCTGGATATTGGTATCTACAGAGAAATAATACCCAAAGCTGGCAATGAGATTCCTCAAGTAAACAGCAGATAAAGGGAGGAAGAGGGACACAGTGTAATAATAATTGAAATAATCGAAATTCTTTTACCACTCATGGTACGTATAGTGAAAGTACTTTCTAAATTGTTTTCTGCCACATGCAATATAGGTAAGTTATAGAAAAACATTCCACAGTATTTAAAACATAAGTTTTAAAGAAAAATCTAAGATGAAAGTTACTCAATTCTATTAAGCTGGTAAATCAAATCTGAACCACTCATTGCTTCACAATGACGAGTAGCCATTCTGCTTGACAGCCAAACATCCAAGCTACCTCTATCAAGTCCTAGATAGGAACCCAGGAAAGAGCATCAAGGTCCTAGGTTTTGTGAAAGTGAAGATCTCGGGTTTGATTCTCGGCTTATAAATCATTAAAACATTTTTTTTTGGAGTGGCGGTGGGAAGAAAAGGCTGTTTAAGAATCTGATTCCATTTGGCTTCTCGTTAACCTGTCTCGTTACAGGCTTAGGTACCATTTGATCATGTAAAGCCTGTATTATTAAAAAGGCTCATGAATAGAGGGTTAGAATAGTTCTGTGGCCTGGAGGGAGCTGTTCCCAGGGAGAGGGGTCTGACTGAGAGAAGGAGAGCTTTGTACCTTGATGCCCTGGCAAAGCCACAAACCCAGGACCTGGTTGTGTGCCCCACTGGCTGGACACGGGGTCTAGGTGGTCTGCTCTCTGGGCTGGGAGGCAAAATACGTCTATGGTGATAGAAATGACAACAGTGGTTGCCTAGAGGGGCTCGCGGTTGACTAGAATGGGCAAGAAGGGAACTTGCTCGAAATGATGGAAATGCTCTATGATTTCACTGAGGTGGTTGCCATATGGGCATATTCATCTATCCAAATTTACCAAACTCTACATGTAAGACACACACACTTCATTGCATATAAATGTTACCTCATAAAACAAAAATCAAAGGTCAGTTGAAAAAAGCCTGCAAGCTAATCAAAAACCCTTAAAACAAATAGGCTGAGCTATTTTTAAAACGAGCAGAAACTTAAAAGGAAATTCTTCATTTTTCTTCCACTTTAGGGGAAAATAGTTGGTGTCAAATAAGTGCAGTAGAACAAGCTCCCAAATAGAGCAGTTGCAATAAAAATAATAGCTGGGCCTTCACGTCTCAGAGTGAAGGAACCATTTCTAGGAGTATAAGCTATTTTGGAAATATTTCCACATTTATTTTTTTGTGTGTTTCTGTTGGAGGAATAATGTTTTTGTAAATGTAAAAAGCTTTTAATGGAGCCAGAGCAGAAACTATGTTTGGTCATAGTATTATCTGGTTCCGAACTGAAAATTCAGGGCTCTCTCGTGAATCACGCTGCCAGGAATGGCAGACCTAATCCTCGAGATCATACGAATTTGAATTTTGACTTTACGGCCTGAGTCAGTTTGACGATACAAAGATAATCTTTTTGCAAAAGCAATTTTGAAAATGGTAGAACATTACATGGAAAGTTAGCTTTTGGAGATGGTTATCCAGATAGATGTAATATTCTTTTATTCTTTGAAGTATTTGGGTTAATACATTAGCCAATCTTCAATGACCTAATATGACCTGGCTCAGTGCTAGGCACTCAAAGAATCCCCAGATAACTCTGAGCATGTCCCATTGTCAACGAGCTTCTGAGCAGAATGAGGTTTACAGTTGTTAGTAGGGAAAATGATACCACAATTAATAAATAATAATGCAAGAATAAAGTCTGTTCCGCATACTCACAGCTTTAAATGTACTTCTGCCCCACCCTGTATAATAATAACGAATTCAAGGAAGAATGTAATACATGCATGAGAAATTCCATGAGAGTTCTGAGGAGAGGAAATTCCCTTTGAATAAGAAAGGCATTATAGATGTGGTGGCATTTTGGCTAGACCTTCAAAAATGGTATGCTTTCCCCTGACCAGCCAGCAAAGTCAGGGTCAGAGGCAGAGAGAATGTCATCAGGCAGGCATGGAGTGCTTGGAGTCTCAAGTTTTTATTTGCTTGAAGGACAAGCTACCCGTGAGGCAGATACAGTAGCCAGGATAAATTTATAGAAAGAAAGGAGGCACCGAAATCCTGGGGAAGTATGATCTGGGTGAAGGGGGGAGCACGTCAAAGAAGATGGATCCCGAATCAGTAAAAACCAAGGCAATAAAAGGCAGCAGGATCTAGGAGGGAGCTGGGGGAGGGAAGAGGCAGAGGTCCCTAGGAGGTTCCTACTGCAGGGAAGCGGACCATGAGCTCTTACTGACTGGAGCACCTGACGGAGGTGATAGACGAGGAAGAGAGAAGGACAGAGGGCAATGCTGGAAGCTCAGGAGTTGGGGAACACTCTAGGAAGACTGTGAGACTTCCATCTGGGTGAGGAAAGGATGCATCATGTTTTGAATAAGCCGGCAACGCACAGGAGGCCACTGGAAGTGTGGGTCTGGAGATACACTGAGCGGTGGAGCCAGAGAGGTAGACTTGACCTTTCTTCACCTGGGAGGACTGTTGAGTCTCGGCAGGGGGTGAGCATACCCAGCATGACAGTGTAGAGAGGGAGCTGGATTGAGAGGTTGATGCCAGAAACACTAGAAGAAAACTGGCAAGGTCCCTTGTTCCCCTCGCCCTCACTGTCACCAAGCCCGGGGGACAAATCTTACCAACAAGAGGAAAGAGACTGATAGAAAGAAACTGTTCAAGAAAACTGCCTTTATTGGATTAATGCTGATTGTCAGTCTCAAAATACTCAAAGGTCTACAAAGGGAAAGCTAGGCTTCTTATCCTTTCTATGTTCAAGGAGAATATTTGGTGATTCTCCTTCTCTCCTTTCTTTCCCTCTTTCTTTCTTCCTTTTCTCTCTCCCTTTCCTTTCTCCTTTCCTTCTGCTCTCTTCCCATTCCTTTCTTCCTTGTACATTCTTGTGTATCTTGGATTGACCTTGAGCCTGCGTGGCCATTGTTGGACTAGAGGAGGAGTCAGGATTCCCACTGTCAACCTACAAAGAGTAACTGTCTTTCTTTTCAATATTTGCCTTTAGTGCCGATTGAGGAGGGAGGTCTTCTGTGCTCCAACATTGCAATACTTTAGGTCTTTCATATTAGGAAATATATATTTGCAATATTGACATCATTAACATTTTTGTGACTTTTTAAATATAACTTTTTCCTTGTTTCCTTGTACTGGTCTCAAGAGCCACTCATAAATCTTTCTGTAACTGCATAGGGTCCCAGGGCCAGAGACCGGTCACTCCTGGCATTGTGATTAGTCATTTAATACCCAAGACAATGACTAATGTCTGGCAACAGAATGCCCATTAGGAGTCATGTGTCCTGGGACCCTGGGCAAAGGCAAACTGGGAACACCTTATTGTTGGGTCTTAGTACCACGGTCAAGAGAAAAGCTGAGGGCTGGCTAGATCCATGCGGGCACTGTCAGGAAAGGAGAGACTCCCCTCCCCACGATCAATGCCAGTACAGTCACAAAGCCTACAATCAGTTTAAAACAAAGGTACCCACCTTTATCTTATCTTTATACCCTACCTTTTAATATATATTTTTTTCATATGTTTACAGAAAGCAGTCAACTGAGCTATTCATGGAAAGGTTTGTGGGTTTGGTTAACGAGGTGGAGGAGTATTACATTTCAGCTGGAAACACATCCCTAGAATGCCAAAACATTTATTCCAAAGTCTGGTTTCCTGGTGCGATCGGAGGCATGGCGATAGTGTGTCTGTTCAGAAAGACAGGGGGCTGGGGCCAGCAAGGCACTTGATCCAAGTGTATCCCAGAAGGCCTTTATTGTTAAATTATATTCTTTAGGAAAAACCGCCGATGTCACATTTTGTAAACTTGATATCCATACACTTTTGACTGGCATTCTATTTTAGCCATAAGCCCATGATTTACAGCAAGTCTGTTTTTTCTCTTGCTTAGGATGGCAGCAGAAAGCATGGGTCCCTTTCCAGGCTCCAAGGATCAGGAGCAAAAAGGGCTGGAGTTTTGCTTCCCCCCAAGAACGCTGACTCGGGCTGTGCCACCCTGCTCCCCATGAGCAGACAGCAGGCTTCTCCTCAGTCCGCAGGGCCATTCATCTAGCTCTGTGCAGCAGCCCCGCTTCTGTGTCTGCCGGGAGGGGCTGCCAAGTGCCCTGCCTACTGGCTGCTTCCCGAATCCCTGCCATTCCACACACAAACACATCCATACACGCTCTGCCTCGCTCACACGGAGCCACACGCACATGCGAGCACATTCCTTCCTTCATTCTCACTGTCCTCAGCTCTTGACTTCTGCGAGCCCATGGAACCTTTCTGGAAAGACGCTCTTGATCCAGCAGGGTAGGACTGTTTTGATTTCTCTCTTCACAGCTTTAGCATTTTGAGAAAGCAACTTACCTTTCTGGCCAGTGTCTGTATCCTAGCAGGGAGAGGAGGATTTGCTGTTTTCCACGGGTTTCTGTGTGCATCTCCTTCTGCTCTCAGGACTTGTAGGATTCTTTGTGTGATTTCTATATAATTTGGCAGGTTCAGATGTGTAAAGAGCCCTACGAAGTGCTTTTGCATGGGTTTAAAAAAGACATTTGAAAATTGAAAGTGTGATTTATGGAAACAAAATCATCTGCAAAAAAATTGCTTTGGAAAGTAATGATTGCTGGCCATAAAGAGGAATATCTGTGATTCACCTAATGTGGTTTTAACCCTTTCTTTGCTTACAATCTATAGTTACTGATGCCAAGTTCAATTTTGGCTTCATGTTAAAATCAGCTACATCTGCATATTGTCTCCAAATGATCTGTTTATTCTTATTAAGAGTTGGATAAAATGTACACTAATTAGTATACAGATATCAAAAAATATTACCATTGGTAACAGCAACCTTGACATTTATAATATATGCCACAAACATTTCGTTAGGTACTATGTTGAGTGTTTGGGATAGCAATGAAAGCAAAGTATTAATAGTTGTATCAATCTATTAGGCTGGGGCAAAGGAAGTTTTTTAAAAGTATAAACTATCCAAGATTATGGGTGCACAATTATATATATATATAGTGTTAGCCTTTAATTCAATTCAAAACTTTTCTCAAATTTTTTTTTCTTCTGAGTATTTTATTCTGTGTGTCCTAGCCCATATGAACTGAGAAAGTTCAATTGTAGGATTAAAGAACAGAAATGTATCACTGCATTTTAAAATTCGTGGGCTAGACCAACAGTGTGACATAATTGCCAAAGATGTGGTTAATGACCAGAGGTTACCTTTTGTATAAAAAGGTCACATTTCATATTCAATTTTCTGAAGTTTTAGTTGCATAACCTGTGGAAGGCATGAACACCCCTGTGCACCTACCCAGAGTTTTTGTAAATCATCATTCACAAGAGAATTCCTAATGGGAGCAAATACAATACTGTGGTCCAACCCAAATATACAAGTTGGGCTGGGAGAATCACAGAAGGTTGTGGCTGGAAGGGGCCACTTTGGGAGAAATTTGCATGAGGAAACTGAGGTCTGTCAATATTCTCCTGATTGCAAAATACAGCTCTTCCTATATGAACACCTTGAATCTCTACCCCCCGCCCCCACCCCCCACCCCCCTGCCCAGATGCCTCCTATCCTCCCTGCAGCAGCTGCTAAAATTAGCTATCTGAGGCTGGCTGCATATGCGACCCCACACCCCATCCTGTCTCCATATCTCAGTTACAGAGTGGTCCTCCCCAGGGTCATTCTATGTACACAGTACATAGTTCCAGCCAACAAGGAGAGTGAATCTAACAATAAGACAGACAAACAGAGATAGATTGGAGTCTGGCACCGGGCACATAAGACAGCACGTTAGAGAACGCTGGCCCCTGTATTAGTCTTCCAAGTTCATTTTAAACACCGTCTTCCCTGGGCCACCTTTAGGAGATTCCTCTGTGCCTCCGCCCTTCTGCAGTACAGTCCAGCCTCTATCCAGCAGTAACAAGTAAAGTTCAGGGAAGCTGCTCTTTGGGGTCGCTCCAGAAGGAGTTGCGCCCGGAGTGATGTTTAAGCCAATGTCAGTGCAAGGTAACAGTCCTTGGCCGGCTTCCAGCACCTTTGTAATGCATATGAGCCCGGGACACCCGTACTTAAAGTTGAAGACGGGGCCCAGGAAGTTGGCTGCACTTGCTTGTGTCCGGCCTCCGGGATCCAGGGACGCGCAGGCTCCCGGGACAGAGCCAGGGCTCGCGTCGCCGCGGGACATGCGCTGCGCCGCCTCTAACCGCGGGCTGTACTCTTCTTTCAGGTGGCCTGTCGGCTGCTGAGCCCTCTGCCGTGCGGGGAGACGGTTTGCACCTTGCCCGCGGCCGCTGACCATGACCATGACCCTCCACACCAAAGCGTCCGGCATGGCCCTGCTGCACCAGATCCAAGGGACCGAGCTGGAGCCCCTGAATCGCCCCCAGCTGAAGATCCCTCTGGAGCGACCCCTGGGCGAGGTGTACGTGGACAGCAGCAAGCCGGCGGTCTACAACTACCCGGAGGGCGCCGCGTACGACTTCAACGCCGCGGCCGCCTCCGCGCCCGTCTATGGCCAGTCCGGTCTCGCCTACGGCCCCGGGTCCGAGGCGGCGGCGTTCGGTGCCAACGGTCTGGGGGGCTACCCGCCGCTCAGCAGCGTGTCTCCAAGCCCGCTGGTGCTGCTGCACCCTCCGCCGCAGCTCTCGCCCTTCCTGCACCCCCACGGCCAGCAGGTGCCCTATTACCTGGAGAATGAGCCGAACGGCTACGCGGTGCGCGAGGCCGGCCCTCCCGCATTCTACAGGTACCTGCGCTGCCTCGGTGGCCGCCACGCGCCACGCGCCTGGGGGCGGGGGACGGGGGAGGGAGCCAGGGGGAGGCGGCAGGCCGCGGGGCTGGCACCGCAACCCACCGCCTGAGCCGCGGACACGCCACCGAGGGCTAGCGCGCAGCCCCGCCCGGGGTTATTTGTGGATCTTGCTTTGCAGAGTCAAGTTCTCTAGCTTGGCAGCTTAAAAAAATTTCTTCTCCACCCCACTACTGTCTGCCTGAGAGTCAGATCCGAAACCTCGTGTGCTTCCTAACCAAACAAATATTGGAAAACCTTACAAAGCAGCAGTTATTTGTGGGGAGAAACACCCCAGAGCAAATGAACACAAGGCGCTTTGAGTCCCTAGTAAATGTCCCACTTTGGTATTTAAGGCTGGAGGCGTCTGGGGTTAGGGGAGCTCAGTTTTATTTATTATTATTTTTCAATTTTGTTTTCATGTGCTCGAACAATTTCCTTTCATCTAGAATTTCGGATTGGGAATATGCATGCGATGATGATGATACTGATGATGGTGGTGATGATTTTCTGGGGAAGAGATTCCTAGCATCCACTATCCTCCTCCCAGCCCGGGTTCAGGGTTTGATTGAACTTCACCCCCCAGAGAGCAACAGAGGAGTTGAATGGGTCTGAAGTTTCTGGTTTCTGAGTTATGTAGCCGGCTCCTTTTGGAGCAGGTTGCTGGTATATGACTTATCACAGCCAGAAGTTTATAGGCATCCTGTGAGTTTGAAACATGCCGCGTGGAAGCATGAGTGTTTTTGAAACACCCTCCTGCCAGCTGAATCATATTTCAGGTCCACCAGGCAAAAAATGTCCCAGGAATCGGATGCGGGTTGAGCTCCTCTGCCCCTTTCCATCTCTGTGGGAGAGCCTTGGCATTTCAGGACACACAGGGACACTTGTGACTTAAGAGGCAAATGTTTTGTGTCCTTATTTTTTTTTTTTTGCTGGTAGAGAATATACTTTCTTATTCCCCCTCCCTCCCATTTTCCCTTTGATAGTTTCTCCCTTCTCTTCCTGATAGACTTGGGGAGGGGTTGGGTTGGTGTTTCTGGTGAAAAACTGTGCCCTGGGCCCCACCTGACGGATGCCCTGGAGTGAGTTTGGGAGGCCTCAGGGACCCACGTGGCTGGGTGCGGAGTTAGGCACTGCCTGACTGTGTATTGCTGTCAGATGGGTGTCCACCCTCACTCAGACCCTTCTGCATGCAAGCTGTGGACCATTCCTAGTCAGTATTCTATTTCCAGAGATATTTATAGCAGAAGAAACAGGAGGAAGGTGAAGATTGGACTTTGAAGGGCAGGTTCTTGTGGTATCTGAACTTACCCACTATCTTTCAGCCTCCTCAAAGGATGTTAGGGCATCCCACAGCCAAACAAGTGCAGCCTGAGTTATTACTTAAAAGACAAACAACAAGCAACACTTTAAAAACTTTAAAAAGATCAAAACTTTACAAAGCATATTTCAAATTCATTTTACTTGTTTTATTTCAGGGTTAGAATGAAAAGAGAAAAAGAAGTTATTCTGCCCACTTAAAAAAAAAAAGTGTTAGAACAAAATATAACGATTACATCTAATTCACACACATTTTTAAACTCCTTGATGCGAAGGAAGGGTCTGATACGATGTGAATTCCATAACCTTATGATGGACTCCAGAAACTATTTTCTTTTCCATTAATTTTCAGTTCTTTTATTGCAAATTAATGCCACTGAATTTCAATGGGCACTAATGAGAGTGCTTCTTGGTGCAGTATTTACTGCCTTGCTAATAATTACAAAGTGAGCATGGTCAAATAAAAAGGGGATCACATTCTATTCAAAAATGTTCATCATCCCAGAGGCAAATAATATCACTATAATATGCCCCATCTTAAACTTTTTGCAATAGATGATATTCAAATACTTTCAGAATAATATAAAAACTGACACGGAACTTTTTAAAAAAAAAAGTAAAAAATTCACACAAGTGGGATTCTATGTGGAAATTCAGTTCTAGGGTGATTTTCCTTTGTCGTTTATTTCCCATAACATCTTTCCTCTTTTGTTTGAATTCTGCCCCTTACTACAGGGAGACAGAGAAGGGTCTATGCAAGTGTTTATTTAATATTATTATCAAATATTATTTAATATGTTTCCCCTTTCAATTTTCCTGTTTGAATAACACAGGGTAAAATAAAAGAATTGATTAGACCCTTCTAGGAAACTTTAATTTTCTTCAGTAGTTGTAAAAACTTTTGGGGGCTGAAAACAGTGTTTTCAAACTACTTGTTATGACCCAGAGGATCATGAAATCAGTTTAGTGAGTCTAGAACATGTTTTAAAGGAGTAAAATGGAAAAGAATATAATAGAAAATATCAGTGTGCATAATATTTAGTAGGTTAGGTTTTGTTTCCTGAAAAATTGTTTTAATTATACATGCTTGTGTGTGCTGACTGTGATGTACAATGTATTTCTCACTGTGGATTGAGGCCAAAGAAATTTGAAGGCAATTGGCCTAAAATGTTATGTTCAGTAGAAAATAAAAAATTCAGGTAAGTGCCTGGTTGTTTTATCAGCACAAACCAAAAAGCTATTTTGATTCTCTTTATTTTATTCCCCCCTCCCCACCCCGCCCCAGTAAATTAGTTGGTACCTTTAGGTCAGTTAGATTAAGCTTTACTGTTTTTGAGAATTTATGTGAAGTTCACATTATTTAGCATAAGGCTGCTGTGCTTACTTTCTTCTACCGACCACAATATGCAGCCATATCTCTGTATGAAGCAATGTAACAGGTAAAACTGCCCTGGGCACATAATAATGTGAGAAAGATGGTCACATGTCCCAGCCAATTGTTATTAAGAGGGAATACCTTTATCAATAAGGCAAGTTGTGACTTTGCAAGATGCATCTGACCTACAATTTCATGATGAAGGCTACTGAGAGTCATCTTATCCTGGGTTCCCTTTTAGAGTTCAAACAGCTTAGGAAAGTTGGAGTAAACTAAAGATGAAATTTAATTATATCCACTATGATTTTAAAAATTCTAATGAAGTATTTAAAGCGCCATGCTTATTTCAGCTTTATTACTCAACATTGTTAAAGGCTAAGTAGTGCCCACTTCTCCAAATTACTTGACAATGACACAAACCCTTTGAATCAAAGTCGGGACCCTAGTAATTTGTATGCGATTACACTGGCCGCATGCAGGCTTTGAATGACTGGTTTGTCCACTGGTGATCATTTAAAGCTATTTCTTGACTTGGAACAAGGCTCATCTGTAGGAAGAGATTTTAATGGCTAATTTTCAAGTTTCCAATCATTCTTTCCTTCTATTTCAGTGATATTTTAGCACCCTTTCTTTCTGTTCTTTTTTCACTTATTTAAATTGTTACTGTTCACCCGACACGGTGTGTTGGTCTAAGAATAGTTCAAAGAGCCACATTCTGCCTCGAGAATGAGTGTATTTTCGGTTGAAAACGGACTCATATCTCCAATCCCCATCTCATTTTCACCTACTCCATGTGGCGCGTACCTGCTTGGTAGAAAGCTCCTCAAGGATAATTGGCACTTATTCTAATTTTTTTTCCTCACAGTCAGTTAATTTGGGTCTTCATATTATTTTTGTGAATATATGTAAGATATGACGTTCATATTCAGGGAATATTCAGGTTCGGCATTTTGGTTTCTAATTGTCTCAAGGGTATAAAAGACGAGCAAGAAATTGACAATGACAAGAATAATAGATATCAGGAAAAGCTATAAAAGATGTCAGACTTTCTTAATGATAAGACATTGGTAATTTTGTCAAGTGAGATAGTATGTGTGAAAGTGGTACATATGTTATCCATGCATTCAATATTTTATTATTTTATTCACACGTTAATAATTGTTCTCATACTTTTATAGGCTAGAAAATAGTAGGGAGAACAGATTTAAAATGCTCAGGAATTTCACCACAAATATAGATTGATGAAAATATGAAATCATTTTCTTTGGAAGCCATATTTAAATAAATCTTTATCACCATCCGTAACATTTGTTTGCAGCCCCTGCTGGGTGTCTTGGTTGGTTGGAGTGTCCTTTGTACACCAAAAATGTTGCAAGTTCATTGCCTGGTCAGGGCACATGCCTAGGTTTCGGGTTCGATCCCTAGAAGGGAGGCAACCAATCCATGTTTCTCTCTCACTTCGATGTTTCTCTCTCCCTTAAAAAAAAAAAAATCAATAATCATATCCTCAGGTGACGATTTTAAAAAAAGTAAATAGATAAAGGTAGCACATGTTTAAAAAAAAGATATTTAGCTTGCCTTGGCCAGGTAGCTCAGCTGTTTAGATTGTTGTTGTCCCGATACACCAAGGTTGCGGGTTTGATCCCCAGTCAGGGCACATACAAGAATCAACCAATGAATGCATAAGTAAGTGGAACAACAAATTGATGTTTTTCTCTCTCCCCCTCTCTCTCTAAAACCAATAAATAAAAAATAAAAAGAATATTTGTCTTATAGATACATTTTAAAAAAGTCAAGACCCTGATTATGTGAAAAGAGTTGTACACATGGAAATATAAGACCTTTAATTATTTTTCTAAAATGCATACTCAGTGCAAAACTAATACATCTAAAGCCTCCCTGTGACTTCAGTATTATTTTTAATGTAACTTTAGAAGAACATAGTAGAGAGAGCAGCATGCTGTGTTCCCTTCTTTCTCAGGATACATTGGATGGATAGAGACGCATCAGTCATTTAGTTTCATTCCAAGTCTCAGTCTGCTTATAGAAGAAAGGAAAACACAGTGGCCACAGCTGTTTAGAATCAGAATGCATGTGCCAGAGAAAGATGCTATATAATCCCCAAAACACAGCCACTTGAAACCAACCAACCAAAGTGAAAGTGTGAGGGATTTCGTAGAAAAGAGACATCCCATCAAAGTCATCGAGTAATTTTATATTTTAAACTCTGCCAATGGATTGACGAAGAATGTCACTTTAAAAACGGTGTGTCTGAGCTGTCCCCTACTTCATCCCTGAAACATACCCTGTCCTCTGAAATCTGAGGACTTAAGTGGGGAAGGAAAGTACCTTTACGAGATTCTCGAGCTCATGAGAAAAGAAACTATAATTCCCGAGTTCTGTATCTTAGAGAATATTAGTAAGAATTATGGGGGAATATTTGCCTTAATCAACAATGCTTTCAGTTATGTATATGTACTTAGACCCTATTAAAGATATGGAGAATAGAAAGAAAATTATTTTGGCCCCAAATGACAAAATTTTATGTAGTTTAATAAAGTAATAATTTCAAGAAGCTAGGTTAGTTAAGAAAGAGCATGACTGACACTTATAAGTGATATGATGGTGTGACAGTGGAATCCATGATGGTGGTGGTGAGGATGATGACGATGGTGATGGGATGATGACGATGGTGATGGGATGGTGACGATGGTGGCCACGAAGTGTTGGTGTCTGGGTGGGTAGGAAAGATTTCTGGATGCCTATTATATAGCTGGAGAAGTTTATCCTGTACAGAAATTGAATCCTTTTAATGTACTTCACATTTTTGTGAAGCTATAATTTAAGTAAATTATCAAAAAGTTTCAATAACGATATTATTAATAATTTAATACCATAAATCAAATAAGTAACTCTCATTGCTACACAGAAAATTAAGAAAGAAAAATCCAAATAAGCCTGGGTAATTTTTCATTTTTCCTCTGAACTTTTCAGAGGGATAAATTGTATCCTTAGTTTGTTTCCATAGCATCTTCTACTTTTATCAAAAGTGTCTTCTTTAATAAGATAGTAGGCTACTTTGGCCGTTTTCTACTTTCTGGAGCTCCTATGAATTACACTTGGGAAAATTATAGTTCACTTAAAGTTAATAAAGTTAATTAAGAAACATTGAGGACCAGACATTTATAAGCAAGCCCTCAATAAACTCATATGTGGTTGTTATTATTGTTTTTTGAGAGTTCCCCAAACGTTGTCAACCACAAGAAGAATGAAGGGCCTCTGCTGTTTCATCTCAGATTCTCACCTCTGGCTTGGAAGCTGTGGGGCTGTCTGGTCCAAAGGCCCCCACCCGCTGGCTGGTTGGCACCCAGCCGGCATCGCCCTGCCTGGCTCACCCCGCCTGTGCCCAAGCAGTGGCATGCGTGTGGGTAGAGCCCTAGCAGCCTGTGTGTGAGCCTGCCAAGCTCTACATCCTGGGCCGTTTTCTAGGCAACTGGACTCACTTTTCTGACCAAAAGTTCTGGATTTCTTCTAAGACCCTTTAAACTCTTTTTGGCATTTTTTTTTTTTTCCATCTCAAGCTTCCTTTTTTTTCTTTCTCTGTTTTAATCACTCCATCTGTGTATTCCCAGATTTTTCCTTCCACCTTTCTGTTATTTTTAGTTGACCTCTTTCATCTGTGTTTTTTTTTTTTTTTAAATGAAATTTGAAAAAGGGCTCAACAGAGTGTCTACCCAGCACAGGCAAGCCAGTAGGGTAAGAATATGCCTTAACATTCCAGAGTGGCATTAACGACATTAAAAGTTGAAAAAAATGATTTTTTTTTCTCATCCCCAAGCATAGAAGCTTAAAACAAACACAATCAGAAAGAAACGTCCACTTAATGGAGTTGCTTTGACTGCTCATTCATTCGTTCATTTGGCTACCTTGTTCCAAATGTGTAGCTGGTGCATGGCATAGACACGAAGCACACGTTTGTACTGCAAGCAGTCCCTGTATCTGTTAGCAGTCAGCCCCTCGGAGGCTCTGCCATGAATGGGTGGGATCCCAGCGCCGCATCCTTCTGCCTGTGTATTTGGTGCGGAGGTCAAGTGCTGTCTTGGCTGCGGTCGCCCGGGTTTCAAGTCCATGAGAACTTGCACAAGGCAGTTCAGGTCGACTGTAATTTCCCACTCTGTTAACAAAAACACTCGTTGTTGAAATGTAGGCGTGGCCGTGGTTTGTCTTACTTATATCATGAAGATATTTTAAATGTAAAGCGTTCCCAATGCAACACTGTCATCAACATAACTGTAATTTTAAGGGTCCTTGAGGGTCCCGTATGCTAACTTCGACTTCTGCTTTTGTTGTTCTGAGGACCTTACAAATGGGTGGGATATTTCAAGCTATTCAGAGAGAAAGGATGTACATTCCTATTTGAGTACATGAGGCAGTTTAGTTGTATTTCAAACGTTGTTTTCTTTAGTTATCTGAAGAGAACGTGTGGGGCAGTCGGAGTCCTCTTTGATTTCTAACAGGAGGGACCCCGAGCCCTGGTCCAGGGACCATCACACCGCAGCCCCCCAGCCCCCAGCAGCGCCCTTGGCATGTGGAAGTCCGGTTGCTGGCGGTGGGGGAGCAGCCGCACTGGTCCCTCAGGTCTCTTGGCTGGAAGAGAGGCCATTCGAGAAGGATCTTCACCTGTGACTGTAAGAATGTGGGGAATTTGTGAATACCCCCCTTCTTAAAAAGAGAAAGAAAGAGCTCTGGCTGGTTTGGCTTAGTGGTTAGAGCATCTGCTGGCGATGGAAGGGTCGAGGGTTCGATTCCTGTGTAAAGGCATGTACCTGGGTTGCAGGTTTGATCTCCGTGTATGGGAGGCTACCAATTGATGTGTCTCTCTCACATCAATGTTTCTATCTCTCTCTCTCTCTGTCTCCCCTCCCTCCCTCCCTCCCTTCCTTCCTTCCTTCCTTCCTTCCTTCCTTCCTTCCTTCCTTCCTTCCTTCCTTCCTTCCTTCCTTCCTTCCTTCCTTCCTTCCTTCCTCTCTCTCTAAGAATCAGTGGAAAAAATATCCTTGGATGAGGATTAACAAAAAAAAAAAAAAAAAAAAGAGAGAGAGAAAGAAGGACATTCCAAGTCCAGCTCATCCTCATTATTTTTAGATTCTATATTTATGAATTTTCCTACTTTCTAAAATTTATTTGCAGCCCCCAGATTAATACTCATGACACGTTCTCGATCAATCACAGACATGCGCAGAGTGGTGAGAAACCTGAGTCATCGGCACGCGCGCTCCCAGCTGAGGTCCAAGGTGAAGCTGCTTCTGGTTTCAGCTCCTACTGTGAACAGGTGTTCAGCTGAGGTCTATTCAGTGCCACTTTTTTTTTTTTTTTTTCATCTTGTGCTTTTTGTTGATGATTTTGCTGTTTAAAAATGACCCCCGAGTATAGCACTGAAGTGCTGTATAATATTTCTAAGCACAGGAAGGCTGTGATGGGCCTTATGGAGAAAATACATGTGTTAGGTCAGCTTCATTCATGCATGAATGCTGTTGGCCATGAGTTCAATGTTCATAAATCAACAGTGTGTGTTAAATAAGATGTCTTTAAACAGAAACACACATACAAGGCCATGTATTGATTGGTTGATGAAAATGTTATGACCGGAGGCTCTAACCCTGTATTTACCCTAGGGCAATGGTTCAGCATTCACTAATTCAGTGTTTGTGACAACTCTATGGAACAAAGCTACTGCCAGTAACAAGAATGATATACAATAGAGTGATGAAAAGCACAGGTTGTGAAGCCAGGCAGCTTATCTTTCTGGGTTGACTCCTGCCTAGTTGTGATCTCTGGCTCTATGTGTCTCAGTTTACTCATCTGTAAAATGTCAATCCAAATAGGACCTATATCTTTTGGTTGTTAAGAAAATTAGAAAGGTTTATAGATGCCAAGGGCTGAAAAAAATGCCCAGGACATAGCAAGTCATTACTTTGTTATTACTTCATCAAACAGGAATTGGCAGTCACACCAAAGAAGGTGCATATGAGAGCTTTTCAAGAATCTGTAACATTTGTAACTTCTCTATATTTGCTTACTTTGCCTTCAAGGGACACACTTTAATAAGCTATTGTGATTAGAAGTTAAACTTTTCCTAAAGAAAGCAGGGAGCTCCTATTTCTTGAAATGCTTAGCATATGCCAGGGTCTATGCTAGAAAACCAAACAAAGCAACATTAACAAACTCTAAATAAAGAAAAATCAATCAATCAATCAATAAAAGAGGTAAGGGGCATTAAGAACTGTGGACTGAAGTGAACCCAGAGAGGGAGGTAGTTAAAACTGATGTAAACAGTTTGGAAAAACAGCTAGGATGTACAGAGGGCAAGGAGGGGCCTTCTGTGTAGTTTGGGGAAAAGGAACCGGGAAAAGATGAGGGATGAAAGCTAACAATTATAGAGCATCCACAACAATAAATTTTCAACCTTGGCTCACATTAGAATCAAGGATGATTTCAGTATAATTAAAAAACTACTGGGACCTGGGCCACATCTGAGCGGTTCTGATATTTGCTCTGGGGCTGAAGTGGGAATAAGCAATTTAGAAAAACAAAACAAAACTCCTTGGGCTTTTCCCCTCTGTAGTCCATTGATTTGTAGTCTGACAGCATTTCTCTAAATGTGATCACATTTAATCTCCCTCCAACTATGTATCTCTTTTTTTAAAAAAATCCTCACCCCAGGATAGAATGGGGGAGGAGGGGAGAGGGAGGGAGGGAGAGAGAGAGAGAGAGAGAGAGAGAGAGAGAGAGAGAGAGAGAGAGAGAGAGAGAGAGACATCAGTTGGTTACCTCCTGCAGGACCCTGACCGGGCCGGGGACTGAATTGCAACTGAGGTACATGCCCTTGGCCAGAATTGAACCTGCGACTCTTTGGTCCACAGGCGGATGCTCTAACTGCTGAGCCAAACTGACCAGGGCATGTATCTCCTTTTTAAAGATGAGGTCGTGCAGTTTAGAGAGATCTGAGAAGGTGCCACTTGGGTATCAGAAGCAGAGGGTAAAAGGAGTGCTGGGGAGAGATGACAGTAACATTGATGTCTACTGCTCCTCTTTCCAATATAAGATCTGAAGTAGGCAGTTACAATGGGTGTTGACTAGATACAAAGAAGACAAATGGAAGAATATGAGACTGCAGACTTTGCCATAGGATATGAAGATGAATTAGGAGACAACCTACAACATGGATACAAATGCACATCTAGGCCAGTCAGCTTGCATGATTTAGGATTTTATTATATGCTTAGATAATTACCCTTAATTGAAGCCCTCGAACTTCCCCCCAATAGGGTTCTCTTTCTTTTAGTTTTTCAGAGAGTTGCCATATACCAGACTCTACTGTTGTTTATGAAACTTTAAAATCTTAAATATTAGTATACTGAATTGATTGCACAGAATTTCCAGTTGTGTGCTTGGAAAGTTCCTTGAAGTCTTTAATGTGGGGGACGTAAAGCGCTCCCCATGTGCTTCTTTCTATCATTAAGTATTTGCACAATTCTTTCTGCAAATAGAATGTGTGCTATTTTAATGCCCCTCCCCCATTTTGCATTTTAGAAGACTCATTTATTGATAAGGGAAGCAGGCATCCAGGCCCCCCACCTTGGCATGCAAACCCACATTGCTCAATTCTCAAGGCTGCTCCTTTCCTCATGTAACTCTGCCCAGAATCAGCAGCTGAAAGTGTCTTTAAAACATGTATAAATGCAACATCTCAGATAAGAAGTCAACGTGGGTCTCCTCCAATGCTCATGCGGTGTGAAATCCAGGTTCCAGGCCTCACACAATGAGGGACTATCAACTCACCAGCTCAGGGTTCTTTGGTTCTTTGTCCTTTGCTTTTCTTTTTCTTTTTTTTTAGCCTTTTTTTTTTTCTTTATTGATATGAGAGAGAGAGAAAGGGAGAGGGAGAGAGAGATAAAAACATCAATGAGAGAGAATATCGATTGGCCACTTCATGCATGCCCTCACTGGGGATTGGGCCCACAACCTGGGCATGTGTCCTGAACGGAAATCGAACCAGCGACCTCTTGGTGCAGGGGTTGATGCTCAATCACTGAGCCACACCGGCCGGGCTGTCCTTTGCTTTTCTATAGGAATCCAAGCATCTCCTAAGAAGTCTGTGTTTGACATGAGGAAATGGCTAGCAGAGGCATTAGGTAATTTGTAGAAGCCTTCACAGGTTCTAGTGTTTTTATGTTGAACATCGTAGTTCACAGAGATGCAATACCAGTCATTTTCTAGCACATCTTAAAAACACAGACAAGAAGTTTCTTCTCAAATCTCTCTCATGCTAGTCTCCCCTTTCTCTACACATGGCCAACTCTCTATTATTGCTGTAATAGGTTCCTCACTGGTTTTTAGCTTTGGAGCTTTCAGACTCTAATTTTTAGTTTCCTCCCAGAGCATACTTGACATACCAAAGTGTATGTCTGAGCTGGTCCTTCCTCTGCTTTTTAAAGAAGCCTGCAGTGGCTTCTCACTGGTTGCAGAACACATGCACATTCCACAGTGTGGCATTCGACATTCTTAGAGTTTAATTCCAACTAACCTCTCTTGTCACTCCGTGAAGCTCTTGTTCAAACCATATTTAAATAGCACTTTCCCACTTCTGCTCTTCATAGTCCCCTCCATCTCTCACATGTACGGTTTCTTCCTTCTTGGCCCATCTCTATTAGGCTGATTCTACCCAGAAGTCAGGGCTCAGCTCAAATGCCACCTCTTCCATGGATATCACCTTTCATTATGGCTGTAGGTAGATTTGTCTCCCCTGTCTGTTTAATAGATTTTATTAATTTTATAGATGAATTTTAATAGATTTTGTAAATTAATGTATATATTTACTCACTCAGCAAGTTTACTGGATCATGTACTGACTTGTATGGTAGGTAAAGAGATTAGACACTTCATCTATCATGAAGTCACTCAGCCTAGTGAGGGAGAGGACATAGTGTATAGACCATTACAAAACAGTGGAATAAGAATTGTGATAAAAGAAGGGACCACTGGGGACACAGAAGAGGAGCACTAAGACGGAGCTCCCCCATCTACGGATGCTGAGGTCCAAAAGATTTCATGGAAGAAAGATTTGGCAAGGCAAAGAAGGGCAGGCAAAGGTGTGAAGAGATGCTGAGTCAGTCCCGGGTACTCCCTACAGTTCCAGCCCAGTTCTTTGGACAGAATAAATGCTTAGTAATGTATATAGCCACATTGTTGAATTAATAAAATAAGGGCAATTGTTAAGAATCAGAGAAATAACTTTAATAATACAATCGTTAGTATTTTTTTTAGCGTAGTGTACCAGGCACCGTGCTGAAAGCCTTAAATGATAATCTTGTTGCATTCTTACACCAACCCTAAGAGGCTGGTACTGTTATTATTCTCATTTTATGGGCGAAGAAACTAAGACTTAGAGAGGGGAAGTGACGTATCCAAGGTCACACAGTCAATAATGGAGGACTAAGGATCCTAAATATAGAAGTTGGATTCTGGAGCTCAAGTTTTAACCCACTATATTATGCAGGAAAGTTGACAGGATGTCCTACCTCACAGATTGATTTACTCAGCAGTTGGTGTGTTAATTCCTGTGATATCTTTATATTTAGTTGTGACAATGATTTATTATATTTTTAATTAAAATTTTTTTTTCATTTACAGCTCACGTTCAATATTATTTTGTATTTGTTTCAGGTTTACAGTATAGTGGTTAGACAATCATATACTTTACAAAGTCTATTTCCCCTCGGATATTTCCATTATACACTTGGTACCATACATCGTTATTACAGTGTTATTGACTACGTTTCCTATGCTGTACTCCACAACCCCATTACTATTTTATAACTACCAATCTGTATTTTTCAATCCCTCCGCCTTTTTCACCCAGTCCTCCATCCCCCCTCCTCTGTAGCAACCAGCAGTCTGTTCTCTGTATCTATGAGTCTGTTTCTGTTTTGTTTGTTTGTTTGCTTATATTGTTTTTTAGATTCCACATATAAGTAAAATCACATGGTACCTATTTTTCTCTGACTGATTTATTTCACTTTAAATAATACCCTCTAGGTCCATCCATGCTGTTGCAAATGGTCAGATTTCATTCTTTCTATGGCCAAGTAATATTCCATTGTATATATGTACCACAGCTTTTTCACCCATGTGTCTATTGATGGGCACTTGGGTTGCTTCCATATCTTGGCCATTGTAAATAATGCTGCAACGAACATAGAGGTGCATATATTCTTTCAAATTGGAGTTTTGAGGTTCTTCAGATATATACTCAGAAGTGGAATCACTGGGTTGTAAAGCACTTCTATTTTTAATTTTTTGAGGAATCTCCATACTGTTTTCCATGGTGGCTGCACCAGTCTGCATTCCCACCAAAGTGCACGTGGGTTCCCTTTTCTTCACATCCTCACCAGCAATTGTTGTTGATTTATTATTGTTGAGAACCAGTTGTGACAATGATTTAATCCTAGGCTATGTCTCGAGGCTACTTCTTTTAGTTTTATGGAAAATGGCTATTTTTGTGATGCTTACTAAAAACATGTTTAAACAATTTTCCATTAAGTAGGGGGATGTTTTCCCTTCTCATATCAGAAGGAGCCATTACATAAAATCCTACAAAGACTCCCTGGTAGCAACCTTATGCATGTGACACCCACCCAAGAATCTTAAATATGGACAGAAATATAGTGTTCTTTTGGTTTAATCTTTTATTTGTGTGTGGCACGATGTGCTCCAAACTCTGTATTTTCCAAATGGAGCAACTGAAGTCTAGAGAGGTGAAGTGACTTTCTCAAGCTTTCCCAGCGAGTGCCGGCAGAATTAGGGCCATAACCTACGTCGCCTCCAGCCCACTACTTCGTACTTGACAGATGACCGGCCTCTGTTCACTGAGGACGGAGAGCAGGCCATGCTGTACTGGTGGCTGGAGTTCCCGCATGTAGACCCGAACTCAAGCAGAGTGGGATGAAAGAAAGCCCGATGCTGATCACTGCAACATTGTAGGGATGGCTCCAGTGAACGCGCTGGCCACACCCCTCCGTGCTGGCCACGCCCCTCCATGCTGGCCACGCCCCTCCATGCTGGCCACGCCCCTCCATGCTGGCCATCTGTGTAACTGGTATGTGGTCCGTGTGATTGTTTTTGTTTTTTTTTTTTTACCTTGGTTTGCCACTTCAGTTTTAAGGGTCTAGTGGAAACTATTTCCTATACCACTTACATTTAGATTGTTTCCTCTTAGTTCTAATAACCATGTCTTGTTTACTTTGTGAGTGAAGATTTTCTTTCTTGTTTTCCCTCTTTCCAGGGCTTAAAGGGTAAGAATTACTGAACCAGATTTTTCTTGAGACTTATACAGACTGCTTTCAGATTTCTGAAACAGTCAGGTGCTATTTTTATTCCACAATTTCCAATGTGAAAATGGAACTTGCATGATTTCATAATAGATATTTCACCTTAGTATTGGCAAAATTTAAAAAAATAATAATTCAGTCTGTGCTTGATCCAGCAGCAAGGTTACAATAGAAAGTTTTTGTAACATGGCCCTTATGTTGAAAAACCTGTGTCTTCTTTGAGGCTAATTATGTTGGTTATATACTGTTTACTATTAAATGTTTCCTCTTGTAGTTTAATATTGTTCCAGGAAATGAAATGTAAATTTAATAAGAATGGCAATTGATGGAACCATGTGTCATAAGTATAATTAATGCTCCTAATAAATGTGTTAAAGAGGGGCATAGCTGATGGGTTATAACTGTACTAAACCAAGTTGATTTGGTGCCATTTATTCTGTAGAAATTTATATTAATCAGGATAAGATTTAAAATCAAATAAAACTATAACATTTTTACTAGCGAGTTAAAGAACTGTTAGAATTGTCACAATATTAAACTGACAATTAAAAGGAGATATTAATTTTATAATTTGCAACATTGTTAAGAGAGCATGTAGGAATTAAATATGCTTTTATTAATATTCTATGGCTTTTATATATGTGAAAGAAAAACAGTTGAGGCGGTAGAACTTAGAATAAACTTCTTGCGGTTGCCCTTCCCATTTATTTTATCTTTTGTGAAAAATTGTAGACCAAATGTATTTTCTGACGGTTGTGACAATGATATCAATATCCCCTCAGCAAAATGACTTCCAATGAGAAAATGGAAACAAAACTACCATATGATGATTTTTTTTCTCTTGCCTTTATTTTTATTCATTTATTTTTTTAATTTTTAATTTTCTTCAATGACAGTTGACATTCAATATTATTTTATATTTGTTTCAGGTGTACAGCACTGTGGTTAGATAATCATATACTTTACAAAGTGTTCTTGATATTTCCAGTACCCACCTGGCACCACACATAGAGGGAATAGTCGTGGGATGTAAAGTACAGCATAGGAAATGTAGTCAATAATATTGCAGTAACCACAGGGATGTTTTGAGAGGCATTTGCCCTCCCTTCTGCATTCTGGTGCCACTTTGCAGGCAGGTGGTGCTAACCACAGACAGGATCATTAGGTCAAGGGCAGCTTTTGCTAAGTCGATATTCCTCCTTGGAAGAGGATTGTTTTAATTGTCTCAAAGTTTAGGCTAAAACTTTCTAATTGGGTCTACATGAAGGAGAGCCGCAGCAGGTACACAGAAAGTGAGAAAGATCAATTCAAGCCACACGCCTGAGAAAGTACTTACCTGTGACCTAAACAATGTGACTCAGAAGGTACACTAGTCTTTAACCTCCTAGGTAAATGGTGTTTAATGTGATATCTCCTTGGCCAAAGAGTTAACGCACCTTAAAAATTGCCTAATTTTGTCCAAAACAGACTTTTGTCTCTTGACGCAAAAACCATGGTTAAGCTTGTGATCATTGACCTTTCTCACTGTCCTGAACTCAACTCTGTGATTTCTGCTGGACTAATGTATCTCTGAGCCTTCTTTGAAAAGCATTTTCTTTCAGATTGCCAAATAAAATATAGGATGCCCAGGTACATTTGAATTTCAGATAAATAGCAAAGCATTTTTTTAGTAGAAGCATGTCTCATGTGATATTATACGAAAAAATTCTATGTTGTTTATCTGAAATGCAATTTAACTGGGCATCTTGCATTTTAATTGGTTAAATCTGGCAGCCCTAACCATGTTGCCTCACTGTTGACTATGTTTCTTTCTTTTTTTTTCTTACTGTGTTTTCATTTCTGAAGCCTGAAGGTTATCTTTTGTGGTTTCCCCTTCTAGCGTGTACACGGATGCCTGTCTCTCATTTCCTACGAGGAAAGAAAGCGTGCCAATGTAGAATTTGCACACTTATTTTTGTCATCATTATTGATTACAATTCAGGATCTAGATTTAAAGCAAACACAGAATGACCTAGCCGTTCATGCTATTACCTGAAAAGATAGACAACTGAAGTACATGGGAAAATATTACAATGGAATATTACAATGTTACAATTCTGCATGAGGAGAGTAGGATCTCGTAAAAGGAGACCTTGTCCTCAGAACTACTAATTAGGTACCTTTTCTGAGTCAGTAATATAGCAAGTACTATAGAAATAACACATTTCTTGGTTGTTTGGGGGGAATTCTCTTATCTTTGTAACATTACTGGATTTCAGAAAACAGTTGTAGAGAAATAGGATTCTCTGAAATGTGAAAGATTTAGGAAAAAGTACAACTCCTATCTAGATAAAACGTTAAGCAGATCTGCACCCTCCCTCCCCACTTCTGGTTCGCAGCGTGTTGGAGTGGCTGACGGCAGAGAACTTGAGCGTGGCCACGGTGGCTTGGGGGACTGCGTGCTACGCGAGGGGCCTGGATGCACAGCTACACATGGGCTTGAGGGGGTGGCGTGTGTCCTGGGGGCTCTCCACTGCATGGATACAGGGGGTTTGTAAAGAAATCAAGGTGTAAAAAGGAGATGCCAGGGAGTCAATGAGAAAAGGAAATGCCCTAATCTGAGTATGGATGGGCCAGATAGCTCTCCACGTGCCAGTAACTTCTGGGGGGAAATTCTCTGATGTCTATTTGGTGAGACCGTGGCAAATGGAGTGTGAGTGAGAATTCCCAAGTCCTCAGAAATATTTTCTTTGACTCAGTTGTAACCCAAGGACAGTGAAGAACTCCCAGAGTCACACTCCAAGGCACAGCAGGAGCGAGGGAAGAGTTGGAGCAGGTCTGGAAGTGTGTTCCCTAGGGTTCTCTGCCACTTAGGAAACTTGTTCCTTCAGCGGGTGACAGCTGAGGCCCCTGGCTGACAGCCGAGTGACTTTGCCCCCATTGGTTGTGAGCCAGGTTTGAGCAGAGCGCTGGGGAGGGAAGGTACGGAATTGGAGGCTGGTTTGACTGATTGTGTTTGGCTTCATAGCATGCTTATATCTTGCAGAATTGTAGCAGAAGAATCAGGAAGAGTATTTCAGAGCTGAATATAAAAAGTTATAAATACCAAGGCCAGCTCTTGTAGGAAGATAGAATAAGTGGTATAGAGACTGGGAATCTGAGCCCTTATCCCCAGAGATTTCAGGTTGCCTCTGACTCCACTGTCTAGACAAAACCATCAGAGGATACTGTCTAGAAACGGGAGGAAGCTGCGGAGGCTGCTGTCCAGGAACGAGAAGCTGTGTGAACGCAGAGGCTGGAACGGGCCAGTCTGTGCTGGGCGGCCTGGGACCGCGATGTTTCCGAATGGTAACAAGGCAGCTGCTTCTGTTTGTTTTCATGTCACAGTTTTTTATTAATTTCACTGTCAAAATTAGATAATTTTTTTTTTAATCCTCACCCGAGGATATTTTTCCATTTATCTTCAGATAGAGTGAGAGGGGGAGAGAGAGAGAGAGAGATGTGAGAGAGACACACCGACTGGTTGCCTCCTTCACAACCCGGGGACCAAACTGCAACCAAGGTATGTGCCCTTGACCAGAATCGAACCTGTGACCCTTTGGTCCGAGGGCTGACACGCTAACTGTTGATCCAAACTGGCCAGGGCAATATTAGATAATTTAAAAAATCATCTGAAAATTTCTCTCATAATATACCTCTAATTTATAACCTTTTTTTTTAATTAAAAAAATTTTTTTCTCCTTTTTATTGATGTTAGAGAGAGAGGAAGGGAGAGGGAGAGAGAGATAGAAACACCAATGAAAGAGAACCTAGATTGGCCGCCTCCTGCATGCCCCCTACTGGAGACTGGGCCCACAACCTGGGCATGTGCCCTGACCGGGAATTGAACTGGTGACCTGCTGGTGCATGGGTCGATGCTCAACCACTGAGCCACACCGGCCAGGCTCCCCCTTTTTTTCTGTCTTCCTTCTCTCTATTCCCTCCCCCCTCTTTGGGTTTTCTCATGCCTCATATTAGAGAAGTGACATTTTTGTGGGAAAGTAATTTTAGCAATTAGAAGCCTAATAGCCACCACTGATGGCGTGGGTGCTTGTCACCTTTAATTGGTTATGAGAAGAGTGCTGAGCAGACTCAAATGCAGTAGAGTAAACGCCACCTCTTCCCCACGCACCCCTGATGCATTCATTACTCTTGGGAAAGAGCTTTAAAAAACAGGCCGTGCACTCACAAGACCCAGCTGGCTGCAGATGTCATTGCTGGTTGGAGACATGGGACACAATCATGGTCACACATTTGTGGAGCTGGAAAGGAACTTAGAAAACATAGTTGAGACTCATCCTTTTACAGAGAAGAAACTGAGACCCGTAGTTTTGGTGACTTACTTGAGCCATGCAGCTGTTACCGGCAGCTTTTTGTCTAGAACCCAGGAGTTCTGACTCAGTCTAGAACTTTCCACCACAGACTCTGCCTCTGTTATTTCATCCTGAAGCTTATTACATTTGCAGCAGTGCGGTCCCTAATGACATACAGGTTCCCAAGTCCTTAACTGTAAGTAAAAATTTCCATTTGCAAATCTGGACATGTTTGTGTGGAGTTTTTATGTGATGACATGTCCTTATCTCTCAAGTAGGGTCATAAATTGCATGATTTATGGATCACACTTAAAAGCAGACCAAAGGCCAGTGTTGGAGCAGGATTGGTGTTGGTATTTGGAATTCAGCCTGTCGTGCTTTTCCCCAAAGGCTCAAATCTTCCTTCTTGAGTTCTCTTTTCATGGGGCAGAGTCTACCCTTCTCTGTGCTGTTCCCCTCTTAGTGGTGCTTCCTCTTCTTCTCTGTTCCTATCTGTCCTTTGTCTTAGGATGCTCACTCTTGGCTAGTAGTAAGTAGATGCTTATGCAATGCTGTTCATGGAATGAATGCACTTCTTAATATTTCTGCATAGAAGTCAGTTATTATTCTCTGCTATCTGTGGTAATTAGACTAGAAATCATACCTGTTTCACAAAGGTGTGGTGTCAAGCCACACTCCCTCTTGACTTGACCTCTTTTGTGTTATTCATATGCCTTGTTTCTTGCATATCATTTTGGGCTTCTTGTCCTCACTGTCCATTAGCACTGGTAATAGGTTGGTTTGTAGAGAAAAGAGAGGTGATAAAACTCAAATAAGGTCATTTGGTTACACATTAGTAACTGATAAAAGATTAAAAGATGTTGACTAAATGGTGTTTTTAAGGAACTTTATGCTGGACTCTTCTTGTTGCTCATTAGTGGAGATAGAGAATCAATACTTGCTTGTATTTTGGGGTGATGATAGTTTTCTAAAGTGACTGGGAAAACCTCTTGACATTTTACAGATGGTCTTAAGTTCTGAACGGTGAATGCTGACATTCTTTGAGCATAAAGAATTTCAGAACTCTTGTATATGAACATCAATGACGCATCATCTTCTATTTGTTTGTGAGTTAAAATAGATATTTTCTGTACTCATATTTTTAGAGAATATCCAAACTTTCATCAAGCCATTCTCCTGTATGACTGTCAGCTTCATTAAGTGCATTTTCTGGAACTAAACAGCATTCTCAACCTTTGCACTAGAAATTGAATTACTATTTTCCACTCAAGAAAAAGTATTATTGGCCTTGTAATAAATAATTGCAGGCAATTTCTGATGGGATTACAATTTATGAGTTTAGGGATGAAGTCTCAGGTAACGACTTTGTTCCCAGATGTGACATACTCTGCCCTTGGTTTGTGAGTTTCCAAGGATTTCATTTTTTGATGAGAACCTGGGCTCTGGGGCCAGAGTGCATGAGTCCTTGACTACACAGTGTCTTGATTGTGTGACTTTGTTGAGTTGGCTAATCTTACTTTGGTTACCTCATTTCTCAAACAACTGCAGTAATAATAGTACTGCTTAGAGTCATTATGAGGATTAAATCAGCTAATTACATACAAAGCACTTAAAATAGTGCCTGCCACAACCATCAATTTAGTGTGAAAGTTTGCTTGCCTCCTCCCCCAGCTCCTTTTATCTCGTTAGACTAAGGGTCATGCTGGGTTTTCTGGAAGTCCAAGGTCGTGGTCTGAACTTTGACAGAAGCTGAAATAGCAGTTATAACTCTCCCTAGATAATTTTGTGACACTGCATCGAAATGCAAATATCATCACTTTTTGGAAGAAGTTTTCTTTTGCACCTCTTATGGAAGAACGTTGTCTGACTCTGTTTCTTAAGTAGAAGACAATAAATACAAATAAAAATTATACCCACTGAATACATAATATGAGGTGAGAGATAGATCACATTTTCAGATAAACAGTATAAAGGAGCTAGAGTCTTTAATTTCTAAAAGAGCTGAAAGGACTATTTTTGTCATTCAGAAAATAATTTTTAACTTGCCAACTCCAGAATCTAACTATAACATGGTTTACAGGGTTGCCTCAAACTGGCTCAGGAATCATTTAACTTGAACTATTCTAAGAATGAGATTCAAGATTTTTCCTTTCTAGACTCTACCATTTTAGGTCAACTTGTCCACTCTTTATATGAATGCGTTTACTGCCATGGAAAATAAATGGAGATTATATTAAAATCCAAATACAAAATTGCATGGAGAGTAGGAATACCCACAGGTAAATTCTGGTCATAGCCATGAACCACCTGTAGCTTTATGCCCACTTAAACATTGCTACTTAACACAGAGAGAGGTATAGTTTGTACACTGGTTCTTACACTGGCATCATCAGTTGACTTCTCATGTTGATACAACACTCTTTCATTGCAGTAGATTCAGCTGTCTCTCTTGCAAAGTTATTCTTAATTTTTTATTGATTAATTTATCCAGTAAGTATTTATTGAACACGTTCTCCATGCAAAGTACCAAACCAGGGGCTTTGGGGGTGATAAAAAAATACTTAAACTATAGTTTCCATATTCTTGAAAAGTTTACATCCTAGTTGGGAGAGCAAGACATACAATATGGAACACATAATTGTACTCATTTAACAACTGACCATCGAATATTTACTATTTGTCAGTGCTGTGCTGGAAACTGGGAAGCAAAGGTGACTATCATAGGATCTCTTTCTGGAGACTCACAGAGAACACATATGATGAGGAGGAGGATTCCAGAATGGTGATATATTTGACGTTCTGAGAACACATGTGGATTCTGTTGAGAAACTCAGTGACTACTGCCTGGCAAGGGGGCATTTTCACTCAGGAGATTTTTGCCTTTGGGCCATGATAGGAAATAGTGTGAGCAAAGGCCCAAGGAGGCACTAGCATGGCTAGGGAAGGGTGACACATGAAATTAACCATCCTAGGGAGGAATAGGGCTGGAGATGGGGCAGAAGCCAGGTCACAGTTGCCTGAAGCTGAGGAGTCTTCATTGTCTCCCCTAAGTCTTAGTCTGAAGTCTTTTAGGGAGACCATGCATGGACTTCAGGAGGCCTAAGAATACCTTACGATTTTAAGTAAAGTATGTCTTTAATAAGGTGTTTTCTTGAGGGTTACCAACCGAAGACGATTAAGAAACTTTACCATAGATGTTGAGGAGATGCGAAGGGTAGCAAACGGGTCCCTTTTGCTCTTGCTTTGGGGTGGAGGGCAGGCTTGTAACATGTGCAAGGTGTGCAGTTGGGGAGACTTTCCAGAAGATTCTCCATGTATGTGTAGTCATTCAGATGGCAAATATTTCTTAGTTACTTAACTGTGTGTCCAGCTATGTTGAGCAGGGAGCTGAGGGACCACAGCTCCTGCCACAGTGGAGGTTGTGGTGTGTGGGCTCAGGTAAATACTTAAACAGAGCACGACATAATGTTAGTCCATTGCATCAATCATTTATTTATGGACTTGTTTATTCAACCATTATTTCTATGCTAGGCTTTCTTCAGGATACTGAGGGAATGAAGCTTATGTTTCAGTGGGGAAGACTTACAATAAGACAATGTGTTTGATGTCAGGTAGCAGTAAGTGCTATAAAGAAAAAAACAAAAAGCTAACTGGTATAAGAGTGTGGAAAAGTGATAGGGAGACTACTTTTCTAAAGGTCTGGAAAGGCCCTTGAGAAGGTGAGAAGCCTTGCATGGAGTGGGGAGCAAGGCAGGGAGAAGGTCGCTGAGACGTGGAAGTACTTAGCGTTTATGGAGCAGCAGCAAACATCACTTGGAACTCGAGCACGTGAGAGAAGGAGTGCGGGGAGTTCTGGATGAAGTGAAAGGCAGGGGACTGATCATGCTGGGCCTTTGAATTTTATTCTTGATGTGGTGGGAAGCTGCCCAGGGTTTTGAATTGGGGAGTATGACTGACTCCAATGTGTGTGTGTGTGTGTGTGTGTGTGTGTGTGTGTGTGTGACACCACCAAGCAATTAACTCAATTCTGACAGCACATCAGGTTTCACCGATGTCCTTCCCTCCTCCTCAGATGCCAGTCATAAGCCCAGATCATCACCTGTGCTTCTGATCCACTGGCTATAAGTCAGGGGTTCCCATGAACCCATCCTTGGGTTCCATTAATTTGCTAGAGTGACTCATAGAACTCAGAGAACCATTTACTTACGATGTCATTATTTTATTATGAAAGGATTCCCGTCAGGAACAGTGAGATGGAAGAGATGCGTAAGAAAAGGTATGGGTGGTGGTACCGAGCTTCCATTTCCTCTCTGGTATGCCGTTCTCCCATAGTCTCCACGTTTGCCCATCTGTAAGTGCTCTGAACCCCCTCCTTTTGGGTTTTAATGGAAGCTTTATTTACATAGGATGGTTGATTAAATCATTGGCCATTGGTGATAGATTCAACCTCTGCCCTTTCCCCTTCCTGGAAATCAGGGTGTGGGAATGAAAATTCCATCTTTTTTTGATTGGTTGCCCTGGCCATCAGCCCCCATCCTTATCTGTTGTCTAAAAGTCACCTCACCAACATAAAAAAAGACACTTTTGGCCATGGCTGGTGGCTCAGTTGGTTGGAGTGTCATCCTGTACACCAAAATGTTGTGGGTTTGATTCCTGGTCAGGGCACATCCCTAGGTTGTGAGTTTGATACTTAGTGCACATATGGAAGGCAACCCATCACTGTTTCTCTCTCACATCGGTGTTTATTCTCTTTCTCTCACTCTCTCTGTCTCCAAAATCAATAAAAACATAACCTCAGGTGAGGATTTAAAAAAAAAAAAAAGAGAGAGACACTTTTGCCTCTCTCATAACTTAGGAAATTCCAAGGGTCTTAGGAGCTCCATGCAAGGAACAGGGATAAAGACCAACTATTTATTTCTTCTTATAAATCACAACACCACAGGGAGTGAAAAGACCTCTGCTTCAATAGAGAGAGTTCAGGGTGCATTTAACCTGGCTCAAGAAGGTCAGCAAATCTCCCTGGAGGAAATTAAGTTTAAGCTGCAAACTGGAGGATAAATAGGAGTTATTCAGGGGTGAGGAAGGGTGTTCCAGACGGAAGGAAGAGCATGCTAGAATGTCTCGGTGGGCTGTAGGGCCATAGGACCCAAGTGGGATATAGGAGTGGAACCAGGCTTTGGGGGAAACATACTGAGTTTAGTTTGGCACACATTCAGTTTGAGGTTTCTTTGGGTTATTCTAGAGGGACTGAGAGTGGGTAATTAGCATGTGAGTCTGAAGTCCCGGAGAGGGGAGTGGCAGCTGGGTGTGGCCACACACAGGGCTGAGCTTCCCACAAAGAGAAAATGTCAGCTGAGGATGGCAGAGGGCCCAGGGCAGAACCCTGGGGAACACTGTCATTTAGGAACCTGGTGGAGGAAGAAAACACTGCAAAGGAGATCTGGGTGAGTAGTTGCCAGATAAAGATAAGCCAGTGTGTAACTAGGTGTCAGGAGAAGTGGTGAAGACTTGAAGTGCTAGTCAACTGGTATGGATTGATATACTTAAAACAAGCTTATGGCTCATGGGGAACTGAAGCTTGGTTTTATATGACAGATGAGATGTGTACAGATGATGGGAGGCAGTGACTATGTGGGGAGCATAGTGTGAGCAATTCTCAGAGGTGGATTTGTTAAAATTTTGCTCAGGGAGCTACAAACAGACCAATACTGGTTGGAGCAGGGAATTCAAGAATTTGGGCTAAATTCTTTCTATGTTGATAATTTTTTAAAGAACTTGAGTTCTCCTGATTTAGAACTCCCCTAAAATTGTCAGCGGAAACTTGAGAGTGTTTCATGTGCATTTTCTAGAAAGTATAGTTTCAGAGTTTTCACTGTATTCACAAACAGATCCACAATTCTACCCCCCCTGCCCCAAAATGTAATGATCCACAGATAAAGTGAATAAGAAGTTATTGAAAGACCAATGTTATATTGTATGATGATTCTTTTGGCAATGGCTGGCAAGATGGATTTGAGGAATGACGGGAGGTTGGAGACTAATTCTAGTAATTCAGACGTGGAGTATTGTTCTCTTGGGCAAAAATGATGAAAACAAGGAATGGAAAGGAGGATAGACATAGTGTTTTGAAGAAATAATTGACTAAATTTGATGATGGATTAGATGTAGGAGATGTATTTAGCAAATGTTTATCAAGGACCCATTGTGTGTCAGTTAAAATTGGAAGCAGCCCAGCTGGTGTGGCTCAGTGGATTGAGCTTCATTCCATGGACTGAGAGGTCCCAGTTTGATTCCCAGTCAGGGCACATGCCTGAGTTGTGGGCTCGATCCCCAGTAGGGGGCGTGCAGGAGGCATCCAATTGATGTATCTCTGTCACATTGATGTTTCTATCTCTCCCTTCCTCTCTCTCTAAAAAAAAATCAATAAAAACTCATTTAAAAAAATTGGAAGCAAATGAGACATGGTCCCTGACTTTGTGGGATTTACTGTTTATTAGGGGGAACATATATTTGTCAATAATCACCCAAACATAGGCCTGGAAATTGTGGTAAGTGCCATGAAGAGAAGGCGTAGGAAACTTTGAGCGCACATAACTTTGGTGACTGGATTTGGTGAGGGAGCTTCATGAAGTTATCCACCAGCTAGTAATTACACCACATTTCTAGGGGTTGGACATCTGCTGGTTCTTTTAATTTGGCTTTGCAAAAAATATTTCCTCTAGAAACCAAGGCTCTTAAAATTTTTAAAAAATGCTTGGCTAATCAGAGGAATATGCTTTTGGATGGCTGGTACTATGATTTAGGGTTGGAAAAACAACAGTATTTGATTACATTGAGTTTCAAACTTTCCCTTTGATTAATGAAAATCTTTCTGGCAAATACTTTTTATTATGGTCTGCTTTTACTTGGTCCAAGAGAGTTCACTCTCTGGACTCACTTTGAATGGCTTCAGACATCTCTCTTAATCATATTAAATACATGATATCAGTGGGCATCCATTTGGAAATGTTTAGTAGTCAATTGATGCAATGAAAATGGAACTGAATTGAGCCGGTTGAGTTTCCAGTTTCCATAGGGGCCGTGGTGTGTTTTGTTGTCTGATCTCTCTTGCTGTCATTTTTTTCCCCCTGCCATTACTCCGTTCCTTAGCCACTTCTGTGCCTGAGTTACGCCAGTCACTGATGCAAAACATCTCTTCATTTTGTGCTTAAGTTTCTGCTCTAGTTCTTTTTTTTGCAGAATTTTTAAATGTATCCATACAGGCTGAAGAACATCTAATCTCTTAATACGTAGCTTGGTAAATGAATCAACTTCTTATATGAGTCCTATGAAGAAAGTGCCCAGGATGAAAAACTATGAAGGGTAGGTGACAATTCAGTGAGGAAATGATAAGAATTTTGCAAAGAGGGACATGTTATAGCAATATGGCTAAAGAATTAGTTAAATCTTCACTTAGAACAAAGGAGTAAGGGCGTGGTTAGGGTTTCTGAAGCCTCTTATTCGGAAGGAGGGACCTGAAGATGTTTAGAACATGAAAAGGAAAGTAGTTAATTTGGTCCTATAAAAATTAGGAGAAACCAAAAGGCCTCTGAGGCTGGGTGAGAGAAAGAAAGATTGCCCTAATATGATATAAGTACTTTTTACCAAAGAGATGTGAATCTAAAAATGCCAGTTCTATGACAGGTGCATTCAGACAAGGCCAGGTAGAGGGCAGCAGGAAGAGATGAGTCCCCTTAAAGGCTTATCTGTGGGGACTGATCTAACGACAGATTGGTGCCTGACCTACCCTTGTGACTTGCTCTGAGTTCAGAGATGGACGCCTCCCAGTCTGTTCCTTTCCATTACAGATTATTAGGCCAAGTTAGTCTGCATTCTGAGGACACAGTTCTCCATCGGGAGGCAGTTGTGCCAAATTAGTTTGGCCTAATGGATACTCAAGACAACCTGAACACATTTCAAGGTGCCACAGGGCTCTGCAACCAATGAGAATATCTCACCTGCTTTTTAGCTTGATCTGGAGGATAATCATCTTCATGACGTCCCACTTTGGGAGTCTTCATAGAAAAGGCTAGGCTAAAGTGATGACCGACAATGTTAGATACATGAATTTCCAAGTTGGATAAAAAATGTTGCTTTATGGAGAGGAAATGTGGCCTGTGTAATTTATCCCTTTTCTTTCTGGATGCCTTCTGGCTTTATGTCCTATGTCTGCAGTGAAGTTTTAGTATTCCAGGGCCATCTCAAAGGTAAAGGGTAGACAAAAGACATCTTGCTGACAGCAAACATCTCTGCTAGATCTGGGGAAAATGGGCTCTTCTGTTACATCTTTCACCAATTCTTTAAAAAACGGTATGTTCCCTTATTCCATTATATTGTGAAATTATCACACTGTTGATTCAGTCATTGATCAGTTCACTTGATATGAGTATTATTGAGACCCTATTGTGGATGAGGCACTATGCTGTAAACACAGGGAGTTCCAAAGATGGATAAGGCACAAGGAACCCAACAGACGGCAACCAAGAGAATGTAAAATGAAAGGAGTCGTGTAGTAAGTTGCAGAAATTGAAGAAAAACCTGCTATTGAGTTCAGAACAGGGATAAATTATTTCGACTTTGTGGGGATTAGGACTGGCTGGTAAGAGAGGAATTTATGCAAAAGGTGACCTTAAATTGCGGTAATCACCTCATACCAATTTGGATGGCTACTATTAAAAAAAAAACAGGAAAAAAAAAAAAAAAGGATGCAGCCCTTGGAAATGGGGAAGTAAAAATAATGCAGCCATTATGGAAAACAATATGGCAGTTCCTCAAAAAATTAAAAATAGAACTTACTTTATAATCTAGCAATTGCACTTTTGGGTATATATCCACAGGAACTGAAAGCTGGATCTCAGAGATAGCTGAACATCCATGTTCACAGCAACATTAATCACTGTAGCCAGAGGCAGAAGCAATCCAAGTCCATAGTTGGAGGAATGGACAAACCGAATGTAGTAGGTGCACACACTGGACATTATGCAGCGTTCAAAGGAAAGGAAATGCTGACGCATATCACAACATGGATGAACCTTGGAGACATTATGCTAAGTAAAATAAGCCAGTCACAGGAAGACAAATACTGTGTGATCTACCTAGAGCAGTCAGATGCATAGAGACAGAAAGTACAGTGGTGGTTGCCAAGGACCTTGGGGGAGGAAGAAATGAGGAAAATGAGTTGTTTCATGGGTATAGAATTTCAGTTTTGTGAGATGGAAAAATTCTGGAGATTGGTTGCACTCTGATGTGAATATACTTAATGTTACTGAACTATACACTTAAAAATGGTAAAGATAATAAATTTTATGTTCTGTTTATCTTAACCACAATTTTAGAAAATGTAGTATTTTATCATGCAGGAGTGGGTGGGAAATTCCTGACATCTTGGAAATTTTGCCGATGCATATATGTACTAGTCATTCATTCATTCATTCATTCATCCATCCAACAATCATGTATTAAATACCTGCTGTGTGCTGGGCACTGAGCTAGATACTGGGGCTACAATACTTAATAAGATTTATAAAACACTGAATCTGTCAATGTCATGCTTGCTAACCACCCTCTCCACTCCCCAAAGCACTATGCTTCTATAGTTAAATATTCACAGTTGCTTCCTACTGACTTGAATCATACATACAAAATTAGTAAACAAACAGTAAAACAATTTGAGATTGGACAGAATCGTGATGAAATGGAAAGACATGGGCAGCAGAATATGAACTAGACTCGAAAATGGCAAATCAATACTCTAAGGATATTAAAAAATAAAGCACTCCTATTTGAGGCTGCCAACCTAAGAGCTAAGTAATTTAGAATGGGAAAAAATGTCAAAGTCAGACACACTTAACCCAAGAAGCCGGTATTTTGCGAATTTTATGGCAAGTGTAGTTTGAGAACCATCGGCACAAAATAGTGGACAATATTAATGCGTGAGAAGGGCAGGGAAGGGTTGTAAAATCTAAACTAAAAGGGACGACAGGGCTTATAAAGGGAAGGACCAGTGAAAGTCAGCGTGGTCTGTTTATCCGGGTGGGGACTGGAAACAGGGAGCATGAACTTTCTTAACCAAGAGACCCTGGAAGTTTTATCTTTAATTCACTTGATCTCATCCTAGGTTTTTTTTGTTGTTGTTTTGGTTTTTTAATTTCGTAGGAACCTTTACTCCATCTATTCTTGCAACATCCTTCTATTTCTCTCACTCTCTTTTCCCCCTATACACCTTGGAACACCCTTCATTCATTTAAATATCTACTGAGTGCCAACTACACACCAGGCTCTGTGCTGGGCTCTGGGCCTATACCCTCAGTTCTCTTATGCCACCTTTATCTGGTTGCACATAGGAAATCCTGGATTGATATACTTTCTGCTCCTCTACTGGTTAGATGAGAGATGCAAAGTTAGTCTCTGCTACTACTTTTCTTACCTTTGTCTCCCAGTCTTCAAGGTGTCTTCATGGAGGCTGTTCCTTCTACCTGTGTTTCTAATCCCAACTGTTCTAATTTCCCCCCTGTGCACCCTCAACCTTTTCCTCTTGACTGGCCCATTCCTTCAGTCTACATGGGACCTTCTCAGGTCTCTTCCATCCTAAAATTCCTTATTTGTCTTTATATTTAAAAACAATTATTTTTCTTTATTGATTTTAGAGAGAGAGGAAGGGAGAGGGAGATAGAAACATTGATGACAGAGAACATCGATTGGCCACCTCCTGCATGCCCCCCACTGGGGATTTTGCCACAACCTGTGCATGTGTCCTGACCAGGACTTGAACCAGTGACCTCTTGGTGCATGGGTCGATGCTCAACAGCTGAGCCACACTGGCTGGGCTGTCTTTATATTCTTTAGTGACCACCTTATCTTTCACTTCCCATTGTCATCCGAATTCCCAAAGGAATGGCCTTTACTTGTTTTCCTTTTCTTTTTTTTTTTTTATCCTCCCCTGAGGACATTTTTTTCATTTTTTGTTCAGAGTAGGAGGGAGAGAGAGGAAGAGAGAGAGAGAGAGAAACATCGACGTGAAAGGGCTACATCGAGTGGTTGCCACCCGCACGACCAACCAGGGCCGGGGACAAACTGCAACCAAGGTACGTGCCCCTAGCAGGAACCGAACCCAGGTCTCTCCAGACCGCAGGCCGACGCTCTAACCGCTGAGCCAAACCGGCCAGGGCTCGTTTTCCTTTTCTTACATTCCATCCTCTTTTCCACCCACTAGATTTTTTGCTTGTGCCCACTCTCTTGACTCCAACTCCTCGCTAAGCGTCCCCTTTGTCAAATCCAACTTCGCTTTATCAGCCCTTGTTTTATTGAAACTTTCTGTCCTGTTTGCCACTATTGATCACTCTCTCCTTAAGTTTTTTACTTCCTTAAAACTTTTTACTCCTCGATTTCCTCGGTTCTCTCACTTTCGGACTGCTAGTCTCACTTTTCTTTCTGGGCTGCGTTTCCTTCATGACACCTTTCAAGGTTGACGCAATCATCCACTTCTGCTCTTTTCATTCTGTATGTTCTTACAGAGGAGTATTGAGTATTCACTAGCATCCTCAGTCAGAGTCAAGTTATAAAAACCAATATCTAGGGCTCCCTGATTTATCTTTTTACACTTGTTCTATAGTTTGCATCAGTGCATCGGAGGTGCAAATGCCCCAGCTGTGTGATGCTTTGTCTCTGTTTCCTAAAGACCCTTCGTATGGTCTAGAATGGAATGAACATTGGTCCCTAATGGTGCTGAGTTAATTGTGAATCCCTGAAAGAAAAAAGAAAAAAAAAAAAAAAAAGAATAAGTCTATTGGAAACCAGCTAATTTCATTTTGTTATTTTCTGGGTAATATATTCTGGTGTAGGCAGCCCCGTTTTTAAACAAGTTTGCAATAGACAATTACCCCTCAAGGTTAATATAATAGGCAAACACCTTTTGCTGCAGCAGACGGCAAGAGATAAGAAAGATTAGCTTACATTATGATTCATTATTTCAAAATGTCAGAATAAAGTGGGTCTGCTGCCTCGCCCCAGCCTCTCTCGTACTTCAGAGGAGAGATTACATGTTTTGCTTTTCTAATGTTAATGGATTCACTGTTTCTCTCCCTCTCTTGCTTTTTTTTACAGGCCAAATTCAGATACTCGGCGCCCGGGTGGCAGAGAGAGATTGGCCAGCACTGGGGACAAGGGCAGCATAGCTGTGGAGTCGGCCAAGGAGACGCGCTACTGTGCCGTGTGCAATGACTATGCCTCAGGCTACCATTATGGGGTCTGGTCCTGCGAGGGCTGTAAGGCCTTCTTCAAGAGAAGTATTCAAGGTAATAGGGTGTTGAAAACGACATATTCCATGTTGGATCCTAACACGGGAAGCAACAGAGGAAGGAAGGCATATGAGCCACTTGTACAAAGCCCTACAACCCAGTAGATCCACTAGTATCTTTGATAGAAACACAGGGAAGAGACAGGAGCCTGGGGCAGCTGTGGCAGAGTTATTATGCTTCTTCCTCCATTTGGCAAGATCCACACAGTCTTGACCAACTGGACAGGCAGAGAATTTCGATAACTGGGTCTCAGAGATGTCTGTGCCCTCATTGGGGGATGGCTGGTGGATAGCTGTGTGTTGCTGGCAACTAGGCTTATGTGATATACTGTACTATTAATTGGCTATACCTAATTACCTCTCACCTTGGCTTTGTCCAGATGAGTAGTATGTTCTGATCTGTGCTTCAGACGAATTCTAACATAACAACATATTATTTAGCAAATACTATCTTAACTTAGAAAAATTATATTTATATTTTGGTTTAGGTTAGTATAAGTCCTGTAAGGCTCTTCTTCCATCTTTGTTATCTCAATAGATGACAGGACCTTTTGCTAAAATGAGAAGACCCAATAACTGGTGACTTGTCATAGGGTCAAGTACCTCTCTGTACTGTACCAAACAGTTATTAAGTATCTACCTGTAGCATTTCATTTGCCTGTGTGCCTTGATCCTTTTCTTATGTGTAGTTTACCAAACATAGCTTCTCTGATATACTGCTGGGTGCATTTTATTTCTACTCCAGGAGTGTTTATATTGTTGCATTTAGAAGATACCTTGGGGGAAACAGCAATCGCTTTTACTACATAGACTATCTATGCTAACGATCCTGTGTCTGACAGGAACAGAGATCTGATAGCAGTTAGGCTAACTGAATCGCTTTTTGTCTTAACGGTGGAGCATTTTCTCTGTTCTTTTTCCTTTCCCTTTTCAGTGTAAGCAAAGTTTAGTATATAAATACTAAGAATGTTTCTGATGGAGTTTTGTATGATTCTCATGGACTTTCTGCTGTAGCTCTCCACCGCCCTGTTATGAGATGAAAGCTGGGGAATGATACACACTATTTATTTTTCCTTCCATTGCCAGTAAGATGGACTTAAAAAAAAGCTATTCATATCTGATAGAGTAGCATGTGAGGTCAATTTGGTCCTTTTTAAAAGCATTTTTTGACAATTATTACTGTCAATACCTTTTAGAAAATACTGTAAGACTTGGACTTTTTTTTGTTGGATTTTAATAAAATTACTGATATTCTCTGATAATAAATTTTTGTTTATATATATAAACAAATATACATACATACATATATATATTTATACATACACATATATGCCTGTATATTTTATATACATGAACATGTTTATGTATATAAAAATATATATGTGTGTGTATATAGCAACATATTATTTAGCTGGTACTATCTTAATTTAGAAAAATTATATTTATATTTTGGTTAGGTTAGTATAAGCCCTTTGAGGTCTTTTGCCAGTCATGTTTATTTGTAGTTTTACTGTTTATTTGATTTTATATGATCTAAAATACCATTACTTTGTCCAAGCATTTAATCTTGTAGTGAAAAATCATTTGACAGAAATAAGGTTAGTGGATAGGTTCAGCTATAAAATTGGACAAGTCATTTATCTGAGACTGAGTTCCCTCATCGGGAAAATGATTTAGAGTATCAGTCAGCAACGCTTCTCTGTAAAGGACCGGATGGTAACTGTTTCAGGCTTTGCAAGCCAAACGGCCTCTGTTGCAACTACTCAGCTCGGGCACTGTGGGCTGCAAGGAGCCATAGACGGTATGCAAGTAAATGGTGTGTGACAATAAAACTTTATATACAAAAACAGGTAACTGTTCAGAACTGGCCTGTGGGCCATACTTGCTGACCCTTGATTTAGTGTAAGGAAAGGGGATAGATTGTTTCTAAATCTAATGTCTGTTATTCATGTTTATTGAAAGTTGACTCTGCATCTGTGCTAGATGTTCTGAGTGAAATCAAAATATGTGTAAGACCCAATCTATAATCCCACAAAATTTAGAACTTATTTGGGAAATTTACTAGGGAGGCAGAGGTACTTGTTCTCATGATGTAATTTGAGAGAAACTCAGTGTAGATAAAGTGCAAGTATATCATAAAGATAAGGAAAACAATACATGAATATAAGAAAAGAAAATATTGTCAGTTATGTATGTAAAATTACCAAGATTGAAACTAGAAATGACCCTCCTTTAAGTAACAATAGCAGTATTCTCACAGATTATTTTTGTCATATTTATTCAGCAATTATTCTATGTAACTTCACATCAAATTTAATATTGTCTCTAAGAATTTAGATATCAGAACAGCACACACAGAAAAAATAACATTAAAAAATCACTGAAGGACATATGAGCTTATGAAAATAATGATTTTATTGGTATGGCATTAACTCAAATTTAAATATTAAAAAAAGGTCTGCTTACTCTTTGATAGATAAAATATATATTTTATCCCTATCTTGTATATACAGAGTAAAGAGTAGGATTTCATTGTACTGTAAATTGTGCTATATAAAATTGTACTATATAAATTGTATAAAAAGGCAAGTTCTACTTCGTATTTATCATGGTAGGAAATAACTTATATAAAGTTTTTTAAATGAAATGAATATTGAGTCCAAAGTTCTGGAAGAAGCCTAGAAACAAGGCAGAGTTTGTAACTTTTAGAGATAGGGAAGGACTAAATTCACTCATTCATTTATTTGTTCATCAGTTGCCTCTATTAAGCCAAGCACCGTGCAAGGCCTTGGAGATAAAAATATAGGACAACTGATAGAACTTCCACAGTAGTGGGAGAGATGTACAAAGAAACCGGCAATTAAATTACAGTGTGACGAGTGCCAGGATGAGGGTGGGTGCAGGGTCTTACAGCAGTCCAGACTTCACTCAGCCCTCGAGGGGGTGGAGAAAGGCTCTGATAAGGTCTCCTGATTTAAAATTAGGCCTGGAGGATGAGCCAAGTGAGGAGAATGACGGAGGGGATGAGTGTTCAGTCACAGGAATGAGCATATGAGCAAAGTCCAGGAGGTAAGATAGAGTTTGGGGAGTTCTGTGAATAAAAATTAACAAAAATTACCATTAGATTAAACAAAGACATGGCTGGGCCAAGTATTAATTCTTAGACTATATAAAGGCAAAGTAATTTATTTCTTTTTTACTTTAGTGACATTTCCAGGTATTTGATTTGTTCGTGCGTATAATAGGGAGACACCAGAGCAAATTTGATGGTTTTTAGTCCCATTTTCTCATCATAGCCTTGAAAACTTGCAACTAAAAAGTTTTACCGACCTTCTTTGGCTCTTTATAAATTACACTGCCCTTCAAGCCTATTTAAGGACACTGAAGGGTCTGGCATGCGGGTAGAAAGTTCTGAAGATGCCGTAGCTCTCCCTATTTTTCTTGTTACTTAAGAAAAGAGCTAGAAGTGAGTACCCATCAGATTACTCTAGTGCTCTAAGTGTTTCAGCTGAAGAGGTAAAGTGTTTGACTTGAAATCATACAAATTTTTATCCACTACTTGGTGTGCAAGCTTGATTACTCAAGAAATTGAGTAATGGCCTCCAGTTGAACATGGTTTTTAAATTTTTTATTTTATTTTTTTTAAAGCAATGTCAAGGATACTACTTAAGGGAGAGGGGTGAAATTGGATAGTCTCTGAATTTATTAATCATTGTAGGTGGAGAAGCTGTGTTTCTTAAGATGTGTTGTGGGCAGAGACTCTTGGATGAGTTATATAAGCATATTTGGTTCAGTGGCCAGGTACAACCTTTGAGTATTATTCTCAGAAAAAGGACTCCACTGAACTCACTGCTTTTCTTATATATTATTTCAAATGGTTACGAGGCACAGTGGAGACAGGTGTTGGCTTAACGTTTAGTGAAGTCCAGGAGGATATGGTTTCAGAGTGGGGTCTGGCTGTGGTTCAATGTAGTGAGAGCCTTAAGTCCAACAAGGATAAATGACAGTCTGATCCATTGGGCGTTAGAAAGCATCAGGGTGAGACAGTCCAGCACCCTGGATAGCTCCTGCAACAGCTGCAGAGGGTAAGCAGAGACTTGTTTTCTGAAGAAATTTAGGCCCATTCATCTGGTTCCATTCACTTTGTAGAGCTCCATTAAAAGAGAATTTAGCTCTTTTATGCTCAGAGACTCACCCTTAGTTTTTACGTTTAGTTTCCCATTTCTAGTCAGTTTCTGGATTGACATGTGCACCCATGAATGGAAGAGGCCAGAGGATGGGGAGAAGTGGAGACTTCTCTCTCGTCGTGAAACTATGTTATCTCAGGAGTCCTTTCAGACATATGGCTTAAAATTGAGATCCTGGAAATATATGTGCACAAAAGTACTAAGTCTTTGTTTTCCACATTCTACACTTGCCTCTCTATAGTCTGGTTTCCATGCAATGGCAGGAGAGATCTTTTAGATATGTTATTCAAGCCATATAGTCTTGTACTTAAAACTCTCACTGCACTTCAAGTCCAGATTCTTTTCTATGCTTTAAAATACTCTACATGATCTTACTCCTACTTGCTTCTCCTACCCTCCCCCATTCACTGAAATCCAGCCACACTGGCCTTCCTCTTCCCCCAACACACCAACCCTATTTCTTCCTCAGGACCTTCATACATGTGTTTCTCCTTTTCCTTTTGTTGGCAACACCCCCTTATTGGCCGGCTTCTTGTCATTCAGATCTCTGCCCAAGATCACTTTCTCAGAGAAGTCTCCCCTAATTACTCTACCAAAAGTAACCCTACAAGTCTTTGCGCCTATTTTTTAATATTGCAGCACCCCGTCTTATTTTTCTTTAAGGCTTTTAAACCCTTAATAAAGTTCTTTGATTTTTTCATTTGGTTGGTTTTCCTGCCCAAACTTGTATATAAGCTGAGTGAGAACACATTTCTGGCCTGGTTCACTTTTGTTGTTGCTCTAGTGCTTGTGCCTCTAGTGGTGCTGGGCATATCTCTGTCAAATAGTAGACTATGGTAAATGGTGAAAGGAATACTAGATAAAACCTGCTGGAGGACCTCACAGAAGGGAGCAATTTCACTGAGTAAGGTTGGCAGGAGAAGCGTTAATGCAAGTGGTATATTGGATATAAGCCTGAAAAGAAATGGGTGATTTTCATAGGTAGTAAGAAGTTTGGAAAGAAGTCCAGAAATGTGAAGTAGCATAAACCAAGATATGCTCAGTGGAAATTGAGTAAATCAGCCATGAGAGAAGAGGAGGCTTATTGTCCACTCTGCCTCTTTATGTTCCCTCTTTAGCTCTAGGTGTAGGCATTCCCCAGCATCTACAACCTCTGCTCCTTTTACTTTCTCATTTTCTTCTCTGCCCAGTGTCCTAGGCAATCTCATACACATCTGTTTATGGGTTGAATTGTGTCCCTACTCTCCCCCCTAAATATGTGACGTTCTAACTCCCAGTACCTCAGAGTGTGGAAATAGGGTCATTGCAGATGTTACTAGTTAAGACAAAGTCGTACTGGAGTAGGGTGGGCTCTTGATTCAGTATAACTAATAATATCCTTATAAGAAGAGAGCAATTTGGGCACAGAAGTAGGGAGGAGGATGTCAGGAGATGATGGAGAGAGAGACTGGAATGCTGTAGTGGGAGGCCAAGGAACACCAAAGATTGCTGGTCAACCACCAGATGCTAGAAAGAGGCAAGGAAGGGTTCTCCCCTACAGGTTTTGCAGGGAACATGGCCTTGCTGACATCTTCATTTCAGACTTTTAGCCTCCAGAACTGTGAAACAATACTTGATGCTGTTTTAAGTACTTTGTGGTACATTTGTGGTACTTTGTTATGGGAGCCCTGGGGAACAGTATTTAGGAACAGAAGTGTTACAGCTATGCAAATATCTCTCAGATCTAATTCCTGTTCCAACCTTGCTTTGCAGTGACACTAACTACTTCTTCTGACTACTGTTTATATCAGTTCCCACACCATTCCCTCAGGCATCCACACGTAACACCTTGGGGTTAGTTATGTTTGTCTTTGTCCTTTGGCAGCCCTGCTCTTCCCCATTAGAACCATTGTGTAGTTCTGTTGAGTGTCTCTCTTAAATGTCTATCCATCCAATTCTCATTCCTCAGAGTTAGCCCCATTAACTTGCACGAGAATCATCCAATGATTTAGTTTTCCCCTTGGTCGTCTTCATTTAAGCCATTTGCTTCATTTTTTCTTCTTCAGAGCCATCTGTTTACCATCAGTCTATTAACGTTCTCTTTATTTTATTTTATTTTTTAATTAACATTCTTAAAGCAAATCACTATCATGTCAATACTTTGTGCAGAATCCTTTCATGATTTTCATGACCCATGGACTAATCTTTAGACAGTGTTCAAGGATTTTCTGAATTCTGCTCTAGACTGTCGTTCCAGTTGTTTTAAAATCACTGTTTTTACTTCTGAAGTAGACTCTTTAGACTGGGCTACTTGCTGTTACTCAAAGATGACCATTCCATTTCTTGACTGGGAATTTTTTTCCAGGTTTACCTGTAACATTTCTTCTTTCCTAGTCAGAAGTGACTGTCATCAAGCCTTCTCTGATGTTAAAGTGGGAGTTCTTCCTCTCCCGTGGTCCTCCGTATTACTTTGCTCCCATTATCTAGCATAGCACGTATTTGTATATAGAGCTTTACTGACTGGGAGTGCCACAGAGGTAAGGCCCAAATCAAGGCCTATGTTATAGGAGTCACTCCATGAATAAATAACAGGATGAAAGGAAAGTGAGGATCAGTTTGCTTTAGTCAACACAAAACCATTATGTCTTTTCAGTCATGGGAGATAAACAACAAAACAGTCTTTAATCAACATAAACTGCCAGAGGCATGCAGGAAAGACCAGAGAATGGAGAGAATGGACGCATGAAAACTAATTTGGCTAATGTTCATGTATCTTAGACATACTAAAAATCTGGACTTTTTGGTATTCGTGAACTGGGAAAAAAAGGGAGTAAGATGAAGGGTGTTAAAATAAAGGAATCTACAATACTTTAAGATGATGCAGTATGGGATATCTGGAAAATAAAGGAGTTAAAGAGATTCAAAAACAGAGGGAGAATGATGGTATCATCACCTGAACTGAGAAAATCAAGAGGAAGGTCAGTTAGAGGGAGGATGAGATATATTCAATTCTAGACATACTGAGTTTGACATGATAGTTGGATATGGAGATAGAATTATCCAGCAGGTACAGAGAAAGAATCAACACTCTGCAAGAAACAGAGGGGTGTGGGTGCGGGTGGGGGGAGAGGGGATCAATTTCCTCAATTAATATTAAAGACATTTGGTAAAAAGAATGGTTTAAATACTTCCTGGAGGTTGTCCATTATTAATAATGGAGAAGTAACTCCAAAAATGTCCTCTTGCTTCTCATAATAATATAAGAGGTCTCTGGATCTTACCAACATCTTATAAGAAATGCTCTTATTATTAATAATTTTACTTTTATTGATTTTAGAGAGAGAGGAAGGGAGAGGGAGAGAGAGATAGAAACATCAATGAAAGAGAATATTGATTGGCTGCCTCCTGCATGCCATCCACTGGGGATCTGGCCCACAGTCTGGGCATATGCCCTGCCTGGGAACTGAATCCGTGACCTCTTGGTGCATGGGTCGATGCTCAACCACTGAGCTACATGAGTTGGGCAATGCTTGTATTATTAAAAGTGTTCATTCAGTGCCCTTCTAAACAGGAAAATCACAAATTAGTCCAACAGGGCCAAATGCTGGTCTCTAGAAACTTAACAATTTAAGAGAGAACATGCTGGTACCTACACACGAAGCTGTGCAAATAGTAAAGGGCAGGAGAAAATATAACCATTTTCATAATTTTCAGAAAAAAAGGAAACTTCAAAAAAATTATTCATACTGTGGAAGTTCATAGACATCTTTTCTGACCCAGATTTGGCCTAATCCTTCCATTATTTCTACTTCTATTTTTTTACTCCACATGTTGTGAGAACACACATGTTGTACAACAGAGAAATAAGACTATTAAGGCTGAAAGGCAGAAGTGTTTTAGTGTGTATGTGTGTGTATATATATATATATATATATATATATATATATATATATATAAGCTCTTATGTAATTTTCACAAGAAAGCATGCACAATGAAACTTTTTAAAAGGAAGTCCTCACTCCCAGGGATTGGTAAATTTCCTAGATGGTTGGCATCAGAGAAAAGAAATGCACTGCCCTGAAATTCAAGACTGAAGACCTCTTTCCATGTAGGAATGCTGTCCCCATGACCAACTTTAAGTGCTTCTCTTTAATGCCACGGGACTCAAATGAGATGTGTGTGCACACGAGAGCTTGCATTTGAAGGGCTCAGAAAAACAAAATCAAAGTCTTCCCACTTGTGAAATGACAGTGGTTCTTCTCTCTCTCTCTCTCTCTCTTTATTTTATTTTTGCCTTTGGCCAAGTAATCTTTATCTTGGGGATAATTAGACAAAATACATCTAACAAATAAAATCAGTATAGAACCCCTATTTCTTGGCAGCTCTTGTGGACACAGCTGAAGCTTTCAGAGGTCTTTCAAAACCATGGCAACAAATGCCTTTGAAGGGTAAGCAAAGGTTCCAAATGTTTTTAATCGCTGGTGTTTTTATGCTACCACTTCAAGCATTCTTCTTTATTTTTTTGTTCATCTGATTGAAATTAAATTTCCAATTTCCCTACGAAGTGGTACTGTCCCCTGCATGGAATTGACTATTTCCATTAAAGTGGTAGAATATGAGCCCATACATAGTGCTTAAGCTCATCAACAATTCCATTAGAAAGCTCTACTTATCAGTGGCAATAATTTTGCACAAAAATTATAGATAGCCTTTAATGGGCACATTTTCAAAGGGCAACAACTAGCCCTCAAAATGACACGCTGACTTTGTTTATACAAAACCTGCCAATGGTGGCCCATGGTCTCATTCTGCCTAAATGTCTCTCTCCACTGTGGAAAGCTTCTGCTAATACCTTTAAAGTGCTGTATCTGTTTTAAAAGAGAATGGCCTGTTTCCCTGGTACTTATCAAAGAAAAGCGTCCTTTGAGATGTAGGCTGCTCACTTGTGAACTCTATATTATACTTGACTCTTTCGGAACTATGTATACAGGCTATGCTATAACCCAATTGTCTGGCTTTTTGGACTGAAAAAGAACAATGTGCAGGAAAAATCCATTTCATAAATCTACCATCCACTTTGTACAATTTTTTCTTGCTGTTATGTTAATTCTCCACTCATGTGAGTTATAGAGCAGATCTGATATTTTTTAAAGGAAAGAAATGCTTTACTTCAAAAGAGAATATGGTGGGGAAAGTGTTCCTGTTATTTTCCCCACATTTTTGTCTTCCATTAGCTGAAATAAAAGGATTTTATCTTTTCAGTTGCTAAGAAATAAAGGAACAAAGAAAATAATTGAGTTATTAAATTATAATTTTGCTGTGCAATAGATACTGTTCTCCTTATTTTCTTTGAGAAAGAATGTATGGATTTTACATTTTATCCAAACAAATGTCATCTTTACCTGGTCTATTTGGCAGTTTCAAAATCATGGATTAGGAAATACAGAGTGAATGAGTAGAGACATTTTTAAATCATCACCCAGGGCTGGGTTGTTAGATTGCATTTATCAGTATGATTATTCTTTTTCTTTGCGATTGAAATATAAGCACAATGATTTAAAAGAGTGGCTGCACCACCTCAGTGTAATTCTTTAAGTAATGTGCTTGATGTTTTCTTTATACACGAGAGAAGATAAGTTACAATTCCTAAGATAATCAGAATTCATAGTGATTTTGTTCCTTTGACACTTCAGAGTTACTAATAAGACAATTCATTTAAAGGTCTATACTACTCTGGTTTCTCTTCAGATCGTATAAAGGTACATTAAGGTGCCTGTGCCACTACTATTAACCGGTGCCACAATGATATACTATAGTCACCATGGAGATGCTTTTCCTCTTGATTTATTTTATTTTTTCTGGTTGCGAGCATGCTCATTACTCCGAGGACACCCTTCCTTTTCCTGCAGACCAGCCCTATGCTCGCCTGTCCTCTCTACCTCATCGTTCGCCATCCTTGTGCTGGTCTCCTTTCTTATCAAGCTAATTTGCTCCTTACCCAGCCCTCGTGGATTTGTTAGTTCTCTGTCTGTGTGTTCGGGTACATGCCATTCTTTCCCCTTCTCACCAACCAACCTGACTTCTAGGGGGCATTGTCTCTCTTTCACCAGACTCCATTTTTGTTTTCCTTGTTGTACTCTTAGCCCTTGTGTACATGTCTACAGGCCTCCCTGTCCCAGTGACTGCCTCCCCACCCCCCAGAGATGGCCAACTCTCTGAGCTCAGGGAATTAAAACAGATTTTTTCATGCAACAGATATTGATTGAATGGCTGTTTTATTTTAGCGCTGAGAGAAATGCAAATCCCCAAATCCAGTTAAGGATTCAGCTTGTACACAAATGGAAAGGATGTGAGTACACATGAAACCATAGAAGAGTTAAGCTCAGCACGACAGGAGGTGCCTCCACACCATCTAAACGGACAAAGCTGGTGTTAAGAGTTGACAGGAGGGAGCAGGTGCAGTGCTCTGGAGTGAATTTGAAGACATTTTGGGGGAGACAGTATTTAAACTGGTGTCTGTCCAGAGGACCGGGCAGACAATTCCACTTCCCTGTAAGTGATCTGTGGTTTTTGGTTAGTGGTTGCTACTCACTTCTGCGTGTTCAGTACTGGTTTTCTTTACTATTTGTGATATATATTTTTTTCTTTTATTGATTTTAGAGAGAGAGGAAGGGAGAGGAAGAGAGAGATAGAAACATTGATGAGAGAGAACATCGATTGGCCGCCTCCTGCATGCCCCCACTGGGGACCAGGCCCACGACCTGGGCATGTGTCCTACCGGGAATTGAACCAGCGACCTCTTAGTGCATGTGTCGATGCTCAACCACTGAGCCACACCGGCTGGACTATTTGTGATATATTTTAAAAATATATTTTACGTATATATCTGTAATGCTATAATTAGCAATAAGTCTGTTATGTATCCAGAGATTAATGGTACTTTGTTTCCAGGATGTGAAGAATGTGCTATTTTAATTTATTTTTCAACTTATTTAGGGGCAGTGGTGTAGGGATTGATGTTAGTAAAAATCTAGAAACGTTCCTCTGTAGTAATATATTATGTAGCTGTTATGGAGGTAGATGTATTTAATATTTGACGGGGAAGAAAATAGTTGGTCCCATGCTAAGACGTATTTAGGTAGGCTCAACTTAGACTCCGTAATTTTTATGTTTGCAATTTTCTTGATTCCCCCCACCCCAGTTTTAATTTTATAAGATATGTGTGAAAGGATGTTATTTTAAAAAAAAACGTCTAGAGACTTTCATTTCTAAGAGTTGACATAAAGTTTTCCATACTGTGGACCATTCATAGAATATAAACTTAGATACATCCTTTAATGTTTAAAACTGTGGCAGTAAACCTGATCTCAGAGAAGGAAGAAAATAGTTTGATGACTTTTATCAACTATAAACAGGGTGCTTGAAGGATTTCAGTTCCCCTCCCCTATTGTCTTTCCATAATACTTGATCTTCAGGTTGATACCATTGATGCAGTTGGTATGAACATATGAGATAACAGTGACATATGAGTTCAGATCCCAGAAATGGGTGCTTTCGCTCTGCCACCTGGTCTGGCTGTGTTCCTTGCTGACTCATCGTAAATCCAAGGGAGGAACTGGAGAAGCAAGGTGTGTACCAGTTCGCCTTTGGGGCCGAGGTAGCCCTGCCTTAGTTCTCATGCCATCTTACTGAACCAGGTAAGGGCAGCGGAATCACAATTCTAATTTTGGATCCATTTTTCTTAGAAGCACAAGTACTGTTAAGGGCCCTGTGTACCATATACTGCTCATAAAACCCTTCTTAGGTAGTCACTTTTTCTGAATGCAAGACCGGAGAAAAAGTTTGAGTACGAGTCAAGGGGTTCTTGTAAACATTTTCTTTTATGTGTGTGTGTGTGTGCAAACACACACATAGGTGCATATGTAAATATACATATTTACACACATATATATGAGGGAAAGAAATATGTACAAACTTTGGAAATATGTGCTATAAAATATTAACAGTGACTATCTCTGAGTGATAGGACTATGGCTAAATTTTATTTTTTTGCCTACATATATTTCTATTTTTTTTTCACAATAAGCATCTTTTACTTGTGTAATAAAAGCATTATTTTAAAATCCATGTTGTAGTTGATCAATGTCACACTAGTATTTCCTTTATTCTTTCCTCAGCAGAGAAAGATGGTTGTGTCTCTAGCACATCTTCATACCTTATTTTCAAAACATCTTTATTCTGTGCTTGCAACAGGACGAGTTCGCACTCAAGTATAGCTTTTATTTTCCTATTCATGAGCCCAAGTGAAATTGCGTCAGGTGGGCATTACCTAGCTGAAGCCAGTAAAGTATTATTTATTCTGAGTGGTTGAGAAACTAAAGCAGAGAAGGTGAAAAGCCTTTTGTTAATGAAACCAGCAGGAGTCCAGGTCTTTAGAGCAGCTGGCCAGACCAGCAAGGATGAAATATTTCAGTCATGTGGCCAAATAGTGATTGCTTACCCTGACCACACATCCCAGGAAGGAGGAGCCAGCCTTGTGGGAATGGACTTGGGTGCCACCAGCTGTTGATTACAGTTGCATGGGAATGGACCTGAAACCCTGCTGAAATGACCATCGCATCCTTTTCGTATTTCTGAAATCCCACAACATAAAAACATCTCCTTTATATTCCTAAAGGATGTCCCCACTCAATCAAAATCTTAACATTTAGTCATTCAAGAGGACTATTATTAGTAAGAGTTTTCCAGCTTTGATTTGAACGTGGCTGGATAGCCACTGACATTCCTAAAGCTGTGAATTAGAATGTGTGTGTGTGTTTTTTTCTTTTGGCTAAGGCACTAGACTATGCAGTCAGCACTTCCCAGACCTTTCAAGAATAAGGCTCACTTTGAAAGGGGATAAAATTTGAGGACATGACAGTGGTTGTACTGGTCCTCAGAGTCCCCTGCTCAAGCAAACACATCTTGCCAACAAGCTTCCGTGAGAGGAGTGGTGTGTTCCAATGCACTGCATCCTAGGTCTGCCATGACGGCTGCACACAGATGAAGAGTGTGCTGCGCATAGAGACTTGCGTACATTAGTTGAGCAGTCTGGAAGCAGTACTCGATCTTCACCTTGATTGTTTGCTCTTTGCCGTAACTTCCTGTGCCAATGGCACCAAAAGAGACTGATGACATGAACTCTAACAATTATTCTCTTCTTCATATAGACATTTTGTATTTTTTTCTTCTGAAAGTAGTTGGGTAAAGGGAAGAAAAGTCCTCTGGAAACAGCTGGAAAAATCAGCAGCCAAGAGTTATCTTTGTCTATAATGGACTAAATCACTGTAATGGTTTTATTTATTTATTTATTTATTTATTTACTTATTTTTTATTTATTTCTACAGAAGACCTTGGGGTAGAACATTTCTCGGAGACAAGGAGATGGCGCTCTGGTCTTCTGGGATGAACTATCTAAAGTCCCAGGGAGTTCTGAGCTCTGTATTGGAGGCTCGTGGCTGCCCCAGGTCAGGGGCAATGGTGTAGGGCATCTCCTGTGATAAGGTGCCCCTAGGAAGAGCTGTTTCTTCTTGTCTCAGGGCAGAAACAGAGTATTTTGTTGCATTAACTCTCAGAAATGTCAAGAGTGACTCAGCAATTTTCTTTTTGGAGATGTTAACATTTCTCACCTGACTTTTGTAATGGTGGAGCTCCTTTATCCAACTTAATTTTAGTTTTTGAGGCCACTCAGGTTTTTTTTTAAACCCTTTGTTTCACCTCTTCGACAAAGGAGCTCTTTTAAAAGGCTACTATTACTGCTACCGCCAGTAAGTGAGTCCCTTTGCTCTTGTGCAGTTTGTGGTGAGATATGCTTGAAATAGACGAGGTGAGAGGCAAAGAAAGTTGAGTGGAACTGGAGATCAATAAAGGGTCACAGGTGTGCAGTCCGGCAGGTGATGTGAGGCCTGCCCTCACCACGTGGGAAGACTGCTTTGCCCAAGAAGAGCCAGCAGCTGATTTGGAAGTAGAGTTGGCGGTGAGTCATTACAGATTGGGTTTTGAGGGACAGGAAGAGTGTGATCCTGAGATGCCAAGTCAGATTGACCGGAAGAACAGTGAGGATGATGCCTGAAAAAAAATTTAAATGATATATTTAGACCCCTGAACAACAGGAGTGGGGGATAAATTTGAGATGTGTTCTGGCCCACCACCTTGCCTCTTCATCCATTCCTGTCTGTTTTTAGTATTGGATTTGTGAGTTAATAGATTACTTCCAATTGTTTCATTCCCTCCCCCTCAAGGAGTTTAGCTTTGAATTTTAAATGGAAACAAGGTCATAATCCTACCTTGTCTGGAGCCGACCTGCTAAGGACCACCCTTTTGCTTAAAACCATAAATGCATTAGGGATTGCTGTGATTTATAGTTCATGGCATGAAGTCATTTAAATACTTAATAGAGTATTTGAAATGAAAGGAATAGAAATTAAAGACTAAATTATTTACCAAGGAATAACAGATCAGATTGATTTATTTCTGCAAGACCTGGTGGAGAGATTTGTTCCTTTTTTTTCAAAACTGGCTTTGTGTCAGTTACCAATTAAGTGGGGTGAACTATTATAAAAAGGCGTATGAGTCAGGTTACTGCAGCACTCTTCTACGACACTGCACAGGGGCTGTGATCATGGGCCGTGATCATGGGCCATCCGCTTCCTCCCTGCCTAGTGTCAGTAGGTCCAGAATGGGTCACGTTCATTGACTTTTCCCTTTTTCTTTCTTTCACCTAGTTTTTTCAACTTTCATGATTTATGATATAGAAAACAGAACAACTATTCTTCACCCTGCATGCATTTTTGTATTTTTAATCTAGATCATATTTGTTTTTCACAATTTATAAATGTAGCTAGTAAAAATGATTATTACATGAGAACTTGCTTTACAAGCTATAAATTGCTATAGGAGTAGTAGTTATCATTATTATGCTTATCAACTATGTAGTCTTAGAAAAATTATTTCATGTATTAGGACTTCTCATTTCAAGTGACCAAAATACTATTCAAAGTAGCTTTGGGCTAGGAGTAGGGCGGGCTGGGGAATGAATTTTGGTGCAAGGACTCTTGAATGTCTTAGCTAGGGGTACAGCCAGACCTCAGTGACCTGGGCCCCGTGACCCAGAGCCTGTCAGGACCCCAGCCTTGCCTCAGTTTCTCTCTGTGTACCAGCTTCATGCTCTCTGTACACCTGCCTTTTCCCAAAGGTGGGAAGCAGGCCTGGCAACAGCTGCCACACCTCCCATCCTGTGGCATCTCCCAGGTAGCAAATACTAGGGAAGGACTCTGATTGACTCAGCTTTTGTCAGAGACACACCCCTGAACCAACTGGCCACTGTCATGAGGTAGAACCCCATTTCAGAAGTGATCCTGGGGGCTCACCCTACGTAGGGGGCTGTACCAGAGAAGAGAACAGTATTGTGAGCCAGGTACCCCACTGTTACCTACTATACCTGATGTCACCAGTCTTCCATTTTCCCAATTAGAAATGGCACAGTGATTAGATTGATGGATGTAATTAGAGATCATGCTTAATCTACTGTGGGTGCTGTGTAAAGTCATTGTCATCATCACATCCAAGGGGCTCTATCAAGTTTCCTCCAATGGCTTTCTGCTCTGAAGCTACGTAGAGCAAATAGCTTACCATTTCATTGTTTGGCTTCTAAATGGATCTTTACTCCTTCTTAAACACAGATTTTCCCCCCTCATAACCAGCACCTGAAAATTACTTAACATTTCTACTACAAAACCAGAAGAAGAAAGTCAGAGTTTTGCAAACATTTCTGTGGACGTCTACCTCATATGCTTCTTTACCTTATGAAGAATGTCAAGCTTTGGAGAGCAGAGACAGTGTATCCTTGGGTCTCTTACTATATCAAGTATATAGCTTCTTGCATATAGCTGAGACTCAAAATTCCTTGAATAAATGAATTTTCTTCTTCTTCTTCTTCTTCTTCTTCTTCTTCTTCTTCTTCTTCTTCTTCTTCTTCTTTTTTTACTGCCACATCACTTCTTTTGTAAAAATTTTGACTAGACTTCTCTTACTTAAAATATATTTTAAAAAAGGAAAGGTATAGTATTTTAGAGGCAAATGCTTTTTATTTTTATTATTTATTTAAAATATGGTTTTATTGATTTTTTAGAGAGAGAGGAAGGAGAGAGAGATAGAAACATTGATGTGAGAGAGACACATCGATCGGCTGCCTCCTGCATGCCCCCTACTGGGGATCAAGCCCACAACCCAGGCATTGCCCTGACCTGAAATTGAACCGGGACCTCTCAGTCCATGGGACCATGCTCAATCCACTGAGCCACACTGGCTGGACGAGGCAAATGCTTTTTAAATTAAAACTTCTTGGATATATAAAATTATTGCAGGAGACTTTAATTTTTATTTTTTTCTTTATTGATTTTAGAGAGAGAGAAGAAAGTAGAGGTAGAGAGAGAGAGACACATCGATGAGAGAGAACATTGACTGGCCGCCTCCTGCATGCCCCCCACTGGGGATCAGGCCCACAACCTGGGCATGTGCCCTGACCGGGAATTGTACCAGTGACCTCTTAGTGCATGGGTTGATGCTCAACCACTGAGCCACACTGGCTGGGCCTTTTTTTTTTTTTTTTTTTTTACTTTTCCTTATGTTGGGGTAAGGTTAAGTAGTCCATCATCAATCTTGCTATGTCTCTGATAGTGATAACAAAGGGTATAATCTCTTTCTAGGAGAACATTTCCAAAGAGTGGGCTCTACTTCTAAGCTAGCCTAGCATTTTGTAGTACATTAGGAAAAAACAACAACAACTTTCTAATAACCTTTATAATTGCCACTTCAAAATGGGAATTAGGACTGGCACAAAAATATTAATCAATAGAGAGTAGATTTCAAAAAGGTAATTATTCCAAATTTAACACTTGAAATGTATTCTGTTACATAAAATAGGGTTCCCCTTTCTTGTTCTTTACGCGCAGTTAGGATGATTCAGGTAGCTGAATCAGATTTGGAGTTCAGATTGCCTTAATAGTTTGGGGCTTACTCCTGACCCTAGATGACTTTTGTTCTTTATCTTCTGGGTAGGAGAGGCAGCGTGTCCACTCTGACGCCCAGCAGTGAGTTACTAGGCTAGTTTTTAGCTCTTGTCCCAGAGACATGCTATGACTTTCCCACATTCCTGGACAGCTTGGCTGGGATTCTCAGTTGTTTGTAAAGGTGTTTGAATGTATTTTGTTAAGAGGCTTGAATAAATGGCGATTTTTCTTACATTTTTGGCTTGCTTTTTCAAGTGTTCAAGTGGTTTCCAGGTCTGACATTGGGGCTTGTGCTGATTAGAGTGATTTTTTTTGGATAAGATGAAGTATTTTGGATGATTTATACTGAACTACATAAATGTAGCCTAGCAAGTTATACGATTTGAAGAGAATTAGTTAAGTATACAACAGGATTGCTTAACTACTAAGGAAATGATAGGTTACTATGGATTGCTTTGGGAGTATTGTTGTTTAGATGCTGTCCCTGCAAATCTGAGCTCTGCTGGCCTGGAGATTCAGCACCTAATGACTACGGTTAACATTTAATCTGTCCTCGCTCCGTACCAGGCTCTGTGTTACAGGATTTAAATGCATCATCCCATGGAATCCTCCACAAAAGTCTAGGAAGTCAGTGTGATAATTACTCTCATACAGATGAGGAAACAGAGCAAAACGAGCGTGGAACACAGCTAGTCAGACTACAGAGGCCATGTGTTCTATTAGCCATGTGTCTCTTGCCTTCCCCAAGGGGAGGGATGCTTCTGAAAGTGACACTGGAAGCAGGGCTGCCACCTGACCATAGCTGGCCCCTTGTCCTGCTGGGTTTACAGGGAAGAAAAGGGGGACACAGAGTTGGCTGGGGTTAGACCTACTTGCTAAGGGGAAATGGGACTATTCTCACGCACTGGGCAGGACCCAGACACCCGGTGTGCCTGTTTTTATCCCATTGGGCCTCAGATAGAGGGTAATGATGAGCCCTCCGGGATAAAGGTTTGGGTCAGTGGAAGCAAGGGGTGCCTGGCAGCAGAGTTACAGGTAAGGGCTGGCTCTGGGACAGGAGCAGGGACAGACCGGAGCCTCTGCCTGCTGTTTGGGCGTCTGCTACTTGTTATTTGCTGCAATGTCTGAAGATTGAAAACCACAGCTCACACTTAGCCTCTGTCTTGTTCTTTATTAGAAAAATGTGGTAATTTTCTCTTGCTTAACAGGGTCCTGGTGGTTAAGTTTATTGCCTAGTCTGTGGATTTCAGAGCAGAGCGAAATAACCACTGGATGGGATAATGGTAGCAGAACCAGAAAAGAAATGAAATTGTTTGTGCTGGGCTGGTGTTGGTCAGAAATTTTTAAGATACTCTTTTGATTATTCAAACAACAAAAAAAGCTAATATACATGGTTAAATGGTAAACAGTACAAGATGGTACATGATGAAAAGTTAAGGACTTCTAGTTCCATACCAAAATCCACATTTCTTTTCTCCAGAGGATAAGCACTAGGAACAGTTTCTTTAAAAAAATTACATATATGCCCTGGCCGGTTTGGCTCAGCAGTTAGAGCATCGGCCCGTGGACCAAAGAGTCGCAGGTTCGATTCTGGTCAATGGCGTGTACCTTGGTTGTGGTTTGTCCCCAACCCTGGTCGGGGTCGTGTAGGAGGCAACCAGTCGATGTGTCCCTCTCATGTCGATGTGTCTCTCTTTCCCTCTCTCCTACTCTATCTGAAGATAAATAGAAGAATATCCTTGGGTGAGGATTAAAATAAATTACATATATAGATATGTATATTTTGATAACATAAGTGGCATTATACTGTATACATTATTCTGTGTCTAGCTTTTCTCACTGAATAATATATATATAGGAGAAATATTTATATCAATACATAGAGGTTTAATTAAAAACATTTTTTTTCTTTATTGACTTTAGAGAGAGCGGAAGGGAGAGGGAGAAAGAGAAACATCGATGAGAGAGAACATTGATTGGCCGCCTCCTGCATGCCCCCTACTAGGGATTTGGCCCACAACCTGGCCATGTGCCCTCACTGGGAATCGAACTGACAACCTCTTGGTGCATGGGTCAACGCTCAACCACTGAGCCATACTGGCCGGGACAGGTTTTATTTTTTTAATGGCTGTATATTAGTCCATAGTAATACCTTCTATTGGCACTAAGTTTTATGGTTGACCAAAGATTTATATATATTGTCTCTCTGGGCCTCATAGGAGCCACTAGGGAATATCAAAAGGCCCAGAGTGGTTACCTGGTTCACCCAGGAACACACAGTGCCTAGGACTCAAAGACAAGTCAATGCCCTGGCACTGTGACATTCCCTCATGTGCCCCTACTCCTTCCATTCAGGGCCATGACCACAAGTGGAGGTCAGTGCTTGGGAAGCAGTAAAAAAGTGCCAATGTGGCACCCCAAGAAGCCAGAGGAAGAGGAAATGTGGACCTCAGGAAAGTGAACAAAGAGAATAATCCAAGTTTAGAACTGGAAGAGGTCCCAGTGATGAGCAGATCCTTCCTGTTCCTTCTACAGAGGAGGACCTGGGGCCAAGACATCCACCAGCCTGTCGAGGCCACGTAGTGTGGTCATTTTCATTCCTGAGGCTCATTCTGGAGAGAGGAGGAAAAGAGACTCTAGGTTTTTCCAGACTCTCTTGTTCTCCTCAGCTAGAATGCAGTGTGGACACTCTTGAGAAATAAGGAAACTCCTTCGTAGCACCATGAAGTGGTCCATCTGAGAGAGTGCTCCCCACAGGGCAGTAGGACCATCCAGACTTGAGCTGTCTGATGCCCAGGCAATGAGGATTTCAATGCCACCCTGCCTCCCACCCCTTCATTTCCTGAGCATCTGGTATTCACACATCTCTCTCTTTTTTTAAAATATGTTTTTATTGATTTATTTTGGAGAGAGAAATAGAAACATCAATGTGAGAGAGATACATTGATTGGCTGCCTCTTGCACGCCCCCTACTGGGGACTGAGCCCGCAACCTGGGCATGTGCCCTGACTGGGAATCAAACCGGCACCTCCCAGTCCATGGGATGATGCTCAATCTTCTGAGCCACACAACTCTTCTCCAGGCTGCAGGGCTATTACAGTACATGTGGAAGAAACTCCCAACCATGGGGACTACCAACTACATGAGATAATCTGTGCTACTGGCTTAAATTTACCATGCAAATAAGTCAAATAAATACAAAACAATTCTCCTCATGCATAGGCTTTATTTGATCAAACAACCATCCTGTAAATACGATGAATGAAACCCGCATCCATTTATTTTTACTTGTTAAGAGAAGTTATTACTGAAGCTGAGAAAGTATACTAGTAGTTACTTCTAAGTCTGACAGACTCCCCGTGGGTTTATTTCGTCACTTTTGAAGTGGACTTAACAAAGAAGAATGACCGAACTCATGTGTTAAATGTGCTAGAAGACCATTGAGTCATAAGGTCCTGCATCTTCTTTCATTACTTTTATCAGGATGCCTGAGAAGAACTTTGCCTGGGGACTTAATTTTGGAGGCCTCCTGAAGATGAATGAAACCCCCTATTTAGCAGTTAGAGGGGCAAAAGTCTACAAGGGAACATTCAGGTGTGACAGGTTGAAGGACATTCATATAGTACACCACACAGGTCTTAGTAAACATGGTCTTCCAATCTCTCCTACAGCATTGCAATGGCTGTAGGAGAGGGAGGGTGGGAGGATGGGACAGTGTACTTAGTCATTCTAGAAATCCAGGGCATAAAGCACAACTCTGCTCAGGGTATCTGAGCTTTACCCTCTTGCTCTGATCACCAGACCATTCATTTTCCTCTTACTTGCTTCTTCAGCTTTGGACAACGACAGTTTGAAATTGTTTCTACTGCTGTTGGACACCAGTGTCCGGACTTTAAATGACCCCAGGTAGAAAAAAAGCTTGGAGAACCACCTGCAAACAATTGAACAGAGCAAAGGAGAGGGGTCTAGAAGTGAGCTGAATGCTGCCTGGGTCGAACTAATCATACCAATTTTCACACTGCTCTCCTTTGTTTGATGCTTACCTATTGTCCCTGAAGGAGCAATTTCGGAATGTCCTTTCTTGGGCTGTGGAACCGAGCTTGCTATTTTTTGAGCCCTAAGAGGCCTTCTTGAAAGCGGTTCGTTGTCTCAGGTATTACAATGAGATGGTGGTCACTGACTGCATTATGTTTTCCTTTATTGCAGCTGTTGGTTTGGTTCTGTGCCAGGTGCTTAAAACAACTGTGGTTTTACATCTGGTAAGCGAGGCTGGACAAGGAGAGGGATCATGTCATTGCGCGGGCCAAGATTTTCAGCAGACTGGGGTCTGCCAAGGGCAAATGGATAGAGGATTTCCTCTTTACTTCATTTTCATTTGGAAAAAGAAACTCTCCGGGACAATTATCCTTCCTAGAATTCCTTTAAATGGTTTTCCTTTAACATAAACTCTGATGCAAGTAACATTTTTGTTTCACTTAAAAATAAAGGTAAAATGCCAGTTGAAGGTGGTGGTGTCACTGATAAGACATCCTAGGATTAACGAGCTGTGAAAAGACAATTTGGGATGCATTATTGTCATGCCGTCTTTATTTGTACGTCATTACGTACAGATGTGGTTGTGAAATAGTTCAAGCCGTGGCACACTGAATGTTCTCACTGGAGTTTCAGGAATGTGTTCAATGAGAGAGCCAAATTCAGTTTCATTTTGTTTGGCTCATTACATTGGCTGTAAATCAGAGAATATTCACTCTACCATCTGAGTCAAAATTTATTTCCAAACATAATACAGTAATTGTTCTTTCATAGAATGTAAATTCCTTATTTATTTCATCAATACCTTTCTTTCTACTTTCTCTCTCTCTCTTTTATGCTGGAATGGGCTGAATGGTTTTCAGGAAGGTTTTGATAATGTTATGTCATGCTCGACTGATGAATGTATTTCATATGGTTCATTTCTCATGTCTTTAATCATAGGAGTGTTAGGTTCTGGAAGTAATTTTGTTGTTGCTTCTGAAATGCCCTCCTATATATGATATAGTCATTACATTAAGGAATTCGATTTTTATTACAGTTCCAAGTCTAACAATGTTTAGGCATTCAGGTTCAGTAGCTATGGAGTTCTTTCCGCGTCACTAACCCTACTGTGGTGTTCCTGCAGGAACAGGACTTGAGAGTAAGACAGACCTGGGTTTTAATGGTGGCTCTGCCATCTACTAGCCAAGTAGCCTTGAGCAAGTTCATTACTCTCTTGAAGTCTCAGTTTCTGCTTCCATAATGTAGGATCACAGTAGCCTAACTCACCAGCTTTGATGCTGAGATGAGATGAGTTAAAGGGCTAAAGTCACCTCGTGTGGTCCTGGTCCATGGAAACACCTGGCCAGTCTGTTAGCCAGTCCTGGGGCCCAGTCACACAGAAGGTAATCTGCAGGCCAATTGCAAACGAACAGCCTGGATTCCTTTTCCTGCTCTGCCTCATGTGGATACTTCCTGTACCTCCCACTTCATTAAAAAAAAAAAAATTGTGGTAAAATCGACATAACAAAATTGATCATTTTTAAGTGTACAGTTCAGTGGCATTAAGTACATTCATCACTGTCCATTTCCAGAACATTTTTAATATGTTTTTTTTTTAAACCCTAACCCAAGGATACTTCTCCATTTATCATCAGATAGAGTGGGAGGGAGGGAGAGAGAGAGAAACATCGATGTGAGAGAGATACATCAACTGGTTGCCTCCCGCAGGATCCGATCAGGGCCATGGACAAACCACAACTGAGGTACGTGCCCTTGACTGGAATCGAACCTGAGACTCATTGGTCTGGGGCTGATGCTCTAACTGCTGAGCCAAATCAGCCAAGGCTCCAGAACTATTTTTATCATCCCAAATGGGAATTGTACTCATTAAACAATAGTTTCCAAGTTCCTCTTCCCCATAGTTCCTAGCAACTGCTGGTCTACTTTCTATCTCTGTGAATTTGACTACTCCAGGTATTTCATATAAGTGGAATCATTCGGTATTTGTCATTCTGTGTCTGGCTTATTTTAATTAGGATAATATCTTCAAGGTTCATCCATGTTTTAGCATGTGTTAGAATTTGATTTCTTTTTAAGGCTGAATAAAATTCCATTTGATGTATGCACATGTTCTCATCTATCTGTCCGTGGGCATTTGGGTTGTTGCTACTTGTTCACTATAGTGAATAGTGCTGTTATGAACATGAGTGTACAAATATCTCTTTGAGTCCCTGCTTTTCATTATTTTGGACATATACCAGAAGTGGAATTTCTGGATCATGTGATCTCCAACTTCATTTTAACATGACTCCCATACTTCAGAATAGCCCATTGGGTATTTGCTTGTTGGTGTGCTACTAACATCCCCAATACAACATTCTTAAAATTGTTCCATTCCTCTTCTCCCCACCCCCTCCCATATCAGATCCTGTTTCTGATTAATATTAAGAACAATTTTTAAGATGCTCTGGCACAAACCGCCAGAATATTTGACTTCCTCCTCCTCCTCTAGCCCCAAGAATTTGGCAAAGCTATTTCAAGCTTCTTCACATCTACTCTCTGCCTCATCTACTCAGGGATGATTAGTGCATATTTTGGTATGATTTTTTTTGTTGTTGTTGTTGGCTTCACTTGGAATACTTTTAATCCTTCACTGTTTAATGGAAATCACACACTCCCATTTTCATTAAAAAGTCTTTTGAACTCTCATTTCTACAACAGAGTCCCTACCAGTTTTTCTTTTCTTCTTGCTAGTGGGCTCCAATGACATGCTGTTTGGACCTGTTCTCCAGTTTTACCAGACAACTTCCATAATACTCTTCCCTTGGATCATGGAAATGAATGTGTGTGGCATGACCCAGATAAGGCATCCCTCAGAAGTCGGGGGTTGGAGTCGATGGATATCACGCAGGAAGCCAACATGTTTCTCAGTGTGCAAGGGAGAGCAAGACTTCTGTTCCTCCATACAATCATGTGCAAGAGGGTTGGACCTTTCATTTCCTTCATGTGATCTAAGTCAAAATGTATTACCCATAGAATTTGATGTTGGTTGGGCCTTACACAGTATTTATCCTGCAGATATGTTAACTAGAAGACAATAACATTGACTCTATTAATTCCTCACTTTTTACTTCTTTATGCCTAAGCTTCTTAAGAAACAGAACACTCAGTGGTCACATGGTTGTAGACAGTCATTGCCTCTGGAAAGCAGATAAAGTTCCTTTTGGGCAGGTTGGCCTTCCATGTATGAAAGCTGTTAGAAAGCATGAGTTTGAGGGAGACTTTTCTTTAAAAACCTATGTCTGCCACTTGCTTGCTGTGTGGCTTAGAACAGGTTTTATAACTTTTATCATCGTTTTGCACTTCTAAAATGGAGATTAATATAATTTATTCCTGATAAAGATGCTGGATTAAATAAAAGTATCCACATTTAGCACAGTGCTTGCACATCACGATTGGTACCCAGAGAGTGTTGGTCATACTCTCTCAAGCAGTTGCCTCCCAGACAGGAAGTGAGCAAAAGTGTGAAATGAACAAGCGGAGGAGAAATATCTGCTGGACGCTCCCACTCAGGTCAGGGCGGTTACTGGTTTAGAGACCAGTGGTTTGAAAATTCATGAGCAGATCCTTATTATCTTCTCACTGCTTAGACTCAAAACTATGTTTTCTGTACCTTAACACCTAAAGAAAAAATATAAACCATTTCCTGACTAAAAAGTCACAGATTTCCTTTTGACCAAATTTGTGCAGGGTCCTGTGATTTCATATCAAATTTAAAACTGCATTTCCTACTCTATATACAGACACATTGATACTTAGAAGCAGAAAGAAATATGAATTTTGACATCATATTTGTCACCTTAAACTGTTTGTGTACAGCTCCTGGATACTTCGATTTCTAATAAATACCAGTTAATTTCATGCAAATATTCAATGAGAAACTTTAATAAGAGACAGTAAAAGTAGCCAAGCAGGTATAAAAGAATAGGACTTTGAAGATAAAATATTATTTTGTTGGAAACCTCCAATGAGGCTTTTAGATAGATTAGCTAAAATTGGCTTTTATTTGATTTGTGGATGCTTAAACATTGGAGAGTTCATTTATCTCTAATTTGAGAATTCATTTTCATTTCCATGCCTTAAAAATCTGAACAGTTAGCTAAATGCTCATATGTGCTTTAAGAAATGTTGTGTTTATTCCTTAATGGTGCAAAACCCTTTACTAGTTTTCATACTTGGATTTTGGTCTAACCTCATGAAAGTCTTCTTTATTTTAATACATTTTCCCCCCATCAGTGTACTGTGTCTGTATTTATTGAGCTCATTTTTTTTGTTAATCCTTACCTGAGGATATTTTTTCCATTGATTTTTAGAGAGAGTGGGAGTAAAGGAGGGGGCAGGGGAGGGGAAGAAGAGAGAGAGAGAGAGAGAGAGAGAGAGAGAGAGAGAGAGAGAGAGAGAGAGAAAGAGAGAAAAACATCAGTGCGTGAGAGACGTATCAATTGGTTGCCTTCAAATGCCCCCACTTGGGATGGGGATCGAACCTGCAACTCAGGCATATGCTCTTGACCAGGAATCAAACCTGCCACCCTCCAGTGCACGGGCCAACACTCTCACCACTGAGCCACATTAGCCAGGGCTTGAGCTCATTAAAAAAAATCGCAGAATAAGAGTTGATGTCATATACAGTGAACTTCTTTTTGTCATGAAGTAAATCTGTGCATGCTTTCTTCTGTGTGTTGCAAGCTAGTGGAGCACTTGGAAATGCATCAATTAGAGATAGAAATAGTTAGAAAGCACAGTTCAAGTATAACTTCTGATTCCACAGTAAAAAGTAGTAAAATAAATATAACAATGCTACACACTTATATCATAGAACTGCATTATTGAGGTAAATTGATGTTCATCTTTATGTAATATGATTGAATCAACATTCTGAGTATCCTTATCTTCAACCATGAAGCCACGAGTAGCACACTGTGTACTTTATCATCTGTCACCTAACAGTCCACATAATCTATTGTGTAGGAAACCCTTCAGTCAAGATGTGCCTCCTCCCCTACTGAAATGTTGATGTTGTTAACAATTCATTTATAAGAATTTTAATTTTCTATGGGAAGTAATAAAATGGACCCATTATATTCTCAGCCAAACCTGTTCTTTGGTAATAGAGGTGAGCAGGGAGATGAATCGAGGAAGTTATTCATCACCTTGTGGGGTTGAACTTCAGGAATGTCAAAGTAGAAGTTCAAAAAAAGTTAAAATACTACGAAAATAAATCATCATTAGTGGAATGATCCATATTAAAGTACATACATAACCAAAATGTTAGAGGAAAAAGTGACATTTTAATTCAGGTAAGCATCTCTATAAAGAAAAAGCTTTGAAATAATTAGACTATGTGGGTTTTTATTTGGGTACAATCATAAAATGCACTCATATTAGAAAACCAGCAAGGCATCAAAATAAACACAGTGGTGGAGATGATTCGTGGGTAATACAAGATCTTATTTCTTACTTCTTGTCTCCTTGCATCTTTGAAGAGCTGCTCCTTTATGCTCAAGTGTGGCTCCAGCCAGTGTTGAAGAGCAGACTCATCTCTCCCTCTCCCTCTCCCTCTCCCTCTCCCTCTCCCTCTCCCTCTCCCTCTCCCTCTCCCTCTCCCTCTTCTCTTCCCTCTCCCTCTCCCTCTTCTCTTCCCTCTCCCTCTCCCTCTATCCCCTTCCCCCTCCCTCTCTCCCTCTCCCTCTTCCTCTCTCCCTCTCCCTCTCCCCCTCCCTCTCCCTCTCTTCCCTCTTCCTCTCACTCTCTCCCTCTCTCCCTCTCTCCCTCTCCCTCTCCTCTTCCCTCTCCCCTTCCCTCTCCCTCTCCCTCTCTCCCCTTCCCTCTCCCTCTTCCTCTCCCTTTCCCTCTCTCCCCTTCCCTCTCCCTCTCCTCTTCCCTCTCCCTCTCCCTCTCCCTCTCCCTCTCCCTCTCTCTCAGCCGGTTTCATTGTCCTCACACCATCCTTAGGACCAAGTCTTGCTTCTATGGACCTGAGTTTTGAGGTCCTGGGGTGTCACAGTCATTGCTTTGCTCAGGACAATCATCTTCTCAGTCGTTACTTCTTCTATAGAACTCCAGTGTGCCCCCTCAAGAGGTCTGTGCTCCACAGGTGGGATTGGGGTGGGGGGTGAGGGGTAGCACAGAGCTTTTGCAACTCCATTTTGTTCCGATAGCAAATACTTGTTGAGCTTTGCTATGTGCTTGAGAATGTACGGGGCACAGGATAAATGGTGATACATGAGAGAGATATAGTCCATCCCTTGTCAAGCCTAAAGTAACCGGGGCTGAGACAAGCAATTCAAGCCTGTTATAGTAAGCACTGTGGCAGTACAAATGCTAAGCATTGTTGGAGGGACAGAAGAGATTTCCTGGAGGAAGTGGCAGCTGGACTGACATCCCTGAAGGATGAAAAGGAGTCAATTGGACCAGGAGGAGAGAAATTGTATTTCTACAATATCCCAGAGGTGGGAGGAACAGAAAGACAGGGCTAGAACTGGGGTGGGACTTGGTGCTGAGAGATGAGGCTAGGAAGAGCAGGAAGGGCTGATCAAGAACATCTTTATAAGCTGTCTTAAGGCATTTCGATTTTATCCTTAGAGATGTGAGGACTCTCAGAATATTAAAGCCAGAAAGTGACACATGATGGTGTGTGTGATTTTAGGAAAATCACTGGCAACCTGGTGGGAATGATTGGCGGGAGAAGGCTGGAGGCAGGGCATGGCTTAGTGGACTGTTGCCATGATCTGGGTGGACGATGGTATGCAGTAGGGTAGTGATGATGGACCCGGAGCAAAATTGATTTTGCCTTGGAAAAGTATTTTAAAATAACTGATTTGATTGGTGTGGACATGTGGCTGTGGGGTTTGAGTGAGAAAAAAGGTAGAGTCTAGAATAACACCCACGTCCTAGGTTTCGCGGTGGGGTCGTGAATAGGAACAGGTTGCTGAGGGAAGAAGGTGGTCAGGTGCATTTGAAACACGGCTCTCGTGAAGAGTCCGATGCAGTCAAGCCTAGATGGACTAGGTTAGTGGGGGTACAGGTGTGAAGCTCAGTGGAGAGATTTGGCTGCCAGAATGCACTGAGGGAAAATGGGACAAAAGGAAGGTTACATGACATTAAATTCCTCTCAGCTGCTGCTTGTTTCATTTTCTTTTTTCAGCTTTATTGAGGTATAGTTGACAAATAAAACTATACAGTAGTTAAAATGCACACTGTGATCATTTGATATACGTATACATTGTGAAAGGATCCCTCGCTGAGTTAGTTAACACATCCACAACCTCCTATTTACCCTTCTTTTGGTGAGAATGTTTAAATTCTACTCTTAGCAAATTTCAATCATGTAAGAGTCTTACCGACTATAGTTGCCATGTTTATTTATTTATTTATTTTTTTATCTTCACCCGAGGACATTTTTTCATTTTTTGTTCAGATAAAGTGGGAGGGAGAGAGAGGAAGAGAGAGAGAGAGAGAAACATCGATGTGAAAGTGACACATCGAGTGGCTGCCACCCGCACGACCAACCAGGGCCGGGGACAAACTGCAACTGAAGTACATGCCCTTAATGGGAACCGAACCTGGGTCTCTCTGGACCGCAGGCCGATGCTCTAACAGCTGAGCCAAACCGGCCAGGGCATAGTTGCCATGTTATACGTTAGATCCTCAGACTCCACTCTTCTTGTAACTGCAAGTGTGTACCCTTTCATCAACCTCCCCCCATTTCCCCCACCCCCTACCTCCAAGGCCCTGGCAGCCACTTTTCTATGAGTTCCACTTGTATTTATAATAGATTCTACATATAAGTGATACCATGAAGTTATTTGTCTTTCTCTGACTTATTTCACTTAGTAGAATGCCCTCCAGGTTCATCCATGTTGTATCATTATATGACAGGATTTCTTTCTTTTTTGAAGGCTGAGCAGTATTCCATCTTCTTTATCCCTCCATCCACTGGTGGGTGCTTCGGTTGTTTTCATGCCGTGGCTGATGCGAGTAGTGCTGCAGAGAACATGGTGGTGCAGCTGTCTCTTCAATACCCTGATTTCCTTTCCTTTGGGTAAACACCCAGCAGTGGGATTGCTGAGTCATAAGGTAGTTCTAGTTTTCATTTCCTGAGGCTCCTCCACACTGTTTTCCACAGTGGCCGCCTCAGTGGCCACCCCCGCCAACAGTGCTCAAGGGTTTCCTCGTCTCCACATTCTCACCTGCTTGTTTTAATGTGCTCTTTTCATATTTCTTTTGAATCTTGGGATATAAGTTGTTGCTTATTTTTATAATTCACAAAGATAGACTTTCTCTGGGATGATAATAATGCAAAAACAGCTGCAACGAAAGAAGAAAAATCAGAAAAGGAAGAACAAAATGTCAAGAGAAAGAATCCCAGGGAAGCCTGGGGAAAAGCTGTTGCCCCAGGAGCTGTGGGTGACCTGCCTACTTCTGCCCACAGAGGTCTTCTCGTCCCACTCTTCAAGTTTCCTGCATACGTTTCACTTTGCTTGCTCTCCATTCCCAATTATTCTAGCCCTACATTGGCCCAAAGGCTTTCTAGATTTATTTTTTGGTGGGTAAGGAAATAATGATTATGTCTCCAAAACTTCACCTGAACCTCACATCTTGGCTTCTACCTTTTATGCTTCATCCAGGCCTGTGCAAAAGAAACTTTTGGGCCAACCTGGTCATAGGCACTCAGAGTTCTTCAGTCTCTTCAGTCAAAACGCTGTATGCTTCATAAATACCATTGCTGTGAGTTGTTTTTTAAAAAAAATTAACTCCACTTCAGTTGAAGGATTTTCTCATGCATTGTTTTCACAAGACTAAATAATAACATTTAAAAAGAAGTTTCTTCTTGAAGACACTTAAATCAGTTGCTTTAATAACATACCTTTACCAAGTTATACTCATTAGGAAACATAGATGTGTGTTGTTTTCCTTCTTCGGATGAAAGTTGAAGACTTGCAAATAGTTGTGAATGGTGTTTGGTTAAGAAAAAATTTGTTTTAATTGTATATGTCAAATATGTGCCTATTAATTTTTTCTTGTAGCTAGTTTATAAGAAAACGTAGCTTTGTCACAAAAGGTTTGTGTTAGGAACATGATTCTGTAGTTTGTGTTGTTAAGGGATGAATTCAGTTGCACAAATCCAGAAAGTTTTATGTGTTAAACATGTTAGTTCAGGAATTTCATGTGGTTCCATAAAGATACACATCTACAAGGGATGGCCAATCCAAACAGCATTTAGCCAGCTGGCCTCTGACCCAGTTCAGTTCTCCCATCTTGTGGCTTGCAAAACAACCGGCTTTTGGGAGAGAGAGTGAATCAAAGTAATTTTGGGTTCAAATGATTATTGACTAGTTTTTTTCTGAAGCTTAAAATAAATTGATTTTTTTTAGAGTTAAAATAAATCAACATGTACTGCATATAACACCATAGTGTACTCTTCTGAGGTGTCAGAAGAGTACACTTTCTGCTTAGAGTTGACCTCTGCCCAGGTAAATTTGTTTCTGGCTCTATTATTTTTCCAATTTGTCCCTATTAATAAGGATAATCCTAAAAATAATAACTATGTCTGGATATTTGAGGCAGTGTGTGGTCTCTTATTAGAGTTACAAGTTTATAACTCTGCTGAGTAGTTGGCTGGTTCCTATTATACAGTTGAAGAATGCAGATGTTAATTTGATCTGACACCTGTTTGTACAAGGGCTTTTATAATGCATATCTAAAGATGGAGAACCAAGTTTTATGAGACCAACAATTCTTGTAAAGTCCCCACTCCACTCTATTCTAATTGGGCTGACCCTTACACTGAGTAAAGAGCAAAGAGTTCTGTGGCTAAAACATTTCACTATATCTTGCATCTTGCCCTTTGTAAATGGGAAAATAGAGACTTAGTAGAGACCCTGAATTAGAGAGTGGAATATTCCCCCCCACCCCTTATTTTTTCAAATAGGACGCACATTTAAAAATAGTCATATATCATCTCCTGAGTCTAAATTCAGGACGTTTCCCCAAGAGACATAAGAATTTAGACTTATATAAATGGACTTCTTCGTAAAAACATGCCAGTGTTTAGTATTTTATGAAGTTTAATATTCTGTAGGCTATACATCAGACATTTTTTTGATGAATAAAGACTTTCTAAATTTTGGAGCAGAAACTTCATGTAGGCAATTGGATATATGCACCTGGAGCTCAGAGAAGAGGCTTGGACTGGGAATATGCACTTAGGAATCATCTGCATTTAATGACACTGGAGATCATAAGTGTGGAATAGATTCTTTCACGGGAGAACATAAAGTAGTAAAAAGAGAAGAGGACCCGACACTGAACCTTGGGCAGATTTGGCTTAACGTTGAGTGGTGAGTCTGCAAACAATACAGGGTAGCCATAGTCTGAGAGGTAGAGGAACTCTGGGAGAGTTTTCTGTGATGGAAGTTAAAGGAAAAGAGAAAAGCATGTTTCAGGAGGAAGGGAGGAATCATTTGATGCTTCTGACAGATCAAGTATAATGTGGACTGAATATCTGTTGGATTAAGCAATAAGAGTCCCTGGTGATATCAGAGAAACTGCTTTTGTAGGGCAACTAAGGTGGAAAACAGGTTGGCATGGGTTGAACTGTGCAGGAGAGGGGAGGAAACAGGATTCCTGGAGTGTAGACATCTCTGAGGATTTGAGTTGCTAGTGAGGGGCAGGAGATAAGATGGAAGTTCAAGAGTGATGTGAGGTCGAGGGAGAACCTTTTTGTGGGATAGACTTGCATGTGGCAAAAGCCAATGAGAAAGAAGCATTTGAGCAAGAGAAATTCAAAAAACAAGAGAGAAAAGAAAGACGATTCATGGTAAGGTAAAATAGCAACAACAATACTAGTATTTATTGAGTGCTCACCACATCCAGGACACGGTGGTAACGCTTCACATGTATCCTCGCATTCAATTCTAAGAATGATGTTATGTAGTGGCTACCATTGGTTTCTCTAGGTTAAAGAGGGCGAAAGGCAGACCTCGGGATGGTTATGACTTGCTCAGTGTCCTCTAACTAAGAAGTGATGGACTAACTTATTCACTTAAGGACTGAACTTTGCCAACGTCCAGCTCACCACCCTGACTCGCATTTAGGTGTTCAAGCTGCATTTGAATACCTACTTGAAGGTTCTTTAAATTGTGTTTAAGAAGGCCACTTTGAAGCTCTCTGAAAGTTCTAAGTATCATTCTGACAACAATTTTACCGAGTGGCCTGGTCAAAAAAAGAAAGGTTTTATCTGCTGAGAGAACCTAACCTTGTGAGTGTATATAAAACATCATGCCTCAAAATATAAGCTGTGTGAACTGAAGGTTATTTGTCCAAAGAAGTCCCAAAGCACTTGGCTGAGGCAGAAATTAAGTCTAGGAGGATTTTTTTTTTTTTTAACACTTATAAAAGGACAGAAAAAGGCTGGTGGGCTGAAGTAACAACATAGTAAGGCCAAGCTAGTGATATGAAAACATCCTCCAGACAGCTTTTCTGTAGATTCTGACTGGCTAAGTTTCCTGGAAAAAAAAAAAATTAATTCTGTCCTCTTGCTTTTAATAGGACATAATGACTACATGTGTCCGGCCACCAACCAGTGCACAATCGATAAAAACAGGAGGAAGAGCTGTCAGGCCTGCCGGCTACGCAAGTGCTACGAAGTGGGCATGATGAAAGGTGGTAGGTACCTTCGCCATGGTGCCCACTCCCCGTGGATGTCCGTGTCGTGGATGTCCGTGTCCGCCCCTGGTGCTGGTTCTTTCTATCCCAGTCACTGTGGGAGTCTAGTGCTTTCTCGTCTCATGAGTTTCTTCTATTCTTATTTTTCTTTGCAACAAAAGTATTTTTATAATACATTTTATTTAAAAAAATAGGAAGTGGCTGGAACTGGAGATTCTAACATGGCATTTTGTGTTGTATAATTTAAATGTAAGTAATTAATTATTTTTTGTTAATCCTCACCTGAGGATATTTTTCCATTAATTTTTGGAAGGGAGGGAAGGGGGGAGAGAGAGAGAGAGAGAGAGGGAGAGAGAGAGAGAGAGAGAGAGAGAGAGAAACATCATTGTGAGAGAGACACATCGATTGGTTGCCTCCTGCATGACCCGATCGAACCTGCAACCCAGGTACGTGCCTTTGACCGGAATTGAACCTGAGACCCTTTGGTCTTCAGGCTGATGCTCTAACTCAGTGATTCTCAACCTTCCTAATGCTGTGACCCTTTAATACAGTTCCTCATGTTGTGGTGACCCCCAACTATAAAATTATTTTCATTGCTACTTCATAACTGTAATTTTGCTGCTGTTATCAATCACCATGTGTTTTCTGATGGTCTTAGGTGACCCCAAAGGGGTCGCGACTCACAGGTTGAGAACTGCTGCTCTAACTGCTAAGCCAAACTGGCCAGGGCAATAATTAATATTTTAAATCAAAGGTGTGTGGAAGGTGGTGGTGTAAAGAATGAAAGACTACTCAGTGAGTTATTCTAGAAATATTCTTTAGTTACCCTTTATATTGCTAATGCTAGAAAACGGTATCGAAGAGTAAACTTTCTCTAAACTGAGACTTTAAATGTGAAAGCTAAATAGCTAATTTATAATCTTAAGATCTCTTAGGGAATTTTAATTTCAACCAAAAGACAGCTTTTTCCTTTAGAAGTTGAGTCGGTCAGCAACTCCCATAATGTTAGCGTCTAGCATGGTGTTGGGAGATGTGAAATGAATAATGAACACTGACCAATCACAGGGCTCTCAGGATCTGCACCCCTGTGCTTGTGTCTTTGTGACTGTGAGTGTTGTGTATGTGTGGTTTTCTGTCCCTTCACGTATCCAATATTCCAGTTTTCTTATATGGGAATCCAGTGTCTGGTTTGGGGGCCAGGTACTTCATAAATGGGGTTGCCTGATTGACCTTGCATTTTGGGAATCTAGTCTTGAAGAACAGTGCTTCTAGTCTTGGATAACCTTCAAAACACAGGGAAAGGACAAATAGTAGGTGTGCAATTAAAATACAGTCATGGGTGCATTTAGTGTTTCAGGATGATACCAAGAGGGGGCGGATGGATGATGGGGCTGCCTTCTGATCACAATGGGGAAAAGCTTTCTGAAGGAGACAAGGCTTGGGATGAGTTAAGGAGAACAAAGTTGCAATGAAAAAGCATAGTGATTATGCAGATAGAGGGCAGCCAACCTTTAACTCATTAATACTTGGACAAAGGAGGAAGCAGAGCAAAAACCAAGATTGGAGATCAGGATGAAGGCGTGCCTGATGGTTGTGAAGCTTATAGTCAAAGATTCTTGGGTTCCATTGTCAGAAATAAGCCCTGCCAGGTTGAAATTTTTTTCTTTTTTTAAAAAATTTATCTTTATTGTTGAAAGTATTGCAGTTGTTCCCCCCCTTTTCCCCCATTGACCCCCTCCTCCCCGCTCCTACCCCACCCCTGCCTTCACCACATTATTGTTTGTGTCCATTGCTTATGCCTAAATGCATAGAAGTTCTTTGGTTTACCTCTTCCCACCCCCCTCCCTCACCCCCTTCCTTCTGAAGTTTGTCAGTCTGTTCCCTACTTCCATGTCTCTGGATCTATTTTGTTCGTCAGTTTATTTTGTTCATTAGATTCCACAAATAATTGAGATTGCAATACTTGTCTTACTAGGTTGAGATTTTTGAACAGAGCATTTGAAATAAGTTCTCTTGATGAAAAGATGAAATGTTGAGTTCATGTATTATGTGAGGTGTGGCTATATGTTTGAATGTCTGAAAAAGCAGCTTGCATTTAAAGGGCAATTAATTCCAAGAATTTAATAGGCACATTCAGAAAATGACACTTTGAGTCATAAATGGATGAAATATTTAAGGAATTCAGCTTTCTTTGTACTGTTGGAGAATTAGTTAGGCTTAATTAAACTCACAGAAAGCTTTTTAAGGTAACTTGATAAGTGACAGGAATATAACGTGTACATGTAAAAGCTTAATTTGAAACAGAGGGGTCCAAGTTGAATCTTCTTTGGTGATCAATTATAGGTGGATTAAGCCCAGTCTGGTACATTCTCTCTGAAAGCTGAAATAATCAATTTGTGAATCTGTCCAAAACTTTTTTCTTTTAGGGTACCCATACATTGACCCCACTTCATAAAAACAATTCTGTTTTTCCTATTTAATATTCAGATGTAGTCTGGCTGCCTAAGTATAAATTATGCATACTCATTTTTAATCTAACAAAAATTTTAATATGCAAAGACATAATAAAAGTCTTCCACTGTTTTCAAATAGGACTCTAGATAATTTAACTGCACGCAGCCAGTCTGTGTGTCTACGCATATAATTGTACATGCATATTTATAACTGTAAAATATATATCTGTATTAGTTTGCTGCTGTTTTACTCTGCTTGGTCTGTCATAACAAAGTCTATAATCTGGGCAGCTTAAACAACAGAAATTAATTTACTCACAGTCTGGAAGCTAACGTCCAAGATTAACATGCTGGAAAATTCAGTTTCTGGTGGCACCTCTCTTCCCAGGTTTCAAACGGCTGCCTTCTCGCTGTTCCCTCACAAGATCCTTTCTCTGTGCTCACACATCCGGGGGTTGTTTTCTCTTCTTACAAGGACGTTCGTCATATTGGATGGGGCCTCACACTATGACCTCTTTTAATCTTTATTACCTCTTTAAAGACCCTGTGTTCAAATACAGTCCCATTCTAAAGTGCTGGAGTTAGGGCTTCAACATGAATTTTGGGGGCAGAGGACACAATTCAGTACATATCAATATTTCATAAAAATTCCTCAGTTGTTTAGTATCTGTCTAAATTTAATGCGAACATGTGTCTTTCTGGCTGTTTATAAATCTGTATAAGTTTTACACCAAGCTTTAAAGTTGTAAAACTATAAGCTGTGAGAACATCTCATTTTAATTATACGTATAAAGCATATCATAAGGCAATATAATTTATTGTATTCTCTGCAACATGGCACACCACACATAACCTCATGGCACCTTGTATAACAACTCCCTGAATCCTGCTGAATAAAAATTTATAACTGGAAGTACAATTATAACTAACTATAAAATTTGAAGTTATTTGTAAAGAACAGCTGTGAATGAATAAATCTTTACACCATTTTTCTGCTAGTTTCATAAGAATCCAGTGTCTTAACCAGGGTAGGCACCAATTAGAATGTTGATTCTCTACTCATGAAATCAAATGTTTGGTTTCAGATAAAAGAGAAAGAACCACACACCTTACCTCCAACTTAACGGCAAGGCTGAATGAATTTACTGAAGTGCCCTAAAGGCTCATTAGAATGCCTGATTTACTTACACAAAGACGTTATTTTAATCTATTATGATGCCTACTGTACCCTGATAATCTCAACATCATTATTAGATTTGATTCTGAGCCAAGGTAGGTCAGTAACATGCAGGAGTTAAGATGTGTTTTAGGGGATGTGTTTTCCTAACTTATTGCATATGCTTGTCTCTCTGCCTCGGTTGCTTTTTCCTCTTCCTCCAGCTCCCTGCCCTTCAGCCTTGCACGGCAGATTAAGTGTTCCTTCTTCAGGGAAGCCGTCCCTGTCGCCTCACGCTGGATTAGCAACCCGTGTTCTGCCTTTTGTAGCAAACAACTCTTCTCATGAGCTCTTGTCACTATTAGTTGTTCAGAGTCTGTCTATCATCTCCATGATGACAGGGCCTTTTTCTATCCTGTTTATTGATCTAGCTAGCACTAAGCAATTCACAAAGTAAGTGTTCAAAAAACTTTTTTGCATGAATTAATGAATGAACTCTATTTAAGTAGTTATTTGTTTAGGGTTTCTTATGTGTCAGCTATTATGGAGAGAACAAGCATGAATGAGATCCTAGTCCCTTCTGTCAATGTCCTCACAGGGCAAAGAGGACATTGGCATATGCAATGGCAAATACAAATCCGGAAGCCAAGTTGACACTATGTTGGAAGATGAAGTTGTGAATGGAAGACTAGTGGTCAATGGAGGTTCAGGGCTTTAGATAAACACTCCTGGGGTTAGTCCAACCCAGAGTATTGCTCAGACCATCTGACTTCCAATGTGTAGATTGCTTATCCAGGAATTTGGCATTCGGTTTGGTTTGGTGGAAAGAGGAAGACTTCAGAGTTGGACTTTCTAGACTAAATACTGGCTCGTCTTCATACTTGCTGAGCAATCCTGTTACAGTTATTAATATTAAATCATTTCTACTTAGCAAATTTATTTTGAAGATCACAATTCATAACATGTGAAAGTACTTTATACATTTAAAGTACCACACAAGTGTTAGCTGTTATAACTTTTTTATCTTAAAAATAATTCTTAGCTTAGTTAAATACTTAGCACACTTGTGTCAGGTAGAAATATTGAATTCTTTTGTGGCTAATATAAACCTGGCTCAGACACAGCTGCTTTTTTTTTTTTTTTTTTTTTTTGGTGTTGTATGCTGGGTATGGCTTTATGATGAGTGAGATTTATTGTTAATCACTTTATGATGGCAGAGATTTATGCAAACTGGTGAAGACTTTTTCCTTACAATAGGCTCAGAAGTGTGTTGGTGATGAGGTTTTCAGGTTTTCATTTCTCAGATGAGAAAACTGGCACACAGAAATCAAATGATGTGCAGGACTCGTGTGCTTGTGTCCTGTAGCACAGTAAGAAGAAGTTGAGATACAGTAATAATTGATTAGTCTTTATTTTAATGACAATGTTACAGTTTAATTTTGAGAAATATTCCAAAACAATAAATTTAAATTTAAAGTGAGAAAATAAGATACTAATAATATGGATGGAGAAATGTATGGTATGTGTCCAGAATAACTCAGAAGCTCAATGAAGAACTGGAAAATAAAATAATCTCCTTGTTGCCCAAGTTTAATATTTATCATTATGAGACACTGTAATTTGTTTTATTGGTGGGATGAGCTCCCAATCTAAAAAATTAGGGTTCTTTTACTCCTCATTGGCTATCTTTCACCAGAAGTTATCAACTGGCTATTAATGTTAATGACAATAGAACTAAATTAATTAATTAAAAATGCAAATATTAATTATGTTCTTGGAATTGGACAGTAATTCTTGGGAGAATTGTAGCTGCATGTGGATCTAGGACTTTTTTTAGGAGACAGGGTTGGGAGTTCATGTTTAGGATTTGACTTAAGAAAAATATTAAAGAAAAGTTAGTTGCTCTTGACCAAAGAGATGATAGATATTTTAAGTATCATATTATAGATATTTAATTTAGCCAAAATTCTCCCATATTATCATTTTTTCATTGCAACTAAAGAAATATTCTGGCTCAAGTCTTTGAATCATATGTAAGACCTTACAGATGAATGAATCCGATGTTTTGCAGCATTTGAAGCAATCAGACTCTTCTTCCACAAGCAGTGGCCGATTCTCAGTCTATGAAACAGATAAAAGCTGATTTAGCATAGCCTCTCTTCACTTAATATGGTATTCCTGACATCTTCTGGGAACCCCAGAGCTCCAAGGAACAGTTTGCAAACCACTGATCTAATCTAAACCCTTCATCTTCTAATAAGAAAACCAAGTCTAGAAAGCTTAAGTGACTTGATCAAAGTCTCAGAACTATGTTGCAGAAGAATTGAGCCTAAAATTCTAGATTCTAGACTCAGAGCTCTCTCTCTTTCCAGCACAGCTCTTTACTCTGTGCTACCACTCACATTTAACATAAAGAGTAATTGATTAGCCCTGGCCGGTTTTGCTCAGTGGTTAGAGCATCGGCCTGTGGACCAAAGAGTTCCAGGTTTGATTCCGGCCAAGGGCACATACCGTGGTTGTGGTTCGTCCCCGGTCCTGGTTGGGGTCGTGCAGGTGGCAACCGGTTGATGTGTCTCTCTCACATCGATGTTTCTCTCTCTCTCTCTCTCTCTCTCTCTCTCTCTCTCTCTCTCTCTCCCCCTCCCTCCCACTCTGTCTGAAGAAAAATGTAAAAATATCCTCAGGTGAGGATTGAAAAAAAAAAGAGTAATTGATTAAAAATATGGGTGGCATAAAGCTGAGCTAATGGACAGAAACACATACATATACTCCATAGAGAAGAAATCTAGAGTAAAGAAACCATCTTATTCTATTCTCCCAGATGACATGATGGTACCAAGACCTCAGTGATCTGTTGACTGATGAACTAAGGGAATTTAGCCTAACAGGCTCATAGCTAACCTATGAACTTTCTCTTTCTGTCTTAAAAGCTTTCTCTTTCTGTCTTAGAAATGGTGTCAGCAGTGGTAGTAGTAGGGAACATGGAATGTGTCAGGAATAACTCTGGGTTATGTGTGTGTAGGGGGCGGGATTGGGAGGAGGGTGTGTATAGAGGAAAAAGGAGAAACATCTGTAACAAAATTAAATTAATTAATGAAAAATTTATCCATAAATATAACCATTAAAATTGTATTAATATCCCACCAAGTGGGGTTTTTTTTTTCAATGTTCTTAACTGGATATTTGAGTAGCCTCTAATTGTTTTTGTTGTTATGAATATTATAAAAGAAATACTAATGCAAAAAAGAAAACACAAAAAAAAAGAAAACAGGAGGTGGGTAGTGACAACATTGGGATCAAAAAAGATGAGCAGTGAGAAACCAAGATACAGGAAAGATATAGAAATCAGAGTCATGAAATTCCAAGGAGAGAAGACATTTATTTATTAACTTGGCATGAATAAAGAAATGAGATGACTAATTATTCTCTTCAAAATTTTGTAAAAATGAAATTGATGTCCTGATACATAGTGGCCTCAGCTGCCTAACAGAGATGGAGGTGGGTCATCGTCTGTGATGGTTAGTATAGTCAGGTGGAGCATGACGGCAGGTAGCCCAATGCTTCATTCCTGGTAAGGACCATGCAACCTCAGATGTCTTGATGTAGGCTGAGCAACTTCCTCACACATTTGGCAGAGAATGATGCGATCTGCTCAACTCGAAGATGGAAGTCCTACCGACCAATGTGTCGACATGCCTCTGTCAGGGTTACCAATGGCCTCCATGTAGCTAGATCCAAGTCACTTCATTCTCAGTCCTCATCGTGACCAATCAGCAGCATTTGACAGTAGATATTCTCTCCTCATTAATGTTCTTTCTTCATTTGGTTTCCAGAACAATACACTCTCAGTTTTCCTTCTGCCCCATGAGCCACTCTTTCTAGACTTCCTTTGTGTGTTTTTCATCTTCTTTTCTGACCTCTTAATGTTAAAGTAACCCAGGGTTTAGTCCAGAGACCTCTTCTGTTCTCTGTCTGTACTCACTCCTTGGTGATACCGCCTGTTCCTATGGCTTAAACTACCATTTATGAACTGACAACTCTCAGTTTTACTTATACCTCCAGCCCAAACCCTCTGCCAAGTTCCTGGCTTCTAGATGCAACTGCTCGTGTGTCTTCTGCCCTTGAATGTGTCTTAAACATCTCAGACTCAGTTTGTGCAAACCTGGATCCTTTATTTCCCCTGAAATAGGCTTTATCTGCAATCCTTGCCATGTTTCCTAGTATCTTCATCTTTTGAATTGCTGAGGCCTCAAAATTGGAGTTATCCTTGACTCCTCTCTTTCTCCCATTCCTCATATTCAAGAAGTTACAGTGGCTCTACCTTCAAGTGTTTTCAGAATCTGACCACTTCTCTCTGCGTTTATTGTTGCCACTCTGATCTGAATCAGCACCATCTTTCTTCCAGTTTATTGCTGAAGCCTTACCTGTTTTTTTTTTTCTTTCTTAACTATAGCCTATTCTCCCTATAGATACACCAAAAAAGGGAATCAAATAATAGACATCTCTTCTCATCGCCACGCATGGATTCTCATTTCACTCAGCCAATGTCACTACAGTGGCCATAAGATCCTGTCACCTGCCTGCTTCCCACTTTTCCTTTTCACCTCCTTTCCTATTTCTCTCTCTCTCTCTCTCTCTCTCCCTCTCTCTCTCTCTCTCTCTCTCTCTCTCTCTCTCTCTCTCTTGCTCATTCCATTCTAGCCCTGTGGGCATTCTGACAGTTCAGGCACACTTCTGTCCTGGAGCATTTACTGTAGCTATTCCCTCTTCCTGGAACGCCATCCCCCCAAATATCTCCCTCCTTTCCCGTCCTGCAATTATTTGATCCAATATCAATTTACCAATGAGGCTTACCCTGACAATTCCTTTCAATGGTGCGATTTGTTCCATCCACACATCCCGCAGCACTCTCTATGCCCACATCCTCTACTCCTTGCTTTTTTTATTGCATTTCCACCTTCTAATACGCCACATCGTTAGTTTTTACATTATGTTTATAGTTTGATGTCTGTAACCTCCAGATGGGAGTTTACAAACAAATAAAACATGTTTGCATATTTTGTTCAGTGATGTACTGTAAGCACTTAGATCAGTGCGGTCAATAATAGTTGTGGCAAGAATTAACAGAATGAATGAAAGTACATTATAAGTGTTAAGCTATGAATAGGTTGAGAATCAAGAGGCCTGATAAATGCCCGGCTGGTGTGGCTCAGTGGTTGAGTGTGGACCTATGCACCAAGAGGTCACCAGTTTGAGTCCCAGTCAGGACACATACCCAGGTTGCAGGCCCAATCCCCAGTAGGGGGCATGCAAGAGGCAGCTGATAGATGTTTCTCTCTCATATAGATGTTTCTGTCTCTTTCTCCCTCTCCCTTCCTCTCTCTCAATAAAAAAAAATCTTAAAAAGAATAGAATCCTGCTAATTAAGGGAAAATATCTGCTTGGGAGTTAAAACTTGAATAGCAGTTAGCTTTCACTGCATAACCGAGCCTCACGTCAAAATCTCAATGGTGCACAGCAATACGGATATCATTCGCATGTCAGGAGATCAGCTAGGAGACTGCTAAGACTGGCTGGGCTCACTCAGCTGTCTGGAGGTCTGCTGGCTGTTTCAGCTGGAGCAGCTGGGATGATCAGTTTTCTTCCCATTTCTCTCATCCTCCAGCAGGCTAGTCCAGACATATTTCCACGATAATGGCAGAAGCACAAAAGAGTGCGAGCCCCAAACCACAAGCCCATTTCAAGCCTTTGCTCACATTATCTGATGATATATATGCAAGGGACCAAATAGGTCAAGTGGCTGAGTCCTTAGTCTGCGTGAGAGGAGGCTTCAGGGTTATAGGGCACAGGTTGGAAAACTGGGGTCATTTTTGTAATCTATCACAACCAGAAACATTAGCTTTTTAGATTTTGGACTAAAAAGTAATGCACACAGTGCCATAAACTCTTAGATGTAGAAGGGACCTGTGGGTTCATTTACTCGTGTTCCCCTCAGTGTAGGAATCCCCCAAGTAGCATTCTGACAGCTTGTGTTGGAGTGCTGAATACAAATGTGTGTTTTCTTTTCATTCCTCTCTCAAATGTATGATGAGTGGACGCAATAAGGCAGAAGAACCCAGTAGATGTGAGCCTACACTTCTGCACAAATACAGGCTGGTTTCAGATACGCTGGATTTCACTAAGTTGTTCAGATGTAGGTTTTGTACATGCGTGTGTATGTTACAATGGCTTATAAATGCAGATTAAAACACAATTAAAGGTAAGGCTATTTTACGTTCACTGCATACACAAAATTAACCAACGGACATTGAGAGGCAGGTTTTTATCCTTATATGTTATAGTTAGAATACTGATTTAATTTTTTTATACTGAAGTCATTTGATTGCTTATGTAGAGGTCACTTTGGTTCTTAAAGGATGAAATGGGGGATTTTCACTCACTTTTTCCCAAGAATGACTGTGTCTCATGTTGAATGACAGAAGAAATGCTGACAGTTTTTTAAGGCCTGGCAAAAATTTCAAAAAGGGTCTCTCTTGTTTCTCTAAATTCCTTTTGTTAAAGTAAACGATTCTTGAAATGATGTAAGGACTATTTCTGTGGATAGAACTTAAAAAATGCAGAACTTTGGGGGCAGGGCTTGTATGAATGACTTGTGGCTTTTGAATTCTATAATCCTGAAACTTCATGAATTTGCATGTATTTAATTTTTGTCTCAATGATTGTGATTTGGATGAGACATGTTGTCTAGAACCAAAAAGAACTTAAAGGTCACCCGGTCCACCTCTTTGTTTTTCAGCTCATTGTTCTTGTCCAAGTTACACAGCTAGTTAACTGCTCAGACAGGAAACTAAAACTTCCAACTCTTGATTCATTACTCTTTTCATTGTACGGTACTCATTTGCTGACCTAAGGGATTTAGATCATCATGAAAGAGAACAAAATAGCCCAAATAAGATATTAATATCACATAGACCAAAATTATGACTTAGGAACAATTACTATGGACAACAAAAGCATGAATTAACGTATTTGGCTTAGTTGCTCAGCAGAAGAACCAAAATAAATTTATATGGAAAGGGCGATGGATATTTTTAAAAGAGTTACTTAATATTTGGTTACTTAATATTGCTTCATATTTCATATAATTTAAAAAGAACATTTTCTCCTTCAGGCCAGAAGTTTTCACTATCTTTAGGTAATAATTTCAGTATTTGTTGTAAAGACTGTTTTCTTTTTTAAATATTTAGACTATTCTGGTTTTAAAAAAGTTGACTTTGTCAAATTGAAGGAAACCTGGGTAACCGTCAAGTGTATGACCCTTGGGCAGATCATTGAATTTTTGTGAACTGAAAAATTAGGGCTTAAGACTCAGTGGTCTCAAAAGCATCTTTCAAATCTTAAATTTTACATTTTATGATCTAAGTTCAGATTCATTATGGAAAGCTCAGAATCTAAAGTTAAAGGTAATCTATGTAAGTTTCTGGATATAAGAAATAACCTTAGCAGTGATCATATTTATATTTCCAGCTAAATTTGTAGAGCAGCTAGCAACTGGAAAACCCTGTCGAAATGGACAAAGCTATAAATCTATTCTCTTCATTAATTAGCATGGAAGATGAATTGCTTCTGAGTGAGGAGTGTCCCAAAAATGAGTTTGATGCTAATAGTGATATGAGCAGATGGCTATAATATTATTATAAATTATTTAGCTATAGAAAAGAAAGGATTAAAAAAAACTTTGTTGAGATCAGACTTTGAGAAGAGAACTAAGCTCTTCTCTGTTATTAGAAATGTCACAGTCATGCCTAAGACTTGAGTCCCAAGTCCTGGTAAAAATTACTAGTTTCTTCTGCATTGTGGCACATAGGAAGAAGGAGACTAAAAAGATGGTGTGAATTCTGAGGCGTTCCTGATTAAATATCACACAAGCCCATCTGCTGATGTGTGCTTGAAAACGTATCCAGTAGGTGTAAACCAACACACTTGTGGTCAGACTTTTTGGAAACCACAGAAATATTTGCAAGCCCTGAGAGAAATCCTAAGGTAAAACATGGAGTTATGTAGACAGAAATGTTCTGATTACACCTGAAGGCAACATGTGGTTTAGTTTAAGCTTGACTGAGCAAATAAAAAGTAATGAGAAACATGCAAAATTATACTTAGGTGTTTATATCATTAAAAGCTTGCTTTGAAAGACTAGTTATTATTACATTTATTTTGTATTAAATTTTTAGCAGTGTTATTTAGAAAATTTTACATAAGCAAATTGCCAGGCCAAGTTCAAACTTCGTCTAAATCATTTACACATAACCTTTGTTGAGCATTTACTATGTGAAGGTGTTAGAGAGACGGTAAAAGGTGGTCACTGACTGACCACAAAGTCCAGGCCACCTAATGGTGGAAAAGGGGCCATTCACATAAGAAGATGACCAAATCCCTTTATTCCCTCAAGAAACCTAGGATTAGAGTTGGCCTAATAATTCCTACTGTCTGAGCTCACCCACCCATTTTAACCTGCTGATATCATGCTTTCAGGCTTGCTGATACCAAGCTCAAGTTTGCTGGCTGGCCCTTTGTACTTTGTGGTTTCAGCTTCTGGCTAGCATTCTTGAGGCTGTGTCCTGCTGACAGGTTAAGTACTGCCCATCCCAGATTTATTTCCCTCTCTTTATGGGTCTGCGTCTCATGCAATACATACCTGTGTGAAAACACCAACTGCCTCATCAGGCTATTCTGAGAATCAAAGGCATCAGTTATATTTTGATCATTACAAAGTGGCACACAGATGTTAGGCATTATTATTCATATATGGTGCAGCAGACCACTGGGATTCAAATTTTAGCTGTCTAGAGATGTGTGTGCATAAGAGACTTAACCTCTCCAGATCCCCATTTTAAATTTATCAAATGAGGGAAATAATAGTACCTACCTAATAAGGTTGTACAAGAGTTAATGTATAGCTTTCAATATTGTATTTCACTTGTAGTAAATCCTCCATAAAAGTTGAGTATAACGGGTAATAAAGAGTAGGTTTATCGGGGTGATCACTTTGTAAGTTATAAAATGTCTAATCACTATGTTGTACACCTGAAACTAATATAATATTGTATGACAACTGTAATTGAAAAATAAAAAAATTCAAAAACAAGAGTACACTCAATTTTTGCCTTATGTACTTAAACTAATAAAGTTCAATTCCACTATATGATGATCGCCATCACAATTAGTCCAGAATTATTAGGTAATTCATTATAATGTTTTCAGTTCCATTTGGATAATCAGTGATATGTTAAATGTGGTACCTAGCCCCAAGGAACCTACAGTTTAGCCTCCTGCTAACCCTGGCCTTTGAACTTCACCTTCTGAGTCACTTACACTTTTCAGGGTCTTTTTCCTACTTTGGCTGTAGCCGGCAATGTCTGCTCACTGGCTACAGAACATACCTGTTGCTTTATGCCATCACCAACCTGAAGTTAGCCATTGATACTTTATTAGGAATAAAAGTTTCTGTGTACTAAAAGCTCATTTCTTTAACTCATTTAAGACTCCCTGGAAACCATCCCATTTTCCCTCCGAATGCTGTGGTATTCGTTCTTGGTGTTAACCAGAAGGCCAGGTGAGCCGCCGTCAGCCTCCGTGTCCATCCAGATGCTGAGCTTTGGAAGCCTGCAAGCCTGAGGACAAGCTGTCCGCACTGGTGTGTGGTCAGTTCCCGCTGTGGGAGAGCAGTTTCTGCTGTCTTGGCTCTTTTCAAAAAATTAAATTTAATTTTTTTGTTGATGTTTCTTGTTAGAGAGAGATTGATTGATTCTTGTATGTGCTGTGACCTGGGATAGAACCCGCAACCTTGGCGTAACTGAGCTACCCAGCCAGGGCTCATCTTGCCTCTTGATTCCTGCTTGTCCTCAGCTCCCTTGAAGAACAGACATATCCTTCAGCTCTGTTCTCTGCCTCACTTCCATTTCTAATCTTTGGCATGTCCTCATCTATACAAAGTTGTGATTTTTGACTTTTAGATCACTTACCTGACTGCTCATTTTCTGTTATTGCTAGAATTAATTGTGTACTAACTTTGCTGTCACTTACCCATAGCTATGCCAACCACTTAGCTGTGGCCTCAACACTGTCACCAAGTCCCACCCCCAGTATGGACTCTCGAGTGGCAGCATGCCCGTGCCTGGTTGTACTGTTCCACCAGCACGCAGTCAGCTGCCTGGGACTGCATTGAATATCTCTTTGCTTACTGAACACTTAATTAAACTGCATGAAGGATTTATCTGTGTGCCAGATAGAGTTGAGTCAAGCTAAGAGCTTAGTATTGTATTTTAAAAATATGTTTATTTCAAGTTTATCCAATTAGATGTTTAATTTCTATAGGTACAGTAATTTTATTCATTGATTTTGTTTGTCTGTTTGCTTTTAGAGGGAGGGGGAAGGAGAGAGAGAGAGAAACGTCAGTTTGCTGTTCCACTTATTTATGCAGTCATTAGTTGATTCTTGTATGTGCCCTGACGGGGGATGGAACCCTCAACCTTGGCATATTGTTTTACTCATAGTACAGTGTTACAGTGTTAGTTTCATAAATATTTGTTATTGGTAGTGATTTTAATAACAGAGAAAGGAGAAGATGTGGTTTATTTTGGTGTCTAACTAAATCATTCCCTTGGCTTAAGTCTGTTAATTAGTTCACATGATTAAGCATGACTGAAGGAATACTACTACCATAATGATTCTCTCTCTGTCTCTCTAAATCGAACAGTGGAATATTTATTATATAATATTAAGCATGGAAGATAATGACACCAAGTGCTTTAACTCCCATAACAAATAAATAAAGCTATACACTAAGTCAAAGAAAAGCATATTTTGTTAGTAAAAGAACCATTTCCAAAATTAAGTTAAAATACTATTTTCTTGTTATTGAATTATTTTAATAATATTTAGTAACATAGATAAGATAAACTATTTTGTTGGTTGTTGAAACTTTTTATAGTTATTTGTTTTGAGAAGTTCTAGGTATATCATCTTTACTGTTGAATAAAAATTTCCATTTTTCCCTTTAGCCTATACTTTTTTGTTTATTACATTGTTTTGTGGGAGGTTCAAAAATATGCATTTTATACTATACATGTGATTTCCTATAAAATATTAGTTGTAGTATGGCAGTTTCATCATGAATTTTCCAGGTAGTCTTACAGGCAGATATTGGCTCTGTTTTTAAAAAACATATTCACACACATTTCTTTCTTTTTCTCTCTCTCTGGTTTTAATTCAATACATGAATTTTTTTTTCTTTTAAAAATAAGTTTTACACATTTTTTTAAAACATTGATTTTGGAATAGCTTACTACAATTGTTCCAGTTCACCATTTATTTAGTAGAGCCCTTCCCAAAATGAACTGTTGTACATGTGGAATTGATTCCCTGAACAGGGATGTATTGTTTATTCCCAAAGACATGTAGGTTTCTGGCTTTTAACAGTAGTAACGGGTCAGAAAAATGCCCATCCACCTCTGTCATAAGTTTGTCAAGGGCATTTTGCAATTTAACCCACTGGGGAGGTGGGGGAGTGAGTTCTAGGTGACTTCTTTGATTTAAATTCAATTAAAAAATTAGAGACCCTTCTGATACAAGGGCATATAAGAAAACAAAATAAAATAGATGGCAGTACAAATCCTAGCAAGATACATTTAAAAAATACTGAGAATATTAAAAAAATAATAAAACATTTCAACAAAGCACTCAGGCCCAATGAAAGGGTACTGACCAGGCAGAGGCAGAGCCGCAGAGGAGAGCCAGCAAGGACATAGCAATGGAACAGCATCTTCCAGGGTGATGGGTAAACTGATGCTACTTTAAAAGATAGAAAGGGAAAACGGAGGTGAGGACTGGCCACAGAGAGGGGGTGTTATGCTTAGAATGTGCTCAGAATGCTAGAAGCCCTAAGAACACCAGTGAAAGTTATGAAATGAACACTAGGTACAACTGCACATCAGTGTTTGGCATAAAACCTAGCTGGTTCTAAATCACACAAGGAGCTCGTAATAATTCAGGCAGAACTGGTGGACCTAACAGTAGGAAAAAAAAAAAGGTTTGAACTTCAAATAATAGGGTGGTATAATAATAGGGTGAGTAGGAAACATAAATAAAGGAAATAGTCCTATAACTAAGGACTTATACGTGGGGCAGCAGACAGACTAGACCGGTAGGGAAAAAAAAAAAGAGAGAAGGAGAAACTTTTATGATGAAAATAAGATGTTAAACTGTTTCAGGAGTTTACTTCTCTATATTTGGGGCATATAAGGATTTAAGGACAACTGTAGAAATCTAAGAAAGAGTTCATGAGCCCTGTAAGCAAGCTAAGTTTTCTATTTGAAAGCAGAAAGATACTGGCTCAAGATGTGGTTTTCACTGGGGACATTAATCAGCTTTATACTTTTAGTGAAAACCTAAATCAGTTTCCATTGGTGGATCCCACACCCACATCTGAAAAAAGGATTGAAGACAGATGCAAGATATTTAAACGGTAATAGATAAATACATTAACAAAAAGTTGATGTTAGAAAGTAGAATAGTTGATTAAATTAGACACCATATTTTAAAAATCATAAAAAATTGAAAACTATGAGATATTTTTAAAAATTCCTATGTTGATGGTAAAACTAGAGGAGAAGAATAAACCCAAACAATCAACTCTATATCCTGTGCTAGAATGACACTTGGCGTTTACTTAGTCAATTGAGGAAATTAAAAGCACAAACTTTTTAATAAGGTGATGACTGTTTTTAAGACGTAAAGGTTAATTTTGACTTAGGAAAGAGTTTAAAGTCTTGAAATGAAAAATACATAATTACCATTAAAAATGAATTAATGGTGAATTTTGTCTAGGACTCATGGAACATTTTTAATATTTAATGAAAAGTAACTAGACAAATGTTAAAAGAGTGTCTACCCATGCACCAAGAAGTTGCTGGTTTGATTCCTGGTCAGGTCACATGCCCAGGTTGTGGGCTTGATCCCCAGTGCAGGGCATGCAGGAGGCAGCCAGTCGAGGTTCCCTCTTATCGATGTTTCTATCTCTCTCTCCCTCTCCCTTCTTCTCTCTCTCAAAATTAATAAATAGAAAAAAAAAAGATATATACTTAATTTAAAAAATTCCTTAAGGAGACACACAGAACTGCTCTGAAATTTTATGTCTAAATACTATAGCAACAACAACAACAAAAATGTACAGAAACATTGGGTTTTCTCTTCTTATTGATTTTTTAGAGTTCTTTATATATTCTAATTTTAATTTATTTTATATATTGTAAATAGATTAATCTATTATGTAGCTTGTCTTTGCTTTGTTTATGATGTCATGTGTTTCACAGAAAAACTGAATTTTTAAGTTGTGGAATTTATCATACTTTTTCTTTATCAGAACTCATTTGTGCTTTGAGTTCTCTGTCTTAAATCCTTCCCTGCTTGGACACCATAAAGTTATTTATTTATATTCTGTGTTAAAAGAATTACAGCTTTCCTTTTTCACATTTTATGACTAATTTCAGTTGAAAGGGAGTTTTGTGTATGATATGAAGTAAGAATATATAATTTTATTTGTTTCTATCTGCATAAAGTATCCCAGAGCTATTAATGAAATAATACATTCTTTACCCATTGATCTGTAAAGCTACCTCTGTTAAACACGAAGTTCCTCTATATGAGTGAACTGGATTCTGAGGTCTCTTTGATATTTCTTTCTGCTATTGGCCATGCCTTCACTAATATCACAGTTTTAATTTTCATAACTTGGTAACTACTTTGACTTTATAATCCTTCTTAAGAGGGAATTTGTTCTTCTTCAAAATTGTTGGCTATTTATGGCTATTTTTGCTTCCAAAGTAATTTTTAAATCAACTTTTGATGAAATTGCATTGTATTTATAAATTAATTTAGGGAGGATTGACATCATTATGGTAGTCTTCCCGCCCATTAACCTTACAGAACTCTTAATTTATTTTAGGTCTTTTATAAATGACTTTCAATAATATTTTTAATTTTCTTCAAAAGGTCTTGCATATTTAAAAACTATTCATAGCTATCTCATGTTACTGATATTTGAAAGACATGTCTTTTAAAAATTATATGATCTGATTGTTTCAGACATCATATATTTTTAAAAAACTTACAAATTTGGGATTACATTGCCTACTCATTTAATATTTTCCCATGCCATTAAGTATCCTTCAAAACATGATAATGTTCCAGTAGTATGGACAAACCATAATTTATTTATTTACTTAATTATTGGTTCTCTCTCTCTCTCTCTCTCTCTCTCTCTCTCTCTCTCTCTCTCTTTCTTTCTATGGCCAGTGTATTTATTTCCTATGTGCAATGAAGATTTTTCATGCTTCAGGGAAATAAAATCATCTTAAATATATTTCTCTTCTAAACTTATAACCCTGAATGAGTTAATCAATGCACCCTCCTGCTAGCCATCAGCCCCCACCATCATCTTTACCCACAACAAGGTATCTCTCTGGTTCGCTCTGCAGTATTTACGTTGTTTCCAATTTTCACAGTTTTAAACAAGACTATAAATGACCTTCTTACTAAATTTTTGCAAACAATCATTATTTATTTAGGATTCACTCCTGGAACTTGAATTACTAAATCAAAAGGTGTATATATTTTTTCTATGACTTTTCATATATATTTTCAAAATCAATCCAATGGTGGTTGGTTCAGATATCATGATATATGAAAGAACACTGTAAACATTGCAAATTATGATATATAGAAATATGTATTATACAGATTACAAATAGTACTTAAGCATTTAAATTTATATAGGCTTATTCTGAGCCACAAAGAAGAGAGTGAATGAATGAATGAGTGAATGATTCTGGAAGATAGGCAACAGAGAGTTACCAGCAGTCAACCCTGGGTAAGGGAATTATGGATACTTTTTATTTTCTACTTTTTTTCTTCTCTGTATTTTCTATTTTCAACCATGTACATGAATTATTTATGAATAAAATAAAAACTCCAACTTTGATATTCTTATATAAGTTTAGAGTCTCCTTCACTTCTTTCATTTTCAAAAAAACTTTCTTTATGGTAATTCTTTTTCTTTTTATGTGTTTCTTCCTCTCTTTTAGAATTGAGATTGACCAGCTGTGTACATTGTTATCACTGTATTTAGTTGATATATTTCACAGCTGGTAATTATTTTATTCCCCATTTGGTACTTAACTGTATTTTAGGTGAGCTCAAAATATCACTGAGTGAGCTTGTTTAACATCATCATCATGGTATTGAAATATCAATATCAAATGACAAATTTCTTGGGAATTAATATGCTTGTTGGTTATACCTGTGGTTTTGGGTGATGGAAGGCAGCCACCATTGCAAATGGCAAGACTACATGAAAGCCACGAACTACATTCTCTTTCTTTTCCTTGCTTAAAACCAAAGCCCGAAAAGTTAGTGTGATTCACTCAGGAGGTACTTCATGAAGCTCCAGAGAAAAAGTTAACCTTTTTATCCCTTATCAGAATTGTTTTCAATCCCTCTTGAAGGTAAGTGGGGTAAATAAGGAACAAAGATTTCATGAACAATGAAAGCTTCCCAAACAATTGAGAAAAAAAAAATTGTACTGAAACAATAATGTCCTATTCTTTTATTTGAATGTGTTCTCTTAAGGTAATGACTGACAAAGAGTTTGATGATTTTATGTTTAAAGTAATTTTTTTTTCTCAGCAAGACATCCCACGGCCATCGGGTTTCTTTTCAGAAGGATTTTGTAACTGATACATGGTCACCCATTCTGATTGCTTGTTCCACATCTACTAGGAGTACACACTGTTCCAAAGAATCACAAAGTTGAAATATTTTTATTTGGGCAACTTCTGCAATCAAGGTAATTCACCCTGTCTTCAGAGAACACAATGGAAAAAGGCAGCCTAATCTTTGTGACCTTAAACTTCCACTGCAACTTAGAGACGGGTTAGCACAGCTGGTGAGAGCTTGGTGCAAATGACACCAAGGTCATGGGTTCTATCCCATTACAGAGCAGTGAAACGCAAAGGAAAAATCCCACTGCGTTGGCACAGACTCCCTGGGACATCTGCTAGTCATTCAAGTGAATCACATCAGAATGTAGAGAGTCTCCAACTTGAAGCTGGTTGTGGGACCAAGGAAGAGGGCCAACTGAAGCTGGGAGAGAGGCCCTAGACCAAAACACAATGGTGGACAAGAAAATTTAAACTGGCCTCAAGAAGTTGGTGTCAGTTCAAGACCGTGTATTCGATGGGTGTAGCAAGGAAGACTGGGTTCAGCTACCAGGAGGGTTTTCAGATGGAGTCACCACTGCATGAGCCAGCATCAGGGTATCAGCCTACAAGGGACAGGACAACCACCAGCAGGCCAGGGCTCTGAGGATGGTGTCCATTTCTGGAAGCCACATGGGCAAGTGCCATAAGGGGTTGCCTAGTGACCACTGGGTTCAGGGCTAAGACTTGCCTCTGAAAAACTTGGGCAGAATCATGACCTCTGGAACTTGGCCAACTGAGCCACAAGGGAGAGATGTAGGTGAGGAAGGAGTGATGTTAGGTGAACTACACAGGTATCTTCCTCCAGGCTCTGGGTGTGGATATAGAATATACGCTGTGTTGTGTCTGGCATCATGATTTAATTATCAGTTTCACCAGAGAGACATGTAGGAATTGTGACATACTGTCTTTCTCGGTACTGGCTGGATGGGGGCCAGGGAGGGACTGTTCTGTAGGTGGAGGCTACAAACAAATCCAGCTGCAAGACACTATGAACGTGGAAACAGAGGACAAAAGGGTGGTGTTGTGACCAATTGTAGTCATGGCAAAAACTAGGTGGAAAGGATGTTCTATTGGCAGTAATATCCTTTTCATCTCTGACATAGTTCCAGAAAGATATACCACATGTCTAGTGTACCACTTGCTCAATAGGTTCTGCAGAGGGAAATGTTCTGGTCGGTCCATTTTGGTAGCTGCTAGCCACATGTGGCTTTTGAACATTTGAAACATTGCTAGTGTGACTGAGGAACTTTGAAATTCAACTGAAATTAAATTAAATTTAAATTGCAATATATGGCCAGTGTCTACCGGATTGGACACAGCAGAACTAGATGCTAGAGTCAGTGGTAACTGCAAATCTTGTATTGAGAATAATAAATGAACAATTATAAGAAAATGATCAGGGCAAAGCCTTAATAGGTCTTAGCCTTGCTGAACTCCAAATAGGTAGCATTCATTTTTTTAAAATTAATAAAATGTAAACACTTTTGTCTGTAGTGATGAGAGTTCACCCTGTCATTGAGAGTCAGCATAGTCAAAGAGAGCATTGAATTCATTTTCTAGAACTGTATTGTGTCACAATTTGCCTATCTGTAAAACAGTGATTAAAATCTTACTAGAATTTATCACAAGGAGTTGATAATCAATCTCTAAATATTCCTGTCAAATTGTATAGAAGTTGTTTTCCAAATAGTTTTGAAAGTAAGCAACACAACCTATTCACGTACAAGAAGAAAATAATACAATTTCCTATATTTTTAGTCTCATTAAGAAAATTTTATTTCAGGTTGTATATGTTATATTCACTGATATTTTAGCATAATAGTACATTAATGTAATTAAAATATGCACATCTATTGGGGAGTGCTCACTGAAATATTTTTCCTAATAGAGACATACAACCAAAAGCATATAAAGCTCTCTGGTCAATACTATATCCTATGGAAAAGTCTGTTCCTGGGGCTAACCAATGTGATTAAATGTTTAGTCTAATCTCAGATATTTTGAATAACATAGTAACAGGGAAAGTATAGTTATTGAAGGCCTTTCTTTATGGAATTTTCAATAACTGTGTTAGCTGGTTCACTTGTTAGAGGTTTCATAATTCTTTTTTGTGCTCGGTGAGTTGTCCTGTCCTCCCCCCCCCAAGTCTGTATCTTTCCTACATTCCATTTTTCTATAATTTTGTAGCTCCCTCTAACAATCTCTGAAAATCAACCAGAGGCTTCATAACTGGTGCAGTCTCCCTTGGTAACCTGCCCCGACTCTGGCGGGCCTTCCTTCCCCACTCACGGCTGCCTCCACCAGCGAGGTACAATGAACACAGTGCTGGAGACCAGTCCCGGGAACATCTTCTCTCCTTAGGTTTATTTGTTGTTCTGATTTAGAGAGAGCAATCCCTGCTTCCATTGTCCCCCCTAGATCAATTAAGTTAGACTTTCTGAGGGAGAATCCCAGACTTGTTTCCAAACTCCCCAGATGATTCTAATGTGCACCCAGAGTTGAGCCCCAGTGAGATGGCTGCTGTCTGTCATCCCTGAGTGCTGTTACACACCATCAGCTATTACTTAGTTATTGCACATTAGTCTACTGCATGGCCCAATAGGTAGCCACTGGCCACTGGTGGCTATTTAAACGTAAATGAATTAAAACTAAATAATATTATAACTACAACTCCCCAGTTTCACTAGCCACATCCAAGCGCTCTGTAACCACAAGTGGCTTGTAGCTACCATTTTGTATAGCCCAGCTAGAGAACATTTCCGTCATCAGAGAATCCCACTGAGCTGTCTTCACAATCAGGAAACATCATATTGGAGAGGAACACTCAAAGCATTCTGTGTGGTTGGTAGATGCTATGCTATATCCTCTATTGCATTTGGACATTAGTTTATGAATCCCTTAATTTTTATATTCAGTTGAAATGAATTTTGGTTAATTTCAGTGGACTGATTTAATTTTATATGATTTGCTTAGTGTACTTTTGTTTAACCTATCTCCCTTGTTAGAGTGTTTGTGCCAGCGTGTCTCTCAATCCCTGACTAGGTTTTGGTTGTGTGTGCCATTGAAAAACAATTTAATCATCGAGATGCTCCTCTCTGAAATCTATATTGTTTTATGGAAGAGGTGAACAGCTGGTGAAAGTAGTCCCAAGGTTTCTAATCCCACCAAAGGAAAACACGGTGTCAGTCACTGCTTTGCACCATGACCTTTGTGAAATCCACGGAGGGACAGATGTCATGCTCTAACAACATGTCAATATAAACATCCTGCAGAGTCTTATGAGAACGGGAACATTAGGAGCTGGAGAATATTGACCTTAATATCATTTTCACTTATTTTTAAAAAATTTATCTTTGTTGTTAAAAGTATTACAGATGTCCCCCCATTTTTTCTCCATTAAAAAGCTAAAAGTAGGCATTTTACTAGTTGCGTATTTAGTGATAAAAAGCTAAAAGTATTCCCTTTACTAGCTGAGTATTTACTGATAAAAAGCTAAAAGTAGCCCTTTTACTAGCTGAGTATTTATTGACTTTTGGTGAGAATCACTTTCTCAAATAACTTGTAATCTCATTCATTACATGATGCCTCCATGCACACCATGGGGCAGATTCTCACCTGTACCTGGTATTTTACTTCCTATGCTCTCCTGCTATTTTGGACAGTTTTATTAAGTCCCACCCCGACATGTAAACAGAATCCATCAGTCCATTAATGGAACTCATTATGCTCGTTTGTCTTTGCCAAGAACTATTGAAAATGATCATAAAAGACTATGTAATTATAATTAAGATTTCATAGATGCGCACACTTTATTTTTAACAAGTTCATTCTGTTAAGTTTCACCCTGTTTCGAATAATGACAATCACAGTTGCAAAGAAGTATTAAAATGACAGTTTAACTAATATCTTTGGCACATAAGCTAGTTATTGTATAATAATTGTAATTATTAGTTCATAATATACAGATAGTAAGCTTATTCTATTAGAATACCTAAGAAGATTAAATAAAACAACTTATTCTGATAGGATCTGGTAATCAAAGTGATCCTTTTATTTCTTTTTCATTTTTGTCCATATAGCTTCAGTTTTGATGTTGTTCTCCCAAAGATGGCTGAGTCTTTCCCAGTGTGATATTTCACGTTTTGTAAAATTGTAATATTATGAAGAAGAATAACGCATATTAGATCTTCTTTTTACTTACTGAGCCAAAAAATGATACATATCACCAAATTACCAGAAAATTATCTTAACAATCAGGTCCTTAGTTCAAAATGATTCCTTTATAAAGTTGTGATAATCTTGTGATTTTCAAAGTAGCATTTTTAGACCCCCTCCCCATCATTTTTCTTGTTTCCCTTTAGGACATTTCGTCAAACTTAAATTTTTCTTTCCTCTACTACCTGTCTTTATGTCTCTCCCTGAAAAATAAAACCTTTAGTTTCAAGATCTCTGTGTTCTATTCCTTCACTTTAACATCATGGAGAAAATAATTGTCATTTCCTTATCCCTGTCTCCAATTCTCTCATCATTTTCAGTGGGCCAATTTTCTTCTTTTTCTTCTGTCTACGGTAAGGAACTTTTTACTCTGCTCCATTCCCTGCAATTTAGGGTTTACAATTTATTTCAGCTTCTCAGATTATCCTTTGTGCTTGTGTCTGCTTTTTCATTAAAAAAAGACTTCAGTCTTCTTTTGACTTTATTATCTCTATATTGCCATATTTAAAACCCATCTGCTTATTGATTAAAACTAATTATCCATCCTGCTTAATGGTACGAATGTGTAACTTCTGAATGAGTTAAATATCCTCATGTGCCATGAAAGAATTTTCTAGCATGTTCAGGTTGCTGCATATGTGCAATGAAGCTGAGGTGAAATAGCTTATAATGAACATAATGCCAAGAAATAATAACAGGAGCCTGTATGTCCTGTGCTCTGGGTCAACCAGCCCATAAGGCGTATCACCATATTTGTAGAAATGTGACAAATCACACTAGTATTGGGGATAGGATAGCAGGGGAAGGGACATGCACTTTGGGATCAGCAGTCTTGAGTTCTAATTTGTGTCAGTCCCCAGTTGTGTGCCTTTGAGCTAAGCCATGTTACCTCCCCGAGCCTTTCATTTATAAAATGGGGGTTAATATCTCAGGTATTTCAGTGCAATGAAGTGCAAATCATTCTCCACATTACACAGTACAATAGGCCTCCACAGTCATAATTCTCTTCCTTCTGCTTTGGATTCAGGATAGACGAACTTCAGCCTAGATATAACCATTTCAACAAGCGAACATTTTTCTTTTTGGGGGGGTGGAGTGGAGGGTGGGGATGAGTATTTATGTTTTTAAGTTTATTTTTATTGTTGACACTATGACAGATGTCCCCATCCCCCCCTTGCCCACCTCCACCCAGCCCCTGCCTCCCCTTCCCTCTGGCCATCACTACTCTGTTGTCTGCATCTATGGGTTATGCATATATGTTCTTTGGCTAATCCCTTCACCCTCTTTCATCCAGTCCCCTCTCCCTCTGCCCCTCCAACAGTTGTCAGTCTGTTCCATGTATCCATTCCTTTGTTTCTCTTTTGTTCATCGATTTATTTTTTTATTGTTATTGCATAATTATGTTACCCAGGTAGCTAAGTTTGCCTTCACTTCATCTACCAACAAAAACCATGGTATCATCTCTGAAGAATGTGTTCGATTGAGTATCCCATCTAATAAACTCTCAACTAAATAGTCTTTCTTGCTTTAAAAATATTTCTAATACAGTTGCAAAGCAAGTCCATCACCTTGCTTGTAATGATTTCTTCTACCTTTTCCTCAGTCAGACAATTCAGGCAGTTTTTATTAATGTAATGATTACATAAGCATTTTCCTGAAGGCGTGAGGCCTGAGAAACTGGGGGTATCCCTATGAATAACCTAAAAGTCCATGTGTTCAACCCTAATAGCTTCTTTCAGAATTGATCAAAGCCCTACCAACTCAAACAGGATATTTCCAGGTTGTTTGTTGAAGACCTATAATCACAATAACAATATACTGTATAGACCATCATCATTTCCAAAAATATAGTAATCTTGAAAGGGATACACCCTTATCAATTGTCAAGACTTTGATGAAATTATGAGGTTGATTATGTATGTGGCACTAGCCTTCGTGAAAAAGGGCAGAAGTCCGCCTGTGTTTTCTCCAGAAGGGAAAACAAGTTTCTGGGGAAACCCTTTTACCAAGACAGTTTGGAATTGGCTTATCAATTTTTCACCTGTATCTCCCTTTGGAACATATACTAATTATCTATAATTTTGTGACCTATGAATAAAATCTAAGAAGTTTTCTCTGAAATTATAGCAATGGGAGCGTGCTTTTTTTTTCTTTTTTTTTTTTTTTCTTCCCATTTGGGCTGCAGTCTTTATTTTTCTTCTCAATCCTTTAATTTGTCGTTTTTTTCTGACTCCGACTACACATGCACAGAATGAATGGCTTTTAAAAATGGATACAGGTGCGGTAAGTGCAAGGCCAGGAAGCCACACAATTATCTTTTTTCTCTGTATCTATGAGTTTATTTTTTTTGCTTAATCCCTTCACTTTTTTCACCCAGCCCCCCAACCCCTCTCCCCTCTGACAGCTGTCAGTTTGTTCTCTGTGTCTTTGAGTCTGTTTCTATGTTGTTTGTTAGTTTATTTTGTTCATTAGATTCCACGTATAAGTGAAATCATATGGTACTTGTCTTTCTCTGACTGGTTTATTTCACTGAGCATAATGCTCTCCAGGTCCATCCATGCTGTATCAAAAGGTTAGATTTCTTCCTTTTTTTTTTTTTATAGCTGAGTAGTATTCCATTGTATAATGTACCCTATAATTATCTTTACAAAGTATTAGGACCACAAAGACTCAAATGATGACACAGACTTTTCACTCTGTAAATTTGACTTATAATTGGACTTCTAACCTTGCCTGATGAGTTGTCTAAGTCTTGAACTGCTTTTTACAATCTTTTTAAAAAAATCCTCACCTGAGGATATTTTTCCATTTATTTTCAGATAAGATGGGAGGAAGGGAGGGAGGGAGGGGGAGAGAGAGAGAGAGAGAGAGAGAGAGAGATCGACGTGAGAGGGACACCTCGATTGGTTGCCTCCCACACGATCCTGACCAGGGCCTGGGACCAAACCGCAACCGAGGTACGTGCCCTTGACCGAAATTGAACCTGTGGCTCTTTGGTTCACGGGCTGATGCTCTAACTGCTGAACCAAACTGACCAGGGAGCTTTTTACAAAAATTTAAAAGGTTACCCATGTATCTTATCTGGGTTTAATAGTGTTCTGGCCAGCTATTTTGGAGCTTCTTCTGCTATCCTAGCTATTTCAGACATCACTGACATCAGCTTTGGTATTTTGACCCCAGGCTTCTTTCTTTCTCTTTCCCCACCTCCAGCAATAAAATCTAGGTTTTCAGAGGAAACCAGTCGTAGGTCAGGTTGCTAGGTATCTGCCCACTGACGGGCATGTGCTCTGGAGCAGTACTACTTGGTATTTCACATTTGATAAATCATCTTGCCAAAGATATTTGCAATACAGTTTCAGCTCCAGCAACTGTAAGCAAAGGACCCAGTTGGTACTTGGTGACACAAACAGACGCGGACTTGCTGCCTGCATCGAGATGCATTAATTTTTTTCAGAAAAGTGGATAAGAGCTTGTAAGAGTGAATAATGAAATTCTAATGAGATGGGGCGAGAGATTTGACATTCAGGAATAAACCACAGCATCCTAACTCTACTACTTGGTTTGAATTAAACAAGGAGTTGCTGATGCCGAAATATAGGCAGAGAAAAGGGAAATGGAGCTTCTGTGGAGGAGAGGCTGGCCCCGGGAGCATGCTGCTGCCCTTGGTGGAATGCTGTCTTCTTTGGAAGGCACTGGTTCAGTTCGGCGCATAAAACATTCATTGATCATTCCTTCAAAGAGCTAATTTATTTACAAGGCACAGAGTTAAGTCTAGGGGAAATACAAAGAAGTAGGCACAGCCCATATCGTTAAGAAACTAAAGCTTGGCATGTTTCAGAGAGAGGAATTTTCTGGACTGAGGTAATAGGGAACTCCTTTGGCGTAGTCTGGTGAGATGGAATTGCTCCTGATATATCATTGATAAGAATGAGATATTTCCTTTTGCTGAGCTCTCTTAAAACAGGGTGGTGGAACTTCATAATCATTAAGGCTTTTGATAATTCTTAATTTCATCATTCTCTAGTCTTAGAACTTGTTCGGATTGGTTCTTTTTTTTTTTAAAGGATACATTAAAGACATTTTTTTCCCCTTTATTGATTTGAGAGAGAGAGAGAGAAACATTGATGAGAGAGAACATCGATTCCTGCATGCCCCCCACTGGGGATCAGGCCCACAACCTGGGCATGTGTCCTGACTGGGAATCAAACCAGAGACCTCTTGGTGCATGGGTCAACGCTCAACCATTGAGCCACACTGGCCGGACCAGAGTGATGTTTTAAGAAAGGAGCCCCAGTGATTTGTGATAGCCACCAGGATAAGACATTAATTCATCATGTAACCTATATTTATTGAGCCCCTAATTTGCCCAGCACTGGGTTTCTGAATGACAGGGCATATCAGAGATCTCTAATATATTTAAGGTGACAGAGTTCACAAAAGAGAGTTTATAAAAAGGAATAACCCCTTGTAACCCTTGAAAAATGTGACATACACCCACTTGAGCATTTCTTAAAGCTCCTGTCGGGGTGAACACGTTTGTGACTCAGTTGTGGGATTGTTGTATGATGACTGTCCCACTGGCAGTCACTTCTGTCCAGGAGAATGTAACTGGGTGTTGGTGACTCAAGTGAGGGTGGGAGGACTCATCTGTATCCACAGTAGAGACAACAGGGACTTTATCTGTACCCAACTCTGCATCGACCAGCATGAGACAAAGAAGAGACCATGGGGAGATGGGGAGACAAAATGTTTCTTTTAAAAGTTCGAGGAGGGAAACTGTGAGTCTGAGTTGCAGAGCTGCTAAGGAATGGGAGAAAAGAAAGAGACCTTCACAGGCTGAAGCTTGGTGTCTTATTTATTCCTCTTGACTACAGAATGCCTGCCAGCAGGAGACTCATCACTAAGATATTACAGGGGAATTGAGCCAGGCAAGAAAAAATAAGTATTGCTTTTCTCCTCACCCCGTAAATTTTGTTATTAATAAATCAGATTCTTATAGAACAGCCTGCCGCAGCTGTCACAAGAAGCAAGGTTTTATTAGCAGTTTTTATTAAAACACACAGTAGTTTTAAGAGTGAATATTATACTTTTAAGTCAAAATGTACGTCATTGAGAACACATGTGGGTTGTGACTTACTCCTTACTTGATTTGGACCTTGACTCTTGGTTTTGTTGCTGGGATAAGGCAGTATGATTTGACATGCAATTAAAGGTGTGGTAGTCTGTGATTGATGTCCCCTCCCTTCCCAGACTTCTGGGGAAATTCCAAAACACTGCATTCTTACATGAGAGCTATCTCTCTGGTCACTTCAGCTTCCACAAGGGACATTTTTAATTTTAAACAGCAGAGCACAAGTCAGAACAGGAACAATGCAATCCCTTTTAAAATTAAATTTGAGACAAATATCAACAAAATAAATTATAATTTTCCAATGTGAGTTGGCGAAGAGAGAGATTAATGCTTTCTATGAACTTGCTTTGCAGAAGAATTCATTTTGAAAACAATGGCATATATAGGTCTTGTTTTCCTGATTATAAAGTACATGCTAATTGCGGAGAAGACTCATTACTTTATTCTGCAGTTTGGGTCTTTCAAGTGCTTTTTGGTCAGACAACTTCAGCTCAACAGGGCCGACGGAGACTGGGGTTGTTGTAAACTTGTGGGTACGTGCTCTGCAGTAGAACAGGCATGACCACGCAGGGCTGACAGCATATTAAGTTTTCCTCAGTCGTACTGCTGCAGCTGCTGCCTTCCATGGTTGCTGAGTCCCTATTGTCACAGCAAATAGAGACTTAGCTCTGGGGCCTGAGATGAAGGTGAGCCCAGACTGGTCTTGGATAACATGATTGGCCATGATGGTGGGCCTTGGTATGACTGGAGTTGACTATTAAAAACTGCTTCCTGCCCAGCTGGTGTGGCTCAGTGGACTGAGCATCGTCCCATGGACTGAAAGGTCCTAGTTTGATTCCTGATCAGGGAACATGCCTGGGTTTCGGTCTCAATGCCCAGTAGGGGGCATGTAGGAGGCAGCTGATGGATGTTTCTCACATCGATGTTTCTCTCTCTCTCTCTCTCCCTTCTTTTCTCGAAATAATCAATAAAAACATATTAAAAACAGAACACTAAATAAAAACTGCTTCCTTATATTGAATTCTAACTACTGATAGAGGGAAAATGTGCCCTTTGCACCCCCAGGAAGAATCAAGCTCTTCTTTTCCCAAGTTAACACATCAAGGACAATTAATTCACAGTGATTAATCACCCCAAAGGACCCTAGTGTTTCTCCACCCTATAAAATATCCTATAATTCCCCTATTCAACCTCTCTCTCCTGCTTTGAGCATTCTAATTTGTTTAGCATCTCTATAGTTTTATCTTTTCTAAAAAGTCATATAATTAGAATCAGATGATATGTGACTTTTCAGACTGGCTACTTTCACTTAGCAATATACATTTACATTTTGTCCATATATTTTCACTTTGATAGTTTATTTCTTTTTATGACCGAATAGTATTCAGTTGTATAGATGTACTGCTGTTTTTATCCACTCACCTCTGAATGACATCTTGGTTATTTCCAGTTTGTAGAAATGATTAATAAACTGCTATAAATATTTGCCTGCAGGTTTTTGTGTGCACACAAGTTTTGAAATCAGTTGGGTAAATATCTGGATCATTTGGTAAGACTGTATCAGTTGCTGGGTCATGTGGTAAAACTGTGCTTAGCTCCATAAAAAAGTGCCAACCTGTCTTCCAAAGTGGCTGTATCATTTTGCATTCCTACCAACAATGAATGAGAGATCTTGCTGCTACACATTCTTGTCAGCACTTGGTGTTGTCAGTGTTTGGATTTTAGCCATTTTAATAATTGTGTAGTGATACTTCATTATTGTTTTAATTTGGGATTTCCTAATGACAAACGACATTGAACATATTTTCATATATTTTTAAAAACAACTATATATTTTTCTGGTGAGGTGTCTGTTTAGATCTTTTGCCCATTTTAAAATTATTGTTTTGTTCTCTTATTTGTTGAGTTTCAAAAGTTCTTTATATATTTCGATGACAAGTCATTTATCCAATATGTATTTTGTAGATATTTTCTTCCAGTCTGTGGTTTGTCTTCTCATTCTTTCAACAGTGTTTTCTTTTCAGAGTAGAAGTTTTAAATTTTAATAAAGTTCAGCTTATTAATTTTCTTTTTTCATGGATTGTTTTGTTGTCATGGTGTTTAAAAACTTATCACCAAATTCATGTAGAATATTTCTTGTTTTCTTTAAGAAGTTCTATAGTTTCTCATTATCATTAAGGTCCATAATTCACTTTGAATTAATTCTTGTGTAAGGAGTAAGGTTTTGTATACAGATTCTTCTCATTGTATGTGGATGTCCAATTGTTTCAGCAACATAAGTTGAAAAGACTATCTTTTGTCCATTTAATTGTTTTATCTCCTTTGTCAAAGATCAGTTGGCTATATTTGTGTAGTTTCATTTCTGAACTCATTGTTCTGGTCCACTGGTCTACCTATCTATTCTTTCACAAATACCACACTGTTTTATTACTGTAGCTTTTATAGTAGGTCTTGAAATCAGGTAGTGTGAGTCCTCCAATATATTCAGTATTACAGGCTAGTCTAGGTATTTTACCTTCCATTTGAACTTTAGAATCAGTTTGTTGATGTCTGCACAATAGGTTGCTAGATTCTTACTGGGATTGCACTGAATCTATTGATCAAGTTGGGAAGAATTGACATCTGATAATATTGAGCAATCTGAACATTAACAATATTGAAATTCCAATCCAAGAACATGGAATAGCTCTTCATTTTTTAAAGATCGTTTTTATTTTTCATCAGTGTTTTATAGGTTTCTATACATAGGTCCTGTGCATATTTTGTTAATTTATACCTTAGTATTTCATTTCATATACTATTGTAAGTGGTATTATTTTTTAAATGTCAAATTCTAATTGTTCATTGCTGACTTAAAGGAAAGCAATAGACTTTGTTTACTTAACCTTGTACCCTATAACCTTGGTGTAATAACTTATTAGATCCAGGAGGATTTTTTGTTTTGGTTAATTCATTGGGATTTTCTGCATAAACATTCGTGTCATCTGTGAATAGTGATGGTTTTATTTCTTCCTTTACAATCTACATACCTTTTCTTTCTTTTTCTTGTCTTATACTTGCTCAGATATTCAGTACATAAAGCATCCAGTTTAAGGATGATGTTAGTTTTAGGTTTTTCTGTAGATATCTTTTAACAAATTGAGAGAGCTATTACCTGTTCTTATTTTGCTGAGAGTTTTTTTTTTTTTTAAATCCTGAATGGGTATTCAATTTTATCAAATGCTTATGTATCAATTGATACAATTGTATGACTTCTCCTGTTTTTTTTTTTTTTTTTTTCTGTTGATGTGATGAATTACACGGATTTATTTTCAAATATTAAACTTGTCTTAAATACCTGGAATAAATCCAACTTGGTCATGGTGTACAATTTCTTGAATACATCGTTGGCTCTGGCTTACTGACATTTTTAAAAATGATTTTTTATGCCAATGCTCAGGAGACATATTGGCTTGCAGTTTTTCTTTTTTGTAATGTCTTTATCTACTTTTTGTATTAGGGGTAATGCTAGACTTATAGAATGAGTTAAGAAGGGTTTCCTCTACTTGTGTTTCCTAAGAGAGACCATAGAGAATTGGCATGGTTTCTTTCTTAAATATCTTTTTAGAAATTACTTGTGAAACCACCTGGGCTGGCTGATAATTTTTTGGGGAAGGTTATTAATTATTTATTCAATTTATTTTATAGCTGTAGAGATATTCAGGTTATTTGTTTCTCCTTGTGTATGTTTTGGTAGTTTATGTCTTTCAAGTAATTGGGACATTTCATCTAAATTATCAGATTTGTGGGCATAAAGTTGTTCATATTATCCTTTTAATGTTCATGAAGCCAGTGATGGTGACTCCTCTTTTATTTATGATATTGGTGATTTATGTCTTCTCTCTCTCATTTTAATTATCCTGGCTAGGAGTTTATTTATTTTATTGATCTTTTAAAAGAACTAGTTTTGTGTTCATAGATTTTTAAAATTGTATTCTATTTTTTTTTCAATTTTAATTTCTGCTCTAATATTTATTTATTTTTCTGCTTGCTTTAGGTTTAATTTGATCTTCTTTCTCTAGTTTCCTAACTAGTGGAGCTTAGGTTTATTGATATATTTTTATTCTTATGTAATACATGTATTTAATGCTATACATTTTCCTCTAAGCACTGCTTTTCCTATAACCCACATGTTTTGATAAGTTTTATTTTTATTTTCACTTAGTTCAAATATTTTAAAATTTCTCTTGAGGCTTCTTTGACCCACATGCTCTTTAAAAGTGTATTATCTTCAAATATTTGAGAATTTTTAAGTATCTTTTTGGTTTTGATTTAGAGTTTATTTCTATTCTGGACTGAGAGCATACTATAATATTTAAAATTTGTTAAGGGTGTTTTTATGTCCCAGGATATAGTCCGTCTTGGTAAGTGTTTCATTGGAGTTTAAGAATAATGTGTATTCACTTGGTGTTTTAGAGTATTCTATAAATATCAATTAGAACAAGTTAATTGATAGTGGAGGTCAACTCCATCCATATAAATTGTCTGCCTTCCTGAATGATCAATTATTGACAAAGGAGATAAAGAAATTTCCAACTATAATAGATTTGTCTATGTCACTTTTCAGTTCTAATAATGTTACCTTCCACCAGAAACATTTAAAAAAACTGGATAAAATATGTGAAACAACTGTTTTTGAGCCTTGGATATCAGGCAGTGTGGAGCAGTATTTGTTGAGAAAGGGAAAATAAATGCGGTGAAGCCTGCAATGACTCCAGCTTCCTGCCTGGAGGGAAGTTACAGGCTGTAGCTCAGGGAGGGGAAGCTCAGGTGTAATTAAACATAGAAGGTGGTGCATGAGAGTTGTTCAGTGAAGGGCAAAGAAAAGAAAAGCTACAAGAATGGAGGAGGTAGAGCCAGTAGACTGGGGTGGGGACCAAGACTTGACTATGGATAAAATGAGATTTTACTTGGGCTTTGGAGGCCAATATAAGATAAGTAGAAAGAGCACACAGTGGGAATGTTGGAATGTATTATAAAAAGGGGTATAGGCCCAACCTTGTTTTGTGAAAAATAAAGGTTTGTAGAGAGGATTTGTAAAGATAGGTTTCAAAAGTACTTTGGGATTATTTGTGGAAATCCACGTAGTGCTTGACTGTATTCAGTAGATCAGTGACTTTTAAAATTTAAAATAAAACAGATAAACTCTTTTTTTTTTTTCTTTTTTAGAGTAGGAGGGAGAGAGAAACATCGACGTGAAAGGGCCACATCGAGTGGCTGCCACACGCACAACCAACCAGGGCCGGGGACAAACTGCAACCGAGGCACATGCCCCTAGCGGGAACCGAACCTGGGTCTCTCCGGACCGCAGGCCGACGCTCTAACCACTGAGCCAAACCGGCCAGGGCAAACAAATAAACTCTTTAAAAGATGCATTATTCCCTAATCCCAATACAAACACACATCTATGAAAACATAGCCCCAGCCACACCACCTCTGATACCCCCGTAGGACACCAAGCATCTTCAGAGCATTGTTAAACAACTCCTGCTGTAAGCTAGGAAAGTCTTTGAGATATTTAGACAATACAGGATAAAATGGGTGTGTACTGGAGATGAATCCATTGGCAGTTAATTGGATTGGAAAAGAGATTGAAGGTAGGTGAGGAGACAAATTGGGAGCTGTTGCATTGATGCTGGCAAGAAAGGTTAGAGGTGGGAACTAGGTTGGTGGCCCTAAGGAGGGACTAAAGAAAGACACACAAGGAAATCCTAAATTGTGGTGATTTGTTGGATGTAAAAGAGGAAGGGAAAGAGCGTTAAGTAAAAGGAACTGGGTAATTTACAGTCCCTTGACCTGACACTTAGAGGCTATGAGAACATTGATAATAATCTATAATGACATATTTCACCTAGGTTCAAATTTCTTTGCTGCCCTTGGTGTGACCTTGGGCTTGATATTTATTCTAAACTTCTTTCCTCTGTTAAATGGGGGGACTATAACAGTTCCTACCTTATAGGATTTGCTGCTAGTGTTTGAAAGGGAAACATTAGAACTGATGCATGGAAATTTCCTTGGAGCAAGTTTTATTAGTTCTTATCTTTATTTAATTCTTAACTAATCAGCACTTCTGTTTCCTTCAACATATTGAATTAAAAGTTTTTAGTGTATCACTCTGTCTGGCTTTTAATACCTCATGAATAATGCGGTATTAACCAAAACAAAAGTTATTATGCAGATGTTTGAAATATTTAACAATACATTAAAGTAGTCTTAGGGAACTGGAAAAATAACTTTACTGAAGTTGTACTAGCTTTTTGTAGAGGCACAGAGTATTAAGAAGAAAAAAGATCACTTCAGAAAAAAATTTAAAATGTAGAATGCATTAAAAGCAAATAATCCAATGAATTATATTAAATAATGAATATTCAGATAGTATATTAATTTTCCTGAGATACAATGGCCAAGTTGAAGAATTTAAAGAATAATAATAATAAAAAAAGGAATGATTAAACAAACTCTAAATTAATTAGAAGTTGTGTTTTAAAACACCTGGTTTGACACATTAAGACAGATCTTTTTATTTTAAGGTCAGAACATACTTTTAAAAAAATATATATTTTTATTAATTTTTAGATAGAGAGGAAGGGAGAGGGAGAGAGAGACAGAAACATTAATGTGAGAGAGAAACATTGATTGGCTGCCTCCTGCATGCCCCCTACTGGGGGTTGAGTCTACAATCAGGGCATATGCCCTGACCAGGAATAGAACCTGGCCCTCTCAGTCCATGGGATGATGCTCAACCATTAAGTCACACTGGCCATGTATGCTGCATGTCACTTTTATGTCCCATCTCTTTATATAACTAAGAACTAAGACACAGATTGTAGGTTCTGATCGGCAATTCTCATTTCACCAGGCTAAAATAGAAGAAGTTGGGTCATCTTTCACGTTCTTCTACCCAATTCAGTTCAATTTGCTTTGGACTACTATAAAATATTTGTTTAATATTGTAACTGGTAATGACACTGGCATGTCACTGGTAGCGTAACAATTGCTCCTTATAAGTAGAAAAGGATGCCTTCCTCATTGACCCTATCCTATCACATGCAGTTGACGATATAATATCACGGAATCCTATCATGCGTAGTTGACAATACAATATGTACCATTTTATATTTTTGTTCTGTTTGTACATTTTGTAGGGACTTTGGCATTTGAAAAATATAGTACTTTTGGGGTTAAATTACAGAAAATATTTGTTAATGCTAATTGAATCTACCTTTGTCTATTTGACTATTTGATAATTTTATAAATATTCAATTCTCTCTTTGATCTCTCCAGTTGTATTTTATTGTTCTATATCCCAGACTTGTGGTCATTTTTTTGTCTTGTGTTCAGCAACCTGAATGACATATTTTTGAGACTCAAAGAAGTCTAGTGGTTTAACTCGCTGCTTTAAGTAGTACTACATCTAAACCATTTGAGTACTAGTCTACTTACAAACTTCTCCAAGAAAGGAAATGTCATGATTTGTCTAAAACGTAACTTCATCTCTTAGAGAAGATTTTTTTGTCTCCTTCTCCTTGTATTACTCATCCCTTCCATTGTGTTATGGGCATTTCATTCATTGGATGCTGAATATATTTTGTCTTTCTCCCTCCAAGCTGAAAACTTGATGTAGGATAATATGATTTGTCTTTGTTTATCACATTATCATCTGTACATTGTAAGTATTGAATAATTTTTTACCAAATGAACAAATACTTTGATAAGCAAATTTTGTAACTCTCACTACTAGTACCTGAATTGAGTCTAAAATTCTTTCTCTGGAAATTAGATGGTCTATAGTATGACTGCTGAGATCTTTTAACGTTGGTGATAATACTATGTTTTGTTTTGTTTCATTAACTTTTTATCTGTCTTTATCTTGGAAATCTTTTAAAATGAAGGGAAGTTGGCATTTACAACAGAAAGCATAGAGTTTATTTTTTAAAAGTAAAATGCTTGTGTGGAGTTGTGATCAGGTAACCCTGATTTTATCTTAGGGAAATGAAAACACCTGTAACCATTTCTTCTTTAGTCGGATCACTTGCTTTTATCTTTCCACATAGATGTGATATAAAAAGATTCCATTGCTGATGCAGCTTTCAACCTCTCTGTAAAGGTGTACAGTAGGGGGAATAAACACTATTTGTGTAATACACTGACTATTACTAAAGAATAATCCATTTTTTAAAACCCCAGTCCCAACCCAAAGTGGGTAAATATCAATCAGAATATATCCTCTCAAAATTCTGACCTCAAAACTTCCTAAGAAATGTGAACCTAAAGGAATTCTTTGTTTTTTATCTTATTTTCCTGTTTTTTTCATCCCAAGGCTTCTGGTATTACATTCCAAATAGATAATCATAGAATCATCCAATTTGAGGATGGAAGGTATAGTGAAGGTCACATAGTGCAAATGCTTACTGGATAATTGAATTCCTTCAAGCTTTCTCGAGCTTATTCTTGAAAATTGTCGGTGATCCAAAGCCTCATTTCCTATGGCAGCAGATTCTACCTTTGTTGTCAGCTTTGACTATTAAAAACTGCTTCCTTATATTGAATTCTAACTGCTCACCGTTTTCACATATTTCTCCTCTTTTACCATTTGGGCTTATAAAGAGCAAGATGAATCCATCTCTCCATGTCAGGTTGGGCTGCTATAACAGAGATGCCCTCGACTGGGTGGTTTAAATACAACATTTGTTTCTTACAGTTCCTGGGGGTTAGGAAGTTCAAGATCAAGGTGCAGACCTGGAGTCTGGTGAGGATCTGTTTCCTGGCCTACAGACAGCTGTTTTCTTGTGTCCTCACAGGGTAGAGGGAGCTAGCGATCTCTCTGGCCTCTCCATGGAAGGGCACTAATTCCATTCCAGAGGGCTCTACACTCATGACTTAATTGCCTCCCAAAGGCCCCATTTCCAAATACCATTACTTTGGAGATTAGATTTCAACATATGAATTTTGGAGGCATATAAACATTAAGACCATAACTCCATCTTATACAGGACAGCCTATTTAAGGGTGACACTCATGTTTTCTCTAAGTCTTTTTTACCCTAGGCTAACCCCTCTTAGTTCCTCAGTCAATCTCCATGAAACCCAATTCCATGTCTCCTCACCATCCTAGTTACTGTAACCTGAATAGATTTATTTTACTTATATAAGCAGCATCCAGCAATGAGTGTGGTACTCCAGGTGTGTGCCGATGAGCCGAGTGTAGAGTGTGAATACCATCTCCCTTAATTCAGATAGTACATTTGGCAATGAAATAGTTGAAATACCCAACTAAGGGCAATGTAACAGGTCAGGTACAACTGTTCTCATCTGACCCATTTTACTTCTAGGTGTCCTTACATCTGTCAGCTTTGTTGATAATAGATAAAATTTTAAAACCGTTAACTAAAAAAATCTTTATTTTAGAGCTACGTTCTAAATAGAGAATGGTCTTGGACAAGGTCATCACTTTCCCTGAGTAGCAGTTTCTTAATATTTACCTTACAAGATTCTTGTGAGGTCTAATTTGGCTGTAAAGTGCTTATATGGAAAGTGTATATAAAGTGCTTAAATTTAAGTACATGGTGAGTGCACAATGCATATTAGTGATAATAATCTTTACCATTTTGACTTATTTTAAGAGCTCTGAGAAATGCTTATTTTAATACTGTACCAATAGGAAGGGTCTGTGGATTCATTATATTTTCAAAGTGTTGTCAAATAAATCTACTATAGGTCTGTAAAAATAAAAGTTAGGCATAAAAATTTTACAGTTACACATCTGTCTAAATTCCTTGACAAATTAAATAGAACAAAGTTCTGACATTAGTTATTTATTTGTTATGAATGGGAGAGCAGGAGATGTATTATAAAGAGTGTTCACTTCTCATGTCTTTACTATTAAAAGTAATTGTGTTACTTTTTACCAAAATGATTATTTCTTTCATATAAATTTAAGAACTGTGGCTTCCTAACATATTTTGGAGAGATTAATATTTTTGAAAATATGGAAGCTTGTGTTAACTTTTGTCTTTTAAAAATATTTGTTTCTATTGATACATTCCAGCACCAAAGCATCACCTTTTCCAGGCTAAGATACTGAGCCAAAACCTCAAAGAATTAGCCAGAAATTGAGTTCTCTCACCCTCTATCCCAACATAATTTAGTTAGTGAGAACCATAGCTGGGCAACCCTTTGGGGGGAAATTATTTTAAACTATTTAAAAACTTTTATGGTAAAAAAAGAGAAATGTGCTTCCCCCCTTGTTTGTGAAATCTTAGAACTAAGTAAAGTACTTGAGGGTCTTGGATCGATTCCCAAGGTGATAAAGTGTAGCTTAGTAGCAATAAAAGACTTACGGAGCACCTCTGGGATCCAGAGACTGTCTGTTACATTTTGAATAAGTCATTCCTCTTTAACGTCTTCCAACAAGAGGTCTACTTAAATGATAAGAATATTTACTAAATGCTTTTTAAATATGTCTTGTAATTTAATTTGAAGTCAGGGAGTGTGATATCTCCGGCTTCATTCTTTTTCTCAGGATTGCTTTGGCTACTCAGGGTCTTTTGTGGTTCCATACAAATCTGATAATTTTTTTGATCTATATCTTATAGAAATGTCATTGGGATTTTCATGGGAATTGAATTAAATTTGGGTAATTAGCTATTTTAATTAAGTTGATTTTTCCAATCATGTGGTGTATCACATTGATTGATTTGTGTATGTTGAACCATCCTTATACCCCTGGAATGAACCCTGCTTAATTGTGATATGTCTTCTTTTTAGAGCTGGGAAGGAGGATATCACCTCTTTTTTTTTCTTTATTGATTTTTAGAGAGAGAGGAAGGGAGAGGGAGAGAGAGATAGAAACATTGATGAGAGAGAACATCAATTGGCTGCCTCCCGCACGCCCCCCACTGGGGATTTGGCCCACAACCTGGGCATGTGCCCTGACCGGGAATCGAACTGGCAGCCTCTTGGTACATGGGTTGACGCTCAACCACTGAACCACACTGGCCGGGCATGTTATCTTTTTAATGTATTATATTTGATTTGCTAGTATTTTGTTTAGGATTTTTACATCTCTCTTCATCAGCGATATTGTTCTGTAGTGTGTGTGTGTGTGTGTGTGTGTGATCTTTGCCAGATTTTGGTATCAGGGTTATGTTGGCCTCAGAAAATGTGTTAGGAAGTGTTACTTCTTCTGCAATTTTTCAGAAGAACTTAAGAAGGATAGGTACTAAATCTTCTTTGAATGTTTGGTAGAATTCACTAGTGAAGCTATCTGGTCCAGGACTTTAATTTTTTGGGGAGGTTTTTTGATAGTTGTTTCGATTTCTCACTGTTAATTGGTCTGTTTAGATTTTCCATTTCTTTGTGATTCAGTCTAGGAAGGTTATATATTTCTAGGAACTTATCCATTTCTTCTAGGCTATTGAATTTGGTGGCGCATAGTCGTGCATAGTATTCTTACATGATCCTGTGTATTTCTGTGGTGTCTGTGGTAACTTCTCTTTCATTTCTGATTTTGCTTGAGTCTTTTCTCTTTTTCCTTGGTGAGTCTAGCCAAAAGTTTGTCAATTTTATTAATCTTTTCAAAGAACCAGCTCTTTGTTGCATTAATTTGTCATTAAAAATATTCATACAGAAGCAGTATTTGATGCTAAGCTATATTACAAGGATAGTTAATTATACTTCTTTCTCTTCTATATATAGCATATGTTACACACACACACACACACACACACACACACACACACACAGTTTGTCAGAACCAACTTGTACTGGTTCACACAAGCCTTTTGTTCAATTTTCAGGAGTTTCGTAAGCTGCTTGATGTTAGACAAGTAGCTTGAAAGTTGCCATTGTAGGAGTATTTACACAATGGAAATTGGTGAATGCTACAAATCAAAGCTTTTACAAATTTTTTCTTGGACAGCTGGTTGTCAAACACTTACAGCATACTTGTGCCTCAAGGCATTTCTTTAAATAGAATAAAGAATTGTTAGTACTGAAGATGGTTTCAGTATGAAAGTTTACATGAGAAAAAGAATAAACTGTTTTTTGTTTTTTTCTGTGTTCTCAGGGATACGGAAAGACCGAAGAGGAGGGAGAATGTTGAAACACAAGCGCCAAAGAGATGATGGGGAGAGCAGGAACGAAGCGGGGTCCTCTGGAGACATGAGATCTGCCAGCCTTTGGCCAAGCCCTCTCTTGATTAAGCACACTAAGAAGAACAGCCCTGCCTTATCCCTGACAGCCGATCAGATGGTCAGTGCCTTGATGGAGGCTGAGCCCCCCATAATCTATTCTGAGTATGATCCTACCAGACCCTTCAGTGAGGCTTCGATGATGGGCTTGCTGACCAACCTCGCAGACAGGGAGCTGGTTCACATGATCAACTGGGCAAAGAGGGTGCCAGGTAAGGACACTAAGCTCAGCTTTTATTGTTCTGAGTCAATAACTATTTATGAACTGGTTGCGATGTCATAGGGGAGAACAATAGTGCGAAACAATAGCTTGTTATCTAGTTGATTTCAAGTTACAGCAGAATTTGTTCATTTTTAGTATTAGTACACTGTAATTCTCCTGGAAATTAGGAAATCATGTTTTAAAATAGAAATCTAGAAGATTAAAGTCTTTAATTTGACATTACTTTTAACCCATGTTATCCTCCAAAAAATGTGGGTTGGACACTACATATAATAAATGTGGTTAATATTATATCTTCACAGTGTCAAAATTTTTTTACCATTGAATGATCTATGGTCTATACATTTTTAATCTTGAGGACTTTTGTTCAGAAAACCTTAATTATTAATAAATAATTTTACCTTAAAAATCTTTTCTTTTAAGATCTTTGTAGACTAAAGAGATAATACTAGATTTTTTGTTTTTGTTTTTTACTGAATGCCAATTATTTACTCAACTTCTATTCTTAATATTTTAGGAGAAAGATAATACAATAGACAAATTAAGTTCTCATTCTGTTCCTGAGAGGGGCCTGTAGAAAGATCCAGTGGCTGAAGTGACCTTGGTCCTTCAGTTGATTCTCTCAAAGCTGGTTCCTGTAAAGCTTGATTGCTGTTCTTGTTCAGGGAGAAGAACTCTAGTTATTATGGAAACAAGACTAGAAAATGACCTCGGCCATGCCCCAACATATCCATTCAGGAGCCAATGTAGATGAATCAAGGCCAGAGGAAGTTAAATCTATTTCTTGGGCTTACAGATAAAATCAGTAATGGATTTAGACAGATTGTCTCATTTGGTTTCTTTTAATTGATGAAATCAAATATTACCTATAAAGCACGGGATGCTTTATATTAAACTAAATAAATGTGCAGTTTTGTACTTGCATTTCAGGGTTCACCGATCTGTTATAGGCCAAGTGAACATGTGTCTGGCCTTAGAGAATACTTTATATATTTGCATATATCAACATATTAACATGTGGTTTTTTGAATAAGGAGCCAGCAATGTTGTGATTCAAACTTGATAGAGGGCACCCACGTAGGTGGTGGCGTCTGGGTTATACAGAAGCATGGGGCTAACAGGCATATTTAGATATCTAGGGTCAGTTCTAATGGCAAATAAAAACTCCCAGCCACCTTTGAATTAAGGGTTTTATTGAGCACTTTACTACCTGTTTTAGCATTCTCAGATGATACAGATCTATAATAAGCACATATTGGAATCTAAATGTAATGTGGTTATAAATTTTATCTCAGTATTCATTATTGCCTTTCTACATATTTTGAGAGAAGAGAAAAATTAAGAAATAACAATAATGGCCACATCCCTGAGAGCCAACTGTCGGTTGCTGTTAGTTTATTGTACTATAAGCCTATATTTTCCCTCTTGAAGCCATAGCAGTATTGGTTCCAGAGCACTGGGGAACTCTAATGTATATTTTTATAGTTACCAGTTGATTCCCGTTATGACATTTGTATAATCATACATATTTTAAGGGTATTTGGAACAAATGAAATTAAATTCAAACACATTACCAGTGGATAAAGAATTCATGGCAATAATCTTCTGAATTTAAAAATAAAATCAAGACAGAAATAAAGGGAAGGAAATTATGTCCATGCTTAGCCATCTTACTGTTAAACCTAGAACTAAGCAAATTTATAGCAATAAGATGTGTAGCAAAACCACTCTATCACTTCCTTATTTTAGCTTAAAAGACCTAAATGATTTCAAAATCCTTGGACCAAACTATCTTGTTACTTGATGGTTTAAAAAAAATTATAAAGGCAGAAAGAAATTATATGTGTGTGTGTGTGTGTGTGTGTGTGTACTATTAGACTATAGCTGTTGTTAATCAAAGCCTATTTGTCTGACCAAGCAGACTAAAAATAGTCATTGATTTCAAAAGGATAGAAAATGAAAGAAGAGCAGTCTTCTGAAAAAAATTTGCAGATGAATGTCAAGCTTTTCAGGAAAATTGACAAAGTCATATTTTGAAAAGCTTTTATATACTCAGATACCATCTGTCATTTAAAAAATAGCCCACACTGAAAATCTAATATAGATGATATTACATTTATGTGGTAATAGTTTGATAATAATAGTAGTAATTTTAAAAAGAAGGAATAGAAAATGTCATTAGCAAAAAGAGTAGCAAGAAAGTCAGTTCCAGAAGAACCTGGAGTTAGCTATATGATGCAAAAACCTGCATTGGACATTTGGATAATCCTCAGAATGTCTATCAGTATAACACAAATTGTGAATTAACTTCACTTTTTAAAAATTTCAGCTATATTGAGGTATATATATTAAAAGGATTTCTCCCATCTAGTTAATTAACCCATTTATTTATTTATCTTTGTATATATGAGAATAATTAAGTTCTACTCTTTTAACAAATTTCAGTGATACAGTACAGGGTTATCAACTATAGTCACCATATATTGCATTGATCCTCAGCCTGTTTTCATCTTACAGCTGAGAGTTTGTGCTCTTTTACCAATCTCCCCCTGTTTGCCTCATCACTGAATCCCTGGCAACCACTTTTCTACTGTTTCCATGAGTTGGACTTTATTTTTTTCCCCCAGATTTCACATATAAGTGATATCATGCAGTATTGATCTTTGTCTGGTTTATGTCACTCCGTATAATGCCCTCAAGGTCCATGTATGTTGTCGCAAATATCAGGATTTCCGTCTTTTTCATGGCTGCACAGTATTCCATTGTATGTATATATACCATATCTTCCTTATCCACTCACTTGTTGATGGACACTAAAATTGTTTCCATGTCTTGGATATTGTGAATATGCTGCAATGAACATGGGAATGTAGATATCTCTTTGATATCCTGTTTCAGTCCCTTTGGATATATAGCCAGAAGTGGGATTTCTGGGTAATGTGGTAGTTCTATTTTTAATTTTTGAGAAACCTCTATAATGTTTTCCATAGTAGCTGCATCAGTTTACATTCCTACCAACAATGTACAAGGTTCCCTTTTCTCCACATCCTCACCAACCCTTGTTATCTCTTGTCTTTTTGATAAGAGACATTCTAACAAGGGTGAGATGATATTATAGTTTTGATTTGTAGTTCCCTGATGATTAGTGATGTTGAGCACCTTTTCATGTACATATTGGCTATTTGTACATCTCCTTTAGAAAACTGTCTATTCAGTTTCTTTGCCAATTTCTTAATCAGTTTTTTTCTGTTGAGCTGTATGAGTTCTTTGTATATTTTAGATATTAATCCCTCATCAGATACATGATTTAAAAATATCATTCTGTAGGTTGCCTTTTCTTTTTGTAGATGACTTCCTTTGCTGTGCTGAAGCTGTTTATTTTGATGTAGTCCCACTTGTTTATTTTTGCTATTGTTGCCTTTGCTTTTGGTGTCAGATCAAAGCAAGTATTTCCAAGACTAACATCAAGGAGCTGACTCCCTGTTTCCTTCTAGGAGTTTTATGAGTTTCAGATCTTACATTCAAGTTCTTAATCCATTTTGAGTTGATTTTAGTGTACAGTGCAAGATAGGGGTCCAGTTTTTTTTCCTTTTTTCTTTTGCTTGTGGCTGTCTACTTTTCCCAACACCATTTATTGAAAAGAATATTATTTCCTTTTTGTTATATTCTTGGCTCCTTTGTCAGAATTATTTCTGGGCTCTCTATTCTGTTCCATTGATCTGTGTATATTTTTATGCCAATACCATCCTCTTGATCATTACAGCTTTGTAATATAGTTTAAAATAAGGAAGTGTGACACATCTAGCTTTGTTCTTCTTTCTCAAGATCGCTTTGGCTATCTGGGGTCTTTTGTGATTCTATACAAATTTTTGGTTTCAGGGTAATGCTGACCTCAATAAAACAGTTTGGGTGCATTTCTTCCTCTTCTGTTTTCTGAAAGAGTTTAAGGATGGTATTAATTCCTTTTTGAGTGTTTGGTAGAATTCACCAGTGAAACTATCTGATCCTAGACTTTTCTTTGTCGGGAAGTTTTTGATTACTGACTTAATCTCCTTATTAGTAACTGCTCTGTTCAGATTTTTTATTTCTTTTTATTCAGTCTTGGTAGGTTGTATGTTTATAAGAATTTTCCCATATTGTCTAAGCTGTATAATTCTTTGGCTTGTAATTGTTAATAGTAGTTTCCTGTGATCCTTTGTATTTGTGTGGTATCAATAGTAACACCTACTATTAGATAAAAATTAATAATTTTATTTATTTGTGTCCTCTCTCTATTTTTATTTATTTCCACTCTGTTCTTTGTTAATTTCCACTTCTACTAATATTGGCTTCATTTTTTTCTTTAGTTCTTTACGACATTTGTTTATACGAGCTCTTTTTTTCTTAATGTAGATTTTTTTCACTATGAACTTCCCTCTTGTAACTGCTTTTGCTGCATCTCATTTATTTTGAAATAGTGTGTTTCCATTTTCACTTGCCTCAAGGCATTTTTTGATTTCTCTTTTTAATTCTTCTTTGACTCATTCGTTGTTCATAAACATGTTTAATCTCTACACATTTATAAAATTTTTAGTTCTTCTTGTAATGATTTCTAGTTTTATGTCATTATCATAGTAAAAGATGCTTGATATGATTTCAATCTTCTTAAAATTTTTAAAATTGTTTTATGGCCTAACATATGATATATACTGGAGATTGTTCCCTGTGTTTTCCAGAAAATTGTGTATTCTGCTGCTGTTGGATGGAATGTTTTATATATGTCTTTTAGTTCCATTTGCTCCACTTTTATAAATGATTTCCCTACCACCATTGCAACACTAGAGTATTCTGAATTTAACTATATATTTACCTTTACTAGTGAGCTTTTAATTTTCATATAGTTTCCTGTTACCAATTAGCATCCTTTCATTTTAGCTTAAAAAAACTCATATTAACATTTCTTGTAAGGTTGGTCTTATGATGATATATATTTCTTCAACGTTTGTTTGCCTGAAAAACTCTCTCCTTCAATTCTGAAGGATACATTTGCAGGTAGAGTATTCTTGGTTGGCATATTTTTTTTTTTCTTTCAGTGCTTTCAATATATTATCCCATTCCCTTCTGACCTGCAGTTTCTGTTGAAGAATCTGTTAGTAATTTTATAGGGGTTCCCTTGTAGTAGCAAATTGATTTTCTCTTGATGTTTTTAAGATGCTTTCCTTGTTTTTAACTTTTGACAATTGAATTATAACAAGTCTCAGTGCAGGTCACTTTGGATTCATATTTTTTGGAACTCTCTGTGCCCCCTGGATCTGAATGTTTGTTTCTTTCCCTAGGTTTAGAAAATTTTCACTAATTTTTCTTTGAATAGGCTTTCTTCTCCTTTTTGTCTCTCTTCTCCTTCTGGCACCCTATAATATAAATATTTGTCTGTTTGATGGTGTCCCATAAGTTCTTTAAGCTATCTTAACTCTTTTTAATTTTTTTTCTATTTGCTCCTCTGATTGGATGAATTCCACTGCTCTGTCTTTGAGTTCACTTACCCTTGTTCTGCTTGATCTAGTCTAATATTGAACACCTCTATTCAATTTTGTCAGTTTACTTATTGTAATCTTCAGCTCTGTGATTTCTGTTTGATACGTTCTTAATAGCTCTTTGTTAAAACTTTTACTTTGTTCATGCATTGTTCTCTTGACTTTGGTGAACATATTTATGGCCATTATTTTGAACTCTTTATCATGTAAATCACTTATCTCTGTTTTATTAAGGTTTATTTTTCTGAGTTTTATCTTGTTCTTTTGTTTGGAACACAGTCCTTTGTTTCTTCATTTTCTTTGACTCTCTAAGTTGGTTTCTGCATACTAGATAAAAGAACCACTTCTTCTAGCCTTGATGAAGTGTTCTCATATAAGAAGTAAATCTAATCATTCCACCTGGCCCAAGCTCTTAGTTATCTCAAACCTTTGTGATTGTCCAACCTGCTTCCTTTGTTTTTAATGGTCCCCAGTAGTTGAGGGTGTGCAAAGACCTATCAGTGTCCCAAAGGGGAGGATCTCAGTTAAAAAACAAGATGTAGGCTGACTGGAAGCCATATTCTTAGGTAGGATCTTTTAAAGTATGCAAATAGATCTCCTACAGGGAAAAACTGGGAAATGAGTGTTTTTGTCTGTTCTCTATGTAATAAGCCCTGGGTAGAATAGCTGGTGAAGAACTTTCTTTGTTTACTACAGTCCTGTGAGACTGGAAAATCCAAGCCCCACTGGCTATCAGAGCCAGACAGTCAAGGAAGAAGCTACAAAAGCTGTGATGACAGACATATATACCAGCTCCTTACAGAGAGATATTTGAAATTTGGAGCAGGCTACAGGGAAAATGCAGAGATTGTGTCTGCTGGCTTCCCCAATCTCTGGTGAGGATGGCAGTCAACCTCTAGCTGGTGCTAAATTAGAAGCCCAACCCTCTGGTAGCGGCTTTTAAAGTATATAGTAAGTAGATCTTTTTCAGAGAAAGACTGGGAGATAGGCGTTTCTGTTGGCTTCCTTTGTGCCAAGCCCTGGGAGGATAGCTGCAGTGAGTTCTTACAATACTGTTAAAAACACTTTGTTTGCTATAGTCTTGTGAGTCTCATGGATGCAAGCTCCTTTGGCTTTTGGAGCTAGGTGTTTTAGGGGTGGAAGTCTTACAAGTTTGGGTGCTAGATGTTGGGTTCAAAAGCTTCATTTTTTAGGGAGAAGCTAGAGATTGTGAGTTCTTTCCTGATTGTAGGTCACTGTGCCAGGGATAGAGTTTATGGTAAGAGTGTGTCTTAGTCTTTCCTACCCATTTCAACATAGCTATTTTTTCATTTACCCAATGTGTAGAAATTGCTTAGCTAGTTTTTTGGATTTTTTAAACAGGGAATTTCTCAGTGAATAGCTATAGATTTGGTGTGTCTGTAGGGGGATGTGAATTCAGAAGTTTCCTATGTCTCCATCTTGGACTAGAGCCCTTTATTGACTTGATTTTGCATGATGAATTTTAATAAAAATGACACATTGGACTATTTTAGTAGCTCTAAAAGTATTTTTTTCTTTTACCAATGGAATTTTGTCAGAATTTTCTAATGTTGGTGATTATAAGTTAAATTTATTTTTGTCCCTTAACATCTGGGACATATTTTTTTTAACTCGATGCAAGTGTGATAACCAAGTTCCAATTGCAAAGTACTTATACTTGACCTAGCTAAAGATCACATCAAGACACTAATTTCTTTCCCTTTGCAATTTAAAAACAACAGCAGCAATAAGAATGCTAAAACTTACCTACCCAGCTCTGACAATGGATTTCTTTGTTCATTCTGGAATATAAAGCTCTTTTAAATTAAAGTATGGTAAGGATGATATTTTTTATAAGATGTGATATATATCCGCTCTGAGATATCTAGCTATAGAGAAAGTTTTTCTCTTTATTGTTTGCTCTGAAATGTGTTAATATTTGAAAATCACTTTACATTATCCATCTATGACTGGGGATTTAGTTTTAAAAGAGTTAGATTCTTAAATCTTTATTTACTATTACACTATACATGGTGAAACTCATCAATAAATGTAACATCATTTAGCTGAAGGTCAAAAGAGGAAGAATAATGACACAAAAATTGTAATTTTAATTTCCGCATCACACTCAATTGCATCATTGGCTGGCTGATTCTTAGTTTCAGTGGTAATGAAAGTACATTTGATTTTTTTTTCCTCAGAAGTTTGAATTGTCACAGAACTGTTGCTTTGACTTATGAAAAATTACACCTTTTCCAAAATGCACCATAATTTTACACACCTCAAGGTCAATTTCATACCTTGTATTCAAGGTTTATATATATAAGTAAATATTTGGATAACTATCTAGCCCTGGGTTCTGTATTGCCTTTTAAACACTGATAAGTAGCAGCCTGATAGCCTCATTGATGACTAGGCACAGATCTGAAAGGGTATGCTGAAGCTGCTGGCCCAGGAAGAGGAATAAAGGGGAAATGAGAGTTGAGCGCGGTGTCATGAGAAGCAGGCTACTTTAACCACTTCTTCATTCTTTTAGTAGCGAACGAGATGACCTTTCTCCTTCCCCTTTCCTGTCCAAGTCCCTCTCTACTCAACACTAGGAGAGTCCCCTTCCTTCTTAACCCCAACTCCCCACTATGCTACTTTGGGTTCCCTCCTTGTTCAGTTTTGGCCCCAGGAGGAGAGGATCCCTTTTTGCTGGACATGCCTCCTACTAAGCCCAAGCTCAGGTTGCTCAGAAGCTTCTTGTATTGTCCTTGAGGGTCCATGTTTGTCTTAGCCATTCCAGGGCTCAAGGCTTCTTCTGCTCCTGTGTTCCCCCGGAATCCAGCAATTAGCTTCCTGACTAATACTCATCCCCATCGTTCAAATTAGTAGTGAGCAGAGCATAGGAAATGCTTGTTGAATGAATGAATAAACGAATGAATTGAAGGAAACTTTTGAAACTCCTGATTTTAAGAAATCTCTGAGCCCTGTCAGAACTCATTTTTCCATTAAGTAAAAGTGATCTTCAAGGCTGTAGTATTTCTCTTTTTCACCTCTCTTCATAATCTGCCTGCTGTTTTGTCCTCTCTAGCAGTTGCCTTAGTGAGGCTCATTTCCAACCTTTCTTTTGTAAGGGGCAAAGCAATATAGAAGGCATGTATGGAACTTGAGTTCTTAGGACTTTCAAAGGCTTTAGCTGGTTTGCAGCAAGTTAGTTTCACTTAGTGAGTGTAATTTAAAACTTAGAGTGGGTAGGCACAGGAGGGCAGAGAAAGGGCACAATACCTCAATGTGGGAATTGGGAGCATCTTCAAGGGACACATTCTGTTCTGGGAGGTTCCTGCAGATTTCAGGAACTTGGCAAGCCTACCCAGTACTCTGATTCCCAACCTGTAATGAGACCAGCAAACCCTGCTTTCAGGCTGTTGTGGTGTCTGAGCCTGTTTCTGTGTGGCATGGTGATGAAAGAGGATGTGACATGAAAGCATGGGGGCATCCTGAAGAGATGACAGATACATATGTTTAAGGGTCAGATTTGCAGTTTAGAGTTTGCCACTGTTCTGTAATAAGAGCCTTGAGACTGGGATAGAATCACCCTACATCGATGGTGGCAGCCCCTCTGGGCTGGCAATGTGGAGTGTCTTCACATGTTCCATTTCCAAGTCAGCACTGCCCAGATCTTCACTGCTCCTGGGGAATCTCTGGTTGAAACTCAAGGAAAGCCACTGCTTACTTGACTTTTCTTTCCCATGAAACTCTGAAGCCCTATAGATACTTGTTGACCTGAAGGCTATTAATTCTTTTCTAATCTTGAGACTATTTGAGAAAAATGCCCCATCTGGGCTTCTTTGCCCTGCCTCATCCCCGCCCCGCCCCGCTCCCAGGGTTCTGTTTCAGTGGTCTGGGTTGGAGCCCCAGAATCTGCATGTTTGTATATTGTAGTGGACAATGTGTGGTGCTGGGTGTCCCCAGGGAAACCTGTGGGGAACATTGGTCTGTGGCTCTGCTATTTTCAGAGGGAATTTGGCATAGAGAATGCCAGTGATGTTGTAACTATGTATGTGCTAAACAGACATATTACTATTGAAGTGTGTTGAATTGTGTCCACCACCCCAAAAAATATGTGTTGAAATCCTAACCCCTAGTACTTCAGAATGTGATCTTATTTGGACATGGGGTCTTTATAGAGGTATCACGTTCAAATGAAGTCTTTAAGGTAGAGCCTAATCCTTATAAAAAGGGGAAATTTGGACACAAAATAGACTCACACAGAGAGAAGGTGATGTGATGTTACACGGGGAGAAGATGGCCATGGGATTGGAGTGATCCATCTGTAAGCCAAAGAATGCCAAGGATTGCCAGCAAACAGGGGAAGCTAGAAGAGAAAAGGAGGGAACCTCCCAAGAGCCTTCAGAGAGAGCATGGGTCGGCTGACACCTTGGTTTCAGACTTCTGGCCTCCAGAACTGTGAGAGAACAAATGTCTGTGTTTTAAAGCACCCAGAGTTTGTATTCTCTATGACAGCCCTAGGAAACTAATACGAATCATGGTAAAAATAAGAAGTGCTTGTAATGTTGAGGCAAAAGAAACCAGGAGCTTTTGATTTAACGGGGGATATTTGGCTCACCTGGTACAGACTTAGCTAATCATTTACTCCTGAATATTCTCCTCTCTGCCTGCCCAAGTGGTTCACTGAACTTCTGGCTTTGAAGTTGATTTAGAACTTCAACAGTTCCACACATCTACCTGGCAAATATCTTATTAAAATTTTTAATTCACAGAGGAATGTTTTGATTTGGCACTTTAATAATTTCCCTGTTTTCCATTTATATCTTTGATCCATTTGAATTCAGCCTGGTGTACAGTATGGGTGTGGCTGCACTGCTGCTTTAGACAGAGGGCTGCACGCTTGGTTCAGCTCCTTTCATAGAGCAGCAGCCCACAGAAGTATTTTTAAGACTTCTGGGATAGTTAGCCTTCCAAGTGTACTACCTATTAAGAGTTTTTAAAGTAACACGATAGATATGACTCACTGATTACATATTTGGTTATTCTTCCTAATTCTGAAATAAAAAAGAAAAATAGTTATTTATTCACAAGCTATAAATTTTGCCTGATCTATATTAATGAATATGTAGTATGATTAGCCTGATATATATATATATCAAGTCTCATGAACTTTTGCTTCTTATTTCTAAGATTTAAAAGACTAGTGCTGATAAGAGGTAATCTGGTGAATTACCACTCAACATTAATGGGACAAAAAACTTCTTCCCAGAACAGAAGGAAATATCAGGCTTCCCTTCTCTCTTTCCCTATCTGTTGTAGGCATCCCCCAAATAATCCAATACTCAGCCTTGAGTGCTTTTTCTGCTTTTAACCAACTTGAAAAGCTAGTCCACTAAAAGTTTCAGTTGTTAACTTTTAGGCTCATGATTTCCGTATTTCTTTCGGTAGGTCCCGCCACCTAAATCACTGTGTATCATCAGTTTGTCTCTTCAACATCTCTAGACTTTGGCTTTGTTTCTGTTCCACTGTCACCAGCCTGGTCCATATCCTCATTGTTTTCCAAGACTGAATTACTATAATATCCTCTTCATTGGTCTTTTTGGTTCCAGCCTCTTCTCTTTTCAATTCATCCTACTCATCACTGCCAGAATGGGTTCTGTAAATGCCCCACTCCCTATATGAGTTTCCTATGGCTGCTATAACGTTTCACAAACTGGGTGGCATAAACAATAGAAATTTATTTCTTCACAGTTCTGGAGGCTGGACTTCTGCAATCAGGGTGTCAACAGGGCTACACTCTCTCTGAAGGCTCTACAGGAGGATCCTTCCCTGCCTCTTCTAGCTTATTGAGGCTTCTGGCAATCCTTGGCATTCCTTGGCTTGTAGATGCATCTCTCCAATCTCTGCATCTATTGTCACAGGATGTTCTCCTTGTGTGTCTGTGTCAAAATTTCCCTCTTCTTAGGACGCCGATCATATTGGATTTAGGGTCTGCCCTAGTCTAGCATGACCTCATCTTACTTGATAAAACCTATCAAGATCATTTATTTATTTATTTTTTCAAATAAGATTACATTCTCAGATTCTGGGTAGATATGAATTTTAGGGGACACAACTATTCAATTAAAAATTTGTCAGTGAACTGTATCTAATTTAGTAATGGCTTTAACAGATGAATGATAGTGCCACTTGAAGCCTAAGATGCAGAAATAGACTGTGCTTCATGGCACCTTACCCTAGGTTAATCTGTTTTTAGACAGACCCTTGGGAATAACCTTTGTAGGAATGCTGTTCATCAACCTGCTCTTTCCTGTATTATTTGATTTCTATTTTTCAGCATGATCTTGCCCCTTTACACAATGTATTAATTTTATTTTTCTTTTGCTTGAATCCTTGTATCCTCCTCTCTATTTCAATTCTATGCTCATTTTTCCCCCTAAAGGGAAACCTTAACTTCTACTTCCTTTCTGAAATTTCAAACTACTTTAGCCAATATAATCTTGGAGTGAGTTTGCTAGCACTGGATAACTAATCTTCAGTTCAGAGTCTCTAGTCAAGTGTGTATTGCTGGGCTAAATCAACTAGGGTCTAAAACACAGTAGCAACTCTTAAATTGTATTCTTTTTTCCCTATTGGTAGATCTGTTGTTGGAGGATTCATACGTACTGTGGTTGGATTTGTTATTTTTAAAATTTATGCTTATCGTTGAAAGAATTACTGATGTCCCTCCTTTTTACTCCCCATTGACCCTCTCCTCCCCTCTCCTCTCCTTTCCTCTCTTCACCACACAATTGTCTGTGTCCATTGGTTTTGCATATATGCATATAAGTTCTTTGGTTTATCTCTTCCCAACCCCCTTTCCTCTGAAGCTTTCTTCTTTAAGTGGAAAGATAGTTTTTTTTTTTTTGGCTGATCTTTTCCAGGGAACTTTGTCAAAGGTAAGTATTTCTACAATCTGTGTTTGACCTGCTCAAGCCATGAACTTATTATTTAAAAGTTGTGTATGTGGAAAATCAGTTTCTATTAAATAAATCATATTTTAATAGTAGTAAGGGTACCTTTCATTTAAATAAAACCTACTATAGATACTCATGTGAAGTGAGAATTTCTTTGACAAAAGTAATGTTCTCCTTCTTATTGAAATGTGAGTATTCACAAATCGAAATTTCTTAACACGATGACCGTTTAGGCTGGCTATCATGACCCTGAAACTACATGACTTCTCAAGATACATGTGGCTGACTTTCTGGAGTGACTGCACTTGATTTTTTGGCTTAGCCAATTCTGTATTTAGGTCCCTGGAATTCATTTACCTTGAATGGTGGTATATTTAGATTCACTGTGTGCTTAGCCTGTGTGTCCTAAGCTTCAACATGGCCAAGCTGAAGTTTCAGCTTCCCTGCTATCCAACCGAGGTTCTGTCCAGTGAGGTAAGATGTTAGTTTTCTTTAGGCTGTTGAAGATCAAAGAACTGCACAAGGGAGAGAAAATCAGCATTGGCCCCAATGAGAGCCACATAAGTGGAGCCATAAAAAGCAACAAGAACCTTGGAGGCATTCTCAGTAGTGGAGTAGAATGGAAAGAATTCACCTACTTCCCATACAACTCCTTATATAACTAATAATTTCTAGAGAAAGCTCAATAGACTTGAAAGTTGTTTCATACCACCACTGTTATTGCTTTCTTTCACAGGAACCAGAGAGTTCTAATCAATAGGTTTACACTATAGTCTTTCTGTTAGACTATAGTCTAAACTGTTTATTTTTGGCACCATTATTATTTCTCTACCTTCACTCTACCCCCTAGCTCTCAAATATTCATGCTAGTCATTTTTACTTGCTTTAGTGAAACTAAATGAAGTGGTTGAAGCAGACTGGAAAAGTATTACTATTAGACTAGATATAACATAGATACATTTTCCTTTTCAAATACGCAATTCCCAGAGGAGGCAGTATCACTGTTGTCTTAAGGGGATTCCCCGGTGAAAAGGTAACAGTCAATAGGTGAATAGATGCCCACTCTACCCCTGTAGCTGCACAGAGGATGGACAATTAGAAGAAACCAGTGGCTAAGTCCTCTTATTGCTTGTGGTATTTTAACATTAACAGTAAGGTAGACACAACTGCGGGGTGGTTTATGTTTAATTTTTAAACTCACCTGAGACACTGTAAGAGGCTTGGTGCTCAGTCTCATCTTCTTCAAAATAATAAGTGACAGAATGAACTGTTCCTGGTTGGGAACCCTCTAGTTCTAGGGAATTTTGGGTTTTTAATTCTGTTGGCTTGGTCACTAAACTGTCCCATGCAGTTTGCTCAACTTTGAATGGGTACGTCTCTTAGGAACCTTCTCCCTTGTAAGTAAATTGCTTGATGTGTCAAAATGTAAGCTCTATTTAAAAAGTCTTTAGTCAAATGTATCATGTTTTTGTTTGAAAAGCAAATAGCCTTGTCCTTTTGGTCTAGGATTTATCCCTTAGCTTCACCTAGCAGAGCCCCCAACACAATACTATGAAAAATTAGAAGTGTGATTGGTAAATAAATATGAAACTTAATAAAATGGTGGCAGTGCCTTTCTCTAGAGGGAATTAAAGTTTCTCTGTAATGTGTGACCATTTCATAACATGAACTCTAATAAGACTATGGTCAGTTCCCTTCTCTGGAGGGTACTAAAAGTGTCTCTTCATAGGATAGCATGTCACATAATAACATTTGGTCCTTTTCACCTGGTTAAGATGTTTGTCTACATTTGCTTAGGGCATTTGAAATGCATATTTGAAAACTAACAGATAAATGCTGTGAATTTAAAAACTCATTCAAACCCTGGATGGTGTGGGTCAGTTGGTTGGGTGTCATCCTATTCACCCAAAGGTTGCTGGTTTGATTATTAGTCAGGGCACATGCCTGGATTGCAGGCTCGATTGGTAGGGGTTGTGCAGGAGGCAGCTGATCAATGTTTTGCTCTCACATAGATGTTTTTTTCTCTCTCTCTCTTCCTTTCTCTCTCTCTAAAAATCAATATAAAATCTTAAAACAAACTAACAAACAAACAAAAAACTCATTCAAGGTGTTGAGCTGTAGAAAGCTGTTTTCCAAAGCATGCCTTCAACTTGTATCTGGCAGTGTTCATCTTTTTACAAAGCAGAAATGTGATAGAGACAGGTTTGGGTTTTCTTTATTGCTGTGTACAGTGCAGAGGTATAAACTGAAAAATATACTGTCCCTTCCTGAGGAGATATTGAAATTCCCCCAAATTATGATCCAGAACAATGCTGCCTTTTTATATTCGGTCTATAGGTAGAAGGTTCTATTGAGACTGGTTTTGAAAGGTTTTAAATTTACATGGTTTAATAAATATAGATCTATAATCAAATGGTCAACTAGCCACTAATAAATGTGTATCAAAACATGTAACTCCCAATCTCATGAAATCGGAGAGATCTACTTAAATATCTTTAATTTTCTTGCATAACAAACAGCAGACCACTTTGACAGAATCTGAAATACAAGTTGCAGGGTTCTGCCTTTTATTTAAGTACTTTAAGTTCTTGTTTTCTCAAACTAAGTGCTTACTTTTCCTGAATATGCAAGAATAACTTGTACACTGTGCCCCTCCAACACTTGTTGATTGGCTTAGCAGGAAATACAGTTAAAAAATATCTTTAGTATAAAAGTGATTGTGAAAACTGGAAAAATGGTTATTGTTAGCCTAATTAACTAATTTCTGATTTGTCTGGACCATTTTTAATAATTGGAAGTTAAGGATCTACCCAAGATGTCAAATTTTGATAAAGGAAGTATATTCTGGAAATGGATAGCGGTGATGGTTGCACAGCAGTGTAACTGTGTTTAATGCTGCTAAACTGTACATTTAAACATGCTTAAAAGGGTAATTTTATCTTATGTATATGAAAGGAAATAGGTATCACATGCCAAAAAAAAAAAAAAAAGAAGATGAAATGACTAAATTCACAGGTCATTTCTCTTACCAAAACTTTAAATTTGATTTTTAGATAAGAATATAAACATAAACATATTGCAAGAAGATAAAGCAATGAGGTGGGGTGGGATAATGAAATAGAAACAGATTGTACCTTAGGCTTCTATAGTCTTTCTTTTTTTTTTTTTTTCCAGATCATCTAATTTCTTTTTATTTTATTTTATTTTTGTTTATTAATTTATTTTTGTTACAGATGTTTCTCCTTTTTTCCCCATTGACACCCTCCTCCCCATCCCCCCACCCCGTCCCCAGCTTTGTAGTCCATGTCCATCACTTATGCATACATGCGCATAAGTTCTGTGGTTTATCTCTTCCCTCCCCCCCACCCCCTCTTCTGAGGGGTGTCAATTTATACCCTACTTCCACATCTCTGGGCCTACCCTGTTCCTCAGACTGTTATGTTCATTATATTCCACAAATAAGTGAGATTATGTGATATTTGTCTTTCTCTGCTTGGCTTGTTTCGCTTAGGATAATACTCTCGAGGTCCCTCCATGTTATCTCAAAGGATAAGAGATCTTTCTTTCTTACAGCTGCATAGTACTCCATTGTGTACATGTACCACAGCTTTTTTATCCATTCATCCACTGATGGACACTTGGGCTGTTTCCAGATCTTAGCTATTGTAAATAGTGCTGCTATGAACATGGGGGTACATGTATTTTTTCTGATTGGTGTTTCAGGCTTCTTAGGGTATATTCCCAGAAGTGGGATCACTGGGTCAAATGGCAATTCAATTTTTAATTTTTAAGGGCACAAAGAGTTTCATCATTTAACAGTTATTCAGGGAGTTCTTCCTATGTGCTAGATCCTGTTCCACGTGTGGGAATATACTCGAGAACAGAACTGACAAAACTCCTGCCTTCAAGGAATTTCGCTCCACCACACTAGTTATCACGAGAGGAGTGTGAGAGCAGTCATTATGGTTTGCCCATTTTACAAATAGGAGCGAACTATGTCAGACACTGTTGTGACCATTTTATCTGGACTGACTCAGCTGAGTGCTTTTTTGATCCCCTTTTGTGGATGAGTAAACTGAGGCAGAGAGAAGTTAATAATAGAGTAGTTTAGCAGTAGGGGAATGTTCACTTCTAGAACACTTTCCTGTGTGAAGCTCTGAAAATAGGCTGAAAAAAGAGATTGCACATTTTTTAAAGAGTTGTACTATTTTATCATTGGTTGAGTTTTTTTTTTTTTCCAAACACTTCTCCTCCCCTCTTCTACCATATGACAGGCATCGAGAGGATCTGTCTATTACAACGATTTAAGAACATGACCCGTGTCTTTGGACAACCTTGGTCTATAGTAAACATTCAATAAATATTGGCTAATATGATTTGTTTTATATTTTGGTTTATACAGTTTTAGTTTGAAGTTATTGATATAATTAATTTTGAGTCTAACTTGTAAGACCATTATGTAACTCTACAACAAAATCATGAGATAACTTGGCATTTTGCAAAACTAGGCTAGAAACTACTTTTTAAAGTACATTTTAAACAATCACCACATGTATTTCTTTTTACTTGTGTTATGTGATCTATCTTTATGCTTTTCTGCCTTTTTTTTCAAATAGTCTTATTGCCACTAACCAAACCTAATTGAGAGTTGATTGTCATTTCTTGATTTTTGTTTGTATATATTGTCATAATTAAGAAAAATCATTTCTGAGTTATATCAGCTCCTGCCAATTTTTCTGAGTTAATAAAAACTAGAGATTTTGGCTACATTTAAATGTTTTAAGCTATCCTGCAAGCTTAAATTATTTATACATACAAATATTTTAATGAAATAGGAAAGAATGTAGAGTAAGCAATAGTATCTGTTATAAAAATATCCTATTTCAAATATAACTGTTTTACGATTAGAATCAACCACATATAACAACAAAACCCCAAATAGTAGTGGTTTAAACAAGACAAAGCTTATTTTTCTGTCACATAAAATAAATTTGTATAGCAATATAGAAACTCCACAGTCAAAACGACCCAAACTCCTTCTGACTTTCTGTTTCCTCTCCTGGCCCAAGGCTCCCATTCTCAAGGTCAGCTGCTGGTCCAATGTGGCTACTGGAGCTCCAGTAGTCGCAGCTCATTACAGGCCACAGGAAAGTAGAAGAGGGGAAAGTCAGTAGGGACACACTTTCCTGATGCAGCTTCCTGTAAGGAGCCTTCCTGGAAACCTTACTCAGCACTTTCTCTTATATCTCCAAGGTCAGAACTTAGGCTCCATCTGGCTGCAAGGGATGCTGGGAAATATAGTCTGTAATCTATGCACATTGTACCTAGAATAAAATCTGTGTTTTATTCATAATAATAACAGTTGAATAGGAATTTGGTGGGCAAATAAGTCTCTGCTATAATAGTAACCTTCAGATCGTAATTTGAGAATTGGATAGCCTCTTTAATGAATATTTTGACTTAACTAATGTCAACATATATCATAAATAGATCATAATTTTAAAAAAGAATCAGAACCCCAGAAAACAAAATTCACACAAAAGCCATATTGCGGGGGTGGGGGTGGGGCTACTATTTATTGAGTGTTTATTATGAAGTCTGTGTGAAATATCTTCACAACACCCTATCAGTAAGGTACTATCATTGTGGCCATTTTACAGATTAAGAAAGAGACATCAAATTAATAAGTAGTTTTCCCAAAAGTGGCATGAGCTAAGAAGTGGCAGTGCTCTGGGCAGTCTGGTTCCTAACCTTCCCTCCAAGACCATTGCATGCTGCTGCTTCATTTTGTATTCTGAAAGTATTAATATTTCAGGATATTTCAGTTGGTCATCATGAGCATTGATTATCATTTTATGGTCTGCAAAAAATTCTGGCCATCCAAACTTTTTGACTGTTGGGATTCAGTACACATGTGATTTGCGCTATGTGCATATTTTATAAGATGTATGCTATAGGTCAAAATACACACACTCACACTTATCTCTGAGAACCGTTCTTATACTGAAGGCACTTTTTCTCTATGTGAGGGAACATGTTTTGAGCACAAGTGGTGAAAATAATTACACATGGGTCTTCAGAAAGCGCCATGACCATGAGTCCCAGATCCCGGTACCACTGCCAGTTCAAGGTCAGCAGCTTCAGGAACTTCAAGGTTTTGTATTACTTCTACTTTCCCCCCTACCTGGAATTTAAAGGTGATGGATTTGGAGTTTTACTGCCTTCACTGGGAGAGACAACTTTTCTGCAAAGATGTGTGTGTGTGTGTGTGTGTGTGTGTGCACGTGTTTAGAGAATTTTGTGCATCTGCAAGGGGTGCTCCTTTAGCAAGAAGAGTGGAATGGTGGGAGAGGAGAGTGAGTAGGGCTTGTGGGGCCAGGACTGGCAGCTCTCACAGGCTCCAGAATCACTTCCTTAAGTATGTCAATGTGTGAACTGTTCATCTTGGGACTGAAATGTTCAGCAGGAAATGCCCCTTCTTCAACCCTCACCTTCTTGGGTGTAGAGCTTGGCTTGTTTCTTCCATCTTTGTTTGAACCATTCCATTAATCAACCTTAGTGACAGATCGCTTAGTCATCTGTGAAAGCATAAACTCTTAATTGTTAAGAATCACTGGTGCGGCACACACACCTTTTCCTACCCACGAACAAATTCAAATGCTGATTTTCTCATGCGTTTTTCTTTCTGCAAAAAGTGTTTCTTAGGCTAGATAATCACTGCCTCTTGTGTCTCCCCTCCCTCCGGATCTTAATTTTCTCAGAAGTTCCCCATGGCAGTGCTGCACTGTGGGTAGCTCCTGTCTAGTTACCAGCTTTTGTGGGACCTGTAACCCTCAGAGGCTGCAAAGTTGGGCTGGGGGAATTCCTGGAACATGGGTGGTAGATCTGAGATCCATGAACCCTGGGGCCTTGGCACAATATCACAATGTGTCTCAATGTTGTTTTTATTTATTTATTATTGCCCCCCAGTAGAAAATTTTAATTTAATTTAATTTTGTTAGAACAATTAAATACTAAGGAATATGATTTTATCTGGTAGCTTGAGCTTTGGAAAACCACAAACCATGTAATATCTTAGAATTTTTGAGCCTCCATAACTAAGTTTTGCCCATAGTGATGATAATGCCCCTGATTAGAATACATGCATTAATACAAGCTGTCTGCTACTCTGTATGAGCACAAAACATTTAATTATATGTCTTACATTTGTATAAACTATGTTTTCAAATGTTTATACACCCATGGAACCAGTAGATTGTAAGTTCTATGCTGTCAGGCATTTTAATCAATTTTGTTTACTATTATATCTCCAATGTCTAGAACAGTACCTGGAGCATATAGGTGCTTACTAAATATTTGTGAATGTTGCATGATTAATAAAATACAAATTAAGTCTACACATTACTGATCCCAATTTTTTTGGTTATTATGTGTCTCATCAGTCAATACTCACTAAAAGGACATTAACTTATGTGCATATTTAAGGGAGGGGATAGGGGTAAGACTGCAGATTTTACTGATGCTCAAATGGAATCTCTCTGCTTCAAAAGCATGCGGAAACACTGACCTAATGAGTCCATAGTATGGATGGAAATGACAGCTACTGATTCACTGATTGTTTTGTTTATTTAGCAATTTTCATTGAGTGTGCTATGTGCCTGGCACTGTTCTAGGTGCTGGGGATACATAGAGCTCTGCCTCCATGGTGCTTACATTCCCGGGGAGGAGACAGACAGAAACAAACACAATGAATAAGCTAACTATCTGTATTTGGAAGATGACAGATACTGTGCACAAAGGAAAACTAGAGCTGAAGACCAGGGAGCAGGAGGCTGTTGTGTGGGTCAGAATCTGGTTAGAGTCAATTTCATGGAGACAGCATTTGAGCAACACTTGAAGGAGGAGGTGAGAGAGTAAGCAATCCAGAGGGAACAGCTTTCCAGGCAAAGGTCCCAGCAAGTGCAGTCTTGAAGCACAAGTAGTTCTAGAATATTCTAGGAGGCCAGTGTGAGTCAGGAGTGGGAGATGTGGTTAGAGTGTGAGAGGAGGGGAGGTCATGTGAATCTCTGTAGCAATTAAGATTTTGGCTTTTATTTTTGGAGAAATGGTGACTCATCAGGACTTTGAGAAACATGATATGACTTGCAAGTGTTGTTCCCTTTGACTTGCTGGGTTGAGAAGAGACCCAAAAGGGTTGGGGAGGGAGAACGTTCAGGAGACCACAGTAATGTAGGTGAGAAATGGGGAATGATCACAGCTCTGACAAGGGTCCTAATGGGGCATGGTGAGGTGTGCTCACATCTTGAATATATCTTATGGTGGAGCTGAGAAGATTTCCTAATGGGCTGGGTGCAGAGTGTGAGAGAAAGAACAGCAAGCATCAAGGATGACTCCAGCTGTTTCAGCCTGAACAATTAGAAGGTTGAACAATTGGTACAGCAAAGTCTAGAGGTAGAAGAGTTTTTTTTGTTTGTTTTTTTGTTTGTTTTTGTTCTTTGAGGGGAAATTCAGCTTAGTTTTGGCCATGTTGAGTCTGAGATGTTTTCAGACAAATCAAGTGGAGATGTCTCAATTTGAGAATGGGTCTGGACTTGATATAATGTGACGAGTCCTCAGCACAGAGATGATGAATGAAATCACCAAGGGAGTGAGTATCAAGAGAATAGAGGAGACCAGAGTTTTCATAATCCTTTTCCTTTGTCTTATATATCTCCTCAATTGTTAGGTTCTGTCACTTTTTCTTTACATTGAGAAATTTCCAAATATCTGGGAAAAAAAGGAGAAAATGGCATAATTCCTTCTTACACACTTGTGTCTATATCGGTGAATATTTTAAAGAAAACCTTAGATATTCATTTTTCAACCTTAAGTATCAATGCCTCAGTATATATCCCTACCAGAGAAAGACTTAAAAATATAGCCAATACTGTAACTATATTAAACAGTAAAATAAATAATAAATTCTTAATATTAAGTTTCTAGTTTCTGCCAGTCATCTGAAAAATGTCTGTTTGTAGTTGGTTTGTTCTGATGAGAATCCAAACAAAATCCAAAGAGTGCATTTGGTTGATATGATCTTGTTTCTTTCGTTTCTTTTTTGCCACTTATTTGTTGAAGAAACAGGACATATGTCCTGTAAAATATTTTACAGTTTGGAGTTGGCCAATTGAATCTTTACGATGACATTTAGCATAATCTGTTATGATTCATTCCTTCATTATCGTTAACTGTTAATTAGCTCTTGAGACTTAATTAGATTCCCATTTAATATCACTGGTAAGAAAATGATGGAAATGAATCGGGCAATAAGATCTGGAAATACCTTAGTGATATTAAGCTTAATCAAAGATTGCAGTGTTAACAGCTTATCCATTATTAAATTCCTGTCAACCTTTCTTCCTAATAATTTTAGTCACCACTAGTTGCCTAGATTCATCATTTCATCAAGGTTGGAAAAAAAAAAAAAGACCAAAGACTTAGCTTTGGGACATTCAGATATTAAATCAGAAAGAAGAGGAGGAACTGACAAGGAGATTAGATGGGGTCCTTCTCCTTGTGACATCTTGAAAGACAAATGAAGAAAATAGAGTAAAAAAAATGATCAGTTGTGTCCAATGTTACTCTTAGGTCAAATACACCAAAAATTGATAATTGTCCATTGGATTTAGCAACTTGGAGGTTATTGGTGATGTTGTCGAGAGCAGTTTTTGATAGAGTGGTCAGGGTGAAGGCCAGTTGGAGTTAGCTCATGAGATACTGAAAATAAGGGAACTGGAGCCAGCAAGTATAAGCAACTCTTGTAAAGGAGGGAGAAGGAAGAATCATGGAGAGGAAGGAGGGTAGAACCTAGTACACTGGAGAAGGGAAGCACGGTGGAGTGTGGGTGCAGTGCCATAGATGGGCAAGTGTACAACATGTTAATTCTACACATTTATGTGTTGTAATGTGGTGGACATTGTAGCGATCATTAGCACCTCTATCATATTACATAATTATAGTTATCAGTACTTTTTCTTTTTTTTTTTATCCTCACCCAAGGACATTTTTGCATTTATCTTGAGATAGAGCGAGAGGGAGAGAGGGAGGAAGAGAGAGAAACATCGATGTGAGAGAGACACATCGAGTGATTGCCACCCACACAACCCCAACTGAGGCTGGGGACAAACTGCAACCGAGGTACGTGCCCTTAGCGGGAACCGAACCCGGGCCTCTCTGGTCCGCTGGCCGATGCTCCAACCGCTGAGCCAAACCGGCCAGGGCTAGTTATCAGTATTTTAAAAACAATTCTGCTCCCTGAATTATCTGTCTCCCTCCTTCCCTCCCTTTTTTCCTCCCTCCCTCCCTTTTTTCCTCCCTCCCTACCTCCCTTACCTCTTGTTCTTGATTTTGGAGACTTAACACAATTATTTGACCACCCCATTCGTTTTTAACCACGAACAACTAAAAATGCTCATCAGAAGCTCTGAGTGTATCTTGAGCAGGGTTTTGGAACAGTGGGCTTCAATATGAGGTTCTCTCTGGAACCAATTAGTTTCTCCAGATCTATGAATTTCCAATTTCCTTTCCAAGCAGTGAACGCCTAGTTGCCTGTTTTATGGAAGTGAAAGTGAGAGTAGCATGATCCCCTCTTCAGAATGCAAGCTCATTAATTTCCTTGTTTTCAGTCCTTAGACCTCCCCCACCTGCACTGAACTCAAAATCCCCAAACACGAAACTCCTTAATTATCCTTCTCCAGAAAGTAAAACTCCAGTTTCTTGACAGGGCTTCGGGGATGGGGAGTAGAGAGTAAAAATGTAAAGTGTGACATTGATGGATGGAGGGCATGTTAGATTAACCTATTGTACAGACTTTCAGCAATTCCTCTTACATCAGAGCCATTCTGGGATTCTGAGGGGCAATCGCCTTGATTCTCACTAATACTCTTTTCTGCCCTCTACCCCTTGCGTTATCCTTAAAAAGATGAAACTACTTTGGAAGCTGAATCTTAGACTCTTCTACAAGACATTATAGAAACAATTTCCTTTTTGATACTTTTTCCCTCTGATTAAAGCACTCTCCACCTTTCCTTTGGACACACCTCTCTCTGGAGGAGGCTGCACCTACCACCTACCACTTTCTGCTGGAAGAGGACCCTTATGACTGGATTCACTGGATTTCCAAATCCTTTTAGTTTCTGTTTTCAAGTTTAAAAATTGCTACAAGTTCAAAGTATAGTATTATATGCCAAACACACCTTTATCTGATAATGGTTTTCATTGGCAGAGTACAATTTTGAGTTTTAAATGCTTGCTTTCGTATGTGAATCTTTATGATAAAGTGAAGATACTTTCATTTCTAAAAACAAAAATGTCAAAACTGTGCTTTCAAATGAAAGTTGTCCTTCAACTCTACTTGAATGTCTCTATACCCGAGTCAATAGCGCTGCATTTCTCAAAAGATTGTAGAAAACATTCTAACATCTTAGACCCAGCTTGGGAGCCTCACACATCATTATGTTGCTGTTTTTATGATTCTCAAAACGGTTTAAGGGACCCAATTAACCAGATTTTCATTTGCATAACAATTGACTGTCATAAAATATTTTGTTCATTTTTTTGCTTTACTGTGTATAAGTGATTTTCATAATTACTTCAAGTTTAAGCTATAATTTTTACCATATGATGTAGTAGCCAATAACTTAAGTGAGTTTAATCGAATACAATCTATGAAGAATTCTGATATTCATCAGAGTCAATGCAGAGAATCCTTTCATCTTGAGCATTTTTATTTTTTATTAATTAATTAATTTTTGTTACAGATGTTTCCCCCCCCCAGACACCCTCTTCCCAATTGCGCCCCCCCCTGCCGTTGTCTATGTCCATTGGTTACCCATGCATGCATATAAGTTCTTTGGTTTATCTCATCCATCCCCTCGCCCCCCTCCTCTGAGTTTTGTCAGTCTGAATCGTACTCCTGGGTCTATTTCGTTCATTATATTCTACAAATAAGTGAGATCATGTGGTATTTGTCTTTCTCTGATTGCCTTATTTCACTTAGCATAATACTCTCCAGGTCCCTCAATGTCGTCTCTTGAGCATGATTCCGGTCAAGGGCACGTACTTCGGTTGCGATTCGTCCCTGGCCCCGGTTGGGGTCGTGCAGGGAGATAGTAACTCGATGTGTCCCTATCATGCCAATGTTTCTCTCTCTCTCTCTTCTCTCTCCCTCCCACTCTATCTGAACAAAAAAAATGGAACAAATGTCCTTGATGAAGATTAAAAAAAAATTCTAATGATAATGAAGTTTACAAATGAAGAAGCAAAAACTATGGTGTTTTACCTCTCTAAAACTACTCCCCAGTCGATAAACATTGTTAAATAGTTTTATGAATCTCTCTAGATATATTCTAGGCTTGTTCACATGTACACATAATCATCTTATCTGCAACTTGCTATTTTTTACATACTCTACTGTGACTGTCTTTTCAAGACATGGTAACTCTAAGAACTTTTCTAAACTGCTATAATTTTTAAACATTTTTATTCCTTTAAATATGTGTGTATGTAAATTGATTACTTATTTCTTTCACCTATTTTTTTTGCTATATTATTGCTTTAAGATTGTTAAGATTTATAGTTACTATTCTATAGTTATAAAATATATTCATGTTTTATATACAAATTGATTATGCAACTAGCATGCACAACAATATTGTGTAAAATACTAGTTACTAGAATTATAAATGAAGATCAAAGAAGAATTTATGAAGCACAGAGGGCTTTTATTCTGGATTAATCTTTCTTGGATTTTTTTTTTCTTTTGATTGCAGAATATCCTTGAGTAATTTTTCAGAATAGGTAGGAGGGTTATAAATTTTATGACCTCTTATATATCCCAGAAGTTTGCCATCATATTTGATAATAGTTTGACTAAATATAAAATTCTAGATTTGAATTCTTTGCCCCTCAGAACTTTGAAGATACTGCCCTACTGTGTTTTACAATTAGTTGCTGCTAATTAGAAATTCTGATATCAGTCTGAATCTTATTTCTTTGCAGTCACCTGGTTTTTTTCTTCTAATATTTATCCTCTGAATGACAAAACTTCTCTATCATATCTCTTGATGTGAGTGTTTCTTTTGTTTAATACTGTAGGTCTTCGGTAGGCCTTTCTATTAGAGTCTCATCTTTCTTAAGCTTGGCAAATTTTTCTTGTTAGGTTTTGCTTTTCTTCTTCCCCTTATTGTCTCTATTCTCTCCTTCTTCAATTCTTTTGGTAGGTATTGGATTCCCTATCTCTTCTTCCATGTCTTTGAGATTATCTCATATTTTGTATCTGTTTTCTTTTTACAGTATATTTAGAGTACTTTTCCCCATAAAGACACCACTTCTTGATCTTTAGTCATGTCAACTTGATTGTTATATCTATTTAATTTTCAATTTTGGTAATCATATTTTTAACTTCTAAGAATTTGTTGTTTTTATTCTACCTTTTTTTGAAACCCTACTTTTACATCCTGCTATACCTAGAAAGAGCTCACTCTTACCCATAACTGATTATGAGTACATTCTGAGTGTAGACCGTGATGAGGCAAACATTTTGTTACTGTCTTCCTCAAGTTTCCTAGATGCCCAGAATCATCACCTGTCTCAACATCCCCTATTCTCTCCACCCTCCCCCTCATCACTATCCCTAATTTCCAACTTCATTTTGCTATCACTCTTTGTAGTGGGATCAGCAATTCTCTATTTCATATTGTCATTGCTCAAATCTGCATTCTTAGTCTTGCCTTGTGTTCCCTTATTTAGAGTGTGGTGAGAAAAGTAAAGGCTGTGAAGGGGGAAACATTCACTCCCACTGTATTCCTTTTTCCTTGCAGTCTTCTCCTGTTTTATAGATGTAGATCTCTTTGAGAGTGGAGAATTTTTAAAGTACTCTTCTATTCGCAGAACGATCTCTATTTTATTTTTTCATGGCTCATGAATTTTGTTTGGTCACCTTTTGTCTTCTCTTTCTCGCTCTCGATTTTTCCCAAACATCCATGTGGTCCACTGTGGTCTGTTTGTAGTGTTTGCGTTTATTAGCATGAGTCAAGGTTGGAACAGGCAGCTGGTCAGTGATTTTTACTGTGGTTGTGGGAGTCTGTTTCCTTGCAATGCCTGTCCCCATGCTGGGCTACCCGGTGTGGTTCTGGGTCAGTGGATAGATCATTCCTCCTCTGGCAAACCTCTAGGCTGATGGGTGGGAGTATGCAGGAGGATGGGCTGGTACCAGGTCATGTTAGAGAAGACTTCTTCTGTGCATGGTCCTGGTCAGAGATGCCTTCTTGACTTATTTCTTTGTTTTTCTGTCTACAGATGAGGTCTAGAGTTTCTTAGTCTCTCTCTGGCATCAAAACTCCTGGCTAGATTTTTTTCATTCAGATCATGCACATATTTAGCAAGCAGAGCTTGGACTTTGAGTGGAGGCTTAAAGGCCCAGATTTATTGAGTGAGATGGGAAGAGACATGGGTTTCCAGCTTTTCTGAATGCAGTTCTTTAATGAACTAGCCTGACAATCACTTCAGGGTGCTTTGTATTTGTGCGTTTTGGGCTTCTAGGAAGAACCCGGTTTCCCCTGGTGTGTTGGGTTATGTTTCCTCTGCTCTAACTTGTGTGCCAGTCCATTCCATCTGCTATCTACCTTGGGAGAGAAGGGAGGCACATGGGTGTGCTCTGTTACTCTTCTTATGCCAGACCCCCTTTGATTTTTTAAAGTAAGGCAATATTTATGCAGACTCATGAACTTTATTATTCTAGATAATTAGTGTTTGGGTCCAAAGTCAAGCCTTTACAAACCTATCATCAAGAACCAGACTTTATTTTCATGTGGAAGAAAGGAACAAGATGAAGTTCTATATTTCAAGATGCTTTGAGATGTTTTTCCGAATGAACCATTCAGATACACAGCAGGCATGAGCCCCATGCCACACACACACACACACACACACACACACACACACACACTCACAGCATTTCTCCATGTCTCCCCTTGTCCAACTATTCCAGCAGACTTAGGCAGCAAAGTGGTGGGTGGTGGCAGTGGTTTGCCCTTTGCAGTGGCAGTGGCTGTGTGGGAGTCTGTGCGGGAGCAGCCATGTCAACAATAGTACTCAAATGTTAAGTCAGCAGGAAGTGACCTTCCCTCCCACTTACCTCTTCTCTTGCAGCAGACAGCTCCCCCAAACAGCAGTGGGCAGCTCTGTCTGACTTGCTTAACCTGTTTCCCCTGTGAGCCACTAACACCTTAGACATTTTGTCATTTCAGGATGCTAAAAATTGAACTAAACTCATTGTCTGTCCCCACTCCCCCAGTACTGCTCTCCACTTCGTCAGTGGCATTTTTCCTCCTTACTTGGCTTTTATTTAAAAACAAAACAAAACACCTAATTGTGTTTCCTAATTTTAAATTAATTTATTCTTTGTCTCCCCTACAGTTCCCCTCTTTCTAGTCACGTTGCTATCGTTCAATCCCCACAGTCCTGGCTTCTTGTACCAGTCTCTTTACCGGCCCTCTGCCTTCTGGTTGCTTCTGCTTCTCATTAGTTCTACCTGTGCTTTCAGAGAAGCTGTTCCAATACATGGTTCTGATGATGACTAGATTGAACACTTTGCAAAGGTTGAATCCTGTTCAATTCTCTCTCTGTCCTCCACAGGCTCACCACAACACTTGGCATTCAGGGAGCAAGGTTAAGGAAGTCCAGTGACGATAGCTGGTAGGGAATGGAGGTTGATGAAGGCTTGCTTCCTCCTGTCGCTACCCTCTCCCTGCACCTTGTCCACCACTGTCCTCTGGCATCTCTCAGGCTCCTGTCCTGACATGCATGGCCAAGGACACTCACATTGAGAAGTGCTCCCATATGCATACATACATTTTATGAAAGCAGACCAAAATGTGTAGGGAGGCAAATCCCTTCAAGGCTTTTTCTTTCTGGGCTTCCTGAAGATAAGCCTGGTGGTGGGGCAGTCATAGCCCTGGTACTTACAGGAAGTCAGCCCCTTTCTCTCCCACTCTAGAAAGCAGATCCAAGTTAATGAAAGAAATGTTATGTCAGAGAGTGCCTTGGATCTCCTTGAATTTATATTTTAAAGGGAGTTATTCTGTTTTATTGTTAGTAACAGATTACATGGAGAAACACTGAACAGCTGGCCGGACAATCTGCATTTCTGCCCTTAGCATGGCAGTCAGCCTCTTGGCTTGGTTTAGTGATGCTCTTTTGTTCTCCTCACACTCTAGGCCCCTCCCAGTGGTACGGCTGCCTGTTCTGTTGAACTCACTCTGTTTTTCCATTTTGTGTAATATGTTTTTATTGATTTCTTAGAGAGAGAGGAAGGAGAGAGAGATACAAACTTCGATGTGAGAGAGAAACATTGATCGGCTGCCTCCTGCATGTCCCCTACTGGGGATCGAGCCTGCAACCCAGGCACGTGCCCTGACCAGGAATCGAACAAGCGGGACCTCTCAGTCCATGGGACAATGCTCAATCCACCGAGCCACACTGGCCAGGCTCACTCTGTTTTTTGTTTTTTTTCCTGTCTTCTCCCATACCATTCTTTTCCCCGAAATTGTCCATCTCTGTTTTTCAGATCCTCCAAAACAAGCTTAAATGCTTTCTCTGACATTCCTTACCCTCATCCCGATAAAAACTTTTTGTTTCATTTAGTTCTTTGTTTATATTTTTATTATAATATAGTTCACTTATACCAGATTTTTGTGTGGATGTGCCTTATTTCCTCCTGACTCGGTGTATTTCATTCACTTTTGTGCTCCGTGTGGCGCCTCGCGTAGTAACTCGTACACCATAGATAATCCACAGAGGCTTGTGGCCTAGATTTTATTGAATTGGCATCATTTGTTTGTCCTGTCCAGTAGAGACTCTAATCTGGGGGCAAATATTAGCTAGGGCTTGTAAATGTGGTTAATAATCTTCATGGAAAAACAGATGGTAATAACCGTAAGATTATCTTATTTAATCCTTACAACAACTCTGTGAGGCAGGTATTTATTTTCATTTTACTCAAAAGGCAACAGGCTTAGAGAAGTTGAATAATTTGCCAAGAATATACAGCTGGTAGAATGTAGCAGAGCCACTGTGTTCTGTCTGTGTTTGAGTGTCTGCTGGTTTATTATTTCCTGGATTGTAAACAAGCTAAGAACACAACTGCATTTTCAGACTACTCTCATTTTGATAACTTGGCTTACCATACTGCAGGGTCAACAAGGGAGAAATGACTTTGCTCTGGGGATTACCAGGGAGTTCCAGAGCAGTTCCCATACTCAGTGTTTAAGATACACAACGCTCTTACCATGCTGTCAGTCTTATCATTTCCTGAGTACCTACTACGCTTCCAGCACCAGCCTCACAGGTGCCCTGGTCTTTTCTCCTCCACTACGCTAGAAGCAGGTGCAGAGAAAGTCATTGTGTAAGTTACCATAACTTTCCAAATGCTTTTGGAAACAAAACACAATTTTGTAGGAGGGCCAATGAGTGCATCTTGTTGGTGAAAAGTGAAGCTTTGCATACTGTGAAAACCCAGTGAACGCTTCCTGATTGGATAACAGAACTGGAAAAACAGCTCGCTGGCTTTCTTGATTCCGTGATTGCTCGTAGACCCTTCCTGTGTCCCCAGTTCCCTTGACCTCACGTCGGATACCTAGCAGGGTTGTTTGTTTTGTTTTGTTTCCATTTTCATCACTGATTTAAAGCAGAGGTTGGCAAACTTTTTCTGTTAAGGTCAGAGAGTAAATATTTTAGGTCTTGTGGGCCGTGCAGCCTCTGTTGTACCTACTTAACTCTGGATGTGGCCGATCTGTGCATGAGTGGGGATGCCTGTGTTCAAATACACTTTATTGAGAAAATGAGGGGCTGGCCTGAGCTGTACTTTCCTGACCCCTGGTTTGAAGCAGAAACAAATGTGCTATGCCTATTAGATGCGCCCGTGTCTGATTCTGTGTTTTCTACATTTTTCTAAAACTTACTGGGCAGGAAATGACTAAATTAATGACACAGCCATCTAATTTAGTCACTGAGATAATAATGGCTAGCACTTATTGAGTGTTTTCTGTGTCAGGCACTTTGCTAAGCACTTTACATGCTTCATGTTATTTATAAAGCAAGTGTTGTTATTTTCTCCATTTAAGCTGAGGGAACTGAGTCACTGATATATTGATACAAGTGGTCTTACTACAGAATTTATGAACACCAAAATTGATAATAAAAATATTGAACTGAGAGGAAAAAGCCCAGGACTTAGAGTCAGAAATCTGACATTTTGTGGCAAATTAAATGAACACTGAGCCTCAGTTTTCCCACCAATAAAAGGGGGCTAATAATGGGACTTGACCTATCGACCTTAGAGGTTGTTGCGTGGATAAAAGGTTGTATGACTGTTCTTTACAAACTGTAAACACTGTACAGTTGTTAGTCATTAGTCTGTCGTTCGGATGTGAAATAAAACAATTTTTTTAATTGATTTTTTTTGTTGTTAGAGAGAGTGGAAGGGAGAGAGAGAGAGAGAAACATCCATGTGAAACATCCATTGGCTGCCTCCTGCATGCCCCCTACTGGGGATGGAGCCTGCAACCTGGGTACGTGCCCTGACCGGGAATTGAACCGGGATCGCTCAGTCCATGGGATGACATTCAATCCACTGAGCCTCACTGGCCGGGCTGAAATAAAACATTTTAAGAGAAGCAGTGAACTTTGAGAAACTCTGAGGGGTTTGTAAGGGTGTTGACAGCTAAAGCCATCTTCACTGTTTTTCTTCTTGATCTCTCCCTGTCCTGGAACCCTAACCATTTCTGGGTGTTTGTTGTTACTGAATCCAGGCTTATTTCTTCCGTAAAGGGAAGATGTACCAGTCATCCTTTCTGTCCTTTACTCTGCTGAGCCAGATTATTAGAAAGGGTTTTTCCTGGGTCACTTAGGCTGGGTGGACATGGGGCGGATAGAGATGAGGCCAGAGGGCATAAAGGACATAGGTTTTTACAAAGTTCAAATGTATGATCCTAATTTAACCAAGCCTTGTCAAAGATAGACCTGTCTGAAAAGAAAAAAGATAAACCTGTCTGGCACAGTTTTGAGGCACCCATCCCCCAATCTGTTCAGTCCCCTCGGCACAGCCTCTGGCCAGATGTTAGCAGTTTACTCACAGGGATTGAGTAGCACACATCTCCCATCTGAACGGGGCTCACAGTGAAAGAATGGAGGCAACGAATGCTGCTCCTCCCACTCAGGAAATCCCTTCACATCATTGTGCTCAGTACATCCCCCCTATTTCTTCCTCAGCTCTCTGTTATTATCTCCTTACATAATAGAAGTCTTTATCTAAAGAGATAATAAAAGTCTATACCAATTTGGTATATTAGTCAGGATTCTCCAAAGAAATGAACCAGTGCGATCTATCATCTATCTATCTATCTATCTATCTATCTATCTATCTATCTATCTATCTATCTATCTATCATCTATCTATCTATCTATCTATCTTTCTATCTTCTTTCTTTCTTTCTTTCTTTCTTTCTTTCTTTCTTTCTTTCTCTCTCTCTCTCTCTCTCTCTCTCTCTCTCTCTCTCTCTCTCTCTCTCTCTCCCTCCCTCCCTCCCTCCCTCCCTCCCTCCCTTCCTTTCCTTTCCTTTCCTTTCTTTCTTTCCTTCTTTCTTTCTGTCTGTCTATCTATCTATCTATCTATCTATCTATCTATCTATCTATCTATCTATCATCTACCTACCTACCTACCTACCTACCTACCTACCTACCTACCTACTTATCTATTGAACAATACTTGTTTCTAAGGATTTTGGCCCACAGGATTGTGGGTGCTAAAACTCTAAAATCTGTAGGACAATCCAGCAGACTGGAAGCTCAGAGAGAGTTTCTATGTTGTGCTCTCGAGACAGAATTCCTTCTTAGGGAAACCTCAATCTTTGCTCAAAAAAAGGCTCAGTCTTTGCTCAAAAGGCCTTCAACCGATTGGACCAGCTCCACCCACACTATGCAGCGTTACTGGTTGTAAATGTGAATCACATCTAAAAAATACTTTCACAGCAACGGCTACACTAGTGTTTGACCAGACAACTGGGCACCATGGTGTAACTCAGTTTAGACATGAAATTAACTCTCACACATGACATTAATAACCTGCCATTATATCCTATCTGCAACCAGAAGTGGAGAGAAATGCTGGTCTTTCTGAATAACGCAGAGACCAAAGAGCCTCTTCCTGACTCCGAAGCACCGTGAACATTTGCAGTGTGCTTGGCTCTCAGTTCACCCACGATACATTCCCCCACAGTGTGGCCTCAGGGGCACAGCATCACACTGATTAATTTCCAACAATGTTGTTTGTCAAGAATGGAGACGATGTGTATATTATTTTTACCAGCCTAAGAGTGATAAAGTGTTCTTTCCTTTTTCTAAAGATTTTGATTATTTAATGCTCAATAAAATAAGCTTCATTCTTATATTTTAAGAAATGGGAAAAAGAGGTATCAAATGTTCTTTGATAGCATCCTAACTTTGCTTTCACTTAAAGCTAAGAGATTCTGTTCTGCTTGTGAGATGTTTGGCCACGTTAAATTACAATTTATATTAACTGAAAAGTAACACAGTGAATCAACCAATCAGTTCTATTTTAGTGGGGGAGGGGAGTTGAACACAACATTAAGCCAGCTATTCAACTTAAAATGTTCACAGTGGCTTAATTTAATCAGTTGGTAATTTAAAATCTTTTTTTTTGGGGGGGGGGGCCTCATACTCATAGAACTTTTTTTCCCTTATTTGAATTCTTACTTTTAATGACAGGAGAACATGCTGTGGTTGAGTTCAACTATGTGCTTAAAAGTTAGAGAAGGAAATGCTAACGAATGCTGTCATGAGGCTTCCAGAATAATGAACTGGTGACAGTACACCCATCAGGAATTTATCCATTCTTAGATGGTTTCTTTTCTTTTCATTTGTGCAGCATTTATAGTATGTACATTTACATCACAATCTAACCTTCATGAATTCTGATAAAGCTGGTCTTTTTTTTATCATATGCTTTTATTGATTTTTTTTTTAGAGAGATAGGAATATCCATGTAAGAGAGAAATGTTGATCAGCTGCCTCCCACGTGCCCCCTACTGGGGATTGAGTCTGCAACTGGGACATATGCCCTGACCTGGAATCGAACTGGGACCTGTCAGTCCACGGGATAATGCTCAATCACTGGCTGGGCTGAAATGCAAGCTTTTAATAAGCATTCAAAATCTGTGCCTTTTCTGAGGTAAATAAACAATTTAGACGAAGTGTGCATAACCCCCAGAACTAAAAATAGACATGGTCAACTATAATACCTTTGAAGAGTAGGACTAGGAGATACTAGCTTTTTATTTATACCTTCAATGCTATTTGAGTGTATACTTCTATATGCATAATAACTCTAACAATATTAGCTAAAAGTTTGTCTTTTCAAACATACAATTGAGCAGAAAATAAAAGGCAGTAATTTGAGATATAAAATGATTAAACTGTTCCAAATTATTTTTTGGAACAGTGAATGAAATTTTCTCCCTTTTATATAACTTCAGAAAATTATAAAACCTACCCATCTTTTAAAAATTTGATGAGTTTTTCAGCTTTATTGAGATAAAAATGACATATAACCTTATGTAAGTTTAAAGTGTACAATGTGACGATTTGAAATATTGTGAAATCATTAACATAATAAGATTAATTATTACCTCCATCACTTTATATAGTTACCTCTTGTGTGTGTGTATGTGGTGAGCACATTTAAGATCTATGGTCTTAGCAACTTTCAAGTATACAGTGCAGTATTTTTAACTATAGTCACCATACTGTACATTGGATCCCCAGGACTTATTTATCTTAGAACTGGTAGGTTGTAGTCTTTGATCAATATTTCCTCATTTTACCCACTCAGTCCCTGCTAACCACCACTGTGTTCTTTGTTTTTATGAATTCAACTTTTTTTGATTCCACATATAAGTCAGATTATATAGTATTTGTCTTTTTCTGTCTGACTTATTTCACTTAACATAATGCCCTAAATTTCATCCATGTTGTTCAAATGTTGGGATGAACCTGCATCCGAAGAATAAATCCCACTTAGTCATGGTATATGATCCTTTGAATTGGCTGTTGAAATAAGTTTGCTAGTATTTTTTTTTTTAATTTTGCATTTATATTTATCAGGAATATTGGCCTGTAGGTTTCTTGTAGTGTCCTTATCTGGCTTTGGAATCAGGGGTAATACTGGCCGTGTAAAATGAGTTTGAAAGTGTTCCCTCCTCTTCAATTTTTTCAAAGAGATTGAGAAGGATTGATATTCATTTATCTTTAAATGTTTGGTAGAATTCGACAATGTATCTACCTGGTTTGTTGGGAGGTATTCAGTTACTGATTCGATCTTCTTACTCATTCATTATTGGTACCTACAAAGTCTTTGGTTTTACAGGTCCTGCTTATTTGGAAAGTACACTTAAGTATCTGATGAGAAGGGGGGACATCTGTAATACTTTCTTTTCTTTTTTTTTTTTTTATCCTCAACCGAGGACATTTTTCCACTGTTTTTTTGTTGTTGTTCAGATAGAGTGGGAGGGAGAGAGAGGAAGAGAGAGAGAGAGAGAGAGAGAGAGAGAGAGAGAGAGAGAGAGAGAGAAACATTGACGTGAAAGGGACACATCGAGTGGCTGCCTCCCACACGACCCAACCAGGGCCGGGGACAAATCACAACTGAGGTACGTGACCTTGATCCTAATCGAACCCACAACTCATTGGTCCGCGGGCCGACGCTCTAACCGCCGAGCCAAACTGGCCAGGGCCATCTGTAATACTTTCAACAATAAAGATTAAACAAGAATAAATGTTAGAAGAAAGCACATTAATTCATTATTAATAATTAGCAACTAAATTCAATTTTTTATTTCAAGATGGGTAGTTAGGGAAGGGGAAAAAAAAGTATCTGATGAGAATAGTATTTCTTGTGATGTTTCATTATATCCTGATTTGGTTAATTACAAAATACCCTAAGAGTAATAACTTTCTTACATTTAGTTTTTATTTCCTATTCAGACAACACAACATAGAATTAATAACATTTACAAAGTAAAATTCTAAGCACTGATAGAAATTAATCTTGATATTGACCATCTTCACCTAATTGCTTAAACATTTTGCCTTTAATGCAGTGCTTTCGTCTTTATTTGGATGCTCCCTTGACAGTATGAAGTTTTTATTTATTTATTTATTTAAATTTATCCTTTAAAAAATTTATCTTTATTGTTGAAAGTATTACAGATGTCCCCCCCCACTTTTTTTTTCTCCCATTGACCTCCTCCGTCCTTCCTGCTCCCGCTCCCCACTCTGCCTTCAGGATACTATGGTACTATTGTCTGTGTCCATTGGTTATGAATATATGCATATAAGTTCTTTGGTTTGTCTATTTCCGTCCTCCTATCCCCCTTCTTTCTGAGGTTTGTCAATCTGTTTTCTACTTCCATGTCTCTGGATCTATTTTGTTCGTCAGTTTATTTTGTTCATTAGATTCTACAAATAAATGAGATCATGTGGTTCTTGTCTTTTTCTGACTGGCTTATTTCGCTTAACGTAATACTCTCCAGGTCCCTCTATGATGTCTCAAAGAGTAGGAGATCCTTCTTCTTCTTCTTCTTTTTTTTTAACAGCTGCATAGTTTTCCGTTGTATAAATGTACCACAACTTTTTTATCCACTCATCTACTGATGGCCACTATGTTTATAGCGGTGCTATTTATAATAACTAGGATCTGGAAATAGCCCAAATGTCCAACAGTATAAAGTTTTAATAATTATTTCCCTTTAGCACATACAGAAACTCTAAAATTTTTATACTTATCTATTTATAAAATATATGTAACTATATAAGTGTATATAGTTAAAATGGTTAAAAGTTAAATCTACCACTGAACATAACAGGAATTTTAATTGAGGCTTTTTGAAGTCTTTCAGAATTTATTTAGAGACTTTCTTTTCTGGTAGTATGGTAACTAGATATCCTAGAAAACCCATTGTAAACAACTGTAAGTGCTAGATTACATATTTAAAAATATCCTTCAAAATGCATCACTGACCTGGCTAGAAAGGATGACATTACAGTGAACAAAAGATGGCAGGAATCCTGGGAAGTAAGAGAGCCTGACGATATTTTTGAAACCCAAAGGTCTCAAATTTCCATTTTGACCTGCATGTGGTCCAGTGGAAGATTCCTACATAAATCTGGGGCTCCAAAAACTACACCCTTGGAATTAGGATGAATGAGAAATCAACTCTCTGTGTAGAAAGGACCAGTAACAAAGCCTGCCTGATACAACTTTGGCTCTGCATAGAGGAAAGGAAAATGTCTTCCTTGAGAAATGACTGCAAGCTGGCCCTCCTGTGAGCTTGCAGCTGGGACAGAGGTTACTGTATAGTCCAGAAGAACCACAGCCAGACTTGGTGCTGTAGTGTGGACCAGGTTGATAGAGACAACAGGGCACTGGATAAGGAAGCAATTCCTCACTGGGAAATGGAAGTTCAAGTTGTACCTCAAAGATTTCCCACTGAAAAGTTTCAAAGAACATGCACCCAGAGTCAGAAATCACCAAACACCCACCCTTTTAAAAAACAAACCACCATGAACAAGCCAGCAGGAAAGAGAGAGAGAGAGAGAGAGAGAGAGAGAGAGAGAGAGAGGTAATAGACCATACTTAGAGACTTCAGATATTGGAGATTTTGACACATAATGGAAATGATGTATGTTAAATATATTTGAGAAGTAAAAGGAACCAACAAATTCAATTAAAAAATAAACTAAAAGGAAGATAGAAAATAATAAGAAGCTATAAAAATGAGTAAGCATATTTGTAAACAGAACCAAATAGAACTTCTGGGAATAAAAAATCGCCTGGCCTGTGTGGCTCAGTGGATTGAGCGCTGTCCCATGGACTGAGAGGTCCTGATTCAATTCCCAGTCCGGGCACATGCCTGGGTTGTGGGCTCGATCCCCAGTAGGAGACGTGCAGGAGGCAGCTGAACGATGTTTCTCACATCGATGTTTCTCTCTAACTCTTCCTCTCTCTCTAAAGAAATCAATAAAAACATATTTTAAAAAAATGTAATAATTACAGTGAAAAATTATTAGATGAGTTAAGCCATATAATGTATGTAGCAGAAGAAAGTTTAATGAACTGAAAAATATATCTAAACAGTTTATTAGCAATGAGTGCAGAGACATAAATAAAAAGCAAAAATAAACTTCAATTTAAGAAACATGAAAAATAGAGCATGAAGGTGTAATAAATTCTAACTGGAGTGAAAGAGAAGATAGTGAAGAGAATGGAAAAATACAACATCCAAAAAATATAATGGCTGAGAATTGTCCAGAAATGTTGAAAGACACCATTCCTCAGATTTAGCAGACTACAATTTTCAAGCAGAAAAGCTAAGAAATCCACACCAAAACTCATATTATTGCTTAGCAGAACGTCAAAGAGGAAGAACTCATCTTAAATGTAGTCAGAGAGAAAAGACAGATCACCTTGATAGGAAGAGGCAATTAGATGATTGATTTCTCAATAGCAACAATGAAAATAAGAAATTGGTAGAATGAGATTTTAAATATCTTGAGAATGTATAATTTTCAACTTAGAATTGTGTACATAATGAAATGATTTTTTCAAGAATGAAAGTGATATAATGACATCATCAGACCAAAACAGTTTCCTACAAAAAATAATCACCAAAGGAAATTTTGGAGGATGTATTTTCAGACTTAAGAAATAGACTGTAGAAAGAATGTCTGATAAGCAGGAAGGAATGGTGAGTGGAACACTGAGAAATATGTGAGTAAATAGAAATAAGCACTGACAAGTGAAACAATGATAATGTCTAGTTTGAAGGTTAAATAATTAAGTAGAACTAAAATACAGGGCAATAATAGTTCCTAAGTTGGGAGGGAGATGGTGAGACTGGATGGATTCTATGAACCTTGCCTCCCTGGTGTCTCTTTTGTGTCCAAATTTTCTCTTCTTGTAAAGACACCGGTCAGATTGGATTAAGGCCTACCATATGGTTTCATTTTAACTTATTCACCACTTTAAAGGGCTTTTCTCCAAATGCAGTCATAGTCTGAGATACTGAGTGTTAGGAGTTGAACATATGAGTTTTGAAAGACACAATTCAGCTAACAGCCATTATATAAACCCAACTTTAGCAGTAAAATTCCATGTTCTGGAACTGGTAGAGACCAAAGTTATTTTGGAGGATTGAACTTGGCTATTTAACCTAAGATGATTTTAGTAGAAAATGGACATTAAATATACTAGTTCTTTTCTTTGTAATTTTATTAATGACTTCACATGTTTTAAAAACTCAGTAAAATAAACAGTTGGCTTATAATCATGACTCAGTTTCCTGTTCCTTACTTTAATGTTGTAAAACTATCATTTCCATAGAAATAGAATTATAAAAAAAATCACATTTTAATTTACTTTCAGGAATATATGGTGACTCAAGTTACAAAAGTAGAATGTGGAATATGCTTTAATGCATAAGGAAGAATGATTGACAATGAAACCTTAATGACATATAGTCCTAAAATTCTTGAAAATAATGTGTACTAATCAGGGTAAATATTCTTCCACTTTAGTATACTTTAGAATATTGCTTTTCTTGATTAATCTGTTTATTTTTCCTAGATAATTGAACATAAATTGTGGACACATTTGCTTCCTAAACACAAAATTGCACATGGAATTAAAATTCAATGAGCTTTTAAGTGTAATTTCAACAAGTATAGTCTTTGCTGTTGGTTTTTTAATAAGAAATATTTTTTATGTTATAGAGTGGATAATATAACAACTTAAAAAATAATCAGAAGAACAGATTTCCCAAATTGTGTAATGCTATTGTCTAGTTAATTCCACGTAATTCTTTTTATGACAGCTATTTTATTCAATATTTGCTTGCCTAAAGTTGAATGATTCAAATACTGTACTTTTAGCTGTCACATTTGGAAAGGGTCTTAGGGAAAAAAAACACACACCTTAAAAACAACCCTTTAGTTGGTAGGTAAGTGATGGGTTTTCCTGAAATATACTGCTTGCTAATTTTACTAGACAAGAAAATAAAATCAAATGGTCGGCTACATTCCAGTTTGTATTCTTCCTTCAAAGTCCTCCCCTTTTGCATTCTTAGATTTTGACACTCCTACACACCAGTTAAAGCACTTCTTAGAAGGTTCAAAAGAAATTGTTGCAATTAGTTTCCCTGTCTCTTCTCTCTTTGATGTGTCACTATAATGCTTTGAATAATTTTCAGTCTGGCCTCTGTTCAAGGACGATTTTTTGACTTTGAGGAGGGGGAGAAGCAATGAAGGAAAGACTATATATTTTTTCTTAAATAGGAGACAAAAACTATTTTTGTCTAAATAGTCTAAAACATTTTTTTTAGATACATAACAAAAGTAGACAATTAATTGGCACAGTTAACTACTATTGAGATCTTTTCTCTTTGGGATAGCCATTAAGGACAGAATTAGACCAGCAATCTGTATATCCAACGTGTCCAGGTTATCGTGCCCAAAAGAAATTCAGATAGATGAACTTCACAAACTGGAACCCTCTGAAGTTCTAAAATGGCTGCAGGTGTCTCAGTAGGAGATTAATTTTATTTTCTAATGATTAGAAAGAATGACCAGACCATGAACTCTAGGATTATGCTTCGCTTCTCATGTCCTGCACAGTATGTTCCGGACAGTTTCTATTTGTAGTTAGTTGTACAGTGATTCTAGTCTTCTTGTTCACTCTATACTTGCATTTTAAGGTTGCTTCTTTACAAACTTGTTTTTCCCCCCATATTGCCGTTCCTGACTCATTTTCAGGAGTGGGTAAGAAAGGAAAGAAATGACTAAACAGTGATCTGGAGGAGTTTCTTATTCACTTTTAAAAAATTAATTAATTAATTTGTTAAAATTATTTTAAATATTTGCAATTGCAGTTTACATTCAGTATTATTTTGTATTAGTTTCGGGTGTACAGCATAGTGATTAGGTAATCATAGTCAATAATATTCTATCAACTATGTATGGTGCCAATTGGGTACTGGAAATATCAGGGGGGACACTTTGCACAGTATATGATTGTCTTATTCATTTTTAAATAACCATCACCCAGCTCAGTAAGTGGCACCTAGCAGACATTTGGCCATTTTGGTGGAGTTGAATTGAATTTATTCTTAGATAAATGATAATAAAGAAAATAGTATGACAGAAACTTTTAATCTAAGAAAAATATCAAGACTATTGTTTTTATAGTCTCCTTATTATATAGGTTTTTTTTCCTCAGAAATAAATCCACGTTTTAATATAAAACATTCCTTAGTGACATTCCAAGGCCAATAGAATGGTCTTGAGAAATATGTGTCTATTATGTCTATTAAAAAAAGTCTGTTGTGAACTATAAACCTAAGGATATAAAATTATTCTAATTGCTCACACAGTTATTGCTGCTCTAATTTGAGCAACTTCAATGATATTGAACTTTAAAAGTTCAGATGCGTGCAATTAGTTAGTTAGTTGATTAATTGATATCCCTTACTCCCTTGGTAGACATTGTTCTTTGTCCCATTTGGTTTCCTGGGAGCCTGACCATTTGTCATCAGGCTAAACTCTTCATGTCATCATGAACATGCTTTCTTCAAAAAGGATCATATGTCTTTGTTCGAATGTAAACACCACAACTAAGGGGTTCTGCAGTGTTTCCCAACAAATCAGATGTGTTTTTATCCTCTCTATGTTGTTGAACTTGAGTTTAACATGATATGAATTCCTTTATATGTTACAACTACTGTAATGTACATAGGTAATCCTGTTTCATTCCTTCACTGTGTTTGATTCATTCAAGAAAAATTCATTAGCTGCTTACAGTGTCAGAATGATAAATGTTATCACAGAGGCATGAGCAGAGTGCTTTGGGAGTGTAGAAAGGAATCATTGCAGTAGATCTTAAAAAACCAGTAGGGATTTACTAAGTAGAGAGGCAGAAGGAGAACACTCCAATTTGATCTGTTGAAAGTGTGTGAAATAGCAAGGGTAGACTCATTTAATCATGTAACAGCAACTTATTGAATGCACACTATGTGAGGTGCACGAGCTACGTATTGGAGCTTCAGTTAGATAGATAGGGTCCCTGAGCTCAGGTAGCTTAGAGTCTAAATATCATTCATGTGCCCATTTTTCAGTGAGTCAGATATGGGTGTGCTCCTGGATGTGCCAAAATGCTGTTGCTTCTGTAGCTCAGATTTCAGCTTGTCAGCTTCAAGATTTCCTTGTGAATAAGACTTTTTTTGAGCTGTAAGCAAATTTGCTTTGCTTGTTCATTTTCAGTGAAAAACAACAACACCTGTTGTTTGTTGTTGTTGTTTTTTTTTTTTTTATCATTGCCTGTGATTGGCAAAGATGGCATGGCCCACACTGAAGGTTTCCTAGGGTGTCCGGTCATCTGTCAGTCACGACTGAACCAAATTCTATTTCCACTTTTGGCTCTTTTACTGGAACACTTTGGACAATGGTGGGAGTGGTTGCTGTTCTGTCTTCTGACACCTATCTGGGATGTTAGACCTGTCCGCTCAGAGACAAACAGATGATTTACATTCAGATGACTCATTTCAGCTGCTGGATAAGACCCTTATAGAGTCCTCAGCATGTTGCTTATTTTGCAATTCTGAGTCCCTACTAAGTATCAAGTAAACTCCCAAACGTGCAGATTTCTGTTCAGTTGACTCTGTAGATTTTGCTTATTGCTTTGTTTTCCCTAACTCTCCCTGAAAATTTGGCAAAAAAAGAAAAGAAAAAAAGAAACAATTAAACCAAAACAAAAACACAGACAAGAACAGCTCTCAAGACTGTTCTCTATAAGATCATTGTCTACTCTTTAAAATATTCAGTAAAGGAGAGTTTTGCTGCCATCCTTGATTGTGATTTTTAGCATCTCATCATCCTTCTAGTTACAGGAAGCTTTTGCTAAATCTAATTTGTTTGTCTGTTTCCTCATTGGATGTCTTTAATAAGGCTAATTATCCTCAGTCATAAAATTATCTTATCTTCTGAAAAATATGGGTTAAGATTAAATCAAAGACTTTTCATAGAAAGCTAGCAAGGCCTTCAAATTCAACTATGAGGAAATAATTAATATATGCAAGTAGAATTCAATTTTAGAACCAAAACACTAGAAATAACAAATTTGGTAATCAATTTTGACACTTGAAGCTAGGCTAAAATTTGTATGTAGAAATGCAGAATTTTTTTACACGAAATGATACTTACCTCTGTTATTACACTCTGTCTGTGTTTGAGTAGACAGTCTGACTCCAGTGCCTTCATTCTACCCCTGGTTGTACAATCTGAGCACTGGTGGGCTACTATTTACAAGGATTATTTCTATGATTCTGCTTCGTTATCTCAGAGTTGGGGATGCTTTTCTTTATTAAATAAGCCATTTCATTTCTTATAGGAATATGCTCTGTTTGTATCACCCTTGTTTCTACAAAGTTATCTACACTCATGCTGAAATCTCAGACATTTTAAACAAATATTTAGAAAATTTTAAGTTCTCTTGTCTTTTATCTTACGTTAGCTCACCATATTTGGATATTTTGAGATGGCTGTTGAGGAAGCAACATTGACCCGGAAACTGAACTCAAGGCCTGGTCCCTTATGTAATTTTGCACAAGTCATATAAGCTGGCTCATCTTTCGTTGCTTCATCATTAAAATGAGAGAGGATAACTTACACCTCATGAGGCTGATATGAAATAGTGTATCATTGTATCTACAAACATCGCACCATAAAGTACTAAACAAATGAAACCTAATACTCCACGTTAGCCTATGCGTGGCTCTCTGAGGCTGGATTATACTACTCCTATACCAGGAGGGGGTTTGTGCCGATGGATTGTCATCAGAGTCTCTCTTTGAAAACGATCATGATCTATAGGTACTATCAGTGGATCTTCTGAAGGAGTGGTCAGGTTCAGATATCAGCCTTATACTATGTTGAGCGGGGCAACAATAATAAGCTTTTAATGGGGGCATTTGTCTGCCCTTGGACTTTAGATATGCTAAGTTAATTCTCTTGGTCAAGTTACTCTTTTCTTACCTTTCAAATGTGTTATTTCCGTGTGTGGTGTGGTGGGATGAGGAGGGTGAACACTGCAGTCCTATGCAGATGAGAATGTGTATAGGATGAAAGTGTTGGGTGCCCACTGCTTGCCTCCGTAACAGGGAAGGACTGGGATGAGATGAGTGAAGCCCTCCCCTTGGGCACAACATTGAAGGAGGAGTGAAAAAATGCCGTAGTCAAGACTAATATGTTAGTGCATATTAAAAAAAATAGAAAGTAATGCAAAAGTCCCCGATGAACAAATTGTCAAAATTTGAAGCAAAGCCATTTTTCTCTTCTTTTCCTACGTATTGGACATCTGACTGCTCAGTGGACAATCTCTCGCTTTTCACCTCCCCCCATATCACCATTTACGTTTATTTAAATCTCTAGTTCTGTGCCTATTGGTTTACCTTAGGCTTGTAGGTACGGAGAAGTATTTGTATCAACAAAATTATAAAAGTGGAATTAAGTAAGTATAAAACAGACGTTTCTGGACAAACTATTTTTTTTTCCTTCCTTTAGAAGACTGTTTTTGCATAACTTCTTAGGTATATGCACAAGGCCAAAAAATTAAGGTACAGATGGGTATTAAATAAAAAAAAAAAAGTAAGGGTCCCTTCCTGCCAGCGTCCCTTCAGTCTCTTCAGTAATGGAAACCACTTTTGACCAGTTCTGTTCACAACCATAGCCATATTGTAATTCATTTGCCCGTGTCTTTCATTCTTCGTTTATCAACTTCAGGCAGAATATCCTGACTTCTTGCTATGAAAGATGAAGAATAGAGATCACATGCTCCATTCCTTCTCCCTTCCCCTTTCTCCACCTTTAATTTCTTGTTTCCTGCACAGGTATGCTCTTAGGTTCATTTTGTCTGGCAGGCTTTAGTTCGGGAAGAAGATAGGTCAGGGTAGCTCCCTGGCCCATCTCTCCTACAGGGGAGGATTCGCACCCTGGGAGCCTTGGCCTTTTCCAGGAAGCTCACTTACACTTCCTCAGAGACTGCTTCTCCTCCTTCAGCCCGGGTGTGCGTGGGCTTTGCTATGAGCAAAGGCTCTCATACTTGAGACCTCCACTGTGCTTCAGTCACTCACCCACCAGTCATTTCTCTTCCAGGAACTCACCAGACTCTTTGGTTGGTTGATGTCATGTCCCTCCAGTTGATAACACCTCTAGGATTTGTTCCTTTTGCAGTTTGTTATTATTTTGAGTAGGCTCTTGCATTATTAGTATTAATTACAAAAAGTAGATCATGTCTATCCTGTAGGCATCTATTGCTTTGTTACTTGGGTGTCTCACAAATATGTATAATTTCTTCCCCAAATATGACTGAGGGTACAAATAAATATCTGTTTTGTCTGTTGTTTGGGTTTAATTGTGGGGGGGTCAATGGAATTAAAAGCTTAAACTTAAGATAGGTTTAAAGAATATGTCTGTATTCATATATGCGTTTTCAAGAAATCAAAATCAATCTTTCTGTCTTTCTTAATTTTATTTTCAGAACAATCAAGTCAGGTATATTAGTCAGAAATTTCACCAATACTTTTTACAAAACCGAGGCCCTGGATGACAAAGGCACCTTTTAAAAGATTATGTAGTGGGTTGGTACATGCTTCCTCTATAATGATAATGTCATATCTCTTCCTGAGTATTCTGATGAATCTTCTAGCTGGGTCTTCAGCTCCAGAAAAATTCATAAGATGAGATCCTTGAATTAGAATGCATTCCTTAATTCATTAGGTCAATGTAGAGAGAATTATCCAGCCAATGTGAATTAGTAGGATTATTTTTATTTGATTACTATTTTATCTGGATCTTGCCCTCCTAACACTCTTAAAAATAAAGTTTAAGGCTTGTAAACAGACCCAGGAGCATCAACAGTATATTATCTTCCTCAATTATAAATATTGTCTAGTTGATAAAAACATTTAAAAGTTTTATCGTAATCAAAACCAAAATGATCTAGTTCAAGTTTAGTAAATGCTTTCATGAATATAGCCTATTCAATTTTTATTACTATTGTTTTATGTTTTCTCCCAGAATTAATTTTAAAAAGATGATAGCAGTGATCACATTATGGCATTAACAGCTCCCTCTACACCTAAGAAATACTTAACTTCTGGAGCATTATAAAATTATTATATTTAACACTATTACAGGTTTAAATAGTTTGCACAGGACAGTGAGAAGAAATCTAGTGATAACCCAGAATGAGACTTGGTCACAAATAATTTTCTGAGATTGAGGTAGTACCCAAAATACGTGTAGACCAGCTAAAGGTCTAAATTGCTAAAACTATTGAATCCTATTACTTTCTACCTAGATTTAATTAATACATTAGATCTGATTTTTCTCAGATCACTGGCGTTGCACCGCAGTTGCAATTGAGTAAAGGGATTATTTTGTGCATATTCCCAGTATCTATATTAGTTTCAATATACTTTGATGATAATGTACGACATTGATACTGAGAAATTATATTAAGTTTCTATTAGAATTTAATTGTTTTCTACTCATGTTTTGTGTCCATGTGTTAAGGGTGGGGGTGGAAGAGTGTCTGCTGTATTAGCATTTCTGTATGTGTGGCACTGCACACTTTTCCTCCTCAGATTTGTGTTTTTTTCCACGTACAGAGATACATCATCTACCACGTAAATGTCCAGCATTTTGATCTGTCTATATTTTGTGACAATTAGTGCATCTATCATTTTGTTTTATGATTGTCTAATCACTACGAATGCACAGTGAGGTCTTCGAAGGCAGAAATGGTGTCTTATTAATTTTTTCTCATTATGCTTACGTTTTTTATTGTGATAAAATATACATAACACAGAATTTACCATTTCAACCATTGTGAGTGTGCAATTTAGTGGCAAAAGTACATTCACATTACTGTGTGACCATTACCACTATCCATTTGCAGAACTTTTCTTCATCCCAAACAAACTCTGTACCCATAAACAATAGCTTCCCTCCTTCCCCCTACTGTCCCTGGTTACCTCTAATTTACTTTCTGTTTCTATGAATTTGACTATTCTAGATATCTCATAATTACACAGTATCCTTTTGTGCCTGGCTTATTTCACTTGACATAATATTTTCAAGGTTCATCCACATTGTCTTATTCATTTTTATATCCTGTATCTTTCATAGTGCTTAGCATGTGGAAGGTAAAAAAAAGTGTTTTTGAATAAAAGCATAAGAGCAGAAATAAACAGCATGTCATATCCAGGGATACTCAAGAGGCTTTCCTGGTGACAGACACTGTAGTTTTGAGTTTGGAAGAAGATTGGAGGAGATGAGGTTGGCAATGTGGGCAGGGCAAGAATGAAAAGGTGTTGGATTTCTGGAAGTGTTGGATTTGATTCTGCAAGCAGTGTGCGCCACTGAATATTTTTGAAGAGGACAATCTTGGTCGGAGGTCATTGCTTTTCATCACCTTGAATATCTTTTGTCACTCCTTTCTGGCCTGCAAAGATTCTTTTGAGAAATCAGCTGACAGTCTTACGGAAGCTCCTTTGTAGGTAACAAACTGCTTTTCTCTTGCTGCTTTTAAGATTCTCTCTTTGTCTTTAACATTTGGCACTTTGATGATGATGTGTCTTGGTGTGGACCTCTGTGGGTTCATCTTGTTTGGGACTCTCTGTGCTTCCTGGACTTGTATGTCTGTTTCCTTCACCAAGTTAGGGAAGTTTTCTGTCATTATTTTTTCAAATAGGTTTTCAATTTCTTGCTCTCTCTCTTCTGCTTCTGGCACCCCCATGATGCGAATGTTGTCATGCTTGAAGTTGTCCCAGAGGCTCCTTACACTATCTTCATTTTTTGGATTCTTTTTTCTTTTTGCTGTTCTGATTGGGTGTTTTGTGCTTCCTTATATTCTAAATTGATGGTTTGCTTCTTGGCTTTACCTACGCTACTATTGATTCTCTGTAAATTATTCTTTATTTCAGTTAGTGCATCTTTCATTTCTGACTGGTTCTTTATTATGTTGTTGATGTTCTCACTAAGTTCCTTGGAGTTCTTCTTAAGTTCCTTGAAGTTCTCACTAAGTTCCTTGAAGTTCTCACTAAGTTCCCTGAAATTCTCACTAACTTCCTTGAGCATCCTTATAACCAGTGTTTTGAACTCTGCATCTGATTGATTGCTTATTTCCATTTTGTTTAGGTTTTTTCCTGGAATTTTGTTCTTTTCTTTCATTTGGGACATGTTTCTTTGTCTCATTTTGGCTGCTTCCCTGTGATTGTTTCTATGTATTAGGTAGAGTTGCTATGTCTCCTAGGCTTCGTAGGGTGGTCTATTGTTGTAGGTGTCCTATAGGGTCCAGTGGCACAGCCTCCCTGATCACCTCAGCTGGGCCCTCAAAGGTGCACCCCTCGAATGGACTGTATACCCTTCTGTTATAATTGAGTCTTGATTACTGTTGGCGCATCAATGGGAGGGATTTACTCAGGTTGATCAACCACAGTGACTGGCTGTGCCCACTGATCACTGGCCTTTGACTACCTTAGAGGATCAGCTGTGTAGGGGCCCACCACACAGAGCAAGACTTACTTCAGCAGGGTTCTGGTACCCCCTGAGTCCACTCATTGAGTGTTTCACTTGTGGAAGTGGTTGGGTGGTGATGATTTGATGTAGTCTGAAGCTGTCCACTGGGTGTGTTGGCTCTGGGGCAAGTCAGCTACTGCCTGTGTTCTATCCAGGGCCAGCTGGCATAAGCTACAAAGTGATCTGCTGATGGTTGCTTTTGTGTTGGACTTGAAAGTGCCCAGGAAAGGCCAATTTGTGAACCAAGGCTGCCTGCTTCTAGTGCCAGGCCTGGGGCCACTTAACGAGAGGTATGGGGCTCGCTGAGACCAGATGCTGCTTGTTTGAGAGATTTTAGGAAAATCTGAAGCAGGATCCAAGACAGGCCAATCCTGTGATAAAGCCATTGGAAATACCTTGGGTGGGCCTGAAAGTTGGGTGGGGCAGGGCTTCAGGGAATCACCAGGGCAGGGCAAACAATGTGAGCCAGGTTGCTGGAGTCCCAGATATGGCTTCTGTCTGCTGGCCCTCTAGGGGACGGGCTCACCAAAGGACCAATAGCCTCTGCCAGCACATCTGTCTGGGAGAAAGCTGTCCCTCCAGCTCTCGCCCCGATGCCAAACAACTCAGTTCTTCACTGTATGTCTCTGGTGCCTTTCAAGCTGCCTCCCCCTGGAGGGTGTGAGTCTGAGTAAGTCTGTTCACAGGCCCTTTAAGAGGAGCTGCCTGGGGCTCCAGAAGCTTCAGCCTCCCTCAGCCTCAGTTCCTGCTGGCTTTACAGCCAGAAGTTTGGGGACTTCTCTTCCTGGCACTGGAACCCTGAGCTGGGAGCCTGGTGTGGGATGGGGACCCCTCACTCCTCAGGGAGGATCTTCCCAGCTGAGTTGTCCTCCTGATTTTATCCGCCACACATGGGTGTGGGACCAGCCCGTCTACGCCTCCGCACCTCCTACCAGTCTTGGTGTGGTGGCTGCTTTAATTTTGTAGTTGTAGGACTTCCATTTAGCTCTATTTCAGGTGGTTCTGAATGATGATTGTTCTGTAGTTTAGTTGTAATTTTGATGTGGTTGTGGGAGGAAGTGTGGCCGCGTTTAGCTATGCTGCCATCTTTACCGGAAGTCCTTCTGTATTCTTACTACTGCAAAATAATGATAATGATCGTAGCAAGTAACCTCTATAGTGCTAACTATGACAGGCATTTCTTAAATGCTTAATGTGTAGTGACTTATTTAATCCTTCCAATAACCATGTGATGTAGTTACTATCATTATCACTATTTTTACAAATGGAAAAACTGAGACACAGATATTGAATAAGTTTCCCAAGGTCACAGAGGCAACCTGTATTAGTAGCAAATGTCGGAGGGGTCAGTGTGAATGCACATGTTCTACGTGATATGATTCAGTCCAAATACCTTCCTCTTCCTGGGTGTCAGTTTCCTCTTATATGAGGCAAGTATACTACACTATAGATGTCTGAGTTCCCTGCCAGCCTGAAGATTCGATTCTCTTCTTCCCAATAATATGGAATATGTTAATCCTCAGTCTTTGTGACTAGAACCATAGCATTTAAACAAATAGTTTTTACTAAATTTGCTGTAAACTTTCCAAATATAATCTCTGGCTCTTCTTTGTATTTCCTGATGAGCGTGAGTAGACCTAGGCAAATATACATTGCATAATAACTTGTTCGACTAAGTTTCTGAATACTTCTCCAAATGAAACCAAAACAACTCATAAAGGGTTGTTGATGTCTTAACCTGCTTTTCATGTCACTGACTCAGGACCCGTGGGTGACCAACCTTTGCCCCTTGTAACTTCATGACTGTAGGCAGTATCCAAAAACCCTTTCTCAAAAGTGAGTCTAAGAAACTATTTCAAAGTAAGTTAGGCTTTTAGATTCTTTCTCTTTATGAAGTCCAGTGCATTTTTATAGGTTAACAGAAAACCTACTAATCCACATTTAAAAAATTTTGACAACCCGGAAAGAGATGCTTATTGAAGGAGAGAATGAGAGAGTGAGTGAGAGAGGGAGACTAGGTGAGCATGCCTATATTTGTTTAGGGTATTTTCATTAGAGTTTATCATGGGAAGGATCAATTTCCCCAGTTTCCAAGGAGGTTTCTTATCTTGATTTCAAAATCAATCTTTATAAATAATGTCATCTTTCCAGATGCAAAGAGGAAGACTTTATATCTTTCATGTGCCCTCACATACTTTCAGTGTTTCCCAAACCCCAGGGTAGAGTCCCGTGTAGGGAAGACATAGATAGAACAAGAGCTGGGAGGGCGTGCACTCAGCAGTCCAGTGAACTCATGTATTGGTCACATTCTGTGTTCTAAAGCTAACCAGTGAGTGTGGAAATCAGCCCTGATCTCACCACAGGAGTGGTGGCTCTGGAAACCAAACTCCTGAATCCTTAAAGTGTTTGATATCCTTTTCTGGGAGAGCAAATGCTGTCTCTGGCTTATTGGTCTGCTTAACTTCTCACCTTTCTTCTTTTTTCCATCCATCCATCCATCCATCCATCCATCCATCCATCCACCCACCCATCCACACATCCACCCATCCATCAATCCACTCATCCATCCATCCACCCATCCATCCATCCATCCATCCATCCATCCATCCATCCATCCATCCATCCATCCATCCATATTTATTGAGCACTTCTATGCCAGAAAGTATGCTGGAGATACAAAAGAGAATTACACACAATTCTTTTAGGTGTATGAACTCATGGTTAAGAAAAATTGTATATGGGAAATAATGCTTGAAGTAAGATTATGACTTAAAATAAATGTCTAATATTTATTGAGGGTATTTTCAAGTACAGCATTGAAATTCTAAATATAATACATTGTGCTCTTAATTTATGGTCTCTATGCTTTTCTTGGTCAAACCTCTGAAAATTGAATTATCACTATTACTGCTATTGATTTCATTTATTTCACATGAATGGCAAGAATTTCAGAGGAAATTGAGTATGCTAGAGGCAAAAATACTTTTATACCAAACTGATTTTATCACCTTGAAACATAATGACTAATACTACTATTAATGAGCTAATGATGAGGAATTACCAGTATCAGACACTGTTCTAAAAGCTTCATATTTATTGGTTATTTACTCATCATGGTAACCTTGTAGGACAGGTGCTTTTTAAATCTCCCTTTGAGAGGAGGAAACTGAGGCATAGAGAAGTTAAGTAGCTTTTCTCACTATGAAATGGCTGAGCTGGGATTCAGCCAAGGCCATGTATTCCTGAGGTCACACATTGTGTCACACTGTGTCGCATCTACTTCTACTGCAGTTCCCTTTGAGGAAAGACCTTGTCTATCAAGAACATTAATAACTTTTCATAAACAGCTTGTTTTCTTAGTCTTTATAGTATGTATGGAGCAACGTCCTTATTTGCCTATGAAGGACAAGGACTCCACCACCGCCTGCTGTGGTTACCACAGAGTCACATTCAAATTTCTCAGCAAGGCAGTAAGACTCTCCCCAGTTTGACTTCACTGCACCTGGGCAAACATTTCCTTCTCTCAACACATACCCTATGCTTCAGCCAGAGCAACCACCCTCTGTCCTCCAGATGTGTTCTTCTTGTGCCCAGACACCCGTTTCTACTTGTGTGGCTTCCATGTTCCTTCTTCTGCAGAAAATGCACCCCTCCTCTGTCTTGCTGTCTTCATTTATGGTCTTATGTTTTCATTTATATCTTCACCATGTCTGATGGGCTGTGCCAAACACCTTTGCCTTATACACCTGTCCCCCACTGATTTTTCTCTCCTTCAAAACTCTTTAAGCTTGTAGGTTGTGCCTCTGAATGGGTTGCCAAGTCTTATAGTGCCTTATTTTGATACCTATAATGTGAGACCATGTTATGTAACTCTTTATATATAATTTACTTTCTAGCAATAAAGTGAAATGCATGCACATAGAAAGCAAATTTAGAACTTTGAAGTCCATCTCAACATACAAAATAAATTAATTAAAATGCATTAGCTTTTCCCTGGCTGATTTTGCTCAGTGGTTAGAGCACTGGCCCATGGACAAAAGAGTCTTTGGTTTGATTTCGGTCAAGGGCACATACCTTGGTTGTGGTTTGGTCCCTGGCCCTCATCGGGGTCGTGTGGGAGGCAATCAGTTGATGTGTCTCTCACATCGATGTTTCTCTCTCTCTCTCTCCCTCCCCTCTGTCTGAAGATAAATGGAAAAAGAATATTCTCAGGTGAGGATTTAAAAAAATGCATTAGTTTTAATCCCTAACACAGTGGCTTGAATAGCCCTTCAATAAATATTTGAGGGATGACATTTTTTGTTCTATTGGTTTGTCTAAGCAAATCCCTAAGTATCACACTCAGAGTAAAGTACAGAAAAGCTGATCTTTTTGGGTCATTTCAAACAGGTAGGGAGAAATTCATGGCTTATTAAGAACAATGGAGATGAAAGTGACAAGGTTTCCAGTCCATCAAAAGGTGTTATTCTAATACCTGATCCCAGCTGGAAAATGGAGCTATAAGAAACGTTTATAAGCAAGCACTGTCTCTCTTTCTATAAAAGCCCTCCCTAGTCCTGGCCAAAAAAAAACAGAATGGCAAAAAAACAACAACCAAATAAAACACAAAAAACAAATGTGTAATATGAAGAGCATATCACCATTTATTGTTTTGCCCAAACCTAGTTGATAGGACTACATTTGATCAGTCTTTGGGGATAATCAGTATTGCTATACAGAATTCTCCTCATCTGCAGTTTTGCTTTCTGTAATTTCAGTTACCCATGGTCAACCATGACCTGAAAATATTAAATTGAAAATTCCAGGAGTAAACCATTCATGCGTTTTAAATGGTGTGCCATTCTGAGTAGCATGGTGAAACCTGGAGCCGCCCTGCTCCGTTCACACCCAGGATGTGAATCATCCCTTGTCCAGTGTGTTCACGCCATGGACACTCCCCACCCCTTAGTCACGTAGTGGTCGTCTTGGTTATCAGATGGACTTCTGCAGGATCTCAGTGCTCGTGTTCAAGTCGCCCTTATTCTTGCTCACGGCCCCAAAGCTCCAGAGCAGTGAGGCAGGCACCTCGGATATGCCAGAGAAGCGGTAGGTGCTTCCTTAGTGAAAGGTGAAAGTTCTCGACTGCATAAGGAAAGAAAACAATCGTATTCTGAGGTTGCTAAGATCTACGGTAAGAACGAATCTTCTTTGTGTAAATTGTGAAGAAGGAAAAAGATGTCTGTGCTTGCTTTGATGTCACGCCTCAGACTGCAACCATTACGGCCACAGTGTGATAAGGGCTTAGTTAAGCTGGAAAAGGCATTCAGTTTGTGGGTGGAAAACATGAACAGATACATCCGGTTGACAACAACACGTGCCAGAAATCACTGAGCCTAAATAAAGGCTTGGGCAAGGGATTCCCTGAAACAAGTGACTGTATTCACGTGACTTTTATTACAGTGTGCTGTTGCAATTGTTCTGTTTTATTATTAGTTCCTGTTGTTAATCTCTTACTGTGCCTCATTTTAAAATTGGACTTGATCATAGGTGTGTATAGGTAGGAAAAACCATAGTATGTGTAGGCTTTGGTACTTTCTGCGGTGTTGGGTGTCCATTGGGGTCCTGGAACATATTCCCTGTGGATACGGAGGTCTACTGCATGTCCGGCTTCTGAATTTTCTCACAATGTATTTATTTGTTTTTTCATCCATTCAAGTAACATATAATTTCCTAATCAATGAAAGGATCTGTGGTAGACCATTCAAGAAAGAGAAAGTGAGCCACTAGGTAACAGCAAGCTGATGTGCTCAAGTTACATATTTTCTTTGTGGCGACCTTAGGACATTTAGAATGCTTTTACACTCTGATATTAAAAAAAAAAAAAAAAGTTTTTTTCAATCTCAGTTCCAGTGTCGCAAAATGAGGCAGAAGACATTAAACATCCCAGAGGGTCAACATTATAGCTGTAGGAACTTCAAATGGACAAGTATCCATTATGACTGTTAATTCTAACGCATCAGGAGAAAAAGACACCTTGGAAAGTAATGTGTGGAATAGCTATGATTGCTGGAAACTGATAGATCCAAGAAGCTAAGTTATTTTTCAACAAAACATCGTTCCACTTTCTGCCTCTTTCTTGATGTTGGCTGTGTTTTTAGCAGGGCTAAAGTGATTTGAAACTTTTGTCAGAGTTCAAAATTTAAATCAGATTCACTTTGCTAAAACTACATTGGATGGGAAATAAAAGAAGTATAAAGGAAAAGTTTAGAGGTGCCACTCTCCTCAAAGATTAGGAAATGAGCCACTGAAAGCCAAGGAAAGAGTGTTTGATGGTGTCCCTGAGGTCCTCCAGGAGTGCTGAGAGAATTCCCAGCTTCTCTTGTCACTTGTTAGTATTTTATTTGGAAAGTTACTTACTTTCAGATATATTTCTTTTAGATTTTCAGTGTAGAACTATTTATCTCATCTTTACCTTTATTATTTCTCTGAAGCATCCCGATTTGGGGGAATATTAAATAGTTAGGTAAAATTTATGCATAAACACACCATTTACACATGGCCACAAAGATAATGAGCCTAGCCTAGCAAGCTATACCTTTAGGATATTACAGTTGCCAGTATAATCAGTATTAATTTGTTTCATTTTTTTCTATTCATTCTTAGCTCCTTGCAAACATTCACTCAGAATCTTTTTGAATATCAGTTTTGTGAAAAGCACAGTTTTAGGCTTCTTTGAGGAAAGCGAAGATGAGGGAGCCCTTTCTAGCAAGTCCTGAGTTAGAGATGACCTAATAAGTCATGCGTTGGACATATAGTATCTTCTAGAACTAGGGGAAGTCTGAAAAAAGATCAGAAGCCTTGTTCAGTTTACCAATTACATTTTTTTCTGAAAGCATGTCATTAATCATGCACAAACTTGCAGATTCCAGATAGAGACTATATCAATGGTCTACTTAACCAAGTATTATCAATTCTTATAAGAGCGAAGATTCTTCATTTATTTATGACTAAGACCTGTTTTCTTCCTGTTAGCTTACGTTCTGAAGTTTAGGTATTCTTTAAAATTTATTTTCTTTGTTGATTTTAGAGAGAGAAATGGGGAGGGAGAGAGAGAGACAGAAACATCATTGAGAGCGAACATCGATTGGCCACCTCCTGCACGCCCCGCACTGGGGATTTGGCCCACAACCTGGGCATGTGCCCTGACCAGGAATCAAACCGGTGACCTCTTGGTGCATGGGTTGATGCTCAACCACTGAGCCACACTGGCTGGGCTGAAGTTTAGGTATTCTTTACATTCTTATTCTATTCAAAGCAGAATCCTTTCATGCTGCTGCATGCCTTTTAGATGCTTTGGTTTTGCTATCAATTTCAAGTCTTAAAATTTGACTTTTATCAATATCTGGGAGGCCTTGGTCAGAATTTATAGAAGTTCTTAGAAGTGAGCTGGGTAGACAGTTCTTACCTCATCCATTCTGACCATGCCTCATAATGTCAAAGTTAATGACCGTGTGGGTGTCCTGGTTCTCCTGGCCAGTTCTCAGCTGGCCATTTACGTCCAGGCAACGGAGAAAACTTCACACATCTGACAAATCTTTAGGAGAAATCTGAAAGATAGAAGCACTTATTTTTGAGGTTTTACCTATCTATTTTACGCATAACTTTTTATTAACAGATTCTGCAATCTCTTAAAGATAAACAAATTTTTTTTTATATCTCATTCATTTTATAATTCATTAAATTAATAATCTCTTTATTTTAAAGCTTGCCACTTACCTTTAGTCTTAAAATTATGATGAATTTTCATGGACATTCTTTAGCTAAGTAATGATATTAACCATTTCCCTTAATAGCTTATGAAGTGAGTCATTGACAGTGAGTCATTAAGACCAACTCTTGTACATGCTCTGAAATAGTTGTTTTACTACATATGAATTACAACCTTTCTTCCGCCAGATCTCTTTGTCTCATATGTACAAAGCATTCCCAATAGTTAACAATATTCTCTTTGTTCTTCAGTAGTTTTATGAGAGCATTCCAAAAGACGTGGGGGAGGGGAGAGGATTTCCGTATTGTAATGTGGTGTGCATGAAATTAACAGCAGCTTTTGATCATCTGGGAAGTCACTGACTTATCCTTCCCACGTCAGGGGTTCTTAACCTGGGGTTCATAAACATATGGAGGCTTAAAGGAACTGGATTTCAGTATAATTGGCGTCATTTTGTGATTTTTAAAAATATTTTATGCATTTAGATTCTTATGCGGAGAAGGGGTCCATAGATTTAACCAGATTTCCGAAATGGAACAAAAATGTTTAAGAACCTTGTCATAAATGTATTTCAATTTACAAATTTTAGATGGTGAAATTCATGGTTAAGGTGTGAAGAGGAAATTTGTCATCTGCATAATATTGGGCACTTTTTATCATTAAAAGGAACTGAAGCAATGATAGTTACCACTTATTTGTTGACCTCCAGTATTTTCCAGGCAATCCGACAGGTTATTTATGTACTTTTTAGTTTTATATACTTCTCAGTTTTCACCAGAACATACTGCAAGGATATTATTATCACTTCCATTTAGCAGATGAATAAATGAAGCCCAGAGAATTTATTCATTCATTTGAAAATATTCATAGAGCATACATTAGGAGTCAGCACTGTGCTGGGGACCGGAGATGAGTAATTCACCCAATGTCATGTAACTTCTAAGTGGCAAAGCTGGCCTCCACCAAACCCATGATCCCTTCCACCACACATTGCATCTTCATCATCTCAGTCTACATTAGAAAAGTTAAAAGTTCTATTGAGACATGTGGGACACCAACAAGGTAGCCAACGCATAGTTTTCTCTCTATAAATATGAAACATAGTTAGGTCTTCCTCGGAAGTAGTCATTCGGTCATGCTTTTCTTCACTGGAGCATTGCCTGAGCTAAACAGAGAAAAATCAGTGATTTTCTGGAATCAGAATCTCTTTTAAGACCATCCCTAGTCTTGTTATCATGGACAGAATAAGAATACATGTCACTTTAGTGATGGCACCTGTATGTCCTTGTAACCAAGAAAAGATAAATATTCAGAAACCTGGCTTCTAACTTGGTGTATGTGTCATTGGTTGGTGTGTGTGTGTGTGGGGGGGCGGGGGGTTGTTTTGTTTTTGTTAAGTCCCAAACTTTTCTCATTTGTGATTGGAAATATTGAGAACAAGACTTTTTATAATCTTGAAGGTAGATTATATTTTCATTATTACATGTAAGCCAGGTTTGTGCTGATTAGCACAATTTCTTGGAACCAAAAAGCCACTTCCATGCCCAACTCCAGTTCTGGCTTAACACCTCCTTCTGGATTGGAGGCTGATCTGAGAAGCTGCCCATTAACACTAAGAGAAGTTGAAAGTGTGATGAGGAGTCATTGTTCCCTGTTGGATATTTGGTCCCTGTTGGATTTCCTAACTCTTCAGAGGTGATAGGAAGAGAAAGACTAAACAATAGTTACCACGGCTGGTGTGGCGCAGTGATTGAGTGTCGACCCATGCACCAAGAGGTTACCGGTTCAATTCCTGGTTAGGGCACATGCCCAGGTTGTGGGCCAAATCCCCAGTGGGGGGCATGCGGGAGGCGGCCAAACAATGTTCTCTCTCCCTTTCTCTTCCTCTCTCTCTAAAATCAATAAAGAAAAAAATATTAAACAACAACAACAACAACAACAACAACAACAAAAACCACTCCTTGTGAGTTTATGACAGTGGAATGAACATAAGTTGGAAATTAGACTAATTCAAAATTAGTGTGCTTGGAAATTCTTTTTAATTTTAATTTATAAAAATCAAGCAGAGAAGTTAAGTGTGTTCAAAATTCTTTTACTTCTGAAAACTCAAAATGGACAAAGTAATTTTGAGTTTTATTTTCTTCAAATTTCATTCCAGGCTGACACCTTGCTTACCATTCTTTTTGAGGGAGGGGGTCCCAATGGCCCTGCTGGGTCCCCTCAGGGGAGAACAGTGGGCAGCTCCAAGCTGGCACCTTCAGAAGGTCAGTGGGAAGGGAGAATGCAAACTCAGAAGGCTCCTGGGGGCTGGGGCCCTTTCTCCCCTCAGCCCCTTTGGATGAAAGAGAAAGAACATAAGCCACCTTTTCATGCTGATCTCTGAAGTGAGAAGGTAGAAGGGCCGCGTCACCTCAGTTAGACATGATCAGGGATCAGTGCGTTTTAGGCCACTAATGAATTCTTACTGTTGAAAGTGTTTTTGATAAAAAAAAAAAAAAAAGTCACATACATGGTCAGAGTTGCTCTTTTTCACAATAGTAAATAACAGATGTTTATTTTTCCCTTCCTGGACATCTGTTTAACAACTTTGGGCATAATGAGTACAAAGAAAGAAAAGCATATGCCAGCCCATGCTGTATTTTTTTTAATGTTAGAAATAGTGTCTTTGGGGGGAAAAAAGGTGTTTTTTAAAAAATTATCAAGTCATTACTTTCAGTATAAAAAAATGGTTATTGTTTTGATGCAATGGCATTTAAAAAATGTTTTTATTGATTTCTTTTTTAGATAAAAAGGAAGGGAGAGAGAGATAGAAACATTGATGTGAGAGAGAAACACTGATTGGCTGCCTCCTGTACGCCCCCCACTGGGGATTGAGCCTGAAACCCAGGCCCATGCCCTGACCTGAATCGAACTAGGACCTCTCAGTCCATGAGACATCGCTTATTCCACTGAGCCACACTGGCTGGGTGATGCAATGGCATTTGTCATGACATTTTTGTCTCTTTTCTGTCTGTATACCCCTTCTAATTGATAGCACCCATCCCCATGATGTCAATTCTTATCTACTTCCTTATAATATCCAAAGCCGCTCAGCTCCACACAGTTATTTCAGTGATCTACTAGACTTCTCTGTATGGTTATGCCTTAGAAGTCTGAGACTAGACATGTTCAGCCCAGTGCTCACTCTGCTTTCCTCCATGAACCTTCTCTTCTGATGGGTGCTCATCACAGCTGCCAGTCCCACCGCCCAGACACTTCAGAGATCTTTGACTTCTCCTCCTCTTCTATCTCATCAGTCGCCACATTTGGTTAATTCACCTTAATGCCTATCAGTGCAGTGGGTCTCTTTCTCTTCATTCTCCTGCCTTCACTCTCGTTAAGACTCATATCTAAGATCTTCCAACGGCTTCTCTTTGCCTCAAGGGTGAAGTCTAAGCTTCTCAGCACTACCTAGCTCCTTCTTCCTCCTTCTAGCCAACATCTGTCCACTCTTCTCTCTTCTTTCTGTGCCCTTGCGCATCTGGTAAACGGACAGCTTCAGGGACATGCCATACTCTCCGGTCCCTCTCTAGCTTTGCCTCTCTTTCCATCGAATATGCTATGAAAACTCCGATTAGAAATCTGAGGAATTCTTTCCACTTGGATTAGGCACCAGTCCTTAATCTTTCCATTGAGCCCTGTATAATCCTCCAGTGGTCTTAAATACTATTTTCCAATCCTCTCTTAATTGGACTGCTTTCTCTCTTAGCTTTGATGTCAGACAATAAGACATGTTAAATTTTTTGTTTAAAAAAAATTTTTTTTTCCTTTATTGATTTTAGAGAGAGAGGAAGTGAGAGGGAGAGAGAGATAGAAACATTGATGAGAGAGAACATCAATTGGCCGCCTCCTGCATGCCCCCTACTGGGGATCAGGCCCACAACCTGGGCATGTGTCCTGACCGGGAATCAAACCAGCGACCTCTTGGTGCGTTGGTCAATGCTCAACCACTGAGCCACACTGGCCAAATCATGTTAAGTTTTTTGTAACTAACATCATTATAGTGTCCTCACATAGTAGATGTTCATAGCAGGTGTTCAAAATAGTGAAGGAATTAATTTTTCCATAATTAATTTATGCTTCAAAGTATTCCAAAGAATATTGTATTTATTAGTGTTGTTAAATTTTTTTCTTTGTCAGAAAGAAATATATATTGAGTATTTAAATTTTACTTCTTTCTCCTTAAAAAAAAAATGAGTCTATGCATAGATTATATTGAATTTTTAAGATAAGTGACAGTATATTCAAAAGGACAATTTTCTAGTTAAAGGGAAACATACATTAATATTTTAATCTGTGACCATATTTAGACATTTTTAGATAGACTGGAGAGTCTAAGAGCTAAGTTTCCCAATTTTCTACTTGCCTGTCTAGTGCATTTGCTCTCTCCATCTCTCTCTCACTCTTGCTTTCTTCCTATTCCCACAGCAAGTATTTTAATCCTGCACTGTGCTACTCTAACACCCTATCTTATCACCTCCTTATCCTTCTCAATAGAGGACCTTACCTCCTTCACCGAGAAACTGGAGACCTTCTTACAGGAAGTTCTTCAAGTTGCTGCACCTACCACTACAAGATAACTTATTTACACCATCTTCAACTCTTTCGTTAATTTAGCCCCTCCACCCCCGCCATTCATTAGACAAATATTTATTAAGGGCCTTTGATCAGCCAGACACTGCATTAAGCACTGCAGATATAGTGTTATCAAGACATAGTCCCCATGCTCAATCTGCTTCCAGTATTGTGAGAGATACTAGTAAACAAAAAGACACAGAATAAGAACTTGATCTCGATGCTGTGAGAGTTGAAGTCATTGGAAGAGTGTACTGGGAAGAAAGAAAAGCATCTGTAGTTGCCGAGGAATAACCTCTTTCTAAGTGCTTGCTCCTTAGAGACTTCCCTGCGCTTTGACACTCAGCACGTGTCTTTGTTATATGTTCATTTTCCTTTCTTTCCTTATGGGTCATAAGCTTTTTGAGAATCAGAGCACTGTCCCATCTCTATACTCACCGTGCCCAGACTCATGACAGGTTTATATGCATATTGAAGATGCTCAATAAATATTTGATGAATATTGAACATGACAACATAAGGGGTAAAATGTTTCTAGTTACTTACTGTTGTGGGTTGAGTTGCATCCCCTTCCCCAAAAGATATGTTGAAATCCTCCTCCCTTGTACCTGTGAATGTGACCACATTTGGGAATAGAGTCTTTGCAGATATAATCAAGTTAAGATGGATCGAACTCCATTTGTGTGAGCCTTAATCTCATGTGACTGGTGTCCTTAACAAAAAGAGAAGAAACTCAGAAACACATGGAGAATATCATGGGATGCTGGAGGCAGAAATTGGAATGATGCATCTATAAGCCAAGACATGACAAGGGTTGCCAGAGCACCAGGAACTAAGAGAAAGCTTTGGAACAGGATCTCCTCTGGCACCTTCAGAGAGAGGATGGCCCCTGACACTTTGATTTCAGACTTTTTGCTTCCAAACTACTTATTTTCTGTCTGTTTGTTATGAAGCCACCCAGTTTGTGGTTTTTTGTTATAGCAGCCCTACAAAACCAATATGATCACTTTTTATTAAGAAAAGTTTTTGTAGTTCTCATTGTATTCTGTAGGAAGTCAACATTATTGAGGGAACCCAAGCCAAGTTAACCTAGGAAGAAATGGAATAGTTCCTGTTTTGAAGGTAATTGGCATTTAGAGACTCTCTCTTTTAGGTTTACCCAGCTACCTACTTTATTTTTAGAGTGGTTATTTAATGTCCTGACAGAATCAGCTGGGCTTATAAAAGGTTCTACCAGGGTTAAGGGAAAATACTCTCTGGTTTTCTAATCCCCTCTTTACCTCTCTCTACAATGACCTCTCTCTACAATGACCTCTCTCTACGATGACCTCTCTCTACAATGGTGTCCATAAGGTCAGTGTTCACTGATTTCAGATCTGAGGTAGAAGAAGAAAGAATGTGGGAGGTGGGGAGCTGTGGGAAGACCAGAAGAGAGGGCGAAAACTTTTCTAAATGAACCTCCAATGTGCTTGTGAGACTCTCAGGCCCCCACCAGCCCCCGACTGGCTGCCTACCCCTTTTTGGTATGGGTTCCTGGACCTTGTCCTCTTATTTCTCAGCAGAAGTGTTAGGTAATTTGAATACTCAGCGTTTCTTTTGCTTCTTGGTGATTTTGCCTTGTAAAACTCACATTTTAACATCCTGAACTTAAATAAAACAATGGGAGAATTAGCTTCTCTTTTAAAAACTCTTAATTCATTCTGGAACTAGATGTCCCTGGGTCATTGGCAATGGTGGGTGTTCCTGTAGCTTTTAATTAAAATGTGTGTGTGTGTGTGTGTGTGTGTGTGTGTGTGTTTCAGGAAACACTCTCTGAAACTGTAAGATAGTCATCAATTTTGCTTGCATTGAGGGACTTGAGCTGGGTGGAGGTTGGAGAAAAGCATCATTGTCCATTTGTTTGGGGGACGTGCTCTAAAAAGGGGATTGTCTGCTTCCCTCTCGGTTTTTGTGTTGATGACATTTGTAGTGTTTACTGGGAGCATACAGTTATCTGGAAAATTCAGACTGATGATAGTAGTATTTGAAATGCTTCTGTAGGTCTGATTCTAGGTAAACAGGAAAAAAATGTATGTTCCAAGGTACAAGTGCTTGTTGACTTTCCAAAGGCAGCCAGGCTGTGTTCTTTGTCAGGGGACCAGAATGGCTCTGCCGTGCTGGCCTTCCTGTCCACTGGACAAGCACGTCAAAGGACAGTCTTAAGTACTTTACTTTATAGCTTAATAATTTTTTCCTTCTTTAGTTTGCAATCTACTCTCAGAAACTGAAAAACAATTTCTTTTACTTCCCCCCCTTTTTTATTTAAGCTGAAATTGATTTCTTTCTGAGCTTGTACACACAAAAATTGCCTTTGCTGATTAAAAAGAAAAGACTAGTTTACCCTCAACCTTGCTGTATCAGAGTGAAGGAGGACTTTGACATGAGAGAGTGTAAAATTTTATATCAATATAGAATGATTATAGCCAGTACAAGAAGTAAAGAATTGCTTATTTGATGGATAGGGGTGTTGGTTTGTGTGTGTGTGTGTGTGTGTGTGTTTGGAAAATTAGGAAGCTAGGAGACACTCTCAAATTCATCAGCTTCTCCAGAACTCTTCTCAAATGCTTATTGTCATGACAACCATGTCTTCATAAACCAAAGCTCTGAGTGTAATACAGATGGGGTTGGTAACAAGGTAGAATTGCCATCTGCTTTGTTTTCTCTGAGGGACATTTAAAAAAAAATTTTTTTATCCCCAAGTCTGATCCTCATATATGCAAGTCTTGACTAATTTTTCTTTCTGGAGTCATATATGGTTGTGAGATTAATTATTTTCTCATCACATACCTTACTTGCTGTTAAATGGAGGGGGAAAAGGATAATCATGCATGCATAAAAACAAATAGATATATTTTAATCATTGATTCCCCTGTCTACTTTGCAAAGTCTAATATGTGGTGCCTTGTAATTCAATAGTACAATCAAAAGTGAGGTCAGAAAAAAAGTAGGAGTAAGACAGTAATTTTCCAGGAAACAGGTGAAATTGTTATTCCTTTTGAACATTGTATTTATATCTGTGCTTCCTGCATTCTGTAATAAGCTCTCTTGTTTTTACTTTCCAATAAAAAGGAGCACATCTATTCTGGAGGAGAGGACAAACTTTTCCCGTTACCAAATCTGGGGAGGAATTTACTAAATAAATGAATGCTTATATGCGAAATGAAGCCTAGTGCCTTCATCTGCCCCTTTACAAAGAGACAATGACATATTCTCATTAATTTACTACAAAAACTGAGAACATAGTTTTTCCTTTTTTTTGGTCATCTTCACCTGAGGAAGAGAGAGAAAGGATGGAGGGGGGGCAGAGAGAGAAAGAGAAACATCCATGTGAGACAGAAACATCAAATGGTTACCTCCTGTATGTGCCCCAATGCCCAACGGGGAATCGAACCCACAACCAACCCTTCGGTGCATGGAATGATGCTCCAACCAACTGAACCAGCCGTCCAGGGCTGAGAATATATATATATATATATATATATATATATATATATATATATATATATATATATATTTTAGAAGTTATTTAGCATTTCACAAGTTCATACACGCTGTGATCAGAATTAAGATATATCCAGACTTTGAAAAATAAGAAAATGCATATCTAAACATTTTAAAGTGTGAGGTAAATTAAATCCCTGAATAAAGGTTAAGGAAATATTTCGTAAAGTTCATATTTAAAGTCAAGAATAATTTCCTCCTTCGTATTATAATTACTTTGTATGTGTTACAACTTGTAATTCTAAACCTTAAAATCTTGAGTTGCTTTAACAATATAGCTCCATTTCTTAGTTTCTAGTTGGAGAGTTTCTGTAATTACTTCTGTGAATCAGAGAACATTAATTTCCATTCACTCTTTTTATGTCCTATAGATTGATATGTAATATACATATTTGAACCCCGGTGGATGGGCAATATATCACACACACAAAAACAGACCCAGAAGCATGTATGATGACTAAACAATACATGTGGGCTGATGTCTAGAGCAGGAACAACTGCCGGAAAATTTTTGAAGTGGAGTCTGAATACATTTCTGTGGGTTAGTCTAATCATTTTTTCACAGGCACATTAAGGAGTGTGGTTCCTTGAATGGGGTTCTGGGAGGGGCTTTCAAACCAAGCCACAACTGAGTCAACTTGAAACTGGTTTGTCTTTGGATTTCCTTTCTCATGACTAAGCCTACAATGAGGAGGTCATTCATTGTCCCTAAGACCTATTCTGAGGAAAGACAAACTTTTGCATTTAGTTTATACCTCATGTATGTATTATAAGAGAGACACACGATCTACCTCATACCCTTCCAAAAAAGCTCTCTGTTGGTTTTTCTCTTTTATTTGGATAAAAATGGGGAAGTGCAATGACCACAAACAACGTGTTAGTTTTTGTTTTGGATGTGCCTAGAAACACTACCTTTGAATCTGTCTAGGTAAAAATAATCCTCAGGGTAAGCTGGGTGAAGCTCTGTTGCGTTGTTCTGAAGGAATTGGTAATGATGACACAAATGTCTCCATAATATCAGGCAAATAAAACATGATGCCCTGGTTAGGCTGCATAGTCAATACTGGAAAGTTTCTGGATTTGTGTAGATATCAGGACTTTCGTCCTCTGTCATCGTTTCAACATATGGTCATCTTTCTAAGGGGGATTTGTGGTGTGCACCATTAATTGTAAAAAGTACTACCATTGTTTATTTTAAAACCCTTAAACTGAATTCTTCCATCTTTACCCAATTAATTGGCTGTCAGCTATGCTAATGTGACATGTTTTAAAAATATCAAATTTGTCACACGCAGTTCTTCATTTACCACTGGTTTTTATTGCTTAGCATTTGTCTTGAGAACTCGGCTTTATTTCCCAAGGCAGGTAGTCACCACAGGGCAAGTTTCGTTCTATTCCAAGGCAATAAGAAGCAGCAAACAGTGTGGAATTCTGCTGAGTTCAGTAGAAAACAATTGATCATTTATCCTGGTGGTGTAAGAATACAGCTGCATTCTGGATTTGCTAAGCATCTTGAAATGCTTTGAGTGTAATAAAACCCCAAACGTGCTTTTTCTCCTCATTTTTTCACGTATGTATTTTAGGAGAAATACAATCCACATGCTCTTGTTCTCTCCACTTTTAAATCATTAAAATGTTGTTTTGTAAGAGCTGTTTGATGTGCAGGAAGTCTTTTATCCTTTTTATTAGGTTATTCTTATATATAAATAAAAAGAAAACAATAAACAGAAAACACAACGTGGAATCATGACTCAGTCAGGGCAAACACAGTGTACCCAATTTCAGTTTGAGGTTCTAGATTGAAAATATTTTAAAACAAAACGTTTCCCTTTTTGCTTTGCAAAAGTAGTGCTCCCTTCCTCTGGGCAGAAGGGAGGTTGTTTGGCTGAAGGAAAGCCAAGAACTAATATTCGTTGAGTAGTGACTCCAGTTCTCTGGGACATCTACTAAATGCTTAATTTTTACAGTAAACCTAGTGATAGGTCTGTCCCTCTGCATTTTACAGATGAGAAGGGCTTTCAGAAATCTTAACTAACTGGCCATGGGCCACAGAAGAATTTTAAGCCAGGTCTACTTGGTGGATCAATTCATGGTCTTTTCATTTATTTCCATCCTCCTCATTTTTTGGGGGGGTGGGTGCCCTCCAGACAATCAAAAAGTCCTATGTTGAAAGGTGACTTGAAAATACCTAGTAATCAAGTCTGAGGATGAGGACTATTGTAGCCTCAAAAAGCATCATCTTGGTATTGACAAGGTGGCTATTTAGTATGGTAGTTGCTTAAGAGCACTGGATACATAGAATTGTGCCAGAAGGGAGCCCATGCACACTTCCCAGTATTACAGCGAAGGGAAGCCAAGATAGACCCAGGGATGGTGATGTAGGGCCCAGCTCTCACATTGTGACTTGCAATATTTCTAAACTAGTGACACTCTATTACCATTTATTTGATTTTGTAACAGTGGTACATATTTGGTAAGATTAGTCTATGACATTATTTGTTTAAATGGATTAAACTAATTTCTTAAAGAAGGATATTTCAATGCTTGTATGTTATTGCATACATCTTAATAAAGTACTATAGAATGGTTTTAATGGGTGTCTCTATAAGGGGACTTGCATATAAAAGAAAATCCAATATTTTATTTGAAGGGGGAAGGTCATAGTCAACTATACCATGGAGTACATGGTCCATAGTATGGCATTAAGCTCCTGTTTTCTGTAGAAAAAGGAAAAAATTACAAAATGGAGGATAAGAAGACTGCTTAGCATTTGAACTGGGTTCTAGGTTCTTCTGACATTATATGTTCAATAGGGTTTCTCCCATAGAGCCCACGTTTTATTATGCTACAATCTCATATTACTTCCTGTCTCCTTCCTTCCTTCCTTCTCTTCCTTCCTTCCTTCCAACTTGTTCTACTTTTGCACTGAGTCTTAGGCATCAAGGGGAAAAGAGCTAAATTATTTGAATTTTCCATTGAATTAAGGCAATGCAGAAAGAATGCAATGGGCAATTTCATAAGTGACATTTTGGAGAACACTGGGGTCATCATATGACAGAACACAATTAATTTTTTGAAGGTCAGGAAACTAATATTTTTTTCCCCAGTGGATTTACTAAAGGAACCAACCACCTGGCTTCTAGTTTTGTAGAGAGCACTCCCTGAGAAAAGTTGCTTTTTTTTTATTTACAGGGTTTCTACTTTACATCTCTGTTGATTGTATCCCACCCAAATAAGAAATATCACTATTATAGCGCCTATTTTTTCTCACGCCTTTGCTGAAGAGCTGCTCTGATTTACCTTTAATCCACAGCAGTGCTGAACTTTACACACATTTATACTGTATTATTCACTTTGCCTAGGGATCTCTGCAGACTTTTCAATAGCGTTTCTAAGGGCCTCACCACACCCAGTAAGAGGGTGGGGCTCTAGGGGTCTCCTCTGTGCCCAGGCAAACTGAGCCCTTTGTATGGAAGTCCTTAGCAGAGTGAGGAAGGGGGCTGAGGGCCTCATGGGGCCCAAGGGAGTGGGGAAGACTGCCCTGAGCTCCTTTTAAGTTAAAATTTAGTTAAAAACCTTGGAGGAAAAACAGTTACTTTTTTGTTGTTGTTTTTAATCCTCACCCCAGGATATTTCCATTGATTTTTAAAGAGAGGGGAAGGGAGGGACGGAGGGGGAGCAGGGCCGGGGATGGAACCTGCAACCAAGGTACATGCCCTTGACCAGGAATGGAACCTGTGACCCTTCGGTCCGCTGGCTAACACTCCAACCACTGAGCCACACCAGCCAGGGTGAATAACAGTTACTTTTTAATGGAGAACAGAAGCAGGAATGTCTTTCCTTGGTGGTGAGGCTGGGAATGAGTGGTTTGTATGTCCACAGAGGGTCTTTTCTGTGAAAGATCCCTGCCCACACAGGGGGTAGGAGTAGGATTTGAGGCATGTCTGTTTTTTCCAGACTAATCTATCCCTGGATACTCTAATACTAGACCTGTAGGTGCAGACTAGAAGAAAAGACCCATGTTCACTTTTAAAATTTTATTTTATGAAATGAGATTTCCTTGTATCTGATTTCACACAACTATTATTCCTACTTTTTCAGTATGTGTTCTGTCCCCCTGGTGTGGAGTCCACAGCCCCACACTTGTCACTGTCACTAAGATGGGAGCCCCTAAGTGAAGGGGGTGAGTCACCTCTCACTGCGTCACCTGTCACTGATGCCTCTATTCATACCCCATAGATGCTGCTAGCTCCCATCTTCATACTGGCAACACTTTCAAGTGTCCAAGAAAGGCATTGTTGAATGTCTCTAAGTTATTATAGCAGATCAATTGAAATTGCATATTAGATAATTTTTTCTGTTTGTAAGGGAAATAAGGCAAGGGATTGAAACGTGATGTCGATAGATAGTTGGCCCAATATGATTTTGTTTGAGATTTATTGCATTATTTTTCTCCATTGGGTATAAATTGAGAGTATGAATAGATATTTCTTCCACACCTAAAGGGTATTTAGCCCCTGTGTGGTTAAAGTAACATTGAGACCAGTATATTGGAAGAATGGGGACACTCCATCTATTAACTTCCTTCAGTCGCCCTGATATTCGTTGAGGTTAATTGACAGTCTTCTTTGCATGCTCCCCCCAGGAACTGCAGAGGACACTGTTGTAAGAGATACAACAACCTTTGTCTGCAGGCAACATGCACAGATGGGAAAGATAATCAGATGCTTTCTTTTTGAGAGATCTACATCATTTCAACAGAAGGACCAGCAATTCTGTTGGACTCAGACTGAAAACTATTACTAACAGACATACTTTAGACAGATTTCATAATCACTAGACTTGTGTAGTACAAATGGTTATGGTGAGCATCTGAGGCCCTCAAGACCACTAAAACTGTCCAACTTACACAGCACTGAAGTTTTGAAGTGGGAATTAAAGAGCATGATTCAGTTTAACATTAAAGTTGTCACCAGAGAGTGCTTCTTTGGTTTTCCAAAATTGACTGGCTCCATGGCCAGCTGCAGTTCTCTCGAGAGACATCCCCAAATCTCACCCTTAGTGATTATTCAAGGTTTACGGAGAGTATTGAATGATGTGGTATAGATTTTATCAGGGGTGATATTATCCCATGATTACTTTTTTCCACCTAAAACAGTGAATGTCATGAAAGACAAGACCTCACTTTTGAATGATAACATTTCTGAAAGAGCTGAATTTATAGGGTAAATTTACATTGTTATTATGAGACTTCACCCAAAAGACAGGTGGAATCTTAGAGAATTAAAACTCCCTGGGAGCTTCCCTGATCACTACTGCTCCCTGGGGCAGCTTATCCCAGTAGACATTGGGTACCCAGAAAGGGGAGCATTTCTTGCTGCCTCCCACAGTGTTTCTTTCAGAGCAAGGCTAGTCCTTTTTGATCCATCGCATTCCAGAGGCAAATAGCTGTAGGTTGTCGAGATCCATGCTACTTTCTCTCCCTGGGAGGCTGAAACCCAATCACTGTTTTTAATTCTTTAGTTTTTCTTATGAACAAAGCTGCCCACGTTCTCTTCTGTTACAAGTCCTGCTTTATGTGAGCCAAACCCAGTCTTTCCAATGGAAGACACTTGCTCTTTTTTGGGCCTTGGAATGGCTGAGTGATGAAGCAAACAAACTTGGACTCTAAAAAATCAGAATTTGATAGAATCTTGCATCTTGTGCTTCTCATAAGTACACAATCCAGCAGGATTTGCAGGTACATGCCTAATTAATGTGAATATAGTGTACAATAATGATCTGTAGGAAGCATGAAAAGATGCTCAACATCACTAGACATTAGGGAAATGCAAATTAAACCACAGTGTCAGTGTGATACTTCTGTACACATTCCACAATGTCTAATATTGAAAAAACTCACCTTAAGTTTTGTTGAGGATGTGGAGAAAATTGGAGCTCTCTACTATTGCTGGTGGGAATGTAAATGTGACAGTCACTTTTGAAAACAGGCAGTTTCTTCAAAAGTTAAACATACACCTACTGTATGATCGAGCCATCATACTCCTAAATACAGGGTGGGGCAAAAGTAGGTTTATAGTTGTTTTATGGAAAATAATACAATAATTAATACTAGTACAAAAGTAAACCCTGTTTTTCATACTCACAACTGTAAACCTACTTGGTCCCACCCTGTATTTACTTGAGAGACATGAAAGCGTGTTCATACACAAAGTTGTACGTAGATTGCTCATAGCAGCTTTATTTGAAATAACCCCAACCCAGAAACAACCCAAATGTTCAATGGAAAGATAAGCAAATTGTATTTATTTATTGGATCTATCCATTCAATGGAATACCACTCAGCAATTAGAAGAATCAACTATTCATATGTGCAACAACATGCATAAGTCTCAAAATAATTTTGCTGAGTTAAAGAAGTCAGATAAAAAAAATGAGAGACTCTTGTGGATTAAATTAATGTGGTAACAGTGGGAATATAGGAAGGAGAGGAAGAACTTTCACGTTACTTAAAAAATGGAATTGATGGGGCTTGATTATGGGATAAGAGCTAGAGTGGTCATAGACTCTGAGGTCTTTCTCTAGTTTACAGTATGTATGTTTGTCTATGTGGAACATCACCTGTTCAGCAGTAAAGATTACGTAAAAAAATGGCACTTAAGTGTATAAGACAAGATTAGCTAATTGTTTAATACTGATCCTGTGATAGTTCCAAGACCCCCCAAAAGAAACATCCAGTAGGCAGACTATCAATACTTGTTTGCTTAGGGAAAATAAATATATTTTGGCTTTCTAATGAAATAAAGTAATGATAGTTAATAAAAGTATAATATAAGGGAGAGAAAAATGAAGAAGAGGACACAGAAAAATGAGATTTCAAAAGCCATTCTCCTGAACCAGAGAGAACAAAGGGCTGAAGGCAGAGAGAGCAAGGAAGGAAACAGACTCTGTGGATGCCTCAGGGGAAAAGAACAGGGAACTAATTTGGAAAGCAGCCAACTTTATTGACATCTTGTTAATTTAATGCCTCTGTGATTCTGGCGTATCTTAATTTGTGTGGTTAGATTTACTTGATCACTTGAACCAAAGTCTAGATTTAATTACAGCTCATAAAAGGTAGCACCAATTGTGCTCAAGGGCATAACTTCTGGAGATTATGTTCCCTTCCCTGACCTTAACAACTATATAATCTCTTTGAACATGTTTCCCTATCTGTTAAAAGGTATCCCCATCAGTTCCTACCTCTTAGAGTTGTTGTATTCATAAGAGATTAAAAGAAATTGTGCACAAGAAGCACTTAACATTGCTTCTAGCCCATAATAAGGGCTCATAGAAAGTAGACCCTACCAGTTCAAATCCTTGGTTGCATTCCTTTCACCAGTAGTGGTTACTTTTTAATTTTAAGTCAGCAGGGTTTTTCTTGTCTTGTTTCAGGCTTTGTGGACTTGACCCTCCATGATCAGGTTCATCTTTTGGAATGTGCCTGGCTAGAGATCCTGATGATTGGTCTCGTCTGGCGCTCCATGGAGCACCCAGGGAAGCTCCTGTTTGCTCCTAACTTGCTCTTGGACAGGTGAGTGACCTGGCTGTATCTTGGGGGAAGCACATCCTTTATAATCCCCAGACTATTCCTGAAGCTCTTTCGTTCAGTACTCCATGAAGCTTCCAAGAATTTTATCAGGTATGTTTACTCTACAAATGGGTGAATTTGGATGATGGAGGCCAGGCAAGTTCACAGAAGTCTATGAATAACTTTCTGCTAGGCATATTCCCAGATCAGCTCTATTATTTCTAAAATACATGTGTATATGCATTTGTATATTTATAGAGTATCCAGTATTTTCATGGTGAAAATACTTAGAACCTGCTTGTATGTATATGTATATGTATATGTATATGTATATGTATATGTATATGTATATGTATATGTATATGTATACTTGTAAAACTATGAACTGTAATTTTATCACTTCACCTTGTGTTATATAAAATAAATTATGACTAACCTTCATTTAATTACAATATATTTTTGGCCCGTGTACATCCAAACCACAATAGCCTTTGCATTTCCTTCTCCAATTTCCCCATCAGTAAATGAGGAAGTTTGACCAGAGTTCTGAAGGCCTCTTCCAGTTCTACGAACTCATAAACTTGTTTATTTTAGAAAATGATTTCACTTTTCAAATGTGCTACCTTATTTAATGTTCTCTATTTGTGTTGCCTTGGAGTGTGAGTCCCATAGCTCTTTGTTTTTCAGTCATTGCTCAGAGTAATAGAATTAAACATTCTTCACAAGCAGCTACCACTGGCTGAGTCCCTACCCAACACCAGCTGCTGTGATAAATGCTTTACATACATAATCTCATTTGATCATCACAGCACTCCTAGGAAGCTTGGCATTCACATTTTACCAGAAAAGAAGAAGCTAAGTTTCTTCTACTTGCAAAAAATCATCAAGCCAGTTAATGTGGAGCCAGAATTAGAGTTGGAGCTCTACCTGGCGCGGGCACACTCTTACTGCATCCTGTCCCATGCACATGCCCTTCACATCCCTCCCTGTCCAGCGGCGCCTCCTTTGGTTTGCTGCTGCAGCCTTTTGGTTGCGGGTATACCTTGTCTTTGTGGGCCACAGGGCAGTTGGAATGGGAAAGGACCATCTTCTAATTGTTTCTTGCTAACTTTATTTGACCTCTGCTCAGCAGTCCAAGGCTGCCTGGTTGCTCACGACGAAGTGCCTAGAGACAATGTGCATTCTCTCGCTTCAGAGTGCCACACCACCTTCCCATCTCCTTCCCTGTCTGGGCTTCCCGGCACCTGCCAAGTGGAGCAGAGTTACAGCAAAATGTATTCACGTACTGCAGAATTGTAGAAGTATCAGTTACTGTCTTGTCATTTTGGGTTCCTATAGCTTTTAAAAAACAGTGATAATACTGTTCAAGAAGCAGATTTTGCTGTCCACGGAATATATTCCCATATCACAGTTTCACGAAATCACTGAAGTTGGTCACTAGTCTAAGGAAGTTGCGCTTCCTCAGAACTGCGCTCACGTGGTGTTCTGTCAACGTCTAGAGGATGTCTCTGCAGCACTCTGCCCTTCCCATCCTTCCCTCTTCCTCTTGTCATTTCTTCCCTTCCACCTTTCTTCTCCTCTGTTCTTCTTTGCTTTCTTCTTTCCTTTTTCTCTTTTCACAAGTCTCCTCCTCCTTCTAAATATTTTTTCTTGTGTTACAGTAGTGTAGTTCTGTGATCAAGTTATAACAGATTTGCAATGAAGATATTATTCCACATACTTGTTTTCCTGCTATGGATTGGAATGTGTCTTCAGTGTGTAGGTTTTCTGGGTGTTCATAACCGAACCAATCTGCTCCACGATTTACCAGCTCGTTTGTATCTATCTTCCTGGCTACACACTTTCTGAGAACAGTCATCTAGTCAGTGCATGTTAAATATGAAAGGGTTTGTGACATGAACTCATTTTTCCAGTGAGGTGAAATGGCCTAGTTTTTATTTTTACTTTTTATTCCTCACCCGAGGATATTTTTCTACTTATTATCAGATAGAGTGGGAGAGAGGGAGAGAGAGAAAGAGAGAGAGAGAGAAACATCGATGTGATAGAGCCACATTGACTGGTTGCCTCCCACACAACCCTACCAGGGCCAGGGACAAACCACAACCAAGGTACGTGCCCTTGACTGGAACTGAACCTGCAACTCATTGGTCCGTGGGCCAATGCTCTAGCCGCTGAGCCAAACCAGCCAGGGCTGCCCTAGTTTTTTTAATCAGCCACCTGCTTCTCTTTTCTATAAACTCACACTGCGGTTAATTTTCTCCTGTATCTCTCACCACAGTAGGAGTGAATAGAAGTTCCCTTCTCTATCCATTACTGCTTTCTAAAACTCCAGATTTAAAATTCCTCCTTCCTCTAGACTAGGATTTCTCAACTTCTGCACCACTGACACTGTTAGTCTGGCCATTCTTTCTTGTGGGAGACTGCCCTGTACATTTTAGGGTGTTTAGCAGCATTTCCTACCTACCAGATACTCAGCACCCTCACCCCCCTCCAGTGATAACAACCCAAAATGTCCCCAGACATTCCTAAATGTCCCCTGTGTGTGGTGGGAGGGAAGGTGCTAAACTGTCTCTGGTTGAGAACAACTCCTCTAGATTCCCCAAGTCCCTCACTGGTGCATCATCTTCCTTATCAAGTTTGTTCCTGTTCTTTCTTCTCTATATCGGTGACATCAACATTCATGTTAATGCTGAAGCTATAAATTTTAAGTTAACCATGGATTTCACTCCCCCCCCCCCACCAGATTATCCCGTTGGCTACCAAGTCAGTTCTGAGTGGTTTCTGAGCACGACACCTCCCCTTCGTGTCCATTCCTCTGCCCCAGCAGCTCTTGTCGTCCCTTCCCCGGATCATTGCCTCCCCACTACTGTCTCTCTTTCTGGGCCATCACTCCTTTTTCCTTCAGTCAGTTCTCCACTGTGCGGCCAGAGATTGTTTTCTAAAGCACAGCTGGCACCCTGGCGCTTCCCGACTCAGCTTTCATTGGCTCTCTCCAGTCTTTAGAAGGTCCTGTCTACACTTCTCATCTTGATCATTACGAATCCCTATCACAAGCGTCACAAACATCTGTAGAGCTGGTCAAATGAGGTAAATGAGGAAGGCCAGTGGGTCCCAAAGGGAGTTGTAGGGATTAGGTGAGCTCTTGTCCAGGCTAAAAATCACCTGGGCACCGAATTCAGCCTGCGGCCACACATTTAACTTCACACTTCAAGGTTTTCCCCACTGCTTCTGAAAGGCCTTCTACCTTTAGAATTTTTTGTCAGAATCTTATCAATGCTTTAAAGGTTCATTTCAGATGTCACTCTTTCCTAAAAAGTTTCTTCAGACTCTCTCCTCTTCAGGCAGAAGGTAGCCCTTCCTTTGACTAAGCTCTCCTCGTGTTTGGTTGGGGCTTCTCTTAGTCTCATTCTGCCACATGTAAACTATAACTGTGTGTCATCTTCCTCATCAGCTCCCAAACTTCTTGTGGGCGGGAACCTGTGCATTACACTGGTCCAGGCCACCAGTCAGGACAATCAACATGTTCTGATAGTCATTTCAGCTGTTCTTGTCATCCAACGCATCCACTTCCTCTTTATTGCTGCCTATCAATTCCTGGCTTAGTCCCTTACAGAATTTGTAGGCATTAATATCCACCTGTTTTGGAAGGATTTCTTAAGTTACTAAATACATTTGGCTTATGCTTATACTTCTGTTATGCAGCTTTTAAATTCCAAGTAGGGATAAGCAACGGATCATATGTTTCCCGCATACCTAGACCTACTATTGAGTAAAATCCTCGAGATTGTAATACATTTACATACACTTAGGTACAGGTTAATGGTTGGAAAAGTATATAAATAAATGTAAATTATATAAATAGCATAAAATATAAAAATAAAATGTGATCTATAATGCAAACATTTCTACACTTTTCTAATTATTAATATACACCTAAATATTCTGAAATGTCAGTATTATTAAATTATCTTCTTGGTGTTAGAGGGTAAGTGCTTCTGATGACATTGATATATGCATACAGTAAAAAATATTGTAAGCATCAGCCCATTTGAAATTTTATACATCTGGAAGATGGCTTTTGAGTGATAACCGAGAACGTCGTTCATGTTTTTGCCTCGCAAACTCCCGACCCCTTTGATAACATTTAACTCCGATTAGCATAAATCACCCCAATCTGTCTCTGTTGCTTTCCCCCATCATACAGCACATAGTAAACATGCTTTTGTAACAAAATGTAGAAATCCATAAGTTTCAGAGCTAAGTGTGTGAGAGCTGGTAAGCAGAAGATGAGTGTTAGCTTCATCATTTTTATTTTCTCTCCGGCTTGGGGACACGACCTTTGAAAAGTCAGCCAACCCCATTGGCTGTTTACATCTGCACAGAAGCAGGGAAAAGAGAAAGCCAGAAGTCAAATAGTCCCGTCACCCATGGCTTACTGATGCTGCTAACTAGAGATGGGGCTTTATCTGTGATTAATTATTGTGATGTCCTGTTCGGCTCTGGCAGGGGAGCTCAGTTGGTTGGTGCATCATCCCAATACGCCAAGGTTACAGGTTCAATCCCTGGTCAGGGCACATACAAGAAGCAACCAATGGATGTATAAATAAGTGCAACAACACCTTCCCCTTCCTCTCTCTCTCTAAAAATCAATAAATATAATGATGTCCTATTCTCACAAACCTTTGCAAATCCAGGCATTTGTGCCTTCCAAGGCCACTGGAAAGATAGAATTTATCCCAGTCTTCCCTTGTAATTGCGCAAATGTTAGTAATGGCAAGTGGCGTTTAGTGATCATAGGAACATAAAAACCTACTGGGTTGCCATGCCACATTTGTGAGCACGGGACATATTGTCTATCTTGAATCCATTTAAAAAGAGTTATTACTTGATGTACTCCCTGATGACAACCCATGATATCTTGATTCTGGTAGCTTATAACTTTCCTGGTCGTCATACGCTTGAACGTTAATTTTATCCTAGCCATGCTTAGTCCACCCAAGATGTCCAGTTCTTCTCTGTATCCTGCAGCGGTGAGTTCCAAGCACTTAAGGCAGTCATCTCTTCCTGTGAAAACCAAGAAATAAAGGTTATTATAAGGTATAAATAAAGAACCCAGTAATTTCTCATTTCCCTTAATGTGTGTATGAGTGTGTGTGTGTGTGTGTGTGTGTGTGTGTGTGTGTGTGTTTTACCAGAGGAAAGTTAAAGGTAATAAGGCCTGTGAAAGTAATCAGGAAATAGAGAAAACTTATTTTTCCATTCTAGCACCTAATTCTTTGGTGCGTTTTGGCACCAGAAAACACAAAATCTGTCCTCTGTGTCAACTCTGAACGCACCTCTTCATTTAGTCCTGCTTGAGCGCTCACACTGGAAAAATATAGACGGGAAACAGAAGGAAAAATGTTCAGCTTAGATGGTTCCTTGTGGGGGTCTCTGTTTTTGCAAGAGCAAAGTTTGCTGTCGCTGGAAGGCAGATGTGATGTTAGAGGAAATAATGTAAATTGCCTGTTCAGTAGGATGATCCCATTTCCAAGGGACTGTCTAATTCTGTCTTGCAGGCATCATCCTGCTAACAAATTCTGAGAAATATTTGTGGATTTCTCAGAAAAGCCAAAGCACTCTAGACTCCCATTCACTCTCAGAGGAGAAGAAAAAAACTATCCATTTGGAAAGCAGGGCTTAATTCGACAAGAAGAATATTCCCTCTACCTAGTGTGGCCAGAGGATTGTTGATCTAGCTCTTGTCATCACCCCCACATCAGGAGGCTCTGCCTGTGGGAAACAATTGGACAACAAAAAGTTCTTTTACTTGTAGGCATGGAAGAAGAACCAGTTCGCTCTCCTAAGAGAAAAACAGGTTGCTACACTGCAAAGAATATTTTGCCTCTTCAACTACATAGCAGACTGTTTTCAGATGATAAATATGTTTTATATTTAAAAAGTAATTTTCTAGAAGAAAGAGCATTCTCATTTTAGATTATTTATTGTCAATATTTCAGAAAAAAAAAACCTGTGAATAAAAACATGCAAAGAAAACCATGATTCTAGCAGTGCTTTTATTGGCTTTCCTTTTTTTTTTTTTAAATACTTTTTTATTGATTTTTTTTTTTTTTTTTTTTTTTTTTTTTTTAGAAAGAGAGGAAGGGAGAGGGAGAGAGAAAAACATTGATGTGAGAGAGACACATTGATCAGCTGCCTCCTGCACGCCCCTTACTGGGGATCGAGCCCACAACCCTGGGCATGTACCCTGACTGGGAATCGAACTGGCAACCTTTCGGTGCCCAGCCAACTGAGCCACACTGGTCAGGGCTTGGCTTTTGTTTTTTAATTGACTTTTTTTTGGCCTGTATACAACTTGATGTAAATTCTTTGCAGATTTCTTTACTTGGAAGAGTAAAAAATTAAAGTTTGAAAGTAAGTTGGAGGCGATGAACCAAAGAACTTACATGCATGTATGCATAACCAATGGACATAGACAACAATGCAGGGGGGTGGGGGGGCAGGATGGGGAGGAAGGTGTCTAGGTGGGGGGGGAGGAGAAACATGTGTAACAAAAAATAAATTAATAAAAATTGAAAAACAAAGAAAGTAAGTTGGTGAATTCAGACTGATCCATCCAAAGGTGTCTCAGACATGAAAAGAAGGATCACCCTTTATATTCCCTTTTCAGGTTTCTCTCCTTTGAAAAATGTCTTCTACACCCAAAGGGAGCACCATAGTAGTTGGGGGAGCAGGTGGGTGTGGAGAGCGAGTGATTGTTTCCTTGGCAAAATAAATCCTGGAGGGGAGATACTTCAGTTACTTCGGTAGTTTTGCTGGGGTCCCTCCATAACTTTCCAGAAGTGCTTTGGTTTGCCCCATTCATAGCTCAAGAACCTTGTTCATAACCACTTTTCATTCTACCTTACAGAAATGGATGAAAACAGAAAAGTAAGGGAACCAACATTTATTTAACTTCTTTATGCAGGCAGTATAATGCTGGGTTTTCTTCTATACTTTGTATATTTCATTCATTGCATGAGAATACAGATAGCAAAGTTTTTATTCCATTGGTTCTTTCCAGTTCTGAGCCCTTAATTACTCAATAAACAAATGCCACTTGATTGATTCTTAAAAGTGTCTAGTTTAATGTTCTGACAAATCTTGGGAATATGAAACTATAAATTGTAGGGAAAAATTGAGGCCAAAAGAAGGGAGAAATTAGCCAAACTGTCATTATTACCGCTACCTCTAATTGAAAATGAATCAAAATATCTATTGGACTAAAAACCACTTGTATTGTACACTCTAAATGGGTGAATTATGTGCTATATTAATATATATCAATAAAGATATTAAACACACACACACACATGCACACAAACACAGACACACACATATTGGAAATTTAGCAAAAGTCTATTTGAACAAGACCATCAATCATGAAGGAGCTTGTAGGGGTTCTACTGGAAAAGGTAAAAATTAAAACATTCAAACCCAGGCTTTTCCTTAGAAACAAAAGCAATTAGGTGGCATTATTTTATAAATAATGTCTTTAACTGCTCAAGAGGAATAAGCCTGTACCCAGTAAGGATCCCCTCAATATAAAATCACTCCAGAGGAAAAGGCACAATTCTAACCGAAGAATTAATCCTGTGTGGGAGGTTAATTGGACTTTTCTTGCACTTTTATGTACAACATTATTTTTGTGTTTGCCCTGTGTTATTCACAATGAGCCATCAGCTTAACCAAAAATATAATCAAAATAATATTTTGACAGTTTAATTTTAAATTATCTTAATATTATTTCAGTCACACATGCTACACAGGGATAATCAAATAATCCACATTTCCTATCTGCTTTAATCACAACTATTTGTCCACAATTGGAATGGGAAAGATCCCCCTTTGTTTTAATGCCATAAAAATGCACTGATAAAGGGAGATGGGCAGCTTCAGGTCTGTGTCAGTTAGGGTCCAGTTTACGTCAGCTCAGTAGTTATATATTGAATTGTCATATTTCTAGGGTTCTGCATGATACTGAAGGATATGAAAAAAAGAGATGTGTAAGAGGCAGACCTGGCCTCAGGGAATGTACTGTCTAGTGGTCAAGTAATAGTAGTATACAAATGAATGCAAGCAAAAGCGAGCCTGCAAAGTACCCATCATTCATGTCTAGTTTATCCTCTATCATGTTCTTTTTAAAAATTGAGATATACTTGGTATATAACATTATTTTAGTCTCAGGTGTAAAACATAATGATTCAATATGTGTGCATATTGCAAAATGATCACCACAATAAGTCCAGTTAACAACCATCACCATAAATAGTTGCAATTTCTTTTTCCTGTGATAAGAACTTTTAAGATCTACTCTCTTAGCAACTTTCAAATATTACAATAAAGTATTATTAACAATAGTCACCATGTTATACATGATATCCCCACAATGTATTTATTTTATAACCAGAAGTTTGTACCTTCTGACCTTCTTCACCTATTTCACCCACTATACCCAACCCCTGTCTCTGTCAACCACCAATCTGTTCTCTATGTTTATGAGTCCATTTTTTTTTTTTTTTAGTTTTGTTTTCAGATTCCACATATAAGTGAGGGCATATGGTATTTGCCTTTCTCTATCTGACTTATTTTATTTAGCATAATGCCCTCAAGATTCATCCATGTTGTTGCAAATGGCTGGATTTCCTTTTTTTATAGCTGAATAATATTCTATTGCATATAGTACATTACCACATTTTCTTTATCCATCCATTCCTTGATGGACACTTAGGTTGTTTACACCTATTGGCTAATGTAAATAATGCTGCAATGAACTCGAGAGTACATACATCTTTTTAAATTAGTGTTTTTGTTTTCTTTGGATAAATACCCAGAAATGGAATTGCTGGATCATATGATTGGTCTATTTTTAAATTTTTGAGGGTCCCTCATACCCTCATAGTGGCTGCACCAATTTATATTCCCACCAACAGTGCACAAAGGTTCTCTTTGCTCCAGGTCCTCACCAACACCTCGATTTCTTGTCTTTTTTGATAATAGCCATTCTAACTAGTGTGAGATGATATCTCATGTTGGTTTTGATTTGCAGCTCTCTGGTGATTAGTGATGTTGAGCACCTTTACATGTACCTGTTGACCGTCTGTATTTCTTCTTTGGAAAAATATCTATTCAAATCCTCTGCCTATTTTTTAATCAGGATGCTTTTTTTCTTTTTGGCTATTGAATTGTATGAGTTCTTTATACATTTTAGATATTAACCCCTTATTAGATACATAATTTGCTAATATTTTCTCCCATTCTGCAGGTTGCCTTTTCATTTTGTTGATGGTTTTCTTTGCTGTGCAGATGGTTTTCAGTTTCATGTAGTTCCACTTGTTTATTTTTGTTTTTGTTGCCTTTGTTTTTGATGTGAAACTAAAAGAATTATTGCCAAGACCAATGTCAAGGAGCTTACTGCCTATGTTTTCTTCTAGGAGTCTTGTGGTCTAATCTTTAATAAATTTTGAGTAAGTTTTATGAATCGTATTAGATAGTGGTCTAGTTTCTTCTTCCTTCCTTCCTTCCTTCCTTCCTTCCTTCCTTCCTTCCTTCCTTCCTTCCTTCCTTCCTTCCTTCCTTCCTTCCTCCTTCCCTTCCTTTCCTCCTCCTCCTCCTCCTCCTTCTCTTTCTTCTTCCTTTTTTTTTTTTTTGCATATGGCTGTCCAGTTTTCCCAACACCATCTATTAAAGAGACTGTCCTTTACCCATTGTATTTTCGTGGTTTCTTTGTTGTAAATTAATTGACTAGATATGAATGTTTATTTTGGGGCTCTCTACTAGGTTCCATTGATCTATGTGTCTGTCTTTATGTCAATACTGTAATATTTTGATTACTATAGCTATCAAAGCCATTGATTTTGAGTGTTATGCCTCCCCAAGCATGATGCCTCCAGCTTTGTTCTTCTTTCTAAGCTTGCTATAGCTGTCCAGGGTCTTCTGTGACTCCATATAAGTTTCAGTATTGTTTGTTTTATTTCTGTGAAAAATGCCATTGAAATTTTGATAAGGATTGCATTGACTATGTAGATTACTTTGAGTAGATGGACATTTTAACAATATTAAAATTTCCAATCCATAAAAGCATGAAGTATATTTCCAATTATTTGTGTCTTCAGTTTTTTTTCATCATTTTCTCATAGTTTTTAGTGTACAGGTCTATCATCTCCTTGGTTATATTTATTCCTAGGTATTTCATTCTTTTTGATATAATTGTAAATAGGCATATTTTATTAAGTTCTCTTTCTGATAGTTCTTTATTAGTGTATAAAAACTCAACTGATTTTTGTCTATTGATTTTGTATCTTACAATTTTACAGAATTTGTTTATTAATTCTAACAGTTTTTTTTTTTTTTTTTTTTTGGTGGAGTCTTTAGGGTTTTCTGTACATATCTTATCATCTGGTTGGTATGCCTTTTATTTCTTTTTCTTGCCTAAATTTTTGGTAGAGCTTCCAATACTATGTTGAATAGCATGGTGAGAAGTGTTGAATAAAGTGGTGAGAGAGGGCATCCTTATTGTTCCTGATCTTATAGAAAAAGCATTTAGTTTTCACTATTGGGTATGATGTTAACAGTGTGCATGTCATACATTGCCTTTATTATAATGAGGTGTGTTTCTTTTATACTACTCTGTTGAAAGTTTTTTTAAATCATAAATGGGTGTTGAATCTTGTCAAATGCTTTTCCTTCATCTATTAAGATGATCACATGCTTTTTATCTTTCATTTTGTTAATGTGGTATATTATAGATTGGTTTGTTAATGTTAAACCAGCCTTGCATCCCTGGATTCCTGCTTGATCATGGTGTATGATCTTTTTAATGTATTGTTGATTATAGTTTGCTAATATTTTTTTTAGTACTTTTGCATCTATGTTCATTGGGGATATTGGCCTGTAATTTTCTTTTCTTGTAGTGCCCTTGTCTGGTTTTGGTAGCAGGATAAAACTGATCTCATAAAAATGAGTTTGAAAATGTTTCCTCCTCTTCTATCTTTTAGAAGAGTTTGTAAAGACTTGGATCAATTTTTCCTTAAACATTTGGTAGAATTCGCCAGTGAAGCTGTCTTATTCTGGGCTCTTCTTTCTTGGGATCATTTTGATTACTGACTCAATCTTCTTACTAATAATTGGTTTGCTCAGATTGTCTTTTCTTCAGTCTTCATTCTTATTCATTCATATTCATTCTTCATTATTCTTCTTCATTCTTCATTAAACATTGTATGTTTCTAAGAAGTTATCTACTTCTTTTAGATTGTCCACTTTGTTAGCATATAATTGTTCATAGTAGTCTCTTATAATCCTTTGTATTTCTGTGATATCAGTTGTACCTCTACCACTTTCCAATGGCTGTGGATTCTAAGTGAAAATCAATCCATGGTTTACTCTTGCATGTATAAACTGATTCACTCTTGACATTTTCATGCTAGCAAAACTATATTTATTATATATTTAACCTGCCTGAAAGTGTACTCTACTATAGTTAACTCTAAAGGTGTGAGATTATTCCATATGTTGGTCATTTGGGGCTGGCAACAAGGCAGTGGGGGTTTTGGCACAGGTTTATCAACCTCTATGGTTGATGACAACAGTTTACACATCTTTGAAATATTACTTATGTCATGGTATTAGTACTGCTTGGATATTTTCTTATGATGACAGCTCTTAATTTTAAGAGTGGATAGAGGTTTGGCTTTAAAGTAAATGAAATCAATATGTCTATTTCCTTTTCCTGTTGAAAGCTGAAATTGTCTTTATTATTAGTGTCATGGTTATATGCCCTTGTGATCTATATTTAAGTTTCAGTTTCTTCTTTGGCATTATTGACTTCTCCCTGTGGGCTCCTAAGCCAATGAATAAGGATGAAATTTCTCTACTGATGATTCTAGAGGAATTTTTAAATAATTAAATATTCTTATTTTTCTTTTACCTGTGTTTTCATTTTATTAAATTGAAAGGAGATGTAAAAAACACACTTTTTGTTTTATTTTTGGTTCTATACCAAAACAGAGAACTCATTTTTTAACTTGTTTAAATATTTACCACCCACCATTGGCACAGATTCTAAGATCCATCATGACTTTATTGTTGGAAAATAGGATGCAACCAAACATGTTATGATGATAAGGAAAGATTACTGCATAAACCAGATAAGGAAAGGGTTTCTCTTGTATCTCCAGATTTGATCAGGACAAGCTTAATACCATGTGCAGGTGAGACTGCGACTGGATCCACCTTAGTCTCTGAGGAGAGCAGAGCCCGAGAGAGCACATGATTCAGTGTGGGTTGAGTGTGGGGGTGTAGAACGTTTCAAGATCTGTGGTCTTGAAAGTATGGCAATGCTACAGATAAGAATTAGGAAGACAGGAGAAAGACCAGATGTGGGGGAAATCTGATGAGATTTTCCTAACACAAGTTGGGCTTAAGGTATAGGGAGGATATACTGAAGACTATGTCCAGCAGAAAGTTGGAGATCAGAAAACAGATGTAGATAAAACCTGAAAATAAAAGATCTGAATCATCTTCATAGTTAAAAGTATGAAGTAAATGTGATAAGTAGGCAATGGAGAAAGAGGCATCCAAAGGGCTAAGAAAAGACCTCTTAAATGGCTGACCTGTAGGAGTTATAAGTAGAAAAGAATCCCAGCCTGGGGTTAAGGCAGAGTTGTTTGAGACGTAGAAGTACAAAATCTCTTATTCCAAGGAAGGGTTAGCTTAAAAAAAAAAAAAAAAAAAAAGGATAGTGAATTATACCAAATACTGTGGAAAGGTGGGCAGGAGTAAGGAGGAAGGGATTTGTAAATAAGGAGATTATTGTTGTCCCTAAAGAGAACATTTTTAGTAGAGAGGTAGGGGGAAAAAACAGAGTATAAATGTGTTAAATGAAGTCATAATGTATGAAAGAGAAAATAGGTTGGGAAAGCTAGAGAAAGAAAATATGAAGTAGCTTTTTGAGATGTTCAGTAGAGAAAAAAGTGGAGTTCTAGTCCTTGAGAGCAGTATCATCAAGGGGAAGGGATGCCCTAGTTCCACCCAGTGATATCCAGGCAGAATTTTTTTAGTGGCATTATGAGCTCATAGATTTTTGTCTATGTAGTGTGTATCAATGAATTGATTTATTATCCTTTTTAGATGCTCAAGTTGTTCCCTCTTTGACTAATGAGAGTTCCTTCATGTCAACTTTTGTGTCATTTGGATATTAGCCATTAGTCTTTGATGCCTCCTTGCTGAAGAGCACAGTGACATCTCCCAACCTCTTACTGTGAATTTCCTGCACCAGAGCTGGAACCAACCATTTCTACAAGGGGCACTCATTTATTTCAGAGAAAATGGTATTTAGAACTCAGTCTTGGCACTTGGTATGTTCACTACTTTAGAGTTGCCATTGCTTCTTGGCCTTTTTAATGGGTTAAATTAGGATACAAACACGTTTGAAACAAAAAAATTATTATTTCATACTGTTATTTCCTATTCACACCTTGGTTTCTAACAACATAATTACTCATTTGATTATCTTACATTGTGCAAGAACAGTTTTAAAATAATCATACCAGTCTTTCTACTAACAAGTGGACCATTGAATGTAGTTGATTTCTAAGTAGTTCTATTTGTCTTTCAATTATATTCCACTGAGAATGGAAAATCAAAATATTGTGCTCTGCAGACACTTGAAATAACCCTTCTCTCTGAGGTTATGCCACCAACATGATATAAAGGAAGAATCATTCTTTTTAACTTGCTTTCCATTTTTATATTTTTTATATATTTATTTTGAATATGTAAAATATTTTTCCAAAGTCAAAACTTTATATTCTATTGGATGAAGTCCCTTATTGATGGACACGTAGGTATTTTTCAATCTTGTTCTGTAAACAACAACAAAATATATAGTCAAACTTTTGGATTTTTCCCCCCTGATTTTTAGGAGCTCTGTGTAGAGTAACTTTTCTCATTGTAAATTGCCAGTATCTTTTCTCAAATTCTCATTTGCACTTAAACTCTTTATGGAGGATTTTGCTACGTAAATTAAGTTTTATAGCAGAAATACATTAACCTTTTATTAGAAGGGTTATTTTTTTTTTTTTTTTTTGTCCACAAGTTGTAATTATAGTCACTTCTGTTTGCTTCTACTACTTTTTACTCTTACATTTTGGGTATAAGAAAGTTTGTTGGCAATTTTTTTGGGATCATGTTAAATATAAATTGACTTAGGGACTATTAATGCCTTTATTATGTTGAATTTTCCCATCCAAAAACAAGGTGTGCCTGTTCATTTGTTCAAATCCTTTTTGTGTCTTTTAGAAGTCTTTTAAAGTATTCTTATATAGAATATCTTGCATGCATTTTTAAAGATTATGCCTATGCATTATATATATGTAATATAAATATGCATCTTGTATATACATAATAATTGATATCTGCATGTTATTTTTATAGATAACTACTTTACTAAATGCTCTTATCATTTAGTTTTCCCATTAATTTTAGGGTCTTCTAATACACAATCATATCATCTGCAAAAAGAGACTGTTTTACCTCTTCCTTTCTATCCCTAAGAATCTAAATGTATTTATTAATCGAATAACTTTTCCATTTCTTTGTTCTTATATATTCATTTTACAAGAGCCTCTGTGGATTTCTGTATTATTAGATGTTTTTATTAGGAATGAAGGCTATTGTCATTTTTGCATCAAAATTTATAAGAAAGTTTGTTGTGAAATTTTCTCTCTGTGTAGTCTTTACAAGTTTTTGTTATCAGTGTTACACATGCCTCACAAAACTCATTTGGAAATTTTCTTTGCTTTTCTCTGTTCTGGAAAGTTTAAGCAGCTTTGGGATTATTTAAGCTTTGAAATTTTGGTAGAAATCCCTTTAAAAAAAAAACACCTGGACCTTGTGGGTTCCATGGAGGGAATAGTAATTTGGTTTCTTTAGAATTTTTATCTCTCTGGAGTCAGTTTTGATATATTAATCTGATAACGTTACCATTTCATTTGTGTTTTCAAATTTATTGCATTGAGTTGGACAAATAGTTTCTGACTACTTGAAAAAATTCTTGTATGATGGTTACTTCTACATTATAATTTATTTTTGGAACTTATTAAAGTTTTCTTTGTAGCCTAATATAATTTTAGTTTTCTTAAATGTTCCGTAAACACTTGGTATTAAGGTTTATTTACTCTTATGATGGAAGGTAAATATCTGTCTGTGTCTATTTCTTTTCTTATATCTTGTACTTTCTGCTTAATGAATATTTGTGACTCGTCATCTGCTCCATAAATATTTGTATTTGCTTTATCTCTACTGTACATTATAGTTTTTTGTGTTACAAAGTTTCTTATTTATTTAATCTTTTTTTTTTTTCTGGATTGAATTTTGCCATCAAATATCAAGACCATGACTCTCAATTTCTTTTTATTTTCACTTTCTTAATATATCTCCTTTCTTTCTTTTATGTATTTATTTAGTTTTGTCCACAGTATATTTCTTTATTATTAATTTTTTATTAAAAATTTCTAATGTTGATATAATTGCAGGTGTCCCCTTTCCCCCTACCCTTTGCCTTCTTCCACCCACCCTTGCCTCCCCATCACTTGGCCTTCTTCATATGTTCATTAATTTTAGAGAGGGGGAGAGAGAGAGAGAGAGAGAGAGAGGAAGAGACCCACCTTGACTGGGGATCGAACCCAGAACCTAGGTATATACCCTGAATCCCCAACTTTTTGGTGTATGGGTGGATGCTCCAACCCACTGAGCCACCCAGGCCAGGGCTCTATTCTTTATTTTCAACATCTGATTATTTTTGCTTTAGCTATCTTTTTTATATAGTCTACAATTGGATTTTACTTTATTAGCCAATCTAAGAATATTAATAAGTGAGTTAAGCCCATTTATTTTTATGGATAGAACCTTTGTGTTTGATTCAAGTTCTAACTAGGATTATTTTAGTGTTAAATTTTGTATTGTTAAATATACTAATGCTTCTACTACTTCATTTGTTGAAATCAAATGATATGAATTTACTCTGCTAATATAAGGTAATTTTAAGGTAATAATTTTTATGACTCTTTCTTATCTTATTTCTATTGCTTGTATTTTTTATATATTGCTCGAACTTATAATACTTAGATCCTCCTTTTTTTGTCACTCCTAACTCCAATTTGTAGTGTTAACTCTGCCATTGAATATGTTTAATGTCCACCTTCCCAGCCCAGATGGTTCTCTCTCTTTTCTTTTCTTTTGGTTGCCTGGCGCTTCTTTATCAGAAGAGGTTCATGAGGATACTTTTTTTTTGTCGTCTAAATGTTTCTAAATGTCTCTGTGTCCTTATGGGGAAAGTTTGGCTTATACCAAATCATTGGCTCACATTTTTTCTCAAGTATTTTTAAACGATTGCTCCACTTTTTTTAAAGTATGAAATGTTGCTGACAAGAAGTTGGATGGCAGTCTGATGTTCTTTCTCTTACTAGTGATTTGGACTTTTTGTCTGAATGCCTACAGGTTTATTTTTTCATAGACTTAATTTTCAATAATTTTATTAAGCTATATCTCTGTGTTGACCATTTTCCAGGTACATGGTATGTCTTTTGAATACATAGATTGAAATATCTAAAAACGGGCATAAATGAACACAGTGTCATTCTTCACCGGAAAGACTCTGAACCATTGGATGGAACTCCTAAAAGATCCTTTTTTTCTCACTGAAATGCATTTTGATCTTTGGAGTGATAGATGGTTGCTGACTATGTATGTGGTGTAAGTTCACTCAGAAGAAGCCATTTAGGTTTCATGCTACTCAGTTTTTATATTGTGTTAGTCATGCAGCTAGAAAGCCTGTGAGATTAACTCTCATTCTTTAGCAGCTGTGTCCCATAAATAAAAAATTCAAGGATTTTTTTTTTGTTTGTTTTAGCATGAGTAATTTAGACAGACTTGATATATACAGTTAAAAACATTCTTAGATCCCAGACAAGAAAAAGCTAAAGGAATTCAGCATCACCAAACCAGTATTATAAGAAATGTTAAAGGGACTTCTTTAAGAAGAAGAAGAAAAAATATCAAAAACATGACAATGAAATGGCAATAATTACATACCTATCAATAATTACTTTAAATGTAAATAAAGTAAATGCTACAATCAAAAGACATAGGGTGGCTGAATGGATAAGAAAATAAGACCCGTACATATACTGCCTACAAGAGACCCACTTCAGATCAAAAGACACACACAGACTGAAAATAAAGGGTTGGAAAGAGATATTTCATGCAAATGGAAATGGAAAAAGAACTGAAGTAGCAATACTTGTATTAGACAAATAGACTTTAAAACAAAGGTTATAACAAGAGACAAGAAAGGACCCAGCAATTGCACTTCTGGGTATTTAGCCAAAGAAACCCAAACACTAATTGAAAAGGACATATGCATTCTTATGTTTATTGCAGCATTATTTGTAGTAGCCAAGATATGGAAGTACCCTATGTGTCCCTTAATAGACAAATGGACAGAGAAGATGTGGTACACATATACAATGGAATATTACTCAGCCATGGAAAGAAATGTAATCTTGCCATCTGTGGCATCATGGATGGACCTAGAGAGTATTAGGCTGAGTGAAGTGAGTCAGACAGAGTAAGACAAATATTATATGATTTCACTTATATGTGAAATCTGAAAAACTAAATAAATGAATAAACAGCAAATTGCCAGTTAGAAAAACAGTCATGAGGATGTAACGTACAGCATAGGGAATATAGTCAATAATATTGTAATAAGTATGTGTGGTGTCAGATGGGTAATAGACTTATGGGTAATCACTTTGTAAGTTGTATAGATGTCTAATCACTATGTTGTACACCTGAAACTAATGTAATATTGTATATCAACTGTAATTGAAAAATAAAAAAAAATTTTAAAACATTCTGATATTCAATACCATTAGAATGTTTACAAGTTCTAGTTAATCAATATACAAAAAACAAATCTGTCTTTACACTAGCAACAAATATAGGACATAAATAAATACATATATAATTATATATACTTTTTATAGTAGTAACAAAAATATAATGTATTTTGGAATACATTTAATAAAAAAATTGCAGGAGCTCTATAGAGACATTAGAAACCTCTATTGAAAGACATTAAGAACATACAACATTAAAAATAAAGCTATACCATGTTTATAGCAAGGAAGAGTCATTATTCAAAATATATCAATTCTCCACAAATTTATCTAAACATTTGGTGCATTTACAATCAAAATTCTGAGTTCATTCTAAAATGTATATGGTAGAGGTAAAAAACCAGGTATAGCCAAATGCTTCTGAAGGCTGACATTAAAGTGGGAAGATCGAGTAAAAAATTATAATAATTAAGTTAAAAGGTCATGAAGCTAGTATAAATAAGACAATGTGGTATTGGCATCAAAATAAGCATATTGATTAATGACACAGAAAAGAGAGTTCAACCCTGGCCAGTGTGGTTCAGTGGTTAGAGTGTCGGCCCACGCATGGAAGGATCTGGGTTTGATTTCTGGTCAAGGGCATGTACCTGGGTTGCTGGTTCATTTCCCGGTCCCAGTCGGGGAGTGTTCAGGAGACAACCAATAGATGTGTCTCTCTCACATTGATGTTTTTTTTTTTTCTCTCTCTCTCTCTTTCTCCTTCCCTCCCACTCTCTCTAAAAATCAATGGAAAAATATCCTCAGGTGAGGATTAACAACTGAAAAAAAAGAAAAAGAGAGAGAGAGCGAGAGAGAGTTCAGAAACTAACATTTAGGAACAAATAACCTATGGTAGAGAGAGCACTGAGATTTCGAGGCAAAGGAAAAATCATTACATTATTGGGCCCGAGACAACTGGTTATCTACATAGAAAAAAACAAAACAAAACCTGATCCTACTTCATAGCATGTGAAACATTCCAGGGGAATGAAGGGCTTAATTGAGAGACAAAGCTAATACTTTTATAAGAAAATGTATCTCAGGGTCGGGAATTATACCTTAAACAGGCACACAAAAACTTAAAGTAGATCGCTCTAAAATTAAAAATGTTTGTTATTTTATTTTATTTTATTTTAGAGAGAGAGGAAAGGAGAGAGAGATAGAAACATCGATGTGAGAGAGAAACATCTATTGACTGCCTCCTGTGTGCCCTCTACTGGGAATCGAGCCCACAACCCAGGCATGCGCCCTGACCAGGAATTGAACCAGGACCTCTCAGTCCATGGGAGGATGCTCAATCCACTGAGCCACACCGACCGGGCCAAAAATGTTTATAAAGAAAATAAGAAGAAAGATTGATGAAGAAGTGGGTACTTTTTATTATGCTTTATAAAGCACATATATATTATTAAAATTCTTTTCCATGAGCCAAATATGACCCTGAGAATTCAGTAAGGAACGAGAACAACACAAACAGCCCACAATAGTTTTCCCTTAACATCCATCATCAGCTAAGTCAGGAAACTGTATCACTTGAAGTTTTCTGAAATGTGAAATGGAAATACTTGTGGAGGACCCTCACAGATGCATTTAGAGTTTGTATGTTCAGGTAAATGGAACTGAAATGTTTTAGTAAGAGTCGTGGGCCCAATCCTTGAAATAGATGTTGGCTGAGTTTTCTGTAGTATGTAATTGCAACACGATAAGACTCAAAAGCATTTCAATAAAGAGTGGGTGGAAGAGGAACATGGGGCTTTGAGAGCTTCATTCGCTTTCTGCAGATTGGAGCTCTCTAGGTGGTTGGGAGGAACCCTGTTTACCTTGGTTTAGAATCAATTTTAACCATCGTTGAGGCCCGGGGTCAGAGTGCAGCATGAAGTCCTTGGGAATACACTGGGTGGGGTAAGAAAGGATAAACATGTTTTTCTAAAAGCCTGAAAATGGGTTCAAGTTTTGTTCATGAGTTGTTTCCAGAACAAGATGTGGCAGCGCCAATCACTGACGAAATGGTAGGATCATATTCGATTCCTACTTTAGTTTCTTAAAGAAGTTTCTGGTAAATTGGGGCAATGGCATTTGCCCAGTATAGTGTTTTTCTGCTACAGCTAGACTAAAGATATAATTTCTACATGTACTGTGGCCTGAAGCCTTGGAAATATTTAGGAGAGAGGAAGAGAAAGGGAGAGAGGGAGGTAGGGAGGGAGAGAGGGAGGGGGGAGAAGGGGAGAGAGAGGGAGACAGAGGGAGAGAGAACTGTATAGAGAGAGATCATGAAAACAAATGAACAACTAAATCAAAATCCAAACATTGCCCATTATGGTTAGGGTGATGAGAAAGACACATTTATCCATAAAGAACACGCAGATAATCTTTTATTTCTCTCCTGAAAATACCAGTGCACATGACTCTGGTTGGAGCAGAACACGTTCATGTGGTCTTTGAAGTTAATGAAACTCAGTGAATTTTTCTTAATTTTTATTTCAGTTTCTAATAAGCGTTTATGAGCTGTTATTACTTTTCACTCTCTTGGACTGAATTGTTGGAGAATAAGGGTAGGTTTTAAGTGATGGTCATCATTCTACAATATGTGTCATGCTGTGGTTTACAATGTGCTACCCTGCACTTTCTCACATTTATCCTTGGAACACCTTTTTGGGGATATTAAGATAGATATTATAATGCTTGTATTTCCTCTGAGAAAATGAGGTTTATTGCTATTAAACTTTAAAAGGCTTGCTTACGATCACGAAACTAGTTAGTGGCAGGATTGAGACTCCACACTCCAATTTCAGTGCTTAATCGTTCCACCATTAATAAGTGGTTATGATCAACATTTTCCTAGGCACTAGGGATATAGGGAAAAATCAGATAGAGCCCTGTCCCCTGAGAGCATATAATGTATTGGAAGGGTATGGGGAAGACAGTTACATGAATGTAAAGGCTTACTACGTCAATAAAAGTAGGTAAGTGACAATGGGGGTTAGGGTTGGTGAGTGTTGTCTACGGGAACATACTTAGTTCAAGCCTCATCTCAGAAGAGGTAGTGGGGAGTGGCGGAGGGAGAGGCAGGAGGGATAATTACAGTGACAGATGAATGGTTTATTCCCAGAGCACAGGAAGAAAACAGAAGTGCAGTGGAATCTTCATAAATCTGGTACCAGCACTGGCACCACGCACTTGACCATTGAACAAACTTTGTAACTTGTCGAAAAGAGAGTTGTAGGAATTTTTAAAGTGCCAGTGTAGTAGCAGCTTGGAAATGAACCAGGGCATAGATCGCTACACTCATGGTCAGATACACTGGTGCAAGGAGAGTTCCAGAGACCTTCTAGGAAGGTTGAGTGTAGGGGTACACAGCAGAGACTGAAGGCACATGGAAGTGAGCCCAATGGGAGAAGGGATGGTTGTGAGGGGCTCCATAGTGTGTTGTCTGAGCGCCTGGGCTCTGGAGCCAGACTGCAGGTTGGCCAACTAACTGAGACTTTGGGCACATAACTCCTCTTTGCTTCAATTTCTTTTTCTATAATAACAGTCTCTTTCTCATGGAGTTTTGTAAGAATTCAGTGAGTAGGTGTCAAGTGCTTAGACCATGCTTATAAGCACACAATCAGAACTGAATAAATGTTAACTTTCATTCGTATTGTGTTACTATTGTTAAGGTTGGTGGTGGAGATAGGTTGCATCATGGCTTAACCTATGACATTTTGTTGGAGCTAATAAAAGAGTAACAGTATTTTAAGAAGTTTGTTTACCAAAATGGGGCTTAGTAATTCAAGATAGTGAGTGAACACTTCTACCTTCTTGTAGATGTTAGTAAGTCTACAAAATGTTGATTGTGTGAAGTATTATTTTGGAGACTTAGCCTATTTTCAATGATAAAGTCACTATTTTAGAGCTGAAATAGAATTTAAGACTTAGGGCAGTGATTTCTCAAATTGTCTTCTGTGGGTCCTTCTAAGTGGGTGGCTAAGGGGTTGCCTTGAAGGAAGGAAGAAGGTGTGTGGGTCTCTGGGACACCCTCACAGTCCTTTCAAGGAGATGCACTTTGTTCACATATAATTTTATTTAGTAAGAATACCACTTCCAAAAATACCATTGATTTGGCCCAACCTCCTTGTTTAAAGATGCGCAAATGGAATTCCAGAAAGGTTAAGTGATTTACCCAAGGTTGCACAGCTGTCTGCTGACAGAGTGGGACCAAGAAGACAAGTCTGGTAGTGTCCTTTACTACTTATTAGTATGCAACACAAGATTACTGCACTTTTAGATGTTAGCATAGTCAAAAGAAACATTTAAAAATACATTTCTGTATCAGTATCTATATGCAAGAGCTACAAAAAACAACTCCCAATAACTCAGTGGATACATATCCACTTCCCACACCACTTGGAAACAGCTTTCAGTATTCTTCACCCTTCTTCAAATAAACATCTTTGCTTTATACCCATAGTTTTATTTGATTAAAACTTAGATTGAGGGGCATGAAATGAAGTTAGAAAGCAAAAATTATATGGTGAACTCGAGGCAAAGATTGTCCATAATCAAAGAAAAGACAAAAAGAATGAAGGAAACAAAGAGCCCTAGAAGAGGTGTACACACTGCAGAAAGATGTATTCAATAAAATAGCACTGTTCCACACGTCACCCAAGAAGTCCCGCTGTCTTCTGTTGACTGTTCTCAAGCCTCACTTGTGAACTGGCTTCCAGAGAAATCTGTCATTCTCATAATGATGGTAGTTCCAACTTCAGTATGAAAAGCCTGGAAATTCAAAGTGTTCAGGTCACTTCCTCTTTTCAACTCAAGTTTCTGGGATTGCTGGGCTCAAGGCTTTGCATTTGTTGGTTTTCCTTACTGGATTTCAAAGCCAGAACACTTTTTCCTAGCCTTGTACCAACCATTAAAATAACTACCTCATTCAATTTCTTATCCTAGTTAAAAAAAACACACACATAAAAATTTCTCTTCTAAAAATGGAGTACGGATGACCTCAAAACATCATGTCACTCAGACCTCAGTTCAAGTGTTACCTCCCTAAGGACAAGCTAGCTGAAGTTGCTCTTCTACCAACTTGCCTACTGTTCTCTGTTTTATTTCCTAAAAGCACTTATCACAGTTGGAGATAATCCCGTTCGTGTATTATATGTCTGTTATTTGCCTCTATCATTTGAATGGAAGCTCCAGAAAAGTAGGACTTGGACTAACTTGCAAAGTGTTGGAGAATCTAATAAGAGCTTAATAAATCCTAATTGAATGAGTAACCCTAGAACCCTTGGGTCATTAGCTTAGTTATTAGACTTCCAACACTCTATATGGGATATATGTAAATTCTCTCAAAGGATAGTCAACAAATTAAGGTTTTATGTAAAAGGAAGAGGGAAATAGAGGCTTTTTTTTTTTTTTTTTAAATTTTAGGCATTTCAATGGCTATGATTAATTATGGTTCATTCTGTTTTTGTACCGCGGACCAAAATTTGTGGTGCATTCTATTATGGATTTTGTGTGCGTAAGAACTTTTACAATTGGAATGGCCAGATTAAGAAATGAGAATTTTGTGTTCTTCCTGCTATAAAGACTTGAGGAAATCCAACCCCCCCCCCCCCCCGCCACCCCGTCCCATGAGTCTGATCTTTGAAAATCACACATCTTGGTCGCTTTTCCCTTAAATTTTCCTAGGAATTCTTTTAAAACTCCAATGGCTTCTCTTGGATTGGGGGTGAAGTCCACCTTCCACATCACAGCCTGAGGGCCCTGTTTCTGCTGCTGCCTCGTCGCTCTTATCCTGGACCACTTGTGCCTAGGTCAGCAAGGTCCAGAGTTCCAGGATGTTGACCTTTTACTTTCCCAAACTCATCAAGCGGATTCTTGCTTCCAAAACCTACACGTGTCTCTCTCCTTGGTAAACTCTTTCCAGTTCGTTTCCTGGCTAATTCCTAGTTCTTTAGGTTTCAGATTAAATGTCACCTCCTAAGGAGGCCTTCTCTGACACCTACTTTCCTCCATATCTAAGATAGTCCACTTAATATACTAGACTCTCTTATAAGACCTGTATTGTTCCTTCTTGATGTTTATTGCAATGAATAGTTTTACTTTATTTTATTGGGTGTGTGTGTGTGTGTGTGCATTTGTGTGTGTGTGTATTTAATATCTTTCTACCTTACTAAATTGTATGCCACAGGAATAAATGTTTTGCTCATTGTTGTACTTCAAACACTTAACTCAGTGCCTGGAATACAGTATCCTCACTCAATAAATATTTACTGAATGAATATTGGAATGAACAAATAAAATTGAGCTCTGAGTTCCTAGTGTCTAGCACAGAGTTTGGCATATGTAATTAACTCAAAAAATAGTGTACAATTAAAATTGAATTAATGAATAAATTAAGTGTTAATCATGTCTGTTACAGGGAAATAATGATTGCTTATTAAAAATAGAAACTCTTGCCCAGCCGGTGTGGCTCAGTGGTTGAGCATCGACCCATGCACCAGGAGGTTGCCAGTTCAATTCCTGGTCACGGCACATGCCCAGGTTGTGGGCCAAATCTCCAGTAGGGAGGCATGCAGGAGGCAGCCATTTGATGTTCTCTCTCATTGATGATTCTCTCTCCCTCTCTCTCCTGTCCTTTATCTCTAAAATCAATAAAGAAAAAAAATTTTTTTTAAATGTAGAAACACAGCTCTCACATACAAACACAGCACTTTCTTTATTCATTCATTTGTTTTCATGCCAGTTAACAGAATTGGCTCAGCCAATTCTGGAGTGGAAAAAAACTACTTAATTGCTTTGTGTGTATAATTTCAAAGCATCCAAATGAAAAGTAAATAATTGAGACAGTCTTCCTTACGTCTTACTTATTTGATGTATCTTACAAGATCGATCAATTCTCTTTTCAGTTGGATATTTGAGTAGACACAACCATTAGACAATTTCCCTCTAGGGACTTACGTTAGCTCTTAAACTATATCCACTGCACAAGCAACCTCAAGTGCATCATTATCTATGGAAGTGCAAAATTCCATCTCTCTTTGGCAAAACCATTCAAACCCAGAAGTGTATTTTACACATTCTGACAGAAGTGTCTGTAATAACCAACTCTAACTTCCTTTTTTTTTTTTTTACCACTTAAGCACCCAAAAGTATATGAAAAGAATGCATGTTACGGCTTGTTTCTATTTGTTATAAAATCTCTTGGCTTAAAACTGTTTTGACTGTCAGCCACCTGATGTGAGGAAAATAAATAGCAAAGAGCTCCCTAGAGTCTCACTCCTGTATGACAGGTAGCTTAATAAAGGTAATAGAACATTCGATGACTAAGTGTTTGACACTAATATCCAGACACGTCTTTCATACAGGTCAATCTAGCATTTCCTGTGTAATTTTTTTTTTCCACCAGCGTGAACAAAGAGGGTCTGAATCCTTCTTGGTGAGTAATAGATATATCAATCATCTATACTCGGTCTCTAGGATTAGAGGTAAGCTTACAAAGACTTTTGCAAAGCTGAAGTCCACCCTTAGAAACTTCAGTAGAGAGAGGGAAAGAGGGAATGAGAGTCCTCTTGGCCTTGTTGGGAGATTATGGGGCGGGGGAGGGGCGGTATTGGCAGGACCTTCATTCGTAAAGGGGTTGGGTATGGGCTTTGATATGTGTGATGGCTTTGTACCCTATGGCAGCCGCTTCCACACTTTAGTAGTCAGTGAGTGAGTGCTTTAGCAAAGTAAGTCTCTGAAGGAGGATGTCTTTTTCCTTGAACTGAAAATATCCTGAGGACACTGCCTGAGAGAAATGGCCACTCCTTTCTTTGATTTCAATGAGCCTGGACTCACTATATGAAAGAATCTTTGTAGCTTTTTTCTCCTTTCATTGGAAGTCCATTCACTGGCCACTGATATTGATTGGCTTCTCTTGGTAGAGTGCCTTATGTATCAAATGACAACAACAACAAGACTAAACATTGGATTTAAGCTAAGTAAAGCAGAAGAGAGCTGAAAACTTTCTTCCTATAGTCACGCTTCCCAGCTTCTTCAGCAAGGTCTGCTTGACTTGGGATGTGCCTTCCTTCTGAGAATTTTACATTGTTAAAAGGCTGCTAAATTGCTCCATGCATTTATTCCTCAAACTCTCAGTGAAGATAGCACTGACTGGCTTTCAGTCTCATAGCAACTCTTCTCAAGGTCATGAGCCAAAAGTCATTTCCACCGAAAGTCCAGTCCTTCTGAGTGAATCATACAGCATAGTTTTTATCTCCCTTTTGTCAAAATAACTCTAAGAGGATGATATTCTGATCATATTCTTAAAAATTCTCCTATTGGTTTTTATTGTATTCCATTTTCCTTGTAATTCTTTACCTAAACACTACCTTTTCAAAGCGAAATGAAGTTTTCTTTTTGGTTAGTTATTTTCATGTTTTTAGCTCATTCACCTTGACATATAGCCCGTGATAGTTAAAAGGCACTAACCTATAAAGCAAAGAATTTGGCCCAATGTCATGAGGTTTACATGCTGACAGGTGTACAGAGGAAAGGGTGAGCATGATAGATATGCTCTCCTAGTGAGTTCATTGAGTCCATTCTTGTACCCATCATTGCATTTGTTCAGGGTAGTCTTCAGAGGAAAAGACCTTAAACTTGGGGCGGGGTTGGGGGGGGTTGAAGAGCCAGAAACAAATGATCCCTGGGTAATTTTTCAAAACAGTAAGACCTTTTGTCAATTCTTAACCATCCATTTAATGTTGCACTTGGTTATAGTGATAGGGACCTTGGTCTCCATGTTCTTCAAGTTCTACATTTCAGTTATTTGGTGTCTTCTCTACTTGAGTGGACACCATCCCCCTGGGAATTCAGCCACCAGCAATGTAGCCTCTCTGGGGTACATCCTGTATGGCTTCTACTTCTCCCACCCCTTATTCCTACTTGATCTGCTCTTTAATCTTAGATAGTTAACACCTTCTAATCTTCTATTACAGTTTTCTGATTTTATTTTTCTTGTGGTCCATTCTAAGTCCCAGAAGTAGTCTCCATTCTAAGTCCCAGAAGTAGTCAGTGCAAAACTTCCTTCTAGAATCTCTTTCCCCTGAAGTTTTCTCCAGGCCTGAAGAGTCAGTCTTCTACCTTGGGCCACATCCACCTTTTACTTTCTTCCCTTCCATCCCCAGGCTACTCAGCCCTCCTAGGAAAAGCCAGGATAGCATCTTGATCTGGCCCATAAATTCATGCTTATCTTTCTTGACTTCTTTCTTTCTTTGCCCAACACTGTGGATCATTCACCAATGTCTGTTGATTCCTCCTTCGCAAAGGATTTCCAAAATATTCCTTATTTATCTTTGCAACCTTGGTCACTGTCTCATGACATCTCTACCTTCCTCATGCCTTCAGTCTCTTCCCAGATTCGTCTCCTCTCTCCCTCATACTCCTCTGCATACTGATGCCAAATTAATTATATCAAAGCATTTACTTGGTAATGTCATCCACTGATGAATTTCAATGGTCTTTTCTTACATATTTGCTCTCATATCATCTCTTAAGCTTTTTTTTTTACACCACTCCACACACTGGCTATGCTCTCTTTCCAAGTTTCCCTCATTACAAATACCAAACTACCTGCTGAATTACTCACCAGTTCCTGGATATGCCTTATCTTTTCCCACCTCTCAACTTTTACTGATACCATTTAATCTTCCTGGAACTTATTTCCATTTCCTCAGCCTATCCTTGGAGACCTACATCAAATGCCACATACTACTGACATTCCTAATCATGTCAGTTGGAAGTGAACAGCATCTATAAAGCAAAGTGTCATAAGACATATTCCTTATATCCCTCTGATCAGTAAGTAGCTATGTCTACAGAAGATTAAGCATATCTTTGCATCCTAAGTGTATTTGTGTGTCAATATGTTGGGTGCCAGTTGGTGCAGGGAGTAATTAGACCCATGCATCTCTTCTGTGTCATGGGGTACAAGCTTTTGGTTGTCGCAGATATGCCTAAAATGTCAGCTGCTCAACACAATGAAAGTTTATTTCTGACACAGGTTACTGTCGAATGTAGGCATCTTTCCTTGGCAGGTGACCTTTCCATTCAGAGACCCAGAATTTTCCTAACCTATGATTCTGCTCTCTACTTGGTCCTGGAACTACTTGTCATTCAGGCAGTAGTGGGGACAGGGACTAGGGAAGTCATACCTGTTTCGTAACTATTTAATCACAGAAGTGATGTAAATGTTTTTCACTCACTCTCTATTAGTCAGAATCCAACCATATATCTACCCTAAACTGCAGGGAAGGCTGGGAAATGTTGTCTAGGGGATACCCAACAGGTAAAACAAGTTTATTTTGGTGAATACAGCAGTCTTTGCCACAGTTTTCACTTCTGGTTACCAAATATCCATTTCTTTCACACACAGAATACACACTATTCTTCCCCAAGGGAACTAGTCCAAAGTTACATCCAGTCACTGCACCCAGCTCCAAGTCCATTGGCTCAAAGATCTCCCTGTGATGTGCAGTCCACGCCCTCAAGCAGGGATGTGCCTTTCCTGGCTTGGCAGCCTCCACTCACAAATACATTTAATATCCATTGTTGGAGTAGGGACAGGGCAACTGCAATAAAAAGGAAGAAGGAGTAGTTGCATCTCTTTTCATAGCAGTTATGAAATCCAACTGTGTAGAGGCTTCTATTCTGATGGGCCTGAAAATTCTTCCATTAGTCCCTAAATCTTCTGTCTGGGGGGAAAAAGGAACTTTCTATTTTTCTCCATGAACTTGGCTTCACCTCTGGGATACTCTTTCTTTCCATTATTCTCCTTGGCCACATCTGAAGTAAGTGGTGAGAAGCATGTCCTTTTTTAGTGAGCTGCCCGTGTTCATAGCCCTTCCAGCTAGTGCCCATTCTGGGCCTGCCCCAGTCTTTTTCCAACCTGTTGTCGGAATGAAGAGCACTTCAAGGACCTGCACAGCAGAGCTGGAGGTCAGAAGGATCCTGGGTCCCTTACCAAGGAAGATGCCTACATTGGACATTGACCTGCGTAAGAAATGAACTTTCATTGTGTTGAGCAACTGAAATTCTAGGATTGAAAGCTTAAACAATCATAGGCTTTTGTTTTTTAGTTCAGGCTTATAATTTTTTTGGCAGTATAGTTGTCTCGAAACTATAGTAATCTTTGCCCTGGCCTGGTGGCTCAGTTGGCTGGAACATCATCCTGTACACCAAAAGGTTGCAGGTTCAATTCCTAGTTAGGGCATATAACTAGGTTGTGGGTTCAATTCCAGGTTGGGGCACGTTTGGGAGGCAAGTGATTGATGTTTCTCTTTCTCTCTCTCTTAAAAAAATCAAAACAAAACAAGAAACCAAATGGATCCTCCAGTGAGGATTTTTTTAAAAAAAAATAGTAAGCTTCTATTCTTTTTGCTCTTGTCAGTTCCTCAGGTCCATCTGCTTGGAACCAGATCCAAAGTCGTTCCCTAGACACAGTTCTCAAGTCTGATGTCTTATTTGCTTCTTTGTCATGTGGCCTCTCCCTCATCATTCATTGGTGACCCTCTTGTGACTATTTGAAACAATAGGCTCAGGTGAGACTGTTACACCGTATTGCTCTCACCCTTTACCACCTGAGGCTCTGAATACAAGTTAATTTGTAACCTGAGAAGTCTTATTGGACCTTTCAGACTCAGAACACTTTGTGATTTCATCTCTTAATATTTCATGGCCAGAAGCAGCTGGCTTTTTCAAACATCTTTGGGGTGTTTCCGTTCCCTTCAGTTTCTGCTTGAGAACCATTCAATTCTTGCTTGAGCTCACCTCTTTCTTGTAATCCTCACTAAAGGCAGCCATAGGGCTCACTGCACACCATCGCTCTGACTCTTTCTGTTCACTTCCCCAGGTATGTGGTTGGCTGTCCAAGTTAATTCAGACCACAGTTTTACCAGATATTTTGCAATGTCGACACAGAGCTCTCTAGCTTGCTATATTTGTTTCTTGCTATTTGGCATTAAGGCAGTAAACATTTAAAAACATTTATTTTCTTTATTTTTTTTAGAGAGAGAGGAAGGGAGAAGAGAGAGAGATAGAAACATCAATGAAAGAGAACATCGATTGGTTGCCTCCTGCATGCCCCCACTGGGGATTTGACCTACAATCTGGCCATGTGCCCTGACCAGGAATCGAACCGGTGACCTCTTTCTTGGTGCATGGGTCAACGCTCAACCACTGAGCTATACTGACCAGGTGGGAGTAAACATTTTTTATGGCAGTACCCCACTTCCAGTACCCATTACCCATTTCTTTTTTTAATCCTTACTCGAGGACATTTTTCCATTTATTTTCAGACAGAGTGGGAAGGGGATGGGGGGGGAGAGAGAGAGAGAGAGAGAAACATCAATGTGAAAGAGACACATCAGTTGGTTGCCTCCCACATGACCCCGACCAGGGCCAGGGACCAAACCACAACTGAGGTACATGCCCTTGACCAGAATCGAACCCACCATTCTTTGGTCCTTGAGCCAACACTCTAACCACTGAGCCAGACCAGCCAGGGCAGTACCCATTTCTTTATTGATCCACATAAGTTAACAGCTAAATTAACCAACCACCATATTTTAATGGCTTAATTATTTCTTATTCAATTTACAATGCAATGTGGGAGGTTCTGTCTATATGCTCATTCAGGCCCAGAGTTAAGTAATCAGGTCCAGGTCAGATAATTGGTAAATAGACGCACCAAGATTTGAACCCAGGCAGTTGGATGCCAGAGTCTTAACCACTTTTATCAGCTTTGGGATATAGCCATTGAAATTTTGCATCTTTCAAGATATATTGCTTACAATTTGCCATTGTAAATGGTGATGATGTGTGGAACAATACTTTGCTATTTTGTTCCACATATCAAAGAGTTATACATGTAAACCTCTTGACCATACAAATAATTATGGACTCAGAGCATTACAGAGCATGTGTTGAGAGATTTTGTAGCAGCAAAGATACAGAAGCTCTTTAAATACAACCAAATCTGCCACTATTGATTTTAAACAGCATCTTAATTTGTAATCTTTTTTCTAACCATACTATCCTTTTCTCTGGACAGTAAATTAAACATGTGATGTAGATCTCCTGGGCTTTTTGTTTGTTTCTGGAGAGAGAGGCTAAGGGGTAACTTTACATTTTGTAAGATAATTTTTGAAGAAATACAAGGACAATTTTGACCTGCACACCCTCATTAGAACTCTTTATTTCCCTAGTAAAGGAATAGGTAGGTACCTCAGGGCTTCTGAAAAACAAGCTTTCATTTCTATAGAGGAGAAACTTCCAGGATATTCCAGGAACAAATGCTCTTGCAAATCCTGCTCCCCCACCCCACCCCCACCATGGCTTAAGTGCAAGTGGACTGCATTTGAAGAGGGCAAGGAACAGAACAAGGTTTCCCCACGAGGGGATTCGAGGCGCTCCGAACACCAGTTGTAATTGGTGGAGGATTCGTTGCTGCTGGCTGTCACGTCTCACAGCGGGAGTCCGGGCTGGGCTGCTTGCTCAACTATTCCCCATCTATGACTAAAGCTGTGCTTCCTTAAAAAATAAATCCTGTTCTTTGTACCCCATGTATTTCTCAGCCTCAGGAGCACCTCATGGATTTAGACTAATCTTAACATTACTTAGTAATGTTACCGCTAGATTCTTGGTAGTCAACCCATTTCTGATGCTGTTGATTCATCTGTTCCATCTGAAATTGAGTTGATGCTCTAGTCTGAATGGCTCTCTGAGGTTAGGATAGAATACTTTGGAAGGACTTTGACAATGAAGCCCTGACCCCAGAGTGTAATAGCTTCAGTGGACAATAAGGGTTCCTCTGTACCGGGCAGGTATCAAGTGTCTGTCCAACCAGCAAGGTCCACATAGATTTGTTCCTGCTCTTAGGGTGCCCAGTCATCTGTACACTGGCTCATATGGCAAGCACTTTTCACCTGTGATGATGCTAGTGAGAGACCTACAGATACAACATAATCAGTCAGTCATTTCCATGCAGGCAACATTGTGGTGATTTACCGAAAATATCATCAGGGTCAACAAAGAACATAGTATTTATTTATTTTCCTAATAGTGGAAGGGCACAAGTGTTTAGACCAAGTGCGTCTTTCCCAGGGAAAGGATAGTGAGTTCATTCTTATGAAGATATCAGCATGAAGTTCGTCTAGACTTCTAGGGCACTACTTAGAAAATTGAACTTCAGTGGAATAAATATTCCCCCAGGAGCCCTCGAAGTTGAGACTCCCAGCAGCAAACATGAAGCACTTCTCTTTGCATGGAAGTAAGCCTTAGGGTCCTCCTATCTTAATGTCTCAATGATTTATACTTAATGTGTGCTCCCTCTGCATCTTCTAAAGAAAACACCATTCCCCGCCCCCCGCGTGCGTGCGTGCACACACACACACACACACACACACACACACAGAGAGAGAGAGAGAGAGAGAGAGAGAGAGAGAGAGAGAGAGAACTGAATCAAATGATTTAGGGATGTGCCATACCTGAGGGCTCAGTCTATGACTCCCAGTTTGTGCTGAAGAGCAATCCTTGTGTTCTGGACAAGTCATGATTGCTGGCGAGAAATAACAGGATATCCAGTGAGAAGAGGCTGAGAAGAACGCACTCTTGCTGGAAGGGTTAAGAACAAGCTTCTCATGAGAAAATGTGGGAGACTATAAAAAGGGACAAGAAGAACTGAGAACTGTTAAGACTCCACTCTCTTGGTTTCTGAACTGAACTTTTGCTCACAGCAGGTGAACACAGGCTCCCTCCCACACGGAGAGTTGCTCCCCTGCTGATGTGCAGTCTGTTAAGTAAACAGAGACTTTATACTGAGAAAGGAACATTTCTCTATTTGGGCTATGAGTTTTTATTTTTAAAGCTTTATCCTCCAAACATTTTCCCCTATCCTTGTTTATTTTTTCACTAGAAAGAAAATGTGCTACTTAAAAAAAAAAAAAAATTGACTATAGGACAAGAAAAACTCACTTCTAATATCCTCTTTCTGATGAAGGCGAACTCTCCCCTTGGTGTGACCACTGTCTCCCCTGTCCCCCATCTTGAGCAACATAGCATTTAACATTTCCTTCTGCCTATGTAGAGCTTTCATGCACCTTGATTTCCACAGTCAAAGCAAAATATACCATAACAATTGTTTTCTGGATACTTCAGGTAAAAAGGCCAACCTCTCCCTTGACAACTATGGCTCTATCTATTTATCAATGTCTATACCTAATAGTTAAATATAGACCCTGCTGTATGCTACATACCATTCTAAGCACTTTAAATAAAACCTCATTTATTTTCATGTAAGAATATTATGACAGCCCGGCTGGTGTGGCTCAGTGGTTGAGCGTTGACCCATGCACCAAGAGGTTGCTGGTTCAATTCCTGGTCAGGGCACGTGCCCAGGTTGTGGGCCAAATCCCTGGTGGGAGCCATGCAGGAGATGGCCAATCGATGTTCTCGCTCATCGATGTTTCCATCTCTCTCTTACTCTCCCTTCCTCTCTCTCTAAAAAATCAATAAAGAAAAAAAAAAGAATATTATGACAATGCTTCAATATTGATGTGGGTTAAATTTGGGGAGATTGCTATTATTTGTAAGAGACTTTCTAGGCCTTTTCTGGGGAATGTATCAGTGTGTTGTACTTGTCTTTCTGCTTGTCTGCCTTGTTGATCAATATTCTGGATCTCCTTATTAACAAGGCCCATGGCTTCCTTCTCTGTACCTAATGGCTAGTACAAAGCCTTCATAATGGGCCCTCAATAAGTCTTTCTGAATGAATTAAAGTGAAGCAAGAAAAGAGGACAGAGAAAATCTCATTGTTGGAATTCTTTCTCCTGGTGTAGGTGGTGTGGTTTGACTTAATAGTTTTGAGACCTAATTCCCTCATTTGGAAAATGGGAATAATAATACCAACCTTAGGGGGCAGTTGTAAGAAGTAAATACATTTATTAAAAGTATTTAATACTAGCATTTTTCAAGTCAGTGTGTAAAAGATGGTTTATCCCATAAAGATGTTAAGAAAACTAACTAGCTGCCTGGGAAAAATAGTAAACAGAATCCCTGTCTCACATCTTACATCACAGTAAATGCCAAATGAAAGTTGCACAACTCTGGGAATTTAGTAAAATCTATTGTATTGTACATTTTAAATGGATTATATGATGAGGATTAAATCTCAATAAAGTGTATATAAAAATAAAATCCAGAAGATCAAAGATTTAAACATAAAAGTATATACTAGAACTATACTAGAAAGAAACATTATATAGTTGTTTTAAAATATGTTATTGGAAGGGAGATGACCTTTTCAAGTGAGACATACTATTCTAAAGCCATAAATAAAAAGTTTGATAAATTTGATTATGTAATAATTAAATGTTTTGGAGAAGAAAATACTAGGAAACAAATCAAAAGTAAAACCTGACAAACCATTAGAAAAGCATTAAAAGCACATAGGTCAAAGTGATAATTACTACAATATATAAAGAGCTGTTAAGAATCAATGTGAAAATGACTAATACCCAACAGAAAAAGGTAGGCAAGGGACAAAAGGAGGTCTCTCAGAGAAAGAGCTTATACCAATATAGTCTCCTACCAACATCCTATTGGTACAAGCTCTTTGGAAGCAATAATTGAACTACTTACCAAAATTAAAAAATACATAAGTCCTCTGATATAGCGATTCTACTTCTAGGAATTTATTCTATAGCTATTTATACATGTACCCAAAGACATAAGCATAAGGGTTGTCATTGTATGAGATATTTGTAATGGCAAAACACTTGAAACCAAACTAAATGTCAAACAACAAAAAAGTAGTTAAGGAAATTACAACGCTTCTTTCAGTGAAAACTTATACAGTTGTTACAGTTGATGAAGAACTCCAAGATAGATTAATTGAAAACAAAACAAAATAAGGTGCTGGACAATGTGTTTAGTGTTGTATATATTTCACAAATATATCTTTGCATATGCATACAATATTCTAACTTCTTCCTGTCCCCTTCCAGTACATCATGCCCCAAATTCAGTGTGTGAACAAAAGGATGAATAAATTGCTTTCACATGTATGACCTCATTTAATTTCTGCAACGACTCTATGCAAACGATACTAAGACAGTAATTTATTTTTAAAATATTACATGTTATGAATTTCATGTCATGTTATGAATGTCAAATCCTTGAGGTCAAGGCTCTGTTGTATAGGGAAAAGCCTAAACTTCCTATAATGATGTAGGCCAGCCCTCATCACCTGACCTTCTCCTTCTTTCCCACATTAATTTATCTCCTTTTAGCACGCTGCTCCATAATTTTACTCTGGTCCTCCTTTTCACATTTAGGACCATCTTCCAATGATGTTTTCACACTTCCACTCAATGAAAATCTACATTCTCTTAAAATGTCAACTCAAATGCCACCTACTAAACAAATCCTCACCTGCATCCTGGACAAATCAATAGTTCCAGCCCAACTAGAGCCCATAGTTTTTAGAGTTTCTCCTCTATTTCCAAAGTACTTTATACAAGTCTGTTATACTTGATTATGTTATTTCAAGGCCATGGACCTATTGAAAGTAGAGGCCCTGTTTTTATTCCCATAATTCCCACAATGTCTAGAATATAGTAGCAGATCAGGAAATATTTTATTAAAAATCTTAACAATTTTTTATTAACCATATATTGAAGAACATTCTAATTACATGGGAGATTTGGGAAGTGAACAATATATCTCTTCTAAAAATTGAAATGGAAATGGTTTATTGATAAAAAAAAAAATCTTTTTGCCTTGCCTTCTAGAATTTATATGACTGTCCATGCTTCATAAACAGAATGGCTACAATTTTTTGATAACAGTTTTGGAACCAGTAGATTTTTATGAATGTGAACCTTATCACATCTTCTGGAAACTTCTCTGTTTTTTAATAGTTTTTTTCTGTGTTTTCCTAGGAACCAGGGGAAATGTGTGGAGGGCATGGTGGAGATATTTGACATGTTGCTGGCTACATCATCTCGGTTTCGTATGATGAATCTCCAGGGAGAGGAGTTTGTGTGCCTCAAATCCATCATTTTGCTTAATTCTGGTGAGTTAATAGGACGGAAGAATTTAAAGCTGGGTTACTGAAAGAAATATTTATTTGTATTTTCAACCAGATACAAGCTACCTGCTACAAAGGCATAATCATAAATTGAAGAAAACAACAGACAGACATTTAAAATAACCTATTGTCATTGTAGACTACTTCTGAGGTGGAACCTCAGTGGTCAAATATGATCAATGGAAAAAAAAAGGACATTGGATCTAATGACCTTTTTGTCGAAATAGTTGCATCTTTCCATAGATATTGGGGATGTTTCTATTAAAATAGTTCATGTATATAGACATGTGTCTGTTGATAGTTAACAAGTAGACCAAGTGACCTTGTTAAGAAATTGTGGCCAATTCCAAGCTCCAGATCATAAGAAGCTTATTTGAGACAGACCGTGTTTTTGGTCAAAACTGACTACCTGAAAGGTATAACTGGCTCAGATATAGAACATCCTGGTCCTAAAACGGAGGAAGGTGGAATGCAGTACATTGGTCCAGCTGAAAGGGAGGTTTTCATTGGTCTATGCTGTCTAAGTCAAATGTCCCCTCCTGTTTATTCACTGGAGAGAGCTTAGCTAAGAATGGGATTTTTATTTTTTAAATTTTTTTTAGTGAGGTTGGTTGTTTTATAAAGAGTCACTCCAGGTCACTCAGATGGTTTATGGCTGAGCCTGAGTTAGCACCTGACTCCTCCCAGCCCCTCAGTATTTGGACCTCAGCACTAGACCTCCAGTCTGCAGGACCTGAAACTCAACAATTGTTGGGCTGCACTGTCGATGCCCTTAACCTGGACCTTTACTCCCCACCCACACCCCTACTTCATGCCACAGACCTCAGTCTTACATAGAAATCATAGCTATTTTAAAGCCCTGGCCCAGCCCGGCCAGTGTGGCTCAGTGGATTGAGCATCGTTCCCATGGACAGAGAGGTCCTGGTTCGATTCCTGGTCAGGGCACATGCCTGGGTTTTGGGCTCAATCCCCAGTGGAGGGTGTGCAAGAGGCAGCCGATCGATGTTTCTCTCTCATATCAATGTTTCCATATCTCTCTCCCTTCCTCTCTAAATAAATAAACAAACAAACAAATAAATAAACATTAAAAAAAACAAAACATAAAACAAAAACCCTGGCCTGATTTAGATTTCCTTTCTTCCACCATTAGGTACCATCTCAAATTTCCCAATAACTGAACAAACAGTTTGTCTTGATCATGTGTGGAGAATCAGCACTTCTTTGGCTTTTCAGATGTTTCCTCTTTTCCTGATGAAACAGTCCCTTCCCACCTCCCCTAACAATTTTCCACTTTCTTCCCCACCAATGCTAGTGACCTGTATCACTTAATGGCCATCATAGTAATCATTCTCCCTTATCAACAGATAAATGGAAATCTGTACTATTGCACTAGACAAGGGTTGAATTACGGAATGAAGTTACGTTAAAAATAATGTGATCTATACTAAGGAAGTGATTACGACTCCATTCAAGTTTCTGGTTCCACTCACATGCATTGTGCTTTTCATTTTAGTCATTTGTCCTGTACATCAAAGGGTCCAGACCCCTCGATGGCTCTTCACTGGATGAGCGTTCTGGGAAGAGTGCCACTCGGCTGCCCAGTGCCAGGCCCTGAACCTGCCCCTTCTGTGGCGGAGGGCTGGCGCATGTGGACAGCTTTCATGTGGGCAGAGCTGGCCTGCCAAGTGCTGGGATGTGTTCCCCACTTTTACCAGGAAATAATACCCCAGACAGGAAGTGAAATTAGCCAGAGTTGTATAATCAACACAAGTAGATGCTGTGATCTTGGTAACCAAAATATTTCCTTTAGACCCATATAACTTTTTCCTACATTACTGTTCTGTTCCTATGATTATGTGTTGTTTTTTTTTTTAATAGTAGGTAAAATAAAAGGCAAGGCTGTCTGGCTGGTGTGGCTCAGTGGACTGAGCATCATCCCATGGACTGAGAGGTCCCAGTTTGATTCCCGGTCAGGGCACATGCCCAGGTTGTGGGCCGAATCCCCAGTGGGGGGCATGCAGGAGGCGGCCAGTTGATGTTCTCTCTCATCGATGTTTCTATCTCTCTCTCCCTCTCCCTTCCTCTCTCTCTCAAATCAATAAAGAAAAAAAAATTAAAAGAAATCAATAAAAAACCTATTTTTTAAAAAGGCAAGACTTTTTGCATCAAAATATTGGATTCAGAGACCCATGTTTTTTAAATCCCAAAGGAAAAAACTTTCAGCCCTCACAGGAAAGTCTTTTGTTAAAGACTGGCATCAGAATCTTGTAACAAGATTTCCCACTGCAGAATTGGGACCTCCGCCCGACCCCCCTCACACTAGTTCCACGTTCCTACTGGATCCTTGTTCTTTCTCCCCCATCTCAGGATCTGCTGTGAGCAACCCTGCACTTGAGGGGTTGGACCACTATTTTGGAAATACAAGGCATTGTTCACTGACGGAGTTAACAGGTGTCTTTTTCTTGAGGTATCAGGGTGGCAGCTGGTCTTTTCTCTCAAGGATGGTGCTGCTGGCTTGAGAGCAGTAACAAAACAGAAGCTGTCTCTCAACCTTTAAAAAGCGAAATCACTTTTTCCACTTCCAAAGGTTGTTTCCCCAAAGCAAATCTGCTGCTGGGCACAGCTCCTCGTGTCGCATATCATTTCTGAGAAACAGAATAAAGAGGACAGTACTTTGAAACAGAACGGTATGGTCTAGAGCCTTTTCAGAGTAAAGAAAAAGTAGTCGGTCAGATGACGATTACCATCAGCACCTCTCATGGGACGACACAGAGTGGTTCTAATTCCAGGAATCTCTGACAGAAGGCCAGCTGGAAGTGGTCAGGAAGCCTGAGCTAGAAGGTGCTCCTCTGGTCCCTGGGAAAGCAGACCCCAGTGAATAGAAGACCCCTGGGTTTTGTGTGGACCTCCTGTCCTCAAAGTCTGAGAAGGGTGTGTCTACGTTGGCCTTGACTTTGGGGCAGAGGTCCTGGGGAGTTGAACGCTGTTGTGAAGACCTGCTAGGAATTTTTTCTGGAAGTCTTGAGAGGGTCTCCCGAATGCCAGCATTTCCACGGGAAGCCCGTTTCACAGCTCTTTGGGCGTGGGAGATCCTCGTCACGATTTCTGCCTCATTTGGAATAGTTTATTACTTGGCTGGCGAAGACTTAGAATCATCCATGGGACAAATCTGTTTGTTTTTCTACTCCCCACCGAAGGACAGAGGCGTTCCTGGTTAATCCAAAAACGCTGTAGCAAAATCAGGGCGTCCTGAGAACTGCTTGGACAGAGCTCAAGAGCAGGGCAAATAGAGCGGAGCAGATGGGTGCCACACGGAAGGCTGTGAGGGAGGGCGGGGAGCTGGGCGACAGAGGGGACCGGACAGAGGCTCTGCTCACCGTGCGTCTTCCACACAGTGTGACTTCAGTTCCTTTCTATAAGTCCGATATTTCCGACTCTTCCAGGTCCTTCTCAGGTCTCATCTCACTCAGGAACTCTACTACCCAGGTCCAGAATGAGCTTTTGTTCTCTGGACTGTTGTCGTTCTTACAGTCAGTACCACACAATCTAGCATTTGGTCAGTGGGTTGCCCGATTTCATTCATTTATTTAATAATTCATCACTGACTGAATTCATACTACTACAAACTTTATGCCAAATATATGAAAATGTATGACTCAGCATTGAAGAAAATCTTTTATTTTAACCTGGATTGGTTCTTTATGCATGTATGTCCTAATTTCCAGAGAAACCATCAATGTGTTTTTGTATTGCGCTCAGCCTTTAGCCTGTGAACTGTCGACAAGCATTATACCATCCAGTCACTTAATAGATGCTTGTTTGTGGGGCATGACCAAAAGGACCTGGGAAAGTCCCCACGTTCCATGCTGTTTCTGCTGCTATAAAACGTATCATCCTTTTTCAGTGTGCTGTAGACCTAGATAATATCAAACTATTAAATGAAAAAACAGTACCAATCTCCTTGGGTTATTGTGAGCTAAAGGGGAAATTGTGTATAAATTGTCTAATGTGGTTCATGGAACATAGCAGACCCTCAATCAGTGACTGTCATCATCCCTCCTGAGAATCTCTGGCTTAAATGGGGTCCGTTCCTACCTTTTTTCAATATAATTAAGTGCTTTTACTTTGAAGGCTTCCTGCTAGGCTTAACAAATATGCAGGACTCCAGGGTAATGCTAACTATAGAGATTTTGACCGTTCCCTCGAGAGTTTGTTATTGTGCATTTAATTATATTGAGAGAAATTTTAGAGCCAGACTTATCTTGTGGATAATAATTATTTGTTATTTGAACCTTAATAGTGGCTGAGCTCAAGGAAAACTGAGGTGAGCCTCTGGCCATCACCCCGCACTCAGTTGGCTGCTTCTTCTCGTCCTCACCCCCATGTGTGATCCTCATACACCCCTTGGAATCCACTCCTGTTTAGAACAAAACTGTTTCAGTGAGTGTTTTTCATGACTCAGAAAAATTCATATGCCAAAGCTTAATAAGTATAAATCTATAATATCTAATAAATGGTTTGGCCTTAAAATTGACTTGAATACTTATATCTCCCCCTTTTCTGAAGCCCTGTCTGACCACAATTCTTTATATTTTCTAATAATTCCAAAAAGTCTCACACAGGTCGCTCCCCAGTGACTTTATCCAACTGGCTCCCCGGAAAGCCTGTCAGACCCCCGATTCAGCATCTCTGTTTAGCAGCCGATGCGCTTTCCTCTCCTGACGCGCACAGCAGCCTCAAACACCTGGAAGTCTTCCCTGTGTCCGCTGGACCCGTGTTACCTTCAGTGGGCACACCTGTTGCTTCCAAAACGTCTTAGGCTATAGAAATGTTGGACCCTTGATCACCTGTTCATCCCAAGCTGCTCTTCAGACAACATTTCTCTTTCAATTGATGAATGAAGGGAAGAGCCAACAATCACAGAGTGAAAAGTTAAAGGAAAACAGAATGCCAGAAAGAATGATGGCTCGGTCTCCGGAATGCGTGCCCTGCTGGTCGTGTAGGGGGCAGGGGGCACGGAATGGCAGACAGGAGCATGGCATTCACCCCGTTCTGCTGGGGGTTTGCGGCGTATCTTGTCCTCTCGGCGCCTCGACGAAACATGCTAACGCAGAGAGGCCATCCTCTGGCTAGGAAAGCATTGATTTCATGAAAAATTATAACAAACTGTCATCACGAAGAATGTTTCCTTTCTCCAGAACTGAATTCTTTGCACTCTTATTTATGAGACAAATTAAGAGCATTAATATTTTTAAGTTTAGGAATAAGACAATGATTCAGAGTCCATACGTTTAGATAAGAGAACATTTTAAAACACACGGACTGGGAACACTCAGGATGGTTCATTCTCAGCTGTGGAAGGTCCCTGACCGGAGCAGGCCCTGGAATCTGCAGATAGGCAGGTTGTCAGCTGTGCCCATTGTCACAGTGAAGAAGATTTAATCGTATCAAGCTCTTGAGTTCTTTATGATGCCAACCTTCCTCTCCAGGGTGTTGGCTTACTGTTATTATTTTGAGATAAATGGCACTTCATGGCTATTCAGCAGTGCGTTGTCTTCTCTCTGGCTGACTCCATTCTGTAGGCAGCCACTCAACTCAGTCACCTGCAGGAACCTTTTCCTGCTGCCGACTTCTGGTGAGACCTGAAACCAGCCTCGTGGGCTCCGCCAGTGTCCTGAGACCTTGATGTGGCACGGGCTTTGTTAGCAGAGGGCCTGCATTCAACAGGCACCTCTGCCACTCACTGTGTACTGATAAGCTGCTTCCCTGAGCCTCAGGTGTGAAATGGAAAGAATGGAACCAACTCACCGAATTGTTGTGACTGTTGAGAGAAGGGCCATATAGTACCTGGCACATAATAGATGGTTTATCCATGCTTTGGAAAGACAAACTCATCCCTGGCTTTTGACTCTATGAAAAAAAATTGCTACGTCCTTCTTAGCAGATAACACCTTCCTGCCCGGAATTTCTGAAGGGGGATTTCACTCCTCACTTTTGGGGATGAAACATTGCATTTTCACAACAAAGATGTCCTTCTTTTGAATGGAGTAGTCTCAGGTCCCAGATGGGGAACATGGTTGGTTCCTGAATCTTGTTGGAACGTCTAAGGAACTGGGAAATCAACCGAGTGCCTGTAGCTTGAGGAAGGCTTGGAGGGTCCTAATGTGAATTCCTGGGAGGGGGTAAAGGTAGCAGCCCTTTGGAGACTACAAGTTCTTGCAATGCTCTGGATATTAGGAGCAATATCTTATTGAGAACCCCAGGGAGAGCACCGACGAAAAGGGAAGCCGTGTCCGAGGTCCCTGATTGAATGCCATGTTGACCCTCCTTCTCTAGGGTCCAGAAATTATGAAAATAGGTATCCTTAAATTTGAATAATGTATGGACCCATTTAAAAAGGGAAAAAAATGCCACAGACTCCCCCGATGCTGACTTAATATGTTCTCTGTTTTATAACGCTGCTTAAATATTAATAACCACGTTTATTATTGAAATGAACAATGAAGTATAAGCTCCGAGTTTATAAGCTCTTACATAAATACAAAACAAATTCACAAATTGAATACTAAAAGCTAAAAGGCAAAGTGATAATGTTTTGGCAGAAATTGAGTTGCTGTTTGTACCACGCTTGGGCAGACCTCTGGTCTGCTCCTCTGCCAGGCGCTCAGGGATGGCTCAGCCCTCCCACCGCTCGCCTGTGTGCAGAATGACCGCACAACCTTTGCTCACACCACATGCTGGGACGTCGTCTGGTTTGGGCAAGCGTACATCATGTATGCATTTCGCTTGCTTCTGTTCTGTTTATTTATCTGAGATAGTTAACTATAACTGTTATATTCTAAGGCAATCATAAGCATGGGTGAAAACTGTGTTACTTAGGAGACATAGATCATATGGGTTATCTAGATGGGTGTGTCTCAATATTCCACACGTTTCAATCATCCGGGGAGTCTTTGAAAGAAGTCCCCATGTGGGGACTCACCTCCAGAGACTGTGATGTAAGTGGTTCAGAGCAGGGCTTGAATGTCAGTATTTGTTTAAAGCTCCCACCAAGACTCAAATCTCACCGGGACTGAGAACCAGCGATGTAACCCATCCAGCACATTCTGATATTAATGTCTTAATGCGATTTTTGAGGAGATCATTCAAAGCACAACATTTTGTAATTCGAAAAGGCCATTTAAAAACCTCTGAGAATCTCTTTGAATCTCAGGAGTCTGTGGAACCTAGTTTGAGAACTACTGGTGTAGATGATGAAATTTCGGCTAAGTTAAATGGTTCTCTGGTATATTATAAGACACAGTGGGCATTCTGCAAACTGTGAGGGAGCATCTGCTCATGCTCAGAGCTGTGCTGGGCACTGGAGACACATGAGTGGGATCTGCTTCTGCCACACGTTGGGTTGGACAGGGGCACAGACAATTAACTAACTGGTCCAACCTCATGAGATAAGGGCTGTGATAAAGGGGAACACTGACTGTTGCACAATGACAATAGGGTCCTTCTGTGGGGACTGATGCATCAGCTGAGTTGAGGACGGGCAGGACTTAGCGCGAGTCAGCAGATAGGCGAGGGCGGGGGGCTGGCTTCATCCTTAAACTAACACTGAGGGTCTCATCCAGCCACTGGTTCTCTCTTCCCTAGTTTCCTCCAGTGGAAATAATAATTCTAATTAGTCCTGTCAACTGGATAGGTTTGTTATGACATAACAAGGTAGCTTAGAAACATAAGCTAATGTTACATTTCCATTACAGTATGTTCTTTTTTTTTTAAAGGGAAAATATTTAGCGGTCTAATATTCTACCAAGATGTTGGTGTCAAGATCTCCCTGTTCTAGTGAGAAGGCTAGAACTACACTCAGGCCCTATATTTGGAAGGGCCTTAGATGCCCCTCGTTGCCCTCAAGCCTGGCATACTAAACTGTCGTGTAAAAGTGTGTGACACTTGAACCAAAGAAAACCATAGAAAACAACAACAGAATACCACCAATTTCTTGAGCTGAGATGTGAAATAAAACACTGCTTTTCAATGGGTTTTTCTTTCCCCACAAGATACTCATTGAACAAGTCAAAGAGTGTGTATGGTTTCCTGAAACATTTAGAGGGAACATCAAACTGTCCGGTGCAGTTTGGAGTCCAAACCAAACAGCCCTGCACTTAGTTGGAAGACCTGCCTCTGGGCCTGGCCTCTCATTCCTGGCCCCATGGCCGTGTCTGACTGCTTGAAAGATGGATAAACAAACTCCCTGGTCTGAGGCCCATCTCCCCGTCCCTGTCCCTCCCCAGGCGAACTGGAGTACTGTGTCAACTTCAGCACTTCCCCCAGGGGGCGCGTGGCGACTTGTTTGTGTGGTGGGAGGTTGAGGCTGCCTCAACTCCACTTTCCTTGAGTTTTAACTTGATACCTGCTTTTTAGATTTTTTTTTTTCGTCTGGTATATGAGAAACACGGCAATACTCCATGGAACTGAGTGACACTGCTGGCTTTAGAAGCTACTATTTGTTGGCTTCAATACCACTTATTAAGGATACACTGCTTTCCAGGTGTTAAGTGCTGGAAATGAGAAGTTGCCTTTGATGGCTGTAGCTGTGAAATGGGACACAGCAGTAGTCCATTCCTACGTTGTGGTTCACGTGAAGCCAGGCACATGGGCTGCCCACTGGAGCCCACTGCTCCACCCGGGTGACCCAGGGGTCATACCATAGTGATAATATTAGTAGTGATTAGGAAGGCAGCGCCTACCTCAAGGACTTCACGTTCTGAAGGTAAAGATGGGTATAAAAAGGGAATTATTCTTTTAAAAGATAAAGTTATGATTTCGGAAAGCAACTTAGATCATTTAAAAATACAAATATATTATTAAAGAAATAAACAACAACGCAAAGTTAACCAGCTATGTGGATGTTTTTGTATATCTTATTGCAGTATAGTAGTAAGAGTTAAGAGCAAGGGCCTCTAGTTCCAAGTTCAAATCTTCTTTCTGCTACTTTTGAGTTGTATGACTTTGGAAGAGTTGCTTAAACCCTTGATGCTCTGTCTATGAAATGGACAATGTAATAGTGTCCACCTGTTAATACGAGTTAGCTCTTACAACAATGCCTACTTAGACCAGCGCTCAGTTCGTGTTAGGCACTCTTTCCCTTTTCCATGCTGTGTGTGCATGTATTCATAGTCAACGTTTATGCATTTTAATTAAGACTATACACATGTACCTTCTTTAAAGATAAGATTTCAAACGGCTGCATAATTATTTGTGAAGGTATCACTTTATGTATATAACACATCTGATCTTCTCAAACACAAGTGATTTATTTCTTATTAGAAATAATGCTTGTTTTGCATTCTTTTATGTCTTTTACTCACTTTTGATATTACCTTGGGGGAGTTTCTAGATTTTCTAGGTGAAAGGGTATACGTATCTTTAAGGCTCTTGATACACATTGCTTACTGCTCGGAAAGCTTCATCAGGTTACACTTTCACACAAATGTAACCTTGTCATGCAGAGTGCAAGGCAGAGGGGAGCACGCTGCAGGCACACATACAGCTCCGCCCGCTCCTGCCCTCCGCTGCAGAAGACCCCCCGCCCCAGCCCTATGATAAACATCGTGCTACAGTCATCCCTAGCTCACCCTTTTTCGAGGCAAAGTATCACCTGAGAATTTTATTTTATCATCTCTATAGGTGCTTGTTATATTCATTTTAATTTTTATGACCTGTGCAGACACTGTTGGTGAACTGCAGTCAGGGTGCTCAGACAGTTGGCATGTTCTAGTCCCTTTGCCATGGATTTTTTTAAAAAGTGATATTTACAAAAACAAGGATGAGAGGTTGAATGGCTGGGAGAACACCTCCTTTTAAAAGCTCATCTAGGGAAGGACGACTTGGCTCCTCCAATGATTTCCTTTGCTTTGGGTTCTGGGGCTTTGTCTGAGAGACACAACCTTTCCTAGTCAGTCCTGAGCTGGGAAGATGCATCTCACCCTGTGGCCCCGATACCGTTCTCTCCTTGCCCTTATCCAGTGATCAAGGGGCTACTGGCTCAAAGAGTGTCCCGTTTAATCCCATGGAGGCCCCCAGAATCAAGTGCAGTCTAGGGCCCGGGTCCTCCCAGTCGGGAGGAGACAGACACTGGGCTTCGTGTTCCAGCTCGGGACAGTAATCAGCTCTGAGGATGGCTGAGCATGACCTCAGGAGGGGACAGGTAGCAACAGTTTGTGTTATTCTTTAAAATTGGCACCAACCACAGTGATGAACTGAACCTGGAATATAAAGTTCACTTTCGCCTTGCCAGGTGCGGCACCTGCCCTTTCTCTTGAGACAGTTAGCACACCTCCGCTGAGTGACAGCTGGGCACTCAGCACCTCCTGGTACAACCCGAGGCTGTGCTTTCTCCGCATCCAACTTGCAAGTCCTCAGGGGACAGTATGTTGTCAGTCTCTGAGGCTGATCTTCTTTGTACTTAGCTACGTAGCTCAGGTTGCGGATGAGACTTCCAGCGAAGAAAATGATTCTCAGAAGCTTTAGTAACGCATTTGTTTCCTGTCCACAAGACAAGCTTTCAAGGGTTTCAGAAATGTGAACAGCCTGAGGGACGATAGGATTATTATGAAAATAGTAATAATTAACATCCCTAGGGCAAGCTCCTTATTTCTTGGAATATCCACTCGCCCACTACATCACCCCTCCCCCCCGGGCATTGACAGAACTCGTAGAATTACAGGAATGAAAGCGACTTTGATATTTTATTTGTAATAACATTTTCCTCGACCAGATTATGAAAGTCACACATGCCCAAGTCAGAGAACTTGGAATCTACAGAAAAACCATCAAGATAAATAATGTGATCTCATCACACAAAAGTAATCATGGTGAACATTTCCGTGAAAGCTCTTAATTAAAGAAACTCTTAGGTGCTTGTGTCCCCCGCACGCCCCTTCTGCACACCATCTTGCACTCTGTGTTGTTTCTGTGTTATAAAACATTTAATGTTAACCTACAGTACAATGTAAACTGTTATGAAAAAAATGTAAAGGACACTAGATTCCTTCAGTAAGTTACATGTAACTGTTCAGGCGCGGTCCACGCCGGGACACCGCATCCTTTGTGGATGGGTTTGCTGTCCCTGCGTTCCTCTGCCCTGCAAGACCGGTCGTGGAGAGGGCCGTCTTGTTCCTTGCACTCTGTTTTGAGTAGCTGGATGGCTCCTGAGTCATTCCAGGAAATTATTAGTTTTCTCAAATATCTTGGGAGGTGAGTCCATTGGCAGTCATTTCTGGTTTCTCACAAACTTTGAAGTTGGGAAATTCTCCGTGTAGCTTTTGAACACTGGGCCAGGAGGGAGGTATATTTGGGTTCTAGTTCCAGCTCTGCCACTTATTTGCTGACCACGGGCTGACCTCGGGCTAGTCCGGCCTGGCTCCCCGGCCTGAACGCTCCCCGCTCCAGCACCCCCCGGTTCCTTGCCCTCTCTGAGCCTCTGCTTCCCGGTGAGTCAAATTGCAGCGGATCAGCAGGGGTGTTTGTTTGTTTTTTTAATGAAAAATTTGAAATTTTAATTAAGTTAATTAATTTATAGCCTTAAGTTTTTTAGTTGATTGAAAAACGGAGAGAAAGGTACAGAGATTCCCCATGTATCTCCTCCTCATCACACCCCTGCCCCTGTCCAAAGCCCGCACGGAAGTGGCACATTAGTTCTCATCAATGAACCCACATTTAAAAATATCTATTTTCATCCAAAGTCCGTAGTTTACATTAGAGTTCACACTCGGTGTTGTACATTCTAGGGGTTTTGAAAAATATCTAATGACATGTACCCACCACTGTAGTGTCATACAGAGTAGTTTCTGTGCCCCGAAATCTGTGTTCTGCGAGGCGTTCTTTCCCCTCCGCTGATCTTTACTGTCTCCCTACTTCTGCCTTTTCCAGAATGTCATATAGATGGAATCATACAGTCCATAGGCTTTTTGTGTTTTTTTTTCAGATTGGCTTCTTAGTAATCTGCATTTAAGATTTCTGCAGGTCTTTGGATGGCTTGATTGCTCATTTCTTTTTAGTGCTGAATGACAGTCCAATGTCTGCATGTACCGCCGCATAGCCATTTACTGACTGTAGGACACATTGGATGCTTCCAAGTTTGGGCAATTATAAATAATGGTGCTATAAACATTCATGTGCAGGTTTTAGTGTGGGCATAAAATGTCAGCTTCTTTGGATAAATGCCAAGGAACATGATCGCTGGATCTTGTGGTAAGAGTGTGTTTAGTTTTGTAAGAATCGGCCCAACGGTCTTCCGAAGCGGCTGCTCGATTTTTCATTCCTGCAAGCAATGAAAGAGATGTCCTGTTTCTCTGTACCCTCGCCAGCATTCGATACTGTCAGGGTTCTGAGTTTTGGCCATTCTGACAGGTGTGTTGTGGTATGTCACTGTTGTTTCTCATGTGCCATTTCTTAATGACACGTGGTGTGGAGCATCTTATAATATGCTTACTTGCCACGTGTATGTTGCTTCTTTGGTGAGGTGTCCATCCAGGTCCTTTGCCCAATTTTTAATTGAGTTGTTTATTTGTGGTTGACTTTTAAGAGTTCTTTGTATGCTTTGCGTAATGATCCTTAATCGACTATGTCTCTTTGCAAATATTTCTCCCAGTCTGTGGCTTGTCTTCTCATTCTCTGGAGATCAATGGTTTTTAAAACCTTCTTCTGCCTAAGGCTTGTGTTCCAGAGGAGCCCCCAAAAGATGGGGACATGGGACAGCGGGGAGAGGCCAAGCAAGCAGGCTCCAGGTGCTCCCATTTCTCTTTCTTCTTCTTCTTTTTTTTTTTTTAAAGATTGTTTTAAATTGATTTTTAGAGATAGAGAAAGGAGAGGTAGAGAGAGAGAGAAACAAACATTGATGTGAGAGCAAAGCATCAATCGGCTGCCTCCTGCATGCCTACCAAGGATCGAGCCTGCAGCCCGGGCATGTGCCCCGACTGGAAATCAACCAGCGACCTTTCATGGCATGGGATGATGTCCAACCAACTGAGCCACACCGGCCAGGACCCATTTCTCCTTTAATCAGAGAAGTCTGACATTGCCCAGTTTATATGTATGGGTTTTACATGAGGTTCACTTCCTATTTGAAAGGGGTTTGGATTCTTAAAATAGTTTGAAAACCACTGCCCTAGATGAATTTAAGGCCCCTTTTAAATCCATGATTCTGGAATTCTGTATCCCTTTTTTGCAAAATAATAAAACCTTTCTCGCCTTAAGGAAAAATGAAATAAACTTGTCACAGTCACGTGATACTTTTTTATGCAATTTTCATCCTCTGTAGTGTTTACTTGAAATGATGGAATTGATATACCTAAAGAATATATGTACAATTTACGTGCCCACTTATCTCTCTGAAATAGTAACTTTTGACACTAATTATAGTTTTCAAAATAATCAGAGAACTGTCAGCCATTTCAACTCTATCTCTGGGATAAAGGGGGAAAATGTATCTGAAACTTTGTGGCTCTATAGATAAACATGCAAATTTGAACAAATCCGTACCCTTCATTTATCAGAGACAGGTGCTGAACATCACAGGGTGTTAAGCAGTGCTGTCTAATTCAGGATGACGTGAACATGTGTATTTAGGCCGATTATGTATTCTTAGATAGTAAGTCATATTTTTCTGGATATGAGGTTAAATCAGATGAATGTTTAATAATGTTTTTAAGCATTTATATTTACACTAACATTGTTTAGTGACTTTCCAGAGGATGGAGGGATATCTTTTTCATCATTTTGTTCATATATTGCCTATTCCACAAAGGATTTGAAATGGCTTACTAAATTCTATGCAATGCGAAGGGAGTAAACCAGTAATTGACAAAATCTGTAAAAAGGGAGAAGCCAAGAGTCAGATTAGCACACAGAAGTACATCTGTACAGTTCCTAGGAGTGGGCTACAGATTTGGCTCTGAATTTCCTTTGCTTGGCCAAAGTAAAGAGAAAAACACATTCCATTATAAGGTTCACAGGCTTTCAGTAAAAATAAAATAAACTAGACCAGTTGTTCAACATAAAAACGTTCTTAGGGAAATCTCTACAAAGTCCGTTTCTCACAATTGGGACTTGATAAGGATTGTGCAACTGAACATTCAACGTGTTTTATTCTCTGGTGGGAAACGAGCGTGCAGATGTTTTGGGCTGCCAATCGGGGAAGATCCATGCTTTGATGATCAGCTGGGCAGTGGTTAGGGCTAAAGGCCTCCTCTGAGAACTGTTAACTACTCGTGGTACTGGCAGGAGGAGCTCAAGCCCTCACCGTTTTATCAGCAAGGGTGAAGGTCAGGAGCTGGGCTAAGGCACTGTGGGCAGTAGGACGCATATTGTAGAGCAGGGAGGATGCAAATGTGATTTCATCACGTGATGAACCAGACCAAGAATCTAACCTCCAGTCTGCCTGTTCTGGACCATTTTCCTTTCTACATGCCTGGTGCCGATATCCATGTGTGTTCTGCTCACTGCTACCATGCAATAAATCATCCCAACACTTAACAGCTCAAAAAAAAAAAAAAAAAAAAAAAAGGAGTTTGGACTCTATTGGTCGTGAATTGGGATAGAGCACATGGGGAATGGCTTGTGTCTTCTCCACAGTGTCTGCGGCTTCAGATAGGGAGACTCATCAACTAGGCGTAATCTGATCGTCGTGAGCTGGAGTCCTCTTGAAGCATCTTTATTTACATGCTGGCAATGGATGCTGGCATTTGGCTGGGATGTCAGCTGGAACTGTCAACTGGGATGCTTGTCTGGGGCCTCTCCATGCAGCCTGGGCTCCCACACAGCCTGGGGCCCCATCCCTCTCAGAAGGTGGTGAGGACTCCAGAAGCAAGTGCCTCAGCTGACAAGGCAGAAGCTCCATGTCCTTGTGTGACAGCCCCTTTGAAGCCAAGAAGCATCACTGCTAGCCTCTTTTCTTTTTTTTAATACAAGTAAGTTACAGGCCCACCCAGACGCCAGGGAGGCGTGTAGATTGTAGAGAAGCATGTTGGACGGGAGATCTTGTTGTTGTCTCAGAAAAATACAATCTGCCCCAAAGTGGAAGAGCTGCTTCCTGCTCTGTGTTGTTGCTCTGTTGTCCTTAGGACGCCAGGCAAGGACAGGTGAGGTTCAGGGAAATAAACTCATCCAGGCCGTTTGCCTGCCTTTTCTGGAATGAATGCAACCCTCAAGAGCTCCCGAGACCAGGCCAGCTCCCTGGGACTACAAGTTCTGCATAAAAACTTGGGAACAGCCTCCTCTGTGATGAACAAACCACACATTTTCCATCAATGCCTCTTTAGAACGTCTTCTTCTTCAGAACCCACCAACCGACTGTTCAAGGAATGGGAAACTCAGAATTCTGGCTCTTTATTGTATTACAGATATAACTAACAGAAATAAGTCTCCTAAGCAACATGTGGATTCCTAATGGCTTTATCCTAAAAGGTAAAAGGCTAGGGTAGTATTTATCACCAAAGTTAAGAACGACAATTTCATACATAAAAGTAAGACACGTGCCTGCCTCTAAAGTTATTCTTTAAGTGCACGTTTAAGATTTCCTCTCAAGTCATTTGAATTAGCTCATCAGTTTCATGACCTGAAATCATCACTAAGAGATTTGTCCTTTGAGTCAGTTTGGATGTATTGACATACCAAGTATTTGTCTTCTGGGATATCTAGCAGATTTCGCTAAAAATGATACTAAATTGATAAATGTCACTGAATCATTAGCTTATCATTTCATAGTCATCTGTGCCAAGAGGGTGCTCATGGGTGTGTAATATAAGGAAGCCAAATAAACAGGACCACCATGTTCCCATGTAGGGTTCTGGCAAGAACTCTTATCTGCACTGTGATCCATCTTACTTTGAGACCACTTCGAAGAGGACTTGGGTGAGATTGTGATCTTGTAAGTACTAGCGTAACAGTAAAAATTGTTCAAGGATTGGGTTATGGACAGGTTCTTCACCTTCCAGGTAAAAAATCACACATCAGTAGGAGAATAGACGTTTCCTACCTATGGATTGCCCAAAGCAATACTCTTTTTGTTCAATTCATGAAATAAGAAGTCAGTTCCTGCATGACAGAGAGCAATCTCTTTGAAATCCTCAGTATGATGGGAGCTGCAGCTTTGAATCATGACTAACTCAACATGCTAACAGCCTGGGCTTGCCCCTTGGTTCTTTAACTTATCAGTTGCTATGAGTATGTTAGTATTTAGAATGAATGGTTCACATAGCAGGGATGTGAGGTGGTTCTAGAATCTAGACCATAGTTTCTATAGCAAAATGCGACAATATTGATATTTGGGAAGGGAAATAACTTCTAAGTAAACTAAGGCCTTAGAAATGTGGAAAATGGCATCAAAGGAGGCATGCAAAGCATCTCTGTGACTTTCTCTCTTCTTACACAAATGTATTCATTTAGTCCATCAATAAACCATAAAATCTTTCTTATCTTGCATTAACATAAGACAACTTCTATAACAAATAAGTTTCCAATGTAGAATGGCTCAAACATGTAGAGGTTTATTTCTTGTTTACTTAACAGTGCTGGGTGCACGAATAGGTTATGTCAAAGCCCCTTTCATGTGGTCATTCAGGGCCTCAGGCTGATGAACGTTCTGGAATCTTCACTGGGTGGCCTCCAAGGTCTTCCATGCTAACCAGCCAGCAGGAAGGAGGAGAAGGCATGGAGGACCACACAGATGATGAGGAAAGGCATGTAGAAGGCATCCTCAGAGTCTTTCCGCATCATGATAAGGCGCTTTTCCCAGACTATACAGTCCGTGTTTTCAAGATTTTACATGTTAGTGGCCACGATATAAAGAAACCATGGTGACGTGTGATTAGGGATCCTCGCTGTGCATCGGACTCCGCAATGGGGATGTTGTGGGAAACACAGGGATCAGAGCGCCACTCGTAGCTGCCAGTCAGCAGGTTTGGATGCAACTCCCCAGGAGGTTCTGCGAGACAACCACATTTTGAGAATCACAAACCTTGGAGAAAAATCTCTTAGATTTGCCAGTAAACAACGCCAGTCTAATAAAACTTACATATCCCTTTGAGTATCATAAAATAAAATAAATATATAATAGTTTATCTGTGCACATAGTTTTTTTTTAATCAACGTAATTTCATAACTGTCATACAAAAGAGAGACAATATTAAAGTAATTAAAAAAAATGTTTTTTCCTTTATTGATTTTTAGAGAGAGAGGAAGGGAGAGGGAGAGAGAGACAGAAATACTGATGAGAGAGAACATCGATTGGCCGCCTCCTGCATGCCCCCCACTGGGGATCAGGCCCACAACCTGGGCATGTGTCCTGACCAGGAATCGAACTGGCGACCTCTTGGTGCATGGGTCGATGCTCAACCACTGAGCCACACTGGCCGGACTATTAAAGTAATTTAAAATAAAATATGTGTATCAGTGAGATGCCCAGGCTTGACTATGGTATAACTGAAAACATAATAAAGTAGTAAAGTGCTTACATGTATTTATAATGAATGTTTGGATATAAGAAGATAATCAGGAGTTTTCTGTACAATAAGTACAGGCATACGAAAGAGCCATGGTAGAAATGGTTTACCTGAATAAGAAAACTAAAAAGGAATAAAAACCTCTTTATATAGGATAAGAAGAGAGGAAGCAATTAGGTTGATTTAGTAATAATGTCAATAAAAACCAGACTGTCAAAGGGCAATATAAATTTAAAAAAAGATAATTTTGCAAATGAGCTGGGCTTTATTATGTGTATTGTCAAAGTAATTCCTTTTGTTGCAATGTAGGATGAAGGGGTACCCAAGTGTATAGAAACATATAGTCTATCTTAACAGCCCACGACATTCAAGGCAAATGTTCATTCTCTGGAACATACAAATGCCACATCCTTCAGATAAACAATGGAGAAGACACATGGATTGGAAAAAGAAATGATGATACATACAAGAGTGATCGAGGAGTGTATGGGACACCTCTGGAGACAATGTCCGTATAAGGAAGGAAGGCAAGAACCCTCAATCAGTTTTATGTAGTTTTCACAAAGTGGATTTTTATCACGCCATAAAATTATTTAAAAACACATAGGAGGCAAGAACACAATATTTCATTGATATCTACAATTTGATAATAGTTGATGCTAATTTTGTTTAGAAGAGACTTCCAGGGGTGTTGCTTTTTTGCAGCACAACCGCAGTGAAATCATTTCAGCTAAGTGTATCGTGGGAACGCTTATGTGATACATTCAGTTGGCAGACTGCAGAAAGTTAATAAACTGCTTAATTTTGAAAAAATGCATTCCATTCAAGCTTCCCTCTCGATAGCCAGCTTGCATGCTGGACCTTGTGTGTACAGCCTTGTAAAAGCTTTCCAAAACTTCTCACTACACATTTTCGTTTGTGGTAGGGTTGGTTCAGAAGGACATGCACTGAAAGAATCTTTCATTTCACTGTTTGGGACTGTCCTGCACATCATAGGATACCCAGCACGGCCGCTCCCACTGAGTGGCTGTGGCCACCACGAGCTGTTGGAACACCCCCAGGGCCAGGCCCATCCCCGAGAAGAACAGCAGTCACAGGTGAAGCATAAAACAGACCTGCTGCTCATCGAACGGTCACCCTGGAAGGCCCTTCTGTGCAAACACGCTCTGTCTGGTTGTGGAAGCAATTCCCGGCAGAAAACCTGAAAGGCTGATCTGCCCATTAACCACTGGGTGAACAGGATAAGAAAAGTTCCTTTTGATCCCAGCTGAGTGACAGCTTTCTGGACCAGGCCAATCACAGCGTGGACTAGAGTTATCTTCGCTATGTTTTCCGCAGAGCCATTTCCTTTTACTTCGGTCAAGCTGCCATAGACGGAAGGACAGCCCCAGGTCCACAGCCATGCATCTCCTTTTGGCAAAGACACAATGTGGCCTTGCTGGAAGAATCTGACCTCGGGCATCTGGGAAGCCACAGGCCTCAGTTGTCCTCCCCTCTCTGGGGGCAGGGAGATGTGCCTCCCAGCGGAGGTCAATGGCAGGGCCTGCTGGACCCAGGGTTATGAGAGTGCTTCCTTCAAGGCACACCAGGTGCATCCGTGCACCGCAGTGCTCACGCCTGCATTCCTCCAACTTCTGGAAGAGTCTTGCCTGGAAGGGTGATGAGGGGTGAAGAGGGTGTTCCTGCAGAGTGGAGAGAAAAAAGGAAGAAGGAAGAGAGTGTCCTAGCAGAATGAGAGGAGTCAGTGAGACCAAGAGAGTGAGGAAAACGGAATTGAGATCTCATACGTGGGAGTGTCCCTGCAGTCTCGCTGCCCAGTCCTTGCTACCACCAAGATTTCTCCGTGGACTTCCTACAGCCCCCAATGTTGGCTGCAAGGCTCAGAACACGTGGAAGTGTGGATCTGCCAACAGCACTTGAAGACTGGATAATGACATACAGATTGTTTTATCCATCTCTGGGATTTGGAGCAACCTCAAGAGTTGCAAAAGCTTGCCTTGTTGCAAGAATGTTTCTGAAGGTCCTCGGCGTCTGATCCTGGCTCTCTGCTTCTGGGAACGGTGGCACAGCTGTCCAGGGTGACAGAGACCACCTGGGAGGTGGAACTGACCAGCAGCCCCATTTCGCTCTTCTCAGAGAGCCTGAAACATTCTGGGAATTTGGGTTTCTGTTCTCTCTTTCCAAGGGCCCTTTAGGGGCAACAGGCAGCAAACGTGGACCATGCTGGGCCACAATAGCCCAAAAGGGTGATGGCTGTGGTTGTCCATCATTGGCATTTCGATAGGACTCTGTTTCTATATCTAACTGTATTTGCACAGCTAGGAAGCATCTGCTGACGGGGCTGAGATGATAAGCTGGATCAGTGCCAACACAGGACTAGAAACAGGCTTGTTCTGAGGATGGCTTGCCTCCCAAGAGTTGTTGTTAAGAAAATTCTTTCTCCACAGGCAATATCTGCTCTTAAGACATTAACACTTAGACGAAAATAAGGCTTGGAACCTTTATCATATAACACAACGCACGCACCCAGTAGGCTCTCCGTGATAGCGTGCTGAAGGCAGGCATCCACGTGTTTGCGTGAGCACATTGAGGAAGGAAGGGGGGATCAACAGCCCAATGGGAACTTCACACCCTGGAGTCTGATGCCAGGGCTCTTCCTCCCTAGCAAAGGGCATAGCACAATGCTGGCCCTCGGGACGTCTGAGAGTCTAGCACATTCTGCTCTAACCCTGTGCTGTACCTTCCCAGGCAGGGACATCAGAGTTGTTTGCTCCTTGAACAAGAATGGGAGTATTGGTGAATGAGGCCAGCATCCTGTGTGGTAACAAAAAAGGAAATGGGTAGAAAATGCATCATCCAAGTTGTGTTAACTCGGCTCTGTGGCCTGGGAGGGTTCCCAGGATATCCAGCCAGACGTAGGGCCCCTGGGAGATGCAAAGCTAAGATATGTGTGACGACACAGGGTGTAGTGAGAGGCGAGGTCATGGGGACGCAGCAGAGGCCACCTGAGACCCCATACCTGTGGCACACACTTTCCTTGCCATCCGTTACATCTGGGCCAATGCCAGGGCCACTGGACATCGGCCTGTTTTTTTTTTTTTTTTTAATGGACACATTCTTTCTCTATCAACAGCCCGCATGGAACATGAGTGAAGTAATCCAGCGATTTCCTTCCTATCCCACTGCGTGTCTGCTGCTCACTCATTCTGTGCTCTCTTTGCTTTGGATCAAAGTGTCTCTGGGTACCAAAAGCTACATTATTCTATTCAACCGCATGTAAGCCAAGGTCCTGACCATTCTGGTTTCGTTGTTGTTGTATTTATTTAAAAGTTTAGCCATTTCCATTCTGGGCAATTACAACTTGGTCCACTGTGAGTTCCTCTGTGTAAATGTTTTCCCCGCTCCCAAACTGCAGGCAGCTATGTGAGTGATCACTTGTCCCCACATCACTGCCACAAAGTCAGGGGATGATAGACTTGGGAGCCTTCACCTGAAGGTGCCAGGGGGAGAGGAGAAGAAGAAACATATTTATGAAAGGGCCAGTGCGCTGAATAGAAATAAGACCCCAAAAATATTGCTAAGTACATCTAATCAGGAGAAAATATCACCTCATCTGCTTACTGCAAGATGGTATCATTAGGCAGAAAGGAGCTTATTCTGGAATGTTTACTTGGTAGAAAATGCATCCTGTGGTCCCAGGACAAGATTGATCCATCCTGACCTTCTCCTGTTCTCATAGTTCCCTCGCCTTTACCAATCTTCTTCTTCTGGTCCTGGGGCTGAGCTCACAACTTAGTTAAATAGTCAGGGTTCTTTCAGTTGCAAGTGACAGAAACCCAACTCATACTATCTTACTTTTATTTTAATATATTTTTTTCTTTATTGACTTAGAGAGGAAGTGAGAAGGAGAGAGAGAGATAGAAACATCGATGAGCGAGAACATTGATTGGCTGCCTCCTGCATTCTCCCCACTGGGGATTTGGCCCACAACCTGGGCATGTGCCCTGACCGGGAATCGAACCAGCGACCTCTTGGTGCATGAGTCGATGCTCAACCACTGAGCCACACGGGCCGGGCAACTCACACTATCTAAACCAAAAAGGGACTTTATGGATTTATGTGTTAGAAAAGATACTATGAAAGTCCCAAGGTCAAATAAAAAAATGTAAGAAGCAGGACCATGTAACTGGAACCATGTAACTAGCACTTTCCACAGCCCTCTACACCACCCATCATAAACCTTTCATCTGAGGATGAAAAGTACTGGGGCCCTAAACCTGACCTGAAATGTAGCAGCACACTCAGTCCTACCTGGGAAAATAACCTGTCAATCACTTGGCAGATCAAGAGGTCACCCGTCTCCTGAGCGTCTCCATGATCATGAGCAGATGGGAATCAGCCCCTTGGGCTTCATTCTCAGCTTTGCCCTCTCCTATTGAGTTATGTTGGTTAATGCATCTCTCTGCCCTTGGTTTCTTCGTTTGACAAGGAAGGATAGTGCCCCTCTTACAGAATGTCCTCAGCATCAACGGGACAGTTTGTGTGGGGTCAACTTGTTAGAGAAGGGTGGCTAGTGAAATAGGCCCCAAGGGTAACAGAACCTTTTCTGGGACTCTTGTTGACAAGTGCTGGAGACTGGCTTTCATGTAGGAATTTTACAGAGTTGCTTGGGTCGAGCGGGTCCCAAACCTCCCCCTTGCTGTGCTAGGAAAGGTGCTGACTCAGTATTATGTCCCACGCACACCTTTAGGCTCCCAGACTTCATCCTCTTTGAGTTCCTCTCTCACTCTCTCTCTGCACATTCAGGAGTGTACACATTTCTGTCCAGCACCCTGAAGTCCCTGGAGGAGAAGGACCATATCCACCGTGTCCTGGACAAGATCACAGACACCTTGATCCATCTGATGGCCAAGGCAGGCCTGACTCTGCAGCAGCAGCACCGGCGCCTGGCCCAGCTCCTCCTCATCCTCTCCCACATCAGGCACATGAGGTGAGGCGTCCCTGGGTTCCCCACAGGAGAGACATAGAGCCAACAAGCCCCTGGACATGCGTTACAGCTGGCCCAGGGAGGGCTGGTGCCTGGGTGCGGATAGCACACTTGGAACAGTCTCAGGCACGTAACAAGCATAAATGAGTTGGGAGGAGGGAAGAAGGAGGCCTTAAACCTGTCTGGACAAAGGGCGGGTGTCAGAGAAGGCTTCCCAGAGAAAGTAGTATTTACACTCAATATGAAGCACAGGTAAAGTCTTACAGTGGGGAGGGTGTGCAGTGTGCACGTCGGGGGAAGGGGACACTTTTGGTCGTTCACTTGTCCCACCTAACCAAGGGAAGTCTGTGAGGGCACCCATCCTCTGAAGGCTCTGGGCACATCCCTGTGCTTCCTGCATCATCGTCTTACTTGGCTTAGAAATCTCAAGTGAGAGACTGTGCCCAGATGCCTCATGGAGGGTCAGTGTGGACTCCTCCATCCCTCTCACCTCTCTTCTTATCACCTGCACTGCCACTGCCCTAGTCCAAGTCACCGTCATTTCCTTCTGGGTTTCTGCACCAGACACCTAACATGTCTCCCTGCCTCCAGTCTCGATCCTTTCAAATTCATTCTCCACGATTGGAGACTGACCATCCGAATAGCAAATCTGACCACGTCGTTTCCTTACCTAAGACCTTGAAATGGCTTCCTACTGCTTTCAGATACAAGTAGAAATCTCCTTATTTTATTTATGTTACTTTGTTATGTTCTAGCTCCTACTTAACTTTGTAGGGCTTCCTCTGAGGCTGAGCTCTAGCCACAAACAACTGTTCTATGAGTCATGGGGGAGTCTACTTCAGGCTGGGAAGCTCTGTTTACCTCCGCTGGGCTCCCTCACAAACCTGTGAGTCAGCTGACTGAGGCTGGACATGTCTGGGAGATGGCTTCCAGCCTCTGGCCTGCAGCTTGGCCAGGTGCCTGTGTTCCTTATCTTCCTGTACGCACAGATTACCTAGGACATATTATTATCACAGCAATGGCTGAGACATAAGAAAGCAAGCCAGGTTGGACAAGTGCATTTTAATCTTTTAATTAAGGCATGCCTACTGCCATTCTATTGGCTGACCAAGTCACGTGACAAAGCCCAAAGTCAAGATCATGGACACATGGCACAGGGATTACATATTTCTGAACAGTAAGCTAATCTATCATAGCTTCGCTGTAACTCCTTGCAGGAAGTGTGTCCTGACCCTTAAGACCTAGTTGGGACTTAGTCAGTTCTTCCTGGTTGTTATTGGCCATTGTATTATCTTTCTTCCCCATTAGACTGTAACCTTGTCAGGCAGCTATCACGATCCATCTTGCATACCCTGTGTACCCCATACCACCGAGCATAGGGCTGCCCATTGTAACTACTCAATACGCATTTTCTACTGGAGCTAAGGAAATAGAGGAAATATTACCAGAGGAAATAGAGCCTCTCTGTTACAGACAGTGGCCTCATTTCCATTCTAAGTAGACTCATAAGTTGGCTGGCCAGAGGCTTAGTGGATACTGTTCCCATGGAAAAAAATTCAGCCTGCAGGGAAGAGATGAAGAAAGTGGTGGATATTTTACTCCACTAAGGCCACAGAAATGAGGTGCAGTGATGACAGTAGAGGGTACTCATGTGTGACCTCGGGCCTGCACCAGGACCGGAGGAATGAAAAAGAGAGTCCTCTTCTTAGTGGACGTAAGGAGGGGCCAAGAGTCTGAAAAGGTCAGATCACATTGTAAGGGGCTGTCGAACCTTGAGACTATGGGTCAAGTGGCAGGAAGTTTGTCCAAGAAAGTCGCAGGCACCACCTTTTCTGGAGACAACCTTGCAAGTTGTAAGCTTCCTGAGAAAATAAATGGATCCTTTTTGTGTGTGTATCCCCCACAGTGCCCTCTATGAAATAATATATGTCATATGCGCTCACAGCATTATTACTAAGTGAATCAATGAATGAACAAATTACTTGAGTATTTCCCTGATCCTCTGAATTTGAAATTCCCAAACGATGGTTCCCACTGGGCAAACTTTGGGAGACAGCGACTGCAGCCCGTTTTCAGGGATTCCTCCCAAACCCCTGTGTCGCAGATGAAGGACTCACCTTGACCAGGTAGAGTAGGTGACTGCATTTGGAGTACACATTTCCACACCTTTCCCATCTGTTTCTTTGCATGAATATTACAAAGAGGGGAGTGGGGGAATGTGCCAGCATAACATAATCCTCTACCAACTTTTCTGGCTGAGACCATGAACTCCCCCTTGAAGAAATGTATTAAATAGTTTTCACTCTGAGCTAGAGATTTCAAAGATGTTGTAGAAGCCATTTGTTGTGGATGAAGATTTTTACTTGTTGGTAGAAATCGCTGAATTTTCAAATCTATTAATTAACTGCTCTTTCAGCATTAGCAAACCTAGTCAGTTAACAGCAAGTATACCTGCAGTAAATGTACAGGCCTTGCTAGAAATGGGGGGTTGAGGGGAGCAGCAGTGAGAGGCTCCCCAGAGCTTCTGTTCCAGTTGTGGGAACAGCTGGAAAGAAGTTGCTATTCTGTTGAAAGCTTTGAGCGTTTTCTCTCTCTCTCTCTTCACTGGTACACCCACAGGCACACACACACACACACACACTCACTAATATTTTGGTGCCTCCTTACGATCTATCGAAATCACAGAACTCTGTTTTGTTAAACTTGGGCCCAGCCCTATGTTGTTACTCGAGGAATTTGACACCAGGTTTCATCTGACTACAAATGTGATTCACGAGGCTGCATGAGCACGACAGTGTCAGAGCCGGGGGCATTTCACTTTAAGGGCATTTTGAATTCAAACAAACAAACAAATGCCACTTGAACCCATACTTTAGGTTGTTGTCTCGTAAGGCCCGGACAGCTGGGAGGCTGTGTTTCCATGGCAGGTCTCCAACTGGTACTGACATTTCCCTACGAAGAGTGCAATTATATTCTAGGACATTCTCTTGGTCTTGCCTACTCATGATACTTTTTAAAATTCCAAGAGAGATAATAGCTGTTCTATTTTTTTTTTCCTGGTAGTGTGGTGGGGACAGAGCAGGGTTGGGGCTGGTGGAGGAGGGCCCAGGAGGAGCGTGGAAAAAGGGGAAATGCCATGTGCCCACACTTCCCTGTGCCTCTGTGCTGCCTGGTTGGTGGACATGGACCATGCTCCCGGCACGGTTGCAGGCCTGCAGGACGAGCAATTGCTGCCCCTGTGGAACGTGCTGTGTGTGTGTGTGTGTGTGTGTGTGTGTGTGCATGCTTGGGTGCTCAAGAATACATATAAATACAGACACACATAAAAAGAAGAATTTCAGGTGGGAAAATAGGGTAGCGTCAAAGGGGTGGCTGAAGCGTCAGGGGCTTGAGGCCACAGCCATCGGGGAGGCAGAGGCCTTTCCAGGGGACGTGGCTTTTGGAGACCTGAGGGACGTGCACGCCAGGCAGAAGGAACAGCAGATGCGATACCCTGAGTCTGGAAGTAAGGAGAGCTTAGTTTCTTCAGGGGACGGCATGAAAGCCAGTGTGCCGAAGACAGTGTGTTTGGGGAGAGGCAGGACGGCTGAGAGGCAGGTGGGAGACGTGTCCATCGGACCTTGTAGATCATGGAAAGAAGTTCAGATTTTGTTCTGAGTTAAGTGGGAAGCCATTTGAAAGTTTTCAGCAAGAGAACTTCTTGAACTGTTTTCCCCATTTTAAAAAAAACTCCCTCCGATTGGGCTGTCGGTCTCATCTGCTCTCTGCTGAGATGTAATGCTGATAGAAAGGAGTCGAATCTCATTCGAGTCCGTGGGAGGAAGCCACCTGCATAGAAAATCCTAAAAAGCCCCTTTAAACAGGAAGAAAGATCGGCTATGTGTCTTTGGAGTTTTTCCTTCTGCAGTCGAGTAGGAGTTCTTAGCAGCCCTGGGGTGTGCGATGGTCTAAAGCGGTCCTGTCTGTCTTCCCACCCGCAGTAACAAAGGCATGGAGCATCTGTACAACATGAAGTGCAAGAACGTGGTGCCCCTCTATGACCTGCTGCTGGAGATGCTGGATGCCCACCGCCTGCATGCCCCAGCCAGCCGCGGGGGCGCCCCCGTGGAGGAGACGCACCAGGGCCAGATGGCCACCACGGGCACAACTTTACCGCATTCCTTGCAAACGTATTACATCAGTGGGGAGGCAGAGGGTTTCCCCAACACAGTCTGAGAGCTCCCTGGCTCCCCCCAGGTTTCCGAGAATCCCCGCAGCATTCTACCCACGTCATACACCACGATAGCAAAATTCTGCTCCTGAACACACTCCAGCTTGCAACCACCACGGCTTTATAACGAGTGGCCATTCATCCGCTTGCTCCGTTCTTAGTGGCACGCCTTCTTTGGGGAACAGCCGAAGGGATTCCAGGGCTACAGTCTTTGTAATAGCTCTCTCTCTCCCTTTGCTACATTACTAAGCATGAGGATTCCTGTAGCTTTGCAGGACTGAACTCCGTCTACGAGCTGGGGCTCCGAGGAGTCTGTGCGTTCGGCTACCTGTTGAGAGCCAGGCCTGGAGCATGGACATTTCGCCGCCGTGAAGCACTTTTTAATGAATCTAAGCCACAGGAAATTATTGAAAGTGGCTCCTTTAACTGCTGACTTGGAGAAAGCTAGATCAAGGGTTTATTATAGCATCCTCTTGTATTCCTATAGTAATGTACCCTTTTATTAAAGTAACACCTTAAAACTTTTGCTCTGTTGCTTGGCTGTCGCTGAAGATTCAGTGGTTGTCTATTCATTTCCCTATAGGAATACAAGATGCACACAGGGAAGGAAGACCCCCTAGTCGTCAAGACTTTGTCAACTTAATACACTGCACCTTCAGATTTGCTGAACACCCTTCTGCTGGCTTCTGAGAGCACGATGTACAGATCCTGGGTTGCGGTTAATTCTTGCTTCCCATGGACCGGTGGAAAACAGCGAGTTGATCCCAGTTAAGTCACCTCCACATCTACCAGTGTCCTGTGAGGGATAAATTCTTTTTTTTTTTTAAATGTTTATTTTTGTTTTAAACAGGAGAGCCCTCTCCCCCCAGCACTTGTGGTTAGACATCAGAACCTGCCGTGGTGTGCTCTCACACTTACAGCAGAGGGCGCTCTACTTGGCTCTTCCTGGCGTGTAACTTGCAAGGAAGGGGGAGTTCGTCATGTGTAGTGCCCAGCCTATGACCAAAAGCACTTTAAATGAGTGGGCACCCTAGTGACACGTTGAGCCCTGGGGCACTGGGCTAACAGAGTAAATGTGCATAACTGTTGTAGGTGCTAGAGAACAGGGAAGAAAGCAGGGTAGACACTGGATAACACTGTGAGGCTCTGGGTGTCCCTGCCACAGCGGCGGCCCCCCAGGAGTGCCACACTGCACTGCGAGGCTGCCCTGGGACCCATGGGGCCCTCCTTCTCTTCACCTCCCCACATGGAAAGCAGCGCAGTAGACAGCTTTGTCCCTACAGATGGCCCAGCACCGGGGTGGGGGTGGGGGCGAGGAGAAGAGCAGTCCTTACACAGACTACACGTGCCCTTGGTTATTTAGAGATCGTCCAAAAATAAGGGTTTGGCCTTGGGGGAAAAAAAACAAATTCCCCCCAGAGCTCATTTCATTAAGCTGCGTAAGCCAGGAGAGAGAGACTAGAATTGAGCCACAGGAATCTACTGACCTATCGACTGAAAAAGAAAGTCTCACTCCAGCCAAGGGCAGCCTTCTCTAGGACCTTTGCTTGTCCAGAGCAATTATGGGTTTCCTCTTCTCAGATGAAAAGAAAGTTTGGTTTCCTCCGGTGACCTCACTGTCTATAATTTGAACCCCACTGAAAGGTGATGCGTCAGCCAATAACCCAGCCCAGCTCCTAGGGCTTCTCTGGGGATGCCTATTTCAAAACGTGAATTTTACTCATTTCTAATTGCCCAGTCAGTGGTCACCAAAGGACTGGGAACCGGGTGGGCGATGGGGGGACAAAAAAAAAAAAAGGACCTTTTTTTCCATATATGTGCATCTAAATTTGGGGGCAGTTTTATGTATCGTCATTAAGAATATGTTTAGAACATAATTCTTTTGTTCTTGTTTTGTTTAATAAGCACCTTATATAGTATAATATATATATTTTTGAAATTGCAATGCTTGTTTATCAGACAATTGAATGTAGTAATTCTGTTCTGGATTTGATTTGACTGGGTTAACATGCAAAACCAACAAAAATATTCACTTTTTTTGTATGTAGTCATTGATGCCTAAGGCCTGGTGATTATTCATTTAAATGAAGATCACATTTCATATCAACTTTTATATCCACAGTAGACAGAATAGCACTAATCCAGATGCCTATTGTAGGATTGAATGATAGACAATCTTATGTAGCAACGATTATGCCTGACATGGAAAATGTATTCAGGGCAGCTAATTTTGCTTTACCAAAATATTAGTAGTAATATTTTTGGACAGTAGCTAATGGGTCAGTGGGTTCTTTTTAATGTTTATACTTGGATTTTCTTTTAAAAAAATAAAAACAGATAAAAAAAAAATTAGGACTATAGGTGATGTAATACCAGCTAAATCCAAACAGTACCACGGTGGAGGGTTTTACATTATTCATCTAATGTGTTCGTATTCATGTTAAGATCCGACTGTATTTGAAATGGGCAGAGAATACCAGATGGCTGGAATGTTAGCCTAGGAGTCTCAAATAATTCTAGAAATCTTTTATTCTTCTTTGAAGTGCCACTCACGGACAGCTGCCACTTCGAAGCTGATGTTGCTATTGGGTGTTGCTGTGTTTTCCCCCACGATGAGGCAATTCAGAGTTTAAAAGACACAATTGGCCCGGGTGGGGGGCGTGGATACTGCGGGGAAGTGGGTTCAGGAAGGCGGAGAGTGGGAAATAGAGTAATAAGAATCTGGAAAGTATTGTGAGGCAGATCAATACTGGTGTCTGGGGTATGCACCAGGGTTCAGATTTCTGCCCTGTAAACCGCAAATAACTAGCTCTATCTGACAGCCATGTCTACCATGTCAGCTTGCATTCCAGGGAAGAACTAGCGACGTCCCCAGTGCAGGCCAAGGAATAGGCAGCGGTCCGTGTTTCTTTTGGCTATTGCTGAGCTCTAGGCTTGCTGTCCTAATTCTGTAATGCGGTCACACCAATCAGAGAGGCTAGTTCATCCAAAGAGAAGACCCCATGTAGGCTGCAAAATCCCCAAGGAAGTGCGGTCTGTGCGTAGATTTTCTATCAACTCGGTATGTATATTTAACCGAGTCAATATCCCATGCCTTTCGGGGCTGAACAAATGTGGGACTTGCTGATAATTTACTTTCAGTCACATTCAGGTGTTCTCACCTGTTAAAATCTTATCCATTGATGCAGGCCATTGCTTTAGAGTACCCCTACGTGGAACCCGTTCCAAATGTTTTCCTATTTCAAATCTTATGCCAACTCTGAGATGGACTGTGCATACTGGGAATGATCACTAGGATCAGAGTCATGTGTAGTATCCAAGGCACATCTGCTTTGGGAAACTAGGAGGCAGCCATGGTTCTCTTTTGAGCAAGTCTTGGGAGGAGGACCCAGGTCACACTGCGCACTTCCTTAGGTGAACTCCCTGAAAACGTACTCAGCCTCGGCTGCAGCGAATGAATTTAACTGTGGTTCCAAACGCCCATCTTATTGGTGTGACTGCTCTGTTTCTAACTGCATTTCTTTTCCGTTTGGATTAACGCGAGAGTGGCCTCTTCCTAAGTCCTTTTCAATTATTTTCTAAGTAACTGCTGCCTCTATTATGGCACTTCAATTTTGCACTGTCTTTTAGATATTCAAGAAAAATTTCTATTCTTTTCTTTTGCATCCAAATGTGCCTGAACTTTTAAAATATGTAAATGCTGCCATGTTCCAAACCCATCTTGAGTGTGTTTGCACAGAGCTGTGTACCCTGGAGACAACATACAGCGCCGTCAGCAGGTGCCTGAGGCACGGACCCCTTTGCATTCACAGAGAGGTCATTGGTTAAAGAGACTTGAATTAATCAGTGACATTATGCCAGTTTATGTTCTCTCATGACTTACAAACAATGCGTTTTTGTGCACTACATAGTCTTCAGTGCAGAGCTCTTGTTTTACGGGGAAAGGCTCAAATGCCAAACTGTTATTTGATGGATTAATATGCCCTTTTGCTGATGCATACTATTATCGATGTGATTCTGTTTTGTTGCAGCTTTGCTTTGTTTAATGAAACACACTTGTAAACCTCTTTTGCACTTTTGAAAAGTAAACAATCCAGTGGGATGCTCAAGCACCTGTAAACAATTTTCTCAACCTATTTGATGTTCAAATAAAAAATTAGACAAAAGACAACAGTTTTGTTTTCGTTTTTACAAGCTTTGCTTCTTGCCAATGCTTCACCACTGATCCCCTGAGACCAAGATGCTGAAAGGCATCTGTAGAGCACAGTGAATTCTGACCATGAGTTGGACGCCAGGCTCCCCGCCCACATCCACGACCCCATCCTCTTCCAGGCACAGGAGAAAGTGTGTGGACACTGGGTTGGGCACATCTGCCCTTGCTTATTACTGACACCACATACGGGTCTTATGATAGAGCTTCTCCTTCCTCATCAACACAATGGTGACAGTAGCACCTAAGTCATAGGGTGGATGTGCGGATTATATGAGGTGCTCATTAAAATTGCAGTTGTATCAACCCTTGCCTGTGAGAAAGAAGAAGGAAGCTTGAGAGTAATTCTTTATGAATGAATGAGTGGACGGATGAGTGAATGATCTGAAACTTACATAATTCACTCCAGAACCTCTCCACCCCTCACAAAGGTAAGACTGAAATGACTGATCCTCCCCACCCCCACCCCCAGGTTTCCATTTCAGGGCTCCCTGCCCTCTACCTGCATGTTCCCTTCTGCCCGTTCTCTCGGTGCTCTGCCTGAGGAATTGGAGGGGAAAACAGGGTGACTTCTTGAGAAGCCACATAATACACACAGGCTCTGCTGCTGCGTTACTCAGTTCGAATCCTCGCTCCGCCACTTCCTGTGCGACCTTGGGCAAGAGTCCTTACTCTGCCACTTATGTGCCTCACCTTCTTCACCTGTGAAGGGAGATGACAGGGCCACCTGCCTCGAAGGGTATTGTGGGACGACTCGGCTCGATTCACCGAGGGCACGGAAGGACAGGCTGGCACCGAGCTCCCGTTCCAGAGTCCTCTCCGCGGCACGTTGCACTCAGGGCTTTATTCGCGGGAAGCGCGGTTTTTCGCGTTGTTTGAGTCATTTTCATTCCAAGTAACCCTTTCATTTTCTTGTTCTATCATCTGTGGTCAAGTTCTTCAATCCTGATTTTCCTCATGTCTAAAATGGAAATAAGAACAGTACCACCCCATAGGGCTATTACGAGGATTTAAAAAGATAAATATGTAAAAGGCCTAGTGTAGGACCCCACGAAGCAAGCTCTCAGGACAAATGGGCTCTCTGTCGTTGTGATGGCCCACTGAGCATGGACGTTGGATGGACTCACGGATCGGTTTGGATTTACATTGTCCATTTGGTTACTGTTTGTACATCTCCTTTTGGGTTCTCTTTCCCCCTTACTGGCCCCGCCAGCTTTGTTAAATGTTTTAGGGTACTGTTTTAATTTTTCTGTTGACTTTTTCTCATTTGAAAATTATTTTCTTAGTGGTCGATCTTACAGTATGCACAGTCTATTTCAGCCTAATAGTAACTGACAAATAAAATGAAAGTCTTTGCTCCAAAATAGCTCCATTCTCTCTCCCTTCGTTGTGTTATTATTGCCATGTATATATTTATACGTGTTATAAACGCAACAATAACATGTTACATTTACTGGCTTATGCAACTTCATATCTTTTAACGAAGTTAGATAAGAAATGATAAAATATATTTATAGACTTTAAATATATTAATCTCACCTGGCCGGTGTGGCTCAGTGATTGATTGTTGACCCATTCACCAAGAGGTCGCCAGTTCGATTCCTGCTCAGAGCACATGCCCAAGTTGTGGGCCAAATCCCCAGTGGGGGGCATGCAGGAGGCGGCCAATCGATGTTCTCTCTCATCAATGTTTCTATCTCTCTCTCCCTTTCCCTTCTTTTCTCTCTAAAAATCAATAAAGAAAAAAATTTTAAAATATTAATATCTGTATTTACCATTTTCAGCACTTTTCATTTCTTCCTGTGGGTTTGAGTTACTGATTGTTGGCACTTTCTGTCAGTCCAAAGGAATTCTTTTAGTGTTTCTTGTAGGGAAAGTCTACTAGCAATGAATTCTCTGTCATTGTTTATCCAGTAAAGTATTTCACCTTATTTTTTGAAGGATGATTTTTTTTTTCTCGATGTAGAATTCTTGGTTGACAGTTTTGTTTTCAGCATTTTTAACATATCATCCCACTGCCTCTGGCCTCCATGGCTTAAATCTTTTTGATGCTCACCTGTATCTGATGAGTCACCTTTTTTCTTGCTGCTTTCAAGATTTTCTTTTTTTGTTTTTGTTTTTGAACAGCTCGACTATGATACGTGTAGATGTAGATCTTCGTGTATGTATCCTCTTTGGGATTCACTGAGATTCTTGGATGTGTAGATTGATGGTTTTCATCTAGTTTAGGAAGTTTTCAGCCATTGTATTTTCAAATAAATTTTCTCCCCCTTTATCTCTCCTGTCTCCTCTCTGAGTCCAATGGAATACATGTCAGTGCCTTTGATGTTGTCCCACGAGTTTCTGAGGCTTTGTTCATTTTTCTTTAATCTTGTCCCTCTTTGTTCATCAAATCAAATTAGGTGATTTCTATTCATCTGTCTTCAAGGGGACTGATTTTATTTTTCTTGTCTGCCACCTTGAATTGGAGGTTGAACTCTTATAGTAAAATTTTCATTTCAGTTATTGTTTATTTCAGCTCCAACATAAAAATTTAGTCCCCCCCCCCATAATTTCTATCTCTTATTGAGAACCCTATTTGGTGATTCATTGTTGTCAGGCTTTAGATATCTTAACTCATTTATATTAACTGCCTGAAGTCGTGGTTGGCTAAAACCAACATCTGGGGAGGCACACAAACAATTTCTTTTGACCTCTTTCATTTTTGAGTATAGATCATATTTTCCTGTTTCTTTGCATATCACATAATTATATGTGATTGAAAGCTGAACATTTTAGACACTATTTTGTAGCAACTCTGGATTCTGATCCCTCCTAAGGTGGCCGCTCTTGGTGCTGCATTCTCTTGTTTGTTTCTTTGTTTAGTAACTCACCTGGGTCCAATATGTGAAATGTGTTTCTCCTACAGTGTTTGCCTCTGATGTCTCTGCTAGATTTTTACATAGCTGCTTGTTTCAGTGTTTAAGCCTGACTTCCTAGGAACTGCCCTTGGTCTGCACAGCTTTGTGGTCATTTAATGGCCAGACAGAGACTGCCTGGCACCTGGAGCCAGTGAGCTTCTCTCCTCAGCCGAAGGGCCTGTGTGTGGATTTGGGAGCATATTGGATTGTCAGGCTGTTTTCAAGTCTGACTCAGCTTTTTGCTTGGGAACTTTCTGGTCTCTGCTACACATGTTACACAGCCTCAGCCAGGCATGTGCTTGCCACAACCACAGCCACAGTGTCAGGGTAGCGGGGCCTGAGCCTCCCTGCTCATCACCAAGTCACGTGAGCTGCCTGAGACCACGGTCACCGCAACAAAGCTATCAGTCGTAATGACGTGCCCTGCTCTGACCCTGACCCAACTGGGGGGTGGGGAAGGGAAGCAGCCCCACACAAGAATGCCACAGATTTACACTGTAATTCCTGACAGTTCAGCAGTTTTTTAAGCATAAACCTCTATCCTATTATTGCATGCCTATGGTCACTTTGCAGAGTGATGAATGGTTGTTTTTGTCAACTTTGTGCAAGTTTATAGTTGCTTTTTGGAGTGAGGATTTTCTGATATCCTTACCTGGCCAGCCATAGCTGGAAGTCCCCCTCTCCACACACCCTGTGGGTCCCTTATTATTCTTCTCAAGATACCAAGGAGCAGGTGCATGTGCCATGTGTTATTTCTAGTGTTCAGCAAGATTTTGGGAGAGTGTTTAGCAATCTATGGAACTTTTAAACCTACCATTGGGGTGTGCCAAAGATGGAATGCCTGATTGGGGGTAGATTCAACTCACAGTGGCTCCAGGTCACTTTCTCCAGTGTGACGTATCTTTTTGTTTTTCTTTTTATCCTCACCCGAGGATATTTTACCATTTATTTTCAGATAGAGTGGGAGGGAAGGAGGGAGAGAGAGAGAGAGAGAGAGAGACATCCACGTGAGAGAGACACATCATTGGTTGCCTTCCGCACAACCCTGACCAGGGCCGAGGACCAAACTGCAACCAAGGTACGTGCCCTTGACCGGAATCAAACCCTCGACTCTTTGATCCTTGGGCCAACGCTCTAACCGCTGAGCCAAACCGGCCAGGGCCAGTGTGATGTATTCTTAAGCCTTTGGGGACACTGAAAATCGCATTGCTCTATTTAGATTTGCTTCTCCAAGAACACAGCAAACTTTGAGGCAGCAAATGTTCGTTACTTTCATTATTTGGACTACGTGCACTCAAAATCTATTTTTAAGTTCAAAATCATGGTTGCTTAAAATTTCAATATTTGTAACCACCACAAAGAGTAAAGCTAAGGCAAGAAGAGAGATGTTCATTAAGATAGAAACACACTTTCTAATGGAATTGCCTGTGAATTATCTGGGACACCTGGTTGCAGGTGCAGGTGGGGTGAATTCTCTGCAAACAGGAGGCTCCTGTGCATGACTGCATCACCTCTGAGCCACCATGCTGAGGAGGGTCTCAGCAGGTGGAATGACCTTTGCTCTTCGAACCCGGAGTCACACCCATGCACAAGAATATGCTCAGTAGTATCATTTATTGGTTGTTCACTATGCCAGGTACTAGCTCTGTATGAGGGTGTGTATATATATATATATATGTTAAGCAAATGGCTTGTTTTACTAAAAAGCCACATATACACTACATTTTACAAGAACAGCATTTATCCAAATCTCTCGTTCCCTTCCCCAGTCCAAGAAAAGAAGGGGTACGGAGGGAGCTCTATTTATAATGGAGGGTTCCCCTCCAAACATTAGGATGCCCTGGACACCCCCAGGCCTTGGTCTAGTGCACAGGAGGTGAGATTAGTAGAACCCCATCCCCACCCCAGAAACCAAGCTGGGGCACCTGGAGCCTGTCCAGAGCCCCCGTCACCATCCCAGGTGGCCCTGCCAGCACCATGGCAGGCGTGCTGACCCCCAGCCTGAGTCCCAGCTGGACACACAGACGAGCCCTGCCTGGGCAGCTTCCGCCTCAGGATTTGGGGGCTGGGTACCCACAGTGGTTACAGTCAGCCTGTCCAGGGTCAGTGACAAGCTGGGCTTCCGTTCCAGCTCCTCCTCCTCCAGGCAGTGCTGTGGGGCCTGGATTTGAAGACGTTGGAGATGTAGCAAACAGTGAGGCAGGACACCAGCACCCCCTGCAGGAGGCCCGTGAGGACATCACTCCAGCGGTGTCTGTGGCCAGACAGTAGACAGCGGTGTAGCCCACGAAGAGGACAAAGGCACTGGGAGGAACTGCACGGGGGTGGGGCTCAGCCTAGAGCCCACTTCCAGCAGAGCTGCCTCTACGCAGAAGCATCAGAGGAGCAGAAGATGACCTGGACTCGGTGACGTTGGCAGGGCTTCCCCTGCACACCTTGGCCAGGTCTCTCAGGGCCTGGCTCACTGCAGCCCCAAACAGGACTGTCCCCAGCACCTTGTGGACATCAGCCACGTCACTGTCACAGGCGGAGTGGGAATAGAGGTGGCTTGTGTACACGGGGTGGGCTCTCTGGCTGAGATGAGCATGATGGTGGCGGAGATGGTGACCCCGGCCGTGAGCCCATGGGTGATGGTGTGTGGACGGTAGGGGTACCGGATGGACTCATTGCCACAGTGAAACCCTGGCTCGTGCAGGGCATTCACAAGCATCAGGAGAGCCAGGGCACAGGAGCTCCACTCCATGCCACCCCCGCCCTGGCAGCACCCGTGTGGCCCGCTGTGGCCTGCCTGGCTGCAGGGTCACTTGGGTAGATGCGTTATTATCCTTTCTTTACAAATGGAGGAGACTGAAGATGAACACAGTTAGGTAAGGTTCCCAGGATCAGAAATCTCGTGGACGGCAGACATCGGATCGCGCCCGACTGTACACGTGACGGGCACTCCTTAAACTGGGCTTTGAGTTCCTGCGTGTTACTCAAAGTCACAGAGTAGAGATGAAATTTTACTCAAGACCCCAGAAAGTGCTAATTTTATATGTAAACAAGCTTGCACATGTTATGAGTAGAAAAAAAAAGTCATATGAACTTTTAAGGCAAAATGTGAGTCTTCGAAGAGATACGGCAGAGGCTTCATGCTATGAGGGGCTGGAGAAACGAGTTCCTCTCTTCCCAGGGGGTGGCCCTCAGGGCGGAAAGCTGGAGAAGCACTTCTGCTACCACCCCTGGCACTGGTGCCAGTGCTTTCGGTTTCTGAGGTCACACCAGGCACTTTTCCTGCCCCTGACTTCTGCCAGGAGCGGTGGGTGTGCTGAGGAGTGAGCTCCCTCTGTGCCTTGGCATCGGCCGCAGCTCTATTTCTAGCCGATGACCTGAGACCTTGATGTTGGAGGCTGTGGCACCCTCACTAGCAGGAGGGCCTGTTTCAGAGGTGACAGTACCTGGGCCAGGATCCTTCCCTGCCCTGGTCACAAGACCAGCTCCGATCTCCTGGCCCAGGAACAAGACCATGGCAGATGGCCAAGGCACTTGGAATCTGTGCAGAATGGATGAAATAGTAGCTTTCATCCTAACGAGATAAAAGTGGGGAGAAAAAAACTGGAAGAAGGAAGCATTAGGCAAACATTTTCAAAAGTGATTTCCAAACGGGTTGGGAAAACCTCAGTGGCCAGGCCAGCAACAGCAGAGAAAGGGACTCCAAAGTGGCCGACCCGACAGCTTCGCGCAGAGCTGCGACCCAGAGGTCGTGGGACAGACAGCACTCCGGGTGACTTTCCAGACTCAGTGCCCCGCGCGACCTTTCTCCAGTACTGTAGCTGTCATCAGATACCTCTTCTTATTGAGAAATCAATAGTGTGGGACAGGCCAGTGAAAGGTTTGTGAGCTGGTAAACACTTTTATGGGCTGATTGAATGATTGAGTTCACCCCAGGCTCAGCAGAGTTTAAGCTGTAAAGATTCCTGAGAATTTCCACATTTGCCACCAGAAAGAGCATGTGTCCATACCCAGGGCCCAGGCCACTGGCTGGGGGGGAGCAGGGAAGGACAAGGGGAGGGAGCCACCAGCAGCAGGGATCCTGTCACCGCCTCTGGGAGCAGCTTTGCGTGTTGCCCCAGTCCCTCGAGCACCCCAGATGCAGATGGGTTTCTGGGCTCAACTACAGTCCTTCCTTCGGAATGAAGGTACGGACTGAGGTGCCACATTGGAGCGCTCGATGCTTCACTAAGAATGGGTTACAAACCAGAGGAAACGACCCATTCGTGTAGCTTTGACTGTATTATTCAATATTTTAAAACACTCTTTAACAATCCTTACAATCCCATCCATTCTTGAAGGTTAAAAAATGTGTAAGGAAAAGCATTAGTGGGTTTATTGTAAGACAGAGGTTTGGAAGAGAAAGTGGTTTTAATTACTTGCCAATGTTTGTACCAACTGCTCCTGCCCAGGATCACAAGAACCTGGGTCCAGGAAGCAGAGAGACCTGGACCTCACAAGGACAGAACCCAGGGACGCTCCAGGCTTCTTCCTACGAAACAGCTGCTGAGCTTTGGCCGAGGTTCAACAAAACAGTGGAAAGCCCACATCAGAGAGCTCAAAGCAATGTGGAGATTTTAAAATGTATTTTCTACAATTGCACAGAAGCAGAAAGAAAAAAATAGATACCCTTTTATCTTTGATTAATAACATTGCTGTATTAACAATAAGAATAATTACTGACAAACATGTTAGGACCTACAGAAAAATATAATTCCTAACGGCCATTCTGCAAGCCTCCCCGTCCAGGGGAGCAGAGACTGAACGTCCCTCCACAGGAAGACTAACCGGACAAGAAATGCAACTGGACACCAGGAACCAGAGCAGCACCCAGTCGCACATCCGCATTCCTGTAGATCCACCCCCTGCCCAAACCCACCAACCGAGACCCCAAACCCACTGACTGACAACAGCTCCCGCCAGGGCGTGCATGTAAGGAGGAACTCCAGCTCCGTCCCCTGGGCTGGGTGCTGTGTCGCCCTTCCCTTTGATATCCCCACCCCCACCCCCTTTACTTTAAATAAACCCATTTGTTTTATCTACAAACAAAAAAAATTTCTTTATTAATAAAACAAGAAATTGCTCTTGTGGCAAAGAGAGATGTGGGCCTGGCCCTGTCCGATGTCCTGTGTCCCATCGCCAGGAGAGTGGGCTGACAAGCGCGTCCTCGGTCCCCTGGTCCCCGCCCTCTGGCATGCTGGAGACGGAAGCTCTCAGCAGCTTCCGGGGCGGGTAGGCCCCTGGGAACCAAAAAAGCCACCAGAGAAGAAACTGCTTGTTAAAGCCTCAGGGAAATGGTGTGAGGACCTCGTGTAGCCAGTACAGAAGATTCCAACCCCTGAACAGACAAGGGTTAGCACCTGTCAAACTGTCGCCGCCCTGGTCCCTTACGTCCCATAAACTCCAATAAAGACTTGAGGGAAAAAAGAAAAAGAAAGAAAGAAATTGTTCTTTTTAAAATCTTTTTTTTTCTTTATTGATTTTTAGAGAGAGAGGAAGGGAGAGGGAGAGAGAGCTAGAAACATCGATGAGAGAGAACATCGATTGGCCACCTCCTGCATGCCCCCCGACTGGGGATTTAGCCCACAACCTGGGCATGTGCCCTGAATGGGAATCGAACTGGCGACCTTTTGGTGCATGGGTCGACACTCAACCACTGAACCACACTGGCCGGGCGAAAGAAAGGGTTCTTTATAGAGGCCACAGAAGTGTGTTGAGAGGAAGAACCCCGAATGGCAGCCAGACTGAGGTGTGGGAGTGCTGGCCCAGTGCAGCTGACCCAATGGGATGTCCTTCTGAGTCCTGTCAGGAGACAGGAGTCTGCAAGGCCCCGGGTCATGCCTAGAGCTGTTCTCCACTAACCATGTTTGTCTTGGGCAACTCTTTCTCGGGCGTTGGCAAACTTCTGTGTAAAGGGCCAGAGAGTGGGCATCTTACTTCAAGTAGCCTTGCAAACAACCTTTTAAAACTAGAAAACCCACTCTTGGATCAAGCGTCTACAGAAACAGGCCATGGGCTGTCGTTGTGACATTTGTCAGGGGTCATCAGGCCAAGCCCCGTCATCCTCACCCAGGTAAGAAGACAGCCAATCCTGGTGTCCCCATCCGTGTCTCCTCCTGATCAGCAGACTCCACGCAGGAGGCGGGAGGGGAGGGACTGAGCCCCAGGCCAGAGCCCTGCTTCAGTGGGCAGAGTCTTGGGGAGGTTGTGGAGGAGGCACAGATTTCACCATGAAAAGCAAAGCAGGGTGAACCCGAGGTTCCTGAAAGGCACTAGGAGAGGCTGCCTGTGACTTCCAGGTGGCTGTTGGTTTCCCAGCCCCATCACTTCCGGTGACCAAGCTGATGGACAGATGTCACCTGCAAGCAGGGTGGCTTCTGGAGGAGGGTGGTGGTTTAGAAGTTGAGGTTTTTCTTGAGCAAATGAGTCTCATTTGAAGGAAAGCTGTTCTCCCAGGAAAGCGCTTTGCCCAAGATTCAGCAAGAGCCCTGGGCAGGGAGCCTCCTCGCCGAAGTCAGGGCCTTGCACCACCTCAGTCCTTATTGCCTGGAACCAGCACACACAGAACACAGTCATGGTGCTCGCGCAGAGCAGAGTCAGCCCTTAGGATTCTGCTACTTGCAATAAATGACCTGTCGTCATTTATTTGGGGCATAACAAAACTGTTTTTTAACTAAAAAGCAAATCAAATGTCTCCTTGTGCAAAAACAAAAGTACCTTTTTCCTTGTCTTTTAAAATGATCATTACTATTAAGGTAATTTGGATCTTTAAAAACAGATCATTCTCCTTGTCACAATTTAAATGTTTAACATTGTTTCTCCCTCTCATTACTCTATCCACATTGTTGAGCCCTGAATTTCATCTCTCTCATTTTTCCCCTTGTCTTATATAATTAACATTTTTCATACAAAAATGGGAGCATATTATAGAAAATATTATATATATATATAAATTTAAGACTATATGGTAGAGATTTTCCCCAATAAATAAATATAGATTGATCTTACTTTAAAAAAAAAAAAAGTTGTTGCATTATAGTAAATATTGTGTGTGTGCTTGTATTCAACCAGGCCTTTGCTCACTGACATCTAAGTTGCTAAGAACAAGTAATAAAAGAAGATGTGTTTCTAACTGGCATGGAGACACTTATCTATTTATTTGGAAAATAACACTGAAATTCCTTACTTTACATCAACTATAAAATGATTCCAGGTTGATTATAGACCTACTGGAGGAAAATACCAGCAAACATTTGCATGATCTTGGAATGAAAAGGCCTTCTTAATGTAGACGATCCAGAATCTATAAAGGGAAGAGAACCTGTCAGAGTTGATGACATAAAAATGAAATCTTTCTGTGGAACTAAAGGAACTGTATAAAGTTAAGATGAATGGCACATAGGGTTAATTTTTCTAGTGTCCAAAGAGTTCCTTGGAAATAGTATAAGAGAGTTAAAAAAAAACAAACCAATAAACAGTACAGAATAAAGCAGTCTTCCCACAGAGGTAATACAGATGCAACAATATAAAATATAACTATAAACTGGTCACAAAAATGCAAACTTTAAAAACAAAGAGCTACTGTTGCCCTCGATTGGGCGATATTTTAGAAAACTGATAAGATCGAGTCCCGCCTTCTGAATTTGTCTGCGCCTGGCAATCACCCAGAGAACTTCAAGCGAAGGCTGATCCCCAGAGACCACAATTTGCTTGGTTTGGGGTGAGGCCTGGAGTTTTACTTTTCAAAAAGGTCCCTGGGGGATTCTAATGTGCAGAATTGGGACATTAATAATTTGGGAATAATTCCCACAGTTTGGAAGCCAGTGTTCTAGATTTAGGGAAAGTCTGAGAAAAAGGTTCTCTTTTCCACCGCGGGTGGGATGTAAACCGTTACAACTTCTCAGAAAATAATCTTGCAGAATTCATGTCAGAAAACTGACAGAGGACATGCCTTTTTGGTTCAGCGATTCCACCTGAAACCACGTGACTGAGGGAGACAGGTGCGGGGGCCCATCAGAGAGCAGCAGTGTGTCCCGGCCCGCGGGTGTCCTGCGGCCCAGGGAGCAAACCCAGACAAAAACACTGTCGGAAGAGCGGACACGGAGCTTCCAACGCAGCAAAGATGGGCATGTGTGTATCGACATGTCTGTGAGATACTGTTCAGTGAAAAATGCCAGTCACAGAGTGATAAGAATAGATCCAAGTTTTAAAAACATACATGTCTGCTGTGTGAGTAAGAAAATTGAAAGGCACAGAAAGATAACATCAAATTGGGAGGCAGTCGAGGGGGAGATAGGGAACAGTTCATTTTTCTTTAGAAAACAAGAGAATCTTTTGTAATTCAAATGGTTAATATATTTTTTTATCCTCACCTGAGGACATTTATTATTATTATTATTATTGCATTTATCTTCAGATAGAGCGGGAGGGAGAGAGGGAGGAAGAGAGAGAGAGAAACATCGATGCGAGAGAGACACATCGACTGGCTACCACCCACATGACCCCATCCAGGACCGGGGACAAACTGCAACCGAGGTACGTGCTCTTAGCGGGAACCGAACCCGGGACTCTCTGGTCCACAGGCCGACTTTCTAACCGCTGAGCCAGACCAGCCAGGGCAAATGGTTGATATTCTTGAACAATTAGCCTTTAAAATAGAAAATATAAAAAAGGGGCCTGGCTGGTGTGGCTCACTGGTTGAGCGTCAACCCATGCACCAAGAGGTCGCCAGTTCGATTCCTGGTCAGGGCACATGCCCAAGCTGTGGGCCTGATCCCCAGTGGGGGGCATCTAGGAGGCGGCCAATCAGTGTTCTCTCTCATCAATGTTTCTATCTCCCTCTCCTTTCTTCTCTCTCTAAAGTGAATAAAGAAAAAAAAAAGTAAAAGAAAATATAAAAAAGAGGAAGAAACAGGTTTTGTCCTGTATTGTGTTAAAACTTATAACAAAGTAACCAATATACTACACCAGTGTAATAATAGTCATACAAATTTATATTCTATATTATTTATTATTATATTTCTATAATATACATATATACATTATTATTTTAATCACTTATACAATATACTATGATGGAAAACAATGGAAAGATAGATCAACAGCACGTGATAGAGTTCGGAACAGAAATCCAGACTTATATGGAAACCTATTGCTTGAAGCTGACATCACAAGCCAGTGGGGGTGGTTGGGTAAATGGCTTACATCGCCTGCCATTGTGGCCTGCTGGGGAGAGTTACAGGGTCCCAAGACGGGAAATCGAGCAGGTGGCAGCCTGGAAGCCTAGCGCTAGAGCCAGAGGGGTGCATCCCTGAGGAGTCTCCAGGTGACCACACTCGGAACACCACCTGCCCGGATGGACTGCCCGGGAGCAGAATGCATCCCTGCAGTTACTGCCCACCTGTAAACCCATGTGGTGGGGCAGGAGGGGAACCGTGCTGGGGGGCTTGGGGGGTTGGGGGGAACAGCCTGGAGCTGTCTTGGACGTTGGCAGCTGCTTGGCAACTTCACCCTCTGGGCCCAGGAACTGCCTCGGGAATGAGTCTGGCAGGGTGTAGGCTGGGCCTGGAACGCACCTGGGAGGCCTGAGCTGTCTATTCCGCTGGGAGAGTGGGGTTCCAGCACCTCCGACATCGAGGGCAGCGTCTGTGGCAAAGCTCACAGAGGACTTTCTGCTCCTGATATAATTGGGGTTTTCATATTCAGTTATGTTCCTGTTCCTGTGTTAGGTAGCAGGTACAAAAAAAAAAAAAAAAAAAAAAATCAGAAGGCTGATTCATTTTACTGTGACCTTCATATTTTAGAAAAATCACGTCCAAGTTCCAACTGGCTTCCTCGACTCCCCAGAGGAAATATTCCTCCTCCTTCGGCATGTGTTAGAGCTTTCCCGACTCCCTGAGCCCTCCAAGAAGCTGCTTCCACCACGGAGTTCGAATGAGGCCGTCGGGTCCACCTCTGCCCAGCGCAGGGGCCAGGACCCTCCCTGCAGATGGGCTGTTGGCAGAGGCTGCGGGAAGTGCCCCCAAGTCACCCACTTTCTTCTCTTCCTCATCTGAATGAGGGGTCTCCCTCACATTTAGGCCCTCTGTGGTATTCCCAATGGGTTCTTGGTGGATGTTTGAAAACTGTGACTGAGCTGGAAGGTGCCCGGATGCCAGCGAGCCACCCGCTGCCTCCGCTTCTGCACACCGACGTCCGCACGGTTCAGAGAGCATCCCACCGGGACATACACCAGGTGACAACGGCCTTCAAAGGAGGGACATCTGCTGGCAGACAGTTAGGACAGATCTGACACACTTGACCTCCCTTTTCTCCCCGGCCCCTTTCTAGCCTCCTCATTTGCCCTCATCCCAAGTTTGGGGACGTAAGTGGTGAAGGAAAGTATGGCCACTTCTGGGTGTCCAAGGCCCCGTGAGGACTGCGTCACGGGTGACAGGCAGGGAGCCATGGGTCCTGGCTGAGACTTGACAATACTTGTGACGTGAGTGGGTGCTGCTCTTCTGGGCGTTTCTGGACCTAGTCAGCGTCTGCTCTGAGGTTATTTTATTTCTGCACACTTCCCACGGACACGCTCGGGGATGGGGATGGTGGACCGGTGGGCGGGGCCGAGAACCTCTCTGTTGGAACCGATCTCAGGCCCATCCAGCCCAGCTCCTTGAGACCCTGCTGTTCTGGCCACGATCAGCTTTCATAAATCAACTCTCTCCACCTTGTTATTTTATTTTATTTTTTTCCGTATGTGGCATGTTAATAAAATTTTGCAGCTTTAATTTCTTAATAATTGGCATAGACTGTAAATCAGTGTACCCCAAGTAAACCTCCGCCCTCAGCTTGCTGAACTTCCCAGCCGGTCTTCCAAGGGTGTGTCTGCTCACTCACTTCAAACATGTGGGAAGCTGCTGCCGCCCCACTCTCCCGGAGACCTTCCTCTCCCCGAGACAGCCTCCCCCAGACCCTGCACTCCTCTCTGCGTTTCTCATTCAGTCACTACTCTGAGTTTCTAACCCTTTCTCTCTCCAGCTTAGCTTTATGGAGTTTCTCCTTCCTCAGCTTTTCTGACATTTCCTGTTTGCTTGTGTGAATCTCATGATCCAAATGGTATTAATTCTACCCTTCTCCGTCAGTGGATGGTCTCTTTGCCAGGCCCTTCCTGCAGGCCACCGCAGGGCTCCTGGAGGTCCTTACTCAAGAACGAGCCTCTTCACAGACATCGGTGGTCCTCTTATCCCCTACATATCCTTCCTTCCTCCCCTCCCTCCCTCTTTCTTTCTTTCTTTCTTTCTTTCTTTCTTTCTTTCTTTCTTTCTTTCTTTCTTTCTTTCTTCCTCACCTGAGGATACTTTTACATTTATCTTCAGACAGAGTGGGAGGGGGAGAGAGAGAGAGAGAGAAACATTGATGTGAGAGAGACACATCGACCGGTTGCCAACCCCAACCAGGGCTGGGATGAACCGCAACGGAGGTACGTGCCCTTGTCTGGACTCAAACCTGGGTCTTTTTGGTCCGGGGGCCGATGCTCTAACCACTGAGCCAAACTGGCCAGGGCCCCTTAGTATTCTTTCAAAACCCACGCCTCATCAAGGAAGCCTTGTTGGACACAATCTCTCTCTCTCTCCCCCCCCCCCAAGGTAGCTGCTGGTGCCGGTAGGGTGCTCCTAAGCCAGCACGTCCCCTTCCCCCGAAGGCCTGTGAGAATGTGAGGGCTCTGGCAGAAACCCTCGTCTCATCTGTGGCCGTCATGGTCTTTGCTGGGCTGGTCACAGTACCATCTGGGGAAAGCCATCATCTCGTCGCTTTAGTGCTTGCATTCGTCAGGGATTCCTACTTCTGTTTTATTCCAATATTCTGTGATTTAAGTCTTTGAAAATTGTAATAAGAATGTACATCGTGCTTCCCACTGGCTGCTGCACAGGGTTTTTAGGAAGGCACAGACGGGACTGTACTCTAAGGGTTTCCTTAAGCAAACCCAAAGGTTTTGGTTTTCTTTCTTGTTGTTGGTTTATTGATGGGAGATGCCCAGTACGTCGATTCATCGCAATGTGGAGAAGGAAGGGCTCTGAAGTCTCCGTGCTGGTCTCTCCCGTTGGATAGCGACTTCCCTCACAGGGCAGTGTGTCTCTCGAAGGGCTGGATTACTCTAGAGGCAAGACCACGCATTCCAGGTATTTGGAGCAGGGATGACAGGGACGTGAGGAAGAACAAGGCCTGAAGAGGGACCCCTCTCAGACGAGGGCACACAGCACTTTCAGCTCCAACCCCACCACTGCTGAACCCTTTCTGGAAGCAGGAGACAGAAAACAGGCCATGCACAGGTTTGTCTTCTTCAGAAAAGAACGCAACTCCAAGCTGTTTTCTGAACGAGATTCCAGGGGAGGAAAGAGGGACAACCTGGCAGTAGACAGCAGGACTTGTATGACAGAAACGCCACCTGAGGGAAGTTCAGTAGACAGCACTCTTAAATACAGCCCAGCACTAGTCAGAAAAGCCTTCAAGGAGGAGGTGGCTTGTGAGCCGTCCTGTGAGGGAGAAGGAGTGTGAGAACAAGAAGACGGAGCTGAGACGGTATGGAGTGGAGCTGTGCCACAGGTAATAGGGCTAAAATCACCCTAGGCATCTGTTTAAAATGCAAGCCCCAAGGCCGTACCCCAGAGAGGGAGGGAGAAGGTCTGCCCAGAGCCCAGGGACTGGAAAGCCTCGGGACCCCACGGGAGAAGGCGCTCCGGCGACAGGCATATGGAAGCTGAGGAAGGCTGGGTCAGGTCATTGTGAGGACCTCGGTTTGCTTTACACGCTCGATTGAGAGCAGGTCTTGTAAATTCAATCCCTACGGGAATCAGGCTGGTCCACGCAGTGAGTGAGGTTGACAGGATACACGTAGACGTGTAAACACCGCCTCTTCCTACAGCCCAAGGAACAGCAGCCACTTCCCTGCAGCCATTACTGTCCCTCAGGAACATGTGCCCAGGGCGCCAGGGCTTTCCAAAGAGAAGCCTGCAACCCGGCTTTTCCATAAATCCTCCTCCTCCGATGATGCAATAATGGATTAAAATGCCACGAGCACCCAACAGTTCCACGGGGGCCACTAGCTGGCAAGATCAGAGGGGCAGAATCAAATCTTATTGTGTGTGGACTTGAATGATAGATCAACGTATTTCTTCCGGTAGACCGTGGAAAGTATTGTGAGGTTTGGGAGCCAAGAAGGGAGCTGGACAAGAGTGCCTAGGGAGGTTCACAGGGCTGCTGAGGACCTTGGGATGCAGTGGAGGATGGAGGGATGGGCCTTGGCCGGGAGAGGGTGGCAGGCTCCCCCGCTGTGCAAAGGGGACGAATGAAAGGGAGGATGAAAGATGCTGAGACACGAGTGAGGAGATACGACTGGCTGTGGGAGGAGGAGGGAGAATCAGCCAGAGTTCTCTAGGTCTAAATACACGCTACCTCTAATCATCCTTATTCTTTAATGCGCACTTATGATTCCGTTTCATTCATTCTGCAAAAAGATCATTTAGACTGCATTCTACTCCACGGGGACATTGACAGTCATTTCTTTAAGGGAGAAAAAAAGAAGCACAGACAAAATATTTTATAGTATCTATAATAAATGCAAAGAAATCAATACAAACAAAACTCGGCTTTAGCAAACTGTACATACATAAATATCTTTTTTTTTTTTTACTATAACATTCAACTTTTTTTTTCACATAAATCCTTCCATGATTTTATTTATTACATCCAGTTTTTCTTTATACTTTTAAAAAAAGTGCCTTTTAGATTTACAGCTTGTGCTTCTAAAGCAAAGGTTAGAACATCATGCCCCAAAGGAAAACAAGGTAAAAAGAAAGCTGCCATATGAGCTCTCAAAAACGGTATGTTACAAGGTTCTACAAGCTCTTCAGCACTGGTTGGTTGGCAGATTGTCCGCACTGACGTGGCGCTCGGGTGGCGTCATTTATTGGATGGACGGGCACACCGTGGGAAAGCTGCCCGGATGGTGTACTGAAGTCCTGGGCGTGCACACAATGGGCCCAGGGCCCCAAATACACGTGTCCAGGAAATGCTGGAGGTACTTCATTTCTTTAGTACCGAGGCTCAGAGTTCCAAATGATATTTCTCCCAAACTTTCTGTCTTTTATTTGCTCTCCTCCTTCATGGTTTATCATCCACCTCTGAAGCCGTGATCTGGATACGGGCTGAAGTCGCCACACCACAGGCTTTGCCAACATTCAGGTCCTCTTTTGCTAGTTGGGGATGGCTTTGGGGCGAATCCTCCCTTTTCTGCCAGCACCGCACCGCTGCGGACAGCGTCCGCGTGGTTCAGAGGGGAGGAGGGCCGTTGGTGTATCTGAGCATGGGGTGGAATGACCGGGCAAAGTTGTTGGAGAGGGCACAGCTGTAGTCTTCCTCTGACATCGGCACGAGGCAGGCGAGCCCGATGAGGAGCAGCAGGAGAAGCTGAAGTGGAAGGGCCGCTCGGAGCACTCTGGACAGGAAAGTCCGGCCGGACCGAGCTGGCCTGGGCTCAGAAAGGGAGGAATCGGAGCCACCTTTTATGGACCTGAGAGAGGAATCGACATAAATAACTCAGATATCTCACGTGTTGGATGGATGCTGCTTTTAGCTCCCTCACCTTCCTGGAAGCTAAAGGACCATGCCAAACACAGCCCAACCTGGCCATTAGCTGCCCGCCTTCCGCAGTGTGCCCATCTCCCCACCACCAAATGAAGAGTTGCCTGGAAACTGTACTGATGAAAAATTAACATTTAGTCAGTCAAAGAAAGGTAACTAATTGAGTTCAAATTCCACCCCTTAATTTGGTAACACATTTTCCATCAACAAAGATAATGGCTATATACACATTCTACCAGAACGAATTAAGTCGATCCAGGGTAATTAAAATGTGAATATTTGATGCATTTTTGGGTTAAGTCTACCAGGAGCACCGTTAGCCAAAATTAGTTGCTGTCAGAATCATATGAAGTATCCCATCTAGTCCTCCTGGATGTACCAAAATCCATGCAGTAAGGAGAACAGCCCCAGTCATTTTGCACAGACCCATAAAGCCCAATGAATTTCAGAGTGTACCCTGGTTTCATCTTGCACTGAACCAGCACCTGGCCCTGACACGAGTGGGTTCCGAGCTGTGTGAACAAGGGCAGCAGGGGAGCCGGTGTACAGAACATTGGTGTCGAATGACTCAGATCCTACGCTGATCCTATTTTTTATTAGCTGTGACTTCGGGAAAGGGACACAATTTTTTTCTGAGGAGGACAGATAGTCATCTTGTAGGCTCCTTCTCCTCCAAGTTCCGTGTTTTCCTATCTACATTTACACCTTCCTAGCTCCTAAACTGTGCATTCGCGATGAAGCGTGAATTTCAGATTTCACCAGAAAGGCTGCCTGTAAAACAGTGAATATGGAGGCTGGTTCTGGGTGGAGTGCCACCGTTTTTCCTGTGTGAGCATCCTTTAATGTTTTGTTTGGTTACTCGTGGAAAGGATGCAAGAAATGTTGCTAACAAGAGGCATTTTGTACACACACACACACACACACACACACACACACACACTATACTGCAAGAGCAGAAAGAATAGGTATATTAACGAGGCACATCCCCCCCACACCTAGTACACATTCTCTAATGGCACTAATGTCACTAAGGATAAGGAGATTGAATGTGAGGCCACTGGAGAAATAGGAAGGTGTGACAACAGTATTGGCCACTCCGCATGTTTTTCTTGTAAGAAAACACTAAGTCTCCGGCTGGACTACTCAAAACTCCTTTATTAAACCATCGAAGAAGAATGGCACACAAATAGCCTGGCCCTCTGGAAGCTGCTCGCAGCATGCACCCCACTGTGCTTCTAGCACATGTAATGAAAAAAACAAACAAATCACTGGCCTAAACTGGGACTGAGTTTCTTTCTGAAGCTTACAACTAATGGCTGTGTGACCTTGAACAACTCACTTCACCTCTAAGGGCCAGCCTCTTACTCAACCCCTTCCAGGGAGACTCCACAGTCTTCCAACTTGCGAGGTCCATGTTTTATACATTTTATGTCCTCGACTAATTAGTCAGTGTAAACAGTCAGCCAACTGAGAGGCCACAGGAGTTCAATCACCATCTAGTGGTCAAACTGATTAACTGCCCTGATGCCAAGACCAACGAGTTATTCCCAATGAGCTGAAGAGGACAGGTGTCTATTTTCTGAAATACAGCAGAGAACAAAAGAAGAATGTCACATACCTATTAATGGAAGGGTAAAATAGGAAATTCTTGAGTTTTCTAATGATAAAATATTCATGTTGAGAGAAGGCCTTAGAAAGTACATAAGCCATCTCCTAATTTTGTAGGTAAGTTGCTAAGGACAGTCAACATTTATTTTTCTAATTACTAGGCAATGCACTACGCATTTATCTTGGGTTCTCTCACGTGACCCCCAGAAGAGTCCTCCGAGGGCTTGTTACCTTCATTCTATAGCAGAAATGCAGGGTTCCAATTTCCCTGCCTACCACACTCTCTGCAACGATTCTGTCCGGTGACATTAATGAAGGTCATCCAGCTTATTTGATGTCACAGGTATCTCACATATATAAGAGCAGAGGAGAATATGTGTATTCTAAAATGTTTGGAAGTGAGGGGTTTCTTCATGTTGAACATAAATGCCTCTATCGTCAGGCCTCGCAGTATTACACGGATCATCAAGTTAGTACCTGGGCAGGCGGGCATTTCATTTTCAGTTACACAGCCTTGGCCAAGCGACATCGTCTCTCTGGTCTGGCCTTCAGTGTTCTCATTTGCAAAGAGGAAGTGTGTGTTAATATCTTAAAATCTTTTTGGCTCTGACAGTGTGTGAATTCAGTGGTTTGCCTTAAAATGTCTTAAGAAGGATGGGATAGTTGCCCATGAGCTCTGGGTTGAAAGTTTCTTTATGACATCTTTCCCTTACAATGTGCCCTGGCAAACAACCCGCCCCACCTGTCGCTGGAGAAATAATAACCCAAGCACAAAGGAGAGCTCCATGTTTCCTCACTATTCAACATGTAAATAAAACGAGAGAGGTTTCTGACTTCTTTTCTTTAGGAAACACGCAAGGACATTAGTGATGGCTAGTTTATGCATATAACGGACAAGACAATCTGACGGACAGAACTGAAGAGACCCTGCTTGTCAATTATTAGCTCCTTTGCGCAATCAAGCCTAAGGTCAACATCAAAACAGAGGGTGCCCACTGACTAGTCCACTCCTGAGAACAAGTGGAAAGGTCACCGTCTTCGTGAGATGGGCTCACGTGTCCTAGCGTCTGTGGAAGGACATGGAGCATTTAACAGCATCAGAGCATTCCTTATTAAAACTTAATTATCACGCGCCCTCTAATGTTGCAGAGTGCCTCCCGAAGAGAAGTAATGGGCTGAGATAGGGACAAAGAGAACACACAGCCCTCGGTGAGCTTCCGTGCACTTGACTGCTCTTGGAAATGCTCGATTCATCTGCTGAGAAAATGCCACTCCCTTGGGGCAATACTCAGGGTTTCAGCATGACCAAAGTTTTAAATCTTCTAGTGCCAGCAGGCTAATGATACCCGGGTAAAAGAGTGCTTTTAATATTTATCTATTGACCTAAAATCACCCCAGTTTCAAGAGTCTTGGGAAATTGGACAAGAAAAAGAACAAAGACACTAGTCACTCATCGCTCTCCAGTGGCCTTATTACATAAACAGATGCCAGTTTGCAAAGGAAAAAGTTAAATGTGTGGACTTATTCAAGGAAGTTAGTCAACGGAGAGATTTCAGATAATTCAGCCCAGCAAGAAAGTGCTTATTCTCATAAGTAAAATACTTATTTTATTATTTTTCTCACTCCCCCTGCTTATTCAAATTTCTAGGTAAATAGCCTCACCACTGTGGCTTAGTGGATTGAGCATCGTCCCATGGACTGAGAGGTCCTGGTTTGATTCCTGGTCAGGGCACAAGCCTGGGTTGTGGGCTTGATCCCCTGTAGGGGGCGTGCAGGAGGCCGCTGATCTATGTTTCTCTTTCTCACATCGATGTTTCTATCTCTCTCCCTTTCTCTCTCTCTAAATAATCAATAAAAAGTATTTTTAAAAAGTGTTAGGTAAATGGTTGCCAAAGAGTTGTTTCATCTTTTTCCCCAGCACACATACAGTTGTATAAAAAGGCTGGTGAGGGAGGAAGTCATACATCACAACACACCACACAAAAGAAAGCATGACCAAGAGATGGGGGAAGCCTGACCAGCATGCACAGAGAGGGCCACTCATCTCAAACGTTCTACACAACGAAGGGGAATCAAATGGGCTAATTCTGCGCACACATCATTCAAACACAAAAGCAGCTCGCAATTCATTCTGTGACTTGTCAGCTAACCCTGGCCGTACGGTAACAGGAATTTACTGCGAGGGATTATCCAGCTTGTGTATGATCGTGCTGCCTGCTCTTGGGTTTGGCTGGATTTAGCCTTTTCTCCCGGGAGCCATTCCTGATGTACTGACAGTACTCTCGAAGATGTGCTGCATTTCCCAAAGTGCCTGACAGTTCTCGGGAAACACTGGCGATGCAAACCTCAAACAGTGTAAATGAAACAAATTGGAGCCTCACCCTGTGGCTGTCCTCAGCCCTGGCGGGGGCCTGTCCTACAAGCAAGACTGTTTTCGGCTAAGGCTCTTTGAATAAACAGATCCCCAGACTGGAGTCTGGAGGAAAAGATTTTCCTTTTTTTTTTTTTTTTTCACAAGAAACTGAAGAGTGGTTTCAGTGACAGCTGCAGAAATCCCACTGTGCTGGCTTCAGGGTATTTGGCTACCTTGAACACATTTTAAAACGAGGTGTTCTGTTCCTCCCTTTCAGTGTTCCAGCCAGTCACTTGCCACTTCTCATTCTGTCTGAGTTCTCCACGTAGAAGGCGCCAGAGAGCAAAGGTGCCCTGGGAAATTCTGCATTTCACAACTCTGAGCTTTAGAATGAAGTTATCAAGCCACTCTAAGGCCACAGAGAAATGATTCCTTTGCCTTGCTGGAAATTAGAGTTAAACCTTCCCATTTATCAATTTCAACTAATTGGCAGTAGAGTTTTGAAGTGTTATTAAAGATCAGGTTAGATCGTTTCAAGTCAAAAGTGGAAAAAAAGTGCCAGGTAGACCATCATAAACGTTGCTTTGAAAGCATGCGTCTTAGATATCTTTCATCTCAAAAATAAGGAATAGTTATTATAAATGTAGGCACAGACTTTTTTCCAAATGTTTATAATTTTTTCTTTCTTTTCTTTTTTTTTGGTACGTGCCCCTAGCAGAAACTGAACCTGGGACTCTCTGGTCTGCAGGCTGATGCTCCAACTGCTGAGCTAAACCAGCCAGGGCTCAAATGTTTATAATTTTAAGGAGTCTTGGGGAGCTTCTTGTAATTGATTTCGGGAATCTCTTCATTCTGACACACTGTATGTCTGTTAATGGCAGGGACCATATTGTATTAATTTTATAGGCCCAGGGCCTATACATTGTAGCATTAATCCATATGTGGGCTCAGAATATTATGTAAGAAGACACAGAACAGTGACCAAAAAAATCAAACTGAAACATATAACAAGCAAACAACTGACATTATCAGTATCTGATTTGAAACAACCTAAAGGATATAAGAACCTCTCCCTTCAAACTAACAACCAGTTTCTTCCAACTCAGCCTCTCTCCTCTCTTGGGAGAAGACATGTCTAACATTTTCCCTCTGCAGCTCGCTGTGGTCAAGATTCTCAACTGTTTGTGCCTCTGCGGTGACCTTTCAAGTTTTCTGGACCAGTGCAAGATCAAACACGAGGTACTCTCAAGTCCCGGTGCAAGGGAGCTGTGACGGCCTGCATGGCGAGTGAGGTTAATTCTTTCCCCGCAGACTCTGCATTCCATTGTCAGGCTTGGGTGCACCCCAGACAGAGGTGCCAGGGAGTGAAGAAGTCCAGGAATGTTCAACCACAACCTGTCTGGCAAGGTGTTTGATGAAGTCTGCCATTCAGGCAGAGATCGTTGGAATTCCAAGCCCTCTAAGCAGCAAAGTGAACTGTGCTGTGTGCTCAGAGAGAGGTTAATACACATGCTGGACAGAGCAGAGCTGAAAGGTGCCTGGTGGGTGTCACCGCAAGAATGTCTGTCCCAGCCGCCAAGCCCTGTTAGGAGACATGTTGTAGCACTTGCTGCCTTAAGAAACAGTGCCTCTGACATCTTCAAAAAAACCTGGGTGGTGGTCTGGAATAACTGGGCGGGGGGCAGATTGATACAATATTTGGAAACCCATAGGTGGTTGCTATTGGTGTTGCATAATAACATAACAGCTTCCCCCCTCTCATTACCATTATTTATGTCAACCAAGGAATTGGTCTCTGGTACCCTCAAAGGAATGCTGTGGGATACTACACAGAAATATGCTCATAGCACACTGGCAACTGATGTGGAGAAGATGATCTGTCTACAGCACGATTGTTTTTTCTTATAGGGGCTTGAAAAAGCCTCAGAGCACCTGCAGAGGTCCAGCGTGACTCTCATTCCCATTTCCTTGTTGATATTTTGTTGTGGACCAAAAAACCCCACCAAACTGTCTCCAGAGTCTGCGGTGCTGCGCTCGCTCGCCCCCACCCTCCTTCCAGGAACCTCGATCCCGGCTCAGGGCTGATAGGTTTCCCGAGGGGCAGACTGCGCTAACAGAGAACTGCGAGGGACCGGAATGGAAAGTCAGCTCCGAGGACGGTGTTTTCGTGCCCAGACGCTGTCTGGGGAAGCAGGCACTGGTCATGACAGGGCAGGGCGCACAGACATCACACCAGCAACAAAGCAGGGCAGCGCTGCTGACTGCAGACACAGGAGCTGCGGGAGCCAGTGCGAAGCAGAGTGGGGCGTGAGGAGCTCTGGGCGGGTGCCCGGGCGGGGGCGGGGGCGCTGGCTGTCTCCAGCCCAGAGTGAAAGAGCTCGCCAAGTGTCAGGAAGGTGAGTGACTGAGTGGGCGGGCTGAAATTTCAGGGTAAGCGGAAGAGAGAAGGTGCTTATAGATTTTAAATATTACCAAATTAGGACTTGCCATTTGGAACATCCCAAACCCACAATCTGGATAAAACACGAAAATAAAATAAAAAAGCCGGGGATGTTAGTATATTTTATTCAGATGTGTGGGTTCCGGGAATGGTGAAATAATTCATTGATCGATTACCTGTCTTATTGTAAAATCTAGAAATAAAGAGGATGATAAAAGTCTGCCATGACTCAAATAGCGGCTACGTTATCCGACGTATGGAATCCTAGGTGCGCACAGAATACCACTGGATGCAAAGCACCAGGTGGCCTAGGTTGTATTCAGCAAAGTTTTGGTGGGGTCCAAATATCTCACCATCTGAGATGCACTTGCACTTTCCACTTAGAAAAATCTCTGCCAATTTATTCAGAGAGGGTGTGCACCAACACGGGTCCTTTCTCAACTTCCCCGAGGCACACCCGAGACAGGCCTACCGAAATCATGGGCAATTTCCATCATCCTCTTGCAGTTCTAGAACAGTGTGGAAACCAGGAGAATAAGGTACCTGCTGTGTGGACTGTTGACAGAGGGTCCAGGCTGGGAGAGGCTACATGGGCCTCGTGGCTGTTTGCAATGAACAGGGGTAAAGAAAGAAGAATGTTCAGTCCAGGCAAATAAAGACAAGCTACCGATGAAAATTAAACTAAAAGTGCAGCGAAGGAAAAATAAATCCAACGGCATGATCAGTACCCATGATTAAGGAAACTGGCTTTTCTTGTGTGGAAGAAGTTGAATAAATTTGCATCGATGTTATTAGTCATTGGAAGAACATCAATTGCGGTTTGGAGGTCCACACCACAGAGGGTATATTTTCCCCCACTTTTCATGGTAGAAACTGAAGTGACTCATGCTAGCCAAGCATCTCTGTATATTTTCTCACAATAAAAATAAAGTTCAGCCCGGCTGGTGTGGCTCGTGGACTGAGCTTCGTCCCATGGACTGAGAGGTCCCGATTCGATTCCCAATCAGGGCATATGCCCGGCTTGTGGGCTCGATCACCAGTAGGGGGCGAACAGGAGGCAGCTGGTTAATGTTTCTCTCTCATATTGATGTTTCTCACGTCAATGTTTCTCTCTCTCTCAAAAAACAAATTAAATAAATAAATAAATAAATAAATAAATAAATAAATAAAAATAAAGTTCAGCCCTGGTCAGTGTGGCTCAGTTGGTTGGGCATTATCCCATACACCAAAAGGTTGCTGGTTCAATTTCCAGTCAGGGTACATACCCAGGTTGTGGGCTTGATCCCTGGTAGAGGGCGTGTGGGAGGCAGCCGATCAATATTCTGCACTCACATCGATGTTTCTCTCTCTCTCTCTCTCTCTTTTCCCCTCTCTCTAAAAATCAATAAAAATATTTAAATAAATAAATATAAAGTTCAATATACCATATTTTTTTCTATCTTTTAGAATACCGAAACGGTACTAAAATTCTTGATAGATAAACAATAATAACAATGGTAATATGAAATTGTTCTTTGTAGAGTGGTGAAGACCCAGCAAGGAAAATACTCCAGTTCAATAAAGGCTAAAATTCAAATGGAAAAGCCAGTGTTCCTTCACATTCTTAAACTAGGATCTACAGGAAACTAGTGAATGCAGTAAAAAAAAAACAAAAAACAATCCTAAAGAAAGGTCATAACATTTATCAGCATAGAACTTAAGTGTTTATCACAAAAAAATTACAAATGAAATCAATACTTCTACAAACTAAGGAAAATGGAATGATGATAAAAATGAATATAATCATAAAGCAGGACAAAAAAACAAAAGAACAAAAACAAGCTTCTAGTTACACAGAGAAATCAAGGTATAGAGGGGTAGCAGGGGTCGGGTTTGCTTCTGTGTGCCAGTGAGGCAGCCCCCCAGGCCTGGGGGATGAGTCCCCTTAAGCTGTTGCCATTGGGGGGTACACAGTTGCTGAAAACCTTCAGGACCACTCAGGAGCTTCTTTGATTGAGAGTCAACAGATCCTCCACTTATCTGGTCAATTCAATGGCCTTATGGACACTTTTGTCCACCTCTGGCTGAGGCACCCGTTCAGTGGAGCTTTTCTTTTAGGGGGACGATGGCAGTGGTGGTTTGAGGGGAGGAGCCACTGAAGGGACCAGGGAGCATCATTCTGGAAGATGGCCCTTGGAGCAAGAAAAATACCGTGTCTCCCTGCATACCAACCACACGCTGAGCCCTGACTCTTTTGCAAAACAGAATCACTCTTTTCCATTCCTGAGTGCAGGTGGCCAGAGCAGGTGGAGGGCTGAGGAGTCAGTGCTTCACTGTGTCACTGTGTGACAACTCTTCTGTATGGGGACTCCTGCTTTGCAGTGGGGAGAGCCTGCAGACCCTGGTAGGTACAGATACTGCCATTCCTTAGTGTCCCCTCCCACGGGCCAATGACCAGTGGAAAGTTACCGTTCTCTGTCTGTTTGGGGTGCTTCTTCCTGACGCAGGACTCACAGATCCCGAGGTGTCCAGTTCATCAGCAGAAGACCAGGAGGACAAATCCTATGCAGGAAATAGATTCTTTGGATGACTCCATGTCCCAGAGCCATGATGGCTCTGAAACACACAGTGTATTTCCCACCCCATCCCCGTCCATCCCCCATGAAAATCAAACCATTCATTTCTTGGGAAAGATAGAATCAGACAGTTACAATAAAATCGGATCCTAACTCTTCAAGTGCATTAGGCTTTCCTGGCTATTTGTCCCTTTTGGAAAGTACATCTACAGGACTGTTATTACTGTGTCACTCGTAGCTTTATTATTTCACAGTGACATGCATGAGTCGAAGTGGAGGAGGTGAAGGATCGTGCCTTAGAGCTGCGGGTTGCTCAGGCCAGAGAGAACCAATTCATTTGAGTTAGGAATGAAAGAGTCACCAGGAGCCTTTTAGCATCAAAGACATTGTATTGTTTCCTGCACAGCTGTTGCCTACAATAGACTATTCTTTGACATTCTCAAAGGAGGGCAGAGTGCTTGTGTGTTCACAACTGAATGAAGTTTTACCAAGCCTCTCTGGACCTGCAAATGCATTTCCCCAAACCGACACTACTACCAGGACGCAGTAGACCGAAGGGAAAAAACTAACAAAATAAATGAGCAGAGGACATTTTCTATGCCTTAATTGCTGTTCACGTCAGGAGGATTCAGCCTCCTAGGTTGAATCATATGCAACGATAGGTTGTGATTTATCATAGCTTTGGTACAGAAAACGTGTGAATTCTGAACTAAACAGGGTAAAACAAAATGCCACAGTCGTGGTGGCATCAGGTCAGCAGCAACAAGTACAGGAGGTCTCGTGGATGTGGCAGAAGCAAAAGCACTGTCCTATTATAAAACTCCGTAAGTCCCTTTTTTATTTTGAGGCAGGACTCATAGGAGCCGGGACAGAGTGCTGACAAGCACTACCTTCAAAGACTTTCTAAAATGAATAACGTGGATGCTTCTTTGGTATCCTGTAAGAAACGCTACACAATGCTGTCTGCTGGGAGCTTACCTGCTGACTGCTTGACATGTCCAATAACTTCTCCAGCTCCTTGAGGTGACGACCGACCTCCTTCAAGAGAAGTTTGAGCCGATTTCCAATCACGTGGACTTTTTCTTTGGCTTCTAAACAGTCTGCGCCCTCAGCATTCACCAGCAGTTGGTGAGACATGTCTTGCAGTGAGGCCACTTTGAGCTGGGATTCCAGTAGCTCCTGCCTTATTTGCTACGTGTACAATAAGAAATATTTCTCTAAGAATTTCTGATCATTGGAGAAAGTCTCTCCAGGGCAGAATGACATCACTTGAGCTCACTGGGCAATCCCACTGAGCATCCGAGTGCTGTAGTCACACAAGGAAGGACACAGCTGCCCACGGCATCTGGGAACCAGGGAACTGTGTTCTAATCCTGTCTCTGTCAAAACGTTCTGGAAGACCCCTGAACCTTTCTGATGGGCGTTCTCTCCTTTGGCAAAATGACGATACTATTTCCTGCCTGGTCCACAGTAAGTATTCTTGGAGGGTTCAAATTAGTAAATCTATGTGGAAGTACTTAAAATACAAAGTATTATGCAAATAAGATGTAAGATATATATTTTTAAACAGAAGAGTAAAACATTACCATAAATATAGCAAAACTCAAGTATGTCTAAGTACGCTCAGATATCTGTTCAAGGTTTTTAAAAAGATAAGTGGGTGATTGATCATTCACAACTTAAAGTCTGAGGTCAAAAGTGCAGTGAAAATGCACTCACAGAGCTATTTTTTCTTAGATTCTAAGACCTTTACGTTACTGAATTAAAAGCTACCAATTCTGTTAGTTAGGTTAGCAAGTGTTAAATGTTAAGAAATAACATTTTAAAAATACAGAAAGCTACAAAATTCAAGTCATTTTCTCCTAATGGAATGTAAATCTGCTTCTTTATCGTCTATAAAGTCAGTTAAGTAACTACATTATGCTGTCCACAATTCTTTGTATGAGAATCTACACAGAAATTCTGCAAGCTTCCTTTTGAATTTAGTGCTCGAAAAGTTTCTCACTCCTGGAGAACTGATATGCTTTCTTTTTGTCAGATAATGAAAACAAGTGAACTCATCACATTTCCCTTTCTGTCTTAACTTTCAGAAAAGTTGGTGGTAAAGTGAATGGTGGATTTGGTTCACTTAATCCCTCCTAAGAAGCCTTAATGCTCTCTATTTTATTTTATTTTTTTAAATCCGGTTTTATTGATTTTAGAGAGAGAGGAAGGGAGAGAAAGATGGAAACATTGATGAGAAAGAAACCTTGATGGGCTGCTTCCTGCATGCCCCCACTGGGGATTGGGTCCCCAACCTGGGCATGTGCCCTGACCAGGAATTGAACCAGTGACCTCTTGGTTCATGGGTCGACACTCAACCACTGAGCCACATCAGCTGGGCAATGCTCTCTATTTTAATAGTTGTAATGTCCTTTTATTATAAACCACCTGATCTACTTTGGGGACATAGATGTAACAAACACAATTTAAATAAAAAATAAGTGTAATTCACCAAAGACCTGTTTTAATAAAAATGAGTTAAGATGAAAACAGCTAAGACCTCAACTGAGCCACGACTTCAGAACCAGATTCTAGAGCTAGTCGATGTCATCTTCTGCACTCGTCTGCTTCACACCAATTGGAAACCGTAAGAAGCAAAGTAAAATTAACTTGGAGACCACAACTTAAAAGGTAGACAAACTTACCCCTGACATTCCTTTTCTGTGAATGAAATGGCTCGCTGCTAAAAACACCAGAGGCTGCCGGAGTTCACCCCTCTTACCGTAAGCTGTTTGTGATGGTCCTGAAGTATTTCCGCATCGAGGTGAGAATTGATGGGGACAATTTCATTTTTCCTTCTGTCGATGTTCTCCAGCATCAGAAGCAAACCATGACTCATTTCATGAAAATCCTAGGAAAAAAATACACAGTAGGAAATATCTCGAATGATACAGTCTTCTTTCCCCTCACGGCTCACATCTCTCCTCTCTAAACTGCCACCACTGGCAAAGGTGCGTTGCTTTTACGATCTTAGACACCCCTCCTTTCTGAGGAAGGTGCTTGCCCTGTTGAAATGATCTGAGTTCCCATTCTTACCTAAAGCATCTAATTTATTAATTGAGGGAAAATTTAGACATAAGAAAAATTGGTTCAAAATACAAAACACGAGAGACATTTCTAGGGCTATGATGTAGTTTGGAAGGAAGCAACTCTGCTCACCTCTCTTCTCCCTGAACTCAAATCTGGCCATCTTTTAAGGCCTAAATCCAGTCCCATATGTCAGTCATCCATCCATCTGTTTATTCACTTATTCAACGAAGAGTTCCTGAAGATCTCCTATGTGGACACTGTACTAGGAGTGGGTTGCAGGGTTCACACAACAGCTTGGGCACTTGCTTTGGGGGACCGGGCGCTCTTGGGGCACATATTACCCTGGAAAGCAGGCTTTGCATCCTGAAAGGGCTTCTCTTCATGTTCAGAATGCAGCCCAGCCTCCTGGACAGGTCTCGCAAGGCCTGCATGACCTCATTCCTGACCACCTTCCCGATCTTTTTGATCACTCCCTGACTCTCTGACCGCATTCTGATCCCTCTGTCCTGAGACACACCAAGCCCTTTCCATTTGTTCTATCTCCTTCATGGAAACATCCTTCTAGTGTCAGCTCAAAGAACTTCCCTGACCACCCTCCCAAAGTGGCTTTTCTCAATGACCCTTACCAACATCTATAAGTATCATGGTTAACCATTTGATTGCCTTTCATGGTCTGTTTCTCCCACAAAAGGAGAGGCTGTGCTGTAACTTGCCTGCTTAGTGCAGTATCGGCCAGACAGTGGGACTTGACCAATGTGGTATGAATGAGTAAGTGTTCGTAATGCTCACTTTGATGCTCAGAAAGCTGTCTTCCTATGTGCTCAGGAAATAGCCGTTGAATGAATGAATGAAATAAATAAATGAGCAGAAGAAGAGATGGTGGGGCTGAGATAAATGTGTGGGAATGGTCTCTTGTCAGCTGGACAGAAGATGGGGTCTAGGTGCTTTGACCTCCTGTCCACGTGTACAAATTCTCCAGCAAAATAAAAAGTTTGGGCACAAAGTTATCACATTCCTATAGTGACTTTGGGGAGCAGCTCCATCCCTCTAGTGACCTTGACAAATGAAGTCACAGACTGAGCACCACTGCAAATGTTTGACTCGAGAGCACGGCCTGCCCCAAGCCCCGAGCCCTCCGAACCTGGCACTGCATCAGGGCGCCCTGGAGCAGGCCCCGCCACTCCTCCAGCAGGGAGCACACCCGGTCCCAGCGTGCGTTCATCTGGGACAAGCGGTCCTGCAGATCCCGGCTCTCCTCGCTGCCGGTCCGGGTGAACTCGGCACTGCACAGGTTGATGGAGAGGATGATGGCTTTGCGGTGGTCCACCGCTTTCTGGAGCTCCTGGAAAGAAGAACAATTACACAAGGACAATCATGACAAACACGTTAAGAAAACAGCGTAAGACCTTTGGAAATGCTTCACTCAAATAAAAAGATCCATTAAGTAAAACGGGCCGTAACAGGATGGCTAGATAAGATATGCTGAGTTCACACACTGAGAACCACGCTGCAGAAACGGAGTAGGTGTACACTTGACAACACGAATGGGTCTCAATAAAACACGGTGTAGCGTGGAAGAGTCAGAAACAGAATGACACGTGCAACGCAACAGCATTTGTGTAATTTGAAACACACGCGCGCACACACAAATCTACTTTTTAATGAATGCATAGGAACAAAGAATACTCATTAAATATTTCAGAATGGTTGCCATGGGTTTGAGGAATGAGGATTAAAAACCAGTCAGGGAGAAAGGATACATAAATTAAATTAAGAGGAACTTTGCAGGAAGCAACCATGACCCCGTGCAATAAAATAAGGAGTACGATTGACTCAACCCACAGCATGGGATTTCAACAACACAAAACAAATCCGGGCTCCGACCACTCTGAGCAGCAGAAACGAACTTTCTGTTCTAGTGTAAGAATCCCATTTCAATAGACCGGTGGTACTCAAAGTTCTGTGCGTAAGAATAAAAGGGGAGGCTTGATGAGAAAGCAGATTCCCAGGCCCTGGCCTCCAGCTGTTCTGACTCCATAAGCCCAGCCACCGGCTGAGGACACTGCCTATGTCACAGGCCACCTTCTTGTAATGGTTAAGAGAATGAACTGGGTATTTCATCAGCTAACCAATTTCGTTTGATTACACACACACACACACACACACACACACACACACACACACACAGGCAGATACACAGACACATGGAGACACGCACACACACAGACACTACACAACTGATTTTTTACTGTGTGCATTTCCTAAAAATCTAGAACTAAATTCCAGGAACCTGAGCACTTGATCACATATTAATAATTGAATAGCTGGGCACTGTTTAAACATCCCCAGGGTGAGCGATCCTGAAAATCATATCTACCCAGGCTACATTTTCTTACAATTTCTCACTTTTCTGTGATGTTTCCGCTTGCCTTGATTTTATAATTTTCAATAGTCTTAACATACTAAAGATAGATTCAACCACAGAGACAGTACAGGATCAAGAGATGCTGTGGCAGGACACTTGGTTATTCCACAGATTTATTCTGGGAAAACAGATAGGATTCTGGGGACAGGTGCAGGGGAGGGGGGCTTTTCTGGTCACCCAGGCTGATGGTCAGTCTCACTTCTCCACCGGAATCTCACTTAGGTCTCAGACTCCAACTAGCATTTGCTTCATCACCTTTACAAGGAATTTCATTTTAAATCAGCACGGCCTTACGTTTTCCCAGAGAGAAACTAAAGGAATTTCAGTATTCTAGAGAAAAATGCATCTTACAATCCAGATCACGTAAACTGCATCTCTCATCTGACTCTTGGTCCTGAAACCGATGGGGCCAGTGTGGAGGCGCCTCTCAGGGAAGACCTTTGAACATCTGTGGGAACACTCACTTCTCTGTTCGAAGATTTAAAACACAACCACCACCAAAGCAAGCCACGAAAACATCAGCCCCAGACGAAGAGCACACACAGAAACCAGAGACACACAGAAGCAGCGCACTTAATCCGTGAGCCCAGACAGCCTGGGTAGCGATGTTCCCAGGAAGAAAACACCTTGATGTTCTCCAGACAAAAAGAATCGAAAGAGCTACAGAACAGGAACCGAGCCCTCCATCCCCGGTCTGCTCAGGAAGTCTGTGTGTGTGAATGCATTTCAACAGCTGGGCTGAGGAACACTGCTAAGAGCTAGAGATGGAATTTAAGGAAGTTATCTCGCCCTGGCCGGTTTGGCTCAGCGGTTAGAGCGTCGGCCTGCGGTCCAGAGAGACCCGGGTTCGGTTCCCGCTAAGGGCATGTACCTCGGTTGCAGTTTGTCCCATGCCCTGGTTGGTCGTGCGGGTGGCAGCCACTCGATGTGTCCCTTTCACGTCGATGTTTCTCTCTCTCTCTCTCTCTCTCTCTCTCTCCCCCTCTCTCTCCCTCCCACTCTATCTAAACAAAAAATGAAAAAATGTCCTCAGGTGAGGATAGGATAAAAAAAAAGGAAGTTATCTCGTGTACTGCACCCATACAGGAACTGTCAGGTGTTTTACGACAATTACTCCAGCTTTGTCTGGTTGTATTAATTACACGGGAAATTGCTTCTGCCACTTCCATAGTCTATTTCTGAAGTCCTGCAGATTCCAGAACGTCAAATGATTTCACTAGGTCCCCACGCACTCCCACAGACAGTCTTGGAGAGGACTGATCTACAGCTCTAGACTTGTAGAACCTGGTAATATCTCAGTTTCCCTTAGAAGAGACGAAATAGGTCCTAGAGGTACATGGATGGTTCATAAAACTTAATCGACCATTTAAAAATACCAATTCATTAAATCATACATGCTTATTTACATGGGGCTACTTCTACAACGTGGTCCATCTTCCTACCTTTTGAAACCTACTCTACAAACGCTCTGATTAGAGTCGGCGGGGGCTGGGGTGAGGGGGAGGAGAGGACAGCATTCCTGCGCCCTTCTGCTGACGATGTCCCCACGGCTGTATCACAGTGACACAGCTGCAGCTCGTGGCTGCCCCGCCCAGGCCTCCCACGTGGTAGCTTTCCGTCTGGCTGCTCTGCGGGCCAGGCCAAGGGCAGTTTACCTTGAGCTTCTTGATTTGGAGCTCGATGGACTGGATGTCGGTGCTGAGCTCCAGGCGCCGGAGCCGCTCCAGTTCCTCCTCCGTGGCCCCCAGCCAGGTCCAGATGTTGTTCAGGTCGGAGCCGAACTGCTGCCACTTCTGGAGGTTCTGTTTCATCCTCAGCTCCTTGCTCAGGGCCTGCGCCTGGATGAGCTCCCATCGGTCAATCACACCTGGCAAGACAGGGCGTGCACACAGTCGCAGGGCGTCCCCCTCCACGTGCTGTGCTTAGGCATGCGGCATGCATCGGGGCTGCCTTTAAATAGCAACAGAAAGCAAAGGAATCCCACGGGGCACGTCTGTTGCCGTCCGCTGTAAATAACAGCGTCAGGGCTGCGTTCTTCCCTTCTACATTTTTAAAGGTAAGGGAGTGAAATAACATGAGCTACGTAGGGTTTCACATTGCAAAGAGCTTTATGAAGGAACGAGCAGCAGTCTGCCTGAAGATAACATTCAATTCTGGATTTCTCTCTGCAAGATGCCTGACCAGTGATGTCAGAGACCGTGCACTGAAATAGACGGGACGCAGAGAATAACAGCACGATGCTTCCCCTCCCTGGTCTGTCACAGGAGATCACGGGAACACGGAGAAGAGTTCTCAGGACAGAAACGTGTTGAATGAGGTAAGCAACACTCGGGAGCAGCAAAGGGCGTCCGAATCCCCCCTCGCCCTCTGTCTGGGGCTGAGCGGCTCACTCACCAGCTGTCTGGGCTTCAGTACTGTTCAGGTTCACAAAGCCGGGGAAGTTCTCTTCCTCCTCCTTCAGCTTGTGCTCCAGCCTCTTCACCGAGTCTATACTGCCGCTGCATTCGGCCAACAGTTTCATCTGTTTGGACACAGAAAGCAGGCCCTGTCACCAAGTTCTCACGTTCCCACGAGTCCAAGGGCGTCTGGGGGAAAAGTCTTTGTAGTTTCTCAAAAAGGACAGTGTCTGTGTTTTACTTCTCTGTGCCAGTCTGCTAAAAAAAAGGTCAAGTTCAAAAACGTGCCCCTTAAACATGAGACACCTCCATCTGTGCAGAAAGCAAAGCGTTGAGGACACACTTGGCGTATGTGCTTTTGCATGAGTCCTCAACATCTCTTTGAAAGTTATAAGTCGAGGCAGACTAGGCCCTGCCCGGGTTGCGGGTTCGACCCTCAGTAAGGGCACATACAAGAATCAACCAATGAATGCGTAAATAAGTGGAACAACAAACCAGTGTTTCTCTCTCTCTCTGTCTCTCTCTTTCTCCCCCCCTTCCTCTCTCTTTAAAATCAATAAATTAAAATAAAAATAAAGACTGACGACACCCATCTCGGACTGAAACTCAGAGTCCTCAGCTGATACTACATCACATAGTTTTCGGCGAGTTGCCCCTCATTCTTCAACTGACAAGTGGAAACAATCCTATTACCACAAATCTCAAAGGAACATTTTTTTTTTTTTTGCATTAAATAACTACAATACTTAAAATCTTAAAGCAATATTAAAACCAGCTGCTTCCTGAGAAAACTAAGCGTTAATCGGCATTAAGGGAATACATTCTAACATCAGAGGAGAGGCTTCCACTCCACATTTAGTATGCACAGTTTTCAAAAATTAAAAGAACAAATCACTTCACAGCTGCTATGCTGACCACAAAGTTATCTTTCAGAGCCTTTAACAAATCACATCGTTATTAAGTGACTTGATTACTTTTGATTGAGGTTGAGTATATTCTCAGTGATATCCGCATGGTCCTCAGGAAAACTATATTATATTTTGAAATAAGAGGTCCGCTATCATGGACGACAGTATAATAGGCCAGATTGGACAGGAAGTGAACTCGTGACTGATCACTCTTCTGTAACGGTGAGGATCTGAACATCAGCGTCTAAAACGAGAATGATTCTCTTCTCTGGTTTCAGAAAGCAGCATGTGTGAGTTATCAGGCTTTGGGAGATTATCATTTCTTTCCTTTTACTAGGCAATCTTTGGGGTTGGACACAAAGATGAGGCATGGAAGACATTTACTTTCAGAGTCCCTTGTTTAAGTCTGTGTAGGGAAACACGTGGTTCTCTAGGAAAAATTATTTGTTCAGTAACGTAAGCAGAGCAAATAAAGTCCTTCTATACTTTCCTAAGAGCTTCAGAAAAAGGAGTGGTAATATACACACTCTCTTGCCATCTTTTCCACAAATCCCTCTTGTTAGAATTGTTTTCTCCAGAATGAGCATACTAAAAACAAGACAAACACATTCCCAAGGCCATCCAGGGAATCAATAAACCCCAGAAAAGAACTAAGAAATTCCATCATAGTAATCTATTAGCTAAAATCTGCTGCTCCGAGGGGAACTGCGGTCCAAACATTATTCGCTGAATTTGGAAAAATGCCCAATCACTTTGGGAGCCAAAGCACGTTGTTGCTTGCAGTTAAACGGATCTCACTCGGTTCTCTGTGTAAAGTTACAGGCTGGTCGTTACAGTACGTTAGTGGGCCTGTGCACGGTCCAGTTTGACTCAACAGGTAACCCAATAACAGGGCTTTGTTTTTGCACATCCATGCCTGTGAGTTCAAGGGCATGGTATTTGGAGAGCTCATAAAGCCCTCGTGCCCCAGACAAATTGTTCTGGGTCACACAACCACGATATCCAGGTACTGTCTGGATCCCGGAGACCAGGATACTCACGTAGCCTCGGTAGCTGGCGTCCAGCTCCGGTCCTGTGGGAGTTTTACTGCGGATGACATCTTCAGTTCGCTGCATCTGAAAGCGGCTGTCATCCAGGGCTTCGTCCAGCTGTCGAATCTGTGACTCTAAGGCACTGGGACCCCCTGTGGTGTCAACCATAAGATTTTTTTACAAGCTTTGCACGCTTGGCATTCAAGATGTTTAAGAAATGATTCCATTTGAAGCTGTATAGAAATGGCACGTGTGGGTGATTACAAAGCAGGTTCAGTACTAATGTGCAGGTGGGTTAGAGGGTTAATGACCAGACCGATGAAGGTGCTCCGCTGAGTGCCAGCCAACTGGGTACTGAGCTCTGCAGTGGGTTCTAACAGCCCCTGGGTCTGCTCCCTTCCACGTCTGATCCCCGGAAAATCTGCATGTGGTGAGCTGTGGAAAGCCTTTCTAAAATCTTACGTGGTATCTTCTACTCCCCAATAACTACGAGACAGTGACTTCTCGTGCTCCTTCGGCAGTCACTTATCAAGCAGAAAAAGAGACACCCTCTGACTTTTCCTTCTGTATCTCAGTAGAAGACAGTGCTACTGTCGTGCCAGGTGCCGCGTCAGTCATTTAAGGCATGACTGCAAGTTAACCAAGAAGAGACTAGCTCAGGATAGGGATGTATGGAAACACCAAACTAGCAATGACTTGCTTTGGTTTAAAACTTGAATCAAAACTAGGAGCAAGCTAAGGTTTTAGCATTTCCCTCTAGGCTTGCTCTCACTCATAGCCTGGAACACCTGGCTCATTCTCCTTTCAGAGATGTAACACCATTTAGCCAAAGATTTGCATGTGTGCACGCATGCATGTGTGCGTGCGCGTGCGCGCGCGCGCGCGCGTGTGTGTGTGTGTGTGTGTGTGTGTGTGTACTGCAGTCTTTGCCTTGAACAAGAACATTGATTATCAGAGTGAAGCTAGCACAGGGTGAAAGCAGAACAAATATTAGTAAGCCTTATGATTTTTTTTAAAGACAAGGTCTTCTAAATACACCTGGAAGAGGTCTCTCACTGGGAATCACTCAGGCAGTCATCATTTCATTAATGGTACTTTGCTTCCTGTCCTTTTGCTTTTTTTCAAAATTTAAGTGTGAACTAATAACCCTGTAATTCAATATCACATCACTGTACTCAAACCCTACTCTCCACCTTCCTCCAAATTACTGATTCTGAACTACATACAGTTTGTCTAGTGCGACATTAAGCAAAACTGATTTCATTTTTCTTTCTTTAATTTTTCTTGTTTCAGGAATTGTTCTGTCCTAAAGGGGAAATCTAAGCCTTAAGATACTGTGAAATATATGTTTCATTCCAAATTATTTTATATGTGGTGAGACTTATTAAATAAAATTTACATAGACCTGAACATCTGGTCTCACTCCTTGTCTAACACGTGATCCCTGAGATCAAAAGGATGAGCAGTGGCCCGAGGTCACACATGCAGGCCGGTGGCTTGGATCAGAGCCTGAGCCCTGACTCTCTAGCAGAGGGAGGTGGGTGACCCGTCAAAGTCATGAAGTCAGGGCCACTACAATCCAACAGGGCGCTAGGCCACAAATGCTGAAGACTAGGGTTTCCAGCTCCTGTCCTGGCTGTTAATAAACATCACAGGTCTGTACTTAATGGTACTGATCACCACTGAACAAGCTGAGAGTTCTTTCACTGCTCTTGATCATTCAAATCTTACTTTTGGTCAACACCAAAAGTGGTTGTTTTGTTTTGTTTGTTTTTTGTTTTCCTGTTACAGCAGTCAGAGAAGAAGGTTCTGTCTGAACATGCTCGTGCCTCAGAGCCGTGAGGGGGACAGGACTGTGTTAACAGGGGGCTTGTTACAGGCGTGGGAGGGAGGCTCGCTTTGGCTGGGCGTGCCTACCAGAGGTATTTCTGATGGCACTTTCTGTGAGTTTTACATAGGCCTCGGGACTGTCAGGGATCATTACATCTGCAAAAAGAGCACAGTCTAAGTTGGCAGGTAAGTTCTGGAAACATTGATTCCCTTGTGGCAGGAAAACAACTTTCCTAGGGGAGAAAAGGAAGTTAGTCACAGTAGACAGATCGCTGCTGAGCACACAGGAGTGTGGGCACGCTCACCGACATTTTCCTGGAGTGAACAGTGATGAGGGCTCACACCCACTGATGAGTGTGTTTTAGGGGCTGGGCACTGTGTCAAGCACTCCTCACAGCAACCCTACAGTGAGTGGGAGAGTCATTCCCACGGTACTGGTGAGAAAACCGACATCCAGAGGAATGAAGTTACTTATCCAAGTTTCAACGGCTACTAAAGAGGCAAAAATGAAATTTCAACCCAGACACTCAGATTCTAGAGCAGAGCTGGAAGAGGCCAATGGAGACAACGTGAGCGGCACACGTAACTGAAAGCAGTGGTTCTCAACCTGTGGGTCGCAACCCCTTTGGGGGTCGAATGACCCTTTCACAGGGGTCGCCTAAGACCATCGGAAAACACATATTTCCGATGGCGATTCATAACAGTAGCAAAATTACAGTTATGAAGTAGTAACAAAAATAATTTTATGGTTAGGGGTCACCACAACATGAGGAACTGTATTAGAGGGTCGCGGCATTAGGAAGGTTGAGAACCACTGCTGTAAAGGTTTTAACAGCCACGTTCAAAAGGTAACAGGAAATAGATTAAAATGATTTTCATACTTTATTTTACCCAACCAATGCATCCAAATTACAACATGTAATCAACCTATTAATGTTTACTAGTCTTTCTTTGTGTAAGTCTTTGAACTTCATGTATTCGTGTAAGTGCGTCTGACACAGCCAATCTCAACTGCAGTCACAGCTCAGGGCTCAGCTGTCACACTGTGGTCAGTGGCTGCACAATGCACAGTGCTGCTTTAGATGGCAAACGTCTAACTATTAGATGATACTATGAGGACAAAACAGAAATGAGAGAAATCACATCTTCCACCAAGATGCCCAAGCCAGAATATCGCCTCAATCCCAGTTCTATCAATCATCAATTATGGAGGGGACTTCTTCTACTTTGTTACATCCTTTCCATTCTGTTTCTGATGCTGCTTCTTTAGTTCGGGCTACTATCCTATCTCTGCCCTGGATTATAAAGTGTGTCCATTTGGACTCTTTTCCTCCCAATGCACTTCCCTCCATATAGTATCAAGACAGGTTCTTTGAAAATATGCATCTGATCACATTACCTTCTCTTTATAGAGCCCTGCTGTGGTTCCCTATTACCTCCAGGATAAAAGCTAAACTTTTTTCCTTGTGAATAGGCTGCTTTATGACTAGGTCCTGATTTGCCTTTCCACCTCCTCTTTCTCCACTCTGTGCTTCCCAATCTAAAGCCTTGTCACTGTGGACAAACCTCAGGTGACCAGCAGTACTGTGGCTAGTCATAAACCTGGGATGGGTGCCCTCTGCTTTCCTCCTCTGTGCATTGCTGTACCCACCTGACCAACTCCTACTTATCCTTCAGGTCTCAGCTCAAGAATCCCTTCCCATTCCTCAAAGCTCCGGGTTAGTCGCCCCTTGGTTATGCTTCTCTACCTCCCCATGCATGTTAGATCCTAGCTCCAAAAGTGTCTTACTTATTATCTGTGTTCCACACTTGAGTGTAAGAAAAGGAACAGTGTTTCCCGTATTTAGCAAAGGGCTTGTTATGTAGTAAGATGTTCAATACAGTGGGGTAAATCAATGGCCATGCCAACTTTTGTACTTGATAATCACATGAATATCCCATGTTCCCTTATGCACAATTTCCCGGGTAATGGGAGAAGGAAGAAGGTAATTCTGCTGATAGGATGAGCTCTTTCTTACCTGATAAGCCAACAGCTCCCCTGAGGTAGAAATCTTTGTCTTCCTGACCCTCTTCATCCTCAGAGGGAAGAGTTCTGGACACGGCAGACTCCAGGTCACGACTGAGGTCATAGTCATGGTCCCACTCCAGGGGGATGGAGTCCACACTGGCAGGGGTGTCTCGTCCTGAGCGCTCGCTCCGGAGGGGCTGGGCGAGGGAGAGGGAGGGGTTGGAGGAAGGCTGTGGGGACCGCACGCTGTCTGCAGAGGTGTCATGCCAGTGGAGGTCTGAGAGAGCTGCAGGGTCATCCAGCTCCAGCTCCCGGTCAGAGAGGTCATGCTCATCGTCTGGTAGCTAGAAATGCAGTCAAGCCAACCTGGTTACTGCAGCGACCAGATGATCCCTCATCACGTCTCGTTCTGCCCCTTGCCAGCTCCAAGAGTTCAAGCTTATCTGGGTCACACTGCTACCTCAGTGGGGATACTTTTAAACTTTCTATCATCAAATAAATAAGAATCTTGTGATCACCTTTTAAAATGTCTTATAAATTAACCTAACAAAGCTTCAGTTTTATCAGCACTAAAATGGAAATTATTTCAAAACCTACTTTAAAGAATTGGTAGAAGGTTAAAGAAGATAATGTAAATAAAGACAACCTAGTACTGTGCTTGCAACACAACATGTACACAAGGGCACCTGTCAGGAACAGAAGGAAATCACTGACAAAATCCTCACTGGTCCTTTTTAAACTTATATCCCAGATACAAAATATATTTAATACCGAAGGTTCCATATATTCTAACAATAACATCTCGACGCTGAGATGTGATCATGGCAGCAATCAGGGAAATGGAAGAGAAAAAAAATTCAACACAACAACTTCATCAATAGAGCAACTATTTACATTGTTCACTTTCATCCCTTTGTTTCTTCTAGAAGCTTCTTTATCTTCCACAGAAGATAAGTGCCAAGTACTCTTCTAAGCCATCTATCATCTATCTATCTATCTATCTATCTATCTATCTATCTATCATCTATCTATCTATCTATCTATCTATCTATCTACCTATCTATCTATCATCTATCTATCTCATTTCATGTCCCCCAAAATCCTTTCTACAAGGTAGGTACTGTTATTAAACCAGCTTTAATAACTAAGGCAAATAACCTGCTGAAGGTTACACAGCCAACAGGTCAGAGCTGGAACTGGAACCCAGGCATTCTGGATCCAGGGTCTGGGCTCTTAGCCACTACACAATGCTGCCGAACCCCACACAATGATTTCTCTTTAGATTTAATGACAATTAAAAAACAATGTCACATACAGGCAGGCGGATCAGTTTCTTGTGGTATCTGTCCACACGCCCAAAGACCTCCTGACAGTAGCGCCGGAGCTCGTCCAGCTCCTCCTCAATGACCGCCGCGTCCAAGGGCTCACACTTTTCAATCAGCTGTTCTCCTTGGGCGATTATCTGCTCAATCTTGTTGTGGTTCAGTGAAATTTCCTGTTGGAAGGCCTAGGGAGCACACGTCTCATGTGACTTTTATTGCTCACATTGACATGAAATAATTATAAGACACATTTTTAGAAAAACCATGTAGAGGATATTGAATTTACCATATACAAGGACAAGCGAAGAGGCTTTTACTTTATAAAGTAGAACTTAACATTTTAAATCAGGACATGAGTTGGAAACGGAATCGTTAGAATTCCATGACCAGAAAGGTGCCTTTGGCTCATCAAATCCACTACCATGAACAGTGTTGGCAGAAAATCACAGGAGGAAACATTCAAACCACCGTGATGTTGACAGCGTTGGTCCTCCCTGATGAAAATGAACTGCAATTGTTACAGGGCCACTGAAATACACGTAGCACTTTAAAAAAATATATTGAATACTTTAATTTTAGATTTCTTGATCATGCATCATATATGACTAAGAGAAACCAAGCCAATGACAATCTTACAAATTCTTCTCAGATGATTTCTATTTTTTCAGGACATAAGCAGGAAAGATGAAAATGCTTTGAAAAATAAGGAATCCTGGAGGATCATTTAGACTCATTTTATATGGTTCAGAAGAGTTAAGCTACTTGGGGCAAGTTTGAGAGGATACATTTGAATTCACAAGAATAAACTCTAGAACAGAAAAAACTGTCTAATAATAAAAAGACTGTGAGGGAGAAGTGAGGGCCATAATAAGTTCTATGACCCTGCCAGAGTCCAAAAAGAAAAGACTCAACTACCACTTGGAGGAAATTTCCTGCCAAACCTTATAAATACTGATTTGCCTATGAAATAACCTGGGAGAGTCAGGGTGGGAGAGGTGGAGAGAGGAGTTGGGCAGAATACCAGGGTTAACTATTTTATTTTATTTTTTTCATCCTGATAATATATGATTAAGGGTAACTTTCTTGTTTTATTATAACAGTGTAAGGTTATGGCATCATGATTTTTTAAATCTGTTTAACTATCTTGAGAAGAAAATTTCATAAGATGCTTTGCAAATTATTCAAATTGTTAAATACACTTCCACTTAGAGAATCTTCTATCTAACGTACTGTATGTCCCTCTTATTTAAATTTTTAACCAGCCACTGTGGTTGAATTACATAGTGAAGTATATATAATATGTTTAAAATTAACTTGGCATCTAAGAATATAGAATATGTGGAATGAAATCCCAATATGAGAAAGTTGTATTTCTCTGAAACACAGAGGTCAAATAATCGATTTGAAGGTGCTAGAAACAAATCTGAAAAAAACCCACAAAAACAACCACCAAAAAAGGTCCCCAACATTATGGCTATCAAGTTAATAATTAAAACAAATATGTTAATGGCACTTATCTCTGAGTAGTGCTTTTTATTTCATTTTTATATTTTTTGTATTTTTTTCAATCAAAAGAACTAATTTCTTAGTCTTAGAGAAGATTTTATTAATTTGACCCAAAAGACAAGGGAAGTAAAGGCAAAAATAAACAAATAGGACTATGTCAAATTGAAAAGCTTTTGCACAGCAAAAGAAACACCAATAAAATAAAAAAGGCGACCAACACAATGGGAGAAGATATTTGCAAACAACAGCTCTGACAAGGAGTTAATAATATCCAAAATACATAAAGAACTCATACAACTCAACACCAAACAAACACACAATCCAATTAAAAATGGACAGAAGACCTGAACATATACTTCTCCCCAAAGGACATATAAATGGCTAACAGATATATGAAAAGGTGCTAACTTTATAGCTATTAGGAAAATGCAAATCAAAACTACAACGCGATACATCCTCACACCTGTTAGAATGGCTATTATCAACAAGACAAGTAGTAACAAGTGTTGGAGAGGTTGTGGAGAAAAAGAAACCCTTACTCACTGCTGGTGGGAATGTAACTGGTACAGCCACTATGGAAAACAGTATGGAGGTTCCTCAAAGAAATAAGAAGAGTTACTGTATGACCCAGCAACCCCTCTTCTGGGTATCTACCAGAACAATTTGAAAACATTTATTTGCAAAGATATATGCACCCTTATGTCCACTGCAGCATTACTTATGGTGGCCAAGACATGGAGACAACCAAAGCGTCCTTCAATAGATGACTGGCTATAGATGTGGTACATATACACAACGCAGTACTACTCAGCCATAAGAAAAGATGAAATACAGCCATTTGTGACAACATCAATGAACCTTGAGAAGTTCATGCTAAGTGAAACAAGTCAGACAGAAAAGGTCAAGAGCCATATGACTTCACTCATATGTGGGATATAAAACTGAAAGCAACAAATGAACAAACAAGAAAAACAAACACACAGCAACTCATAGAGACAGACAACAACGGGTGTGGGGGGCAGTTGGGGGAAGTAAAGGGTAAAGGGGGTCAAATATATGGTGACAGAAGATGATCTGACTTTGGGTGGTGGGCGCACAATGCAATATGAAGATCAGGTATCATAGAAATGCACACTTGAAACCTCTATAACCTTATTAACCAATGTCACCCCAATAAATTGAAAAAAAAAAAAGAAAATTAAAAGAAACACATGAATTATCTTCTTCACCAAAGAATCTACAAACCCGTTCCCCTTCAGACTTTCTTCACACTGGTAATCTGAAGAATCACTAATCTATTACCTTGAGTTGCTTTATTTTAGCGTGAACATCACACTCGGAAAAATGCTCAATATTAGTGAGCTGCAAATCCATCTCTGTCAGCCACACCAGAATGCTGTCCCGTGCCGTCTCAAACTCCTCACGCTGGCCAATGAAATGCTGGATATGAAAGGAAAAGAATAAAACTTGGAAAGCTCGCAGACTGAGATGGCACCGCCAATTCCAATGGTCTTTTAGAAAGTCATTTCTCCATGAGCAATGAGAACCCAGCCATCCTTTACTGTATACATTAACCCTGGATCCCCCCCCCTTGCCATCCCAATCGTACAAAATCACTGAGCTTGTGTCTTACTATTGCGTCCAAACAGCCTAATGCTGTCCTCTGGGGCTCTAAGCTACGGAGGAGGCATGATAAAGACCTTGAGTCTGCGCAAGATGGAGCTGACGCGCTTCTGCAGGTTGTCCCATCGCTGGTTGCCTTCGTGGACCATCTGCTTTAGGCTACAGGCAGAATCGGTGCGGTTCTCTCGGGCCAGGCGGCGGTACTGCTTGTTGATCAGTTCCAGCTGGGTCAGGCTCTCGTGCACCTGTCTCTGGAAAGCCTAAGACCACAGAGAAGCATATCGGTGAGGGAGATCCATAAAGGGCACTCGGCAAGGGCGCCTGGGCTTCACACTGCAATGTCAGGGGGTGGGAAGTCACACTGTCACAGACAGGCAAAGGACAATTTCTAGCGAGCAGACAGGTCCCCTTGCTAAAGGACAGTAATGTAATCAGTGAGGCTTAAGGAGAGGGGGAGGATCAAAAAATATATAAAAGAGAATGGTAAATACTAATAAATATATATGTATATATACAAATACACATACATATATAATGTATGTAATATACACTTATACATATAGAATTTACACAGGTACATATTAACTATAGCTTCTAAGATACTTAATAGCCAGAACAATTTTTACCCATAAAACAAACTTATTACAAAAACATTTATGTATGTTGAAATGAGTTTGAAATATTCAAAATTCCTGATGTCAATACTGAGGAAAGATCTCTATAAAAGAACTATCTATTTCTAAAATATATAATTTCCTAAAAGTGCAGAAATTGCTTCAATTCTGGTGTCCATTAAAAAATTAAAATTACTGCCCTGGCTGGTTTGGCTCAGCTGTTAGAGCATCGGCCCACGGACCAGAGAGACCTGGGTTCGGTTCCCACTAAGGGCACGTACCTCGCTTGCAGTTTGTCCCCGGCCCCGGTTGGGGTTGTGCGGGTGGCAGCCACTCGATGTGTCACCTTCTCATCGATGTTTCTCTCTCTCTCTCTTCCTCTCTCTCCCTTCCACTCTATCTGAACAAAAAATGAAAAAGTGTCCTCGGGTGAAGATAAAAAAAAAAAAAACTCGATGTGTCTCTCTCATATTGATATTTCTCTCTCTCTCTTCCTCCCCCTCTCCCTCCCACTCTATCTGAAGATAAATGCAAAAAAGGTCCTTGGGTGAGGATTAAAAAAAAAAAATTAAAACTACCTTTTGCAGAATGTCCTTTAAGTGCAAGCTATTATGAACTTTAAAGATAAGCAGCTTAGTAAAATACAAGTAATTTTACATAAAAAAAAAAATGTTTGGATCATGCTTTATTTCTTTTTGTTTTTATAAAACAATTAGAACTAATGTAGCACCTTACATGGTAGTGTCTGTTTAAGTTTTTTGTTTTTTTTTCAGAGAGAGGCAGGGTGTGAGGAGTGGAGAGAGAGAGTGAAACATCGATGTGAGAGAGAAACATCCATCTGTTGCCTCCTGTACACCATACCGGCCAGAGCTATTAACTTTTGAGGTTACCCCATGCACAGTTCAGAGTTTCTGAAGGTAAAATACTTAATTCTTTCTCTCTGCAATCTAGCATAGCCCTAGCATAAGAATCATTTGGCCAAAATAAAATGAAGCTTTTTTTTTGGTTTGTTTTCAAACTCTTGTGTATGACTTACGACTGATTCTCATCTTGGCTTTAGACAGAAACTTGTATAATTAGTTGGACTGTCCTCATCTAAGTCCCAGCGTCTGGCTCCTTTGGCTCATCGCACTGTTCACAACCTGCTACATTTCTGCCTCTGGAATGGTTTTCCTCCTCAGAGCTGCTTTAAGAGCCTTCATCCTAGTAAATCAAATCTTCTTTTCTATAAAACTTTAAATTATTGTCCCAGAAAGGAGGTGGTAAAAAAAAAAAAAAAAAAAGAAGAAGAAGTTCAGCTTTTCCCATTGCTGGAAGTCACAGAAAATGTGTTTCCCACTGGAGTGATGGCAGACACCATGGGTGGGTCGCCCAGCACACCCAGCTCCATCCCAGAAATTCATGCCGATGAGCAGGCAAAGGCTGGCCTCAAACAAAACTTTGCCTTTGTGATTTATTTTTGTCTTGTAAGAAAAGTAACTACAAGATAAATGATAAAATCATTTATTACAGGAGCTAACGATATGACTAACATTTGCCGTAAAAACTGAGAGTCTAAAATAGCATCCCAAAGGATCTTATATAATCTACTTTGTAGTATAAGCCAATTATAGAAGGTTTTAACCTTTCCGGAGCCGAGTGTACTAAGATTCAATACGGGAAGGCTTCACTAGCATTGGTTCACACGGGGTGACCTGCAACCCACTGCTGAGATATTGTGTGTGTATTTTTTTTTTTTTTTAACCAGGAAAAGTCTTTTAGATTGGAGATTTTTTTCCTCAAAATTTAGTGGGGCAGTTACATACAAATCCATATTCAGATGTCAGAATAACACTTATTTATTTCACACAGTATTTAAACATTTTTATAGGTTCATTCTAAAACCCACTAGAAAGAACAAGAAGCAAACTTTGTATTTATGATCACAGGCCTTAACAAATGTTGTAAGGTAAAAATGAACGCAGTTGCTTTCTTCTGATTTTTAAACACCTCGGGGTGCTGGGGGCAGAATTAGTAACCACGGTAACTTCTGTAAAGCGTGTGCACCAGAGCCATTTGCTGTCAGTATGTGTGAGTCCACATGTCTGCCTATCAGTGGGGAATGATGGGAAAAGAAACTAGAAATTAACAAATGGTCCACTTCATGTTCTGCCAGACAAGAAGTCGAGGTTCATCCCATCAGTGACGGAGCAGACTCAGGAGTGCACAGACAGACCGGGACGGGAGTCGTTACTGAATGAGTCCTGTCTTTGTGATTAGACTGCGGCTATTTCTGTCTCTACGAAATTGAAAAGTCTTCGTGACTCAAGAACGGTACTGCTCTCCATTTATAATTAGAAGTGGCTCATGATTAAAACGTTTTATTCAATCTGGAGCCAACTCTATTTTATTACTGATTTTAAAAATACACATCCACGCTCCAATTAGGTAAAAACAAATGGCGAGATTTAGAAGATAGGTTTTTATAGAACGGGAAACCGTCCTATTTTAATCTTAAATGGTTGTTGGTGAAGAATTGTGAAATAAAACGAATGCCAGGATCTTTTGGGGGAGGGGATCATGATTCTTATTTTCTAATAAAGTTCCTCTTCATTGCTTTATTTTGTAATTCCTGATGATCTTAAATCCTCCCTTCCCAAAGCTTCGCCTGCTTATGAGGTAGTAACGGACATGATCACAGTCATCTCCTAGCTGTCTGAACAAGAAATGTGCGGCTGAGCAGTTAGTTTCTGTCTTGGGAAACCAACTACCAGCTGGCTGCTCTCACAGCAAAACAAGGACTGGAGATTTGGAACGATAAATCACCTCAAACTTCTTCAGCTCCTCCTTGGCAACTGTGTAGAGCACCCCAGAAGAGCTGGGGAAGGCAGCCGTCTTTTCGGAAATCTTGAGCCAATCTTCAAAACGCGAATAGTCATCCAGAAACTTCTGCCACAATTGCCATGTCTCTTCGATTCTGAGACAGAAAATGAAAGAACAGAGTCTGACTGTGTGGGACAGTTGACGCCCCAGCACCCTGCCACGGGATGAAGAGCCCAAACAGGCCACTGTTGTGCCAAACAATGACTGTGCCTGGAGCCAACTTTGACTCGAGTGAAAAACAGACAACTGTTTGAGCTGAAATGAAGCAGCTGTTTCGTTTTTTGTTTTTTTTTTTTTTAATCACACATCCTCCGGCCCTGGGTTTGGAAATAGTCAAATTGATCATTACATGCACATGACGGGAACTTTTCTGGAAAAGTGCAAGAAAGTTTAGCAGTGCAGCACCATGCTTGCAGTGCACACGTGTGCCAAGGTTTTGCTGAAACAAAACAAGGTCTGAAAACCCATATAAGTCCAACATCAAACTCACCCTCATCAAAATCAATCCATGACAGCAAGGCGAGCACTAAGCTTTCAGGAGTTCCCCGGACAGCACAAAGATTATGTGCCTTAAATCATTATAATTTTCTAACACATCACTATATTTTACTGCCTTGAATTTCAAAGGGCTTACAGATAAGCCCTTTGCTTTATTATTTCATTTTTAACAAGAGAATGTTATTTTTCAACCACCAATTCTGTAACATTATACTTGTCCAGCAAAGACATCTTTTTCTGAATTATATTTAAACTGTTGAGTCAGGTATAACTTGGCTTGTTATATTTGTATGTTACCTTTATATCTGCTTATTTCCCCCAACTAAATGTGGACAACAAGTTTGGAAAACCAAGGCTATTTTTGGACAGGGCAACCAAAAGGAAATAGTGAGCAATGTCTACTCTGGGTAATTTTTTTTCTATTTGGTCCTTCCTCTATCCCTGTGGTTTGCATATCCCGGCTTACTTGAGCCTTCTTTCCATGGACATAGCACAGATATTTCTCCACCGCCGGTCCAGGTTTCGTGTAGCCTGCTGGATGGAATCACATTCGGCGTCTGTGGCACAAGCGTCACAGTCATGCAGTAGGACCTCACACAGGTTGAGGACAGAGGCCACGCCTGTGCTGTGCTTCTCGATGTCTTTCTGGAGCTCCTGCAGGGAAGGAGGCAGGCTTTATTGACATCCTTCTCTAATGAACAAGAGAAAAACCTAGGCATATTCTAGAGCTATATCAAAGAAAAGGAGCCCTGGCCGGTTTGGCTCAGCGGTTAGAGCGTTGGCCTGCGGTCCAGAGAGACCCGGGTTCGGTTCCCGCTAAGGGCATGTACTTCGGTTGCAGTTTGTCCCCAGCCCTGGTTGGTCGTGTGGGTGGCAGCCACTCGATGTGTCCCTTTCACGTCGATGTTTCTCTCTCTCTCTCTTCCTCTCTCTCCCTCCCACTCTATCTGGACAAAAAATGAAAAAAATGTCCTCAGGTGAGGATTAAAAAAAAAAAGAAAAGGAAAATATATTAAGGACCTTAATAAATAGGGCAAGCAACAAAAATGGTACTGGTAGGCCTCACTCTTAATGATGTAATACTTTGAGTAAACTGAGTTAAAAGCTCAATAGAAAAAATAATGTATGTTTTGCTCTGACATTCTTTGCAGTTAATATAAAGATTTCACATGGTAGAACTCTGGAGAAATTCAGTGCCTGTTTATCATCATAATCTATTTCCTACATTTAAAATTGTTCACTGACGAGGTCGCCAGTTCGATTCCCGGTCAGGACACATGCCCAGGTTGTGGACCAAATCCCCAGTGGGGGTAATGCAGGAGGTGGCCAATCGATGGTCTCTCTCATCAATGTTTCTAGCTCTCTCTCCCTCTCCTTTCCTCTCTCTCTAAAATCAATAAAGAAAAAAAATTAAATAAAATCACTCACTGAGGAAGCTGATGATAACGATGATGTCATCATACATAGTAGAGAACCTAGGTTCTTTAAACCCACAGTGTCTTTTAACAATGGTGGAATTAACTGTTTAAAACAATTTGAAGATCTCAAGAGATCAGCTGCCAGTTCTTAAGTGCCAGCTCTTAACAGAAACACATGTATTCTTTTGATCGATCAATTGATTGATGGATTGGAATGGAAGTGATATCTCTGTGAAGTAGAGTCTGGGTCAAGATTAATTTTTTTTAATCCCTAAAGAAACTCACTTTATTCTTAACGTAGTTGATGTAGTCTATTTCATTTGTTCAGTTTGTATTTTGGCATTGCTCACATAGCTGAAATATTTCCAGATTCATTTTCTCATACTTTTGAGCTTTTATTTCACAAATGAAGTTGATGAAATCTCACACATTGAAGGACATGAAATATTTATCAAAGTTTGGCCTAACCATTTGTTAGTCAGTGGATATTGGTGTAGGAGATCATTCCTCAACTTACTCAGATAGCTGGGCTTTATATTCCCTTGTGTCTATTCTTCCTTCTCCTTTCCTCCTTAACACTATGTTCCAATCAATGCTTCCTATAGAAATGTTAGCTCATTGTAGAGTGCAATAACAGTGTCTTTGATTAATTTTGGGACATTTTATAAACTAGACACAAAAAGATAAATTCTATCAAAGTATTTTTCGTTAAACAGTCCTTTCAAATCTCTTGCATAACCGCTTTCAGTTATGTGACAGTTATCATGAAAATTACGGATCTAAAAAATATGAAATACAATATTATAAAATTTGAACTCAATTATTTGCTCAAAGATAAGGACAGAGACTTCTGTGAATGAGATAATACATTTTAGGTTTTAAAGTGCATCCTGTATAAGAATATACATTTGGAAGAAGTGTTAGGTGCAAGAACATAATCCACACATTTAAAGAAGTTACAGATTTTGATTTGATTTTCCCCAAGTACCCAAATGTTTTCTTCAGGTTTAGTGAGATATAATAACACTGTGTAAGTTTAAGGTATACAGTGGGAGGATTTCATGTATGTCTACATTATGAAATGATTACCCTAGTAAATTTAGTTAACATCCATTACTACAGCTAAAATGTGTGCGTGTTTGAGAACTTTTAAGATCTACCCTTAGCAACTTTCAAATAAACCACACAGTATTGTTAAGTAGCGTCACCATGTTACACGTTACATCTCCAGAACTCATTCATCTTATAACTGGAAGTTTGTACCCTTTGACCACCTTCATCCAGTCCCTACGCCCACCTCCCACTTCCACATCTGGCAACCACTAATTTATTGTTTCTATTTTTCTTTCTCTGTCTGACTTATTTCACTTAGCACAATGGACTCAAGTTCATCCATGTTGTCATAAGTTGCAGTATTTTCTTATTTTTATGGCTGAATAATATCCCATTGTGTATATATCTGTCTATAGATCTATACATTACATTTTATTTACCCGTTTACCCATGGATGACCACGTAGCTTTGTTCCCATGTATTCACTGCTGTAAATAAGGCTGCAGTGAACACGGGCTGAACATATCTCTTCAAGATAGTGATTTCATTTCCTTCCGATACATACTCAGAAGTGGAATTGCTGGGTCATGGAACAGTTCCATTTTTCATTTTTTGTGGAACCTCCATCATGTTTTCTATAATGGCTTTGCTGTTTTTTGTTAATATCCTGGGTGCTTACAGGGTTTGTGCTCTATAAGTATGTTTTCAAGTTTGGAAACTTTTTTTTTACATTACTACTTTGATTATTTCCTCCGCTTCGTTTTATTTATACTTCCTTTGGGGACTTTTATGGAATAACTGGGTCGGAATTGGAAGCTCTTGCATAACTCCTGGCTGTGGTATCAACCCTGCTCCTGACACGGTGGGATCTGGTGTAGTGGGGTGGGAGTCACACCGTTTGGTACAGAGCCTTTCACTGAATCTATTTTTAATACGGTGGTCCAGCCTTGATGGTGTCCTGTGTCCCCAAGTCCAAAGTCTGTCTGGTTTGCTTTCTCCAGAGACTAATCTTCGGGTCTTCGACGGCAGAAAACAAAGCAGCGTTGCCTGACCAGCGGGGCTTGGGGAGTGGGGGAGATCTGGTCTCAGCACCTTATTCAGACTTTCAAGCAATTCCATTTTAAAGGCCTGCAGACTCAGTATCTCCACTTCCTGAGCCTTTGTGGAACTTGGTGGCATGAATCATCTTTCTCCTTCCCCCATCTGCTCACACCGTCACTATTCATCTGTTCGCTTTCTTCCGAAATTCTGTTGGGTTGTTGGGTGTCTGTCATCTCTAGCATCTCTTCTGTTCTCTTTACCATTGTGGGTTTTGGCCCTTTTTTTTCCCCTTCACTATCCTTTTATTAGAGTTTTAGTAGTGGGTGGGGCTATCAGTGCATATGATCAGTTTGCCATATTTAATTAGATACTGTTTTGATTTTCTTACCTTTGCTAAATTACAATACTGGTCATTAAATTTTAACTTTATCACTTAGAGGTATCATTCCCATGTTCTCCAGGAAATTTAAACTGTTGAAGGCCAACTATGACCCCCTAAAGTTCAATCACCACAATTTCAAACACCAAAGAGTCCATCAGAGGATTTAATCTTATAAAGATAAAAAAAATTATCATGCTAAACAATTATTTGTAAAAGAAATGCTAACTTAAATAGCAAAGTAAACCCAACACCTAAAAAAACTGTATTTTAATATCTATTCTCATTGGTTTAAATAGTTTGTAAAAGAAAGTAAATGCATCAACATTTCATAGATTGCAGAAATAGGTTTGTTTATATAGTTTAAATACTTTTTAAGTTAAGCAACTTTGGCTATAGTGGCCTTAATACTAATAAAAATAATTAGAGGGTGGGCAGAATTTCCCAGGACAGCCTAAAGGTGTGGAGTAGTGATACTTCTTCAGGACATTTATGGTGTTTATTTATGACAAACGTACTCTGCTATGCTTAGTAAAAATAAGCAAGGGGAGTGGGAGGTGAAAATCCCCTCCGTATGCATTTTCCAGGGCCGCCCTCCTTTGCTCTGTTGGGCTGTGTACTGTGTGCCAGTACGACGAGCTGTCTTTGGTACACATGAAGGTGAGATTACTGTGTGTGGTCTGCAGGTAGGTCATGTAATCCTTCTTGTGAAACAAAATTATTTTGGACTCTAAAACATATAAGTATGCACTGTAATTTTCTCCAAACACTATTATACGCAGGAATAAAAAAGGCTCTAAGTTTATGGTAGTGGGCTAGTGACTCACAAATAAATAAAGAAAACAGTCAGCATTATTTTAGATACATCGTTGCAGCTAAACTAAACCTACCATCTTAGGATGGCTTCCTGGTGGACCAACAACCTTGACCCTATGATGGCATACCTTCTTAAGAGTTCATTCTGTGGTGACATGGAACTTATTGGCCCCAAACACCTGCTTAGCCAAGGCCTCCCCTTTCTCACTAAACCTGCCCTACTTCTCCTGACTTTCCGTCCTGATTCACCTCTCACACCTCCCCCCTCTGTCCTGGCCAGGAGGACAGATATTCAAAAGCCTATTTATTTTCTTCAATTGTCTTGAGTTTTACCTGCTGCTCATTAAGCTTTCTCTGGATTTCTTCCGAGTCACAGGAGTCATAGACGATGGGTTTGGCCAGCTCTGACTCAATGTGAGCCAGCCACGTCCTGAGGCTGCTCATGTTCTTATCCAGCTGCTGTATGGCGACCAGCGTCTCCTTCAGCTTCTTTATCCTGTGGGCAGAGAAGGACAGACATCAGCTGCTGTGAAAGGCCCAATCGTGTTTCCTTCCCAAGCAGAAGGGAGTACTAGGTCTCAAGTCAAATTGCTGAAAGCCCAAGTCCATCCTGGCTCAGCCACTTACTGGCTGTGTGACTCTGGGAATTTGCACAACCTTCCTGTATCTCTGTTTCCTCATCTATAAAATGGAGATGAAGTAAGAGTACTTGTGAAATTTAAATGAGTCTAGTACTCAAGGGTACACAGGGGAAAAAAAAAATCAATGAATATTGGCTATGATTATACTCAGTATAGCTGTAATAATGTAACAGGGATAGAATCCTCATGGTTGTCACAGAAGTTGTTATTGCCATAAATGACATACTAATTTATACTCTTATGAAGATTACTTGGGAGAGAGCAGAGTTTTTGAAGACCCAATGTTGTAATGCCAAGGAGACTGGGGGATAGAGAGGCTGGAAGAGGGGGGTTGAAGGGAGATGAAGAAGTGCTAAGAGATGAGACTGATAGGTGGACTAGAGTAGGATTATAAAGATCCTGAGTGACACGAGAATGGGCTTGTATACAGTTTTAAAGATGAATAGGGACTTCGCCAAGATTTATTAGCAGAAGAATGATAAGATCAGCTCTGATGTTGAGTACGCAAGTTTGAAGGAGACTGTTGTGACAGGCCATTCGGGAAGCGAACAGTAGAGTCCAAACAGCTTCCATCAAGGCCCACACTTGGGAAACACTGAGAACAGAGGTGAGGACTGGATTGCTAAAGTCATGAACTGATATGATGCGAGGCAGCTGGAGTTAAAAATGTTTTGTAGTTGGGTGACTAAAACGATGTTGCTGCCTCAGAGTACACAGGCTGGGGAGTGAGTTCTTGGGATTAATGGTGCATTAAGTTTGGGATAGTCTGAGGAATCAGGTAGACAGACATGTATGGAAACGTAGTTCTTAGGTCCAGAGAAGGGGACAGAGTTGATTGCATTGGTTTAGGTACTGTTGGCATAGAGTTGAAGCCCTATGAAAGGGTGAGGTCAGAGTAGGATCTGAATGCCTCCTCTATTAGAATCACTTGGTTTGCCTCATATAAATGCAGATTCCTAGATCCCAACACAGTCCTATTGAATCAGAAACTCTGCACCTTGGCCAGGAAATTTGCATTTTTAACAAGCACTCCAAGGGAGTCTTACGCAGACTAAAGTTGGGGACCACTGGTCTAACGGGTTGAATACAGAGCAAGATAGTATAAGGCCTACAAAGAGGACCTGTGGCTTGGCCATTGGAAGGGCTCTGTTGACCCTACGTGAGTATTTCATGAAAGGAAACAGAAAATAGACGGTATTTGGGTTAAAAGAATACACTATGGTCAGACAGTATTGTTAATTATTTTAAGAAAGTAGGCAGTGAAGGTGAATAACTATGGTATGGTACCTATAGAATGATCTAGCTACTAGGAAAAATAGATTTGTTTGTTTTGTTTAATGCAGTTGAATATTTGGAATAGCTTTAGAATGTTTTTTAGGCAGAGAATAAGGGATCATGAAGAAGATGCCAATGACAGAAGAAAAGAGAAATTACAGGTGAGTGTAGATAATGGAGCAAGGATGCAGAGGAGGTGGCTGAAAGGCACAAGGGCACAGAGAAATATATTAGTTTATAAAGATGTTTTCCAAGTGAGGGTGGGGTGTGAGCAGGAGTTTGGGAAGGACACATAGTATTTCTCATCTGTATTATTATCAAGAAAAAGCAGCAAAACTCAATTACTGGCTTCCCGGTGAGGGCCTGTGATGGCTGAGTGTGCAGATTGCTCTAAAAAGAACAGAGATGTGGATGTTAAGTACATGATCAGTGATTTCTGGCACAGTGTTACCTAAAATTCAGTTTTCCCTTTGGACCATAAGCCCTGCCTTTTGGTTTAGGAAATGTCAGCACCTCACTGACAGTGCTCATAGTATAGATGAATGACAGATGAGCCAAGGTGTCAACTTGGCTCAACTAAAGAGGTATCTATTTGCAAAATAGTCGAGAGCAACATGACTTTTCAAAATCCAGGGGATGGGATACACTTCAAGGCAGAGATCTACAGTAGAATGTTCTCAAAGACGGACACCTTGCAGTCACAGCCATCAGGTATTTCTCAGCTCCATTACTTCCACATAGTAAAGAGGTGATTCTCAAGCTAGGACTGAGACAGGATCACTGAGCGGGGCTTTCAGACCTCACGAGCCCACTGCTCACTCCCCACCTCCCCACACTCCTCCCTGGATGAATCTGATAGTCTTCTCTGGTCAAGAACCACCTCTGAGAAGAGAATGTCTTAGAGCCAAATAATACATTTTGAGCATTTGTATTATTTTTAATTGCATAAAACCGATATCACCTCTTTTCTTAAGTTTCTATAAGTCAGTGTTTCTCAGATGAAAATCTAGTCATGTCACAATCACTTTTCCCGTCACACAAATACTTTTAAAAGGATTTTCACAAATTAATACATGGGACTGCATCAAACTAAAAAGCTTTGGCACGGCAAAAGAAACCAGCATCAAAATGAAAAGGGAACCCACTCTCTGGGAGAACATATTTGCCAGTGATACATGAGATAAGGGGCTAATATTCAAAATATATAGAGTGCTCATACAATTCAACCAAAGGAAGACAAACAATCCAATTTAAAAATGGGCAGAGGACCTGAATAGACACCTCTCCAAACAGGACATATAAATGGTCAAGAGACACATGAAAAAAATGCTCAACAGCTCTAATCATCAGAAAGATGCAAATTAAAATGACTATGAGATATCACCTCTCACCTGCCAGAATGGCGGCCATCAACAAATCCTCAAACAACAAATGCTGGCAAGAGTGTGGAGAAAAGGGTACTCTAGTACACTGCTGGTGGGAATGCAGACTGGTGCAGCCACTATGGAAAACAATACGGTGTTTCCTCAAAAGATTAAAAATGGAACTGCCATTTGACCCAGTGATCCCACTTCTTGGAATATATCCTAAGAAGCCTGAAACACCAATCAGAAAGAATATATGTACCCCTATGTTCATAGCAGCACTATTTATAATCGCTAAGATCTGGAAACAGCCCAAGTGCCCATCAGTGGATGAATGGATAAAAGATGTGGTACATATACACAATAGAATACTATGTGGCTGTAAAAAAAAAAAAAAAAAAAGGATCTCCTACCCTTTGAGACACCATGGAGGGACCTGGAGAGTATTATCCTAAGCAAAATAAGCCAGTCAGAGAAAGACAAGTACCACATGATCTCACTTATTTTTGGAAGATAATGAACAAAATAAGCTGTTGACCAAAAGAGATCCAGAATCATGGAAGTAGGGAACAGACTGACAAACCTCAGAGCGATGAGGGGTGGGGGAGGAAGGAGATAAACCAAAGAACTTATATGAATATATACACAACCAATCAACATAGACATTAGGCTGGGAAGGCAGGAGGGGGGTGGGAGCGGGAAGAAGGGGGATCAATGGGGAAAAAAGGAGGACATCTGTAATACTTTCAACAATAATAATAAAAAAAAAGAACAGTAATTTTCTGGAACATTTGAGATCTTGCTTCCCAGTATGTCATCAGTTTGGTTCAAATAAATTCAAATAAACTCTTATAAAAATTATCTACAGGTTTGCACATCAACAATATGTATGCATATGTAGGTAATATATGCATATTTATATAAAAATAAATAAATAAAAGGATTTTCACTATGCTCAGTGCTTAATAACTTACATTTCATTAATTATGATAATAGTAGTTATGCCTATATATGAATAACATTTCAGTTCATAAAGGCACTCTGTAGTGCATTAGTATATATAGTAATAAATGTTATTACTATTATCATATAGTATATATATATTTTAATATATGATATATATTTTAAGTGTTTTTAAAAATTATGTCCATATTTCACAATAAAGCCTATTGATTAGAGAATGAAAATCACGTATATGTCATTCCTCATAATTTCATTCAAAATCAGACTTTTTAAATTAGCTTTATAAATATAAATGGTACCCTGACTCCAGGGCATCTCAAAGCATTGGCTTTGAATAATATAATTCCAAGAACTTTTACATACACTCCATTCACCTTTTTCTCATGTATAAGATCATATCCACTGGTGTGTCAGTCAGTGAATGACAGTTTTAGAATGTCTGCTGGGTGCCAAGCTCAGGGTGCACATTCTAGCAATGCCCACAGCATGAGCTTGGAATTTAACATGGCCCTGGCCATCTGCTCTAGTGGCCCAAACTGAAAGGACAGATTATAACCAATAAACTCCTGGGAACGGCACTGAAGAAGGCTAATTGCACTGAGATGTCTATCCTGGTTTTACCCCTGTAAGGATGTCCTCTCAGGAACTCTCCCACTTGACCAGCTTCCAGTCTTCAGATTCAGTAAGCTCTGAATGCTGACTATGCTTTGGGCTGGGCTTTTGTAACAACCTCATAGTATCATCAGGGTTTTGTTTGGAGCCAGAGGCTGGAAGAGTACCTCGGTGCTTGCTTCCTCCTTACCATACTTTAACTTCCTGGTATTATTTTTGCAGGATTCTCTTCCCCGTGGTAAGTTCCTCGGAAAGACAGAGCTGTCTTCCAATTTTGGGTTTCCCTGCCACACTAAGCTTTGCACAGAGGTGTGCATTATTTAGATGCCTGCTAAACGTTAATAATTGCTATTCTAAGTAAAACACGTTTACTTAGTTAACATATTTTAGTTTATTTTTAAATTTATTTGATATTAATTAGTTAATATTATGTGTATCTTTAAACTTTTCTCTAGGTCCAACATTTGCAAATGGTTTATTTGTACTAAAATTCATGTTCTTGGTTCAAAAATTTGCTGACAAAAATTATTAAAAGATCCGAGGCATAAAGAGATGTGAGTAAACACTGTTCCTTTGGGTATTGTCTACATTAGCCACCTAATTGACAGGGTCAGTTATCTTGTACAATATTGAATGAGTTCCAATAGCCAGAGCAGTTAGTGTGCAATATGTCAAGGGCATCGTGACTTGGAAATGTTTGTTCATATAGTCCATTAGGGACAAGTTCCTCTTTCGAATGAATGTATAAATCTTAGCAAAGTCAATGGGGTGCATATGTAAGTGGTTCTCCTTTCTCATTTTTTAAAAAGCGTATTTGACTACAAACAGCAAAATACATTGTGTGTGTGTTGGGGGGAGCAGATGTGAGCTGAGAGAAAATGAGCAATAACACCCCATACATCTCCCTTGAGTGTATTAAACTTTACACCTGCAGGACAAGGATCATTCTTTTTTAAGAGAAATGTTCCACATTTCCCCCATTACTTCTCTAAAGGAAATCCTTGGATAAAGTATCACAATATTTTTATTTATCTGTCATTATAAGAAATTCGAGCAACATTCCTTTTGGTAGCATTCAGGATTATAATTCAAAATAGATGTTTATAGACATCTCAAGACTGGGTGAGTTTATAAGCCTGTTAAATCTAATTCCCTGCAGCTTATGCTTCTCCTTCCACAGCCCACTATGCCTTATCGGCACTTGACCTTGCTGGAGAAGGAGTCCACTACTAAATCCACTTGTCCAGCTTCTTAATTCTTAACATTGCCTCGTGGATGTACACACATACACATACATCTAATACATAGATACATCTCACTACATTCCTTCAAACTAATTAGGTAGATCTACAAACCAAACCCCAAAAATTTACACTCTCAATATAATAGAACCAAAAGTATCATTAATAAATCCTATTTGGCAGTAGGAATTTATTTGGGGGATGTTACAGGACAAGAAAAATATTTTAAAAAATTAAATGAAAATTATTGAGACGATGCTATTCTAACTGGAAAAGTCATGAAATAAACATTTGCACAATGCACTAAGTTACTATTTTAGACAAAGATGTCTACATTTTGCATATGTTTTAAAATCTTTATACTAGTTAGAGACCAAACCAGACACAACTTTTTCTCACACACACAACCCTCCAGGGCCTTCGAACAGGAGTAGGTTTGTATTTAACAAAGGGAAAGCTGTCAGCCACTGCTGTGACCTGGCTGAGGCTGAATTTGTTTCACCAGGAGCCCATCCTTTAAATAGCACACGATGGACTCACTGGATCTTTCTCTCAGTCTCTTTCCCGAGTCTCAGGCTCTCCACTGTAGCCATACCCCTCCTATGACGCATACAGTCCGGAGACAACTGGAATGCCAAGCCATAACCAAGTTCATTAACCTTCTCATCCAGCTCCGCGTGCCCAGCAGGGGGACAAGTAAACAAACCAACAAATAACCCTTAGGAGCCCACGCCAGCAATCTCCTAACCCCAATCCTCTCCACTTAACATTGGCAAAAGCAAATACGGAGGAAAGCTCCAGCATCGACCCTATAAAGCCCACGTAACAGGAAAGCTATGCGCAGGGCAAGAAACTCGAGGAGATGCCTGCCTTGTGACATCGCAGTTACAGTCTGGGAGGTCAGCATCCACACCGCTGTCTTCCGCCATCCTCAAAGCGCAGGGATCTCCCGCCACCACCATGAAGCTTCCACTTGCAAAAGTTAGGTCTGCAGACAAAAAGCTAAACCCTGCGTGGGGACGAAAGTTTCCCTTTGTCCGTGTTGGGAAGTATGAAAATGCTCACTCTGGACAAATGTTGGTAAGTCTCTGCCTGATAATATGACACTGGGCAGTGACAAGTGGTCATGTTTCTAAATAAAACCTACATTCATTAACATGTGCCAGGCTTGATCTCCTGGAATGTAGGCCACGGGTGTAAGGAGGGGCAAAGGCTCAGGGTGATCTGCAAGGAGGGGGCGGCTCCAGGTCTAAAGAAAGGACATCAGAAATAAGGCCGGCCCAGACGCTCTGTCGCTCTGCAAGGGCCGGCAACTTTTCCTGTGGGCTATTTGTTAACTTGGAAAGGATATTTGAAAAACATAAGTCATCCAAACGCAAACAAAACCTCTACAAGTAGCAGAAAGGAGCAACTTCTCCTTTTCTTCAGTGTCATGTGCCAGCTAAGTGGTGTACGTAGGAGTTTCCGGGGTTGCTCGGGAAGGTGGGCTGGAGAAGATATTCCGTGGGAGAGGGCTTGGGTTTACCTTTGAATAGACTGAGCACGACCGATAATGAAGAAATAGTATTCTCCACTTACATATTCATTTTAAGAGGATTAGAAAAAAGCATCTGCTTATCTGCTTGGTGAGATTTCAGGTTTTCTTTTGTGAATTTCAAGAGTTTTCAAATTTTCTGCACTGAGTCTGTATTAATTTCATAATTTAAGCTTTTAAAGAAAATAAGCTCCCAAATTATTAATTACAAGTAATTTAATACAATGACCAATGTTGGCTGCTTTAAATCCTTTTTGGATTAAGGTATACAAACACACAGATAAATTATAAACAAACAAGTTAATATATAACATTTGCAGTTTGTTTTAAAAGGCCTATATAATGAATCACAAGTAAAATAAAACAAGACATTTGGTTCTGGTTGTGTGAGTTAATTGCTCTTAAAAGAGAAACACATTTTCTTTGTAATAAAAAGCAAACCTGTATTTTACATAAGAAATATATTCCAGAATACTTAATTATAAATGAAATTATTTTTCAAACCTTCCTACTTAAACATAGCCTACTATGGTCTTTAAGATAAAACACCCACTCCTCTGATAGGTTATTTTTTTAGATCAGGGATATAAACTTGTAAGCTTTGGTTAAAGGAAGATATTGGTCATGAATCCATAACAGGAGGCATATTTATTTTTTCTTCATTATGATTAACAGGTTTCAAACCTTGAGATCTTTAAAAGTTTTTATTGCTATTATTTCCTTAGTTTAATTCCTTTTTAGTTTATTTGGTTTTCCTAATGGGTTAAAGAAATCCTTTTCCATGCTTATTATCATTAGCATGGTGTATTTAATCCAATGTGCTAAATATAAGGCAAGGCAAGGCTTTAAAGACACAATTGTGCTAAGAGCAGAAAATGGCAATAGCAATGTCCACCGATAGGGTAATTGGATAAATCATGATAGATTAAAGCTATGACTACTCTGTAGCCATGTAAAAGAACAAGATTGCATACATAGCATTGTATAACATACATGGTCCTTTCCCTTAGGTTGTTTCCTTGGAGATGTGGCAATTACTTTAGTGACTATTTTGAAAACAAGGCATCTGGGGTTCAGAAAGGTTATGCAGTAAATCCCAGGTCGCACAGCCAGAACAGTGCAGACTAAACTCGGGACTCTTGTTTAGTTTTGTGCTGTTTCCATGCTTGCTACATCACAAGATGCCTGATCTTGGCCAGACATGTCTGAACTGATCGCTGTGCGGTGTTAACAGCCATACATTCCGAGAATGAAGTTTTCTTTTTCCTTTCGTGTGGGTAGAACTCGCATTAGACTGGAAACCCTTCTGAGGCCAGCAGCTACAGCTTCATGAAGGCTTTCCTGCACTACATATGAGGTATACCTCCCTCTGAAGTCGAGCCTCTAACCTCCCTCTGGGATGACAGCTGCCGTGTAGGGAGCATTTCACTGAGCTATGTGGTTTACAGGTGCTATCTCATTTAATCCTCCTGATAACCTTTACACGTGGGGTAACTGAGATGCTGAAAAGATAAGTAAGTTGCCTAACGTTACAGTTTAGGTGAAGCAGAAACACATTATCACTCAGGCAGTCGAAACCCTAAGCCTGAGCTCTGCTTTATTCTTTCTGTACATGGCACTTTTCTTCCTGTGGCTTCCATCAGAGAAACTCAACAGGTCACTTCCTGGAGTGACCGCTGTGTGCAAGGAACTGTTTGTTAGGCTCTGGGACCACGCTGGTGCTCCAGTGAGATACACTTACATTTTCCTAGAGAAAAGAAACGCTAATGAACTGATCACACAAAGTATCTATCATAGTCGAGGGAAATGCTGGGAAGAAGTACGAGAGCCCAGTGAGCAGGTAAGAAGCCTCTGAGCTAATCCGGAGAAGAAGGGCATGAACAGGGAGGAGCCGGTGGGGCCAGGTGGGCAGGGGAGTGAGCGGTGTAACAGGAAAAGGAAGACCTCCAGGTGAGGAGACACGTCCATACTTGCTTTATCACCCTTATTTGCTGAGGGACCATTTTATTTTTCATCTTCAATATCTAAGAGCAACTGTCAGCCAACTGCAGCTGCCTGCCTGTTTTGGTAAATAAATGTTATGGGAACCCAGCCACACTTCTCTGTGTGGGTACTCTCGACGGCTGCTCTGGCAATACAGTGGCAGAGGGGTCTCAGCAGGGACTGTTTGTCCCATAGAACCTAAAATATCTACTGTCTGGTCCTGGGCAGAAAGTTCAACCTCTGCCCTGGAGGAACATGCACAGTACTTCATACACAGGAGGCACGGGATAGGTTCTATAAAAATACTGTAATTGTTTCACTCCACTTCTACACAATGTTTAAGAGAATCATAATAAATACACAGATTAAAAGCAGCCAGTCACAGAAGACCACTCCTATCGCATGATTCCATGTGCATGAACTGTCCAGAACAGGTAAATGTACAGAGACAGATTAGTGGCTGCCTGGAGCTGGGGTGAGGGGAGAGGGTGGAGGGGGAAAACGGGCAGCTACCATGTGACAGGGTTTTTACTTGGGGGTGAAGAAAATATTTTAAAATTGATTGTGGTGCTGAACACACAGCACTACAAATATACTAAACATCACTGAATTGTACATGTTCAATAGAGGAGTTGGATGGTATGTGAATTACATCTCAATAAAGCTGTTATTTAAAAAAAAGGAAGCCAAATAAATGTGCTTCTGTTTTGGTGGAGACTTAGGTTTGAGAAAGGGAAGAAGAATATACTGATACTAGAGAACCAAGTTGGTTTTTTTAAAGTCATTGCAACAGAGCAAATAGTTTCCGTTGACGTTCCTAGATCCTGAGATGGGAAATGCTCAAGGGTGCAGTGTCGATTATAAGAAGCACAGAACAACTACGCTCAAAGCAGATTTTCTGTCAGTCCTGAACTCTAGAAAAATTGCTATGTGACAAAATGAAAGCCAGATTCCTTGAAGACAGTTTTATAGAAATTAAAGTGATGACTGTTTCTTATGTTGACTCTTGATGAAAACCAAGGGCTCAGACATGCTTTCAATTATCTTAGCCAGCGCTGACCAATAGAACTTTCTGGGGTGATGAAAATATTCTGTATCTGCAGTGTCCAAACATAGCCATTGTCCTCATGTGGCTATTGAACACTGGAAATGTGGCCAGTATAACCAACTATAATTAAAATTAAACTCTAATTTAATTGTATTTTACTTCAGTAAATTTAAATAGCCATATGTAGCTAGTGAGTACTATACTGGACTGAGCACGTCCAGAAAGGATAGAAAGGATACTAGAACATTATCCATTGAGCCCTGAGTGTAACTGAGCAAACTGTGTTGCCCTAAAATACTGATAATGCTTGATGACAATTTAAAAATTCAATGCAAAACACATTAACTTAGAATGCTCTAAGTTAATCTATTGGTGATTGGAAGCTGACTCACAACCATGCATTTGATTTGTATGTAGTAGTAGAATTAGTATCCATGAATCTTTTTTCTCTGTCTGTCTCTTTTTTCGTTTCTTACCCTTCTCTTTATTTAATTGGTTTTATTAAATGTATTGGGGTGAATTCGGTTAATAAGATTAGATAGGTTTCCCGTGTAGATTTCTGTGATCCGTGATCTGTATGTTGCTTTGTGGGCCAACCACCCAAATCTCCTTCTTTCTCTTTTCCATGTTTCTGTTAGCTGGGAAGCTGCTCACCTGGAAGTATGATCATCTTCAAAAATAGCCTTTCCGTTCTCACAAGAGCATCAAAACACACAGAAATATCAAAAGGCATAACTAGGTTATGCTTATTATAATGAATCAGTGTGCAAAAATTCATACTGGGGAAAGAGCTGTGAATGAGACTGAATCATGGAAACGTAATATTTCAGCTGCCAGGTCATACTCGAAGATGGGTGTGGGAAATGGTGACGCTCCAATAAACAAGGAGATGGAAGGCAAATGAGATGGAGGGTCATTTCGGAAATGCTTCAAGGACACGACGAATACAGTGTGGTATGAAAAACTCCAGGACAAACCAACGGTCAGCACATCACCTGGTCTACTTTGGAAGGAGGCAGTTAGAAATGGACAACATGTGTACGAAAGTCTCCCGCAGGAGTTCTGTCTGCGTGTGATGAGACTCCACAGAAGCAGAAACCTATGAGCATTATCGTGCCCACGGTGCAAACTAGGTATACCTTAAAAATATTTAATTGACTCAAGTTTACTAATGTGTTGTTTTACAAACAACATGTAGAAAATTCTCCCTTGAACAACCAGACATTAAAGTTATAAATAAGCATGAGTTTGAGGAGAGAGCACCTACTTCATTTGCTATAATGTTGGCTAACAGTTGGGCCCAACCGAGGGTTCAACAGATGTGAGCCATTACAGTGCTATTGTTACACATTTTGAAAATACAGGGTGCCCCCCCAAATGTACACAGAGTATCTGTAGATTCTATTACAGGTTGAAAATGAAATGTATCTTAATAAACACTGGCTTTATAATTATTCAAAGTTGTGTATGCATTTTTTGGGACACCCTATTGATAAACATTTATTTCATGTTTGTTTCATAAAACAGACTACAATCTCATCCTCTTAAATTCAGTCCTCTTTGATAACTCTTATAGAAGAAATACAGTAAATGTTTTCAAATGTAAGACACGGAACTGTCATGCCCACATGCGGTCTGTGTGGGCACACAGTATTCAAAAGGCACTACTCCCTGTCCACCTTAATGCAGGACGGCCAAGGCAAGGAACCCAGGTGACAAAGGTAAGGGGCTGAGAAGCACGGATTGGTAGTTACAGAATAGTCACGGGATGTAGAGCCTGGGGAAAATGGTCAATGATATCGTAATAACTATGCATGGTGCCAGGTGGGTACCAGAAATATCAGGGGGACACTCTGTAAAGTATATGATTATCTAACCACCATGCTGTACACCTGAAACTAATACAAAATAATATTGAATGTAAAAAAATAATATATATATTTTTTTATTAAAAATTTTACAACAAGAGCATATTGGCTCCAAAATGGCTGTGAATTAGAAGCATTTGTTACATTCAAATTTCCTACCTGCCACAAAGAATATCCATTCAAGTATTCATTCATTCATTCATTCATTCATTCATTCATTCAAATATTCATTGAGCCCAAATTACAGACAGGCACTGTTCTTGGTGTTTGTGATACACAGTGAACAGGATGGACAAAGGTCCCTGCCCTCATGGAGCCTACATTCCAACATGAACCTAAGTCCATCTAGAATAAAGCATCTACTTACTCTTTCCCTCTTTTTATGTGAAATACCGTAGTGCCTCATTCAATCATATCGGACTTTTATATGCTAGTAAAGACCCTTATGTACTTTTATTTTTGACTTTTACCTTTTTTTACTCACCCTGCCCTTCTGCAGCAGAAACTGAATGTAAGATTCCTCTCAGGTATGAGGCAGACACTTTTAGTTATCATTAGAGCTAAGCACACAATTACAATAAAGCAGCGGGTTATTTTCACAACTAAGCAGAGTGGCGATGATTAGGGTTATTCCTTGCTAACCAGAAACATAGTAGGAATGTGATAATTTTTCTCTTTTTCCCACTGCAAACCTGTTTCACTTCCTTCCTTAGAGGCAGCTGAGTACCCATGAAGGCTTGAAATAAAGAACTTCTTCCTGGGAATGAATTTTGATAGGCTATGACTTTCTCTTTTTCAGATAACTGCAAACACCACTAAATCGATGAAATAAGGAGAAGTTTGAAGTTAATGAAAGTGATATTTATGAGAAAAGGGTGAACTAAAATGGTGGGATAAAGAAGGTGGAGAGATATATTGGATTATCTGGAAGCTGAAAGGCAAGGCGGACTGGAGGCTTTGAAATTCTGCACCCACGTCCTGTTGAGGAGGGTCCCTGTTACCTGGCGGCCATGAGGTCCAGGAGATGCTGCCACCGGTCGTTGACCTTTCCGAGCTTGTACTCGATCTCGGAAGCTTTGCTTTCGTGGCTGGCTCTAGCAAGTCGCTCTCCCATTTGTTGGAGCTGTATTTTGTTCTCTTGGGCAATAGCAATTTCCTCTTGATAATCCTGCATCATAAATAGCAATCACAGAGGTCAGAAAGCATATTCTTGATACACGCAGCCTGGCTCTACTGAAAACATGATAATTACAGTTTTCCACTGCTTGGAAATAGTTCGGGCATGAGGAACACTGTGTAAATATCACCCATGTGTGCAAGATGGAGTGGAACCTATTATTTTCAGTTTGTATGCAGAGTGCACAGTGAATTTCTATATAGATATTTTTAAAGGGAATGGAGGGTGCTTTCTATTTTCATAAAATGGGCATTAGAAAACAAAAGTATATTCATAGATACAAAAGACAAAACTTGAAGAATTTTAATGCTGAGAAAGTATACCTTATTGCTATAACCACCAACCTGATGTTACGTTTAGAATGGGACCTCATACAAATAACCTCCAAGGGCTTATACGATGTGCGTGTGTGTGTGTGCAACTGAAATGTATGTATATATGTAAATACACATGCATGTCGATTGTTATTTGTGCAGAATGTTTTAAGAGTACCTTCATTTTAAAGAAAAATTCTCTATAATATGTCAATATTTTATAACACATAAATCAATGGCAAATGAATTCTCAAAAATAATAACCACTAGTTTTAGAGGATTCCATGGGTCTCGCACTTTCTTCATTTACCCAGTTTCTGCACTAGCTCCTCCTAAAGATTGCTGTGGATAAGGAGAACAGGCTCCATGTGGCCTGTCTGCAAGAGACAGCCCACTAAATGGTGTGATTAAAGTGATGGTGACAGGTGCCTTCCCCCCACCTCTACTTGCACCCCCAGTCCAGTGACCCTCCTACCCTCTTCCACAGTGACAACACCCAATCTTTCAAATCAACTTTTTCAGTTTTGACCTAAGCTTCTGTTCTGCACCAAACATTTTCTCAGCAACACAATATATGAAGACAGGTATTATAGGAACATAAACATTTTAACCTTCTCTTGCTCTAAAGTCAGTGTGGTAACAGAGCCACCCTCTCAAGTCAGCTACCTAAGCACAAAGCACCCCCAACCAAAAAAAAAAAGAGAGAGAGCAGCCAGTGAAATTTTACTCTATCCCAGAACTGAGTGCTATCCTCAGGTTGGTACCCCCACCTACCCTCCTCTTTATATTACCTCAACACAATGGAATTCAAAGACCAATACATTGGATGTGTTTACTAATATGTATAATATTTCACTGTAAATTTGAGATAATTTTATTGAGCAATAGTTATTTAAAATAACTTACTCTAAGCCTAAAATAGTATTTAGAGCAAAAAAAAATCCTCTTGGACTGTCCTTTAGATTAACATGTTTTTAAGTGTTAACGCCAGTAGACACCAATATCTTGATTACAATCTGTTTATTAATTGCTTTTCCTATGTTGCCCAAATTACCAAGTCTCGGTAACTAAACCGAACGGGTAACTAAAACTCCAAAATATTGAACATTATCAGCACATAATGTCTTTCATAACAAATTGAAAATATTTCTCTGTAGAAAGACAAATACCATTTGATTTCACTGATATGTGGAATCTAAAGAACAAACTAAATGAACAAACAAAACAGCAACAGACTCATAGACACAGAAGCCATGCTGGTGGTTGCCAGATGGGAGGGAGTGGGGACTGGGTGGAAAGGGCGAAGGGATTGGACAGTACCAACCGGCAGTGACACAGCTGTCCTGGGGGTGTAAGGTCAAGCATAGGAAATACAGCCCATAATATTGGAATAACTATGGACAGTGCCAGTGGGTGCTGGAAATATCAGGGGGACCACTTTGAAGGTATATGACTGTCGAACCACTATGCTCTACACCGGAAACCAATACAAAATGATACTGAATATAAACAGTAATTGAAAAATAAAACTTTAAGGTAAAAAAAAAAACAACCAACAAAATATTCTGTATTTTTGCGTAAAGGAGGCCTTTCCATGAAAGTGTATTCTATATAAAAAGATACAAGCTTTATAGCAGAGTGCTCCTTTGACAGGCAAGGAACTATGAGCAAGGCCCCCCTCTGTATCTACTCAAAGGACGCCTGAGCACCAGGAAGGCGAACGCAGACGCAGCCGGGCGCCCATACCTTCTTCAGCTTCTCTATCATGTCCTCAATGAGGATGTCGCCGTTCTGGGAAACTTTGCTTTCCATCTGCGTCAGCCACTCGCAGAGCTCCTTGTTCTTCTCGCTGAAGACCGCCCACTCGTTCAGTCTCTCGCCGACCTGCTGCCGCCTAAGGGAGAGCTGCAAAGTGAAAAACGAGAGACAGTGCCAAGGGCCATCAGAGTGGCGCTCACACCCTGAGGGAAACAGCCAATCGACGCTGTCGGGTGGACTGATGCGAACAACAGTGCGTCTGTCCAGGTGTTGCTCCCTGTGGTACAGTCCCAGGACACTGCTCGGCGCATGGTTTCACAACAGGATCTGCTCTGAAACAGGTGGACACGTTGAACCCTGTCCTTCCCTCCTGAGGAGCCCGGGTATATTCACTTATCACAGGTGCTGACCACCCAGCTTCACGCTACAGTTGGTTCAGTGGAGATATAATACAGGATCGTTGTACTTTTACTAAAAAGCTAGTTTTCTTTTAGGCAGGAAAATACAGAACAGCCAAAGAGCAGTGAATTTACCTGGAGGGGACACTGGTAGGCATGGAAAAGGCTGTGAAAACACAGGTTTAAACGTTTTGGAGACAAATTTCACCTATGTTAAGTGATTCCAATGCAATGCTGAAGGTAAGAGTACACTCCCTCCTTCTTGAACTCTGATGGCCTGATCTTGGTTACAGTGTCCTGGAACCCTAAGATTTTGAACTTTCTGGTGGATATGATGTTTTTTTTCTTTATTGATTTTAGAGAGAGAGAGGAAGGGAGAGGGAGAGAGAGAGAGAAACATCGATGAGAGAGAACATCGATTGGCCACCTCCTGCATGCCCCTCACTGGGGATCGGGCCCACAACCTGGGTATGTGCCCTGACTGGGAATCAAACCGGCGACCTCTTGGTGCTCAACCACTGAGCCACACCGGCCAGGCAACTTTTTCATTTTCATTCACAGAGTCAGGAATGTGGTTGATGGTTCTGGTTCAATGATGTCCAAGCTGAAACTATATTTTCCTAATTGGAACTTCTCAAAGCAACCATTTTCTAAGAATAGAAACTTCTGCCCTTGAGACTTAAGATTAGCAGGTCTTGCTATGTGTAGCTTCTCCCTTCCTCTTCCCCAAATCTTGGCCATGGGCCAGAGTGAATTCTAGGGCTTTTCTCAACAACATCTGCAGGGAAGATGACTACATAACAGAAAAACATCATCTATCTCTTTGAGAGGTAGGTAGGTATTCCTATCCCCACTCAAGAGGTAGGGAGAGAGAAGGTTAGACACACTGGAGGTGTTTGTTTATAATAGCACGAGGTAGGACCAGCAAAGCTTGAGCCTTCGATACAGATTGTAATATAACATTATGATCAAATATCCAGACGCAGCTGAGATTCAAAACAGTCTTCATCACTTACTAATGATATGATTAGGGCAAGGTTATTCATCTTCTCTAAGCCTTACTTTCTTCATTTGTAAATTAATCCTACACTGGTTCCAAAATTCATTCCACAAATGTTTATTGTCTATGAGCATGGTGATTACCAGAGGGAAAAGGGGATGGAGAAGGTAAAAGAGGATAAAGGTGGATAAGTGGTGATGGAAGGAGACTCGACTTGGGGTGGTGAACACACAATACAATATACAGATGATGTATTATAGAATTGTACCCCTGAACCCTATATAATTTTACTAACCCACGTCAACCCAATAAGTTCAATTAAAAACATTTATTGTCTGCAGTAAACAAGTGTCTACTATGTACCAAGCATTGCCCTATGTACTGGAATACAGTTGGCTCATAAAAAAATACAAAGAATAAAGTAATTTAAGAAAATGACCAGTAAATACGAAAGACTTAACAAAAACTGGTCATTGATATACTACTACTGTAGTGCATCACTTGAGTTTTTCATTATTTTTTCTCCTTGACATTCATAGATTCAATATCTCCACTAAGCAGCTCGAATATTTGTCTCTAGCGTTATCGACACCGGAAGTGTTGCGTTTATTTGCTCACGTGGAGCAAGAGCTGAAAGAGAAAGAGGTAGGCTCCAAGCACTGGTGGCCAAAAGCTCTTCAACAGATTTAATTCATAATGGCGACAGCCTTTTCCTTTTGGTTTGTAAAACTAACATTTAAGCTGCGTGACAAGGGAACGCTAACACCTCTTTGGGGCTCCACTGAAACCCTCAAATTTACCAGCTGAGCACGTACATGTTCTCAGGGGCATGAACACACGGCATTGCCAACAGCCGACAAGAGCTGGCTAAAACCTCCGGTGCGAGGCAGCTGTACAGGAAACACATCCTTTCCTACTTCAGATATTTTCACCACGACAATTTGAAAAACACTGAGCTATGACAATGATGATCTATTTATACCTCAACTAGAATTACACACAGATCCACAAACCCACACAGGAATGAAAGCCAATGTGAGCTGTGGCACACGCACAGCAAGGCATGTGGGGAGTTGACCTGAGAACAATACTTTTCTAGATGAACTCTCCTCTGTCTACTTACAGCACGCCTTTACATCCTCCTCTGATCTGCTCACTCCTGTCACAGCGCCCCTTGGAACAGAAACAGACTGCTTGCTCTCTACAGAGGGACAGTGCCATGTTTAAAACATGTTTGTGACTTTGAAAACGAGACATCGGCACCAGCTCGTTTCCTTTTGTGGTTTCATACTTGATAGCATTTCTCCGCAAACACTAACTCAAGAACTAGTAACTAATCTGTATTCCTCTGTACCTTTGGGGTGACCCACAACTAAGCTCTCCCTGATTCAATTCATTTTTTTAGGTTGAAGTGATGGGAGATAAGTATGCTTTAGCTTCATGCCTTAAGACACTCAATAGAGAAAGTTTCTAGATATTAGATAATCAACCTGTCTTTTCTTTTTTTTACTTAAGTCGTAATCCACTCACAGCTACAAGGTATTAATCTCTTCATGGAATATCATATAATCACCAGCAGCTTTCAAAATGGGTTTCCAAACAGTCTGTTGTCTATACACAGGGTGGGGCAAAAGTAGGTTTACAGCTCTTCGTATGGAAAAGAATGCCACAATTAATAAATAATAGTGCAAGAATAAACTGTTTCTTGTACTCATAACTGTATACCTACTTTTGCCTCACCCTGTATAAATCAGGTGAGCAATTTTAAAACTTTTTTCTTTTTCCAGCTTTACTGAGATATAATTGACATACACTATTGTGTACATTTCCAGTGTACGGTGTGATGATATTTGACATATGTATATGATGAGATGATTACCACAAGATCAGCTCACACATCCATCCCCTCACAGAGCTACCTTTGTGTGTGCAAATTATTAGCATGTGAACACTTAGCTATTCTATGCACTGGAAATAAAAAGCAATAGTTTTTGTCCTCAAGAACGTCGTAGTCTTCAAATCAAGCCACAAACATTAAATGGAGAAAGAGGAGCATGCGACCAGGACGGCACAGACTGCAGGGAAGTGGGAGCTCAGAGGACTCTGTTTCTCTGAAAGCTTTGCAGGCCTCAGTGAGCCAGAGAAATGTATGTGAAAGGGTTAATAATGTTTTAACAAAACTAAACTCCATTCTGACCCTCAGTTACTGCACGTACGCACCCTGGCAGTTTCTTTTCTGTAAACATAAGGGCCTTGAGACACCCAAAGAAAACTGTACAGATAAGGGGTTGAGGATGGCCTTGAGAAACTCAGAGGAACCATGAAAAAAAAGAGATTAATAGTTACCCTGCTCCTCTCCCCCCCTTCTCTGTATCAGCCCCCTTAACGGTGCCAAAAGCGGCACCAAGAGAATGTAGTTTTTTTTCTGTAGTTTGTGCCTATATAAGCAAAGAACAAAGGAAGCTCGGGGCTGAGGATTTGGGGAAGCTGTACCCCCCCAGCCCGCCGGTGTAACGGCCCACCGGTGTAATAAAATGCTCCTTTCTCTACACTGGCCTTACGTTGAGGATGTGATCTCCTGCCGGCTCAGACCTTTTAGTATGTAGTCCCGATCATTTCACATAATATGCTGAACGGTATGGAGTCAGCAAGTAGTGCTAGACTTTTCTGAATTTTGAGAAAAACACATGAACATGACTCATAAAAATAGTAACTAAACTTCGCTGTCCTCACTTCCCATTATTTGTATCCACCAAATTAGCTTTTGTTTCTATGACATGCCAGCATAAATCTTTACATTTAAAAAATTGTGTAATTCACTGGATGGTAATGTGTGGGTTTGGGATTGAAGAATTCAGACAAGAATGAAATATTGTGATTGACATTGTCACACTCCAGGCAAATTTCTGTCTTTACCGAGAATACGTAGCTCTGTGAAAAGGGGCTAATTTTGAACTCAAATCTTTAGCGTGTTTATGAAACTCATCTCTTACATTTCTCCTTTTTGAAAGCATAGCGTGTAGTTGTAGGAAACTTTTCACACATTCATCAAGTGTGGTCCAGAGTTTTCCTCTTGCTCATGGCCTGAGAAATGTCTGGGTTTTGATCTCAACATACAGAGAGCAATTCACCTACCAACACATTTCTTGTTGATGTTAAATGAATCTGAGAGGCTACAAAACTCTTTAACTGTTTCGTGTTTTCTGAAGCATGAAGAGAAGCACCCTGAATGTTGGGGGAAGTGGGAGGAGGGGAGAGAGGAGATCTCTTCTGAAGGGAGGCACCAAGAGGCTCCTTCTCCAATGTCCCTTCTTCATCCTTCCAACATCTGCTTCTCTCCCGGGCAGGTCCTCCGCTCCGCCCTCTGCCTTTTTTCAAGCTGCAGCCTGGTCCCACACAACTGCTTGTACCCTCTTAGACCAATTCGTCGCTTCCACTCCTCATCTCAGTTCACGATTTACCCTCTTCAACAAGCATGTCCTTCATTCTCTGCAATGCACACTGCCCTCAGTTGCTTACAGCTTTATACGTTGTTTCAACTTGTTTATACCCAGGGTTTCCTTCACTGCATAGATTCTTCTGAACTCATTTTAGTCTCCGCTCAATTGTAAACTTGATCATAACGACGTCTACTATAGCGTGTGAAATTCACAATAATTATTGTGACTGATTCACTGAACAAATATGCATCATAGCCTCTCCTGTGCCAGGTAAGGCAACCAGGTACAGGAAGGAACACTTCCTGGAGGGTACGGTCTCATGGCCCTCGGTCAGGGCCTATTCTTCACTTGTGGACTTTTAATCAATGTTATTTCTTTTGCCTTGCATATCTTCTCATTGCCTTTACACCAATCTTTTCCTTTCATTTCCAAGTCAAACACAACCTGGGATATCTTCCAAGGTATTGCACACATAGCAATGCCATGAACCTTGAATTATTATTATTATTATTATTATTATTATTATTATTGGTTTGTCTTAATCCTCACCCAAGGATATTTTCCATTGATTTTTAGATAGAGGAAGAGAAGGAGAGAGGGAGGGAGGGGGAGAAACAGAAAGAGGAAAACATGATTTGAGAGAGACACATCGATTGGTTGATTGGTTGCCTCCCACAGGACCCCAACCAGGTTGAGGGATCGAACCTGCAACCCAGGCATGTGCCTATGACCTGGAATTGAACCCATAACCCCTTAGTCCATGGGCCAACGCTCTAACCATTGAACCAAACTGGCCAGGGCTGAACCTTGAATTATTCAAAATAACCATGATAAATCGACAGTAACAATTAATGTGCATGTACATTGTGTAACTATGTGTAATTAATGTGCATGTGTAACTAGCTCCATAGTATTATCCATAATTGCACATAAAACAATGGTTTTCACATGTTTAAAGTAGGAAACAGACTGTCAGTATCTACCTAGCAAAACCACAACCATGAACCACAAAATTGTGTTTCCTCTTAAAACTGTTATGCCAGTCAGTGAAAGAGAGCAAAATCTAGTTTGAATGCATCTCACATACAATAGTAAGACATAATTTGTCTTCATCTGAAATATGTTTTTATTAAATTTATTGGTGTGATGCCCTGGCTGGTTTGGCTCAGAGGTTAGAGCGTCGGCCTGTGGACCAATGAGTCGCAGGTTCCATTCCAGTCAAGGGCACATACCTCGGTTGCGTTCAATCCCGGCCCTGGTCGGGTCGTGCGGGAGGCAACCAGTCTATGTGGCTCTATCATGTCAATGTTTCTCTCTGTCTCTCTCTCTCCCTCCCTCCCACTCTATCTGATAATAAGTAGAAAAAAAATTAAAAAATAAAAATATATTTATTGGGGTCACATTGGTTCACAAAACCATACATGTTTCAAGTGTACAACTCAACAAAACATCATCTGCACATTGTATCATGCTCCCATCGCCCAAAGTTCATCTGAAATATTTTTTTAATAACAGATTTCTTCCTCCGTACATACTATGAGTTATGGGACAGGTCCCAACGTGGGCCACACTACTTGACATTTCAATCATCTCCCAGTTTTCCACCTTTCTGGGCTAATGCTGAGTCTAGAATTCATCTTACCTGGTGGCATAGTTCTTCCCACTGCCTTTGCAGAAGCTCCACGCGTTCGTTCAGGATAGAGATATCATCAGCACTGATGTAGGCACAGAGGGTGTCCTTCAGTAATGTCAACTGGGCCAAGTCATCTGTCCAACTCCCCGCTGCATTTTCTAATTCCTAGATTTAAAAAAACAAACACAAAACAAGCAAACTTGAATACCCATGGACATTCATCCTCAACAATTTCTGAAGTATATTTGAAATCCCTTCTTGATACAATTATCTTTCCACCCCACTCTGTTTGAAAGTCTAACTTGGTATTTAGTTATATTCTTCCTACATCATTTGATACTTTGCCAAGTTCTGATAAAATGTATCTGGTTGCTCACAGAATCTTTCTACCATCTACTTATCATTCCATTGATTGTTTTTGACTGTATTTTCTAAATTGAAGAGCTGAAGTTGCATAGCCTCATTGATCTTCTTTACTTTTAAACTGACTTCATAAACTCCTAGCCCATCCTTTTTTTTTTTTTATTGTTCTGAGTTCCCGATCATGCTAATAAAATATTTTTTGAAGACTCAAACTCCTAGATTGAACTTTCGTCTTCAAACACTATGAATTGCTACATTCTGCGACACAGACTTATAATGTAATAGTTGGAAAGCTCTGTGGCTGTTTTCACTCAGTTTAAAACAATGGACTGAATGCGTTTTCTGCAGGATTAGAGATTTCTTTAAGTAACTTGTCCAAACATATGTCTTCTGATTTGGGGGGGGGGGTGATAATTTAAGAAAAAATATTCATAAAACAATATTGGAAGAAGTCAACATTAGTTTTGCAATGTTTGAACAGATTTTGCAATTTGTATAACTCACGATTTTTGCCAGCTCTTGATGATTTTAGATTCCAGCTAATTTAGCCTATAAATAGAACATTTCACATGGCTTTTCCCTCTCTGTTTGTCTCTTCACATAGCAGACAAGTTTCCAAAGGCAAAGGCAATTAACAGCATCGGCAAAGGCTAATGTCCTAGGCAATTTAGGCTAACGAGGTTTCAGCCTGAATTTTCCAGGTAATTGTTTTGTTTTGCTGCTAAGGGTGGTTTGGGGCAAGAGGAGCAGATAGCTGGACCTAAATGCATCCTTTTAATCTCCAAACTTAATAGCAGGACATGTTTGTCAGTGACTTGTATTTTGGGAGATGAGGTCCCATGGTAACCGTATGTGGCTGAAAGACCAAACCATCCAGGTTTATTAAATATGCACTCTTCTGTTTATATCCATAGACATATTAAATTGCCACACCAATGTAAAGGTTTTCCTCTTTTTACAACAGTTTCTAACCCCCCACTCAAACATCAGATTTGGTGTAAGGACTTAAAGAGTAACACCACCGCCAGAAATGCACTCTTTCAGACTCACAGACTCCCTTAGATGGTAAAATTAAAGCCTTTGGATTCAGGCAACCTTGATGTTTACTGACTTTGAAAAGGTGTTAAGCTTCTAGAAGTCTCAGTTTCCACATCTGTGAAAAGGAAATGACAGACTGTCCTCATGAGCTTGTGTTCATGCCAACTGAGATAACACTGATGTGTCACTGGCACAGGAGGAGCTAATAAATGCCCATTCCTGCTTATTGGAAGTTCTCTTTAATCATTTGCCATGAATCTACAGTCACAGGTTTAAAACAAACTCTTTTTAACCTTTGCATACTTCTGAATTTACACATCAAGATAGTGTTTCCCTCACCATCCATGATGTAAAGCATACTTACTACCCTTTATTTTTCCTACATCTGACTCCCTCAAGTTTCAAAGAATAGCTGTAAATTTTAAACCAAAGAAAAATTCTTATATGCACATTTTTATGATTTCTAGACTTCTCTGAAAATTCTTAAATGCTTATCTTCTCAGCCAGAGTGAAGCAGAGAACTGATTAAAATACAAATTACGTAAGTATGTGTGAAGTTTTAAACAGAATTGCTCTAGTGCAGTGATTTGCATAGGGCAGGGAACACCAGGACATGTATAATCTGGGGGAACAAAACATTCCTAAAGGTCGATTTGATTTGACCTGCATGTTGCCAGGAGGGAACTGCTGTTCAGGCACTACCCTTGGCTTTCCAGGTGCGAATGGCACAGATCCTACAGCCACTAAATCGTGTTGGTCTCAGCGAACTCCCGAGGCAGGAACGGTGTGCATTAGCCACTGATTTGCTTCCAAGTGTGATTCCAGGTGTCGATCATAATCTTTTTATTATTATTTATTTATTTTTGTTACAGATGTTTTTCCTTTCCCCCCCACCAACACCCTCCTTCCTATTCCCCCCCACCCCCAAGTATTGTTGTCTATGTCCATTAGTTACACATACATGCATATAAGTTCTTTGGTTTATATCATCCCTCCCACCCCCCTCCTCTGAGGTTTGTCATTCTGAACCATATGCCTTTCTATGTCTCTGGGTCTATTTTGTTCTTCAGCTTTTTTTTTTTGTTCATTATATTCCACAAATAAGTGAGATCATGTGGTATTTGTCTTTCTCTGACTGGCTTATTTCACTTAGCATAATGCTCTCCAGGTCCCTCCATGTCGTCTCAAAGGATAAGAGACCTTTCTTTCTTACAGCTGCATAGTACTCCATTATGTATATGTACCACAGCTTTTTTATCCATTCGTCCACTGATGGACACTTGGGCTGTTTCCAGTTCTTAGCAACTGTAAATAGTGCTGCTATGAATATAGGGGTATATATATTCTTTCTGATTGGTGTTTCAGGCTTCTTAGGACATATTCCTAGAAATGGGATCACTGGGTCAAATGGCAGTTCAATTCTTAATTTTTTGAGGAAACACCACAACCATAATCTTTAAGTTGTTAGGGCCCTGACTAACTGAAGGACTGTGTCTCTATGCAGTAACTGAGATCAGCTAGTCACCGCTCCTGCTTCCTTCCAGTAGAGACTAGATCGTAGGGCGAGTTCCTTCAGGGCCACTGTCTGCAGAATCTCCAAGCTGCCCAGCCTCACTTTTCCTTCTGTAAACTAGACTCTTCTGCTAGAATGACTCTCCCATGTGGATGCTTTAAAAAGAGTACTTTCATTGCAATATACCAGGAACTTGCATCTACATGCAGATGGTCATGGGAGGCGTGATCACAGCAGAAGCACACAGATAGGTAACAGCTAAAAGCTCAGTGCAATAACGTACCTTGCAACGCATCTGCTCGGCATGGAGCTCTTCGTGGTGATCTGGCAGAGGCTGGGAAAGCTTCTTTTTGAAAGTTCGTAGTTTCTCCAGAGAATCAGCTATTCCAGTCTCACATTTTTCCCAGTCCTAAAATGGGAGGAGAAAGACATTTTATGAATTTTTATTTTTGGTAGGAAATTGGAAAAAAAGAAAAACACTCTTCTTAATTCCCATACATCAATTATTACCTGATTTTTTTTTTTTAACCAGACACATGTGTTTCTTTTGTAATAAAAAAAAAAAAAAATGAAAAGAAAAAAAAAAAGGAATCATAATGGAGATTTGATTCTTTATAGCACCCTATCTACAAATGAACTCTTATCTGGTGTCTCAGTGCCAATGCAAATTAAATTCAACTAAACAAATCTCTTCAATACTTCCCATTCCTGGACTCCCCCTCCATTACAACTCTCCCCAGTGACAACTTCCCACACCTTAAATTGCTGAGCTCAAAAGAAAGACAACCGGAGACCGGCCGGTGTGACTCAGTTCACTGAACACCCAGAGGTCACAAGTTTGATTCCTGATCAGGGCACATTCCCTGGGTTGCCTGCTGGATCCCCAATAGGGGGCGTGCAGGAGGCAGCCGATCCATATCTCCCTCTCATCGATGTTTCTATCTCTCTCTCCCTCTCCCTTCCTCTCTCTCTAAAAAAAAAAAATCAATAAAAACATTTTTTTTTTTTTTTAAAGAAAGACAACCAGAGTTGCTTTTAAGAATTAGTATGGTGCCAAATCATGTTGCCGTTTTCTTCACATTGTCGCTTCCATCATTACTGGTCTTTCTTCATCTGGGTTCTTCCTATCTTCTCTTCTGGTGCCTTATTTTTAACACAACAACCCATAGGTGCTATTTACTAAAATGTCTCCTTCAGGAAGTGTTGACTAAAGTTCCTCCAGACTCAAATGTCTTTTGGTGTCTAAATAAACTGAGAATTTGACTCAAGATTCGCATTTCTCTTTTAAATTCCTTTAGGAATTTCCTAGTGTATGTCACCACAGTCCCTCTTCCATTCACCACAAACAAACAGTCCACCTTGGACAGGTTCGTTCTAGTTCCCCTTATTAAAATATCTCTGTGTTCCTAGGCCACACTTAGTAATCAGTGCTAAGCAAAGTGAGAGAAGACAGAGAGATGCTCTTTCTACTGAAATTGAACAGCATTCTCAAGCCATCACACACTCTGAAACCTATCGACCCACGGCCAATAAACGTTCATCTATCTAAAAGAGAAAAGGTCAACTCCTTATTTTTTGTAACAAAATTAAGAGGTGATAGTAAAGCAGATGACCATGTAGGACATAGAATTATAATGATTATATTCTTGGTTGATCTACTCAGAGTATTAAATTAAGAGCTGAACATAGATAAGTGTTATATTATAGCGGTGGGGAAAACATACAGTATCACGAGGCTGTCTAAACATTAAAATTTAGCTTCATAAACTCCTTAGGCAAATAGGACCTAGTGTATGATTCAAAATAAAATAAACTTTCACAAGAAGAGAATAGGGATTTTCCTTTCCAAGGATGGCTTAGATTCTGAAGCTATAACCGAGTCTCCTTACCACATGAATTATAAGGAAATAACTACATGCCACGGTCTCCAGACATCTATCAGAGTGGGTGTTTCACACGCCAACAAACAGACGGACAAGAAAAGCGAAGGCAGTGACTCAACCATCTCGTCTTATTAGGTCTTAGGAATGTGTCCAATAATCACATCACAAATAAAGAAAAATATATGATTAACATGTTCTCTACAGAATGATTTACAATGTTTTTAATCCTTTCCTGAAAGCAAAAATGAAGAAAAAGGATTCAGGCAGATTGAGTTACTGACGAATCGTGTTGTGTACAAATAATAGCTCTTTACCAGATGGTCAGTGGCATTTGTGATTGATTGTTTCCTACACACAATGTAACATATTATTAAATAAAATTTAATAGAATAAACCAAATGGGTGTGCAAACTTTAAGCATTAAAAAACACACACACACACAAAAAGCCCAACAAAATGTATTCCATTCACTTTAGTTATTATCTTTGATCCAAAAGAGTGACAGGCCAGATTTAATAGATGATCACATCAAAGTGTTGGTGAATATCAACATATATAAAACTTTAGTATTTAGCTGTGTTCACTTTTTTAAAATGACATTATCAACCATGATAATTACCATCGCTATTGAGGACTCAATATGTGCCACATGATTTACCTTCAATAGTTCATTAAACCCTCACAGTGCCACATGAAGGAGGTATAGTCATACCCACTCTACAGATGAGGAAACTGAAGCTTAGGTAGGTTGAGTCAACCAGGTTACTTGATATATTATGGCTTTAACTTGGGTTTATCTGAGTGTAGAATCCATACTCTTTTTCAACTGCTGATTTAATTATGTACTATAAATGGATTTGGAAAGTGAGGGAGAAAAGCGTATTGTCTGGATAAATTTATATTTCCCTAAATTTGCTGCGTGATCCCTATGCAACCTGTATCCAACCAAAGGCTCAATACACCTCCCTCCTGGAGATTTTATCTCATAGCAACACACTTAGATAAGATCAAATCAAGAGTATCTTGTTGGATAGGTTTTTCCCTGCTATAAAACAAGAGATATCAATCTTGAAAACCACTTTGGAGTCTTAGGCTAGGGAGTGGAAGCTACTCTTTGCATTCCTGTCTGGACCTATACAGTCATCCTAAGGCTCCTGGCTTAGCACCAGCCATCAATCAGAATTCATCGCTTGGATGGTCTTGTTAGACTTAAAACTACTTTGTTGGGGGATTTTCCTGAAAGACAAACTGCTGAAAATTGGGAAACTTTCCGGTTTATGCAAGACAGGACAAAGTTGTAAATGAGACACAGGGGATCAAGATATGGCAGGGCATGACAATGACCTTTGTGTTGTTTGATTTGCAGGACACCAATGGGTGGAGGCAGCACAACTCCTAGGAGGGTTTTTCAACTCTATTACATGTGTAGGAGGAGGGGCTGGACCTACTTTCAACAAGAAAGCCAGTTTCTTCCTCTGCTCCTCCAGACGCATGCTGGCGGATTTCCACTTCTCCTGGATTTCCGTGAGTTCAGCCTGCAGGGCGGCCTCCGCCCCGGGGTCGGCGGAGAGCAGAAGCTGTTTACCTGCTTCCACCGTCAGGATGTAGCTGCCTTGCTGTCTCAGGAACACTTTTTCTTTGAACTGAAAGAAACCACGGCTTTTTACCTTCTCATTCTTTCTTTCACCATTTCCCTATTATACGTATTTTTAAATGACCCTGAACTTTTGCATACATTGCATGCCCTCTTTTATCCTACCAGCGTTTACTGAGCAAATACTTGGTGCATGAATAAAACAATGTGTAAAAAAATGAGAATTCAACGGGGAGAGGCCTAGTGTCTGTCCCAGGTTAAGTACAATCATGATGCAATATGAAAACTGCACTGTAAGATTGATGTAGAAGGAATACATTGTTACATATTTTTTGTGTATTTAGTTTTTTGAATTTTTATTATGATCTTTATATTTTTTCTGCGGAAAATATTTGTAATTCATATTTGATACAGACTAATTTAAAGAAAGACCCAGTGTTCACATATCTAACCCACATGGGGTGCACAAGGAGCTCCCTTGAAGTGGTAAAGCCTTCACGAGTCTTGCAAGACATATATAAGCACAACCAGGTTAAGGACTTGGTGTCATGAGAGGGCCAGGAGTCAGGGAGAGAACATCTCCCATGTAGAGAAATGAGGGTGGGTACAAGGTAAATACAAAGTCAGGACACTGGAGACACTGGAGGTAGTTTTCAGTGGTTAGAACATAGGATGCATCTACGAGAGCGGTAGAAGATGAGGCAAGACCACACAATGCGTAGGAACTCGGGTTGTGAAATAAAAGTGACAGAATCACAGAGAATATTAAGCAGGAAAATGATGTTTGCTGAAAGCATTCAGCAGTAGGGTAGAAAATGCAATAGAAGAGTATATACTGGATCTACTAAGACAGGTTAGAAAGTGATCATCTATCCAGGCGAGAAATCATGAGCACATACCCAAAGGCAGTGGCAGTAGGGATGGAAACTCAAGGACTATTAGATATGGGGAGGGGGATAAAAAGAAGAGAATAGCTATAGAATGACTGTCAAGTTCCTGGCAGACAGACCAGATAGCTGTTGATGACATTTCCTTGGACTGGGAACATGAGAAATGGATTGATGGAGAACCCAGGCTCACTTTGAACCCACACGGTGTATTATGTCTGTGATGCATACAGACGTAAATCTAAAAGGCAGCTGAATACATGAGCTGAAAGGTCAGGATATGACTGTGACCAGAAGATACCGATTTGGTCATTCTCTGCTGTGGGGTGCAGTCGAAGCCAGTGTGTAGACAAGGTCTTCCAGAGAAGTGAGGAAGAGAAAGGAAGCAGAGAACAGTGACCTTCAAGGAAGAGGAACCCATGAAATACTCTGGGATGAACAGATGAGAATGCTAGGAGGTCTCTGGCCAAGAAGCCGGAATCGCAGCTTGCCAGGCACGTAAGGGGCTAGACGGGAATGGACACACAAGACTGAGCCCTTTCTCTTCTCTGGAATACTTCAGTGAATTGTTTAAATGGCTTGTGAGTGATATATGTGTCATTGATGCAAGGTTTTCCTCCCCTTTCCTTTCCATCCCTGCTGGGATCCCACGAGCTGGGTGGCCTGGGTGTGCGAAGTGGAGGGAGTGTTTGTAAGAGGCTGGAACCTACCACACTTTCATGGTTAAATACGGGCTTTGGAATACAGTCATTTTCTGTGTGTCTGCTGACATCTGAGAACAATGTCCTCATTCCAGTGTCACCCCAGAGTCCTGGAAACCGGCGGCCAGGGCAAAGCGTGCAGTGGAAACGCAGAGGGGGTTCAAGAACGGCGTGCTCTGCACCTTACCTGCACCTCATCGAAGAGGGTCCTCACTTGTTGCAGTGGTATCGGGACACTTCCGAGGCCGCTCATGGGTAGATAGGACACTTCAACCAACCATTTACGAAGCTTTTCCGCCATCTCCCTGTAGCGCTGCCACTGGCGGATCTGGCTGTCAATGATGCCTCTCCTTTGCTGCGCCCTGCGGATCACTCCCTGCCACTGATTGCTGAGGAGGGTCAGCTTGAGGTTGAACTCATCCCTGGAGAGCAAACAATTACATAGGGGAAAACACTGTTATCCTGGATGCAGTCACATTATCAACCAATGTCCACACTTTCGATGACGGCAAGCCCTGAAAAGTGGTCTAGGGCAGAGGTTTCCAAATAGCGTGCCATGATCTGTTATCAGGTCTATTGCAAGCACTTTTAAAAGTGAATAACGATGAAAATATCGGGGTTTGAAAATGGTGAGTGTTCTCATGTTTCCACGCAGGGTGAAGGCGGATCGATAAGGTCCATGTCATTTCCTCTCTCCCTGAGCGCACGAGAGGGGAGGGAGCACAGGGCAGCGGCTGCAATGGGACCGGCCCCACCCTGACCGCACCCAGAGCAATGTCCGCAGCACAGGACAGCACCTCGTGTGTGCTTTGGCAGGAGAAAATGGGGAGCACAGCTTATTTGTAACCTCTGTCCTCAGCTAGAATTATAAGGCACTTTGAATGAACAAAACTGGGTGATTTTAGCTAGAGTCATGAGCCACTTAAATAAAATTATGTTATTTACAATTTTAAAAAATGTACTTCATAAACCCTCAAAATTCCCTTACAGTAAAAAGCCCTAATCTTTAGCAAATTATTTCACATACCAAATTGTCCCTTCTACATTTTAAATCCATTTCATTTTGTTCTCAGAAAAATGAAAACCAGTCATCACTGTCTACAAATGTCGGCCATAAACTTAAAGGTATTAACTTTTTTTTTTTTTAATCTTCACCGGAGGACATTTTTCTGTTGATTTTCAGATAGAGAGGGAGGGAGGGAGAGAGAGAGAAACATCGATGTGAGAGAAACACATCTATTGGCTGCCTCCCGCACAACCCAGACCAGGGCTGGGGACTGAACCGCAACCAAGGTACGTGCCCTTGGCTGGAATTGAACCCGCGACTCTTTGGTCCATGGATCGACGCCCTAACTGCTAAGCCAAACCGGCCAGGGCAATGTATTAAGTTTTACTTAAGCTTTTTAATTTCCAGATAAACAGTATCAGGTTTTCTAGTTTATTTTTCCTACTTCTGTATTTTTTACCTTTAAGAAATGTTGGTAGTTATTTATTGAGTTTTCTTTATCATTCGACTTGCAGCTCTAGAACTGGGTTGTCCAGTGTCAAATAGAATGAGTTTCTTTATAGATCATACTGTTATTCACACATTTTAGCACTAATGTGCAACATTATTCATTCTTTCTCCATTTTGTTAGTTTTGCTTGTCTTCTCTGGATATGCTATTTCTCCTCTTGAGGGTGGCTTCGAATTGAATTGGACTTACTCTCTGGACTCCTATTCTTAACACCTCCCATTATCTAGGGCCACTATAAACTTTGAGTTGGTAACCAGAAGTGTTATTCATGATTCTGTTTTGGAAAGAAAATTTCTGATATTTATAATCTAATGGCAGTAGAACCAAATATGATGAATTGGGTTTCTGAGACGTCCCTAAAAGTTACAAGCATCTCTCATCTCTGGAAATGTGTGACTCCAGGACTTGAAAAGATCTTGCAACATGAGAAGGGTCCTGCCTACTGCCCTCCTCGCCAGGTAACCGTCCACGGTCTTTTTGGAAACTTCATCCTCACTCTGCAGAGCAGAGCAGGCCTGAGCTACCTGGCAGCAGGAGGAACTACTGAAACCACGACACTGTTCCCACTGCTGAACTTGAACTCTAAAAAACACAGGTTATAAATAAACTTTAAAACAGAACACATTTATAATCTGAGGCCTGCCTACTGTCAACATGTACTAATCTAAAATTTTTTTTTATTTGCAATTTTCAAAATTACTCTCGAGTCCAACCCTCATAATTTCATCCCTTGGTGTTTTTCCCTAACATTTAAAGTTTAATAGATGTTGGCTTGTGCATGAATTTTTAATTTTATTTTACTTAATGACTCAAACTTTTGTAATATTGTTATAGAGTTGGCTAAGGGAGGTTAGAGCAAAAGATAAGTAAGTTAATCGCATCTAAATTGTCTTGTTTTGAAGGACTTAAATTCTCAGTAAAGTTCACATTAAATTTGGCTTACTTAGACTAGAATAAATACGGTATCACATTTTGTTGTTCCAAGCTCAACCATAAAAATCTTTTATGTTCTTCCAAAGAGACATCCACTTAAAGCTGAAATTGCTTCCAAAACATTAAAATAAAAAACAAAACCTCACTAGAAATAACGATTTCTTTTCTATTAAAAAATAATACTAAGTTAATTATAATCACAACTACTGATCCTAAATATGGGAAAGATATACACATGTAATAAAATAAATTAAGTAATACAGCAAATATCACCATGGGATCTAGATGGGACAGCATAAACATTGCTCCTAGGAAATACGGAATCATCAATTCCCATACAACAGAGCTAAAGAGGAGATAGATAGTATCTCCGCATTTTTAATAAGGAGAGCATCTCCTATGAAGAGGAAGCAGGATTTCAGGTTGCGTGTAATCTGACTTAGGGTAGCCTCGCAGGCTCTCTGCTGCTCCGTTCTCAAATCCAGTGGAATTATCAAGGTAGGAGACAACTGCCTGGTCTTGACTAAAAACCGGGCACACGAGCTCTAGGCTTGATTCTGTGCTATGTAGTTCCGTGACCTTGGTCAAATCAGTTCACATTGAGGGACCTCAAGTTGTCATCTCCAAGTTAGAGGGATGGTCTAGCGATCTCTGTGCTCCTTTTAGGAATAAAGTTTCTGTAATCATATGAGAATATTAGAAGCATCTGTTTACAAACCATTGATGCATCATTGATACAATTCATCCTAATCTACTTATTAATTCCAGTCTCCTACAGATGACTAGCAAAAGTTGGCTAGGTGATTTCCAATTACTCCAGGTCCTTCATATAATATAATAGCAGTTCTTTAAAAAGATTCAATACCCAGTCATTTCAGAGATTCACAGAAGCCTTTCCTCCAATTACTGAGGCTCCATTGCAGTACAATTGCCTTAGGAAGATTGGATATATGCCTTCTAATCTGCTCATTAAACAGAAAATGACTAATTTACTGGAACCTTTCTTCATAATAATAAATCAAAGAACCTACCTGTCATCAACTTGACCTTGTTCCAGAAGACGCTGCCCATCAGTAATGATAGAGTGCAAAACCTGTTGACGACTGAACATCTCTGCTTGAAACAACTGTTGTTTCAAAAAAAAAAAAAAAAAAGAAATCATGGTTTAGAGTTCCTACTTTTAATGACCAGGTCTCTAATAAGTTTCCCAAAATTTTGATTTAAGCAAGGTTATAAAAAATATCTACAGCTGAATCAGGATACATGTTTTATCCTGCAGTATAGAAATAACGTATTTCTAAGCCATCAATTAAGGTATACTTAAAGTTTAATTTTTATTTACTAGAACTGACTAAAAGTCAAATTACATTCCTCTCCTTTCTTTCAAAATCACCTATAAAGTTAGTTAATACATAAATTGAATTCCAGTTTCTTCTGTATGCAGAATATGGTTTGTTTTCAGACCTAGCTTAAGAACTTTAAAAAAAGTTGAAGGATCAAAAACAAAACACCCAGACTTTTTTTTTTTAACAAGCTACTTTTCAATTTAATTACGTTAATAAAATTATTTCACTACTAAAAAATTCGACAGAAAATATTTCGACCTTTTTCCCCATTGTTGTTTAAACAGCTTTATTGAAATATAATTCGCATACCATACAATTCACCTATTTAACGTGTACAATATAATGATTTTTATTATATGTGCAGAGTTGTGCAACTAATGTCACAATCAATCCTGGGCCATTTCCGTCACCCTAAGGAGGACTCCACACCCATTAACCATCACTCCCCATTTCCTCTCAATCCCTAGCTCTAGGTTAGCACTAATCTATTTTCGGTCTCTACGATTTGCTTATTCTGGACATTTGATATAAATGGAACTATGCACTATACTATACTTTGTGACTGCCTTTTCTTCACTCGGCATTATGTTTCCAAGGCGGATTCACTTTGCAGTGTACATCAGCACTGCATTTCCTTTTTATTGCTGAACAGCAGTCTATCGCTGATATGCATATATGCATAACCAACGTACACAGACAATACAGGGGGTGGGGTGGAGTGGGACAGAGGGGATCAATGGGGAAAAAAAGGGGAACATCTGTAATACAACAATAAAGATAAAAAATAGTATTCTATTGTATGATCATACCACATTTTATTTATTTATTCTTCAGTGGGTGGATATTTGGGTGGCTTTTACTTTCTGGCTATTACAAATAATGCCGCTGTACACAATATTCTTGTACAAGTTTTTGTCCACACAGGTAGATGTGTGGACATATATTTTCTTTTCTCCTGGGTTCATTCCACCTACTTGTGGAAATACTGGGTCACATGGTAACTTTCCACTTAACATTTGGAGGAGCTGCCAAACTGTTTTCCAAAGAAGCTTCACTGTTTTCGATTCCTACCCACAATGCAAGGATTCCAGTTTCTCTATTCCCTCCCTTAGAAGTGCTGACCTTTTCCATTGTAGCCATCCCAGTGGGTGTAAAGTGGGATCTCACTGAAGATTTCATTCATTCTCTTTTATTTCCTCATCGGTCAACTCAGTAAAAATGGACTTAAAGATACCCTACACATATTTAAATTCTCTGTTTCTTAAGTGTAAACAAAATGCTTTAAAATTAGTTGTATTGTCTTTTAAATTCTGCATTAAGCCTTTTCTCTGCCTTTAGGTCGATCCTGTCTCTCCATTTGCACATATTTTATAAACACGTGGAACAAAGTCACGCCAGTAAATAGCAAAACAGAGACTAACAGCAAAGCAACGAATTGGCCTTTCATATCCAGTTCTCTCTCAGTGTTTCTTGAAAAACAATTATAATGTAATTTGGTCAACAGGTGCGCTTGGAGATTTGGGTAGTTTACTGCTTTTTAAAGAAAACACAATTTTCATTTACCAACGAATTTAGATCAAAGCATGATCTCTTCAGCAACTGGCCTTGGCAATATTAATGTAGTCTGTAACTCGATTTGAAAATTGAATCCAACTTTCTGAACTCCTTCTATACGCCCTTTCTGCTTCCCCTCGCCCCCCCCCCCCCCCCGTAAGTAGACTTTGACCACAGCTGTGGCACTATCCACTGCAGGGTATCGAAACCACATGCTTATAACCAAGTAGGGGGCAAAGAACTGAACTACACTGTTGTAATCAAGCTATCAAAACCTCAGCCTTAAGAAGGAAGGCAAAAACAACGCATGCATTTGAGCAGACTCAGGATAAGAGTCATCACTTTAATTCCACCACATGGCATTTGTCAGCATCCCCCAAAGGCCTGTTTTACGACCCCCAAATCTACAGCTTAACTGACCTCATGGGCTCGCTGCTGCTCCAGAAGATGCTGATAGTTGCCCGAAATCTCTACTGCTAACTTCTGCTCCGTTTGAACCAGGAATTCCATCCATGTTTCACATTTTTCCAAGAAAGTCTGATGTTGTAGCAAAAATGACTGCAACTTGCTGACAGGATAAAGGGAAAAGGACAGTGGCTGTTACTGCTCATTCTTCTATCTTTGACATAGAAAACAAGATTGACGATTTCCTGCCTCCCATTCTAATGTGACCATCACAGGACTTTCAGGTTAGGTAGTAACATTTAGAAACCAAAACTGAAAAAAAGTTTAATATGGTGAGTTTTAAAAATGATATGACGATGTATCTTTAATGTATTGTTACATAATGTATTGTTATATAAAAGCAACATAATGTATTGTTGCTATTTTTTTATGAAGAATTAAACATGGGAACGCACAGTTTGAGTTTCTTTCTTTTACTTCAAATTTTGTATCACTGGAAAGTCCTGGCATTTATACCTGTACATCAATCATGAACTTATTTCTACTGATATATCACAGCAGCCAAAACAGCTCTTGGAGACTCTACCTGAATCTCTCCGTCGTCTGAGAAGAGATCAGAGACCAGTGCCGGTTCAGACTCTGCATCCTTTTGATTTCTTTATCATTCAGGGGTAGCCTGTAGCCAAGCTCATTCAGGCGGTCTAAATCTGGGGCCATGCTGCTGAATTTTAACATCTGTCCCTGAAAGCAAGATTTGAGAACAGGTTCAGCAACGTGATCAGAAAGGGCAGAGCACTTTCCAAGGGCACAGTGAACTGGATTCCAGGAAGAGGCTGGTCTTTGGTCTCCTAGGAACGTCTAGGCCACTTGTTTGCAATTGCCAGGGCTGCAGAGAAGGGAAAGCTGCATCTCCCAATCAGCTTCCAGGGCTGCCGCTGCAACTGTGGCTGCACCACCCACTGTCCTTTAGGGAACAGTTAGTAGTTTGTGCCTGTGATTTACTTGATTTATTTACTAATAAATAATTCTCGATAGAACTGATCAAGGATGAAAATTATGCTGACGGATGAAAAGGCTCACTTCTTACCCTTTACACTGCATTCATCCTTGCTAATCTTCTCCTTTATTATTTAATAATATAGTTATAATAAGAATAATTAACATTTCTTGAACACGTATTATGAACTAAGCATTGTTATAAGAGCTACACACCGTAACTCATTTTATTCCCCAAACAGTCCCAGGAGGTACTACACTGCTATTCCCACTTTACAATGAGGAAAAAGAGACCCAGGAGCTTTAAGTAAATGGGTCAAGGTCACCCAGCAAGGAAGGGGTAGAGAGTGGTAAGCAAGAGTTGTTGCGTTCCTGCTAGACGAAACACAAGCCCACTCCGTACATTATCTGAAGAGCTTCGGTTTTAGGTCTCTGGCCCCTGCCCCAAAGTTGGTGAGATTCAACTGGAAGGGCAGTCTGTGCTTTCAGACCTCTTTCCTCCCTTCAAACCCAGGGCAAGCTGCTCTTCTGGGTTTCCTGTGGGCATTCGCAACCCCATCTAGGAAACTAGCTACAGGAAGGAGAACATGTCAGGACACCTTTGGCCTTGTGTGTTTTCCCTCTGCGTGTTCTTGAAGCATGACTATCAGACGGTGGAATTTCCGTGGGGAGACATTAGCGGCAAACAAAATTGCCATGACACGTCCTGCTCATGGTGCTTGCAAAGAGGACGGTACTATTCCAACAGCAGGGGCGACAGCAGTTGTCACCTGGCGCATGAACATGAGTAAATGGTGCATTGAACACGGGAGCAAAAGGATACTGTGTTAGGAATGTGTGTCACTGGGGAGTCTGACCATGGACAGAGATGGAGGCTTTCTTAGGAGAAGGACATTGAACAAAATGACCAGAAGATTATTCCTTTTGGACAGGAGGGAGTTGGTGGGGACAAGAAAAGAATGCCAGAAAGGGGAACATCATGCACACGGACACAGAAGCAATCTCCCAAGTGGCTGCAGGATGAGATGGACAGTGGAGAAGAGGAGACCCTCAGGAAGGCACCAGCCGGGTGATGCTGGGCCTGAGAATCCACTTTGACCTCTATCCTGAGAGCGAGGAAACCCGCAGAGGGCATTAAGCAGAGGGATAATAGGATAAACTTTGCATAGCTATTGCATTATTTTATTAACGTTACTGACTACTTAAAATATTTCCCAACTAAGTATAAGCCTTTAAAAGAAAAAGACCATTCTGGTATGGTGTCAGGAGCATTCTAGGCTTACTGGGTTGAACACTTAGTAAGTTATATAAATGTCTAATCACTGTGTTGTACACCTGAAACTAATATGATATTGTATGTCAACTCTAATTAAAAAATAAACATAAAAATAGATCATTCTGGCAACATTGGGATGGAGGGAGTGGGTGGCCTCAGGAAGGTCACAGGGTCTGTTGCAGTGCTCTGAGAGAGACTGGCAGATAGGACGAGGAGTGGGTGACGACAGAGATGGACATGGAGGTTCCTCTGAAGCAGGGGATCAGCCAGGCTTGGGGAGTGAATAGAGGTAGGGAGGGGGAGGGGTGAGGCGGGATCCTAGGACAGCTCCCATCATGGGTTGTGAAATCACCTTGTGCTCATTGACAGTTCACGCCTCCTAGGGGAGCAGGAAAACAGAGCTGGCAAGGATTTCCATGGAAGCTCAAAATAAAAAGTAGGCCTATATCAGAAGTAGTGAGTTCTCCTTATGGTTTGGAGGGAAGAGATAAAAGATGTAGGGCTAGGATTTCAACACACTTGCCTTAAGTTCTTCCATCCTTTCCTGGATGGTTGAGAGGTCAGACGAGTGGCTGGGGTCCTGCCCTTGGAGTATTTCTTCAGCTTCTATTATCCACGCCTCCAAAGCTTCTAGACTCCTGGTAAAGGTTTCATAGTCAAGAACTCCGGCCTTTTTTATTACAAAAGAAAATCGATATTTAGAAATCTAGTGAAAAGACAAGTGGATGTTGACATTATGTCTCATATTCTACTGTCAAATTGCAATTTGGATTTAGATTTTCTTCTCTTTATTAAGTTTCTAAAAAATTAGCATGAATTAACTCTCTGTTGGAGTAATTAATTAACCAGTTAAAGTCACTTTTATTTTTTTGTTAATCCTCACCCAAGGATATTTTTCCATTGATTTTTAGATAAAGTGGAAAGAAGCGGCGGGCGGTGGGGGGGGATAGAAACATTGATGTGAGAGAGACACATCGATTGGTTGCCTCCTGCATGACCCCGACCAGGGCTGGGGATCAAACCTGCAACTCAGATAATGCCCTTGACCAGGAATTGAACTCAAGACCATGGGCCAACACTCTAATCACTGAGCCAAACCAGCCAGGGCAAGTTAAAGTCAGTTTTAAAAATATATTACTAAACAGAAATCTATTCTCATTCTTGCAATAACTTCTTATGGATTTTAATATTAAAGCCACTTGGTGTTCATCAATTGAGCATATTTTACTCAGTACCATGGAAGGACGCATTGGTTTAGGGGCACGATTACTTTGTACAGGACAGTGTAAGACTCCCGCTTTCCCTTGTGCCCACTGAAAAGTCCAAGTTGGCTTTGTGTTTTAATTCTTTGGTCTTGAAGGAGGCACTGTCCCAATGATGGAAATTCCTCTTTTCCTGTGTTTATGCTCAGAAGTTATACAACACCCAATTTACAGTACACACAGAACACGAGCTCTGTACCTGTAACAAAGTCTGCTGTTTGCAAAGAGCCTGTTCTAGGGCACATAAGTGTTGACTCAAAGAGAGTTGGTCCGATTGAATGGCTGATGCTGCTGAAGCCTCCACTTGTTGCTTGAGTTGCTCCCCCAGCTCTTGGAGAACAAACAGGGAATCCTTAGCTGTGCTCAGTCCCTTGAGGAGGTCCTATGGGAGATGAAATACGTCCGTCATGAAACAACACATTGAGAGTACCAGTGTACTCCTTATCATAAACAATCGTAGAAACACTCAACTCTTACTTGTCTCATTATTACACTAAATAACCTTCACCTGAAAAAAAAAATCAAGAATTGAATCCAGTTTTTAAAAATATGCATGTGTATTAAAATCTTAAAGAATATATTTACTATTCTGATCATAAAAGCCACAGAGGTTCACTGTAGAACACAGGAAAACATACATAAATAAGAAAAAGAAAAGCCAACAAGAAGAGCCAATAACTGTAAAAGTTGATGGTTTTTTTTCCCTGCTTCTTCATATAATTGCTATCAAATTGAAAACACAGTGCTACATTTTACCTCTTTCTGCATAATATTATAGGCCGGGGGATGAGTTTATCAACAGTGTCTTCTGCGTGTTGGGTGGTCACATTACAGTGGTTGTGACACACCCTCCTGTCTCAGTGGGGTGTAGAGCCCTAGCGATGGTTCTGGTGGGCAGGGCTGAGGACAGACTGCACCTCCATTATTTTCCTTGGTCTCTCTCACTTCCATCTTTTATGGGACCCTCTTATATGCTCAAAATTATAAGCCAGTGGAACGTCTCTGTTTCTGGTTTCCATCTACCACTAAGAGATGACAAGTGGCTGATTCTTCTACCTATTGCTGGTGCAGCAGACAGTGGAGAGAGCAGAGACTGCTGTGCCTACTCAGGGCCTACTGTGACAGGGAGAAAGCAAAGGGCGACTTCCCCTTGTCAAAGGTATCAGATGAATGCACAGAAGTAATTGGGAGCACTGCACTCAAAATAAGTATATCTCAACTCAGGAGGACTGAGTATTGAAAATGACAAATCTTGTAAGGGTAGAAGGAGAAAAATTAGTGAACTATCGTCACCATAAATATTAAACTTTAGTCGTAAAGTGATTATTATTAATGTAAAGGTATTAGAATAGGTTAAACTCTTATAACTTGCCTAATTCTGATAAACTGAATGGGAAAGTTTATAAGAAGATATTTGCAACAAATTCATTAAAATAAAGATAAGTAAGGCCAAAAAGTAAGAGCCATGCACTGGGTGAAATAGGAGAACTGTTCCCGAAAACCTTAAGTAGGTTATTGGCAGATTCAATAAAAAAGAGAAATAATAAAAAGCTATTAAAAAGAAATACAATCATAAATCAGGAGAGAAAGACTTCTTTCCACCACTAAATTCTCAGAAGACATTATGTTGATGCTTTCATAAAAGATAATGAACCAAAATGGACGCTACCTTTAACAATAGATTTTTAAAAGATATAACATCATTCTCCATACGGTCATTTCTTATATTGACCATCTCTGTAAAATCAGATAGCCTCAATCATTCACGTGGATTGTATCCCATTAGTAAAAATGGGGAAACAACTCATCTTTCAAAATGAAACAGTGGGGAGAACCTTTTAAATCTGATTCATGTGTTCTGAAAACCGAGCAGGCTCTTTGATAGTTAAAACAATTATCGGTGGGTCATTGTCTCACATACAGAGACATACCAGAAGCTCACACACATCAGCACTAGCCCTGCAAAAGCTGAGAAGTCTAAGAAAGGCATGCTGGGAAAGAAACACGACAGTGCCTACGTTGCAATCTTGAATCCATGTAGCAACTTCGTCATCAGCGATGTCCTTGTTCGTGGCTGCCTTCAGGAGCTCCCCGGTTCGGTCCGCCTGCCGCTGGACCGTGGAGGCGCACTGCGTGGAGTAGTCCTTGTACCTTTGCCAGAGCTGCAGGAGGGCCTTGCTGGAGTGCAGCTGCTCCGAGATCTCTTCCAGCAAGTTATTCCATCTGGAAACAACAACCGACGCGCGTGGGCGGATTACCACCTCTCCCCCAGTGCTGTTACTTACTATTTTATTTTTCGTGAGCCTGGTTCATGTGAATTTGGACATAGTGCAAGATGTCTCATTTCTATTTAACAGCATAAAAGAGTAACATTTCGCACACATTTCAGGGGCGGACCATAGGAATGAGGTCAATCTTGGGTATCTAGCACTTCTAATTTCTTTCGAAGTATCTTCACTGCATTTACTTATCATTAACTTCATCGTGTGAAAATTAATAAATTCTATAAAGCTCAAATTCAAAATGCTGGCAAGCTTTGTGTCATTCCTTGTAATGTGGTTGTGATAGAAGTAATGCATAACACCGTAAAATGAGCACGCTCCATACCTCATAGTGATTTCCTTTAATGTATTGGTAAGAGTTTCTGTCACAGGTGGGTGACACTCTTTTAATAGTTGGTTGGTGACAGAGCCAAATTTCTGTAAGCTCTTTTCCTGTTTTTCTAGATCATCTTGAAGATTCTGCCCAAAGGAAGAAAAAAAAATATCACAGATAAAATAACAGTTATTAGATCTAAATTTTAATAACTAAGTCTAAAAGTAATTTATGGCTGTTTTCATGAATATGCACATATGAATATACAAACTGTGAATTTGCCTCAATGCTTTATAAGTTATATATATATATATATATATATATATATAATTTTGTTCTTATGGGTGTGAGAAGAGATTCTTGACAATTAAGGCTTCTTACAGTGGCGTCTGAAATCCTGTTGAAAAGCTCACATAGGGTGCCCTTGTCCGTTATCGAGTAGGAAGCCTGGTGGTGGTGTGCGTGTGCGTGCAATCTGTACACTGTGGTTCTCTTTGCTGATCAAAGTTAAAACCCAGGACTCTGTTTTATTATGTACCTAGAGTTTTTCTACCAGCAACCCCCCATATTTAGACTTAAGAAGCCATCGCTTTGCTGAGTACCATCTCTAAGTTCCATATCTGGGTGTTCTTCCTTGCAAAGAATATTTGTCAGATGGGCTATTGCCTTGGCAGATTCTTCTATCAGTGAAAGAACTTGAAGATGGATAGTTCTCTGGAGAAACTGCTGACAGTCTCAGTTCTGAGTACAACTCCGTCGGTGAAGGAGGCCACAGAAGCCCAGCCCTATTTAACACCGATATCTGATTGCCATCAAATCAAAACATGCAAGGTAAAGACCCAGAGTTCTTTCATATCTTAAGACAGCCTTTGCAGGTGTTAAACACAGACTAGGCTAAGTTAAAAAGTATAACCTCCTCAAAGTTATAAAATGTGTTTTTGAACTTACTATTCTCAAAATAAGTTTTAATGATTCTTACTATCCACAAAAACTACATAAGGTACAGATACATTATATATACGCATTTTACCCTTCTTCCTTCCTGCCCTCCCCCAGAGGTGTTCCCTTCAGAAAGTCTGCCTGTGAGGTCAGCAGCATACAAACCTTGATGGCCAAGCCAAGGAGGTGCATGCTGGCTCTTGCTGGCATCCCATCCCTCCAGGGCCTGCCCTGCCCATCCCACAGTCTGCATTATTTAGCCAGGGAAAAGAGCAGTGACAGAGGAGAGTGCCCAGTGCCCAGGTGTGCAGGGAAGTGAGGGCAGCAGCTAATTCGAGGGCAGTGACCAGAAGTAGGAGGAGCGCTGTGTTTAAGTAAAAGCAGCGATATCGTTCCAGAGGAATACACCGATATGACAATGGACACACAGGAAACGAAGCAGTAAGTGTTAGAGAAAGAGGAGGTGTGCACACGTTGGATAGACCACTGATACTATGCCAAATAAAAAGAAAACAATAGTTTAAAATTGACCACTTTTGGTCCAGCCGGTGTGGCTCAGTGGTTGAGCGTCGACCCTTGTATCAAGAGGTCGCCGGCTCGATACCCAGTCAGGGCACATGCCCAGGTTGTGGGCCAAATCCCCAGTGGGGGGTATGCAGGAGGCGGCCAACTGATGTTCTCTCTCATCGGTGTTTCTCTCTCTCCCTCTCCCTTCCTCTCTCGAAAATCAATAAAGGGAAAAAAATTAAACAAATAAATAAAAATAAAAAATAAAATTGAGCACTTTTGTTAGTTTTCTCCTTGCTTTCTTTTTAATCCCTTAGACGATATTGAAAGAAACAGGATAAAAAAAGAAAAGGGAAGACACAGAGGCAGCGGCATGGGTCAGGGAGGCTGATGTGGGTGTACAATCATTTTATAAAGTCCATTCGAGTGGATATTTATATGCTAGAATTTTTAAAAAGCGTTTCATTATATACCATTAATTCAACATTTGGTATCCACAGGCCAGTTGGAATGAGTAGCAAATACAGCAGGTAAAACTGATTTTAAATATTTTTAAAATAATTCAATGTAAGCAGTATACAACAATATCCCAGGATGGTGTTCGTATTTGCTAATACGTTTATTTTCTCAAATTAAAAAGCACGTTAAGGGTGGATTCAATTCATTCCTTACCTGAAGATTGTCTACCTGAACTTGCACAGCTTCTAGGGAGCCGATGAGCAGACGGAAGCGGGAGAGGGAGTACCTGGCCTCCATGAGGTGGCTGTTGATCTCGTCAAAGGCCACCTTGTGCTCGCTCCACTGCTCATGCGCCGACTTCAGCAGTGTCTTCAGCTGCCCCACCTTTTGACAGGGACAGACACTCCTTAGAATTGCATAACATTTAAAATGATAAACTCTGTGTTCAATGGACGGAATAAGCATTAATATTTAAGAACTTCATCAGGGTTTCAGGCACCATAAATTCATTCAAACAAACAAAAAGATTTGAAAAGTAAGACGTGGTAATGTTGAAATGGATGCCTGTTCGACTTTTGAACACTCAGTCTAAATTAAAATTCTTGAAAGGTTACATAGATAATCTTTATATGTAATCTTTATACCTATATAATATAAAAGTGGTAACAGGTCAATATACTTAGTACTATAGTTTAGGAAATAAATGAGTGTTTTAACTAATGCATTAACTCATTTAATTTTCATAACAACTTTATGAAGTAGGTATCATCATCCCTATTTTATAGATGAGGAAACTGAGGCACAAACAGGTTATGAAAATCACCTGGGATCATCCTGTTAGAATGTGAGAAATCTAGATTTGAGACTAGGCAAGTCTGGTCCCAGGAAATGAAACCTATCAGTCTGTCTATCTATCTATCTATCTATCTATCTATCTATCTATCTATCTATCATCATCCATCCACCTCTCTCTCTCTCTCTCTCTCTCACACACACACACACACACACACACACACATATACACACATGCACACAGATGCACAAATGAGTATCTTGAGACAAAACATCTAGGAACATTGTTTCCTTATACTTATCTGCAACAGAAAAGTTAAGGTTTTAGTTTGTGTGTAACATTGAGAAAGATATCTGCTTTGGACTTCCTGGATGCCACCCTTGATCTTCTAAATGCAATCGTTTGAATGTGGAGTAAGTATGGCCATGATTAAGAAAATAGATTTTACAGTAAATTAATTTGTATCTGCATGCTCTGCTTTTCTTCTCAGCATAAATAAATAATGTCGAGACCCATCAAGACACTGTCTAATGGGCCGGCAGACTGAGAAAGTGCTGCCTCAGACACGAGGCGATGCCCGCAGATGCGACAGATGCCGGGGCCGAGCCAACGACGGCCTGGGAAAGACATAAAAACAAAGCCAGGAGGGAAATGAGAATTTTTAAATAGTCTAGCTCTTCTTTGTATTACTTTTGTTTTTCGTGAGGCGATGTTTCTATGAAAGAACCACATAATTTATTTAGATTGTAAAGTGTTTCCAGAGATTTGTAATGATTTATAAAAATACATAAAATAAAATAAAATAAAAATCGGGTTAAAACCAAGGTCAGGCCACATGCACAGCTGCACTGGGACGAGCGAGCACAGCCTGCAGCAGCTGCGCCCCGGCTCCACTGCGCCCCTGCCGGTGCTTCGGCCCGCGCATCATCACCACTGTGTGCCGAGCAGGATTTGGGTTCACGTGCATTCTTATTTTCAGAGGAGTCAACACTCCATGCCGCATATATTTTTCAAGTGTCTTCATAGAGCTGACGTTTTAGTGAGAGAAATTCAAACAGAGAAGTAGACGATGTCATATGTTAGAATAAACAGCATAAATAAAAGCGGAGCAAAGAAGAGAGTAGGGAGTACTCGGTGGGGAGGCAGAGGACGTTGTTTAAAACATAGTGGTCAGGAGAGCTCCCACTAGCTGGCAAATTCGAACGAAGACTTGGAGGTTAGAGAGTGACCCATGCGGATATTTCAGAGAGGGTGTGGTGTTCCAGGCAGGGGGCACAGCCAGAGCAAAGTCCCTGAGTGCAAAACATGCCTGTTGAGGTCAAGAGCAGGGAGAGACCAGAAGCAAGACAAGCCTGCAGGACAGCAGCAGGAGACGAGGTCCGAGGGACCCAGGAGCCAGGTCAGGTGGGCCTTCAGGGTCTCACCAGGTCCTGTCCTCATTCTAAACGAGACAAGGAGCTCTGAGGGGGGTTGAGTTCGGGACTGGTGTGATCTGACTTCCACTTTCACAGGACTTCTCTGGCAGAGAGACTCTGCAGGAGGTCACTGGTATCATCAGGGGAGTGGTCATGGTGACACAGACCTAGGTGCTAACCGCAGAGTTTGGACTCTGGAGCTGACAATATGACAGACACGCTTGCTGAGGGACTGGACGTGGGGTGTGAGAGAAAGAGAAGAGTGAAGAGTGACTCTATGGTCTTCTGCTCGAACGACTAGAAGGGTAGAGCTGTCATTAAAGGAGATGGCTGGCGAGAAGTGCAGGTTTGTGGGGGACCAGGAGGTGGTTCAGACGAGTCTGAGATGTCTACTTATCACGCAACAGGAATGTCTACAAGCTGGAGTTCTCTCTCAACCCCTGTCTGTGCCTCTGTCTAGATTTTAGGAGAGAAATCCTGGCTGAGGACATACATTTGAGAAATGCGTGTGCCTAGATGGTATCTATGGACATGGAAATGAACGAGATGGCTGTATGTTCATTAGAGAAAACATCCAAAGCTAGACTTAAGAAAAAAAAAAAAAAGGTTAGTAAAGTAAACTTAAGCACAAAGAGTTGATGTACAGATTCATAATTATTTACTCAGTTACTTTAGGAAAACCAGGACGTGTGCTGTGAACACGAATGGCAAGCGTGGTGTGGGAGCCGGCTCTCACGCAGCCTTACCATGTGGTCTAAGTTTGCCCAGGTCTGGCTGAGCTCCTGCAGTGTGCCCGTCACAACACCAGAGACGTCCTCTTTCTTGTTCTGAATCAAAGCGAGTCCGCTTTGCTCAATTTTTTCTACATCTTTTTCTTTGGCTTTAATCAAATCTTCTAGATCCTGAAAGATTAAAAACAAGTAGTCATTTTAAATAGTTTTATTATGATGCATTGAAATTGAACCATTATTAATCTTATATATAAATCTCTTAATAATCCGGAAAGCTTATCATTTTCAGGACAGGGTCTCCACAGTAAAACTTCTTCCTACATTTAAATCATTTAAATACTCTTTTTATTCCATGATTAATTAGTATAACATTAAAAAGTGAAATTTGACTACCTAATAGATAAGGAAATGGCACCATGTAAATTTTTTTTCAAGAAGCTAGAGGAATGAAGTAGTAGGAACTGGCAACATGATCATATTCTTAAATTTGTGTGTCTTGGTGCTGGAAAAATTACCAGTCTCAGCCCAGAGGATAAAATGCAACAGAATGATATTCTATGCCCCAGTATCTGAGATTTAGTTACATTTCTGCTATAATTGAGCTGGGGCACTTTTGGTAACTTAGAAACATCTACTGTGTCTCAGTTTCTTCAGAATGTCTATTATCCTTTAGTTCTATCTAAAATAGTCTGATTCTATGTGATTCAAAAAGTTATAGGCTTTTTTTCATGAATCAAATCCTCATTTTCTTTGGATGCGCGTTTAAAACTGTCAGTATGAGATGTTCAGAAAAGAATATAAAATGAGGCAATGGCCTGGAGTTCATACTTAAGCATACATCACAATCTTAACTTATGTTTTAAGGCTATTTGGAGATTTGGAGCGCTCAGTGAGGGACGTTCCGACTGCTGTCACCACTTTACGAATGCGCGTATGGGAGACCATGTCATACAACCTGTCCCCGGTCTCAGAGCTGGCCAGGCTGAGGGTGGGCTTAGAATCCAGCCTGCTGAGCTTACTGATCCAAGCCCAGAGCTGGAGGTGAGGCAGCCGGACATGAACTGTGGAAGGGATATCAATCCCATGTTGGGGTGATGTGAGCAGCCATATGTCAAGGCATGGCTACATTCTCAAACTCAGCAGTACACCCCCACAACTCGGTGTGGAAATGTGTAGACCTTGGAGGTTAGAGTGGAGAAAATTCCAAAATATTTTAAATTTAGATAATGTTCAATTCTGTAAAAAAGAGTTCCACCTCCCTCTCATGATCCCACATGGATAACAAGATTGGGACTGGGTAGTGTTATTTATCTTTCTCTCCTTAATTATTATGAAGCTATTCTCATCATGATAGATTCATTACAAATGTATACATTTAGTAGCCAGAAGAGATCATTTGTGTTTTTAATACCGTTCCTTAATTTCCACTTGATAATTCTGTCAGTATTTCGACAGCTTAGAGAATTAACCAGAGGATGAATGTCGTGGTTACTAACTAGGGTTACAGGTCCTTTATGCAGTATAGAAAATATAATTAACGTCACTATTTAAAGATATTTCTCTCTACCTCTCTAAAACTTTAAATAACCATAAATAATCCTTCCAAAATGTATTTAATATGATTTTAAAATTCAACCACAGGACTTAAATTTATCCTCATTTGTCCATAGATGTTAACTTTTTTCAGTGAGCAGTGTTGAATTAATGATCCATTGCTCAGAAACACATCTCTAAAATGCCCTGCACATTTATATTGGCATAAAAGCAGAACCCAGTAGGGAAACAGGGCTGAAATATATATTTTGTGCAAAATTAAGGTGTTTTCCTTTCCTTTCAATAATAATTAAAAGATGATTCTGTTTCTGACCAATGAAGGGAAAAGCCAAACCTAACATTTTTTTGCTATAATGAATCATTCTTAACTTGAGTTAATTCATAAATATCAGTTTCTGTGTTGATTTAAATTAATAAATCACCTCTGAGAGAGTGGAAAAACTATTCAAGATTTTTAAAACAAAGTAAAGCTGGAATCCAGTCACCAATTTAAGTATGCTGGCTTGAATTTCACACTTTGGTCCAGAGGAACAATTTCTCAAAAATGACAATAAATTTTGATCAAGGTTTGTGGTACTGCCAAACACAGAATCTGCCAGTTAGGAATAAAACAACTCTCTCTCTCTCTCTCTCTCTCTCTCTCTCTCTCTCTCTCTCACACACACACACACACACACACACACACACACACACACACACAACTTGCCAGTTAGGCTATTGTGATTTATATGTGATGCCCCCAAATAACTGTGAGTTACATTCATTCTGTTTTTTGTTTCAAAAATGACTTTTCATTTGAAATCATAAACTGGCATTGGCTTCAAGCTTTCCTTCCTGATGTGACCCTCTGGGAGACTAAAATTTGGGCCTAAAACGGGTAAAACTTGCCAAACATTTGCTACATTTTCCAGATAGCAATGTCTCTCTCTACTAAATAGAAAACATGTACATGAAAAGAAACAAAATGGAAAATGGCAGAAAAATAAGTAGTAGAAAAGAAGAAAACATATTAAGATAGGAAGTAAAAAAGTAGGAGAGGAAGAAGAAAAACAGAAAAATTATATTAAAGTATTATTTCAGTCTTTGAATAGTAAAGTCTATCACAATGTGAGAAGGAAGCACTAATCCTGGTCATGTTAACATGTCAATTATTTTTTCAATTTAATGGGAAGGTTTTAACTCAAGAGCTCATCAAGAGGTATAACTTCTCGTCCTCCAAAGTAAAAACTTCAAATTCTGGCTTATTTGCACATTTAGAATTCATGGCCTAAATTAGAAATGCTACTGGTCCCTGGAAAATTGAAAATGCAATGATGTATGTTTTTGGTCTTGTTACATGCCCGTCTTCTGACGTGAAGTTTTTTTCACATTTCAAAGTATTGCTCTGTATGATGGTTTTCTTTGCCATTTTTATGCACTCTCGGAATTGCAATCCATTAGCTTGTCAGCCCAGCACAAAAGCATCTGCTGTTCCTTTTCTGAACCAAAAAGCTTTGCTTGAGAGCTCACATGTACCTCACTTTACATGTGCCCCACAGAAAAAGTGCTGCTTAGGAGGAAGTTCATTACCAAAGGCCTTTCTGTTTGAAGTCTAGACTATACAAACAAGCTTGGGGGAAAGGAGCACTTTTGCAGAATTACTTCCCATTTGAGTCTTCAACTGTTCTTAGGAAACACTACAGAGAAGAGTCACAGCTAATCTGTAACACGTTGCAAATTATGGAATTAGTTTTAAAAACAATCGTTACGGGGTTAACTATAACATCTCACATTTCTTTTGCATAAACAAGAATATCTGAGGAGCTCTGTCCAGTTTGGCTCACTGGTTAGAGCGTCAGCCTGAGGACGAAGGGTCTTGGGTTCGATTCCTGGTCAAGGGCACGTACCTGAGTTGCAGGTTCTATCCCCAGCCCCAGTTGGGGTCACATGGAGGCAACCGATCCATGTGTCTCTCTCACATCATTGTTTCTCTCTCTCTCTCCCTGTCCCTCCCTTCTGCTCTATCTAAGAATTAATGGAAAAATATCTTCAGGTGAGGATTAATAAGAAAACAAAATGAAAGCATACCTGAGGGAATGTTCAGTGTTCCTAGGTCAATGGGAAACATTTAGAGTATGCCCTCTGCACTTGAACCCGAAATCCTTATCACTAACACAGCACGCATGTGACGCAGTACGAACATCGACACTTTGAAGAACCTTAGAGCTGAACCAGAATCCAATCAAACCCCTAGTGCTAACTCCCATTCGCAGGAAACACAGAGAGAAGAGCAAGTTAAATGACATTTCAAGGAAACATACAAGTTAATCCTGAATCTGGGGCCAGTCTACACTTTCTGTGACAAGTTACTCGTATTAAGAAAGTATTAGAGCCCTGGCCAGTTTGGCTCAGTGGTTAGAGCGTTGGCCTGCGGACCAGAGAGACCCGGGTTCGGTTCCTGCTAAGGGCATGTACCTTGGTTGCAGTTTGTCCCCAGCCCCGGTTGGGGTTGTGTGGGTGGCAACCAGTTGATGTATCTCTCTCACGTCAATGTCTCTCTCTCTCTCTTCCTCCTTCTCTCTCTCCTGCTCTATCTGAAGATAAATGCACAAAATGTCCTTGGGTGAGGATAAAATATAAAAATAAAAAATAAATAAAAAAAAGAAAGTATTAGAGACTTAAGAGAACTAACAAGCATATGTAGCATGTGGACACTGTTGTGTATTTATGGAAATAAACTAACTGGAAAAATACATTTTACAAAAAATTTAGGAAACAGTGTTATGGGTTGAGTATTAAAAAATATTAAGGGATTATTGGTAAACCTTTTGTGGTGATAACATTATGGTTACATAAGAAAAGTCCATTTTTTTAGGGCTGCATACTGTAGCAGGAAGACAATGACATGATATCCGGGATTAACTATGGCATCTTTTAGACAAAAGAAATAATTCAGGCAAATACATCAAAATCTTGATAATTATTAAATCTGATGATCAGTAGATGGGGGTTAGCAGTATTCTCTACTTCTCAGTGTGTTTAAAAATTCTACTTTGAAATTTATAAAAAGAGGTGAAAAAACGTAATAGACAGAAAATCTCTATAAACTCACATAATCAGAGAAATCTGTAACCAAATGCAACTCTTTTCAGTGTGTGACTCTTGGTTCTCGAGAATGGCCCGTTCCCTTGGCACACGCCATGAAACTGTGAACTAGAGCATGTCAGCCGCCTGGACCAGTTACCTGACAGTCTTTCATTGCGTTCTGAACTGAAGCCTGGTCTCCAAGCCGATGTTGTTCTTTTAGTCTCTTTTCCTGGGTTTCAAACCAAGTTTTCATACATCGTACATTATTTTCATATTCTGCCCAAGATTCCAATAAGCCTTCCAACAGTTGAATCTGAACAAACATAAGGAAAAGAAATTTGCAATTGTATTTTAAATTCAAATCACTGGCAGGCCACTATTTCCTGAGATTTTTACTGAGAATCCGCAAAACACAGCCCTTTGTATATGTGATCAAAAATGAACGTCACACAGGGCGAACCCATGACTGTTTTTCGGTAAGCAGGTAAAGAACGTAAGTGAACTGGAGGCAAAGGCAAAAGAAATTCAGAGGCATCTTTAAAAACCTAAAACAATATGAACTATACAAAGGGCGGAGGGTCTATACCCTACTTTCACCCTCTCCGCCCTAGACTGACAACCCCCAGAAGAGGGGGTGGGGGGGGAGGGAAGAGATAAACCACAGAACTTATACGCATGTATGCATAACTGATGGACATGGACAGCAAAGCTGGGGAAGGGGTAGAGGGATGGGGAGGAGGGTGTCAATGGGGAAAAAAGGAGAAACATCTGTAACAAAAATAAATTAATAAAAAATAATAAAAAAAAAAAAAACAAAAAACAAAGGGCGGAGGGTGAACAAGACAAAAGCGTTCCTGTAACCAGAGAACGTCGAGGGCCACGCGTCCTTCAGCCGCATCCTCGCCAGCAGCCTGCCTGAGCCCAGTGCAGCGACACCGCTCACAGTGACTTTTCCTTACAGAGTGAACCTGATCCTGGAGCCTCCGTGGGACGTGGACGGCAGCGGCCACGTGGCTCACCTTCTCAGCGACTCGACCCTGCAGGATTTGCCAGCTCTTGTTCATCGCTCCCAGCTGCTCAGCGAAATCCGTCTTGTCGCTGCGTTTACTTTCCACGTCCTGCGCGCTGATCTGTAGCACCGACTGGTTCACGAAATCAACGGTCAGCTGTTTACAGTTCATGTCTATCTTAAAACCCTGAGAAGGGAAGGAAGGAAGCAAGGTCATACGTAGACATGGCGTATATCTTCCCAGGAGTTGGAAAGCCCTAAGTAACCTGAAGATTAATATCATAGCTTCCACGATTTATTCCAAATGGCACAATCTGTGTGCATGCAGAGAACCCCTTATTTTCAGAAACTGAATACATATAAAATATATATGGATATACTAAATATAATTAAACTGATAACTTTTGGATTTATAATAGATTTGAATGTGTAAAAACATAAAAATTTGGATTTATAAATATATTGAATATAAATATATATACATGTTTTAGGCAGAGGATGTAGAATTGGATAAATTGTATAATTACAGTATAAAATATTTATAAATTATAGTATTTATTTTTTATGATTTCTTAAAACGACACAAAATCTTATTCAAAATTATTCCTAATACCGGACAACTTTTCTACGTCTATAACGAAGGAGGCAATTTTCTTACTCTGATACACCTGTCTGGTCACTATATATGAAACATACTTCACAACCCAACTTCCATCACTTGAGTTCTGGAGTTCCTTCAAATAAAACAGTTCTAAAATGTGAAAAGTTAAAAATAAAAAAAAGTTCAATTACCTTATATTTCTGAAGGTACTCATTAATTGCCTTGTGGCCTATGGAATTTTTTATGCCCTCTTCATCCTTTTGAATGACATTTTCCATGAGAGAAATCCAAGTCATGACTTCCGAAATGGCATGGCGAGAAGGTAGCTTATCCATTTGGAGCTGCCCCAGTAAGAGAATGAGTCACAGGTATTAAAATGCAAACACAATTTCTGTGAACCTAAGAACCCTGCGTAAATTCTTATACCAACAGGGCTTACGCTTCCTAATGACATCTTTGGATCTTAACCTCATTAGAAGCCTGGAATTAAACATCAAACAAACATGGAATAATAATGGTCATCTTATGTTCACTTGATATCCAATACTATAAACATTGTATAAACATTAAGTAATTAATCAAAACACCAGCTAGAAGAAAATATTATTGTTATTTTATAGCTAGTTTTATGACTTTAAAAACAACTTAACTACAAAACATTCAACAGATGTATTTTATTAATTAGCTGGTAAAATCTCCATGTATTATGACTCAAGTATGTTAAAAGAAGAAAGAAAAATACCACACTACCAACTATCATTTTCTAGACTTTTGGCACTCAAATATTTATTCCTAACAGCATAGCCAATTTCTTCAGTCTTTAACTAAAATAGACTCAGAGTTCTGAATCTTACTTAATACATCATACATTTATGCAGATACTTCTTATAATTTGGAGGAGCAAAAGCAATCATTTAAAATATTTATGCACTTCTCTGTGGTGCAGAGTGATAATAGAGATAAATGTGAGATGTTTCCTGTGCTCTAGTAATCTGGAGCTGCTGACTAGTAGGAATAGAAAATTTACCTGAAACACATCTATCATACCTTCTATACAGTGACGAGCACAATAAAGAGAGAAACATAAACTGTCTGGGAGTTCAGGGGAGAGGAGCCTATTTCCAGGAAAGAGAAGTACTGACTTCTCTTTTCTTATTCCTTTTCACGCATTGAATGAACGCCAATTGCTGTATTGTAGGTAAGATTATTGGTCTTTTACATTTATTATTGTTAAGTCTCCATTACTACCCATGTCATGAGGTAGGTGTAGTTATGCACATTTTACTAATGAGAAAACAAAGAATTTAAACAGGGCTGGACAGGGATTCTAATACACACACACACACACACACACACACACACACACACACACCCTGGGAAGACATGGCATTTGTGGAATGGTTCACCTTTAATATGTAATACAATGAAAGATGGAAAAGACAAGATGTCCAAGGCAAAGCTGATTTACATGTGTGAGCAAACGCAGATTAAGGTAGCTTTCCACTTAATACTGCTTCAATCAGTTATTACCAATCAAATCAAGGATTCCTTCTCTACCTGGTGGAGCTTTTCCTGCACGGCTGGAATATTGGTCAGCAGGTCGGTCCACTGGCTGTCTATGTGCGACAGCTCCGAACGCAGGGCGGCTGTGTCCACTTTCTTTAATCGGAGGAGCTGATTTCCAGTGCTCAGAACAGACGATTTCAGGGACGATTTGGCCTCCACTTCTTTGGAAAACTCCTGAAAGAAGTAGCAAAGTTCAAGTCAGGATTAAAATAGCCAGACCTTTCTTTAAGGAAAGAGACCGATTTATTACATACACAACTTTTCTTTACATCTTGAAGGGGAGTTATGTTAAGCATTGCAGAGAGAAGACAAAAACAGCATGCCCTGCCCTGAATGAGAGCCCAACCCATGAAGCCATTGCCTATAAACTACTGAAAGAGGCAACTTTGAGCTCTACTATTTTGCATAATTATTCCACACACAGAGTCCCCATGGACAGATTGTCTAGAATTTGGTTTTGTAATTGAAGCCATTGACAGCTGATTTCTTTTTTTCTAGTGTAGGTCAGGCCTTACCGATAGGACTGTAAACAGTAAATTTGAATCGAATGCTTTACATCCTTACCAGGAAAGCATTCAGATGATCACGGACCATCTCCAGTTCTTGAGGGACTGTCACGGATTGCTGGGTCCAAAACTCTAGCCTATCTTTTGCAGACTGTAACCATTGAATTAGAGCTGTGCACTCACTTTGATATCTGTAAGCATATTAACGAGCCGGTTAAGTCAACATCCTATCTCTACTTTCTACTAACCCATGTCAGTCACTAATGTTCATTTTAGTATTTAAAATTGTTACTGAATGTATTGTGGTGACATTGGCTACTAAAATTATATAGGTTTCAGGTATACAATTCTCTGATACATCATCTGTATATTGTATTGTGTTCACCACCCCAAGTCAAGTCTCCTTCCATCACCATTCAGTCCTCCTTTACCCTCTTCTACCTCCCCCACCCCCCTTTCCCTCTGGTCAGCACCAGACTGCTGTCTGTGTACCAATGCGAATCTTACAAGAGGCATGATAGGTTTGGAAGAATAATGCCCTGGGTTAAAACTCTCAAATTCTATTCTCTTAACATTTATGCCTGAAACAAGCCAGTCTCTCCAAGTTTCAGCTTTCCCTTCTCTAAGCTGAAAATAAAAAATGTATTTCTCCTATTCCTTCATGTTGAGGTTACTCAGACAGTATTAGATGATTGTTATTAAAAGTTCTTAGAACTAAACATGGCAGAGAAATACAATATTTCATTATGTAAAATCAACCCTCCATTTCTCTTGAATAGTCTCATCGTCCTTGAGAAACTTCATCTTCTCGAAACCACCTTCTCTCTCAGGTTTTACTGTGACCACCCATCTGCAGTCAGTAGGCAATGAAGGAGGACAGCTCAAAGGTAAGGTACCTGCCTCCCTGCCCACTTTTGATTACATCTTTATACAATTATACAAGAGTCCAACTGGGGGCCTTGTGTGTGCCTTTATTTTCCAAACTATGTGATACGTTTTTAGAGGAACCATATGTTATTCCAAGTCCTGTACCCACTAGCACTATAAATACTCTTCAATATTAATCAAAATAGGCATAATGGTCATTGTATTACCTGGTCCAGTGTTTCAATATTGTTTCCAATCTGTGAAGTTCCTTAGACACTTTGTTGGTGTTATTCAACCAGCGTTCTCCAAGCTGATTCAGCTGGCTCTCCAGATCCGAGCAGCTAATGGATATCAGAAGTCGTTTCCCATCATCTAACACCTGATATAATTTGGGCTGGTATTCATTAAGGCTGGATTTCAAATGCTGAAATGATCGAAAATACTGGGTCAGAAGTTTGGATAATGCAATTTGTCCCTCTAAGAATTACAATTTCTCTGGTGCTCATACTGTTCCATTAGCCTTAGTCCAACTTCAACTATTTGCAACCAAGTAACACTGGGAACTTGATGTTGCACGTAGTATATCTAAGGATAGATGTCCTTTTATTTGGTAATAACTTTATGTGCATTTAAAACTATCAAACTATACTAATTTCACCAGCATAAACTACAGGAAATGCTTGGTGGAAGCTGAATTTTCAAAAGAAGCTCTAATTAAAAAAAAAGAGAGGGAAAAAGAATCTTACATTCTATTATAAAACAAACACAAAGTTTATGTACTTTCAACACAGTCAACAGCTTGAAAGAAAAGTCACAGTACTTAATATTTGATCCTGTTCAAACCATGGGAGAGTTTCAAAAGGAAGGGCGGTGACCTCCCCAGCCCGAGATGCCACGTGGATGCTGACCTGGTAGAGTGTGATCCGATCGACGAGCCTGTCCTCACTCTCCTCCACCAGCCCCACGCTGGGGATGTTACTCTCCACCACCTCTAGCTGTCTGCTGAGCTCCTGCTGGTCCTGATCCAGATGGGACCACGTCTGGAAATGCAAGAGCAGAACGTGAGCCAGAAAGCCTCCACTAAGGAACCTCATTCTTCCTCGTATGCAAAATATGCATCCGACAGATTCTCTTTCAAGTTATGTTGGAGATGGCTGTGTTGGGGGTTTGCTTTGGGAAGCAAAGGGTGTCGTTGAAGCCGGGAATCAGATGGTGACCTTGAAAAGCACTGTCAACGGGCATCTGCAACTCACCAGCGGCATGAGCGAGTTACCAGACGGGCACAGACAAGATCCTCAACTCCTCTGAACCTCATGTGTAACATTTAAAAAGGAGAATAGTAACACCTATGTAGTCCATTTGGAGGATTCAACAGAATAAAGTACGCAGCACACCTGGGACTCAGTAGGCACCTGCTGTACAGGGTTTCACTTCTTACCACAGTGACGGTGACCACGTGATTTTGCTAGAAGGGATGGGCATGTTGACTTCAAGTAGGAAGTGGACTAAATACATGACATTTGCAAATTAAAAAAAAAAAAACACAGACATGTAAGAAATACGAAGTTTGTTTCGATCATGGGTCGCTAAGGTGAGCAGTTTTTCAGCCCGACTATCAGAACCCTGCACGTCCTCCTGCCCAGTGTGGAGTCAGATGGCCTGCAGCTGGGTCGCAGTGGGACCAGGCAACAGGTGATGCTGAGTCGGGGGCGCTCCAAGGTCACAGGAGGCAACTCTCAGGGACACACTGTCCAAGGTGCCCTGGCTCCAGGGAAGAGGCTGCCCGCCTCACCTCTAGAATGTACTCCAGCTCCACACCCCTCTTGTGAGCCCCCTTCAGGACCGCCGACGCCTGCGCCATCACTTCCGTGTGGAACTGAGTTTCCTGTGGGACTGCAAAGCTGACGATCTTTCTGAAGAGTGTTTCAGTCAAAATCGTATGAGATTCCAGACCCTGGAAGTATTCCTGCAATTTTTCAGGTAGAAAGAGGTCAGCAACTCGTTTGTATACGGCCATATGATAAAAATTGCTCCAAACGCCAAAGCTGACGGTACTCAGTTGACACATGAATGATATTGTCCCATCGCCGCGGCCTCCCCCTTATCCAGCAGGGACCGGGGCTCCAGCCTCCTGCCTGGCCTGTCTGTTCCCCCACCTACACAAAGTTGTGCTGCAGACACCGAGCCCTGGACAGAGCCCATGTGACCAGCTGCTGCTCAGACTCCTCTGCTCTCTGAACCTTCAGCCCTGTAGTCTGGGCTTCCTTCTTGTCCTGACAGCCTCTCACTGACTGCACCCCACAAACTGGCCTCCCCTGTCCCTGGGACACATTAGCTCCCAGTCCCCATCTTGGCCTCTGTTTATACTCTGTATTTACTGGGACCTCACCTGATGCGTTCACACTTTCCCTCCTCTGTGGTCGGCTTGGGCTTTACTTTTCTGAATCCCCAGAGCACTGGCTGTGCTTAATACTCCCCGCCAAGCACAGCTTGACACACACCGGGTGGTATTATGCATGTTCAATTTCACTCGGATTGTACCCACACACGACAGGAGGCCTCACACAATCCCACAGGTGTGTTTTGAATTGTGACTTCTTATGTGTAAAAGGCCCGAGAGGGGAGAGAGAGGGTTTATCTTGTTTCTTTTTCCCGGCCCCAGGGGTAGAATTGAAGGACTGGGAACTGATAGTAATATGTGGTATGTACTCCGTGCCGGACACTGTCAGCACTTGACGGACTGACTCATTTCACCCTCATGACAACTCTGTGAGGCAGGTCGACTTATCTCCCACTCCACCGAGGAGGACCCTGGACCGTCCAGTCTGTGTGCCTCGCCCAAGGTCACTGCAGAGCTAGCTCTCATGCAGAAAAGGCTCTGGTCAGGAGAAGCCAGGACCATTATTTTTAAATCACCAACAATGATTATATCATAGAATCTCACAGTTGGAAGAAAACTTGGACATCAGTGAGCTCAACATTCATGGAGCGCTGACGTCCCTTTTACAACCCGTCTCCCCCAACAGCCTTGGAGGGACTTCCCGTGGCCAGGAGGGCTGTCTGCTCGAGGCAGCTTACTCCTTTCCGAGTTCTTCAGAGATTGAACTTTATTTCTCTGTTATTTATATTCATTGATCCTAGTTTCTCCTCTGGAATAACTCAGGAACATATTTTATTACTAGGGTCAAAGATCTGAGAAAAAGCAGCTGTGAACTTTAAAGCAATGTTTTCGAAGCCAAATGATAAGGCTTTAATAAATCACAACGTTTTGGACAAAAACTTCTGGGAAAAATAGCACGAAGTATAATTCCCACCACCTCCCACCAAAAAATCCACCTTTCAAAGCCACCAGAGAGTTCCATGACGGTAGAACATTAACCATCTATAAGCTGATGGGATTTTTACTTTCCCTATAGGAGATTCCCAGAGTCTGGGAGTTGGGGGTTCTGGACTGGTATAGATAACCTTTCTGTAATTATTGTGAATAATGCAAGAGTTACCTTTGTGTGTGCATCAAATGGGCACGCCTGTACTAAGGAGGAGTGTCGAACTTAAACTTGGTATGGCACATACTGACGGAGCAATGGCAGGCCTACCGAGTCTGATCATGGAGCAAAGGACCTGTTGTCCCCGGAGGAAACTCTTGGGCCCATAGCACCTAGAGGGGCGTGTGCTTGAGGGCCTGAAGAGCCGGGTGCTGCACGTAGAGACAGAAACCCAATCCCAGGGCAGAGCGAGGAGTCCTTGGCCAGGACAAGGGAAAGCACAGAGAACACCTCGTACTAGACGGACAAAGGGGCGAAGGACACAGAGGAAAACAGCAGGTAAGGAGGACACTGGGCTCCTTCGAAGAGGGTTCCTGTGTTTCCCATTGATTGTAGTTTATGAAGAGAGAATGCCTGGCTGATACTCACGAGGAAGTGATAATTAACATTACTGGTAAGACTGGTATTCTTTTTTAACTTAGAAAATTATAGAACATATCCATGTTCTGTGCTCCGGAAGGCCAGTGGGTTTGAGTATACATTTGTTGGCCATTGTAAAGATCAACTTATGTAAGTAAGAACTCCTAAAATATTGAAAATACTGGGTTTTACTGAATATAGATGAGTAAGTGAGATTGCTTTCACAAGCACATTCTCTCTTTCTCGCTCTCTCTACCTTATGTTTGTCAAGGAGCTGCTGGATTTCTTCTCTGGAAGACACGATCATCTTCTGGTCGCCGGCCATCTTCTCCCGTCCGGTCTCCAGCAGGTCGCCCAGATCCTGCAGGGCTCTCTCGTACTGACTCTTGAGCGCTAGATTCAGGTTCAGCCCGCTCCGCCGAGAGCCAATGGCCATCATCAGTTCATCATACATGTCCTTAGAAACAGAGAGGGCAATGTTCACTTTCAAGCCATGCTTTGGCTCCGCTCTACCAAACCCATGACCCAAGGACGCGCCTTCCGGTCTTTGCCTACGGTGACGCTCTGCCTATAGGGCATCTGTCTCCTCTCCTTCTCAGAGTCCTCATCTCATTTCAAAAGCTTCTTTCAAAAAAAAAGCTAATTTTTTTTTTTTTAACATTCCAAAGGATATGCAAAATCATTGCCTAGAAATGATGCATGAGGTAGATTTTACCACTGCCTTGCAATGTCAGTGTTTCAGATGTGGGGTTCAAATGTTGAAAATTGTTCGTGGGGATGAAGGGAAATGCCACAGAAAATGTTCTCAACACTCATAGCATTTTAGAGTAATTGACTATAGTATCTTTATCATTCAGCTGCTGAATAGTAATCAGATTTGGAACTCTTCTTCAAATAAAGAGCTTGAGAAACGGAGTTTAATGTGACCTGAAAGACTTCAAGACTTAAAAAGGCAATGTTTTTGCCAAATGTGGTGAAGTAAATAAATATTTTAACTGGAAAGGCATTTCAGGAGAAGATGATACACCAAACACAAAATTTATTGGAGCCATATGGGCCTGATTAATGTACCATATTAAGGTTTAACTGTCCCAAAATGTTCAAGCTGCAAAAGTTCAATTTTAATGCCTATGTACAGCTGTGACGCTGGACTCGGACACCTGACATTTCAGCACTGTCGGAAAACTGGCTAAGAAGGACCGAGTGGGCCGGTAGGCTCACGACACTGTGAAATGTTGGTAGTGGAATGAGACACAACATAAAAATGCTCTTTAAACAATCAGAGCTATGGTATTTTTTCAAAAGGAAGAACTTGGGACCCTGTACTGGATTCATACTAGTAATTCCTCAGCAGTCTGTCATTAGGCGTGTGGAGAAAATGTGCGTGTGTGTGTCACTAATGCACACTTTCTTCTCACGATAATTTAACTATGTTGCTTATCGAAGACTGAATGTTGCGGGTCTAATATCCTAGTATCTGTCTACCACCCTGATATCAGATCTTGCGAAAGTCCAAGATCTAGAAAAGCAAAGTAACCCAGAACTGTCCTCTGCTCCTCAAGGGTGCCAGAAAGTCTGCTGAGATCGCAGTTACCTTCTCGGTTCATTTTGCTGTCATAGCTCTGGAATTGAAACAATGTCTCTCTTCCACTCAAACATGTATGAAAGATAATCTCTGGTTTTGAACAACAGATAAAGACCGCTTTCAAAAATGTATTAGCTTAAGTATTTTTCCTTTAAAACAGTTTTTGGGGGTCCATTACAATACAGAGTAGATCTTCCTTTTCTAACTTTTCTGGGTTGGACTGATAATTAGGACATTTTCTAAAGTAGAAAATAACCTACCACAACTAAACTATACCACAATGCTTAGCCATCGGAACAATAATAACTGTCATTAAAAAAAAAAAGAATCATAGAAGCATGAGAATACACTTTTTTATTATAGTAAACATGGTAAAAGTTTCAGAAAATGTCCTAAGAGTTACTTGGAAGAAAGATGAGAACTTAAATGATACGAATGTTAAGGAGAAAAACGAAGACGATGGAGAGAATAACTTTCTCTTTCCTTCCAGTGGGGACGCGTCACCGAGCGCTGCCGGCAGAAGAGCGTACCTGGAGTCTGGAGAGCTCCTGCAGGGCGGGCTGCTCCAACTGCAGCTTGTCCGCACGCTTCTTCAACTCGGTGATGCCCGCATCCAGCTCCTTCAGCCCATCTTCGGCCTGTTGTATTGCCTGGGTAAAAATTATGATATTTCATCAGCACTTCCATGAACGATTTCCCGTGGAAAGTGTGACTATCCCGTTTCCTTATTCGTTCCTCTTCTGTCCACATAAAACAATACACCCAATGCAACTCATTGCAATACAACCCCAAACCATGGCCACCTACGATGTGGAAGAGAGAAGAAGGCCCTTTATTACACTCCACATCAGCTGTCTTAGCGGTAAGGAGGCAGGAGGGACTGAGAATGGAGGGTTGGGAGAACAGCAGCTTCCTCAAACAAAGAAAGGAATTCGTGAAGAGCAACACCTAAACAAGAAGCATGATATAGGGCATTAGAAAGAGGTATCTGCCTGAGATTGTCTAGGGCAGTGGTTCTCAACCTTCCTAATGTCGCGACCCTTTAATACAGTTCCTCATGTTGTGGCGACCCCCAACCATAAAACAATTTTCACTGCTACTTCATAACTGTAATTTTGCTACTGTTATGTCTTAGGCGACCCCTGTGAAAGGGCCGTTCAACCCCCAAAGGGGTCGTGACCCACAGGTTGAGAACCGCTGGTCTAGGGGATCATGTTCTGGTTTCCTGAAAGGCAGTGTTGAGCATCTTTGAAGATATGTGACAGTGTGGTCAGGGAAGGCTTACCGTGAAGCAGAAAGTTCAAGCAGTCAACAAGAATGACAGTGGCTGCCAGTGCTAAGCCTGGTCTTCCCAGGGTGCGGTCTCGAAGCAGAACCAGATCTCATCCTGGCCCTCAGGGAGCTAACAGTCTGGCTAGGAAGCCAGAGTAAACAGAGGACAGACAGCAGGACTATTCCGTGCTAACCTTGACACAAGTCGTCCCGGTTAGGGCACATTCAAAGGGGAGAGCCCGTGAATCCCGGAGCAGAAAGAGGCTCTGGGAAGAAATGCAACCTCAGTTGCCCTTGAAGAATGAAAAGACCGTGGACTCCAGATGGTGGATAAAAAAACGTGCCCCGTTTTCTTTCCTGAACCCCCACTACCACCACGGCAAATATGTGTTTGCTTGCTTTGTGGTGTGTGTTCCCACCATAAATCCACAAGAACAGGGCAAAAGGAAAGAAGATAATACTGACAATATTTTGAAAGCTGGAAATCGGAAGGATACATGATGAATGACTTAGGACCTCTCTGAAAGCTGACTCTTAACCCAGCAGGGGATTTTTACCCCCAAATTTACAGCAACAGGGGCCTCTGGTACTCGGGTGAAGTCAGACGGGTGCTGAATAAGGAGGTTGGGGAGAAGCTCCTTAAAGAGAAGTTAAATTCCCAGATCTCTGTCCTCATTCCACACTGCCCCTTCCCTTCCCTTCCCTTTCCTTGTGAAAGGTGGAATGTCGATTTTCTGGAGGAGGTCAAACAAATGGTCCCTGGACTGAGGGGCACCAGACACAGCTGTGGGCTTGAGCGCTTGAGTGCAGACAGAAGGATAATGTGGACGCCCACCTGAATGAGGAGCCCTTATGCCTTCTAAACTACTGAAGCCAGACCTCTGCTCTCCCAGTAGGAAAGGGGAAAACATGAAAAGACCAAAAGAAAGACCTAAAATGTTGACACAAGGCTTCTCCAATAAACAGCTCACACAGACTACCCTTCAGTAAATCTCAACGTTGTCCAGCCTTATCCAACCAAGAAGTTGCCACTTAGCTGTTTAGTCCTAGATCCTAAACTGAATAGACAGCAAAGGATTTCCTGCAAGAAGACTCCTGCACGAAAGAGAGAAACCTAAATAACAAACAAACAAAAGTAATCTGGACGGAAACCCATTTATACAAGAACAATAAAACTTCAATTAAAAAATAAAAATACACCCAGGGAGATTATGAAAGATAATGCATCTACTAAAAAAAGAAGAGGATACTATAAAAAAGGATCACCTAGGAAACCAACATGAGCTCCAGGAAAACTAAACGCATGAGAGCAGAAATGCACATTCAATAGAAAAGTTTGGAGTTGAAATTGAGAGTCTCCCAGAAAGCAGAGCAAAAAGACAAAGAGAGAAAATGTCTCCTGATAAGAAAATTAGACAACTGGACCAGAATATCCAACATCTTTCTCCCCACCCCAAATTTCCAGAAACAGAGACAGGTAAAATGGAGGAATAAAAATATTAAATAAATCATTAGAAAATTTTCCAGGATGGAGAGAGGACAGCAGACAAACTGAAAGAGCCCACTGAGCGCCAAGCCCGTGGACAAAACAGACCCTCCCCCCCGGCATGTCATTGTGAAATTTCCGAACACTGGGGACTTCGGGGAATTAGAATGGTTTTAGATTCCTAAAGCTAATACCAGGACCTAGAAGACAATGGGACAGGAGCCTCAAAACTGTAAGAAATGTATTTCCAACCAAGAATTCCATAAAGAGCGAAGCTGTCAATTAAGTTTGAGCATAGAACATTTTCAGACATGCAAAATATTTAGAAATATATCTAGCATGCACCCTTTCTTAGCAAGGATCGGCACCAAAAAAACAGGAAGCAAGATTGAGGACTCGGACGAGGAAGATCCCGCACAGGGAGAAGAGAAGGATATTCTCCAAACGGAAGTAAAAGAAGATCCCAGAAGACACTTTGCAGCAGGCTAAAGGGACAGATCAGAATGTTCTAGATCAGAATGCCACACCTCAAAAATGTGAATATATTCAGAGGTGTCATTCCCATGCCTTCTGCTATTATTACCTTTTTAACCCAAGGAGGGTAGGGATGGAATTAGTACTTTTTTTTTTTTTTTACCCTCGCCCGAGGACATCTTTACATTTATCTTCAGATAGAGCGGGAGGGAGAGAGGGAGGAAGAGAGAGAGAGAGAAACATCAATGTGAGAGAGACACATCGAGTGGTTGCCACCCAATGACCCCAACCGGGGCCGGGGACAAACTGCAACTGAGGTACGTGTCCTTAGCAAGAACCGAACCCGGGACTCTCTGGTCCGTGGGCCGACGCTCCAACCGCTGAGCCAAACTGGCCAGGGTGGAATTAGTACATTTTTTAAGTGGCTTTTAACTTATTCAAAGAAATAATCTAGTTATTTACTTTTAACTGGGGCATTTACTTTAGTTATATTGGTTAGTAATTAGTAAAAATGTAACTTGTGATCCTATATTTCACATTAGAAATCAAAGGTAAAACATCACTATGGCTGCTCAAATCTATTTTTTTGGAATCAGGTACACTATAATCTAATCATATATATATATATACCGAAAACAGGTTTCTTCCAAGTAGAAAATATGACATAGAAAAAATTGGGATTATAAGGGATCTCTTGTAAAAGCAGGTAAAATTATGGTCAAGAGAAGTACACATTCACATGTAATTTTGCAAATTATTTTAGGTGATTTCTCTCAGGTAGATAGGTAGACAGACAGATATATATAGAGAGAAATATTTCAGGTGATTACCTATAGTCTATCCATAGATCCCTTAGAGATCTACTGAAATTAGGTTATACAATATTATTACAACACACATTTTTCGTAATCACTTAGCTGATGAAACAGGAGATATTCTGGGTAGCATCCCTCCCATTCCTTCTCTTGCCCCTGTTTCCACTGCCATCACCTAGGTGAAGCCTCACGAAGGAAACCTGCTTCCAGACCCTGGCACTGGCATGCCCACCCTCCGGAAGCAGGACCTGGCAAGAGACTCATTCTGACCCTCGACCATCCACAGTGGTTTTCCACTGCGAGTTCTCCGAGGTGAGGACAGGTGTCCAAAGTGTGTAAGGTGATCTATGAGGATGAAACACGACATCTTTCATTTATATTCAGCCACACTCCTTTCCAATTTTCCTTTCTGTTTCTGTGTATGCTTTACAACATAGTGCCTTCTTACAATTTATCAATAAGTAAATATTCATATATTTGTGCTATGCACTTGCTTGTTTTAGCTACTCAGGTGTCCAACTGTAGAGTTTAGACAACTATGATTTGTAGGATAAAGTCCAAAGTCTCTGACATGCCATTGGCCCTACAAGTCGCTTCAGATTTTGTCATCCAAACTCATTTCCCCTCAATCACAGTCATGCATTTTAAGTTCAGCTGAAAAGGATGACTCGCTTTTCTTCTGAAGAACCTGAACTGTCTAGCAGGTATGCCTTTGTTCTTGCTGTCCTCTTTACCTGGACACCTTTCTCCCCAGTCTCTGTGTATCCAAACTCCTAAGTCCAGTTCAAACGTCCCTTTAAAGGGCCTTCCCTGACCTCACCCTTGCTGGAGGCAATCTGCCCCTCTTCTGAATGTCCACAGAGCTCCTTCTGTACCATCGCCAGGGCAGTTTGACTTCCGGCGTAGGTCATTGACCTTCATGTCTAATCTCACGGTTAGGGGACAAGCTTCTTCAGGTCAGCATCTGTCACTGATACCTTTTCCTAGCTCATATTTCCTAGTTCCGTGCAAGTGTGAGTAAGAGGGTCAATGTAACCCCACCAGTTATTCAAATCCAGCTCTTGAAAACAACATATGTGACAAACAACAATGCCACAGTAAGCTATTAATCTTTCATAGAACAGTTGACATTTCACAGTAAATCCGATGTAAATTTCAGTAAATTTCTACTCTAGGCACGTGCTCTTCTGGGAAGGGGCGACTGTAAATACCTCTCTTTGCTCCGCCACGGGCCGTTCAAACACATTGGCCAGGTTCTGCAGGATGATGTATTTGTTGTCCGCCAGTGATGTAAACAGCACCTTCAGGTCATTCTAGGAGCGGGGAGGGGAAGAATAGGAAGGCTTAACAGGTGCACCGGAGAACTCAAAATGGTTGTAAATATAACACATTCTTAAAAACAATATACAGGTGTAGGAATTTTATGTCCAGAGAAAAATGTGCTGTTCATGGGAAGGTAAAAGAAACTTGTAACAGTGTACCCGAATGCTAATTTTGAAGACTTTGTTACACAAACTATTTCCAACACAAAGGAGACAAAATATACAAATAAAAAGGCAATACTGGTCACCCTAATCTTTTTGTATGTCTGAAATAAATGTGCACATTTCAACATTCCAGCAGAAATATTCCTCTAATGACTTCTATCTAGTAAAAGCTATTGAAGTTATCCTGATTTGGGAAAAAATGTGATTCTTAAGAATAATATGATTCCTTTTTCCCCTCTTTCCTCTCCTCTCTCTCCCTCGCTTCCTGCTTTTTCCTGTTTACAGAGAATTTTCACAAGCTTATAAAAAGCCATCCAGAAGTTTAGAAAATAACTATTTCCATGATGATTAAAGACATATTAAGAGAAAACACCAAAAGGCCTTAGCCAAGCCTTTTGTTCGTAAACATTATTCACTTAAAAATCCAAATATGCCCTGGCTGGGTAGCTCAGTTGGTTAGAGTATCATCTGAGTAGCCAAAGTTTCAGGTTTGATCCCCAGTAAGGGCACATACAAGAATCAACCAATAAATGCATAAATAAGTGGAGCAACAAATCAATGTTTCTCTTTCTCAAATTTCAATCAATAAAAAATATACTTATAGTGAGTTAGATTTCTACAAAAATGAGATAACTATCAGACTTTTGGTACTTGATTCTAAAGGGAATAATAAACTGGAACAAAATTTGAATGAATAAATGTCCAACCCCTCCCCCACCCCCAAATATTAGCAAATTTCTCATTGGTCGGCAAACATGTATGATGGGCTGGTTGTCCAACACAGGGTGAAGTTTGATTCATCACGGCCTCTTCACTGGGAGCAAGTCAGATACGAACACACATCACCACGATGCAACAATTCTGACTATCACGAGGAGAGGGACAATCACACCAAGGAAGAAAAACCAACTTTAAGGCTGTGTGGGAGCATCATCACATAAAATGCGTGGCTAAAAAGCAACATAGTGAGTGGATTGTGCAGTAAATATTTTTTAAAGCCATGAACAGGAAAATTAGCAAAAAGCATGTTGCTCAGAGGCAATAACTGTCACTAATCAAAACCCAAACCAATCTGCAAGCCCAGCTGCAGACGGAACAGGGAAGTGTAATAACAGCACTGCAAAAAGGTGCGAGAAACAAGGGTTTTGCATATGAGACATGACATTGTCTGTAACATCCAACTGTGTGCAGGGTGAGGCCATGTGGGCCGTTGGAACTAGGACGCGTTTATCTGTTTGCATTATTTAGGAAAAGATGTTTTCCATTCATTTGAACAGATTACCAATAAATAAATAAATAAATAAAGTCTCTATTATCTACTTACATTTAGAACATCAGTTAACCTAAATGAGTAGATACATGTAAGTAACACAACGTGGGTTAGAAATAAAGAATGTGCATATACTTCCCGTATATCATCCTTACATTTTAATAGCATATGTTCTATCTTAATTATTCTCCATTCAAGGCAGCAAGAAACAGAGTTCATGTGTCTCAAAGCCACATTACTGGAAAAGACTGGTCAGGAAGACAATAAATCAGAGAACATGATTGATTTAAAGATTAATAAATCAAAGATTTTCAGGTGCTGATAACCATATGGATGTTGACAGTTTCTTAAAAATCCAAAGGTTTAAATCATTTCTTTCTTTTTGAATTTATTTTTATTTTTGTCTTTATTGATTTTAGAGAGAGAGGAAGGGAGAGGGAGAGATAGAAACATTGACGAGAGAGAACATCGACTGGACGCCTCCTGCATGCCCCCCACTGGGGATCGGGCCCACAACCTGGGCATGTGCCCTGACTGGGAATCGAACCGGCGACCTCTTGGTGCATGGGTCGATGCTCAACCACTGAGCCACACCGGCCGGGCGAAAACCATTTCTTATTACTACACCGTGACGCAGCAGGATGGATAGGTATCCATCTATTACACACAGAACAGGCATTACAATGTTTTTTACAGTCACTGGACTTACACCTAGAGCATAAAGATGCAGGATTCTAGCTGTCTGTAAAAACAGGTTCCCAGAAACTTTCAAGTTTTAAAATCATTTGTGCTGCCTCCCTCACTTAATAAATAATTTGTTTCTTGTTTTTTTTTTTTTTTTTTTAAATAACTTAAAATAGTCAACTATAAAAATGTCTAGAAAATTTACTTGGGGTTAAGTCTATGGGTAACATTCTTTAAACACAGAAGAGTTGATAAAACTTGTTGTGATTCCATGCAGATATATACATCTGTGTAACATCTGCACGCTCTCCCAGGTCATCTGCTGGGTATAGGATAATGTCAGCAGCCTGGCAAAAGCTAATACTCAATAACTATTGAGCACCGACAGCATACCATGTGCTTGGTGTGAAGGAAAATAAAATGGTCTGTGACTTGACCTTTAATTACATTAACACTGGAACTCTTTCAATCAAATTGGAACACAAACATTTGAGGATATCAGTTCTTGTTCATGAGCTAGCCACTAACAAGTAGAAACTTGTTGGCAAAAGAAAAATAGAGAACATGATTTAAAGAGAATTGCATGATTACGCGTTCTCCTCTTGGTCCCCTGCACAAAGTAAGTTCACGTTTTACTCTCACTGACTCCGCTTTCCAGTGAAAAGTCTAATGTACCAAAGACACTGGTAAAGTCACGTTGAAAAAGGGAACGATGCCCTCGGGTGGTTAACACATTTGCACTTTTAACCCACCTCATCCATGGCTCATAGACAAGAAGACTGTTACAACTCAGTGCTTTATTTCATGCAAGATGAATGTTTGAGCAATGAAACAACTTTCCATATGTTGCACACCAGTTTTGCTGATTTTAAACAAACTGTGTATACATGTACGTGTCATCAGATTTTGCGTGCAAAACAAAATACTCAAGTAATCAACCCCAGCTTTTCTTTACGCCAAGTGATGCTCATCCCTTCTATGTGCCACACAATATAACACACAAAGGCTACAGGTCATTCCTCCAGCCACAGACTTGCATCCCCAAATGTGTACAATGACTATTCACCTGGTATCTTAATTCTGCCTCATGTCCTGCCCAGACAATAGTACCACCAGCAACTCAATCTTGCCTGTTGATTGATGGCACTGCTATCCACCAGTCTTCCCTGTCAGCCAATGCCCCCCAGATGCTCAAGTCAGAGAACCTGGAATTCCTCAGCTGCCCCCCTTTCTCTCATTCCCCAGATCCTAACCATCAACAAATGCTCTCCAAATGATTCTGCTTTCAAAATACATCTTGAATAAGTCTATTATTCTTCATCTCCCCTTCTATCAACCTAACAATATAAAATATAAAAATATTCTTTGAGTCAAATCCTGGCTTTGGTTCTCAATGGCTGAACAACCTTGGAGAAATAATTTAACCTTTCCATAGGTTTCAGATCCTACTCTGTTATAATAAACATTACTATTAATTCCAACAACAATAAAAAAAAACTTTCTGGGTGCTTACTGTGTTTCAGATACTGCTCAAAGTATTTAATATATTTTAACTTATTTTATCCTCACAAAACTCTATGAGGCGATTAATATGAGTGTATTTAATAGTGGCAGATACTAAGGCTCTGAGAGCAGCTAAGGTTATACAGAAGTAGGCGACAAAGCCAGAATTTGGACCCAGAAGGGTTGGCTTTGGAAACTCCGTTATTAATTTTTGCTCTTTTGACTTTGCAAAATGAATATATTAGAACAATGCTTAGCTAATGTGGATGTTGTGAAGACTAAAGACAGCATTACATGTGAAACTGTTTTGTGAATAAAAAAAATCCATAAAGACATATTTTAAAAGAAAATGATACACACAAATGTCTGTGATAATTTTACTTTGTAGTTTTAAGAAGGTAAACTCCCAGAAAGTGGTGGTAATTTGTCCCTCTAGATATATATCCAGAAAATCCCTTGGCTAATGCTACATTTATTTAATACTTTACAGTATTTTTTATTTTTGGAAGTTAAAATTTTTACATTAAACTCCAGACCCTAATCATAGGTATCCATTTTATAAAACATTTATGTCTGTTAAAAATAAATTTCAATTAAAACTTAAGTATTCCCAAAGGTTACTTTTTATTAGGAATGAAAATCCACATGAAAAGTTTATCAGCTATTTTTGCATTTGCTGAAATTTATAGTTATAGGAAAAGTTTCATGAGCACACAATTATTCAGTTGGCAACAGAACCCTCTAGCCCGGAGCTGAAAGGCAATAAGTCTGAGGAGTGAAGACTGGGAAGTAATGAAATATATTTGAACACAGGTGGAACCAGTTAGGCCGTCGTCACTTGCAGTGGGCCTGGATACTGGAGGCCAGGCTTCATTCTGTATTACAGCCCTTCCTGCAAATTTCTTTGGTTACATGTTTTAAACTCCACTGTTACCAACTGGAAGTTATAATTATAACCTGCCATAAATAGGACTTTTAATGGTTGAATTTAAAGTCCTATTCAGCCCTTTGTTTGGTTGGCTGGTTTTCTCAACCTCCATTTCTAGGAGCATACAATTCTTAGTTTTCTAATCCTTGAATTCAATCCCCTGGTTCTTCTGTAATGTTCTTGGTCTTCACTGTACATTTGGAAAAATAAAAAGGTCTGGGTATATCATACCTTCATTAGACTCCTGTTTATGATTAAATATGGCTGGAGAATGGGCAAACGTCTCTTGGTAATGTCTTACCTGGAAATTTAGTATTTGCTGAAGTCTTTCCTTCATCTGATGACATCGTTGATTTACTGCCGAGTCTAACAAGGATAACCTCCCCAGAAGACACCCCAAAGTGTCTTCGATAACATCGCGGTGATCACCATTCTCCGGAAATGCTTGGGAAAACAAGTTCTTGTTCTTATCCATTTCTTCAGACATTTCCTTAATATCTTTGGCAAGAGTCTAGGGTTGATAAAAAGGGAATGCCATTTCAGTGTTTAGACCCAGGAATCCATATACAAATCAAGTCTTTGCCTCTGTAATGTCATATACTCACGGACACAGCTGGCCCGCTTACCTCCTGGTTGAAGAGGCAAGTCTCTGTTTCTTCTGGCACCAGGGCCGTGGCGACGAACAAACGTTCCTCAACGTCATCCAACCAGGTAGAGGTAGCCGAGACGCCATCATATAGCTTCTGTTCCAAGTGAATGTTCTGCCTCGGGGTCCCCCCACCCTGAAAAAAAACGAGGGGGAAGCAGGAAATGAATTCCCATGCTTTGAGAAATCAATGAAAACTACGAGGGTGAGACTTCGAGGTCTAGGGCTCTGCCTTTCAGGGCTGTTCACTCGGGCTGAGTCTCAACAGTTCACGCCCAGGGCTGGGTGCAACAACTTCATGACGACCAAGATCCGTGAGCAAACCAAGAGCGCAGCCCTACCTGGGATGACACCTCCTCGAAGGCCTGGTTCAATCCATCCAGCAAGGACGTCACTGTGGATCTGTCTTGGGTCTGCCCGTCCCCTTTGTACAGTGGCACGCCAGCCAGGAGCCGATTCGGCCTGCTGTAAAGCTGCAGACAGACAGGGCAGCTTACTTAGGAGCACATGCACTATGTCCAGGTTGCTCAGATCCAAAGGAAAGTCCTAGAGTCTACTCTGTTCATACCACTGCTGGGCAATGGCCCACATAAGCATGGCTAGCCCGGGACCCAGGGCGTTTCTTTCTTTCTTTCTTTTTTTTTTTAGTACGTGCCCCTAGCGGGAACTGAACCCGGGACTCTCTGGTCCGCAGGCCTACGCTCCAACTGCTGAGCCAAACCGGCCAGGGCTGGGCTAGTTTCTATCTTCAACATCCTGCTGGGCCACAGCTGTGGTAAGCATCGCAGGCTTGCCTGGGTTCCGGCCTCACTCGTGGGCTCTCTAAGGCGTCCATTCCTCTGACTCTCTGGCCTCTGCTGAGTGCCACCCTTAAAGACAGGCAGCCACGTCATTTGAGGACCGTGGTTTTCAGGGTGAGATGGAGCTGAGTTTGTCAATCTTAATAGCTATTTACCTGGAACCTTCTGTTGCTCTGTTCAGTTCCACTGGGTTTGGCTTGCTTGGTGGGACCAAGTCCAACACCACACAGGACCTATAGGAGCAATTCTAGCTGATCACTGGCTCCCCTTCCTTTTGCAACCACCGAGGTCCCTATAGTTTTTCAGTAAGGTCTTCTGAAACAATTAAATACTAGAAGTAGCAATGGAAAATAAGATGACTTGACAACGCAGTCCCAGATTTTTGGCATTTCTTTGGTCTTAGATGTATGTATCCTTGGTTTACATGCTTAATTTTCAAAGTTGTGAAAAAAGGGACGGACACATAAAATGCAATGGTTTGTGCTAGTGAGTAATCAGAGAGTGATTATCTCTGAGGAGAAATAGTAACTAGAAATCAAATTTCCACATACGAATATATGACTACTAGGGGAAATGTGAAACAGGCATGTTCAGAAAAATGGAGCAAGAATGATTTGTTTCATGTCTTATTTGGGGACTGATAACGAACACAGAGATCATTGCACAGTTACATTGTCTCAGCAAAGCCGCACATCTTTGATAATAGTTAACAGAGAAAAGTGAAACATTGATACCACTTGGTCTTGTTCCTGTTCCAAAGCATTCTGCAGCAGCTTCTGCTTGGTACTAAATTCCTGGTGTAGGCTTTCCCATTTCATCCTCATCTGGTCTTCAGCAGGTGCCCTCTCTCCTTCCATCCCCAACTCCTGGGATGACACATCAGGTTTTTCACTATTAGAAGAATAAATAATAAGTTTACAAGGTGTGCAAAAAGGCGAGCAGTTCTGGGTAACTTACTGTGTGCACTAGACGTGGCCTCTGAAATGTGAACCCAATTATTTCCATCATTAGCTCACTTTAAAAAATATAAATGGAAACAAAACGTGTGAATCTAGCCATAAAACCAACACATTATAATGGAACCATGAGCACAATGATGCTTTAGAAATACAATGAAAATAGCTCGGCATTAAAGATAAGTCATAGGGACTCGCATCCTTTGACAAATAGCCCACAAATTAATTCAAAGCCGCAAAAACGTTACATCGTCTTTGAGAGTTTTTACCCTGAGACCAAAGACCAGGTTTCAGGACATGGGCTGTGTTTCAGGACGTGAAGGGAAGGCACCTGCCATCTCATCCTTAAAGACAGGCAGCAACCTGCATTTGAGGACTGTGGTTTTTAGGGTGGGATGGAGCTGAGTTTTTCAGTCCTTGCACCACATACTGTACACCAAAACTAACATAATATTGAGTGTCAACTGTAATTTAAAAATATATGAAAAATAAATAAATAAATCCCTACTCCAGCACACTAGATTTTGTGACTTTGAGTCATTTGCTTCACTTCTCTGAGCTGCAATTTTCTAGTCTTTACAATAAAGACGTTTTCTACCATGCAGAATTATGGAAATTAAAGTAGGGGAAGATACGCATAATGCTCATAACCCTATCTGGCAAATAATGTCAACTCAGTAAATGGGGCCAAATGATAATGACAATGGCAGTAGTAAGAATTTAGGGGACCCAAGTTCCAAAAGATCACAATTTATCAGGAGTTTTGCAGTCCTAACTAGAACTATGACCTTGGAAAGGCACACAGACAGTAATTTTTATTTTGATAAAAACTTCTGCTCAAGCGGGAAAAAATTACAAGTTCATTGGCGGGATAATGCTATACACTACCCTGAAGCCAATTCTTCTCAGAATAACAATTGAATACAGTAGTTTCTTTAGGTAAGTCTGCTGAAATTAAGCCTTAAAAAAATATTTATAAGCCTATGATAGAGGAATTTTATTTCAAGGATATAACTTAGAGAATCTACCCCACCTGGGCAGTTGGAAACATAAAATGTTTAAGTTCAACAATACCAGTAACAACAAAAAAAAAGAAATGGCAACAATGTAAATGCCCGTAAGAAAATGGGTGAATACACTGTGATGTTCCCAAGATAAAATACTGTCAAGCAGTTAAAACGAAAGAACTAGATCTATATGTGTCCACATGGCTCCATCTAAAAAAGTAATGGAGTGAAAAATGCCAAAATTAAAGTGATACTTCTTCCAGTTTTCTTTGTTATTTAGTTTCTAAACTTTTCTGTGTATTTTTTTTAAATCTTAAAAAATAACAAATAAGTTTTAAAGTGTTCACGAAATTAAATCGCTTTACTGTGCTGTCTGTTGTGATGGTGGACGGTAGTTAATCTCGTTTTAATTCATTTATGTTTGTAAAACAATTTAGTTTAAAACAATTTAGTTTAAAACCAGGGGATATTTTATATCTATAGTCTTATATTTAATCACTTGTACATATAAAATATCGTCAGCAATTCAGTCTTAAATTAGAACATAGCCTTTCATTTCCCATGGAAAATATTCTTCTTTCTCTTTGATATTTATATCAATTAATTTCCAGTTGAGTTTCATCAGCAATCATGGAGGGACCCCTCCATCAACTCTCCTACATACATCACACAGTACTTATTCTTTATAAATTACATTTGTACCCATGAAGCAAGTCATGGGTTATTTTACATAAATAAGTTACAGGGGTTATTTTACATAAATCATAGACCAATTCACAATTGACTGTCTTAGAAAATCAGCTAATAAAATAAAGGCTGAATATAAGTTTTTGTTTTTATCTAGCAATGTTACTATGTTTATATACGTATATATATTTTTTTCTTTTGGTTTCTGGATATTGCTTAATTTATGGTTGTTTGCTTGGCATAGTTGTTTGCCCAGTGAATTGAAAGGCATAGCGGAACTATAGTCAAATAGATTTAAAGGTGACTTTTCTAAAAAATTTGTATAAAATTAAGTAATTTATAAGCAGTCTTTAAAGTGAATTTTGTATAGAAAGTCAGCATTGCATAACAAATTACTCTTTAAAATATTTTTATATTTGGAAGAGCAATTTATAGTTGTTTGCCTTTTATCTGGGTCCCTTCTAAAGCTAAAAGCCAAGGAAAGAAAAAAAAAATCATGGCAAGATTCCTCCTGCTTCTTTCTGTGACTTTTGTAAGATGAGGAGGCAATGTGTGGATAAGTGCTTTGTAAAAATAGAGCTTGGCAAAAATATTCAGAAAGCTATGAGGGATGAATGAACATCTTGGGGGAATTGGAACCAGAATGTAAAATGCAAAGTGAAGGCATTAGAGTTGGCATGGGAGGAACAGAGCTTTTTATTTTGCATTCACACAGACACGCATATTTATGGCCTCAGCATTTCGAAGCGTGATGCACAATAGATATTTTTAAACCCCTTTATACTCTACACAATTTTTATAGCTGCAGAGTTATTTCAATGGCATTCCTGACTATAGATGCCATATTAGTCATTCTTATTTTAATTAATATTTATTACTTACATTAATATTTTCAGTTTTTTATTGTTTTTTTCTTTTTTTAAGTGCCTTCCTATTTTCTATATATTTTGTCATAATGCCTATTGTAATTTCATTTTCGTTTTGTTTCTATCATTTTGCCCTTGAAATTCTTACATACATACATACAGGATATGGCAAAAGTAGGTTTACAGTTGTGAGTATGAGAAACAGTTTATTCTTGTATTCTTTTAAAAAATTTTTTATTTATTGATTAGAGAGAGAGAAACAGCTTTGTTGTTCAGGTTATTTGCTTACTTGTGCATTCCTTGGTTGATTCTCGTATGTGCTCTGGGGCCCTGACCGGGGATCAAACCCACAATCTTGGAATATCGGGAAGACGCTCCAACCAACTGAGCTACCCGGCCAGGGCTTGTATTCTTATTTATTAATCATTGCATTATTTTCCATAGGAACAACTGTAAATCTACTTTTGCCCCATGTATATACTTTTTTACACATATATGTATATAGTCAACACTGATGTTACATGTCAGCACATTATGCCAGCACTGATTAAACTGAAAAAAATAAAATAAAAAGAAAAGAAGATCTCCAAATCATCCCTCTCCAGTGAGTTTTGATCATTTACACACTAGTCTGGCTCTTACCTACACATACACTGTACATTCAATTTACGTCCCATTTTTACTTAGTAGCACATATATTTTCTGATACTGTTGTATACATTTTAAGATTATATATGCATAATTTGTTCTTAGTTCTTTTTATGCTGGTGGGAATTTCTGCCTTTTAAATTATTTGGTATTATAAATAATATGTCAAAAATTATCTTCATAATATGTATTTCCTCCTTTGGGTTACTTCCTTCAAATACATGTTCAGAAATGAGAAAATTGGAATCAATGGAATTCAGGCTATTTACCATATTATAGTTGCTGAAGGACACTACAATAGTACAAGCTTTAGTAGTACACGAACACAGGTTGTACTAAAACTTATTTTCAATGTTTTAGATTTTAAAGAAAGTTTTCCTATATATCCTCTTAGTTGACATTCATAACTTTCAAAACCCTTCTGTGATGGAGTAGTCCCTTATTCCACAGATGAGCAAACCAGGGCTCTGAGTTGAGTTACTTTTCCATGGTGACAGCAGTTGAACTAGAATAAAACCCAGACCTGCCCGGCCGGTGTGGCTCAGTGGTGGAGCGTCAACCCATGCACCAAGAGGTCACTGGTTCCATTCCCAGTCAGGGCACATGCCCAGGTTGTGGGCCTGATCCCCAGTAGGGGGCATGCAGGAGGCGTCCAGTCGATGTTCTCTCTCATCAATGTTTCTATCTCTCCCTCTCCCTTCCTCTCTCTCTAAAAAAATCAATAAAAACAAAGAAAAAAGAAAAAAAACCCAGACCTGACTCAAAATACAGGGATCCTTCCTCCCTACTGCAGCTCCCTTCCAATCTTCAAACTCAAATCTTCAACTTGAAAACTGACCAACTTCCTCAATTGTTCTTTTAATGCTTTTTACTCTTCTGTGCATAAGCCTTTTCGTCTCCACACTACAACAGGACTCGACGCTCAATGCCTTTGCATGTAGAGATTATAAAAATAGATCGTCAAGAGCCTCAGGAGGCCCTTCTGTTCTGCATCACCTACAATCACGGTTCTATGTCTCAGAGCAGCCTCAGAGAGCTCATGCAGTATGTTTTTAAGTTTGCATGTTGCATAAAAGGTGTGTTTTAGGTAAAGGCTCAAACATCTCTCCAAATTACTCCACAGCTGCCACGGCTTTGAGAAGAGATACCTGAATAGCTTGTGTGAATCAAGATATTGAGTAGGCACATACGTTTATTTTTCAGAATGACATTGAGGCAAGATACGTTCTCATAGGGAAAACGTTTTGCAGTTAGATACTCAGATAGAAGCATCCTGGATCTAATTTCATAATGCATTTCTTATTTGATTTTTAAGAAATGAACTTGCAAGTATCTTCTCTGGACAGATATGCTGAGCATACTGGAAAGAAGACAAATAAGTTTGCCACCACAATCCTTAGTTGTACTCATGCTGCATAACACATTCAAAGTGCAAGTAAATTATATATCCTAGAGAGAACACACAATGATTATATTTTTGCAGATATTTAAAATAAAAGTTTGATCGAGATGTTTATATTTCTTCCAATATTAGGAAAAGAGTGACCAGAATGGGAAGACTGTGTGAAACATACCCAGCACCACCAGAGGCCTCTGCAGCCGAGTGCTGGGTGAGAATTTCCTCTCCGCGACTGGCTACCGACCTCAGGAGGCTCTTCTGTTCTGCTAATTCCTGTTCTAACTCCTGCCCAAGGGAAAAAACAAACACAGCTTTGTTACTAAAGGAGCATCACCTACAATCACGGTTCTATGTCTACAGCAGCCTCAGAGAACTCGTGTAGTACGTTTTTAAGTTTGCATGTTGCATAAAAGGTGTGTTTTAGGTAAAGGCTCAAATCTCTCCAAATTACTCCACAGCTGCCACGGCTTTGAGAAAAGATACCTGAAAAATCTTGGGAGAAAAATCAATGGGAAATGAAGGTTTTGCTGGGTGATGGTGCCCTCAAGTGGTACAAAATGCACTTTCATTTTTCAAAATTAATATTGCTTTTTTTCCAGCTGAGGTACATCCTTGAGAGCAGTGGATCTTTATTTCCCCACTTCCTTGGCAAATTGGATTATCAATGCCTTCGGGTTTGCTTTTTCATGTTTTACAATAAATGCCTTTGCTCTCTGAAAAAATATTTTAATATGCCCAATACATAAAGTTAAGATATCAATGAGAAATCATTCTTATTCATCAAACCTCATGTTTTTCATTAGGAATAATTTGCAATCCTATTTTGTAATGGTATCTACTTGAAAGTAGAAAATAAGCCCTGGCCAGTTTTGCTCAGTGGTTAGAGCATCCGCCTGGGGACCAAAGAGTCGTAGGTTCGATTCCGGTCAAAGGCATGTACCTCGGTTGTGGTTTGTCCCTGGCCCTGGTCGGGGTTGTACGGGAGGCAATCAATGTGTCTCTCTCTCTCCCTCCCTTCCTCCCTCCCACTCTATCTGAAGATAAATGGAAAAATATCCTCAGATGCGGATTAAAAAAAAAAAGTATAAAATAAATTGCAGTTCTTTAAAAAAACGTGTAACTCAGACTTCCACCAATTCTCAGAGGCTTTCCTGAGGTTTCTATGATATAAAATAGTCTGAAATTGGGGCAAGTCTGAAAATAGAGTAGGTAATCTTGATAAGGCAGATTTTCATTGTTATACTGTTTGTAAAGTTTTTCTTAAAGAATAGACTTCATTTTTAATTTTTATTTATTTATTTTTTTATCCTCACCCAAGGACAATTTTTGCATTTATCTTCAGATAGAGTGGGAAGAAGAGAGGGAGGAAGAGAGAGAGAGAGAGAGAGAGAGAGAGAGAGAAACATCGACGTGAGAGAGACATGTCGACTGGCTGCCACCCACGCAACCCCAAGCGGGGCCGGGGACAAACTGCAACCAAGGTACGTGCCCTTAGTGGGAACCGAACCCGGGACTCTCCGGTCCGAGGGCCAATGCTCTAATCGCTGAGCCAAACCGGCCAGGGCTTAACGAATAGACTTTAAAAGGGCCAAACACAAAAATGAAAAAAACAAAACACAAGCAAAATAACCCAGAAAAATGGCCAAGCATTCCAGTGGTCACGAGGAAGCACACTGAAACATTTCGCCAGGTTTCTCCAAAGAGAAGACAAAGGTGCATCTGTCTTTAGGACACAAGGAACTTGTCCTTCTGAACGTTTCTCTCGACTGCTTGCTTGGCACACCTGCCGGCTGGAGAGAGGTAGAAAATGCTTTACTTTTTGTTGCTGGAGACTGCTCTGTCGCTGGTGGGCCCACGAGGAGCGAGCTTGGGCCAGCCACTCCTGGACACCGGACCTCTGGGTGGCAGCCGGGTCACCGACGCCTTCCTCCTTCTCTTGCGCTGTTCCCTGCTTTTAAAGAGGCAGAAATCAACAGTCATACCACCCACAGGAAAACCCTAGCCAAAGCGGAGTGGACACACTACTTTAGTGTGGTCTGTATAATACCACAGCGCTCCATTTGGATGTAAAACCATATTTTAAAAATTAAAAAAAAAAAAATGGTAACACAAAACCCATTGAGTTGATGGCATTTGCAGGAGGGAGAACAATAAGTAGATGATTATACTCAGACATAGCTGAGGGAGAAACTGTCTATTTAGAGGCTGTCTTTTTAGCTGAGTGATGTGGTCGCCTGTTATTATTCCAGAATATTTGCCACAAGAACACAGTAACTCTAGATCTCACTTCCTCTGCTGACACCACCAGGACCAGACCCCACCGCCACCAGCTGCCACCTCTGACTTCGACAAAGGAGACAGATACAAGTAACTATTTATTATCTGGCAGCAATGTATCCTTTCTGCTTGATTATTCTGGTGGAATTTAAAAGGCCCTAGAATACCACATACCAGAATGGAATTAGCTTTGAGCGTGAGCTTTCTTTAACTCACATATGTGTGTATGTCCAAGGATCAATTACACAGTCTGAATATAGCCCATCCACTAAGTACTCAAGTACCCACTGTGTGCCAGTTCGAGGCACTGGGGATCTTTTGCCAAGGAGCCAGACGGGGCCCTGCTGGGGACACAAACAATAAGCAAACAAGGTGAGGAGAGATAAGGGCTACAAAGAACAGGAAACCAATGACGACGGGACAGAGAGTGAAGGGGAGGGTTTCCCAGAGCAGGCCTCTTCAGAGGAGACAACTGTACTGAGCTCTGAACAAGGGCAATGGCCTGGGGGGAGGGCCCTCCAGGCCCAGGGAACAGCTGGAGAAGACCTTGGAAGGAAGGAAGGAACTTGGCATCTCATAGAGTAACAGCGTGACAGCGGTGGAGGACTCTGTGGCTGGGGTGGGGGTGGGGCAGAGATGAGGGACACTGGCCAGCTAGTTCCCTAGAGGGGTGGCCCTGCTGTCTAGCTCTGCAGCTGCTGCTCCTGTCCTTTGGTTCTGTGTCCAGTCTGATCACAGAATGGTCTCCAGCCCCCGCTCATCCTGCCCGAGGCCCACAAAGACCCTTATCTTCCCCTTGTTTTCGGAATTTTACACTAACTATTGTGGATGAAAAAAAAAAAAGGGTTTCTACGGAAAGTTGCCTCACAAGGTGTTCTGATCATAAATTCCTAACTGGGCCCGGTCAGGTGAGAAGCCATCCCCCAGGCGTACCTCTACCTTAAGCCAGCCCTGCCATTGTTAAGAGCCTTTGAAATAATCCATGCCGCCCTCAAGAGAGCACATAATCTCATTAACTGTCCTGTGACCCAGCCCCGCCTTGCTTTTCCCACCTTCGGACCATCTCCCTTACTTTCCCTTCTTAATTACAAATGCATAAAAGAAACTTCCAAAATGTTATTCTCTGCAACATTTGCGATCTTGCCCCCTGGCACAAGTCAGCAGTTTGGCTCAAATAAACTCTTACGAAAATTCTCTGCAGGTTTGGACTTTTCTTACGTAGCCACTATCACGGGGAAATAGATGGGGTCTGTTTATCCTTCTGTCTATTCACTAAAATCCCATGATAAGATTGTAAAATGTTTGCGATAATATGGGGATAATAAACTTTGCAAAGTTTGTATCGGTGCTTAAAGTGAAATGAGTGGAAGGAAGGTGAAACCTATGGGGAATATTATACGTATTCTTCTCCCAGTGCTGAGCCGCCTTAGCTCACAGGTCCCTCCTTTCCTTTGAGATGATCTGGCTTCCCAGCAAGAGCTTGTGGTGTAGACAGGACAAGGCAGGTGCCCTTGGTCTGAAATATGGTATTTGCACTTCACAGGGCCGTTAGAATGGCTGGTTAGTGAACCCAGCTCGGTATATTCCCCACTCCTCCAGGAAAGCCTCTCACAGAAAAACAGTGATTTTCCTGATGGTGGGGCTGCGGGGTGAGTGGACACTCTTCCAGGACTGATGCCCATACATTTCTACATGAAACAGATTCTCTCCATCTGTCGAATGCACCATTGACCCAGAATAAGCTCTGAGAGATCCTGGACCTTCTGGCAAGGATGACACAGCAGGTCAACAGGGACCTGGGGAGAACGACCCCAAAGAAGTCAGTGTAGGAGGCTGAAAGCTGTTCCCATCAGAGCTGCTCCAGCTGATGCAACAGTGGTCAAGGTCACGACCTGCCAGCTCTCTCGTCCGGGAACCAGTCCCTTCCTCTCTGCTCTGCCCTTAGGAAAGGTTTGTTTTCAGAGCTGCAGTCGTGCGTGGTAGCCTCTCAGTTCCACCACCTCTCCCTTCCCCACAGGTTCCTCCTGTGTGACTGAGACCTTCTCTTTCCAAGTCCTTGCAGGGGATTTGCTCTCAGAGAAAGGACAACAGCGACGTTAGGTCCCAGGGACAGCCTAACCCCTTCACACGCTCGCACCCATATCCAGGTTCTAGGACCGTCTAGAAAGGTGAGGCATGTCTGACCCACCGAATCCACAGCTCGAGAGAAAAAGAAATGAGGCAACGTCAGAGCAGATGTCTCGCATGTATTTTCTAGGTAACGGTTTGGTTGGTTTTGCAGTTAGTGGATTTTTCTCCGACTGCTTCAGTCCTTTTGAAACATAACATTTGGACTGCAGGAAGCAAAAGAAAGGATCGAGAATCCAGCTCAGATTTCATTCCCTCTCCCCCTGGGATGAGAAGGCACCGACAGAGGAATAAAATAACAGCAGGTACTTTCTCTGAGGTTTCATAGCCGTTTCCTCTCCTATCTAGGGAATAGGAAGTAGGTGATTTCTGTCCCCAGAGTCCTCCATGGTGGAGCTACAAGCTGTTTATTTTAGAAACACTAGAACAGTAACTTCTTTTGCCAGGAACATTCCTTGGAAGATTACTGAGGATTGGAGAATGCTAAACATTAAATAACATATTTCTCTATAAAAGCATTTCATTATTTATATAGGGCTAACTCTCTGCTCCCTGGATGGCTAATAAAGCATAAAATGACCTAAACTTCTTGCAAAGAAAAGATAACATGTAATTCAAGAGATATCATTATATGCCAGTAAAGTCTGTGTTTCTTCATATACAGAAATAACCTGTGGGGGAGGGGGAATTAAAAGGGTGGGTTATTTATTCATTGATAACAAGTAGAAGTCCAGTTAGTTAAAAAGAATGGCCTTAATAGGCGTGACCACTTTACAGATAAGTAGCTCTGAGAAATGATGTGGGAGCTGCTCCAGTAACCCCTGACCCTCACAAACCCAGCCGAAGGCCACACCTCCGCTAACATTCGATGGAAGGTTTCTTTCCCCCAACAGCTATTGGTTCATTTCAGATCAACTCTGAATTTTCTGCACGAAGGGGCGTGACCTTTTTCATGGCAATAATAATATACACAGTGCTCCTTTTGGCCCTACCCTTGGAAAAATAATCTCCTGAAAAAGGTCTAATGATAAAAAAACAAAGCAACAAAACATCAAAATGTGACATGCTGAAAACTCATTAGACGAAGGATGGTAACATTTATAAATATTTAAAAAATGAACAATGACTAGTTCCAACGCAGTGAGACACTGCCGCCTTTTCCCGTATTTCCAGTTTGCAGGACAGTGCCCTCAGGGGACCTCTCGCTGGCAGGTGGAACCAGGACTTGACTCAGCTTGAAGCACCTCGGTGCCACGGGCAGCGCCTGCCAGGCGTGAGCGGCACGGGTGGCCGCCGGCACCCAGCGCGGCCCGATGGTCGCAGGCCTGGCCTTCCAGCATGGCAGGAGCCCTTTCCTCGCACAGAATGTGGTTTGCAAACTGGCGTTTGTTGTTATTCATTACTATACGCACTGCGATCTGAGCATGTACTGTGAACATGACTTGCCTTAAAATCCTCAGGAGTTTTTATTATCGTTTCTTTTTTATCCTCACCCGAGGACATTTTTCCATTTTTTGTTCAGACAGAGTGGGAGGGGAAGAGAGGAAGAGAGAGAGAGAGAGAGAGAGAGAGAGAAAGGTCAATGTGTAAGGGACACATCGAGTGGTTGCCTCCTGCACGACCCAACCAGGGCCGGGGACAAGCTACAACCGACGTCCATGCCCTTAGCGGGAACCGAACCCGGGTCTCTCTGGACCGCAGGCCGATGCTCTAACCGCTGAGCCAAACTGGCCAGGGCCTCAGGATTTTTTAAAATTAAATACTATTGCCCAGCCTGTGTGGCTCAGTGGATTGAGCGTTGTCCCATGGACTGAGAGGTCCTGGTTCGATTCCCGGTCAGGGCACATGCCCAGGTTGCAGGCTCGATCCCCAGTAGGGGGCGTGCAGGAGGCAGCCGATCGATAGTTCCCGCTCATATCAATGTTTCTATCTCTCTCTCCCTTCCTCTCTCTCTAAAAAAAAAAATCAATAAACACATATTTTTTAAAAAGTTAAATACTATTATTATCCCCACTTTACAGATGAGAAAACTGACGTGTGAGAAAGGGAAGTTCAAGGACACTGGGGAGACGGGAGACACAGGCTGGGGAGACGGGAGACACAGGCTGGGGAGACGTGAGAACAGCACTTCCAAAGTGATGGCCCAAAACCAAGTCTGGCTATAGCATATGCTTTATTTGGTGCACAAATTATTTTTAAATTTTAGTATTAAATGTTTTAAAATTGGAAAGTTTTAGATATAAATCCAAATTTCCTTTCCCTGGAAGATCTCGCAATAATTCTTGTATGACAATAGCTGGAGCCAACAGCTGCTTCTCTGACTTGAGAACAGCTTGCCAAGGTCCTGACTGGTCCTGCTCCACTGGTTCCTATTGCCTCCCAGGCCCAGGGCGTGGGATTTGTGCCCAGCCCGTTTAACCCCTAGGGTGCCAAGCAGGCTGTCCCTTGCATGCCTGCCTGCCTCCGGAAGTAGGGCACAACTGGAGTTTCATAGATGAGGGCTCTCCCAGATATGAAACCATTGCTTCTAATAGTTTTCTATAGATTAGGTTGGATGTTTCCAAAAATGTAATCATACAATTAACGAAGAACTGAAAATATGTAGTTTAGTCTGAAGAAATCATTATACCAAGAAAATAGAAACAATCACAGTGAATGCCCACTGTTAGCATCTGCTAAATCTGCACTCAAATACAGGTGTCTCCCTCCCTCCTGAGACTGGGTCCTCATCTCCCTCCTATACAAGATAGTTCTTGCAATGTCACTTCTTTTTCATCAGTATTTTCTCTACTGAGTTATTTCCATCTACATGGAAACAAGTCATCAAGCGAGAGAGAGACCACCCGAGTATGCAAGGCAGACATGGGAAATACCCAGAGGCTGTGCCAGGCACTCTGACACAAACACTCTGAGGCTGAAGCGGCAGTTTCCACACCGCAGGGTGGTCGTGCTCAGGTTGGGCTCCGGCAAAGGAGAGAGTACCCTGGGCCTGGTAGTCACCCTGAAGCCCCAGCCCAGGCAGCCAAAGTCCCAGGAATCCAGTTCTGCTCAGATTTCTGGCCTAGGTCTTGCCCAGGGGATGAAAGACACACAGGCACACTTGCTCTGTGGGGGTGTGTGTACATGTGGGCTTGTATATGTGTGTATGGGTGTGTGCATCTTCCTGCCTTTGTGTGCAATACGGCTTGTGGTTGCCGGTCATTATTCTGATCTTCAAATGAAACAAATTTCTCTTGACCCATTCCTTGTTCTCCTTTACAGCGAAACTCATGAGTTACCTGCGCTCTCCTCCCCAGTGCCTCTTCCTCCCATTCTCACTTTCATTTCAGAGTGCTGCCTCCACTCCTCCACCAAAACGGTTGCTGTTGAGTTCATGGAAGACCTGCATGTTGCTAAACCCAGGGGTCAGGTACCAATCCTCATCTTACTTCATTTATTTTCAAGTGGCTTCCAACCATCAAAGTCCCAGTCTTCTCCTACTTCACTGGTTTCTCTCTTTTACTCTTTTTTGTGGGCTCCTCCACATCTTCTGAACTCTTAACACTGGAGTGTCCCAGGGCTTGGTTCTAGGACCTTGCTCCTCTCTCCCTCTCTCTCTCTCTCTCTCTCTCTCTCTCTCTCTCTCCTTAATCCCTAGGTGATCTCACCAAACCTCATGCTTTTAAGGACCATCTTGAGGCTGATGACTCCAGTCTAGGTCTCTCCCCTGAATTCCAACCACTACTTGAAATTCAATAGGCATCTCAAACTTAACCTGTCTGAAATTAAACTACTGACCGACCTTACTACTCTGTCTTCCCCCAAATCTCTTCTGCAGATAGTTTTCATCTTCTCAATTATCTAGAATCTGAGAAGTTCTCACCACTTCTATCTCTACACTATGCCTCTTAACTGGTCTCTCAGCTTTCACCCTGGTCCCTTACAGTGGTTAAACTCTGATCTTGTCATTCCTCTGTTCCAAAATACTCCAGTGGCCTGTCGTTTTCCCTAAAGTGAAAGTCAAAATTCATATGGTGCCTATAATGATGCCTTTGCACCTTGGGCCCCCCGTTACCTGTCTGGCCTCATTTGCTAGCTCACTCCACTGCAATCACACTGGCCTCCTAGAACACAACAGGTCTGACCTCATCTGAAAGCCTTTGCATTTGCTTTCCCCTTTGCCTGGAACTTTCTTTCATGTCCACATGGCTCATTCTTATCACCTGAGGGAGGCTTCTTTGGCCACCCTGTTTAAAACGGAAATTCCACCTAGTCCCACCTTCCCTGTCTCAGTCCCACTTTTCCCTATCTATCTGCCTTTTGGTATTTCACCTATAGCTCTCATCACCTTTTAACTTAGTAGATAATAACACCTTTTTAATTTCATTTATTATCTGTGTCCCTCAACCATAATCTTTTGAAGATAGGAACATGTAGATGTAGATAGAAATATAGATATAGAGAGATACAGATAGCTGTTTTCCATGCTCCTTCACTCTGTCATATAGTATAGTAGCAGGCACACAGTAGTTTCTCAATACATATTTGCTTAATTTTTATATAAGCTAATAATAGTAATATTTAACTTGTAGAGATTTCAAAAATAAAATAAAAAATCTGAATAATAACAATATGAAATTGTATGAGGAGAAATCTAAGTGAAAGTGTCTTAAGGTTCTTATATTGATCTGGAGAGAGATTAAGATATAAACGTAGTCGCCTGGCTGGTGTGGCTTAGTGGATTGAGTGTTGTCCCATGCACTGAGAGGTCACCAGTTCAATTCCTGGTCAGGGAACCTTCCCAGGTTGCTGGCCCAATCCCCAGTGTGGGGCGTGCAGGAGGCAGCCAATTGATGTTTCTCTCCCATTGATATTTATATCTCTCTCACCCTCTCCTTTCCTTTCCATCTAAAAAAATCAATATAAATATAATTTTTTAAAAAGAAAAAATATATAAATGTAGAATTTATTAGATATGCATGGTAAAAAGTAGAGGATAAAAAAACAAAAACAAAGAAAAGCACTCAATCACTTAAAACAAAGGTTAAAGAAAAAAAAATAGAAAGTGCAGGAAAAAGAGAAAACAGAAAATAAAGTAACAAAAGTTCAAACAATCAGTAATTACAATACATGTAAATGGACTAAATCTACCCTTTAAAAGTTAGAGATTTTCTGATTAGATAAAATATTTCAAACCAACAAAATATAGCTAAATGTTCTTTAAAAGAAGCAAATCTAAAACATAAAAACACAGAAAAGGCGAAAATCAAAGGAAAGTTAAAATATATAGTAGGTAAATATTATCCCCCAAAAGCTTTAGTGATATTAAAAAAATCACTACAAGGGAATGTTAAGGTCACTACATGAGAGTAAAAGGGTTCAGTGCACCTGGAATAAATGACAGGCCTAAAGTTGTGGGTCCTAAATAAAAGTCTAAGTACATCTGAAAAGTAGAATGTAAGAGAAATAAAAGAAAAATGTAAAAATATTATAGGATATCTTAATTTATGAATCATATTTGGATATTTTTAAAAATTATGTATTTGCTAGATTTTGGCATTTCTTTTTATTTCCTTTCTTCTCCTACACAGCAATCTTCGGGTCTACGGATTTGAATAGTCCTTACAAAACCTATCGGAAAAGCTATGCCAAGGCTTGTGTAAAGCAGGTATGTACATAAGTATGTATCCTTCCCCACATTTTCCTTTTTGTGGACGGGCTCAGAAAAGGCACGCCAGCATGCCCAAGTATTCAGCTGTCCCTGCAGCCTCACCTTCATATCAGGGGCTGGAGCCCTCACCTGGATGTTAAGCTGTTTGTCATGCAGGGCTCTCTGCAGCTCCAAGAGACTCCCCTTGAGGGTCCTCAGCTTTACGGCCAGCTGCTCGGCCTCGTCCTTCGTGTGAGCCTTGCCCTCCAGCAGCAGGTTTTCGTTGTGGACTGAGAGCTCCGATAAGGCCACCACCTTCTGCTCTATTTCCACCAGCATGTTCTGGGACAACAGAAACGAGGGTGAAATTCACACACCTTGCCAGCCTCTGCGAAGGCCATTTCTCACAGCGAAACACATTGCCTTACGTCTCCCATCAAAAGAATACGCCTGCCTGGATTTTTTTCTGAATTTTCCTACAGCCTTGAAAAAAGTCTTCTTAACTTTTCTATTTAAGATTAGATATTATATAATAGAAATATACTGGGAAAACATATTGCAAGCCCATTGGCTATCACCAACAGGTGAGGAGAAAAGACCACGCCTTAGTGCTAGCCCAGGGTCACAATTATTTTATTATTTTGCTGTTGGGTTGTAATGCTGATGGTCAACAACAGTCAAGACTGCACAGGATCAACCCTTGTGTTGTCAATGTGAAAAGGATTCTCTTTCCAAACATTGTCCCTTTGGGTCGATTTTGTTCTTTCAGATTGCTGTTTTTATTTCTCAACTCTTTTATTTTTATTTCTTATATGATGTATTTTTAACCTTAAATTTTTGAAAGTTTTCCTCAAAAAATTACTTTCACTTTCTGTGACAACTCTCTAGAGCTGCAGATTTTCTTCTAAGACGAAGGTTAAGCCCGGAGAAGCAGCAAAATCATTTCCCTTCTTTTGAGGCAAAGTTTAAAACGAAACCAAAACAGCAACAACAAAAATCAAGCAAAACAAGTAGCACCCGTTTTATTTTCTCCAAAAATTGTTCTGTTTTTATATTCCTTAACTCTAAACTCCTTGAAAAGCACTTTCTAATTTATAAAGTAATTTTCAATTGAGTAATTTATTAATGAGAAAAGATATTTTCTTTCTCTGTACAAAATCAGAATTACTGCCACAAACTTTTAAGAGTATAGGTTTGAACCAAAAATCTAGAACTTAGTGGAAGAGTGACATTTTTGATGAAATGGGGTTTAAAGGATGATGTCCTGAGGATTCTTTTTGAGAAATCAATCTAACTGTGCAGGAAGGACTTTCGCATTAGGCACGGGGGGGTGTAGTGCTGAGGGTCCATAATACTTTGGGGGCGGGGGTACCAAGAAAATGTCTTAATTGTAATTTCTTTTAAAATCAGAAAAAGAAAAAGGAATCTACCTCGGATTTTATTAGCCTTTGTAGCAAAGCAGTTGTAAAATAAAAATATAATTTGTAGTATTTTTAGAGAAGGGACTCATGGAAGCAAAGAACCCAGAGCCCCAGATGTCACAACGTGGCCCTAATTCTGTGTGACAGACGCAGTGATAACAATGCAGCTGGCTCAAATACCAGATCTGAATCGACTAAGGAACTGTGGTATGTTTGTGTGATACCATATGCCTCTGGTTTCTGAAAATATTGTCAAAAGACCATGTTAGTACTTTGTAAAAATCCTGAAATATATTATTTGAATTATGGACTTTATGTACAATGATAAAAATAGAGGTACCCAAAAAGGAGAGTTGGGGGTGACGAGAGTAATGCGAGTGCAGGTGGTGATTCCAAGTGCTAAAGGAAATGCTACACACACGTCTTTTCAGAAAGACACTTTAAAAAAGATGCCTAAAGAATAGAAAACTCTGGCACGTGGCTCTCTATTGTCTAGCATCAAAGCAGAGAATAATAATGCCTTGAATACACAGACAAGTTGCCCAAGGAACTTAAAAATTCAAGTGATGATGATCAATACTACTATAAATCTCAAATCATAAAAGGAAAGACTAAAATGGAATGCTACATATTTTTTTTTTAAAAGATAATGCTCATTAATGAATGGTTTTTGTGTATTTCCTCTGATCCCAAATGGGATGAATATGAAGTCCTGCTTACTGACATCTGACCCTGAAGATTAGGTGTTTTCTAGAGACTTGCTAGTTGGTTAAGCGAAAGAGCTTTTAAGACATACGTCACCCATGTGTGAAGTATAATATGTTGATAATCTTTGAAATTCAATGATTGGCACATGGGGTTCATTCTCTATTCTCTATACTTATACGTGTGTTTGAAATTTTTCATAACAAAGAGGTAAGACAATAATATTACAATAAAACCCTTAATGTCGCTGCCTCTACCTTAATTCCTAGAGACCTCACATCAGAGAAAGGAAATTCTCTGCTCCAAAAGACGCCTTCCTGTGTTCAGTCTGCCTGCCTGTAACTGACAGTTTGTCCAAGTTTTCCAAAGAATATATAAGAGTTAGAACCCAAATTGCAACAGGGCACCTTGGGACATCTCCAGCTGTGTTTATCTACAATCCAATTCACAGATACGAATTCTTATCACGGGTTCTGTATTTCTTATTAGTACCAAATAGAGACACTATACGTGTTTTTGATTTCTATGATCTTTTTAAAATTTCCTTTAGGGAGTTGAAGATTTTCTAAAGATTGGGAACTATTGGTAAAGGTTTTCAAGAGACTAAGTTCAAGGTTGGATTTCATTTAAGCTTTCATGAGGTGGTGTTTTTCTACTCTCTGCATATATAAAGTACATGGTTATGAAAAATCATCTGTCCATATCAAGCCTTTTTACTAGCATACTCCACGTGTAAAAATGCACTTTGTGATGTTACATATTCCTTCTAGGCCATTCCCGTACCTGGCAGTCCACCAGCTGGGCCTCCATGTCCATGGGCTCCTTGGGGGTACCCAGCGCGGTGTCCAGCGTGGCCTTAGTGCTTAGCAGCCAGTGGTCCAGCTTGTCGACTTCAGAGCGATACCTCTGCAGGGCCTGTTCCTGTCTCTGTTCCTCCAGCTGGTCATTCAGCCGCTCCTAGTGAATTAAGTGGAATGTTACATAGGTTACCCGAAGGGCACATCACTGGGATTCAACACGATCGAGCAATGGTTCTCAGCTCGGGGTGCACATCAGCATAAACTGTGAAACATAAACAAATTATTCTTGGATCACATACCAGAGCAATAAAAGAGAATTTCTGGAGGTGAGTCTCATGATTCATATTTTTAAAAAGCTTCTCCGATGATTCTAATGTGCACTAGAGCGTAAGCATTCTTTAAAAATACACCTGCAGGACCAGGCAGATAACGTGAGTGATAAACATTGACCTAGGATTAGAACAGAGCCATGGCATAAGGTGGTTGGTAAATGGAATTAGGTACATGACCTCAATGTAGGGGCAACTGTAGGGCGTGGTGGGGACTGTGACAAACAAAGGAACACAGTCCCCCTAAAGCGGCAGCATCACGCAGTTTCTGGCAATCGGCTCTCTGCAAGAAGGGGCGGCCCAGTGTTCCCAGTTTCTTGAATGAAAGCAGAAACTCTGTTTTTTTCTGGGGTTAGATCTCTGGGTTTGTTTGTTTTTTTTCAATGATGGCAAAGAATTCACATTTAAAAAAAAAAAAATCCAAGCCAATCACTTTATTTTGAAACTCCACAAATGTTTCATAGAGCGATTGGGGACAATATTAATAAATTAAAAAGTTAATTTTTAAAATAAGGTACTCTAAATACCTATTTTAAAAATCATTTTATGAATAATTTGTATATTATTTTTTAAATTATATTTAAAAAATAGTTTCAAGTAAACTTTAAATAGAGAAGACATGCTGATTTTAAATTTCTTCCAAACAAGAAATATACACATATATGATCTGACTAGTCTAAAACGAGAAAGAGCCTACACACCCAACAACAGGACCATGGTTAATTGAATTATAGTATAATCAGCGGCCAAATAAAATAATATTAAGTTCATGTAATTAGCAATGTATTGAGAAGTGACTATGTCCCAGAGGTACAAGGAGACAGACACTCTAAAGGTCTTTATGGAGTCTCAGGTGTAATGTCATGTATGTTTAGGGCCAGAAATGATAAGAGAACAAAGTGAAAAATAAATGTTCATGGATCAGTGTGCTGGAGTTGGCTAACAGTGACTAAAGATTTATTCTTCACCGCATTAGTAATATTCATAAAATGCTCTTATTTAAACATAGCAAACCATTGTGTAAACCTTCTGCAGTTATTCTTCACAGGGCCCATGTCTACCAAGTATTTGCTGTCCACATTCTCAATTTGTCATGCTGAAATGAGGCAGAAAGGGGTGAAAAGATGCATTCATGGCCACACACTGACTCAGTGCTCTATTCACGAGACCCCCCCGCCCGAGACACAATACCAGCTTCTTGTGAGTGGGGAACAATAAAACTGTAGGTCACTCAAGTAACCCCGGCACTTGTCAACACAACTCTAAGAGACATGGACGTGAGGGGCTTCAGAGTTACTTGTTACCTCCAAAAGCTGCCTTTTCCCTGACGCTTTCATCTTGATGGTGGCCATTCGCTCCGCTAAGACGGTGAGCGTGGACTGCAGGGCTAGCTGCTCCGCAGGGTCGGACTCCGGGGACTCAGACACCAGGTCTGCTGCAAGGGACGCCTGCAGCTCACCGATTTCATCCTGGAGCATGAGAATCTCATCCATCAGCGCCTGCAGGAGAGACAAATCACACTGCGTCCGGATTTGGGGGGACTGAGAAATCCTATCACCAGCTGAGTCTCACATCAGTTGAGATTAGTGACCATATTTCACTCGAAGTCATTTAACCTGCAAAGAGGGGCCCTGCTCACCCAAGTTTCAAAATGAAAGTACCAGATTACATGGCAGAAAACTTCAGATTTCAACACTGTTTGTGTCACTAGTTTAAATGAATTTGAACAAGTTAATTACTCTTTGTGGTTTTCCATAGGCTCATCTATAATCCGAGGCGGGTATGCTCAATGAATGTTTGCATCTACAGTTCTATGTGGAAAATAAAATGCATCACTTTCTTCCTCAACATGATTGTTTCCACTCCAAAGCTCCCCAAGTTTGAGACAGCACATGTTTTAATCCCTAACTCACATACAAGGTGGGAGAAATCTGTTACCGGTTCCTATCTCATCACCCTCTCCCCATCTTCCTCCTTTGCTTCCCAACTCTGAAATTGAAGTTTCACAGGGCTGACTTCCAGCACCTCTGTTTCTCTTCACAGTGTCTCCCAGACAAGGTCCATTCCAAATGGTTTCCGAGGCTGAACACCTCCAAAGGTACCTCCCTGACCCAGACGTCTGTCCTAACACCAGCCTTTACATTCAATTTACATGTTTCGTAGGTGTCTCCACCCTATGCTGTATCAAGCCAGCTGCCTCCCCTGTCTTCCCCTCCCCAGTGAAAGGATCATCCTTCTCAGCATTGCTCCACCTCCAGACCCAGGAGCCATGATCCACACTCTCTCCTCTTCACTGGCTGAGTCCAAACCCACACCAAATCCAATTGCTTTTATCTCCAAACACCTTGTGTATTGATGCACTTCCTCTGCCCCACCCTAAGTCAGAGCCCATTGTTGGGGCTACCTGCTCATAATCTCGTCTCTCCAGTCTACTCTTCAGAAAGTAATTAGAGTGAGCTTTTAAAAAGGCAAATCAGATCCGTTTACTCCTCCCTTTGAAATACTTAGTGGCTTATCGCCTATAAAATAAAATCCAAGCTCCTTCCCACATTCGTGTATGGTCTCACCCCTGTCTGCTGCCTCTTGCACCACACCCTGTCCCAGCTCAGACATTCCTGCCTTCGTTATTATGTACTCCAGGGCACTCAGCAATTTATTATTTACTTACTGAGTTTATTGAGGGTGACAATGGTTAATAAAATTATACAGGTTTCAGGGATACAATTCTGTAACACATCATTTGTATATTGTATTATGTGCTCATTACCCTAAGTCAAGTCTCTTTCCCTCAGCTTTATCCCCTTTCCCCTCCCCCCTTTTCCCTCTGGTAATAACCATTCTGCTGTCTATGAGGTGTTTTTTTGTTTTGTTTTGTTGTTTGCTTAATCCCTTTGACTTTTTCACCTAGCCCCCCAACCCCCCTCCCCTCTGACAGCTGTCAGTCTGTTCTTTGTATCTATGAGTCTGTTTCTATGTTGTTTGTTAGTTTATTTTGTTCATTAGATTCCATGTACAAGTGAAAGCATATGGTACTGTCTTTCTCTGACTGGCCTGTTTCACTTAGCACAGTAATCTCCGGGTCCATCCATGCTTATTCATTTCTGTAAAGTAGCAAGCACCCTGTTTTCTTGATTAACATCTATCACAATTATACATTTTTATCTTCTGTTTTTGTTGTTGTTGTTTTATGACTTGATGTTTAGCTGTAATCCTGGTAGGACAAATTCTTATTTAGGATTTAAATGGTGTGTTAGAAAAACAGGCCTTGCCCTGGCCAGTTTGGCTCAGAGGTTGGAGCATCAGCCTCCGGACTAAAGGGTCACGGGTTTGATTCCTGGTCAAGGGCATGTACCTGGGTTGCAGGTTCGATCCCTGACTCTGGTTGGGGTTGTACAATGAGGGAGGCAACCAATTGATGTGTCTCTCTCACATGGATGTCTCTCTCTCTCTCTCCCTCCCTCCCTTCCACTCTATCTAAAAATCAATGGAAATATATCCTTGGGTGAGGATTAACAACAACAACCAAAGAAAGAAAGAAAGAAAGAAAAACAGGCCTGACTGCAGAAGGCTTTATATCTGCCGGTATTTCAGTTTCCAGTGTGCCCCCACGTGCCTGGTCCCCCCTCGTCCACAGGACCGCAGGCTTCGCTGTGAACGCAGTGCCTTCTCCTCATGGACTCCCAACAAGTATTACAAAACACACACACATAACACTCCTCTTTCCCTAATACCATGTTTAAGTGGATTTTTACATCAACAATGACACTGATATTATTAGATACACCTAGACAAGTGCACAGGCTAACTGTACATTATTAGATACACCTAGACAAGTGCACAGGCTAACTGTACATTATTAGATACACCGAGACAAGTGCACAGGCTAACTGTACATTATTAGATACACCTAGACAAGTGCACAGGCTAACTGTACATTATTAGATACACCTAGACAAGTGCACAGGCTAACTGTACATTATTAGATACACCTAGACAAGTGCACAGGCTAACTGTACATTATTAGATACACCTAGACAAGTGCACAGGCTAACTGTACATTATTAGATACACCTAGACAAGTGCACAGGCTAACTGTACATTATTAGATACACCTAGACAAGTGCACAGGCTAACTGTACATTATTAGATACACCTAGACAAGTGCACAGGCTAACTGTACATTATTAGATACACCGAGACAAGTGCACAGGCTAACTGTACATTATTAGATACACCTAGACAAGTGCACAGGCTAACTGTACATTATTAGATACACCTAGACAAGTGCACAGGCTAACTGTACATTATTAGATACACCTAGACAAGTGCACAGGCTAACTGTACATTATTAGATACACCTAGACAAGTGCACAGGCTAACTGTACATTATTAGATACACCTAGACAAGTGCACAGGCTAACTGTACATTATTAGATACACCTAGACAAGTGCACAGGCTAACTGTACATTATTAGATACACCTAGACAAGTGCACAGGCTAACTGTACATTATTAGATACACCTAGACAAGTGCACAGGCTAACTGTACATTATTAGATACACCGAGACAAGTGCACAGGCTAACTGTACATTATTAGATACACCGAGACAAGTGCACAGGCTAACTGTACATTATTAGATACACCTAGACAAGTGCACAGGCTAACTGTACATTATTAGATACACCTAGACAAGTGCACAGGCTAACTGTACATTATTAGATACACCTAGACAAGTGCACAGGCTAACTGTACATTATTAGATACACCGAGACAAGTGCACAGGCTAACTGTACATTATTAGATACACCGAGACAAGTGCACAGGCTAACTGTACATTATTAGATACACCTAGACAAGTGCACAGGCTAACTGTACATTATTAGATACACCGAGACAAGTGCACAGGCTAACTGTACATTATTAGATACACCGAGACAAGTGCACAGGCTAACTGTACATTATTAGATACACCTAGACAAGTGCACAGGCTAACTGTACATTATTAGATACACCTAGACAAGTGCACAGGCTAACTGTACATTATTAGATACACCTAGACAAGTGCACAGGCTAACTGTACATTATTAGATACACCTAGACAAGTGCACAGGCTAACTGTACATTATTAGATACACCGAGACAAGTGCACAGGCTAACTGTACATTATTAGATACACCTAGACAAGTGCACAGGCTAACTGTACAGCAGTATGAATTCCTACAAACTGCTCATACTCATGCTCCCACCACCCCGATCAAGAAAGAGAACACTCCCAGGACTCCATAAGACCCCTGGGTCTCCTCCCTGTCACCACCTCCCTCCTTCCCAAGGATCACCAGGGTGATGGCTTGCAAACATCTGGGTTATTTTTGCCTGTGTTTGAGCTCTGTAGAAGTGGAATCACACCTGATATAGTCGTTGGTGTCTGGCTTCTTTCGCTTCCTGTCATGATTGTGAAGTCTCTCGTGTTGCTGCATGTAGAAAGAACTGATCATTTTCATTGTTCTAGCATATTCCACGGTCACTGGTCCTGTGGATCTTTTCCACTTAAGCCTCGCTAGTGGGTTCATAGTGACAATCTCATTGTGCTTTTAATCTGCATTTCCCTGATGACTAATGAGATAGAGCAGTTTTCCTGTGCTCTTTGGCCACCTGAATATCCTCTTTGGTGACTGCTTGCCAAAATCTTCTGCCCGTTTTGTACTGGAGTCTTTCCTTTCCTTATGGAAGTTGTTTGTTTACTCTGGGCAAGAGCACCTGGGTTTCTTTTGGTTCTGTGTATTGCAAATGCCTGCTCCCATTTTGTGATGTGGGTGCCCCTTAGTGGGAAAAGACTTGCTTAATGGTGCCTTTTGATAAACAAAGGCTCTTCATTTCATTGTAGTCTAATATATCAGCATTTTTTTCCATTAAAAAAGTTAGGGCTTTTGGTGTCCTGTTTAAGAGATCTTTGCCTACCCCAAGATCATGAATATATTCTCACGTGTCATCTTCTAGAATAATGCTATTCAAAGTAGGGTCCAAGAAATGGCATTAGTCTGCAAAATGTCTGTCACCAGTTCATAACAAGGTGAAGATGTCACGGGTAAATGTTAAGAAGCTTTTATAGCCACTTGACATTGACATGATATCCAAACAGTATTTTACTTTACTTCACTAAGATACTGGTCTGATGGGTTAGACATTAAAAAAAAAAAAACCCACATTATTTATTACAGATAGGTAAAGAAGCACTGTTTTAAAACTTCATTTTACTTTCACATTTAGATTTACGATGAACCTGATCTTAATTTTTGTGTCCAATGTAGGTAGGAGGTCAAAATTGTTTTATATGGACATCCCAATGACCCTGCATTATTTATTTAAAAAGATTTTTAATCAGTGTTTTTCACTATAATTTTTGACATAAGCCAAGTGTCTGTGTGGGTGTGCGTGTGCGTCTGGCTCCCAGTTCTGTCCCGCCGACCCATTTGGCTGTCTGTGCCAACACCACACGCTCAGTTACTCCAGCTTTACATGTCCCACTCTCTGGCGGGATGCATCCTTCAACTCGACTCGTCTTCTTCAAGGTTGCCTTGGCTATTCTCGACCCTTTCAAACTTCAATATACATCTTTTCATACACTGGTGATATGTTTTAGAATTAGCTTGTCAATCTCCACCAAAGAACTTGCTGGGATATTTGAATGAGATTGTCATGAATTACAGACTGAATCTTGCTTCTTATACAAAACGCTTTATGTCCAGTAAATTATTTTCTACTGCTTTATTACTAGAAGTATAAAATTCATATTATTTGCTCTGTTTAATTTGAAGGCTTCTACATAACCAGACTGACTGCATTGTCTTTTTCTGCGCTGGTCCTCTGTACAAGCAGGAAGAACCCCTCACATACCACACCGGGTGCATTCTCCTTCTCTCCTCTGCCTCTGCTCACATGTCCATTCATGGTGCCTCTTAGCCCCTCCTGTTGCCATTCCAAAATTTCAAAAACTGTCTCCCCAAACACCTGCAAGAGTCTCCTTATAGCTATTTCCCACCACTGTAGCCCACAGTCACATTTATTTTTGGACAATGTGTTGGTAATTCACTCCACTCCTAAAGCATGCTTTTTCATCAATATGAATGAAAAAGTGCATCTATTTCAGTTGTGCACATAGTAGGCGCTCAACAGACTAATTGAATTAATTCTAACTCTTGCTAGAGAAAACATGTATCTGAATCATGAAGCAACCAGAAAAAAAAAAAAAAGCTCCTCATTTAATCTCAGAGGACTTGACCAATCAAGGTGCAATGAAGTCACCAGCTTCCGTTTCCAGCTCACAAAGCTGTAGAACAGCTGAGTGTCCTGAAATGTGTAATGAAAGAGTTAGGAAATGAGAGATTCTAGAACTGTGCATTTTCATCCTCTCAGAGTCAAGCCTCTCTGTTTACGCTTCTGTGGACTCTTAAGGGATGGGGGGATCTTTTTGGAAGACAGCTATAGTTTTTAACTTCAAGATCTAGCAGCCAAGTTAACTAGGGATCGAGTTTTCTTTCTGGGTGATGAAAATGTTTTCTTTTTTAAAACTATTTGAGGAGAGAGGTTATTTTATTTGCAATCCTCACCCAAGGATATTTTTCCATTGATTTTCCAGAAAGAATGGAAGGGAGGGAGGGAGGGAGGGAGGGAGAGAGAGAGAGAGAGAGAGAGAGAGAGAGAGAGAGAGAGAGAGAAATATCCATGTGGAAGAGACACATCAATTGGTTGCCTCCCTTGAGACCTTGACCTGTCTAGGAATCAAACCTGTAACTCAGGTACATGCCCTTGACTGGAATTGAATCTGAGACCTTTCGGTCCTCGGGCTGATGCTCTAGCTGCTGAGCCAAACTGGCCAGGGCAATGAAAATGTTTTCGAAACCAGTTAGAGGAGTAGTTGTATGACCTTGTGAAAGTACTAAATGACACAGAACCATACACTTTAAAATGGTTAATTTTATATGATGTGAATTTCACTTCAATTTTTTTTTAAACAAAGGTCCAGCAGTCAAATATGCCCTCACCCCATAACTTTGTCTCGGCTGGTGGTCAGCTGCTTCTCTAAGACATCTGACTCGAAAATCAGGAGAGGAAGATGAAATGCAAGTCTTTGGGTTTCTGACTTGCGGTTAGAAGGGGGCGTGTGCATGACACTTTCGTGGTTTAGAGAACTACCTTGAGCTTCTCTAAAATGACTAGCTCTGGAGAGAACATGGGGTTCCTGTTTGGTTCAACACCAAAGGTAAACACGAATTTCATTGTGACGTTCAGAACTATCTGCATCAGCAAAGTTCATTTCAAACATTGAGTGGCTGTGTATATTAAAATGAAAACAAAAGAACCGCAGAGCTCTGTCTACTGCCCGTCACTGAGCTTGGTAGAGACAACACACGCCCTTAAAGCATCAGTGCCCATGACAATGGCAGTCCCATCACAGAGGGTTTAACACTCGGAACAGAACCACAAGCCAGCTTAAGAACTCATTAATGTCTTAAAATGTAATCTATCAAACAATTTTTTTCCTTTGTTGATTTAGAGAAAGAGAGGAAGGGAGAGGGAGAAAGAGATGGAAACATTGATGAGAGAGAACAGCGACTGGGTGCCTCCTACACGCCCCCCACTGGGGATTTGGCCCACAACCTGGGCATGTGCCCTGACCGGGAATCAAACCGGCGACCTCTTGGTGCCTGGGCCAATGCCCAACCACTGAGCCACACTGGCCAGGCTCTATCAAACAATTTGGAGAGGATAACAGGAAAGTCACAGCATGCCACCCAAATTCAGTACATTTAGACAAAGGTTTAAAGGAAAAGTGTAGGAATTCGGTTAGCTCTTAGAAGGAACATGAATACTTCAAGCGAGTGTTGGGAAAGAAATAACAATGGAAGTATTTCTATCAATTTTTAGAAAATGTAGACAGCATACTGGACTTTCTCACCCACTGTCAGTTGAAATTTAAAAACAGTCATTCTATAGGAGTGCTTGGATTTTTTTAAAGCACCATTCCAGAAGCTAAGCACCAATTTAGACACTGTGATGCTATCACTTTTCACATAGGCAGCTCTGTCCCAGAATGTGTAGAACTTGGGTACTTACAGCAAAAGTAGGTCAGATGGAAAATGTCAGGTTGTGATTACATGAGAAATGACACACTGTTTCTATGTCTTTCCCTCTTATTAGAGCATTAGTATAATTGTTAAGCTCAAATAACAGGCAATCATCATTGAATTAGCTACATCTCCTCACCGCTATAGTTGTTGACATTACCACTCTCAACTTAGAAAGAGACAAAAAGTCACATGGTTGGCCTTTGTGACAAGAAAAGTCACAGGTTCATTTCTAATTTATATACTTAGCATTAATGTGCAATTTTGCATTTTCCCCCATTAAATCCCTTGAACAAAATAAGAATTTGCTCTACGTTTAGTGTGTGTGTTTGCATACTCATGCCTCAGAGGCATGGTGGTGGTGGTTGGGAGCTATTTTGCATTTTCAGTTAGAAACTCTGGAATGTCACCAGACAGATCACCAGGGTAAATCACCAGGATCTAGTTTTCATGGCGTTCCTAAATCCTGTGGGACCCGGTGAAGGATTTTGGGGAGCCGCGGTTGGTCACCTGGGACACAAGAATGATGAGCCTTGAGCAGAGGCAGAGAGGACCCAAAAGGAGAGAGAGAGTTGAGCTTTGCAAATCCTCCCCAGAAACATGAGCTTCTGTTAATCTAAGCAAGTGACCCTCAAATCCACTCTGTTACAGCCTTTGGATACCCTATGCTGACTCCTTTTGGAAGCTTAAAGGGAAAAGCGATGGAATGGAGAGAAGTCCTCCTGCCCCTCCAGGGACAGGGAGGCAAGGGCAATGGGGGAGGGGTGCAGCACGGGAGACACAGCCCCAGGGACACTGCGGCTACATGGAAACCCCTTCAGATGACAATGGGGTGGCCTTGACAATTAGAAGCCTGGAGTATCAGTTAAAGAGGACTGTGGTGCTCAGAGGAAAACCACATTATAAGAGTCACCCAAATCCCTGACTGCCCTCAGGACTGGTTTGGTAGGTAAACAAAGGTGACTTTTAATTTTATATATTTATACACCCTCCCCAACCAGACTGACTCTGGGTGACTGGGAAACAGCAGGGCTCATAGAAGGTAGTTTTACCAAAATGAGGCCTAAAATGGATGGTATGCACTGTGATCTCTATCTTACAATGTTACACAAGTGTCAAAAAACTGAAATCATACTTGTCAACATTCTGTCTCTAGATAAAACATTTTTATTTTTATGTTATACTGCCAGGTCTTATATTGTAAAAGAATGCAATTTTATCTTAGACGACACACATGAACAAACAAGATATTCCAAGGTCACCCTGGGTTCCAAAACTATATCAATGTAAATTGGGGGAAAGATAAAGTGTTTCACTCTTAAAGCTGATAAACTTCCCAGTACTCGACAGATACACGTATCACATCATGCTTTTACAGCTCTTCATTTGCATCTAAAAATATCTTCCTTTTCTTCTGCTTTTTATAGGATTGTCACATGCTCCTGGGTTCTGGTCGGGGGGCAGGCAGCATTTCCCCGTATCACGATGACTGAATATTCAGGTGAATGCCTGCCTCAGTATCCTTGCACCTCAGCTATACCTGATTGTGCATTAATAGTGCACCACAGTACACCTAATAATATGCTAAAGCTTACTCAGATTTTCAAATATGGACTTTTTTATCATGCATTTTAAATGGATGCATTTTTAACAGTAGCTTTCTGAGTTAGGTTGATGTAATCAACTCTGTTTCTCATGTAAAGCTATAGCTTTGCCTAGTTTATAGAACCTTTTAAGAAGGGATTCAAGTCAGGGACAACCACAGGGTGATCATTTAGAACCTGTCATTCTTCAACTGTTTATTTGTCGACTGAAGTCTGAGAATTATTCTCTTCAGTGATCATGGGAGGTGCTGGGCACACACTGGCTACGTTTCTTAAAACAACAATACCCAGAGAAGGTAGATGGGGTTTCCGCTTTACTCTTCCAACAACAGTTTTCAACGAAATAAAAATAAAGTGGCCACTCAAAGGAAATCCACTTTGTGTAACAAAAGTCAAAAAGCAACATTGATTCGTATCGCCTCCTTTCATTAGATTCAAGGTCTGAATGTCTTTCTTTCCCTCCTAGATCCCTCCCTGCAGCAGGAGTGACAACTACCACCATTTGGAATCTTGTTTACTCTGTACGAACTGATACAGTCAAAAAGCAGTGTCAGTCTGCTCTCCCAAACACATGCTTGGCCGGTGACGAGTCACAAGAAAGCACCTAGTTAATCATGCAGGAAGCTGAAGTCATCGCTATTTTTACCTGGTGCTCAGCCATCTGGCTTTCTGGACTCCTGCCTGGCTCCAGGTGCTCACTGAGCTTCACCTCGATGGCCTCCATCTTCGTGGAGCTGGCCTGGAGGGAGTCCTGGTACTTCTGCTGCCGCTCCAGAGCTTCGTAGAGTGTGCGCTGCTTTTCACTGATCTGGAGAAGAGAGGGGTGTTACCAAATGCTTCCGAGCCCTTTATCTGCTGCATGATGACATGTCTTTCCCCACGCTTCACCTCTGTGGCCCCACAGAGGGTATTCAACCGTGCACAGGATTTGTAAACGTGACGCCTGTGTTGCAAAAGACAACCACGAAGATCCGCGGTGCCTGGTGGGCTCAAAGAATTCTGCGTTTCGAGGACCTACCACATTCTTTAGAGTTTCCCAAGAACGCTGCAGATCGTCCAGCTTGGCGGTGGCAGATGGCTCCAGCCCCGGGTCATAGAACTCCTGGGAGGGCAAGGGGCCGGGCTGAATCCTCGCGGCATCGCTCTGCAACCTCTCAGGCGACAGGGCTTGGTAATAAGCAATATCCTGTGGGCGCGAAGCACAGCGCTGGAGTCAGGGGAAGGCAGAGCTTAGGGTAGCATGCTCTGGGTGCTATCTGTCATGTGGAGGGAAGGTTTAGGATTCACCCCTGTCCCAGGGGCCACCAACAAGGAACGTGAGTACATTCTTGGGGTAAGAAGAGTGTAGAGGTCATATCAAAGCATATTATGGTAGTTTTGGCATTTCAGTTTATATTTAAAAAAATCAACAAATTTACCAATAAAATTTTCCAAAACTCATTCTTATTTTGTATTCGGTAAAATGGAAATACAAAGGATTTAAGTGGTATACATATTTAAAGATTGATTAACTACTATAGCAAAAAAAAAAAAAAAAAAAAAAAAAAAAAGACCTACATCATCTTTTCTAAACATTTCCTAAAATGCTATTTAATGCATTAACTAAAGTTCTGAATAATTTTTAAAAGTACTTGCTTTAAATAAAATTAAATCTATAGAAAGTCATTTTTCAGGTATAGCCAGATTTTCAATATTTGAGAGCTGATTATTCACAAAAATTAATTTAAATATTTTAATATTAAATAAAGGAAAAATAAAGGGGAAGTTAAAACTATTCTAAGAAACAAATTGTAAAACAGGTTTCCTCTAATTAATTCCTGGAAAGTGCACACAAGAATAATCAAAGTAAATGATAAGAAAATAGGCTTTTGAATTATTGTTATTCCTTGGGTTGTAAGTAATAATACATAATTCATTAGTATTGATGATGGAATCTATTACAGCAAGGCATATAATTCATATGTTTCCAACTGTTTCTGTGGTTATTTATCTGTATATTAATAGAAGTTGAACTGGTGAGGAATGTTTACATTCTGGGAATTGCTATTATAAAGTTCACTACTTGTACAGTTGTATTATTGAAGAATATTATGTTAATTTAAAATACCTGAGCCTTACTGATAATAATGTCTTGGTTAAAAAGTAGTGAAGAAGGTCTGGTCACCTGAGAAACCAAGGTAATAGCCGGAAGGGGCCTGGTGTTTGGGGTCTGTGCGAGGGAGAAGCAGGGTCGTGTAGTGGAATGAATTCAGACAGCAGTCTGACACCTGAGAAGTCAGGACACCTGAGATCCCATCGACATTCTCCTCCTAAGTAACCATATAATGGAGCAAGTCCCTCACATCTCATGCACTGGTTCCCTCCTCCGAACAGCATGGGTGGCTCTGAGGAGCCAGTGAGGTCCTATCGGAAGGGCCATGAGACCTTCTAACTGTGGAGTCGCTGTGGCTGAGGCTCCAGATACGTCTCTAACGTTTATCCATGACACTGGGACATGGAGACTGGTTCCTCTCCTTTCCCAGCCCTGTCACCATCCTGGGTGGATTACTCTGCCATTCTCGAGTCCTTGGATAACTCACATTCATTCATCCTCACGCTCTTCCAACCCATGGCAGTCCTCCACACCCCTGAACATGATAGCCTGTCGTCACTGAACTGGTTCGCCCCCTGTGTACGAGTTACATCTAAAGTTACTTACACCTTCTTTGCTAGCACCTTTGTTTCCTTTGTCCCTTTAACCACTGCTTCACCCACCAGGAAAACCCCAACCAGAACTCACTTCAACTTTATTTCCAGAGTGCACGTATGTGCGTGCTCCCACAAACACACACATACACACAGAACGCGATTGAGCCTGAGAGACTCCCGAAATTCTTAAATTTCCGAAAGTCTGTCTGTGTTCAGGCTCACGTTTATGGGATGCTTGCCAGTTTCCTTGCTTAAGGATAACGCTCCCACCTGCTCCCAGAATCCCATCCGCCTTTGCTCTTTCAAGGGCCTTGGTCTGCTCATATCCTCTCTGTACTGGCTTTCCCCTCAACATATAGAGTCAAAGCTTTTCTGGCTCAAAACACTGACAAACACTCTTTCAAAATTACTTTCTTGCAGGATATCATATAGGAGAAAATGTCACCAATCACAGGTGATGGTCATCGCACGGGAATACACCTGCACACACGTTCCCAGCCACCATTTCTTCCTTTCCTCCCATTCTCTTCATGTCCCAGTTTCTGAAAACGGTGCTTTACTCTTGATATGTTCTCTTTCTCACCCTCAGTCCACTTCTAGTCCTAATGAATCCACTGAAATGGTTCTTGCTACATCACCAGTGGTTCTTCTCTATTAAATAAACTGAGTATTTGTTAGCCTTTCTCTTGTTCAGTCTCTCAGGAGCACCCATGCCACTGGCCACTCTTTTTGGAAACAATTTCCTTTAATCTCCCTGTTCTGCACCCAGCTCTCTAGTCATTCAGTCTTTCTCATTTGCAGTTTTTCTCCACTCTTTCTTTTTTTTTCTTTTTTTTTTTTATCCTCACCCAAGGATATGTTTGCATTCATCTTCAGATAGAGCAGGAGGGAGAGAGGGAGGAAGAGAGAGAGAGAAACATCGATGTGAGAGAGACACATTGAGTGGTTGCCTCCCACACGATCCCAACCGGGTCTGGGGACAAACTGCAACCGAGGTACGTGCCCTTAGCGGGAACCGAACCCGGGACTCTCTGGTCTGCAGGCCAACGCTCTAACCGCTGAGCCAAACCGGCCAGGACTCTCCACTCATTCTTAAAACATGGGTGTATTTATAAGCTCCCAACTCACATAGATATCCCATAGTCTCTTTCAACTCAGCACTTAAAAAACAATCCAGGAGGAGACATCAAATTAGGAAAAAAATGATAAAGTATTATCCATCTTTCACCTAAGCTATAAACTTGGGATTTATTCGCTATTTCTTCTCTCCCTCACACCCACTGCTTAGGTAAGGATGGCATTCTATTGACGCATACCCTTGCCACAGCATTGGTTCAAATCCTCATTGCAGCACCAGCTTCCTCATTCCCAGGCTGCACATGGGCGTGTAGCCCTCTGGCGTGTATACATGTAGCTTGGCTTATACACTGTTTTAAATTGTTTAAATTTCCTTTCACTGAGACAGGGAGATTTCATAAGGATCCAGGTTCAAATTCAAATTCTTCTTGCAAATCAGAAGGTAGGTAAGCCTGGACGCGGTGTCCACGTGGCTACCGCAGGCAATTCTAACAGAGGAGAGGCTGCCTCCGCCACGTGGAGAGGGGCTGTCCAGGTGGCCACGGTCCCCCTGCTGTGTCTCTCAGCTACATCACCAGTCTGTGCCTGGCGTCAGAGAGCAACCTCTGTCCCTAAGGATCTTCCCTGGCTCTGAATTTGTGCGTCTCCTTTCTCCTGTCCACCTCCACCCGGGGTGATCATTCTAAAACTCGCTTCTCTACATCGCTTCTAGTCAGACTCCCTCCACGGTTAGCTATTAGCTTCTGGATGAAGTTCAGATTCTTTTGTGTGGCATCCAAGGTCCCTCAGGATGTGTTTCCTGCATCCTGTTCAGCTTCCTTTCTCTCCCTCTTCTCCGCCAAAGCTGTTTTCCCAGTTCTACTGATAGTGTTTGCAGTTGCCTGGACGAGTCATTTTCCTTCCTGACACCTTCCTACATGTGGTTCCTTCTGCCTGAAAAACTTCACACGGCTCTAGGACATGCCAACTGCCTAACCCGCACTCCTGTCTCACAGCTAAGGGTGCATCCTTGACCAACACGGGACCCCAGCTGGGCTTTGGTGCCTTCTCTGAGCGCTCCCAGAGCATGGGTGTTTCCTGCAGTCCCCACCCGCCCTCACAGACCGGGAGCTCCAGGAAGGAGAAGCCTTTGCTCTCTGGTCCTGAGCACATCTGGCAAATAACAACAGGCAGACGTACACGTACTTCATGAACCATCCATGTAAGAGTACTTCTTCAAATCTATTATTCTATATCCATTTATATACTATTAGTGCCCACAAGGGGAAAAAGTTGCTTTCAATGTTGTCAATGTTTTAGCCCAGGCCACATGGCTCAGTGGGTTGGAGTGTCATCCCGTACACCAAAAGGTTGCCAGTTCCATTCCCAGTCAGGACGCATACCGAGGTTGTGTGACCGATGGGTTTCTCTCTCACTCTCCCCTTCCTCTCTCTAAAATCAATTAAAAGACAAACAAACAAACAAAAACATATCTTTGGGTGAGGATTTAAAACAATGTTGTAAATGTTTTAAATTAAATGCTCTATTATAAATAAAGAAGGCCCTTAAAGGAGCTAGAATAAAACAAATTTGTTACCAAAGCATCTTTTTTCTGGCTCTTTTACATGTGATTGTGGGTATGTATGTGTATGGCTTAGGCCTGTTAGACAGGAAGGACAACAGTTCTTATTTCAAAGGATTTGAAACTATGTCACCTGCAGATGAATGACTTGGACCTATTTGAGGATGACGTAGATTCAGAGATTCGATAAAATCAATCCGTGAGTGCTTTAAGTAACCACTAAATAAAGGCAGTTTGTCATTGTGAGGAATCACACTTAGAAATACTTCTTTCGTTGCTCATGTGCCTTGGTTATGAGAGTTGCTATCCAGTAGATTCTTAAGGAAATACATTTGGAAAACTGTATCTACCGTGTCATTACCATTTTCCAGTCAAAAAGTACTTTTAACGATTAACGTCATATTTAACTTTTTTCACAGTTATGTGAAAGCAGCAGCATTGCTTCCCATTCCAAATGAGAAGACCGAGGGCTTCCCTGTGCTGTCGCTCGGCGGAGGGAGAGCTGGCGCCGCTCTGAGCTTTCGCCTAGGGCCAGCGCTCTGCCATTGCACTGTGGCCCGAGCAGGGCCCCCTCACTGCACTGCGGCCCTGTCCGAGCGGGGGGGCCCCCTCACTGCACTGAGGCCCTGTCCGAGCGGGGGGGCCCCCTCACTGCACTGCGGCCCTGTCCGAGGGGGCCCCCTCATTGCACTGCGGCCCTGTCCTAGCGGGGGCCCCCTCACTGCACTGCGGCCCTGTCCGAGGGGGCCCCCTCACCTCATCCCGGGAGCCAGTCTGGCATGCGTCTACACGGATCAAGGAGCCTGCAGCCGTTCTCGGGCTGCTTCTCTATTTCTACCCTCACGTAAGCAAAATTGGTACCACATTTCGGCTAACTGCTATTGCCAGAGACAGAACACCCCGAAAGTGGGCGATAGTTATATAACGGAGATCTACTTAGAGGAGCAGCAGAACAAACCCTTTTTAGCAGCTGTGACTGTGTGAAGCAGTGTCCTTCGGCTGCTCCTCGCAGCAGCTGTGACATTCTGTACAGTGCTGTGAGTCTGGAAACTGGCGCTTAGGCGGACTCTAAATGTTCGCCTCAGTTTCCAGACAAAATCTGGTAAATCCAATGCGTCACTGGCCGTGTCGGGTTTGCTCCTTTTCCTCTGACTTACATTACTGAAGGAGAGTAACATGTGGCCGTAAATGAGGGCACCGTTTCTGCAACACCAAGCATAATACTTTTCCTTTCTACCAGCTTCCTCCAAATGCAGCTACCTAACATAACCTAAACATGTTTTAAATTTTCTTTTCTTTATTGATTTGAGAGAGAGAAGAAAGGAGAGATAGAAACATCGATGAGAGAGAACATCGATTGGCCGCCTCCTGCATGCCCCCCACTGGGGATTTGGCCCACAACCTGGGCATGTGCCCTGACCAGGAATCGAACCAGCGACCTCTTGGTGCATGGGTCAACGCTCAACCACTGAGCCATACAGGCCGGACTAAATAAACATGTTTTTAAAAGGAATTTGTAATATCACATATATGTATGTTAGGTTAACAATGTGATTTAATGGATAGTTTCCTGTGATGGGGGAGGGGTGACAAATGAGATTCAAATAAAGCATAATCTCACTCAAAATAAAGCATAATTTTGGGATTCGACTGAGCAGGACAGTTAAAGTGATCATAATAAAACATCTGCACCTTTCACCATACACAGGGCACTTCCGCATGCATCGAAAGACACTGGACAAGAAGTAGCATCGAGACTTATAATTTTAGAAAAGGGATATTCTTCCCACAGCGTCAGTCTCAAGGTCAGTGTTTCTTGTTCAGATTGAAGGTTTTAGGAACATTAGACACATTTTTTCTGTATATTCAACAACTGACTGCAGCCTTACTTCTCTGATCCTAATAATAGGTGACCACAGGGGAGAACATCCTCAGAGAATGAGTAATACATGTTTTAAAATCAGCATTTGGAGAACAGTTTCTCAAATCCTCCAGAGCACCCTGAACTTCTCCATTTCTGTTGTTTTTTTAATTTACTTTTGTTATGATTTGTTCCATGGCCCTCTTTCACTCTAGATTATAAGGGCCTTGAGGGCAGAGAGCACAGCTCTCTTCTCCTTCGTTGTACCTCTGGGACCCAGCACCAGCTTTCCTGCCAACCAGGCACTCAGAGTGTACCTGATGCATGGGTGAAGTGATAACTGCCCTGGAGCTATATAGACTTTTACCAAGAGAATTGTTTCATCTAAAGATTTCATCAATTGTATTCTCCTTTCTGGAAGAGGAAGGGTTTCTTTATCATAGAAACCCTGTATTGAATGCTTCTGCTCTAAAATAAAAAAAATATATGATCAATTCATAATATAGTTTATAGCACCTCTGCTCTGTTTCACATTTCTTCCTTGATGATACAGCTAAACCTCTTTGAACATTTACATAATTTCATAGTAACAAAATGAGAAATAATTTTTAGTTGTTTGGTTAAATGAAAAAAAGATAGTATTATTCAACATGCATTAAAATTTTTTGATTATTGTTATAAGTGCCTCTTTTATTTCTATCTAATATTTTCCACGAAAACTTTTGACATATTTAATTTGATATAACCTATTTTAATATAATGTATGCTAAAAGGCATCTCATAACAAGGTATTATTCCTATTTTATAAAAAATAAAATTTAAGATAATTGAATGAGAAATGAGAAAACTCAAATCTACTTAGGCTTTCCAATATATAAACTGGCAGCCAGCCTTTTATATTGGAGGGCCACTAGTAAATGAAGAAAAAGTGTAATGTAATGAACAGAAGTTTTCCATCTTGAAAATTGGAGCTGGTAGGTGTCAAAACTATGTTCAATACATGTTACCATAGCAACAGAACCCTGTTATTTCACAACGGTGACACACTCGTTTTCTGTTAGGATGCAGTACTCCATTACAGACAGCTGTCGGACACTAGAGCCATAATGCCTTAAAACAGAGCCTTCTCCGGCTGTGATTTCTGTGACCTAGTTTTTGCTCATCTCACTGCCAGGGGCCCTGGAGAGGAGATGATGGGTAAAGCCAGCAGTGGTCTCACATGACAGGCATAGCTTGAGCAATTGTCACACCTAACGGCGTGCTCCCCAAAGTCTAGGACTCACACCCACAGTCTGGTAAGAATGAAGTCCTGCAACCATCCAGAGATCATAGCTAGGGGGATGCCAAGTGGCTGGTACCTGGTTAACAGAAGCCTCTGTATTAACCACAGGTGAAGGGGAACGACAGGCAGGTGGTGAGGAAATCTCACTGTTGGTTCCCTCCTCCCCAGACTCCTCGTTGACAGGTGACAGCAAAGTATGACAGCGACCTGCAGTCATCTGTCACATAAAAGGTAGCCCAAAGGACATAAACATCAATTAGCTATTTAACAAAAGACCTGGTCAAGCATAGGTCAAAACAGAGACAATCATATAACAAAGGTTAGAATTACTGAGACCCATATTTACATAACAGATTTTGTGTCAGTATTTAAAAGTTTGGTTTGAGTAATTATGATGCTAGGAACCATTTGTAAAACAAACAGAGATAGGAGGTGCGTAGTATATTAAAAGTTTTGCTGTTAATTAAATATTTCTCTAATTTATTTTCCTTTTCTTGATTGTATCTTTATAAATAATTTTAAAAATAATGAATTGTACAAATGATGGAAGAGTCTGTAAAATAAAGCTTGGACTTTTGTGTACATCTCAAATTTCAAATATTCTAAGAAGATCATTGCACCCTAAGTAATATATCGCCAAAAGAGTCCAAGTATGATTACAGCCTGTCCGTGGCACAGCACATATGTGCGGAAAATACACAGCACTGGAAAACAATGAGTTACCAAAATAAACAATGCATTTCAGAAGCAAAGTGATGGGAGAATAATGTAGACAGAAATTAATGGAACTTCTTTATTTTAATCCAAAGCTAAACTTTGGATTTTCTATTTTCTTATTTTTCTAATAATAGCTTTCCTTCTAATGTTTTACTAAACATTTATACAACTAAATACACATATCTAGTCAGTCAGTGTTTTAACTTGGAAAACACACAATATCTGTGACACGATTCTCTCATCCCCCAGAAAACTAGAAAACTGCAAAGGATTCTTTTTTGAAGCTTAGAGAGCCTCTCAGTATTCTTGCTGAGTTATAAACCAATGCAGGGCCGACCTTTGACGTGTTAAGTAATTCAGCAGCCTCGAGCAAATAGCTTTATTTCAACTGTCATTGTTTACAGTGTCAAATATTGGCATTGGCCCAAATGTAGCAGAGAGTTAAGGGGACTGTTGCTAAGCTCTAATCTGCAAGACCTACCACTGATCCCTAAAATAAGCCAGAGAGAGCCTGGAGCCAGGAGCCAGGGTGCAGTCGGAGAAGAGAGTGCTCTCACCCTGAGATCCTGGCCTTGACCCTTACTTACCATGACCACAGAGGGGTGGGCAGAGGTGGCTGGGAGGAGCTCCCCGTCCAAGTCCTCCCCCAGGCCCTCCACCTCGGTCACCGTCAGCAGCATGGTGGCGTTCTTGGCTTTCATTGTCAGCATCTTGCACTTGGAGTTCAGAGAGGCGATCTGCTCCTGGTAGCCCTTGATTTTCTGAGCCAGCTCCTGAGGAAACATTTTCCCACCCCCTTGTGTCAGAGCAGCATCAAAAGGAAACAGAGCTAGCAGCGTTCATCTTCCTCCGGGGCTGGCCAATGAAATCACAGAGCCGTGCCAGGCGGCAGAAGCCGCGGCTGCAGGCAGGATGTGGACTGCGAGCGGGAGCCCGCCTGCGGCCCGACCGACCACAGGCGGAGAGGTGCAGCCGGCCGGCAGGGGCAGGGCGCCGGCTCCCGCCAGGGACAGAACCCCGGGAGGCTGCGTGCGCAGTCAGGAACTTATGTAACCTGAAGAACCTGCAACTTTCTGAAAAATGCCTAAAGAATCTGTCACTGCCAGATGGTTCATGCCATGGAAATCAGATCATGTGATGACTGAAATTACCAAAAAATGCAACGCTCAGCTCTATACTGAATATATCAAATAGAGCAGTCAGCTGTTCAGGCAGGGTCACTAAGGAAGCTGCCTGTCAATCCTGTGTCCCTGGGAGCTGTTTTTGTAGATAAGCTAAATATTACGTATGGAAGACTAATTTTAAAAAAATTAATTAATTAATTTTTGTTACAGATGTTTCTCCTCCCCCGCCCCAGACACCTTCCTCCTGATCCCTAATTTTTTAAAGCAGATTACTCGCCAGATAAAATTTTGTACATTCATCAAAATTTCTTTCATGCATTCCACCAGGACCCAAATGTTTCTGATGCTTCAAACTAGAGCTTTGAACTTCTTCAGTTTAAATGTCATGACTTTTAAGTACATTTCTTGTTGAAAAAATTATCTTGAGATAGAGGGTTTTAAAACTTTTACCGAGAACTTATTGAAAATACATTCTGAACAGCACATAGCTCTTAAAAATTGTAAAATATTAAAATTCTAAAGTAATAAAATGGTAATTCTAAAATATTAAATTTATACTTCCTTACTGAAAAGATGTATACATCTTTTAAAAAGTGAAGTTGCATATTCTAAAATCTTATTCCTATATGTATATCACCATTACTTTTCCTATTCCTTTTATTTGTCTAAAAGTTGTCATTTAGTATTGATATAGAACACAGTTTGTGACAGAGATAGTAAATGGCAATGTCTTTAAAATGAGTGTGTATATACAAATATGTAAACATACACTATCATTTTAAAGACTTTGACATTCAAACTAGAGCTTTGCACTTGAAGTTGAGAAACACAAAATGACAATAACAAAATGATATGTGTGTGTATATGTATGCGTCTGAATGTGTATATATATGTATATGTATACATAGATGCACATGTATACACACATGCATACTCATATGTACCATTTTGTAATTATCATTTTGTTTCTCCCCTTCCAACTGAAATGACTGAGTGGAAGGGGAGACAGGCCAGAAGAGCTCAGCCAGCAGCCTGTTTTCTTCACTTCTAGAATAGTACAGGGATTTGTAAAGCAAGGATTTGAGAAGTAGAAAGCACCACTTCTTTACCTAGTAGGGCTGCTACATACTTAATGAAACCTAACAGGGTTTTAAAAACAGTGATTAAGTAGCTATTTACTATATCTGGTCTCATGCCTCATACATGGGTACTCTTAACAATTAGTTAACATGCACGTATGAAAGACAACTACCTGCTCACTGGACTCCTTGAACCTCTGTTTCCGCAGGAGAAACCACTGAGCATCCTTACAATGGCTTGCCCCATCGGGGCAGATTGGAGGAATCTTTGTGAAGCACAATCAGACTTAGTCCTTCCACCCTTCGTGCCCACATGGATGGTCACTGCATGCCCCGACTGCAGTACCAACGCGTGCCCACGCTGATAATAAACACCCACTGCCTAAGCAGGAGTTCTCAGCTTTACTGTGTGCACAACTCCTCTGGGTTGTTTGTTAAAAATGCAATTCTGGCCTCCACTTCAAAAGACTTTGATTTACTAGGTTTATGAGAATCTGCATTATATAGTTATCCTGTGAGAGACTGGAGAATTAACTCTCTAGAACTTTCTTCTATAAGCTACACCTGCCTGTCTCCCATTAACTGTGGTGGTCAAGTCTGCTATATTCAAACGGAGCACTGATGGGGTAGTGTGTTCCCCATTCTCGGAAAGCATCTGTATTTTTAATTTTTACTGGGTAATTTTTTAAATGATTATAATGGATGAGCATCCCCGTGGGGATTTCAGGTACAGTGGCTTCTCTGAGGAAAGCTGCCTTCCGTGGGCCGTCCCCTGTCCTCAGGGGCAGGCCTCCTAAGTCAGGTGGACAGCAAGAGGTATTCACTCTTATGATTTGAAAGTGGCAGGATAATTTTCTCAAATCAAATGCAACAGTTGAAAAACCACAGAAAAAAATGGGAATTCCTTAGAAATGAATCAGTGATCAGTTATACTACGAGTTAAAGTTATCCATCAGGAAATTAGACTCATGTCAAGGTTGCAATGCTATTAAAAGCAGACTGAAAATACAGGAAGAAGCATTCTTCCAAATTTTTATGTTATCATAAATCAGGCTTTATCCACTCAGCACTTCCCTTCCTGTGTTTGTTTCATACATACAATGAGCGTCACTCAAGACTATGTCATTACTGATTTGAAGATGTATTCTAAGTCACATGACAAAGCTAACACATGTCTACCCTGGGGGGAGAATGTGGCAAAATGAACAGATCGCTGAGCAGGAGTCAGAAGGACAGGCTACAGCTGACTGTGCTGAGGGCTGGCTCTGTGACCTTGGACAAGTCATTTGCCTTCCGGGACCATCATTCTTTTCTTTTGTGCAATGAGGCAGCCCAAAATAGTTTCTGCTGCAGTGAAAACTAATTTAGAGCCAAAAATACTAGATTAGAATCTGTTTGCCTTGAGTAACTAGATTTGGGAGCTCAGGAGGTCATCTTAAAAAGAAGTCAGTTTTTCTTTTTTATCAGTAATAAAAAGAAATCCTTACCTCACAGGGTTGTTATAAAAGATAATGTAAACACTTTGTAAATCGTTTTAAAAAACAGAAAACTATGGTAATGATAATTATTGTTAATCCAGAGAAGATTCTAAAAAAGTACTTTCTGCACTATGATAAAACGGTTGTTACAACAATATTCTGGGTCTTAGAAAATGGGATTAAAACTGCTTTCAAGCCCTGGCTGGTTTGGCTCAGCGGTTAGAGTGTCGGCCCACGGACTGGAGAGTCCTGGGTTCAGTTCCCGCTAGGGGCACGTACCTTGGTTGCAGTTTGTCCCCAGCCCTGGTTGGGGTTGTGTGGGTGGCAGCCACTCGATGTGTTTCTCTCACATCGATGTTTCTCTCTCTCTCTTCCTTCCTCTTTCCCTCCTGCTCTGTCTGAAGATAAATGCAAAAACGTGTTCTCGGGTGAGGATAAACAAAAAACAAAAAACAAAAATACTACTTTTGAAATAAATTTATACTATATAGTCTAATGTATGAGTTGTATAAACAGTGGTTCAGATATTTGCATAACATTTTCATTTGACCAATGACATTTGAGAAACAAAGAGTTAACATAGATGCTATCTACCATGTAGGAGTAAATGTAGGTGGGATATTTCTTTACAGTATTTTAAAAATAATACATAAATGTAAGTGATTTATGCATTGGATGTATCAAGCAATCAAAGAATTGCATTTGGAGAGGGGGACGGTGAGATATTCCACCCATAAAAGGCAACAAATGAATCTGCTGAGAGCCTCACTATGATGTTTTGTTTGTGAAAAAATGTTTTTCTCTTATAACAACAGGGGAAGGGGAAACTAAATATCCATCTTTTTTTTTTTATCCTCACCCGAGGACATTTTTTTTTTTTTTTTTTGCATTTATTTTGAGGGAGAGAGAGAAAGAGAGAGAAACATCAACATGAGAGAGACACATCGAGTGGTTGCCATCCACACGACCCCAATCAGGGCCGGGGACAAACTGCAACCGAGGTACGTACCCTAGCGGGAACCGAACCCGGGCCTCTCTGGTCCACGGGCCGACACTCTAACCGCTGAGCCAAACTGGCCAGGGCTATCCATCTTTGGCACAGAAAATAAGACATCGCCCCAGGCAGTTGCCAAGGTGTCCATGTCCTAAGGTCATAATGATGCCAAAGGAACAGGAGAGAAACACTCTGGAAATGGGAAAATGCTCACAGGTACAATGTGGAAGTCAACAACACAAAGACTATGGACCATTCTCTGATTTTGGTGAAAGGAGCTGAAATGACCGTTTGAAAGAACAAATGATTAAAAAGCAAACAAACACAAAATATCCCCTCTTTTTAAAAGAGATGATCAAAGCAACAAGACTTTGAGCATTGCTGTTTCTTGCAGGCTTTAAAGACAGGGCTCAGCCTGTGTCTTGGTGCATTGACTGAGCACTGAGATGCAGGAGACAGTCTCGGGGTGCCGTGGAGGTATGTCATGAACAACATGCAAAGAAGTTTGGGACTCAAGGGGCAGACTCATGCTGCTAGGTCTTGGAAAGGATCAGCAAAAATAGCCATCCAAATGCAAAGACAGCGAAAGAGACTACCCAGCACCGAACACGTGACGTGCAGGACGGGGAGAACCTTTCTCTTTCATTCACTAGAGTCCAGTCCCAAATGCTGATCAAGCCAGTGTCCTGCCTGTGTTCCCGTCTCACCTCGTGCCGAGAAATCTGGGCTTGCAGCTCCTGGATGTTACTGGTGGCCACAGGCTTATCTTCAATCTCTCTGTGAGCTCCTTCGATCAGCTCCTGGAGGTGTTGCATTTCTTGTTCATATTGTTCATATTGCATCACGGCCTCCTTCGGGGAAAAAAATACCTTATACTTATCTTTCTATATCATTAACAGTGTAAGGAATTCTGTGCTGCTGTCAGCCAAACTCCTGTTCACCTGTGTGTCTAGGGAATAAGGAAATGATGGGTAAAATACCGAGAGGGTTCAAATCTGCAACTTGACTCAGATATTTCAGAACATTCTCTTTATTTTCTGTTTTAGAGAAACTTTGATTGGCTGCTTCCTGCACAACCCCCACTGGGGATCGAGCCCGAGACCAGGGCAGGTTCCCTGACCGGGAATTGAACCGGGACCTCTCAGTCTCTGGGATGACACTCGATCCACTGAGCCACAGCAGCCGGGCCGGAGCCTTCTCTTTAAAACATGCTGCCAGGATTACTTATGAACTCAAAGCAGCTAAGTGGCTACTCTGCCTTCTCCTATTGCCCCAGAGATGGCCAAGTCAGGTCAGAACATGGTGGGAAATGGTATGAAAAACAGGGTTACTTTCCCATCTAAGAAATACCGAATATATTTGTAAGGCACTTGGCAAGTGCTAGAGTAGAGGGTAAAAAATTAATTAAGCGTGACTTCTATCCCCAGGAATTTACTATCTAACAAATTACAAGATAATACAAGGAGCAAGGATAATTGACCAGAGGCCCTTAGCAATGTAATGAGAGAATATGGACGTAATTTTTGGATAAAAATGGTGTAACATGAGTTGAAATGAGATAGGAGGTAAATAGTATCATATCTTCCTAGTAAATGATTTTTCTCTTATTAAAGAGACTAAGAGTTATACTTGGCTGTATTTCTCAGGCACAAAAAATGCATATGCTGTGTCAATAAGCCGAAATATGAAAACAATTTCTGTAATATATGCTAGCAGTAAAGTCCTATTACAAGGTCCTAGATGATTCTCGGATGAATAATGAGTTAAAAATGTGGCTGAATATAAAATGAACCTTTAAAAGTTGTTATAAAAATATCGCTAAAAGATAGTTTTCACCAACAGATATTTTTGTAGAGCTTTCCCCAGGCTTTTGTGGGTGATCCAAATGATAGCATGTCATCGCCTAACTTTATACAACCACAGCAATCTGACACATTTAACACCCCGGGTGTGTTTTGATGGCTGAGCCCACACAGTGCTCGGAACAGGAGCGCGGGACTCCCGGGCGGCGGCCGCCTGGCGTGGGGACCGCCGCACACACGTGCCTGCAGGACGTTGCACTGCTGGATGGCCATGTGCTGCAGCCGGCTGGCCTCCTCCTGCAGCTGGAGGGCGGCGTGGCAGAGCGGCAGGCTGGTGACCACGTCCTCGGGGACCCGGAGCGCGCTCTGGCAGGTCTGCACGGCCTGGACCTTCGGCTTCAGCGACTCCACCTCACACAGCAGGTGCTGGAAGGGCGAGTGCACAGATCACAGAGTTTACATCCCAGAGTTTCTTTCATGAGCAAGAGACACGACTTACAGCTTGCTTACAAGTTATACACCTTTCCCAAGAAATTTTACAAAAAATCATGCACGGAGAACCGAGGCTCTCGCTGAGTTTAGAAATCAGTTTTCATCACTCTCCCCTTTTAAAAGTCTAGGCCGCCACTCATTTCCCCTGAATTATTCTTGCTCACCTGCCGATGGGAGAGTTGCTCCTTGAGACTAAGGCGTCCGATTTCTGGAGAAGTCAGGGTTGTCTGGGCTTGCTCCAAAGCAATTTGTAGGTTTTTTAGCTCTGCTTCAAATTTTTTCATATCCTGCAGGGTAAAAGCAATGTGAATGTCACTATCTAAGCACTTGAAGTCCAAACTCGTAGGTGAAAAATAAGAATCACATCGCAGTCAAGAAGGCACGTCAGAGGTGAGCATTGTATCTCCACTTTAAAACCGCCATTGTTTTTCAATGATGGACTTCGCAATTTAAATTATGATGATGATGATGATGATGCTTTACCTTGGCAGCATCCTGGAGGTTCTGCACACGGCTTTTGATCACGTGCCGCAACTCCTCGGTCTCCCGCCCCAGTTCGGCCACGTGCTGAGACATTTTTTCTGTGCAGTACACGCTGGCGAGGTACTGTAACTTCTCAGTCATTGCATCCAGATAGCTGTGGATTTCTTCAGATTCTTCGAGCATGGTCTAGAGCGAATTATTGATATTCATGACAGTGATAGGTAGACAGAGGTTCAGGTAATCAACAAGGTGGTGTAAAGACCATCAGATTGGGAAGGGAGGAAAGAAATGCACACTTCCCACGTGCACTGCGTGGGTAGGCTCTGTGTGCCCTCTGGTGTTTACTCTGCACACCCCTGGTGTTTACTCTGCACACCCCTGTGCTCGCTTCCCACCTCCTGTTCCCATTTCACAGAAAAAGACACCAAAGTTCAGAAACTGTAAACAAGTTGCCGAGACCACATGTTATTAAGTGTCAGACCATAAGGCTCAGGCTCTGTCCACCACCGCAAGCTGCTCCCTGAGTACCTAACAGGGGCAGCGCTCTACACATAGGGCAGCTGCATCGGGTCGGGGCCTTCTGTCTCTTCTCAGACACAGCGAAACTAAAGAGACAGATTCCAGCCCGGCTGGTGTGGCTCAGTGGATGCAGTGTCGCCCCTGGTTCAATTCCCCGTCAGGGCTCATGCCCGGGTTTCAGGCTTGATCCCCAGTAGGGGGCGTGCAGGAGGCAGCAGATCAATGTTTCTCTCTCACATTGATGTTTTATCTTTCTCTCCCTTCCTCTCTCTCTAAAAAATCAATAAAAACATGTTTAAAAAAAGAGATGCATTCCAGCTCTCATATTCTATACCTAAGATCTAAGTGCAAATTAGTCTAAGAATGAAAATAAGATGAGAGCATTGTGAACAAACTAAAAACCTCAGATTACTTGCTTTCAGTGAGACAAGGGGTAGGCGCAACTTAGGATCCCAAGAGGAATAAAACACACCCTCGTCCTGTCATTCAGGATAGTATCGTCTACTGGGACTGGGACTAATACAAATGGGTTAATAACCACGTAATTAACATGCACTACCTAAACACAGTGAAAGAGAAGAAAGGGTTAAGGAGGGCGGAAATGAGATAACCTTGAAGGAGGTGGGAGAAGGCTTCCTGCAAGAGCCCCATTCTGAGCTGAGTCAGAGGGGTGTGTGCATTCCCACAGACGGGGAGGAAGAGGACCTGCATTTCACCCTGAGGGAGCAGCACAAGCAAAGGCACTGAGGTGAGCGAGCACTGTAACGGCAGGTCCTGGGGTGAGGGATGTAGTATAGAGAGGAGTGGGAGGTGGGACATTATTCTTAGGCAATAGATCCCGATTTTTAAAAAATGCATTTCTCTCACAATAAACATATATGGGGCAAAAGCAGGTTTACAGTTGTAATACAAATAAATAATACAATCATTAAGAGATAATAATGTAAGAATAAACTCTGTGTTTCACATATTTACAACTGTAAACCTACCTTTGCCAACCCCTGTATATATATATTAATAAAATATTCCATAATCCCATACCTGAGAGATAACTTTAAGTAAGCTATAACTGCTGTTACGTGTGGGTATATTTCTAGGTAATTGAGGTCATAACCCACCTACAATTTTCCATCTTTCTTTTACACCTGATATTGGAAACATGCATTTTCTCTCTGTGCCCTGTTTTTGGATAAAGTCAGGAGGCTTTAATTGCTAGGGCAGGCACAGGAGAACTCCCTGGAACAGTGTATACAGGCCAAGTTCTCCTGAGCATCTGCGTGAGGTAGCCACCAACACTGGATATCTGTCCCTCTGCACTCAACCCACCCAACTGCCCAAGTCAAAAAAACCTGGGCATCGTCCTTGGCCCCTCCCCCCTTTCACCTGCATCCACAGACTTCAGGGCTGGGATTCTAGCTCACTAACACCCTTGCTTCTGTCTGTGCTCAGCCTCCAGAGAGAGGCCCGTCATTCCTCCTGGGGCACTACAATCACCTGTGTGGTCTTGCCTTCACCCACAGGCTGCTAAGTCATCTTTCTTAAATGACAAGTCTGTGTTTGTCACTGGCCTGCAGAATAACTGTGAAAGGCTTCAAAGGGAGTTCAGGATAAAGTCCAAGTGCTTACCTGGCTTCCATGGACTGTCTTTTTTTTTTGCTCTCTATTCTTACCTCGAAGGCCCTCTGCCCTCTCCCCAGACTGCACCTTCCATTGTCCCAAACAGAGCTCTCTCACGCTGACTACTACAGACGGAGGCTGCCTGTCTTCCAGGACTCAGCCCAGGATCACTTTTTCCTGAGAACGCTCCCTTAACCTCCTTCGGAGACCCCAGGGGTCTGGGTGGAGCCCCTCCTGTGGGCTCTTCAGCCCCTCGATCCCTCAGTACCAGCACGTCACCCTGGACTGCCGTTGTCTAGGTCCGTCCCTCTATCTCCTTCCTCCCTTTAAGTATCGACTCCCTGACGGCAGGGACAGGAAACACTGTGTACTCCAAAAGCCTACTGAAATCCCTAGCTTTGGAAAAGACTTTATACATGTTTGTTGAATAAATGAATGAGTATAGGAGATATTTGAAAGAAAAGGCCTTTAGGGTCATTTCAAAGACTGCAATTTATTCCATTATATCCAAAAATTTACTAAGAAAAATGAGTGGACATTGAAGTTTCCTTTAAAATTCCACTCTAGTGACTAATATTTATATCTATGTTTTAGATTACAGAGTAGAAATATTATTTATATATGTATGCTTTTATTGATTTTTTTTTATTGAGAAAGGAAGGGAGAGAGATAGAAACATCTATGTGAGAAACATCAATCAGCTGCCTCCTGCACACCCCCTACCGGGGATCAAGCCCGCAACCCAGGCATGTGCCCTGACGGGGAATCAAACCGGGACCTCTCAGTCCATGGGATGAGGCTCAATCCACTGAGCCACATCGGCCGGGTCCGAGTAGGAACATTCTGATGGTCATGATCCATTTTGCCAACTGTTTTTCAAAGAGACTTTACCAAGTTCCCAGGAGTGTAGGAGAGCTCTCACTTCCTTAAACAGGAACTTTGGAGAATAGTGTTAGCTTGATAAATTGTGCTCTCTCTCTTAAATTTGTATTTCTAGATTTCTAATGAGGCTGAATTTTTTTTTTCCATTGTTTACAACCAGTTGTGACTTAAGTCTTGTCTGTTAATATATAAGCATGTCCTCAAGTAGAAGACTGGAATTGTTTAAGGATGATTTCTTGAGAGGAGTGTGGGAGATGGATTAGAAAGAAAGACTGTGGATACAGGGAAACCAATTAGAAGCCTGGTAAAGGAGTCCAAGGAGAACATGGGGCTTCATTCTAGAGCCCTGTCAACTGGAATGGAAAAGAGGATGCGATTAAAAGACATGAGTATACAGAAACCAGAATAAAAGATAGAGGAAATATAAAATACTTGAGGATATCCATGTAACTTCAAAAGCATTCTGTATTTTATTGTAAGATAACTGGGCTATCTTTACCTAATACAAACCTAAGTTATAAAAGAATAACATAGTTTCCTGGATGACATGAACCAGAGAGAACTTCAGAGGAAATGAAGTAATGCAGCCACCTCGTGATGTTGACTCATTGCTGGCTCCCAGCTGACCCCTACTTCCTATGGAAGGCTGGAGCTGAGGCCATGCACAGGGCTGAGGAGGAGGAGGTGAGAGCTGAACACCCTCATGTCAGACAGTGTGCTTAACTCTGCACACGAATTACACCATTTGATCCTCACAATGATTCTGCAATATAAATCAGTTACATCTCCGTCTTATTGATGGGAAGACTGAGTTCAGAGAGGGAAAGTAGTTTCCTCCAAATCACACCAACCTTATCAGCAGAGTTGGTTTTCTCGTCAGTCTGACTCTAGCCTACGTGTTCTTTCTAAACGTCACTACATCTCTTCATTGGGAAGAATTTTCTACCATATCCCTACATATAATTGTTTCAAAGAAGCTGCAAAAAAGGGAAGTGATTGTTTTTGGTCTTGGGGAAAGGAAAGTCTAGGGAAGATAGAAGATATCCATTTATTTATACAGTCTTTGGAAATCTCATGCATAGCTCCTTTCTTTCAAAACACTGGACACGTTGTAGGGATACCTTAGCTTTCTTTTTTTTTTTTTTTTTTCTGCACCTAATTTAATTGAACATTAAGGCCCTCTAAATTTTGTCAGAGTAGCCAATTAAATTAAATTGCTCTCTCAGTTACTCTTTGAAAGCTATTTTTTCCAAAGTTACCTGATGTGAAATGTATTGTTCCCGAAGTTGTTTTGCAGAATTCCACACAATCTTTCCATGCACCAAGACTTTGGCTTTGTCAATCCACTTCAAAGTTAATTCAAGCATTTTGTTGTATTCTTCTAAATGTGATGTTGCCTAAAAAAAATCATTCACATTCAGATAAAAGATGTAATCTCTACTTCTTGAGCTAGAAGTCAGCCTTCTGCCTCTCTTTGGATAAAATAGTCCTACGGGTTGATAATGATAATATCTGAGATATTTAAAGTGTCAACGTAAGAAACTTCCAAACCTATAGAGAATTTTATTAGCTTATTTGAGCTAAACTGATGACATATGCCAGAAGCAAGATCAGAAATGCTCTACAGAATAACAGTTTTGCAGCTTCTTTTAAAAATTAAGGAAAAACCTGGCCGGTGTGGCTCAGTGGACTGAGCATTGTCCCATGGACTATGAGGTCTGGTTTGATTCCCAGTCAGGGCACATGCCTGGGTTTCAGGCTCAATCCCCAGTAGGGGGCGTGCAGGAGGCAGCTGATGGATGTTTCTCTTTCACATTGATGCTTCTCTCTCTCTCTCTCTCTCCCTTCCTCTCTCTCTAAAAAAATCAATAAAAACATATTTAAAAAAATTAAATACAAATTAAGGAAGGGACATAAAGAAAATTGAAGAAAGCAAGGTGGCGACTGGATTACAGGATAGTTAACAAGATTATATGCTCTCTTGAGGGTGGTTATGGTTTATTTTAGAGGTGTTTATTCTGGATGCACAAGATCAATGGACAGGACTGGCTTCAAACCTTTAGCTAAAGAAGTTATAGGCCTGGGGCATGACTACCCACCATGACCTGCCCAGTTGGGAATTTATGACCAGCACCCTGTGAAGTTATTTTCTATTTAACCCCCCACACCCTTTTTTTTTTTTTTTAATCTATAAAAGGTATCATGAAAAATCATGTCCTTATCAAAAATATTTCAAGGACTTCCTGGAGACTTTAGGATAAAGTCCAAGTTTTTAATATGCTTGAATAATCTGTCTTTTAAAAAACTTCTTTATTATCATCTCTTATTCATCTATCTGGTTCCCCTTTGTGCCTCCCTCCTTGCATATTCCACCCTCACTGAGTAAGGAGGTGGTCGGTGGGGATACTGCATGCCAGCTTTCAATATTGTAATTCACTGGTTGCCAAATCCTGATGTAACTTGTCTCCGGTTACAGAAAACATATACAATCAATTAGCAAAAGTTGAATCTATACTCAACAATTATTAGGGATGTGTGACTTGAACTTGTTAAGTAAATGATAGCTAATCTATATTATCTATATATCTATATACATATCTTACTTTAAGATACTTGAATTCACACAAACTGATTTGTAAAACATGTTAATGAATATTTGTTTTACAAAATACTTTCCCAGTTTACAAAATATTCACCCCCAAAGTACACTTGCATGATCACCTCAGTCAATAAATTAATGATATGGTTTGATATAAAATAGAGGCAGGTTTAGGTATCTAAAATTCTTAGAAACACAGTGTGGTGTGAAATAAGCTACTCTTAAATTACTCTCATCTTTGTCAATATCATCTTTTTGTTTATTTTCAAAAGAGAAAAACAGAACATAGAATCTCTGCCCTTGAGAGTTCTGATCACTGGCCTGGGAACATACCTGACTGAGCTTGGCGAACCGACTGTCAGCCTGTCTAACGGTCTGCTGGTGCAGTCCAGTCAGTTTCCCTATCTTCTTGGCCAGCGGCTTAGCCAGGTGGCCATTCTGTTCTGAGAACTTCTGCACTGCTTCTTCCAGATCCATTAACTTCGAGTGACAGGCCTCCAGTTCCTCTCCTAGCACCTAGACGGTCATCGAAATAAAAGGACATTAGGCTACAGAAAATAAAATTTTCCAGATTTTTCCAGATCAGAAGGATGCTCCTACATGATTTTTGTGCAAGAGAAATACTATCAGGAATAATTCTACCGTAATGAGGTCATTTCTGTGTCTTCGGCTGGAAAGGCAGAGCCGGATGTTTTGTAACTCTGGTGTTTATTTCCTACGAGGCCGAGAGAGCTAACATTTTCCTTTTGCCCCACCCAAAAAGGATTAGTCACTTAACTCATCAGCAAAGTGAGGACTCAGATTTAGCTACCAAGGACACTTTTTTCATTTTGGGATTTACATACTTGTATTCCTAATGTACTATTTAGTTCTCTGACACTTTTCCCGCTTCCCCACACATGCATGTCTATTTATTAATAAAGTTCAATTGCGATGATAAATTATATCATGTAAATAGATCTATGCTATCATATTTATAACATTTCTTTATTGCCTCTCTTTACTATCTGGTTTTAATGAAGCTTGCTGATCAAGAACTTTTTTTATGTCCCCAAATGAACTAATTCCCCAAAATATTGAATGTATTCAGTAGTACCCCTTGTGTTTCCAGTTCTCTTTCCTTACCTTTTGGTCAGTTTGGGCTTGAACTAAGTTCTCTGTTTTCGCTCTCAGCTTAGCTAGAATAGTGGTGAGATCTTTGGTGATCTTCTGGATTTGCTGGCTGAATTCCTGGCTCATGGCCTTGCTCTGTTCAACTTGTTTTACTTTGTCCTGTATCTAAATCAGGGAGAACAGCAAAACCAACCATGGTTGAAATTGGGTAACAGATACTGAAAACCTAAATGGGGAGACGTTGACGGGAGATGTCGGTGGGCAGTGCTGCTTTGGCATCGATGAGCTGTGTGGGGCCGGCCACAGGCGGCGGTAAGCTCACACGGTTTCGTGCATCCTTACGCCCGGCTCTGCGCGCTCACCGCGTGTCTCTCCGCTGCGCTTTCAGAAGAGGAACAAGCAATGCGTGGACAGTGATTCCCTCATCAAATATTTACAGTGCTCATAGATGGCGGTGTAGACAGCTGAGTCTGATCTCCATCTACCAACACTGTGACCTGAGCACACAGGCTCCTCTAAGCCTTTTTCTTATAATATGCAAAACTCTTCCAGATGACTGGAACACACAGATGTGTTTCCAAGAACCTTCCCGTAAGTAGCTGTTAATGATCTGGTAACTCCTTTTCTAACTTTGCAATTATATCCCGACAGTATGACAAAAAAAACATCAAGCACATCCAGTGGAAGGAAAGTGAAAAAAATAAAAACCAGTTAATATTTACACATCTTTAATGACCTTGGTTTGGTTTGATAATAAACATTCATACTTTTGCTTCTAATAAAATGCTGAAGAAAAGATGGCAAAGAAATGTTCTCTTTGTATAAATGAAAGGAGGAAATACATCTGGCAGCTTCTGGGTAGTCAATAAATATTTGTTGAACACATGATATATCTATATATCTATATCTATCTATATCTATATCTATATCTATATCTATCTATCTATCTATCTATCTATCTATCTATATATATATCTCTATATATATATCTATATATAGAGATATATATATATTTGTTGTTCAAGTCTTTTTTTTGGAAAAAGGGTAAGGAAGTAAATAAGTTTGTTTAATTATGTAACATTATTGTTCATATCTATGATCATCAGATGTGTTTTTGCCCATAAATAAGACCTCTAATTTAATAGTATTGTTTTATGCTGAGCTGTTTTTTAACTCTGCTTCCATGAAGATATAATTGTGAAAATCAAGAACTCCTGTACCAGAGTACTGAGCCTATAAAAGAACGGAAAGGCATTCTTTCTTGCCCACAGGCTTACCTGATCATGGACAGTCCCTAGGTCCAGCGCCACCTGGGCTAACTGAAGGGAGAGTTCCGAAGGTAATATCGTATACAGACTCAGGTACTTGTTCTTCTGCTCTTCAGCTACCTTCTCGATGTTCTGTCGGTGATTCATGGCTTCTGTTAGGAGAGTCTGAAGAAAAGATCAAAACCTGAAATTGCTGGTAGCCTAAGGAAATGTTCATGGGTACAGACACAAGACAAGTTGCTGTCCACTAGTACATGATTAAGTGTGGGGTTACAGAAACACCTTAAGAAACACAAAACTTCTCTTTAGTCTCTGAATAAGAAACATGTCCACTCCATACAGAACAAACAAAAATGCCATGGAATAATACTAAAAGCCTTTTATATAACACATTTCTGAAAATGTTTAATTCAATATGTCACTGAATATAAACAAATGTGTCAGATTAAAATCAGGGCAATTTTAAAAAAAATGATGGGTATAGGGAATGAGGAGAGTTTTGTACCTGAAGTTCTTCAAGTTGAGCGTCTATTTCAATGGTTGGGTTCTCCAAACGTTCCTTCGTTTCCTGAACCCAAGATTTCACAGAATTGATCTGCGTCTCCACCACCTCCCGGTCCTTCAGCTCTTGCTTCACCACCTTCCCAGTGCTCCTCACTTTCTCCTGCATGCTTCAGAAACATTACAGGGAGGAAGCAGAGGGAATCGGAAATGAGAGGAACCCCCTAAAATATAGTCTATATTATCAAAAACAGTCATTTTTTAAAAGGTGAAATTTCATATATTTTTTTGCAAGAAAACAACTTCCTCAAATCTGTCAGATAATTTTCAGTAAGACTTCAGTTCAGGTCAAGTATAACAGAAGATACATCAGATGAAGTGAGTGATTTATCCCTGGAAAGTTGGGAATTGACACACTCCATGCTACTACATTGCGGTGAATTTCCCTACGTAAGGTAACCCGGACATTGTTCATTTATTGCCTCTCTGGAAATCTACTGAAGTGGTGCAAAATCATCAGCCTTTAAAAGTCACGTGCAATGCGTAATTGGAATATTTGTGGCTATTAGAAATCAGTCATTGAAGTCAAGCTTTGGAAATTTTGCAGTTAATAATGTTTAACACGCAAATTGTAAGTCTTCCTTTGAATTGACATACGCTTAGTTAAAAAGTTTAAATAAGTGGAGTCCAATTATCCTGAATTCATCTATAACTGAAGAGGTGGATATAGGATATGTGTGAATAATATAGTTAATATGGCAGTTAAATTATCTTTTGACACTTCTTCTCCAGCCCAATAAGTGAATCAGGCTGGTTATATATCATTAACTTTATGTACTAAGTGCTAAATGTCTTATTTACCTGGACTTTGGTTTCATCCTTGTTCCAATCCCTCTGTCATCCAATTTAGTCAATGAGTTATCAAGCTTTTTCTAAATTAGGTTCTAAGGAGCTCTCAATTAATTGTTTAACTTTCAAGCTTTGTTTCTTATGAACAGCTGCATCCCCAACCACGAAAATGACCTGTTTACTTCCAAGGTCTCTTACATGCTACCGCCCTGTTTGAAAAACTCCCCTCTCCCCTGGCTGCACTGCACAAGCCCGCTCGGTGTTGAGCCAAAACACCCTTCGGAGGGGAAGCCTTCCTGGACTGCTCTCCGAGGTGAGCTGCCTCTGCTTTGTGCTCCTGTCTCAGCCTCTTCATGCTTTACCCAAACGCCTTCTGTACTTGTCCATTTCTCCTACTTGACTGTAGTCAGCAAGAACATGCAGACGGAATCCGTCCGGTTCATCCCTGTATTTCTAAATACTACTAGATATGTGTTTGCCAGACAAATCATTGAAGAGCTAAGAAAACCGACAAGCAGGGACGATGGGAACAGAGCCCCCCATTGCTAGGTGGCATGATGGCGCACCCTCAGACTCTAAAACCACGCTAATCCCTTTGGGCCATGGCCAAGTTCAGTGACAGGGAATGGGAGGTGTATAATTACTTCAGACACCGGTCTTGCATGGCTGCGATTTCCTGCATGATGGGAGGCTCTTCCGCGGGGGACGGAGCGGCCCCGTCGGGGAGCACGCTCAGCACTTGCTGTCTCAGCATGCCCAAGGCCGACTGCTGCTGTTCCAGCTCCAGGGCGAATGTGTCATGAAGTTCCAGAGCAGTTAAGAGTTCTGCTTGGGAGGCTTTCTCTGCTGAACTTCCCGGTAATTTATCTTGCAGCTGGTCAATCGTTTCGGTGGCTTTTTTAACCTGATGAAAAAATGTATATACTGTGAAGCTCAAAAATAAACTGAAAGAATGGGGGCAAGTCCAATAAATGCCACATTTGACACTCATGCATCAAAGCTCGTTCAAGATGATGGTGTGGACTCTACATTTCAGGAAACTAAAACCCGAACAGTCTTAATGTGAAAGACCATCTTTAGAATTCTGGGCTTTAAGCTTTAATCCCAAAATAACATCAGGGCAATCTGAGACTGCATAACAAAGAAAAAGTTTGTTTTTTTAAACTAAAAGACAAATGAACAACTCTAATATTTAAGTTAACCCGAGTTATAAAGGAAGATGTGGCTTAAAACATTAAATCCTACTTAAAAGATGAAAGCGTCCGGCCAGCGTGGCTCAGTGGTTGAGCGTCAACCCATGCACCAAGAGGTCGCTGGCTCAATTCTGGGTCAGGGCACAGGCCCAGGTTGTGGGTCAGATCCCCAGTGGGGGGCATGCAGGAGGCGGCCAATCGATGTTCTCTCTCATCGATCTCTCTATCTTTCTCTCCCTCTCCCTTCCTCTCTCTCTAAAAAAAATCAATAAAGAAAAAAAAAAGATGAAAGCAATTAATATAGGACTTGGGAAATGTGTTAAATTCCTGCTCGTTTCCATGGCAAAGAAAAAGTGTTTTATGATTTTTCAGAGCCAGGTAAGAAAGTTTCATGAAGAATCTAGCAAATGGAGGAAAGCAGGCTTTAATTTAATTTCTTGGTTTTCTTATTAAAATAATCGGACCCTGACGTGGGACTCAATTGCACATTGCGCATTGTACATTGTTTCATGATTTGGTTTTCATGTCATTGAAATACAGATTTAAAAAAAGGTTTTTACTTTCATAAAGCCAATTAAAAAAATAAAAAAAGAGCAAAATACCGCTTTTCAAAATACATGCTCATCAGAGAGGAAACAATGATTTGAACCCATCAATAAAGGAAATTACCTTATTGTTAAAATTCTTCCACTCATCCACGGCATCTTCCAGGATCTTCTCCTGGTCCTGGGCCACAGCCCGGAGACGCGCCCAGCGCTGCCAGACCGTGGTCATCCACCTGCCTATAGTTGCTTTGCTCGCGTCGTTTCCAGTGTTTTCCAGCTGTGACGCTTTCCCCTCCAGGGCCACAATCTGCTCATGGAAAGAGTGAACCTCTGATGCTAAAGCCTAAGGTTGGGGAGGAGAAGACGGGTTGAGGCAAGATTTTTTTTCAAGTTCTATGGATTTGAGTAAACCCCAAAATTACCCGCAAAAGGAAATGTTCCAACACATACTCTTTTTCTTCCGGTAACTCTTACTTTTACGCTGAGTTCTGAATTGAGTTAGGCTTGGATTTCTTTTAAAGAGGTAAGGTGAACATTTATTTATTAAAAAAAAAAAAAAAGAGGATTTGCTACTTGAGATGAAATTCTCCCATTTCTAAAAAGTAGCAAAAATGTAAGGGAACTGAATTTAGCATTTAAGGATGTTATAGTCTACCTTTTATAGCTACGATATGTGAGGGCAACTCAGCTGCTAACGTTTAAATTGTATTTGAATTAATCTAAGTTATCCCCAGAAAGTATGTATTGGAATTCATTGTGTCATACTTTATCAGAAGCAATTGTTCTGTCTCTTTTTAAACCTAGCTATTCCTTTCCAACTGAAAGCCTAAAAAAGTGACAGCATTTAATTGAGTTAAAACTATGATGAAACGTGGTTAATGTATCCATTTTTTAAAACTTATCTTTATTGTTGAATGTATTACAGATGTCCCCCCTTTTTTCCCCATTGACCCCCTACTCCCCACTCCTGCCCCCCTCCTGCCTTCCCCACACTATTGTCTATGTCCATTGGTTATACATATATGCATATAAGTTCTTTGGTTTATCTTTTCCCGCCCCCACTTCCCCCTTCCCTTTGAGTTTCACCTTTTCATATTTAAGGAACCCAGGTGGAAATGAAGATTGACTGACCTGCTTCTGGAACTGTATTACAGAGACCTATTACAAATACAATGAAAGGACATTAAAAATAACAACGAAACTAACCTTGTGTTCTGATAATTTTTCTTCTGCTTCACGACTGGAAGAAGTCTTCAATAAAGAAAATTCGGACAATTTCTTCTCCGCATCATTCATCAATTCGATCACCTCCTCCCTTGCTTTCTGGTAAGCCTGCCACTGAGCTGCACATCTTGAAAAAGTCCAACAAGAGTCAATGAGCAACATCACATCACAATCACACTTTACTCTGCAAAGCTCTGCCGTCAATATGTCGAATGGTACTCAAGAGAGAAAAATGGATTTACATGGGGATGGACGTCATTAGCATATTCCTGTTCTCCGTGTGGGAGTGCATTTCGAAACACCTCACATTTCGCTAGAATAAGGAGATGAAAACAACTCCAATACCTCTGCAAGAGATCTAGTTGGGCGTGTGAGTCCTGGATTATCCGCTGACTCTTCTCCTCCAGGGAAGTTATCTTCTGTGCTAGGTCCTCTTTTCCAGTTGGCTTGATGAGTGGGTCCAGGCTGGCTACCAGGCGATGGAGCTCCTCCACATTGCTCTGGAACTGACCTTCTGCACTGAAAAATTCCGTGTGGCTCCTGAGACTTTCCTCTGCACTCTCCACATCGAGGCCACTGCCTGCTGGCTGCAACATTTCGTGGGCATCCTCAAGCCAGTCGCTTGCTGCTTGAAATACTTGATAGTACCTTTGACATTGACTATATATTTGAGTCAACATGGCCTGAAACATAGTAATTACAAACACAATCACCCTCAATCACAGTGTGTTTGCAGGAAATAGATCAAGTTTTCCATGTCTTTTCCAGTCCTCTGTCACATGAACCTGTATAAGTGAACTGAACAGTTGGTGGATTTTTTTTTTTGGTGGAATCCATTATTATCCGTAATTTTCCTTCCGCTAATCTTGCTATAAATTTATGATTACATACAGTTGGGATAAGTAAACAAGGACAGATATGAAATAGATATTGAAATTGATATCTTGACTAGTTCTGACACCTTCCTCTCTGTCATATATATGTTATTATTTTTATATATATAATTATATATAATTATATATATATAATGCTTAGTAATATGTGGCAGACTGAATATTTACCAAAGTGAGATAATGCCTCAGCTGGTTAGAAATGTAATAACACCAGTGGGAATGCACACCAGGACAGTCATGGTGGAAAACAGTGTGAACATTCTTCTGGAAATTAACTACAACACCATCTGATCCAGCAACCCCACTTCTGGGTACTTATCCAAAGGAAACAAAATCATTATCTTGAAGCGATATCTACTCCCACGTTCTACGCATGCTCTCACTTCCTTGTTATCCCCGAGTAAAGTCATGATGAATTGTCTCGTCTGGCTTCTGTGGTCCAGCAGGGAAGCAAGAGAAGATAAAGCATTCCTCCCTCAGAAAGGGGTGAAAAGACAGGGACAACGGATGGGAGACCCCAGAAAAAGTCGTGGTTCAGCGTCAGGGTCGGGGCTGCAGCGCCCTCGGCCTCTCTCCATTCGGAGGTTCTTGGCCCAGCGCGAATCTTAGAAATGCCAGGTTTCACAATGTTTAAAAAGGGCATCACTAATGATTCATTGCTAATTAGTTTATTTTATTATTAATGTATGCACCATGGTGTTAATTCTGTGATGCTATCCTTTATTACCTCTTGTAAAGGTGAGAGGTAGCAGAGGTTACTGTATTATAACTAAAGTGAGGTCGACATGGAAATCACATGAAATGAATACCACGTCCATAAACAATAAAACGTTCTTTTAAGTCACTGCTGGAGATGATTCTATGTAGTATCATAAAAGAAATATTTAAGGAAGCAATTCTAACCAAAAAAAAAAAAAACCCAAACAAAGAAAAGTCTCACACGTGTCGCCCATTGGAAAAGAGACGCGAGGACCCTATTGTACCAACCTGTCTGGTGCGTAAAGCTTCCTGAACGTCGCCGTCCAGCTCCGAGAGCTCAGCAAGCGTGTGCTGTAAGTCAGCGGAAATCAGCTCCTTGGCTCTCGTGAATTTCTCCTTCTCCTTGTTACTCAGGGCATTCATTATCCTCAGGCTGGACTGGACCTCTTCCTGATGAATTTGGACCTTTCTGATCTCCTCCTGGATGTCCTGGAGGTTGAGGTCCAGGCGCACCGGCCCGCTGAGCTCCGCCTTCACACTCCTGAGCCAGTCCAAGGAGCGGCTCAGCTCGGTCTGGAAGTCGATGCTCTGCACCATGCGGCCCTCACACTCGGTCACCGTGGCGCCAACGGCGGAAGTCAGCAGTTTCAACTCCTCCTGCCAGGCCTGGATCTGCTGCTTGGCTTTGTCATAGGCCGAGGGGTGGAGGTGTGGGACGAGGTCTTCAAGGTGCATGGTCACTCGCTTCAGCAGAATCCCCGAGTCCTGAAGGCTCCCCGCCAGGGAGTGGTACAGCTTGAGCTTCTCCTCGGCGGGGAGCGTCTCCTCGTTCACGCTGGACTGCTCTGCCTTCGCAGCCTCCAGCTGTCTCTGCAGCTGGTGGCACATCTTCTCGTGCTCCTGGTAAGCACAGGTGGTGTCTTCCAACAAGCTAACCCTCTGTTCTGTTTGTCGCTTCAGCCGGTGGTACGAAGTGACAAGCGGCAGCATCCTGTCCGGCTGCCACGGCTGCCCCGTGCTGCGAAAGCTTTCCTTCTTCTGGTTCAGCTCATCCACTGCTTCCCCGAGGCCGGCCACCTCTGCCAGAAGAGCTCTGCCACCGTCCTGAAGACGCTGAGCCTCCTCGACCGCCAGGTCGGTGGGCACTGGGCTCATCTTTAAGAACTGGTCTTCAAGGTCACCCAGAGACTGGCTGGTCAGCTCAATCAAGGAAGCGTACTCCTTCCGGGCGAGAATTGCTTCTTGGACCTTATAGAACTTGTCTTTAGCCAGGGCAACGATGACATTGAACTGCAGGGGTAGAGCATTCAGCTTCTCGCCGAGGTAGGAATGGTCGACTTCATTCAGCGACGGCAACATGGCCTGCCCCGTCCTCTGCAGCGAGAGCAGGAGATTTTCATATTCTGGAGTTTGCTCAAGAATGCGCTGGTATTTGGCCAGCTGCGTTTGAAGCTCTGGACTCTCATTCATTAGGTTGATTTCAGGGAATGTAACGATATCTGCTTGTTTCAGCCAGTGACAAGCTTTATCAAAATCTTCCTTAAAATGCTTCCTAGAAACGAGACTTTTCTCCAGCTCCTGGAGCCGGTGGCCGCAGTTCTGCAGGACGGTGTCGTAGACGCTCTGCAGTTCCTGGAGTCGCCCCAGCACCTCGCTCTTTTCCTGCTCCGTGGCGCCCTTCATGAATTCACGGCCCTGGGCCCAGAGTCCCGCCACGTCGCTGTGGTAAGTCTTGAGGCTGGCCTGAGCACTCTTACACGTTTTAATCTGCTTGCTCACGTCATCCGGCAACAGGCAGATGTGCTCACGGAACAGGATCTTCCGCTCGTGCTGCTGAATCTGGCTGGTGGCCTGGAACACCGCCATGAGGAACTGGGTCTTCTCGGACAACGTCTTGTTCAAGTACTTTCGCCTCTGGCCCACTAAGTCGCTGAGACAATTCACGTGCCTCTGTGCATCGGACAGCGCCTTCTGGATTACCTGCCGCTCGTTGAGGCCGAGGTCGGCCATCACCCGGTCAGCGTCCTTTGTGAGTGACTTCAGGAGCATCTGCTTGGCCTCCAGTTCACTGCAAATGGCGAGGTGGTCCATGAGAAGGTTCTGAGCCATGTCGGGCGGGGGGCTCTGCTTGAGGGCCTCAGCGACGGTGGGTTGCTGCTCCTCTGCCCACTCCATCAGCTCCTGAAACCTGGCCCGCACCACGTTCAGCTCCTCCAAATTGGTGACCGAGACTTGGATTTTCCTCTGAACAAGGTCTTCCAGCTGAAACCAACGCTGTTCAAGGTGACTCGTCTGTTCTTTGACTAAATCTCTGTCATCCAAATTCAGATGCTCTATCATTTTCTGCTTTTTCTCTTTCAGGTCTTCAATAGCCTGCTTTTTCTCCTGCAATGTCAACGCTAGATTTTTCAAAGCTTCCAGGTGGACAGCTGTGCTCTCCGCATCAGACCTGTAAATACGCGAAAGACAAAGCAGATTAGCCAACTCAGTATCTCTATTTGTTCAGTCCATGTTCTGTTACATTTCACCATGTTCTTCTATTTTTATATGTTTTTTATTGATTTTTTTTAGAGAGAGGAAGGGAGAGAGAAAAACATCGATGTGAGAGAGATACATTGATGGGCTGCCTCCTGCACACTCCCTGGGGATCGAGCCCAAAACCCAGGCATGTGACCCGACCAGGAATTGAACTGGGACCTCTCAGTCCACAGAACATTGATTTCACCATTTTCTTTAAGGGGATGTTCTTAACTTAGAGTTCACTGACCCAGGTGCTATATTTATTATGGAATACAAGACCCATATTTTTTATATCAGACATTGAGCCAGAACAAATTGCCTCAATACTCCTTTTCTACCTTCTTCTGGCTCCTCCTGCCCTCCCAACACATCTGACATGTACTTTTAGCTTCTTCCTCTGGCCCTCACAAACACAGAAGGAGCCGCATATTAACAAGGTCCCTGGATGATCTGTATAAACTACACAGTGGGAAACACTGATCTACTGCATTCTTGAGAATGGCACTTAAAGAAATGAGTAAGTGCCACGATGTGTGAGCTTTCCTGTGAGAAGAAGCTCAAGCAAATAATATAGCGCTAGATAGGAAATCCGCAAGACGTGACCAAGGGCTCTCTCAACTACTCAGATATTTTTGGTTTATGATTAAAAATGTCTAAAAATAAATGTGAAATGCAAAGAAGTCTCATCCTTTTGACTACAGACAGATGAGAAAATGAAATCTTTCTCTTTCATTTACAAAGCAATCAATTCAAAGTACAAGGAACAGGGTTGGAAAGCAGAATGATGAGTTCTGTTTGGGACATAACTAGGTTTGAGGTGCCTGAGGGCCAGTCAACAGAGGTGCCTATCGTAAGCCTTTGATATGGGTTCTTACAGATATCGACTCCAAAGACTAGTAAAATGTTCAGCTTTAGGGAAAAGTTCTGCAAACAAACTAGAAAATAGTGTACTTTCTCCAAAAACACCCCTTGATTCAACTCTACCTAGAATTACATAAGTTTTACTTGTTGCAAATTAATAAATTTGGGCAGGGGACAAACAGATTTCACTACTTAGAGTGATCAGAAGTATAGAAAGATTTCCATATGAAGACTCAGTGTGTGGAGGCGGAGGAAGGGGATTCTTATTTTTCAAAGGAAAAGCCAAGAGGAGTTCAATCACTACAAAATCACAAATAATACCTATGAATTTAATTTGGTTTGTCTGTTAATTTCTATAAAACCACAAACCAGCCCTGGCCGGTTTGGCTCAGCGGTTAGAGCGTCGTCCTGTGGTCCAGAGAGACCCGGGTTCGGTTCCCGCTAAGGGCGCGTACCGCGGTTGCAGTTTGTCCCCGGCCCCTGGTGGGTCGTCGTGCGGGAGGCAGCCACTCGATGTGTCCCTTTCACGTCGATGTTTCTCTCTCTCTCTCTCTTCCTCTCTCTCCTTCCCCGCTCTATCTGACCAAAAAGTGGAAAAATGTCCTCAGGTGAGGATAAAAAAAAAAAAAAATGAAAAAAAAAAAAACACAAACCAATGCAAGACAAAACTGGACTGAATTACATAGAATTATTACTTTACAGAGTTGATAAGAAAACTATGGAATGTAAAGATTTATTTCATTAATAAATAAATGAAAGAGTACCATAACTGGTATTACCATAGATGATAGTACCATAGCTGGTAATTAAACAACATTTGAAACAGTCTTGCAATATTCTTGGAGGTCACAGAGTAACACTCTTTGGGATATTCTTTGAGGTCCCAGAGAAAAATGATGCTGTTTCCAAACACTTTCCCTTTACTCACTGGTTACATTAACACCGACCAAGAACACCCATGGCTCTGCATCCATATGCCAACACGAGTCTCTCAATAATGTTTTGTCAATATCAATAATGATAGACAGTAGATGTTAGAAACATAAGAAAGACCATTTGCATTTTTATAGAAATTAAGCCGATTCTAGCTTAGTATTTTGGCAACTCGCCGGAGAATTGCTCTTACCTGGCTAAGCTGTCCCATTCCGTAGTACATTTTTCCAGGAACACTTCAACGACACCCATGCAGTCATGGTAATCTCTGGTCCTCTGAAGATCCTCTTCCCTTTGCAAGCACAGACTGTTAGACTGGAGGCACAGGTCTAGCCACTGGTCATTCAGATGGCTTATTTCCTTGTGTTCAGGAGACTCCTGCTCCTTGGTTAACTCATCCACCTTTTCCGTAATAGCCGTCACGGATGCCTGCTTGCTCTGTAGTTTCTTCACGAAATCCTAAAGGATAACAACGATGACAAAGTAAGCAACGTGCCATAAACTTCCCAATAAAGATAGCGTGAAGCGTAGATGTAATACCTGTAACACTTTAAATAACTAAAGCATGTCAATGAATGGGTCACGCAGGACAAAGAGAAACTAAAAAGTAGCATACCTCTTCATGAACACACATTTCCAAGTGTATAAGAATCAAGGGGTGACTGTGGTATTTTATTGTGTAATTTTGAACAGTATAAAGAAAAACTGAGAAATGTGAAACAGCATTATATTCACTGAGGAAAAACATCACTATTTTGTCTTAAAGCATGGCCTTGATTTCCAATTTCCAAAAAACTTTTGAAGTTCATGCTTTTGAAAAAAAAAAGAGTCATCTCTTTGATGCCATCTTGTCTTTTCTGCATATGGAAACTGTATTTCAGTAGAAATAATAAATAGCTCATTCTCACAGAGAAAAATAAACCTTAAAGTTTATTAAAAATCTGGTACAACTTTCCAAGTTAAAATCATCTTCTATTAAATTATACGTAACTATGGAATAGCAATTACATCTCTATTATATTTAAAATTAATTATATATTAATTAATGTCTATTCTATAGATTAAATATGTATTTAATTGAGTCATACACTTACAGTCCTATGGCTCTAGCAATGTTGTGATGACAAGATGCTAAGTGATGAGGTTTGTGTGTGTTTAAGGGCAGAGGCTCCTGGCTGTCAGCAAAGCCACAGCTCCTTGCTCAGGAGCAAAGGGCAGGGTGAGCATCCTTTGATGCAAGTAGCCAATTAGAGCTCCAATAAGGTATTTGAAATTTTACATTTATTTTTTAAATCATTACTTTTATTTTTCAATTACAGTTGACATTCACTGTTACATGAGTTTCAGGTGTACAATATAGTGGTGAGACATTTCTATAACTTCTGAAGTGATCCCCATACATGTAGTGCGCACCTGACACCATGTTATTACAATGTTATGGACTCTATGTCCTATGCTGTACTTTACACATGTTTACTTTCTGATCTGTCCTTTCCTGGCACCAAATGAAGGTTGTTCTGATTCTATTTTATTCCTTAAATAGCTACGCTAAGGTTTAAGGATTGGTGGACACACACCACCTTGGCCTTCTCTGTCTGCCCTGGAGGCCCACGAGCTCCTACCTTCACTTGGGAAGCCATGTTCTGTGCAATGTTGAGCTCCAGTTCCGCGTGCCTCCGCTTCATGTTCTGCAGCTGCTGATCGGCGTCCTGGAGGTAAATCCAAAGCTCGGCCTTCATGTGCTTGATCTCTTCCCAGCCCTGAGTTAAGTTCTGTGCCTGGGCTAGCCTTTGTTCGATCTTGCGAGAACACAGAGGCAAAAGTCAGTGGCAATAGATAGAAACATTATGTCCAATGAATCAGAGATTCAATTCTTCAGCCTGTACACACACACACACACACACACACACACACACACAGTGATACATCTACAAAGAATTATTTCTTTGCTTCAAGAAAAGTAGATTTTCACCCAGCTGGTGTGGCTCAGTGGTTGAGCATCAACCCATGCACCAGGAGGTTACCAGTTCGATTCCCAGTCAGGGCACATGCCCAGGTTGTGGGCCCGATCCCCAGTGGGGGGCATGCAGGAGGCGGCCAATCAATGTTCTCATCAATATTTCCATCTTTCTGTCCCTCTCCCTTCCTCTCTCTCTATAATCAATAAAGAAAAAGTAGATTTTCTTTTTATATTTAGGTTTTCTAAGTACTTCACATGTCTAAGACATGCCCTATATTTTCAATCAGTGTTGTGAGACTTCAAGAAGTTTTAACAATTTACTAGGTCAAAAGTTGCCCTAGTGGTTTTTCACATTGGACATTTCCAACATCTGATTAACTCACGAATTTACTCGTAGAGTTAACTCGAAAAGACTTCCATTGTTCTCTATTGTACATTTGTTGTTACTTCTTATAAAACACTGAGTTATTAATATTTTAAATATATTTTTAGATCTTCTTCGCTGGTTTGTGACACCATATAATGTATTTCAATAAATCATTTCTGTAAAAATATAGAAATTATTGTATTTTCCTAAGAATGTAAAGACAGATTCGGTTTGATAATATAACATAAAAATGAAAAACCTACATTATTTGAAGACATTTTTTGCTTTAGGTGATTTTACTATTCTTTAAATATTTAATCAATTAAAAACCAAAACCAAGTCTTATTTTTCTTTTAAACCTAAGAGTATTAAAGAATTTAAGGCAGCAGTGTAAAACACATGGCCCAGTGCTGCCCTCTGTCTGCTGTGGACAGGTACTGCTAACTCATCACAGCATTTTCCATGCTGCAGCTTCAGAATCCTTCTGAACACCACCCTCAGCCATGGCCAATGGATCAGAACGCTCTTTGCCATCCCTAACACAAAGCATGCACCAGGAACCCCTCTATATTAACTATTACCTAAAGAAAAAGATGAAAAGGAGAAAACAAAACAAATGAGTGGAAAATTAGAAAAAGAGAATGGTAATTAAGGGGAAAAAAAGAAGAAGAAAGAAGTACTAATAATTAGCAGACCAACGGGACTAAATGTTGCAGATCTAATTCAGTGTCTTCAGGCGCAGAGTGTGCTTACTTTTCTGTGACTTAGTTGGAATTCAAATGTCTGTTTACTATAATCACTGTAAGAGCTTTATAGCAAGAACGATTCAAGGGTATATTTTCTTTAAATGTCACATCTAACATTCAAGCAAGAGAACATAATAAAACAGACAAATCCAATGTTGCTTTTAAACGTTTTACCATGTGCTCTGTTTGTTGAATATCTTTTGCTGTGGTTTTCACTGAAGAGTTCGACAAGTCACACATGGAGCAGAGGAGATCCAAGTAGGTCCTCGCCTGCTTCTGCAAAGCTCTGAAGTGTTTGACCTTAAAAGAACACACTTGTCAGAATGGAAGAGACACATGCTATATTTAGACAGCAAATCTTTGTACCCTTTGTAACATTTTGTTGACATTTCAAAAAGAATTATGCTGCATTCAGTATTTACAACCCGTGTTGTAAATGACATGTTAGTAACTCGTAGAAAGAATTAAAACACACTGGCAGGGACCCGTTGTCTATCATTTGCTTCTCATTGTGATCAAGTCTGTATGGTCTGGGGAAAGGTAACACCCAAGAAACTTCTACAATTTTTCCCAGTTCTCTGCTCACATTCTTACTCGTTTTCCATTTCCGAGAAAGAATCTTCACCCTACTCTGGCCTGTTCCTTAGCGTGTTTTCACATGATCTGGAGACATAAAGGAAAAGGTCATGGTGCATTTGTAGCCCTCATTGGAGTTTAGTAAAAATGCAGATGGCCGGGCTCTTGCTTTCTGTGGAAAGTTCGAGAAAGGCATTTCCGGGTGGATCATTAATCTACATACACGAATGTGGAGAAATGTGTTTCTTTGAAGGTAGTCAGATATGCAGGCTCTGTTTTAGATAATGGGTATAAAGCCGTACACGAGATGAAAGCTTTCTTCCCATGGAGCTTATATTCTTAGGAGAGGGACAGGCAGGGATGGGACAGGTGACTGGCTATTGGCTACCGTGGGAGTCAAATGACAAGTGCAGATGGCCTGAGGGAGGGTGGTAGGGGGTAGAGGTTTGGAGAAGTGGTTCTCACTTACTAATTTATTGATAAATTGGGAAGGTGGTATTGACTGCAAGCTGTATCGGATAATGCTGATCTACAGAAACATTAGGTGATTTTCCAAAATCATAGCCAATGATGAAGCCTAAGTTTTTCCTTAGTATCCTTTCCTCAGAATCATGTGGGTTGCTAAACACACCATTCTTGTGCAGAAATCATAAATATGGGTCCATTTCCCATTAAGTCAAAAGCAGCACCTACATTTTTATCCAGTGTACAAACTGACTAGTATTTCCCTTCCAGTTAGTATCTTTATCATCAGTCACCCCCTTATGTCCTCGTGACCCAGAGAAAGTTATCTGCCCCAAACAGCTTTTGGAAATGAGAAGAGGATAAGGTATCAGATTATTAATGTTATAGATATATTTATAAAATTTAATATATCATGAATTTATTCTTTAGAAAGAATAATGACTTAAGATTTATATAGCTGACCTGATTCGAAAAGCACTGGGAGCAGCTTATCGATTGTCAGCGACCAAGCAGTAGCCAAAGATTTTTGCCAACATCAATTTCAAGGGCACATCTGATAGTACCTTTTTCCATTCCCCCCAATTCACACGTCATGCCTTATAAAAGCATATAGCATTCTTAACAGAACTGAGTCAGTGTGTCATCTGGGGGGCACATTATCACTCTATGTGTATTGTTTACCAGGTGGGAGACACGGGGCGCACAACGCATCCTGGGACCTGACCAAGACTCCACCACAGCCCTTCAAAGCCTGACCCAGTCTGACACCATCTGAAGTTGTCATGTTGTCAGCAGGACATTTTCCAGTCTCACATCTGAACGAGCCAACGACTCGAGTCCCACTCAGACCTTCTTTCCGCAGGCATACCTCGGAGAGACTGTCAACGCGGCAAAGTGAGCATTGCAATAAAGCGAACCACACATGTTGGTTTCCTGGTGCACACGCGGGTTTTGTTTACCTGATACTGTAGTCTAAAACGTGAGCAATAGCATTATGTCTTTAAAAACTGTACACACCTTAATTAAAAAGAACTTTATTGCTAAAAAAAAAAAATGCTAATCATCATCTGTCTTCAGTGAGTCATAATCTCTTTGCTGGCAGAGGGTCCACACCTTTGATCTGTAAAGGTGCAATGTCTGCGAAGCCCAGGCGTGAAGCCAACAGAACGAGGTGTGCCTGTGCTGTTACACCCCCAGCAGCCTGCACAGTTTGGCACGTAGTAAATACTTAACACGTTGCCACTGACTGAATGCATCACACAACGCAACACACTTGCAGGAGTCCAGTACCTGCTTCACGGCCTCGGCCCTGCTCAGAGGGGGATGGGGGCTTGGCTTTAAATCTGGCTGGACGGCAGAGAGCCAGGCCTGGCACTGCTGCAGAGTGTCCTGGCGACTCACGTGCCTCTGCAGTTCATGTTCCAAACTCTGGTACACCTGAAACATAGCAATCGTGCCGCAGTTGTGAGAGCTTATTCCTCTACAAACATCACTGGAATCAAGGAAAACATGTCCACACGTCCACTGAAATAGATTTCTCCCCCAGGGCTTCCCCACACATACACACACCGACGAAGTTTTCATATGCTCCAAAAGGTTGCAAAGCACAACGGCCATCCCCGGTTTATAACCTGCCAACCCACACATCACAATATAAATCCTGATTAGGGAAAGAGAACGTGGGCAGTGTTAATGTAACTGTAGAAGTGTGTGAGAATACGTACAATCGTGGAAATAAATGGTCAAACATAAATCAGAGTTTTTGTAGCTTCCCCATTATGGTAGACCAATTGCAGTTTTTGTTTAAGCTAGAAACTGAGTGGAAAAAAAAATACAATGTTGTGAAAAGATGAACACTGTTTCTCTGCCTGAAATGCTTCTGCTTTATGGGTGGGGAGTCATACTGGAACTAAATGATAAACTAGGGGAGGGGAGAGGTTGACACCCTCATTGCATCTTATAAACTATGCTCCAGGAAACAATAATCCAGAATAATCCAAACATTTTTTTTAATCCTCACCTGAGGATATTTTTCTATTTATCTTCTGATAGAGTGGGAGGGAGAGAGAGGGAAAGAAAGGGAGAGAGACAGAAACATGGACGTGAGAGGGACACATCAACTGGCTGCCTCCCTGCTTGACCCCAACCAGGGGTAGGGACGGACTGCACCTAAAGTACATGCCCTTGGCTGGAATTGAACCCATGACTCTTTGGTCCGCGGGCCGATGCTCTACCGCTGAGCCAAACAGGCCAGGGTTAATCCAACCATTTTCTAATATGTCTATTCAATTAATCCTCAACCAGCCAACCAGTTCCCATTTTATTCATAAAGAGTTATTGAGAAACCATTATGTATTTCTTTTAAATCAAGGTGAAATAAACCTATGATATTGCCTGAGCAAACCATTCCATTAAAAAAAAGTAAAGAAAAAAAGAGGATACGAGGTTAGAATGACTTTTCTTTCATTGTTGAGACATTAGATACAGTAATTGAATTCTGTTTTTCTCTGTCATCTGTGAAATTCATTATTTTCATCTGATATTGGGACTATCCCTTATTTATTATCATTACAAGCAAAACTGAAAAAAAATATTTTGTTCTCTATACTTTTTGCAAATTTTAATTATGAGGTTTGACTCTGTTTTAAGAATTTCATCTGCTTTTTAAAAATTTATTTTTAAATTATTTGTTTCTTTAAAACATTTACCAGTGTTTCTTAAAACATGTAGCTGTACCCGTAATGCACGGAAGATGCCCGCTACCAAGTCAGTGTTCAGTGAATCTCCGCTGAATGAGTGAATGAATGAGCTCACCAGAAAGCTCCGTGCTGTGGGTTTTTTTTCTTGTCTCACCCTATTTTCCTGCTTTGTCATCATCTACAATTATTTGTTAGATCACTTTATTCTCCTTTTTAGTTCACTTTTTGAAGGTGAATTCCCAAGTCTAGGGAGTCAACTAATGTCATCCAGCATTTTATTATTATTATCATGATGACGAACACAGACCATTCTCCTCATTTGTATTTCTCCAGTTCTTACCCGCTAGCCCCGTAACAAAAATACATGGACTTTTTGCATTATCATTTAAAAATTCTTGAATAATAAAAGGCAATTCATTGGTTGTACTTAATTTTTTAAAGTATATTTTTATTGAATTTATTGGGGTTACCTTGGTTAATTAAATAGGTTTCAAGTGTACAATTTTGTAATACGTCATCTCTATATTATATTATGTGTTCACTACCTGGAGTCTAGTCTCCTTTTGCCACTATTTATCCCTCCTTTGCCTTTTTTTTTTTTGCTTAATCTCTTTACTTATTTCTCCCAGCCCCCAACCTCTTCCCTGACAGCTGTCAGTCTGTTCTCTGTCTCTATGAGTCTGTTTCTATTTTGTTTGATTGTTTATTTTATTCACTATATTCTGCATATGAGTGAAATGATATGGTATTTGTCTTCCTCTGACTGGCTTATTTCACTTAGCATAAAACCCTCTATGTCCATACCAGATGCAGAGTTCAAAACAATGTTTATAAGGATGCTCAAGGACCTTAGAGGAAGAATAGATGATCTCATTGAGAATTTAAGCAGATAGTAAGTCCTAAAAAGAACATAGAAACCATAAAAAAGAACCAGTCATAAGTGAAGAATACAATATCTGAAATGAAGAATACACTAGGAGGAATCAACAGCAGGTTGGATGCAGAAGAGGATCAAATCAGTGATTTAGAAGACAGGATAACAGAAAACACCCAAACAGAGCAACCAAAAAAAAAAAAAAAAAAAGAATAAAAAAAAATGAGGAAAGTCTAAGGGACATCTGGGACAAAATCAAGCATAACAGCATTCACATCATAGGGGTATCAGAGGAGAAGAGAGACAGCAAGGGATAGAGAACCTGTTTGAAGATAGAAGGTTGAAAACGTCCCTAGGCTGTAGTACTTAAGTTTTGTTAAACAATCTTTTCTATCTTAGATTTATTTCTATACAATTGGGAATTTCATTACACCCATTACAGTATAACTCTAAATTGGTACTTATTCTTTTTATCAATTTCTATATGAACATATAGAAATAGTAAATTAGAATACAACTTAAGCTGCATAAAGTTAAAAAATAATTATTCTGGAAATTACAGAATAAACTTATTTTGGTGCTATAGAATGAAAGACAAATTAGAAAAAAAATATTGGTGATGTGAAAATAAAAACAAACCAAAAATTTAAATAAAAATTATATTAATTTATAGAATAAAGAGATTGGCTAAAACCATATGTCTGCAATTCACTGCTTTGTCACATAGAGACTGAGATCTATGTTCCTGTCTGGACATACACCAAAACTACCCCAAAGACTGAAGCATCAGAACTATTTTTACAAACCTCTAGATTGGACAGGCTTTCCCCTTGAGGCATAGTCATTCTGGACACGCCAGTGGTACTCACCCTCTGGGCCGTGCTGCAGATCGCCGAGTAACTGTCCTTGGTGCCCTGCAGGTGCGCTTGCACGTTTTGTCTGAGTTTCACTTGGAGGTGTTCCGCACACTGGCTGATCAAGTTGTCACCTTTACTTTTCAGGTTGTTCAAACGGTCTTCAAAACCAGCAATTTCTTCCATCATTGCCTACGAAAAGGAAACAGTTCTCATAATTCCATTTTTAGTCTTTCAATAACCTATTTATTAAACAGGAAGTTTAAGATTAAAATTTCACTGTTTAATAATATTCTTGAAAGAGTTTTGCAATTTATCTTGGTTACTATATAGCAAATGGAAAAAAAAAAGTATGTTTCAGGAATATTCTGATAGGAAGAGTTAATGAATTTAATAGATTAAGTTACATAGGGATGATGAAGTAACCTGTAAGATTAGAGTGAGTTCATGGCTGAACTCAGCTAGAGAGATATGTGATGCATCATATTATTATCAGAGAAAGGATTTTATAAAACTTTTCAGCTCTATAAATTATAATTCTGGTATAGTTTATATATAAAGTAATCTAATTACTATTTAATTTACTAATATCTAGTTTATCTAATAATATAACCTGATTTATGTAATAACCTAACGTCTAATGATTAATTTATATAATGTCTAATTTACATCAAATAATATTTATATTAATAAAAATAACATTTACCATTTACCAGTTATTAGGTACTTGCTATAGTCCAGGAAGCATATATGCCTTGAGAAATATCTACTATTATCATTGTTTTACAGATGAGGAGACTGATGCACAGGGAGGTTATGTAACACACTCAAGATCACACGACTAGGAAATGGCAGAGCCCCAGGCTTTGGACCTGCTCTGTCTGACTTCAGCTCATACACACCCTTGCCCCCACGTGCGTTCGCTAGTGAGCATTCTCACAGATCACATAGAGGAGAGGAACCAACTGTTTCAAATCTAGTTTTAATTTCCTTACTGCTATGCAATGCTCACGACAAATGACACATTCCGGCACAAGGTTTCCTGGGTTGACACATTTATATATCTAAGGGAAACCTAGCGGTCCCCCAGCAGCCTGGGGCCTACCACTTTTTCTGATGGTGCTGTGTTAATGGTTATTATATACACCATATGAAAAGAACCATTCTGTCTTCGAGTTGGAGTCACTACATCATGAGGTTATTCAGGGTATTTTGTCGGTGCCTAATAGAATATATCATGTCATTAGTTTTCTATTCATAGTTGCTAAATAAAATTTTCTCTTGTAGACAGGAATCCTGAAGCCCAGAGAAGTAATGGCTTTCCTAAGACACAGTACTAGAATATGACTACATCATGACTAAAATTCAGTTTCTTATTAAGTTCAGGAAGATTGCTCCATGAAATTGTGACCATATGACATCTGTCATTTAGTACATATAAGTACTAAAAATACATATTAATAAAGAAAAGAACACCTCAGATCAATACCATAATTTGTGCTTTACAAAATGTTTTCACAGACATGATCTCCTGTGCTGCCCACAACAGCTATGTGAGGGGCTGCTTATTATCACCCGTTACAGAAGAGAAGGAGAAGGATCAGAACTGTGCACCTGAAACTTGTATAATTTGGTGAACTAGTGTCACTCCAGTAAATTCAATAAAAAGGAAAAAAAGAAAAAGAAAAAAGGAGCACTCACAGAGAGGCTAACTTTTCCCAGCTCAGGAGAGAATCTGGCTGGAATCCAGACTTCCTGATTCCTATTTCTGTATCCTATCTTCGGCTGTACTTTTCTAAGTTAAAGATAATCTCCTTGTAAATTATTCCACAGAGATTAAATTCTGCAATAAGAAACTATTAGCTGGGGAAATAATGCTACAATGTGTTCAGAGTTGAATGCCAGGATTCAACTAGCATTGATTCACTTAAATATTGAATTGAACTGTTCCAATTAGCACACACACACACACACACACACACACACGGGCAAGGTTGTGAAAGCTGTCCTGTATTCTTCAGCTCTTCAGAGACCAGACGTACCTTGTGGTGGGCCAGTTGCTGGGTGATTGTCTCCAGGCTGCTGGCCTCCATGAGGTCGGGCGCCACCAGCCTGCCCGACATCTGCAGCAGCCACTTTTCCACTTCCTGGAGCTCACTGTTGTAATCCTCGTGGTCTTTGACCTTCATCTCGAGACTGTGAACATGCTCCTGAGAAGCCAGGCGCCCCATTAGAGGTGACTTTCAAGCAAAAACCTACTCAAAATGATTTTATATTTTGAAAAACCCAGTGCAACTCATTGGGTAGGCAGGGTTACATTTATCACAAAATTACTAGGATCAGAAAAAGCAAACAAACAGAGAAAAAGTATTTATGCCAACTGAATAAAAGGAAAAATACTGACCCATTCCAGCCCCTCAATTCTTCTGACAGAGAAAAAGGAGTCAGGACCCTGTTTTTAGCAAATAAACACATTCTGTATTGAATTTCTGATATCGCCTTACCTGTCCTGCACTGCAGAGGGCCTGGTAATCACTTTGAAGCTTATCTATCTTGTCCTTCAAAGTAACATCCTGCACCAGTTCCAGAAGAGAGTCACCTTTCTCTCTCACTGATTTTACTGACGGTTCATGGGACAGCACGGTTTGTTGAAGTGACTTGAATTACAAAGAAAAAAAAAAAGAGAGAGTCGGCTCATCTGTGTGATCAAGGTGAATATACCAATATGCCTGTGACCTGAAACCTACTTTATAAATGTATACATGCAAAACATTAAAGAAAAAAGTTATTTTTGGCTAATGTAGTTTTTAAACAGAGAGTAACACACCATCACGTGGAGAAGGAAATACAGAAAGAATTGCATTTGGCTAAATCTAACGTAGTTTCTGTTTCCAGCTTCCACCCCATTCCTTTCAGCAGAGAAGAAGCTCCACGCAGAATGAGGCACTATCTTTTTAGTTTGAGCTCTTGAAGTTAACTGCAGCTTGAGGCACATGTGAAGTCAGGGAGACAAATTCCAGCCTCAACACTGCTGTCCAGGCTCACGGCACTGTTTAAACATATCAAGAGCTCCGTGGTTCAATGATGCGCTCTCAGACTTGGTAGGAAAGCCAGGCATGGGAATGAATAGACATTGGTTGGAGAGGAAAAAGCTTCCGACAGGGAAAGCTTTGAGGTAAGTCATCACACAATTCACAGAGACTCTCGTTTACTCATTCAGGTCAAATTTAAAACACAAATGATTCCATATATAAACTCCCATAATTGTCTCAAAACTCTGAACAGGTGATTTGTCTCTATATGCTGAATAGCTAGCTCTATTCACACCACCATTTATTCTTTGAAAAATTAATTTCTAAGATGTTTAGCTATAGCTGATCAGTTAGAATTTATTTTCTTACAAATATGGTATCTCATTTTAAATTAACTGTAGGTCAGCTTATAGGCCTTGGGAACCCAGAGTTGAAGGGATTACTCTACATGAAACAGATAAAAGAGGGGTGAGACCCTGATGCCAGGAAGACTTATCTGGAGGACCCCTCTACCTGGATCACACTGTGAGAATAGCTCTCCGTTTATTGATGCAATCTTGGAAGATCAGGCAAATTTAATTCCCGGATGGACGTATAACTTTGATATAGTGTATCTAGCCAGATAAATTGACATCACTCACCCCAGTAGAATAGACATGTTCTGGGTGTTTTCCACCGCCCACTAGGGGACACACCAGGAATCCTCCCCCTCCCACTCAGTCCCCAGATGCCCCTCCTGCATCTGTCAGTTAGTAACAACACACTACCTTGTACTTAGATAACTGAGCTTTTTTCTCGTATAATTCCATTTTGGGGTCTTCAGGAACGCAGAGGAGTTCTTGGTATTCTGCTATCCACTGAGTGAGTGCTTTATATTTATCGGAGAACTCCTTTGCTAACTGGAAGCCTTTTTCCAGAGTCATGTGCTCTTTGCGAACGGTGCTGGTCAGCTCCTTCAGCTGCTCCACGTGGCCGCGGATCTCGTTTCTTAGAGCGTCTGCCTCGCTGTCTTCCAAGAACGCCAGAGCCCTCTCTCCCTTCTCTCGGGCCGATTTCAGCAAGCCGTGGCCTTTCTCCATGTCTTTCAGCAAACCCTGCGGAAGACAGTGAGTAGGAAACAAATACTGAGTTAATCTTATTTCTTCTTTCCTTTTAAGGAAAAGACAAAGCCCATTCTCAAGTCCACTGTTGCCCCTTAAAGGACATTTTTTAAGTTTATAACCAGCTTTGACCCACCAGGAATCAGGAATCCTCTTTTATTTGCATCAATATGGGTTTTAAAATGTCTTGATCTATAGATCATTTCCAAATTAATGCCTTGAGACAGAACTTCGTGTTTCTCTCGTCCTCGGCAATGTTCCTCAACATCTGAGTTAACACTGTTGATGCATGGTGCCATCAACTTAAGATAACATTTTTGTCTGGATTTTTCTGTGTTAAACTGCAATTTCATTAAGTATTTCATGAGCAGTCATGTCTAAGTCATTCAGCTGAGATCACATCACCAATGAATGAAAGTCTACTTTTGGCCTTAAAGAGATAAGAACTTACTATGTAAGCGAGATGACGAGCCAGGGACCACCCATCACGGGGCAGAGATGAGCACCTGCCTCCCCATAGCTCCCCGGGAGAGCGGAGCAGCTCCGGGAAAGCAGAAAGGTTGGGAGACAAGTCTGACATGGCCGTGCCTACCTCCAGCGTCTTCATTTTTTTCCCCATCATTGCTTTATCGACTTTATCAATTTTGGCAGCCACATTCTTGAAGTTTTTATGAGTAGAGCTGTACCAGTGAGAATAGGCATGTAGGGATGACTCAGCTTCCTCCAAACTCTGGATCTCTTCCTCCAGGAAGTTTATTTGTTCCTTTGAAAGAAAGAAACAAAATTGAACAGTGAATTAAAGACCTGTGCCGGTGCCTTTTGTGATGAATAGGCATCTTCACTGGGAGGAAGTGGGTGACAGGAAGGACATTTGGGCTTGTGAAGGGAGCCGGTCTGCACTGAGCAGCTGGCCCTCTCACCAGCACTTGGAGAAGAAGCGCCTGGTAGCGGGACGTCAGCTGGGTGGCCTGGCAGCTCATCCGGCTGCTCACGTGGCGTTCGTCCAGGATCTCCTGCGCTCTGGCTCCCACTTCCTCGACTTCGTCTCTGTACGTGGTGACTTCCTCGTGCCACTTCTGGAATGGCACAAATATTGCAAGGAAAGCTTTACTCTTAGGCATTGTTGAGTAAGACAAATAGATATATATCTTAATAGAAAAGGATTCCAGTGTATGTCTAGAATACATTTATTCTGAGATACAATTTTGAAAATGTCCTATTTAACCTTCATAAAAAATTGTATTACAACAATGTGATAAAAACTATAGACTCTTGATTTGGGTGCTTTTCTGTATATAGTACACTTCAGTTGAAAAACATAAAATTTTATATATTAATAGATACAACTGTATTAATAGGAAATGATTCTACTATATGTTTAGAATATATTTATTCTGAGATATAATTTTGAAAATGTCACGTATAACCTTCATGAAAAATACAATAACATGATGAAAGCTATACTCTCTGAGTTTGAGTACTTCTCTGTATATATTACACTTCCATTCAAAATTTCTAAAGCAGAGTGGCATACATTTTTATATTTTCTGTTGATAGATTTTAAACTAGATGAATAAAAAAATTCTGAAGGCCTAAGCATTATTTTGATCATGTGTACCAAATTTGCATAAAAATCAGAATAAAACTAAATACCAAGTATCATATTATTAGACTATATTGGAACAATTTCAAATCAGAACCGTAAACTTAAATGATTGCAATACCAGCATTAATGTATCTTTACAAAGCACAGTAATAGGGTCTAGGAAGAAAATATAAAATATTTTATTAAATTATATTTTATTAAAGACTAATTCAGGATTCTATTCCTAATTGCTGTTAGAATGCTCCATGGTAATTTATGTTAACTTTCTTTTCAAACAGAAGAAGGTTTTGCAAAATCTAAACCTTGGGGGAAAAAAATTAATAAATTCTTAATAAAACAAACTATGCAAGGCAACTGCTACTTTGACCAAGACAGGAATTTGCACGGATTTACCTTCATCTGATGTAATTGTGTCTCCTTGGCTGCCCGGTTAGACTGACGTCCAGTCCTGAGACTCACTTTCTCCTCCAGCGTTTTCAGCCATTCGTCTACTTGCTGAAACTTCTGTTCCATCAGTCTCAGTTTGTTGACTACATTATTGAACTGAGTTCGGGTCTCGGACAGCCTCTGCTGGTAAGCCTGCCAGTCCTGCCGGAGAGACTCCAGGGCCCGGTCCTCCGTCTGGGGGATGCCCGACGGTATCACTTCCTCTCTGGTGTGCAGCACGGAGTTCAACAGCGCTTGCCCCTCAGCGCAGCGAACCTGCAGCTCCTGCAGGGAAAGGCACGGCTGGCACACCTCAGTCCTATGCACACCTGCACAGGTTGTCATGTCTCACCTGAGCCAACTGGGCCACCTTGAACTTCACCTTACAACAGAATGATTTCATTCCATCTTATATAAAACCACATGTACCTAACACTAAATGTTATTGCCCAAGTCAGGAGAAAGATTTGCAAACATTTCCTACTAAAATAATCGAAACACACGCATGCACACACAAAAGACACACACATAGGAATGTTTGGCTCAGTCATCTTAGAAACAGTTTTTGAAATTTGACTTTTCAGTTTTTAGGCGAAAACACTTGTGATTAAAAGAATAACTGAGGCCTTTTACGGCTCACCATCTGTTTCAAGGGCCTGAGGCTTCTTGCTTTGACATTGAATGAAGTCGGTGCTATACTTCTGGTGGCGGAAGGAACAACGGGCCCTCTTTTTCCTAAGAAGGGACACTTTGCCAGAGCCGTGCTCCAGGGATAGGGTTGGCCAGGAAAAGTTGGCCCAGAGGGTAATGGGGCATCCAAACCTGGGAGGTTGAATTGTCGCACCTGCCAACCGGATGCTCCCAGGCGCAAATATATTTTCCCCACCAAAGCATAAACCTCAAAGATTTACCCTACAAGTTCAGTATGAACCAACTCGTGAAGAGCATCAAGTATAATTTACAGAAAGAAAAGCTCATGTCTTTAAAGATATTGGCAAAACAATTTTATATACTTGCATTTCTAATGTTAGAAGGATCAACACTGACACTTGATCTGACCAACTACAACCGAAAGGGGCCACGTGAAAACCAGCCAGTGTGTTAACAGGGCCAACACATTCAGTCAAAATACGCATTGTAAAAAGATTTAATATCAGTTCCCACCATTTGAAATTGCTGATATTTGACTATTCTTCCCTATAAAAGTAGTATTCGCACATGGTACAAACTAATGGATACATTCTTCCTTAGCTATGAGGTCACTTCAAGAATGCTGTAATGTGAACACGTAAATGGAAGAGAACAGTATATATGATAAAATATTAATCAAAACGGCCACAAATGCAGAACTTGTATTCCAAAGTTCTTAAAATGTTGTTAAAGTTAATTTTGTACTTTTAATCTCCTTCCTGAATTCAGGAGGTGGCAAACTTTCTCTGGAAGGGGCTGGGTAGTAAATCTCCTGGGCTGTGGGGGCCATATAGTCTCTGCCATCGTCGCTCTGAGGTAGAACATAGACGGTGCGTAAATGAGTGAGTGTGGCTGTGTTCCAGTAAAACTTATTTTAAATACAGGCATGAGGTTCTGGGCTATCATCTACTGATCTTCACCTTAAGTTATTAATCTTCCCACTGTATCATCCTTTCCCTATTTTATAACTATTTTTGCTATCATACAAGTTACCACTGTGTTATCTAAATTTTTCTGTGTCCCATATTTTAAGTATTCATCCTGAAGGGAAGATATGGTTCAATAGTTTAGACATCTGTATGATGTAATGACCTTCAGTGTACAGAAAACGGTTTGTGAGTGTGGTCCACACTGCTGGCTGAGCCCCACACCAGATCCAGAAGACGGTCTGCTGGGCAGCGGAACATGACAATTCTCCACCACCTCTTTCTGCCACTATCACCTTGTCTCCTTTTTCACATTTGTGATGACGCAAAACAAGACAATGAAAGAATGAATGCATGGCAACACGAGAAGTTGGAGTTGGGTTTGGGCCACACTACTATTGACTGAAGTGAAACATTTTCTCCTGACCGGAACAAGAGAAACATCTGCTGGTGACGAGGAACTTGTTGGCCCAGGTCCCACACAGAAGCCCAGAGAGCTCAGCATTTGCTTTTGCCAAGAGTGTCTGGAGTGAAGTACTGAGAGAGGTTATTCAGCAAAAACAAAGTCAGCTCCACTAAAATAAATTACGACAGCCCAACCTGGCAGACCAGAGTATCCTACTACTTTAAAACAGAATGGAGGCAGTCTTGACCTAAATTAACGAAAGTATGGCCCTTCCAACTTCTACTATACATTTGTTTCATGAATGAAGCATCATTTAAATTAACTGTTTCCCCATCTCACATAATCCTTTCTCATAAACATCTCTGTGGAGAAAATGAGCTAACAAAGTTCTTTCTGGCCTGAAGTCACCCTGTCAGGTCCCACCATGGATGAGCGTCTAAACTTCCTAACCTCAACCTTGTGCTCCCACGATGATCCCTAAGACCTATTGGAATAGCCAGGCATTTTATATGCCAGTGATAACCATCTCAGCCCCTGCCTTTTCCATCTGTGCAAGCTGTGGGAACTTCATGCCTAATCCTGAACCAATTCTGAAGAGGGCTGACAGCAAGCCAGTAAGTTCCAACACACGGCTGATGGGATGTGGAGTTGTCTCACTGGCCTTTCCTCATTCTCCACTGTGTATGCTTGGCAGCCCCTCTTGAGACACTCCCAACCCCTACCTGGCTCTCTAGGTAAGATTCAAGGCCTCTCTGACACTCCCATAAGATCCCTTGCATTAGTTTATTATTGTTCTTATCATTTTGTTTTTAATGATCTACCAATGAGTCTGTACTTCTCATTAGATTGCAGTTCCTTGAAGGCAGGAATACTATTTTAAAAATTTTTACCTGCAGTAGCTAGCCAAGTGTCTGTATTGTATTAGACATTCAACAAATGCTGAATGGTAATTAACATGGTTAGGACCCCTTTCCCACTAGGTCTGCCATCTCGGCCCGAATCACAGCCTGTTGGCTGGGCACCAGCTCTTTCTCTAGCTCCTCTAATTTCTTATTCTACGACTCTGACCTTGGACCTACACCCTCACAGATGGAGGTCAGGGTTGAAACCAGATGGCCCATGATGGGGCCACCAGTTTGATTTTAAGAAGTGTCACATTCTATTTTTACGGATGCTATATCTCATGTCCCAATGCATCATTTAAGGAGCAATGGGCAGGTGGCTCGCCAACACCATAAATTAGACCACTAGGCATTCCTGCCAGAGGCCACCATCACAGCTGAACAAGACCTCAAGCTGCGGTCTTGCTGGGGTTAAATTACCTACTAAATGATCTCGACTAGCATATTCTACTGAGGTCCCAGGACGCTCTAGATCAGACCTGACTAGAGTTCTATTTAATATGTATCAGCCACATATAGGATTCAAGGTCATGTTAACTTCTCATTGCTTAAAAAATAATTCCATATTCAGAAAGAAAAGTGATTTGTGGTAAGATAAAACAAACTTTACCTGAAGATCCCGCAGCGCGGTTTCATGAGTGTGGGTATCACCTTCAAGAACTGAGTATCGCTCCAGCTTTTCTCGTTCTTGCCCCAGCCAAGCTTCAAATGCCTTGAGGTCTCTCTGATACTCTTGGTGCAGGCGGACTAGTTTTTCAGACTTCATTACTGCTTCCTATTATTAGCATTTAAGATGAGTAAGATAGGAATACAAGACTGCATGCAGTTTCAATGTACTGTAAGAATTCTCTGTTGGAATTTTAGAAAAGCATGATTATTAAATCACTGGAATATGGTTTCCTAGAAGAATGAAGTTTCAAGATTTACGTAGAAATAGAAAAAAAAATTAGGATTAAAATAAGTTTTAAAGATATTGTGTTGAATTAACTTCCTGATCTCTGAATTCCTTGTCAAGTGGAACATCAACATGCCAAAAAAAAAGAATTAACTTTACTTGTCATAAAAATACATGTTTGCTTAGGAAGAAAACTGAAATTCTTAAGTGTGAATCTGGACTCACTGTGGATTAGTTTTCCATGTACTTTGTCTAATAAAGTAGGATGTGCTTTGAAAAGTTGCTTTTATCTGTGAGGCCTAAATGAAGAATATTATTGATACAGATCTCCTGCTTTAGAAAACTCTCAGTACCAGCCACACTAAGGCACTTACAAACCTTCATTATAATGCTGATAGAAAATTTTCTTAACTTGTAAACTTCTAGGAATTCTTAGCTGAGAAATATTTTCTTTCAGTAATTTTCATGTACTAACATTATTTGAAAGTTTTCATTCGGTTTTGCCAGTGGTTTATTTAAAGTATTAAAATTTATTTTGCTGTATGCTCTATCATTTTCTTCTATCTGCTTCCACAGATCTGTCATTCCTAAAAATAAATGAGTCTTTAAGCATGCACAGTAAACATTCCTACTTCAGTGAGCGAATTGACACGGAACACGGTTAGCTGTACCTTGGCCCTCTCCTTGATGGCTCTGTATCGTTCCTGCAGATCCTGGAATTCTAACTGGGTGACATAGTGCTCCGTCATGCCAGTCCCTTTGATTTCGATGGTTTCCAGCAAGCTGCTGTGACTCAGCACTTCTTCATTTAATAACTAGAGAACATTTAAAAAATAATAAATGAGTTACCACATATACCATCATATCAGTGATACTGATCATATTAAGATATTTTAGCTGTATAGTTGACAAGTGATCTCAGGTTATCTATTTGTAGATAGATAGACAGATAGACAGATAGACAGAAAGATAGATGATAGATGGATCCATACATATTTCTATATAAGGGTGTGTGTGCGTTTTATTGTAGGAATACTACTATCAATTTAAAAAAATTTAGGAACATATTCCCAATATTTATCAATGTATCTATTTAAAAATCTTTACATGTAGTACTGTACTAATATGAGCAATATGAAAAATGCACAAAAGTCAAAATACAAAAAGATGTGGTAAAAAGGAAGCATTTTTACTTCCTAATGATGAGTAGGCTAAAGATATTACAAGTTGCCAAATTTTAAATGGTCTGTATCATAAAACATTGGTCACTGAGGTATTCCTGGAAGAGAAAATTTTCACTCACATAATGAAATAATCACAAGCAAAAGTCTAGCTTCAGCCCGGACGGTGTGGCTCCGTGGATTGAGCATCGTCCCATGGACTGAGAGGTCCTGGTTCGATTCCCAGTCAGGGCACATGCCCAGGCTGCAGGCTCGATCTCCAGTAGGGGGCGTGCAGGAGGCAGCTGATGAATGTTTCTCTCTCCCATGGATGTTTCTATCTCTCTCTCCCTTCCCCTCTCTCTAAAAAATCAATAAAAACATAATTTTGAAAAAAAGTCTAGCTTCAGAAGCCATTTGAAATGATGGCACAAGCCCCAAATAGTTTTCTTCTGTGCAAAGCCCTATCTCATCCTGTGGTACCGCCCGGGTGACCACATGTTGCATGACTGGCGTTCCGGAGAACCGGTCACCAGTGGAAACCAGCTCCCACCTTGGCTGTCCCGAGAGCAGCGGTCTTGTCCCGCAGCTCCGCGCACTGCCTCTCCGACTCGTTCAGGCTGGCTTCCACGCTGTCCATCCAGCCGGAGAACTGCCGGACGTCATCCTGGTAGCTTGTCCACTTGGAGAGAGCCCCTTCGAGCTGACTGGAAGGTGTTTGAAAGGACCACAGTCTGTACCGAGAAGCCGGGTGTGTGCGGCCCATGCCCTCCACCCGCAGGAAGCGCACACAGAGGTCAGGAAGGGGTAGGCTTGGGGTGGCTCGTCAAATCTGGGTCCCCCCAAGCATCGCTTCAGGGGGCCAGAGACAGTGAAGTCCAGGACAAGAGGCAGAAACTGGGACCGGATATAAAGCTTGGAGTCCGTCATCAGGTCACAGGAGACCCTGGGAGAGACTTTAGGGCAAAATCGGGAGAGATGCCCTGAGTGAGGCTTTTCTGGAGCCCGCAAGACTCTGGGCAGGGACAGGATCAGTCCCAACTCCCTCAGTGTGAGCAGGGCGTTCAGAGGAGAGGGAGGAAGGAATTAATAAAAGAAGGAAGAACCCAGCAAGAACAAGTGTGGCAACGACCTTACATGAGATTCAAAATCAGAGAATTACAGTGGAAAAATAGGGTAACAGTTCCTGAATTGGTCTAATTATTAAAACCTGATTATCGCTCTTACAGATAAATTACGTACTTCCTTCTCACAACACGGAGGTTATGTTTTTAACTCCCTTGATCATCTGTGCCTCATTTTACTGCCATGCTCTGTAGTGACACTGCGCTCCACCAGGTACCTGGGATCACACCGTGGCAGCAAAGGACAAGGGACTTACTGCTGGCTCCGTGCCCTCTGGGCCTGAGGGCACGCTCTGCTCCCTGTGCTCTCAGTTCAGGGCTATATAGGTAAGAAGGTTCTGGGATTGTTGCCCCTGGCGGCAGCCTGCAACTGCCCTCCTGACTTCTGGGAGTTTATTTACAAATTCTCCAGCTGCCCTGCTCTTGGGCGGGGTCACTCCCAGACACACGATCTACTCTGGCTCCCAGGACTGCCCGGCAGGATTCAGGATTCAGTTCCAGCTGCCCACATGCCCTTTATTGGCTACCTGCCCCCTGTCCTCCTCTCCCTTTCCCACCCTCTACTGGTGTTTCCTGCCGTGATCTCCCAAGGAAACGATTTGGTTTTAACGAATATATCTTTACAGGATGAAACATTTGTCTATCTTTGACTTTTTAGCAGTGACAACAATAAGCTAAACATGTAGTTATAGTACACAAGGCACAGTATTGCAAATAGCCTAAATGCAAGATTGTACCTGCCAGTTTCTTTTGTTCTAATAAGAAAAAAGAAAAGGGAGGGAGGGAGCGAGGGAGCCAGCCTGCCCCAGGAACAGAGTGCTACTGAGTGATTACACGGATCTTTCAGCAAAGGCTTTGCAGTAGTGGGCTTTAGTTTCTCTGACCTTTTGCAACGGATCCCTGCAGACAAAAGGGAAGCCCACATGTCCTTCACACTCTGCAGCTGCTGCTGGACAGCAGGGATGCCTTCCGGAGCAGTGCTCTGGAGGACGGATTCCCCTCTGGTCACTATCATTTTCATCTGGATCTCTTTTTCCTGTTTCACTGATAATAGAGCCTGAAAAAGCAAATAGGAAGTCCTTTATCAAGTGCATGTTGTACATTTCTGGCCTTCAAAATTTCAGAGCTCCTGAAGATTGGAGAATGATAAGCAATTGTGTTGAGCCTTGGGTCTCTCAGGCTGATCAGGTGAAGGGTGGGAGAGTCACCTGCTGCTGGGTGCCAATAACCAATCACATGTCACCCTCTGGTCTCCAAGTGGCCTTGGCTTTGCAGGTCTTGATTCTTCTCTGGATAATCCCTTCTATCCATTGAAGTTTTATTTTACTGGTTTTTAATACAATAAAAATAAACTACAGTAGAACTTATGAATTCTCAAGAGTCACAGGATGGAGAATTTTACAAATGTTAAGGCCTCTAGCCCAAGAAACAAAGAACTGTAATTTATTTTATATATTATTAATTTATATATTTCAAGTTCTTCATAAGCATTAACCTTCTTCTATTTAAGAAGGAAGTTTGACAAAATGAAAGATAAAATGATCATATAAATAGATGCTGAAAAAGACTTCAACAAAATCCAGCACCCATTTCTGATAAACACACTCAGCAATGTGGGAATAGAAGGATCATATCTTGACATAACGAAGGCCATATATGAAAAACGTACAGCCAACATCATACTCAATGGGCAAAAACTAAAAGCATTTCCTTTACGAACAGGAACGAGACAGTAATGTCCACTTTCGCCATGTCTCCAATTAGACATGAAGAAAACATAAAAGGGATGCAAATTGGAAAAGAGGAAGTGAAACCGTCATTATCTGCAGATGACATGATATTGTACATAGAAAACCCTAAAGACTCCATCAAAAATCTACTAGATTTAATAAATGAGTTTGGCAAAGTAGCAGGATACAAAATTAACATCAATAAATCGATGGCATTCTTATACAGCAACAATGAACTCATAGAAAGAGAAACTAAAAAAAAATCCCATTTGCCATTGAGGCAAAAAAAATTACGATACTTAGGAATCAACTCAACCAAAGAAGTAAAGGACCTATTTGCAGAAAACTACATACAGGTCATTGAAAAAAAAGAAATAGAGGAAGATATAAAAAAGTGGAAGCATATACCTTGTTCATGGATTGGAAGAATTAATATCATTAAAAATGTCCATACAACACAAAGCAATCTATAGATTCAGTGCAATCCTCATCAAAATACCAATGACATATTTCACAGAACTAGAACAAATACTTCAAAAGTTTATACAGAACCAAAAAAGACCCCGAATAGCCACAGCAATCTTGAAAAAGAAGAACAAAGTAGGAGGGATCACGATACTGGATATCAGGTTATACTACAAAGCCAATGTAATCAAAATAGCCTGTTACTGGCACAAGAACAGGCATATAGATCAATGAAACAGAACAAAGAACCCAGAAATTGACCCAAGACATTATGCTCAATTAATATTGACAAAGGTGGCAAGAACATACAGTGGAGTTAAGACAGCCTCTTCAATAAATGGTGTTGGGAAAATTGGACAGCTATATGCAAAAAAATTAAACTAGACCACCAACTTACACCATACATAAGAATAAACTCAAAATGGATAAAAGACTTAAATGTGAATTGTGAATCCATAAAAATCTTGGAAGAAAATGTAGGCAACAAAATTTCAGACATCACACGCAGAAATCACTTATATAACGTCTAAGGCAAGAGAAACAAAAGAAAAAATGAACACATGGGACTACGTCAAACTAAAAAGCTTCTGCATAGCAAAAGAAACAAGCATCAAAATTGAAAGGGAACCCACTATATGGGAGAGTATAATTGCCAATGATACATCAGATAAGGAGTTAACTTCCAAAATATATAGAGTACTCACACAACTCAACAAAAGGAAGACAAAGACCCCAATAAAAAATGGGCAGAGGACCTAAATAGACACCTCTCCAAACAGGATATACAAATGACAAAGAGACATATGAAAAAAATGCTCAACGTCACTATCAGAGAGATGCAAATTAAAACAACAATGAGGTATCACCTCATACCTGCCAGAATGGTTGCCATCAACAAGTCATCAAACAAGTGCTGGCGAAGGTGTGGAGAAAAGGGGACTTTAGTACACTGCTGGTGGGAATGCAGACTGGTGCAGCCACTGTGGAAAACAATGTGGTGTTTCCTCAAAAAATTAAGAATTGAACTGCCATTTGACCCAGTGATCCCACTTCTAGAAATATATCCTAAGAAGCCTGAAACACCAATCAGAAAGAATATATGCACCCCTATGTTCATAGTAGCACTATTTACAATCGCTAAGATCTGGAAACAACCCAAGTGTCCAGCAATAGATGAGTGGATAAAAAAGCTGTGGTACATTTACACAATGGAATACTATGCAGCTGTAAGAAAGAAAGATCTCTTATCCTTTGAGACGACATGGAGGGACTTGGAGAGTATTATCCTAAGCGAAACAAGCCAATCAGAGAAAGACAAATATGATATGATCTCACTTATTTGTGGAATATAATAAACAAAACAAGCTGATGAACAAAATAGACCCAGAGAAATCGGGGACAGAGACATAAGACATATAGAGTACCCCAGAGACATAGGGTACAGACTGACAAACCTCAGAAGAGGGGGCTTGGGGGGAGGGAAGAGATAAACCACAGAACTTATATGCATGTATGTGTAAACAAGGACATAGACAATAATGCTGGGAGGGGGTGGGATTGAAAAAGGAGAAACATCTGTAACAGAACAAAAAACAAAAACAAAAAAGAAGGAGGTTTGAATCAAAGCTACAAAACTGGTGTTTTCACCTAAAAGGCCAAGCTCCCCGTCTCTCCCTAATCTGGACCTGCCAAGCTCTACAGAGTCAGCTTAAGCCACCAGGAAGGAACTGCTGGTAGATCTCACACACCATGCTGTTTGTTTACTCTGGCTTTTGCTCATGTGGCACATTCTCAAACACCAGGTACCAGACTTCTTGAGAAACCTGCTCTGGTTCTCAACCCCCTCCCTCCTGCATGGTGCCACGCTGTGGGTCTATAACCGTAAGCATAACCCTATCTGCTCTTGTTGCTGTGCTTCCGCCCCCAGCATCTGCCCATGAAGTCCTTGAGGACAAAGATGATGTTTTATTCACTTTTCAAACCTTGGCGTTAGACAGAGCGACAGTCTCATAGAAGACACCCAGTGTATGAACGAGAGAGGAATGAAGGAAGAATCATTACTTTGCCATAAATGGAAACTAGAACTAATATGTTGGGATGGAGACTTGACTAAATGATACAGGCAGGCAAGTAAGTTGAACAAGATGAGAAATGCTCTGCACTATAAAATGTTTCATTGAACTATTTTCTCAGAATAAATGTGTCAGTGAAACAAGCCTCTCAACCAGCTACCGAGAAAACAACCACACTTGGGTTGTTACTTTATTTTTGTGAAGCATTTATGTGTGAACCTGTCCCAGTGGTTCAGGAATGCATAGGCTTGCCCACCCGATGCAAAAAGAGAATTCTGAGATTTCCCGTGGCCAGGCTATGACATAGCAATGCCAGGGAATGGGGACTTCAGAAATGTTGAGACCCTGGCCAGGTGACTCAGTTGATTGGAGCATCATCCTGTACACCAAAAGGTTGCAGGTTTGATTCCCAGTCAGGGCACATACCTAGGTTGTGGGTTCAATCCCTGGTTGCAGGACGCAACCGATTGATGTTTCTCTCTCTCTCTCTCAAAATCAATAAAGCATCCTTGGGTGAGGATTTTAAAAAAAGAAATTTTGAGAAAAACAAATGGTGTCAATGAGAGATAGTTTTTTCTAAAAATGCATACCTCCAGCTTGAGCATCCTGCTGTCCAGCACGCTTTTGTCGGAGGTTGGGTGGCAGTAGGAATCCAGCCTGTGAACCACGTCGGCCATCCAGTCTTGGAGTTCTTTCACCCCGAGGGAGAACTGATTGTGTTCTGCAACAATTCGATCCAGTCTTGACACTTTCTCCTGGAAACAGGCAGACATGGGTTTCCAGATGTCCGTTCCACAGACCCCTCACAGCCTGAAGCTACTCAAATTGTCAAGGTAACTGATAGGTTTCGATAACTATGGTTGGCCATAGGTTCATACACGGCACAGCGATGAGGCCGGTCTGCATTAATCTGAGAAATGTGTGAACTCTTTCTAAATAGTAAAAATGTGAGCATCACTGGGTCAAAAAGCAGAAAAATTACAATTTACAATGACAACTTAGTTGCTATTCTTCTTGATATCAATTGTGACTTTTTTTTCAGAATTAGTAAAATTTCTCCCTAAGCCTCGTCTGAGAGACCGATCAAAGTGGTTTCCAGCTTTCACATCATCACACTGGGCTCATCTAACACCACATGACCTACATCATTAGCATAAGTTCTAGAAAGCAAGCATCTGAGATTTTGTAACATCACTAAATTTTAAAGGTTGGGACCACAGCCCGGCCGGTGTGGCTCTGTGGTTGAGCGTCGACCCATGCACCAAGAGGTGCCCGATTTGATTCCCGGTCAGGGCACATGCCCAGGTTGTGGGCCAAATCCCCAGTGGGGGGCATGCAGGAGGCAGCCAATGTCTCATCGATGTTTCTCTCTCTCTCTCCCTCTCCCTTACCCTCTCTCTAAAATCAATAAATAAAAATATTTTTAAAAAATAAAATAAAAAAATAAAGTTGGGACCATAAATATGGTTTCGTTTATTAATTAAAACCACATTCAGTGCAGTGAAGCTTATGAATGTTGTTCTAAAGACAAAAAAAGTAACTTATTCATAGGAAAAGCATTCGTGTAAACAAAGTCTATTTACTCCAAGTCTATGTTAGTGTGACTGAGTCGATCTGTTTTATTGAGGATCCAAATTAGCAGACCGGAAGCCAGTCCACACTAAAATCGGGGGGTGGCAAATTAAAGACTAAATTACAGTAGGATCCTGACATTCTAAGACCTGAAATGCAAAAGACAAATATCAGAAACAAATGCACGGGCCACACAAAGCTTCAAGTAGGCTTGCCACCACGTTCGAGACTGGCTTGCGTCATACCAGCTGAATTCACTAAATGAGTTCCTAGTGGGTCCTGTTCACTTTTCTCTAAGATGTTAGAAAGAAATGTAATCAGTTAGACAAATCATTGTCAGTTTTGAGCTCTACTCTCTTGACTGAACTGAAAATCTCAATCAACACATTCTCGACCACTATGTAATAAATACAAAGAATTTCGACAAATTTAAAAAAAAAAAAGTATCCCAAACTCAATTTATTTAGTCCACGAAAATGTAAACTGGTTTGAATTCTCGTTTTTCTAAAGTGATTTAATCTGAGATTCCTTAGGCCCCCAAACTGAATTTTGCCTTATGTTTATGCATTGGGTTTTCAAATAAAAGCTCCAGAGAGCATGCCAATTCAGTACAAAAGGGCATGTTTTGTGCATGAATACAGCCTAGAAGTCTCTGCAGTCCTTGGAACCTCCCTCTCTCTGTTTGGACGACCACACTGAGATGACACAGCACAAATACAGACTCAGCTTGCAAGGCTGGGGACAGACTTACAGGCCTGAATCCTGGCCTGGGCTTCCCAGGCGACACTCTGCAGGACCCCAGCAAGACTCCAGATTTGTACCACACTCACACACAGCACATGGCGGGCGTTACCTTCGTTAAATTGCTTAGCGCTAGATACTGAGCAGACAGCTGCGTCACTCTGTGCATAAAGCTCCTGCTGGCAGCTTGTCCTTCCCACAGCTGCTGAGCTTTTTCTTTGAGCCTGTTGAGCTGAGGCTCGTAGCAGTTTATTTCCTCAAGGACAGACTGAAAAGCACAAGCAAGTTACTATTAAGAGCCTGGGGAAAAGCACATCGCCGACGAAGCTTTGGCCCAAAGAGCACAGAAATCGATCGACACCGGTGAGCAATCGGTGCGCCCTGAAGGCTTTCTTCTTTCCAAGCTACACACAGGAGAGACTACAGGACAAAAACAAATCCACCTAGAAGGAAAGCTGGGAAACATCAAATGGGTCAGAAATAGGGAAGCAGGACACTGTCTCAGGACAGCACCACTGAGTTCCAGGTGCTCGCGGGCACGCAGACACAGGGATACAGGGATACAGGGATACACACAGGATGGGGCAAGAAGTGGCCGCGAGTCTCATCACCTGGAGCTTCTGCTGTTCCCTCCTCTTTGCCGGCAGGTCGTACAGGCGGTCGCTGCTCCCACGAACCATCTTCTCAGTTTTACCCAGCCAGTCCTGCACCGGCTCTGCGCTGACTTCAAAGTCCTTCATTTGGATCTTCAAATTCTATGAGGTTTCAGAGAATTTGGGGCACACACAAAATTTTTAATAGCAAGTGCGAAGTCTTTCACTAGGCATTCAACCAGGTCCTATGGACCCCCACCCCTTCTTTTCCTGTTCCCAATATCTGGAACATTCTATCCTTCACCTTGGCACCTGTATAATTTTTGAATATCCTTTAAGAGCTTTTTATGGACTTACTTTTTAAAAAAATGAACTTTTCCCTAATTGTCCAGCCCACATCTGACTTCACACTCACTTGTCTCACATGTGCTGTTTATACCAGTCACTGTGAATGTCGCCACAGACCGGCTGCTCTGAGGGTTTTCATCTGATGACCTTCACAGCTAAATTATGGGCTCCCCGAGGAGAGGGCCTGGGCCCGACACTTCCCAGGACACACCATTGTAGACATATAAATAATTATTAGCAAACATTTTGTCCATTTTTATTAATAATGAGACAAGCAGTAGCATGTGGTTTATATGCTTATTATGCTTTAAATAAATAATTTGTGTATTCTGATACATAAAGATATAAGAAATACCAAGTAGTGGTCTGTGCTTATTACATAAGAATGTTGTAGCTACTTTCATAGATAATTTGTAGGTACCAGTAGCTGTTTAAATGTATTTGATCAAGTTTTACATGGTGCTATTTCATTTTAGCAAAGCTGTCTGTATCCGCTATTACTTATAAAAGTGCTAAAATGAATTTGAAATTTATGCTACTACGTTACCAACTAAAGGCCTTTAAATGAATGAAAGCTTTAGGTAGTATTGCCGAGGAGCAAGTCCATAAAGGTTCGATGAGATATGGAAGCGGCAAGGGCTGCGGGAGTCTATGGGAGAACGGCTCAGGGTTCCATCTGTGTCAATCCAGGGTGCCTACAACGTGGGGACAGTCATGCCCGTCACAGTTACCTCTCAGGGAGATGGGTAGCTATGGGGATGCTTTGGAAAACTGAAAGTGCTTCACAAATGCAAGATACCAAGAAAGCTCCTGGAGTACTCTACTCAAATTTGAGCTGCATGAGGGCAGGGATTCTGTTCTGTTTTATTCTCTGCTGTAACCCCAGAGCCTAAGAATAGTCCTTGGCAAACTGAAGGTGCTCAAAAGATAGCTGCTGAATAAGCAAAGAAATGAATAAATTCAAGGCATTTCCACCTCCCTGTTACTGGAGTCTCGTGGGGCCACCAATGGGCAAAATAAGGACCTTGATGAAGAATTTAATTCTACAGGACCGAGGAGCAGAGCATTAGGGGCTTAGTCAGAAATATAATACAAAAAAAACTGGTTCTTGCCCAGCCGGTGTGGCTCAGTGGATTGAGCATCATCCCATGGACTGAGAGGTCCTGGTTCAATTCCTGGTCAGGGCACATGCCTGGGTTGCAGGCTTGATCCCCAGTAGGGGGCGTGCAGGAGGCCGCTGATGGATGTTTCCCTCTCATCGATGTTTCTATCTCTCTCTCTCTCTAAAAAAAATCAATAAAAACATATTTTAAAAAATTGGCTTCTTAGTGTAAGGAGTGAAGTCACAGGGTCTGAGTGATGGGCCTGGGGAACAGGAATAAAGACGGCTTGATACTAAAGTCAAATAACTCCCAACATTCTTCATATACTTCCTATATATCAGGGCATTGGGCCTCCTATGAAATGTTCATTCTGCATGCTTTTCCAACTATTTCTCCCATAACTTCAGTGACCACCCACAAACTCCCACATTTATAGAATACAAGACTTTAAGTCGGAGGGCCTGGCTTTGAACTCTGCCTCTATCATTACCAACTGTGAGAATTCGGCAGATTATTTAACTACCTTTTGCCTAAATTTCCTCTTCTGCAAAATAGACAGAAAGAGAGCTCCTCCCTCAGAGAGTGGTTATGAGAATGAAATGTGTTAATATATAATATGGTAAATGCCTACAAAAGTCCTTATCACTGTCATTGTGGCTCTACCCGCTCTTTTGAGTTTTGCACTCATTTAAACTGCTACTTTCCTGGCCATTACTCCCTGCTTGTCTTGCAAAAGCATCACATTTAACATCTATTAAGTTGAATTAATTTGTGCTCTCTCCTCCAAAACTACCTTTCCCACTATATTCATGTCTCAGGCAATGGCATCACCATTCACGTCATCTTCCAAACTACAAACTAGGGAATCAAACTGAAGTTCTCCTCTTCCCCGTGCTCTCCATCAGATTAGTTACCAAATTCTGTTGTGTTTTACCTTAAAGATAAGTTCTTCATCTATTATTGTTTCCTTTCATCCAGGCCCTCATTTCTCTCATCTGGGACATTATGAAAGCTTTCTCTGGTCTTCCAGCTACTTACTATTCCCCACTGTGGTCTACACTGTGGCCAGGGTCGACATGTTTATCTCCAGCTTAAAGGCCTATAAGTTGCTCACTTAGCCTTTCACAACTAGGATTTTGAGAGAGAATTAAGCCCTAGTCTCTTAAAGCATCCATTACATGCAATGAAATAACCTCTCCCCTATGCATCTGGAATGGTATGGGTTATGTTCCATCCATGAGAAAAGTGGGAAAATGAATGCTGTTCTGGAGTTCCAGTAAGGAACCCTGGTTGAGAGTCAAGGTCAATTTGCTTAGTATGCAAAACATTTCACTATTTGGTCCTAATCTTCACCACCCATCTTATCTTTGTAGCTCATCCCACAAACTCCATGTGAACTTCAAACTTCTCAAATTCCCATTCATAGTTGGCACTCATACCTCCCTGGACCTGCGCATACAAGTCCTTCCATCGGAAATACACCTCAGCCTTTGCAAATTCAAAGAAGGTTTAACCTTCAAGGTTCAGTTAGAATGTCACCTCTCTGGAAACCTTACTCAACTTCTCCAAATGGAGTTAGTAGTGTCTTTCTTTGAGTGACTACCATATGCTGACCATACCTGTATTATATTGCAATCATCTCTTTCTGTACTGTTTCCTTCTTTGGAAAGTGTGTTCTCTGAGAAGAGGGAAAAAATAACCCTCTGGTATTCCTAACATGGTGCCTGGAACATAATAGGCAATATTATGCGTGTTTTACAAATAGAAAGGAAAGAAAGAAGGAAGGAAACAGAGAGAGTAGGAAGACAAGCTATTTCCAAACTATCCAGCTACTCCTGGACATCTCTTGAACTAGATAATCTTGCTGCCAGTGCTAGATGTACTACCTTCAAAACACATGCTTCAGAGCTCAGATCACATTGCATGAATGATCCCTGCAGGGTTAAGAGTGGATTTCTAGGCACTGCGCAATGATTATCGCTCCTTATTAAATGGAGGATGTCTGCCATGAAAGTATAGCCACCACCACAAAGGAGAACTACAGTGGTCTCGGCTTGGGAAAGAACTGAAGTACACATTTTTCTCTTTCTTGTATTACTTTTCTATTATAAAGTATCTATTTTTCCAGGAAGTGTTGTTTTAAAAGGAAAAAAATATTCTCCATGTCTCTAAATTTTCCTCCAAGAGAAGAGTTGGTACACAAAATAGATGGTTTCAGGAGAAAAATATAATTGCATTGTGGCAGTAATTATGTTATGATTATAATAAATTCAACTTATGTTTTCTCTAGATAAAACAAAATTGTATAAGCATTGTCTCTTTGCATACTTAACTCCTAAAATCTACTGCTTGATATTTGCATTAGTTATAAAATGCCTTCTCATCCATAGCATTTCATAGCCTTGCAGAGATATTTCTGTTCATTCTCCTAGAACAACCTCCAAAATTAAGGGATTTCAAATGAAAGATTAAGTGATATGCTTAACATTAAAACCGGTTGTTCCTTATGGTCTATGATAATAGCCCCTACTATGCAAGAAGCTACTTAATTCCTCAGTGAGGCTCACACTTCTAGCATTGAGCTGTTTCTTAGGATTATCTAGTCATTCATTTATATTCAGAGAAGGATGACCAAAATCATTGACAAGGATACTTAGATACATTGAAAGTATGGTTTAACTAACACCACCACCACCACCAAACAACACAGAATGCGCTCACGTAGTTTGTTATATTATACCTCTAGGGCAGATTCTTTTTGGTGAAGATTTGAATGAAAATTTTTCCAATCCTCTTTTGCATTTGCAATTTTGGCCTGGATGCCATTAGCTTTCTCTTTGGTCAACAGAGAACTCAAAAGTTCCCCTTTGGATAGCATCATGTTTAGCTTGTGCTGTCCATTTTCACTTTCTGATGAAAACTCCTACAAAGAAAAATGTAAGATTAGGCATAATAAAATGCTCTCGGCTTTGAAATATACGGATTTCTCTACTTCTTTCTCAATAAAATCACAGAGGAGGAATAAACAATTTTTATTGTATATATTAAGTGATTAAGACTCTTTTGCCATATTTGTACATTGGAAATAACAACCTTGTCTACCTGATATGGTTACTGTGAAAATTAAATGAAAAATCTGCTTAGAGTGCTCAGGCACAATGCTAGTCACACAGAAAGAACTTCCATTAGTTCCTGAATCCCTATTAATACATATAAAACAGCATTATTTAGCCAGGTCAGTGTGGCTCAGTAAATTGAGTGCTGTCCCATGGACTGAGAGGTCCTGGTTCAGTTCCCAGTCAGGGCACATGCCTGGGTTGTGGGCTCAATCCCCAGTGGGGAGCATGCAGGAGGCAGCCAATCGATGTTTCTCTCTCACATTGCTGTTTCTATCTGTCTCTCCTTTCCTCTCTCTCTATCAAAAAAATAAAATAAAATAAAAACATAGTTATAAAATAGCATCATTTATATAAATGGACTAGTTCCTCTTCATGTACACAGTCAATTGTTTCACGCAGGGATTTATTTGAAATTTGAGTTTCTTAAGCAAAATTTTAATATGGTTCTAAAACTATCAAGAGGCACCTTTTAAATTCACTTAAGCTTCATTACTAGAATTAACTAATCACACGCTTACCTGTATTTTCTGAAGACTTGTTGAAACTTCACTAATATTTTGAGGTATATCAAAACATTTGGCGGTAGTGATTTTTGCATTAACCAGCCACTGCTGGAAATCCTTGAAGGCTTTCCGAAACCTTTGCTGTAAAATCTGTTCTTTATTCTGACAGCTCTTGGATGCTTGCAAACAAAGACTAAAAACATGATTGGAAGTATTTAATGGAAGGAAAAAAATGATAAAGGAGGTTAAAACAATGTTTGATAATCAACAATTTTTAGAGTATGTGCTCACATCCTTTAGTAACATATTTAATGATTAATTTATATTAATATTGAAACCACACCTTAAAATATGCAAATCTCTAGCTTCCTATCTGTATGAGAATATTTTAAATAGGAATAACATTCCTGCTCACCAATTATATTCCTTAATCAAGGCAGAAACTTTTCCACTGTATGTACTCAAGTCTCTGGAAAATCGACAAAGTTCATTCAGCTGAGACTTGAGATCCTCTGTCTTCGGCTCTGCTTTCTGTAGAGCATCCAGTATCTCCTATTAGGAAATAACAAGACATATGGGTAAGCATTTAAATTAGGTAATTTCCACATCTTCATACTGTCAATGCATCAATCACATGATAAATGATTAATGAGGGACGAACCAACATATAGATTCAGAAAAGAAAGGAGGCCTAGTGCCAGGATCCCCCATGGCAAATAATGTCATGTGCCTGATTTGTATCCTTTTCTAGCCATGGGTAGGTCCTCTGGCAGGAAGTGTTGCCAAGAAGTCAAACGATCAAGTGGTCAAATAACTTAAAGTGGGATGAGAAAAAGAAAAAAAAAAAAAACAACCTGAATTGTTTAAAAACACTCTGACTAGGGCATCAGAAGAGATGTGTATTGTTTAAAATTAAAGAGAAATCATATCAGAGCAAAGCAACACTTGTTTTGGTACATACACACAGCAACTGATTTTGTGTATTATATAAAGTTAACTTGCACATTAAGAAATTCTGATAATCCAAAGGTCTGATTTAAGTAGTGATTCATTCATTTTATGGTTTCATTCATATAGTCATAAAATGTTTGCTAAATGTCTGCCATGTGACAATCATTTTGCTGAATTCTTCCCCCCCCTCAAAAAAAACATGACTAAAGATATCATTCTTGTATTTGAAGAGCTCACGATTTAACGGGTGAGAGAGGCATGTGAATAATCACAGTTCTGTGAATATCGAATCCAAAATAAAGACTTGGGACTTGACAAGCACACCTCTGAAATCAAGGCCATAGTTCACAGAGCCACACAAAGGATTGTCACACAAGGAGCAAATGACATCCCGAGTGTCAAATACACCAATTCTGGCACACTGATAAGTGCCTTATGAGTAAAACCAGCTGGTAAACGACTCCCAAATATTTAAATGGGAGTGTGTGGATAACAGTATCACCAAGGTGAATAATAATAATTATTATAATAATTAAAGAGGAGGGACAAGAGGATGAGTAAGTAGTCAGAGAGTTGTTGCTGTTACTATTTTTGTTCTGAGATATTTATCGTGAGATGGCCTAGATTTGTAGGAAAACCACGCCTCTCAACAAACCAGGTCTGTGTTGCATTCCTCTCCTAGTAAATGGAACCACTGTCCTCCAGCTGATCTAAATCAGAAACCTAAGCATCATCTTGGCCACACCGGTTTCCCTTCTCACTCCCTGCAAGAGTTGACGAGGCCTGGTCTGTTCTGGGTCTCAGAGAGCTCTTTCCATCGCCTACCTTGACTCTCACAGCCCCACTGACATCTTTGTCATGTCTTTCGAGAATGGCACAATATCCTCTTAACTTGACCCTGTTCTGGTTTTCTCTCCTGTGCTTTCCCATTCCCCAGTGCTTGGTACCATGGCGCCACGCCTCCACCTCACATATCTGGTCAGTTTGTAACCGAACCTCAAGACTCCGCTCACATAACGACTCCCTAAGGATTCGCTGCCTCCTTCCCACCTCTCGGTGGCTTCCCACTGGGGACACACAGCCTCTTGGCACTCATCCCTATTGAGTGTCCCGGTGGTTTCGAACTTGGCCTTTCTACCTGGACGGTGGCTCTGACAGGAGGGATAGTATTCTCTTAGCTTTCAACTTCTTTATTTAGCTTAGGGTGGGGCTAGAGGCATCTGAAATATTTTTATTGACAAAATTCATAAATTATACTTAGAATATTTCTCTCTGAAACTCCAAATGCTAAACTAGTAATTACTATTTTAGTTCCTATTAAATCTTTTATTTAAGAAAGAGCATTATAAGAACCAAAGAAACTTACTATGCACCAAAGAAGCAAATAAGGAACCCCAGAGATTCAAATGAGTCACTTACACATTATTATCAAAAGTGAAAAGCTTTGGCCAAAATTTTGTACTAAAAAGTTCGTCTATAACTTTATCATAAATTAAAACACATTATTAGAATCTTTCATTATGTAAATATCAGGTTATATACCTATGTTCCAGTTAAGTCCTGGAATGCATTTATTTTCCTTAGCAATTACACAGGTTAAGAAAACTCCTAAATTTCCAACACTAATAGTCCATGGATATTAAGAGATATGAGTTTTGCAAACACAGTGAAGAAGATATTTTGTGACATGATTTTATGTAGTTTATAGACAATGATGCATTTTTATTTTTAAAAAGATTTCTTGAGCATCGTCATTTCATTGCAGAAGGGAAAGAAAAGACCTGTGAATGCTTATGATTATTATTATGATTGCTAACAACGACAAGCCCTAACAGCAAAACAAAGCCACATAAACCCCAGCAAATCCATTATTTTGTAAAACTTCCCTCTGCTTTCATTGTAATGGGAGTATCATCTCCATTTTTTTTTTTAAATTTTAAAAATTGCTCTCAGCTTCATTGAGATATGATTGACACAATAGTGTGTGAGTTTAAGGTGTACAATGTATTGATTTAGTACATTTATATATTGTAAAATGACTACCACCATAGCATTAGCTAACGCCTTTACCCATGACATAATTCTACTTTCTTTGTCTTATCATCCCCATTTTTAGATAAAATTACATTATTAGAATAAGAGAAAATCTGAGTATTTAGAGGTAATGCAGTATTGTCATCAACAGCATGAGCCCCGGAGCCAAATCTGGAAACAGATCTAAGCATGGGCTGTTGTCTGAATTGTTTGTGCCATTAAAAAGCTATATTTACTTTTGCATTACCTTTTTGTGGGCCTCTCCTATAACTTTTACTAATAGAATCCATATAAAGAAATAATGATAGCTCAGAAGGTAATATAATTTAAATACTACCAAGACTTTCTTTTTTAAAATTTCACTCACATTAATGGTAAGGAAAGGAAGGGAAACAAAATAGAACTAAAACATGATATCAGATTTTTTTTTTATATATCAGAGTGAATAATACTAACCACATGAAGTAAGTATCAACTCCCTTGTCCCTGTTTTACAGAACTGCTTTCTACACTTTATTCTGGTGCTCAAGCCTAAAGGACAAGAAGGGCACCAGAAAAAAAAATAACCTACAAGCATTATCAATAAAATAGCATAAAGAGACCTTTACCAAGTTTTCCTTTGTGGTATGCTATATTTATTCCAAATGCTTGATTTAAAACAAGACAGTGTTGGAAATACTACATGAGTTTCTTACTGGCTGGAGCTATTTTGAAATGTTTATAACACGCATAGACACAGAGAAGTTTACTTAACTAAAACTTCCTTTTAAGGACATCCAGGATTCAGAGAACTATTAAACGGCAAATATCGAAAGAAAGTCTTCCGAAGATAGCATTTATCAGCGAAGAAAGAAAGAGGATCTCCAGCTTCTGCCCATTCTTCACTACCCTTTCATGCTTTATTTTCTCTCATTCTGAAAGGGCTGCCATTAGTTAAAAAAAAAAATGTCCGGAAGGCAACCCCTGAGCATGACATAGGCGTTCTGCGAACCGGTGAATCCAGGCACAGCTGTCAAAACCGCACCAGGAGAGCGGATGGGGTGAAAACTATTCGTTGTGCTGTAGGAGATTACCAAATATTTCTTTCAAAGAGATAAATTCAATCACTTGGTTGTCGGAAATAATTCACTGGCAGGAAAACAGCTATGACTCTTCGTCTATTTATGCCTCTAGCCACAGGCCATTTTTCAGACTGAATGGCTGAATACACTCTTACAAACTCTTACACCAGAAGAGTGAAAGTAGACTATTTCTACTAACAAGAACTGTTTTCTATGGTAAATCCTAACTTCTTCTCTCCTCTGTCCTGATTTTTACAGTAGTTTGATTGATGAGAAAACAGATCTGATTTGCAAATTGAATCAGAAATACTTATTTCTTCCAAGTCTGAATGTTGTGTGGTTTTAGTTAGCAAGAATTAAAAAAAAACAATTTTTTTAGCAGCAGTGAGAACCAGAGCAAATTTTTAGCATAACCACCAGTGAAAACAGGAAGCCGACTTACTCGTCCCTTCTTGCAGCCCTCCGCTGTCTCCGCGTCTGTGGTCTTGCCTTCCAGGAGGGCTAACTGCTGAGCCCACTCTGTCAGGAGGCCGCCGAACTGCTCCAGGGCCCGCTCCAGCTCGGCCACTTGGCCCGAGAACTCCTGCTCCGAAAGGGCCATCTGGCTGACCAGGTTCTCCAGGCTGGTCTGCGTTTGGAATACACTGTCTTCCCACTGCGTCCAGTCGGCACGCAGGGCCTGCATCTCCGTGTCCATGAGCTCACACCCGCTGGCTGCCGTGCTCTGTTTCACTGCAGGAGCCAGAGCCTCCACTCTGCTCAGGCGGCTGGCCCCCGTCTCTCTGGAATCCATCAGCTCCTGTAATGGAATATCACCATGGTAACCGAGGAGGCTGAGTCACAGCCAGCTTCCAAATATGTTCGGAGGGGGACCCTGTCCTGCTAGGAAGTTTTTGCAAGCGTGCCACAGGGAAGCAGAAGCAGCCCAGCCGTCCACCCCTGAGTTATAATAGCAGGGAATTCTCATCCTGAGCACCAAGGCTGGTGCGAAATCAGCTGTGGAATCCGAAACATCCTGAAACAGATGAAACAGGGACCCTGAAATCAGACTTCACTAGAATATGGGAAACTGTTTCGGTGGTGACTTAAATATCTGCCTGTAGTGTACTGCTCCTATAAATATGCAAATCCCTATCTCCCTAAATCAGTGATTTTCAGCCTTTTTCATCTGACGGCATACATAACCCAATTACTAAAATTCTGTGGCACACCAAAAAATACATCTTTTGCCAATTTGACAAGAAAATGGGTATAATTTTGATTCATTCACACTGGATCGCTATTGCTGTGTTGGCTGTTGTCATTTTTTTTTTTGACAGTCTAAGGCAGCGGTTCTCAACCTTCCTGATGCCGCGACCCTTTAACACAGTTCCTCATGTTGTGGCGACCCCCAACCATAAAATTATTTTCGCTGCTACTTCATAACTGTAATTTTGCTACTGTTACGTCTTAGGCGACCCCCGTGAAAGGGTCGTTCGACCCCCAAAGTGGTCGCGACCCACAGGTTGAGAACCGCTGGGGGAAAAGAGGTCAGTGTCCCTGACTGAATACTCAGGTATGGCATGTTTTAAAAATTCTTGCGGCGCAACCGGCTGCAAATCGCTGCCCTAAACTGGCAGACAGTGAGCCAGGATTGCCACAGGGCTGTGCTCTGCTCGGTGTCTAACACACTTGCTTCTTCTTCCCCATGATGGTGGCTCCCATCACATCCCCAGCCTGCCAGGAGTCAAGCCAAACTGTCACAGCGAAAGCATGAGCCTGCTCGATTTCAAATACTTCACCTCCTTAAGTAAACATTTTATAGTAACTAAAATAAATCATTAACAGACATACTTAATCAAAAGTTTAAAGTGACCCTGAGACTGGGTTCATTTATTTCTATAATTTTTACTTTAAACATTCACTAGAAATTTAACAATGTAGCTATGTTTTGGCTTAAAGCACACAAATACTCTAAAGGACAAAATAAAATTAAAATAGGCATTTCTAATTAGGTAGTGTTATTTCTTTCTGAGAATATATCCTTTTACTGAAACTTCATTGAATTCATCATCTTATATTTATATATTTACTATATATATATATTTTGTTGCTAAAGCTAGGATCTTATTAGCATTAATAAAAAATGATACTTCACGCGGGGTTAAATAGAAAGAAAAAAATGATTATTAGGGGGAAAAAACTTCAAGAAGAAAAGTTAATAGGTTCCGGAGAAATTGGGGTATAAAGCATGCTTAGTAAATTATGCTAAGCATAAGTTGTTTAACTACTCTACTAATATAGTTCACATTTTATTAGATTAGCTTGAAATAAATATATCTTCCACAATTATATTCTGGAGAGCCACAGTTTAGTATAGATAATTTAGAAGTATTTAGTTATATATGAGTCCAAATCACAATGCTATGAAATCCTTTACACTGTTAGCATTTAATATACACATTCACCCTGTCCTCACCAGCAGAATTCTAAAAACCTTCCTTTCTATCAGTGCATAAAAAGTAGTGATTTGATGAAGAAAAACGGTAACTTTTTTCAAAAGAGCTATGTCTAACTGTTAGACTTAAACACTTACAATGTGCTTTTATGAGTCATTTCCAATTTGGAGTTCATGGAATATCAACGGTCAAAAATCAGTTTCAGCCCAGTTTTCTTTGGCATTAAAATGGGGCATTTCAACATCGGCAATCACTAACTCCACTCATCCAGATTTTAAATAATTGAAAATGATCATCTTAGAGTGTTTTGAAATGACTTTTACATGTATTTCCTTTCTTGTACTTAAACTGTTTAAACTTATTATATGCACGTACCCACACAGGTACACACACACCTTCATGCACGTACACATTTGGCCTTGAAGTTGCCTGTTGTCAGTGGTTACTCCCGGGGCTGGGCAGGGGTGACTCTGAAGGACAGAGGAGGTGCTCACTTATTTCCTCTGTGGCTTCTCTTCACCCACATGCCAGCCTACACTCAGGCCTGGGCTGGACTTAGGAGAGGTTTCACTTTCTCCTTCCCAAATTCCAATTCCTTTCTGTCAGCAACTTCCCTTACATTTCCTATATTTTTGAAGTATTCTATAAAAGTATTTTAAAAAAAGAACAATTTGGCAACCCAGGAAGCAGCCTTGTAAAGGAACTGTCTTCATCCTCTCATATCGACATTTCAAAACATTAGTCCCTCCTCGCCACCTCCTGTCCCGCCCTGGCTGTGGAATGGCTCTCGGTGGTTGCCCCATAGCCTAACTGCCAAGCCTCATGGGCACTCTCTGACCCTACTCTTAATGGCGGCCTCTTGCTGCTTCTGTGACGGTGACCCTCTTCTCCACCAGAAGCTTTGGTGTTGCTACACCTTCCTGGGCCTCCTCTTGCTATTATTTCTCTTCTTTTTTCTCCCTCTCCCTTTCATATCCTCCTCCGTGGCCCCTTATATATTGAGAGTTTGGGTCCTGTGCCCATCGTTCTGTTTGCTTTATACATAGGTTTTGGGGTCATTCACTCTGGTGGTTTCAACTACAAATTATATGCCGACCATTCCAATTCTGTGTCTTCAGACATGAACAGTCAGCTGCCTCCTAGACATCACCACCTGGCAGTTCAAACTCCACCTGTTCCCAGTTGAACTCATCTTTCCTCCTTTGGATGTAACCTGTCTCCTCTGCTATGCTTGATTTTCTCATGGAATTGTTTTATTGACTCTAGGTAATGTCTTGGCCGTCACTCTTGAATTGTCCTACATTACCACTCCATAGCCAATTAAATCACTCATTTACCAAATCCACTGGATTTTCTCATTGAATGCATTCTGTGTGTCAAGCATGACGCTGACTGTTCGGTGTGCGTGACTGAATTTAGTCCTCAGAACTACATATAAGGTGGGGACTATGGTTATTCTTATTTTACCAATTACGAGGTTGAGGCTTGAGGACACCATGTGACTTGTCCAAAGACACAGGTAAGCAATCAGTAGAGTCAGGACGCAGCCCTGGGTTTCTGATTCCAGAGCCCGAGTGAGCTGTTGTTACTTTGTACACTATTTCACAAACATCATTCCCTACTATACTGAGTTCCTTGAGGGATTTACAACACTGGCGGAACAAATGGATGGATGGATGAATAAGTTAAAATATTACTGAGAAATGTGTCAAAGAAGTATTTTAAAGGATCACACAACATAACAAAAACTTAAAAAGTGCCTTTATGTGATTATGTCATTTAAAACCCTTGTGGTCACTGTAAGATTTAAATAAGATAAGCCCTTAGAAGTAAATCTTCGAATTGTGGTTATTACTGTTATCATCATCTATTGCTTTCATGATTTCTATGTTCTGATCTCCAGAGATTAGAACACAGTTTGAATCTTACATTCCTGACCACAGTTACACTATTGATACCCAACATTTCCTCATCTAAAACTTCACCATTAAGGATTTCCTCATTGCTTCATTTTTAGATTAAAATCTATTCTTTTCCACGGGGAGGAAATTATTGCAATGTATTATTCAAGCCACTAGAAATAACAAAAAGATGCTAAGATCTCTAGTTCTGTGAGTTGGCGCGACAGTTTTTGCTTTAAGCTGCCCTTATAGGTGATCATTTTAACGTCCGTTCAAGTGCTGTCTTTCACCTTGTTGTTGTACTGTTGGCTAGGAAAGCAGAATAAAACATCTACAATGACATTTCCAAGTTACTGATCAAAGACCTCTAATAAGTTCTTGTATAAACTTTTCTCCTGTGCTGGAAAATGATCACCGATTTTGTCAGTGCTCCAGGCTGGCGTATATTTTGTATCTCTCATGTTACAGCAACAAACACATTTGCACAGAGGAGCACACACGGACAACATTTCATTTGGCTCAGAGTATAACGTGTTTTGAATTCCTTTTTTCTCCTCTTGTTTGTGTTTAGAATGCATGAGATGCAAGGTCATAAACACCAACAAATAGGAAACAGGAAGGAAACATTTTAAATAACAGATTCTAATCCATAGAACCTTTATCACAGGAACGTCAGACACAAGAACAAATGAAGCAGTGAAGTTATAATATCTGTCCACTTTCTGACCTTAATTTTAGACAACTTTTTCTGAGTGGCTGATGAATCTCCAGACATATCCGACCACCGGTGAAGTTCTTCCTTTGCTGAATGGAGCCAATCTGTGAATTCCTGCACTGCATCCAGATACATTAGGTGGTCCTTCACAATCTCTTCCACTCTCCTCATTTTCTCCTGGTAAATAAAGAAAAGGTTACTTTAGCAGTTGTCATTCTTGAGAATATCAAATCAGACAACTGTCTGATATTGGTCTCTTAATGATCTCAGAAGACTTCATTCTTATTCTTGAATTTTCTCTGTGTTTAGTATCTTAAAATGAAAATAACAAATCTTAATTAGACTAAAAAACTTTCAGGATAAAACCATTTTCCTATCATTTTACTTATGTCAAGTTTGCATAAAAATCTGTGCTCTCTCTTTCTGTCTTTCTCCCCCTTCCTCCCTCCCTTCCACTCTCTCTAAAAATCAATGGGAAAATCTCCTCGGGTGAAGATTAACAACAACAACAAAAATCTATCCACTTAATTATTATAATAACTCTTCTTATTATTTAAGAAATTATTTGTGTTGGCTTTCTGTAAAGCATTCTGCTCAGCACATTAAATGCATTTGGTCATTTTACCCACATGCAGCTCTGTGATCTGACACTAATTTATAGGAAAGGACACTTGCAGAGGTTATAGAAATTAAGTAATGTGCCCAAAGTCACACATCTAAGAAGTGACAAAGTCAGAATAGAGATTTAGGTCTTTTTGATTTTTACTTTAAATGTTACCAAAATAAAAATCAGGATAAGCAACTACATATGTTAATAATTGTTAATAATGTAAAGAGAGTTCCCAAAAGAAAAACTAAAAAAGGGGGGGAAAGTACCCCTCCCTTCTTTTCTTTAACATTGTCACAAATACACAAAAGAAATCGTGAAGAAAAGTAAAGATTCAAATGGAGAAGTGAAAAATATGTTCATATTACATGAAGGGGATTATATCTTTGAGAATAGGAAAATATAGTTTGTGCTGAGATGAGAAATGAACACAGTGTTTTGTACGTGATTGAAATCTGGGAGGTAAGTGGACTTGCATTTAATATAATAATTATAAGTGGGCATTTAATATAATAATTATAGGTGTCAGTAAAAGAAAGAACTTTTAAACACTGATATTTGAGACTCCACAATTTTGCAAAAAATAAAATGGGTTGACTAACATTCTAAGTGGAGAAAATCATAAAATTAAAAATAATCCCAAGATCGCAGAAAGGAAAAATTCATGGGTATCCGTAGGTGAGAAATTATCTTTATATGATATCTATACAAATAGTTTTAGGGCAGCCAATTCCCCAATAATTCAACCAATAAGGTATTCTTTACCTGAAGTGTTTTTTCTTCAATATAAAGCACTAACCTTGGCAACGGTCATTATATCATTAAACTGTGTTTTCAGTTCCTCTTGAGCTGCTTCCTTGAAAGACGCATCCTCGGTCTTCTGGTAGAGCTCCCTGGACTTGGCCGAGAGGCGGTGCAGGGCTGCAGCGTGCTCCTCCCCCTCGGAGACGATGGACTGAAAGTGGTCCAGCAGGGAAAACTTCTCTTTCAGACCTGGCTGCGGCTTTAGAGGATGCTCCACTTTTTCATCCACTGATTCCATCCACTGCTCCAACTGATTTTTCCACTCTAGGTAGTCATTCCATTGGCTGATCACAGACTCTAAAGTGCTAGAATGAATGTTATTATAAAAATAAGTCATCTCGACATCTCTACTGGAAACCAACGAGGGGGGCATTGCATCCATGGAAGCTGTCTCACTGAGTGTTCCTGTTAAGTGGTGAAGACGTTGTTTTTAAGGGCGGGGGGGGGGGGGGCGGCATGACTTCTCTGACCCACTGCACGGTTTCTTTAAACGGAAGTGAATTCAGGTAAAAATTTAAGTAAGATGTTGTAGTCATATGTGCATCTGGAGATTTGTCTTCCAAACGCTAATTGTCCTAAATAAATAGGCAAATTTATCGGATATGTTGTTAAAAATCAGTACTGGGGCATCAATTCAATGTTATTTAATATATATCAATTCTCCATTTTCTTGGACTCAGTTTATTATATTAAATTCAGATGGCAATTATTTATTGACTGGAATTTAAAATTTAGGGTAATTTTCCTGACTAAGTAATATCATTAGATTGGTTTTCACTTAGCGATAAAATGCACAATGTTTAGTGTTGAATGTATGAAGGAATGAAGGCTAAATGTATTTATAGTATAAGAAATATAATCATAAATGAAATAGTCAACCAAATAGCTCTCTAGATAGTCAAGTAAAAGGCTCTCCAGGCTGGCATTCTACAATTTTAAAGTTTTCAGCTTTAAAACTATTCCAAATTCATTTTCCATGACCCCTGCCAGCCTCCCTTATATACAATCGTATAATCCTGGAGTGTATCAGTGGGAAATGCACTTCCAACATTTGCTCTAATTGTTTCTTTTGCATCAGTGGGAACCTCATCATACATGCCAAAAGTCTTATCGTTTCCTCAAAGAGTTTTCTAGAAACTCCAAATCAATCTCAGCTCCTCAGAAGCCTCCCCAGGCCCTGCCTTCAAGAGCCTCACAGGGTCTGAGTAACACAACTTGGGCCAGAGTTTGTCCAGAATGTACCCTACGCCAGCCACCCAGCACTTCGAGGGTAAAAAGTACTTTGTGTATTTCATTATTTTAGCACAGAAAAAATAATCACAAAACAAAACAAAAAACCCTGCAATTTGAACATTGCTACTGCTCAATGCGTAGTTGTCAAGTTGAATTTCTTGCTAAAAGAGCAGAATCAAGGATTTGAATCTATTTTTTGGTTGCAACATTTTATTCTAACATCTGAAAAATATTCACCCGTGTTCCTGTTCACTTTCACAGAGCTGGGCTGTTGCCAAGCACTGGGAAGTCTGCTCTACTACATGAAACAGAACCATGGATCTGAATTTGTTTTCTTTGCTGACCGGTTTGAGTTACTACCAAGACTCGAAATCCTGCTGACTTTGGGAGTCACTACCAATGCTCCATATTAAAGAAAAGAAAACAAACCGAAACAAAATACAACCTCCCAAATTTTAATGGAAACCACGGGTCATTTTTACACTGCAGTGGATAATGGCAGAGTTTTTTTGTTTTGTTTTGTGATGAATTGTAATCTTTTATTGATCTGTTTCTTTTTTATCACAGTGAGTACACAGTTCTTTGGTGATCTAACAGTCTCTATACCCTTCAGGATCTGGCTCCTGGACTGTATTTTAATATAATTCTGACTGACAGTCATTTGTCCAGCAGGCCAGCCAGATTATGTGTGGACACTCTGAGAAGAGGGAGGAAGGTGAACATCTTCCACTCGTAAATATAACAGCAACCGTGACACCTGCTAACGACCGGGATCTCTCTCTTTTCCCAGCAGCCCCCTGCAGGGCTTCAACAGGGCTGCACAGGCTCCTGGGCGGGCTGAGGGCCGCTGTGTGAGAACGTCCCCTGCACTGGAGGACACTGCTCTCCTGGCCTCAGTCACCGAATGCCAGGGATGTCCCACCCCTGTGACCGTCAACCCCACCCCACATTTCCACAACCCCCATGCGGTTGAACTACTTTGGGTCGAGAAAAATACTTATACTTAAGCTCCACCATTGCCAACAACTTAATTTCCCTTATGTTTCTTTAACAAATGAAAACAAAAGGAATACTTGAGGAAATTCTAACTAAATTTTTTTTTTAAAAGTGAGAACATATTAAAGTTATTCAAGACCATATATCCTGGCTTTGATGAATTGAAAGGGGGTATTTTACTGAGCCCAGGTTGTATGCAAAATTCCACGAGATATTATGGGAGATGCAAATATTACACACACACACCCATACACACAGCAAGCAAAGAAACGAAACCAGTCTTTGCCAGTGCAGGAAGCACGGTGTGGGCAAAGACACAGCCTGTGCAGCTGGCTCAGATGACATGCCTGCTCACTGCCACTCACGGCATCGGCATTGCTCCGTCACTTCCCTAAGCCGCTGGGGTTTGTTTAGGCAAATAAACACTGCAAATGGGACCTGTACCTCTGCGCGTGGATGGAGGAGCTCATGATGTTGGTCCACACCTCTGTGAGGGTCTGCAGCTGGGTCTGAATCGCCTTCTGACCTTCTTTGTTGCTGCTTCTCAAGGCCTGTTCCCCTTTGCCAATGGCCATATTCAACTTAACTTCTCCTTCGCCTTTCATCAGGAGAATGTCCTGGAAAAGAAGAGAGGATGCATGTCCGTAGAAATATTAAAGCCTTCTGATATTTTCTAAAAACAACTGTTTCCCATGAGAATCAAGGTAGGGAATACCTTACTCACCTAAAAAAGAAAATAGCAACGAATGAAATAAACTGATGAACAAAATAGGGCCACAGGCTAGGATGCAGATCCCAGAGGGGAGGGGGATGGGGGACTGCAGGAGATTAACCAAAGAACATACATGCATATAGGCACAGCCCATGGACACAGACAGCAGTGTGGGGAAGGCCACAGAGGGGGAGGCAGGGGCTGCGCGGACGGGGGGGTGGGGGGGCAAAGGAGGATAAAATGAGGAACATCTGTAATTGTGTTAACAATAAAAAAATGAAAACAGCCCTGGCGGGTTTGGCTCGGCAGTTAGAGCATCAGCCCGTGGACCAGAGTCACGGGTTCGATTCTTGCCAAGGTCACGGATCTAGGTTGCAGGTTTGGTTCCTGGCCCTGGTAGGAGTCATGTGGGAGGCAACCAGTCAGTGTGTCTCTCTCACATTCTCTCTCTCTCCCTCCCACTCTGTCTGAAGATAAATGGAAAAATATCCTCGGATGAGGATTAAAAATTAAAAAAAAAATGAAAACAGCAACAACAAAGTCTGGACTCTACTGCAATATAATACTTTAATTAAATATTAGGTGTCCGGGAGTAAAGTTTAACTTCAATTTAAATTCTTGGAAAACTTTGGGCTACTTGCCTAGGCATTGCAATTTTACTGAAATTTAGTTTCAGAGTAAAAAGAAATTGTTTTGAAAATGAAAACATGCTTGTCAAAAGCTGAACAGTCCCCTACCTTCCCTGCCTGGCTAATTCCTGTCCTTCAAGGTCACCTTCACTGGCCGCAGTCTGGGTGGGCGGCTCCTTTGTGCTTACCACCCACCCTCGCTGGCTTCGGTCACGGCCCCTACATACATGTCGTACCGCCAGTACCAACGCCCGGTTGGTCCCTCCCACTGAGCCGAACTCCTAGAGAGCCAGGGCTCACTTCTATCTTTTTATTTTTTTTATCCTCACCTGAGGACATTTTTTCATTTTTTGTTCAGATAGAGTGGGAGGGAGAGAGAGGAAGAGAGAGAGAGAGAAACATCGATGTGAAAGGGACACATCGAGTGGCTGCCACCCGCACGACCAACCAGGGCCGGGGACAAACTGCAACCGAAGTACATGCCCTTAGCGGGAACCGAACCCGGGTCTCTCTGGACCGCAGGCCAACGCTCTAACCGCTGAGCCAAACCGGCCAGGGCATCACTTTTATCTTCATATGCCCAGCACCTGGCACGGTGCTGGAAGTAGGTGTTTATTTCATAATGCTTGCTGAATATTACTAAACAACATTAAAAATTATTTTAAAGCTATTAACAAAAATCGTCCTTTCTACAAAGGGAAAAAAACGATCCCCTCCAAATCCTTTTGGCCCAATTTCTCCTCATTTAGTGAGAGGCTCCCAGCCTGATCAGGAACATTTGTGAATCTAGTCACATCGGTCTTCAGACACGGGGTGTCCGGCCGGGGCCACACGCACCTGTATTTGTAACCGCCGTCTCTCCAAGGTGTCCTTGCTCCCCACGGTGCTGTCCGCACAGGCCAGCTTGTCCTGTACGTCCTTCACCCAGGCCCACAGGCTCTGCAGGGCTTCCTCCAGGGCTTCGTGCTCCTGCAGGGCCACCTGGAGGCTCTGCAGCTTCTCCTTGGTCATCCTCACTAGGGTCTGGTAGCTCGTGAGCAGCTGAGAACACAGGCGCCCTTCCTTCCCAGCGCCGTGGCCTTCCTCGCTGAGAAGCTGCCCTCTCTGGGACAGCTTGTCAAGGGACTCTCTAAAGAAAAACAGAAAAGAAAAAAAAAAAATGAACTCTGACATTCTGGAGTGCCGGGGAGTGACAAAGGGTTGTTGACACTGAAGCAGTCACCAGACAAGAGCTTGCAGCTCGCATGCCTTTAAAATGAAGAGCCTGGGGTGGCCCTGGCCACCTGCTTCTCCTGTGGTTTCTCCAAATGCAGTCGCCACACCTCCGGGACATGATTTAATCCATGCTGTGCCGAGATCCAAGCCCAGTGTATGCAGAATTCACTTGAGGAAACGCCCAGCCGGCCCCTCCATGCCACCTCCAGCATCCCTCCATTCCTGCTTAGTGCCCTGGTCAGGAGTCGCTTGCTGAACCTGCCCCAAGCCTCTGCTGTTCGATACGTACATGGACCTCCTGCTTCGTGAAAACCCTTCTGCTCTCCTCTGCGTCCCTTGCTGCCCCTTCAAAGCTCCGTGCCGGCATCTCATCCCCAGGAAGCATGACTGTGGGGAGGGTGGGGAGGGTGGGGACTGCAGGTCTCCTCCTCTGGGCACCTCTGCCACCTCCTACACCCTGTCTGTCTCAATCCACAAAGCTTTCGCCCATGGAAGCCACAGCTCTTACAATCATCTCCGATCCCCGGGACCCAACACAATGTTTGGCAGAGATAAAATTCGAAAAATAAAATTCTTTCAAAAGGCCATGTAATGAGTGCTTAAGGGTGCCGTTGTTGTACCTCAGGCGCCCTGCCCTTCTCAGTTTGGACTTATGTTAATTAGCTCAAGGGAAATGCATTCACAAGTGGCTGGGTTGGCTTCATCCTGCTTTACAGGTTCTGACTTCAGATTAGCACCTCTCTCAGGAGATGCCTGGGACAGCAGGAGGGAGAGTGCAGCTGTCTGAACACAAACTATTGTGAGTGCTAGGAAAACGACACATAATCTATCTCCTACGATGTCTCCTTTCCCCTCCCCCTGAGCAGCTACCATGTAAGTAGCATCTCATAGGCCTCTGTGAGATACATGTGACTTACACAATATCATACCTTCTCTAAAATACAGTTTCCATTCTTGTAATCTGTTTGCTGAGACAAGAAGGTGGTGTAAGCAATGATGTGAGTTAAATAATAATTCAAGAGAACAGATACCACTTGTAATTCCAAGAAGAATTGTTTAATGGATGATAAAAATGCAATCAGTCTCAAGCCTGGGGTACTTTAAAAAAATACAGGGCATACCCCCAAGATGTGTGTACTGAAAATGTTATTATAAGAAAACACACACACACAAAAAAAAAAACAGAGGACTTGGAGGAGCAGACAGCAAGTGAGGGAAGGCAGATGACCCAGCGGGAGCACGGGGGTGTCCAGCACTGAGATTGTCCGGAGAAGTAGCCAGTTGGAGGAACCTGGGAGCAGACACACTAAGGACTCTTAGCTTCTGGTCATGGACTATCAGAAAGTAACAGCTCAAGGAGGATATGTGAAGTTATTCTAAAAGTTTGGAAGGAGGAGAGATGTAGGTCTGGTCATGTTATATTGGATCTAGACAAGAGTCAAGATTTTAAATTTTTTTTTTCCCCTCATTGGAGGATTTTTTTTTTTTTTTCATTTATCTTCAGATAGAGCAGGAGGGAGAGAGGGAGGAAGAGAGAGAGACATGGACGTGAGAGAGACACATCGATTGGTTGCCACCCACACAACCCCAATCGGGGCCGGGACGAACTGCAACCGAGGTACGTGCCCTTAGTGGGAACCGAACCTGGGACTGCCTCATCTGCGGGGCCGATGCTCTAACTGCTGAGCCAAACTGGCCAGGGCAAGAGTCAACATTTTAAAAGCAAAAAAGCACTATGTAACTTTCAGAAAGTGATATACTTAGAATGATGTTATCATTCTGTTCATTCAGCATATATTTTCTATTTTTCTGACATTATACTAGACAATGTCAGAAAACTAGAATATATAGATGATAAAGACCTGATGGTCCCTGGCCTTGAGGAACTCATTGTAGGGGACAGGTGTATATAGTCAACAAAGTGTTCACCCCATGGTAAGGGCTCACAGAGATGAGGCCAAAGCACCCCAGGGAAATCTTACAATAGTCACCACACTAGCACACCAACAATAGTTGCCAACATGGGTTCGGGTTGTGTATTTATTTGCATGTTTGTTTTCCAGGACTATGAACACTCAGCAGGTTTGACCAATAAGAGGACTCAGTGGAAACAGGGGATGGGTATCAGCTGAATGAGGCGGTTTTTACTCAGCCGATCGCTGCTGCTGATTTGTCTAATGAAGCAGGCGGGGTGCTAGCCTTTACTGCTTCACAGAGGAGTGTATCTACTCTTTAAGAGGATAATGAAGGAGTGTTGGGTCAAAGTGCACTCCCCTGATGGGAAGTGTTCCATCTTCCAAGGGAAGTCTTACAATGAAGCAACTGGAAATACCAGGAGTGAAGCGTGAACTTAGGACACAATGTCCTGAGAGTCAGGCCCGAAAACTTGGCCTGAGAAGGAAGCCGGAGTCATCTGCTCAGGTGGGGAGCAATAAAGAGACAACACTGTGGTAGAGAAGAGAAACCTCCAAAACAGTCAGACTCAATGAGCATGCCTCTTGTTTTACAAAGAATATTGTGAGGGTGGGGTGAATTGGAAATGAGATCGGAGGCTGAAGTATATAAAGAATACCTGGAAATTGGGATCTACAGCATTATTTTTGTAAATGAAGAGTATCTTTTAATCACCTTACATCCCTATAATAATCTCTGAGAAGAAAGTATATCATCACTATCATCATCATCACAATGCTTAAAAGCTATTATCAAAAAATACAGGAAGTGAGTGTCTGGTCCAATGTGTTGAGTGAAGGGAGGTGGAGCAAAGATGCAGACCAGCCCCTTATCTCCACCCCATGCCCTCTCCAGAGTACCACACTGCCGTAGAAAACACTGCACAATCGTTTGTATTCTAGACATTCTGGGATGGAAACAAACACAACCACCAGCTAACCAACCAACCAACCCACTAACAACCAAACCAAATAACCAACCAACAACCAACAGTCGGGGAAGGACCTAGTAATCCATTTCTGCACCATACCTGGCGGCCAGTAGTTCACCCAGAAACATTTCAACTCTATGGACTTCGTTTTTCTTCTCAGGAATGTGCTGTTTACTCTCTCCTGAGTTTTCTGAGCTTAACCTCTCATTCATTTCTTGGATCCATAAGTTCAGTTTTCTGTGCTGATCCTCAAAGCTAAAGGAAAGAAAAATGCCATAAAGAAATTCTTATGTTCTCATTATAATACATACATTCTAATATCTGAGGACACAATGTCACCACAACTAAGATCTTATGGATTTTCAAGTAGAAGAAAACTCAACAATAAGCTCTTTCAAGTGACTACTTATTTTAGTAACAAATGACAAATCACAAAAATGTTTCTTGCAATCCAGGAAAAAATGAATCACCCTATCTTGCTGAATCGATTACCTGGTAATCGTAGGTGGTAATTACCAGCAAGATCACATTCCCTTGCAATGTGCACTTGACTTTTTGGGTGTTACTACAAAGATCCTGAATTGGGGCCAATGGATAAGTGAGGCTGCGGAAGCCCTGTGAGAAAAAGGGAAAGTCACCTCTGTGTCTTTTTATCTTAGGGGACTTGAATATGGCACAAGAGCACAAGGGCTCTACGTTTTGAAAACAGTGTAAGTTCTCTGAGAGACCTGGACAAGACTCAGGCAAATGACTCTAACACCAGAAAGGCATTTTGATTATACGGACATCTATTTTTCCAAGGTTTTTATTTCCCCCTTTCTAATTTTATATTCACCCATGTTGACATAGCTTCCTGATTGGACTCTTGCTTCATTTAAATTCAATAGGTGTTTTCTACCATGACTCCAAGCCAGTAGAAGTAGACACAGGGAAAAGACTTGGATGATAGGAAATCTGGATATCAGAGGTCTAATATCTTGAGTTAGTCAAACAACCAAAAAAAAAAGCATGAATTCATGTCATTCACAGAAATTACATTTATATATAATTCCGTTATTTTCTCTGTAGAAAATAAAAGCCAATGATGCCATCATAGGTCCAACAATCAGTCATTGTCCTAGTATGGGTCTGTAATTAAGGTCAAAGCTCTAAAATGAAAACTCACAATCTCAAAGATGTGGTCATTCACAACGGCTTTGAAAGTCATCGCAAACATTCTGTGGGTGAGGAAATCTACCTGCACCCAGACAGCCTACCTCCCAAGTTCCAAAGCACAGTCCTGAAGAGCCTGTTTGTCTCTGAGGCACTGTTTCAGAAATGCTTGAAACTCTTCGTTAGCCTTGGTGATCTGCTCCTGAATGCTGCCGACCATTTGTTTGGGCAGGTACGCATACAGGGTTTGTCCTTCCTGAGTCACAGCATCAAGCTTGCTCTGCCCGTCACCGACTGAGTCCAGAATATTCTGTTTCAGGACATAAAGTAACATAAAAGATTTGCTATGATGCAGAGACCCTGATGCCTAGGAGCATGGATTACAATTCCGAGCTGAGATTGTAGAGCATGGGAAGAAAGACAGAGGCCAAGGGAAGAAAGTCTTTAGCAAGGCTGGAGGGAGAATGATGTACGCAATTGGACATAGTCAAGGCCCATAACTGAGGATGGGCCAGCCAGTCACTGGAACCTCTGAGGAAAAACTGGGAACAATGTCAACCTGGAAAGGAGGATGTTCTTATCAAGGTCTTGTTCTAGGTCTGTCCCCTTTCTCACCGTCCCACCCTTGTACGGGCTCCACCTCCTCACATGGCTAGTGTGGTATCTTCTAACAGGCTGACTGCCTCCTCTCCGCCTCCCCCTCTGACCTGCCCTGCACACAATATCCTGACTTCAGCTCCCTTCTTTCCTTGGTATGTACTTCTTCTTTGGAAGACCATATGTGTGGGCGTGGCTTCAGCAAGGGGACCCAGAAATCTGTTCTAGTCCCGCCTCTTCCCTGAGTTCCAGGGTGGCATTTGCAATCAGTATTCAGACTTTTCTCTGTGGGGTTCCACTGCATCTCCAGCCTTAAAGGGGACGATTCCACATCTGTGTTCTCCTTGCCTCCTGCACAGCTAGTTTCCTGTGTGATAATGATCTTCCTACCCTGACACCTAATGAGTTAGGTACATAATCATCATCACCTATTAGGCCACAAAAATGTTCCCATTAACTTTTTTTTTGTTTTAATCCTCACCTGAGGATACTTTTTTCTATTTTTATCTTCACATAGAGTGGGAGGGAGGGAGAGAGTGAGAGAGAGAGAAACATTGATGTGAGAGAGATACATCAATTAGTTGCCTCCTGCACGACCCCGACCAGGGCCATGGATGAACCGCAACTGAGGTACGTGCCCTTGACTGGAATCGAACCCCTGACTGTGGTCCTCAGGCTGATGTTCTACCGCTGAGCCAAACTGGCCAGGGCCCCATTAACCTTTTAAAAATTATTTTTACAATTCTTAACACAGTGCTTGCTCATATTAGCTGCTTAAAAACCTTAGCCCAAACTCAGTATAAACCTACTCTTCTGTCAATTATATCCTCTACTTCACAATGACTTTCTCTTTCCTGACTTCATACATTTTTCATAATCAGTGAAACCTATACAATTTATAATATACATTGCTTTAATTTAAATATATCTAAGCTCCAAATCTAGACCACAGACTGTTAAAAAACACAAGTGATGTCTTCTTTTTAAAACTCCTCCATGACAGTGATGTAAAATCAATAGATCCATTTATGCTTTTACTGCTTTAGAAATTAAAATCAGGTTTAGTTGTGAGTGAATTCCAAAGATTGGTCAATAGGCTAAAAGAGAGAAGAAAAGGATCTGGAAATTCTATAGCTCTAATTTATTTTTTCAACTTACTTTTCATATTACCTATTTCCTTATGACTCAAGAAATCTAATTCTGATGAGGAAAAAGAAAAATTTTATACATTTGAAAGATCTGGGGACAGGGATGACTTAGGTCTGACCCGGAGGCCCCCGAGTGCAGTACAGGGAAGAAGAAAAGGCGACACCAGCGTCCATACCTGCAGGTCGCGGAGCTTGGCCTCTAGGACTTTGCTGTCACCGGTTCTGTCTGATGATTCTTTGGCCGCTGCTTTTACTCCAGCAAACCATTCTTGGAATTCCTGCAGGGACTCTTTGGAAAGTAACAAAAGTGAGAAATGCATCCAAAACATTGAATGAGCTTCCAGGGTTACTACCATGAGTTCATTCTGGCCTTCAGCGCATTGCATCGCGCCTTACAAAATCTTCCGGAAAGAACATGACGACAATATAGACTATGACCCAGCGTGTCTACAGCCTTGGCTGCTCACCTTAGAGCTGCGAAATTATCTCAGAGAAGAGACTATCAACAAATGTATATTCCTTACAGGTCTGATTTCCTCTTACGTTTCTTTCTTTTGGTAAAGAAAGATAATTGCCTGACGATGGAGAGAAATGCTTTAGGGGTGTTAAAGCCATTTTTGTGGCCCAAGGAGAAATCTCCTCTTTCCGCCCAGCTGACTTGAGCGTGATTATGTGTCTGCATCAGACACGCCGTGGGGGAAACTGAGTCAGGCACACAGCTAGGACTGGCACCTTCCTGAATTACCCGCTGCTGCTGTTTCCTGCTCTCCCCTCACAGCCACGTTTACTGTCACCTCATCATAGCAGGGGAAGTAACTTTCCACACAAACGAGCTCTGTGTCAGAAATCCAGATGCAATTCAGAATCATCAAAACAGTGGACCCCTACTTGCCCGGGGGAAAGAGGAAGAACTCTGCTCCTGGTGAGAGCCCAAGCATCCCACTTCCACTGCCCAGACCTCAACGCACAAATGACTTCAACACGATCGTCTTCTGGAAAGTTGTGCAAATGTTCGCTGGCAGTTTCTATGCAGCATTGGGTTGGGATTCTTTCTCGCAAACAGACTATTCATGCAAAGGCCCCTCCGAGCTCACCGTGGAAGTGTTTCTCCAGAGAGTCCTGAAGGCTGGCCTGTGTTCTGGAGCACAGCTGGTGGACCGCCTCGTGTCGCCGGGTCAGCCCGGTCAGCGCACCGCCCAGGCGCTCCAGCTCGGCCGAATGGTACTGGCGGCACAAGCTGTTGAGGTTTTCTTGGGTGGAGCTGATGCTGCTTTGCTGGCTTTGAAGTTCTCTTTGCATTTCCTACAGAATGAAAGTATGCCATGAAGGGTGTTGAACGCACGCAAGAAAATAATCCATCTGCTTCATGACGGCACGTTCTTGGTAAACTGAGGCTATCAACGTCCACGCAGTAATGCATACATTTTTGTAGGATTGTTTTTTTGAGTATTTGTGATATATCTGTGTTGATTCTTTGAGACTTTTACCCAGTTCTCCTTGGGAACAACTGCAAACAGCTGTTGAGAGGTAGCTAGGATTTGAGTTAGAGTCTAGGATTTTAAACAAATTGAGTAGATCCTTATGGATTCCAGCCATGCGCTTGGGTTTAGTCAGTTGATGAGAAACTATTACTGGAATCATTCTCTTAAATTCACATTCTTCGGTGGGTCACAAGGGTCACAGTAGTTAATTTTAAAATATATGCCCTTAGTCTCAAGTACAGTAAGAAAAGAAATATGCCAAAAGAGTGAACAGATCATTTTTGTTGAAAAGTCAGTTCCACTCACAAGCTTTATAGAGAGTTGATCAGGAATGTTATCTATGAAAATGGGCACAGTGACATAATAGTGGGATATTTTCTCAATTAAAAAATATATATTCTTCTCTGGATAAAAGCAGTCACACTAACCAATAAAAATAAATAAGCAAAGATAAACTATTTGGCATTCAAGTTTGAAAATTCATGGATATACAAACGCTTCTATAGATGACATCCTTTTAATAATAATAATAATAATAATAATAATAATAATAATAATAGCAGCCTATGAGCAGGACCTATAGCAATACATGCTTTCTGTTTTTAGGTCATTCATTTTGCATTCAGTTCTTTATCCTTATGTTAATATGATAATTAAGAGCAGAGGTAAGATTTTGAGTATAGTCACCACGAAGCAGGAGAACTAACATCCCCACTAAAGTGTATACTTAATAAGAGTTTGCTACCTACCTTTACTTTTTTCAACCCTTCACAAGTCTCAGTTTGGGCACAGCTCACCAAGGATTCTTCGAGTTTCGTCAGCCAGCTTGTTATGTCGTTGATAAATGTCTCCACTTCTGTACTCTGAGCCCTGAACTCTTTCAAGGTTCCTTTTGCCTCCTCAGTAATTTCTTTGGCATGCTCCAGTTTCTGCCTTAGGTCTGCTTCTATAAACTAAACATAAGTAAGATTTCATTAAACGCTGTGAAAACCAGATACTCGTTTACTGGGAATTCCATGGATGTATAGCTTAATCACAAAAAACAAAAACTAAAACAAACCACAGAAGCCTAACCATGGATGCTCATTCAATTTTTCTAAAACGGAAAATCCATGGGTACAAGATGCCAAACATTTTAAGTGATGGGGAACTGGACAGAGAACGGACTACAGTACAAGTGGCAGCCTGATGTTCCAGGGAACACACGTGATCACATTTCAAAAACAGGTAACTCACTCAGGGTTACTGAGCAGGTGACCGAAAACCTCCTCCTCGTTCTCTCTGGGAAATCCTCGCACATTTTTGCCCTGATGTAACCACTGCTTTGGACAAATCCACCATAGGATTTCATCCTAAAGCACTTTCCTTTCTGTCTCCTACTTTAACCTATTCAGGGAGGCTAGTTCTCTGCTCCTGGATGGTTTATTTTGGGAGGACCCTTGGTTTCTCTGGCCCTACAGGTAATAAAATAATTTATAATCATGATAAATTGCAAACAGTTTCAATTCCACAACTGAAATGCCCAGGACCATTTACTATCCAAACTCTGGACTCACAGTTAACTTCAGGTTAAGACTTTTTTCTTGCCCCAGCTCAGATCTGCTGCAAACAAGGGACCCACAGGGGAGAAGGGGGCCAAGGGCCTCTCCTGGTCTCCTTTCTTTTTCTTACTGTTCCCTCACTTTGCACAGCTCGGACCCCTGCAGGCTTGGACAGGTAGGAGGTGGGGGAGGGAACAGGCATCTGTGCTTTCCAAGCCTGGTGGTATCAGTCTCTCCTCCTACAGGCCTTAATCTGTGGGTTTTTTCTGAGACTCCCCTCAGTTCTGTGACCTTCCAGTGAAGTGCCCTAGATGCAAGTATGCACTTTTCTCTGCTCTTCACTTTCTCCTTCTGCAGACTGTGGGCATCTTTCACTTCTTGCCACTGAGGCCTGCCATCCCCCAGAAAACGTTCTCAGATAGCCCGAGATGCCGCACACGGATACTCGTCTTTCCTTTTCTCCTATGAGCCACCTCAGGTCACACGATGGCCTTCACCCCAGATGACTTTGGAGGCCACTCCAAACAATCAAAACATATGCACATTTGTATATAAACACATAAAGAATAGAAATACTCTTTTGAGATAGTCTAGCAGAGAGCAGTTATTCCAAACCTGACTCGGTGCTTACCCGAAGGTCTGGTGGCGTTTCCGGGATTTTAGTTAATTCTTTTAGATCATTAACTTTAGAATGAAGTTCTTCCAATTTCAACGCTTTGTTTTTCATTTCAGACTGCCAAGATAAAGACGAAGGGGAACGCATAACTAATCCAAACACTCACATGTTATCTTTGGCACTTAATAATGGCAAGAGTTAACTATCAAAATGTCACAACTCTAAGCCAAGATAAAAAAAAAATCTTTCATTTTCTGATCATTGTCATTATTTATGAATGTGGAAAAATGTCACCATCCACTTTCACTTGGATATGAGGGAGTAGACGGAACTTGCTTTCTTCCCACCCTCTTTTATTGGGGAAAAAATGCTTCTGGAAAAAATTAAACATTAACCACAAGTCTTGAGTCAGCGGGGATTTTTGAAAGCTAACCGTCATTTGTTCATTAGCATTGATATCGCTGGTTACTTGGCAGTGTTGGACTCCTGAGGAAGCATTTCAACGCTTGGCTGTATGTAATATACAAGAAACCTTTCCAATAAAAATTTAAAAGATGTTCAAAGAGAAATTAGGCTAATTAGGAGATTGACGTCTAATATTTTATCTTGTTTTTTTTTTTTTTTTTTTGCACCCACACTAACACTAACATAAAAAGAAAAAAGAATAAATAACCATAGAATTGTTACTGAACAAATTAGATACTTACAACCGTCACTAGTTATTTGAGCCTACAAAGGAACAGTTAAACATTGTACTTTGGTGCTTTGTGGACACTAATAAACCTCCTGATGCCTTCCATCCAGAAAGTAATTCACTTACCCAGTACGAGGTGATGAACGAACTGCCAGGCCCACGGCCTTTTCCAGAGCAGGCTGGACAGCGACGGCATCCCATCTAACCTCCACCTCATCCCCTGCTCCGCAGCGGGGACATTCTCAGGCACTGGGCTGAGTCCAGCTCCCCGGCTGTATTGGCTCGTGTATTAGCCACAGTCGGCCCCATGGTAGCCATCTCTGTGAGAACTGAACCTGGACCTACGGGCGTGGGCTGATGCCCGCTGGCTCCCTGGGTCCCAGAGCTCAGTGGTGGGACTGCACTGCATATGGGCTTGATGACTGGCTCTCCAACCAAAAGGCCCTGATTTGCAGCATTCGTCACCATTGGAGTTACAACGTGATGTCACTGCCCATGGACTTGGAGGGGCGCCCCACAGGGCCCCTTTCCCAATATTTCCACATACAGTGCAGTCAGGGTCGGCTCGAGAGCCCCGCTGACCGTCACGTGAGAATAACGACTAGGGAGTTCTAAGTTTTGAGTGTTCACGACCTTCATTTTTAAATATAATGAATTGTAATTTGTTTACACTTAAAAATGTAATAATGGTTGTGTTTAACACTGGCTCGCAAAATTTCTGAAAATACAGTTATTGACTTTTGCGAGCAGGTGTAAGTCCTATTCCAGCACATGCCATATCCAGTTTGAGCTGCGACGGTAATTTAACATCAAAGGTAATTAAAGGGACTGGGGAATCCCTTCCCTGACCATATTTTTATTTTTTAAATTGATGTGAGAGAGAGATGTTCTTCAGTTGCCTTTCCTATGCATTAGGTATGGGCCCTGACTGGGAATCGAACCCGTGACCTTCTGGTGAATGGGACCACACTCCAACCATCTGGATCACACCAGCCAGGGCCCTGACTGTATTTTTAGTCTGAATAATCTCCTCTAGTTCTGTTTACCCTTAGAAATAGGAATACTCTCTAGAATGTTCTTTGGGTCAAACACAGCTGAATAACTTAGGTACGTAATACAGATGATTTAACTATATATTTTTCAGACTACAGTCATTCATTCACGTATCTGTCATGCTTCACACGAATGCCAAGTACAGTGCTGGGCACCCAAAGCATACAATGGTCAACAGTTCCTGTCCTCACCAACACAGTCACTTACAAGCTTTGTGAAACAGGTTATCTCTGCCACTCTATTTCCCTTTACCATATTCATTTTTCATCATAGCCTAATTGCTACTTGACATTTTGCATATAACACATACTGTAATGTAAACAATGTAGACACCATGAGGGTAGAGACTTTGTCTGTTTCACTATTATATTTCCAGTCTAAAACAGCGCCTGAAATACTTTAGGTGCTCATCAAGAATTTGATGGGTGAATGAATAAATGAATGAGAAAAATAGGAATAAAAGGAGGTTAAAATAAATTGGTGACTGCACCTTAAAAAGGCCATTTTCTGTGAGCCTGTGACACTCCAATCTCCACTGCCTTCCTTTTCTGAAAAGGAAGCAGAAGAACCCAGCCCCTAGTGTGTGTTCAGCGTAGGGTAACTACTCAGGAAACATTTTATTTAAATGAAGAAAAAATAGGTACTAAATATTACTAAATTACGAACACTTTCAATTTGGTTTTCCAGTAGGAAGATCCCATGTTCTCAGATAAATTTAAAAAATATATAGGTTCACTTTCTAGTAAATAGCAAAAGATAGTTAAGAGTTTCATTATACTCATATGTGTCTCAAAGGGAAGCGTGAACTTTGAAAACTTTGAGAAAAGGACACCAATTTTTTCGTATTCTGGTCAATGCTACACCACAAGCTCACATATGAAGCTGTAGCTAATGTACCTCAAATTCTTTCAGGAATTCCTCTGTTCTGAGGCTGTGATCCAGGTTGCTGATGCTTTCAGTCAGCTGTGGAACAGAACTGTTGGACCACCCTTCGATCTCGTCCTTACTTGAAAGAACATCAGCCCAAAGGGACAGGCTTACCCTGAGCCTATCCATGTTTTCCTCAATTCTCTCTGATACCTGAAATAGAAAAGGGAAATCATATCATTAATAGTCTGAGGCTTGGGAGGGATAAAAAGCTCCTTGCCTCACCAATATACTAAAAATGGCAATGCTTCCTTAATCAGAAAATTATGTTCTGACCAAAAAGCAAAGTTTTACAAAAATTATTATAAGTTGACTAGTGCATCAAACTCAGTTTATTTAAATGCTGTTATGTAAATTGTTTCTGTCATTGGAAGAGTTGACTCAATTTCTGGGACATTTGACTTTTATTTGTAAATTGGAAAACTAACCACAACAGGTCTATTATAACATAACTCACCCTAAGGTTGAATTCTATAGGATAGGGGTCCATACAGGGCAGTGTTGTATTTATTTTTGAAAATAACACAATAAGTCCTTTTATTTGTAATGTTGATATATAAAAATGGGCATAATTAGACTTGAACATATTTGTAGGATAAGCAAATATATAGGAGATTAACCAACTTTGTATGCTTACAGTATTATTGCTTAATATTCTTTCCATAAGAATTTTTTTTTAAAAGTGGATGAATATAAGGTTTTCTGAAGTCCACAAATTATTTGATTATAGTACGTAAATATCAACGTCTAACTTAAGTAATTTAACTTAAGTAAGGGAGCCCACTATAGGTTTAACTTCTGTGCCTACATATTGATGATAGGGGTCAACAGAATCACTGGATTTCTTGAGCTGGAAAACAATGTAAAATATGCATGGATTGAGATACAGAGTTCCAGAGAGATCAAGTGACTCGCCTGTGGTCACATAGCCAATAACAGAGCAAGAACTAAAACCCAAGGGTGTGAACTACAAGTCCAATGTTTTTCCATGCAAAATAGCTTTACTTTAAATTATTACACAGTATGGTTTCATAGTCTGTAGGCTGTTTATAAATCATTGTTTTATTTTTATTTATAATCCCAGAGTTTTGAGAAGTCAGACTTATAAATTTGTTACAATTGAAGCTGCCGAGTAAAATTCTAAAAAACCTGCCAATAAGTTTTAACAAAATAAAGCAAATACATTTTTTACTATCTCTAAACTTTATGTGAACACAATTCTTCTTCAGAATATCATATTTGCATTTAGCATTAGAAGTTAAAGATGGAATTCACATCGCTCAATAATCCTTTGCCCCTACAAGAGATTCATAAATGTAAATATTTAAACGATTCATAGAATCCCAGGTGATGAGCTTACATCCAGCCATCTGTCCACAGTGCTCTCCATGTCTGTTTTCACCAAGTTGTAATCAGTACTGTGAATTTTTTTCAGCTCAGATAACAACTGTTTTCCTTTAGTGGTAAAGTTATCCAATTCTTTCTGCTTATTACACATTTCGTTCCTGGCAGTTTCATGCTGTGAACATAAACGTTTCTTTAATTAATAAAATCATCAATGATATGAGTTTTAAATTATTTACCTCTAAGAAATTTAACTCATGGATGACTTGATGCAGCAACTAGGGATATAAATAAACTATACAAATATATATAATATAATTTTCTTGAATTGCTAGAATCCTAGGATATCAGCACTCTTTTAAAAAGTTGAGCTTATTAGCATGCATATTCTACATCTAACTGTACTGACAAGATTTGTGTAGTGAATGCATTATGAGTAAAAAAAAATCAGGTCCACTGAAGTGTTTTACTAAAATAAAAACATTTTGAATTCTTACCTTGGATAAAGCCCATTTAAGATCCTCCTCATCTTTTATGGTAATTCTGGTTATCATCACGTTGCTGGCATTTTCTAGAACTTTAGAGACAGCTGACTTCAAGTTCTGATATTCTCTCATTAAGTCAATAAGCCCACAGCACTGACCCTGGCTGCAATGATCAAAGAAAAGACATTATTTATCGTCGTGTATTAGGGAAGGGAAGAGCTCCCTATGATTGGACCTGATGTATACATACAAATTAATAGATGGATGCTAAGATCAAGAGAAACTATGTCTACACCTGCTGAGCCAAAAGAGTGCTGGTCAATCTTACTTAACTCTAACGTCCAAAATATCCTCACGAATGAAGAATGTACATAGCCATTAAAACAAAATCTGTGATCTCAAGCAAAGATGCAATATATGTTTATATTGGATAATGCAAACTTACGTAGATATCACCAAATTTAAAAAATGTTCCATGATTTAATTATTCATAATGGTATGTGTTGAGGGGAAGCAAAATAAAACAAACAAACAAACAAAAAACACTGCTCAATAATTAAAATACATATGAGGTTTCCTTTTCCATTTCAAACACTCAAATTTCCATTGAATATGAATCCCCTGAAAATAATCAAAGTAAGAAGATCGTTTTTGTTTATAGGAGTCAAATGCCTTTGAACAAGCAATTATACTTCTAGGGATTTTTCCAAAGGAAATGATGTACTGTAATATTTAGGTAAAATTATATTTTTGACACCATTATGTATAATAGGAGAAAATATAGAAATAGCTGAAATGTTTAAAAAGGCCAATAATTGAATAAATACTGATATATTTTTATAGTTGAATACTGTACAACCTCTAATAAAACACAATTTAGGATGATGTTTATGCAACATAGGTTCATTAACAAAAGCCTGCATTAATTGTCTATAGTATATAATGTGCTCTCAATTTTGTTTAAAAGACCTTTCTATGTCATGCAGGGTATTATTTTTTAATTCATATAGATAACCAATTATTTTAGGAATATTTATCGAAAAGACTATTCTTTCTCCATCAAATTGCCTTTGTCAAAAATCAATTGACCATGTCTGTGTGGATCTATTTTAGTCCATTTGTTTCATTGGTCTTTATGTTTACCCTTTCTTTAGCCAACACCACACTGAAACCAGGTAGTGTGAGTTTTCCAATTCTTTTTTGAAATTGTACAGATCTAGACCTTTTGATTTACATATAAATTTTAGAATCAGCTTGTCATTTCTACAAAAAATTCTGCTGGGCTTTTTATTGGGATTCTATTGATACAAAATGACTTCAATAAAAAGAAAACAAACATCCAGAAAATTGGCAATTTGAACAGGACAATTTGGCCAATTTGAACAAGATATATAGATGGCAAATAACATATCAAAACATGCTCAATATCATTAGTCATCAGGAAAATAAAAATTAAAAACACAATGAGATATCTCTACACATCTATCATAATGTCAAACAGGCAAACATCAAGTGCTGAAAATTATGTAAAACCATTGGAACGGCCGGTCACACATAGCCGGTCACACATGGTACAACTACTTTGTCAATTTCTTACAAAGTTAAACATACTTACCAGACAACCTAGCATTTCACTTTTAAGTATTTACCCAAGTGAAATAAAAACTTACACACACACACACACAATTGAACACGAATGTTTATAGATGCGTTATTTATAATCATTCCAATTGGAAAGAATTCACTTATATGTGATTTTCAAAAAGAAATTACTGTGGAGACAGAAAACGGATCGATGGCTGCCAGGAACTGGGAGTGGGAGGGGGGAATGACTAAAACACGAGGAGACATTTTTTCGGGTGGTGGTACTGCTAATAGGAAATTTGATAGGTATGATAGTTATAAAACTGCATGCATTTGTCATACAGTTTAAGGGTGTACATTTAAAAGAGTGAATTTTACTTTGTGTCAATCATACCTCAGTTACAAACAAGTACAACAAAACAGAATAAAAAGGAAACCGGAAGTTACCACTCTCATGGTAGCACTTAGTAACCTGACAACTTTTAAACATTGGATTTCACATGTAATTGTCATCTCAAGGCAACTTCCTCAATCAACTTCTGTACGACTACATTTCAGTGTTACTGAAAGACAGAATACTAAAGATGGCAAAAAGATTCTCAGTTCCTGATCACACCCATGAATATCAACAGGCAATGGCCCAAGGGCACAAAACAGGGAGAAGTTCAAAACAAAAACTGAGATGTTTCTGACTTACTTTTCATGAATCAGTTTTTTGGTGTCCTCCCAGGTGACCTCCAAGCGATTTATCTCCCTGTCCACTTCCGGTGCGAAGGCCACGTCTTTCTGAGCAATTTGCTTAGCTTTGTCTTTCAACCAACACAGTTCATGCTCGTGAGAATTCAGTTCATCTTCTAACTGATTAAAGACTCTCAACCTGTGAATGAAAATGTTTTACTAAGGCTAGTGAACCAATGTTTCCTCTCCATAAAGCGCACACACACAGAGCTAGAAAGCGTTGACCATACCAATTACATGAATGTCTACCAACTGATAAAGAGGCTTTAAAGTTAACTTTGCATACTTCAGAGTGTAGCAAACATGTAAAGTCAGTCTCACTATTCACCTTCAACCTTCCATTAATTTGTATTCTCCTTCTACTATCCTTTGATGGTGTAAGACTTTTCAAACTAGGGCTGACCTTGTAGGTGAAGTAGGTGAGCACTTATTGCAAGGTATCAGTGTGAAATTATTTTGTCATGAGGTCTAATTCATGTAAAAATATTTAAGGATCGTAGTTGTTTCATAAAATAAAAGCTGTACAAAAATATTTATCTTAAAAACTTAAATTCCATGTTTTCCTGAAGATTGCCATTAGAAAATGTTCATTTTTTGGTCCCTAATATATTAATATTGAGTATTTGTGAAAAGTGGCCACATATAGGCAGTCATTGACCCTTTCTTTCTTGCCTTTCTATAGGCATTATCCCATTTAATTCCCCAAAACACAGTGGCTAGGAGCAGACATCATCATCATTAACTCCACTGCACAAGAAGACAGGTGAGTTGCCCAGGGTCACACAGTGAAGAGGAAGTAGGGCTGAAATCAATCAGTTCATTGCAGCATTTTCGGTAGCCTCTGTGTGACACTGGTGAGTTCAGCACTGTGGGTGTAAATGACTCTTGAACTCAACCTGGGCCTCCTTCTCCAGCAATTTTGGGATCTGTCTGCTGCCCTGAGCGGGCCTGAGAGGCCGGGCCGCCTGGAGGCACCACTCCCACTGTCTCCTGGGTGAGCCCTTTGCTCTTTGGCTCGATCATTCTGTCTTTACTCTGGAGGCCTCTCTGTCCTGCCCGTGCCTTATTCCTTTTTGTAAGTTTATTGTTAAGCCAGTCACATAGTTTCTTGCCCACAAGGCGTGTAATTCTGGAGCCAGGAATCAATGAATCAATGGTTAATCAATGTTTGATTCTGATTAAGAGGAAACAAATTGGCAGTGTCAACATAATTCTTATCAGTTAGGGATGCCTCGGTCTGAATGCCTTTCAACTGTTCGCCCCCTGAAAAAAGGGAAGAGAAAGTGACTCTCAGAACATGTGTGGGGAGAAAGTTCTCTCAAGAAGGAAAAAGGAGATTGAGAAGAAGGCTACAGTATTAGCAGAAAAAATCACTTCTGCAATTTATTGCAGGAACATACGCTTGACCCCTTCCCTTCTCTATAACTGCCCCTGGTTAATCCCCATCTTGGCTTAAACCGTCTCTGCCTTCTCCACACCTCTAAGCAGACAGGTAAAAGCAGCTGGCGAGAAATACAAATCTCAAATGGCAGCTTATCACCTCACCAAGCTCCAGAGGTATCATTTCCATTTCCTCTTTGCCAGATGACTATTTCACACCATCTTCTGTCCACTTCCTGTCACTCAATCTCCAGGGACGAGTTTGCTCCCACCTTTTCTGAGGGCTAGCAGCCACCAGGGGGTCATTCCTCCAGATTTCCCACCAGAACTACAAGTCTGCTGAATCACTCCCTTCCTCCTCTGCCTTCATTCTTCTTACAGGACAGGAGTCCCTCTCCCATCAGTTAAAAAGTGCTTAAAAGTAGACAGTGGGACCGACATACTTACTCTATTGTAAATAAGATCTTAGAGTGGCTTGTATATAGCCCTTAGGAAAATCTTTAAGGAACGCAAATAAATTTTAGGACTTACATGTCAAATTAGTCATTAATTTTATCTTACAAATATAAAAAAGAAAAGTTGCTAAGTACGGTACTATCAAAGTTTTGCAAAAGAGTTAATCCCAGCCCAGCTGGTGTGGCTCGGTGGTTGAGGATCGACCCATGTACCAAGAGGTCACCAGTTCGATTCCCGGTCAGGGCACATGCCCAGGTTGTGGGCCAAATCCCCAGTGAGGGGCATGCAGGAGGCGGCCAATTGATGTTCTGTCTCATCATTGTTTCTGTCTCTCTCTCCCTTTCCTTTCCTCTCTCTCTAAAATCAATAAAGGAAAAAAAAGAGAGCTAATCCCAGAGCAATGAAAAAGTGACTGAGACCGCAGGCTTCAGGGTCCCCTCACCTCTGTTGAAGCGCTTGGCGCGTGGGTTCCTTCAGACGCTCTTTGTCAGTCCTGTCTTCAATGTCCTCGATGCTCTTCAGCAACTCCTCCTTCTGCTCCCGGAATGCTTTTCTCAACGCAGCCAGGGCATCCGCCTCGCTCTGCTTGGTTCCCAGAAGGTTCTGGATCCGATCTAATTCACAACAGAGATGATCAGCTGTGGTCCTGCAGGAAGTCCTTTGCTCAGAACTGCCACATTTCAGATGGTACTGGGCTTTGGTAAGAACGCCGTCGAGACTGATGGCAGTAGATTCGAGTGTTTTCACGTTGTGAATGGCGTCATTTAGGTCCTTTTCTAATAAAGCAGTCTGTTTCTTATTCATACTGTTGGTTGCTTCCACCGTTTGCCTCAGCTGGTGGAGAGCCTCTGACAGAGAGGTGTGTCTCTGCAGGAATTCAGCCAGCTGGGACAGGGCAAGCTGTCGCCTCTCCACCACCTGGCTGGCCTCCTCAAACAGCTGGAAGCAGTCCTCCGCCTTGCCCTGGAGGACGTGAAGGTCCTCGGCTCGACCCAGAGCACCCAGCTTCTCAAGGTGCCCCTGCAGACTTTGCAGTTCCCCCCTTTTGCTTTCGACTTCTGCTGCGTGGTCCTGGAAGGGAAAAGAGAGTTACTGGTTCCTCAGATACACTGTGGTTTATGGCACAGATATATGACAGAATTGGTAATGTCACAATACATTTTAAATGCAATGCATGGTATAGTATTTAAAGGTCATCCACAGTGAACATTTTAGGAAGGTTCTTCAATTTTCTCTTGTTTTGTTCACCTATATATGTAATATAAAACACAACTCTGATTTGGAACTAATTCATTCCATAGAAAAGAATTTCTTCATGGATAGAAATAGTTAACTTATATGATCCTATTAACCAATGTCACCCCAACAAATTTAATTTCAAATTATATATATATATATAGTTTGAAAGATTTAAAAAGATATATGTCCACGCAGTTAAAAGTTATAGTTATAGTATATATAGTTAAAAGAAATTGAAAATCTGTAATGTTTTAGAAGATATGTTATATATACATATACATTATACATATACATACAATACAGCTCATTCTAACACAGTGAAGGAGTGTGGGTATAGATGGACATGAGCCTCTCTTCGGAGGTGGTGGATAAGGCAGATGAAACTAAGCAAGTTTTGGCTTCCTTCTCTTTAAAGAAATGTAGCTTAACTGGATAAGACTGTTGTATAGAAAATTTGACTAGCTCCCAATAAATCATGTTTAAAATCTATCGGGGATTTGCTAACAGTCTCAGCATGATTCCCATTAAGGAGAAATGATCACCTGTCTTAATCTTTTTTCTTTAATTTTTTTTTCTTTATTGATTTTAGAGAGGGGGAGGGAGAGGGAGAGAGAGATAGAAACATCGATGGCCGCCTCCTGCATGCCCCCCACTATGGATTTTGCTCACAACCTGAGCATGTGCCCTGACCAGGAATCGAACCGGCGACCTCTTGGTGCATGGGTCAACACTCAACCACTGAGCCACACCGGCCGGGCAACCTGTCTTAATCTTGACCAGAATGGCCTTAATATTTCCCTCAGCTGAACTACTACACTTTAGAGGGCTTCTTTGAGCATTTACTTTAGAAAACTTACAAATTCATTCTCTGTGCCTTTGAGATGTAAATCTTTTTAAAAGCTTCTAGACAGTTTTACAACCGAAGACTATCTTTCTAAAAAACCTGGGAGTCATCCTTGGGAAATGTATTCATCAAGGGAGATGGTCCTTATCTCCTGTCTTTTTGCAGTGGTTCTCAACCTGTGGGTCGTGACCCCTTGGGGGATTGAACGATCCTTTCACAGGGGTCGCCTAAGACCATCGGAAAACACATATTTCTGATGGTCTTAGGAACCGAGACACCGCTCCTCTATCTATCTCCAGGCGGGTCCGCCCACATGCAGATACGCCCACATACAACATGAGGAACTGTATTAAAGGGTCGCGGCATTAGGAAGGTTGAGAACCACTGCTTTAGAGGGTGGAAGTCTAACTTTGGTGAGCAACTTGCTCCAAACTGTAAAACCACCTGCCGTCATGAAGAAAGGGGAAAGTACTTTTCCTTTGGGTAAAACCAATGAGCAAGCCCAGCATAGAGGGAACACTCAATAAACATTAAAAATAATAAATATTTTATCATCAAATATTGTTATAAGCTTATTATTAGCTCATCCCCAACTATTGCCATACTTGATGATCAATCTCTGATTTAAAAAAAATTTTTTATGCCAGGATACATATTATGCATAATTTAGATATAAGAAAAATCAATCGTAAATTTTAAATAACTTTCAAGCTAAATAGTAATTCAGGAAAACTATATTGTTAAAGCTTTGGGATTCCGTATTAGTTTTTAGCATTGAAACAAAACAAACCGGGGAGCTTAAAAATGAAATTATCATCACTTCACCTTAAAAATCATTTGCTCCATGTTGAAGAAACAGAAGTGCTTTTTTTTTTTAAACTGTTGCTTCCCTTTATGATTTAAGGGCTCTCTTTTATGAACAAATTTTTCTTCCATCTTAAAAGAATGCTTTTTACCTTGTGCCGAGTTAAAGCTGCTTGATGGTCCATTATGCTTATCTCAGAAGTGGCTTGTAATTCACTGAGAAACTGCTTAATCCAGACAGAAAAGGAAAGCAGCAATTCATCAAATTGCTGGTGTTCGGCGACCACAGACTGAAGGAAATGAATCCTAGGCAGAGAAAGGTGTCCAAGTTCAATGCCCCGCAGTGGAACAGAGGAGTTGTATGTTTTTGGAATCAGCTTAACCAAGGGCACACGTGGTGTGGTCCAACAGGGCAAACCAGAACCCTTGCTGTTTTCTACTTCTCTAATCCTGTTTGTCTCTCAATCTGTTGCATCTCAGTCACTGTCAGCATCAGCCACCCAGACAGTCCTCTGTTTCTTCTCCACCGCGTCTGGTCTGTGCGAATCGGTCAGCACCCACCACAGTCTGTGGTCTTCTCTCCACTGCCACAACCTGGTCTAAATCCCCTCCTCTCTGGCCTGACCTCCAACAGCCTCCTCAACTGGCCTCCTTGCCACCGCTGTTGCCTCACTACAATCCACTCTTTAGAGAGCAGCCAGGAATGATTTTAATGTAATCAGAACATTCTCTGCCGAGCTTAAACACGGGGCAATTTCCTGTTGTACCCAGGAAGGCAAAACCCTACAACTCCTACGGTGCTCTGCGAGGGGTCCCACAGAGTCGACTCTCTGACCTCCTCGGACCCAGTCAGCCACACTGCCACTGCCCTCTGCTTCCCCAAGTCCCAGCTCACTGCTGCCCTAGAGCCTTTGCCTTTCTGCTCCCTCTGCCCCATGACTTGCCGCCAAAGCACACGAGTCTACTTCCTGCGCAGAATTCAGATCTCCATCAGACGTCCTTTACCCTGGAAGGCTTTGTGTGACCTACGGTCCCGCCCTGTCACCCTGTGCTGTTGTCTTCACGTTACTTACCGCCACCGAGACAGTCTTATTCACTCATTTGTTTGTCTTACATATTGATCCTCTCCTCAGCCTTGCTTACCACTATACCCCTAGGACCTAGAAAGGGGCTTGGGATACGGTCAGGGCTCAATCATTGCTTGAGCAATAAATGGATCAGATTGATGAATAATAGGTGATTGGAGGCCAGAATCCGAAACGGGCATTAAGAATAATGCCATAGTCAAATCTTAATATTCGTTACAGTGGTTTGCATCTAAAGTTCAACTTTTTATACCGACTTCCATGTTTTGATCCTTATAAAATCTTCCACACATTGTCTTTACAAGCACGGATTATATTTTGAATGTTTTCACACGTTTGCATCATTTTAAAAGTCCTTTCCTTTCCTTCTGTGAGAAGCAGAGACAGATCCTCCTCTATTTTGCAGAAAATTACTCATCTTTCAAGAGCGGGCACCAAACTCTGTGTCAGCCTTTCCTGAACCCACTGAGATGTGCCTTCTCTTTGTTCTCATGATACTCTGTGCTCACCCCTCTCGGTGGCTTTCTTGTCCCCATGCTGATCTGTAAAATACTTGAAGTCAGATTTTATTTATTTTCATGGCTCCAGTATCTGATATGGTGCCTGGTACTCAGCAGGCACCCAGCAAACATTTGCTGATTGATTGAATGAACAGTGGAATAAATACAAACTCCACAAAAATAGAGAGGAACTCTTCTAACTGTTGCTGTCTGCACACATAGAACAGTGCTCTATGCACTGTAAACTGCAGCAAATATCTGCTAAATGAATGAGTTTAAAAAGTGACAAGAAAGCTAATCTCTAGTCAGTTAGGATTTAACTCATTTTTGCCTCCATTTAACATAATAATAATTTCCCTTGCTCTCTACAAAGGGCTACACTGGAATGAAACCATATATATATATTTACTTATAATGCCTCTGTTTAGACATGTCATGAGAAACAAAATTTTAATTACCACTTTCCCCCTGTACACAAACAGCTTAAGCAACAAATAGTACAAATATGAGCAAACCTACTCTCTTTATCATATTTCAACTAATTTGATCATTTGTCCTGATTGTGAGACTAAAATTTTGAACTGAGGTTCATCAGAAATGCTAATCTTTGAGTGCTTTGATTTTTAAAATGGCAAATATCGTAGTTTTCTTCTCTTGTATAATAATCCTGTGAAGAGTTGGGTTAAATAAAAGTAAACAAAACTGTGCTTTCTTAATTTATATGCTCACCATTTTTAAATATGAACAGTATTAGAATGTTTTATAAAAACCCAACCTTTTGCTAATTATCTGTGGCAAAACTCTCCATCTCTCATCCAACTGTTCCAAATGTAGTTTCATCATCTTCACATCATCTTTGGAGGCCACTGAGAATAGCGATTCCTTCAATTGCAAGAGGTTGCTGTAGACTGAGGCCTGGGATACAACTTCACTTTGCAGTGCCTGAGAAACACAGAATATATTATAGATCCCATCCCACCGTGGTTGACACGCAAGGACCACGTGACAATGGAGGGTGTTGTCCAAAGGCTCTGCGTTCTTGCAACATGGAGGTCATTGGAACTCAATTATAGAAAATTTTCTATTCCTTGATTTAGGAATCAACTGAATCTCTAAAGCAACATTGAAAAGGGTGGGCACACAGTGCAACAAACAGATCTGGTATCATAGACATGTACGCTTGAAACGTACATGATCTTATTAACCAATGCAACCCCAATACGTTTCATAAAAAAATAAATAAAATAAAAGGCTACCTAAATCTGGATTCGTTTTTCAGGGTCTGAGTTATATTGTTAGGCACATTTAGATGCTGTAGAATTTCTTTCAGGATGAAGAAACTGAGCAGGCAAGGAGAATCAAAGGAAAACTATTGCTCAAGAGAAAACGCATGCCTAACAATAACAGAGATGCAATACTAGGTAACGGGAACATGGTCTCCCTTTCTGTCTAAAGATAGTATTGGGCCAAATTCGGGAACTTAAGGGCTCTTCATTTTACTTTCATGCTACAGGACCACTTTTTAAAAAAATGTAATCAGGCAATGTATCTCCTAGGTGCTCTGAGGGGTGCATAAAAGTTGTGGTTCCTACCTAATAAGAGCGAAACACTTGTTTGGAGAGCTAACAACATACCACGCTGCTAACTGGGATGCCAGGTGTAGCACGGCACATAGTAAGTGCTTGTGAAAATGATTTTTGCCCTCTCTAGTGAGAACACGTGTGTGATACAAGCAAACTGGGTAAAGGTGTCCGAGGAAAGAGAACACAGCCTCTGGGTGACAGGAGAGACCACAAAGCAGAACTGGGACTTGGGCTGAGTAGGACAAAGGACACAAGGCCCGGAGGTGGGAATGTACAAGGAATGTTTGGACCACAGTGGGGCAGCAGCTTGGCTGACTCGGTGCCTGGACATGTGGGTAACACAGCCCCTTCCATCCCCTAACACATACAGACACACGAGGAATACCATTTTATGTTGCCAGAGAGCTTCGTGTCATGTTTAAGGGAAGGAGCTCTGACTTCCTCTCTTGGAACACCTCACATTGTAATCCTAAGAAGACAACACCAGACTGTGGACTTAGCACTACCCCTTATCCTCAGGGCAGGAGAGTCACTGGAGGTTTCCGAGCAGGGACTTTTTGGGAGATTAATGTTTAATAAACTAGACAGAGGAGAAGCAGGAATGCGGGAAACCTTCAAAGCCAAGGAAGATGGGTAATAGGTTCTGATGTTATACACCCCCACGGATGGAGACTCAGAGAAGCAATTATGAAAAGTTAAATGTTTGAGCTTCTGCTTCAATGTTTTATAAAAGGTGGTGGGAAAAGTTGGGGTGTACATCTGTTATACAGTAAGTCTCTTTTGAGAAGGAATTTTGACTGTTGAATTTTCTGGCAAAGACAGCAAGTAACTAATCTCCAGAAATTAGTAACATTGTCTATAGTTTCAATAATACTTAAACATTTTTTTTTAACTTTAAGAAGCTGGCTTCCTCAAGGATGTAATCAGCTCATACTCTTTGTCCTTCTATCATCTGCATATGTGCTCATTCACATTTTTTCTGTATTTCTTAAAAATAATCATTACTGTGACTTTTTTCAACATTGTATTCCTCTCTTTCTACAAAAACCCTTTTATTACCAAAATTCATATAAACACAAAAGCTTCAAAAATTATCCACTGATTGTCAGTATTGCTTCATCTATATTTCCACTCATCCTCCCTCTGTTCACCTGCCAGATAATTTGTGTTCAAATGCCAGATATTATATTATAGGATTTTCTAATGCATCTCAGTAAGAGCTCATCGCAAAGTTCACCATCACTTTGTCTTTCCGGTCTGGGTTGTTCTTTTTGGGATCACAAAACCAGAGCAAGAAGTGGGGGTGGAGAGAGGGGTTTGTTCTGGCTTTGCTTTGTAATGCCCCAGCACACAGAGTTCGTTTTCCCACGCTTCCTTGCCTGCATGGACTGAAGCTCACTCTCCCCCTTGACTCTGTCGGCGGCGAGGTCCATTTCTGGGGAGCTGGCTATGGCCTCGCAGCGCTCCAACCAGGTCAAAAAGGTCGACAGTTCTTTCTCCAGCCTAAAGAAAGCAGAGATACGAAACGAATTCATCCAAAATGATCCTATTAGAAAAAGAGGCCCTTCTGACATTGAGGGTTCAACACTAAGCATGACAAATGATACCACGTCGCTTATCTTATTCCCAGAAGTGCAGGTAAAAATGCCACTCCTCTCCTGCTCACAGATGGACTCTCACACGTGTCCATGCGTTTGGGAAGGTACACGTACATCCTTTCCACTGCCGTGCTGGAGACATGGCTTGACCTGTCTCACATCTGGGATGACTTTGCCCGGAATGTCCTGTTTCAGTGGCTATTGAAACCCAGGCGGCCAGCTCCGGGGGAGGGGCTCACCTCTGCCAGTGGGCCAGCAGCTTCTCCAGCACCGTCTGCCTCTCCTTGGCCCGACTCAGCAGCCCCTCGTATCTCTGCTGCAGGGCGGCGGCCTCCGGGACCGAGGAGCCTCTGCGGGCAGCCTTCTGGGCACCGGCCGAGACAGCGGCCAAGGCGCTGGTCAGGGCTTCCAGGCCCTGCCAGAGATCCTGATGGGAGCACAGGGGCAGGGCAGTGAAAGCAGGACCAGAAACCGGGCCACCGTTTTCCCTGAAGACCCCTTCTCACCAAACCTCTTCCCTCCGTCCTAATAAACAGCAATGGCACTGAGAACGGTCTGGCCACGATTTCCAGTGACACACAGTGAAAGTGAGGAGGAAGTTACTTCGTGAATGCGGGAATCAAAATGAAAACGGAGAGACCACTGCCCAAATGGAACTGTGTTGTATATCAGAATGATGTCTACATTGCTTCACAAGTCAGATAATTTGTGAAAATTATTGTTCATGTATGCCAAATGTGTTTAAAAACCCCTCAGAATGTGGTAGCTACCGTGCTCTACACATTACATATATTAACTCATTTAACCTCCATAGGACCCTGAAGAGTTCTGGCCCCTTAACTCTTACCCCATTTTACAGATCAGAAAATCAAGATGGGAAAAAATAACTGGCTTTAGAAATCTAAATATTAGAAAAAATAGAATAGTATCCCCTCTGGTACTCAATTATTAACTTAGTTGTCTATTAAAATAATTCCATGAAATTCAATTATCTTAATTTTCCTCACTGAGGGGGGGGGTATTTTTAAATAATGACATCAGTAACACAAAAATGCATTCTTGTTATAAGGATTCCAATGACATAAGTTCCAGTCCCCGTTCCAGATGTGCCTTTGCCTGCTGTTTGCTATCTGGCCCTGGAGCTCCTTCCTCTGCATTAATGCACATCTGTGTACACATGTAGTATGTATAGTAGGGGGTAACAGACACTTTTTTGTTTATTAATTAACAGATGCTTCTCTTTGCTATTTCTTTGTGCCTTATTCCCCTGCTCTGCTCCTTCCCCTAAATTCTGCCAGAAGCATGTTTGTTCTTTTGCAAAACAACTCATCATGGTCACCAGTTCAGGGACCAGACCAAAAAGCTAGTCACTGGGGAAAGGTCGGTGAGGACATACTCTTTGCAGGTTGAGTATAGCAGGTTCAAATCTGAGATCTGCTACACACATGTGTTTTTTCCCTGCGCATTTAATTTTTATAATGCTGGTAAGAGGTAACAGGATTTACTAAAGCTATAATATGAAAAAGTTACATATTCTAATTAAGAGAGAAATATATTTTAAATGGATACTTCTTTTTTAAACTGTATCTTTATTGTTGAAAATATTACAAATATTCCCCCTTTTCCTCCCATTGACCCCCTCCACCCAGATCCTGCCTCCACCCCAGGCCTTCACCGCACTGTTGGTGTCTTCCTAAACTTACATTTTTAAAACATTTTTAATGAAAACTTATTTGCATGCTTATATGTCTTGTGTTATATGAAGTAAATATGCCTGATCTATGTCATTCCTCAAATAACAGAAACATTTTAAAAACTTTAACTCTCATTAAAATATTTACTGTGTTTCCTTTTCAAGCAGGAATTATCAAACTTCTGAGTTGATAAATAAGCAGAAATGTTGAAGCATACTCTTACCATATGTTCTTGGAGAGCTTTGTATGTTTCTGTAGCTGAAGAACATGTTTTAATTGGATCAGCAAGTTTGTCTTCAAATTCAGACACAGACTGTTGGATCTAAAACGTTGGTGAAATACAAAAATAACGGTGGGGAAAATACACATCAAGGCAGGAAAGGTTACTGGGGAAGCAGCATGCCTATAATTTTTGGATAACTTTCAATGTGTTGATAAAATATACTTTTAAAAAATCTGAAATGAATGTGTCCTATTATTTGAAAAAAATAAATAAATCTTAATGTCTCTCTGAACACAATGTATAATGATATTTTTAAATTCCCTCAAAAAGTATACCATATAAATAGCTATAAACTTATAAATAATTAGAAGCATCATTAAGAACTTGGTAAATAATTGGCAAATTGTGTCATTTCCTTATTTCACGATTTCTGGACTCTTTACTGCATTTCACTATAAATGCAATGTGAAATAGGTTGCTTTAGCATGCATGGACCAGCTCTTACCTTCCTAAGATTTTCTTCAAACTTTTGCTGCTGAGATAAATGTCCCAGGATTGTTCCTTCCAGACCCTGCGCATGCTCTCGAAGTTCTTCCCAGTATCTCTTTATTTGCGTCAACTTGGCTTTGATTCGAGCAGATTCTCCAGTGGTAATAAACTGGGCAAAGGACTGAGCTTCTTCTTCTAGTCCTGTAATGCTGCTGATCTTATTTTCTATTTCCTGAATTGTGACCTAATATTTAAAACAACAAAAATGACAATGTAGGCTGAGCAAGCTTGCCTTCCTGAAATGATATAAATATTGCAGAGAGAAAACTGACATTTCAATGTACTTGGCTTGTTAGAGAGCAGCTGTGACAAACACTATGTGTTTCCTGACCTCATTTTTGGAGGAGAGACATGCAGATTATGTCTGAAATATACATTGGTGGTCGTGCTCGCTGAACAGACAATAGAGAGAAATAACTACTCCTGCTTGCAGTGACGTGAGAAGGGAGATGTCCCTGGAACTCGTACCGTATCTCTGAAGGTACCTAGAATTCACTGCTTACCCTATGAGTCAAGAGTTTTAACCAACTCATCTGGGAAGCAGTGTGTTCCAGGAACTCACAGAAATGCGAATATTGACATTCATTTAAATTTCCTACAACGGGTAGCTGAGGATTTCATATTTTACCGAACTACAAGCTTATCTGATTCCACGCCTACCTAAACCCAGTCTTTTCACATTTATTATCTATTCTTTATGCTAGTGTATTTCAAATTTGGAATATATTAAGATCACTTGGCCCCCATCCTCAGTGACTCAGACTCAGTAGGTCTAATGGGGGGCCAAGCCGTTGCAATTCTAACTTCTCAGCTGATGCCTCTCCTGATCCTGGTCTCCGCTTACCACGGCTTTATCATCAGCTGTGGACTCTACAGTAAAGAGCCCGCTTGCTGCAATTTCCATGGGGGACGTTTTACATATTGGCCAACACATGAAAAGTACTGAAAGCCACCAAGAATGCGTGTGCCTGTGTGACCGGGAGTGTGTGTTTGTCTCTCCGACATAATAGAGGCTTGTTTATGTAGAAGAAAATGAAAACTATTTCTCTAAGATAAAGAGCCAAATCATCCAATCAAAATAAAGCCAAAAATTCAGACAAATCTGTTCCAAATAATTTAAGTGGGAAATACTGTTACTCTAGAAAAAAATAAATGTGACTTTTGTCTAGATGACTCAACATACTCAGAAATAATTTCTGCCTACATAAGACAACCAGAAATAACTCACGAGCATAGCACTTATTTTCCTTTTCATGCGCATGACTGCAGTGGGATATTTGATGGATATTTGTTGTTTGAGCATTAATACAATCTTTGTTTTGCTGTTTTTAAGTGATATTTTTTAGAAAAATGACTCATGAATTTCACGACTATATATTGAGTGTCTCCTTGGTAGCCACAATTGTAGGTGCTAATATCACTTCAATGAAACAATTTTAGTTGACATCAAAGTTGTTAGTGCTTAGTGTAATACATGTCATCAGCAAAGTCATCAATGCAAACTGCATAATCATATAGCTGGATTGTGGCAAAAATTCTTCTAATCTAAGAAGAGAAGATGGAGGATGAACCCAGTATATGTTCTTATCACTTGTAAATTATCAATTAGTAGTAAGAAAGCAGTCAGTTTGGAATAGCATGTAATGAAGAACAAAAATGGGCTTATGGATAAATATCTTCACAACAATGAAAATATTATTAATTAGTTTTATCCCAAGGTTGTTTTAAATTGAAAACATTATGACAAGTACTGCCATGTTTTAAGTATTTCCTGTAATTTAATTCTGTATGAAAATAGAACATGAACCTATTAGCCCAGATTCCACAGTAAAGTGCATTCCACTCTATCTTTGCTTATGTTTTTCTTGCTCTTCATATTCATTTAATGTATTTTTAGATAGTTTGCAAAATGCCGTATTGGAATATTAAAATGTATTTCTAGGCTGATGGCATGAAAATCCACAATTGAATGTGTTTATATATTTTAAAATAAAATATGTAATTGTTTTGTTCCCTAAAGAGTAACAATGCAATGACATTTGATAAGTGATATATTTCAGAAGTCCTAGAATTCAGGTTAAGTAATAGTGAAAAGCATTAATAGGAAGCATAAACGAATTAAAAAGTGTATGCCAAAATGTTTGAAAGAAAAATTTTGAGATAAAACTATGTGCGTGCTATTTCTTGTTTTCTTAGAATTTAAGGAAAATGAGTAAATGACAACTTTTCAAAATAGTTTTAAAGATTAAACATATTTCATGAATATTTTAATGGCTTGACATCTGTTGTTCCTAGTATACCACACAAAACATGATCAGACTGTGCATACCGGTCTCCACGTAGCCTCAGTTGCAACAGATGTGTAATAAACCAGGACGGTCTGCACATCACGTAATCCAAGCTACGCAACGTCGCACCCTCCCACCCTCCCACCACGCACATGGTGATAACTTGTTCTGAGTCATAATGTGAAATATTCCCTCACCTTGGTATTTACTTTACTATACTTAATTGAATGAAATGTCAGAGGGTTTTCCCATTCCAATAAAATGAGTTGAGATAGAAAAAGAAGTGGCTGAATTTTAAAAATGTGTTGTATGAAAATCGTATATAAAAAAGATAGCTGAACCCTCAGAATTCATTTCTTTCAGCCCATCTTTTTCTGAAACTTGGTAAATGAAGTGAACGGTGATAGTCTGTGCGCATGGTTATTTTGGAGCTGGGGAGCTCAGATATCATCGCACCTTAGCCCATGCCCTGAAGGTCATCATAGAGGAAAGAATTGGGGCAATGGGGTCTGACTGATTCACATAAGAAAGTAATTTCTCCGCCTTGTGGTCTGTGGGGGTAAATACCACTAATACTTGAACTAGACATTTGGGATAATTCTGTTAAGTACCGTTGTAGGTGATGAATATGGTTTATGTTGTATAAATGAATCAACAGAGCACTCCAATGGGGTTCATTCAAAATCAAGGAAAAGAATAATGTAACCATAAAAACATTTTAATGATATTGCACACAATATTGACTTTGAATGCTTAAGTCAGACAATATTAATACATAATTCCATCTATAAATGGTGGCCCAGTATCAATCAAGACCTCTTAGCTCAGCAAATTGTGTGAATTTAATTGTAATAGAGTCACATAGCAATGGAAGATTTGTCCTGGGGCCAAATAGGATTTGGTGAGATGTAAGAAAGGAGTTTTTAAAAGCTAGACATGGATTATAAATGCAACGAACGTGTGAGCAGGTCACCTTAATTTGGTTGATTTGCGTGTCCATGGCAGATGACGAAGTTTCCAAGGCATTGAGTTCTTTTTCTTTCTCAGTTATCCAGACGGACAGGGTCTCAAAATTATTGCCAAAATGATCCCACTTGTTTTTCACCATTTCCATGGTTTTAATACTAAAATTAACCAAATTAAGTAAATAAAACGCAGTATTTTAATAAGGAAACAACAATACACTTTCCTTTAAATCGCCAGGTAAAAAGATAGTTAAGACATTTGTGACCACGTCAAAGTTGAAACTAACAGAACAGGAAAACATATGCACATTTGATTGGACTAGTCCATCAGTTCTCGTCTTCCTAGGTCCTCTGAGAATAAGCACTGAACAAATAGCATCTACACCACGCTATGAATGGAACTGTGCTTCGAACAAGTTATTCTGGGGTCCAACAGGGTTTGAATCCAGGTATAATCGAGTTAAAGTGCAAGTGACCAGTAGTTGCCAGGACTTATTTCGAAAGACTGTCTGCATACAGTCTAGTGCACACAGTGTTAGCAGTCCTGTTTGTGGACAAGGTCCTCTTGTTCTTAGAGGGGAGATGCTACAGGGGTGTGTTATGCTCCAGGATCCTTACAAAATGCATCCTTACGAATGAAGGTAGAGCCTGTAACTTGAATTCCATGCTGACAGGCAGGGACTGTTCTCTCATTAGAGCTAAGCCTGGGATCTATAATCTCTAGTAACTTCAGCTATTCTCAGACGTCGGTACGGTCTTGATTCCAAAAACTTTTATAGATCCTTGTACATGAGCACACTAACTGCTTTTAGACAATTTGGGCTTTATTTGTAATAAATTTAGTGAAAAAACAAATATCTAACTATAGATTTCCAGTTTGTATTAGTGAGGCATATATAACCATGTGATTATGGCTTTCAGTTTAGAAAAAAGAGTAGAGACTTATAGTATATTATTGCACTGATAAGTCCTTTGCTTAAAAAAAAAAAAGTGAAAGATTTTCCTGTTTACCAAAAGGCACTTGAAGACATCAGGAAAAATATAATGGCATCATTGATTGTCAAATCAAATAACAGTGCAGTCTCAACTGTATACCCTGGGTGTGCCTAGTGCTCTCATCAGTACAGGTAATGCAGCTACATTATGATGCAGGTTTCTAAATAAATAAAAATTCAAACAGATATTCCTCACAAAAGTAGCTTACTTCCCAATAAACTCTAAGTTCTACTATTTCCATACCTTGATGAATAATATTTAATATTTGAAGTTCTCAAACTTTAGAGTCATAATTTCCTTTAAATAAATTATTTAACCGACTTCAACGTTTAGGCAATGCACAGTCTTAATGTCAAGGTGTGAAGAGTATTAAAAACAAATTTTACATTTCAAAATCCATCTTGAAAAGTATGTCCTATACCTTACGAATGTGTCAGTGGCCTGCCACTAAATCACCTTTAAAATCCAAATGTTCAGCCATATTATTTTGAGGATCACTGGCCATATTCTCATATGCTTATTCCCCCCAAATTTGTGTGTATGTATGTGTTGTACATAACAGGATACCAGAGGCCAAACTTCCTTTTTGGGTAAGCATATATTAAGTATTTTAAAATAAAATAGATTTCTGAAGTTAATTTTTGGAAATAGCATATCGATCAGTAGACTCTGAATACTGAAGCACTGTTAACAAGCTCTGCGAGCTTGGAGATGAAGACATTTGGACTATATCACATGTATTTAGGCCCAGAATCTACACAACCAAAATATCTCCTCTTCCCTCTAACTGCTAACAGCAGCATAATAGAGTAAAAAAAAAATTTTATTTTCAATATTGGTTCTTTTTTGAGATTTCCTCTCCAAGGTATGAAGGCCACAGAATTTAATAGATATGGCTTTTTCACGGACAGAACCAGTTTACGGTGTAAAACCACATCCCTTCTATTGCTCTGCTCTGTGGTGGATGTTGGCTTCTGTGTTGGTGGCACCTGCTCTTGAATTGTGAGTTGCTCCCTCAAAACATGCTGAACTACACAGACACGTGGAGATTTTTAAGGAACGTTTAGAATACAATATCCGGGAAAGACTGCATTGCATGAAACTATCTCAGAGACGGGAGTTTAGGACTTGTCAAGCACGTACTCTTCTTCAAGTGTGTCTTCTAGCTTCTTGACTTGCTCCTTGATTGACGTGGCCTGCTGCTGAAGCAGCTGCTTGTTCCTGGGCCCGAGGGGTATCTCTGCAGCTTCCTTCACGAGATTCTCAGCCTGGACTGCAATACCTTCTGTTCGTTTAGAAAACTCCTAGAAAATGCACAGAATTGTCAGGAAGGCATCTTCTATTAAACTCTGCCCTCAAATAAACTGCCTATCTGTATTGCAGAGTCTCCCACAGATTATATGGGTGGATAGATTCATACATGTACCAATATTAGCACATAATATGCTGAGCAATAAAACAGATGTGTTTTCATCATGGCCAGAATAGACTTCGCTAAATTATTTCATTTTATATACACAGTCAGATATCTGCCTTCACAGTTATCCAACAATTCTCACAAAAATGCTTTTCCATTGTTTCCTGGTTTGAGTGCATTGTTTAGAATTCTGAGCTGCATTCTAATAATTACCTTATTCACAAATATGTTAGTTTATTACAGGCCAGTTCAGGCAATGATCAACAGTGATTGAGTTTTTTTCAATCATAGAGATAATACATTTCCAGGGCAATAAATATAAATGTTTGTTTATTTAATTGAAGACTATCTGGGTCAACACAGAGTATCACTGTTATTGACTGTAAAGAAACACTGTTTTGCCCTGGCCGGCTTGGCTCAGTGGTTACAGCGTGGGCCCTCAGAACAAAGAGTCATGGGTTCAATTCCGGTCAAGGGCATGTGCCTCCGTTGCAGTTCATCCCCGGCCCTGGTCGGGTCTTGCAGGAGGCAACCAATCAATGTGTCTCTCTCACATCAATGTTTCTCTCTCTCTCTCTCTCTCTCTCTCTCTCTCTCTCTCTCTCTCTCTCCCTCCCCTTCCCACTTTATCTGAAGATAAATGGAAAATTATCCTCAGGTGAGGATTAAAAAAAAAGAAACATTTTGTTACCTAGTTCTCTGAAAAGAGATAAAACCTGATGTTAATGCCATTAAACTTATTTTCTTTCTTTTTAAAAATATTTTTTATTGAATTTTTAGAGAGAAAGGAAGGGAGAGAGAGATAGAAACATCAATGAGAGAGAGAAATATCTATCAGCTGCCTCCTGCATGCCCCCTACCCAGGATCAAACCCATAACCCAGGCATGTGCCCTGATCAGGCATTGACCCAGCAATCTTTTGGTGCATGAAACAATGCCCAACCAACAGAGCCACACTGGCCAGGGCATAAATAATTCTTTAAAGTCAGACTTCTAACAGCCATCTTTCCCACGAAACATCTCTATCATTACATAATGCCATAAAAGATAGAGTTACTACATAATCCTATTATAACTTCACGTTTGAAAGAATTAATATCCTCATAGAAATATCGTTGTCAGAGAAGTACCCTGCAATTTAAGAGAATAAAAATGAGCAAGTACAGCTTCCTTATGATAGAGAGATGTACAATATTATAAAATATGGTATTTGCTAATGTCATAACTTTAAATTCTTATAAGCACCCACTATTGTTAAATGTGAGCTTACAGTCATTGTAGGTTCAATTGTGAAGACCGAATTCACAGCAAAATCTTTCAGAATCCCATGAATAGAATCAGAAGTATGAAATAGTATGTTTTTCCCTTAGTGCTGCCCCAAAACCAAGGAAAAACCATGGACAAAGTAGAGTTATGTTTGAAATTGTTTATATACATTCAATCCGAGCGCCTTTTGTGGGGCAAAACACAACATAAAAGAATCTAAAGAACAGAATGGTGTTCATAAAGAGCTAATTAAAAAAAAAGAACGCCATTGTGAGGCTTTATGCCTATATCCTAAGGAGACAACACGCAAGCGGCAGGAGGCAGCAGAAAAGCGTGGACTCTGGCATCAGACAGGCCTGAAGTTGAAACCAGGCTCTGTCCTTCACTAGCTGTGTGACCTTGGGCCACACGACCCCCTGACTTTTCCGTAACTCATCAGCAAACCCTTATTGTGAAGGTTCTACAGGATGTTGCCAAGCACACCCTCCCACAAACTGGCGGACGGAAAGCAGTCAAGTTCCTTAGCACAACCGCTTCAGGGCTACACCTGGAACAAAGGCTGTGTTAACAACGTCAAGTGAGCAAAGAAATAGCAGTCATTCGAGCGTACACGTGTGTGTGCGGCAGCGTGTGTAAACAATCAGTGAAGTGGCCCCGTTTTACAATGAAAACGTAATACAATAGCTGAGGGTCTGTGCTCTGGACTTGGACCTCTTGGGTTTGAATCTCAGCATCACCAGTTAGTAATCCTAAAATCTTGGATAAATTCATTAACAACTATGTACCTTACATCTCCAAAGTTATACGATAGGATTAACAATGATATCTATTTTTTAGAATTGTTTGGGTAGAATTAAAGAAGATGATAAACATCAAGTGATCAGACCAGCATATAGTATATGTTCAATAACTGTTAGCTATCATTCCAATCCCAAAGTTCACAAGATCATGGCTAAGGAAAAATTTAATAGGAAGACTAGGAAGGTCACATTTGTTGTATCTGTAGCCGAGAAACTGATTAGAAGGAATTAGAGCCACAGGGTGTCAGAAACCCTGCATGGAACCCGGGTGGGACCCCCATATGATAACTAACCCAATAACTATAGTTGTATTGATAAAAATGGTGATATATTTTAACATAAAAAATTAATGAAATCATGCAGAATTGAAAGATTCTGTGACCTTATAAAACCACAAATTCCTCAGCGAGTTAACAATAGGAGAAATGATGACAAATTAGCAGTATGACATAGAGAGAAGGCTTTCACTGGAAAGAACACAGAAGCAAACGAAACTTTCTCTAGTTCTTGATATTTAAATCTTATTTATGCTTTCATCCCCCAGAGAAACTTGAGCAGTGTATTGAAGAGTGGATGATCAATAAGCAATAAGTATTGATTAACCGCCTAATTATATGCCTTTACTTGCTAAAGGCATAATAAGAGCAATAAAAGAGCCTCCTTTCTTATATATTGGCTAACATATTTTTATACTAATTCAGTCTTTTTATAAACCCCAAACACAGAACAGGAACCAAAAGAACCTGCACAAGTCTCTCAATGCTTTGCACACATGTACTGGTCTGCTCTGAGTGTCCAAGGCGTTTAGCACATGGGCTGGTGCTCAGCAAGGACTGCTGCTAAGTACTATATCTTGGGTGTCCCCCTGGAGCCTCCAATTTAATACGGTGCAAATAGTTGGTCATCTTTCCCCATTTTAACAATTACTCCTTCAAGTTCCCATCTCACTCCCATCGTCTCGGTGGGCTCAGAACCTTGGGGATCATCTTCCTTTCCTTCACTCTGCCTCCTGCATCTGTCCCCACCACCGTCCCCTTTGCCCTTATTCATGTCCATATTGATGCACACATGCAATAACTTCTAATTGGACCCCATGACTCCAGTCTTTCACCCTTTCAATTTTCTAAATCTGCTTCAAAACTCATCTCCTGAAGTATAGCTCTGACCACGTGACTCTCTGAAAACCTTGAGGTCTCCATGCTGCCTAGAGGGTCTTTGCTTTACGACTGTACTTCACTTTTCTGCTATACGACATAGAATCCCCATTTCAACACTTTTATAAGTTATGCCATTTCTCACCACAGGATTGCTCATTATCTGCCCCCAGCTCAATTTTTCTATGTCTTGATCTGCCTTTCAAGGTTCAGGTAAAAGTATCACTGCCGGCAGAAAAAAAATTAATGCATTCATCTATTAGGAAATATATCTCACTTCAATGAAAACTTTCTCTAGTTCTTGGTATTTAAATCTTATTTATGTTTTCATCCCCCAGAGAAACTTGAGCAGTGTATTGAAGAGTGGATGATCAATAAACAATAAGTATTGATTAACCGCCTAATTATAATAATAGTAATAGGGAGAGGAAACAATTTTTCTTTGGAATGATGAGTACCGAGGGACTCTCTGTCTTACTGGTATACCTTCGTCTGTTCCAGTTCTGAAGACAAACTCTCCAAGCTGCTGAAACTCAGGAAGCGCTCGTGGCTGGAACCCGTCTGGAAAAGGTATCTGACCACCGTCTCCTTGTTGGTTTCAAATCGCTCCCATTTCCTTAGTGTGACCTAAATGAGAGAAAATAAACAACATCTACCATTATGAATTATCAAACTATGTCACGAAATATCGTTCACATCTCTATTGTCAGGCTGTCAACTTCTAACTCTGTTCAAATGTCACACTGTTCTGCTCGATAAAGACGATGCTAATGGCCCCCACAAGAACCTCCCTTTCCAGTCTCAGTTCATGTACAAAAAGAGTATGTGTGGATTAGGACTCTGAGTGTTCTACCACCTGTAATGTCCTATGCATCTAAGGGTATTACTTGAAATGTAGGTAAGAGACAAAGGAAAAGAAAGTCTCCCAGTCCGGCTGGTGTGGCTCAGTGGTTGAGCGTCGACCCATGTACCAAGAGGTCACCAGTTCGATTCCCGGTCAGGGCACATGCCCAGGTTGTGGGCCTGATCCCCAGTGGGGGCATGCAGGAGGCGGCCAATCGATGTTCTCGCTCATCGATGTTTCTATCTCTCTCTCCCTCTCCCTTCCTCTCTCTCTCGAATCAATAAAGGAAAACAAAACAAAATAAAATAAAAAAGCCTCCCAGATTCTGTCAAAGAGAGAGAGAGAGAGAGAGAGAGAGAGAACTGAGGGGAGAAGTGAGAGAGGGAAGGAAGGGGAGTCAGCAGTGAGCAGGTGGTTAAAATGCAAAACCTTTATTTCAGGCGATGTGTCAAGATCACACAAAAGTATACCTGTGTGGCTGCTGGACGTGAGAACTGTCCGTTAAAATCCTGGCTTTATTATTGATCACTGCCCTGTGGCTTTGAGTCAGGTGCTCAAACTCTCTCCTTTTTAAGCATCTACACCTGCAAAATGTGCTAATTATCGTACCCATCTCATACGACTGATGTGGTGCTTGGAAGAGTTAACTCGTGTGAACAGTTAACAGTGTTGGAGCATCCGAGGCGGAAACAAACGTGTTCTCCCACTGCCGGAGATGCACCCCGTGACCGGACGCGAGCACGCGTGGCCTGCAGCTCCTACCTGGATGCGGCGTTCGTGCTTCTCCCTGCTGCGCTCCAGGCCGTCCAGGGTGCTCTCCAGCTTCTGCAGCTCCTCCTGGACTTGGCCCGGCAGCGCCCCTTCCCCCTGCCGAGCCTGTGTCATCTGCTGCTGCACGTCCCTTTTCTTTGCGGAGATCCTCTTGGTCTTTTGCTGGGAGCACACGTTCAACAGGTGGACAGAAATGTTACTCTAAGCGCTGAGCGGGGACAAAGGCCCACGCTCCAGCAGAGGTCCAGAAAGGAACGACCTCAGTGGCGTGGACCCAGACTGTATTTTAAAGTTAACGTGGACAGTTAAAACGGCAATGAAGACTGTGTGTTAGTCAAAGGTGGACATTATGTATAAATATTTTATGTTTTTAATGGTAAACAACATTCACTGGGTCTTGGGGTTTTAATTGTGTGCATATTCAGACAACATTTAGCATTTTGTGCAACATTCCACAAGGAATTTGGCAAAACTATTCATTTGACATGATTCTCCTAAAATAATTATGTTCTATTTAAACACACAAAGTCCTAAATCCATTTGAAAAGATCATTATGCTCTAAAAATGCTAATATTAAGCAATTTAATTTGGGGGCATATTCAGAATGATTAATCTGCTGAGAAATCTGGGGAATGTCATGTTTTAAAATAAACTTTTTATTGAATTATAATGTACAAATAGAATGGTGTGTAAATCTCAAGTGTACAGCTCATGAATTTTCACAAATAAGCACACACAAATAACCACCTGATCCCAGAAATGTGAAGGTTTAAAGTATGAATGTAAATATCTACAGTCTTGTATTTTTCTGACTTAAACTGAAACCCAAACACAACTTTTACAATCATTGAGAACAATGTAATACCAAGCATTAATGTTTTTGTATTCACAGTCTTTTTATAGTTATCAGCTGTACCTATAAAGCCTAGAAGCTGTCATTTTACATATACTTTTATGTATACTTTTAGTGTGACTTCCATTTTTATATATTATGTATATAATTAGCATTTGCTATACATTAAGTTAGCTAGAATTTTGTCATTAAAATATTTTATTTGAATTATACTTCCACTTTTATTGAGTTTGACAAGTGAGGTTGATTAAAATTGCTTATTATCAATGTATGTCCCAGAATCTCTTTACCGCCAGTTCTAATCCTATATAAGCACACTCTCCTGAAAGGTCTGGTACTCCATGAAGTTGTAATTTCCCAAACTAAGATATATTCAAAATTATAATTTGAAAAGTGAGATTTTTTTTTACATGATGACAAAAGAATATTGATCTAGACCATGAAGCAAATATTTCTATGCTTCCATTCTCTGTTTTGAAAGAGACAATGTGCAAGTTTCGCGAAGGCTTTCATAGCTAAATCAACTTTCCGTTCACAATATTGTTTGAACTTTTTGATAACGTCAAATCCCTCAGGCTGAGAAATTCTCTTGCGGGATCTTTGAAATATTTAATATTTAACACAGAGCAAAAGTGCTAGGTTCTTTTAACCATTCAGCTGGGTTCCTTCCTGCAACCCCCCTTTCCTTTGCCCTTACCCAGTGGATACACTATTCCTTTCTCTGGTTCTATCAGTAATCAACTAACCAACTTTGCATAAATGCACTGGGGAAAGAGGCATTCTACCTGGTGATGAAGAAGCAATTGTTGTGCCTCAAACAGGTTTTCAGTGTCCAAGATCTTCTCAGCTTGCTCCTGGACTTCTTCAGAACCAGAAATTAACTCTTCAAGGGAACTCTTGACAATTTCTTTGTACTGGACACAGTCCCCAAAATTGCTTAACATCTTTTCAACCTAGGTTTTCATGAAAAACATTGTAAATCATTTGCTCATGTAATCTTAAATATGAATATGTGTAAAGTCTTTCTCAACAACTTGAAATATATACACAGATCCCTAACCTTTATTCTTTCATATATTTTAAGGCTTCTTTAATGATTATTAAACTGCATAGTGACTTGTAAGAGTTGCAAGCCTCATTCGATATGGTGCTGTGTACCATGTTAAAAACCCACTCGACCTTTGTCCCATGGACTGAGAGGTCCTGGTTCCATTCTCAGGGAACATGCCCGGGTTGTGGGCTTGATCCCCAGTAGGGGGCGTGCAGGAGGCAGCTGATGGATGCTTCTCTCTCACATTGATGTTTCTATCTCTCTCTCCCTTCCTCTCTAAATAAAAAAATAAGAAATAAAAAAAAACCTACTTGACCTTGAAATAAAGGCAGGATAATAAAACTGTATATATTGCCTCCTGGATCCCTTTAATTACAATCTGATGACTAAAATCTAATTATAAAAAAAGTGTGTCGTAGGAAAGTTGAGTTTATCCTATTTAAAGTAAGGAAAACAATTGTATAGAGGAAAAAGAGGAATAAAGGGGCATTTGTTGAAAATGCACTTCCGATATTTCTACCCAAAACATCAATATATTTTCTAATTTTGTGATTTCTTTAGTGGAGTCTTTTCCTTGTCATTTTCCTCAGTTTTCAGCTTTGTCTTCTGCCTAATTTTTGCCTTCTCTGTTTTAGTTTACCAGCATCTTTTGTTTTCAAAGTCTATCCCTCTCCATCTTCACCTAGATAACCATGTTAACATTGTATCATCATGTGTCTTCCACAGAAACCTTCCAGTGTCTTCTCTTAGGCTGTTGTGTTTTTTTTTTTCTTTGACCCTGTTCTGCTCTGTCCCAGGTAACGTAGAACATGCTTTTCTCCAAGCAACCAGGACTAAAACCCCACGAAATCCACACACTCCAGAGCTCGGTAGATCCCGACTCTGCTGAGCGAAGTGACTCTGCGTTACATACTGTCAACCCACAGCCTTTTTTTCTTACACTGGACAACCGCAAACTTTGTGTTCAACGTTAATTTAAATACTAAATAGATTATAATCAAAGGAAGGACTGAATGTGTCAAATCTACCTTTTTATATCAGTCTTCACATGAACAGAATGTTCATTTTTCTCCGTTCCTCCCTTTTTGCTCTCACTAAATTTCAGTAACAAAAAGGGTATTAATATAAATTGTATAGAAGTTTAATACATATGAGTGGGCAGAGAACTCATGTCTGCACTTGTCAGAGGTAGATTGTTGCTACAGGTCCCATGGCGGTGTCATGACAGTGCTTGAAAGACAATGCAAGTAAAATGTTACTTGATAAAATGTTACGGTGTATAATAATTTCTAAATTTAAAGGCTGCCAAAGTGGTTGTGTGTTTGTAACAAAATATAAGTTAATCTAGTGATATAACTAAAACCCTTTGGTAGATCTTGGCTCAAGGATCACCTGCACATTTACTTGCTTTTTGTATTGTTATCCTTGCTTTTATTCTTACCTTCTTGCCCAAAGGAAGAGTAGAGAAGAATTTCACTCAAAGTACAATAGTGGCAACTAACTAAACTAGATTATTGCTATGAAAGCTGGGTCATCAAGGGGTTGACATAGCTTAAATTCCAAAATTTGATGAATCCTATCGCTGTTTTCAATTTGTCAAAAACTTTAAGAACACTGCATGTTACGTATCAAAACGATCACATAGTAGTAAAATCACCAGCAGTTCAGAGTATTTTTGATTTATGTAAACCCACTACTGCAGTCTTAAGTAGATCTACATGGACTGAAAATGTAAAAGGTTAACTGGCAAACTGTTACATCAGAGGCTGCTAGAGAGAATTCCAGATCTTCAGAATCACTGAACTTTGTAGTCATTCCAGTGATCGCTATTTCTTGCAAATGTATTCATGATTTCAAGAAATACTGATAACTATCTATTCTACTGTACATCCTTACATCATCTTCCACGCACAAACTCATTAGACCTTACGACCACCTGGTCAGTAAAAGCAGTCTCACAGAGGGTGGCAGTGGCCCTGTTAGAAATGGAGCAGATGGGTTTGTATATTCTAATCCATAAAGGAACGTAAACATTGAAACATATATTAAGACGTTTAAATGAGTAAATCCTGCCTAAAAGAGATTTTACTGGGCTGCAGACTAAACACTGAACATTTTATTATTATAGGGCATCAGTTATGAGCATTTACTCCGTTCTAGGCACTGCATTAAGTGCTTTATACGCATGATTGCATTCCATTCTTGGCATCGCCTTTGGGCAGATTTTTAACTCTGTTTTACAAGTGAGAAAAACAAGGTCCCAGAGATATTAAATGACAAGCTCAAGATTCATGACAAGTTCAAGGTTACATATGAAGTGGGGGATCAGAGTTAAACTCTAACTCTTGAGTTTGTTTGACTCGCAAGCCTGAGTCCTTAACCTCTGTGATGTTCCTTAACTGACTGTGAAACAATGTTTTTATTAAGAGTAAAATAGTATGGATCTGATAAGCTTTGTACTTTACCTATAGATCATTAATCGGAACTAACATATCCAATAATGGCACAGACCATAATCCAAACATCCTACTCATCTTTCCCACCACCATTCATATAAATAAATATCAACTATTCCATTTCAACTAAGATTTCTTTATAAAGTTACTTGTTAAGCTACAACCAAAAGAGAAAGGACCTTCCAGATTCCTCACCCAGAATATTCAGAGTGTGAGTAAATGCTATACCTCTGACAGCAAGGTTACGAGAGCCTTGAAGGAACTAGATAATTTTGCCAGCTCATCTCCCTGCTTTTGGGCTTCTTTCTCAGAAGAAACTTCAGTCAAAACCTTAAGCCTGGATTTCAGCCAGCTGAGAGTCTCGCCTTTTTGGGTAACACCAGTTCTTATTTCCTGGAATGAAAGAACACTTTTGATGAACAAAAGACACCTGTGAACCATAACTTTCCAGCAAGAAAGGATTCCACGTAAGAAGGTATGTAAGGTGCAGCAGTGGGGTGCCTGCGTACTGGACTCTGTTAGATCTTTCACAAAAGTCTGCAAGTGCAAGAAATAAATGTTTCTCCATGCCAGTACTTATGCATCAAGTCAGTGCTCTCTACACCACAAAATCACCTTCATAATTACATGGTTAGATACTTACAGATTCCCTGGATCGCAACAAAAACACTTCTAAAAGTGCTGCAGAAGGATACAATAGCAAAATTGGGGATTGTAATATTATACTTTGTTATCTTCTATAAGCTGGAAGGAACTGTGGTATTTTTTAAAGGAATGAATGAAAGAATCCTTTTTTTAGTTAGCTGATTCTTTTATTGAAGAGTTTACTTGTTGAATATTATTAGAGAAAACCTAGAGATTTATTTTAACTTCATTAAGTCCTATTTTATGCTCGTTTTTGTTAGCTTTTAGAAGTCAATACCCCAGATAGTAAGATTCACAAACAGGATCGCAACTCTAATCCAGGAAGGGAAGGTGTATCGGCCGAGACAATGTCAGAAAGACTCTGGGGCTTCAGCCCTGGTAGGGCAGGGGCCCAGGAAAAGGCGATTTGGCAGCCTCTCCCTCCTACAGCCACTCCGGGTAGCACAAGGGCAGAGTGGCCTCCAGCCACACGTTTTGCTCCACAGGGTATGACAGGGCAAATGCACGCCAGCCAGACAACAGTTGGTTCCAGAAGCAAGTGATCTCTTCATTTCACAATGAGAATGTTTTTGTACTGTGAACAACTGTAAACCTACTTTTGCCCCACCCTGTCTTGATATCCTTCCATTGGTAAAGCAGGACATTACCGAGCACCTCTAGCATTTAAGGGGATTATAATTTTAATATAACCGTGAAACTTAGAGGATAGAAACAGAAGGGAAAAATATTCTCATTAACAACAACTATGTGACTTATAAGGGTTCCAAACACTGAAAGGTAAAGAATTTTCACAGTAGCAAGTGTCTGTACTGTTAAGAGCCAAGCTAAGAGGGAGAGTGTTGCTGGGTGCCATTCACAATGAAAACTGGTTTAGACCCGAGGCTCTGTCACAGCCGGGCTACCAGGCTGTCCCCAAGCTCCCAGGGGCTGATCCAGTCCAGGCGGAATGTGCCATAGAAAAGATGCTGAGAGGCCTTACCCAAATCCCTTATTTTCTGTGACCTGGCTTTTGAATGGCTGAAACGTATTGTACAAAAACCTACAGTGTTCTTGTTTTCCATGCCAGTGCTTAATTCTCTTATGTACCCATGCATGCGATTTTCCTCTCAGGATTCCCCATGAGCTAAAGCTGCACTCAGGGCACCACTGAGCATGACTGAACCTCAAAGCCAACAATGATCCCATAGAAAAAGCCCCTCTTGTTCTCACAGTAACAGGAGGACACTAATTTTTAAGTTAATTTTCAGGAGCTTACTTTCTTATAGAAAGTAAAAAAGACATCAGTTAGATTGCCTATCGCTTTTTTAAATTAATGGACATTTTCTAGCAACAAAAAAACGTCCCAGGACTCACCTGCACTGCCTGTGTCACCGCCTCGTGGTTGGCGGTATCAATGGCCTCGCTCTTAATCCCCTTCAGGTGCGTCTCCTTGGCAGCAATCCAAGATGAGAACTCGGAAATTCTGAAATAACAGAGGCGTTATCTCACAAAAGGCAGAACACATTGGGATGGTCAGAACACATTTTCTAGTCTGCATTCGTTCATGGAAACTCAACACTCCAGCGATTAGCAAACAGGTGAACAGATTTTCTGGAAACCGTTCCTTAGAGAAAATGCAGCCCAGGGCAGGTGTGGACACCTCTGTGCTCTGTCACTTGGGGGAAGGAACCAGCAGACAGCCAGAGCTCAGCTGAGGAAAGAGACGTCTGTCCCAGGGCGTGAGCCCCTGGGGGTGAGGACGGTACCGCTTGAGGTCTGGCCTTGCGTGTCCCCAACAGAGTGTGATGTAACCCTAGAGAGTCAGAAGTCCCCCTGTGGGGATATGTGGCAATCCCAGAGAAAGAGATGAACCAATTCTGCCTCCAAGAGATCACATCGGAGCCATCGGAAGTGAAGTGCTTCACCGTTTCTGACTGAAACCCACTCTTTTTATTGAATGAAGCATTTTTACACAAGAACGCGGGCAACATCATACAATCTGATGCTCTTTATTGCAGAGGCTGAAACACAGGTCCTGTCTTGTGTTGCAATAGTCTCTGAATCCACAGAATTCAGACAGACCATGTCCTTGTGTGGGAACAACTCCCGGCCTACCTGCTGGCGTAGTCCTGCCACTTGTCCGGGTTGTCCCCGAGCTGCTCGGCCGTGCTCTGGATGGCCGCTCTGAGCTCCCTGAGCGCCGCGTGGCAGGCCTCAGGGGTGTCCCTCACTGGGTCCCGGACTGGGAGTTTCAGACACAGCTCTTCAATGAGCTGCAACCTTTTCTCACAGAGATGATGAGGACCTTTGTCACCGAAGAAAATCTAATGAGCAACAAACATGCAGACAATCCCTGTGAGAAGCCATACAATCCTCTCAGATTCTCATAGAGAAACCAAAGGAAGGTGGTTCCATTTAGACTGTCAGTGTAAAGCAATTAAGCTATTTCACGTTCCCCGACCCAAACCGAAGTATCAGTTACACCCTTTACGTGACCGTGCGATCTTGGGTGACTGCGCTCGGGGTGCGTGTGCGACGTACCCTGTGCTCTTTAATGATCTCTTCGCTGCCTTCCTGGGGTACCAGCTTGGTCTCTCGGTCCAGCTCCGTTCTGCATTCTTCCACACAGGCCAGAAACTTCTTCTTCTCCACCTCAATCTTCAGATGAAGCAAGTGATACGGGGCTTCTGCTTGAAGATCCTACGGGACACAGAAGACTCGGAAAGATATGATACCGTTATTGATCATGTACATTTCCAATGGAAGTGACAAAATTATAGAATATTCCCGTTCGGGCCAATTGATAGCATCCGTACAGTCTGCACCCAGCCTCAGCGCTTTGCACTTTTCCAAGTACTGGGACCACAGCGAACCCTTTCATCCTGCTGTGGGTGGGCCGGGATTGTTCTAGCTCACTTTTACAACGGCCCATGCAGTGCTAATGTTCCTATTTTCCAGCTTAGACCATTGCGCCTTAGGGGTAAGTAGAGAAAGGTAGATTTGAATCTAGATTTAAATCACATACTGTGCCAATACCCTCTCCCAACATGCGTCCTTTTAATTTTGTCAACAACCCTGTGAAGTAGGAAGGACAGATATTATACCCAGTACACAGGGGGGGAAGCAAGGAAACCTTATTAGGTTTAGTGACTGGAAGAGATATTGTTTCACCCTCACACCCACACCCAGACCTTTGCTTCTTCTTAAAGCGTTAGATTAGAACTGATCACTTGGTTCGCTTGTGTTTGGTTTCCAAGTGAGCCCTCCTCCTTCCTTCAAAGCTTTCCTAAATACATTGTTTATCCTTTCCTGGACTTATTATATATTATACTTTTATTATTTGCAACTAATAATCTCCCCTACCAGACTCTAAGGTCTTTGGGAAAAGGATTATGTTTAGTTCATCATTAAATCCTTAACCAATAAATGTTTTCATTCATATTTTTAGATCACAAAATCCTTGAGAACAGCAAATATGCATATGCATGAATTATGTTAAGTAAAATTTCAGTAATATACTTCATGTTATTTACTCAGATGAGAAGAGTTCACTAAATGTTGCTGAATAAATTAAACACCTGTATTATTCCTGCTCATAAAATAAGAATAATAATTATATGTATATATAAATATATATATATATATATATATATATCAGGAAAGAAAAAGAGTACTCCTAAGTAGTATGAGAATAAACTGCTGTTACTCAAAAACAGGAATAACAAAATTCTCTCATGTTCACCATGTTCTATGCAAGTTCATGTTTTTGAGATGGGAGAAGCAGCCCTGGTGACTGCTGAATTGTCCAGTGGACCTCAGCGCCCTCGAGCGGCCGCCCGCCACCCGTGACAGGCGTCCCACGGGTCCGGCTCACCTTCCACTGTTTGTGCAGCGCTCTCACTGCGTCCTGCAGCCCCCGCTGCTCCTGCTCCGGCAGAATGTCCGTGAGCTCGTCGCATGCTTTCAGGAACGCGTTGAGCACCCTCTGATCCAGCTGACTGTAAAACTCCTGGCACGAAGGGGGAGCAGGCGGTTAAGAGCGTTGGGCAGAGCCCGGCTGGTGTGGCTCAGTGGTTGAGCGTCGCCCCATGCACCAGGAGATCGCCGGTTCGATTCCCGGTCAGAGCACATGCCCAGGCTGTGGGCCCGATCCCCACTGGGGGGCATGCAGGAGGCAGCCAGTTGATGTTCTCGCTCATCGATGTTTCTCTCCCTCCCTCTCCCTTCCCCTCTCTCTAAAATCAATAAAGAAAATATATATATATATATATAAAAAAGAGTGTTGGGCAGAGTAAAGGGCAGCATCAGACACTGGCCAGTGAAGCCGTCACACCTCTGAGCCAGCCGCTGCCCTCTTCAAACTTTCCGCAACAATTGCTTTTTCTTTTTGTTTTTGTTTTTTCAGGAATGAACTATAACCACCTAGAGTTATGAATCAGAAGCCACCCTATCTAAAATTCAACTAGTCATTTTTAATTTTTAGGAAAAAAATATTTGCAGCTTTCAAATTTGGTAGAATGTTCTGGAAGGCCTATGGGAGATCCTGACACCTCGATTCCGTAATGAAAGGGATGAACTCACAGTGTGTTTCCGCAGGAGGTCTTCCGGGTCCCCCTTCTCCTCCAGGCCCTCCCGGGCCATCCGCAGCACCTTCTCCAACTCCGCCCGGGACTCCTCAAACTTCTTCATCAGGCGACTGTTGGTTTCCGCGTGCTTCTTCCAATCTCCAGTTTTCTTGACCATGTTCTTGAGTTACGAAAACAATCATAGTGTGATGCTTTCTCATTATTGAAAGTCACATTTTGTTAAGAAATATTGTTTCTTTAAAGAAGACACTTGGAAGGAATGCATTGCATTGTCATGAGAACAATCAACCCCTTTTAATATTAATGAATGTTGATATGAGAGAAAGAAGAAGTAAAATGTGGGTTTCCAAACACCCGTAGGTGAGGCATGCAGCGAGAGAGACAGCGGGGTCCACGGCGACTGTGTCCTCGCTGTGTGTCCGGTGCCCTGTCCGCGTCCCTAACGCGGGGAGAGCGCTCACCTGAAAGGCCACGTGAACATCTGCCGTCTGTCTCTGCAACTTCGTCAGATCAAAATGCCCTAACACACCGCTCAAGGTCACAGTCTTCTGAACACTCTGACTGCCTTTCTCAATTTGTGTCAAGGTTTTCTTACAGCTTTCTTGGCAGGCCAACAGCTCCTGCGAGGGAAGGAGACACAGGACAATAGAATTTACAAGGGTGAGAAAGAGAAAGAAAAAGAGAATAATCATTACAAAATAATAAGAACAGCATTATACAGCTTTTAACCAGCAATAAACAAAATAAAAACCACAGAGGGTTTTTGTTGTTGTTGTTTTGTTCCCCCCAGAATATTAAGCAATCACTGAAGTCAGGGCTTTTAAAGTTTTTTGAGATTTTTTAATATGTTATGCCCATCTTATTAACATACAGAGAATGACAGAGCATTGAAATTGTCATGTGCCTGGTGCGTGCATTTCTCCAACCAAACAATAGGCCTGTGGTTTGCTGAAGTCAATCTACAGAGCAGGGTTTTTTTGTTGTTGCTGTTGTTAATCCTCACCCAAGGATATTTTTCCATTGATTTTTAGAGAGAATAGAAGGGAGGGAGGGACAGAGAGAGAGAGAAACATTGATGTGAGAGAGACACGTTGATTGGTTGCCTCCCACACAACCCCAACCAGGCCGGGGATCGAACCCACAACCCAGGTACATATCCTCGACTGGGAATCGGACCCGTGACCCTTCGGTCTGAGGGTCAATGCTCTAACTGCTGAGCCAAACCAGCCAGAGCTACAGAGCAGGTTTTAATCTAACTAAATAAATTTAGCACCAATGTACATTATACTTTCCTGAATCAGACACAGAAGATTATATATTATTTGTGTAAACTGTGTATACGTCATTACAAACTATCAACCTCATTGACAAAATGGTGGACCGCAGACCCTAACCACAAAAGGCAGCAGGCCAGTGGGCTTGGGAGGACTGAAAACTGACACACATTTGCAGGACGAGAAGCAAGGTGGCCTCGGCCCTTCCCCCTCTGATTCGCACCCTGGCACACAGTGACTTCTGCAGCTGACTGGAAATTATCCAGCCCAACCCAAGGCAGACAGGCATTTAAAACATTTTTTTTCCCCTTTATTGACCTTTTTTTAGAGAGAGAGAAAGGGAGAGGGAGAGAGAGATAGAAACATCGATGAGAGAGAACATCAATTGGCCACCTCTAGCATGCCCCCTGCCCGGGGATCAGGCCCACAACTTGGGCATGTGTCCTGACTGGGAATCAAACCAGCAACCCCTCGGTGCATGGGTTGACACTCAACCACTGAGCCACACCAGCGGGGCAGCAGACAGGCATTTTTTCACTTGAATCCACACCATTTGCATTTCAACATCCTCAATTGCTTTGGAAAAATATTTCAAACAGCTCATTTGGATACTAGTTTGGTAATCAAGATTCATGTATTAAGAGCAGAATTTTTGTTTTGCTTTGGCAAAACCGAACAGGGACATACTTTTTCCTTTTGGATATTTAGGGGGTAAAAGAGTAACATAGAGAGATATTATTAAATGTTATTATTATTAAACATTATATATTTTCATTGTAGAAGGATTCTTTGATGGCAATTTATAGCAATTTGGGAATGTAAGAAATGGCACTATGACTCCAAATGGAAAATAATCTTTATCCAATATGATGAGAACATTAGAATAGGGTTTGTTGGTATAAATATTATCTCTCTATAATCAATAATTAACCATCAATAACAACAATAATAATAATTGCTACCAGTTAGGGAATATATATCATGTGTTAGTCTGATCATATAATATCTCATTTAATCTCCACACAAGCTCTCAATTTAGGTATTTTAAGGTGAGGAAATAAAAGCTAATCAAGGCTCTGTAGTTTGTGACATCAGACCTAAGATCTGAAGACCTGCCTGACTCCCTTCAGACACTCTGCTCTTTCTGCCAGGTGATGCTGCCTCCCTCCCATTATCTACTCCATTAAAGCCGTGGCAGGCCTGTCGCTCGTTAGCTTCACCTCCTCTGATGGATGAGTTCATTTATAATAAACCCACCAAGTCAATTAACTGCGACACTCAGTCGGAGACTGTTCTGTTTACTGAAAATGAGATAAGTAAAAATGATTATCACTCTAAACAAATTTCCAGAATTCTATGGCTGTGTAAATAGACCTAGTCCTAGAGGCAAAGAAAAGATCTCATAAGACACAAATTATAAACACTGGATAGAAATGGAATGCAATTATCTATTTATGTATATAAATATTATCTAATTATATATATAATTTAAAAGTTATCTATAAAATCATATATATACACATATATTTACACACATACATATATATGTGTGTGCATACATATATAATTTTTATTTTATTTGCAGTGGACAGGGTTTTTTCCTTTGGACAAGATGTACTTTTGTTTTGAGTTGGCAGTACTATTCTGGAAAACCTTTTCCTGTCTTAACTGGGTTTCTATCACTTTAAGCATGACCTGAATCTCATTACACATGGTGCAAAATAACTGTCTCCTGAAAGGGTCTTTTTCTTACCTGATGTTTTTGCTTAAAAAGAGCACTAGATTGCGCCTCGTGCTCGAGAACTGTGATAATTTCACTGATTTTCCCAAGTGAGTCATAAAATGACGTCATCTGCTTTTCTAATTCCTCCAACGGTACTGACAGCTGCTGAGACTCAAAAAGGAGTGGGGAGTAACGTTCTTTGACCTTTAAAAATACAAAGACAAAAATTCCATTAAGAGCCGTTCAGCCAAGGGCACTGTTCACAGCTCTCAGGGACAATTTCTTTAGTGACACGGTCATTGTGTGCTTACAGATCTCCAAAGACGTTCGTTTCATGATCGTTCCTATGTATTGCTAGACATTTATATAGAAAACGATATTACTGCACCAATGAGATAAATGCATGCCACAGAGTTTTCTTGTGAATGAATCTCAATCACCCCTCTCAGTAGCAGTTTCCCCATAAAAGATGTGGTTAGTGAGTCCATGGCATCAGATTGCTCTTCATACACTGGGCAACCCACCTTCGCTTCAGCCTCAAAATCTGACATAAGATAGCCGTGAATTATATTGTCTACTAACCTGAGCCTTCCAACTTTATTGTCAAGAACTCACTACTTGAACCCTTAACTCTGGACATACCTGCAGACTTGACCCCTTCTTTCCAGACAGGCCCTGTGCTTTCCTACCTCCCCTGATCTTCACGCTTTGCTGTGCCCACCAACTCACATCTACTCATCCCCAATGCTCTCGTCACATACCAATTTATTCACAAAGGTTCCCATGTGAGGGGACATCTCCCTGGTTTGAATTGGCCCAGCCCTTATCTGCCACTTGCCTTTTTAAAAATGTTGTCTTTCTACACCTGTATTGTTTTTATTTTTATGATGAAGCTATCAGCTCCTGGAGATCAAGAGAGCCATCAAGTGTCTGTCTTGTTATTTTAGATTGGAATCCAGGACCACACAATTCTCCTAGAACTTCCTGTCCCTCCTCATTTTACTTAGAGTTGCTCCCAAAGTGTCATTAAAACTTTGGGGAACCAAGGAAAAGAATTTGCATATTTATTAGGAGGTTATTCTTTTTTTGTTTTGTTTTTTTTCTTAAATTATAAATATGCTCTCATGTTCTTGGATACATGACCTGGAGGAAAACTCATGAGAAGAAAGCTACTGGTCCACTGCAATGAGAGGTGCTAACATTATTCCGAACAGAACGAAGGGAATCTGCTAACATGTATAAAGACCAGTGCACTTTATAAGTCTTTCCAGAATACAGGAGCAAACCTACCGAGACGCTACATCAGAAGCAGCAGTCAAGACAGCATAACGACGAGGGCGTCTGTAAAGGCGCAGTGTGCTGTCTCAGAGGTGGCCCTAAGTCATGAACCCTGGCCTGGGCGCACCCAAGACTTGGCTGGAGAGCTGCTTGAAGGTCACCAAACAGATAATATTGACTTGGATTGAACCCAGTCTTTATAAATACTTGTAACTCGAATGTTAAAATAAAAAGAATTAAAAATGAACTTATGAACCATTTTGACAAGTTCAATTTTCTCTCTTTTTTTCATGGTGCTAATTCTTCCTACATTCACCTCTCAGTAATCCACCCTTTTCATTAATGCTCCAGTGATGATTTCATGTGGTTATTCGCTGTCTACTTCTTCTCCCCTCGTTAACAGATATTTCTGCTTTCTTTTCCTTTGTTTTGCAATTCTTCATCACAAAATTTTTTCATTCATTTATATAATCATTCCTTTCTTTTACCCAGAATTAGTTACCCAATCTAAATGGACTTTGCAAACAATACAATTTTCATAAAATGCAACTTTAGATACATAAAAAAAAAAATCCCAGGTAACTTTCCAAGCTCTTCAGGAAAATCCCTTAATAGAATAAAAAATGCTTATGGCTCATTCTTGACATTCACTGAGTTCCCTGACAGAAGTGGCATAAAAAAGAAGTTTGTATTTTAAGTCTATGTTGAGCCCTGTGAGATGCAGAAGGCAGAATGTCCACCACTTTACAGTACTGCAACCAGAAAATAGCATACGTACTCTTAGAGGAAAGGTGCATCAAATAAATGATCAACAAAAGGGTATTTGGAATTCTTTCTCATTTAAATATCTGATCTCTCCCTCTTCCTCCTTTCCCCTCTACTTCTTCCCCTTTTGTTTGTCACATTTAATTGGTCCCTTTCCCCCCTGAAGAGGCTTATCTAGTGAATACAGCTACCAATACTTCTAATTATCAGAGGTAATACTTGGTATCAGCCCCAGAATTTCACTTTTTAAAATATATTTTAATTGATTTTTTAGAGGGAGAAGAAGGGAGTGGGAAATAGAAACCTTGATGTGTGAGAGAGAGACATCCATTGGATACCTCCTGCACGCCCCCTACTGGGGATCGAGCCCACAACTCAGGTGTGTGCCCTGACTGGGAATTGAACCAGGACCGCTCAGTCCATGTGACGACTCCCAGTCCACTGAGCTACACTGGCCAGGCCAGAGTTTCATTTTTAAAACTCATGACAGAGTTACTAGATGACAAAATTACTAAATGAAAATCACAATAAGAAACAAAAGCATGCCTTGTTAACAAGTGAAGGATTTGCCCACGGGTGACGGGGAGGTGTAGGGTGAGTGGAAGGCAGTGTCTGCATGCACAGGGTATCCTGCGTGAAGGTATTTTCCCACCTTGGTTAGCTGCTCTTTGAGCCCAGCCATGGTTGCAAACATTTCAGTAGCTTCTTCTTGGGAGCTCTCGTTGGTAATGAGGTGTGCTGTCTTTGTAAGTATCTTGAATTGAGCATCCATCACAGGTATCCTCTGCTCAATATCCTGAATGAATCATTGAAACAGCTGAATTAACACATGGTACATTTCCTTTTAATGTCAGGATTCCACAGGAGGCTTGGCAAAAGTCAATATGCACTGTGCAACATTCTATACTTATAGGTATAGCTTTCCTTCATTACTAATATATCATGGTAATATCAGAGCCACCAACTCATCATCACATCATAAATGTTGTTTCCTGTGTGTGTTTACACCTATTTTTTATTTTTCCAAAAAAAAAAAAGATGATGCCATTTTTTGCTTTTCTCAGTATACTGGAAAAGTTTTCAATGTCATTAAATATTCTTTCACTATTTCATTTTGAGAGCTGCAGAGTATTCAAAATACTTAAATAGCACAATTCATTTAGTAAATCCTTTATTGTTGGAGACATTTACGTAGAGGTCTCATCTGTAGACTCCTATTTCCTTCTAGTGCTTTATAATTTGGTTGTAGGGGGAAAATCTCCAAATTAAAAAATTATTTTGCAGTTATTTCATGGTCAAAACATATCTTTAAAAAATTCAAATGGATTTTTTTTTATTTGAATATAATTTAAAAAAAATTTTCAAGGTACAAATGAGGATACACACACATTTCAAAAGAGGCATCGAAAAAACTTTGCAATCATTTGAGCGACCTTACTGATCTTGATTTTCACCATGGAATGGGATTTTCACTTCAGGGTCCAGAAAGCCCCCTCACCTCCAAGCCCTGAATGAATAACTTCACATTAATAAGAGAGACTTCTATGGGTTCAGAAAGTTTCCTCTGGGCTTCAGTTGCAAAATCAGACAGGGTGGTAACACAGTCTGCGTATTCCTTCTTCATTCTGTCCATCTCATCAGCTCGAGCGTACTGTTAAGACATGGGCGGAGCACAACACTGAGCATCATTAAGCCAAGACTGGAAGCCTGTAACCTTCACTCCTGTGTACCCCCTGCGATCGCTATATGGTAAGAAAGACTCTAATTCCTGCTTCTTATTTTAGATACACCTGAAGCCCGGTTACCGTGAAAGGAAAACAGGAACTAGCGTAGAAGTGAGGACTGATGATTTGAAACATGAATCGTTCCATATACATAGGCCCCAGATGGCAACATAATCCTTAAACCACACATTTCTGTAATGTTCCTCCATTATTCAGGGGAAAGAATAAAGGACCAATTGTAAATATAACAGTTCTGAACACATCTGGACTCCGCTTGAAGAAGCCCATGTTATAATAACAAAATGGTCTCTAAACAGACTGTTTATCACAACATTTATAACACGTGCGTGTTGCAGCGTGTGTAGGTTGGAAAGACATACCTGCTTGACTTCCATAAACAACTCCCTCCATCGCCCATTTAGCAATAATAACTGCTGTTTGAGGTCACGGGAAACCACCTCGTCACACGTTTCAATGAGAAAATTGCCGGCATCGTTCATGGCAGCGTGTTGCTGTATCCAATGAGGCAAATTTCGGAAAAAGTCCTAAACAATACACAATGCATACTATTGTAAATCGTAAACCAAATTTGATAAAGAAGGTGATAAGGACCAAGCCAATAGAAATAATTTTGTTCAAAAATTTGTACACATTTAAGGTAAATCCTAACTCTCAAAATGCAAATTTTGAATTTCAAAAGTATGGACTTGAAATGTTGAATGTATTTTTATAAGAACATCTATGCCATATCATTTGCTGAAGACGAAACAAAACATGACCATTTTCTGTTATTCTTGTTTTACAGATGAAAAGCTGAATTTCTGTGAGCATAAAGGACTTGTACATTGTCTTCAGGCAAGTAAATGTGAGCGCTAGAGCCTGGCCGGTGTGGCTCAGTGGTTGAGCATCAACCCATGCACTAAGAGGTTGCTGGTTCGATTCCCGGTCAGGGCACATGCCCAGGCTATGGGCCCAATCTCCAGTGGGGGGCATGCAGAAGGTGGCCAATCGATGTTCCCTCTCATCGATGTTTCTATCTCTCCCTCTCCCTTCCTCTCTCTCTAAAATCAATAAAGAAAAAAATTTTTTTTTAAATGTGAGTGCTAGAGTCATATAAAAGAGATACTATTGTAGGAAAATAGATAGCCTCCTCAAAAACATGGCAGGCAAACTTTTGACCTGTTACTTTTGGTTTTTAAATCTGAATACAGTGTATCATCAAGATAATTACTAATCACAGAGATAAATCATCAAAGGAAAATGTGAAAATTAAATATCTGTGCCAGGAACACTTAATAAACATCCTCTCTCATTTGTTTAAGGTTACACAATTGGCAATGAAGCAGTTTCCACCTGATTTCACGTTAATGCATATGTGCAAATGTACACACACACACACACACACACACGCACACCACAGTGAAAGCAGGGATAACAAAAGATAATTCAAAATCCATTTCATAAGCTATGTGTGGGAGTTCTTCCTCCATAAATAGATGAGAACACTTCTGTTTCGGGCGCTTATGTTTCCTTGGATAAAATTAACATGTGTGGCATCTCCTTGGGCACTGTAGTCTAATCAAAAGAGCCAAAAATCTGTGTGGCTATATAGTTTTTGTCACCATCAGCTACACAAGAATATTTAACTTAAATGAAATATAAAGTGGTAAAACATTTCAAAAATTATACATCTATTTTTATAACAATAATAGATGAAACAATCTTGGATGGCTAGCACTAATTCTAGTGCATGGACGATATTTCTTAATGGAGTCCGGCATTTTAATATTTTTTACATCTAAATTGATTTTCTGTGGGAAATGTCAGGCTCCCATTAAGAAGTATATACAGGAGTGGACAAAAGTGGTTTTAAATTACAGCCATCATTACCTAAAGGATAAATCATACATAAGGATATGAAACAATAACAATAATAACAAGACAGATCAAACAATACAATAATTAATAAATAAATGACACAAGAATTAACTGTTTTGTGTACTTACAAATGTAAACCTACTCTTGCCAACCCCTGTATATATAGAAATCAGTCCATTTCATGTTATTTTTTTTAAATGTAAAGGGCATTAAAATAAAACAGTAACTTTTATATATGCACATATACAGCTGTAAATGGAGGGGGGAAATCACTCCTACTAAAAATGAGACCCTTGACTGAGGGTTAATAAAATTCAAGAAAGAATATCCAAAGAGACAAAAATTCAGTGCCCCATCTGTTTAACTGGTGTATGCCATCACACAGATTCAGTACTGCGTCTAGCCAAAGCTGTTCCCGTCTTAAATTAGGAAATCCACTGGGCTGGCGCCCTGGACAGGCCCTTTCAAGTACAGACCCTGTGAATACAGCGCCCTCTGCTGCCCATTGGGTTTGGCTGTCCCTCCATCAGTTACTGCTCTTCTGAATGCAAAATCAAACCCTGAACTGATCAGACAGGGAACTGTTCCACTAATTTCATAAAGTGGTATATTTCTTAGTACACGATAATTTACTAACCTGGAAGTGCAACTTTTCAGGCAAAGTCAGGATTCTTGAGTCAAAATTGTAAATATAGAACACTCCCTAGAGAACTATGCTGTAAAAGTCACTTACTTCTTAATTGATATACACTCTTTTCCTCCCGTAAGAAGCAATCTCACCTTTTTGGCATGCTCAGACTGATTTAGCATTTTTTCCGCATCCTCTAGCCAGGCCTGAAGACTAGCCACAGTGTTGCCGTAGCGATCCCAGTTAGCAAGGACTTCCTCCAGCATACTGCGCACGCTCCTGACTTCCACCGACAGGTTCCTCCACTGGGCAGTGGTTTCATTCATGAATCTCATCACATTCTCAGCTTCCTCCACTGACACAGATAAAACACATTGCAATCTTTGTTTTATATCTTAAATCCACCATACCTTTTATCAGTGTCTATTATACTAGTGTGCATTTATAATTCTTCAGATAATAGATTTAACAGATACAATGTTAGAATTTCATTCAGTTACTGCTGAGAATATGTTACATCTTATTCACAGGCATTTATAATGATTAAAGATGATCATATATTTAAAATTACTGATAAATGGGATGCAATAAATGACATGTATTTGTTCACATTTTATATACTCTCAAATAGACATATATATAGTATCGATCACAAATGCTATAGTTCATTTTCATGACAGACACTTACAAATGGAAATAAGCATATTTTACAACATAGGTCATTACACAAATTTAAGTTTTCATTTATACTAGTAAATATTCAAGTTAGTCCATTTTTTTTGTTTTGAATTCTCAGGATTGAAAATAGGTTGGAAAATTGCAATTTAGAAAACGAATGTTTATTTTGTTCTCTCTTAGAAGATCATACACAGATGCACACACACACACACACACACACACACAGGAGTATGATTATTCAAGTTAGGCATTACACAAAGTCAGTGGGACTGAATCCAATATGTACTCTCCAGGCCAATGCTATGGTCACACAACAATTCCAGAAAGAGAAAGAGAAAAAAAATGGCTTGATCATATAGAAATCTGTAGGTTCTAAATTTTACTGTATTCCACACTGAGACAAATTCTGTCATGAGTTTTACCTGAACCATCTGCTTTGACGTACATCTCAGCTGTCTGTTTCAAGATCTGGTACGTCACTTCATATTGTTCAAAGAACTTGCTATTTTCTATAAAAGACTAGAAAAGGCAGAATGGTTAGAAGATGACAAATACTGGCTTAGGTAGAAATGACAAAGCCAACTTTCTTCAGTATGTGAATATGCTACCCGAATTTACCAACCTCGCTCTTCCTAAAAATATCAAATTAATTCAACTGCCATAAATAACTTAATTATTCTGAGACTATAAATTATTTCCACACTTTGAATTCTAACTCACCCCTAGATTGAGAAAATGTTCTGTTTCCTCTCTACCCAAGGGTCTGTTTTTAGAAGTTTCTCCAGAGAACCTGGGGCTAACATTTAGAAAGCACTAAATTTAGAAGAACATTTTCGAGTGTCCCACTGGGTTGTAGCAGTGAAATTCTGTTGCTCGTTGAACGGTAATTCTGGTGAATGATGGCTCTAAGAAACTTCAGATTATAAATAAATGGCACATTGCACACTTTCCTTAAAATAAAAAGTAAGTACAAAAATGTTTACAAGTAGAAAAATGTTAAATAATCACACTTTCTACCCTTATCCATGGTCTCCAATTTCTATTTCCTAGTATGAAAATTACAGATATGACCTGATTATATCCGTATATAATTTACATATGAAGTAGAGTTGCTATCAGCAAATGGATACTATAAAATTGAAGACACACAACAGATCCTGAGGTAAGTTTTAGTATCGTTAACCCCAACAAATACGAAAAAGCTCCTGTTTCAAAGATTGTTCCTACTTCTCTAAAGTAGAAACTTCATGTAATCAGAGCTAACAACATAGCACCCAGAGCTCTTTAATTTCTTTTAATAGCATAATTAGTTCTTATGATTTGAACTCACTAAACTACTTGATAAGCATCATTATTATAAAATGCAAAATTAGCCTTCAAAATCCAGCTGAAGTCCTCAATAGTAGACTGAATAATGCTTAAGATGGAGATGAAAAACGACTCGTGCAGCGATTTCATAGACGTCCCTAGATTTTATTGATAAACATTTCACTATACCATATAAATTACATATACAATACATGTTATATAATTTGATGTATATAAAGCATTTACTTATATATTAACTATTCTTCAGGGAAATAGTGAAGAAAGCAAGCTGTGAGTTTCTTGGAATGAGGGGGTTCCATGATGAATACTTGGTTCAATAATTTGAATAGGCTTCATATTTTGTGTGTGAGACTAAAGTAAGTCCACGATAGTCTGGTTGATTCATTACTTAGCCGAATGTGCCTCTCCTTTAACCTCTCCCTGCTCCCCAACTGGAAAATAATTATTTTAATGCAATCTAAATTTTGAGTAATTTAACCAAACAAACAAATCATAATTTGATACAAAATGGAAAAGTACACCTAGTTTTCAAGACACTGTAAGAAATTTAAAAGATAAATATCTCTGGAAAAGTTTTAAAAACAGTCTTTAGTTTGGGCAAAAATTTCACGAAGCTAACGGAAAACAGTTGTTCTAAGTGTCAAAGAATGGGAGATCGTGCCTCTACTGAACAGAAAGACTTAATTATGCTTTTGCTAGAGTGGTTCACAAACAAATTATCAATGAAGAAGAGAGAAAAGTTTATTTCCAGTTTTATTTTGGGTCCTAGAGGAAACAGCGGATATTTTAAGAATATTATAAATACTGTAGAGTTTCATTAACGTTTTCTGAGCTTTCCCATGAGGAAAACTGAACAACTTTTTGAAGGACAATACCGTATTTTTTATTTTAATTTTTAATTGTTTCATTTATTTTGATTCTTTTTTTCTGAGTATTGAGTAAATCCACTTAGTAACATGAATAATTTTGTCTTTTAGAATCACTTTAGTGGGAAGACTGCTAAATCTCCTTTTTACTGGGAGCTATCTAGAGACAATCTCTCAGAAGATAGCAAAAGTAAACACAAATGTATGTTTAAAATAGTAGTAACAGGATTCGTTTCTTTCAAAATAAGGTTTACATTTGGATATGAAGTTGAACAAATAAGCTGTGTTAGTCAATAGACATTTAAAGAAAAGCAAGATACCTCTTTATGCCACTAAATTCAAAGTCTTAGTGGAAGAGACTGGATTTCTACTTTCGCAAGATAAATATAGACATAATAAATAAAAAGCTCATCAATTTCACTGAAAAGGAGTTAAATCAGATAGTTTAAGATTTTAAAAATCAACTTTGAGGAGTGGTTTCATCAGAACTGTCTATGTATATTAGTAAAATAATTGCAAACAATAAGTAAATGTTCTATTACCTATGTTGCATTCACATAGCCCACAATTCTAAGAGTTCTTTGATTTTATGTGAAAGAATGAAATGTTATCCTATTTCTCCCATGGTAAAATTGAAGCATGTGTTAACCAACATGGTTATATCAAGAACAATTCTGACAGCAAGAAACAAAGCAATCATCTTCTGATTCCCATTACAGTATGCAATCTCTTATCAGTAGTAGGTGGCCTCAATGAATCAACAAGCATTGTGAAATATTTTCCAAGAATTTCTCAAGTACTGATCAGCTGCATAACAAGCACCTTGTGTAAGAAGTTATAGAAAGCACATTCTCTGATTTTCTAACCCTTAAAAACACTATCTTTTTTTTTTTCAGATCAGTAAGATTGAATTGAGTCTGTTTCTGTTTTGTTTGTTTATTGTTCTTTAGATTCTGCATATAAGTGAAATCATATGGTATTTGTCTTTCTCTATCTGACTTATTTCACTTAGCATAATAATACCCTTTAAATCCATCCATGTTGTTGCACATGGTAAGAGTTCATTCTTCGTTATGGCTGAGTAATATTCCATTGTATATATGTACCACAACTTTTTTTTATTCACCTGTCTATTGATGAGCACTTGGGTTGCTTCCATAACTTAAAACGAAACAAACAAACAAACAAAACAGAAACAGACTCATAGAAAGTGATGGTTGCCAGAGGGAATGGGGGTTGGGAGACTGGGTGAAAAAGGTGAAGGGATTAAGAAGTACACATTGTCAGTTACAAAATAGTCACAGTGATATAAAGTTCAGCATAGGGAATAGTCAATAATATTGTAATAACTACATGGTGCCAGGCGGGTGTTTGAAATATCGGGTGGACCACTCTGTAAGTACATGGTTGTCTAACTACTATGCCAGACACCTGAAACTAATATAAAATAATACTGAATGTCCAACATAATTGAAAAATAACATTTTTAAAAAGATTGAATTGAGAATTCAGACTAAGGCAAAGATAGTTATGGAACTTTTACATCCTGAATATTACTTTGGTTATTAGATGATGTAGCAGCATATGGCTCATTACAATACATTTTTTTAGAAACTAAAGAAAGGATTGCATTTAAGAACCTGATTTGTAATTTGATCTGAAAGTCTTCCTGCTCTCTGAAATAGTCTGTTATAAAGAGAGTGATTTTCCCACAAACTCCAAAAGGATGAGGCTCTGTGGGGTGTGAAGTAGAAGAAAAACTGTATGTGTCAGTCTTTGCTCCTTAGAAAATTCCTATTATTGTTATTATAAATTTGGGGAAGAGTGAGTCTTCTAGGAATCGTGCTATTTATAAAGCCACATGGGTAGTAAGTAGCTGAGCCATGATTCAACACATTTCTGTGTGACTGACCTCACCCTGCCCCAAATCCATGCTGCGTGTAAGAGAAGTAATAGAAACCATCAGGCTACAGCATGAAAGTGTAAAATATTGTCAATATGGACCAACATTAGATGGAACTAATATCTCTGTGAGTTATAACTGTTTAGTTCTCTAAGCTACAAGACATCATTTGAATGATTTGGTCTTTTAAGTTAAAAAATTCTTTTTTCCACAGTCAGTTTTGTTAGATAGTGAAGTTCACTACTCAAGCGCAAGGGCTTCTGAGTCAGAAAGAGGTGGATTCGAATCCTGCCTCCACGTCCTTACCAGCTGAGCCTCCTGGAGCATGTGACTGAAGCATTCCAGCTTCGTTTCCTCAGGGAAACAAAGTTAAATGCCCAGCCACAGGCTCGTCGCTGGGCTGGAGGACGGCACCTATGAAACCCTTGAAACATGACAAATACTCAATCTTCCAAAGGTATTCAAACCATTAAAAAATATCTTTGAACCCTTTTCGGAAAAGAAGTCTGAGTGATAAATAGGTATTTTTCACAGGAGATAAGAATATTAGGACATGTTATTGAAACCTGCTATGTTTGCGGAGTAACTAGCAATTTTACAAATAACTTTGACTTAGGAAGTAGTTTAAAATGAGCAGTTTGGTGAACTTCTGTTTACTTTATGGATGAGGCAGAAAGCACTGCTTTTTTTTTTTTTTTTTTTTTTTTTTTTAAATCATTACTAACAGAGCTCCACTCACAAATCTTTTACTTGAGAAGGTCAAAGAGAATACTAACATCATTGTGTTGGAACCTGAACCTGGTGCAACATTCGCATTAGGTATTTCAATCTGATTGGCTGTCCTTAAATAGCTAGAACAAAGAGGGATCCTGAATAATTACCTACTGAGCTCAGAGTGTATCATTTGATATGACTAAACCCCAAAATATAAATACATATCTGTATTTAACAGTTAAACGTCTATGGAATTTCTTGAACTTAAAATATTGGATTTTTCCTTACTTTCCAAAATAATTAAAAATGAATAAGAGAACATATAATAGACTTCAAAATTTTTCTGAGACAATAATATTAAATCAACAGAAAGATTTTGCTATAAACCTGGTAAACCTTTCTTTCCCCAAATGCATGTAATTCATTTATCACTCAGAAAATGAAATAAAAATATAGCAAATATATTATGGTTCTGGGATGCTTCTTCAGTAAAGACATGGTTTCAGCAAGTATCAGTCATACCCCTTACAGTCACTGTGACTGGTCAAGTTAAAAATGGGCCTATATTTTAAATTTATCAATTGATCCTTTAGAATTTGTGATTAAACATCAATGGAACAATACAGAACTGAGATGCCCTATTAACATTCATTTTGTGAGAAAAATTTGTATTGCTAATAATTTGTGGGGGGGTATGCTTAACTAAGAGTATTAAGCTATCTTTAATAATTATAGTTCTCTAATTACATGTAAATGGAAATGCCTAGTTACAGAACAACCTAATTCCTTCATTAATACAGCACTACTATTCTATGTAAAAAGCCCAAAATATGAGCTAATCTTTACTGATAACCCAAAATATGAGATAATCTTTAAAAATCAAATTTGTACAGAGATTTACAGACACAATTTTACTTTTTCTGGGTGCACACAAGAAGCCAAAAATGCTCAGGGATTTTTTTTAATACCATAAAAAATGATATGCTGGACCTAATCTAAAAAAATAGTTTAGAACAATTAAGAGCTATTCTCAAAGATTGGATTTTAGAAGACATGAAAATAATCTTGAAGTATTTTCACTCTGTTTCAATGGTGAGCTCACAATCAAAGTCAGGGGTATGTAATGCACAAACTTTTCTTTTCTAAGCAATGAAGTCAGTCACAATGGTCCAATATGATTAATGCAGCAAAGGCTTTTATATTTCCCAAGAATAGAGGTGTATATTTCAGGTTGTTGTGAACAGCTCACAAACTGATACTGAACCCATTTAACATACTGGACCTTTCCTGTTTAAGTTCAAGATTAAATGAACAGTGTCAGATCCAATGGTAGGTATTCAATGCTGAATCTAGGGTCCCTGACTTCTCTGTCAAAGCACCGGGAGACTTACGATGTAGGTTTGCAGCAGCAGCTCCACTGACTCTCTCCTCCCATACTTGATGATCCAAGACTTCAGCTTTGACTCTGCAAGAACCAGCAGTGAGAGCAGACGGTACTTTAATTCTAGAAATTCCATTTTCATTAAGTGGAGTTCTGATGTGGAGGAAACAAAATGAAACCTAGAAATAAAACACCGGGAATCACAGAATGTAACTAATAGTAACGGAACGGTGCTTACTTAACCTATTACAGTTAGCGTGGAATATAATGCAGGCACAAGGTTTTTGAAACTCTGGCTTGATTAATCACTGCCTGGAGATCTGATTGCTTTTCTGGTTCTGGGTTTCAAGGCAAATCGTGATCGATTGGAATCTTTGATTTAGCTTTTTTTCCCCTGCCAACATTTCTCATCTGTTTCTTTTATAAACTGTTCTTGCAATATTACATAATGTTCCTCACAGTACTGAATAAAAATACAGCCTCTGAAGAAAACCATTTCTGTGATTTCCAGGCTCTGAACACATCCAGGTTTACTCTTTTCAATTAATAATATATTAGAATGTTGGCATTCTTAAGCATGTGTTACGGGAGTCCAATTTTATTGTACCAGATATAAGCATTTCTGTAAAAAAAATATTTAAATGCATTAAAAAGAAAAGAAATGGAAAAAGCATTCACTGAGCATTTTAAAGAGAGACTTCATGCAAGACATTCCCTTACCTCTCGGCCATGTCCTCTAATTGGTCAGGTGGCACCGGGATCCCGTTGACAGACCTGGTCCGGTAGATTTCATGGAAGGCTCTTTTGTGGGCATCTGTGTTTTGAAGCAGATCCTAAGATACAGTTTTTAAAAAAAAAATTTTTTTTAAATGAGGCAACATGTTCACAGGAGACTAAGAAGCATAATTTTCAGCCTGCTCTGATGAGTCAATGTGTTCAACAATTTGCTGCTGCTACGTCCACGTGCGGCTTGGTGCCTATCACAGGCTTTTCCCTTGCACAGGAGCCTGTGCTTGTCCAGAGGCCCGGGGCTGGAGCTGCAGCCAACACTTACAGCATCTTTTAAACAACATGCCACTTGCACAGCAAAGCATTCACACAGTTTAAAGGTACACGGTCCAAAGTTACAGTGTAATTATTGCCATAAGCAATGACTGGCTGGTATTTTTCTCCTCCCTTGAATTTTAGATATGTTGGTTTTTAAAAGCTTAAAACCAAGCACAACCAATTTAACCCTTTCATGGTAAAAATATTAGATGCTATTGTCATTTTATTTTGAATGCACACAAGCAATCATGAAGTGATATTTGCCATCTAAAGTAAGTTGATTATGTTACAATATGTTATGAAGATACCCTTATGGGTAGAAGATTTCAGACAAACACAGGGAAATTCCCATAGATATCACGTGCTATGTTATAAATATTCTTTGCAGATTGTATAAATCCCATAATTTGAATAATTTATTTAGATTTATTTGAATTTAATTGATTTGTTTTCCAAGTTTCTCACTGTCAGCAGACTTATTTATATACAGACTTATACAAATTTCACAATCCTAGCCGATTGCAAGGAAAGACAGAAGTAAAAACTTCACGCCATATTTTCTAGAGCCTACTTTATTTCTAAATAGCAGAATAAATATTCAACAGTTTGTCACTCACTGAAAAGTATGACACATTAGCCCACAAGAATGTACATTTAGATGAATATTATTTCTTTCACACCAGGATTTCGTGGATTAACTGGAGAAAAGAAGCAAAAAAGAGCCTAAAGCCATATGAGCAATACTTGATGGAAGGGAAATAATTGAAGACTCTCACGTTCTAAATTAAAATGTTAAAGTCATAGGCATTTGTTCACATAAGTAAAGTTAATTTAGGGTGGGGGAGGCATTAATGTTTACATTTTAGAAAAAGCTAGGGGCAAACTTTCTGTCCTGATATATTTTGCTATAACTACCCTTTGACCTACTTTGAATCTGTAGGTAATTGCACAGATACTCCCAGGTCACTCTTGCCCAGAAAGAGAGCCCTACGTACAACCACGCTGGTCAAGAGGACAGAGGAGTGTCCTAGAGCAGGTAGTGCTGTATTTCAGTCACTTCCCACCTCCTTTCTATTAAGCAAATGAGCTTGGCTGAGATGCCCCCCAGTGACTTCAGGGCAAACTTCGAGCCACTACCACACTCAATTCTGTTGTGCTGTGTGTGACTGTACGTTAATGTATGGGTGGGGGTCTGTGACTATACTGGAATACCCAAATATTCAATTGCTTTCTAAGAAGTTTTCCTTATTGTAGTTTTAAGTATCTAGTTCATCCAAAAAACCTTGATAAGATATCAGAACAAACCAAAACATTTTCAAACATGTGACAAAAGAACTATGGCTGCTGTGAGGTCACCAGGTCCTCCGAAAGGCCGCCTCACGACAGAAGAGCCAGATGCTGAGCACAGCATATGCCTTTAATCCACTGGTGAGTTCACAGGTGGGAAAAGAAATATTTTAGATCTCCTACTCTCAGTAAACTATGACCCTGAACTGGATCACAGACCTGTGACCAAAAACAAATTGAAGAAGCTGGTCATACCTAACCAAATGTATACCTTTGCTGCAGGAGATTTTGTCTTGGAATTTGAATAAGGTGAGAACGCTGAAACTGAGACTCCTACGTTTAGCCAGAAACCTCAAAGGCACTGCTGTGGGCCTGGTTGCTAGCAGATGTAAATACAGGAGGAGGAAAGCAAAGATCCCCACACACAGGAAACAAGCCACCATGGGTGAGAATCAGCAGAAACAACACATTTAGAGTGTTAGAAAGATCCAAGTAATTTAATACTTGACAACAGCTTGTAAGTTAGGAAGAGAATGATCTAGGTAAGGTGTTCGTAATTCCTCACATTGATTAAGAGGAGGTCAAGATATTGATTAATTTTCAATTTTGTTAAGAATCTATGGCCTAATTTCCAGGGCAATCACACTGCACAGCTAGAGTTTATAACTCTCAAACCAGTAGAGAAAAAACACGGAATAAGAAAAACAGGCAAGCAAATGAGCAAACAAAAACTCTTCAGTCAACTTATAAACAGCAAGAAGGTAGTTTTCCTGAAGCAGGGCAAATGGAAAGCAAGGAGTCAGATGGTAGAAACAAATTCAAGTTTGTCAATTAATTACAAATAAATGTCAATAGAATAGAAATTCACTAGTTAAAAGGCAGAGACTGTCAGATCACACAAACAAAATAAAACTAAATAAAACAGAACCGTCTGCTTCTTATAAGAGATACACCTAAACATTAAGAGCATGGATAGATTAAAATTAATAGAATGGAAAACAACATGCCAGGCAAATACGCATGAAAGGAAGCTGCTATCAGTATGCTAATATCAGGCAAAATAGATTTCATTACAGAAATCATTATACGTTATTTACTACTTAATGATGAAACTTGCTATTTGCTAGATATATTCATTCGGAACTTGAAGATATTTAGTGAGCCTCAAAATATATAAAACAAAAACTTAGAGAACTACAGGGAGAAACTGACAAATACACGTGGCTGTGGGAGTGAACGACATATGTCACCGGGGACTGAGATGGAGCCAAAGGCACAGCTGGGACAGCAGGTGAGGGGTGAGGGAGGCAAATGGTGAGGAAGGACTGTAGGTCTGTCGGCCTCATGAGCCTTGTAAGAATGTTTGGAGGGTTCTTGTTTTTTGTCTGTTTGTTTTTTTAGTAGATGGAAGCCAGTTGGGAGTTTGGAACAGAGGGGTGAAGTGGATTGAACTGCATTATACAAGGATAGCCGTGGTCATTCTACTGAAAGGACCCGATCCTTGCTACACTGCTTCCTCAGCGCTGAAGACAACACCGTGGCTGGATTCCCTCCTGCCTTACGGATGGCTCTTTCTCACATGCTTGCAGGTTAACCTTCTACTCTTTCATCTCTTAATATTAGATTCTTTCAGGGCTAAGTTTTGATCCTTTTCTCTTCTCTGTCTGTAGTTCCTTATTTAATTTCCCTAGTCTCGGAGCTTTAAACATCCCTCTACGTGCTAATGATTCCAAATATTTATCTTCAGCCTATACCCCTGTTCTGAATGCCCGTTTCTTATCTCCCGCTGCCTATTCCCTATGTTCACTTCAGTGTGAAAAAGGCTCATAACGCACAAGGCCTCACATTGAACTTCTGGCCTTCTAATCTCCCAAACCTGTTTCATCATTTCTCCATCATAACTGATGAAAACTCCATTTTTCAGTGGTTCAGTCCAAAAATCACAGTGTCATATCTGACTCCCCTTCCATCACAATCAATACCTAGTGCTGGAAACTCTCTTTGCTCTGACCTCAAAATATATTCAGAATTGGACCATTTCTCACCATCTCTACAACTACCACCCCGGTTCTAGCAACTTGACCTGGATTATTGGACCTGATTCATTATCTCCTTCCTTCTATCCCTAACCCCATCTATTCTCAAAGAGTAGCCAGTGTGATGCCATTAAAAAAGTGATAATATCATTACTCTGGTAAGAAAGTGGATGGGCAAAGCTGGTTCGGATATGACAGAGAAAATCAACAACGCCAAAAGTGCAATTAAGGAGAGTGAGACGGTACAAAGAAACAATATGGAGCAAAAATAGGGGCTTACCTACAGGCAGAGAGAAGATTGCCAGAAAATAGAAGAGGCTGTTTTGAACAATTTTATGACAATAGTTTTGAAAACTTAGTCGAGTGGACTAATTCGTAGAAAATGTGAATGAGCAATATTGACCCAATTGAAAATTTGGAATCCTGGATATTTCTAAAACCATTTTTAGGAGCTGAAGATACAGGAGAGAAAAACAAACAATGATCTTACCCTTATGGAGCTAACAGAAGAGTGTAGGAAATCAAATAATAATAAGATAAATAATTAAAATAGCAGTTAAGACGAAGGGGGAAAGAGAGCTGTAATTTCAAAGAGGTGGCCAAGAAAGTGTTGACTAAAAGGTGACCTTCCAGTAAAGTCCCAAAGGAGACAAAGAAGCACACAATGGCAATATCAGTGGGAGAATGTGTCAAGTCAAGGGGAGAGAACATTCCAGAATGATGACAAGGGCAAAAGCCTTGAGGTGGGAATGTGCTTGCCAGTGTGATGTCATCTTTTAGCGAGGTTTCACTGACTACCCCACTTAAAAAATGCCACACCACTTAATACCTCCTTTCCTTTTAGTTTCGAATCTAACATTTACTTATTATGTCTATTATTTCTGCTCTTCATCCTCCCACTAGAAGTTAAGTTGCATAAGGGTAGGGATTTTGCCTATTTTGCTTATGGGTGTATCACAAATACCTAGAACACTGCTTTGCATGGAATCGACATTTGTGGAAAGACTGGAAAGGCAGAGCCAGAGGAGCAGAAAGAAAACCAGGAAACTAAATGAAAAAAGTGCGTTGAGGATAAAGGGATAACTATGTAAAATGATTCTGATAGTGATACCATTATAATTAGCTAATTATTAACAATAGGAAAGAAGCAAAGGGAAGGTCAGACATTATAGGCTTGTCATTTGGGCAGCTTCACCAGGAGGTAGTAATTTCACACTCCCAGGGAATACAGGCCTGGAAACCATTGGGGGAAAGAAATCCAACAAAGAGAAGATAGACAAATGCCTAGTAAACTTGGGGTCACATAGACACATGCCTGTCAATCACACCTGGGGACAGAGATGGTTGGCCAGGATGGGAATGATCACTGCAGGTGTGACAACATTTGGGAATATATAATCCCCTAAATGGAGAAATTCTCTCTCTTATTGCTTTAGTTGCTTGGGGCATATTCTTTTGGTTCTCTTGTATTTTTCCCTATGGCCCATAGCCATGCAAACCCCAAACGCAATGAACTAATGGACTGCAGTGGGGAAACACAAGCTAGTGCTGGACTGATGCTGGGCTGGACCTGGTTCCAACATGGAAAGGAAACTCTGAACACTGACTCCGATTTAGCTCTGCTAAAGCCCCAGCTATACTTCTACGACTGGACTAAGGGAAATAGGAACTTGATAACCCAGGCGTGTAATTCCAAGGAAATAAACCTTTCTACAATATCTTATCCTCCCTTGGAGGCCTCTGGAAATGCTTATTCCAGTGATACTCCAAGAACCTCACCTCCACAAGCAACCAGGGGAGATGAGCCCCTCTATCCTGTAACCACAGAGGAGGTAAGCTGAGGCCTAAGAATTGGCCATTGAGTGAGGATCCTTGAGATGGACAGCATTGCTAGGAAAAATCTGGTTTAAAAGGATTCTGGGAAGAATGGGGGAAGAATGTCTTGAAACCTAAATGAAAACATAGACAACTCTTTCCAAGAGCTTCTCTGTTGTAAAAGGAAGAGGAAGAATGGCCAGTAGCTGGAGGGGAAAGTATAATTAAGAAAGATACTTTTTTTTTTCTCTTTGTTTTATTTTTTTAAGAAAGAGACTTTTTTTAAGATGAGAGAAATAGCAGCATACTTTATGTGGGTAGGAAATATCTAGCAAAGAGGGAAACAATAAAAATAAAGAAGGGGAGAAGTAGAGGAACTGTCCTTTGGAGAGCAGCAGGAGGATGGGATCTCGTGCCCGTGTGGAGGGGCTGGCCTTCGCTCGGAGCACAGATGGTTCCCCCATAGTAACAGAAGTGAAGACGGAGTATTCAAGCACAGATGCATGTAGGTGGGATGCTGTGGCCGTGGGAGCTGGCGGAAATTCTTTTTTGATTGCTTCTATTTTCCCAGAGAAATAGGAAGCCCTGTCATCAGTTAAGAGTAAGGATGGGGAGGAGGTGTGGAAGGTTTGAGGAGACAAGGTATGAAATAGTTGTCCCAGAAATGGAGAGGGAATGGAGTCGGGAAATGCCTTTGGAGAGCCAGGCAGCATTAAGGACCCACCTGGGTTAGTCATCGCGCCTGGGAGGGTGCTTTTCCCCAGCCACAGTCAGCTGCATCTGTGTGGGCAGGAACTAGGCAGCGAGTAGGCTTTAACCGGGTTGTGCTTTAAGCAGGAGAGTAGGACAAAGTGAGAGCTGGGCAGGGTGATGAGGGTGTGTACAAGGGGTGACCTGAATGACGGAGCCTTGAAGCAGGGTTCAGAGGGAATATCTGATGCATGGAGAAGATGCCAGGCAGTGAAAGGCAGTGCGATGAACGGGTTATAGGGCACAGAGGAAATGAAGACTTGGGATTGGGCAACTTTGGATGGACAGTGAGATGCCTGAGGAAGAGATGGAGGAGGGGTTTCCGTTACTGGTGATGTCAAGGTCTAGACTATGTCTATGCAGTGAGTGGCTGGAGTGGGGGGTGGGGTAGGACAGGACCATGGAGAGAGAAAGAAGCTAGGAATTGGAAAGATCGTCTATAGGTGACTGCAATTATTAAAAATAATGGCTTATGTTGTCATTCAGGGAATAAAACCTTCAAGAAAGGAAGGAAAGTGATCTAGGCAGGGTTGATAAGTGCAATAAGGATGGTCAGAGTATAATGATTATTCTCATGCTTCCTTAAGACTGAAAGCCTTAGTTTGTCAAAGCAATACTACTAGTGAAAACGAATTAAGTTCAGCCACTTTACATGTATTATATGCAATAGTTTTGTGGGCACATTTCAAACTTAGTGGCTGGATTATCAACTATGTGAACTTGGGCAAGGCACATAACCTTTCTCTGCCTAAAGTTTACCTAGCTGCCAAATGAGAATAACAATACCTATTTCATATCCCGAATGTCAAGTGCTTAGCAAAATTAAGTCCTTAGGACTAAAAGGTGGCTAAATTCTCATGCATAATTAGCAATGATTATTGTTGTTATCTTCTAGATAACTGGACATTATAGCAAAGATCATGGAGTTGTACCTTGATTTCCAGAATAAGTATGTTTCTACATACATGTAAGTTAATTTTTTAAAAATAATAAAAAACATTGGTAGAAACATAAAGTGAACTCCGTGAAAAAAAGTATTGAAAACTTTATCTGAATTCAATTTTCAAAAACTGCCTATGCATTAAGTAATGAAAGATTGTCATGTGTTACCCTAAAAAATGGGAAGAATGTATAAAATCAAGAATTCTAAATCTTGATAGCATATTTAAGTTTTCATGGCATGAGACATAATTACTTTCAGACTGAGCTGCAAAGATAACATTCTTGCTCATGTATTGATGCTTTTACCAATTTATTGCACTTTCAAGTGAGCCCAATATATCAGAGCAGAGTATTGATACCAAATCAATGGGCTGATTTTTCTGCTATTGAGAAAAATCTATAATTTTAGTTATCATACCCATGATTCACATTTCACACATCACCAAAGCTTAGCTTATTATAGGTACCTACTAAATATATATTTTGAATGAATGAGAATTGACCTTATATTTGCCAATTACATTGTTTTATGACTAATGACTCCAAGTACCTGTGCCCAGACCTAGGATGAGTTTTTACCTCAGTAAAAAGATCATTCTGGAGATTTGCCTTGAACTTTTTCTTAGCCCCTACCTGCCTCTGCTCGCTTCCGATGGTCTCCTCATCCCACTCTCCGTCTTTCAGCCTGGTCCTTTCTGGTTCCCAGTCCCAGATAACCATCACCTCTGAGTCCGACCTCCCTCCTCCCCACCCCACTTGGTTTCTGGTTTCCACGGTTGTTTGCTGCACTTTGGCAGAGAGATGCTCTGGCACAGTGTCTCTCTCCAGGGAGCCGGAAGAGTCAGGAAGAACCACCAATCATATAATCACCGAGACACACTACCAGCATGCCATCTGATTTAAATTCATTCCCCATCAGGGCGGATGCTGCCTAGAGTGTACCCTGAATTAATGTTTCTGCTAAATCCCACTAGCTAGTCAACAGCACAGTTAATATTGCAGGACATTTTCTCTTTGGTGGAACATTTCTATCAGACGTAAGTCTATTAGATAAACAAAAACACATGGTGGTTCTCAAAACTCCAGATTGCAGGCACCTTCACTAGTCCCCCCCTGGTGCCCTAAACTGGCACGTAGTCGGCCCTCAGTGCATATCGGCCCAACTGACACATTAACCCACCATCGGTATCATTCCACACTTGATTAAACCCTCAGGTGACTTCTTTTGTGTGAAATATTCACATTGGTTGAGCATTGTTTTAATTGTTATGTGATTTACATGGAAAAAAAATGGAATTGTATTTAGGGTGAACTGCTCATTTGTTAAAGTGGTATTATTTGTGCAACACGGTTTCAGCATTTTCGCCTATATTTAATGCACTGGGAATCTCAACATGGACACAGCCCAGGCTTTTCTATGCTTCTAAGAAACCTTAACCTGGCCCAGACCAGGAAAAATGGTCTCTTAATCCCCATCTTCAGAGAACTAAAGTACAGTCTAGCAGGATTTTATGTGTGTTTGTGTCTCTAAAGATGAAGCAGACCCCAGGGTCATGCTCTCATCCAAGAGAGGCAATTTCTAGGTTTCTAGGGAGGTGTGTGTGAGTGTGTGTGAGTGAGAGTGTGTGTGTGTGTGTGTGTGTGTGTGTGTGTGTGAATGTGTGGTGGTGGTGGTGTGGGGAGAGGAAAGAAGGCTAAGAAATAATCAGCACGATTAAAAGTGTCTGAAGGTACAGACTATAAACGAAGAAGAGCCAGGAATAAATGGCGGCAGGACCCCGACTGGTTGTGCAGGATCACAAAACCGTGTTGCCAGTCTCCTTGGATGAGCTAGTCTGTGTTGAGTGGGTTGAGCTGAAAGGGCCGGGAGCTGAAATCCCACGACATCTCTGTGTCCCTAGTTCCAAAAGTGACATGGCGGAGGGGCATGAAACCAAATCTGTATGAGTTTATAATCTACCCTAGAATATACAGCAGTCTATTTCCTTGGGGTAGTTTACAAAACGTCAGAAATGTGGCAGGAAATACACGCGAGCTATAAATTGCCCATGTGTGGTCAGGAGTAGAAATCTCTGCTTGTCAGTTTGTCTCCACATTTACAGGAACCCTTACCATGAGACGGCCAACGAGACACACAAATCCAATTGCACAAAATGCAGGATTGTGTTCACGGAAAACACTTTTAGATGCATCTGACCCATCACAAAACACAAAGAGGAAGTACATTAGGACTCATACTAAGCACAGCTGAGCATGCAGTAAGCCAAAAAATGTCACAAATGACGAAGGTCATCAAGGCCTAATCCCACCACTGCCTAGCACACCGCCTACCACCTGCACCCCACCTCAGCACCTGGAGGCAGGGATGAGGTCTGGTGCCAATGGCCAATCACACTGTCATGTAAATGCACATAGGCTGTGGGCTCACCTTTGGGAAAAGAACATATAGCAACAGAAATGACAAAGATAACGGCAGATGAAATCGTACCACAGGGCTATTGGCAAGGACCTCAGGGAACAATCCACTGGACTGGGATGGACGGTGCAGCAGAGACAGGCAGCTCAGAGAATGTCTAACGGGGCGACATCCCTGACGCAGCAGGAACGGGCGCTGGGGAAGCCCGTGGCAGTGCAAGGTCTAAACAGGCCACACCTCCCGACCATGCCGGCTGCTCTGCTGCAAGGTCTCCTACCAGAACCCATACCTTGTGCTGCTCACGTTTCCGCTGTATTGTGTTGGCTGTTTCCTCGTGGACCTGCTGAATGGCGATCTCCTCTCTGAGGGCCACCTCTGCTCTGAACAGCCAGGCACCGATAGTGCCCAGAGGTGCGGGAAGAGACTTATCCAGCTGCATGTGCCAATCAAAGAGCTGAAATGCAAAAGTAGAAACACCGACTTATCTCTAACGCAGAAGGCAATTCCTAAAATCCCCCCAAATGATTTTAAAGCCTACGTAGAGCTTTAAGGTAATGACTTTAGGTTAATTTAATAACTATCGAGTAAGAAATGATCTCTGTTCTGAATCTGATGCTTTCAGAATGGGGAGGCAATTACAGTTGCCAGCAAACCTTGAGGAAACTTAATCTACACCTTAGCCATGGAAGGGCACCTGGCAGCTTAAGCCATTTGCTTTCTACAGGAGGAGCAGGAAGCAGCCACTGACTTTCACTTTGGCTCCTGCAGAAAGGGAAGGGACCGGGTGTGCTGACATGCGCAGGGACGCAGGAGTCACACAGCTTATGTGTGTCATCCTACGTGACGAGAACAAGTCCAGAAAAATCAGGGTCATCTAGACATCTCTGGAGGAAGACAAGTATTCAGGGTTTGTTTTTTTTAATATAATAATAGAATTCTCTAACCATCTCTGCATGTCTTCCACTTCATTCAGTTCTCAAGCGCCATTTCCCAGCTCGATGAAATGCCAGGTAGAATGGGGCACTGTGCTTGGAAACTAAGCTCTTCTTTGATAGAGTTTATGGGAAAACACAGATGATAAAAATGAAGAAGACAGGGTAAGTTCAAGGCAAACAGTCCCATTAGTGATAGACAGGTCAGAGGTTTTGAAATCATGGTCTTTAAATTGACAAAGTATTAATATTAAAGGTACTGAGCAGTTTGCCTTCAGGTTCATGAAGGATCAGATACAAAGAGATGTTCCATTAAAGATGATAAAGCTGAGTGTGAATATAGGAAGGTTATTCACTATCCAAAAAACATTTTTTTTTCTTTATTGATTTTAGAGAGAGAGGAAGGGAGAGGGAGAGAGAGAGATAGAAACATTGATGAGAGAGAACATCGACTGGCTGCCACTTGCATGCCCCCCACTGGGGATTAGGCCCACAACCTGGGCATGTGCCCTGACCGAGAATCAAACCGGCGGCCTCTTGGTGCATGGGATGATGCTCAACCACTGAGCCACACTGGCCGGGGAAGATTATTCACTATTGATGAAACATGATTATGGAAAATAGAGAAGTGTGAAGACTCCAATCCTGAACAGCTCAGACTTAATTTGTATAAACTGAGAAGTAAGCCAGATGGTCTTCCAAGATTTCAGTCTATCAACTAACTAGTCATTGGTGACATCACGTATAGGGTAGACAAGGCAGAAAAAACGTTCTCTAAGCACTTCCACTACCTTAAAGGACAAGGGTGCTCCCAGTTAAGCCTTTCCTGCCTCAGACAGCAGGAGGGCCTAGTACAACATTGCTACGTAGAAAGGGATGATGGAAAATATTCTTGACTAAATTACATAAGCCCTAATAAAATTAATCGTGGGAGAACTTACCCTGGAACACACTCTTTCCCAGGACTGTTTTACCAATGCTTGGTCCAGTGTCAGTTTACCATCTCTATGCAATGGTTGTATTAAATGTTCAATCTGTTTCCGTTTTATTTCATATTGAACTCTGAAGTGCTTAAATGACTAAAAGAGGAAGAAAAAGCAACAACATGGCAATGAGTCAAAAAAAGCAAAAGCAAAGGAAACCTCATTTCCTAAATAACAATCCTTTCTATTTGGATAACACTCAGTATGTGTTGGTGATAGTAATGATGATGCTAATAGAAGCTGCGACGCGTCGTGCCCTGACGAGGAGCCTGGCCCCATGCTAAGTGCTTTCTACACATTTTATATTAAATGAACACCACCTAAAAGCTGACTCCACGTCCAGCTATGAATGAAAAAGACCACTAATATGTGCAGTTATGTTAAAGAACATGGGAATGGCCCTCCAGAATCTACCACTTAATGAACACATCTAAATGAATGTCTGTCTTCGAGGAAACAGACATGTCAATCCACAGGAAGAACACTGAGGGGAGATGGTGAATAAATATTTTACCACAGTGACCTCCCGTCCTCCAATGTAATGTAATAAAAAATTGCCAAAATATATAATCAACTTCAATTTTATTCCACGAAATCATATGCATGGAAAAACTGGAAAATAGACTATTGCTTGAAAAGCAGAAACGGGTAGAAAATGTTGATGACACATAAACCCACAAACAAAAGGAAATGTCCCCTGTGTTCAGGTTTCAGATGATCTCTGACCCTATTTGATGAGACTGATGATCATGTTTGGCCCGAAAGGAGTATTTCTGTTTGGCACTTTCCTAATCTTTTGGCTCTCTTTTATAAAATAGCATCTGTACCATAGGTAATTTTATACCTTGAAATTTAGTTTTTGACAATTTATGCTAAAACTAAAACTCACTAATGGACTAAATAAGTATATTCACTCCGTCCTTGCATTTCTATTCTCAATTTACTGGTTTAATAACATTTTTTTTTTAGTGGAGTTCATCCCAGAAAATTGTATTTTTTGGGGAAAAATATTACCTATAAGTACATATTGGCCACTTTGCCATGGTCATCAAATATAATATTGATCCATCTAAATTGAGGCATGCTTTATAGATAAAATTATATGAATATTATATGATTATGTTATCTGCATATGTATATGATTATATACACACTAATGCAGTAGCTAAATCTTTTATTGTTTGTCATGCTGACTCTCGCACATCATGGTACCTTTTTGTAGCAAAAATGATTGAAATATAACATAGACTAGACTATAGTATAGCTTTGCTACTAAAATGCTATGCTATTTTAGGTAGGGAGAAAATGTCAATGCTGCATAAAATAAATCACAATTTCATTGGAAAACCTGTTATATGATTTGTGTCTTGGAAGTGGAAATTGGAAGCCAAAATCCAATTAATAACAGTGTAATGAGACCAGAGGAAACAGCCACCACCCTGACCTCAACGTGAATGCAGCAGTGTTGGACGAGGCGGGTTGTGGTAGAAACGGATTCCATTAATGGGTCCCCTCCAAATAGTCATGGTGCAATCCTTTATTCAATTCACCTTATTCTGCAGTAATTATCAATTTGGCACTGAAGTCTTTTATTTGCTGAATTTTGTTGTCATTATGTGACATTTACAAAATCATAAGTCCTATAAAAACAAAACTAGATATTTGTGTTCTGTATCATTTATAAGACTCTGAGTTCTGGAAAAGTCAGGAAGCCCCAGAGCTGTATGCACAGTGTGGACCCCTACCATTTAAAACTAGTTATTTACATAGAAATCCAATTATTAAATTATGTGCAAACCAGATAATGTACATGATTTCTTTACAGACTTTTTCCATTAATATCATTTGAAAGAGTAAACATAGATGAAATGACATGTATGCATCTTACTCATGAGAAGTTTTTAAAAACTGAAATCTCTTTTTCATACGTTACCTGATATTTTTCCTGCAAATTTGACTCTGTCATCTGTGCCCTTGTCAAATCTCTTTCAAATTGTTCAATCCAAACTTTCATTTCCTTCAGGATTCGCCCGTCTTCTCTCTAGAAACCAGCAGACATTACAGTTTCACTAGTAACTGTGCATTTATTTAAATGCTGATTATACCTGACTGATCCTAGAAGAGACTTAATATTTAATCGTTCAGTTGTCTCTGAAAATTCTTCTCTTTTCCCGCCACCACCCCTGATATAGAGTAAAAACCAAGAGTTGATTCTGTAAAACTACCTGAATTATCTTTGAAAACTGAAATGATCCATCTCTGGTTTTTTTTCCTCAAAAACAACAACAAAACCCAACACTAATTTAATTAAGAAAATGTTTGCAGAAGGGAATGTCCTTCGTAAAAAGGCCTGCAGTTGCTTCTAACCCAAGGCCACTGGTAACCAGAGCACTATTCTGGATGAGATTAATCTTGACCGAGTCCAAGGAGCTACAGTCACAGTAACATCTGACTGCTTGTGCACATTATTGAAAAATATTATTCAGCATTATAAGCTCCATGTAAGCAGAAAACACATTTATCTGGTTCCATGTAGTATTTCTAGACCCTGGCAACAGGGCACCCCTAAGGTATTTACTAAATTATATGCTGAATAAATGCATCTAGAACGTCACTTTCATTTCAAAAATGGAAAAAAAAAAAAAAAACAAAGGAGATTTACATGCTATTTTAGCACTGAATTAGTGAAAGTATCCTAATTTTCCAACAAGGTTTCTTATCTGGTAAAAATGCCAAAGTAATCATAAACACATTTAGCACGACTTTTTGGCGCTTACAAAAAGCTCTCAACTACAACGTCTCACTTGAGCACAGCCCTGTGACAGAGAGAAATGGTCTCTGCTGACAGGTGAAGGTGTCAAGTAGCAAGAGTGCTGCCTTGGAGGCAGGGAAAACTGGTTACAAATTCTGGTTGAGACATGAATTATCTCAGGGACCTTGGGCACCTCTTTTTTTTATTTTATTGCTTTGTTTTTTATCTCTCCATTGTTGTACCATCTGAGGAGTCAGCACACACCCTTCCCATGGTTTGGGGACAGCAGAGATAATCTTTGTAACACACCTACTGCAGAGATTGACACACAATGCTATCACACTTCATGCCCTCTCTCACTTTCCAGTCTTGCAAAGACAACCCTCCTCTGCCTGGAACGTTTCCCTGGGTAATGCCTTCTTCAGACCTCAGCTCAGGCACACTCTGACCCAGAAGCTTCTTTCTAACCTAGAAGTCTATGCCAGCGGATTTCAAACTTTAGGGCGCACTGGGATCAGCCGGAGGGCCCGTCTGTGGAAACAGATTGCTGGGCCTTCTCTAGGATGCTGTAACAACCTGAACTCAAAGAGTCACCCAAGATGCACTATATTTTATCAGGCACTAAATAGTTTCTCTCCCCTCATATATAAACCTTTATTTTTGTTTGTTTGTTTTTTTGTTTTACTCTCATCTAACACACTGGCACCCAGTATCACTCAGTAAATAATTGTGGAATACATGATAGACTGGTAATGTAGTTCATTAGAGAAATAAATGGAACGGGAGACCAAAACTCCAGAGCTTAAGCTCCTCCTATGACGGCTCCTCTAAATGAACAGTGAACGTGATCAAGGCACAAGACTGATTACCAGTTGACTTTCATGCTCATAAAAGCACTAATGACACATTCTTATGAGCTCAGAGGAACAAAATGCTCTTGGTTTACCTGAAATAAAAATTAATTTAACATTTGATCTGAAATTAGTTACTTCTGATATTTTATTGTGATATTGCCATAAAGTCTGTTGTATTGATAGATCCTTCAGCTCAGGCCTAGATGGAATATAAAAAAATGATAAGAAAACTGAAGTATAGGATAACTTGGATATGGGAAAGAATTCATAATCATTAATTCCACAAATATTTTTGAGTACTGATCACATGTTAACAACTTTCCTAAACCATGTGACCCAATAATGAGCAGAAGAGATGTGATTAACTCAGGATTATAAGTTAACTAAATACTTACCTATTTCAGTTAATTATTTCCTGCTTAATTATTTAAAATGTAAGAAATAACTCTTTAACTTTACTTTTATTTTCCATTTCAAATATGATGAAAACAAACATTGTCACCGCAAATTCTCCCTTTTATTAGTGTTAAGTGTTATTTGAGAGGAATTAATTGATACCATTATATAATTAAAGATTAGTGGGAAAGTCCATATGAGTGGCTTAGAATGTAACTAATATTTAATAACATATGTTACTTGTTCTAGTGAAAAGAAAATAAGGGAATTAAAGTATTAAAAGAAATATATATGTAAAGACAAATACATGCAAAGGAATGGCTAACAAACTATGGAATGAATGTAGGATATTTGAAAGAGGTCACTAATTTAAGATTACTTAAATCTTACCTTAAGATTTTGGATAAAATTTGCAAAAGTTGGGAAATCTGGAAATATTTCCTAACAATATGAAAAGATAATATATACAAAAATAATATAAATCAGGGACGAAAATGATATAGGAAACAAGAGAAAAAATCAGGGAGAAGCATCTGTCTATAAACAAATTGATAATAATTTTAAGGGTATAGTTACTTTAAGACATTTTTCATAACTTTTTGTTTTTGTTTTCATAACTTTTAAAAGTATCAGAATGTTTGAATCCAATAAGGCAATGTAGTATTCTGGCATTCGATGTTTTCATTTTAATTTGAAATACTCATATATGGCAATATATGCATTTTATAAATGTCTTGAAATATTAAACTTTTTATTTTTTTAAATATGTTTTTATTGATTTTCTTAGAGAGAGAGGTAGGGAGAGAGAGATAGAAACATCAATGTGAGATACATCTATTGGCTGCCTTCTGCATGCCCCCTACCAGGGAGTGAGCCTGCAACCCAGGCATATGCCTTGACCCCTTGATGGGGAATCAAACTGGAATCTCTCAGTCCATGGGATGATGCTCAATCCACTGAGCCACACCAGCCGGGAGAAATATTGAACTTTTAAAAAGAACAATGTAAAGAAAAGGCATGTGGGTTCATATTTTTCTCTATAAATATGATCATAATATGTGTCTCTCTGTGTCTATGACAATAATTAAGGCTGAGCTGTGCTTCTGAAAGCAGTCAGTAATATTTGTTGCAATGGGAGAAGGAATGGGTAATAAATAACTGAATGTTTAATAGGTGAGACAGATGGGTCAATAGGCCTATTTTATTTCCTTACTATTGAGCGCTGATTATCCAAGGAATGCCTTTAGGGGAAAAGCTTCTTTATCTGTTGTACTGGTTGAAGTAAGAAAAGCATAGTGTGTGTATTTACAATAATAACGTTTGATTTTAAATGATATCTAATTTAAATAAAATAACTAATTTGAATAAATTCACAAAGAGTACATAGAAATCAATTATACCAAAAATGGAAGCCTGGTAGATATATTGATGACAATATTTTAAAAAATGAATTAAAAGAACTATTTACTAAGGCCTGAGTAGACAAATACTGAGTGTTTGAGATGATGGCAGGTTCATGAGACAGAATGAGGTGGCCATTTAGCTTCATTCAACAAACATAGGCCCTACGTCAAAAAAAAATATAATTTTACTCAAAATAGTCATTTTAGATGGTAATGCCCTACATTACATATGTCACATTTAAAAAGGGCAATGTTTATACTACATTTTTCTCAAAATTAATTTTTGAAATAAACCTGAAGAAATCATTTGTATCCTCTAGTTAGGGAGGGGATAGAGGGAATATTTAAAAGAACAATTAGAATTTATTTTCTAGATAATGAGATTAATCTCAGAGTAATAAAGCCTCTTTAGTAAAGTACATTAATGAACTTGTCAGGAGTGTGTTTCAAATCTCTAAGAATTTTTGCTTTAAATTCCTATTCGTGAGCATTAGGAAAGCACCCTCTTTTGTTCTCAGACTTTTTCAGCTACAGAATTTACTCATCCGGTGAGATGATTAATGTCAGAAATTAAAATAGTACAAACTCTCAAACCAGATCAGCAACAAATCCAATTGGGTAATATAAAGACGTTTGGTAGACTTGAAAATCAGACGGAAAGCTGATTTTCTTTCTCTAAGCCGTATTGTCTAATATGCTTCCTTCAGAGTTTCTTATTTGCACAGCAGCACCCCTGGCCGATTATAGTCTCAAAACCCAGGAATCCCCCACATGGTTCCAAAGCACGTGACTCGTGATTTATACTGGGGTTTGCACACTGTGCTTTGGCCTCCTGTGATGCGCCTAGGAAACATTTACTCTGCCAGCTATAGATAAGTTACTCAGTGGTCCACGTTTCTGCCTGTATCCTGGCAAGGAACAAAGAAGGTTTCCTGAAACTGTAGTTTTTAAGAAAGTACTACAGTTCTATCAAATGCCAGATTCACTTCACCCAAGAAAACCAGGGAACGCCAGTGACCATTGTTTTGCTTAATTCTTTAATGAAGTCACTGATTTCTGTTAGTGCAATGCCTTTTCCTATTTGAAAACTTTGGGCTATATTCCCCTGGTCTTTTTCTTCTTTAAACCTACTTCTAAGTTTATTTAGAAAATTATTTTATTTTATTTTATTTTTTGTTTTTCCTGTTGCTCTTCGTTGTAAACTCAGGCTGCTCTGAGGACTCTAGATGAGACCTAAGCCATGAAGATGGAGAGAGTCTTTAACACATTCTGAAAATTCCACTTATTATTTCCTTGTTGTGGTTTTCCTTTTTAATCAATTAATACAGCAGTAAATCATCTCTCTATAATAAAAACACTACTTTTAACAAATTAGGAAAATGGTAATATCCATTGTTAAAAACTGGGAAGATAGACTTTCTGGTATGCTGGCTAGAGTATAAAATGGGACAAATTTTCCTACAAGGGATTTGAAAAACATTTCAAAAAGCATTAAAAATCTGTGGGTTCTTTAGTCTAGGAAGTACATTTCTAAGAAAGAACAGTAAAACAATGCTTTATTGCAAAATTTTCATAAAAGCATTGTTGATATCAACAAAAACATCAGAAATTTCCAAAAATTAAGTTTGAATAAATGAATTACTATACATAAATATGAAGCCCTGGAGAGAATGACATGGAAAAATTCTGTACAATGAAAAGCAAATGTAAAATTATATGTATACTATGATTCTATTTTTGTTAAACTATTATGTGTCTATATATAGACATAGAAAAATGTTTGAAGCTTACATCAACACATTAATTTATTTTCCTAAGATATGTTCTCTCTAGAAGGTCAGATAGAGATAATTTCTTTCTTTTTTGCCAATTTTTGTTTTTATTTATTACAATGAACATATGTCATTTGAGTAGTATAAAAAATGTAAATGTTATTTAAACTATTGAAGGCTAAAAAATCTAACCACAGTGAATAATTAGAACTTTCAAAAATTTGCCTTGTGTGATGTGAACAGTAATTTATATAATAAAATCTTAAAGTCAGCATTAGCTTTCATCAGACTGAGAACAAGGGGACTCAAGATCTAGATGTACAAATGATGGGATGGATATGAAATTACTTCCAACCTTAAATTACTAAAATGGAGTTTCTCAACACCAACAGCTTGCCTCAATTTTAATTCATCAGAATTACATATGCAACACAATATTGCTTTTTCTGTCATAGCCAACATACAAGTCAGAGAAATCTTTCCCTCTAATCACCTCCAAAATCAGTGATATCTATTCTTTACTCAGTTGCTCTCATATTAAAATGCACTATAATTTAATTTTTTGGGAACAGCATGCTTAAAAATCTGAATCACTGTTATTGAGTGCATGTTAATACTTGAAAAAACAAACAAACAAATACGTACATCAGTCTCTAGCCCATCAGTGCCTGTATTGTGGATGTCAGGATAATGTTTCAGAAACTGGGCTACATAGGTCATGATAGACTTCTCATCTGGTTTATCCACATCAACATCTGGAAAAACCAAAAACAAACATGAATAAATTAATTCACATTAATTAGATTATAATAGTATAAGCTTTGAAATCTAGCCAATATACCAAAGACACGGTCCTAAAGGCAGAAGAAAAATAGAATTCATATTTAGAAAAAATTGTTTGGATGGGGGGACAAATGTATTCTGAATGATATATGGTGGAAATATTATAAATCATTAAGATGGCATTTTAACTAAGAGCTTTTAGGAAAGTAGGACTTGTTTCATTGAAATCTCAACACCAATTGATCAAAATTCTGAGATACTATATGGCTATTCAGGCATTCTGTCTAGTAATAAAATACACATAATAGGTAAGTTTCAGAATTGCGGTAAGTGGGTAGTATTTAAAACACAGGTGTGAAACTGAATAACAAGTGACTATATAGCTCATATAACTACATATGGCCAAATATAGATCTCCCCAAACCCCACAAATTTTCCTTAGAAAGACTTTCCATTGGGAAGCATTCTCTCTAAATAACTGTGCTTTGAACAATCAAGTACTTTTTGAGGGAGACACAGAACCTGAAAATATTTTAATCATTGTCATTTTAAGTTTATAAATGTTTACCTAATAAAATTAGTAAAAATCAGGCATATTTATTTATATAAATGTTATCATTATACATGAGGGTAAGACTACATAAATAAAAGGTGTTGAATTGTAAAAAAAAAAATCCTTCTAAATAGCCTTTTTAAAGGCAATGAAAACTGAAATCTCACCTTTAAAAATAACTTGCTTACACTGTATTTACATTTCTGCATTCATTAATAAAATTTCCGTAACTGCCAACCCAAATAAGAAATTATCTGTGACATTTGGGAAATGTACTTTGACACTTTTATTTCAATATAACAAACAACTCAGTTTATTAAAGTTTATTAAAGTCATCAAAACTGTCTTTTGAAGGCTTAAAAGAGTTAATTCCATTTCTAAAAAGTCTTAACATTCAGTGTCTTACTAAAAAGGAGCCAAACAATTGCGATGAAAAAATATTAGTCAATCCTGATTGACAACCAAAATACTGAATGGTATCAACATTTCTAAGTATTTAATAACTGACATTTTTAAGGTATGATTGTAGATTACTAGTAATTTTTTTATTTCTTCCAGATTCTATGGAGTTATACAAATAGTCCCTTTATTCTGTGACACCCCATCCCCCCAAACACACACATACAACTTTCACTCCACCCATAAATACAATGAGTAAGTACAGTTCACCTCACTGAGTCACCAATGTCAAAGTGTCGTTTGGAGCGATACAGTTATATTTTGCACCCAATTATAGCAGCAAAATTTTTCCAAAAGAAAATCAGCACAGGAAGATAGTATTTATTTGTGCTTTTCTCAAATTCTCTGGCCTCTCATAGAGTCCTACAAGTCATCTGTAATTTGTGGGTGTAAAACATACAAACCTACTGAGTTGAACCAACAGTTATTGAACGTACCTTCGGGATCTAGTAATCTGGGGATCCCCAGTTCCGTTTCAGCAATAGTGAAAGCTTCCTCCAGGTTTTCTCGGTTAGCTCTCCCTCTCACCCTCTCCAAGTCCACGAGCTCTGGTCGAATAGCATGGATGACTGTATGGAAGGCAACCCCATTTCTCCAACTCCGTCCAAAGTCTTTTATTTCTATTCCAGTCTGCCTTCGTGAGATGAAAAAAAAGGTGGAATAATGTCACATTCTGAGTAGATAACATGCATTTTTCTCAAGGCCTCGTGCAGAATCCAATGCTCTTTAGCAATAAATGATATGTGGTTAGCTGTATCAGTTAACTGGTTTTGAGAAAAATTAAGCAAAACACTCTTTTTAGAGGGTAAGAAGATAAGATGTAGAAATTCCAGTTCCACACTTAAAGATTTCTATATTAGATTTTTCAGTAATAGAGATACTCAATTTAAAGCACATTTTAAAGAAAGCTAATTTCAGTAAAAATGTCCAGTAAAGTAAAAAAAAAAAGGGTAAAATTATATAAACATTGTATATCTTTTGAAAAAGTATCTAACATTTTTAATAATAATGATAAGCACATTGTGTTGTACTCGCACATGTTATAATAGACATAATAAAATAGACACTAAATGAAATAACATCACTCAATTTTCTTTTTTTACCTTATATTCTCAAAATTTCCATGAACTGTAAGATAGAACATATCTGACAAAATGATTATTATCAAAAGTTGGTAAATGCCCTTCAATTTCATCTCAGTAAATTTAAGATTCACTTAAATTATGCTTTGCCAATGTATACTCAGTTTGCATAAAATATATTGTCCTAAAAATAGCATCATTGGATCTAATCATTGGCTTCCTAACTAAATATTTAAAACACAATTTTGTAAGAGTCCAGCATTTGTAAAGTAATCTTGAATCTTCTAGTTCTTTTAGAGTTTCTGTCTTTGGTAGTACATACATAACTTTTTTTTCAGGCAACATACTGGCCACTATCCACCCAGGCTGAGCAGAATGTTCTGTTATGTATTCATTTGTACGTGCGCCTCTGGCTGCACCTTACTTTTCTATCTGTATTTTCCCTTTGCCCACATTTCCTCATTTAAAAGTGCTTTTGTACTCATAGTCTCTTAAGCCACCTCAAAGTATTTTTTAACAGAATATGGTGGGGTGTAAATAAATAATTAGCTAATAAATATCCATCATGGAATCACATATTTACTGATTTTCTTAAACTTGTTTATTGTCTTAGACATTTTCAAAAATAAATATATGAAATGTTTCTCTAAATATTTACTGTGAGAATAATTCAAAACATTTCAGTACGTCTTCTATATTTGCTGAAGGTGCACACACACACACACACACACACACACACACACTCCTACACTTTCATTTTAGATCAAAGTAGTAGATAATATTCCTAAAAATTTTCAGTCTTAGTCAAATTGCTCATTTAAGAATCTTTTTATGTGAAATAAAAAAAGCACATCTTAGATACATCACTTAAGGAAGTGATGAAGTATGTACAGTTTATAGGCATTCCTAATACTCTGATACTGTTACTTTAAGTTATTTTGAATGGATCTGATATACACATCTTTATTTGTTTGGTTATATTATTAATTTTGTCCTAAAAACCAATTGAAAGTAAGGTATGCAGCCTGGCTGGTGTGGCTCACTGGATTGAGCGTCATCCCATGGACTGAGAGGTCCGGGTTTGATTCCCCATTAAGGCACATTCACCGGTTGTGGGTTCAATCCCCAGTAGGGGGCGTGCAAGAGGCAGCTTATCGATGTTTCTCTCTCGCATCAATGTTTCTATTTCTCTTCTCTCTCCCTTCCTCTCTCTAAAATATCAATAAAAACATATTTTAAAGAAAGAAAGATATGCAAATGTCAGATATGCTATAACTTAATGCTTTCATTTCTGAGAGTGCACACTGATAGATGAAATTGTTTAAACAGAGAAAGAGTGGGGGCACTAACTATCTTGTGTTTCTGAAACAATTTTTATGTTTACTTCTCAAATATTTCAAAATTTTATTAGAAATCAGTGAATACACTCTGACAGCTTGTCTGGTGCTTACTGGATATTTTATCATTTGTCACCATCTTTAGCCTTTTCAGACTGATAAACCCACAGATGATCACTTTAGAAATGTCATATACCAAAATGGGAACATATTCTAAAGTCTTATCCATGTCAGGTAAAAGTTACTTTAAAAATACAGACTGGGATCGTGTAAAAATCAGCTTTTAAAAAAAGTATTAACAATTTGGTAGAATAATGGAATCATGTGTTTGTCAGAGAATTTTCATAGCAGAGAATAATTGTCTCCCCAAATCTCTACAATTTATGCAGCTGTAAAATAAATGGATCACATTGATGTGTTGATGGGCGGAGAATTCTCGGGTCCAGGAATCTGGACATTTATACAGACAAGTAAAATGCAACTTCCACTGATGTTGTAAATATACAAGTTGCAAAAATGACTTTCAGTTATCACTAGACCTCTGCACATCCATGAAACCCAACATACCATGTGTTAAACAAAATGAATACAGGAAAAATGTTTGGGTTTTTTTCTTTATTGATTTTTAGAGAGAGAGGAAGGTAGAGGGAGAGAGACACAGAAACATCAATGAGAGAGAACATCGAGTTGTCGCCTCACTCATGCCCCTAACTGGGGATTAGGCCCACAACCTGGGCATGTGCCCTAACTGGGAATCAAACCGGCGACCTCTTGGTGCATGAGTTGACACTCAACCACTGAGCCCCACCGGCCAGGCTGTATTTATTTTTTATTAATTTAATACTCTGTGAAACAATGGACTAAGAGACTAACATATAGACATTACCATAAAGTTTTATTGCAATAGCACCATGACAAATGTCATGGCATGTGGTAACCAGTTTCCTCCTTGTCTACTTAAACTGCAAAAGAGATTAGTAATGCTCATTGTAGGTAAAGTGCAGACAGCATACCAGCAATGTGGGAAGGGCTTTTCATTTCATTTCTACTATAATTTCTCAAGAGTCACAAAGCTTTGCTTTCAGAAATATTTTTGAGTGCAATTTGAATCATACAAATACATCCCAAATTAGGAAACCTCCAACACACTGTAACATTTTTTAACTATATAAATTAGTAACACTAATTATATCTTCTTTATGTTTATTTTTGTCTCTATTTTTGCTTTTCAAACACTAAAAATAGAACTCCCTAAGTTTACCACCTCAATATTTTATAATGATAAGTACTTGTTTACAACTATTTTCAGGAAGTAAAGGAAAAGATTCAGATTAGATTTAAGCAGACAAAACAAAACAGAAAGGGAGTTAATTTTACATGTCATTTAGTAAAATAATACAAAAGCACAACTTCTTTGTGACGCGATCTCCCCATTGACCACCGCTCACCACAAAATATTGGTGTGATCAATTGAAAACTCTATTGAAATTGCTATGAAAAGATACTTTTTCAGAGTGGCACTTTTCTATCCAGCATTATCATGTAAATGTACACACATGTAAATTTATTATATCTAGAAGGAAACAAAACTAGAAGCAAATAATCCATCCATAAAACTGGAATTGACAAAGGAATCTACATTGCAGATAGAAGATGAAACCAAAGAATAAAATTAAAAAATAAAATTGCTAGAAACTTTCAGGAAATAATAACAAATATAATATTTCAAAATGTGAAACTTAGTTCTCATTATTATTAAATAGAGCCCAATAGTCTTACAAGATAATCAAGTTTCAATCTTAAATTTATTTGTGTAAAGATTATTTAATAGGAGCAAAAGTCCAAACAATGACTTGAATAGAATTAGCCCTCATGCTACTAATGAAAGTGTAGGGATTAAATGACTTCATTAATCAGGCCCAACGGCAGAAGCAACTGGTTTTATTTCAGCATTTTCATAGAGTATTAGTGATGACTTGTTTCTATTTTAACTCAAAGAAAGAGTGAAACAAGACCTGAAGCAAAGATATTCATTCAACTATCTCTTCAAATTTTGCAATCATTGGAAGATGCACTCGGTGATAAATTGATAACTCACATTACGCCAGGGTTCCAAATTTAACCAAACTCTGGGTACTTACTTGGCTGCTGTTTGCTGAACCCACTTTAACAAAGCCTTCTTAGCATTTCCTTGGATCTTGGTGGCCACTTTGCGTTTGCTGGGGGGGCTGGCGGTCTCTGAGCTGACCATGCTGTCCACGGAGGACGTGCTACTGGACAAGGACTGCAGCTGCGGCAGGTTGCTGGTCAGCTCCTCAATCTGTGTGTGTGGTAACAGTCAGCACCATTTAGGAATTATCTTTGTTCTTCTTTCCTCAGATGTTTCACTTTTCCAACTAAAAACCATTTATCTTAACACCCTTAACAACGCTGACAAAAAGTAAGTTCTTAAAGGGCTGGCTTGATGCCATGCTCCTCTTTGCACTTCCATTGTAGCTAAAACTGTATCTCTGTACCTTATAGGCAGTAATAATCGCTGGTTTAATACATGTGAATTATTAAATAAAGCCTAACGGTTATCTGAACTCATGGAATGCACCCCACCAAAAGTGAAGCCCGATGTGAACTAGGGGCTTTGAGTGATAATGATGTGTCAATATAGGTTCATCAGTTGTGACGAATATACCACTCTGATCATGACGGTGGTGACGAGGTGGCTATGCGTGTGTGGGTGCAGGGTGACAGAGGAAATCTCTGTACCTGAGGCTCAAGTTTGCTGTAAACTTAAAACTGCTCTAAAAAAAAAAAAAAAGAGGAAGAAGAAGAAGGCTAGAACTATTAACTATTATTCTGGATGGAATGGCAAGTTAATTTCTCCCCTTAATGTCTAATAGGGGCATAGAACTGCTCCCTTCCAGAGAACAAAGGAAAATCTTCTGAACCTCCTATACCAATGTTTCATCTTCACGGTGCCCTGCCCACTTTTCAGATTGGGTACCTATGCCAGAGTTCTTTGGGGAGTTCCATGTCTAACACCTTTACAGGGAAGAAGAGGAAATTCTACTATCAAAACCAATGTATGTGTGAATGTCAGGTTTCTGCAAGTTTGAGAATCAACTCCGAAAGTATGGCAAATGACAGCATTATAAAATGCCCACCCCTGTTTCCCTCCATGATATTATATCAGCTGATGGGGAAGCTATAACACAATACCTGGAAATAGAGAATAATGGTCCACACCAGTCCGAGAACTATTGAGGGTCGGCCATCAGCGATATCAGTGGCATTAATGTTGACTAATTTAATCTGTTTAAAAAGAAAAACTGTACTAGTAATGTACTGGAAGATTATAACCCATTTAATTATGCAATGATGAGCACTTTATTAGACATCAATAAGACTTGGTCATGCCTATGTAGTGATACACATGAGTAAGTAGGGTGAGCCATAATAAAAACAAGCACATGGTTTCAGTGGAAATTTCTGGAGCATTCATTAGGTGCACACAATAACATTAACTACAAAATGTAATAAAAAACTTTAAGTTGAAAAAAAAAATACAACATCATGCAAGGTATTACCAACAAATGCCAGACAGGAAACAAACAAAAAAAGGGTTATTCTTTACATTCAGAACTTGACTGGAATTTAAACGAAACTGTGATGAATAGTTTAAGAAGATGCACTTACTTTGAAGTTTGTTACCAAATAGCATGAAACTTATGTTCTCTTTTACCTATAAAAGTCAGGAGTTAAGAGTTCTAAAATTTGTACTAACCGGTGATCCTCTGTACATGGACTGACATGAAAAACAAAGGGAGAAGATGATACGCACACATAAATAATCTTTGAAAATCAGCGTTATTTGTTCAAAGGGAATAAAAGTGTAGGAAGCAAATTTAGGGCATTAGTTGGAGAACACATTTTAAAGACAAAGGAAAGCCAAGAAATAGTAAGCAAAAAGAGACTGATAATGTTCAGCTCCCTATTTTGGGCACTGATAACTATAAAGTATTCGACACATATGTTATTTTGTCTACAATTGTTCCCAATTATTCATTTCAATGCCTTCCCATCTATCAAAAAGGTTATTTCCTAAGTCCTAGCAAAATGGATTTTCTCTCAGTCAGTCATTATAGAATGTAATTAGAATTGCTCACCATCCTTTTCATAATCACTAAACAAATAAAAAAGAATAACAAAGTACTCCTTAAACTTCTAGCTCAATAATTCTCAGCCATAATTGCATGAGCTGTGTTATTAATAATAATAAAGTTCAGAAGCTTGTCAATGGTTTACTTTAATAAAAATTTGTCAGATGCGAAATCATCCCACAAATAGTTTACTTGAATAATTACTTTAAATTTGCTAGTTAAACATCAAGAGGGGTAGTGTAAAAGTTAGCACAAAAATCATTGGATATAATTTGGTTCCCATCCATGGGATTTTTGTCTCACTGGTAATTTTCATTTGTCATGTTCAGAGACAGAAAAAATGAGAGCTGCCACAGATTACCAGCTTGTGTGTACTAGTTTTAGGGCTTGTACACTGTGAGACATATAATACATTTGTGGGAAACAAGGAACTTCAATTCTGTTTAACAGAACTTACCAAAATATTTATAATCATTTTGATTACTCTGTTTTACAACTTCTCCAGAATATTCCCCACATTCATTTTAGTAACCAAGGACCACAAATGTATGATATATCCTAATAACCATAAGATTACAGTCCACCATCTGTATCCTTGGGTTCTAATCACCAATCAAAAATAATCTTTTTTTAAAAAAAATATGCTTTTAGTGATTTTTTTTTTTAGAGAGAGAGGAAGGGGGAGAGAGAGAGAGAGAGAAACATCGATGTGAGAGAGATACATCAATCGGCTGCCTCCTGCACGCCCCCTACTGGGGATCAAGCCTGCAACCCAGGCATGTGCCCTGACTAGGAATTGAACCGGGACCTCTGGGTCCATGGGATGAGGCTCAATTCACCGTACACTGGCTGGGCCCCGATCAAAAACATTCTATAAAAGTAAGTTAGGTTGTTGGGGTTGTGTACTGTGTGGTTAGGCCTATGATGGTTGTGCTTGCAGTGAACATGTAGAGACTTTTTTCTTATCTCATTCCTTAAACAATGAAGTACAAAACTATTTACATTGTGTTAGGTATTATAAGTAATCTAGAGATGCTTCAAAGTATACGGGAGGATGTGTGCAGTTATATAATACCCCATTTGATGTAAGGGACTTGAGCATCCTTGGATTTTGGTATCTTTGGGTTCTGAACAAATCCCCTGCAGATACCAAGAGAAACTGTAATGCATTTCATAGAGGACAGATTATTTCCCTTTCCTTATGTATCTTTCTTTTTTAAAATGTGGTTGAATATAAATTTAATTCCCTACCTCAACCCCACTCTAACTCTACTATGAAGTTAACATATTCAATATATTATAGAACCTAATGACCTTTTGTTAGACTTGTTAAAAATTGTTTTTAATAGTTATTTTCTCCCTAAAGCTGTGTTTCACAATGAGTTTGCAGAGCACAGAATTGTCTGCTGTTTGTTTTTGACCTCCTCTCCTTTGCAAAGTCCTATTAAACTTACAATAAATTCTTAACATCCTAGGAGAGGTGATGGCAACAGACAGACATCCAAAGAGACAGAAAAATTCCCAGAAGCCAGAAAGAGGATGGGATCACATTAGTGAATAAAACCAGAGAAGGATATTGGACCAGTGGCTTTCAAAATGAGCTCTTAGAGCAGCAGCGAACATGTCACCTGGGACCTTGTTAAGAATGCAGCTTCTGGGACCTCACCCCAGACCTGCTGAACCAGAAACTAAGGGAGTGCAGCCCAGGAATCTATTTTAACAAAACTTCCAGGTGATTCTAACGCACATCAGTGTTTGAGAACCCTGGACTAGATCATTGTGCTTGTCTCACATAATTTGGAAATTTTTTATTTGGCAAGCCAGAGACCAGTATGGATTGAGCTGTGTGTGTCTCCCAAATTTATATGTTGGAGCCCTAACCCACAACATGACTATATTTGGAGATGGGGCCTTCAAGGAAGAAATTAAACTTAAATAAGGTTGTAAGAGTATGGCCCCAAAATTACAAAAGGTTAAATCTAAGAGGATTCGTACACCATCTTAGAGGGAAATAAGGCAATACCTAACAAAACTATGAACACACTTACCTTCTGACCCAGCAATCACATTTCTAGAAATTTACCCAGAAAATGCATTTCCAATAATGCAGAAGTATGTATGCACAGTTATTAATTGAATCATTGTTTTGGTGTGAATGAGATTAGAAACAATCTAACTGCTCATTCATAGGAGAGTGGTTAAAGAAACTCTGGCATATTCAGGCCATAGAATACTATGCAGCTGTGAAGATGAGTGAGGAAGACCTCCGTGAACTGACTTGGATGATTTCCAGGATATGCTGTTAAGTTGAAAAAGCAAAGTGCAAGAGTGCATCTATAGTACACTACCCTCATGTACAAAAGATGGTAGATGAAGGTACATCTGCTCATCTGTGCAAAAGAAATATAAGCATGATAAGTGAAACGAGCCAGACAAAGACAAATCCCATATGATCTCACTTAAACTGACTGATGAACAAAACAGAACCAGAGGCATGGATATGTGGAACAGATTGACAGAGGACAGAGCGGGGGGGAGTGGGGGACTGGATGAAAGATGGTGAAGGGATTAGCCAACAAACATACATGCATAACCCATAGACGCAGACAACAGTGTGGTGATGGCGAGAGGTAAGGGGGGCAGGGGCTGGGTGGAGGTAGGTGAGGGGGGAAAATGGGGACATCTGTAATACAGGCATGCTAAATGAGAAACTAGAGAGATGAGTTGCCTAGAAGTGTGAAAGGGAAGGGAGTGATCATGGAGTAGTAAGGAGAGGAACGGAGTGACACGTCTCTAAGTAAAACTTCTCTTAGAATCATAGCAATGATCTCATTTCCCAAAATAAAATAAAAAATTAGTCAACTAGAATGTGTGTGGGGGGGTATCCAGTTGGAATATAACTGTAAACGAATAACGTAATCACACTGAAAGTGATGGGAAGAACAGACGTAACCTAAGTAAATTTAGAATCAGTCTTTTGACTGGATACTGTCATGTCAGGGACCAAAAGAACTGCACACAAATACAGTTCCCCAGTTAGTAAATCTGCTTCTCACAGGGTATGGGTTAGCAATTCTGAAGCTATTTTATGTGCACACTAGGGCTGAAAAATAAGTGAGTATATTGTAGATGAGAGCAGATTCTCACTGTAAGAGGAAGCAGAAACAAACAAGCATGGACAGTTAGAATAAACCCTGTGGCACTGAACTGAAATCAGAAGTATCAGTTTGAACCAATGGTTTATACACACATTTATAGGAGAAGCCAGAGAGAGAGAGAGAGAGAGAGAGAGATTTCCTAGATCTGTCTGTTGAGAGGACCTAGGAGCAATGAACCCTCAGTGGCAATGATCACACCTAGCACCCAAATCTTGGTTTCTAAATGCCATTTGCTAATTAAAGGGTTAAAATTTCCACTGAGAAGTGGTTATTCTAGGATTGGGGCAGGGAAAATACAAGATAAGCAGGAGCCAGCCTGAAGAAACTTTTAATGGCCAACAATTTAAACAAAAGAGTAATAATAATAATAGTATTAAATTAAAATTATAGAATAAAGTAAGTATCTATGAGTTTATGCTGAAATAAATAATTGGATAAATAAATCGAGGGGAAAAGGAAATCTTTTCTTACAGTACATTTCCCATTAATACATGTAGAAGGAATGAGGGAAATATAAAATCACCATTAGGCAAGCATGCAGAAATAATTACTGAAGGCAATCAATGCTAAAATTAGTGAGCAAAGTTTAAGAATAAACAGCATGCCCTGACCGGCTTGGCTCAGCGGTTGGAGTGTCGGCCTGCGGACCAGAGAGTCCTGGGTTCAGTTCCTGCTAGGGGCACATACCAAAAAAATAAATAAATAAATAAAAATTAAAAAAAAAAAAAAAGAATAAACTGCATGATCTCAATTATTTCCCCTGAGTTCTTTCTCAATTATAGTATAAAGAGAAAATAATAAGTTTACCATAAAAAAAAAACACAGCAAATGTCCTTACCATTGATCAAGATGAATATGACCAGCAATAAGACCTATCAGTATGCTATATTTACTAATATGATGCACAGAGAAGAATAAAACATCACTTCCTTGGAATACTTTTTAATTTTTTTTAATCCTCACCTGGGGATATGTTTTATTAACTGATTTTGGAGAGAGAAGAAGAGAGAGAAACATCAATTGGTTGCCTCTTATACGCACACTGACAGGGGATAGAACACACAACCCTTTCGTGTACGGGATAATGCTCCATCCCACTGAGCCACCTGGCCAGAGCACTTCCTTGGAATTTTTGCAAAATATGTATAACTTCAATATAATCATGAAATTGAAAAGCATTCTTCAAAATAACTGACCACCAGTTATCAAAAGCTATGAAAGACAGGGAAAGAATGAGAAACTGCCACAGAGTGGAAGAGACAAAGGATCAAATGCAAGGTATGTGATTGATTGTATCCTGGACAGAAATAAGACGCTGGAGGAAAATTGATGACATTAGACTAATGTCTATGCTTTAGTTAATAGTGTCAGAGCAATTTGAATTTCTGTATTTTGATCATTGTATTACGTGTACATTCTTAACATTAGAGGAAGCTGAATCAAGCATAGACATGAAATCTCTGTACCCCTTTTTGCCACTTTTCTGTAAATCTAAAATTATTTTTACAATGATATTGCATGTGCGTGCTGCATAGATCACACACAGTGTTTTTACTCCACAGCCAGTATTGAAAGCATCTGGATGCCCACACCTTCTTCTTCAAGTGTCTGGCTGTGTGTCTCTTACCTTCCTTCCTTCGAGGAAATTCAGTGCAGTGCCGATGTTAGCCACAGCATGGATCCGCTTCACACGGCGTCCTTGTTCACAGGGCTACAGGAGGAGAATAGGAACAGATCAAAGCGCACGTTGAAAAGATGGCTCAATAAAAAATAAAAAAGATGGTCATAAAATCTATTTCAGTGGATTTAAATATACTTGCAGGATATTCGAGAACAACCAACATTACTCAATTTCTATGAAGGTTAGTAGGTACACAATGGAGCATTACCCACACAGCACCTTGAAAGGGTACCAGTGTACTCAATCAAGGCAATCTTTCTCACTTTTTCTGTTCATGTGTTTGCTTTCAGGATGCTGTATATCTTAGGGTGGAAATTCACAAAATTCCTATGCTGTCTACTGAGACTTTTGTCCTATAAGTTGGGAAATATTTACATGAAAAGTACTCTTGCTGCATGTGTGAGGGCCCAGGGTAATAGGAAATCTCTGTACTTTTCTTGTAGTTTTGTTGTAAACCTGAAACTGCTCTAAAAAAATTATCTTTAAGAAAAGTAGTCTTGGTCACTCACCATTTTTTTTTTTTATCCTCACCCGAGGACATTTTTTTTTCACTTTTTGTTCAGATAGAGTGGGAGGGAGAGAGAGGAAGAGAGAGAGAGAGAAACATCGATGTGAAAGGGACACATCGAGTGGCTGCCACCCGCACGACCAACCAGGGCCGGGGACAAACTGCAACCGAGGTACGTGCCCTTAGCGGGAACCGAACCCGGGTCTCTCTGGACCGCAGTCTGACGCTCTAACCGCTGAGCAAAACCGGCCAGGGCTCACCATTTTTTTTTTCAGTTATATTACATGAAAGGTCATTGACAATATTATAAGATGTCTTGGTTTGGATGACCAAAATACATGGAGCACGTGAGCCAGGGTTAGAAAGGATGATTGTGGGAATGAAAATATTATTTACACAAGAGGAAGTTCTGATTATCTGTGTTAGTTACTAAAATTCATCATGGCTTTCTATGTACTACAATGTGAAGTTTAAAACTCAAAATAATTTCATTGAAACCTCATTGAAGTAGACAGTATTAGCCTCCTTTACATTGACAGGAGCTAAATGGACAATTGAGGTGAAGTGATTTTCCCATATTGCATAGCTGGTAAACTGATCTCTTCTCCGTGATACCCAGACCCTAAATAATCTCCCATTAAAGCTCCAAACCGAGTATCATTTACTTTCCCATTATAGCATACCAAGTAATAAAATTTTATGATATAATTTTAAACAAATATTTAAATAGAAAATGCACTTTTTAAATGTTTGACTTTCATTTACTTCTTACTTGGGAATCTCTGTTATACATGATATAGTCCTATCATTGGTTCCTACATGGCCCACTTTGTTATTTATTTAATTAGTTATTTTTTATAATGTAAAAAGCATCTATGAACCTGCCAACTAAAACAAAGCCAGGGTACAGAAATTAAGTACGAAGCCCTGACTGGTTTGGCTCAGCAGTTAGAGAGTTGGCCCTCAGACCAAAGAGCAGAGGGTTCAATTCTGGTCAAGGGCACGTACCTTGGTTGTGGTTCGGACCCCGGCTCTGGTCGGGGTCGTATGGGAGGCAACCAGTCGATGTGTCTCTCTCACATCGATATTCCTCTCTCTCTCTCTCTCCCTCCCACTCTATCTGAAGATAAATGGAAAAATATCCTCGAGTGAGGATTTTAAAAGAAATTAAGGATGAAAACCATATCCCTCGATGCCATCATCGATCATTCATCTATCTGCCTTCCTACATCATGGCAACCATTATACTAAATCTACCCAATATTTTCCTTTTATATAAATTCATTTCATGTATATGCATTCTTAAATAGAATACCTATTTTCATTTTTAAGTTTACATAAAGGTAATCACTGCATTAATCTTTTTTGAAACATATTATTCCACGTAACATTTTTTCCTAAGATCCATCCATGTTGTTGCCTGTCACTGCATTTCTTTCATTTTGACAGCTATATTATATGTTGTTCATCTACTTTCCTTTTGATGTGAATCTGGGTTATTCTCAGGGTAGGTCTGTTCTGACCTATGCTGACAGATCATCCTGCCTTTTGTACAAGTATAAAGGGTTTCTCTTGGATGCATACTTGGACTCGTTGGGTCAGGGAAAGGGTGGCTTTAGAACTTCAAATGTGATGCCAAACTTTTCTAAAGTGTTCACACTACTTTTCACTCTTGTCAGCAATATAAGAATAATCTCATGGATAAAAAAATTTTTTTCAATTGAATGTACATAACATGGTCTTTCATGGTGGCCTTCATTTGCATTTCCCGGATCAACAATGATGTGAACATCTCTTGCCCAGCTTTCCCTTTGGGCTGTTTTCCTCTTATTTTTTGAAGATGTGCTTTATATAATCTTACTGTAATCTTTCCTTAATGCTGTCTCAACATATGTTGTGAATATCTTTGACCAATTTCTAATTTCTTTAGTCACTTTCTTTAAAGGCTTTTGATTTAAAACATTTCTAAATTTAATATCAGACAAGTGTAGCAATCTTTTCTAGTCACTATTTTATGCCTTATTATTTTTCCCTATCCTGATGTCTCAGAATTATTCATCTATATTTTCCTCTAAGAGTTTAAAGTGCTTTTGCCATTAGGTCTTTAATCCATTTTTTAAAAATCCTCACCCCAGGGTAGTTTTCCATTGATTTTCAGACCAAGTAAGTGGGTGAGGGTATGGATAGAGAGAGACACATCGACTGGTTGCCTCTGCATGGCCCCAACCAGGGCCAGGGATCAAAATGCAACTGAGGTACGTGCCCTTGACAGGAATCAAACCCATGACTCTTTGGTCTACAGGCTGACGTTCTAACCACTGAGCCAAACTGGCCAGGGCCATTTTGTATTTTTGTATAGGCCATGAGATAAGGATTCAACTTCATATTTTTCTACTAAGATAAACTTTTTTTTTGTTCCACTTACTGAGCAGTCTCTCCCTTACGCAGAACTGACATCTACCTGTGACATGTGCTGAAGTTCCATTCATGCCTTAGTCTGTGTCTGGACTCCACTGAATTTGTCAATTTGTTCATCCCTGTGTCAATGCCGCAGTGATTCAAGCGATATAGTGTCATTGTAAGACCTGATATGTAGTAGACAAGTACCTTCTCTCTGCTTTTCTTCTTTGGAAATACCCTGGCTAAGCAAGCAAGGTATAAACATCTGTTGTATTTTCCCATCTCATATCTGTATCCATTTTACACAAGTTAACCTGCCTGAACTAATGCAATGATCCTCTCTTCTGGGCCACGTGCTCTTTGAAGGTACTGACCATCTCTCATTCATTTTTGTTTTCCTTAGAGAGCATATGGTAGTGCCTGCTTCATAATAAAGTTCCAGAATTGTTAGCCAAATGGATAGTCACTTGGATAATGTAAAACCCAGTTGCAGACTTGAATTCTACTTTAAATATATGATTGATGGCTAATCAATTTGCCTGGTGAACATGCAGCAATCTTTGATGCTCCAGACTTCCTAAGAGTATACGCTGTGTGATGTTAAGTGGATTTTAGGTTCCTTTTAAATGCAAAGTGTTAAAGAGATTTTTAAAATACTGTATAGAAGATTTCCCTGGCCAGTGTGGCTCAGTTGGTTGGGCATTGATTGTCTCATGCAATGAAAGATTGCTAGTTTGATTCCCAGTCAGGGCACATGACCAAGTTTTGGGCTCGATCCTTGGTAAGGGGAGTACAGGAGGCAGCCGATGGATGTTTCACTCTCATATCAATATTTCTCTCTCTCTCTCCCTCTCTCTTCCCCTCTATCTAAAAATCAATAAAAGATCTTTAAAATGAAAGGGCCTGCCATCTCATTAAAAATACTATATAGAAGATTAACAAAGTAAACAAGAAATAAGTTTATCTGCTTCTAATATTTCTAATTTTTCAATAGTAATTCTTCACATTGTTAAAAAATCTTGTGTCAAATTAAATAAAGGGTTCCTATGTTTATGTGTGATTAAAGACATAATTACTGCTCCATTTAAAGAATAAATGTCCTACGACTAATAAACAAGAGATATAGAAAAATCCCAGAATACTAATTTTAAAATCACCTAGGACCTTAAATAATATCATATACAAGAGAGTGACAATAGGTTGTTAAAGGGAACTGGGATATTGAGAGTCAACCCTTACCCTGAGTTGCTGGCAGCAAAGGGAATACTAAGCCATTTGGACATATTTCCCAGATGATCACAGTAGGAGCCAGAGTCCTGGGCTATGTGAACTGTGATGTTAAGTACAGTGTTCTTAATAGAGTTCTACCTGTGAGATGATTATAGATTTCTTGAACAGTTTAATGCTCCTCTGGGCGATGCTCATTTCCACATTTTCCCTTTGAGAGTTCTAAAGGAATGTCTCGATACACATCCCTCTGAATGCTGCTGTATGTCTTACTGTGGTTCTTAACCGTGATGTACACATGTTCAAAATGTAACCATTCCCAAGGCTGATTTATAATCTCAGAGTAATTCACATATGTAATTCTGAACCTTGAAGGGCTCAATATAAATAAACAATGAAGGTTAAATCTCGGATACTGTCCTACTATGTCTCAGTTTCCCTGCCTGTTAAATGCGAATGCTGAGATTCTTATTGAAATTGATTATAGCTTCACGACCCTATAATTATAACTATGTCTGAATGAGTAGGGCACTTCTACAGAGAAGTAGGATTCTTAGGTAAAAAATATACACTTCCAGAATCATTTAGCTTGGCAGTTAAATGTCCATGACGGTTTCTGTATACTGGTGGCCAAGTACAATGGCAGAACTATGTTGACAATCAGAAAAATACACTTCTTAACTACACCCATTTGAATTGTAATAAAGTTCCCTTCAGCCTTCTAGGAAATAGTTTAATTCAGAAGGATATATAATATGGCCAGTTATATTTGGCAATCAAGGGGGTATATATGTCAATTCAGTGACTCTTACATCCTAACGCTTATCCAGTTTATTTACTTCATGCATATGTCTGTATCTTCCCAACTGGCTGTTCTTGGGTCTTGTTCAATTTCCCCTGAAACAGAGCCTGAGCAAAGGACTTGGCTGCATGTAGTTTATTGGAGGGATGATCCCAGGTAACAGGAGTGAGGATTCATGGAAAGTAAACCAGGGAAGGGGGAAAAGCCAATAAAGGACGTACTCTGGAGGGTTCCACTGTGGGCGACGGGGCTCAGTCCCCGAGGATCCCATTGGGCACTCTAAGGATCTGTAAAATATGCCTCAGAACCGTTCCTCCTACAAATGCCAGGCTGGAGCATTCATTCCTGCACTCCTGTTACCACTGGTCGAGGGTCCTTTGGGACCATGAACTGTCCTGTGCTTGAGGGCTGCCTGGGGCAGTTAGTGGCTTTGATAAGCCCTGAGGGCAGAATCCCCGAGATACGCTGCTACCAGTGCTTGAGATCAGATGCTGGGACAGGGTAAGGGTAACGTCCACCACTGCGGGGCTGAAATCAGATGTGAGCAGAGATGGCATCTAGGCCACAGAAAGCATCTGCTACAATCTGAATTTAATGTAAAAATGACTTACACAAAATTATTATCAGTTTGTTTTTCAAAAGCTATTTTGAGGACTCCCTTCACAAAATTAACTAGAAATTTATGTTCAGGAGAAAGCAATTAAAAAAACAAACAAAAAAGTAAATTATCCAAGTAATGATGATTATGTAGCTGTTATCAAGATGCAACAGATTTAGCCCTGGCCGAACGGTTTGGCTCAGCGGTTAGAGCGTCGGCCTGCGGTCCAGAGAAACACAGGTTCGGTTCCCGCTAAGGGCACGTACCTCGGTTGCAGTTTGTCCCCAGCCCTGGTTGGGTCGTGCAGGAGGCAGCCACTTGATGTGTCTCTTTCACGTCAATGTTTCTCTCTCTCTCTCTCTATCTCTCTCTTTCTCTCTCTCCCTCCCACTCTATCTGAACAAAAAATGGAAGAATGTCCTCGGGTGAGGATAAAAAAACAAACAAACAAACAAAAAAAAAACAAGATGCAATAGATTTAAAAAAAAAAAAAAAGTACTCCCAATTTTGGGCCCTGTATCTAGACTGTTATACAACATTATAAAGACCATTTCCTGAGCCCCTCTTTCTTATTATGGTAAACAGCATTTATAAATAGTTTATGTTTACAAACTACTTACTTCTCTATCACTCTGAAATAAAAATAAAAAGCCAGGAAAAGAACCGTTATTTGAGTAACGTAGAAATTGTTATAGCTCACTGTCAAGGCTGTTTTTCACTCTGCTGGTTTTGCTGTGTATAAAAGCAAATGATTCTGAGCATGCTGTTCCTGTGACAAGTGACTGATGTTGAAGGATGACCACAAGGTTATGAAAAAAATGCATCACTTTTCAACAAACAGCTATATAAATGCACAGGTATGGACCAACGGTCTTTCCAAATGGCAGACAATCATCTGAGGTGAGGTTGGTGTTGGTTTGCAACGAAGCTTCCCGGGTACCGTCCAGATGCATAGTTAACCGTGATGGACTGACTATCGAGGAAGGTCTCTGCCCTTACTTCTACGGTTGCTACTACTATATACACTGTTTTAAACCCACTAGAGGTGTGCAGGAACAAGAAAGGGAATGCATTCCTTGCTCCCGGAGGTGACCAATAACCTAGTGTTTCCTGCATATTACTGACTACAAAAGAGAAAAACTTTACCTCCCGTGGGTAGAGTCCCTTACAGTCCCAGCTCCACAACCTCCAATTCCAAATAGGAAGAATTTGATAAATACGGTCACAGAAAACATTCTTACCAGTTTATGCCCGGACAGGACTTCCAGGAGAGCAAGCAGCTTAATACCATCTTTCATGTCTTCAAAAAGATCTTCTACCACCATTGGGGGTTTCCGCTGTAAATAAAAAAACGAATAAATGCAAAAACTGCTTGTCTCTTTCTCTGTCATACCCTTGCTACTCATGGTGGTGAAATTCGTAGGAGCAACTTCTAAAATACCTAAATGGTTTATTTTGGATAATATTGGCAATTAACATTTGATAGCTGTAAGGAGAAAATCGATTCTTTAGAGGTAAACTTAAGATTCAAGAACTTGAGGGGACTTGGTGCTGGGGCCTCCACGTGCATCCAGCATCCTTCCAGAAAGGGGTATTTGACAAGGACGGGATGATGTGGGGTAAGGAAGGAAAAGAGGCCACTCTCGGTATAAGAGATGGGCGACATTGAAGCTGGACCTAAAAGGGGAGCAGGAGGTGTCCCAGTTAAACTGGACCAACCTTCTAATTTCGCTCAGTGAACATTTCCGGGGCTTAAACCAGGTGCTGCAGTTCCATAGGACATTCTCTCCCAGGTTAGCTCCCAGCTCTGTGACCGGCGGTGGGAGCACGGGAGCCGAGGGCACAGACCTCAGCTCTGCGGACTAGCTGGCTGAGTTCTGTTTCATAGCCTGGCAAACCTCCTATCACAGCTTGGCTTTGAACCCAGGGGATCATAAGTGCAATGGTACAGACTAATCAGTGCAAAGCCATCGCCACTACTGGAAAAATAAGTCAAAGCCCACTTCCAATTCGTGGAGGGTCTTTCATTGTTTATGAAGGTCATTAAAATACTTAATATACTAGGGTTCATCAACCTTGAATTAAGGTCTATCTTGGCTCAGAAAAAAAGTAAAAAGTGATAATGCTAATGTTAATGGTTGATGGAGGGTAAGGGTCCTCAGATTTCTCATAGAATAACAGCTTTTTCTATTTTTCTCGATAGTTTTCTGATTCTGAGTCATGGTAAAGGCCTGATGCTGGATTCCTGACTTTAAATTATTTTCTTTAAAATAAGAAATTTACAGGTAGAGATATTTAATTGCCAAATGTTTTATTAAAATGTCACTTTTTTCTCTACCTACTGATATGGAGCATTTATATTTCTCGTATGACTGTATGAGTTCCAGTCTCTGAATGGTACAATTCCAATTTTAAACACATTTTTCTCTCTTTATAAAGTGAACAGCTGAATACATTTTGTTCTCATGCTGTGAAATACATGTTCAAAAATAATAGTTTTCATTTGCAATCATTTTCTTTTAAATTCCACTATTGACACTGCTTATTATTTATGGAGAAAAAAATGTAATAGTGACTTTATATTCTAAGCATATAAATAAAATTATTCAGAATAAAATGAGCCATTACAATGAAAACTATTCAGTGCAGTAAGAATCAAAATTATTGTATGAGCTATACATAATCATTAGAAATATGGTCTACTTATCCTTGCAAATGTCCACTTGTATCTTATAATTTTAAAACAGAGGAAAATAAGAAAAAAGTTCATACATATGTAATATATTCAGGGAACAAACACAGATAAAGATTTTCATTTATTGTGTTAATCTGAAGATATATAAAGAAAGTTAAACAAAGCAGGGGATTTTCATGAAATAAGAAGTATGCCAAGAAATTTGACACCAAAAAGATGATAAATTGCATCCATACTTCCATTTTACTTAAACACACACAGGTCTCTTGCCACTTTGAAGGCCATTTTCTCTTGACCCCGTTTCTGCCTGTCCTGTTCTCTGGTGTCTCTCCTGGTGCTCACCTGCCTCCTTCCCCTCCTGCTGCTCCTGTACAATGCTCCCAGGAGTGGCTCCCACACCAGCAGCAACTGCTGAAAGGTTCAGTAGCCCCCTGGCCTCTCTGCTTTGGGCATTGCTGGCACCATCCTCTCCTTGATCTGTTCCTCCCCAAACCTTTTTGATCTGCCTGCCTGGCTTACAGTCCTCTTTTCTTTCTCTCTCTCCTTTCTTCCTATCTGTCAATCACCAAACTCAATCCCAACTCTTATGGTCTTTACAAAATTTTGCCTGTATGGACATGACCCCTCAATCCTTCCTTATTGAGCACATGGTAGGTACCCAATGTGTGTTGCTGGCCGATTGAATGAATGAATGAATGAATGAATACAGTTTTCTCAACAACAACAAAAAATCTTTGTAGGCGTTATGCCAATCTTCATGGGTCTTTAAATGCAATGCATATATGATGGGCAAGAAAAACGGTCCCCAGGATCTAGGTGCCCACAGACTGCAACACGACGCAGACCTAGAAGTATGTTGTTCCTGAATGCCTTTCGTCAGCAGGAACCCATTAAACACTTGTTGAAGGAATGAATGAGTTTTTCAGTCTGGGCATGGGAAAGAAGTGTAGATGGTTTTTATTTGAATACAGATACCTAAAATACTTCACTTTCCTCTTTTTCTTCTTAGCAAATTCCTGGTCAGTTTACATCACTCCGTTCATACGTAATCTTTTTCTGTTATCCAACAAGAATGAATGACTTCTTCTGTCCTAAGTGTGCTGTTCAGATCACAAGGATTACATTCTTTTACAGTTAAAAATCTTTTGTAGATTACAAATCTGTGTGCCAGGGACTCAGATCATGAGAATTTGGATGTCTCTTTATATACTTAGTACCAGGCATGGTGCTTAGCAGTGCTGTCGGTAAATATGTAGTTCGTGACTAAAACACACTCAACAGGGTTACTTACAAATATCTTTTGGAATTTTAGGGAGATAGGCACAAATAAAATCATAATGCCAAAATTTCTCTTTTTACAGGAAATATAAGTTGCTTCTGAAAATGTTCCCACCAGTGTTTTCCTACACAAAGTGAAGAGATGTACTTTGGTGGCTATTAACCCACAAAACAGACATTGGGAAAAAATACACCTGTTTAAAATAAAATGCTCGTGTCAATTTAATTTGTAATATACAGGTTTTATATTTTAAGCACATTGAATTCTAGCATGATGCAATCAGTTCTTTATTTAATACCTTAACAAATAAAAGAGGAAGAAAATAAATCTCTGGCCAACCTTCCTGCAAAGAGCTGGCAAAAATAAATACTATCGAATGATCCTGATATTTCCACAAGCTCTACTCAATTGCACAACAGTATTGTGTGAAACCAAAAAGCACCCGCATTTATCAAAAATTACAGGAGAAAGAAAAAGTCCTCATAATGATTAGACATGTTTCGTTATCCCTTTTTGCCTAAAGTATTATTTACATATAGCAAATGATCAATCAGAGGAGACCTGTATTATTATGACCGCACCATACTTTTTTTGTGTGTGCAGTATTTTAACAGGAAACCTTCCAGCTAAAACGTCCTTCCTGTCACATGTATAAACATAAAACCAATCTGAGTACTTTGGTAGGATTCCGGTCATGGTCCAGGATTCCAAGTGGAAGAGTCAGAAAGGAGGGTCATTTGTTGGAACCTGACTTAATGGGAAATAAAAATAATGTGATTTTATTGCTCACCAATTTGCAGTTTCAAGGACTAGATAAAAACCTATAAGGCACTTTTTAAGGACACTATTATCTTTTTTCATTAAGGTAAAATTGTGATAAACATTTTTTGTACAGTATTTGGAGACACTATATTCCTCTTGGCCCTGTCAGTCACATTCCGATACTCCACAGACATCCATGCTGAATCTGAGGTGGTTAGAAAAATGGAACCTCCAACTGGGTGAGATGAGAGGGAGACGGAGATGGGAGGGAAGAAAAGGAGAAAGAGGTACTTGGCTTCTGTGGCTTCCCCTTCTAGAAACTCTCCTCAAACTAGGTTCAAACTAAGTTCTGGCTCTGAGAGGACTGCCTGGTCTCTGAAAGTCTCTGGGAACTCAGGGACCACGCACAGGCTCTGCGCCAGGCTGTACCTGGTGGTTACTCGTGATTGGAGCAGATGTCACAGGACACCTCTCTCTCTCTCTTCCTGTCCCTTCTTTATTGTTATGTGGCCCTTTAATGACATGTGATGAGATCCCCTCCCTTTCTCCTAGGACTTAAAAGAGATCAAATGTTTCTCCTTGAATTTTATGAAACATGAGAATGTACAGGTATCTTTGACATAATTTTTACTATTTCCTGCATTTGGGGAAAATAATCTATTCCCTAACGTGTGTGTGTGTGTGTGTGTGTGTGTGTGTGTGTGTGTGTGAATAACCTGTGCCTATAAGCACCAGTACATACTTAACCCTTTCCCCTCATCTACTTTCATATCTTCATTCATCAAATGGCCATATTTGCGATGCCACATGTTGATTTTATGCCCCTAGAAACAATTGCATTAATTAGGGAAAAAGGATTAAGAGAATAATTTCGATGAAAAAAATATCAGACACAGTTGTTTGGTATAAAATAAAAAATTTTTAAATTCTCACACTTAGAAGAAATGTACATGAAATAAAAAATGTTGGTGCATAAAGTAAATATGGCAAAGTAGTCACTATTATGGACTACATATATAAATTCTAATGTTTACCAGATTTTTTTGTGGCTTAGATATTTACATATTCTAATTTAGTAGATGTTTTGATAGGGGTGAAAGGGGGAGGGAAAGGAGAATAAGAAGAGTAGGAAAGAATGAATAATATATTGTTCAACATCTCAGTGTGCCAAGCACTATGCTGAGGGCTTGTACATGTCTCATTTAATATTCATAACTACCATGAGAGTTATAAATATTATACTAGTATGAGAGTATCATCAAGTATGAGAGTGTCATCAAGTCCTGCCACTGAGGCTTCTAAGAAGCCCTCTGCCTTTGTCTTTCTCGAGACTGAGTCATTCAGTGGGTCAGGGTTCCCAAGACCATCTGCAGCTCTATGGCTCACAAGAATGACTCACAGGACTCAGAAAATCTGCTATACTCATTGTTACGTTATTACAGTGAAAGGACACAGGTTAAAATCAGCAAAGGTAAAAGGAGCACAGAGCAAAGTCCAGGACAAACCACATGCGAGCTTCCAGGGGTGAGTGACCTGTTCCCTCCTAGTGGAAATGCACAGAACGTGCTGAATTTTCCCAGCAGTGGTGTGTAATGATGTCCGTAAAGTGTTGCCAACCAGGGAAGCACACCCGAGCCTCAGCGTCCTCGGTTTTATTTGGAGTTTGTCATGTAGGCTTGCAGCTCTTCCATAACTGACTTCAGCTTCTCAAACTCCAGCCCTTCCCCATCCCTGCTCCCCCGCAAAAAGAAGTGTTCACCACAAAACACATCAAAGGTACAACATGGTCCAAGGCCCCAGGTATACAAAACACTCCTGTCAGGTATAATATTCCAAGTGCTCAGAGGTTATCTCCCAGGAGCCAGTCAAGGGTCAGTCTTTATTTGAAATGTACAGGGTTTGAGCAGCCCAAGTCTGCTGAGTTAACCCCTTTCTGCCCAGTCAGCATTTCCCTCCATGTCCTGAGGCACCCAGGATCTTTTCAATAGATCTCACACTTGCAACAGAATAAAGCACAGCTGACATGTGTGTCTACTTTGTGGTTACTTAGTAAGCTCTGATCTTGGTGTGATGTTTCAGTGCTGGCACTGCAGCTCCATGAGATTCATGCAAGTAACCAAAACTAAATTCATTCTTTATTGATGAGCCTGGGCATATCAAGGGAAACCTGATTGTATTTGATGTGAGAAAATGTTTTATGATGTTTTGACCAGTGGATGTTGATTGATAAATGAAGAAGGTAAAAAGAGCTTGGAAGTATAGAGGAATAATTAAACACATACACACAAAATGTCTTAAACAAATGAATAAACAAATAGATAGACTGGAGCCATTTTGCATGGACAAATGTATGCTTATATATCCAAAATTATAAAAATACTAGTGGACTAAAATATTCGTATCCCTTTTAACTTTGTAGCAAGGGGGCAGTCATATACAAATCAATTAAGGTAAAAGAAGCTTTGGTGTTAGACTGCTCAGTAATGTAGAAAAATACAAACCTACTTTGAAACACAATTGGCATATCATCACTTTATCAGCAGATATCTATACATCTGCTAGACTCTTCAAGTCCCTTAGGGACAAAGATCACAGAACCATCAAGGAGAGTCACAGCATGAAAGATTTAGTGTTTAGCAAAAGAAAGGTCAAAATCACCTACCCCATGCCAGGAGCAAACCAGGTCCTGATTTACCATCAATACTTTTAGTCTCAGAAAAATTGGGCAATCGAAAGGCTTTGTCCTTTTGGAAAAGAATCTCTCAAAAACAGTGTATGACACAAAGAATAGCTATAGCCTTTTACTTTAAAATATTAAGTACATATTCTAGGGTTTAAAATGGGTAATTGCTAGATACTTAGTGATTCCAGAAAAATGGAACTAGAAAAGGTCTAAAGGACAGCAGATGGCAGAGATAACTCTTTGCTCTGTTGGTACACACCCACCGTGGAGCACTGTCAGGCTTGCTGGAAATGACGCAGTCACAGCCTGAGATATTCCCAGATGGTGTGTAAAGCTGTCCCAAGGCAAGGCTGGTCCTCAAGGTGTATTCTGTGCACTTGAAACTTGTGTCCACACAACGGCCCGTCACTTCTAGAGCCAGACAAACCACCACCTCTGGTTTGTGTGAGTTTTAAGGGGGAACTATTTCACAGGTTGAGAGACAGTATATGGAAAAAATCCCATCCCAGGACCAGTCTAGAATGTTTGCATACTCTGATGGTTATCTGATGGGTGTGAGCAACACACTAAACAACAGGAACAGAGAGAGAGTGGGAAGGGAAGAGGGGTTGACCCGCAGAGGTGGGGCAAATTACCTCCCTAAAGGTTGGCAAAGGGCCAACCGCACTAAATGTCTAAAAAACACCAAAGTAGCCTCAGACCAGATCGGTAAAATCATGACTCTGACCACTGACAGTAGCCAAATAATATACATTCAATATCTAAAAGTTTTTTTTTTCACTTTATTCAGAACATCAAATTACATTTTCCCAATATCTCCAGAAACCAGGTGAAGTAATTTAAACATTTTATGTGTAATCTGTTTTTCTTTTTCTCCCTTAATGAAAGCACTCTTGTGACGATTTTCCATCTCCACTTGGCAAAGGTGAGGAGATAGTTCCCGTTCTCTTTTGTTTCCTGTGACAGATAGCATAATCATTTCCACTTCCTTCATTACTTCACTCACTTCCGAATAATATCCCAAAGGCAATGACTGCCTTCCAGCCCAACGTTAAATCTGCTTGGAAAACTCTGCTCCTAACAGCTTTCACATAGAATAAAACTATTTTCCTTATGTATAAAAGAAGCATTTTCCTCAAGTTATTTGTTTGATTCAGTACAAAGTTGGGGTTAGCCTTTACCTCTTTTTTTTTTTTTTTTTTTTCATATCTCATAGCTGATCCATCAACAAATCTGTGGGCTTTATTTTCAAAACTCATCCACAATCCAGTCACTTCTCACCACTGGTCTCTTGCCTGGATGACTTCGACCACCTTCTAATTCACTCCCCTCCTTCTGCCCGGGACCCTGTTCAGCCTGTTCTCTTTGCCTCTCCATCCGTCTCCCTCCCTCCACTAGGATATACGTGCCACAACGCAGGAATTACCTTTTCTGTTTTGTTCACTGTTACATTCTCAGTACCTAGAATATTGTTGAGCATATAAACAGCATGTTAAAATAGTTCATTGAATTAATGTACAAACAAATAAGATATATTTATTTCTAAAAAGAAGGAACTTTGATAAATGTTATTAAATATTTATTACTCTGCATAAGCTTTGCTAGAAGTATATCTGTTATCAATAAATTAATACATTAATGATAGTTCTGCATTTTGAAATAATTTTCCTTCGTAAACTTTTCGTTACATATTTGGAAATAACTAATTTATCAGTATGTTTAGGATTATCGAGCTAAAGTGGCTTTAGAGAAACAACTAGAAAATGATTTCTGGGGTGAAGTATTGCATGCCCCTTTTCCTCTTTGCTTCTTTTTCTCTTCATCTTAGTTCATTAATGGTCCCACCAAAGTGCATAGAGGAAACTGATGGGAGAAAAATTCAATTCTGAAAGCGTTTCATGTTATCTTGTAGCACTGTTGGTGGGAAGACAACTGAAGAAGAACAAAGCAGCCCCCAAAGATATTTTATGAATATGAAGATGTCATTCGAAGTCATTATTAGCCGGGGTTACTAAAAACAACAACAACAAAAAACGTGGAAAATTAGGAGTGCTCCTTTTAAAGAAGTGTATGAATCTGACTTGGTATTAAAACAAAACGTGCTCTTCATGGAACCTAGTATCCGTGGAATTGTGACCCCAAACAAGATATGTGAAAGCTCTAACCCCCAGTACCTCAGAATGTGATCTTATTGGGAAATAGACTCTTCAGAGAAGTAATCAAGTTAAAATGAGGTCATCAGGATGGCTCTTAATCCAATTTGCCTAGTATCTTTATTTACTTATTTTTTATCCTCACCCGAGGACATTTTTGCATTTATTTTCAAAGAGAGTGGGAGGGAGAGAAGGAGGAAGAGAGAGAGAAACATCAATGTGAGAGAGACACATCAACTGGTCACCACCCACACGACCCCAACCGGGGCCGGGGACAAACTGCAACTGAGGTACGTGCCCTTAGCAGGAACCGAACCTGGGTCTTTCCGGTCCGCGGGCTGATGCTCTAACCACTGACCCAAACTGGCCAGGGCCTAGTATCTTTATATAAAGGGGAAATTTAGACACAAACACAGAGAGACACCGAGGCAGGGATTGAACTAATGCAGCAAACTGAGGAATGTCAAGTAATGCAGGCTGCCACCAGCAGCTGGAAGAGGCAAGGAGGATTCCACCCAGAGTCTCAGAGGGAGCATGGCCGTCTAGCCTCGAGAACGGGAGATAACAAATGTCTCATTTTAAGCCACCTAGTATGTGGTACTCTGTTACGGTAGCCCTAACAAACCAATACAGAACATAACTAATGTTTTATGATGCATTTTTTAAGTTCTTCTGAAAAGTGAAAAAATGCTCATATCATGCCTGTCATCTGAAAATTACAGCATTTAAAATACTCCGTGCCTGTCCTTCACAGCCGCAGAGATCTAAGGCTGGCGGATGAAGAGAGGGCTGTTTGTTGCATATTGAAAGAGAAGATCCATTTATAGGAACACGAAACAATGGCTATTTGAGACCTATTTTTTTCCCAAAGGACTTTTTTTTTTTTTTTGGCCAAACAATGTCTTTATTTCCCAGACAACTATCATAAAAAATGAATCAAGGGTGTTTAAATACAAATACACAGTAACATTCTATTTCACTTGTTAAAATGAGAGAAAATGCAAAAATATAAGCATTTGATAAGAGTATAACCAATGTTAATGTCAAGCTTACTTATGCTATCTTTTTTCTAATTAAAAATCTGACTAATGAAAGTTTTTATAAAGACACGTCATTAATTGTTCACTTTGGGGGTCAAGGTGGCACTATACAATTACAATGGCCTAAAGATCTTGCATAAAATCTGGGAATTTGCTAAGATAAATCAATTGTAAAATATGAAAGAATTAACATCTTTTGAACTGTCCATTTTAAAATATTTATTGTACCATAAAATTTTTATTCTAAAATGTAAACTCTTCTGTTAGACCTAAAAATTCTGTAGCCATTTGGCGGCAATCCCCTCACATTCAAGTCCACCCCTCCTCTGTCTTCCTCTTTCCCTCATTCCGAACTTAGGTGTCTCCACACCCATTCTTTCTATTCCCACTCTGGTCTCAGAGAAGGAGGGAAGTCTCTCCCCTGGTACAAATCTACATCCCTACTTGTGCTCTTGATTTCTCTCCTATTCTGCCTTGGGTCTTCAAAATAAACTTTTCCTTCATTTTCAGCCTCTCTCTCTACTAGTTCTTGATCCCCCTTAATACAGCACACACTTAAAACCACCTTTATATAAACAGCTCTTACCAGACCATATACGCTGCTTCAGCTAATGCTCTATCTCATGAACACATAATATACACTGAGTGTCCTAACATCCTTACTTCTCATGTGCTCATCAGTTTGCTGGAGTCTGATTTCTTCAATGACATGGCCACTCCTAGTGCTGGCCAGTGACTTCCTCACTGCCGAATCAAATGGGTTCAACTCTATCAAGCAATTTCTCTGAAACGTATTAGCTCTCCCCCAAACCTGTTGTATTCTCAGTCTTTGTAATGATCTTAATCATTTGCTCAAGTCAGAAATCTAGAAGTTATTCTTGACTCTTTCTCCTGCAGGATTCCAAGTAATCACCCAGGGCACCCCTACACATCTTTTAATCTAGCCATTTTTCTCCATTCCCCACCACTACTTTAGTTCAAGCTGCCCTCACCACTCCCCATCTGACTTATTGTAAGTCTGTCTACCTCCAATCTTACTCCTTTCACCTAAAATTTATTTGAGAGAGATGAAGAGAGGAAGAGGAAAATGGAGGGGAGAGAGATTAAAAGAAAGAGATTGAGAGAGAGATTTAGGGCCAGAGAGATAATTTCATTTTTCTGCCTAAGATTCTTCAATGTCTCTCACTGTCTAAGACACAACATACAATGACTGACCTTTGTTTCTTTCTCTGCTGCCGATCCACTCCTAAAACCCACGGTTTGAAGTATTCTGTAATGTCTTCCATTTCCTTTACTGTACCACACTCTTTCTCACCTCTCAACTATGGAAAACCTTGGTGCCTTCATCTACCCAATCCCAGGCCAGTTCTGAGGCTCCGGCTTAAATGTTTTCTGCCTGTGAAAGCCTATTCTGATGCCCTCTTTCAGATTACCTGTGTGGAAGGCTGTGTTTGCCACATGCTCCCTGATTCCCTCTACTTCCCCCCTGGAGGACTTTACCACACACACTTCCCTGTAACTGTTCGTCTCTTCTGCTAGACTATCAGTTCCACGATGGCATGGGCTATCTTTGTCTTTGCTTGCCACTGTATCCACGATGCCTAGCACAAAGTAGGTGTTTGAAAAACATTTGCTGCATGAAGAGCTAAATAAACAGATGGCTCACGGGAGTATAAAACAATGGTTAGTGCCCAAGCTTAGGAGTCTTGGGATTGGGTTTTTCATCTACTTTTTATGTGACCTTAAGATTATTAATTAAGCCCTGGCCGGTTTGGCTTAGCAGTTAGAGCATCGGCCCGCAGACCAATAAGTCGCGGGTTCGATCACAGTCAAGGGCACGTACCTCTGTTGCGATTTGTCCCCAGCCCTGGTTAGGGTCGTGTGGGAGGCAGCCAGTTGATGTGTCCCTTTCACGTCGATGTTTCTCTCTCTCTCTTCCTTTCTCTCCCTCCCACTCTATCTGAACAAAAGTGGAAAAATGTCCTTGGGTGAGGATAAAAAAAATAAAAAAGATTATTAATTAACTCTAAACTTTGACTTCATAATTTATAAAGTGGTGAAAATAATACTTGTATTTGATTATAGCTTTGAGGATTACATAAAATAAAAGATAAAATTGCTAAAGCACAGTAATTGGCACATGGTAAGAGTCCAATAAATGGCAGCCCTGAGATTTAGAAACATTTTTAGCAATGACTGATGACAAGCTGGAGCTGAATGAGGACCCAACTTTGAAAAACCGTTACTCAAGATCAATATTAGGCTAATTAAAAATAAATACTCTCCGCCCTGGCCGGTTTGGCTCAGCGGTTAGAGCATCAGCCTGCGGTCCAGAGAGACCCAGGTTCGGTTCCCGCTAGGGGCACGTACTTCGGTTGCAGTTTGTCCTTGGCCCTGGTTGGTCGTGCGGGTGGCAGCCACTCGATGTGTCACTTTCACATTGATGTTTCTCTCTCCCTCTCTCTTCCTCTCTCTCCCTCCCACTCTATCTGAACAAAAAAATGAAAAGATGTCCTCGGGTGAGGATAAAAAAAAAATAAAATAAAAATAAATACTCTGACTTCTTTCATTGACAAAGCAAACAGAACAGAAAGATTCAGGTTTCTTTTTGAAAAGGAAGAAAATTATAGGGTTCGTGTCTAAATATAAAGCCCCTTCCCAAAAGGAATTATCAGGTATATAAAATAAATACAACCCTCTAATTTTTGTTATTGCTACATTACATTATATGCACAATGTGTGATTTGCAATGTTTTGTACAACTGCAGAATTATAAAGACCTCAATTTGAAAACAAAGCAAACTGTAAAAATGAACTGATAATTGTATCCACAAGTTTGAATAATCTACATGTGTACTAAAAATAGCACAAAAAGCAGAGAAAATTCTTGTTTTTTCCTATTTAATAACATTTTGTTTTCAGAAAAGCATATTTTTGAAAACAGATTGCTCTCTTATTTAAACCCTATCTCTTCATACTGCTGTCATAATATTTATAGAGAATTGTTGCAATAGAATAAAATGTCATTAGTAAAAGAGTTTATAATTTTAATTAGAAATCGTTTATTAGTTTGCAACTGAGTAAAGCAGACAAGAACAAAAATGAAAATTTCCCATTAAAAATTCTCCCTAAATTTATCTCCATGAAGCATCTTTGTTTTTTAATTTCATTTTTCCAATCACCTTTTATCACCTCTATGTCTTCTACCACCTCCACCCATCCCCCTCCATCTCCACGGTCACCACACTGTTATCCATGTTCATGAGTTCTCTCTCTTTTTGTTTCATTTTTTGCTCACCCCCCACCCACCCCGAGCTGTCTGCCTGCTCTCTATCTATGAGTCTGTCTCCATTTTGCTTGATAGTTCCATGAAGCATCTTTTGAACTTCATCCAATGCAGCCATGATCCAACGACCCTTAGACAGAAGGATCAATTATTTGGCCTCTCAATTCAACATCCCAGCTCTTAAACCTGACACAAACTATTATTAAAGCTATTTTTGGAAATAGTCAATTTCCAAAGAAGATTTTGAAAAAACAGATATAAGCTTTCTAAATAAGGAGTCTTTTAAATTGTCCTTTAAAAGCCCAGCTGGTGTGGCTCGTGGGGGCGTGCAGGAGGCGGCCAATCGATGTTCTCTCTCATCGATGTTTCTATCTCTCTCTTCCTCTCCCTTCCTCTCTCTCTCTAATATCAATTAAGAAAAAATAATAAAATAAATTATCCTTTAAAATAAAAGTATTTCTGCATTGTGTGCCCACCACCCAAAGCAATATACAGATGATGTATCATAGAATTGTACACTTGAAACCTATATAATTTTATCAATCATTGTCACCAAAAAAAATTTATTTAAAAATTTTTTAAAAAGAAAAAAAGTATTTTTAGTTTGTTTAAAAACTTTTAAAGAAAGCATTGCAATAGCAAGACATTATCACAAAATTTAAGATGAAATGGTTTATCATTTTAGATTAAATCCACAAAAATTCCCATGACTGTTATGCAAAAGATCTGAGACAATAGAGATCCTACAAAATATTTACAATCTGCATTCTAGAAAAGAGTTGAAACTCTCATTTGTTTTTCCTGCCAACTGAGCACTTTTTTTCTTTTCTTATTCTTGGAGATAAAATGATTTGTCATATTATATAGCATAAGTAATAGGTGAATTAGGACTAATATCTTGAGTACAAGCATAAAAATATTTTGAACACGGGTCATTTTCTTATCTTATTGGTAGATGCCAACTGAAAATCATAGGAGAAGAAAAACTCACAATCAAAGAATAAATGCATTTGAACTCTTTTAAATGGTTTGGTTGTGAGCTCTCTGAAAATTCCAAAGCACTGAGCTATGTACAACAGGGATTCACTGCCACAGAGGAAGACTTCGCTGTGAAAGAGGGGACACGTGCATGACTATCCCATCCCAGGATCGAGTGCCTGTCTCTGTCTTCTAGGTTTGGAAGAAATTCTCGTGTGCTTCAAGCCAAACTTGATGAACTTGGAGCCTGTTATGTACTGAATGTGTGTCCCCCCCAAACCCAAATGTTGAAGCCTTAAACCCTAATGTGGTGGTATTTGGAAATGGGGCCTTTGGGAAGTAATTGGGTGTAGATGAGGTTGTGAGGTGATGCCTCCATGATGGGATTCATGTGCTTGTAAGAAGAGTAAGAGACCAGAATTCCTTCCTTTTCTCTCTCTCTCTCTCTCTCTCTCTCTCTCTCTCTCTCTCTCTCCCTCCTCCACCCCTCCTCCCTCCCTCTCTCTCTCTGCCATGTGAGGATACAGCCAGAAGAGGACCCTCACCAGGAACCAGGAAGCAAATCAGTTGGCCCCATGATTTTGGACTTACAGCCTCCCAAACTGTGAGAAATAATTGTTTGCTGTTTAAGTGCCCCAGGCTATGATACTTTGTGACAGCAGCCCAAGCTGACTAATACTGGGTCTAAATTGGTTAAGTCTTTACTGGGCAAAATAAACAAACACACGTACAACACACCAAACCAGACTTAATCTCACCCAACAAATCACAGGACACCAGATCCTTTCAAACCGACCGCAATTACGGCTCCATCCTCGGGGCAGGCTGGTTCTAGTTACAGGACGAACCATTGATTGTCCTTGGTTATTCAATAAGCAAAAACAAAGAGGAAAAGTTGGCTTCAAGAACCTCTGGAGGATAAGGAAAGACCTTGAAACAGGTCAAGTTGTTTCTTTGTGGATTATTTTTTGTGTGAGAAATATTTTTATTCTAAGTGTGGCTTTGGTCTGCTCTGTAAGTGAAAAACTCTTGTTGGGAGAGATACCTGTGTGTTGCTGAAAGGTGGTCAGGAGCCCAGGACCAAAAACTTAAGAAGCTGTTTTCATGAGAGACTTAGTGAAACTCTGGGCTTCCATGGAGCCCAGCTGACTGAGGGTGTGTGAGTGTGTGTGTGTGTGTGTGTGTGTGTGTGTGCAAGTGCATTTTGTTGTCAAGTCCACAGGGTGCTAGAGTGATGGGACCTAACACACTCGAGATCCCAGAAGTGCGTTGGGAGCAAGCTTTCTCACAGAGACAGCAGGAAAGTGACACAATGTCCTGGTCCAGAGGCTGAATCAACGATAAGAAATTGACCTTGTCTCTGTTGCAAGTGAGAGATTATCATTCTCCGAAGTGAGGGAGCACCCCACAGTGGGAAGGGAAGTGTGTGCTTCCATTTTCATTTGGGTGCCTGTGTAAATGTGACCTCCATGAGACAATGAAGCTTAGAATGCGCATGTGCTTTCACAGGGACGGGGTGCACATAGAAATAGAGGTGAAAGTGAGGATAACGGGCATGAGGAGATTAACATAGAAACAGAAAGGCTGGGTAGACTTACAGTGGAGGAGGAGGTAGGATGGGAGAGAGAGAGATGGTACAGGCATGGGAGAAGAAGGGCAGGAGAATGAGGAAGAAATAGGGCTGTAACACAAGGATGAAGGAGGGCAAAGGCTGGGGAAGAGAGAGAGGGATGAGCAGGGGATCATGTGATCCACTGCTGAGCCAGATGAAGACATAAACATCAACTCTACAGCTATCCTAAACCTCAGCAGCCAAGGAAGGGTACTGGGGTCAGATTTGATTTTCCGAATGTTTTGAAATATAAGTCAGAAAAGGAAATGTTCTCCAATGAATATGTGGGTTTTGGCTATGTTTGGCAAGCTACTCCAATGTCAGTATAAATAAGTTTAGGATAACAAGTATAGGTATCATTGTTCTGCTTCCGTTTTCGGTTTTCAAGATGATCAAGAAAAAAAATCACAAAGTTCAGAGGAGGGAAAAAAAAAAGAACAAAAACACTCTATTACATTAAGGTTATAGTGGAGCAATTGTGGAGGTAATAGTTTTCTGGGTCTTTCAAGATAATACTGTAAGTGCAAAAATGTGCAAAGTATGGAAATATGGGGACGTTAGATCCATGCCTGGATTAAAATCTCTGCAGCACCAATTTAGAAGATGAATGTTATAAAATAGCCTGTGTGAAGCACTTACTGCCAGAAATTCATCATTACATTTTTCCCCCAGAGATGTCATTAGTATTATAACAAAATACAAAAGCTATAGGCTCTTTGCAGTTATTATCACACACCTCTGTATGGTACTCAACACTGTGCTTAGAGCTCTCAGGATTTATCAGGAAATCCCACGTTATCAGCCACCTTAAAGCTCTCACCATGCCGATGGGAAGCGGAGACAGAAAACAGAATCATCTGAGACAGGTGGGGCGTCACCTGCGCCACAGCTTCGGGACAAACGCCCAGCTTCCAGGTTCTCCTCACCAGAGGTGGGACCTGGGGAAGTCGGGGGATGCCTCTGGAACGGGGTGCAGGGGAAACTGCTAACGTGCTCAGAGCGTTTGCTAGGGGACAGGCGCACCGTTCCACATGGGGTCAGAAATGACTTCACGAATGAGAGGGGCTTGAACTACACAGTAGAGGTAGGGCTCCGATATTTAGAGGGGAAACAGCAGGGGCGAGGTCACAGAGCAGAGCTGGGGGAGACCCGGAAAAACGCACACATTTGTAAAGCTTATTGCAGTAGCCAGTTATCACATAGCTACGTAAAGTGACTTGAAACAATGATACAATAGTGGTTAAAAAAAAAAAAAAAAAAAAAAAAGATTTTCTGAGGATTTGGGGAAGCTGTACCCCCCAGCCCGCCGGTGTAATAAAGTGCTCCTTTGCATAAAATAAATAAATAAATAAATAAATAAAAAATTTGAAAATAGACTCTTGGGATATAATTGCTCCACAAAGGCCCTTCCTATACTGATCCCATTGTGATTTCCCCTCCTTCTTAAGTATTCAGGACATAGATAAGTGTATCCCGAGAATTTTACTTTAAAGACTTTCACAAAGGTAGCCAACCTTATTTTTTTAAAGTAAAAAATTTATTATAAATTATTTGTGTCAATCAGATTAGAAAACACTGTTAACTTGAAAGTGGGTTGCTAGTGTAAGGGATTGGATGTTCACATAAGCTCTTGGTATATATTAAAATTATAAACACGTATGCCTATTGACTAGCCACCCACTTCTAGAAATTAACCCGAAGAAAAATCACACAAGTGTATAAAGATATAGGCTCAAAGACTTTCAATGTAGGATTTTCTATAACATTAAAAAATTGGAAACCTCATAAATGGCCATGTATAGGCTACTGAGTAATTTGTGATTTATAATTTATAAATAATTTTATTATATTTATAATAAAAAGTATTCATCCATTAAAATGACTATGTACCTCTGGAACCATTGATATAGAAAGATGAGCCGTGTGAAACACAGGCATACAGATCAGTATCTTATGTTATGATGGTTACGTCAGGATTGTGAGGTTTCAGGTGATTTTTACTTTCTTTACACTTATAAAAGGTTTGTTGTAATATTATTTAACAATATGAAAAGAAAACAATAACCCCATTTTTATTTTAGGGAAAAATAACTTTCCCACTGGATGACAGTTCTGTAGCGTGAGTGATTGCTGGCTGGCACAGCTATGACCTAAGAAGATGACAGACATTTACTGCCTTTTCACAGGGCAGAATCTGGGTACAGCACTGGGCTGGAGAATTCCCTTCTCATCAAGGGGCTTTAGGAAAGGGATTATAGGAGAGATAATCCCAGGTCATCCTGTATACAGACACATTCTTCTTGTCTTCAGTCTTGGCTGGATGGTGAGCTTTTCAAGGCCTGGGAAAGTGTCTTACTAATTTTTTTTCTGTCTCCAAAGCCTCTTATAGATACACAGTAAGCAGTTAATTTGTACAATGGGACATGTTTTGTTTGCTTCTAACTATAAAAGAGGCTTTGGGGAAGTCCCTTATCAAAAACTGCTCACAGGGTTCTGCCTTGGACAGTGGAGGCACAGCTCTCAGCAAAAGGATCTCTAACTGAAGTCAGACAATGGTCCCATTGTCTGTATGTATTTTTACACATGCAATATTTTTTTTTTTTCTGGTTTGCATATTTTTTCATCAACATAATAAAGGATTATTTTACTGTAATGTAGCTATATTGAAATTTGTTTCATACTAGTGTTTATGTTCAAAGTCATACAAAGTACAAATACAGTCACCTATACAATCTAATGTCAATGTCAATAATTAGTCTCTCTAATGTCATGCCACTTTCCTATCAAAGCACTTACGAGGGGGATGAGTCACTGTCATATCTTCTCAGATAAAATTCTCTGCTCAGGGCAGATAACTCCTTGTTTCTTTCTGCTCCAAATCAAAGCAAACACAAAAACGAAAATCCGGCACAAATTCTCCTTTTCTTATGGCACGCACATTAGCACAGAAGAAATAATTGGATGGATATTTCATCAAGCTTCCTGGAACTGACATGAAGTAACTGCTCTTGACTCTAAGGTATCCTTTCATTTCTCCCCAGAGGCAATGTGAGCAAATGCTACCTGGAGGTGACCGTTACACTGATAGGATTGACAATTAGTAATTACAAATGAAGAAGCAGCATTACTTTATACTGCACATTTAATGATTTATTGGCTCAAGCTGGGCAAACACAGAAATCCAGGTAGTTTCCTTTACCTTGGCCAGATGTGAGTTGATCCATTTGGTGAAAGTGCGTTTTTGTACTATCTCTTGCTCATCTAGAAGGAAAAAAGAAATCCAATTAGGTAACACAGTATGTCATGAAGTAATATCATGAAAAGAAATCATATACAGCTCTAGAAGCAATTATAATATTATTTTATCTTCTAATTCATTTTACCAATTATTGCTTAAAAGAAGAGTCAATTTCAAGTATATTAGACTATTCCTTTAAGAATTATCAACAAGTGCTTTAAAATTTACAATATGTTAGCCTTATGTTTAACTTCATTCACTTATTGAAAGTTCACTGAACAATTATACCTCAATACACCATTTATAAAAAGTTCACTGAGTCAACCTGGACAGTGTGGCTCAGTGGATTGAGCATCCTCCCATGGACTGAGAGATCCCGGTTCCATTCCCCAGTCAGGGCACGTGCCCGAGTTGCAGGCTCAATCCCCATTAGGGGGTGTGCAGGAGGCAGCCGATCGATGTTTCTCTCTCACATCGATGTTTCTATCTCTCTCTCCCTTTCTCTCTCTCTAATAAAATCAATTAAAAAACACATTAAAAAAATTCACTGAGACCAAAAAAGTGTCAAGTTTTATGCTAGATGCAAAGAGATACAGAAAGATGAATAGGGCAACATCTCTGCCACGAAATATCTAGAGGTGGAGATAGACGAGAACCGGTACATGCATAGTAGAAGGTTACACAACAATGTAATAAGATATCTGCACACACAAGGCATTACAGGGACTTCACCCACATGGGGAGAGAGGTGAACACTCTCTTGGTGACTTCCAAAGATTCCACCTTGTGGAGTCTACACCTTCATGTAGGCAGACTGCAGGCAGAACCTGTGACGTGCTTCTCATCAATGGAATGTGGCAAAGGTGATGGGATTCCACACTCATGAACATATTACCTTCTGTAAGATTCCATCTTAGCTGACTGGAGTGAGACATTCTCCTGCTGGCTTGAAGAAGTGAACATGTGTGCTGTGAACTGCCCATGCTGGCTGATTTAAGGAGTGAGGATGAGAACGTTCTCCGGTCAAGAGCCAATGAGAAGCTACCCACCCTCCCTGCATCTTACAGCAACAAGGAAATAAATTCTGTTAAAAGCTGAATGAGTCGAAAGTGGGTTTTTTCCTAGTTCAGTCTCCAGATGAGAATGCAGCCCAGCTAACACCTTGAATGCAGATATTTGGGACCCTGGATTAAAGGAACTGGCTGCTTGAGCCAGCTGGATTTCAGAATTACTTTGGACCATGGTGGCTATCTCCCTTTCATTCTCCCTTCTTTGGACAGAAGCATCTACTGAAATGGCTATTCCCCTGTCTCATCATTGCATGTTGGGTAAATAGGGAGCAATAACCTCTGTTGTAAATTTATAAGTCTGGAGATTTAGTGAAATTACATCTGAGGAGCCTTATCTGTACCTGGACCAGATACAGACCATATGATACTGAACTTGGAGCTTGATATCATAATTGGATAAGACTTGTGATGTCTTGAGAGGGGATACTTGTGTTTTGATGTAGAAAGAATACATATAATGGTGACCAGAGAACAAATTTCAGATTATGGTCACAAAATTCTCTTGTCTTCTTTTGCAGTGTGCATCTTCCTTTGCGCGTTGTGGCTTTGCCCTTCATCTCATCAAAAAGTAGAACTGATTTTCCCCTCTCTTTGAATCTGATCTTGTTTTGTACTTGCTTTGATCAATAATGTAACAGAAACAAATTTATGTCATCCGATTCTAGGCCCTCAGAAATCTTGCAGTTTCCTTTTTTAGATGTCCTAAATCACTGTCCTAAAACCACCATGAAAGGAAAGTAGGAGGACAAAAGTCCATGTGAAGACAAATTGAGATGTCCTGTCTAATAGCCAGAAGCAACTGGATGAGGTTATCTTGAACCTTCTAGCTCAGCTAATCTGCAGCAAACTCAGCTCAGGGGAAGCCAGCAAACTGAGACCTGTCCTAGGCTTCAAGGTTGATGTACCTGTTCCTTTCTTGTTTCCCACACTCCATGCATACCTGATTATAAATTCCACGTGAAGAAAGCATTTTGCTATCCAGGTCTCCCTAGAGACTAACCCACCACCTGGTACATTTTCTTATATATGTGTCCTTAGAAAATCTTCTATGTTTCACGGTAAATTAACCACTCAACCCACAGATTGTGAGACTTAATAGATTGTGATTGTTTTAATCCACAGATTTTTGGAGTGGTTGTTATACAGTACAGGCTAACTGAACAAAGGCATTTACTTGTGTAACACATACAGACACACACACATACTTTTTTTTTTGAGAGAGAGAGAGTGGAAGGGAGGTGCGGGGGAGGGAGAGAGAGAGAAACATCAATGTCTCACATCCACTGGTTGCCTCCTGCTGGCTGCCTCCTGCACGCAAACCTGTGACCCAGGTACGTACCCTTGACCGCAAATTATACCTGAGACCCTTCAGTGCACAGGCTGATGCTCTAACTACTGAGCCATACCAGCCAGGGCCACACACACACTTTTGATGTCTTGACCCTCATTCTCCTGCCTCTTCTCTCTGTCTTCTACAATAAAAGGATTCTAGGCTTGCTGGCTTGGGTCCATCTCCTCCTGGACCTTTGATGTTCTGATCAGATGAGTAATGGAGGAAAAAAAAGTGGCAAGAAACAAGAGCATCCAAAGTTATTCTGCACACATCCCATCATAGATTAATGGAGATGACAGAGAACAGAGGAGGAAAGAAGATCAAGAGCTACTGGAGGAGTGGCTTAAGGAATACAATGAGCAAACAGAACTTTTGGGGAGTGTTGCCTATGCTGAGTGCCCTAATCACTGCTTTGATTTTTTTCCCAAGCAAATGTCAGTAAAGACAGGCTGCTCTTAAGATTTTTGGAATTGGAGTTGAATTTCTTTTGTATGTAAAACCAATGACTAGATTACAACAGCCCTGTTTCATTGCAGTTACATTTGCAAAATGTAGTACCATCTCCCTTAAAAGCTGAGACCTAAGGAATGAGAAGAATGTAATTATCTCAATTCCTAAGTTAGAGTTTCTCAGCCTCACACTGATTGACATTTGGGGCAGGATAATTCTTTGTTGTGAGAAGCTATCCTGTGTATTCCAAGCATCCTTGGCCTCTACCCATTCAATTCCAGTAGCATCCCACTTCCCCACTGCCTTAAGTTGTGACATCAAAAATATCTCGACATTGTCAAATTTCTGCTGGGGGAAAATCATCCCAGTTTAGAATCACTGGCTTAAACTGTGCATTTGGCATCTATTTTTGAAAATAGGAATTTACTGGCATGAACATTTGAAAATATATGTATGTTATAATTGAATTATTATTGTCTAATTAACTATTTCAAAAAGTTATTATCATATTGGGTTATTCCCACAGTTTATATATTTATTTAGGCAAAAATCTTTACCCGGAGATATATTTAGTGAAGAAGTGCCAAGACACAGCAAGTCTGACCTTTGCTGAAAGATCCTATAGAAATTACATGATTTTTCCAATCTGAATAAAATATCCTATGATATCTGAGATGTCTGTCATTCGATCTGGAAAGTTCGGTCTTATGCGGTGGGGAGTGGGTGGGAGGGGAGAGGGTGTGGATATCCTCATATTGTGCTTGGTTTAGTTTACTATTCTAAGCTTTTAAAAAATATTTCCAGAACTTTAAAAAACAAAACAAGAAGTAGCTGATCAGCTTCAGTGGGTTGTTGCTAGTTAAAAATATAGTCTGACATTTCCTACAACATGTTAATTTTATCGCTGTCAGGACAGGAAAAGCATACAGCACATGCCAGTCAGTCAAAAAAAAAAAAAATTAAATCTTTAAAGAATTTTAATGTATTTGGTTGGAAGGCCCTTAAATATGGCTGGTTTTCTAAGGATACATCGATCAGACATGTGCCAGGCAGTGACCCTGGCAGCAGGTTACTCCCTATAAATACAGTGGTAGAGGGAATGCTTCCTTTAAGTGAGGAATTTTAAGTAGGTGTGGATGGGGGTGTGGGAAAGAGAAGGTAACAGGCACCAACCTTGGATCCTTAAATAGCTCTCAATTTCAGAAAATTTTAATAAAATCATTTGATGGGGAAAAAGAGACTTGAGAAGAAATTGTTTATAATCTTTCTTTATCCCATTTACTATTAAAATCCATACTTTGCAGAAATATTAACGTCTGTGATTACAAACTTCTGGTTGAATATGATACATATTATATGGTAAGCCCCCCAAATATTCCTAAAATTCAAAAGATTCTGAATTTGAAAACAAAGCTGGGCCCTTGCACTTTTGCATAAAGAATTTTGCATACAGTATAAAAGCACACGGACAAAGGTGCGCCCTGCAGAAGAGTAATAACCGAAATAAAGAGAAAAGAAACAGCAAGCAGAATGAAGAGTGGAAACAGCAGAGTTCCTCATGGCAACCCATACCGGCGGCTTCTTCAATAGCTCTACTTCTCAATAAAGATAATCATTCTGAATAGTTTTGACAGAACTTTGTTTTTGTTTTCCTATCACTTTTTCCTCCCTCTGCTTGTGGATATACAACATTGCAAAACAAAATGATCACATAGTGAACCAATGAAAAGACCTTTGCAAAATGTAGTACCATCTCCCTTAAACGCTGAGACTTCATAACATTTGAATTCATGTTTTCCTGTATACTTCTCATTGGGTTCAGGTTACAAATGGCCTGGACCTGGACGAGTGGGCAGGTTAAAGATTACAATCCCATATTTTGGAATTTTGTATTTTATTCCTTATTAACAATTAGCCCAATTGTTAATAAGGAAATGAAGCATGCTGGGAGCTAAGACATATGCCAGAAATTGAGAAACTGGAATAAAGGCTAGAGACTTGCAGAACCGTGGCCTGAATTTAAGAAGCTGACTCCTGCTCTGATCTAATTTCCACCCGCTTCAGTTGCTGATTACTTGACTGACATATTTAATAAATGCTGTTGTGCCCCTCCGTGTGCAAGCACTCACTCCAACCAGTGGGGGGTGCAAGCTGAGAGGGTGGCTGCAGCTCCTCCCAGTCCGGCAGGGAGGGCAGGAATCAAAACACAGTGGACCACAGCCCACGTTCTGTACACGCAGCGCATAGAGAGAACAAAGAGTAACATCAAATCAATGACTGGCTAGAAAAAAGACCACAGATACGAAATGAAAGGCAACATGTCGTGCAGAAAATGAGAGCCAGCCCCTACTGTTTGCGAGGATAGCAGCTAAGAGAAAATGCTGCTTCTGCATGGATGAGTTCTCTTAATCAATTAGATATAAAGGCAAATAAATCATTTTTAAAAAGCAGCAAAGATGACTGATCTCCCCGATGAAGCATCATTTCCGATCAGAGAACACAAGCCTTTGGAAGAGCTTCAAGCTGGCACTGGGTGAACTTGCCACGCGCCTCTCTGTTGTAGAAAGTGGCATTTCTCCTGGTTTTGCAAGAAAGCTACCACAGCTTTGAAATCTTTTCCTGTTGCGGGCGCTCAGCAACATCAGCACAGCCGAAGGAAAGCGGGTATTGAAAAATTTCCTGATATACCGTCTTCGTACAACCACTTTTTAAACATGAAATTGTACTTTAATACTAGTGTTTTAATCAATCAAGATACAGTGTTTTATTTTGGATAGGGGAGAGAGGAAAGAGTAGCTGATCACAGTGTTAATACATTTTTTATCTACTATTTAGTCTAGGCTTTTAAAAAACATACAGTTCTCACAAATAAATATGACTTTTCCCAGCTAGTGCCTTCAAAGTTCAATTGTTTTTGTTTTCGTGTGTTGTTTTTTTTCCATTAAATTATTGCCCTTTGTCTTAAGCAGGTTAAAGATTACAATCCCATATTTTGGAATTTTGTATTTTATTCCTTATTCTCAACCTCCAACAGAACTTTTGTTTTTCTCTCTATTGTTTTTCTCAATAAGCAAGCAGAAGTAAAATAACACAGTTTCAGTTTTCTATATTATAGGGCATGTCCTCTTACGCAAAGGTAAAGAGAGCTACCACTTTAACACTGAAATTCCTAAATTTGAAATGAAGATGAAATGATAAAAAGAAATTAAAGGAGTAACTCTGAAAAGTAAGGTCAAATCACAGAGTTTGAGGAGCAAATGCTGGAAATTCCCATCGCCAACACGTGGACCCCCAGCACATAATGTTCAATTAGCCACTGAGAAAACCTGCATTCAACGTTCAGTGGTGCTCAGAGCACCAGATGGTGCTGCAGCTTTTGTTGCTTCAGGCCTGGGGCGGGGGTGGGGGGGGGATGACATCAATGACCTTCCCGTAAAGAAAAATATATAGGATCACAGAACCTATGACCACGGCGCCAGCTGCGGGGGCTTCCACGTGAGCAACAGCTGGTGAGCGTCACCCATGGATTTCCTGGGTATCGGCCCCAAACCACAAGCTCAAGCTTATTTGTATGGCAACATATTATTTTTAAGTTGATTTTTAATAATAATAACTGTAATCTGTTTAGAACTTATCATGAGGCAGTCATACTGTTGCATACATTATTACACACATTGTCTAATTCCCACTGTGCAAGAACCCTATGAGGAAATATTTCTCCCCACCTCCCGCCCTGATTTTACAGGTAAGGAGACTGGGGCTACCAAGGTTAATCAACTTGCCCAAGGTAACAGCATGGCACCAAGTGGCAGTGTGTGGCTCTGGGTCTCTCCAAAGCCTGTTTCACTCATTTCACTCTACCCTTTCATGTCCCCATCGATCATTGGGGTTTCCAGAATACTGTTCTGTATATATCATCTGATCTTGACCAAACCCTAGAGATAGTCAACACTGACACTATCCCCAGTCACAGATAAAACAACCCAGTTTCAGAAATCAAATGTCTCTGCAAGTAAGTGCCAAAGGCAGACTAAGTCTTTCTGACCCCCTGCACCACACCATGTCAGCTCCAATCCAGCCAATAGATAGAGCACCTCCACACTAGACCGTATGCTGCAACTCTTCCTGAGCCACAAGCTCTAAGGACTTCTCCTCCCAGTGACTCCTTGACCTCCTGCCTTCAGCTCTCCAGCCTCTTCCATTCCCCATTCTCAGCCCGCCTCACCCCTGCTCCAGCACCCTCCACAGAGCAGGGAACAGATCTAACCAGAGGTATGTAAACGTTGGCTCACACACAAATGCACAGAATAATTTTCCTTTCCACATCTCTATATTAGAATCGGCCTTGGTATTATCATGTATCACAGGTCAGGCTAACAGGGACTAACTCTAGAAGGAATTTTGTCAGCAGGAGGTTTTGAGGAGTGAGGGAAGCCTTGGCCAGTTTGGCTCAGCGGTTAGAGCATCAGCCCACAGACCGAAGGGTCGAGGGTTCGATTCCTGGTCAAGAGCATGTACCTGGGTTGCAGGTTCAATCCCTGGCCATGGTTGGTGTGGTGCAGGAGGCATCCAATCAATGTGTCTCTCTCACATCAATGTTTCTCTTTCTCTCTCTTTCCCCCTCCCCAACTTCCTTCCACTCTATCTAAAAATAAATGGAAAAATATCCTCAGGTAAGGTTTAACAACAACCAAAAAAGCATGTGGGAAGTAGGATTGGGCACAGAAAGATGCTGAACTGAGATGCAGTTATGTCTCTGAAGCTGTGACAGTATTTTGGAGATGTCCTAAATTGAAGGAAAGGCCAGAACTTTGTACCCGGGCATCAACCACTCACTGGATATGGGCTGCCCTGGGGAGGGGGCATAACTAAGATGAGGCAGATCCCTTGGGCTGGGGATGCATCCTGGGGAATGTCTCAGCTGTGAGCCTTCAGCAGACAACTCTGGGTAGCTGGGGACTGAGAGCCCCGGAACTGAAGGGCAGGACCTGGGCTGCACCCCACAGCGTGTGTTACACCAGCTACAATGTTAACTACTGACCTGAAGAACTGGCTCCTTTCAAATGCCCAGGAGCATAGCAGCTCCCATCTCCTTCCTGTCCTACGGAGGGAACCAACATTCACTCCCTTGTCTGTTTGACACCAAAGTGGAACCCCTTCCCACCATGAGATGCTGCCTTCTCCGTTTATTTAGAAATCAACACAGTTCCCAAGGCCCACTGGTGCCCTTCTCTGAGGACTGGATCAGAAGCATGGCAGTAGAGAAGAAAGTCCAAAGAAAGGGTAAGGAAAGGCCTCACCTTCTGTGAGACAGCCCGTTGCTCAGAGCCACCACATTAGCTGAGACGTCTTACTCTTTCTACCAGAGTGACTGGTTTCTCACTAACTCATCCGCTTTCTCAATCCAACCCACTGAGCTCCGATCTGTCTGTCTGCCTTTCTGCCCTCTGCCTGCTGCGCGAACGCGGCTCTCCCTTTCTGCAACCAGACGCCTCCCGCAACCACTCTAGTCTTGCCCTCTGTCTGACCTCCATGTGACCTTCACCTTGTTTGCCTCTCCTGCACTGACCCGGCTTCCAGCTCCTACTTATCACCGGCCAGGAGCCTACATAAATGAGAAACAGCAGTTGCCAAAATCCAAAATCAGCACGTGGGCCGGATCTGGGCCCAGAATGGGTTTTCTTCCATCAGCAAAGTTCTAAGAAAGCATTTTAATTTGAATGTTTTGGGGGTGTGACACAACCTCTCACAGTTTTCCACAGATCCACTGCTCTCTATTTTCTTAAACCAGCTGTTTCTCAAATCGCCTGAGGTGAGTTTCAGACATTTAGGAAAAGGAAGACTTGACTTCCATCTATGTGCGCAGATGGAAAGTGAGCTAGGAGGCGATGTGATGAGAAATCTTAGGAAGAGGTAATAAGCAGAATAAAGACTCTCCCAATTTAAAAAGAAACTCTTGTCATTTTTTGCAATGGTTACTTTTATTATATCTTTGGGAAAAGAATATGTAATATATCATATGTAAAAATATATTGTATTACATTAATTTTGGTTGTTATATGATTGTTTTAATCATATCCTTGAGGATGTAGAAGAGGTTTTCTGTTCTCTTTCTCCACCCTACCTCCTACTATTTTAAATTAGTATAGACTTAAGTACATTATTTCAACTGAATTATTTCAAGGAAATTCAGAACAATTAGAGCTAAATAAAAGTTATTTATACCGATGTAAAGATCTAAAAGAAAGAAAACACATATAATATTTTGGTGTTTGTATATATAACCAAACACCAGATTCAGATTTCAATCAACTCTAAGAATGCATGTACTCATATAAAATTTTAGAAATCACCAGTATATATCAAGAGCAAGCTTGTTATCAGTATATTACTATATCTACATTTATTTTCTAGTGAGAAAAATGACGCAGCTACTTAATTATGTTTGAGGGCTCATTACTGAAACCAAAATTGTTCTGATACCAGAAGCAAACTAGAATGCATCTGGTTACCATCCTCTAAACATGGTGGTAAAGAGATGGAATTCTGAGTCATCCTCACATTGTATAAGATGTCTAAAAACAGTACAATTAAAGAGGAGATGCATTCAGTCCATTATAACCACATAAAGCAATAAGTCAATGTACTTTAAATTTGAGTTTAAAAGCAATAATACTGGAAGCAAAAAGAAAATTATGTCATTCACAGACCATGACACAGTTTTGATCAGAGATTCAGGATTCAAGAGTATGTCTTGTTTCTTTATTTGAGGAAGATGTTCAATTCTGTCATAAATGGCAGACATTTATGCACTGACGTCTTACGTTTTAGAAACCATTTCTTAAAAATACCTGAATATCAGTTACCTAAGTTTCTGTTTTAAAATGTGGCTTTTATCTTATCTTAGCATTCCTTACATTTTCCTAAAATTCCTTAAATATTCACTATTCAAACTTTCACTATAAATATCTGTTTCAGGTTTTCCAAAATTATGAGCATAAATCAGTAGTATTCGTTTCACTTCTATTAGTCTTAGGTTTAGATAAAACAGGAAGAAAAATTTTAAACTCTGAGTTATTTTAAAATCTACTCTACATAATCCCAATTTTGTTATACCAGAGATTCATATTGGAATTATATTAGAAAAAAAAATACACACAAACACCACCACCAACAACAACAACAATAGTACCTTTTATCACACCAGGAGTCCTGAAGTTTGTTTTTCTCATATCCCGTCTATTATAGTAAATTTTGGAAGTTGTCCTGACTCAGTCAGTATCCAAACCAAACACTGTGTTCACCAAGGGAATTTCTAACTCTCCTAGTGGCATTCTCCTTGAAGTATCCCTATAGCAACACCTCTATAAAAGCATATTATTCTTCTCTCATTCTTTAGCCTTACCCCCTGCTTGCTGACCAAATGCACTGCTTCCAATGCCAGCATTTCTACAAAAACAGTTTTCACATTGATTTATGAAAAGTGCTTCAGATGCATTTTCAGGGGGGAAAAAACAACACCTTTCTTAGCCAATATTTAGGAATTCAAGCATGCTTACTATGTTAAAATCTTAGTGACGTTTTAGGGTTTTTATGGTTCAAGAAAAACCACTCAAATTATTAAAAATCCCAAATGATAACTTTAGATCCACAAGTAAAGTTTAAATTTTACAATTTGGGAGAAAGAAATTGAATGAGTCTTTTGTAGACCAATATACAAGAAGACTTAAATTTCTCATATTTATATCTACACAAGATATAATCTTGTTTATTTCTAATTTGTTCTTTGAACTTGCTGGAATTTTTTGAAATATCTAATATTGTGACACACATGATAAAAATTATAATCAAAATATAAAATACCTATTATAGCAACTTGCCAAGGGAATCACAAGGCTTTAAAATATATATACAGCCCTGGTTGGGTAGCTCAGTTGGTTAGAGCATGGTACCAATATGCCAAGGTTGAGGGTTCGATGCCCTGTCGGGGCACATACAAGAATCAACCGATGAATGCATAAGTGGAACAACAAACCTCTCTCTCTCTCTCCCACTCTCTTCCTTTCTCTTTCTCTCCCCTCTTCCTCTCTCTCTAAAATAAAAAAAAAAAAAGCATTTCTAAAAAATAAAAATATATACAAACTATATTGGAGAGGTTTTACATTATTTAAGTACATAAAATATCACTTAAAGAAAAAGCCATACAAAAGACAAACAAATATAGGTGCAAGAATCCATAAAGAGTATTTACAAAGTTCCATGTTATGCTTCCTCCGATAATTTAAGACTAGATCCCAAGCAAGGAATGTTTACAGGTGTGTGGATCTCTCCAAGCTAGAATAAAATCATTCCTTGACCTGGGATTTCAAGACAAGGTAGAAATGAGGTGTAGCCATACTCATGTGTGTTAAAATGACCCCACTACAAAATTACTAATGGGATTGAACGTTTGTTGTGATACAAAATTTGTTAACCCTCAAAAATGTGTGTTCTAAAGAATGTTAACTATTATCATGACTTGTAGACAAAAACAAAACCCTACTGTTCAGTAGAGGCAGAAATGGAATAATTAATGGCCTTAGAAGTAAACTGGGGACTCTGGAGTGCAACAGAACGGACTTGAAATCCCAGCATCAACTTTCACTGTGAGGCCTTACAAAGGCGACTAAGCGCCCTGGCCAGTTTGGCCGCAGACCAATGAGTCACGGGTTCGATTCCAGCCAAGGTCACATAACCTGGATGCGGTTCATCCCCAGCCCTGGTCGGGGTCATGCAGGAGGCAGCCAGTCAATGTGTCCCTCTCATGTCGATGTTTCTCTCTCTCTCTCTCTCCCTGTCTCCCTCCCACTCTATCTGAAGATAAATGGAAAAATATCCTCGGGTAAGGATTTAAAAAAAAAAAGGTGACTAAGCCATTGTATGCCTCAGTTGGCTCATTTGTAAAAATGGAGATGCAAATAACACAAGCCCCACAGAAGCACTGTAAAGAGTAAATTAGATATTTTACATACATGTTTATCCAAACCTTATCCCATAGCACATATTCATTGATAAATGTTAGTTATTATTATACATGATAAGTAACAATTTCTGTTAGGTGAAAAGAATGGGCTATTGCTATTTCTTATTTCATTCCTAGAACATGCATGTAACAAAGGCAGGAAAGCTAAGAACTTTCTGGAAGCCAAGAGAAACCCAATATTTATTTACATGGTTCCTTTGCCTCCACCTACTTGTGAACACTAAAAATCAGGGCTTCATCGGAAATTTAACACATTCCAGCACATATTTACTAAGCAAATCTGAGCATTCTGTTTCATTTCTCTTGACATGTTTAGGGCTAGCAACTAAATTAATTAATTAAATAATGGGAATAAAGTAACACTGCAGCCTTGAGAACAGGTCCAGTACTTGCTACTCACCCCAAGGGCTCAACCTTCCGTATGGCACTTGCAGCTGTGAAAAGTGTGGATTTAACAGTGCCATTTGGTGTTTATTGGCACAGTTTTTTTAAAGTTTTTAAAAATTATTTATCATTCATACGCTCCTCCCCAACAAATGCCAATACATTCAACACTGAACCTTCAACCTACTATTCTTGAAATTCTCACTTATATTCATGCAGGACCCAGGAATAAGTCAACGATTGCTAATCTTTACATCAATTTAAATCCTCACTTATTCAGACACTTCCCTTGCTGCAACAAAATTTAAAAAGGCACCTCTAAGGAAGGACATACTTCTGAGAAATGGAAGGAAAAAATAAGACAAAGCTGACTTACAACGGATTTACAGATAGGTAGGATGTCTTATTTTTTCAAATTTCTCATTTAAGCCTTATTTCCTTTATTGCTTTAGCTTGAGAGGAGAGAGCATGTTCTTCTTGAACAAGTCAGCATCTTTATCTTCCCCAAGTCCTTCCCTGTGGGCCTTTCTCTCTTCATCGCCTTGGGCTAAGACGCTTCAGTCTGGGTTCCCACATGCCCCTCAGGTTCATCCTCTCAGAGTAATAAAATAAAAATAAGACTGCTATATTCCCTGGATGCTTTTTACGCGCGCGCACACACACGCGCGCACTTCAGAGATGTAAAGGGACTAAATTTACAAAGAGATTAGGTTTAGGATCCTATCTTCTTCCTCTTTCCTCCTTGCTTATCTTGCCCCACCCCCACCCCCCAAAATCATCAATATACCTTGTCGGTGCCTTGCACATAATTTATGTGTAATAAATCCTTCCTTAAGTCCAATTAAGAAACTCAGTCCTCCTGAGGACTGCAAATCCTCTTTATCTAACATCCATCCCCACATTTCCTTGCCCTCAGTACTGAATAGCTGCTTTAGCAAGCAGCCAGCATGACCTTCCCTTTTATACTCAGTTTGCACGGTCAAGGGCAATATTGTTTCTTTTCAGGAAGAAACCATACCAACAAGGAGAAAAAAAAATCCCAGTTAAAAAATAGCAACAACAAAGAAATGCCATAGGAAGGAGGTACAAAGGGACGCAGGAAGACCCAAGCGCAGTAAAATATGGATTGAGAGGCAGTTTCGGTCCAATCCACCACCTTTCAAATTATATTAACAGCGTGGTTAAAATAGCATTTTGGCAGTACCTCTCAAGTTCCCGGTACTCCAGGAGAAGGCTTAGTGGAATTAGCAAGAGTGCAGATGCCAAATGGACATCAGGCAGGAAGAGAAACCACAGGCCCACTTTGAGCAAGGTGTCTCTACAGGATTATCCACATGGGGCTTGGCCCGACTCAAATATTAATTTCACAAACCACTACAGTTATACAAGAGGCTCTCATCATGAAGGCTATAATCTCAGTGGTAGAAAAACAATCCACCAACTCGTAGATTTCTGTGGCATTGTAAAGTATCTTTTGGTTTCTATGGATTATTTTAAATGTTATCCAAATCATGCTAACTTTTCAATAATGAAACATTTTCTTTTCTCACCATAATATGAAATTGTACATTCTTTTGCTTTCCTAACCTACACAACTCTTTTTTTTTTAATAGCAAAGGTCATTATCAGTGGGTTGTTGTCTGCCCTCATAGTGAAGTATATATAGTAGATTATTCAGATGTTTCTATTGAGTTCTTTGTCTCCATTCTTACCGCTGATTTCTTCCACCGTTCCCTGAAGCAAAGGCAATGGAGAAACAGAAAAGAATGTATTTTTCTTCTGTCATGATACCTTCAGTCTAAAACTGGGAACTTGTTAGAGATTTAAATTCCCCAACCCCACTCCACACCTACAGAATCAGAACAGCAACCAGGTTCACCAGGCTGCTGGGTGATTTTATGCAGAGTCAAGCATGGGAATCACTACCTGCCCCGCAAGCTGCATGAAGCTCAGAGACACGGTGGGAACAGCCTATCCAAAATCCACCTCTGGGGCAAGTCGCTCCACCTTTCAGTTTTCTCATCTGTAAAATGGGGATGATGGTGACAATGCTCATAAGGTTTGGGGGAGGATAACATGAATTAATATTTGAAAAGCACACAAAACAGTACTCAGGATATTGTTTAGTGCTGTTGTGAAATAAAAATAAAAACTAGGTAAAAGTCAGATTAAAGAAGCAGAGCCCTGGCCGGTGTGGCTAGTTGGTTGAGTGTTGTCCCATGCACCTAAAGACCGCTGGTTCAATTCCCAGTCAGGGCACATGCCCAGGCTGTGGGGCCCAGTAGGGGGCGTCCATGTTTCTCTCTCACATCAATGTTTCTCTCTCTTTCCCTCTCTTTTTAAAATAAATAAAAACATGTATTTTTTAAAAGAGCAATTTGATTTCTGAGCTGAGTCCTATAACCATGTGGGAACTTCATTTCTTTAATATGACCTTTTCTCCTTTCTTTCCTTTTGATTTTAACTGGCCTCATCCAGAACCCTGATTCCTCCACCTTCTTCTCCCTACTTGTCCACTCCCTTAATCATTAAGCCCTCAGGACAATGAGGTTCTAATCAGCATCAAATACTCCTAGGAACAAAGCCTTAGGTCTGTTGATCCCAGAGACAGAGTTTCCTCCAAACTAGTTGTGTTTCAGCTCCAGGCCCAGAGAAGTGGTGAAACCAGAGGAAGCAAAGGCCCTGGCTGATATCAGGATGGAATGCAGTGATCAACTACCTATACCCTAGGGCCAACCACTTCGGAGAGACCAGCACCCTGACTCCCTTCATCACCAAGATTAATGATTTTTCCTCTGTACCACTCGTCCCCTGTAAGCCATCTGGGAACCAGGCCTTTGAGCATTAGCTCACCTGTGACTCTGGGTGTGGGGTCACCTGCTAAAAAGAAATACTTTCTTTGCTGCAAACTATTGTACATGTCTTATTGAGCTTTGACGCACACAGGCAACTGGTCCCCTTTAATCTGGTAACAGTCTTTCCATCCAAAGTGATGAGTGTCTCTACGTTCATCCCTTCCTGAGACTCAGCTCTGGATCAGGTCAGTTAGGGCATGGTGTCCTGGGCCAGTGCCCCCCTTGCTGGGAATCTCCATACTGCTGTGGGTAAGAATTTTATTTTCTTTCTTTTCAGTGACTTAGATGACAAAGGAAGGATTTCTCTCTAAAAGAGAGAATATCAGCATTTTATTTTCCTAATTTTGAAAGAAAAGAGTAACATGTGACTCAGCTTACTGTAAATTATCTCCTGCTTACTTGCTATGTTCAACTAACTTACTACTTTTAATGGATTTTTAAAAAAATTTAATGCTAGTTCACAGTGTCCTTGCAAAGAGATGATCATATTTGTAGGTACAATAATACATCTCTTTCCAGTCATTTCCTGGTAAGGTGGGGGTAGGGTTATTTCCAAAACCACAATCTTGGACAGCCCTTAAGCATTTGAGAAGGCCAGGGAAATCAATATTTCTAAAAATAAATGTCTACAGCTTTAATAACAGTCCTTAAGGTGTCTGGGTGATATTATCATTACATAATACTTAGCATTTTACTGTTACTAGTATGATAACCAAGGTAATTTTTACTACAATTTACATAGACTGTGATTTCTCAAAACTAATGTATGTTTATATTTTTGCCAATTGTCTATTAATGTTCGTTCAGTTCTCTCACTACCCTGGTTTAAAGGTGTGGCCCATTAATTATAGGTATTTAAAATGCACAAAAATCTACTTAGCTGTTAAAACAATTCACTTCAGTAGCAGATGTCTTATTTCTTGTAAAACTCCTCATTTCATATGTCTTACTGGAGAAATTATTCAAATTGGCAATAAACCAAATAAGGGACTCAGAATAATAGAATTCTAGAATTTGATCACTTTGTATAGGTTAAGAAGCAGTTTCAGTCTGTGGCCTGCCCAATGTCACAAAACCAGTTAGCCACAGAAAGTCAAAAATAACGTTCACCACTGTTAGGTACTCCAAACCTCTTTTCTCTACAGCTGGAAAGATTAGCAACAGAAAAAGTCTTTCCCTAAGGGCGACTCACTTTCTGCTTGGGGATAAAGAGTCCCTTCAAACAGGAGAGAGCAGAGGTAAAGAGAATTGATGCAATGCCCCAAACTATAAAATAAAAGTGATCCCATGAATTCTGCTCATTGGTGTTCTGTGTTAAATGGGTGCTGTTGTGTTGGTGTGTTTTCCTGTAAAGCACACCAGTATAAAACACATCTCAGCCACAAATTCTGGAGCAGGGAGTTGCCTTTGGTGTAATAAGTGGAATAAACATTTCAGGAATGTAAACACCTGCTGGGAAGGGCAGGTCTTTTTCATTCACTTCTTATTCTCAATTGCTCTAATTAGACAACACCTTGCTGAACAGCCTCCAGCAATGAAAAAGAAGGGCTGGAGAAAGAAAAGGAAATACTTTTCTAAGGGTGAGGCACTCAGAGGTGGTTTAGGTCCCTATGGAGAGAAGCTAGAGAGAAAGGATGAAAAAGTAGGTTGGATCCCACTTCTCACAATGCTCCTTCCCTTAGGTGGCCCCCAAATCACCATTCTCCAATTTGAAATATGGGAATAAATGTTCAAGAAGCTTTCAGAAAACTTATCCTCAAGAAAATGCTGAACATGTTACCTCGAGACGTGCATAAATTATAGCTCCTCTGTATGGATTTGCTGAGATTTCCCTATGCGAGCTTGTCACCCTGGCATACTAATACACAGGTTCTAGAATCAGGTCAAGCATTTTTAAAAATCTGATTAAGATGATCAAGCAAATTATCAAACAAATAGCATCTACCTATCCTAAAATAACATTTATCCCAGAATTCTCTGACCGAAAAACAGAGCAGGTTAATTTTCAAACAGAGTAGACTATTGCTGAAGCTCTGTTCCACTTGTTGGAACCATAGAATATATTTTAACTTCACACATACCAAAAAAATAAAAAGCAAAATACATTCAGGATGTTTATTCAAGGTCTGAGTCATCTCTTGACCAGTTAGTTGCAAAGACCCAGGCATGCAAGAATCTCCTGATTACAACCTGTGAGAGTGAATACTGATACCGGTTTGCCATTACAATTTGAGTCTCAAAATAAGGGAAGAATGAAGATATACCATGTTGATATATATTTATGTTGATATATTTGCAGATGACATTTCGAGAGTTGTCTAAGGCTGAGAGGTCTGCTTTGGACACGTTTCTCATGCAATTCTTTTTCAAACTGAAGTTTAAAAACCAGTGCTTTAGATCCTTAACATATTTGTATGATAATGTAATTATGTTGATTGCTGATAACATTTGAGAGAGCAGTGATATTACATTTCAATACAGTTCAGCAATCATCTGAAATGTCTTTCCAGTTTCAGAGTCATGGGGATGAACATGATCTTTGGATTCAGAATGATCCAAGTTCACCACCACTTACCAGCTGTGTGACCTTGAGCAAGTTTCTTAACCTATCTAAGCATCCGTCTTCTTTAGGTCTCAAACAGGGTAACTAATAAACAGCTACCTCCCAGGGTTGTTGGGGAGTTAAATGGACCATATATGTGTAACACACAGCACAGTGCCTGGAACATAATAGGCACTTAATCTGTGATAAATTTTTATAATATTACCTTCCATCTTAGCAACATGATGTGAATATAGCCCCTTTAAAAATATTCAGTTTAAACAAAGTTTCTCTTATAATTCTTGCAGAATTATCAGCAATGTTCTGGGAAACAACGATTTCATAACGTGCCAAACAAGAACAAAGTGGACTTTGACTAATCAGCGAGCATGCCCATGCATGTCTTTCTGGTAGCCATTCAGTCAACTATTAAATGGTTCCTGCTGTGGTTTCTTTTCTTTTCTTTTTAAAAATATGTGCCAACCCATCTTTCTTCACTAATGTTAACTCTAATCCACATTAGCTGTTTGCTTCATGCAGTTACTGGTATGTATTCACATTCTATAGTTTTAGGATATATCCAAAATAAATAAAGATTGTTATATTAATACATAAACTGATTCTCAAGGGCTGCAGAGAGGACATCATGTTACAATGCCACAGCTCACAGGTACTGACTGGAAATCACTGATGAGTAGGTGTTTGTGGCAGAAGTACCAGCACACACTACACTGTTGACTTTCAGGTCCTACTATACACACTTTACAACACTCTCATTTTGTTTTGGTTTGTTTCAATAAATAGTTTTCCAAGAGCATGTTATATTCAAGGTTCTTGTCGACAGACTACGCCTTTGCAACTCAGCGTGTTCACTTTGCTAAACCTAGTCATTTCTCCACTAAAACAACTTCTGAGGTATACGCTCCTAAATTTGTCAGAGGTAAGTAACTAAAGAATCATTGCTACGAAATGGTGGCTCATCCCAAAAGACCCAGGTATTTCCAAGTGAGATGATGACACACAGATCAAAGGGCTTTCAAAACCTTGGCAAGATACTTGGATCATAGCAGGTATAAGAATAGACAGCCAGATTCTTGACCTTCCTATTAAAATGAGTAGAGGAAGTACAAAAATTATCTTACACTCTCCCAAATCTGACTGTCAAAAATCAGTGGGAAAATCCAGCTTTGTCTTTGAGCTTCCTCAGTGTAATTCCATTTAGGCCAATGGATTAAGGAAGAGTAGCTAGCCCTCAAAGCAAGCAGAGGAAATGGACCTACAGTTAGACTTTATGATTGAGCATTAACAGAAGATCTGCAGAAAGCTGATCGTGTGGCGACTACTAACTACAGCAGAGGTAAGTCTCCCTGCCCAAGCCCAAACCTTTCATTGCTTTTACTCCTTGTATTTTCAGGCCACTCCCATTCCAGATTTAGTTCAGTACCTCTTACCCTTCCTGATGTTTCTTAGAGGGAACATCATGTTCCACCAGCCTAAGACTTATTTGGGGCTATTGTTGACATTGTGGATCCCTGGGCCCCTCCAGACTCACTGAGTCAGAATCACTGCTGCTGGGACCTGGGCTTGGTGTTTATGTCAATATTCCCACCTGATTCTTACGCATCTGTTCTAGTCTGCCCTGGCTTCAGTCTCTCTGCTCCCTGATTCACACTACTCACTAACACTAGATACATTTTTTTAGAGCATAACTCTGATAACATCATTCCCTTGCCACCTTAAAATGGGTTAGCACTGTCTAGCAGGGTTCTTATGCTGTATTCTGGAACTCAAAACTTTTTCCAATGTGGCCTTAACCTACTTTCTAGTCATGTCACCAATAACCCACATAGGTCCAGTTGAACCGCATTGCAGCTTGCTTCTGCAAAACTGTGCCCGTCCTCGCTTCCAGAACACATCCTGGGCTCATCTTCCCGGCTGCCTCCCCACCCATCTTTGTTCAGGTTGGCCAACTTCAGCTTTCCTGCTGCACCTGGTAAAAAATTCTCCTCCTCTTCAGCACCTAGTTCAGAAGCAAGCTGTCCTGTGATATCATCACACCTGCGAGTTCTCTTTCCCCCCTCTCAAAATCTGTATGTAGCACCTTGTCTGAAACACTGCCATAGTTCTCACATCCTCCCTTGTGTGAATAATATCAATATTTACCTGTTTTTCCACATATCTAGTCATGCTATGTGGAAAAGTGCTCAAAGATGTCTGTGTGTACACACACATACATGTAGAATTAAATTTAAGAAGAAAGATCAAATTTATAATTTATGGCAGTCCTGCAAATATGAAGTTATCTCAGCAGGGAAGTCATGTTGTATCATCTTGTGATAATTTATTCTTTTAATGTGTAGTTTCAAAGGGCTTTTGAAATGTAAATGGCTATCTTGATTCACAAATAACACACCACAAGCTATAATTTAAAGTTGCAATCACTCTAATAAGAAACTAGTTTTTATTTATTAATTCTAGAAAATTATACTTCTTTTTTAGGCAAAATAAATGATGACTCGCTATTTATATAATTATTAATAGGCCCAAACAAAAAGGTAATACTTTTTTTTTTTAGTTCAATTGTGTTATATCAGTCCCTTGCATTTCAAACACTATTGGCCACTTATATCGTGGCTTTTTCAACATTTGCTGATATTCATAATTCTTCAATGAAAATTTATTTCATATTTTCCAAATACTTTGTGGAGGGTTATCATTATTTAAGTTGTTTTTAAAATCAGATTATTATTTCTAGCATTAGGCTATACATATATGGCTTAAATAAATAAATAAAAATAAATATATATTTTGGAAATTAACCCCTTATTCAATGTATCATTGGCAAATATGTTTTTCCATACAGTGGGTTCCCTTTGTATTTTGAGGATGGCTTCTTTTGTTGTGCAGAAGCTTGTAGTCCCATTTGTTTATTTTTTCCTTTGTTTCTCTTGCCCTAGGAGATTATCTGTGAAAATTCTGCTACATGAGATGTCTGAAATTTTGCTGCCTATGTTTTCTTCTAAGATTTTTATGGTTTCAGGACTTACAATTAAGTCTTTTATCCATTTTGAGTTTATTCTTGTGTATGGTGTAAGTTGGTGGTCTAGTTCCTTCTTCTTCTTCTTTTTTTTTTTTTTTTTTGCATGTACCTGTCCAATGTTTGCAACACCATTTATTGAAAAGACTGTCCTTACTCCATTGTATGTTCTGGTCTCCTTTGTCAAATATTAATTTAGCATAATGGTTTGGATCAATTTATGAGTTCTCTGGTCTATTCCATTGATCTACATGCCTGTTCTTGTATCAGGCTGCTTTGATTACAATACCTTTGTAGTATAATTTGATATCTGGCATTGTGATCCCTCCAACTTCTTCTTCTTTCTCAAGATTATTCAGCGGTTTTTTGTTTTTTGGTTGTTTTTTTTTTTTTTTTTGGTTCCATATAAATTTTTGGATTATTAGCAAATAGGATCCAGAAATACATTAAAAAAGATCATACACTACAACCAAGTGGGATTTATTCCAGGGATGTAAGTCTGGTACAATATTCACAAATCAATAAATATACATAACATTAACAAAATGAAGGATAAACATCACATGATCATATCACTAGATGCAGAAAAAGCATTCGACAAATCCAGCACCCAGTTTTGATAAAAACTCTCAGAAAAGTGGGAATAGATGGATCATACCTCAAAATAATAAAGGCCATATATGACAAACCTAAAGCCAACATCATACTCAATGGTCAAAAACTAAAAATGTTTCCCTCAAGAACAAGAACAATACAGGGATGTCTGCTTTCACAACTCTTATTCGACATAGTACTGGAAGACCTAGCTACCGCAATCAGACAAGAAGAATACCGATAATGATCTCTCTGAAAGAGAAACTAAAAAAAAAAAAAAATCCCTTTTACCAGTGCAACAACAACAACAAGAAAAGATACCTAGGAATAAACTTAACCAAGGAGGCAAAAGACCTGTAATCAGAAAACTATAGGACATTGAAAAAAAAAAATAGAGAAAATCAAACAAACAGAAGTTTATTCCATGTTCATGGACTAGAAGAATTAATATCATTAAAACATCCATAACTACCCAAAGCAATCTATAGATTCACGGCAATCCCTATTAAAATACCAATGGCATATGTCACAGATCTAGAACAAATGAGCTAAATAAAAATAAATAAATTTATAAATTAAAAAATCATATGGTGCTATTAATATTAAATTAGTATTTTTATTAGAGTAGAGGGCTTTTGAAGTGTTACAAATCTTATATATTTTATAATTATTTTATTTATAAAGAATAATGAATAAGCTGCTATCTAGTAATATATTTACCAAACTAAACGTTATTTTGCACTAAAAGGGAATACATTAAAATATATTATGAATTATCTCTACTCAGATTCTAAATAGTGACCCTCATTGAAGAACCACTATGAGCCGGGACATCCTAAAATCAAGGAAGCTCAAAGGGGAGGGGCCTATAGGACCATCACAATCAACATTCTCTTTCTCACACCACCAATCTATGGTCTTGGACTTTGTATCGACATCTCTACCATTACTAGTTGAGTGGCCTTGAACAAATCAGCTCACTGCTGTGAGTCCCCATTTCTAAAATGGGGATAATAAGAACATCCACCAGCTTCTTAAGTTCATTGTGAGGGTTGTGTAGGAATAATCAGAATTCTATAAATATCAGCTATTTTATTACCATCCCCACATGTGGTCTTAAAGTCTTCATCAGAAAAATTGGAGAAGTAGAGAACTCCCTCCCTCCAGAGTCTGCTAAACAGGCATCTCTACTTTTACAGGTTCCAGAAATTCTCCTGCCTCAAATCCCTGCTGGCAGCTCCCAACCCCGTGAGAGCTTCCAGTGACTCAGTGGAGCCTTTGTGCCTATCTTAAAGGGGACGATGGTTACTGAAATCTGCACATGTCCTGGAGGAGAGCACTATGTCTTATTTTTCATTTGTTCCTCTGCATGACTGAATTTATTAGGTCCTCTTGTGAGAGCAGATCAGAGTGAGTTAGACAATAGATGAGCCCTGGGGCAATAGGAAACAAGCAAGGATGAGTTAGAGGTGGGGAGTCATCAAAAACATGTCCCCTAACCAAAACTGCTTCAAAAATAGACATACCCAAACAATAGAGGAGAAAATATACTTTCTGGGGGGAAAAAACAGTGATGAAAAAGATATACATAATGTCTTATCTTTCTCAGTGATTAGATTCTAATGTGAGGCAAAACCCAAGAATTTTCCAGCTGAGTACTTGGTAACTTAGTAGGTTGAACCACATGAAATTGCCAATTTTATAGGTCAAAAACTGTCAAATGAAGGCAAATTCATAGGCTTGCACAATTAGCCTGTGTTAGTCATCTCATATGAAAATCACATATCACATATTTTATTTTATTTTATTTTATTTTATTTTATTTTAGTTAACATTTTGTTTTATTTCTAGACAAACACATGGCATATATGTACATATATACCATGCACATAAACACATACATGTGTATTGACATTTATTTCTGCATGAATTGAGATTTTATTTTATTTTATTTTATTTTTTATAATTTATTTTATTATTAATTTGTTTTTGTTACAGATGTTTTTCCTTTTTTTCCCCCATTGACACCCTCCTCCCCCTCCCCTTCTCCTCGTCCCCATTCCTGTTGTCCATGTCCATTGGTTATGCACCCATGCACATAGGCTCTGTGATTCATCTCTTTCCCCCGCCTCCCCCCCTCCTCTGAGGCCCGTCATCCCGTACTCCACCTCCATGTCTCTGGGTCAATTTCGTTGTTCAGTTTGCTCAGTTCTCCTATGTGTTGCCGGCTTCCTCCGTGGTGGGGGGGTCGCCCGGCTCCCCCGCTCTGCCTGGGTTCCTCCGTTGGTGTGGGGGTGGCCTGGTACCCTCGCTCCGCCTGGGTTCCCCATGGAGGGGGGTCGCCCAGCACCCCCGCTCCGCTTGGGTTCCCCCGTTGGTGTGGGGGTCACCCGGTACCCTCGCTTTGCCTGGGTTCCTCCGTGGTGGGGGGGGGTCGCTCAGCTTCCGCAGGTGCCCCTGGCTGCAGGATCTCGTTTCCTTTCAGGCGACAAGGAGGGTCCTGGAGGGCAGTATGCCGTCTCTATTCTGCTGCTTCTTTGATTTCGTAGTTGCAGGGCTTCCATTCAGCTTGATTTCATGCGGTCTTTAAGTGATAGTTATTCTGTGATTTAGTTGTAACTTTGATGTGGTTGTGGGAGGACGCGATTCCGCGTCCACCTAGGCCGCCATCTTGACCGGAAGTCCATCCATATCACATATTTTAGAATCATAGTCAGGGAGGAGAGATGTCTGCACTGAGAGGTACGTGGATGCTGAGATTGACTGAGAGAAGGCAGGATCTAGACTTTCATCTCATTCCTCAAACTTGTTCCAGAGTCAGAGGGAAGACTGGTGGGATCACCGGTACCACCTGGATGAATTTCTATTCTCCTCCCAACTCTTTCATGTTCAAAGGATACAAATGAATTTACTTAAGTGTCCACATAATGCAACAGCTAATACTAACCAAACATACTGATTATGTGTTCTGAGCACTTGACACTTATAAACATTTAATCTTTACAACAAGTCAAGGCCTATCCTTTTCATAATACCCATGTTATATATGTCCAAACAAAGGTAGAGACAGGTACTCAAGGCTGCATAACTAAGTAGCAGAGGAAAGCGTCCCCACCAGCAGGAGGGCCACAGAGCTTTCCTTCTTAACCGTGACCCTATGCCATCCCCCTAATACTGGGGAGACAGAGAGGGCAGGAGGGAGTCTTCAAGCCTTGAAAAGCAGTATGAACATGAAACAGAGACAATATATTAGTATTGCACTGAGTCCCAGAATTAAAATCAGTATTTTCAGAAAAATCAGTGATAGCAATGAGAAAAAAAAAAGGATGACAGGAGGAAAACGAAATTGAGAAAACAGCCCTTGGCACAGGCTGTTTAAATGTTCAGTAAGGATGAAATCCGCCTGAAACAAACAATCAGAAACACTCCCAGAGCCTCTTACTAGAGAGACTGCTGCCTTTTGTGCGGCTTCTCCCTGACAAAACAGACTGACAGAGGGTACGCGGGAACGTCGACATGAGAAAGTGTCTACCTGATCACTTTATTAGTGGAAAGTATAAATCTAAAATACAACTAGCAGGTAATATACTAGATTTCACCACTAGAGGACAAGACAAGCCCATGTGCTTTAGACTTTTTGCAGTACACAACAGAGTATTTTGCTTGATTAAAAAATATATATATAGCACAGCAAAGTTATATAATGGCCACAGAATATATAATTTACATATAATTATTTATAATTTAAATAAAAACACCTTATTAAAATATCATGCAAAAAATGTACATGCATTTTGGAACAATAGAGATAAAATTATAAGGAAAAACAATGACTTATCCTATCCAGAGATTGTAAAGCAATATTCTTCCAAACATTTTTTCTGTGTGAATCAGTGTGACGGATTTCTACTCATGTATGTTCAGGAAAGCATTACTACCTAAGGGTTGTGAACATGAGCTCTGAAGCCAGGCTGCTTGGTTTCGAATCCTGACTCTGGCATTCACTAGCTCTGTGATCTTTGGCAAATTATTAAACTTTATACCTCAATATCCTCATGGGCCAAACTGGGGACATAATGAAAGCTTTCTTTGGGTTGTTGTGAGGTTTGAATAAGATAACCCAAATAAAACGCTTAAAATAGTGTTTGGCAGAAAGTTTCTATAAATATGGGGGTGGGGGGGCGGTGGAGAGAGAGCGGAGAGAATGGGACCACAAATAGAATCATATTTTAGTTTAACTTTTTCTACTTAATTTATCTTGATATCAATAAATGTTAATAGCTTGTTGGTTACCCTTACATTTTTAATATGAGGTTTGATATAACAAGTTAATATTTATATATGCTCACTCACTCTTGCATAGCAATGAGAACGTATACATGTTTGTACATATGTACAAATCTTCGATGCATAATATTTCATTGAATGGATGCGTTTTATTATTTGTGAAGAGTTCCCTACGGAAAAACTTACGATGTTTCTAGGTTTTAAAATTATACATATACCCCAAATGCTCTAATCAACAACTCTGTAATCTAGTGTTGCCTACCAACGCAAGTAGCTCCGTGGGATCGGATCCTGGAAGCAGAACCACTGACCTGATGCTGATGCACATCTTCCTTGGAGGAATGTTGCCTAAATGCAAATGTTTTCTGATGTCCTTTCCTCATTTTCTACTCATTGATTTTCTTTTTCTTACTGGTGTATAAAGACCTTTGTCTATTTCAAACTATATAATGTTGTCTTATGTATGGCAAATATTTTTCTCCAACTTTTTAACTTGCTTTTTTTTTTTAGGAATACATTTTGTTGTGCAGCTATTTTTACATACTCAGATCTACAAATCAAGCCCTCTTTGGTTCTGGGTTTCTGACAAACTAAGAAAGGATTTTGTCACTACTAGATTATAAAAAAGAAAAAAAAAACCTCTATAATTATTTTAATTCTGGTTTCATTTTTTTAAATCATTTTTCTTTATTGATTTTAGAGAGAGAGGAAGGGAGAGGGAGAGAGATAGAAACATTGATGAGAGAGAATATTGATAGGCTGCCTCCTGCATGCCCCCCACTGGGGATTTGGCCCACAACCTGAGCATGTGCCCTGACTGGGAATAGAACCAGTGACCTCTTGGTGCATGGGTCGATGCTCAACCACTGAGCCACACCGGCCAGGCTGGTTTCATATGTTTAAATTTGCATTAAACTGTGCAAAATTGCCAATAATCAAGAGGTGTTAGCCTACAAAATGTCAATTTCAAACAAATGTATTTAAATATATAGTCCATTTGAAAGTGTGTGTATGAGTGTGTGTATGAGTGTGTATGCTTGTGAATGTTCAAGATATGAAGATATGAGGTAATATGTCACCTGCTTCCGTCCCTGATCCCCATGGCCATCCAGCTGTCTCCAAATTATTTAATAAACATTCATCTCTTACATCTATGGGCCTATTTTGGACTATATACTCTGCTCCAAGTACATATTTATGTGTAAATTACTATGGTTGTTACATATATTCCAATGTCTGATAAAATTAGTTTTCGCTCACAATTCTTCCTTTGCCAATTTTTCCTGGATATTACATAGGGTTTATTTTCTAAATAAATATAATTTTGATTAATTCAAATTTCAGAAGTGCTTGTTGAGCCCTGGCCAGTTTGGCTCAGTGGTTAGAGCGTGGGCCTGTGGACCAGAGAGTCTCGGGTTCAATTCCCGCTAAGGGCACGTACCTCAGTTGCAGTTTGTCCCCAGACCCGGTTGGGGTCGTGTGGGTGGCAACCAGTCGATGTGTCTCTCTCACATCGATGTCTCTCTCTTTCTCTTCCTCCCTCTCTCCCTCCTGCTCTATCTGAAGATAAATGCAAAAAAAAAAAAAAAAAAAAAAAAAGTCCTTGGGTGAGGATAAAAAAATCAATAAATAAAAGTGCTTGTTGATATCTTGCTTGAGAGAGCAATTTTAGCTTAATTTCAGATCTGACATCTTTACAATGAGATTTCTTATCCAAGAAAAGATATGTCTTTCAATTTAGTCAAATTATTTTTATGTATTCCTCAAAATGGTGTTCATGTTTTTCTTCACATAGTTTTTCCACATTTGAAATCTGGCAGTTTACTGAATTTTCTTACTGTTTTTTAAATTTTTCAATGGATTGTTTTGTGTTTTCCAGTCACGGATTCATATTAATGTAACTAATAAGTTTGCCACAAAACTTCAGATTGTATGTATTTTATTCTTGTCTTATTAGGTTGGCTGGTATGTGACTGCTGACTTTAGTGGAAATGTTTCTAAACTATGTAAGGCCTGATGCTGACTAGATACATACTGTGAAGATATTTTAAAAATCAAAACTAAGTACAAATTTCATATAACATTTTGCATTTGCATAAGTATATGGTTTTTCTCCTCCGAGTTATTATTAATATGTTATATTAATGACATTCATAATATTGAATCATTCCTACACTCCTAAAAGAAAACCTATTGATGGTATATTATTCTTTTAGTAAACTGCTAAATTCCATCTATTCTAAGTCACAGAGAAAATGTATCTCTGTTTCTTTCTTTCAACCCTTATTCTCTGATGTGCCTTAGTAAGAAAACAGGTCTGTATAAGAATTATTTCCTTACCTACCATGGCTTGTCATGCTTCAGCCATGAAATCTTTGTAAAGGATTATTTCAGGACCACAAGGCATACTTCTTTTTTACGTTTTTATTGATATTTTTTAGAGAGAGAGGAAGGGAGACAGAGATAGAAACATCAATGAGAGAGAAACATTGATTGGCTGCCTCCTGCACGCCCCCTACTGGGGATTAAGCCCACAATCCAGGTATGTGCCTTGACGGGGAATCGAACCAGGACCTCTCAGTCCAGGGGAGGACACTCAATCCATTGAGCCACACCGGCCAGGCAACACAATGCTTACATTTAGAGAGGCCCATGCTCTGCCTGAGCTCCGGGGAACTTCTCCATATCCTTCAACTGAGCTGATCTAATTGTCACTATTATTTGGCAAATATATTTTGGGGGGGTGTTGGATTATGACTATTTTCAACTTTACTAAGTTTTTTTTTTCTATTATCTTTCCATTCTTTTTTATTGTTTTTTATAAATCTCAGGGAAAGATACAAAATAATACCCTTCTTTATACTCCTTTACCAGAACTCTTGCACCAGTACTACAAAGGCTGTCCACTGTTCCACTGAAAGACTCTGCTTTATTATCCAAACAAGCTCCTACTTTTAGATATTTAGCTTGTTACAAATTTTCACTGTGATAAATACCACTGAAAACAAGGAGCATTTAAGAACACCGGGACTGGAGAAAATCCAATCCAATCACACTAACTAATGAGTAGCAGAAAAGATACCTGTAGACTAATGGAAAAGGTGCTAACTAGTGCTACTTTTATGGGGTGAGCTGCTCAGGCAGAAAGGAGCATAGAGGGAACTTAATCTCTTTAGCAAGTTCCTCTTATTTAATATACTCTTCTCTTTTTCCTTCCCACATCCTCTTTCACACAGGGGCTGTTGGGGCAATATTGCTGTGAGAGATTAGAACACCTCTCTCCTTGGCTGTGGAAGATGCCGAACTTGGCAGCAGGCAGTCCTCTGTTTCCATTCCCTTTCGTTCTCACTTAGTTGAGGAGCCAGGGTTGCCATTCGTAATCTTGGGAATATATTTAGTTCAGATCTTGGGAATATATTTAGTTCACACTTATTGTCTGGTAGAAATTCCTTTTATGCCATATGGAACTCTGCTGCTATAAATTAGAATTATGGGGATAATACACCAGGATCAGGTGGATGGTCATCCAAAATAAAAGAGGCTAATACCTACCTTGGGTTTGTATATGTTTTGTTTAAGAATAATGACAGCAACATTTTTTTGGTCACCTACCTTAGACGTAAATGCCTCACGTTTAAAAAAAATATTTAACCTCTTTCCTTTGTCTGAGAACCTATAGATTTAAACAATATAACTGGCCTTCAAGACACCTCAACTCGTACCATCTATCTATTTCATCAGAAACAGGTGTCTCAGAGCAGACTGAGTGCTAAGGAGGCTAGTAGAGACTAAAGCAACACCAGTGTCAACAACAAAAACCCAAGAAACTTGAAAATAACTGCAGTGCTGAGGCTCTGTGCTCTAGGCCGTAAGGACAGAGACTGCATTATGTGATCTGTACCTGGAAGTGTCCTTCACTCAGTAGTGAATTAAACAGACAATTTACATAGAGATGACATTTACAACATTAAAACATCCTAAGATTGAAATGATCGGGGATATAGTATCACACAGAAAGGCAGGTTTTTCTGCGGGGATTATTTTATGGTTTCACTCTCTGAGTAGATACAACCTGGACAGCCGATGAAAGTCCTGATCAGTAGATGACTGGGTTCTAGGACAAACAAGGTCAAGAGAAAGAAAATGAATCCTCTCAGAGGGCCAACCTGCCCCTACGTAGGGATGCTACTGACTGGGGAGGACGGAGGAATGGGTTATATTGGATTTACCAGAGGAACTCTTTGAAAACGCACATGTCTAGGCTTCCTTCCCTTGCAGCTTTGGTAAACATTAGGAGGGAGAGGAGAGGCATGCCCATTAGGTGACTCAACTACATTTTCCCCTTCCTACTCTGAATTCAGATTGGCCTGGGGGGACCACTGCCCTGGAAAGACTCATCCAGCGGGGCCCCTGGGAGAGCGCCTAGCCCAAGAGCACCTTCCGAGACTTGTCATCTACAGCCTCCTAGTAAACAGAGTTGCTCAGCTAGTCATCTGCAAAAGCAAACCTAGGAAAGCCCCGAGTTTTAAATGCTTTCTTTTTCAATCCTTCTTTTTAATAGAGATCATGGGTATTTGTTAGCCGTTGTATGGGATTACTGAAGAAATATATAATAAGGAAATAATCTGTTAATGGCTACTAGTAATCTCAGAAAACCATTTTCTACCAGGAAATTCCATATAGCTCTCATTTATTTTCAATTCTTATCTTTTATAGGCTTTAAGGAGAGACTCAGTAATGTGAAAATATTTCATCCTCTTAACAGAAAATCAATCACAAAAATGAGTTTTGGTCATAAATGGGTCTAAACAGATAGAGGTGCAGGACATAAATTGCAATTTGAAAGCTACATAAATAGAATCGAATGGGGCCTTTTTGTCTGAAAAGTCTGCAGTTAACTTATCCATTAATTCATATCACCATTAATATTTGACAGCTTTGAGTCAAGCAAGAATCACATGTGCAATCCTGAGGGACGTTAGGGGAGCAGCAAAGTGTGGCAATCCAGTGTGGCTGTCTTAACTAAGCATGAATTACAGTTATCCACTTGAAATAGATACTGCAAATGAAAAATGGTTTAGAAAATCTCAGTTGAATCAATTGTTTTTTTTTCTTATACACAATCTTTCATATTTCACCAGTTTGCTTTTTTGCTAGTTTGAAACTATACTCTCAATATAAAAGCATACTTTACTTAACAGGATAATCAGAACATATTTGCCTCTAAAATTTTTATTTATTTTTCAGTACCAATAACTTTCTAAATTGTTTTTAATAGCTGATGTAAAAAACAAATAACATCTCAGATAATAAGAATACTTTTAAGTTAAGAAATTGATAGGGGCAAAATCCATTTTTTTTCTGGTAATTCCAAATAGGTCATAGTACAGTACCAGCATATATATACTGGTACATATATGTATTAAATGGTTTTTGCACAGTGTTAAAAAGGCAAAAACAATTATTCTTATAATAATTACAAATGTATTTTCTTTTAACCACAAAAAAAAAAACAATTGAACTTCCCAAATCCCAAAAAACCATGAGCCTCCTATATGTTTGAAAATCATGACATCACTTTTTTAAAAAATTGTGTATGACACCTGCTAGGTGTAAAATACTAATCGTACCTTTGTCATATGGACCTGGCTTTCCTAATTTGTCTGTCATTAATCTCTAACATGCATCTTTTGCTCCAACTGAACGAAATTACAAGCTGTCCATGACTTATCTTAAGGTTCCCCACCTTCACCCATTGATTATACTGTTCTCTAAAAGTGGGATATGCCCTCCTATAGACGCTCTCCTTCATTCACCCTCTAAAACTCATCTGACATAACTTTTTCATGAACAATGTCAAAGTCCTCCATTTGGTAATGCCCTCTTGACCTCCTGACCTCCACACATAGATCTAGAGGCCAGAGAATTTATTAGTGTCTCTTTTCAGGATCATCCATCATCTTTTGCCTTATATAATTATTTGTATATTTATGCTATGTATTCCACAGAATCATCAACATCTTAGGGGCAGGAACTGTGTTTCTCCCATCTTCGTGCCTTCTACAGTGCCTTGAATAATATCACACCCAGAAAAGGTACTCAACAGAGAAATACAACATAATGAACTATTTTAGAAAAATAAAACATTTGAAGAGTATAATACAATGAAGAGTATACTATAATGAATAGTATAACGTAATGAAATGTGCTGAGAAATGACATATCTTAAAGAACCACAGAGAAAAGAAAACACCCAAAGTGCTCCAGGCCTGGGATATGAGTACACTGAGAAGCACCCAGGTCAAGTCTAAGAGAGATGCTGAGGCCTGAGAAACTGGTTTTAACATCAATGCTCCCCCCCACCCCCTCCCCCCATTCTGCTCAATTCCTATTCACTTGGATTCTGGAGAGGCTTATGTGGCTGAACAGGGGAACCATTTTCAAGGGAAGAGCTAAAGTTCCACAAGGAACAGTGTTGGTGATGCCATTTAGTGGGGTGTGGACCATTGGAAAGGAATAGTGGACAGACTGGAGAAGGGCTGTGAAATCACATCATACAAAGTGAGAACAGGGGGATGGGAGTGTTGGCCTGTGAGAGAAGTGCTGAGGAGACCAGGGTCACCTCATGTGCAGCAGGAGACAGACAAGGTTTTTGTGACCTACTGGGATAAAATAACCTGGATGAAGCTCCAAGAAGACAGATTTCTGTTTGGTGCACACGAAGAACTTGTTTTTGATTATTTGGTCTGCCCAAAGATGGAGTAGCTGCCTCACAAGCAGGGATGTTGGTCTGAGAAGAGGTCAGATTATACCACCGTTAGGACGTATTCTAAACTTAACATTCAATAAATCCATGAAGTCTCCAGGAAACCTCCTTGTGTTGGTGGTACACAAGACTCATTTTATAGCAAACAGGGTCAATAATTTTACAGAATTGAATTTTATGGTAAATTTATTGTAAAATGTCAAAAGCAGTTCATTACAATAAATACCTCCTTTGATGGGATGTCTCCCTCCAGCTACCATCATTTCCCCTACTCTCTTGTATTGAAAAACTCTTCCAAGGAAATTCTAATACATCCACCTCCACGTCTTACTCCTTGATGTCTCCTGAGCCTACTCTTATCAGACTTTCATCTTCATCATTTCATTGAAAACACTATTGTCAATGCCATGGCTCTGACTTACCGAATCCCAAGCTTAATTCTCAGGTCCCATATTACATGACCTTTCAGCACACTGGTATTGTAGTTATGTTCTCATTCTTGAACCTCTGTTCACTTGGATTATAAATCATCTTCTTATCCTGTTTTTTGTTTTTCTCTTACCCTTCTTTTTAGTCTCCCTCAGTGTCTCTTCTCCTTTTGCTGAACCACAAATATTGGGGAGCATCAAGTGAGCAAGGATCACTTGCTTCTCTACAGACAATCTTCCTTCAGGAGATCTCATCTAGATAAATGTCATCTATTTGCTCTTGAATCACAAACATTGATTCCCAGTCTTGAATTCTCCGCCGAGCTCCAGCCTATTTGATAAAACCACTTTCTCAACATCTTCTAGCTAGATGTCTCATAACATCTTAACATGAACAATTCTAAAGCCCATCACTTGATTCTACACCTCATCCTCTAAGTCCCAGACATATTGGCCAAATCTGTTCTACAGAGTGATATGCTTGCTGTTCTCGTGGCCTGGAATAGCCTCCCACATTTCAAGGCTCCATCCTTCTTGGGTAGGCTCTGACCAGTGTGAACTCTTCACATGTCTTCGTTGACAAACCTATCTCAGGAGCATTTTAGAAGTTTATTAAATGGTTAGGAAATGAGTAAATGAGCAATCACTGATCATTTTTTATCATAATAGTTGAAAACACTGCCACAAGCTATTCTGACTGCCTTGCCAGAAACTATATATTCTTGCCTGAATTTGGAAACACTGGAACAAAAATCTGTTAACGGAGCTGTTGTAGGAAAATGTACTTGGTTCTACATCTGCCCCTAGTGGGAACTCTGGAAACTTTATAAAGGGGGTGTGATGGTAGCAGCTAACCCAGAGTTCACACTTTACAAAGCATATAACTTCAAGGCCACAGTTGTCTCACCTATTAGATGCCGCTGTTGGGTCCCTGACCTCTAACCTCTCAGTCAATTCTAAAATTCTATACTTTTATTCTTCAAATATCCTATATATCTTGAGTAATAATTGAGGACTTGTATATAGGAATAAGATGAGAAGGTGAGCTGGCTGCTCTAATCAAGGTCATCACAGCGGAGAATTGAGGATGATCCAACAGTCTTCTTCACTGTCCATTGTGCTTCTCTCCCAAAAGGGTGTAACTGGAGCAGAAGATAATAAAAAAAAAGTTCCCCTCTGCTCTGTGTTTCTTGGTTGGAACTTCCTTAGAGAAGAATTATTTGTCAATATATACCTAAATATCAGCTTTCCATAATGAAATATTTTAAAACTATTTCCTCATTTAAAAAATGTTACAATTATAGTTTTAACTTAATTCTCCTTTAATTAGTCTTATTTCTTTAAGCCTTCCACTACATACAGTGATTAGAAGTGTTCGTTGTTTAGTTAATGCTCAAGGTGTTACATATAAGCATAGTGAAACAGAGGGTACAGGAAGCATGCTTTCCATAGTTTCACTTACATCATCTTAAAAATTAATTGAAAAGACACCTTCTTTCCTATTATTTTCCCTACCTGTTGAATTTGATAGCCTTAAGTAAATTTGGCATTATAGACAGTCTAACTTACCAGAGTACTGGTTTATTTCATAAAGGACTGCTTCTCTCTTAAGGCACAAACTAAAACTGTCCGATCTCTATGCCATACAGGGGTGGGCAAAAGTAGGTTAATAATAATAAATAAATACAATAATAAATACATAATAATACAAGAATAAACTCTGTGTTTCGTGTACTCACAACGGTAAACTTGCTTTTGCCCACCCCTGTATGGAAGCACTCATTTTCCAAGGAAAATGTGGATGTCAAGTTGATCGATCAAGTTCAATAAAACTACTCTTAACATCTTTAAATCTTCAGAGACATGGATGATTTTTCTTAAATTGAATGTGAAATGATGGGTTTCGTTTTCATACACTGCTCTAGGGGCTCCAGATATTTTAGACAACCAACATTAGACATTTGAGATTTGAACAGCATGATGTTATCCTATGAAGCATGTGTAGGCAAATTTATCTTTAAACAGCAAAGAGACATGCATCTGACAGTAACTAAAACTCCCTACCGCATTTTCCTCTTTGCCTCAGACCTTCTACCTTATGAAAGTTATATGGTTGAGTAAATGCAAGATAAATAACTGTTGATTGGGTTTATTAGTAGCCCAAATACCTGTTGTTCTCGGAATGAGTGAGCATAAACTCCAGAGACCATGGTGACTATTACCCAATTGGATAATGCATTTCTAATGATAAACTAGCTACCTGTGAGGAATTTTTCTTTTGTTGTAACTATTATGAATATACTCACAATGAAAAAAAAATCAAAATACATGCTTGATATGTAGTATACATTATAGTCAAACAGCAAGTGTTTCTCCTTTAGAAACTCCCTTCTTCTCTCATAGTCCCCTTGGTAACCATGGTATTGAGTATCATTTATATTTTATATGACAATGATTCTTTTATATGTACATTTTTCTCCTTTATTTCTGACATTAGGAATTGATCCATATACTCCTTCTAATTTAACAGCAGAATCACTGAGTAACAAATGCACTGCCCTTTTATTATATCTAAATAACGTAACAGAGGGGAACTATTTCCTGGGGCTTAGGAAGGAAAATGCTTAAGCTTGGAACTTTAGAGTCAGGAACTGAATATACACATTAAAATATAAAAACCGTTCTTCTTTAAATAATTCAATTACTTAAATAATATTGGTCAATTTTTCACAAACTCAATGGTCTGTTAGCAGTATCTCCTTAAAATACATATGGTTTCAGCTTCAGGATTTTTAAAATAACAAGGTCTACTCTTGGTAAAGAAAGCTTACCATTTGTAGAGCACATGAAAAGGCAACGTGGCAATCACTCATCACTATTGCAAGCCAACAATGGTTTCTAAGAGTCTGAGTAAATCTGCTCTTCTTACGCAGAAAGAGAATCAGGTAGACTGAGCGTCAGTAATATGTACATATACATTCAATATTTGGTCTGTTTTGGACAGATGATACACTGACCAACAGGAGCATTTTATAACACAATAAGCATTATTGTTTTTCATCTAGCTGGTCTCTATTAACCCAGATGTTTTGCTGCTGTTCAGCTGTGTCACGGAGAAGAGCAGAATAATTAGGAATTTCAAATGATGTCATTCTTTTTTTTAAAGAGATCAGAGGGCTCTTATGTGTTTTTCATAATAGTCAAAAAATAACGTGAGTGCAAACATAGGGATGTGATTTTCAACCTTCATATGGGATTTATAAATAGGCAACACAGTTCAGGAAAGTTTACCATTTATTTAATAATTTCAACAGTAAAAATTCACAGGAAAGAAAAACCATTATTCTGAATTTATTTAAAGCACTAAGCCCAAGCCCTTGTGAGTCTCTCAAATTGTCATAAATTCTAGACTGAAGAACCCAGTGGCTCATAAATAACTACAAGCCTGCCAAAGAAAACATCATTGTGGGTTGTACTCCTAAGTGCTTGAAATACAGAGGAAGATGTTTTAACTCTATTTGGATCTTCTTATCTGATGGCATTAGGTTATCACACAACCACAGGTTTTCCAGGACTCCTCCCACTTCCTTCTCTTGACATGCTGAGCAATCCTGCATAGGTGACACTTTCAGATGAAAGAGCTAAAAACAACCTTTGGTTCCTAAAGGAATAAGTCATGCGGATTTTAATTGAACTGAATATAAAGTGATGGACCTTATTTAAATGCGCTACTCTGGGAGGCTGTAGACATTTTAATAAACCAGCAGACATTTGAGTTTTCATCAACATGTTTTCCCATTAGGCATATGGAAGTAAATTTATTTTTAAACATTAGGTTGACATGCATCATGCATCTTGAAATTAGTGTTTGGACAATATCTACCATGGCCAGATACATCAGTGTTTTTCTCTTAATTTGCAAATAAAAATGAATAAACTGCAAAAAGTTGCATGAAACATGATTAATTTCTTTGGTAGGAATCCCAAACGATCAATTATAAAACTGGTCATTTATATAACTAAATTTCTACTGCTTGTCTATGGTAAAAATTAAAATCCACCGGTCAGGTTCACTTCCGTCAAGTGTATTCAGAGATATTATTTTGTTTACACTGCTATGTCATCTTCTGTGTGCTTATGTTAAAAAAAGCAATGGCAAGCGTTAAATTGTGTATCTGTCCTGTAGCATAGAAGATCACACACAAGCACTCTAATCAGGTACCACTGGTAAACAGATGAGTATTAAATACATGAAATGATATCTCACAGGTAAGAAGTGGAAGACAAGGTAAGTGGAGACACAAGAACTACTTGGGTGATGAAGAGTACTAGTTGGGTCAAACCCCAAAATAATATGGGACTTGAAGAGAATCAGTAATTTATTTGAAATGTCTTTCTTTAAGTAGCAGCAAAAGCCAGCAAAACCCATTAATATAAGCTAGGACTGACCAATACATTAAATGTAATAGCATGTGACAAGCCCTGAAACTTCACATATAGTAACAAAATGAACAGTTTAACAATAAAAGAATAGATTTGGTTTGGCAAAAAATACCTTAAAAGAGGAAACAAGACAAGACAACAGATGGTGAGGCTACAAGGAACAGCTGCCACTATTTAGGTAAGAAGGAACTGATGGTTCAAACAAATGTCACCTTGCATAGCTTTCTTTCAGACATAGGAGTATGAAATGCACCATCTACGCAATAATTTTTAGTTAAATGGCTAGTAAATGGTGATAATTATGGTTAAAAAAAGTTTCTCAATAAAAACAATAACAAATAAACAAAAAGTTCTTTTGTGTCTCCTTTATCTTATATGGAGAATTAGATGCAGAATTTTAGGCCAAGTCATGACCAGGTAGAAGCTATGGTAACTTATCTCCCCTATAGTAGAGGCATTTGTTTGCTGGCAGATAATTCAAAAAAGAAACAAATGCATCTGTTGAAAATCTGCCACTATATTTTTCTTCTAAGTAACAACAGTCTTTTAGCTCCATCTCCTATGATCAGTTTTCTCTTTCTTCTTGGCTTTGCCCTCAAGCAATCTGAATTCTCCTTGACGTTCAGCAAAACTGAGAGATGGGAGGGAGTTGGAATCACTGGAGGAGAGTTTTCCTCTAGATGGTTCTTTATTTCATAAAGAAAAACTTGTAATCTGTGTAGTTCTCAGAAATTCTGAATATGAATTTATGCACTGTGAAATTAAAAAGCCCTCCCTTAAATATAGCCATGGTAAAAATGGTATTTCAATAAAGATCTAAATGCCCAGTAAGGGTATGAATAAATAGCTTTTCTCTCTTCTTGATGGAAACTATGCTATAATTCTTCTCATGCATTTATACTGTCTTACAGTTTCAAGCTCACAGTAAGATAATTTGGGAAGATCATCTTCCAAATCTAAGAAGACACCAAAGAGAACTTGGAAATGAGAATGACATTGTTGGTCTGAGGTGGTTCGAGGTAGTCTAGGGTGTGGAAGCCTGGTGCATGCAATTGAATACAGGGTATATTCAAATGATTTACATCAAGCTAGGGAGCACCCATTTATACAAAAAACAGGAAAGTTGGTAAAAGTTGGTAGAAGTTCAGGGAGTTAAATGCCTAAATATATGAAAAGGACAAGCATTTGCTGTCATCTAGAGACAGTATTTATGGATGATGATGCCACTTGTCAAGACTATGAACAATAGTACACCTAGCTAGGCACAGAGTTAACGGAAGAAACTGGGTATTCATCCTTAACCATGAGCTAATCAATACATTTTAGACAAACCAAAAAAGAGGGAGAAATAGGTTGAGGTTGGCTTCCCACTACCAATGCATGGAGACCTCTAGTAGGGGCACCTGAAGTAAGTGGAGGGCAACTGCCTAAGCCCCACGACAAAACTACAGCAAGATAAGGATGTAAATCCTTTCCTTTCCAGAAGGACAAAGGTTCCAGGGAGGATATAGCACTGCTGAATGACTACAAGAGCAAAAATGAAGTTCAGGCCATGGGTAGAGGGGCACCTTGGATACCCACAGAAATGATTACAACTCATGAAATGATTTGAGAGTCAGTAGACTTAGTAATAATTCCAGCAGGAATGGAATTTAAACAGCACTGAGAGAAGTGGTTCACATGATAAGATCTAAGCATTAGGCAATGTGAAAATATCTAAAAGATGAGTGAGGGGTATCTGTTCCTTACTGAGCCCATACTGACCCTGGTATAATCAGTCACATGCTGTGTGGAAAAAGCTACACATGCTTTGGAAATTCATCTGTTGGGTTCACCAGCCACTTTTAGTTGGTCTACCCAGATGCGCCTTGGCTTGGATTGTCTTGCTCCTTGATTCCCACCCAGTGCTATGCTCCTTTGATAGATGCTAAAGTCTGGCCCTCAACAGCTTAGAGATAAGAAGCTTAGTGGATCTTCCCCACTCTCCACTCCTCCACCTTCCCAATCCCTTCCACCCTCAGGGTGAGTGAAACAGATCTATCTGCACTAGGTGAAGAATGAAGGAAATGCTAATTAGTACTGTACTTTCCTCCAGCCTAAGTTACTCACTTCCTCATTTAAAAACAGACAGTGTCTGGTTGTATGTATTTTATTTTCAATCCTTTCTGGAACAAGGAGGCTATAAATAAAGATTTCTCATAATCTGAAACCAGACTCAAAGCTGCTTTACTTTTTTGTTAATACCTGTCAAGTTTTACGTAGTTACTATTCAGAGAGAGAAGTATGGGAGGAATAGAGGGAGGGAGAGAGAGACTGAGTCCTACTATAAGAGCTAACTCAGTGGGAGAGGCACCCCCTTTGTGGCCATAAACCATGAGCTGAGGAACAAACTGGGAGTAAATATGACACAGGTCAGACTGAAGAACAGCAGCAGGGGCTGGTCAGGGAAGAGGAGCTGTCTATTTTAGACTAGAGTAACTACTGTGCAGGTGAAATAATCATTGCCAGGAACATGAGGCAAGACTTTAGCATCTTGACCCTTATTATTTTCATGACTTCTCACAGCTTCTCACTCCCACTCACTGCATAAAAATGAGAGCTGAGACAGCTGTCTGGGTGAGTCAACGAAATGGAAAATAAAATTCAATTGCCTTGTATTACATTGGAGTTAGAGATATTTTTTGGCTTGCCTCCCTGATCTCAATGTTATATTCTGCAATCTAAAGACTAAATTCAGCTTTATTATAACACAGGTGGTGTTATTTTATTATTTAAAAAAAAATTTTTTTTCCCTTTTTGATTTTAGAGAGGAAGGGAGAGGGAGAGAGAGATAGAAACACTGATGAGAGAGAACATCGATTGGCCACCTCCTGCATTCCCCGACTGGGGATCGGGCCCACAACCTGGGCACGTGCCCTGACCGGGAATCGAACTGGCGACCTCTTGGTACATGGGTTGACGCTCAACCACTGAGCCACACCAGCACAGGTGGTGTTATTTTAAATGAAATGCTACTGATGACTCTGCCTTTAGCTTCATGGGAATCAGCCTGATCAAAAGAAGGAGGCTTGGGCTCCTGACATAAATCTCCATTCCGAAGTTCCCTTTCAAGTCAAATGTGGATGCTGGGAGAGCTACTCTCTTTCCGGGTTAGCTAGTTTAATCATACGTGAAGAAAAGTGTGGCAACTTCCTTCGAAAATATTCCATAGCAGAGAGAGATAAAAACATACTAACTTGGAAAGATATCCACCAAAATAATCTATCTATCTATCTATCTATCTATCTATCTATCTATCCATCCATCCATCCATTCCATCTATTTAGGTAGTGGTATTGGAGACATTATCACTTTGTATAATTTTCTACGTTGCTTGAACTTTAAGACATATATTATTTAGATACTAATCTGGAAAAATTAAGCTATTTAAATTTGGGGAAAAATTTAGAAACATATATAAATTTTTGTTTAATCTCACTGATAGAATGCTAAAAATAATCCCTATAGTTTGGAAGATTATTTTTTCTTAAAGTACAGAAAGCTCCCCAGCTGGGTTGCTCAGTTGGTAGGAATGTCGTCTCTTACACCAAAAAGGCTGCGGGTTCGATTCCTAGTCAGGGCACATGCCTAGGTTTTGGGTTTGATTCCAGGTCGGGGCGCATATGGGAGGCAACCAATCGATGTTTCTCTCACACATCGATGTCTCTCTCTCTCTCTCTCTCTCCCCCTTCCTCTCTCTCTAAAAGTCAACAAACATATCCTCAGATGAGAATTAAAAAAATAAAACCATAAAAATAAAGTACAGAAAGCTTATTCATTTTCCACTTGAACCTACTTCTTTTTGCGAATCTGGCTAAAAAAGCAATGCTACAATCTCTACATTTTCTAGACATCACATTTTCTATGTTAAATTATTAAACAGATAACTAGCAATGAAGAAAGCAAGCAATGGACTCATGTTTCCTCTCAAACCAGACACAAAAGCTACTTGGGACTTCAAAGCACCAATTGCCCTTGAAATGTGAAGGGAGTGACTAATGATCTGCACCAATAATCTGATCCCATTAGAAGCTATTTTGGATAACAGGAAATTGTTTTCTTGATCAAACATATAAAAGCTCACATTAACATGTAGCTGATTACAAGCAACTTTGCCAAGAAGAAATGCATACAGCGCTTCAGCCCTGTGGCATGCATCTAAGGCTGGCTCAACATTGCCCTCATAAAACTCTATTTTTGAGGCATTCATAACTGAGCCAATTAAAACCAATTATTGGTTGAGGCTACACATAGCTTTCTGGGCAGAAAGCCTCTTTTTATAGTTTGGAACATAGAAACGATTTTAAAGACAACTTTATAGTTGCGATTAAGGGTTGGAGCTTTTACTAACTTAAAAAGGTTTTTTTTAATAAAATATATAATTATTCTTGGAGTTCCATATGTTCATTAGAGTAATGCTTGGTTTTAAATAAAATAAGCAGAGTATGCTATTCCACTAGTCCATACCTTTCCCAAACTAAAGTTAAAAGATGAAGTTCAGAAAAGCAGCAATTAACAATTACTATTCCTAGATGTCATAGACATGGAACAAGAGCCAACTTTCCCTAGTATAACGACAAATGGGTAACATTACAACTCTGTGGCATAAATACACCATGGACGCACTGTGGAGAAGGAAATGAGCATCCCTCAACCCTCCATCTTCACAGTCTGTGGCTTGGCAGTGCTTAGAGAGGAGCCACGGTTTGCTGTCTAGCACCCAAGGGCCCATCTGGAGCGTGGCAAGATGCGGAGCTCACTGGCAATTCTGTCAGAATGTGGCCTAGTTCCTAAAACCCGGCCTGAGAACGAATGTGAGGAAGGGCCTATACCCAAGCCAGAGCACAGGCACAGCAGTCGCCAGGGAGGCTCCTGGGCTGCCCGTTGTTGGCCCAGGAGGAATCTCAACCAGCTTCCAGAGCATCTTCTGTCCCCTGTCCCGAGCGAGTCATTGCAAAATTCTTCCATCATGGTTCCAACTTGGTCACTAGCTTTGAAGCCCCTGAAGGGCCAGGACACGAAGGTCAGTTTCAGAGTTAGCTCCTTTATGTTTAACACACTTATCTGGAGCATAGGAGGTGTTCAATTTATATTTGTTGTAGAAATGGAACATGTGCTGAATTGCCCCCCATTACCGCATTTCACAAACAAAAGATCACACAAATGCAAAGAAACGAATCATTTGTATGGCAAAGTTTCCAGGAGAGAAAGAGTGCTTGAGAACAGCATTATATTTTAAGCTATAGCCTAATGGTTACTATTTGCTAGTTCAAGTGACTACAGCAAGTTAGCAATATCCATAGAGAAAATTTTGCAACACTATTGAAGCAGTTAAAATGTGAAGTGATGAGCTAGATCTCTCTCTTATCTTTATATCTCTGTCTCGCTTCCAAAGCACACTGTGAAGAAGGTAAATTTATAAATTTAATATGCATTCAGCAAATATTCAGTGAAGAGTTATTTATTTTGCTAAGTTGAAAAAGACATTGGCGCCCAGCTGGTGTGCTCCGTGGTTAGCGTCGACCAATGCACCAGGAGGTCACCGGTTCGATTCTCGGTCAGGGCACATGCCCAGGTTGTGGGCCCGATCCCCAGTGGGGGCATGCAGGAGGCAGCCAATCAATGTTCTCTCTCCTCGATGTTTCTATCTCTCTCTCCCTCTCCTTTCCTCTCTCTAAAATCAATAAAGAAAAGAAAAAATAATTTTAAAGAAAAAGATATTGGCTATGCCCTCAACAGCTCCAATTATTTGTAATAAGTTCCTTAATTACAGATGAATGCAAAGTGCATAATTTCATATGCACTGAGCACACACTAAATAGCAAGCTTGCTTTTCAACTCAGAACAGAGTGAAGAAGGAAATGCTTATTAATGAGCCATATAATTTTACCATGAGGAGCAAATTCCATAAAATTTCATAATTCTGAAGAGAATCAGATAATCTAAGTTTCAGTTATTTTGCCTTAACTAAATGCATGACTTTATATAGGTCATTTAACCTTGATTACTCATTTGAAAAATCAGAGTTAGGCAAGTTGATAGTTTAAGATTTTTCCCTCATCCCTGGCTGGTTTGGCTCAGTGGTTAAAGCATTGGCCCATGGACCACAGAGACCCAGGTTTGGTTCCTGCTAAGGGCACATACCTCGGTTGCAGTTTGTCCCCGGCCCTGGTTGGGGTCATGTGGGTGGCAACCACTCCATGTGTCTCTCTCACATCAATGTTTCTCTCTCTCTCTTCCTCCCTCTCTCCCTCCTCCTCTATCTGAAGATAAATGCAAAAATGTCCTCAGGTAAGGATAAAAAAAAAAAAGATTTTTCCCTCAAAACTTATGGGATTCTCTAGTCTTTCAAGACATTTACATTTCAATCATATGTCACCCAGAAAATCTAAAAAATGCCAAAGTTGGATTTTTAATATAACTAGCTAGCTTCCAAATATTTACAGATATTTTGTGAAGTTGCGTGTGACCATTGCTATCATCATATTAAACTTGTAAAAATATCTTTAAGGCTCAATATCATGAACCTACTGTTTTTAAAAGTACAGTATATCTAAAGAAGAAAATACACAAAACTTTAAAATATATCAGAAATAACATTCCTTCATTGTCTGTCTGATTATTATTTTAGTGGTGACAGTTATTATTTTGAAAATGAGCTATTTTATCACAAAGGTAAGACACATGTATTTTGTAGAAAACAGATATTATGAAACCAAACAGAAAGTGTCAAAGAGTGCTACTTGTATACACATTTTTCCAGTGTGATTTAAACATGTTTTATATTAATTTATTAAATGTACTCATTATACATAGGTGTCTACCTACTATAAGCATGTAAATTAAAAACTATCAACATTTGAATGCAAAATGACCTCAGAATATCTGTTTCTTACTGCATGAGACCCAGAAAGAATCTGACTGTATGAGACCCAGTGGCCATGAATTCCTTTTCGTGATAAGTGATTTTGAACCCAAAGAGATGAGGTGGTATGTGATGGGAAAACTCCCAGGACCCCAGTGTGCTGAACTCAGAGCAGTTGACTAATAGCTTCCAGTGCTCACGGCCTAGCTTAGTGCTCTGGTCAAGGGAGGATTGAGATGAGGATGACAGAGACCCCCCCTCTTGCTTGTCGTTTATACAATATTGATTCCAGGTGCAATTTTGAAATAGCTATGGGCTCTCTTAGATGTTTTACTTCTTCTCCTCTTCATCCTTTCCTACCTCTTTATTTCTCTTTTGTGATGGCCCTAAAATCCTCAGGGTCCCGAGTCTCACCTCCTGCCAGTGCTGGCTTTTCAACTCAGAACAGAACTGGAAGTGGATGACTTGAGCATTGCATATGGCTCTGCGCTCAGATGGGCCCCATACATAGCTTAATGTGCTGCTGCATGTCAATTATTCTTTAAAAAAAATTTTTTTTTTTCTCTATTGATTTTAGAGAGGGAGGAAAGGAGAGGAAGAGAGAGATAGAAACATTGATGACAGAGAACATTGACAGGTCGCCTCGTGCATGCCCCCCACTGGAGATTTGGCCCACGACCTGGGCATGTGCCCTGATCAGGAATCGAACTGGCAATCTCTTGGTGCATGGGTTGATGCTGAACCACCGAGTCACACCAGCTGGGCATGTTAATTATTATTTTTTTTAAATCTTCACCTGAGGATATTTTTACATTTATCTTCAGACAGAGTGGGCGGTAGGGAGAGAGAGAGAGAGAGAAACATCGATGTGAGAGAAACACATCAATTGGTTGCCACCCACACGACCCCAACTGGGGCCAGGGAAGAACTACAACCAAGGTACGTGCCCTTGGCCGGAATCGAACCCGGGACTCTTTGGTCTGCAGGCCAACGCTCTAACCGCTGAGCCAAACCGGCCAGGGCATGTTAATTATTCTTGATAATTCTTAAATAAGGGGTCTATATTTTCATTTTGTGGTTGGCCTTGAAAATTATGTAGCCAATCTTGCCTCCTATCCATAATTATCTAGAGATCATTAGTGAATACACAAAAGAATAACCTTGAAGGAATATGCACTAATGTATGAATATCGAGTTACCCCTCAATTCTCTCAGAGATTGTAGTTCCTCAAATATCTATCTACTTATGACCTTGGCTTTTCACTTCGTCGCTCTAGAACTTTATTTCATCTGCAAGATAAGACATTAAATTATGAACAATAAGTCCCCTTGCAATCTAAACAAACATACCAACCTATGTAAAACTAGGGACCTGGGCTTTTAAGAGTAAGGTGTTTTTAACTCAGGCAGAGTAAAAGATTACACAAAAATAATTTAGACCATTAAGTGGTCCTCTACCCTAGTCAATTTACTTAATTACAACTGCATGTTTTTGTGAAAATTTATTCATCAAACTTATATTTACCCATCATCATATCTATCACCCAGTTTATAAAATCTCCGGTAATTATCACATCACTCCAGTAGACTACAGCCCCAGGAGGATAGCAACTCTGTATATCAATCATGTTTATGTCTGTAGTCAGAGGACTTGGACAGAGATGCACAGAAAATATTTGTTAAATGTAAGTACACAACTGAATGAACGGAGTACCTACTACACGTCAGGTTTTTGTTCAGTCAGTACTGGATGTCCAAAGTTGGATAAGACAAGACCTCTAACCTCAAGATTGTAATATTCTAATGGACACATAGAAAAAGAAACAAACCATTATAGACAGATGTAATTACTACTTTAATAGAAGCATGTTGAAATAGAGTGCAAAGGAGGGACCCTTTCACCTTGGCTGCTGGCGCTGGGAAAGGCTTCCCAGAGAACACAATGTTTGATTCCAGTCTCGGAGCCTGAGTAGAAGCCCAGGTAAATAAAACAGAGAAAGAACAGGGGTGGGGCTGAGGGGAAAGAACATGCAAAGTCTTGGAAGTGAGATCACAGTTAGATTAAGGGGAACTAAAAGTACTTCAGGGGTAATCTGTGAAGGGTGATTAGGAAGGAAGACTAATAGTGAGATAATAAAATCCATTTTGCATAATGAGTTTATCTTGAAGGTTAGGATGAGTCGTTGTAACAGGAAAAGAGACAGAGTGGGAGTTGTATTTTGAAAGATCTCTCATTACAATATTGATAATTATCACTAAGGATCATTTCAACTCCCAGGTTTCTGGGTAAAAGTTCCATAATTTTTTGTTCAATATTGAAGCATAAATACATCAACCATAATTGGGTAAAAATAATCTGTGGGAACCCTCAGAAAAGTAAAGAAGCTGAAAACAGAGGCTATGAATATGTAATTAGTCTATTTCTTGGCAAAATGAACTAATGGCTCATGAAATAGTAAGTACATCAACAACAAAAAATTCCCCACGATAAGTCTCGGGAATCACAAAGTTCTTCCCAAATCAGTAAACAAGTCAGCAGTATAAGAAAGAAAAAAACTGATAAAAGGGATTCAAAGTGCCACGTGAACAATGTTGGTGACACGTGAGGGGAAAGGAAGCAAAAGAATAGAGGACAATTGTGCAATTCATGGTAAATATATTTTTTTAAACGTGGGTGGAGACCAGTGTTTACTAAACATGGAAGATTAATATCAGTAGAGGAAGGAATTCTTTGTTTTTAATCCAAGAGGTCATTGTGAACAATGGGGGAAAAAAGAACGTAAGTTACCATAGAAACCATTTTAAAAATACTGAAGCCAACTTCACGACATCCAAGGAATTCAAAATCTTATATAAATCATTTGACTCTGACCCTGTTTGAGGCAGTAGTCAATTTCTTTTTCTCCCAGATATTTGCATTCATTTATTTGAGTAGATACAAACAGAAATTATAAATTTGCCTATCCTTAGCATTATGGCAAAGCTGCATATATTCCTACATGATAACTTCTCAACTATGTAAACAAGAGCGTGATGAACTGAATACCTATGATTAATAAGTGCTTAATTAAATTACAGAGTATCATACAAAAATCAGGAACTATGTATTTAGGTGTGAATGCCACAAAAAAGATGTGTCAATATTCTCATCAGCCCCAATTAGAAAGAAAATAAAAGAGAAAAATAATAACCTGGGATGTGAATTGGTTTTCTAAGGTTCTTAAGATATATGAGGGATTCATCACATGAAATTTAAAGTCTCGTATTTTTTTTCCCATTTCAAGTATCTATTACACTAAATTACACATTAATGGAACTCTGCAGTTCATGGGCACTTGTGTGGGCTTCACCCCTCTTTCAGAGGCTAACCCAAGGCCCCAGGTCTGATCCAACACAGGCAGGGTTAAATAGCTACCAGCCCAGTGAAAGACTTTCGTAAATGCAAATGTAGTTTTCCAGTTACAGTGCTTTTGAGAAGGGTCCAATCTTAGTCTTGATGGAGAGAAAATCCCAGAGTCCTCACAACATTTCAGCTATCCAAACACCAGTAATGTCAGACTTCTCATTTTCTTTTCTAGAAACTGTGTCCCGGAGAAACTATTTCAACAAAGACCAAAGCAATGAAAACAGATGACACTGACTCCATGAAGGTTTTCTCCAAAACACGAGAGAAAAGCTATTAGTTTTACTGTGTGAGAAGAATCTAAAAATAATGTCAAAGGGGTGCAAGTGAATATTTACGGGGAAGAGTGCACAAGAAAGGAAGGCGCTGAGGTGCAACAGTCACACTTAAGTGTCCAAAGCAACATCAATGGGGGCACCATTCTCATGGGGACCATTTGTTGGTTCACAGCGAGGGGCCCCACCTCCACAAGAATGGAGAACTGATTAGGGCCTGAGCGAGAGACCTTTTATCCTTAGGATACATTTTTGATTGGGCTCTTCAGAAAGTACAGAATTTTACTTAATAAATTCTTAAGATACTGCTCTTATCCAATTAACTTCCAAGGACCTGGAAACTCTTTACTGGCAATGCACAGGACTATCCTTTTATTCTTCCAAAAGTGATCTTGAACTATATGCACATGTACTTGCACCTACTCAGGCCTGCGATTCATATATAAAGACACAGATTTTATATACTATAAACCTTTAGAAACATGACCACATGAAGAACATTGGCATTAACAACAGTTATCACTTCCTCCTTGAACTCTTTCTTCCCTTGGATTCCAGATCTTCCTTCCCTGTTCTTTATTTTTCCCACATAGCTGCAGCTTCTCAGTCCCAAATGTGGGACCCTCTTCATTTTTCCACCCCTAATGTTGGATGCTCTATTTCTCAAACCTCCTCTCTCCTCCATCTGTCCTTGTTCCCTGGTGGTGTCAATCAGCCTCACAGCTTTAAATACTCTCTGTGTGCTTGACTCCCAAATGTTTTCTCCAGCTGATCTCTACAGTTGTATAGACTCAACTACCTTCTCGGATGTTTGAATGTCTAAAACGTAAGATGTCCAAAAAAGTAAAAACCTCTTGATTTTCCTCCTCAAGCCTATTCCCAACAGTCTTTTGTCTTTGCTCATTTCAAAATGAAAAACGAGGACAGTTCTCGTTCCTCTCTCTCATACACCACATCCGATCCATCAGCAAACTATTTGTCTTTCCTTTAAACATATATCTAGATTTTTACCACTTCTATCCCAACCCACTATTTCAAATCTAGTCCAAGTCACTCTTCTCTCTCTTATCAAAAATATCTCTCTCTTGGTCTCCCTGTTTTCATCATTGAATATATGATATTAAATATATTCACTCAACAAATACTTATGAAGTATCCACATTATGAAATGTACTATGTTAGTCAATGTGTAGGGCACTGATATGAGTTTGACCCAATTTCTGCCATTCTATACTTGGAGTGGGTGGATTAGACACAGAGATGTAACATAATGCAAAGCAATATTAAATTGCGTAACAGAGCTACAGAGTGCCAAAGGAATGTAGACAGAGTAGAGAGAATTTCTGATTATATCTGTAAGAAAGCTTTCATTGAGGAGGCTTTGGAGATGAGCCTTGAGTTGGGCCTTGAAGATAAGTTGAGTTTTAGAAACAGCCAATAGAGCTCATTCCTGAGAGTGCTCCAGGAGGAGACAGAAGAGTCAGGGCATTGCAAGTCGTGTCCTTTGGCAGATATCTAGGGCTAGGTAGGGGAGTAAGAGCAGACACTAGACAATTAAGATGGAGTTAGAATAGGGAAGCCAGGCCAAGAAGCTGGACCTTTGATAGGGACATTAAGAATCAAGGAAGGTTTTCACCATGGAAGAAACACATTTATTTATTTAGTTAGTTATTTTAATTCTCACCCAAGGATATTTTTACATTTATCTTCAGACAGAGTGGAAGGGAGAGAAAGAGAGGGAAACATTGGGGCCGGGGACTAACCGCAACCGAGGTACATGCCCTTGGCTGGAATCGAACCTGGGACTCTTTGGTCTGCAGGCCAACGCTCTAACCGCTGAGCCAAACCGGCTAGGGCAGAAGAAACACATTTAAAGTACATATTAAAAGTAATTAACTGAGAGAAAATGTGTAGGAATTCTTTATGTTATATTTGTAAGCCTTAGACCCTCCTTCTTTGAAAGGCCTGCCACACACTGTATCAAGTGCAACAAGGTGCACCCACGCCCCTTATTAAATACATCTAACATAGGTGATTTTCGATTTGACTTGATTTACATTTTTAAATATATATATATATTTTTTTTTTTCTTTATTGATTTTAGAGAGAGAGGAAGGGAGAGGGAAAGATAGAAACATCGATGAGAAAGAACATGGATTGGTCGCTTCCTGCACATCCCCCACTGGGGATTTGGCCCACAACCTGGGCACGTGCCCTGACCCGGAATCGAACCGGTAACCTCTTGGTGCATGGGTCGATGCTCAACCACTGAGCCACACCGCCAGGCAGACTTGATTTACATTTGATTAATTGACATACTTTTAGCATTTGAAAATATTTGTTAATTTGAATTTAGCAGTTTTCTTTTTCTGTTTGCTAGCCAAAGTTTTTGCAGACCCTTGAAGATCTTGAAGGCCTCAGGCACTTTCTGCATACTGCAGGATGGATAGGAGGGTTCAGCAAACCGAGAGGCTTGGAGGATAGGGCATTGGACAAATGTAAGCTCTTTAATACATTAAAAAGGAATAGGAACATGTAACAGACCTCTAGGATTTAAAGCATTAGAGTTACAGAGACAATCACGCACCTGAGAGGCTAGCACAGTCACCCATTCAGGTAAGATGTGTCTTTAAAGTAATTTTATGGTCAAAAACTAATTTTGATTTTGAAAATTCAGGTAAAAAAACTTCAAAGAGGGCAAAATAGGATCCAATTTAACTGGTTTCTTCCTTTACTTGTACATGTCTTGACTAATTTTGTTTTCAATTCATCAAATATTCACTTAGCTACAATGTTCCAAAATAGCACATTGTTTTGTGCTGATAATTGTATTCTATTTAAATTTGAGATACAATCATACAACACTGTAGAAAGAGATTAAACCAAAAGGAGAATTTCAGCCCAAATGTAATAAATGGATTTTTGTCATTGTTTTGTTCTTATTTTTTTAATAAGAAGAGTCATTAAGTCAGAGTAATAAACTATAAAACTCAAGGCCCTATAAAAAATTAGAGTCTTCACAAGATGGCAAACCATTCATTTCCCATGCCTATTTAATGTTAAACTAAAAGAAAATTAAATTTTCATTATTTATTTTTGTTCATTCTATTTTTCAGTCAACTTTTTTGCCACTCTGAGGTTTTCTTTCACAGCGTAATGGATTTATAGGAAATATTATATTAAAACAAAAACATTTCAATTTTTTAGAAGGAAGCCATGATTACTTTTTACTGAACAGTTAGCAAATTTCATAGGTATGTCTCCAAGAGTGAATGTTTATCTTCTTTGGTCATTTTTTTCTCTTTGAATTTATTCACAAGTGTTAAAAATCAAAGTTTGACCTTTATAGTCAATTATTCTATTTTTTTATTGAATTGACTTCTATATAATACCTGAGCCTGCCCATTTGAATCTTCTCTGGAGTTTACCACTTGCTCTATAAGGCTACATTGATGTCCCTTGTCTTATAAGAGCCAATACTGACACGTTAATTTAAAAATCCTTAAAGTTTAGTGGGTTATCTTCAAATGAAAAAAAAGTATATGATAAAAGTCAGTGAACAAATTCTTTGTAAGCAAACATTATGTTAAAAGCACGATGAAAATGTACAAAGAGCCTTAAACTCTTGCTACTATTGTCAAGAAATTTATAATCTGAAGAGTTCAGACATTTATTTTTTTAGATGTGACTGTAAACTAAAGTGTCTCCATAAGCCACCTCTTAAATGGATCCCCTTAGCCTTTAAGAGCAGAAAATGTACTTACTAATTACGTGCATTTAAAATTTTAATACCCCTGTATTATACTTTTTATCCTGTATTTGCTTTTAAGGTTATATTTAAATTGATAAAAGTTACAGAAACAGTCATCATTCTTAAGATCAAATGAAACCCTGCACTGCAGTCTGTCTGCTCATCCATAATTCAGGATCCCAGCCTAAAACATTAGGCTCAGACAAGCACAAATATTGGCAAAGGTGAAATATTTAATGGCTACAGTAGCAGCTAAATTATGTAGCAGTCTGTGTGTGCACTTTATTTTCTAGCACTAGAAATAAAAATTAAGAGCAGAAAAACAGCCAACTATTATGGTTGTAAACTAAATAAGCAAGAGAGTAAAGCCAAGTTGCCTTTATTCAAAGTTATGTGCTTTTTATTAGTTATACATGGGTCTGTCACGACTACAAAGTCTAAGAGGCGGGATGATCTATCCAGGCAAAGAAAAGGAGAGTCTAGAAGAAGGTTCTTATGGATTTGAACTTTGAAAATAGCAACTCGGGTTCTTTTTAAGTTAATAGGAAATTATTTTTCCTCTAATAAATTCCTCATGTGTCTTAATTATCTGGGTAATAATACCATTCCTCCATTTATAAGGGACGTGGTCACTAGTTTGGAGCCTCTAGCAGGCAAGCAGGGTTACTAAATACCCTTGACAGAAGCCAGGTCTCCTCTGTCTGGGGAGGTTGACTCTCGCTCGGGCTGAAAGCATCAGTAAACACAGTGAGAACTGAGAACAGGAGGAGACAGGTGCCTGTCAGCTGAACCAGCAGAATTAACCCAGCAGATCAATATGCTAACAGACATATCTGCAGATCTGCATCACTTCCAGCGGCTCATTTCGTGTCCACTGGCACATGTGGCAATAGGGACCTTACATTTTGTACCATTAATACTAGATATAATGAAGTCATTGATGCTCAAAGGTAATGATAACTATCTATGCTCAGAACTTTCATCTCTTCCTAAATTGTAAGGTGTCCTGTTCCAAATTTGTCAGGTACCCTTGTGACATGTTGTAATGTTTTCTTTAAGCAGAAAGGAAAAAAGATAATATGGCAAGTATAGTTACTTCACTATGTAATAAAATTACTACTTTTATACAGCACAGAATATTTAAGACCATTATCATTCCTCCCAAAATCTGAAAAATTTGCAACAAATTATTGGGCCTGTGCCTTCTCATACAATTTTTTTTTCATGGCTATTGAAATAGCTCACCATGTCACAGTATTTATAGTCTTCAAAGCATCTTTCATCTATTATCTCACTGAGCTTGACAACAATCCCCAGAGGGCTAGACAGGAGAACAGTCCACATTTTGCAAGTGGGACCCCTAAATGCATATGTTAAATAGGACATCCACTGTCACAGGTGAGGGATGGGGGTAGGGGGCTCCAATGCTTTCTCCCACTCCATACACCTCTCAAAAAAACCACTTATGTCTTCACCACAAAAAATACAAAATAAAACACTAAGAGCATTAGTACTCTTTTCTCTCCTCTTACCCCTAACCATTGCCTTAAAAGAATTGTCATTCAAACCAAAATAAGAATAAAGTGTCTGGCCTGGCCAGTTTGACTCAGCAGTTAAAGCTTTGGCCTGTGGACCAAAGGGTCATGGGTTCATTTCTGGTCAAGGTCACATACCTGGGTTGCAGGTTCCATCCCCCGCCCTGGTTGGGGCCATGCAGGAGGCAACCAATCAATGTGAGACACATCGATGTTTCTCTCTCTCTCTCTCTCCCTTCCTTCCTCCCTCCCTCCCTCCCCCCCACTCTCTCTGAAAATCAATGGAAAAATATCTTCCAATGAGGATGAACAAAAAATAAATAAAAGAATAAAGTGTCTGTAGAATCATAATCTGATTCTGAATTAAGTAATTTTTTCATATTTACTCTTCATAATTTCCCTTCAGTGTCAATCTCATCCAGAGAATTTCCATATTTAATAGACCCAAAGGAAAATCTGCTTTATTACCTAATTATCTTCCCCCCCAGTTTGTAAGGGACCTGCAGGTTTCCTTTCCATTATTTCAGAGATGAGGTCACTGAGGCACAAAATGCACAAAATGGTTCAGTAATTGGCACCCGGGGAAACAGCCAACACAGGCAGAGGAAAGGAACTCCAAGTCCCGTGTTCCGTCTACCCAAGCGGAGATGTGCAGCCTAAATGGAGATCCCTGGCACGGGGCAGACCCAGCCGGAGGTTTCTTCAGCCCATGGAGGAGCTCTATGCCGACATACTCAGCAGAGATCTCTTCTTTTATCTAGCCAGGTTGTTTCTGGCCTTTCAAGTGGGATGTTAGGACATAGTATGAAACAAGCACCACTGAGGCATCAGAAATGTGCCCAGGCAGACACAAATGAGCAGGCTCACGTGACTGCAGGAGATCCTAAGTGGCGGTGTCTGGTCGGGCGGAGAGACTCCCAGTTTCTCTCATCTCCTGATTTTCTAAAGCTGGGAGCATGTTCTGGGCCATAAATATCCAGATTTAAGCATTTGGTCTGTATTTGAAAGTCAGGTGTGCTTAACTGAAAATGAACGCTATGCACATCAAATCCATCGCAAGCAAGGGAAAGTGGGGGTTTGATAGAATAACATGATGCCACGGCGCCAAACCACACCGATCGCTTGCTGGAGAGTCTACAAAACCTGAAGGCCTAACGACAACATTATTTTTAAGCTCTCTTGACAAAACCAGGGCAAATCCCTGCTAATGTTGGATATGTTTATATCCTAAAAATATACATTTGAAGCCTGGGAGAGGTAGCATGGGGATTGTGGCAGAGAAGCAGTATTTTCTTATATCTACAGATAATGATGATTTTCATGGTTCAAGGAATATACATGTTTAAAGAAAATTATTAGGGATACATAATTAGGGATACATGTGTGAGCTGCCATAACATTTCACTGTTAATTCTCTTCCCCAAAGCAATTTGCTTTTAGGAAAGAGCACTGGTAAGGGACGGTTCCAGTCCACAGGCTGCCACTGACCACTGATCCCATCACGTCATTTCACCCCTTTGGGCCTCTTTGCCTCGTTTTGCTTAAAGATTTCCTATATTTCTAAGGGCTTTCTTGTTGGGAGAAGTAAGCCAGTGGTTTACTTATTTGACAATAGCATCTGGTTATTTCTTTACCACTGTCACGATAACCTTACCGGGGTACCGTCACAGTGCTGGACCGTCATCTGTTATTGAAGGAGAGTTTGCGATAACTCTGAATTCCCACCGGACACTGAATAACCACTAAGGTCACACTAATGCAGACACAAAACCAACATAAGAACTTTGTCTTTTTTTCTACATAAAGAAGACAGAATCTTAAAATAGCATCAACTAGTTTGAAGACACTGGGCTAAAAGACATTTTGCTATTCCTTGATACAGTTTCATAGAATTAAACAAACATGTAAGCAAATCGAAAGGCTCTGAGATAAATAAGTATTTAAAGCATGGTAAAAACAAACAAACAAAAGAAACAATGGACGTTTCTGTCCCTTACCTTTCTGCCTTTGCATGACGTTGGCAATGTCCCGAGGAGATCGAGTGGCCATCCTGGAGGCCGCCATGGTCCCTGCTGCAGCATGAAACCAAGAGCAGAGACTCTTCGCTCAAGTGCAGGATTACGCTGCTCTAGAAAACATGCTTGAACTTCACGAGGTCTATGGAGTCATAAAGCAATCCCAGGCGCCGTAGCAGTCTGTGCGGAGACAGCACTTCCAAAGATCAAACCACTTCTTTTTCTTCTTTTGTTTTAAGACTATCCTCTTCAATCAACTCAGGAACCTGCAAAACAAATAGAAAAGGTACAATGTATAAAAAAAATCTACACAGGTCACCACAGTGCTAAAATAAGAATTGTTTCTATTCCATTTGAATAGATGACTCATTACCAAGTGAAATGACGAATGTGAAAATACTTATAAAGTACTAGGCAAATACTAGGAATTTTTACCATAGTTGATAAAGCAAATACATACACAAGAAAGATACGACAGTTGGCAGCTAAAAGGAGAAATGTTCACTTTTATTTCATGGTTTCTATTTCAACTATAAACTTTCTCCACTGACCTTGAAAAGTGAAAGTACTTAAAACACTGAGCTTTCTTTCTCATTTCTCACAGGCTCTCTCACCTGTATGGTGTTAACCTGCTTTGCACAACAGATTTTGCTGTTTCCTTTGTACACTTTCCAGGAATGAGATAAAAATCTTATCTTCTAATAACAATTTGATGAATTAAAACATATGAATGTAAGACTATTTCATTCTACAAATTTGAGTTTCAAATATTCTGAGTTTAGAAGTCCAAATAGAGTTGATTTCGTGTTGTTTCTCTCCATACAGAAAGATTCTGAAGTAAGTTTTAAGTCTGGATTAGGGGTGGATTAAACAGACAAAACAATTTCCTTCTAACTTCTTCCTGAATTCTCTGCTTATCAAGTTTAATTCATAAATTCTTCACTGGGGGAGGGGAAAAGAGGTAGGAAAGTAGTTGCTGAAATCTTGACATTGAGACATGTACTTGGAACAAGGATTTCCTAACCCTAGGGTTAGCTGAAGATAAGGTCTTGCCACAAATAGAACAATTCATGATAGAAAGAAGAGGGGAGTGCAAAATGTACCCAGAGAAAGAAACTTAACCACGGGGCCAAGCGTCATGATGATGAAGGTGGAGAAGAGGAATGGGGTAGGGGGCCGGGGAGGATGATAAAAGCAAAACTGTAAAGAAAACACAGCACATGTATGTGCGACGGTCCACCTGCCACAAGGAAAAGAGAAAACAAGGGGAGTCTATGAGTGCTTTCAAAAATTGGATTATAAATTGAATGTATGCAAACAGTGTTTTTATGAAGGATTGGTTAAGTAGTCGCACGTAATTACAACTGATGTAAGATGTCATTATTAACACTAATATATAATGGTTTCTGGTTAGAATGCACAAATGCCAAACTGATGGTAATATCCTTTATAGATTACCATTTTGAAAAGGATGCAAAACATTGCACTGCTACTGCTCCGTATTAAAAAGTACTGAAAAGGTGTATAGAGTGTGTTGATCACTTAGCAAGTTAGGGGATGGGGTGGGTGCAGTGAATAGCATTAATTGGTAGAAAGGCAGAGGCAGACCTCTCTTGGCTACTTGAAAGGATTTACTAGGATTAGACTCAATACTTGGCAGCTTCTGGGCTGGAGGGGTGCTTCTCAGTGGGTGGCTCTCCAAGTGACTCTCAGAGGAGAAATAATTACTCATGGCTGGCCTGTCATGCATCAAGGCCTACAGCCGTGCTGTAACTGTGTGCCCATTCAAAGCCTTCTTCTCCTGGTGGAAAGACTGCACCTGCCCCATACAAAAGCTACCTTAATTTGAAAACAAACAGACAGTGAGAATTGTCTGAGGAATTTTTAAAGTGGCTCTTCTAAGTTGTCAGAAGGTTATACACTATACCTTTCTGAAATCTGTCTATCATCTATCTATCTATCTACATATATAGTGAGTAGGGATGAGGACAGGAATTCATTTTAATTCAGCTGCCCCACACCAAGCCATGCTCAGCACTGGAGTTCACAGATGCTTAAGAAATGGCCATTAGCATCACTCAAGAATTAAGGAATTAAAAGGGCTTCATTTAAGTCATTGCATCACAGATCACCATGTTTCTATCCTCTTCTTGTTCATTCACATTACACAGTAGATTAACACTGAAGTGTGTATCTACCCTTCCCTCCCTCCCTCCCTCTTTTGATACCGCATTGAACTCGGAATTTCTCTGCTGTGGCCCACTTCAGCTTATGCAACTGGCCTTACTTCTACAGTATAAATAATGCATCCTGAGTGTCAGCGCTCACTGCTGGAGGTACTAAGATGAATAGGATATATTATCTTCTTCTTTGAGGAGCTTAGTACATAGTAAGAGATATAACATAAAAAAGATCGTATCACAATTCTATGGGTATGTGCAAATATAGAGATGAGGGATACGAGGAATGGGCACTCAGCCAGTCTTCAGGTTCCGCAGAGTGTCCTGGGAGGGGGCGAACCTCTGAGCTGAGTCTTGGTAAATGAGCTAGAGTTAGTAACGTGAAAAATATAAAACATGCATTCCAGGCAGGATGAGCAGCTCAGTCAAATGGTTCTATGTGGAACTACCAAGCATTAGATAATGAAGGACTCTACCAGGTGACATTCTGGAGCTGGGTCTGAAGAGGGAGTTAGCAGCCACACGGTTATGGCCCTGTGTGCTATTCTCAGAAGCTTGATCCCAACTCTCAAGGAGGCAACCGGAAATGACTGATGGGTTTTAAACTGGAAGTGACCAGGGATAATTTAAATTATTTTAGCTACAGTTTTTAAGGGTATATTTGAGGAAGACAAGACTGGAAAGTACAGGAAGATCACTTAGAAGGGTATCTCAGGAGTCCAAGTGGGAGATGACGAGACTAAAATAATGCAGTAAGTAGAAGGTAAAATCCAAAAAATCTTTAGGAGGCAAAATGTGCAGGACTTGGCGATTGGTTGGGAAGAGAGATAGGAAGTGGGAGGTGGGGAAGACAGGGTGTCTCAGATGACTCTCAGGATTCTGACTTGAGATTTTGTGGGCCATGGTGCCATCAGCTGAGTTCAGGAATAGAGGGGGTGTGAACATTTTACCTCCCAGCACTTTTTTCTTCAAACCCTCATGTCCTTGCTTGACAGCTCTCCATTGTACCTTCCCATCACCCTTCTGTGGGGCACTGTCATCTGAACAAATGCAAATGATCCCTAAATACCTAGCCCAGGACCCATACCCTGCTTGAAGCCTTCTTAAACACACCATCACCATTCAGCACTATTTTCTCTCAGCTCCTCCAATACTACCAATCCACACTATTATGTATATGATTTATCTTATATTTGTCACCATTATCAGTCTTATCTCACTCTAAGACCATTGTTAGTCTTCTGTCACTCAAATTAAACTGTGAACATTTTGCAGGTATAGAGACCTTAAGTCTTATTGCTTTGACATCTCACCTTTAGATACCAAGCATACCCATGAGCACATCATAGACCTCAATACATACTTTTGTTTTATTAACTCGAGCTCGTGAAATACTTTACCTCTATGAGACAACCCCCAGAAAAACTCTTCTTCCCCACTGCAAAAGAAGTTGATGCAATATCCTTCCTATTTTAGACACAAGATTAAATATTTTGCATGTATACACCTATTTCCTCTTTTGCAAAAATATGATATTCTTGCTTTTACTGATACTTTAAGAGGACATCTAATTTGATTTTAAATTTTTCAAATTAGTAAAACAAAGGTAGTAAAAGGAGACCGGGAATTAGAAGATATGATCTAGGCTTAGCTTTTTTCCAGCTGGTTGGGTGATTTGGAGTTGGTTCTGTGGATGGAGGTCCTCGACAACTGCCTGTCACGGGGAGTGTGGTACCGTGGAACGAACGCCCTGTGGACTAAAGGACATGGAGCTGAGTCTAAATTCTGTCTCTTGCGGTCCACGTGACCTTAAGAAAAGTGAACTTTTCTGAGCGCTTGTTTCTTCATCTGTAAAAGGAAATAATTTTATGCTATAAGTTTAATTTTATCGTGCATAAATTAACTTTAAAACAATCAACATATAATGTTCCAAGCAGATTGTTTGGCAGTAGAGTTTCAGTAAAAAACTGGTTCCCATTTTCCTTCTCCTGGCCCCAGTTTCTCTACCTGCAATTTGGGAGAATAGTCTAGAAAGAAGAGATGTTTTCAGTGTGCCCTTCAATTCCAAAACCAATGGCAGCAAAAGTGACAGCTAAAACCAATACTGGTACAAGGCCATGAGACCTTGATTTCACTCCTTGATCTAACTGACTGATTACCTAGCAGTGGTTGTGGGTGTGACCTACCAAATCAGAACATCAGAGGAAGGTCCAACACCATCAGTGGTGCTCACTACTCCCAGGGCCATTAAAAGAGTTTTAACAGGTGCAGGATATTGTGAGGGGCAGGGGAGGGGGTGGGGAGCAACCAGTACTGGGATGGGAAGGTAGACCTTGCTGGGTTGTGTACCAATTAGCAGTCCCTGCACCATCTCCAAATCCTTCCTGCAGAAGGAACTGAGATTACAGTGTAGCTAAGTACATCCACCATACCTAGCTGAGAGGTAAGATTCCTGTATTTATTGTTTCACACAGCAAAAATCCATGGAGAAACTATTTGACAATGGTACTAAGTAAATAGCAGTGAACAAGACAGATAAGCCCCTCTTAGAGCTCATTCACCAGAGGAGGAAGAGATAAATCAACATTACAGCAAAGTAGAGTGAGTTATAAGGGAGAAGCCCACGGTTCTGTGGAAGCAGGTTGAAATCCTGATCAATAGCCATCTGCTGTATTTAGTGTGCAGGATGCAGAGGGATTTAAAGCGTTCTGCTGTTTGGGATTCTCTTATCTAAACAGCGCACTCTTCTTAACACCAACACCTGCGGAAAGCTCAGTAGCGAATCATCACAATGCGACCTTTCCGGTCTCTAAGCAGAGTGGACAACTGACGACTAAAGTGGTTTCTTGTTTATGGTCCTAGAGAGGAAGAAACTAGGAAAAACACTAGAAGAAACGTGACTAGGCCACAGAGATACATCTGAGAGCAATGCGACTACAAGTTCAGGCATGAAGAAACTAGAGCAGAAAATTCTGAACCCACAACAATCAGAGACGATGTGGCTCATCTCTAACCAGAGAAGATGAACTGACACCATAAAACATAAACTGATTCATAGCACTTTGCTAGTGTATATATGAAGTATGGATACTACTTAACCGGTCGGCTAAATATATTCAAGAATAGCACTGCTATTAAAATCCACTATTAAACAAAAATAAAAAAGCTGATGAATACATTTCAACCTCCTTCTATCTAAGTTCTTTGCTGGAATGAGTCACAGAAGTGCCTAATTTTAAATTAAATTATTGTTTTTCTCTGTCACCCTTTAGTAATGGTACTAACTAATAATAATGCAACAGACTAGGATGGCTAAATGGTATAAAGATGGAAGATGGCTAAAGGGAAGAAGAGGGACATCCTGGAGTTATGATAAATATATTACTAATGTGTATGTGCGGGGTATCGGTGAACAGTACTGGTAATTATTTACTATTATGAAATACACAGAGTAACAAATAAGAATTGGTCTTACCCTGGAAGAGCAAAAATACAAACAAGTGATCAAAAGACAAAGTACAGAGCTGATGGTCATGAAAGATATTAAGTGTGATCATTCAACTTCTTTATTTGTAAGCTAGGAGTATCAATCATACCCAAAGATATCTATCAGCTACCTTTCTGCCATACTTTGCTAGAGCATATACTACACTCCTTGCCAGACATTAGCTCTCATTGGATTGGTCCCCAAGAAAGGACACAGGAACACACTGAGGAGGAGGAGAAATGCAGACTTCCTCACAGGGGAGTCCTGGGTCCTGTGCCTGTCACCTTCAGGCCACAGGGTGTGGCTGTAGAATCTAGAGCTGGAACCGCAGTAGAAAATACTACCAACCTTGCCCAGTCATGGGCTTCTTACATCCTGTTTCAGTTACACCTCCTCTCATTTCCAAGAAGCTGCTGCGTGATTACCAGAGAGCTGGTCCAAGGGTACCACCCTACACATTTCACACAAGCAATTCTTGAAAATTTTTTAAATGGTAAACTACCTTTCCCCAATCCCTGCTCCTTTGCAGAAAAGGATCAAATGAGAAGAACTCTTTAGATGGGAACAATGATGACAGAAATAAAACAGTGTGAAAAAAGCATCAGTTAAGAAAGATAATAATGAGACTATAATGTAAAAGCTGAGCAAATATTTTCAAAGGCTAGCAATGTTATCTGAGTCAGTCAAGATGTGCCTTTATCTTCTGCATGAAACACATTAAGTCAGCTTTCATCTGGCACATTTTATTCTAAATGTGCCACAAAGTAATAAACAGACTCAAAAACACAAGAAAAAAGAGATGTGTTCTATTGCACAGCTCTGGTGATGTCAGGGACTTTTAATCCATACTATTAATCTTTTTAATCATGGGGAACAACAAGCCTTTCAAAGAACAATCATGACTCATGATTAAATCAGCATTTTAGCACATGTGGGTCACGTTAATAACCTTTGCCTAATTGAGAATCATTACACTTTCTCTTGGATAGGTCTGGCTTCTGTACACAGATGTTTTCTTTAGGAAAGTGGCTCACAGATGAAGACAAACATGGGCACTAAAGAAAAGAAAAAAGAATTCATTTTGAACTTTTTTAACCTTTACAGAAAAACTGCAGCTACATCCGTGTTTTCCACCCCCTACTGAGAAGCTCAGAAATGAACCTGCCAGGCTGGTAAGGCCCATTTCACAGCTGCTGTTTCTGGCCGGGCTGGAACTGACTGTTTATGGAAGAGGGCCTGAACTTGCAGCATCCTGGCCGTTACCCAGGCAGAACACCGAACCCGGCTTCCAAAGGGCTTGCTTTGCATTGCAGCTGATGCTGCTTGATTTTGCAGCAGTTTCTTGCCTTGCACCTGCCGCCCCGGGAAGCACCATTTCACAGAACTCCTCGGGTAGCAATGCAAAATCTGTCTGAACCGCGTCTCTCTGGAGAGGAGATGAAAGTTATCTTGCCCTCTAGCGTAGGCTCTCCGTGGAAGCATTTGCTGGGTGACAGCTGAGCCGAGTCTGAAGCCGGCTCCACTCAGGCTTCCAGCCCTGGGCTTTGCAACTCATCCCCCCTCCTTCAGCCCTGCCTAAAATAGTCGGGGTTGGAGGAAGGGAGGCTCCTAGAATGTGTTCACCGCCCTGCATCTCCCATCTGATAGTAGCAACAGTGCCAACCATCACAATAAGAGGGTGGCTGCCTCTTGCTTCTGCATCATTGGAGCCCAAGAGATGTGCCACGAGCGGAAATGACAAGTCAGAGAGGGGGATATTAATAGGGACAGCTACGTACAAGATGCCCGGAGCACGCTCCCCACCTCCTATCTCCTCATGCAAGAGGATCGCACGTACACACACCACTACCACCTCCTTCCAGTTAAGCACGCACAACCCGTGCTTGCAAGTACAAACTTGCTTACAATTTGTCTGCAATTTGTTCGGTTTGCACCCATATTCTCATTCCCTCCCCTCCTCTCCCCGCCCCCCTCTCTCTTTCCTTTACCTTCTCCCTCCCGGGCTGGTTCAGGCTCCCGGCGGCGCAGCGAGCGAATAGCCGGCCGCGGTGTCCGCAGCCCTGGCGCGGTGGCAGGGCTGCGGGGAGCCGCGCCGCCCGGGGCGCCGAGCACAACGCGCCGGCCGGCTCCCGATCCGCAGCCGCGCTCCCCGGGCTCGCCCGCGCGCTCGCTCGCTCGGCGCCTGCCGCTCTGCGACTCTACCCTCCTCTGCAATCAGGTCCTCCTCCCGGAGGCTCCCCGGGGTTTTAGGCCTCCCCCCCGCATCCCCCTCCCGCACCCCGCGCTAATACTCCTTTCCGAGGGGAAGGTCGGGTGGCGGGTTCAGTTCCCGGGCAGGGTCCCAGCACTACCCCGAGTCGCCACACCCCTCCCCGGCCCCGCGCCCCACGCCCCGCGCCAGGCTCCAGGTTGCGCGGGTCCCTGGACGAGCCGGGGGCGGGGTCTGGGGGCTGTCCAGCCCGCTTTCCTTACCTCCTGGAGATGCACGGCCTCGGGCGCTTCTCTGCAGCAGCCAAGCCAGCCGGCGAGCCTTTCCAAGGTGTTCCCCTCCTCGGGGTCTAGGAGGAAAGAATGGCCGAGAGCCCCAGCGAGAAGTGCTGAACCAGCCGGTAACTTTCGCCTGGGTCTCCACTGCCCGGTTGACCTTTCGGAGCAGAGCCTATCTTGAAAAGCTGGGGAAGTGCCCCGATGGTCCCAGGAAGGAAGTGATGCAGTTCAATAAGAACATTCCACTGGCTCCCATTCAATCGACTTTCAAAAAGATAATAACAGCTGACTGTCAAATCAGTAGCAAATAATTTAAGGGAGACTGGTCAGGCCTTGCAGGGTTTTGTTATTGTTTAAAAAGCTGAGCTCTCTTGAGAAGGCGCTTATCCTCTTAATCACATTTATTCCTGATTGTTCATGAAGATGATGCTGGAGAATTACCTTCAGTTCCTTCCGATGCACCATTTGAGTCAATGTGGGTCTTTTAACTCAAGTCCTTCTCATGGTGTAGAAGAGATCCTGGTGTTGCCTAGTAGCATTCAGGAGAATTACTTTGTTGTGGTTTTATGGTTTCCAAGCAAAGTCAAACATAGCCTCTCTCGACTGAAAATGAAGTCCAAGCCCAACAGGACTATGGCAAGCTATGTTGCAAGAATCTTAAGCATAATAATTACCCCTCGAATTTTCAATCTGAACGGAACAGTTTTCTATTCTCCAAATTTGCTGAATGGAAGAACTAACTGGCTTACAAAGCAAAAGTTTCTTTTTCCCTTACTCACTGCCAACCCTCCACTATTTAGCTTTGCACTTTCTTCAATTCTTTCTTCTGGATTCCATCAAAATAATAATAGTCATGTGCTATATAATGACAACAGACTGCATATATGCTGTGATCCCATAAGATTATAATGGAGCTGAAAATTCATACCGCTTAGCGACGTGGCAGCCATAAGAATGTCCTATGCAGACCTGGCATGTGTGGCTCAGTTGGTTGAGCACGGTCCTGTGCACCAAAAGCTCACCAGTGTAATTCCGGTTTAGTTCCCAGTGAGGGCACATGCCCAGGTTTTGGGTTCCATCCCAGGTCAGGACGCATACAGGAGGCAACCCATGGATGTTTCTCTCTCACATCAATGTTTCTCTCTCTCTTTCCCTCTCCCTTCCTCTCTCTCTAAAATCAGTAAAAACATATATTTTTTTAAATGTCGTAATGCAATGGGTTACGTGTTTGTGGTAACGCTGCCATAAACAAACATACGTCCCACCAGTCCTATAACCCGCACATACAATTATGTACAGTATATGATACTTGTGACAATAATGAACGGCTATGTTACTGGTTTATGAATTTACTAGACTACACCTTTTATCATTATTTTAGTGTACGCTTTCTACTTATAAAAAAAAGTTTGCTCTGAAACAGTGTGTTGTGTTCTGCCGGCAGCAGCCTCGTTCATCTACTGTTTACCACTTCTCTCTTTCTAATAAATATATGTGTTTATTGCTTTTTTAGAGAGAGAGGAAGGGAGAGAGAGAGAAACATTGCTGTGAGAGAGAACATCAGTCGGCTGCCTCCTGCACGCCCCCTCCTGGGGACTGAGCCCTCAACCCGAGCATGTGCCCTGACCAGGGATCCAACCGGGACCTCTCAGTCCATGGGACGATGTTCAATCCGCTGAGCCACACTGGCTGGGCAACCACTTCTCTTGATCACACCATTTTCTTTTGTGCTTGATTTAATCTTGTGCTATTTTTTACAGTAACACGCAATGCGTGTTGTAGCCTGGGAGCAACAGGCTATGCCGTATGTGCCAACAGGCCTGGGTGTGTAGCAGGCTAGACCATCTAGGTCTGTGTAAGTTCCCTCTGTGTCGTTCACACAATAACAAATCGTCTAACACATCTCTCAGAACATATCTCCATCATTCAGCGTCATGACTGTATCTGAAATGAATCTGGTAAACCAATCTGATGTGTTAGCTTTCCTTTAGAGGCCAAAGAACCAATCAATCTCTAATTGCACAACTTTTGAGACCTGAAAGTTGGGCCTGGAGAGGGTAGTGTTTGGGGTGGGTCTCAATGCAGGTTGTGCCTCTGCCTCTGCTGAAGGCGACTCTCATCACAGATACCCAGAGCTCCTCGTGACTCATTCTAGATAGCACCCTCTGCCCCGGTAGCCACCAGCCTGGGATCCACACTTCTAGACCCATCGCTCAGGAGAAAAGGCTCCGACTCAGTTCTCCCACTTAACCCTTACCTTCAGGTAACCAATTCTCCCTGAAGGCCTCTAGGGTAGGGTAGGAAGGTATGCCTATGTGTAATTGCTTCCTTAAGCTGACTTAACCTGAGAAGTGAGCCACTTACATTGTACACCTGAAGCATGGCTCCCACCAACTGAAACTCCTTAACTGGACCTAGCTGCTGTTCTCCCAGGCTCAGACAGGCAGGGCCGAGGGCGGTCTGGCTGACACCGGCTGCCAGATGAACCGGACTTCCACCCTCAGCCAACTTGATCCTCCATACGACTAAGCATATTATAGACTTTTACAAAGGGTTGTCTTTTTCATACACTCCAGGGAAGTGTGTTGTACCTTTCTTTTTACAACTATTGTTTGAAAACCTACCACATACCAAATAGTATGCTAAGCCTTGGGACTACAGTGGTAAGCAGAAACCTGAGCTGTCCCTGCCTTCATAGAGCTTACAGGATGGTCAGGAAGACAGACATTCACTGAAGAACAACACAAACAATTGTAAACACCCAAACTCCAAGAAAAGGCAAGTGTTGTTGTGGGACCTTTCAACAAAGGGACTTCATTTTATTTAGATATTAGGGAGACTTTGCTAAGGAGGGGACATTTGAACTGTGATCTTCAGAAAGCAAGGCATTAACTAGGTGAAAGAGGGGTAGGGTTGGGGTCTGGAAGAGTGCCCCAGACAGAGGGAACTGCCCAGGCAGAGGTTGTGTGAAAGAAAAGTGCATGGTGCATTTGAGAAACCGAGGAAGATGGCAGAAAAGAAAGCAAGGGAGGAGCTTTCCCTGAACAGGGGCTTCAGGGAACACATGGACTCCGTGAGGCCCAGGTGGAGTGAAGGACAGACTGTGTGGACCTTAAAAAGTGGCCTGGAGAGCCCGGCTGGTGTGGCTCAGTGGTTGAGAATCAACCCATGCACCAGGAGGCTGCCAGTTTGATTTCTAGTCAGGGCACATGCCCAGGTTGTGGGCCCAGTCCCCAGTGGGGGGCATGCAGGAGGTGGCCAATCAATGTTCTCTCTCATCGACATTTCTATCTCTCTCTCCTTCTCCCTCCCTTTCTCTCTAAAATCAATAAAGAAAAACAATTGTTTAAAAAATTGGCCTGGAGAGATGGGTCTTAACACGAAATCATTAAAGTGTTATCAGTAGGTGAGGCAACATGATAAGATTTATGTTTTGAAAATTCCCCCCTGATTATAAGGCAGATAACAGATTAGAAGTGGGGCCAAAATGGGAGTTAGGAGGCTGCTACAACAGTCCTTCAGAAAGATCATAGCATTCATTATTGATGGCGCAGGAAAGTGGTTGAATTTGAGAGCTATGTAACAGACAGAACATACCGGACTCAAGGCCACGTGTAGCCAGAGGGAGTCAGAATAGTACAGTGGTTGAGGCCTAGGGTCTTCAATCCAGAAGGGCCCAGGTTTGAGTCCGAGGTTCATTAACTATCTGCATGATTTCAAGCTAGTAATTTAACTTCCCACAAGTTCAGCTTTTACAAACCTATAATTCGGGATTATATCAAAATATCTCACTCATAGGGATGTTGTGGGACTCAATGAGCGAATACTTGAAAAGTACTTCATGCCTGCCAGTGCCTGGTGTGTACTCAATAAATGCAATATAATTAACATCATTATTATAGTTATGGTTGTTTTTACTATTATTTTGATGTTTCTGAAGTTGGCAAACAGAGAAACAACCCGTTTCGACTTCACTTTGCAACAGGCTGACGGGGCTGGGGTACCAGCTCCTGAGAGCAGCAACATGTAATCAGGAGCCGTCACAGGCTGAGAGACAGCAGCCAGGGCAGCAACCCAATGCACCCCTCCCTCCACCCAGCCAAGGCCTGTCCTTCTCATCTGCCTTCTCTTTACACTCTCTTGGTTGTATAGGATCCTATTCTCATACATCATGGCAGCTCTTGGCATTAACGGAAAGAGCCAAAGAACAGCAAAAAATTGCCAGGTCATTCTAGTTCAGCTTTCTCCCAAAGCCTGCCTCCTCATGCCCTATTCTATTTGTAAAATAAGAGTCATAGCACCTCTATGAAATCAGCAAATAGTCATTTATATTTCTATCATTTATCTTCTGTGGAATTGTGTGAATCCTATGGCAAAATTTAGCCATGTGGTTGACTGGTCAAAAGGATCGGCCCCAGGGTCCTACCAGAGGTGCATCTTTATGACCTGAGCACATGGGCAATCCCACAAAGGGGTCTCTTCTTCCACCTCCCTCCCTTAGTCTCCTCAAAGCAAATTTCTATGCACGGTTCTGGGAAACTCTAAACAAATGGGCTCTCTTACTTCAAATGATAAAGGGACTCTGTTTCTGTCAGGGTCTTGATGTAGTTAGCACTGGTCTGTTTGAGTTTTAAGTGATTAACAGTCTCTTAGGATGTAATTGCTGCTGGCGGAGTCATTATAATCTGCTGACTGGGAGGAAGGACAGGTGGGAGTTGAAGGACAGATGAAGTTTTTGGAGGATGTAGGGTTCAGAGTACTAAGATCCACCCAGATCTTCCAAAATCCCCCTTTCTTATTTCCCAGGGCCCACTCTTGCCAATAATGTGCTTAACGTCCACACAAGAGGCCGAGCAAGGCTTCAAAATCATCTTGCCTCATAAACTCACAGCCTGCAGCAGCAGCCCTCACGTCTGATTTTTGGCTGTATCAATCATGTGGCTGGAAATGGGAGGATCCTGGAGGCTCTCTGGGTCTCAGCCTGGCTCCATCCAACACTATAAAGCTCCTGAGCTCGTTATTTTCTTTCTTACGGCCTCCACTGTAGTGTAAGCAGATGGAGCCGACACACCCCACAGTCTTTCTAGATCTCTTCTCTACTCTGCAGCAATAGCCAACTTGCTCTCCTATCTTCTTGTCTTCAGTAGACCCTTAACTTTAGGCAGTCATAGGTGTTAATTTAAGTAACTGTTAGCCACTACGTGTCTCCTTAGAACTGTATTTTAAATGGAAATGAGGTCATTCCTGTATGCAAACCCAACCAAGTCAACTAACCAATACGAGATTCCCATTGTTGAAGGTCTGGAAACAGTCAGGTTCTGACAGTCAGGATTCACTAAAGAAAGAGAAAAATAACTTGAGGATTTGATATCAGGATTAGGTGCTCAGAAGTTGTTGGTAAACTAGAGAAGTGACCATTAGCGTGGCTGCCGTTAGCTTTCAAGTAATATCACTGTGGCTATAATCCAGGACTCGGCAGCCTGCTGCTGCCACCCAGAGGTCTAGATGATGCCACAAATGGCCAGCAGTGGTCCAGTGCCTCTGCTCTGAAGTCCTGTGATGGCCCTTCGCCTGCAGCCAGCCACTGTAGGACTCTGCCTTCCAAATCTCATGTGAGAGCACTGGCAAAGGCAAATTCACCCAAATCTCCCAGGAAAGGGAGCCTGGGAAATGCAATTTCCAGACTTCCAGCCCCTGAGATACAGAAGAAGAGTTGTGAGTTGTGAATAAAAGTTTATTTTCTGTCTACCCCTAGAATGTAAGATCCATGAGGGCAGATAGTTTTGTCTGTTTGTTAACTCTTAGGTTCCTGCTCAATTCCAGGTCAAGGAACATGCCCGGGTTAAAGGCTCGATCCCCAGTAGGGGGTGTGCAGGAGTCAGCCGATAGATGTTTCTCTCTCACATGGATGTTTCTCTTTCTCACTTCTTCTCTCTCTAAAAAAATCAATAAAAACATATTTAAAAAGAAAAATACGATTAAAAAATATTTGTTGAATAAATGAATGAATAATGTAGCAATCTTACTACAATTTATGGAATTCTACAGATCATCAATTATGCCGTTATGTTGTCGTCCAGATCTCCAGGACATCTGGATCCCCTGTGGGTCACCACAACAGAATAATCCCATGTTTCATGATGTAAAGTGGTAGAATAAGATATTTTTCTTTCTCTTCAGCTGAAAATGCAAACCTTTTCTTCTTGGCTCACAATTTTGTAACTATTCCAAAGCTTCTGTCGATGCATGTTTGGCTCTGTTTGTCTATATAGTTTTATGTCTGAAATGGCTCCTGATAAGTAGACATCTCTGAAATCCCCTGATATAGTCCCTTCTGAAACTATGTTCTTTTCATATTTCCCTTGGGTTTGTGGCACAGCCTAGACGTATTGGAGTCTTTCCTTTGTTCTTCGTCATATATTACTATCATATATCATATCATATTAAGATCATAACTTTTTCTGGATACTTTAAAAATTGATTTCATGGACTACCACCTCTCTGCCTAGCTTGTGTGTAATAACTCTCCTAAATAATGTTTTGAACGGAGCTTTTGTTTACAAGATAACTGTGCCAGTAATTACATAAGGTTGTAGATGAGTTTGCAATGGGAAGAGATCATGTGGACTGAAGAACTTCTTAATTGGATTCCTACAAAGAGTGTTCCAGAAAGGCTGAATGAGCTCATTGGTACACACAGTTTTATTGGCCACTTGGAAATCCTTCAAGGAGGCTCTCAGAAAGGAAAAGAGATCCTTATTTGTGCATTTCTTCCTCCTGGTTTATTTCACTCCCTATACACATTTCCAGCTGGAAAATTTGTGAGAAATCGCCAGAATTAAGTTTCTGTGAGAATATGTGTTAGTTCATACTCATTATCATGAAAGCAGCAGAAAAGCCAGCTGAAATTGGCAAAAACAATAAAGAAAATTTATTAGCTTATGAAAGTCTGAAAGGCTAGGTTTCAGGATTAACCCAAAGTTTCCACCAAGGATTTGGTTTCTTTCTTTTCCTCTCTGTTCTGCTGCCCACATGTTGGCTTCATTCTAAGGCTGATTCCTCTTATGGCTATAGGAACAGTTGCTAGCAAAAACCGAGCTACATGCTTCTTGGTTCTCTCATTGAGAAAGAAAGAACTTGCATCTAAAAGTTTCAGGCAAGTCCGGCCAATGTGGCTCGGTGGTTGAGCATCGACCCATGCACCAAGAGGTTGCCGGTTTGATTCCCGGTCAGGACATGTGTCCAGGTTGTGGGCCCGATCCCAGTGGGGGGAATGCAGGAGGCCAATCAATGTTCTCTCTCATCAATGTTTCTCTCTCTCTCTCTCTCTCTCTCTCTTTCTCTCTCTCTCTCTCTCACTTCCTCTCTCTCTAAAATCAATAAAGGGAAAAAAAATTTTTTTAAATGTTTCAGGCGTAAGTCCTAAAATTTACCCAAATTAGACTAGCTTAGGTTATGTGCCAATACTCTCTACCCAATCAAACACTGTGGCCAAAAGAATAAAATGTTCTCATCGGCTTTAGCCAGTCAGGACTCTATCCCAGGTGTTAAACTTGACATAATATTTTCCTACAGCAAATGGTCAATATGAGCAGTGTAGATATCTGTATTTGTCAAGAGTCCTAAAAAGAAATAGAGGTCACACACGCTAGATTAGGGTAATTTGAGTTGAGATACATTTGTCTTGTTTTGTTTTACTCAAAGGACCACATTACAAAGGCGTGGATGGAGTACAGTAGAACCCTAAGGCACAGCACAGGGACTTGGAAAAGGGGAGGGAGAGGCTCCTGGAACCTGGAAGAGGACTTGGTTGAAAGGTAGATGGGAAGTCTGTGTAACATTCTATGGAAAAGAGCATTTTGAAATGAACAGTGACCCAGTAGAAACACAGGTCACTTCGGAGGTAATTGGGAGGGAGCCAGGGGAATTAATCATCTCGTATTTCTGTTTTTTCAATTTCTACTGGGGCTCCCCATTGTCCAAACCAAACCAGAAGCCTAAAGATACAGGAGCCCTGTGATGTGATCATACTGTCCAGGGCTGAGTGGAAAAGGGCAGAGACTAGAACTGGGAGGAGGAATGGAATGTATTCCGCACAGAATCTGAATCAAAATTTGGGTACCGTGAGAAGGCAGGAGGGGATAATAAATCCTAGGGAGAGAGCCAGCCAGTGTTTCCTACAGACCAGAAGTATTTTTCTTACTGATCTTGCTAAGAATTCTTAAGATACTTAGGGTAGTACCTTATATTGCAAAAAGCAGACCACCTCTTAAAAATATAGTATCACATATATTATGTATATGAGTATTCTCCTACCACAATGGCTAGAATCATAAACCAATTATTTATCTCAATTAACCATAGTTATTATCATTATCTACATCAACTGCCACAGAAAGACTATTAGCTAATTAATGGGACATACCACTTAACTTCCAGGAAAGCTTCCCAGATGAAAATATTTTGCATAAATAAGATTAGCAAATGGGTGGTAGAGACCTCCTATCCACTATCTTTCTTGAGCATAAAATCAGAGAAAATGCATACTATTAATATGAGATACTTAGATTTGAGGAAGAATTACTTGAAAATAGAATATCTTAAACCCCATGGTTTTTACCCCTGAATATCTTTGTAGACAGTTTTGGAATTCTTCTGACTCTGTTCTAAGGTACATCTGGCAATCAATAGAGTCTAAAACGGATATAAGAATTTCATGTTGCCTCTTCAAGCACAGAACTGCAATGTGTCCCAGGATGACTACCAGTGTGACAGCTGTTTTGGTTGCAGGGCCAGTGGACTCCATTTCCATTTCCATCTAGATCTGGCTTTGAGGGGTTCACTACACAGCAGGGTCCTCAGGTTCCTCACCAACCTTCATGTGTCATGATGGGGACCCAAACAAGGAATTATGGACTAGACCAGAAAAGGAAGAACTCAAAATCCAGGAAGATAAGTAGAGTTAGGGCTTAGAACATTCATTCATTCATTCATTCATTCATTCATTCATTCATTCATTCATTCATTCAGTATTTACTGAGTGCATACTATGTGTGTGTCAGACAATAATTTTTGTCTTGATTTGCTGAGTGCATACTATGTGTGTGTCAGACAATAATTTTTGTGTTGATTAGAGCAGTGAACAAAACAGAGAAAATAATCTTGTTTTTTATGAAGTTTATCTTCTAGAAGGGAAAACAGACAATCAGTAATATATATACAAACATATACTATATTGGATAATGACAGCTACTTTTACTCTGGGTGACATGGGAATCCACTGGAGAGTCCCAAGCACAAGAATGACATGATGTAATCTGTACTTTCAGAAACCTCTGGCTACTAGGTTGATAGAAGCCCCCTTATCAAAGGCAGAAGCAGGAAACCCAGTTAGGAGGCCACTGCAACATCACAGGTGAGAGATGATGGTGGGTGAATTGGACCATGGTGGCGACCCGGTGGCTGGTGAGAAGTGATTTGATTCTGAGTATATTTTGCAGTGAGAGATTATACGATTTATTGATAGACTGGATGGGGTACATGGGAGATAGAAAAGTTATTAGGGCTTTAAAATCAGCAGAGTGTTTCCAAAGGATTCCACGAACACACTTGAGTTCTAACAGGTCTGAAATGGGAAGTGGGCCATTCTCACGGGGCAAGAAACACATACAATTCTGGGAACTCTTCAGACTGGGGTCCTGCTACTCCCGACTGTTGCTGAGGTTGGAGGAAAATAGTGCATTCCCAGAGACAGAAACAGACTGTGAGAGGCATGGAAGTGGGGACTATTTGTCGCGCGTTGAAATGGTGAGGAGTCATGTTTTGTTCAAACGTGGAAATGGTGAAAGGTAAACACAAGGAGAATGCCTTGAAAGAGCAGGGTGAGAAGTCTCTGTGGGAAGTCATTAATGACCGTGAGGAGGGAGTAACAGTGGGTGCTGCATTAGAACGTTTCAGCACCTTCTCTGTGAGGGGGTATTCGTGCTCAGGCTGCCGACACAGAATACCACAGGCTAGGGGGCTTTGATAATAGAAATGTATGTTCTCGTAGTTCTGGAGGCTGGAAGGCTAAGATCAAGGCTGGTTTCTACTGAGGCCTCTTTCCTTGGCCTGCAGACAACCACCTTCTCACTGTGTCCTCACATGCAAACATCCCTGGTCTCTTTTTATGAGGACACCGATCATATTGGATTAGTGTCCCACCCTTATGACCTCATTTAACCGTAATTAGCTCTTTAAAGGTCCTATCTCCAAATATAGCCACGTTGTTCAGGGCTTCAACATATGACCTTTGGGGAGACAAAATTCAGTTTCATGACAGAGGGAGGGGTGTAAAGTCAGAGGCAAGAATGTCATTGTAAATTCCTAGCTGGAAGGAAATTGGCATCTGAATGAAGGTGATCACAGCAGGAAGAAAAAGAAGATGGATATAAAAGTCCTTTCATAAGTAAAAGCTACAATGACTGAGCAATTGGTTGAATATAGAGGCCAAGAAAGAGGGATCAAAGATAAATCACAAGTATCGCACTCGAGTGACAAGGAGAATGATATTGTCCTTAACCAAAAATATCCGCGTCTTTCACTTTGACCGTCACTTAATTTCTGTAGGTACCACCTCCACCCTCATTCCTTTCTCTGCTTCCCATCTCGTCCAATGTGTTTCTACTGCAGCAGAAATTCTGACATTCTGCACGAGGTTAATCTTCCTTAGGACAATTCCAGGAAACATCTTTCATGCCACTTCTGCTGTGTCCTTTTCTGTCCTACTCCACACATTTCCAGGCATTGCAATTGTTTTTCTTTTTCTTTTTTTATTGCTTTATCTGTTTACTAGTTCATCTGTTTTTCTTGGTTATCCTCCCCCCCCCCATTCTTATCGTCATTCCTCATTAGATCTCAGCTCTTGTCCTGAAGAATCATTATGTCCAATTATTGTTTAATATTGTACATGTGACGAGATCATTTGAAGGCTATTTATTTTGATGGAGGAAAACATAATGCAAATAAAAGAGTATCACTAAAACACTGCCTGCTGTGTGTTGGATCTCAGTTCCTCAAAGTGGTACTGACTAAAATATGAATAGGTTAGTATAAACTCAGGAATGAGGGAACCCAGGTAGGATATTGTAAAAAAGAAGGCTTCGATTCATTTGTGGGCAGCTGTTAAAAAGTAGATTGCCGTAGGGATTTTGCTGTCCTGCAAGAGAAACCTGATGAATCTTGAGTCTTTGTTTGAGACTTACTGGATTGCAGAGAACTTTGCCCTTGGGCAGCAACACTGGCACTAGAGGCTGTAGTTTCCTCCAGAAAGTTTATTAAAATTCCCTAGGAAGAGTCATAAAGTTTGCTTTTCCTTCCTTGTCCCGCCTCTCTTCAGTCCTAGGCAAACTGGCACAGGTAGTACCCTAGGTAGGCCACTTATATTGGCACAGTGAGGTGAAGAAGAGGTCTAGGGGTGCCACCTGGTGTCTGCGCTGCACATATGCAGGTCTGCAGTTTACCTCCCCTTTCAGCCTTGCTTCCCATCCTCCTGTCTTGCCTTTGTGACTTTGAGGCAGGAATTCCTGCGAGCTACCTAGTTTGATCTATAAACCACATAAGGTATTCTTGATGTGGCTTCCTTTGTTGGTTTCATTCATCAATACACACCTTTCAGTCTTCCAGAAATCTTTCAGAAGTCTTTCTGATGCTAAAGATACTCCCTCCTATTTCGGTCTCATTTTGTGGCTATTCCTTTTTGGGGGCATCTAGTCTTTTATTTCATTGGAGTATCAAGATGGATGGCAGTCAAATGCATGCACTGTTTGCTACCTTAGATTAGATGCTTCTTTTCTGTTACATTATCAAGATATTATTGGTCACTTTATACATTTTATTATAAAACATTTTAAACAAATATAGAACTGGATAAAACTCTCATATACCCATCACTTAATTTTAGCAGTTCATAATATTTTGCTGTATTTTCTTTATCCAACATTTTAAACACTTTTCCTTTTATAAAATGTTTTAAGGTAAATCTTAGGTGTCAAGTTATCTCATCCTTACATACTTCAGTAAACAACTCTAAAAAAAGGATATTTTCTTACATGACTGCAAGTCTTTGGGTGGATGTATGTCCTTTACTCTTGGGTAAATGCGTAAGAGTGAAGTTTTTGTTTTGTTATACTACAGGCATATTTAAACTTTTTAAAGAAACTATCAACCAGAAAGATTTTATTTTTACCCACTCTGTAGATTTAAATTTTAATTGGCATGTTTAAATATGTTTTTATTGATTTTTTTAGAGCGAGAGGAAGAGAGAGAGAAATAGAAACATCGATGTGAGAAACATACATCGATCGGCTGCCTCCAGCACGCCCCCTACTGGGGATCGAGACCACAATCTGGGCATGTGCCCTGACTAGGAATCCAACTGGGGACCTCTCAGTTCATGCGAAAAGACTCAACCCACTGAGCCACACCGGCCGGGCTAATTGGCATGTTTAGAGCTTTGCTGTCAAATATAATAGCTACTAGCTATGTGTAATTATTGGGCATTTGAAATGTGCCTAGTGTAAATGAACATGTGCTTTAAGTATAAAGTATATACTGGCTTTAGAGAAGGTGATTCAAAATGGAGGCAGAGATTGCAATAATGTATCTATGCACCAAGGAACGCCATAAATTGTTGGCAGACATCAGAAGCCAGTCGAAAGTTGGCAAGGAACAGATTCAGAAGTAGATTTCAAAACTACTCTACCATGCTCAGATTTGTAATCTAGGACCTCTTGGGCAACAGAGAATTGCATCCCTGACAATGCCTGCATTTTTCTTGTTGTTGCGTATTAATAAGAAGGTAATTATGTGTGAAGAAAGCACAGTATTTACTGTTTGAATTCAACATACTAAAAGAACAAGGGAAAAATCTTTGAAATATTTTTTGAGGCTGGTAGTGATCTAATTGACTTTCTAGTAATGTTTTGAATATCGCATTTTATTGTTTTTTAAAAGGTTCTTAAACACTAGTTGCAGTAGTTAATATCTATAAATGCTGCAATGCACTTTTGTCTCATAATTTAGTTGGTTGGGTGATGAAAATTTGGATAAGTGGTGGCTTATATTTAGCCAGGTTGAGATGCTTAAATGCCCCTGACATAACTAGGAGGACACTTACCTAAGACACTGAGAAAGAGGTAACATTTACCAGGGGAGCAGCGGCATCCTTGAAAAGCTGTGATGGCTATGCCCTGGTGGCTGGATATGATGGTGACAGATGGTTTGTTGATTTCACTGGGGACAGTGGAGTGGTAGAGGCTGTGGTTGCTCCTAATCACCAAAGTCTAGGTAGGCACTCTGCCCTTAATGGCTAATAGTTCAAAATGCCAGCATGTTTTGTCCTGAAGGGATCTTTGGTGGGGGTTCTTCTTTTTTTTAATCATCACCCGAAGATATTTTTCTGTTTATCATCAGATAGAGTGGGAGGGGGAGAGAGAGAGAGAGAGAGAGAGAGAGAGAGAGAGAGAGAGACATCTATGTGAGAGGGACACATCGACTGGTTGCCTCCCAAATGACCCCACCAAGGCCAGGACGAACTGCAACCGAGATAAGTGCCCTTGACTGGAATTGAACCCAAGACTCATTGGTCCGCGGGCCAACGCTCTAACCGCTGAGCCAAAGTGGCCAGGGCTTGGTGGGGGTTCTTGATCATAGTGACCTTTGGATTGCAATAGATTAATAGCTTAGGTCCAAATAACAGGCTAAGGATTCAAATGTAAAAGACAACTAATGTTGATAGGATAACTTAATTTAATATTCATGAATCTTGCTGTGTACATTGTTGAAAATAGAAAAAGGTAATAGAGAGAACCAGGATGTGAAAGGAATGTCTTCTGGGCTTTCAGATCTGAGGCTTTTATAACTGCTTTTTAAGCTACCTGATCATCACTGAAACCTATAAATCTGACAATGTCTAAACTGCGTGTATTCAAAATACACATAGCATGCCTAATGAAATGACTAAAATGAAAGTATTTTTGCCATCGTAATAGAGGTGTTACAGGCTAAATATAAACAGTCTCTAATCTTTCAGCTGCAGCAACTGGAAGGGCAGGGATGTGGAGCTGTGCGTTGCCATCTCCTGGTGAGTTTCATCAGATGGTAGACAAAGTTTCACAATAGACTCTTAACGTGGCTGACTTTCTACACAAATGCCTTCATCAGTACAAATATATGTGTTTATTATTAAATTAGCAATATAAATCATGACAAATCAAATTAGCAAATTTTGGACCTAGACGATTTTTAAGTTTCAAAGGGCTGGAATTGTGATTGTTTTGTTCATCATTGCATCTCCAACACCTAACAGTATTTTTGATGCAATATAGGTATTCAGTATACATATGTGGGGTAATAATAACATCTTTTGTTATTGTCTTTTAATAGTCTTGACCCGACTTTCAAGGAACAAATGGAAATTGATTCCTGAGTCCGAGGCCTCTGAGCTATCTCAGAATTTTCTCAGTTCTTTTTAACCTTGTTTCTTGTTTTATTCAACATATTCCTACTACAGTTGAGTGTTAAAAAGCTCCAGTCTTCTATGAAAGGGGTGATTTGCTTCCTCTTCCAAGCATCCTATCTCTTCCAGTGTCCAGGTTAATTTCAGGCAACTGATGTTTTCCCCTTGAAATACACAAGCAATGCCTGAGATCCCTCCCTAGCGCTGAAATTTTATCTTTTTGACTCTTTCATTCTTTATTATGGGAGGTTTGGCCATGGTGACACGTAATGTGTTATTTTTTACATATTCTCCCCTGGGAACTGGGCCATGTGTCTTTTCTGGGCTGCCTCTTTCTGATGAATCATCTCCGAGAAATCAAATTTTGGTTGTCAGAGCCCAGCACTTACCATAAACATTACATACTGAATCTGGAAGGATTAAATATCACGTAGTCTACACTGTGCATTCTGTATATCACAAAACAGTGGCCCATCCCTTTCGAGAGACTGAAGCTGTAACGCACACCAGGAATTAGATCGTTGTTAGCGGTTTTGCTATCTTTTTTCTCTTGAATCATTTAGACATATTTGCCTCTCTCACACAGGAAAACCAGTTCAATGGAAAAGCTGTTTCCTCGGTCTCGTGGTGAGAAATGATTTTTCCTTCCCGATTCGATTATATCATTATGCTTCGCACTTCTTTCTGGTGTATTTCCAGGAGAAACTTCATCTGAGATTAGTTTTCTCTTTTTACCCTCATGTATGTGCTCCTTTCTTGTTTTATCACCTTCCCCTTCCCCTTCGTGCCCGTTTCACTCATTATGCTCTTCCTGACGCCCTGATTCTTTTGTGGGTATATATTTTCCTGTCCTGCCTTGGTCATTTCCTCCCTGTCCAGTGACGACAATGATCACACACACTTCTGGTGTGAAGCTTCTGGAATGAACTGAGGCCTTATAAGATGCCTTTTCTAGCACATAAAGACTCACACTTTATTCAGAAGTATGATTTTTTGTGAATGACCATTACTGGCTTTGCTCTCTTCCCAACTGTTAATGAAGAAAAACAATGACTTCCATACTTGAACACCTACTACCTGACAGGCACTGTAAGAGGCACTTTCCATGCATTATTTCTAATATCTATAAACTTCTTGTAAGCGTTATGTTATCTTATTTTGCAAATAAAGGGACAAAGGCTCAGAAACTAAAAGTAACAGTTGTCCAGGATGACTCAGCAGAGTAGAACCCAGAATCATCTGAGGCAAATTTGGTGTGTTTCTCATGAGATTATATGATCTTTTCATACCATAGAAGCACACTTCTATCCTTTCACTGCTTTATAACATTCAAATAATCCCAAGGACATTTGAAAATAATCCGTATTTTCATGGATGCCTTTTCCAAATGTGGCGGTTGCAGGACAGCTACTCAGCACAGCTTCCTGTGGTGATGGAAGTCTACGCCTGTGTGCCGCACAGGGACACCACCAGCCACATTTAGCTTGAGCACACAAGCTGTGGCTTCTGTGACTGACACCATGAATTTCTAATATAACGTCATCTTAATTAATATACATGTAAGTTTAAATAGCCCAAATGTGGCTACCGTGTGGGACGGTGTGACTGCACCATGCACGCTCTCTCGCTACTGTCCCCTGCACCCTAGCTTTGCATCACCACCTGTGCTCTTTCAGTCTTTGGTTCCGTCTGTCTACTTCAAAATCACTGCGAGAAGGGCAAACGGAGTCATTTGCACCTTTGGCTGTAATCATGGTCATGGGTGTTAGTGGAAATTACTCTTAAATGTTAACTTCTAAGAACAGTATTACGGCATTACACCAGACGTGGCTCTGGCTTAGCTTCTTTTCAAAAAATGCTAAAATCTTAACACTTTTTCTTCAGTTGGGACTTAATTAGCTCCAATGTGCAAAGTAAAGGCTTAACACCACCCATGTATAGCTTATTTATTTTTTTTACTCCTTGGCAGCATTTCCTGCTCTCCGTTCGCTTTGTACTCGTGCATTTCGTAATCGAGGTGCAAAGAGGATGACGTTACATCTGCACCGTGGAGTGTTCTTCTATGTTATGTAATTTATGTACCTAAACATTTAATAAATGGCGGGGAAACTGTTATTCATATAAATTGTCGAAAACCTGTTCTTCACAAAAAATATTTGTGTAACAAACTAAAACAGAATGAAATCTGTCTGAAATAAATAAAAACTTGAAATTATGTAAAGATATAACGTGGACTCACAGAATGCATATCTATCTTGTTTTTAAGATAGGATTTATTATTTGTTTTTTTAAATATTGTAACACAAATCACCATTTCACCAAAAAATCATCATCTACAGCAGTGATTTTCAACGAGTGTGCCCCAAGAAATTTTAAAACATGCAATACATGACTATGTAGTCAGGGGCACTGACCTCTTTTCCCGTAGATTGTCAAATTAAAAATTGCAACAGCCAACACAACAATAGCCGTCTGGTGTGAATGAATCAACATTATTCCTTTTTTTTGGTCAGATCGGCAAAAAGTATGATATATTTTTTGGTGAGCAGCAGGATATTAGTCATTAGTTTATGTGTGCCATGAGATGAAAAAGGTTGAAAATCGCTGCTCTAAAGGTTCCTTTACTAATGAACTCCCATGTTTTTATTATGAAGAGATTATCATTATCCTTTGAGTATTAAACCTATTGCCTATGCATGATCCATCTAAAATTATTTTTATAACAGCCAATTCAGGTTATAATAATAAACAAATCAGCAGTTTCAAGTAAACATTTATACTTTAGAGTGTATAACACAATCTCAGTTACAAGATGAAAGTGTTTGGACATTGAGAACTTTGGATAGATGGGCATTTGTTATTCACTAATGTAAAGTGTGTGATAAAAATTAATCACTCCCAGTGGGATACAAGTCCACTGATTGTACATAGATTTTCAAGGACATTCCCTACTGTCTCCTCCCCTGGAATTCTTCGCTTAGGGTGTGAACCAAGTAAGAGGAAATGAGTCTTTAATAAAACTTAAAAACAACTACTACAGTGCTAGCTTGCTGTATATTTTCAAAAATTTAATGGCCTATAATAGATAGGGAAAGAGGCTGATCTTTTAAAAAGTCAGAAAAAAAAAAGTTATTTAGAGTATTATATTTCTCTTAATATAATAACACTATTTTAAAGCTTAGCATTTTATTCATAACCAAAAATACATTGGTAGACAACACTATTGAGAATATTTTGTATTTGGGCAGTTTATTTGAGCTGGTTAGCCGTGAGCTTCCTTCCACGTGTCATGATTTCCCTTGAGATAAGAGATGGGAAAGAGAGATTTTTTTCCACCTATAGAAAAATATTAGTTATCTCTCTCCTTTATTACTGAAGTACATTTCTTCAAGGCAAAACTTATTTCAAATTATTCAAAATTATAAAAGCATGCCACTGCGACAATGTAAGAAACAAGAAATGATGTTCAAGATTTACATTCATTGAAAAATATTTTCTACCATTGTTCTACTGTTTCTATTTTTTGTTTCTACTAGTTATTTAATTTTCAGTTATTTTATGTAAATATAATTTCTATTAAACTATGCATTTAGATATTTAATAAATCTTAATAATCCTTATTGACGTCCACTAGTACTATTTCAATATTATTTTATTATCGTCTTAGATTAATAGCCTGACATTAAAAAAGGGGGGGGGGACTCGCAAACTCACTGTAAATAGGAAATAATCACCATAAAATTAGCTAAAATAATACCTAGAATAGCTCTTGGAGATCTTTTAATCCAAGTCATTTTATTAGATATTAATAATAGGGTTTTGTATAAGTCAGGCACTATTTATAGCAACCACCCACTGACCTCAGCATCTCAGTGCTTCCCGTGAGTCTTTTCATTAAATCACTTCTCAGTTCTGTGGGATGAGTATTAGTATCACCTCCATTAACACGTGACGACATTAGAGTTCAGAGACAGAGGAAAGTGTGGAAGGAATGATAGAAAGAAATCAGTGGGCAAACAAACACAGGAGGAGTAATGCCTGCAACATATGACATGCTCGAGGGGACGAAATGTCTAATCTATCACATTAGAAATGATTTGAAAGTTAAAAATGAAGCTCTTTCTTCTAGGACACTGCACAACCCTTTTGGCATTGAGCAGCTGATTACCATGTAAAACGAGCTTTTAAGGCAAACAGAGTTTAGGCATACTGGCTGTAGGTTAAATTGCCGCCTGTGATTTTACAAGTTAGGGAATAAAGCTCCTTGTAGTTAAATGACTCGGCCAAGGTCACAAAGTGACTCCTTTCCTGCCGGAATGTTGGCAAGAAAGTTTAGCTCAGGGACTGGGGCGTGGGGGAAAGAAATTATGGAAAGGAAATACTTAACTCCCTCACTCAGCAGAGTGATTTTCAATTTTTCAAATATTTGAGAGATGGAATGAGCTTCCTGATTCTAGTTTAACACTTTCCTTGATGTCAAGGCACACACGAACAGAAAGAATCTGGGCAGGTGCTCTGCCTGTGAGTTGTGGGAGGTGAGACCATGAAGTGCGTTGTGGCCAAGGGAAAGCTGAGCCGGGCAGAACGGGCAGGGCATGAGATGCTTCCTGGAGCAGAAAAGCCAGAGCGTAGAACGCCTTCCTCACCTCTATACCCTCACCTCACCCCCCCTACAATCTTTAGCCCTCTTCTCCATTTTACTCTTTCCTCCAGTGGACAAAAAGGGGGTTCTAAAAGAAGTAACCACACAGGGTGATCTGATCATAAATTCCTAAAGGGTCAGTCAGTTCGTGGTGGGAAGTCACTATCCAGGCACACAACTTTTTTAGTAGAAGGTTTATCTTTGCTTTAAGCAAGCCCTTTGCATTGTGTTTGTGCATCTAGGTTAACACACCTTTGAAATGTCCGAAGTAATACCCCTGGAACATGGGACCACCCTCAAGACAGCATATTACTCCTAACTATTCTGTCATCCGACCCCACCTTGTTTTCTCCCACTGTCACAGAATCTTCCTTAAGTTCCCTCCTTCATTTCAAATGCATACAAGGAACTGGCTTTCTCTGGAAAAACTGAGATCATGTTTTCTGACAATTGTCATCAGTTTGGGCTGGAAAAAAAAAACCTCATAAAAATGCTCTACAGGTTTGGATTTTTCTTACACTGACACTCCTTAGATTTGTTAACATTAAAAAAAAATTAAAATCTGTTACCATCAACAACGTAAGTGGTTTATTATGATTCAAGCCAGAAGATCAAATGAAATAAAGGCCCATGACAGAGAGAAGAAATAGGACTCTTCTAGTCTGTCCTCATTTCATTCTTTCCAGTTAAAATAAAAATCTTTAGACTGAAAAGTGGCACCAAGGATTGAAAAGAAAGAATTGATGTCTTTGGTGACTGGACAGATTGTAAATTAGCATGTAGTTGTTCTAAATGAGTAATATCTTCTGGTCTAGGCAATTTGGACTTTAGCATAATGAGAATTTGAATATCAATTTATCATATGTAGGTTTATAGAAGAATCATGGGAAGTAGAAAGGTTTTGTTAAAAAGAATGAAATTGGTTCCTAAAATTTAAGATAAATATTTGCCATAAATCCTAATAGGTTTTAGAATGAGTTTTTGAATGAATGACTTGGGCAGCACTCGAGAATGAACACTAGTCATTGTAGGAGCCTGTATTATTGCAATAATAGCAAGTCATGGCATGCTAAATTAACTTTCTTATTAAAATATATCCAGGCTGTAGGGCCTTTATTATAAACTGTGATCATACCAACCAAAGTGAACTATTCTTATGGGTGAGATAAAGTTAGTGAAACATCACTGACTTCTCAGTAGTATGGAATCCTTCAGGTCTTAGTGAACCCCCTGGGTTGTTTCTCAATGTGACAGATATAGATAGATTTTGATGTGTTGCTCATGTAAAATGCTGGTAGGTGATCCAGGCTGTATGGTAGCTATAACTGCCATTCACCAAGGCCTTTTCCTTGGGTTCTATCTTTCCTTTCTTCTACTCCTCTTCTCTCTTCCCTCCTCCCTCCAATTCTCCTCCTCCTCCTCCTCCTTCTTTTTCTTCTTCTTCTTCTGAGGTATAATTGAAATATAATATGATGTTAGTTTCAGGTATACAATACAGTAATTTGTTATTTGTATATATTGTGAAATGATGACCACAATAAGTCTAGCTAATATTCATCACTCTACAGTTACAAATTTTTCTTTCTTGTTATGAGAGCTTTTTAGATCTACTCATAGTAACTTTCAAAATATGTCACGCAGTATTGTTAACTATAGTCATCATGCTGTACATTACATCCCTATGACTTATTTATTTTATAACTGGAAGTCTGTAACTTTTGACACCCTTCACCCATTTTGCCTATTTTGCACACCTCACTCTGGTAAACTATCAATCTGTTCTCTGTATCTTGGTTTCCTTCCTTCCTTCCTTCCCTCCTTCCTTCCTTCCTTTTTTAAATTGCACATATAAGTAAAATCATGTGATATTTGTCTTTCTAATTTCACTTAGCATGATGCTATTCATGTTGTTCAAAATGGAGAGATTTTATTCTTCTTAGTTTCTACCATTCTTGACCGTGGCTTTCATTTCCTGGTCCTAGATGGTTGTTCCAGCAAATTTCACATCATCTGCTTTCCGACAAGAAGAAAGGAAAATAGGAAAAAAGAGGGCATGTCTCCCTAACTTTAAGGCAGGGTCAGGAATTGGCCATCCTCACTTCCATTCACATATATTGGTCAGTGCTTAATTGCCTGCACATACGAGACTATTAGGCTTTAGCTAGGAGGCTATGTCAAGTGCAACATTCTCTTTCTAAGGAAAAAGAGAGAATACTTATTGGAGAGACAACAAGCAATTGAACCTTATTTAACCAGCACCTCACATTTTCTTTTTGAAGATAATTACACAAGCTACACATTAAAATCTATATGTACAAATGTTAATTATAGAGCAAAGTAAAAGTTCTCCTTAACATTCTATTCTATAGTCATTTTTCTCTACAAACTTAACCATTGCCAACATTTGATTCTTTCTTCCATGCATTTTTATGTAAATTATATATATACATGTATATATATATGTATGAATACATATTTATATCCAGCTCTGTTTTGATAATAAAATTGAAAATATTATTATTCTTGTTTTGAAGCTGGTTTTTTTAAAAAATCTAATTACATCTCTGAGATTGTCGTATTTTTTATTTCATACAGATTTATCCAAATCTAATAAGTGAGTCCATGGTATTCCATAATATGGAATTTTAAAACTAATCTTATTAAGGACATTTAGGCTGTTTCCAACTCTTTTGGCCAATTCAAAATTTTTTTCCACAGAGATGTTGCATTTTCTGATCACAACAGTATGCTACAGTGAATGGTGGATACATTTCTATGAAATGGATCTTTAAGGAGAAGGTTATATGTCTAAGTATGTATTCATTTATACATTCTTGCACATTCCATGAGAATTTTAGAATCAGCTGATAAAATCCAATCAATAAAGCTTGTTAATAAGATCTTTTTAAGTAGATATTATAAATCAATATTTGGTATGCATAAAATATATTGGAAGAAACTTATCTTTATATTATATGGTCTTTTTATTCTAAGATTTTACAGACTTGAGCTAGTCTTATACCCAGAGTCTATCAATAAAGCAGAGTTCAGGTCCCCTTGAGGATACAACCTGTAATACTGAGGCAGGTGTGTGTAGTAGCAATTTCCTCAGTTCTCCCACAGAGAGACCTATGGCTTTCAAGGTAAAAGAAGAATTATTGCATCTTGCACCTGACATGGTATTCCATTATATACTATGAGGTGTTTGGAAGTAGAAAAATAAAACTGTAACTATTTGCAGATGGAGTGATTATCTATATGCAAAATTCAGAAGAAACTATTGAAAAAAATATTAAAATAATAAGAGCCTTACAAAAATTTACTGCATATAAAATCAATATACAAAGTCAATTAGATTTCTATGCCAGTTTGTGAGTTGTATTTTAATTTTATTTCTGATGTTTTTTGATGGATATAAGTCTTTCATTCTAATATATTCATCTTAATCAATCTTTTCCTTTAGGTTTGTATTTTTTGGTGTGTTTTGTTTAATAGGTCTTTCTCTACTTTTTTCTTAAAGTGCCTGTTTGGACCTTTTATTTTTATATGGTGAAAATTATGAATTCATTTTGTCCCATGTGGATGGTTTTCTGAACAGACCATCTTTCTCCATAGATTGGCAACTGTTGCCTGTCATATCTCAAGGTTCCATTTGTGCCAGATTCATTTCTGGATTTTTGATTCTGCATCACTGGGACATGGACAACAGTGTGGTGATTGCCAGAGGAGGGGGTAGGGGGTGGAGGAGGATATGGAGGGGGGTAAATGATAATGGACAGAGACTTGACTTGGGGTGGTGAACACACAACACAGTGTACAGATGATGTATTGCAGGAGTGTGCACCTGAAACTTGTATAATGTTATTAACCACTGTCACCCCAAAACATTTGATAAAACAGAAAAGACAATACTCTGGACTAAATACGACAGCATTCTAAAAAGTCACAATATCTATAAGTCTAATAAGGTAGTTTTTCTTAAGTGTCTTAGCTATTTTTGACCCTTACATCTTCCATATGTATTTTAGAATCAGCCTGTCAAATTTCTTAAAGAGTGATGTTAGAATATTTTTATTAATTAAAAAAATGTGTATTGAAGATAACTGACATCTTTTCAGTACTGAATGTTTCTATTCATGAACATATTGTTTATTATATCAGCACATTTTAAGTTTTCTTTTATGTCTTTCAATAAAATGATCATTTTCCACATAAATCTTGTATATTTTTCTTATTTGCTACATTTTGTTGCTAGCAATGACTTCTCTCCCTTGTACGTTTTATATTGTTTGTAACAATGTAGACGATTATACAATCTACAACAAATTACAGTTTCATTTTTCTCTCTTCAATCCTTCACATTGTATGTTTATTTGTTTTGCTCATTATATCAGCAAGGTTGTGCTGTCTCATGTTGAATAGAAATGGTGATAGCGGTCAAATGTTTTGTTAACAGGAATGTTTTAATATTTATTTAATAATTATGATCTTTGACGAATTTGTTTTTAATTCATACTATATCTCAGGGTAAGGAGGTTTCATTCTTTCCTCAGTCTATATAACAATATCTTTATCTCTTTTCTGAACAATTAAGGCACCTGATTCAGCTCATTTTGTACTTTTTACTTAGAAGCTGTATTTCCTTATGGGCTTTAGTTTTATCTTGATTTTTTTCTGTTCCAACAATTTAGACTTTATTGTTATCTTTTTCATAATATAAACATTTGGATTGATCAGTGGATTAAAAATTTACACAGAATTTTCTCTTTAGAATAATTTTCCTTTTTTTCTGATCTTTGTTCTTTAGTAATTAACTTAGAATAGTAAAATCACTCAATCTTTGCTTTTCTGAAAATGTTTACACTTCACTTTTATCTTTGAAAGATAGATTCACTATAGATTCAGTTGCCTATAGGTAGACAGTTTATTTATTTATTTTTGTCTCAGAACTTTAAAGTTATTATTCCATTGTCTTCTGGTTTCCATTGTTCCTGTTAAAAGACAGCTTTTAGAGGAATTGAGGTCTTTTGGAAATAATCTGTTTCCATGAATCAGAAGTCTGGCTACAGTATGGTTTAACTAATTTCTCTGTTCCAGGTCTCCTAAGATGGAAATGAAGATGTCAACAGAACTACAACCTTTACTGGAGGTTTTTGTGGGGGAGAATCTGCTTCCAAGCTCATTCAGGTTGTTGACTGAATTCAGTTCCTGGTGGTTGCAGGACTGAGCTCCCTGATTCCTTGCTGGCTGTCAGCTAAGGACTGCTTTTGGCCCCTTGCACATGGCACCTACATCTCCGAACCAGCAAAGACATGTTAAATCTTTCTTAGGCTGAGATCTCTCTGGCTTCCTCTTATGTACGCATAACACATGTACGCATAACCAATGGACATGGACAACAAAGCTGGGGATGGGGCGGGGAGGGAGGGGAAGGAGGGTGTCCATGGGGGAAAAAGGAGAAACATCTGTAACAAAAATAAATAATTTTCATACCTCTAAAAACAAACAAACAAACATGTTCATAGTTGCTTCTCTCTTGCTTTTCTTCTACCACATCAAGACCAGGGCTCTGACCCTGTGTCTCTACCTCTTCCCCTCACTGTTCAGCTCACAGTGATTTCCCTCTACTCTGATCATCACTTATCATAGCCTCACTCCGACATTCAAAGACATACTTAGAAAAATATACTACTCCCATTCCCAGGAATTTACCTTTCTCTCCACTGCAATTTATAAAATCTCAAATTCTAGCAGTAAGATTTTCACACATATAACCTGACTTCTATTTTGGATCTTTCTTAGGTTATCATGCTTCTACCAAAGGGAATGAGTTTAAGGAGAAAGTAAAAAGACCAACTCTTACACCATGTGAGCACAAAAATAAAAGACATAAATATGTTTAAATATGTGTACATTTTAATTTCTCCTCCAAGTTACTTTTTAAAACAGGATGTCCTTATGAAGAAATGCTCAACATCACTAATCATCAGAGAGATGCAAATTAAAACAACAATGAGGTATCACCTCACACCTGTCGGAATGGCCATCAATAAAGCATCAAACAACAAGTGTTGGTGAGGGTGTGGAGAAAAGGGGTCTGTAGTACACTGCTGGTGGGAATGCAGACTGGTGCAGCCACTATGGAAAACACTATGGTGTTACCTTAAAAAATTAAAAATTGAATTGCCGTTTGACCCAGTGATCCCACTTCTAGGAATATACCCTAAGAAGCCTGAAACACCAATCAGAAAGAATATATGTACCTCCATGTTCATAGCAGCACTATTTACAATAGCTAAGATCTGGAAACAGCCCAAGTGTCCATCAGTAGACGAATGGATAAAAAAGCTGTGGCACATATACACAATGGAATACTATGCAGCTGTAAGAAAGAAAGATCTCTTATCCTTTGAGACGACATGGAGGGACCTGGAGAGTATTATGCTAAGTGAAACAAGCCAAGCAGAGAAAGACAAATATCACATGATCTCACTTATTTGTGGAATATAATGAACATAACAGTCTGAGGAATAGGGTAACCATAGAGATGTGGAAGTAGGGTACAGACTAACAATCCCCAGAAGAGGGGGTAGGGGGAGAAGAGATAAACCACAGAACTTATACACATGTACGCATAACCAATGGACATGGACAACAAAGCTGGGGATGGGGCGGGGAGGGAGGGGAAGGAGGGTGTCAATGGGGGAAAAAGGAGAAACATCTGTAACAAAAATAAATAATTTTCATACCTCTAAAAACAAACAAACAAACAAAAAGCTAGATGTCTTTTAAAATAGATTTAAAATTTTATTTTTTTGTGGGTAATTCTTATATGTTCTGAGAGTACTCCCAGTTTAACTAAGTTGCTTGGATTAATTTAATAGGAGGAAGATAAACCCATGATAGTTTTAAAAGATAAAGCTAAAAAGAAAGTTTAAAGTTTGACTCTGTATCAAGTAATAACTCAAACTTTTAAAACACTGAATGCCCATAAATAGAGATCTTTAACTTTTGTTTTTAAGTGGCAAGTGACATTTTATATTAACCTGATGTGGAATATCTAAAATACTTTCATCTTCAAAGCCCTTGAAATTATTGTATTTTATTATTGAATAAATATTTATTAAGAGCTTATTGTGTTGTTTATTAATAATATGTTATTATTAAGAGAACTATATCAGCAATGTAGATACAGATAGGAGCGAGGTCAATAAAGTTTCTGTCCTCATGGAACTAAATTCCTCATGGAAGACACACACACACACACACACACACACACACACACACACACAAAAGCAAAAACACATATAGCATAAAGCCAGGGAGTGGTAAGTGCTGTGTAGAAAATGCTGATAAAGGGTCAGGAGAGAGTGGTTGACACTTCAGACAAGGTGGTCATTGAATGGTTGGTGAGGAGCCAGAGACCTGAGTGAAGGGAGGGAGGAAGTCCTATGACTATGACAGAAGGACAAACTGCCAAGTGTATTTTATGACTCCTGGAGAATCCAGATCTAAAGACCCAACTTGTGAAATAATGAAGAGTAGAAAAGCAGACCTTACATTTTCATGAAGATAAAAATTGTTCTTCCTGTTTTGGCATTACAAGTCATGGGACTCAAAAATCGCATAGATATAAACACTCATTGACTTGGATCTCTGCCAAAAATAGGACAAACCCTTACCAAGCAAATTACATACACAGATAAGAACTCATGCTATCAACAAGCTGTCAACAGGAAAGAATAATATTCCTAGGTTATACATTGAGAGAAAACAATTTTCTTCAGGGTTTTGACTGGGTTCTGACCATCAGCAACAGTGAGAATTTACTGAGAGAAAATCTAGATGATCAAATATGAAACAATAAAAGGAAGTCTCGGCCTGTATCCCGGTCCTGAGGCGGAATGAACTCGGTTTCTGCACAGAGGGCAGTTCTGAAAAAGCCAGACCCGTCCCTTCTACTCGCTGGGTTTGTTATTTTAGGGCGAATGCGCTCTACATAATTCTTCATAAAAATGCATCCATTTTTGAAATTATTATTTATTGAATTGGTAGTTTAATAATAAACCAAATGTGGATTTAAACATGCATATAGTAATTGAAGAATCCTACTGTTTTGGGAAGAATTTAGAAGTATCTCAATATAATTCTATCCAGATTAAATATGTTTAGACATAAGATAATAGTCTTAATTTTTTATTTTTATAAATTGTGTCCAGAAATATTGAAAAGTAAAGGTAACTATTAAAATAAGAGCCCTTATTTTGTCTGCCTTAAGTAACAGTATAAATATTTTATTTATTTGATTATATGGAGATAAACTTCAGCAAGAATATCATAGCGATGAGTCTTCATATTTTCTCAATGATGTATCTCCATTTTTGTTGTTGTTGTTAATCCTCAACTGGGGATATTTTTCCATTGACTTTTAGAGAGAGTGGGAGGGAGGGAGTGAAAGAGATAGAGATAGAGATAGAGATAGAGAGAGAGAAACATTGACGTGAGACAGACGCTTTGATCCGTTGCCTCCCGCACGACCCTGACCAGGGCCAGGAATCCTGCAACCCAGGTATGTGCCTTGGACTGGGAATCGAACCCGAGGCCCTTCAGTCCTCAGGCTAACTCCCTAATCGCTGAGCCAAACCAGCCAGGGCACATCTCTACAATTTCTATAACACTATTATTCTTCTTTTGGTGGTCTCTATTTTAATTTCCAGTACATTTACAGTTAACGTCAATCTGTCATATTAGGAAAATGAGAAGAAACAACCAAGTTTTTAGAGAATTAAGAGTGCAAGCATTAATGTGGGATACGCTTCACATTATTATTTTCAGACATTCTTACAGATATTCAGGAATATCGTACTTCACACAGATGATTACTGCTTCACACTGGGCGAATGCCAAGGTATGCCAGAGTTGGTGCTGGTCAAACACTGAGGAAACCACCTGCTGAATGCAGTTCAGTGGGTTCCTAAGTATGGCTTGGCACCGGACTCCTACCAACAATGACTTCCCAGTGCCCAGAGGGTCTAGTCTAAACTAGTAAAGCTTATAGACAAAGACTTTAAGGAACCCTCATCTTCTGCAAAGTGTCGTGTAAATCTTTCCTAATGCCACACTTTCCACACCCTATTGTCATGCCCAGAACATCCCCAGTGAGAACTGTAATAATTCTTCTCCTTTCATGTTGTCCTTTTTACCTTATTACCTGCTGTCTACTCAGTAAAATTATTTCCTACTTTCGTACACAATACCAAAGGCAGCCCTTCTCTCAGACCTCCCATGTTACTGTGGTCATTGTCCTCCTGGCTACAGCACTTAAAATTCTGTTGTAACTAGATGTTTGCATGTATGTTTCTCCTTCTTGTTTTTTTGTTTTTGTTTTGTTTTTTGACAGTTGAAAAATAACTTTGTCAAATAAAAGAGCATCTCTTTTATTTTTTTTAAATAGGTTACTTCACTGTAGAAACTGTTTTTTTTTCATATTTAAATACCAATTTTAATGAACAAACATGATTACATTTTCGATAAATATTTATGAAATAAATTAATGCAATTTTCAAAATTAATATACCACATAGAATGAGACATGTTAAGAATTCTGAAAAGTGACTGAGATTTATAACAAAGAGGTGTTAAAAAAGTAATTGCACTCGGACAGGATACGGATTGCTGAAGTTTTTCCCCTCTATAACTTACTATTTAATGATAATTTTTAAACATTGGAAAGCAGTCTATTTCTCTATCCTGTATGAATTTAACCCAGTGCTGTAGCTGAGAGTTTGGAATCTTCCTCTGTGTAAGCAGGAGATGGGGAAAGGACAAGAAAAAAGTCTCTTATCCTAAAAGCAGTTTGGGGGTGGCCAAGAGGATGGTTTTTGGTAGTTAGATGAGGAAATGACGAGAAGGAAATTGTTTTGTGTCTCGGGAACCATGTGGAATTCCAAGATAAGAAAAACAGTTGCTAATTTGAGTATAAAAGCAGGAAACATGATACACTTGTTTCCTTTTATGCAAACACAAGTATATGAGGGGTTGTGTGAAAATTATTTTTCTCTTGCTGAACCACAAAGACATAGAATCAAAGTGCTTCTTTTGGACATACTGGCTTTTCTTTCTTTTTTTTCTTCTCTCTCTTCTATTTGTTGTGGATATTATGGCTAATAACACAACAAGTTTAGGGAGTCCATGGCCAGAAAATTTTTGGGGTAAGATATTTTCTTTACCTGTTTTTGATTTAAAATTAGGATTCAGAGAAATGTGCTGTGTTATTTATTAAAACATTGGATATCTCTGAGGAATTTTGTTTAGTGTAAAAGGATTATTTTCAGTGATTGATTATAATAGATATATTCATATAAAATGTCTTTAAAGTGGGCTATGAAGACACTCAAGAAGAATCTGGGCAACAGGTATAGATTTGGCTGGTGTTACAAAACAGAATTAGAAAATAATAAGAATAAACATGAGAAGCAAGGCAGCAGTAACTGCTCTTTGAAATATGATAATGTGGGTTTTGTTGGAAAATGAAGTTTTGTTTGTTTTAAGCTTATGGATTAGGTATTGTATTTAATGAAAACAAGAATTTCTGTAGGGGTTATTTTAATGTGCATTGTCAATGTTATACTTTTTAATTCCCAAAGCGAATCTAACTAATAAATCAGTGCTTAAGGAGTGTGATAACACAGATAAAATAAGGAATCATATTATGAAATTAGAGGGAAAAACTGAACTAGAAAAAGTTAAGTGGGAATAACATCACATATACCATTACAAAGGAAGCCTGTCACAGGAGAAAAGGGCACCCACAAAAAGACTTGGTTCAGACACAGGGACTAGTCAAATGTTGGTGGCGGGACGGAGGTCAAAACGACCAGCTGACCAAGCCTAGAGGTACAGGGAAGGAGTAAGATGTGAAACTGACATGTACTTTGGGTTCAGGGAAACTTTAAAAATAAAGAGAGCAATTTGAGTCACTTCCAGGAAGAAAAAACTTTAAAGGAGAAAATGGAGTTTATAAAGAGCTCGATATCCTTATGTATTAAGCCAGAACGAGTTTGTAATCCTCTCAGAGAACTATTTCAGACTTTCGGTTGTGATCCAGGGGGATATTTTGGGAACAATGAGAGGAAAAGTGAGGAGCGGTGGCTGACTGTCCCCAACAACCTCTCCTAGTTGTCGCCCATCACAGAAATGTGCATGAAGGGAATTCATTCTTTTTTTTTTTCTTTTTACCATTTATGTCTGTTTCAAGTTTGTAAAGGACAGATAATAGGGAACACCCTAATATAATTGTATAACAAAATTAAGGAAGAAAATTAATTATATTTGCATATCTAAAACATGGCTTGGTAAGCTTATTCAGGTAGATGCCAATAGAGAAGAAGCCTTTGAACTGTAGACATCTAATCACACATGCTTGTAATAATGCTCCCCGGTGTCCTCTTTACAGAGAAAGTGAATGTACAAAACACGAGCTGAAAAACAGCTAGAGTGTGTTTACCTAAATTCATCATTACAAAAGTAAGTCACTGTATAAATGAATTCAAAAGTAAAGTAACTCCTACTGTAAAAATTAATTGTTGAAGCTGAATCAAGCCTTTTTTCTGACACGTAAAAGTTCACTTAAGGCAAAGAAATCATTATCCACTGACTAAAACGTGGATGATAACCATGAAATAAACTCCAATCTGCAGGAGCAAATGTTCAGTTGGAGTCTGTTTGCCAATCCTAAAAATGATCTTTTTTAAAAAAAAACATAAAAATCTGTGCTTGAGAAAGAATTCAAACTTACTGTTCCAAAGATAGTTCCTAGTGTTTCTTTGTCTTAGTATATGAATACAACGGAAAATAGATAAAAATAATGAGAACCAGGAAGGGGAGTGTTAGGGTTAGGGCAAATATGTTGAGCAGACATAATGTTTGGGGGAAGATATATGAAAGATCACATTACTTTTTCTAAAGTAAGAAATATTAAGTGTAAAATGCAAAAATGTAAATGTGAATATGTAACATATAAAAATTTCTATATACATAAGTGTCCATCTTTTTATTTGTCTCTCTTATGTGTATCTAAATTGATATCTATTTTGATCACTGACCCCCCAGACATATTATTTTGAAAACCTTGTGAAATGCAGTGCAAGGCGTTGTCTGTGGCTAAGAAAGCCAACGGGCTGCTTCGCACTTTGAATGTAGAGAAGTTAAAGAAGGACTAGCTTAGAAAAACAAAACTTGTGCATTAAGCATATCAATTTCCCAGACTTGACACACTTAAGCTGCATAAAAAGTTGTTTCACAAATATAATTTTCCTGGCTTACTTTACTGGATGCTAAAAAAAAGGTAATGATAGCAGGTTATTACCAATCACGACAGCTTGCATTTTCACAGTAATCATCCCTGAAAACTTACTAAATGTTGTGCAAGTGTAATTAGTGCAAGCGTGGGCAACAAAGTCAGCCTGAGAATGACAATACAGCTGAAGACAGCACCTTGCATCTCTCACTTTTGCTATAAACATTGCCCATGAAAGCAGCAAGAAACAACTGGGGACGCTGACTGCGCCGTCATGTAATGAAATAGAGAAGCATCCTTACACTTGGTTATCCTCTTGGTACTTGGAGTCCTAAAGAAGACGTACTGTGGTTAAACTTTCTGTCTTACCATGTGGCTTTTCTCTTTTGGCTAACAGTGTGTGTGTATTTGGCTAGGATTGTGTGTATGTGTTTGGCTAGCACTGTATGTGTATTTGGCTAGCACTGTGTGTGTATTTGGCTAGCATTGTGTGTGTTTGGCTAGCATTGTGTGTGCATTTGGCTAACAGTGTGTGTGTGTTTGGCTAGCACTGTGTGTGCATTTGGCTAGTAGCATTGGCTCAGGAGCTTGCATTTATTTACTTCAATTAATCCTCTCCCAAACTGTAATATCTGTCGTCAAGAAAATTACACTCTTAGAGGAGATTATGTGTCCACACATATGCAAATAAATGCCTTTATTGTTATGGAATAATACAACATAATATATGGTAAAGTGGCAATGATTGATAGTATGTTATTAGTTTTTTAAAAATATGGCAGAAAGGGTAAGGGTCCCTACATCCCTAGTAGACGAGACTATCTATTCCTAGAAGATCAGATAAAATTCAAATATGGAGATAATTCTAGAAAGGACTTTTCAGTCATTCATTTTTCCTTCATTCACTCTAAACTCATTCATTCATGTATTTACCTATCCAGTTCATTAGTTTACTCAGAAGCATTGTCTGACCACCAATGATACAATAGGCAATGTTTCAGGTGTTAGGATAGAAATAAGGCATAGCTGGAGAATTTCAGGGAGTTCAGGAGAAATGTTATCAGCCATGTTTGTAGAGAAGTGAAGGGCTTGAGGCGGACTGGTGTAAAGTTTTAATGTCAGCATAAAATTTTGAGCTAGTTTAACATAATAATCCTCAATTTCATGAACTCAGGTTTTTCCTACCTTAGAGAAAATGTCTTAGGGAAGAGGAAAGAGGATGGAGTGAGGGTGGAGTTCATATACTGTCTGGGTATTGGAGGGAGAGTACCTTTGGTTCTTGAGTGAATATTTTATTTCTGATATTTGTTTTGTACATTTAGTTATTTCTTATAGTTTCCATTTTTCTGCTGATTATTTCTACTTTTTCTTTCATCATGAACATTTTCCTTCACATCATTAGACACAGATATGAGTTGCTTTGAAATCTTCGGATATTCCAAGCTCTGGGTCATCTTAGTGTCTTTGCTGACTTTTTTTTCTCTTGAGAATGGGCCACATTTTCCTGTTTCTTCATATGTCAAGTGATTTTACACTGTATTCTGCACATTTCAAATGGGTTTTGGGATTCTTTTATATTACCTAGAAGAGTTTGTTTTTACAAGTAAATACATTTTTAGAACTCAATAAAAACCTATAAAGCCTGTCTCTTGAAAGGCAGCTCAAATCTCAGTTATTTTAGTTAGTTTCCCTCCTGCCCCCCACCCCCCAGCTGTACTGTTTGGAACATGCAGTGTAGTTCAGGAGCCAACCATAGATATGGGGAATGCTTATAAGTAAAACGTAGGGGTCCTCTTGTCCTGGGTTTCTTCAGACTGGAAACACTACAGGTTTTCAGTTGGAGTTTTACCTGCCCCTCATAACTCAGACTCAAACTGCGCTCAGGTCAGAGTTTTTTTGGGGGGAAAAAATCACCTAGTGCTTGCTCTTCTTTTCTTCCAAGTGTCAAATTCTCTCTAGTAGCTGCCTACCTTTGGTCATTCTCCAGTGCCTTCAGGTAAGAATTGTTTGAGGGGAGGGGAGGGACATGTGTTCTAACCAGTATTTACAGTCAGTATACCTGAAAGGGTCAGTGCATAAAAGCTTACTTGGAATCTTATCTTCATATGTTTCCACTGATGTGAAATCTGTTCCAGCGTTACCCTTTTCATTCATTGGTAATTTATATTCCCTCTCTCTCTCCTCCCTCCCCTACTCCCTCTCTACCTCTTCTCCCATCTCCCCCTCCCATCATGGTCCTTCCTATCAGTAGTTTATTAATTATTATTATTATTATTATAAATAACATTTGGCTTTGATAGCTCTTTGTTTCTTTCCTTTTTGCATTTTGCTTTTTAATCTGTGTAATAAAATTCTGTATTCTCTTAATTATTTATTATATTTTACTTATATTGGATTTAGTTGTCTTTTGCTGTCTTCTTGATATGGAAGCTTAAATCATTTGTTGTCCTGTCTTTCTTTTTTTCTGAAATGTATGTTTCTAAAAGTACACATTTTCTTTAAATGTGCCTTTAGATATATTTCACATGTTTTGGTATTTCACATTTTTAACATATTTCAATTAAATATCTTCTAATTTTCATCAGATATTCTTATTTGATCATTTTTACATTTTCTCATTCTATGCTAAAATTTTCCAACTTGTTATTTTTAACATATTTATTTAAAGTTAATTTAATATCTGTGTCTGATAACTAATATCTGAATTTATGGATCTTTTTCTATTGTATATTTTCCTCTCTTGGCTTTTATTTACTTGGTCTTATCTCCTGCCATGCCTTGTAATTTATTATTTTTTCCCAATGTTGTGTTGGGCGTTGTAGGAAAAATGGAAGACTCTGAATGAGTTATCTTTCTCTAGAAATGAATAAATGTTCTTTCTGGAGTCAGTGAGAAGCAGATCACCTAAAGCAATCTGAGGCTGGTCTGACATGTGCCTGAATTTCCATCTGTGTGGGGTCTGCTTCTTCCTCTGTTTGCTGTCACACGTACGGAGTAGGTCTTCAGGGGCCCAGCTCAGCGTCCGGAGTCTCCCAGAGTCCATCTTCCTGGGCAGCCCCTGAGCTGCCCTCTTTGTTTTGCCCAGCCTACTGAGGCTGCACAGAATTCTACTGATTTTTACTCCTCTATATAGATCATGGTGAGGAGAACATTTCTTTTCTTTTAAAATTTGCTCCATCAAGTTAGCAGTGTTGGTAGGTCTCTGATGACTTCAGATTTTGAAAAATATTTTTAACCTGTATTTTATCATTGTTCCCAGTGGTCTGATCCATGTTTGTTCATCATATATGGGAAGGGGTGTGCTGCCCTGTTCCTATTTAACCTACCTTCTAGTCTAGCAATTCTGTTGAATAATTATATTCAGAACACGGCTTACGACTTTTGCCTTTGGTCAACACTACTTCCAAATCTCCCAGCCTTTTGCTTCTTTGTTTCACACCCACACAAGAAGACATCCCAAATATTATTTCTTCCAGGAAGATTTTCTAACCATGCTACATGTAAGTTATTTTGTCTTTTAAATATAACGACACTCATGGCCCATGATACACATACATCTCATTTACTTTTTTAAAAAGAGTATACATTACTGAGTCTAGTTTCCACTAATCTGAAAAGAAAAAAAGAAATTCAAGCGTGCCAGTAAGGCTTCAGAAGCGAGCAAGATAAAAATTTAAATTTGGGGTGGGGTGAGAGTAGGTCTCAACGAGAAGATGATGTATGAGCAGAAACTAAAATTCACCATGAGAAAACCGAGGAAAGAACTTCAGGAATCAGTTACACCCAGTGCACGGCCTAAGGAGGGTGTCTGGGGGCAAAGAGTTCCGTGTGCACGGGGCTGAGTGAACCAGCAGAACAGAAGAGATGAGCACGATAGATACAGGTCAAGTCGGAACTTCTGTCTACAGAAGGCCAATTTTAGGAGTTTGCTTCCACTCAAAAATGGAGGCTTTAGTTCAGAAGAGTGATGTGATATGACTTATATTTTCAAAGCTTCACTCTGGCTACTTATATTGAGAATAGAGCGGAGTTGGGGAGAGGGGGCAGGGACAGCAGCAGCAAGGCCAGAGAGAAGGCTATTCCAGGTCAGAGATGATGGTTGCTGGCACCAGAGGGAGGTGGCAGAGTAGTTAATAAGAAGTTGAATTCTCGATATAGACTTTGTGAAAACAGACCAAATAGGATTTTCTGGCAGATGAGATAAACATAGGAAGTGCTTACTCTGTTGAAATGATTGTCATTAATTGAGTTTTCTGTGCCCTAAATATTATTCTCTTTAAAAAAACTTTTGCCAGCATCTTATTGCTTGAACCATTCCTCTCTATACTCAAGGGTACCAAGAACAGTATAGCCCGCTTTGGTGCTAGCTGAACTTGGGATTCTTATCATTGCAAAGGATTTTGTGACTAGATCAATGTGATATCTGTTGTCAAAGACAAAATCACTTTTCAGATATTGGAACGATTCAACTTGAGGCCACTAGATGGTAGCCTGTACTAAATTTTAACACAACACTACTGGACAGAATTTGAGGTATTGATTAGGTTTACTAAAAACCAGATTCAATATTAGAACATTAGAATTGGAAGGCACTGTAGCCACTGTTATTAGTAGGCTAAAATGGGTGAAATGACTGGGTAAGTTATATAAATAATAATAATTATTCACTAAGAACTTATGGGCCAGCCCTTTGCTAGTTGTATAGACACACGCTACAAATGAATAACAATACCGAATTTATAATGCCATACCTTACTGATTTTGTTTACTTATAATCCTTCCTTGTTTTTATTTATGTATTCATTTTTATTGCATTTATTGGGTGCATTGGTTAATAAAATTATATAGGTTCCAGGTGTACAAGTCTATAATACATCATCTATATACCTTACTGATTTTAGAGACTCTTCTTTTTGCCTTCAAAGGGATATCTATGTTTTTAAAAGCAATTGTTTGGCCTTATTATTTGCATTATATTGTAATAATATGAAGTAAAATCATGGCTCATTTTTCTTCCCCTAAGACTGTTGAGAAATAAGAAGGTAAACTGTCCTCAAAAAAGAAATATATGAGACAATATATTTTTCAAGTATATTTTATTTTATAGTAAACATTTTTTTAAAAGCTCCCCAAATATATTGTCAGAAGTCTGCCAGAATTGAATTATATGTGTATGATTTTTAAACTGAATGGCTAATAGATACTATTTTTATTATATATTTTCTGGATTCTACAGTTTAGATCAGAAAAATTATTCACTATACACAAAAAGAATCCTTACAGAAAACCACTCTGGAACAGGCAGTTACAATTGTGACTCTTTATATTTCTTTCTTATTGATTTCCTGCCTTTCCACACTTGCTCTTTCAGTTTGTATGTAAGGGAGCTTAGTGAGATAGATCAGCTTTTTACCATATAGTTCAGCAAGTCTTAGAGAGTCTCACGTCATTATTTTCATTTGTAAGTATTAAAAATTCTGCACATATAGCAAGGGCATAAGCATTAGTGCAATGATTTCTCAAATAGACATTTGACTGTATGGGAAAGGAGTCATCTTCCTGGCACGTGCACTCAACTGAACAACAAACACTAGGCTAATCCATGTCCAGGGTGGTATGGTTTTCTTCTGTCATTTTTATAATTTCTGTAGCCTCATCTCATCATATTATATATTCCTTCAAAATTTAAAGTTTATTAATATGTTTATATTATTCTCATGTACTTTTAACATTTATTTAATTCTCTCCATATATATGTATATATATATATCCATACATAGTCTTTCATTTATAATAATAATAACAATATATTTTGAGTCATTATTATCTATTCTGCTTGCCATTTCCCTAAATTTTGGGCACGGACACTAGGTCTACAATGTCAAATAGAAATATTATCGAGCCATAGAGAATAATCATTTATAATAGATTTATTGTCAAATTGCTTTCCTGGGAATAGTCTCATTTTAGTGCCACGAAAAACAATAGTTCCACTCACAAAACTGAAATTTGTCATTTAAGAATGTTGTGGTGGTTGAAAATATTACTTAACAAACTCCCCTGGAGTTTGTATATGACCCTTGTTTTCTTATATCAGAACAATAATATATTCACCTGGCATGTAAGTATATTTTTCACTCCACATATTTTGGTTTTCTTTGCTAATTTTCTCTGACACTTTAATAAGGAGAAATTATTGTCTCTTGATTTTAAAATATAAAGTTTCTAATTTTTTTTTCTTGAAATTGAACCTGAGGCTATTTTTCACAATAAATAAACCATTAGGAACATTTTATTTGTCGGAAGAGACTGTGGAAGAGAGGCCGAAAGGGTGGATACATTGAGATCATGTATAGGAACTCCTGTAAACCTCAAATGCTTTTATTGGGTAACGGACTCTTTTTCAAGTTTTGATTTTATCTCCATTTAGTTGAAATATTTCTTTGACCTAATCTATTATACTAGCTTATATCCTGATATATTTAGGATCCTCAATCACACTCTAGTGGTTACCTAGCTTATATGCAAAAGCAAGGGCATGTATTTTGTGAACTTGAGTACCTGTCTTTTGTTTTATGCCATACATGAGTGAAAACAATAGAACCCAAACCGGTGCTAGTTGTCAATATTCAATTATTGAAATAAATCTTGTTAGTTCTGCCCTAGCCAGGTGGCTCGGTTGGTTGGAGCATCGTCCAATACACCAAAAAGTTGTGGGTTTGATTCCTAGTCAGGGCACATACCTAGGTTGCAGGTTTGATCTCTGGTCAGGTGCTAATGAGAGGCAACCGATCAATGTTTCTCTCTCTCTCTTCCTCTCTCCTTCCTCTCTCCTCTCTAGCTTTCTCCCTTCCCCTCTCTGTAAATCAATAAACATATCCTCAGTTGAGGATTTAAAAACATCGTATTAGTTCTACCACATAAACCTTATACTCTTTCAATATCAATAAAATGAGAAATATGAGCTCAAGGCATTTTTAAGAGCTTGTTTTAGCTGAAACCCCATATCTCTGTTTCTATATATGAAGCTGTTGCTATTTAAAATTCTCTAGGGGAGGCTGTTGATTCAGGGAAATATATCTATAGAATATATAGTATTGATTTACCTTAATTTTCCCAAGTACTTTTGCTCATAACAGGCTATCAAATCATGCCTGCCCATGTCAGAATCCTGGGAGTCATTCTAGCATCCTCCTTCTTTCAGTAAAGCAAAGAATGACTTTACTGGCTGACTTTTATTTTTAGAGGGTGAAGATGGGAGAGGGATTCTGTGTCCTTAAATTGTTTTTCATTTCCTTTTGTCTTAAAGGATCCTAAAATTTCCCTTCACTCTTTCTTTTCTCCTTCATTGTGTGGTTTCCAAAAAGCCTCTCTCCTTTCCCTTCTTTGTTGTTTTATAAACAGCTGTATTGGGACATAATTCACCCACTTAAAGGGTACATTGAAATGTTTTTGATTATCGTCACAGAGTTGTGTGACCATCACCACAATCTAATCTGAGAACATTTTGTCCTTCAAAAAGAAACCCTGTTCCCATAGCAGTCACTCCCGTTCCCTGCCACCTCACCCCCCAGACCTAGGCAATCACTAACTTACTTTCTGTTTGCATAGTATTGTCTGTTCTGGACATTTCACGCCCATGGACTCACTGGAGATGTGAGCTTTTGCAGTCTTTCCAAGACTGCCTCCTCACATTCCTGTATACATTCGAAAGTTTCTTTCCTATGGCAGTGCGCTCAGAATACCTTTTCATTATTTTTAGTTTTTACAGAATTGCCTTTCCTTTCCATGAAGGCTTGTGGTGGAAGCATGGAAGATAATTTGTTGGCATCTGTATTTTTTTTCCTTGTTCATTTTCTAGGTAACTCGAAGTCGGATGTCACTGTTTTCTAATTACGCTGAAGGCATGGGTTTTGTACAGGTTTGTTTGTTCATTGTTTTGTTCTCTATTGTTTTTTGGAAGCAATGTTGGGAAATTCTGATTTACAGTGCTGACATTGCTTTGGAAACTCTTGTTTAGGTTCCAAATATTTGGGGCACTGATAGTCAGAAGTTAATTTGTATTTTACTATATTACGAGTAAGGATGATTTTAGGTTCTAACTTTCTTTATCTGCTTTTGCCAGATGAAGCCTAGCTCAATGAAATCCTTATCTCAAGAGATTGCATTTTTAGGCCATGACTCCATATTATTTTTGTGAGACATATTTTGAAAGAACAATACTGAGTCTGACAGATTTTTCCTAAATCATCTTGTATCTCAGAAGTCATCTTCCTAGTGTTAAAAAAAAATATTGTTTAGATTTAATACAACCAATTGTCTTAGAGGATTTTTATATTTGTAAAGATAATTGTGAAAGTAGGACATAACAAACAGTCTTGCACAAGAGATAAATGTAACAATAATAGGTGGAAAAATACTAAATGTATCCTAAAATTAAGGAGCAATAATTATTCTTATGTATTCATTAACATTGGCTTATTTTGTTATTTATGAATTAGATTTTCTATACATTATCATAGAATAAAACAATAAACTGCAAAAAATCTTGGCAATCATAAAGTCTAACTCCATTAAAAAATAATAAAACCAATGAGTATAAACAAATTTCCTAAGACTCACACAACTTCTTAGGGACAGATCTGAATTTGGAACCCTGAATCAGTTAGCTTTTGCTGTGTAACAATCCACCCCAAACATAGTGGCCTAAGATGACCCTTTACTTGGCTCATAATTCTGTGGGTTGGCAATTTGGACCCAGATCAGCTTAATGCATTTTCTGCTTGTCTTCTATCATGTATCCCACTCAAATGTTGTGTTCACTAGAATCTGAATTATCTAAATGATCCCATTTATATGTTTGGAGTTTGATAGGCTCTTGGCCAGGGCCATAAGGGTACCTGGGCCATGTGTCTCTCATCAACCAACAGGCTAGCCTGGATGAGATCACATGCTGACAATTGTAAGGGTTCCCAAGAGCAAGAGGAGTGGAAGCTGAAAGCCCTCTTGAGACTTGTGCTTACACAGCTTCATTTCCACTGAGTCCTATTGGTCAAAGCCAGTCATAAAGCCAGACCAGATGTGAGGGGTGGGGAAATAGATTCTACCTTTTCATGGAAGAAACTTCAAAGCATCTGAAACCCTCTTTCTTTTGTTTTCCCAATCTCACAACTCCATTTAGTTAATTTCCAGTCCATGGATCATTCAATACAGAATTCTTAGCTAAGCAGTTAGATAAGATAGCTACCTCTGTACTTAACTGTAACTAATTTTTGTTAATGAAATGTAGGTTTCTCTATTCAAAAAGCAATACTTGAAATGGAGCTCGAAGAATGAATTTTCCAGACAGCAATGTAAAAGTTGTATCCAGATATAAGGAACAAATATATGGGAAAGCAGAGAGTTTAAGAGAGCATGACAGGCTTTGGGTTAGTGAGAAAATCAACATGGCTTGTGGGTTAGATTATGGGGTAGAGACTGGAGAAATGTGGTGGGTGGTAAGGCTGGAGGGGTCTTCTAATATCCAGCATGCGCTTCCATTCAAAACAGGGGCTGTTACCCAGTTTCATTCAAGAATATGTTTTAGTTCCCACGAAGAAGCAGCAAGGTAGAATTTCCATTTTGGTAAGGTTTGCTGCCCTCCCCCATTTCCCACCTCAACAGGAAGTCTGAACAAACACAAGTTCTGTGAATTGAAGGATACTGGTGTATAGCAGAGATTCTATGGAAATTCAGAGGACAGAAATTTTATTATGAAAACAAGGACATGATGACAGCATGAATTTGAACTTTGGGACCAAGAAAGAACCCAGTAGTCTGCATAGGTCATGTCATCAATGAGTCATAGATAAAAGTAACAGTGCAGAATTTCAGGAAATATGACATAAATCAGTCAGCCCACCAGATGGTTCTAGCCCGGTACTTCCTGTCTCATCATGAGCGTAGGAAGTGAGACATCATGAACCCTGCAGGTGGGAGACATCAGTGGAGTTGATAAGAGCAGACAGGGGAAAAGGCAAAATCAATATGATCACAAAATTCTTTATCAATTTTTGGCACATTACTTACTAGTGCACCTCAAATGGAAATAATCTTTGAACTGTATTTGCAACTTTATAAAAATGGTATGAGCAAATAATGGTCTCTTTAATTTTAATTTTTATTACTTATTTCTTAAAGATGGTAAAATAAGGTAAGCAAAATGAAGTGATACAGATAAAATGTTATTTTATATTCTTTTGTTCAAGTGGAAACATAACAGCTTTCATTTATTCATATATGCCTAGCACATTTTTCTATTTCTCTAATTCAAAATCTGTTTAATCATATATACCATTCCATAGTCCCTACTTGTACGCTGCCCTGTGTTTTCAGTTGAACCTCTATTTACAAATCAAATTCCCTGTTTGGTTTCTTTGTTTCAGAGGATCTCCTAATCTCCTTCACAGTGTCCATAGCAATCGGGCTTGTAATTGGAGGATTTATTTGGGCTCTGTTTGTTTGTCTGTCTCGAAGAAGAGCCAGTGCCCGCATCTCACATTGGAGTTCAAGTCGGCGACCTAGGTCTTCTTACACTCATGGCCTCAACAGGACTGGATTTTACCGCCACAGTGGCTATGAACGTCGAAGCAACCTCAGCCTGGCCAGTCTCACTTTCCAGCGACAAGCTTCTATGGAACAAGGAAATTCCTTTCCAAGAAAATCAAGTTTCAGGGCTTCAACTTTCCATCCATTTCTGCAAAGTCCACCACTTCCTGTGGACACGGACAGTCAGGTGATGACTCTCCCTTCTTCCACAACCTCTCCCTCCATCAACACTTCTCACAGCCTGAGCCGTCCTGATTTCCACTGGTCCAGTAACAGTCTTCCAGTGGGTCTGTCACCACTGTCCCCACCTACCTATGAGTCGATCATAAAGGCATTCCCAGATTTCTGAGTAGGGTGTTTTTGCAGTTAACTTGTTTCTTTCTTTCCTTGTCTTTTCTTGAAAGGAAATCATAAATAGACTAAACAGAATTTTGAGGACATGGCCCAAACAACCAATGAGTTTTCAAACTGAAAAATGATCATGCAAGTTGGACATTACAATGTACCTTTTCTTTGATCCCATTTTTCCTTGTCTCACAAAGAAGTAATATTTTTCCAAATGGTTATATACTTATGTATTTTGCATTCAATGTGAGGATTATTAAAGGTAGTGATTTTAATCTGAGAATCAGCAGTAATATGGTATATACATTTTAAACTGAAATAAAAACAAGGTATTTGTGGTTTACAATTTCCATTCATTGTCCAATGTGATTACACAGGGAAAAAAATCAGTGTCACTTAAAAGTTTTTCTAGCCTAAGGAATTTTAATTGTACTTTAGTTGGAATGACAAGTGAACAATTTTATAATCTTGGATTTTTAATGAATTATATGGGCACAAAATGATAGAACATAGAAGATTCTAAAGTTCCTTGATTCCACTCACTTATGAAAAATATGGAAATCAAGCAAAGGAAGCTGAATTCTGTGGGTATTATAGTATTTCAATTTTTACACTTTTTTGTGTGCTTTTCCTAAGAGTAGCTATCTACAGCATTGACCCAGAATCCTTGAAATTATTCACATGATAATTTAACTTTCTTCACTGTTGTAATTCTGTTTTTAGAAAAGCAACAACCACAAATCCAATTCATTTAACCTAAAAACAAACTTTAATACTGAGTTTCATTTTTCTAAGGATTAAATTTTATTTCTTAGATGTAACTCTAGCAATTGGGAAACACTTCACCTAGGGACCTTCTCCTGTAACTTTATAGACAATAAGTAGGGGTCCATGGGGACAAAGTCTGTCATTGAAATAGATGTTACACCCATGAAGAATCCTCTTTCTTGGATTGACTCACCAGACATTATCTCTCGTTTGTATCTCTGCGAATTTCAGCCCAGATTCTGTGAAGATCTTTATACAATGATTAAAGCATGCCACAAGTCCTTGGTGCAGAAAGTTATTTAAGGAGTTCACTTCCACAGACGGCCACTCTCTTAAAGAAAGGTACATCCCCAAATGTGGGTATCAGAGAGCTCCAGTGACCAGATGCTTATGACTGCCTTTTTTCATTTAAGGACACGAGTTCACTGGATAATTACTCAAAAGGCCTGTGGTTTATTTCTGATACAGTGAATATTTAGCTTATGTTGCTGTTTGTTTGTTCCTATGAACATCGGGATTTTCGGTGAAGAAAAATGTACTGTCATTTTAGTTTCTGCAAAGCAGCAGTCTCAACTAGTAGTATCTAAATATGGCTCAAGATTGTAATAATTTTTATATAATAACAGATTTTGTATAGCATTTAAAAATTTTTATTTAGCTTATATTTTTATTGTTACTTAAGGACACTTATTCTTGATGTGTGTACATAGGTGGTCTTTAATGCAATATACCAGAAAGAAAAGAAGAAAGAAGGAAGGAAGGAAGGAAGGAAGGAAGGAAGGAAGGAAGGAAGGAAGGAAGGAAGGAAAGAAAGAAAGAAAGAAAGAAAGAAAGAAAGAAAGAAGATGAGCTCATAAGATAAACCAATTTGTTCTAAGTTGTTTTTTAGCAAATTTAGCAATTGTCATGTAGACACAGGTTTTCAAGGGACCATTAACTTGGTAACAAAGCTATCTTGCTTGTATGTCATCCTTATTGTTTAACATGAGAAGTAAGAAAAGGTTATGGTTTTTATCCATGTTTTATATTGGGAGTAAAAACTGTTTTATATCTCTCAAATTAGAAAATAAAAGAAATCCTCTGGTGTATTTAACCATTTGGGAGAATTATCTCCTCTCTCCCCAAATTATGAAACAATCAAAATCAGTGTCTTGTAAATAGTGTGCAATGTATGAAATGTGTAATTAAAGTAAAACCTGGAGACATTTTTAGTTGAATTTTTTATTTGAAATAACCATTTTTTAAATTTTATTTTAATTTTAATTTTATTTTATAAAATTAAATCAACATTAATTTTAATTTACAGGTTATTTATTGACTAACTTGTGAATAGCTCCTATTTACTTTGGCATTTTAACCCAATCTAGACCATTCTCTATCTATCCCTGAGACACAAACATTATTTTATATGAAAATCTATAAAGGAAAAAGGGTGACATCACCCATAAATGGAACAGGATTTTTAAATGAATTAATGCATATGGAAAACGTTATTTATTTAAAAACATTAGTTTAGATTTTTATCTCACTATAGATAAAGAAATAATTCTAGAATTAATTAACTTTTTTAGGATTAAACATTTTTATTAAGATATAATTGAAATATAAAATTATATTAGTTTCAGGTGCAAACATAGTGATGTGTGCAACAACAACAAAAAATCAGGCCCTATACATAAGCCCCAGCTTAGTAAGAGCAGAGTGAGAGGGCTGCAACGTAAATTGCATCAATTGTAAAGAATGTAGGAGGAAGTAGGGCTGGCAGTTGGTGAGTAATAAATGACCAAATGGTCATGGGAGTCTCAGAGTAAAGGTATTTGGAGTATTATAGGAGCAGCCTAAGATGTTTGTTCAAAGATGAAGAACAAACTGAGAGATAATAGTGACAAAATGCACCGCAGACTTGATGATCTTTACATAAAGCACTCATATGATCAATGGGAAAAATCATTACAAGAGAGAAATTAGGAAATTTACTGATGAAAAATGGACATAAAAAACATTAGAAATTGGAAAGAACACTCTATCCACACTGAAAGTAAGGTAAACTAAAAGCTCCTACATATTGAGAATCCACAGAGAATAGCAGCAAGATATAGTAGACTTCTGATAAGATTGACAAGGGACATCAAGAACCACACGAACATTCCAGCTCAGGGACACAGCACAATATTGTAGCCAATCAGTTAAGATGAGAAAACTTTAATAGGTAATGAGAATACCAAGTCTGGAGAGACAAGCACTGGAGACACGAGTGGGCTGCTGGAAGGATGAAACCCACCCTACTTCCATCATCGATCAACAGATTTGAGAGCTCAAAGATAAATTACTTTGCCCAGCAGTGCCATGTTTTCCTCTAACAAGTTTTCTATCAGAGACTGTTGAAGTTTGGTGACAATCGTTCTTTATAGCTTCAGAGAAATATATATATGTATGTATAATTTGTTCTGCTACAAAACATCTTTATTGGCTGTCAATTACCTGATACATGGAATCAGATTAGTAGAAAGTTCTATTGGTTCATTTGGGATTTTTCCTAACACATTCATGTCTTCAAACAATCAAGAATCAACTGTCTCAAAATTAAACAAAAAAAGAGCCCTAGCAACATATAAATGTAAAATGTAAATTTTTTTGAGGATTATAAGTATTTATCCTGGGAAAGTAATTCTAGCTGTTATAAATAAAATTTCATGTAACTCACTTCCTCAGGTGCCTGGTGATTATTAAAGTAAAACCTCTACTGAATAGACCATGCACATAACAACCCCCTACCCACAAATCAAAATCCAGTTACAGCTTCATTGTACTAATGCTGTACATTTGACCTAGAGGTTTTTTAGTCATTTCTTGATTGATGAAATGAGCTGGGATTTAAACTAATAGTCAGAGGGAGCTGAGTTCAAATTTAAACTGCTCACTGTACTCCCAGAAATATCAAACAAAATCTCTGAACTCTGACATTGGTCATACAGAAAAGTCTGGTGATCTACAACAAAGCAGGTATCAAGCAGGAATTATTAATGATAAAACAGGAGCTAGAACCAGAGGTCATGGTAAAACAAAAGGTGAAATGGGCAGTATAAATTTGGCCAGGGTAAATAAACAAAGTGGGAGGAGAGAAAGAAAAACAGATTACCAGAAAGAAAAATATTATTGGAGTGGGAAGACAGAGAGAGAATCTTCTGTTTTTTCCATAGCTATCTAGCTCTCTGGTTTCCAGCTCTTTTTGATTTAGTTTTGTTCTTCTGGATTCCACTTATAGGTGACAAGTATTTGTCTTGCTTGGCCAACACATATTTCCATTTTTGCTTCCCTAACATTTAAATTTTTCTTAAGGGACAATTCTTCCATTTGTCACGGTCTTATGGTGACTCTCAGTTAAAGTTCCCCCACTTGTCTCTATCCTCTCCTTCCTGATTATCAAAATGGAGAAAATTTCCCCTTTTCAATCAATACTCCACATTGTGCTTTCAATTCCATTCCCTTTTTGCCTTCTTAATAATTTTACTGCTTCAAATATCCCTTCTCTCTTCGTATTATACTTCTATCTTAAGTTGGGGTCCTTGAAAACAGACTCTGAAACGATGATTTGTATACAGTAATTTGATGGGGTGGAGAGCTCTCAGCAATGAATATCTGTGAATGAATGAAGGAACAGTATTGGGCAGAAAAAGAGGTTAAAATGAGTGACATTTACAAAAGAGACACCAGCCAGTCCTATAGAGAGAGCTAGGATGGCCCTTCAGAGTTGTCCTTAAATGAAGCAAAGGACCAGACAGGGATTAGGGTTAGGGTTAGGGTTAGGGTTAGGACTGAGTGAGCTCTGAATGAGGTGATATAGACACACCCTACGAGTGTGGCTTTCAGAGAGCTGCCTCTCAGGTCAAATAGTGACTATTCCCTGGGCATGGGAGCTTTTTTAATAAGCTCTAAAGTGACAAACATTCTCTCCTTAACCAAACTCTACTGTGACTCCCTTGAACTCTCTTCTCAAATAGGTCCTGACTTTTTAAGCCTCTCTGTTTTTCTCTGCATTATCTAGTTTTAGCAAGAATCCTGCTAAGTAAGTTTAACCATAGTACTCCATCCTTGCTATGTGATCACTCTTGATATCTAATCAAGTTCCTTATCCTCCACAGTCTTCCCAGGTGATGGCTGATCGCCCAATCCTCGAAGGCCAATTCAGTCAGAATCCTTCCTTACCCCAGATGTTTCCTCTTAGATATTGTCCCTTGACTGATACTTTAGCTCTTGTCTATCCATTCTCACTTTTTCTTATATTGTATTCAAAACTGAACCAGTTTCTACACTGAGGTCTATTTCCCCCTACTGCAGTTGTTTTTCTCAATAAACTATGTTTTCACCACTCTAAGTACTATCCAGCTGTTTTTCTTTCTTTTCTCAACAAAATCCATTTTGACTTCTCCAGTGACTGTCAGGCTGTTGGTTTTCACAGATACTGGATTTGCAAGGCTGTTGATTTTCAAGGCTACTTGGAGCTGCCAAGAAAGACCTAAGAATAAGCAAGTTAAAATGCCACATGGCCCATTGTCCTTATCAAGATTTGTTTGTTCTTGAACAAATGCTCCCTGGGTTGTTACAAGTCTTTGGTTAATTTCCAGAGTACTGAAAATGTTATAATTTTCTGCCAGTGTTCTCATTGTTTTTATGAAGGAGGAAATTTCAGAGGTCCTTATTTCATCCCTCTGGCAGGACTTCTGCTTATGGACATCTTGATATTTAACCAATCTTACTGTAAAAATCTACTGGCATAAAGTGCATAGTTCCTAAAAATTAGAATCAGGGGTCATCAGTAGTTCTTCACCAGAATGCTGTAGTGATTTCTCCTGGTTGTGCTTTTCTGGTGATATGAAATGACAGGTGGGAGCCAAGACCATCTTTTGGAAGGAGTTCACTGATTTTAATGACATATCCTTCCTCAACTGTGCATCTCTTGTGAGAACAGAATGTGTAATGCCTACTGATGATTCAAAGACTGCCACATTATCTCTCCATTTAAAAATCTGGATCATATATTCCAAGGTTTTCATTCCTCAAACTCTCCAGAATAAATCGCCTGCTTTATTAAATCTATTTCTTCTAGACAAGTATAATTTATTGTTCAAAAAGGTCTTGGAGAGGAGAGATGCTCATGAGTGGTAAACATCAAAATTAAATGCATTGCTGGACATAATTTCAGTCTTCATTTAGACACTTCCATTCACCTGAATGGTAGAAATAGGACATGGGTCCTGTGTGTAATAACTTGTTTGTCCTCTGCCTTACCTCTAAGTACATGCTTTTCCACAGTTCATTCCTCCTGAAATTCTCATTAGAGGAGGCACTTCAGTAACATTTCCCACATGCTTTGACATTTTTTGGGGAAAAAATGTCTCATTCTGTTAGGTCAATTCCACCCCAAGGTATTTGCATAAGTGGTTTGGGTCTGCCTTTGACGTTATCTTCCTGAATGAGCTCTGATTGCTCACTCAGGCACACTGTAGACACACAGTCTCGTTGAATCTTGTGCTATCTTTACCAAATCAAATCTGGAAAGTTCACTTGCAATTTACTGTATTGTTTTTGAGTCATCTTGACATTTTGACTTCATAAGTGTAAACTGAAAACTGGATTTACTGGAAATTTGTTTTTAAAAATAAAGCAACATTTGCCAGATCCCTGATCTACAGAAGCTTTATAAAATTAGGCAGTGCTTATGAGGCAGTGCTGCTGAAAGAAAGTTTTAAAAAAGAAATTTATCTCTGATATTTCTAAATCATATAAAAAGAATAAGACTCTGTTCAATAGGAACAGAAAATTATACAAAGAACGGTATAAATTATTAGCATGGAATCCGATTTTTTAAAAGGGAGGCAGAGAACAAAGGTATAAATATTGTAAACAAGTAAGTATTTTGGATACAGTGAGCTTATATTTAAAAGCCAAAGCATATTATTTTTAAATAATAGAACCTTTGTATATTTCATAATAGATGACATCTTCTTTAATAGAAACATTGTAAGGTGACATTTTCCTAGAGGGTAATTTTTATTAATGAGTTAAATAGTCTATGGTTAACTCTTGCTACTGAATGAGATCACAGTATGATGCATTCCATCACTTAATTTTTACTAACTATTTAGCTATAGCCATGCGCGTTGGCATTTAGGGGTAAACAAAGTGGCTAAGTAGAAGTGAAGAGGAACTCTGAGTATGCTTACCTCATGCATTCCAAGGTTAAGACGTTTTGATAGTTATAAAAAAATATTTGGGGGGCATAGGATAACTCGGAAATTTGAAGGTAAACTAGGTATTAACTATTAGTAGAGTATTATGAATTTTGTTAGGTATGAAAAATGTTATTGTGAGTTAAACAGGTGTTTACTTTTCAGAGATGCATACTAAAACATATAGAGGTGAGATATTGTAATTTCTGAGGGGAGCAAGTAGGCAGCCAGCATGGCAAAGTTGCTTCTGAGAGGAGTCCAAGATGAATGCTTCTAATGAGTTCAAGATGAACCAGCCACCAGAGAATGGCATCTGTTCAGTGAAGTTCAACCTTAACACCAGTTCCTGTTGGTGTTCTCCTGAGATGCATGCATGGACACCTCTGGGTCCTGGCTAACTCCATGTGACTCAAGGACCAGCACACCAGCGCTGCCCTGGAAAGTTTGTTCTACAACTGAAAACAGGCCTGGAGTGGGGGATCAGGCCATCCATTGAAAACACGTGATTGAACATGGATCAAGAATCTGTGGGGCTGGGTGCAAAAGGTTAAGGGATTGGAAAAACCCTCATAGACACAGACAACAATATGGTGATTACCAGAGGGAATGGGGTCGGGGAGGTAAATGAAAATAAAGGGGGGATAAATGGGGATGGAAGGAGACTTGATTTTGAGTGGCGAACACACAATACAATATACAGATGAAGTACTTTAGAATTGTACACTTGAAACCTATATAAATTTATTAACCAATGTCACCCCAATAAATTCAATAAAAAATGTTAAAAAAGAATCTTGTTGAAATCCATGATGCCCCTATCAGATGTGTTGAACACTGTTCAGAGGGGAATGTGACGATTACTGGGAGTTGGGATCAGACAGTTAAATTGTGGGTTCCCAGAACTCCTCATAATGCTGGGACTGTGTCTCAGCCAGAAAAGGTACAGTATGCCCCCACAGGGTCTGGCAGGCCACAGGTTTAATGCAGGACCTGGAGAACACGGGTTACTAGCAGCAGCGCTCGGGGGCCAGGCAAAGTCCCAGATGGCTGTATATGAGCATTTCCAAACAAGTAGGGTGTGTGTTAAGCTCTACCAAAGGCCAACTGGCATTTGAGAGCTTGGACTCAAGCCCAGAGGTACAGAAAAAGAAGTAAGCCTTCGAGACTAAAAGAAAATAATAAGCGGGTTTACTCAGTCAATGCCATTTTCTTTCACAACATCCACAATACATTTGCCGTAGGTGGTTCTGATGGGTTTGTACATAGTGGGGATCTATTTAACAAAAAGTGACCATGCTGGTTCCATCAGTACCTCACCAGCATCGCATCACTTGCATTGAGTGATGCTGGGACTACACTTGCGATCGCATCATCATATGTGTATGAAACGGTGACATGGGACATCCTGAAGGTGGTGTTTTTGTTCGCCACGTGACAGACGCAGAAACAAAACTGAAGTCCATCTAATCATCTTGTGAAAGTGGTTCCCTTTGGAAAGATGTGTGTTGCCTCCTACAAATGCATGCTTTCCCCCTAAGGCCCGTGCCATAGTCAATGTGAACACGTTATTCAGTACACGGATTTCTCTGTTTTCTGTCCTATGAAAACTTGTCTGTGTGCCGCTTCAGACTGACTCTGTAGAGGGAGAAGTCTCTGTGTCTTTTATTTACTCTGAAATACTTTAACAGAAGAAAACTGACAGAGGCAAATATGGGAAAATATTTACCATTGTAATATCTAGGTGATGGGATTATGAGTGCTCATGATAACATTTTCTTTTCTATATATTTGTAAGTTTCAATGATACACAATTTTAAAATGTCTTGTAGCTAAAAAAAAAAAAAAAGTTTTGGGAGTTGAGATTTTGCAGCCACCAGTGGAACACATGGATGAACAAAATAATTTCTATTACCTTGATCGGTTTTATTTTACAATTTTAAAGTCTTTAAAATATAGAGCTAAAATTTAATTAATGGCTTGTTTTGAAAGAAATTGAATATAAAAAGTATAACTACAAAAAACTACAAAATTTTTCTTCCTTGTATTTCTTTATTCCATCTTTTCTTTCTTTCTTCTTTGCCTTGTTATTTAGTATTTATAAAAAGCCTTCTAAACAAGATAACATAAGTAAGAAGTAGATGATAAAATTACGGCCAAGAGGAACTAAAGTCGAGCCAGTAATGAGGTTAGTGCTCAAAAGCTGTCTTCCTTGCTAAACACTCACCAGTAAAGGACCACAGATGAGTCCCTTAGCATTCGAATTGTAAATTTAAAGAAAGGAATATAAACCGATAGATAATTCAAGTACTCATAAAATAAAGGCAAATTCTTTATCCAGGAGAAGCACAGTCGCTTCCAATTTGAAGTTTATACTAAACAGGATCCTGTGTGATATAATGAGCAAAACACTAAACAGTAGGCTTAGGAGAATTAAACCAAGAAGTATTATGGGAATTTAGTTAGTTGTCATCATCAATAAATAATCAGTGAAAATAGACCTACTGGGGTAAATTGAGGTAAGCAGCACCTCAGTGAACTTGGGAAATTTGGGGAGTATCTTTTTTTTTTTTTTTATCCTCACTCGAAGACATTTTTTTTTTTTTTTGGTACGTGCCCCTAGCCTGGGACTCTCTGGTCCACAGGCTGACACTCCAACCGCTGAGCCAAACCAGCCAGGGCTGGGGAGTATCTTGAACAAACCTTCTTAACCAGTTTCAAGAACCTGAATGTAGTTGGTAAACTCTGAAAGAAGAGTTCTAGGACTCCTTTCAATTGAGTACATTAGTGGATATGCATGAGCGTGGATGCATTTTTTTGAGGACAGGGTTTGTAACTTTTATCAGAAGGACCTTTTGATTCAGAAAAGATAGAGAACCACTGATTTGTAGAAATAAAGAGGCTTCACATCCAGTATGAATAGCTTTTTTTTAATGAGCTTTTCAAAAACATATATGATGAGTTTTGAGATTGTACTCTCTGCCTACCTCTCAGAATGAAAAAATTCAGTATGTCCACTAAAGAAAGAAAGCATATGCTCTATGAGTCAGCTCACCGGGGCAGGCCTGCCTTCCTCTTATGAAAATTGAAGTGCTGATTTGGGAATAATTGGTTAAGAAACCTATTTCATATACTTGCAGGTAAGCCCAGGGAGTATTCTTGGGAAAGATAAAGATACTTAAAAAAATAATTTTGCATACATTTCAGATCAAATAAAGTAAAAACTTTATGTAGTGTTTTAATACGTTTAACATGAGTATTTTTAAGGCAGGTGTACTAAAAAATTTATCTTGAACATTACAAAAGAAAAGTTGAAGAAATCATCCATAGACTGGCTTTGAGCAATGCAATTTCCTGGAACAATATGCTAAGATAAATGGCTTGCAAAACGGATTCCTCTATAACTGAATTAGATAACTTGCTGAACGGGGTTGTTAACTATAAATAAAGTAAAGGTTTTCTTTCTGGCAATTGTCAGACTAGAAGTTTCTTGAAGTCTTGGCTAGATCATAGGTATAAAAAATGTATTATGCATCTTGCATATATGTGTGTATACATATACACATTAATCAATATTTCATATATATTTCTATATTGAGAAAAATAGATCAAGAATATAAGTATATTATAATCATATTAAAGTTTTAATGTATTTTTCTTAATATATAAAATATATATGAAATACTAATTTATAAATGCATATTTATATATTTACATATGTATATATACTCTCTCTATATTCAGATATATATATATATATATATATATATATAGAGAGAGAGAGAGAGAGAGAGAGACAGAGAGACAGAGAGAGAGAGAGAGAGAGAGAGATCTAACTTGCTTGAGGTCTTCCACTGTATATAAATGGTGGAGCTGGGATTCAAACCAAGACAGGATCGCTCCAGAGTGTACCTTTTACCCACTAAGCTAGGCTCCCTCCATGTGCAATAATACAATCATGCTATTCATTTATAAAAAATATTGCCTCTCACTGCCCGTGTCTAGTAAAGGAGCAATGCATCTATTTCACTCAAAATACTATTCAATCATTAAAAAAACAAGTTAATATGCAAGAAAGAATATCTATTCCTATTACTGACCGATCAAGAGCAATTGTATAGCAAACATTTTATTTAAGGTTTCCAATTGAGAGAAGTCTAGAGCAGCTAATATAATATCTGGACATCTCCTTTTAGTCAGCTACTGTCTAAGCTATTGTTTCATGTGTACATAATTAAGAGAGTTCACTAAGTGGTTTATTAGTCTCCACTCTCAAACTTCCCCAGCCAGCTTTATGACTGCAGCAGAATCAACACAGCAATTTTACTCTAGGAATTTATCTGAATGAAACTATTTAAGGAAAGCAACATTCATGAAGATATATGGTATATCTTTATCTGTAATAGAATACAAGAAAAATTAGGAAGAAAACAAATTCAGAGGTCTTATATTAAGGGGGATAAAGACAGTTAAAAATCTTATAAATAATTATAAAAATTCTATAAAATCATGATAAATGTCTAAGAGAGGATAGTAACATACTAAGTTATAAACATACGTCTAAAATCTGTTATAATTTCAATAATTAAAAATACATATTTGTAAAAGAAAATGTGAAAAAATGGAAATAGTCATATTATAATGGAATTATAAAAATTTGTTAAATTTCCTTAATCTTTTAATTTTTTTCCTTTTTTTGGTGTGTTTTTATTGATTTTTTTCAGAGAGAGAGATAGAAACATCCATGTGAGAGCAAAACATCCATTGGCTGCCTCCTGCATGGGAATTGAGCCCAAAACCCAGGCACGTGCCCTGACCGGGAATCAAACTGGCCACCTCTCAGTGCATGGGACGATGCTCAGTCCACTGAGCCCCACTGGCCAGGCTAATCTTGTAATTTTTATCTTTCAAATGAGTATTTGAAAAGCCCTTGACAAAGTTCCGGATTTTCATTAGAGGCTTTAGAATGGACCAGGTGACACATAAGATTCAGTTTAATCAAGTTAAATCAGTTGGTCATCTTACTACAGTGTAGAAAATGTTATGAAGGAAAAATACAGATAAAGTGCTAAAAAGCAAGTCTAGAGGGTGAGAACACTGTAAAGGAGTTATGAACCATTCACATTTTAGAAAATATTTCCTTTGTGAAAATATATTGGTTTTGTAAGAATCTTACTTGCTTGAACCAATGTTTATGTCGGTTAAAATATTCACTAGTTTACTAATGAAACATTGACCAGGGGGCTGCTGTATACCTAGTATTTGTTGTAGGGACTAAAAAGCAACCTATTTACTATTAATAAGTCATAGCTTCAGAGAAAAACAATCAGCATGTTTGAGAAGATTTTTAAAACATAAAATTTGGAAGATTTGGACGAAAAGCATTCTGTACTAAGACTAAGTTAGAGTTGATGATGGGGAAAAAGTATTGATCATTGGACCAAGACAACCAAAACTTACAAAAAAAATTTTGAGGTCCACACCAAATAAAGTTGAAAAGAGTACAGTTTCAGTCTCATTTACCCATTTGTTATTTAGAATAGTTGCTGAGCACCTGTTATGGGTCAGGCAATGTGCTTGCACATGTCACAGCTGAGGATGTATAACATGTAACATGACATAATAGCACAGTGTGCTCAGTGTCATGCAAGGGGAAATGCAGACTTACATGGGAGCCCCAAAGCAGAGCACCTGGCCCAGATTTAATGGGAGAATGGTTTGAAATCTTTCTGGAAAAGCATTCTGTCAGCTGAGACTTGAAGGAAAAGGAGAGACTGGAGTGGGTGCTCCTGATAGAATAAAATGGAGAGTGAAAAACCAGAGACAACAGAGAATGTGGTACTTCTGAGCAACTGAACGTTGTTTCTCTGTGGCTTGGGAAGAGATTACGGTGGGCGGGGTGGGGTCAGCAAGGAGCCACCGATGAGAACAGCATGGGCCAGGCTTGCAAGCCAGTTGCTGGGTCAGGACTTGAGCATAAGAGCAGTGAGGAAACAGAAAGGTTTTTAACAAGGGAGTGACGTGATGAGGGGTATGTTCTGGGAAGATCGCTTTGGCAGGATTGTGAGGAAGAGATCAGAAGAAAAAAGGCTGGAGGCGATGGGACCATGTGGACACTGCTAACATGGTCCAGGAGAGGGAGCATGGAGACAGGCCTGCTTCAGTGCATCCTCAGGGTGCTGTTAAGAGAACGTGCAATCTCACATTCACTGCTTTCATACTCAAATGCTAGGAACTTCCATGTCTATACACATAAATGTAGCTGTCAGAGGTTACTGGTATCTATGCCTACACACGGATAGATCCAGCAGTGTCTAATTCTGATTCCCTCCCCAAGAAAAATGCCAAGAACAGCCTTCCTTGTGGATGGAGAGAAGAAAGAAGCCCTTCATGCTTTTCTGTCTAACACTTAAGCTCAGAGCTGTTATAATAGGAGAACTGGCAGGGGTTGAATTTCTCTCTGTGCCTGGTGATTCTTGCAGGCAATCTGAAGGCCCTGGAGCCACAGAGAGACTAGTGTAGACCTAGAAGCCATTCCTTGTTTTGATCCCACTCAACACAGTTTCATTTGATTGTTATTTTGGGTAAAAACTATTTCTAAACCACTGGACTTAACCGAATGTTAATACCTTCAATACACATTAATCAGGTGTGGGAAACCCATGAATCACAGTAGCAAGGTGATCGTACCCTCTTCCCCTCTCTTCCCTGTCACTTTGGTTGCACAAGAAATTCTCCATTGCCCTGGCCGGTTTGGCTCAGTGGTTGTAGCGTTGGCCTGCGGACCAGAGAGTCCTGGGTTCGGTTCCTGCTAGGGGCAGGTACCAAAAAAAAAAAAAAAGAAAAAGAAAAAGAAATTCTCCATTCTGTGGGTTGCGAATTTACTGGCTTCACAATCCAGCAAAACATAAGTGAACTTGGAGAGAGAAAGAAGAGTCCCCATCCCAGCTCTGCTGCTCATTCAAAGTCATTTGACTCATTTGGATATTGACCTACTATAATTTCTCAAAAAGAGTAGCAGGACTAAATTTTCTTATATTCTTTCTAGCTAAACGTTATGGTTCTATGAGTCAGATAAAATATCAGTCTCCCAGACTGGGAAGGACAGTGAAATGAGTACAGATACAGGATATTAGAATAATGATTGAGAAAACAACAGAGCTTATCAAATAGCCACATCTCCTGCTTCCTAGACAGGGAAGTGTTCTTCCCAAATGACCAGGCACCGGGAGCCCTGGGGAGGTGGAGGCTGTGTTTGCCACTGATCTCCTTCCCCAGGGCCACTCTGCTACTCCCTGCAAAGACGCAGCACATTGACCTTTCCTCCTGACATGTAACAGCAATGGATCCAGCCTCTTTTCCTGGAGGGACTTGAGTAGCATCAGGGGTCTACATGGGCTTCCAGTTTGTGTTTCAGCCACAAGCTTCAAAAACCAATTGGTCACCAATCTGACAGACCTACCCAAGGCTAGAGTGACATTCCTCCAAGTTTCCACACTGATTATTACATGGAGTCTTTTTTCTTGAATTTAAATTTTTGAAACTTTAAAAATGAGCAGCCTTTCTAAAACTATTGAATCTTAAAATTAAATGTCTCCAGATCTTCCTAGAAGTGTGATTTTGGGTGAACAATGAGAGTGCACAAGGGAGGGACCCAGCAGGACACAAATGTCTGCCTCCACAGGTTGATGGAGGGGAGTTAAAGAAGATGTTAAGAACCAAAGAGGTGACAAAGGACCCGTGGGCTAGCCTCAGCAGGAAGCGGTTGGCACCCCCAGGGCTGTGGTTGAGGAGCCACCTACAGAATCTGGGTCTTAGAGGAGAAATGCAGCCTCTTCTGAACTATGGTCTGTGGGGATTAAATACTAGAACTCTGTTTCCCTAATCTTTGGTCCCTTTAATTCCTCCCAGTGCCTCCCTTTGGCTAAGCACAACCAGAAGCCAGAGGACCACAGGGCATGGCTGGATTCGGAGGTCAGCATTTAGGGAACACAAAGCACAGAGAAGAAGAGCAGAGAGCACATCAAAAAGGACAACTGGAAAGTATCTGACAGAGGCAGGCCCTGGGTTTGCAACCTGGGATCAGATCTCTCCTTAGAGCAAGTGAAGACTCAGGTGTAGTGGGCGCTCATATAGGACTGTGACAAAAGGAAAGGCACAGGCTGAGAGCTAGAAGGCCAAGTAGTGAGCTGAGGACGCCTAGAAGGGAACCACATGTCAAACCTGGGGACCAGATAGAACGACTGAAGGACAAAGTGGTTGGAGGAAGACACAGGGCAGGTCTCATTATTCTAGGATGTCTCAACATCACCAGGCTCTGTCTCACAGTCGCTTATTAATTGACTCCTCCTAGACAAAGCACGTTCATACAAAACTCAAGGTCATTTGGAAAGCAATAGCAAGAACAAATTTTCACAGCCCACATTGTATAGTGTACAAAAACTCGAGTTTTAAACTCTTTTCTCTAACTCAACTTTTATTTGGATACTCCATTCCACAGAAAATGTAATCTTAGTCATTTCTGGGTAAACACAGTGATTTTAATATTTAAAATTTGTTCAATTCAAGATTTGCTGTCCCCTTCTTTATCCTCAGAGCAGCATCTAAGTTTCTGAAAGTGTTTATAACAATATGAAATCTGGTAATTTGCTTCTGGGTCCTTGGGAGATGTTCCAGACCATGGTGTTATCCAGTGAAACATGCAGTTGCCTCTGGTCCCCTGGTCTGATCTGACCTTTGGTTAAAGATAGGTAGGCTCTCCCTACTCTTTACCCCCTGTAGTGCACTTAGGCTCTTACCAAGCAGGGTGGTGGAAACTTTTTTGTCCTACAGGTTTAGCTACTTCCATCCATACCACTGCAAAGAACGTTTCTGCATGGTTTGCTATGGCAATCAGATGAAACATCAAGCCGAGGTAACCTTTACTGTTTAGTCCCCAAGTTTAATAGGGCAGGGCTCTGTCATCATGCCTTCAACCCTACCATAAACTCCCATCATTTAGAGGTAGAGAGGGCTGCCTCCCCATCTATTTTTTTAGTATGTTTTTAATTAATTAATTAATTAATTAATTTATTAATTTATTTATTAATTTATTTATTTATTTAAGAGAGAGAAGAAAGGAAAGGGAGAGAGGGAGAGTTAGAAACATCAATGTGAGAGAAGCATCCATCAGCTGTCTCCAGTGTGCCCCCTACTGGGGATCAAGCCCAAACCTGGGCATGTGCCTTGACCGGGAATCAAACTGGGGACCTCTCAGTCCAAGAGACAACGCTCAAGCCACTGAGCCACACCAGTCGGGCCCTCCCCATCTTTAATCACCTCTTCTCTTCCCTGTATCAGAGGCTCTTCCCTAGTCTAGGGAGGATGGATACAGTGGTGTAGAAGCCATGAGAACTCAGTGAATGTTCTAGCCAATTTTTTAATTCTAATATCTAGACTGCAGCAGTCTTAAAGTTAATGACCGAGAATTAGACATCGATGTTTTCCATTTTTTCCACTGGTGACCTCTGCCTCTCCTTGTTGACCTAATGTATTCTGGTCCCCAAGTAGAGGAGGTCATGGAATTAAAGGCTGGCAACATGAATGTGTGCGTAGTGGCAGTGGAGCACAGGTATGACAGATAACATTGTGAAGTAGATGACAGTTTTTTCTTAAATCATTAACACTTTATTTTTAAACTCCGGTATAACATAATTTTGTGCTCTTGTGATTTCTCTATAGCCTTCCCTCTAAAATCTACTTTCATAAAGTTATTTGATAAATACAACATGTAACACATTATTCTTTATACATGCCTGTTGGTTTAAAATGAGAAAATTTTAAAACAAAGGAATACTTTTCTATTAAATTTTACTCTCTGTAAGTGGGATAGATAAAGAGGTTATGGAACTAAAGGTGAGATCATTTGCTATTATACCATTTAAATCATTATGTATACAATTGCTTAATATTCATAAACCTCTTTTAGCATCCAGAATGAACTGGAGTAGGTAACTTTTAAAAAATTGACCTTTCTTATAACATTATTTTCATCAAATCATCTATATGAGAATACAAGAATCCTGGAAGGAAATCCAAATTTTCTAAGTTGAAGGGTTTAAAAGTATAATATATTGTAATATACATACTATTAACTCCTCTTAATATACCGTACAAATATATATACAGGAATATGTATATATTTTTTTCAATATTAAATGTATACCAATATATATATAATGTTATTACAAAAATATGTGTATATTTTGTTATCTATACATAATGTATATTAAAAATACATATATATGCATATATTTCTTATTACATGTTTTGCAAGCTATAGCAATTAAGACTATAAAGGTGAACATGACTGCTTTGATTGGCTGTCTCCTGTACACCCCTTATCAGTGATCAAGCCTGCAACCTGGGCACGTGCCCTGACCTGGAATTGAATGGACAACCCCTTGGTGCACAGGCCAACACCCAACCGAGTGAGCCACACAGGCCAGGGCTAAACGTGACTTCTTAAATACATTCCCAAACGGGAGGCTCTAGACCAGATGTTGACAGTTTTCTCTGAAGGGCCAAATAGTAGGCATTTTAAACTTTGCAGGCTATCGTCTTTGTCACAATTACTAAACTTGGCCACTGTAACACAACAGCTGCCACAGACAATACATACATGATCAGCATTTCCATGTCCAATAAAACTTTATTTATGGACACTGAAATTTAACTTCCATATAATATTCATGTCACAAAATATTATTTGTCTTTTCATTTTTTATAGCCTTAAAAATATAAACATCATTCATAGCTTGAGAGATATAAAAACCAGAGAGTTGAGCTATATGTGGTTCATGGCCAGCAGTTTGCAGACCTCTGTCTAGACCTAACCTCTCAGGATGACCTGAGCGAGTGGATAGACCTCAGGCCGAGTATGAGTTAGAGTGACTAAGGCAGGCAAAGCTGTCACTTAAAGAGGCCAAACAAAGAGCACCTCTGAGGCATTTCATCGATAAGAGCACTAAGGAACCTTTATTGACTCTCCCTTTCATCTGATTTCCATATATTCAGTATAGGTTTAGAATGCCAGTTTTATTTCTCTGCCTTTGGTCCTATTGATGAGAAAGGGAGAGGGGAGATGCCAATATTTTCATGTGCTTTTGTTTTCCTTATCTGATCTGTTAGCATCAACAGTGATGATGAGACAGTTACAGAAAACCACCAGTTCTTAAGGAAAGAAAGATAAATGAAGATCGAAGATCGAGCTTTCCATCCCAATTTGTAATTAACCACCAGCATGAGCTTGCAAAGATTAGTTACAGTCTCTGGACATAGGTTTATTTATCTGTATAAGAAGAATCTTGAAATTTGTTTTAACAGATTGAAAGAATGATTGTTCTTCTTATAAACATCACTTTACTGAGAAGCCCTATGGTAGAAAGTAAATTTGGATACAGATGTGTGAAAATTATTGAAAAATATGTCAAAGTTGTGAAAAAGCAGATTTAAACAGTAAATTCACATTTGTATTTTTGTATTTACTGAGTTTCATAGTAAAGTATTTAGAATAAATTCAAATGCATATTTTTTCTTATGCTTATTTTTCTGTAGGTATCCATAATGTATCAGATTAAAGGAACTCTGGTTTGATCCTTTTCTTTGACTACAAAGAGAAGAAACACATTAAAAAAAAAAAATCTGTGGATTAAGACTTTGAACCTGCAGATGGTGCTATGATCCCATTCTAAAATTCAATTTTGCTTTCTAATTTAAATTCATAGGAAAAAATACAGTTCTTTAGTTTCTTTTTACCCAGAGGTTAAAAAAAAAAAAGAATTACTCTCTTTACTTTTGTGTTTTATTATTATAATGGGAGAAACTGTCCTTACCATTGGAAAAACCTACCGTGGTTATTTTGTTAACACTATATATACTTCCTTTGATAAAATAATAATCACCTTTATATCTTTTTTCTTTTAGAATTTTCTGCTTCTCATTCAGCATCAGTTTTTCTGTGACTCTCAACCAATTTACTTTGCTGTTGCTGTTTTTACATAAAATTGCCTCACTGAGAATTGGGTGACAAAGAGCTAAGGAGAAAAACAAAATTCCATATGAGAATCATTTCAACCTCTCGTTTGTAATAATCAAGTTAAAAAAAATATTTCCTGGAATTAAGCCACAGGAACTCTGGCTTAAATCAGAGCTGTCAACTGGGAAACAAATTTCCAGACATTTTGAAATTTAATTCATTTAATTTTTCTTGTAACTGGATTTGAAAGTATGATTCGCATAGCAGGATATTCTCTTACTGGACCAGTCTGACTTTGAATGAAGCAAATAGACACTAAAATCTTAAAGTGCAAGAAAGAATGGGTCTTTAGAGTCATTCTCCTTCTCCCTTGAGGGACTTAAGAACAAAACTGTAAAAGAATACATGTACTGGTAATTTTTAAAAATAAAAGGAAAGATAGAATTTTATTTTTTTGTCTATTTAGCTGTTCATGTGGCTGTATTTTTACCCTATACTCTGGTTTAATGTATGCTGAGCTGCTTTGAATGAGTAACTCACAAGTAGAAATTAAGTGTTAATCAAGGCACAGTCCTCCACCCACGCTCTCAGACCAGTTCTCTGCAGCCACCTGTCAAGGGATTGAGTTGGAGATATTCAAACCTGGTGTGGTTGTGAGGGTGTGTTTGAGAAAGGGGGAGAGACACGGTAATTCTGTGTAGGGCAAACATTGATAAAAATGATGAGTATAGCTTTTGAAAAAGAAGAACAATTAAATCCCTTGAGGTAGACAGTCTGAAGTCTGATAATTTGGTTTTTGAATCATTGGAGATTATGTATGGGAAAGTGCCTTGGGACTGATGATAGATATTCTATAGAGATGTCAAATAACAGTGCTCCTCCCACGTTTTACTACAGTGTGCATTCTATACTGGAGTGGAGCCTTTCTGATACTCTCATACTGGGATTAGTTTCAACATAGAAGAAATATAATAATAAAAAGATAGAAAATCACTTCTAGATGCTTTCAAAATTAGGATAAATATCAAGAAAGATTACATCAATTAAGATCTACATGAATAGCGTGAAAATAAAATAAAGGTTTTAGAAGAATCGATGCTGTGTAATAAAAGAGAATTGTACATTTGTAAGCACAATGAGCATAAGTGTTTGTTGCTTTTTAAATCTATTCCTAAACATAAAATGCTTATATTCTGAAGGAACCACAGTGGCCCTGGCTATAATGCAAATTCATTTGCTTATATCATTACTGCTAATTAAAGATGAAAACATTTCACATTAAACTTGGTGGCTTTTTGGTTTAAAATTTCCTCTGCTTTCTGTCTTGAAATTACTCACTATATATAAATCAGAAATAATGGCAATTAGATAAGAATTTCAAGCCCTGCTCATCCTGTGGGAGAACTGCTGTGACGTCTTTCAGAGCTTCGTGATTGCTCAGCCCTAAGTACAAGCCCTATAAAATGATGGGCTTTGAAATGCTGGTCAGGATAGAGGGAAAGCGGCTGCTGGCAATAACCCTGAGCCAGCACAAGTCCTGGTTCAGCTCTAAGGACAGAGAACTGGTGGAGCCTTCCTTGGCCTCACAGGACTTCAGCCCCTGACACAGTTCCAATATTCTGCAGAACAGAAGCTCTCCAGGAACACTCCCAGGCGAGGTAAGTGAAAACTTCAGCTTTCTTTTTTTGGTTTTATCTCCCCCTGCCTCTGGAACTTTTCTCGGGGTATATTGAATATTTTTCTCTTTGGGAAAAAAATTTTTTTAGTGTTCTTTATAACAACAAAAAGACAAGTTTCTGAGTCACCTGCCTCAATTTCTCACATATGAATGAATTTTCTTAATTCTTTTGGTTAATTCTTTCTTGCTTGCTTTCTCTTTTACTCAAGATTGTTTTTTTAAATAAGTATTCAAGTAGGGTTTTTTTTTTCTTCTTATATATACATTTTTTGACTGAAAGGTTCAGTGGGTACATTTGTTTTTGAAGTTTTAAACTTGTTTTTCAAGTGCTGTTCTTTCTTTGTTATGTGTTGGTTATGTGAATATGGAAGCATTTATTTTCCTCTTTATAGTAAATTTAAATCCTGTGATTTTTATAGACAGCAAGAGTACAGACCTTGAAATCCTAAGTTTCTATCTAGAAACTATTTAGAAATAAAATATGTAAGTTGATTAAATGTTTTAAAAAACACAGTGTTTTTAATATATTTTTCTTTTGTGGCAAAAATTATTTCAATGGTGATATGTGGTTAACAATTTTTTTTTATATTAATTTTTACCATTAACTGCATTAAGTTGTTCAAACTCAGGCTTAAGAAAGAACATTACCAGTAACATCCACTATTAAAAAAGGAAAATATGTACATACAAAATAATTGTATACTGTTAGATATATACATTTATATGTACATATACATTATTAGATGTGTAATAACCTAGTTTTATATTAATGAGATCAGAAACTTCAAGTAGGAAAAAAACAATAATTTTTTGGCAGTTTTTTCCTTAGTTAGAAAATATACTAAAATCGGATGCTACAGCATTGTCATAGGAGGTGGTCCCCAGGGTTATGTCCAGCACCATATGAGTAAGCCATTCAATACATACTTGGGGCCGACTCTGTGGCCTGTGAAAGAAAGGCAGCAGCTGAAAAGGATCCTAATTTTTATTCAAGCACCTGTCACCAAGAGAAATCCTCTTGATTTAAAAAGTAATGATATTACAGTGTAACTGTTTCTATAAAATGAAAATTACTTTTTCCAAACTCTCTGCAAGAGCCTTCAGAATTTGCTAGACACTCAGAATTACCTTGCTGTTGAGATCTGTGGATGGGAAATCTGATGTGACTCTGTCCCCTTCAAGGTACAGAGATGGACACCAGAAGGAAGCCCCAGCTCCTCGTGCTCCTGATCCTTTTCAGCCTGCTCTTCTCACAAACATTGGCTTGGCCTCTCTTCGGAGCACCTTCTGCTTTGAGGTAAGTTCTCACTCAATTCAGACAGTTGAACATTCCTTCTTCATCTTAATCGGAACTTTCTATCTGGTATTTTGGACAACTCAATATTTTCAAATTGTGTATTATTTATTTAAATATTTGATTGATGTGTTAAGTAAGTTTTTTCAACATCAGGTTCTGAGCCCTGGCATTCACTCTTAGGGCATGAGAGGCAGTGTCAGTGGCTAGTTTTATGGATAGGACAGTTCACGTTTCCAACCAAGGTGGAAAGAGAATTTGACTTTCCGTTCATTCAAAATCAGCTTTTGATAAGGAATGAGCTTTTATGCAGTGTCCTCTCACTTCAGATCAGTATCTGATGTAAAAACAGAAGTTTAGTTGTGTGCCTCATTTTAGTTCATTTTTAAGATCAGTTAGTAAATAATCGTAAGTTTAGTAGTTGATTGTAAAATAAATATATAATCATGCTGGGGAGATCTATCTATGCAGAGTTAATTTGCTAATATTAAAAATTGTGGAATAATGGCTCTACTGAGATATCCTTGCCCAATGAGTGAATTTTAATGTATGTAGTGTTGACCATTAATCTTTAGTTTTTACTGTTCTCTGTGTGTATTTTATATTTCAAATTCATAGATTATAATACAACTTATTTAAAGCTTTATCTGAAAGGAAATAAATTTATATCTAAAGAAATAAACAGTAAATGAAAACTACATTAATTTAAACTTTACAGTTGATAGGCACCACTATAGCTAAGGGCAAAATCATCTTTTTTTTTTCCCCCTATGTCTCCATTCCTGATTCTTTACTCAAGGTGGATTTATGTTCAATAAAGATAACTCTTGGTGTTCTTCATGAAATCTGCTTAAAGCCAGATCTGTGTTGCTTTTCTAACTAAACAGAATGATTCTGGCTGAATGGTTATATCCCCACAGATGAACAGTCACAAGAAAGCTAAAGTTTGCATTGATTGCTAGGCTTCATGCTCAGAGGACTGCTTGTTACTGACTACCGACTACCATATCCCCAAAAGATTCACAAGTGCCCAGGAGTCAACACATTCCTCGGAGGTTTACCCTAACAGAGGAAATATTCATACATGGAATTTTAATAGTGTGCGGGTGTTCAAAATGGGCGTGCATTTATAAATATGGCCACATTCCATGCACAGGCGTAACTATTCTTATTCTTTCAGTGAAGCACTGCACATCCTTAAATAAAACACATTAATACAGAAGATCAGAAACCATAGACCCCCCAAAATTCATGGAATTTGAGTAACTATTCAGAGATGTAGAGACTCTTCCAACTTGATCAGTACAGAGAAATATATCACGCCAAATGATACTAAACATCAACAAACATACACATTGATCCCAATTTTCATACTGAGTATTAAAAGTTTTCTGAATGCCTATGAAATGTAACTTTGCAACATGAGATAGTACCAAGGAAGTGTACTTTTTGCTTAGTGCTCTGATAGGACGGAACTGAGTAGCTCCTTCTCATACCTGATATACACAGCTTGTAAAAGTTATATTTTACAGGATAAATAAAATTTTATTATTTGCACTCTCATGAACCATAGAGTCCACTAAATCAGATATGCTATATATATTTTGTAAATAGGTGATACTCCCCAAGATTCTGAGTATCTGATTTAAAATGATTGTAAAAACATAAGCACAACCTTCTGAGGAAAGAATATATTATATTTCTATTATACTTTTTCATAACAGGTTGGGTGACAGAATGCCCTATGAAGGAGCAAATGAACCTGATCCAGCTTCATTAAAAGCAGACACTGACATCTTGCAAAATGCATTAGCTGAAAATGACACACCTTATTATGATGTATCCAGGTGAGTTCATTTTTATGAGGTAGTATTTTAGAAAACATAATTTTGGAATATGAGTACTTTATTTTTATTTCTCTATGAAGCTATTTCTACAGCGTCACACTGAGGTTCCCACGAGTCATGGCTTCACCCAGCCTGACTGACGGCAGCTGTGCAGTTGTACATGACTCTCATGTGGAGGTTGGAACAGCCAGGATGAACGAACCATTCACTTGCATTCTGTTGCACAAAAGTCAACATCAGAAACTGCACCAATTCTAGTAAAATTTTAGCATTAAGGATTCCCGGCTAGAGGAAGTTCTAGGGCAAGAGTTTCATGTCTATGTAAACAAAAGATGTCTGATAATAAAAGCAATTCTTCACAGAGCAATTTGTCAGGAGCAGCATTCGAGTATAGAGAGACTAGCTCTCTACTGAAGACAAAGAATAAAACTTCCTCATTTGGACAGAAAAGTTTGAGGATAGATCCTAAGTTTCTCTCCATTTTAAGAGATTTGGTTTCTAAATATTTTGGCAGAAGAAATAGCAAAAGGTACAATAGGCTTTTTTTTTTTTTTTTGACAAATCAGGATTGTTTCCCCTTATAGCTATCATTATATCTATCATTATTATATATCTATCATTATATATCTATCATTATTAAGGATAGGAGAAATAAAGCACCACAAATAGAAACTAATTTAAATATTATATTTTCCCCACCAATATTTCTTAGAGAAGAATTAGTTTTATAGATTATATCAGGTAACATTATTTAATATTGAGACATACTTCTACAAAAGTGAATTTCTTTGTTTTTCAAAATTTGGGCTGAAAATATAGGATATATCTTGATATAAGTGAGAAGAAAAGATATTTTATTAGGTAATTAATATATCTCCTTTTGGAGTTAAGTTTTATTGAGAAGCTTTCATAAGCTGGTAACTTTCTCTCTTATTGATTGAGACAAAATAACATTTTAGAAAATCATTTTTAAAACAATGGCTATTTTTTCTTCCTTGTTTTAGGAATGCCAGACATGCTGATGGAGTTTTCACCAGTGACTATAGTAGACTCTTGGGTCAAATTTCTGCCAAAAAATACCTTGAGTCCCTTGTTGGAAAACGAGTTGGGTAAAGAGAATTTATTATTATTATTACTATTATTATTATTTTATCAAACATTATGATTTTAATCTGAGAATTATATTTACAGTTAATAATTTACTGATTTTGTTGCATATTTATAACTTTGATGACATTCAAATTAATTGGAAAATAATTTATATTCTTCAATAAAATATACCAGTTCCATGGATTAAGAAAACAAGGCTTTCTAGTAATAAAATTCTCACTGGCTCCAGACAGACTTATTTTCCTTTAGTAGCCAACATTTGTAAATCTGCAATCAAACTGAAGTAGACACAGTAAAAAATAAATGAGATGTGTACATTGAAGCAAATGTTAAGGTTAATCATAGTATTTGTTTTTTAACTTCCTGCTCAAACCAAGCACTGGAAGATTCTTTCCATAAATGACCAATAGCAGAATATTTAGAGAGCACTATTCAAGTGACATAGCTCCTGAAGAAGCATTTATTTATAAAGAACTTTTCCTCCCAGTGGCAGAACACAACTTCACATATTCCCCTATTTTTTTTTTTTTTTTTTTGTACGTGCCCCTAGCAAGAACCGAACCCAGGACTCTTTGGTCCGCAGGCCAACGCTCCAACCGCTGAGCCAAACTGGCCAGGGCTATTCCCCTATTTTTTAATAAAGTATTTGCTCAGTTAGTACTGAATGTGTCTTAAGACACCCCCAGTAAGTGCCAAAATATGTCGGATTATTTCTCACTCTCCTACCCTTAGGCTTAGGTGCATTTTTCTATGTATTTCCACGATACAAAATGAGTTGGGTGTTAGAATTCATTCTTATCTGACTCCAAGGAAATTGGAACTTTGGTATATTTATCATTTCTCATGAAAAATCTTTGCTTTTATTTCCCTCACATTTCTCAGCAATGACATCTCAGAAGACCAGGGACCGATCAAACGCCATTCGGATGCAGTCTTCACTGACAACTATACCCGCCTCCGAAAACAAATGGCTGTGAAGAAATACTTGAACTCAATTCTGAATGGGAAGAGGAGGTAAAGAAAGAGAACACTTGCTAAAGCGAGAAATCATAAATGACTTTTAGAATAGAAGCTACAGAATGGAGCCTTACCGGTCTCTCCATCTCACTATCTATAGTCTGAAGCAGTCATTCGCAATCTTGGCTGCCATTAGACTGTCCTGGAGAATTTTAAGAATCCTGATGTTTGGGTCCTACCCCAAGTCATTTCCAGGATATTAGTGCCTCTAGGGATATGTCTCTAGACATTGATATTTCTTAAAAGCTCTCCAGTTAATTCTGTTGTGTCTGCGGGGTTAAAAATGATGACCATAGAGGCATCTAGTTTGACTCTGGAAACAGGTTTTATCAAAAGTGCAGATTTATAAAACATGTAAATCACAGTGAACTAGCAATTTGGTATCACATGGAACTCCCTGTATGAGCATTTCAACTCCCTTATTCTACCAAATTTAGCTAAGAGACATTTTTGTCTTCTCAGATTCTGTAAAACCTGTGTCTGTCTGGGGTGCATAGATATTGGAGCACAATAAATAAGAAGTAGGGCGCTTTCTCTTTTTATTCCAATTATTTTTGTTTAGATAGTGACTATTACAGACAACCCTGGTTGGGTGAGGTCATACAAGATGCCTTTCTTTGCCCACCAGATTTTAATTGTGTAAGAATAAGTTTAGACACTTTAAAATGGAAAAACAATTCACAGGTAAGAACTAACCTAAAGGACAATTATTTAGCTCCCAGAACACTACAGGGCACGGAGAATCACAGAGGTCCCACAGGTCTTGCCTTTAGAGGTGTTCCCATCTAAGTGCCTGAACACGCACCATCTCCTTTTCTGCTCTGCAGCGCTGAGGGAGAAGCTCCTGACATTTTCGAAGAGCTAGAAAAATGATGAAAAAGGTCTTTGAGGAAAGTGGTGACAGCTTCCCAGTGGTGGGTATATCTGTGCATTCTTATCATATTCTTATAGTAATCATCTAATTATTCAAGTAGGTAAGAGTCGCTTGGTAAGGAATATCTTAGTTCTTACAATGAGACCTCATGTAACAATGACACGCCCACCTGAAGTGAGCTGCAACCTAGAAAACAGCTGAACATGATTCATACAGGGTTCTGATTACACCAAAGAGAAAGATCACAATGAGTAAACAGTTTTGTGCCTCAGACATATTCCTATCCCTTTGTCGAGATATAAAATGGAAAAGATTGACTCACACTAATGAGAAAAAAAACTGGCTTTCTTATTGAGAATCAAACCAGGCTGCTTTTATTAATTTAAGGTTTTGCACCACGATTGACTGCTAGCATCTTATTTAAGTACAGGGAAAGACCGCCAAATTACATCATGACTTGTTATCATGAAAACACAATGCACTCTAGGTCTAATTGTGTTCCTTGAAATATAGCAAGCTTCATAAGTCAAATTCAGCATCTTTTACCTATAAAGTGAGGTAGGTTCTATGACTCCAATAGTATTCACTACAAAAGATTTTTTGAGTAGAGAAAACACAAGTTGGTTTTTTCTTTATTAAATAATAAGTTGTTAACACAATTACTTTTACGCATACATAGATACAAGGCATATTTTTTTCCTGAGTGCATTAATGCTTACATTAGCTCATAAAGTGTACTTATAATACTTGGCAATGCTTAAAGAAATTTTACATTATCAGTATTTGAGATTAGCAAAAGTTTTCTCTAAAGGCTATGCAGTAAGTATTTTTGGTTTTATGGTCTATATAGTTTCTGCTTAAAATATGTCTGCTACTGTAGCAGGAAATTGGCCACAGACAATATGTAAAATGAACAGGAGTAGCTGTGTTACAATAAAACGTTATTTATAAAACATGAAAGTATGCTAGACTACTAACCTGAAGAGGTTAAGAAGATAAAGTAGACCCAAGCTCAGAATGAGTATAATTCATTGTCTTACTTCAGTTCCTGGTTTTCATGAGCATCCTCAGTGGTGGACAGGGTGTCTGAGAAGACACCTGCATTGTTGGTTACTTGTATCCACTGATTACCCTTCACTTCTAAAAGACATACATGGTTATGGGTGTTTCACATCCCATTCATGATCATAAATTGATAGGTCAGAGAAACGAGTCCCTTTGCTCAAAAAAGAAAGGTAATCCCATGTAGCTTCTTGAAAAAATGCTATTAAGAAGAAGGCCTCACCAGTAAATTATACAGTACAGCAGACAATAAAACATAGAAAAGGTTTAATCACTCTTTCTTTTGTAAATTGTATGATTATTTATGAGATTTCATCTTCCATATTTTTTTCTTTCTTAAATGTATAGTTTTGGACAAATTCTTTTCCACAAAAAACTTTGTGGGTCAACAATCTGTGAAAATTACAAATTAATTATTAATGACTGATCAGAGAGCCCCTTCACTTCCCAGTGTCTTTTCTGACAATCAGTCCTTTGGAAGATACCCTCCTAAGATCACACAACATGATGTCCTGTCACAGGCTGTTGACAAGAGGCAAAGAAATAGACGTTTATCAAATGAGTGGATGAGTGAATGAAATTAAGATGCTATAAATAAAAATATTTTATGTTTACATACCTATTCTTTCTCTTTCAGATTCTTGAAGAAAGTGATAGGTGAAGTAATTATATTTTGAGCTCTACATAAGTAATTCAAGAAAACATCTTCAGTATCAAAACCAAATAAAAGACTGTGTTGTGAATGTTGTGATTTATTTTAAGCTAATGTAATAACTGTGTTGTTTATACTGCAAATATTATTTGAGAGTTCTTACACTTGTCTTTAGCACGTGAAAATCCTGTAATTTCATATGCTGTGTACCCTTTCTGACAAAAACGTATTTAATGATAAGAAAATACTAGGCTAATTCCAATTATATGAGGCTTTTAGGAAGGGTAGTAATAGAGTAAAATTGATGTGTTTATTTATAGAGCTTCCTTAACTATTCAGAAGAGTGGAGCAGATAATCAGTGTGTCCAAATTTGAATGTTAAGCAGATAGAATGCTGTGTCAAATAAATCTCAAAATGTCTAAGAGAATACCAACCAAGATAAAAAGTAATTCTTTTTTAAAACTGTTATGCATTTTCATATTTATAAGCAACCTTTATTTTGAGTGCGATTAAAAATTTCACAAATTTGGATCTCTAAATGCCAAAGGCTCTCTTCTGATCTATTGATTCAGTGAAGAAGAATGGCCTCTACTTCTGACATTGACCTTGTCTTTACTCTTGTGTAAAGTATGTGTAGAATGTAAACTGGGGGGATCATTTATTTTTCAGTGATAAATTTTGTTTTCCATAATCATTCAAAGAATGCTTTAGTCATACCAGCTTCTATCAGTGAAAGTACATTTGGAGACACAATTATTTTTCCAAAATGATTGTAAGAAATTACACATAGAAAATAAAGATATTTGATTATCATTGTAAACAATTTCTGTTGCTTTGAGTCTTTAAATGATATAATAGTAGCTCGTTTTAGCTAAAGGTCCAGCCATTAGATAGTTTTTGTGATGTCAGAGGTAGAATTATGTTGGTTTTGTGTGAGATATGAAAGACAAAAATCCAGAATGTTTCCAAGGTAAATCACTTGAGCATCTTGAAGGATAGTGTTGTTAATAACAGAGATGAAAGAGATAGGAGGAAGATGAGTTTAGATTTGGACATTTTAAAGCTGATGTTGAATAGAGTTGAAGATATATGCAAGGAGTTGTGAGGACATGCTGGGCTGGAGCAAAACAGTTGATAGACTTCAGTATATAAAAGAGATTTAAAGGCACAAGTCGGAAGATCACCAAGGGACAGAATATAACTAAAGAAGAATCTCTACACCTGCTCCCTGGGTGTGTTCATTTACTCAGGCTGCCATAACAACATATCACAGACTCAGAGATTAAACAACAGAAATGTATTGTCTCCCAGTTCTAGAGGTAGGAGTCTGAGATCAGGGTGCCTGCAGGGTTGGTTCCTTCTGAGGGCTGTCGGGAGAATCTTACCTCTCTTATTTCTGGTAGTTTCCTGGCCATCTTTGGCATGTGGAGGAATTACCTCAATTTTTGTCTTGATCTTCACACGGTGTTGTCCCTGTTTGTGTGTGTGTGTGTGTGTGTGTGTGTGTGTGTGTGTGTGTACACGCATGTGTCTGTGTGTGTGTTTTCAAACTTTTCCTTTTTAGAAGGACATTAGCCATACTGGATTAAGGCCCATGCTAATAACATCATTTTAACTTTATTAACTCTGTAAGACCTCTCTAAATAAGGTCACATTTTGAGGTACCGGGAGTTAAGACTACAACATATAAATTTTTGGGGGGGTGGGGAACAGAATTCAACCCACAACACTGAAACACTCCAGCATTAATAGTCTGGGATGTTTAGGAACAAATGGGGTAAAAGGAGTGAAAGAAAGAGCCAGTGAAACAGCAGAAAAATAGGAAAGTGTGTAGTTCTTCAAGGAAGAAGGCATCTTTAACAGGTTTATAAGCTGCTGCCATGTAAAATAATGTCTACTGTTGGTTTCTTAAACTAGTATTTATTAGGAACTGGCTTTGTGACCAGTACTGTTCTAGGTTCTGATGAAATAACAGTGAACAAAACAGACAGAAATTCCTGCCTCCATGGAGCTTACATCCTACTGAGGGAAACATGATAAACAAAATAGTTAAGGAAAATACATGTTGTGTTAGAAAGTGATAAATGGTAATAAGAAAAATTAACACTGGGAAAGAGGATGTGTTCAAATGAAAGGTTGAAATTTCAGAGGAGGATCCTAGAAAAGACCTCACAAGGAGATGAATTTGCATAAGCCCAGAAAGAAATCAGCTGTGAGTCTCTACGGAAACATCATTTTTTGTTGTTGTTTGTTAATCCTCACTCCAGGATATTTTTTTCATTGATTTTTAGATAGAGTGGAAGGGAGGGAGGGAGAGAGAGGGAGAGAAATATCGATGTGAGAGAGACACATTGATAGGTTGCTTTCCACATGACCCCAGTGGGGGCCAGTGACGAACCTGAAAACCAGGCATGTGTCCTTGACTGGGAATTGAACCTGTGACCTTTCAGTCAGCAAGCCCATGCTCTAACTGCGGAGCCAAACTGATCAGGGCTATGTAAACATCATTCTAAAAAGAAGAAATTCCAGATGCAAAAGCCTTTAGCTTGGGGCTTCCCTCTTATTTTGAGGAACAGAGAAGAGACCAACTTGGCTGAAGTGCCAAGAATGATTAAGATATAATAGAAGAGAGTAAGTCAGAGAGGTTATGAAGAACCAGGCCACATAGATCACCATAGGTCCCATTCTGCCTGGCTCTCCTCAATACTGGAACTTTCAAAAACCTAGCCCTGAAACACAGCCACCGCCGTTAATTCCTGCAATATTCTCCTTACCCTTCCCAGAGCGGTCTTAGGCTTTTCCTTACCTTGTCTGTGAACACGGCCTTTGCCCTATGGGCCTTGAGGAGGAAGATACTTACCCAGAAGGGCTCCTGGTAGCTCAAAAGGGCTCAAATTAAAAAAAAGACTCTAGCAGCCATTTTCACACAGGGGCCTGTCACACAAACTGCACTTCTAACTGCCTGCACTGTGTCCCAGCCACCTGAGCCAGATCTTACAAAGGAGTTCCTGGAGTCCTACTGCCCTGTCCAACTGGAGCTGTGCAGCTATAGCCCCATCAGCATCTTCACCAACCATCAGAGTCACTCTATTCTAACCAATCAGGGCAGTGCCCTTTGGACCAATCAAACTGTGAGTATTTGGAGTTTTCATGTGCATGAGGATGGACTCATCAGGAACCAGAGTGGGGGGTGGACTTCTGGCGATAGAAGCCAGCTCCTTTCTGGCTGAGGGAGCACATTTTCTTTTTCCACCAAAGACTGAAGATTGTATTTCCCAGGCAAAAGATGAAACATCAAAGATGAAACACCGAAGATGTTGTGCAGGAATAGTTCAGAGCAGAACAGAGTTGTCTGGTATGAGTGGGGCCTGGCTCCAGGGCCTTGCTGCTTCCCCAGCCTGGCTGTGTCACATTTGAGCTGTTTGCACTAAATAAGCCTTCCTTCTTCACTGTACTCCAAATTCTGGATTCCTTTTGGCATAGTATTGGCATCAAAGGCCACCTGCTGAAACTTCTCTTTTTTAAAAAAATAAAAAATTTCTTTATTGATTTTAGAGAGAGAGAAAGGGAGAGGGAGAGATAGAAACACTGATGAGAGAGAACATTGATTGGTCACCTCCTGCATGCTCCCCACTAGGGATTTGGCCCACAACCTGGGCATGTGTCCTGACCAGGAATCGAACTGGTGACCTCTTGGTGCATGGGTCGATGCTCAACCACTGAGCCACACTGGCCGGGTCTCTTTTTTCTTCTGTATCCCCCCTCTCTCTTTGAAACTTGATCTCTGTCTGGAATTGGACAGAATTCTCCAAATGGTCGGAAAGATACATTCATGATGGTTCCATTCTGAGCAGACTATGCTATTTCCCTCCCACTTGATCATCTCGCTTCCCAGTCTTTCCTCCCTCTAATTTGTCCTCTCTTTGCTTCCTGAGTGATTCTTTGCAATTGCAACCTAATGCTTTCCCGTGAGTTATGTAAAGAAGAAAATTCTGGGGGGTTTGGTTTTTGCTATGAAAATACATAATATTTAACATATCAGTGTATTGTGTCTAAAACAATACAAATAGTTTTTTTTAACAATAATTTCTAAAATGGCAATCTATGTAAAGAAGTTGTCTCTTGATTCAAAATGACTTGAATTAAAAGGGTCTTGGTTTAATGTATTAGACAGCATTCATCTCAGTGCTTTGGTCATTGAGTGTGTACTTTCTGTGGCTTTGACACTCTGACTAACTCAGGAAAAGAGGAACTTTTATTTATTTATAATTTTTTTTCTTTATTGATTTTAGAGAGAGAGGAAGGGAGAGGGAGAGAGAGATAGAAACATCGATGAGAGAGAACATCAATTGGCTACCTCCTGCATGCCCTGCACTGGGGACCGGGCTCACAATCTGGGCATGTGCCCTGACTGGGAATTGAACTGGTGACCTCTTGGTGCATGGGTCGACACTCAAACACTGAGCCACACCAGCCTAGCAGAACTTTTATTTTTAATTGGACTTACATTGTTAAATTAATATGTAATGCACAATTACCAACACAATATCTCTTAATTCTATTTTAAGTTACCTGCAGTATAATAGTTACTAGCAAAATAAAAGTTATTTTTGGTTTACTCTGTAAAAAACACTATACATCTCTATCACTATTACCATTTACTATCTTATTTTTTTTTAACTTATCTTTATTGTTGAATCTATTACAGATGTTCCTCATTTTTCCCCCATTGACCCCCTCCTCCCCATTCCCGCTCCCCTCCTGCCTTTCCCCACACTGTTGTCTGTGTCCATTGGTTATGCTTATATACATATAAGATCTTTGGTTTATTTCTTCCCACCCCCCAACCCCCTTCCCTTTGAGGTTTGTCAGTCTAACAACTAATTTGTACTTCTTAATCCCTTCACCTTTTTCACCCATCTCCCCAGCCCCCACCCATCTGGTAACCAACAAAAGTTCTATGTATCTTTGAGAATGTTTCTGTTCTGCTTGTTCATTTTGTTTGTAGATTCAATTGTTGATAGATATGTACTTATTGCCATTTTGTTTGTTCATATTTTTTTATCTTTTTCTTCAAGAAGACCCTTCAACATTTCATATAATAATGGTTTGGTGATGATGAACTCCTTTAGCTTTTCCTTGTCTGGGAAACTCTTTATATGGCCATCGATTCTAAATGACAGCTTTGCAGGATAGAGTAATCTTGGTTGTAGGTTCTTGCTTTTCATCACTCTGAATATTTCTTGCCACTCCCTTCTGGCCTGCAAAGTTTCTTTTGAGAAATCAGCTGATAGTCTTATGGGAACTCCCTTGTAGGTAACTAACTTCTTTTCTCTTGCTGCTTTTAAGATTCTCTCTTTGTCTTGAACGTTTTGCATTTTGATGATGATGTGTCTTGGTGTGGGCCTCTTGAGGTTCATCTTGTTTGGGACTCTCTGTGCTTCCTGGAGTTGTATGTCTGTTTCCTTTACCAAGTTAGGGAAGTTTTCTGCCATTATTGTTTCAAATAGGTTTTTGATTTCTTGTTCTCTCTCTTCTCCTTCTGGCATTCCCAAGATGCGAATGTTGGCACGCTTGAAGTTGTCCCAGAGGCTCCTTACACTATCCTCATTTTTTTGGATTCTTTTTTCTTTTTGCTGTTCTAATTGGGCGTTTTTTGCTTCCTTATATTCCAAATCCATGGTTTGCTTCTTGGCTTTACCTACTCTACTATTGATTCTGTGTAAATTATTCTTTATTTCAGTTAGTGCCTCCTTCATTTCTAACTGTGCATCCTTCATTTCTGACTGGTCCTTTTTTATGCTCTTGAGGCCCTCACTAAGTTCACTGAGGCTCTCACTAAGTCCACTGAGGTTCTCACTAAGTCCATTGAGCATCCTTATAAACAGTGTTTTGAACTCAGCATCTGTTAGGTTGCTTAACTCCATTTCACTTAGTTCTTTTCCTGGAGTTTGGTTCTGTTCTTTCATTTGGGACCTGTTTCTTTGTCTCTTCATTTTGGCTGCCTCCCTCTGTTTGTTTCTGTGTATTACTTAGCGAGAGGTGTGGGGCTAGCTGAGACCAGATGCTGCTTGTTTGAAAGAATTTAGGAAAAGCTGAAGCAGGATCCAAGACAGGCCAATCCTATGGTCAAGCAACTGGCAACAGCTTGAGTGGGCCTGAAAGTTGGGTGGGGTGGGGCCTCAGGGAATCACCAGGGCGGGGCCAACAGTGTGAGCCAGGTTGCTGGAGTCCCAGATATGGCGGTGTCTGCTGGCCCAGGAAAGGGCTCCCCAAAGGAACAAAGGCCTCTGACAGCACATCTGTCCAGGAGAAAGCTGCCTCTCCAGCCCTCGCTCCAATGCCAAACAACTCAGTTCTTCCCCATATGACTCTGGTGCCTTTCAAGCTTCCTCCCCCACGCTGGAGCCTGGAGGGAGTGAATCCGAGTAAGTCCGTGCGGGGGCCCTTTAAGAGGAGCTGCCGGGGGCTCCAGTCGCTGGTTTTCCAGCCAGAAGTGATGGGGATTCTCTTCCTGGCACTGGAACCCTGAGCTGGGCGCCTGGTGTGGGATGGGGACCCCTCAGTCCTCAGGGAGGACCTTCCCAGCCGAGGTGTCCTCCTGATTTTTATCCGCCACACGTGGGTGTGGGACCAGCCCGTCCACCTCCGCCCCTCCTACCAGTCTCAATGGGGCTGCTTCTTTAATTTCATAGTTGTAGGACTTCCATTCAGCTTGATTTCAGGCGGTTTTGAATGATGGTTGTTCTGTAGTTTAGGTGTAACTTTGATGTGGTTGTGGGAGGACACGATACCGCGTTTACCTACGCCTCCATCTTGACCGGAAGTCCCACCATTTACTATCTTAATATTAAACTAACACACACAGACGATACACAAGCTTCTGGGTTTCAGGTACACTCCATTCTATAGGTTTTCTCAGTGAGGAAAACTAAGAATTCTTGAGTAACGGCTACGAATAACTGAGAACCCTTGGAGATGAACATTTTATTAGATCTAGATGTTAGAAAAATACACTCCAATTTTTTATTTGCCTATGTTTGTTTGATGCTCCAAACTCTCTGGTTAACTGATAGCAGCTTGCCATTGTCTGAAAGGAGAGAGGGGGAAGACACATTAAAAGCATCTGCCTTTTCACAATCCTCTGTTGACAGCTTTCTCTACCAGACTATTGGGAGAAAACATTCACTTGGTCCTTCTCTTTTGTCTCATGTAATTGCAAGTCTCCTGCAAGATGCATTTCCTTTCATACTTTGACTTTTCTCATCTTTTCCCCACACAATTGTCCTCTTTATATTTCTCCTCCCTGGAAACTCGCCCTGGCTTCATAATTCTGCTTCTTTCTCTTTGGCTCTTCTGTTCTCTACAGAGTTGTGGCTTCATGCACTTGGGCCTCTTGCTCTTATCTTGCCCACATGTTAACCTCATTTGTTCCAGTGACAAAAAACTTATATAAATCTCCCAAGATTTCCTTTTGTCTCTTAGACTTTCTTTCCACGAGGCCTTACACACATAGGAGATGCCTGTTAGGTAATATTTCCTAGTTTACATTTTATTTATCTTTCTGGTTAAAATACCTAGACTCTTTGAGCTAGAAGGTGCCATTGCCTGTAAGGTTATAATTTACTACTAGGGAAATAACTGTGCCATTATTCTTAGTTTTTACTTCAAAGACATTTTTTCCTTACCTTGGTACAGATAATATGTATAATACAGATAAAGAAACTTTAGCCATATTCTTGTTGACTTCAATCTATCTCATTTACCCCTGATGAGATAAAGGTTTAGAGTAGCAGGTATATGTCTAAAAAGATAATATGTTATAAAAGAAAATCTGAGCCCGGCCGGTGTGGCTCAGTGGTTGAGTGTTGACCCATGCACCAAGAGGTTGCCAGTTCAATTCCCGGTCAGGGCACATGCCCAGATTGTGGGCCAGATCCCCAGTAGGGGGCATGCAGGAGGCGGCCAGTCGATGTTCTCGCTCATCGATGTTTCTATCTCTCTCTCCCTCTTCCTTCCTCTGTCTCTAAAATTAATAAAGAAAAAAAAAAGAAAATCTGAAATTGTGTACAGGTAGTAATGGAATAGAACTGAGAAAATTTCCATCTGAAGTTCTCAGCTCTTGTTAAGTAGCTGAGTAGAGGAGTCTTAGCCTAAAAATATACCTGTAAAGTAAAAGCAAAATGGTAAATAGTATGTAATGGTAAAATGGTAAAAAGCAAAGTTGGGGTCCATGGGGGGAGGGCTATTATAGTAATGTTATTGTAAAACATTAAGAAGAAACTACACAATAATTTAAAAAATAAAATGTAAGTAGTATTTTATTTACCAAATTAAATGTTATTTACCACATTGTGGAAAATAACTGCAAAGTTGTTTATAACTGGAAAAATGTTTGGAAACTGTATAACTATATGATGAATTTCCATTAAAATAATATGGATCATATTAACTCAGTGTATTAGGGGTAAAAAGTCAAATTTGAGTTTTTTCCTTGGTTCACACTTTTGGGGAGGAATTAATGCCTATGTAACAGCAATTAAAAATGTATTTGAACAAACAATACAGAAATAGCATATTTGTTCTATGTTCCATGGGTCTCAGTAGGGTTCTAATAGCCGGGGATACACAGGAGGGATCTTTTCTGAATGCATGTCCAGGTGATCAAATCTTTCCACACACTAGCTGAATAAACTAGAAAATTAGAGTCCTTGCTCACTGTGTGTTTGTGAAGCAAAATTGCTTAATGCTGACTCTTCCTAACAGTCCCTACTAGGAGCAGGAAAGCATGACTCTAAAGGGATGGGTGACTAGCAAATAACAATGCCAGCGTTCTTCAGCTTTCCCAGTGCTGGGAAAGTGCTAGCCCATGTAATAGAATGGCTTTGGAGTGTCAGGTGAGTGCTTTAGGGGCCTCTCTTTTCTTCTGATGTCAATATATATCCTCACTGGGAGCCAGGGACTCAGTCTTAGGTTTGACAATGAAGCCTCAGTCTATGACTATGAAAACGAAGTATCAGAATAGACCAGGACCTATTACAGAACCCCAGTGAACCTCATGCCAGAGCAACCTAAGTGCCGGCACATCATTTGAGCACATGAGTCTTGGGCTGACACAATTTTAGTGCCTATGTTACTTTTGCCAGCTTAAGGATTTGAGGTACTACTAAAAAGTGCAGAGGCCAATTTCCCCACTGAGTCAAGGAGTTGTGAGGACATCAGTTCGCTGCCTGGAATGCTCAAGAATAACTTTTGCTTCAAAATATTAACATGAACCTTTAGATACTGTCCTGCACATCTATAGCCAGGGCCAAGCAGAAAAGCAAAATTGACTTTTCTAGAAATCAAACACTGAGGGTATTAGAGCAGGAGCCTGTTTGCATCAGGGCTCCTTCCCCAGGGCCGGTCTGCAGCTCAGGACCTGCTGGAGGCAGGGCTCGCATGTGGTCTCTCATGGCAGTGACCTTTCTCTAGTCCATTCACCGGCTTTGGACTAGCACCTCTGGTCTCAAGAGCCTGCCTCAACCTTGGTCAACAATTAATTTCTGTTCCCGTGACAAACTGCAAAGATCAGTTGCTTTTTATTCCCAACGTAGCTCAATTCAGAGACAGAAATAGCTCTTCCTGGTTCCAGTTTAACTAAACACAGTGAATACTGACTCTCAGCACTTATTTATTTATTTTTTCTGAAACATAGCTACATGGGTTCACACAAATGGATCTCTATTTCGTGCTTAGATTTCCCATACCTTTTAAAGCCATTTTTCACTTATTATGCTAGAAATGCTGGCAAAGAAATCACAGACTAGGAATTGGTGGAAAAGAAAATTATCAGTGAAATTAGTTCGTGTGTGAAATGTATAATTCAGCTCAGATGAAAAGGACTCCAATCTCAAATTCTAACCATGATTCAGAGCACAGAAAATTGTTTGGGAATTTTGGATTATTCAACATCAGTTCATCCTGCTGTGTTTCACTTTAATAAACTCAATTTACTTCATAAATTATTACTAGAGCCAAAATTAAAGAAAATGGATAGAAAATACATGGCAAATAGAACATTAAAACTATTTTAAAGATATACTTTCATATAATAAAAACTCAGTGTTCTCATCAGTATCACAGTGTATGTAAGCCTTTCCAAATCCCAAATTCCATATTTGAATAAAATAAAGCAGGGATTCGTTAACTTCATTATCCTTTAAGTTTAGAATTGCGCTTTTGTTGCTATTGCTACTGTAAAATTGTTTTTAGTTGATCTTCTCAGACATATAATTACAGTCTTAAGAGAAAAAACAACAATAACAATAACACAAAACTTGTGGCCCAATTAGAAGGGATGGTAGAAGATTTAAATGAAAAAGATTTGGGAAAATTGTGGCAATAACTGGATTCTCACGGCCACTGCAAAGTCTTCCTCTCTGTCCCTACTACTCTGTGAGGATACTCAAGAATATAGAATTACATGCAATATTTCCCATATCTGTCGACGGAATTGCTGGTCTCCATAGCCAAGGAGAGGTGAGACAGGGCCCGAAGATGAGAATGGGGGAAGTTGTTGGATCATAGCTCACCGAGTCTCTTACTGCACTCTGAACTAGGTAAGTCAGTCCTTCTGTGTGGCCTCAGCAGTTCCAATGGAAGAGCTACCTTCTCACTGTGCAGGAGGATTGCTGTTCTCTGGGATTCTCCCGCTCTGAGGGAAGACTATAAACCTCTGGAGTGACCGTCCCTGCCCCCCCTTTTGAGCAGTCTCAGCTGGAAGGTCTTTTAATGCCAAATCCTTGCAGAGACGCAGTCGTTGTTTTTAGTTCCCACCTTACTAACCCTCCATTACTCAAGTGAAATCATCAGCCTGGTCTACATTAAGTGTGAGAAAATTCACATTAAGGGTCTCAAACTCAAGTGACTTCAAGGGTCAGGTAGCTAAAATAAATATGACAATTCACGGACTGTTATAGAGAGTGGTGGGAATTTTGATCTATAGGAGAGAGAATATCTCATATAAAGGAATTTATAAAATTGTTTAAAAGTACGTTTTTGGTCAAACACACCAAGTCTTTGGACCAAATCTAGGTCATAGGATTAAATGAATCCTGAATTTTATGCTGACATTATGTGAGGAATAAGTATACAAATTACAATTATACTTTCAAGGTATAATTAAAATTGAAGGAGGCAGCTTGAAAAGCGGAGATAGTGTAGAAAAATTACAGTGATTGAGCGAAACAGGAGAGACCATGATGGGGGAAATCTAACAGGCATTTCCCTGACAACGTGTGATTATTGCTCATCTTTATATCTTCTGCTGTAAAGTATTTATTCAAGTCTTTAGCCCATATGCTTGCATATTTTTTACTTTTTATGATTAATTTGTAAGAATGTATATTGTGGAAATAAGCCCCCCCCTCGTTTTTTTTTTCAATTTTTATTAATTTATTTTTGTTACAGATATTCCTCCTTCTTCCCCACTACACACCCTCCTCCCTATCCCACCCCCCACCTCCATAGCATTGTTGTCTATGTCCATTGGTTATGCATACATGCATATAAGTTCTTTGATTCATCTCATCCATTTCCATCGTCCCCCTCCTCTGAGGTTTGTCAGTCTGAACCATACTCCTTTCTATGTCTCTGGGTCTATTTCATTCATCAGCCCATTTTGTTCATTATATTTCTCAAATAAGTGAGATCATGTGATACTTGTCATTCTCTGATTGGCTTATTTCGCTTAGCATAATGCTCTCCAGGTCCCTCCATGTTGTCTCAAAGGACAAGAGATCTTTCTTTCTTACACCTGCATAGTATTCCATTGTATATATGTACCACAGAAGCCCCTGCCATTTTAGATATATGTATAGCAAATGATTTCCCTGACTCTGTAGTTTGCCTATCCTTTTAGAATATATTGACAGATACTTTTAATTTTGATGACATTTAATTGATCAAGTTTTTATTTTATGGTTAGTTTTTTTACATGTGTTTTGTCTCAAATCTCTGGCAATACTAATCCAGAAAAGAAGAAATAGGTACAAAGTCACATACAAAATATTAAGCATGAAAAGGAGAAACCAATTGCACATAAAAAAATGATTAAAATATAATAGAGCCCTGGCTGGTTTGGCTCAGTGGTTAAAGCATCAGCCTGCAGACCAGAGAGTCCTAGGTTCGGTTCCCAATAAAAGCATGAAGCTTGGTTGCAGTCTGTCCCCGGCCCTGGTTGGGGTCATGTGGGTGACAACCACTCGATGTGTCTCTCTCACATCGCTGTTTCTCTCTCTCTCTTTCTCCATCTCTCCCTCCCACTCTATCTGAAGATAAATGCAAAAAGAAAATGTCCTCGGGTGAGGATAATAAAAAATAAATAATAATAATATAATAGAAAAAAATAGGAAGAACTTCCTTTATGCCAAGAGACAAATTCCTAAGAGAATATAATTTATCAAAACATATTCAAGTAGAACCTTGGCCAGTGTGGCTCAGTTGGTTGAGCCTCATCCAGTGCACCAAAACGGTGCCAGTTCAATTCCCAGTTAGGACACATGCCCAGGTTGCAGGTTCCCTGTTGGGGTGCGTACAGGAGGCAACCAATCAACACTTCTCTTTCACATTGATGTTTCTCTCTCTCTCTCTCTCCCCTTCTCTCTAAAAGATTCAGTAAATGTATGTTAAGAAAAAAACAAAAACAAAACATATTCAAGTAGAAATGGAACAATAAGTGATTTTCAGGAAGAGATGCTGAGCAGAAACCAACCATGCTGATAATTTCACCTTGGACTTCTAAACTTCAGAAAAGTGAACAACAAACTTCTGTTGTCTAAGTCACCTACTCTGTGGTATTTACTGTGGCAGCCCCAGATGACTAAGACAAATATAACTTCACAAAGGAAACCCCAGGCCCAGTGTCATGTACATTTGCAATTTATGAAACACTCAAGGGACAGATCAGCCTAATCTTAAATAAACTTTCAGAGAACTAAAAAAAGATTCACTATTCAATTCATTTATGAAGTCATAACTTTTGGTAACAAAATTAGATTTAAAAAAAAATATGAAGAAAGGGACCCTGGAGTCCAATGTTACTCATGAACATAGATGCAAAATCCCAAACAAAATATTAACAAACCCACTGCATCTATGTTTAAGAAGATAACATAAATTAAGTTGGGTTTATCCTGGGATTTCAACAGTGTTTACTATTAACCTAAAAATGTCATGCAATACATTAAAAGATCAAGGCCCCTAAAGTCATATGATAATCTATGTCCATAAACATTTGATAAATTTCAGCACCTATTTCCAATTTTAAAATTTAGCAAAATAGGGGAGATCAAAATGGTAGTGGAGTAAATGGAAGCTACACAGATGTTCCCTCAGGACCAAACTGGAATTACGACTAAAATAAAGACAAATCATCAGGAAAAAGCAACAGAAAAACAGCTGAAGAGGACCATATAACCAGGGACACTGAATTGAGCCTGGTAGGTCTGTGGAGGTGGGAAAGGATAGGCTGGGAGCAGACAGACAGCAGCAGTTTTACTTGTGAGCAGCTCCCTCAGGATTAAAATCCCAAACCAGCTCAACAGCACGGACAGCCAGGATAGAGCACTAAATTAGCTACAGCCACTCACCTTGGGCTCCGGCAGAGGGAGGGTGGACTGGACTGGAACTGTGTGGAGACACTCAGGATTTGGAGAGCACTCAGAGTTTTTGCTGAGTTTTGGCCACACAGGATGGTGGCCATCTTCCTCCTTCCCAGAGCTCTGGGGAGAAGCAGCAGCCAGACTCTCAAAGATTTAACCCCACCCAGCTGGGCCAAAGAAATGCAAATTGAAGCTCATTGACAATCAGCATCTGCCCCACCCTCTGGAAATCCTCTTACACTGAACACCTGAGGGAGTTTTTCATTCAGCTGAGGGCTACAACCCAAGGCTCATCAAGTAACTGAGACTAATAGCCTCCAGGCAAAAAGCTAGAGGATAACTGAACCTTTCCTGGGCTTGCAAATCTACCCAGGAAAGTAAGACTTGACAGTGGTGTTTAACGTGGGTCCTCCCACACTCATCCAAACCGAGTAGAGGGAGCCACAAACAGTAGAACACCAACACCCACAGGGAAAATTTGGCAGGCTTCAAAACCCACTGAGATAGCCAAAATGGTGAAACAAACAAAAAAAATCCCAAATGAAAGAACAAGAGAATTCTACAGAAGATGAGATAAAAGAAATGCAGTTAAGCAAGTTATTAGAGGTAGAGTTCAGAGCCGTGATCTTGAGGAAGCTCAACATCATGAGTAAGGAGCTCAACACCATGAGTAAAGATATAGAAACATTGCCCTGGCAGGTTTGGCTCAGCAGTTAGAGCGTTGGCCTGCGGACCAGAGAGTCCTGGGTTCGGTTCCCACTAAGGGCACGTACCTCAGTTGAAGTTTGTCCTCAGCCCCAGTTGGGGTCATGTGGGTGGCAACCAGTCGATGTGTCTCTCTCACATTGATGTTTCTCTCTCTCTCTCTTCCTCCCTCTCTCCCTCCTGCTCTATCTGAAGATAAATGAAAAAATGTCCTCGGGTGAGGATTAAAAAAAAAATTATATATATATATATATATATATATATATATATATATATATACTGAAAACCAACCAAGTGGAAATGAAGAATGCATAGCAGAAATAAAGAACACATTGGAAGGAATAACCAGCAGAGTAGATGAAGCTGAGAACTGGATCAGTGAATTAGAACACAGGGTAGAAAAAAATCAATCAATCAGAAAACCAAAAGGAAAAAACAGAAAGACAGTTTAAGAGAACTGTGGGACAACTGCAATCGTAACAACATTTGCATCATAGGAGTCCCGAAGAAGAAGAAAATGAGCAAGGGTTAGAGAATATATTTGAAGAGATAGTGACAGAAAACTTCCCTAACTTGGTGAAGGAAGAAGGCATTCAAGTTCAAGAAGCACAGAGAACCCCATATAAGAAGAACCCAAACAGGCCCACGCCAAGACACACAGTAATTAAAATGCCAAAAATTAAAGATAAAGAGAGAATCCTAAAGGCAGCAAGAGATAAGCAACGGATTACCTACAAAGGAGCCCCCATCAGGCTATCAGCTGACTTCTCAACAGAAACACTATAGACAAGAAGGGAATGGCATGAAGTAATTAAGGTAATGAAAAACAAGGATCTGAATCCAAGACTACTCTACCCAGAAAGGCTATCATTCAAAATAGAAGGTCAAATAAAGAGCTTTCAAGACAAAAAAAAAAGGCTAAGGGAATATATTAGCACCTAACCAGCAATGCAAGAAATATTAAAAGGACTGCTGTAATTAGTAGAAGAAATAGGAAGAAAAATATAACCACACTAAACAACAATGGCAATAAATAAGTACATATCAATAACCACCTTAAATGTAAATGGATTGAATGCTCTGATAAAAAGACACAGAGTAGCTGATTGGATAAGAAAGCATGACTCATCTATATGTTGTTTATAAGAGACCCACCTCACAACAAAATACTCACATAGTTTGAAAGTGAAGGGATGGAAAGAAATCTTCCAAGCAAATGGAAAGGAAAAAAAAGCTGGGGTAGCAATACTCATATCTGATAAAATAGATTATAAATGAAGTCCATAGCTAGAAACAAAGAAGGCCACTACATACTATTGAAAAGATCTATCCAACAGGAAGATATAACCTTGGTAAACATATATACACCCAATATAGAAGAACCAAATATATTTAAAATCTTCTAGAGGACTTCAAAGGAGAAATCAACAGCAATACAATTATAGCAGGGGACTCCAAAACCCCCCTGATATCACTGGATAGATCCTCTAGACAAAAAATTAACAAGGAAACAGAGACTCTAAATGAAGCACTAGATCAAATGGATTTAATAGATATCTACAGAGAATTACACCCCAAAACTGCAGAATTCACATTCTTCTCAAGTGTACATGGGACATTCTCAAAGACAGACCACATGTTAGGACACAAAGTAAGTCTCTACAAGTTCAAGAAGATTGAAATCATATCAAGCATCTTCTCAGATCACAATGCCATGAAACTAGAAATTAATTGCAACAAGAACATGCAAAAAATATTTGAACACATAGAGGCTAAATATCATGTTATTAAACAATGACTGGGTTACCAAGGAGATCAAGGAAGAAATTAAAAACTTCCTGGAAACAAATGAAAATGAACACACAACAACACAAAATCTATGAGATGCAGCGAAAGTAGTTCTGAGAGGGAAGTTCATAGCACTACAGGTATACCTCAAGAAACAAGAAAAATTCCTAATTGACTATCTAACTTCACAACTTAAAGAACTAGAAAGCAAACAAAAAGAAAACCCCAGAGTAAGTAGAAGGAAGGAAATAGTAACGATCAGAGCAGAAATAAACGACATAGAGACCAAAAAAACAATTCAAAGGATCAATGAAACAAAGAGCTGGTTTTTCAAAAAGATAAACAAGATTGATGGACCCTTAGCTAGACTCACCAAGAAACAAAGAGAGAGAACCCAAATACACAAAATCAGAAATGAAGGAGGGAAGTAACAACTGACACCACAGAAATACAAAGCATCATTAACAAATACTATGAACAATTACATGGCAATAAATGAGACAATCTAAGTGAAATGGACACATTTCTAGAAACACATAGTCCCCCAAAACTGAACCGGGAAGAGATAGAAAACTTGAACAGACCAATAACAACTAAGGAAATTGAAGATGTAATCAAGACTCTCCCAGCAAACAAAAGCCCAGGCCCAGACGGCTTCACGGGGGAGTTTTACCGAACATTCAAAGAAGAACTAAGACTCGTTATCCTCAAACTATTCCAAAAATTTCAAGAAGAAGGAAGACTTCCAAACTTGTTTTATGAGGACAGCATAATTCTAATTCCAAAACCAGAAAAAGATACGACAAAGAAAGAAAACTACAGGCCAATATCCCTGATGAACATAGATGCCAAAATCCTTAACAAAATACTAGCAAATCGGATCCAGCAATACATCAAAAAAATTATTCACCATGACCAAGTAGGATTCATCCCAGGGATGCAAGGCTGGTACAATATTTGCAAATCAATAAATGTAATACACCACATAAACAAAATGAAAGATAAAAACCATATGATCATATTAATAGACACTGAAAAAGCATTCGACAAAATCCAGCACCCATTTCTGATAAAAATGCTCAGCAATGTGGGAACAGAGGAATCATATCTTGACATAATAAAGGCCATATATGAAAGACCTACAGCCAACATCATACTCAATGGGCAAAAACTAAAAACATTTTCTTTAAGAACAGGAACAAGGCAGGGATGCCCACTTTTACCACTCTTATTTAACATAGTATTGGAAGTCTTAGCCACAGCAATCAGATATGAAGAAAAAATAAAAGGGATCCAAATTGGAAAGGAGGAAGTGTAACTGTCATTATTCACAGATGACATGATATTATATATAGAAAACTCTAAAGACTCCATCAAAAATCTACTAGACTTAATAAATGAATTTGGCAAAGTAGCAGGATACAAAATTAACGTTATGAAATTGATGGCATTCTTATACACCAATGATGAACTCACAGAAAGAGAAACTAAAACAACAATCCCATTTACCATCACAGCAAAAATTAAGATACCTAGGAATAAACTTAACCAAAGAAGTAAAGGACCTATTTGCAGGAAACTACAGGACATTGAAAAAAGAAATAGAGGAAGATATAAAAAAGTGGAAGCACATACCTTGTTCATGGATTGGAAGAATTAACATCATTAAAATGTCCATATTACCCAAAGCAATCCATAGATTCAATGCAATCCTCATCAAAATACCAAAGACATAGTACACAGAACTAGAACAAATACTTCAAAAAGTTCATATGGAACCAAAAAAGACCCCAAATAGCCACAGCAATCTTGAAAAAGAAGGACAAAGTAGGTGGGATCACAATGCTGGAAATCAGGTTATACTACAAAGCTACTGTAATCAAAACAGCATGGTACTGGCACAAGAACAGGCATATAGATCAATGGAATAGAACAGAGAACCCAGAAATTGAGCCAAAACATTATGCTCAATTAATATTTGACAAATGTGGCAAGAGTATACAATGGAGTAAAGACAGCCTCTTTAATAAATGGTGTTGGGAAAATTGGACAGCTACATGCAAAAAAGTGAAACTAGACCATCAACTTACACTATACACAAGAATAAACTCAAAATGGATAAAAGACTTAACTGTGACTTGTGAATCCATAAAAATCTTAGAAGAAAATGTAGGCAACAAAATTTCAGACATTATACACAGCAGAATATTAACTGATACATCACCTAAGGCAAGAGAAACAAAGAAAAAAATGAACACATGGGACTACATCAAACTCAAAAGCTTCTGCACAGCAAAAGAAACAACCATCAAAATGGAAAGGGAACCCACTGTATGGGAGAGCATAATTGCCAATGATACATCAGAGAAGGGGTTAATTTCCAAAATATATAGAGTGCTCATATAACTCAACAAAAGGAAGACAAAGAACCCAATTAAAAAATGGGCAGAGAACCTAAATAAACACCTCTCCAAACAGGACATACAAACGGTCAAGAGACATATGAAGAAATGCTCAACATCACTAATCATCAGAGAGATGCTAATTAAAACAACTATGAGGTATCATCTCACTCCAGCCTGAATGGCTGCCATCAACAAATCATCAAATAATAAGTGCTGGTGATGGTGTGGAGAAAAGGGGACTCTAGTACACTGCTGGTGGGAATGCAGACTGGTGCAGCCACTATGGAAAACACTTTGGTGTTTCCTCAAAAAATTAAAAATTGAATTGCCATTTGACCCAGTGATCCCACTTCTAGGAATATATCTTAAGAAGCCTGAAACACCAATCATAAAGAATATAGGTACCCCTATGTTCATAGCAGCACTATTTACAATCGCCAAGATCTGGAAACAGCCCAAGTGTCCATCAATCTAAGAGTGGATAAAAAAGCAGTGGTACATATATACAATGGAATACTATGCAGCTGTAAGAAAGAAAGATCTCTTATCCTTTGAGACAACATCAAGGGACCTTGAGAGTATTATGCTAAGCAAAATAAGCCAATCAGAGAAAGACAAATACCACATGATGTCACTTATTTGTGGAATATAATGAACACGGTAGGCTGATGAACAAAATAGACCCAGAGACATAGAAAGGAGTATGGTTCAGACTGACAAACCTCAGAGTAGTGGGGTGGAGGGGGGGATGGATGAGATGAACCAAAGAACTTATATGCATGTATGCATAACCAATGGACATAAACAACAATGCTAGGGGGGTGGGGGGGCAGGATGGGGAGGAGGGGGTCTAGAGGGGGAAAAAGGAGAAACATCTGTTACAAAAATTAATTAAAATTGAAAAAAGTAAACAAATAAAATTTAGCAAAGTAGAAATTATGTAATTTGCCAAAGGTTATATACCAAAAATTACAGTACAGCATTCTTAATGGAAAAAAATTATAAACATCCTTTTAAAAATTAAGAACATATCAGAGATGCTCAAAGTCCTTGTTTCTATTCAACTTTGTACTATAGGTTCTAATAAGAGAAAGAAAGCAATAAAAATAAACTCTCCAACATGTGTACCAGCATATATATATGAGAATGTGCCTAGTAGCTCTGTTTGCAATACTCTCAAACTGGAAAAACCAATAATGATAAACATAAATTCAGATACTGTTTAACTTTCCCCCTCAGGATCCTGGTACAGGTTAATCTACTCTTCTGGTTACATATACATTCCGTTACCTTTCCTTGCTTGAGGGGGAGAGATTGTTTCTGTCGTAAACACACAGTGCATAATACCTAAATCAATACAGTCTTTGAAGTAGTTTTAAAAAATAATTGGCACATTCATAAATTAATAGTAGTAATAATTAGATATAGAAAAGTTCATATTTTAAAATTTTATGTAAACATATATATATATTTTAGAGTGTATGCTTGTAAAATTATCATGTAACATTGAAGCCAACTTAATTTTTTTTTAATATTTACTTAATATTTTTTGTTCCGGCAGCTGTTTTCACATAATCCTCATTTGTATTTTTGTACATTTGAGAATGAATATACATAATTTTAATGAAATTAAGGATACACGTATTTGAGTATCTTTGGTCCCTTATCAATGTATGAGGTTATAAAATTATTTACATCAGAAAACACAGTGATGCCTAAAAGGAACATAAATATTGCAGAGTGTTAAGTGATTATATTTTCAACGTTCATGAAATTGGTCAATCATATTCATGATGGGCAATGCACTCACTACAATTTCCAATATACCCTATGCTAGTGAACAATCAGAATGTTGCCAGCATATCAATTTAATGTTGTCAGGAACTTAGGTAATTTCAGTTGACTGTCATTTAGGAAGGCCTAATGTAATTAATGTGCAATTAAGATATGGTACGGAGCCAAAGAGAACAAAAATAAAACACCCTTGGGTTGATTCACATTTTTTTCCAGGGGACAGCATAAGTCAACCTGAGGCCACAGTTTAAATTGTGAAACAGTTTGTTGTTAGGTTCTCCACCTCACACAGGTTTTTGTCCCCTAGCTCCAGAGCCTGGAGCCTACAGGTTAAAGCCACCCTACTGAGGGCTTCCTATTAGTCGTCTCCCCTGGACCACACAGCAGGGTGTGGTAAAGCTAGTTTTGAATTTTATTTACAAACCCTGAGATTGTAACCATTATCCGATTCTTTAATGTGGTTTCTTAGTTTGTCCCTGAGAGTTAGAGACGTGTGTCTTTATAAGAGATGACGAACGCTTAGACAAAATCTGAGGAGAGGTAATGAAACTCTTCAGGCCCAGCGTTGAGCTGACTTGCAGAAGCCTTTGTGTTTTAATGGATCTGAAATGAAGATTTTGAACTGTCATCCCCACCAAAGACTGATTCTATCCCTGAAATCTGGTTCTAGAAAAGAAGACAGAAGGGATACTACACTGGAATGCAAGCTCTATGACAGCAGGATTTTTATTTAGTATTTATTTACTTATTTATTCTTTGCTTGGGGCGTTCTCATTCCTTCCTAGTTATTAATAAATAGGCCACTTCACTCTCCCCTTGTCTGTCTTCCCTCCACCCTCTCCTCTCTCCTCCGCTGTGCCCCATAGTGTTTCTTTGCCCTGTCCCCAGAAAGCCTGGCAGCCGTGATGAGGGGCGATGGAGAAGAATGGCTGAGGTTCTTTCCCTTTGTCCAAAGCCCTGTTTCTGTGTGCACACGTGGTTGAGCCCATAGAGGTGCTCAGACCACCGGCTGTGCTTGGAGCAATCCAGCCCAATGTCATCTGAAGGCCAGGGCTGCTTCTCAGAGGGCTCATGGAAGGGGCCCCTTTCCCTGTTCCATCTCCAGGCTGATGCCCTGGAGCACACGGAGGAGGGCTGTCATTAGAACACAAAAGGCACTGTGAGAGCTCAGCTCTCCTCTGCAGACAGACTATTTCCTTCCTGGATGGAACCGCATTGAATTCTGGGAATATCAGCAGAGGCCGGGGTGAGGGTGGGAAGGGAGTGGAGGGATGTAGCTTAACCATCAATGCAAGGGACTTCAGGAAAGTTCATTCATTTGGTTAAATGCTTATCCCTGTTGCTTTTCTCTCCAGTGGACAGCAGGATTTTTCAAAACCTGTTTTGTTCACTAATGTGTGCCCCGGGTCTGGAATAGTGTCTGGCAATAGTGGTTCAGTCAATATTTGTGGGGGAAAAGTCAGTAGAAAGGAAGAGAAGAAAAGACAGACGAGAAAGGCAAATGTCAGTGACCGCCCAATTGTATCCAGATTTACTCAGTTGAATTCTGTTCTTTAGCAGAACTAAGGAAAGAAGGGAAGGAAACTTCTAAGATGGGGGAGAAACAACTGGAAAGGCTCTGAGAATGGGGGATAGAGAAATGATGAAAAACAAAAAGTAAAAGGAGAAGAAAAAAAGCTGGGGTGACTGCCGTGGACATGGCCAGAGCAACCGTACCACCTCAAGAAATGAGCTAGAGGCCTGTGAGCCGAACAGGGCTGTCACTCAGTTTGCTCAGAGTGTGAGATGTGTATTTATTTATTTATTTTTTAATCCTCACCCGAAGATATTTGTATACTTATCTGCAGATAGAGTGGGAGGGAGATAGAGGGAGAGAGAGAAAAACATCAACGTGAGAGGGACACATCAACTGGTTGCCTCCCGCATGACCCGGACCAGGGCTGGGGATGAATTGCAACTGAGGTACGTGCCCTTGGCCGGAATCGAACGCACGACACATTGGTCCACAGGCAGATGCTCTACTGCTGAGCCAAACTGGCCAGGGCTAGAGTGTGAGATGTTTAAAGAGTGCCAAGGCCCATTAGGAGTGTTGGTCAGGGAACAGTCTCCCGTGCAAACCTGTGGCTACATCTGGTATCTGCAGGTGCTGTTTGGAGCATCCCTGCCTACAACCAACTTCTCTGACTCTCTAGCAGCAGAAGGTGATTCAACTGACATTCCTCTTTCGTACCACATCTCCAGGATAACTCACTGATGCATGTGAACTCATGCATCACAAAATCATATCGAGAGCAATGTCAGTATTAAAGTGTTGAACTGTTGTCACTTACACTGCAAAGTTAATGAGCAGAGGTGTGCATTTTTGCAAAAGAGCAGCAATCAGACATTTTTCTCTACTCCCTACATTCCATGTTGGCCCCAGGCACCTCCTCAGTCCTGTTGTGTCTACATAATCTTGGGCTTTTTGAAAAACCTAGAAATCATATGACTGGTAGTAAATGTTAGGCCTAACCTGTTATTATATGTTGTAATGCTAGTTTCAAGTTATATGCTTCGAAAGAATCATGAAGTTCTTATAAAGGTATACATGTGGTGCATAGCATGTCGGAACTATAGCATGCATAAGTCCAAAGAAATACAAATATTTTAAGGAATACTTTTTTTTTATTCTCACCCAAGGATATTTTTCCATTTATCTTCAGATAGAATGGGAGGAAGGGAGAGAGAGAGAGAGAGAAACATTGATGTGAGAGGGACACATCGACTGGTTGCCTCCTGCATGACCCTGACCAGGGCCGGAGATGAACTGCAACCGAGGTATTTGCCCTCGACCGGAATCAAACCCACGATTAATTGGTCCACGGACCGATGTTCCAACCACTGAGCCAAACCGGCCAGGGCTTAAGCAATAATTTAATGTCACCTTTTCTAGGTTGCACACTGATGTCTTGAAACACATAAGGGCCTCACAGAAGCAGACAGTGTTTTGCTGAATCTCAGGGCTTATGCAGGATACATAGCATGGCTTCTGACATATAATGAACATGAAGTAATGTTGGATTTTTAAATCATTATTATTAACTATGTTCTTAATTAATGCTCACAATATTACCATTAGCCTTACTTGAGGTCAGACGTAACAATTTCCTGAAGAGCAGTAAAAGAGGTATTTACAACTAAATGCTAAAAATTATTATGTACGTTTTATTAAAAAACAAACCAAAGTTCTTATTGGTCTGTCTGAAAATATCACATTTAAAACCACAAGCTGAGAAGGCTTCTGGTCAAGAAGACAGTGTAGGTAAATGTGGTACTCAGAACCTCCCACAACCACATCAAAATTACAACTAAACTACAGACAACAATCATTCCAAACCACCTTAAACCTGGCTGAAAATAAGTCCTACAACTTAGGCTATAAAGAAGAGGCCACAAAGAGAATGGTAGGAGGGACAGAGATACAGAATGGGCTCATCCCACACCCACATGTGGCTGATAAAAATCAGAAGGAATATCTCAGCTGCAGAGGTCCCCCCTGAGGAGTGAGGGGTCCCAGCCCCATACCAGGACTCCCAGCTCAGTGGTTCCAGGAAGAGAAGTCCCCTAACTTCTGGCTGTGAAAACCAGTGGGGATTATGGCTCAGTGAGACAGGGCTGCTGGAATCCCAGGCAGTTCGTAAAGGGCCCATGCACAGACTTACTTGGACTAATTCACACTGAGCTACAGCACTGGGGCAGCAGCGTGAAAGGTGCCTCAGATGAATTGTCTGGCATCAAGGCGAGAGCTGAAGAGGCAGCTTTTTCCAAGACAGAAAGGCTAGCACAGACGCCATACCTGAATCTCCATCAGTCTGGCTAACACTGTTTGCCCGGCCCTGATGATTCCCTGAGACCCTGCCCCACCCAACTATGGGCCCAACTCATGCAGTCTCCAGTGGCTTTTCCATGCAAATGGTCTGTCTTGGCTCAGGTTGTGGATTTTCCTGAAATCTCTCAAAAAAGCAGCATCTGGCCTTGGCATGTCCTACACCTCTCACTAAGTGGCCCAAGCCCATTACTGGCAACAGCCAGCCTTGTTTTGCAGCTTGGTCTCTCCTGGACATCGCCAAACTCGGGTAGCAGCCATACGTAGATTGCTCTGTAGCTCAGGCCAGGTGGCCCTGAGCAGGGCAGAGGCGGTGACTAACCTTTGCCTGCACCTCCCAGTAGGCCCCAGAGACAGCGTAACCAGTGGATAGCTTCAGATCATGTCAAAGCACCACCACCCAACTACCTCCACAAGCAACACACTCAAGGAGTGGACTCGGCAGGCACCTAAGCTCCACTGAGTAAGTCCTGATCCATGGAATGGGCCCCTGCACAACAGCTCCTCCACTGTAGTTGTAGTTAGTCCTCCCAGCTGATCAGCTTGGGGTTAAATCCCTCCCATTGACTTGCCAACAGCAATCTTTAGGCTCAATTAAAACAGGAGGGTGTAAACATCCCACATGGGTGGTAAAAGTGGGACACACCTGAGGTGCCCAGCTCCAATGATCAAGGAGGCTGTGCCACTGGGCCTTACTGAATACCCACTACATCAAACCACTCTACCAAGCCTGGGAGACATAGCAGCTCTACCCAATATATAGAAGCAAACACAGGGAGGCTGCTACAATGAAGAGACAAAGAAACATCCCGAATGAAAGAACAGAACACAACTCCAGGAAAAAATAAATAAATAAATAAACAAAATGGAGACAAGCAATCTACCAGATGCAGAGTTCAAAACACTGGTTACAAGGATGCTCAATGAACTTAGAGAAAGAGTAGGTGAACTTAGTGAGGACTTTAACAAAGAGACAGGAAACATAAAAGTGGAGATAGAAAACATTAAAAAAGAGCAAATCAGAAATAAAGAATACATTAATTGAAATGAAGAATACCTTGCAAGGAATCAACAGTGGAGTAGATGAAGCAGAGGATGAAATCAGGGGTTTGGAAGATAAGAAAACAGAAAATGCCCAGTCAGAACAGCACAAAGAAAAAGAATCCAAAAAATGAGGATAGCTTAAGGAGCCTCTGGGACTACTTCAAGTATACCAACATCCACATTACAAGAAGAGAGAGACCAAGAAATTGCAAATCTATTTGAAAAAGTAATGATGGATAACTTCCCTAACCTGGTGGAGGAAATAGATATATAAGACCAGGAAGTATAGAGTTCCTAACAAGATGATCCCAAAGAGGCCCACACCAAGATACAGCATAATTAAATGCCAAAGATTAAAGACAAAGAAAGAATCTTGAAAGTGGAGGTGGGGGTGGCGGGGCAGTTAGTTACCTACAAGTGAGCTACCATACGGCTGTGAGTTGATTTCTCAACAGAAACTTTGCAGGCCAGAAGGAATTGGCAAACAATATTTAAAGTGATGAAAAACAAGAACCTACAGCCAAGATTACTCTACCCAGCAAAGCTATCATTTAGAATTAAAAGGCAGATAAAGAACTTCCCAGTCAAGACAAAGCTAGTGGAGTTCATCGCTACCTAACCAGTATTATAAGAAAATTTAATGGGTATTCTTTAAGCAGAAGAAAATAAAAAGATCAAAAATAGGAATAATACAATGACAATAGACACTTATTTATTTATTTATTTATTATTTAACTTATCTTTATTGTTGAATGTATTACAGATGTTCCTCATTTTCCCCCATAGCCCCACTCCTCCCCATTCCCGCCCCCCTCCTGCCTTTTCCCCACACTGTTGTCTGTGTCCACTGGTTATGCATATATACATATAAGTTCTTTGGTTTATTTCTTCCCACCCCCCAACCCCTCTTCCCTTTGAGGTTTGTCAGTCTAACACCGAATTTGTAATTCTTAATCCCTTCACCTTTTTCACCCATCCCCCCAGCCCCCACCCATCTGATATCCAACAAAAGTTCTCTGTATCTATGAGAATGTTTCTGTTCTGCTTGTTCATTTTGTTTGTAGATTCAATTGTTGATAGATATGCATTTATTGCCATTTTGTTCATATTTTTTTTATCTTTTTCTTCAAGAAGACCCTTCAACATTTCATACAATAATTGTTTGGTGGTGATGAACTCCTTCAGCTTTTCCTTGTCTGGGAAACTCTTTATATGGCCATCGATTCTAAATGACAGCTTTGCAGGTTAGAGTAATCTTGGTTGTAGGTTCTTGCTTTTCATCACTCTGAATATTTCTTTTCATTCCCTTCTGGCCTGCAAAGTATCTTTTGAGAAATCAGCTGACAGTCTTATGGGAACTCCCTTGTAGGTAACAAACTGCTTTTCTCTTGCTGCTTTTAAGATTCTCTCTTTGTCTTGAACCTTTTGCATTTTGATGATGATGTGTCTTGGTGTGGGCCTCTTGGGGTTCATCTTGTTGGGGACTCTCTGTGCTTCCTGGAGTTGTATGTCTGTGTCCTTTACCAAGTTAGGAAAGTTTTCTGCTATTATTGTTCCAAATAGGTTTTTGATTTCTTGTTCTCTCTCTTCTCCTTCTGGCACCCCCAAGATGCGAATGTTGGCACGCTTGAAGTTGTCCCAGAGGCTCCTTACACTATCCTCATTTTTTTGGATTCTTTTTTCTTTTTGCTGTTCTGATTGGGTGTTTTTTGCTTCCTGATATTCCAAATCGATGATTTGCTTCTTGGCTTTACCTACTGTACTATTGAATCTGTGTAAACTATTCTTTATTTCAGTTAGTGCCTCCTTCATTTCTAACTGTGCATCCTTCATTTATGACTGGTCCTTTTTTATGGTCTTGAGGCCCTCACTAAGTTCACTGAGGTTCTCACTAAGTCCATTGAGCATCCTTATAACCAGTGTTTTGAACTCAGCATCTATTAGGTTGCTTAACTCCATTTCACTTGGTTCTTTTCCTAGAATTTTGTTCTGTTCTTTCATTTGGGACCTGTTTCTTTGTCTCCTCATTTTGGCTGCCTCCCTGTGTTTGTTTCTATGTATTACTTAGCAAGAGGTATGGGACTACTGAGACCAGATGCTGCTTGTTTGAAAGAATTTAGGAAAACTTGAAGCAGGACCCAAGACAGGCCAATCCTATGGTAAAGCAACTGGCAATAGCTTGAGTGGGCCTGAAAGTTGGGTGGGGCGGGGCCTCAGAGAATCACCAGGGCGGGGCCAACAGTGTGAGCCAGGTTGCTGGAGTCCCAGATATGGTGGTGTCTGCCATCCCAGGGAAGGGCTCACCAAAGGAACAAAGGCCTCTGACAGCACGTCTGTCCAGGAGAAAGCTGCCTCTCCGGCCCTCACTCCAATGCCAAACAGCTCAGTTCTTCCCCATATGACTCTGGCGCCTTTCAAGCTGCCTCCCCCACGCTGGAGCCTGGAGGGTAGGAGTCCAAGTAGGTCCGTGCGCGGCCCCTTAAGAGGAGCTGCCGGGGGCTCCAGCAGCCTCAGCCTCAGTTCCCGCTGGTTTTTCCAGCCAGAAGTGATGGGGACTTCTCTTCCTGGCACTGGAACCCTGAGCTGGGTGACTGGTGTGAGATGGGGACCCCTCAGTCCTCAGGGAGGACCTTCCCAGCCGAGGTGTCCTCCTAATTTTTATCCGCCACACGTGGGTGTGGGACCAGCCCGTCCGCCTCCGCCCCTCCTGCCAGCCTCCATGCGGCTTCTTCTTTAATTTCGTAGTTGTAGGACTTCAGTTCAGCTTGATTTCAGGCGGTCTTGAATGATGGTTGTTCTGTAGTTTAGTTGTAACTTTGATGTGGTTGTGGGAGACGCGATACAGCATTTACCTACGCCGCCATCTTGACCGGAAGTCTAGACACATATTTATTAACAATTACTTTAAATGCAACTGTATTAAATGCTCCGATGGAAAGACATATGGAGGCTGAATGGATAACAAAATAAGACTCTTATATATACTGTCTACAAGAGACTCACTTCAGATCGAAAGACACACAAAGACAGGAGGTAAAGGGATGGAAAATATATTTCATGAAAATGGAAACAAACAATCAAAGAAAAAGCTGAGGTAGTAATAGATTTATACTTGACAAAACAGACTTTAAAACAAAGGCTATAACAAGAGACAAAGAAGGACCTAGCAATTCCACTTCTGAGTATTTATCCAAAGAAATGCAAAACACTAAATGGAAAAGACATATACATCCATATGTTTATTGCAGCATTATATACAATAGCCAAGATATGGAAGCAACCTAAGTGTCCAACAATAGATGAATGGATAAAGAAGAAGTGGTACATATGTACAATAGAATATGACTAAGCCATAAAAAGAAAAGAAATATTGCCATCTGCAACAACATGGATGGGCACAGAGGGTATTGGGCTGAGTGAAATAAGTCAGACTGGGAAAGACAAATGACAGATGATATCACTTATATGTGGAATCTGAAAAACAAAATTAAGTAATAAGCAGAACAGAAACAGACTCATAGATACAGAGAACATTTTGATGGTTGCCAGATGGAGGGTAGTTGAGGGGATGAGTGAAAAAGGTGAAGGGATTAAGGAGTACAAATTGACAGTTATAGAATAGTCATGGGATGTAAAGTACAGCATAGGGAATGTAGTCAATAATACTGTAATAACTATATATGGTGTCAGATAGATTCATCAGGGTGATCATGTCATAAATTATATAAATGTCTAATCACAGGGTTATACACCCGAAACTAATATAATAATGTATGCCAACTGTAATTTAAAAATAAAAAAGTATTTTTTAAAAAACCATAAGAGGAAATGAAGCCAGAATGCCATAGATTTTTTTAAAAGTTGTAACAAGCATCATTTTGCTATAAGATCAAAATCATATAATCTCATTCCAAAGATTTTGATTACGTAGGATTAGATTATTTCAGTCTTCTTTCCCTTTCCTGAAATAACAAATCTCCTAATAAATAGAATTCTTAAAACATAACAATGATCCTTGCTGAGTTGTGGCAATTTCACCAAGATTTCCATCAAGGAGTTGGATCAATTTATTATTTCCTATTTTCTGTTAAAGTTCAGGTATACTTTGAATGCTTTTATGAGGTTATTCTAGCTATATCTCTAGAAATCCTTGTGGTACAAAATGAAAAACAGAATGGCTAGCTACCAGTTATGGATAATTTTAGAAGATGAAAGGATTTGGGTATCTTTTGGGTCATGTTCCACAGCCATGTTATTTAAATCATGACTTCTCAGTAACACAAGTTGTTTGATGCTGACCAACTGTGTTCTCTGAGTGCACAGAATTGAAGAAAATTAAATTCTTATAATTTCTAAAAGACACCTTAGGAATTTAGGTATGTTCCTGGAGATGCCTGTTAGCTAACCTATTTATATTGGCAGATTGTGGGTTTCACCAAAATTAGTATTATTTATCTATCTATCTCCTATTTATTCATCAGTCTATCCATTTATATCTATATCCATTTTCTCATTTATTTATTCACTTACTCATTTAGTCACCAAACTTTTGTAGACTATCTACAGCATAATCGGGAGGGAATAAACAGTGAAAATAAATAGGAATAAAACATGGTTCCTATTCTCAGAGATATTACATTTGTATTTAGGAGCTTGAAAAAACTGGTTTCCAGTGCTGATTTTTTCCCTCCCCACTTCCAATCTGTTTGCTGTGTCTCCCCTACCCTTCCCTGCCATTGACCTCATTTCCCACCCTTTAGTCACTGTGGCCTCTAATCTTTGTAACTTTTTCACTGAGGTCACATGCCAATTTATTTTAATGTACTAACAATCCACTAAACTTCAGTGGTTCTAACACCTTCTCATCACCACTGCCAAAATATGCTTAACATTAGAATAACCCCTCAATTTCCCTTTGGGAAAATCTTCTTTGTCCATTAAATACAATTTATTTAATGTCCTATTAAATGCTGTTTATAGGTGCCCAGAGCTATACTGGTTCCTGCCCAATTCTTCTGCCTTCCCTTTATTTTGTGAGGTATTGCCCCTACCCAGCGTCATGCTCCAATGGGTTTTATTTCTGTTGCATCACCTGAGTCACTATGTGTACTTTCCTAACAGAAAACCCTAATTGATAGATTCTCTAGTATTTTTAAACTCTCTGGATCTCTAGGGATTATTTGCATTTCCTGTTTTCAACATTTTCATGGAAACTCTGGGAAATGTTTTGTGTGCGTTCATTATTCAGTCCTCTTAACTTTATAGTGGTGCCTCAGACATGATGGACCCACGGAAATGTAGCCACTGTCCACTGAAGCTGACCTCTGCTGCTCACCAACCTCTTCATGTGACAACACTGTGTCTGACTTCCTGGGACTGTCACCTACTGAAGCCAATATGCATGAAACTCTTTACAGATGGTGCTGTTTAGCTGTGTGAGTTTAAGAGTTATGCCACCTCTTTTCTCGGAGTCTTAGAGATACTGAAATACAATAGCACTTTCTATTTTCACTTAAATTTCTTACCTTGAGGACCAGGACAGAAGACCATGGCAGCTGGGCCTTGGAAAGATAATAATTAAACAAAACACTTTTGTGTGATGACACTATGGTGGTGGTGGTTAAACCGTTCTTTGTGAGCGGAACATGTTTCCTTTGATTGTACACTGAGAGGTTTTGAAATGACTCTACGGAAACAAACACCTGCTCGCCTAAATTATGCATTTGAGTCTCATTGAAGGTTTGCCTCAATGTCTAAAATATTTAACGGTTTAAAAGATCAAGTGGGAAGCAATTATGAATTACATGATTGCATTTGCAATTTTCCCTTCTATTGTATTGAATAAATACCTACTCCTTCTAGGGTAGGGTGTGCCAATTTCAGAATCTTCTGGAACATTAGCACTTTCTATCTAAATTGCCCCATATTCTGGTGATAATTGATTTCTATTTGCTTCCTTTAAAAATGTAGTTATTACTTCTGATTACTTTTTTATCTTTGGTTCAACACAGGAAAAAAAAATCCATTTTATGGATGTAGTACTAAGCAAATACAAGCAATTATAAAATATACAGTGTTTTCAGATTTAAAAACATGTAATATCTTTTATTCTTTATCTCTCACAATAGTGGGAGAATAGTCAGTAGATTCCTGTGTTACTTGTTTAAATGTTTTAACTTTGCATGAAATAATTTATTTTTATCAAAATGAAATTTCTATTATTCATTCATATTTTTCTATTGAATTCAAATTTTCAGTTTCTTTATATTTCACCCAATTTGGGGTCTATAATCAGTTAAATATATATCATAAGATGAAAAGAAGCATTATATTAATAATTAGTTACATACCACAGGTTCTTTGTTAACTTCACTAATTACTATGTTACCTTTCAACTTCTTAGTTCAACACTGTGACTTAAACTGTGAAAAAATTCAAATGTGTCACCCAATTCTTATTCTTCAAATGCCAAGAAATAGAGTTGGATAAGCAAAGTATCATATATATATATATAAAATTTATAATATATATATATTTATATATATATAAAATTTAAAATATATATATATTTATATATATATATATATATAAAATTATTGATATGCATAGTGAAATGCACCCATTTAAATACCCTGTAAAGAATGGACTATAAGGGTAGAGGAGTTATGAGCTGGGGAAAATCCATGAAGATTGGAGTGACGTGGGTCTGGCATCATGGAATCTGTAGCGATGCTATTAGGACCCACGCAGATCACCTTCGCCAGTCCAGGTACCTAGTTGCTGTGAGGGTTGGCTACTTACCTCACAGTGACATACTTTGCCTGAGAATTGCCCTTAGCTGACTGGGTGCTGCCTGATCTATCAGGCCATCCATTACTCCCAACTCTCAAGGAGAGTCAGAGGTTAATAACTGATTGATCTGAGAGGACAAAAGGCCAGCTCCTTTGTGTTAAGACTGAACCATTTATGCTTTAAAGCTGCACCCTCTTTTTAATTCCTCCTCTTGACAGCCCAAACCCATTATTGTTGTCTTGCTCTCAGCCTCTTTGGTTCCCTTTCATAGTTCTTTAACCATCAGCCAAATTTCTCTATTATATTGAACAGAAAAATACTAGCAGCTATTTCTTAAGTGCTTATTGATGATGATAAAAGAGATACATTAAAATACCATTTCCTATGTATCTAGATAAGACAGTCTCTTGCAGGCTTGTCTGTATGAATGCTCGAGTGCAAACTGTGTGCTGACATCCAGCTTAAAGAATAGTTATGGACCGTAGGGAAATAATATGAGAATGAAGGAATCGTTTCTCTCCACGAGGCAGAGTCATAATTGAAAATAGGCTTGGTAAATATTGGTTATCTACATCGAGTACAGAATAAATTCTGTGTATATGCACTTTGTGAGGGATGTGTAATAAGATATTTTACCTTTTAACTAATTCTTCATCTATAATTACTATTTGCTTTATGTTGTTAAATCCAAATGGAGAAAAAAAAACAAAAACAAAACAGCCATACATTTCATCAGGTAACATTAGGAAATGGCTCTTACTAACCATCCATTTACTCACAAACGAAAAGATATGGGAAAATTGTGTGCTCACCATCTCATTTTGGAAACCTCTAATGTTATCCAGACGATTGATCTTTATATAAGAAGTGGGAGGGGTGGTGAAATTTTTACCACTTTAAATGTTTGTTTGTTTTTTATCCCCACCCAAGGACATTTTTGCATTTATCTTCAGATAGAGCAGGAGGTAGAGAGGGAGGAAGAGAAAGAGAGAAACATCGATGTGAGAGAGACACATCGAGTGGTTGCCACCCACATGACCCCAGCCGGGGCCGGGGACAAACTGCAACTGAGGTACGTGCCCCTATCAGGAACTGAATCCGAGACTCTCTGGTCCGCTGGCCGACGCTCTAACCGCTGAGCCAAACCGGCCAGGGCAGAAATTTTTACCACTTTAATATTTGGCATAAGAATTATTTTAAGGCAAGTAACACTCTTTGTAGAGGCACATGCCCAAAAGAGCTTTGATGAAAGGTGAGACCTCCAAGCCCCAGGTATTATCAGGAGTCAAGGCAACATAAGAAATGGCCAAATTGCTTTACAGCAGAGTGATTTTTGTTTTTGTGTTTGTTTTAATACATTGAGAGAGGGAGAAAATGAGAAAGAAAAAAAGCAGCAGAGGGGAGAGAAAGAAGTCATTAATCTGGGCACTATTTGGAGAGCGACAGGCAAAACACAAATCTCAGAGTTGGGGCAACTAACGGAGTTTTAAGAACTAGGGTGACTATATATTGGAGTTGTGTCAAAATGTTGACCATTCCTCCATCCTCCTCTCTCAATGTCTATTCTATGTCCAAAGGTCCAGAGACCAGTTTGGAGGGAGGGGTCACAGATAGTAGTATCAAGGTAAATTTTATGTGTAAATCGATGTGTTGTCCATAGACAAAGCTTCTGAGATAATGAGATGACTCATAATTTGAATTAATTTGACCAGTGCAGGAATTTGAAGCCCAAGGTGCATGTATACCTTAACTGTTACCATCTCACATTAGTAGAATTCTTAGAAATTTTAGGGAATCTTTGGACTTTTAAAGGGCCTACATTGGGGTGGAGGAGATGTCAAGGCAATTTTATTTCAAAAATTAGAGTCATCAACTGACATCTCATTAAGTGAATATTCAGGATGGATACAATGGGGGGGGGTATGTTTAAATGAAAAAGAATAATAAATGCAAATTTGGTCAATGTGCTAGCTCATTTCCAGTCACTTAACTGATGACCAGAGTAAATATACAATAAATAAAGTTGACATCACCATTAAACTACGGGATCCTTTTCAATAACCTTCACAGCTTCGATATCACCCTCACTGCTCTCAACACTAACATTCTTCTGCTATAAAAATGAAGAGTTTTCCTTTCCAATGACGCCGATTTCTCAACGGGACAAGTATCATTCAACCCAAGTGTCTGCTGACAGGTGACCAGATAAATAAATTAGAGTAGATATAGCCACTAAAATATGACCCAGCCTTGAAAAAGGAGATGCTGCATGGAAAAAAAAAGATCCTATATCTTGTTACTTCAATTTTATCTTCTCAAAACTCAGATTTTCTGACCCAACACAATGAAATTTTGCTCTTTGAGGCTCATTCCATGGATCCTGTTGATAATGTGTTAGGCTAACCATTTTAAAGTCTCCATCCCTGTCCCAAATGTCAGTGAACTAATGGCAGTTATCTGAGTTCTTCCACAGATGAATGCTGTTTTCTGGCTCCAGCTAAGTCACAAACATGGGGCCAGAAGCAGCCCTTTGTGTGGTTCTTCCTCTTCAGTTCATAGTGGAAAATAAAGGCAGAAAAAAATTGATAACCTCAAAATAGAGAATTTCAGTTGTTCAAAAAAAAAATACAATATTTTGGTCTCTGACCTTAAAAATGCATTCTCTATTAGTAAAATTTGGCATATACTTTTTTTTTTTTTTTTTTTTTTTGCTAAAGAAGAAATATTTTTTATTTTTTTAATTTATTTATTTTTTTATTAATTTATTTTTGTTACAGATGTTTCTCCTTTTTTTCCCCATTGATACCCTCCTCCCCATCCCCCCACCCTGTCCCCAGCTTTGTTGTCCATGTCCATCACTTATGCATACATGTGCATAAGTTCTGTGGTTTATCTCTTCCCTCCCCCCCACCCCCTCTCCTGAGGGGTGTCAGTTTATACCCTACTTCCACGTCTCTGGGTCTACCCTGTTCCTCAGACTGCTATGTTCATTATATTCCACAAATAAGTGAGATCATGTGATATTTGTCTTTCTCTGCTTGGCTTGTTTCGCTTAGGATAATACTCTCGAGGTCCCTCCACGTCGTCTCAAAGGATAAGAGATCTTTCTTTCTTACAGCTGCATAGTACTCCATTGTGTATATGTACCACAGCTTTTTTATCCATTCATCCGCTGATGGACACTTGGGCTGTTTCCAGATCTTAGCTATTGTAAATAGTGCTGCTATGAACATGGGGGTACATGTATTTTTTCTGATTGGTGTTTCAGGCTTCTTAGGGTATATTCCTAGAAGTGGGATCACTGGGTCAAATGGCAATTCAATTTTTAATTTTTTGAGGTAACACCATAGTGTTTTCCACAGTGGCTGCACCAGTCTGCATTCCCACCAGCAGTGTACTAGAGTCCCCTTTTCTCCACACCCTCGCCAACACTTGTTGTTTGATGATTTGTTGATGGCGGCCATTCTGACAGGTGTGAGGTGATACCTCATTGTTGTTTTAATTTGCATCTCTCTGATGATTAATGATGTTGAGCATTTCTTCATATGTCTCTTAGCCATTTGTATGTCCTTTTTGGAGAGGTGTCTATTTAGTTCCTCTGCCCATTTTTTAATTGGGTTCTTTGTCTTCCTTTTGTTGAGTTGTATGAGCACTCTGTATATTTTGGAAATTAACCCCTTATCTGATGTATCATTGGCAATTATGCTCTCCCATAGATGGGTTCCCTATCTGTTTTGATGGTTGTTAAGAAGAAATATTTTTTAGAACTTCTAGTAGGTTTTAAAATGTAGAGCAAAACTAGGGGTTGAGAGTAATGAAGAAGTTATTACTTAGAGTTGTTAATGCTGTGGGCACGTACCAGACACTGAGCACAAACTGTACCTTCAAGATCCTTGAGTGTGAACCACAATCAAAGACATAGGTTGGTAGCTGGAGGCGGATGTGGAGTTAGGGACAGTTTCTGAGCTTTCATTTCTGTTTTTCATCTGATTTTCTTAGATTTGGCTGTTGAACTAGTGAAAAAATAAATTCTTGCCCTGGCCGGTTTGGCTCAGCGGTTAGAGTGTCGTCCTGCAGTCCAGAGAGACCTGGGTTCGGTTCCCGCTAAGGGCATGTACTTCGGTTGCAGGGTCGTGCGGGTGGCAGCCACTCGATGTGTCTCTTTCATGTCGATGTTTCTCTCTCTCTCCCTTCCTCTCTCTCCCTCCCACTCTATCTGAACAAAAAATGAAAAAATATCCTTGGGTGAGGATAGAAAAAAAAAAAATTTCTTGCTGCTGACCCTCTGCCCTGTTTCATAAGCAACGAAGTCTTGAAAGGGCCAACAGGTTTTTAGATTCCTATTCAGTTAGACATTTTCAGGGAAACACAGGCTGCTTCCTGGGAGCTTTTTGAGATGACCTATTGCATTTTGATAGCACCAGTGGTCCTTTTTCTCCTTGTTTTATCTTTCAGGTCTCATTGCAGGAAACACATTGCTTTGTGGAAAATGTTGAATTCACAGTCCATCTGTCATCCCCTGGCCCAGAGAATCTCTTTTCAGATCTTCTCATAGGTTTGAACCTGGGTCTTGTTTGAGGGTAGTGTCTGTTTGATTCAAAGGGAATTGAGATGTGATTTCTCACACCAAACATTGTTATCCTCTAACAAGGACTTGTTCCATTGGCAAGGAAAAAGAACCACACACAAAAATTACTTCTTAAAACAAAGAATTATTTCCTTTCTAATAATTTTTACTCTTGTCTGAGAAGTATGATGGCATGAGTCCAAGATGCAGACTGTAGATGCCAAATGAGTCCATATTCAAAAGAATTCTCAAGATAAAGGGCATTATTTGGTTTCAGGCTTAGATGATTCAGAAATGACAGCACATCTTTTGTCTGTATTTCTTAAGTTCTCTCGGGGATTCAAAACGGATAAGCTTTTATATTTATCATTCACTCTGGGTTTATGGGGTCTTAGGGAGCTGTCTTTTCTGTGTGCCATTCCTCAAGCCTGACATGACTAACCTGTCACCCATGCCACCACCTAAGGCCAGCTCTTGGATCTATAAATCTAAATTAAAAATCAGAACAGAACACAAGCAAACTGGGGCGTGTGTCACTTATTTCCTGGGGTGATTTGGCAAATTACATTAAGAAATGTATTTCAAAGAACACATGGTATATACTTTTCTTTCTTAAGAATTTAGGATAGAAAATGTGGAATAAATTAATTGGGGAAACATTATCGTCTTTAGGAGTTCACCTTTGCCCACTCAGGTAGTGTGCAGAAGAGATGTCCTGGCTCTGTCCTGCTCCATGGAGGAAGAGAAACATTCTCCCCCCTTAGCTCAGAAGAACACTTTACTCAGAAGGTGCTGCCTGTTACGTTTAAATTTAACAAGAGATCTGGCAAGTGGGAGCCTACACCACACATCCTATGCCAAAAGATGACATTATCATTTGCACACGAAACATGTTTTGGTTTTTAGATTACCCTATGTTTGGTCTACATCTGTTTCAGCCCTAGAGAAAACCAATTAATCATCTAGTCTCCCTCCAGTCAAGGACCAAACTATCACAAAATGATCTTAGAAAATTAACAACATATTTTATTTGATATCCTACATTAAAATATATGCACGTCCATGTAGGATGTGTTTTTTTTCACTTGCACATACTCAAAGATATACTTGAAATCTAAGCAGTATTTCATATTCGGTCTTCTATCTTTCTCTTCTATTTCTCTCACGTTGTTTCTGCCATGAGGTTGTCTTTCCAGCGGCTGCTGTGTTTGCTCCTTCAGTTGTGTAATTACTGCAGCCTTTATTCTTGGTCCTTTTCCTGAATACTTGTAGCTAATTAAATCTGTTTATGGATAAATAATAAAATGCTTTCTATTGAACACCGTGGTATTAAATGTTTTAAATTTACAAGCTCTGCAGATTTTTTTTTTTTTTGGTGTGTTTTCTGAGGCAGACAATAGCATCTTGAACTTCCATAATTTCACCTTCTTTTCTCCTCCCCACTGGAGTTCCAGTGTAATCCTTAGCACAGACATAATTCTCACCATACAGCTGTTATCCATGTATGTGTGTTTTGAGAAACAATAAAAAAAAAATGTGGGAATGCAAATAAGGAGATGGATAATTGTGGGTACTGTCAGGCTAATGAATAGGTGTGGCAGAGCTCCGCTCCTCAGATATTGTCCCATTCATTCAGTGCTTTCATTAAAGAGTCATTTTGGAAATTGTAACATTCTTCTATGTAACAGTGCTACAATTCTCTCTGTCTATAATGCTCCATGCAAAAACAAAAATGCTTCTGCTTAATTAAGCCATTAGTAAAAATCATTGAAAATCTCAAGGAGGGAGATAATCACTGACATAGAAAGTAAAATGAAAAAAAAATCTTTTAAGAACCCCAAACTCCTCTGTAAGCAATCTTACCTTCCTCTCTCCCTTCATGGCTAAATTTCTGCGAAGAGTCATCTCTATCATCTCTCCTCTTTTCTTTGAACACGTTTATTCTTCAAGTCTTTTAAGTATTGCTTTTACCTCTTCATACCAAAAGCAAAAAAAACAAAAACAAAAACAAACTACTCCTGTTCTACTTTACCATGGACATCGCCAAAATGAAATGCATTCTAAATCCTTCAGTAAAAATCCATCTGCTTCCCCCTTGACGACTCTTTAGCATATGATACTGAATAATCTCATACTCTCTCAAACCTCCTCTTTCATTGGAATCTAGGACACTGTTCTTCTATGTCATCTTCATACTTCTAAAATTATTAGTTATTAGTCTTTTTTTTTTTAATCCTCACCCAAGGATATATATTTTTTTCTATTTATGTTCAAACAGAGTGGGAGGGAGAGAGAGAAAAAAAAAACAACAACATCGATGTGAGAGAGACACATCGCTTGGTTGCCACCTGCACAACCGGGGCTGGGGACGAACCACAACTGAGGTACGTGCCCTTGACTGGCATCGAACCTGGGACTCTTTGGTCCGTAGGCCGATGCTCTAGCCGCTGAGCCAAACTGGCCAGAGTAGTTATTAGTCTTTGCTCTTGAATTGAAGCCAGTTGGGGCAGAAACAATAGCCTAATAACCACAATATAACCTATCATATCTAGTACATTGTCTAGCAAAATAGGTGTCTAATATTCTTTAAAGAAATGGATTTTTTAAAGTGGATTAATATTCGAAATGAAAAAATAACATTACTTAGGCTATTCTTGAGATATGGCAACTGAGAGCAATGAAGTTCAGTGAGTTGTCCATGGTCACAGTTAGTGGCAGGGCTGGAACAAGAACTAAGGTCTCCACCATGTAAATCCTGCATTCTTTACACCATGTGCTAAGTAATTCTTCCCTCAAGGCATCGATAGAGTTACAGTCATCACTACTTTATCTGAAGTCCCACAGCAGTCTGGGAAAGGGAAGAATCTAAAGGGGTCATACTATCTACAATATGTATATTCATATAAATATACATAATAAAAACATACCACTAAAATGCCTAGTTCGTAATGCCACTATGATTGAAGTCTTTTTAATTATTCCTCCAAATGCTTTTCCCTTATTTTCTTAGAATACTTTCCAAAATAAATCTACATTTTGTTAATCTTCCTGACTTCGTTTTATAAATAAGCCACAAATTGCTTAGCCAGTGTGCTCAGCAGTACAAGGGTTACAGTGAATGAGATAATGATGTTTGTCCTTTGAGCCACTGAGTCACTTAGTGGTTCTCAACCTTCCTAATGTCACAACCCTTTAATACAGTTCCTCATGTTGTGGTGACCCCCCAACCATAAAATTATTTTCGTTGCTACTTCATAACTGTAATTTTGCTACTGTTGTGTCTTAGGCTACCCCGGTGAAAGGGTCGTTTGACCCCCAAAGGGGTCACAACCCACAGGTTGAGAACCGCTTTGAAAGGATCATGTTTTAAGGAAGCTTAGAATCTTAAAATCTTCTGAGTGGAAGGAACTGGAGAGGTCACCTACTTTGAAATTTCCCTGAAGCAGTAATTCATTCCTGATTAATGACTCTTTCCTCTGTAACAGAACACAGTTCTGAAACTGCTGCGTTTAGACAATGAGTTTGATATTTCCTATCTCTCTACCAGATGTCAGATATAAAATACGTCATCACCTATCTGCTCTTTTCATTGATTAAGGATTCCTGACTTTCTAGTTATTATACATTTTTACCATACTGCATAGAATATAGCTTCTTCCTCAGAAGTTTCAATATTTCATGGGAATGGTAAATAGGCTCTTTAAATCAAAAGAGTCTGGGTTCAAATCCTTTCTTGGTCACTTAATAGCTACGTGACCTTGTACTAACTAATACCTCTGAATATTCATTTCCTCATTTCTGAAACAGAGATGCTTAATCACAAAACCAAGAAAAGGAGAGGTTACGCACTGTGACAAGCCTTCACAAGTGGGAACCATTAAAATCATCATTGTATGGTAAATGATGGAGAGTTCTCTCTCCTCTCATGTCCTATTGCTGGCAGTTTCTTGAAGCTGGTTTTAATTCCCTGACTTCCTTTTGGTTAATTTCTTCTCTAGAGATTGTTCACTCTCTCCAACAAGCATGAGCACAGAGGAGCTTTTGTAAGCCTTTTTATGTCTCCTACACAGAGGTCCACCAACTTCCATGTATAGGTCACATCTCATCTCAGACACAAAGACAAATAAACATATTGCCAGGAGGGCACAGGAAGGCTTCCTTGGTACTCATACTTCATATTTCCTAGGTCTCAAATCAAATCAATTCCCTCATGATTCCCTTAAAAACTCCACATGGAAAAATTTTGATGAGAGCTCAAAGTTTTTATTTTTCAATCTGTTAGATGGCTCTCCGTTCCTTGGTTCTTCCTGCTGATAGTCAGCTGTCAAGCCCAGACTGCTTTGGAAAACACAGCAGTATGTGCATAGCACCCATTAGCTCAGACAGGAATGTTGCTCTTCTAGAGTCTTTCCCCAGGGGTGGAAACTTCGATTGAATGGACTCACCCATCAATAAACTCTTCTTGTAATGGTTCATCTGTCTAACTTTTCCCTTCTCTCTAACTACAATCTATTACCCTTCAGTGTTTTTATTTTGCTGTATTCTTTCTTAAAAGTTTATCAGTCAATGCTTAGATATTATACATCTGCTTTGCTTCCTAAATGTTCTAAAGCTTTGTGAATTTCTTTGGTCATTGTCCATTTTTTTCAACTAAAAGTTTCTTATTACCAAAAGTGGTGTTACCCCAGTGTTATTACGGGTGTGAATTCAAGTTATGAGTTAATACACTGGAGAAAGAAAGCTCAAGGCAAGCCCAAAGCAAACCGGTGATGACTTTTGTTTTTCTTTCCAATGCGTGTGTGTGGCCTTCTCCCTTTCTGTCCCCTTCCTAGTTCATCTTACTCAATGAGTACTCTTCCACTTCCTCCTTCCTTAGTCCATGTGTTTCTACTCTCCTATACTTATCTTCTTAAGCAAAATTTGGAAATTAAGGAAACCTTTCCCATGATCTTTAGCTCAGAAATACCATTCCTGGGAATCTAAGGAAACAAATCAAGAGAGGTAAAATGTCATAATCACAAAGAAAACCATAGTACTTACAATGATAATCTGAAACAACCTAAACATTGTGTATCCACCAGGTACAATAATATGTGGAATCCTATTAAAGGCTTTGCAGTCCGGCCAGTGTGGCTCAGTGGTTGAGCATTGACCCAGGTACCAAGAGGTCAACCAGTTCAATTCCTGGTCAGGACACATGGCCAGGTTGTGGGCCTGATCCCCAGTGAGGGGCATGCAGGAGGTGGCCAATTGAGGTTCTCTCTCATCAATCTTTCTAGTTCTTTCTCCCTCTTCCTTCCTCTCTCTCTAAAATCAATAAAGGAAAAAAATATGTTTTTAAAGTCTTTGCAGTGATTTGGAAAACTGTTTGTGATATAATACTAAAGAAAATATAAAATGAAAAATTATATGTAAGGTCATTGCAAAGTTCAATATCACACAACACTTGATTCTCACGAGGTAGGACAAGTAGTATTTTCTCTCCAGCTTACTTATAAATAGAGTCAGTCATTGCCCATTCACTTAACCATTACCACTTTCAATTTTTTTTCTGTCAAATAATAACAGTTGAAATTATTTTAAGCTATAATAGACTTTCTAAGAATTCAATTTCTACTGTTTTCTAATCTCTTTAGGCTATATTGAACATATTTGCAATGGAAATTAGTCTTAATTTTTAGGATTTAAAAATATTACATCTTAACTTGCTGGCAGAATCTTGAGATTGTTTTCCGAGTAAGTGCAGTCACAATTGTCTTAACACTTTTTAATGTTTCTATTGCATCATTTTCTCTCTGAAAATTTACATGTTGTTTAATATAAATGGACCTATCCTTCTAGGGAGCTGCTTCTTTTGACTCTAGTTTTGGCTTGAGTCACAGGAAACAAAATAATTCTAGATTCTTCTTACCTGTGGAGCTGCTGGTACCTATTTGATAGGTGTGGGAATTGGAGAATTGGTCATAGATCCACACTAAGAACTTGGAAACTCTGGACCATTATTTTAGCAGAAATGCTTGCCATGGAACTGAACAGTCAGGATGTAAAGCTAGAAGTTCTAAGTCATGGAGTGCTGAATACTTTGTTGTTTATTTCTTTGAATAATTCAGCTCTTTTTAAATCCCAAAACAAAGCAATACTTAGTAAAACCATATCAAAGGAAAAGGCCACTACTTAGTATATTTATAAAAAAATAAATAAAGGATTTGGTATCATCCCTGAATTAATTTGTCCATCATAAATATAAAGAAAACACCAAGGAGACTGGTCTTAATTAGAGGTTAATGTGGCCATTGCACAGAGAACCACTGAATACCCAGAATTTTACTTCATTAGAGGAAGACATTATACACTGATTTGTCCATACAAATTCAAAATTTCATTACAGCCAAGAGAAAACTGAGTTTCTGATTGCTTTCAGTGCTGCTGCCAGTGAATTGGGTTTATGAAATTGGTGATAAAGATCTTTCCTGTAGTTTTTAACTTCTTTATTAATAAAAAAACTAAAATCATGATGATGAATACTGAATCAACACATCATACATTTTACTAGATTTTTTTTCTAAGCATTTAAAAGCTTGAAAGATAGATTATCCTGTGTGAAACCTGGAAGTTCCCTTTGAATAATTAAAGTTTTAGAGCTTGGCATTTTTTTCACTATCACCTGGCTTCCATTGTTCTATTAAGAAAGTCATTCATTCATTTGCTGTTATTCCTTTGAAGATAATTTCTTTCCCTTTGTAGAACTGTATATTGTTCTTCTGCTCCTTATTTTTCTTTTATTAAAAAAAAATTAAATGTTTCTATATTATGTTCTTTATCAGATAAACCAATATTTAAAGGCTTATCCTTCAGGTCTTTTATTTCTGTAGATTCTCATTCATATCATCTTGTGATCTTGTCTCTCTCTCTTTTTTACTATAATATTTATTTCTGAAAATTATTATTGTTTTTTTAAATTTTTTTCCCTTTATTGATTTTTAGAGAGAGAGGAAGAGAGAAGGAGAGAGAGATAGAAACATCGATGAGAGAGAACATTGATTGGCCACCTCCTGCCTGCCCCTCACTGGGGATCGGGCCCACAACCTGGGCATGTGCCCTGACCAGGAATCGAACAAGCGACCTTTTGGTACATGAGTCGACGCTCAACCACTGAGCTACACCTGCCGGACTGGAAAGTATTTAAAAAATTTTTTCCTATTTTGATTTTAGAGAAAGAGGAAGGGAGAGGGAGAGAGAAACAGAAACATTGATGAGAGAGAACATCCATTGGCCGCCTCCTGCTTACCCCTCACTGGGGATTTGGCCCACAACCTGGGCATGTGCCCTGACTGGGAATCAAACTGGTGACCTCTTGGTGCATGGGTCGATGCTCAACCACTAAGCCACACCGGCCGAGCTATTTCTTGAAATTTTATATGTGAGATGTAATAGGCTTAGGGTGAGGTTGGGTTCAACCCCAGAGAACTGCATTTGCTTTTGGCTGACTTAAGGGGCAATAAGCACCTGGGACCACCTTCAGTGTTTGCATCTCCCATGTGTTGTGACTTCAGGCTGCATGAACTTTCCACGAGAGTTGACGTCTCTTCCCATTATACCATGGGTCTAGAAAGTACTTGTTTTCTTCCATATCCTGCAGTGCAGTGGGTCAAGCTCTTGTTCATCATCACAAAATATTTGCAGTCCTTGGAGTTTAATTAATACTTTTGTTTTTTGCTGATTCTCTTTATATTTTAACAAATTTTAGTTGTATATATACCATAATCCATGTGTCTATAATCCACGAAATCCAAAGTTCATGTTAACCCAGGTTAGCAAATGTCCTCAAGGCCAAAGCTTACTTCACTGCTTCATTTACTTCCATGACTTTCTTTTTGTCACTTAAGTTTTTGGTCTTTGGTGATTTCTCACTCTATTTTAGTTTTTTTTCTTTCAGTGGGAGAATTAAGGAAACATGTAGTATACTAAACTGCTAGAAATAGAAGCATTATTTAGTTCTTGGTTTCTTTAACTACAGATATTTTTATGTCCAGTAAACTCAGACAGTCTCTTACATGACTATATCATGTTATCACCTAATTCCATACACCTAAAAATTTAAATTCTAATATACCATCCTCTTAATGCAAACTTCCTGTCCTTCCATTTCTCCTCTATTTCAATTTCAAGGACACTTGCTATCTATCAATATATCTGTTTCCCTGTATTTATCAAGTCTTTTTCCATTTCATACCTTCCCTCCTTGAACTGGATCTATATTGAATCACTTGGACATTCTCTGATCAATATGTCATCTCCCTGAACTCCTTTCCATGTGGCCTGCTCTCCAAACCTTAATCTCTGGGCCAGTCCTGCTCTCTGTCCGTTCTGCTTCTACACTCAGACTGATGAAAATGACAGGACAACACATCGAGATTGTGCAAATGGAGTATCATGGTTTCCAGTTGAATTACTTCCCAACTCCTTTCATAGAGCCCTCAATAATGAATAATAACACAACCATTCTCAAGCCATCAGTTACTTCTGCCCTTGTTTTTCTCAGAAACAACTTTATCTTTTATTTTTCATGTCTTCCCACAGAATAGAATTAAAGTCACAGCAATCATCCCCAGCAGGAAGGCTGTCCTTCCTGTTCATAGTTAAATCTATTTGTGCTGCTGATCATCTTGCCTTCCATTTCCTTAGAAGCATTCCTATATTACCCCATTAATTATTAATATGCTTTCTCTATTCTTGATCGGACTCTATTTACATGTTTCTTCAAGACTCCACCCCCTTAAAAAAATGCCTCTTGCCTCCACATTCCCCTCATACATAACTATATTTTATATTCCCTGCCTCCTCTCACCCCACAGCAAAACAACATTTTCATTTCCTCACTTTTCCTCCCACTCTTCTATCCTCTTCAAGCTGGCTATCTTCACACCCCCACTCTGAGATGTCTTCACAAATGACCAACCAATTTTCAAATCCAATGGATGCTTTTCAGTCAATACTCTTTGTATTTTGAAAATTGGCATTCGTTTCTCTTGGTTTTGTAATCTCTTTCACTCTCTGAAAACGTTTCCTTCGTTTAATTTATTGGCTTCTGTTTTACTACCCATTGCTTAAATTTTGGCATTCTCTAAGGGTTTCATCCTGTACTCTTCTGTTTTAATTCTATATACTTTCTCTGATTGATGTCAACAACTCCTATGTTGTAAACTAGTATTTATTTAACCAATGATTCCTAAATGTAATTCTTTGGTCTATACTTCTCTGTAGAGTTTCAAATCCATATATTTAATGTCCTGCTGAACATTTTCACCTGGGCATCCTGTATTCACTTTAAACCCAACTGCATACCATAAATACCCAGAAAAAAAGAGTAGATGCATTACTGTGAGTGAATGAAAATGTTGAATATTTGTGGTTCTAGGCTGAGTTACATTCTGATGTCCATTTTTTAAGGTGAAATCATTCAAGGTGACTCATGCCTGTGTACCACAGAGATACCATCTAGGGAAATATATTCCTCATTGTCTGAACTCTTAAAAGTGCTATAAATGAGCTCAGATAAGAAACATTGCCATTATTCGGTAGGAGCTGGATGCTAGCCAGGCATCAACACTAAGCAGACCTCTCAACAAAGAGATGGATGATGATCAGCCTTTTCATGACACTATTACCAGCAGTTCACTAAAATGTCTAGATTTATTATCTCTCCTCATTACCGTTTAATTGCAAAGGTACATTACTTGTTAAGCAACACGTCACAAAAACAAGTTCCACAGAAGCCCATAAAACTCTTTTAAATGAAAATGTTCTTTTATATTAGATTCACTTTAAAAACATTCATATTTTACTCTGTTTCAAGGTAAACTATACAATAATTTTACAAGTGGATTTCCAAATAAAATATTCTCTCCAACACACAATAAAACTGATATTTAAAAATATTAATATTTTTGTGAAAATCTTTACATATACAAGATTTTCCCAGAGAATAAAAATGTATCACAGAGCAGTAGTATTTAAAATGGTGATGTACTAATAACAGAGTAGAAAGATTGATTGAATAAAGTTCAGAAAATAAGCTAAACATACACACATTAAATACATAGTGAAGATGGTATTTCACTTCAGTAGGTGGAATGATTAATAAATGTGTGGGAACAATTATGCACTAATGTAAAAATAAAAAATAAATAGGAAATTAACTCACACTAACTTTATTTTTTCTTTGTTTTGTTTTTGGTAATCCTCATGCAAGGATATTTTTCCATTGATATACATATATTTTAGATAGAGTGGAAGGGAGGGAGGGGGAGAGAGAAACTGATGTGAGAGAGACACATCAATTGGTTGCCTTCTGCCCAACCCTGACTGGGGCTAAGGATCGAACCTGCAATACAGGTAAATGCCCTTGACGTTGGTCCTTGGACTGTTGCTCTAACCACTGAGGCAAACCGGCCAGGGCAATTCACACTAACTTTAAATAAAACTATAAGAAAACACAAATCAGACATTATTACCTATTTTAAGTAAGAGTTAATCCAAAATTATCTTCATCCTCTGAATCTGGAAGTCTTATGTGGTTTAGTTGGTCAACGTGATGACTGCATTTATTCTGTTCCATGTACTATCTTGGAAAAGCACTTTATAAAAAAGTAATGGTGGCCCTGGCTGGTTTGGCTCAGCGGTTAGAGCAACTGCCCGTGGAACAAAGAGTCCCGGGTTCGATTCCAGCCAAGGACACGTACCTTGGTTGTGGTTCGTCCCCGGACCTGGTTAGGGTAGTGCGGGAGGCAACCAATCGATGTTTCTGTCTCTCTCTCTCCCTCTCCCTTCCTCTTTCTCTAAAAATCAACAAAAGAAAAAAAAAGTAATGGTGGAGGGTAAATAAGTGTGTTCCTCAATTATGAATTCAAGGGATATACTTGTCAACTTCTTTCTCTGTTAGAATTGTTTTATCAATTCATGCTCCCTGCCTTCCAGAAAAACACACAAAGTATCCGACCCTGACAAGAAACCTAGGGGATGGAAAGGAAACACGTTCTGTTGTTATCTGACCAAAGAAAAAGAATTTTGAAGCAGAGGCTTGTGTTGCCTTATCCTCTAAGAATTACTGAGATTTTAAATGAAACATGAAAAGGCAGAAATAACTATTCTAGATTAATATAAAAATTCTGGGAAAAAATTTTTTAACTCCTTTGAACCTCATCACAAATATCAATGTCAGTTTATGGCTTAGCATCTAAAAGCAAAAACATCTTAACCCGAATACTCAGCAATATGTCATTGGTATGCAAAAGCAACAGAAAGGTATTCTTGGAAGCACAAGTTCTTAGATAACTGTGCAAGCATTCTTTCTGTAAAATACACAGTGGAACATAATCCAGAACCCCAAACCCGAATGATATGTAAACTCTCCAATTAGGTGACAGACCTGGGAAAAACAAACAAACACCTTTGATGATCACCGAAACTGTGTTCTCATCAGAGAACAAAATCACCAACGTGTATGGTCATTGCTCAATAATAGTGAAATAAGGATCCTACCAGGAGATGTTGCTGATTCATTTAAATAACTTGAGTAAATGTTAGATTACATTTTAAAATAATAAAAGTTTTTCAAAGATAAAAATAATTTGGCTTCTGATACTGAAATTTAATTAATGAGTTGTAAGAAAACAAGGCTATAAGGTTATACCTTACCTTCTTTAGAAGTGAATGGAAAGGAATATAAAGAAGAAATATACATATATAATTGTATGTAGCATCAGAAAAAAAAGAGATTAGGTTAATCATTATGAAAGAAAATAAGTAAAATCAATGCTTCAAAATTACTATGAAGATTTAAAAGAAGCATTTAAAAATGCATAAAATAATTTTAAGTATTGACCCTGATACAATAGCTATATTTAAAACTATAGAAATATGGAAAAATATTTGATACAGTGCTAAGTAAAAGAGAAAATTGGAAAACTATGTGCACTGTAGACTGGGTAGGGCAAAAGTAGGTTTACTGTGGTTCCCATGGAGAATAATACCATAGTTAATAAATAATAATACAAGAATAAACTTTGTTTCACATACTCGTAACTGTAAACCTACTTTTGCCACACACTGCATGTATATGGATAAGCCAGTATAGGACAAAACAATTAATATATAGAAATAGGTACATCATATGGGTAATTGCTTTAATTATTCATAAAAATTTAAAAAATGACTTTAAAAGCTTTTATACATAACCAATGGACATAGACAACAAAGCTGTGGATGGGGGTTATAGGGAAGAGGGTGTCAATGGGGGAAAAAGGAGAAATGTCTGTAACAAAAATAAATTAATAAAAATAATTTAAATACATAAATAAAAGCTTTTATAAATCTTAAAACTAACACGATATTATTGTTAAATTATATTAAAACATGATTTAAAATTTTTAAATGTGTCAAAATTCTGTTTTAAGACACAGTGGGTACATTGCCAATTCTGACAGCATAATTTGGCTACAGAGACAAGTAGTGGCTTCTTTATCAATAATAAAAGCATGTAAAGAATTATTAATCCACTGTGTTATCATATCTCTACATTAGAACATAGGAAGATATTTGTGAGTCGATATAATCCATTTATTGACTAAAGAAATGTTTGCACTTGGGTAAATATATCTTTGAAAACTGGGAGGACTCCTAACTCCACCTACACTATGTGCAGGTTGTAGAAGTAACAACAAAAGTCTGTGTGTGACATTTGCAGATGCTAAAAATGATACTTCAGTACAAACACAATTTCCCATTGGAGAAGGAGAGCTCGCCATTAAGATGGGAACACTGTATTCTTCTGAACTCGAGGCAAACCTCCATGATGCTGCCTTCTGCCAAATCAGATGTATCACTGAAGTTAAGATAATACAAGATTTCAAAGCATCGGTCCTCACAATATCAGAGACCACGGAAAAACTGAACACTTGGGGGAAGTGAAGGTACCTGTAGATATTGAAGAAGCCTGGGTTACAATGCCATTTACTCTCTCATTGTATTCATGATCTTAATTTTTAAAAATCAATCTTACCTCCCCTTTCCCTTTGTCATCCACTCCAATCCAACCAGACTGTCTGACTCTCTGTAACTCAAACAAATTAGGAAACCTAGAATGTACATCTTTTTTGCACTGTCTTTTCCATCTTGTATCTTCCATTTCTGCAACCATCAACATTCCAGTAATTCTACAAAGTTCGCATTAAACCACAGTCTTTCATGGAGGGACTCCAGGGACCCCTCTTCTCTCAGCTGGTAAAATCCTTGTTCAATACACCACTCATTGAGCACATATATTGCTCTGTGAAGTTCCTGCAGCTTTCCACTAAGTCTTCTGAGGGCAGGAATCATAACTTCTCCTTCTGTGTAGCCCCATAGCATTGAGAACTGTGCTCTAGAAGCTAGCATTCACCTAATAAAAGGAATGATTTGGAGGAACTTCAGTATTTAATGTCCAAGCATAGGTGAGAAACAAACAAAAAATTATTTGTGGAACATTTTAGTACAGTAAATATATAAATAGAGGTTTTGAAGTTTTCACAATTTATAGTCTGATGTGGAAAACTAGTTGCTTAAATCCAAAAGTAAAAGATCCATCAAGGTCCACTAAAAGAAGTGCTTTACTTGCTAATCATTAGTAGTTCAAATTTATGTTTACATATACCTTGTACCTCCAGTCAGAACTACAGCTCATACCTATGGGCTCTGACTTGTTGAAAAATACTTTGTTGACTTTTTTCTCAAAAAATTACCTACGTATACGGAGGAGTGCTTTTTCTCTGTGAAACAAACAGAGCTGTTTGCAATCGTGTGTGCATTTAGTTGGCCTTCGTTCCCCCTTGGGTTTTCCCCTTTCTGATTTCAGTGGTATTAATCAAAATCAATGCACTAGGTGGGCTGTCTATTCCCTTTGATAAGCAAAATGGACGCTGGACGTGTACAATTGTGTGCCTGTGATCACATACATCCTTAAATACATGTGAGGGGCATGGATTTGTAAAGAGGCTTTGAATTTCATGATTTCAAGTCGTACTTCTAATCATTAGGGCAACTGGAATTCTCTTTCTGGCCCTTTCAGAGACTATTATAAACGGTTACTCTCCACCTGCTTTTCAGACTTAAAGCTCTTGAAGGTTTTTCCTTTCTCTTTGAAAGGAGGCGAACCGGTCTATTGTCACAATCGGCCTCCACACAGCATGAAGGGGATGGCCATTTTTTCTTCTGGAAGGATTGCATTGTCATCTGATCTGCCCAAGACTGGGGATGTGATATTTCTAATCGGACTTCCAGGAGCCAGCAAACACAATTAAATAGCTCGAATGAAGCCAGTCACAGGACTTTGGGCTATGACATTTAACACATCATTTAATTATATAGAGAAACAAACATACACAGAATAAGTTGAGATTTTGAGCATACAAACATGCAGATATGGAAATATCTTCACATTCCCCTGCACATCACATCTTCACTTTGGTCTCTGTTTTTGCTTTTGACATTTCTCTGCCACTAACCTGAGAATCACTGAGTGCCTTAGGGTTCTGTTCTGATCCCTGTTCTCATCCCTCTCTGCGCTTTCTCCTTAAGCAATATCATCTAGTCCTGAGATTTCCTTTACCTTACTCAAGCTGATCGGATGTATCTCCTACTCAGGGGTGCCTGGGCAAGGGCTAAGGCCTGTGTCTTTAACCTCACTGAAAGCCTAGTCCCCACAAAAATTTATTCATTTATTTATCTCCCAATTTATATGTCCCACCATCTACTGTATACTAGGTGACTTATAGCTCCTTAAAGTCAATATAGCCATGACTTACTCTCATCACCTAACCTCACCAATAATCAATCAGTTCCGTCTCCTGTATCCCCGATTCCAGTGGGGGCTACCAACACCTAGTTCAAGCTTGAAAGCTGAGAAATGGCCTGGACTTCTTGCTTACATCCTCCATATTCAAATACCCCCCATAATAAGCCACCATTATATCGTCACCTGTACCCCCTTCTGTTTGCTTTGATAGGGATTGCTAGGAAAATGCACCCAGGGACCTAGGTTAAAGCAACTCCCCTCTACACATACTCACTACCATCAATAACATTGCCTTAGAATTTTCATTCATGGTTTTACAAGGTTATTAAACAATGTATTCAAATAGTACAACCCTTAGCTATAAAAGTTGCTAATGTAGTTTGGCTAAAATAGTGAAATGTAAATTTAGGCACCTGTACCATGGCTTTGAAATACGTGTAAGTGTGTGACTTCAAGATGAAATGGAGGGACCTGGAGAGTATTATCCTAAGCGAAACAGCCAAGCAGAGAAAGACAAATATCACATGATCTCACTTATTTGTGGAATATAATGCACAAAACAAAGAGATGAACAAAATAGACCCAGAGTCATAGAAGTAGGGTACAGACTGACAAGCCTCAGAAGAGGGGGTTGGAGGGGAGGGAAGACATAAACCACAGAACTTAAATGCATGTACGCGTAACCATGGATATAGACAACAACGCTGGGGCCAGAGCGGGGGGTGGGGTTGGGAGGAGGGTGTCAATGGGGTAAAAAGGAGAAACATCTGTAACAAAAATAAATTAATAAAGAATTTTAAAAAAGAAAAGGAGAGACTGGAGTGGGTGCTCCTGATAGAATAAAATCGAGAGTGAAAAACCAGAGACAACAGAGAATGTGGTACTTCTGAGTAACTGAAAGTTGTTTCTCTGTGGCTTGGGAAGAGATTACGGTGGGCGGGGTGGGGTCAGCAAGGAGCCACCGATGAGAACAGCATGGGCCAGGCTTGCAAGCCAGTTGCTGGGTCAGGACTTGAGCGTAAGAGCAGTGAGGAAACAGAAAGGTTTTTAACAAGGGAGTGACGTGATGAGGGGTATGTTCTGGGAAGATCGCTGTGGCAGGATTGTGAGGAAGAGATCAGAAGAAAAAAGGCTGGAGGCGATGGGACCATGTGGACACTGCTAACATGGTCCAGAAGAGGGAGCCTGCAGACAGGCCTGCTTCAGTGCATCCTCAGGGTGCTGTCCAGAGAACGTGCAATCTCACATTCACTGCTTTCATACTCAAATGCTAGGAACTTCCATGTCTATACACATAAATGTAACTGTCAGAGGTTACTGGTATCTGTGCCTACACACGGATAGATCCAGCAGTGTCTAATTCTGATTCCCTCCCCAAGAAAAATGCCAAAAATCCTCCTTGTGGATGGAGAGAAGAAAGAAGCCCTTCATGCTTTTCTGTCTAACACTTAAGCTCAGAGCTGTTATGATAGGAGAACTGGCAGGGGTTGGATTTCTCTCTGTGCCTGGTGATTCTTGCAGGCAATCTGAAGGCCCTGGAGCCACAGAGAGACTAGTGTAGACCTAGAAGCCATTCCTTGTTCTGATCCCACTCAACACAGTTTCATTTGATTGTTATTTTGGGTAAGAACTATTTCCAAACCATTGAACTTAACCAAATGTTAATACCATCAATACACATTAATCAAGTGTGGGAAACCCACAGGATCACAGCAGCAAGGTAATCGTACCCTCTTCCCCTCTCTTCCCTGTCACTTTGGTTGCACAAGAAATTCTCCATTGCCCTGGCCGGTTTGGCTCAGTGGTTGTAGTGTCAGCCTACGGATCAGAGAGTCCTGGGTTCAGTTCCCGCTAGGGACATGTACCAAAAAAAAAAAAAAAAAAAAAAAAGGAATTCTCCATTCTGTGGGTTGCGAATTTACTGGCTTCACAATCCAGCAAAACATCAGTGAACTTGGAGATAGAAAGAAGAGTCCCCATCCCAGCTCTGCTGCTCATTCAAAGTCATTTGACTCATTTGGATATTGACCTACTATAATTTCTCAAAAAGAGTAGCAGGACTAAATTTTCTTATATTCTTTCTAGCTAAAAGTTATGGTTCTATGAGTCAGATAAAATATCAGTCTCCCAGACTGGGAAGGACAGTGAAATGAGTACACATACAGGATATTAGAATAATGATTGAGAAAACAACAGAGCTTATCAAATAGCCACATCTCCTGCTTCCTAGACAGGGAAGTGTTCTTCCCAAATGACCAGGCACCGGGAGCCCTGGGGAGGTGGAGGCTGTGTTTGCCACTGATCTCCTTCCCCAGGGCCACTCTGCTACTCCCTGCAAAGACCCAGCACATTGACCTTTCCTCCTGACATGTAACAGCAATGGATCCAGCCTCTTTTCCTGGAGGGACTTGAGTAGCATCAGGGGTCTACATGGGCTTCCAGTTTGTGTTTCAGCCACAAGCTTCAAAACCCAATTGCTCACCAATCCGACAGACCTACCCAGGGCTAGAGTGACCTTCCTCTACGTTTCCACAATGTGAGCTGTAGTCCTTGTGCAACTGTTCAACGTGACCATTGTAGCACAAAGGCAGCCACAGAAGATACATACGTGATAAGCATTTCCATGTCCAGTTAAACGTTATTTATGGACACTGAAATTTAAATTCTATATAATTCTCATGTTATAAAATATTATTTTTCTTATAGTTTTTTCAGTCTTTAAGAATCATAAACATCATTTTTAGTTTGAGAGACATAAAAACCAGAGAGCTGAGCTATAGGTAGTTCATGGCCAGCAGTTTGCAGACCTCTGTCTAGACCCAACCTCTCAGGATGATCCGAGAGAGTGGACAGACCTCAGGCTGAGTGTGAGTTAGGGTGACTAAGGCAGGCAAAGCTGTCACTCAAAGAGGCCAAACAAAGAGCACCTCTGAGGCATTTCATCTATAAGAGCACTAAGGATCTTTATTGACTCTTCGCACCGAGGAAAAAGGATGAATCTGGGTGTTGGCCTGCCTCCTGAGCATGAAAATCCCTTTCATCCATTTTCCCTTTATTCAGTGTGTTTTGGTTTAGAATGAAAGTTCTATTTTTCTGTCCTTGGTCCTGTAGGTGAGAAAAGGAGAGGGGAGATGCTGATATTTTTATGGGCTTTTGTTTTCCTTATCTGACCTGTTGGCATCAATGATGGTGATAACAACAGTTGCAGGAAACCACCAGTTCTTAACAGAAAATAAGCTAAATGAAGATCAGGAGATGGGGTTTTCATTCCCAATTTGTAACTAACCACCAGCCTGATCTAGCAAACATTACTTAAAGTCTCTGGACAGCAATTTACTTATGTGTACAAGAAGGATCTTGGAATTTTTTTCCATCTGTATGAACAAAAGACAGTTCTCCATTTTATAAACATCACTTTACTGAGAAGCCTTAAGGAGAAAATAAGTTTTGTTAATGATGTGGAAAATTATTGACAAATATGTCAAAGTTTGCACACAAAAAAAGATTTAAAAAGTAAATTCACACTCATATTTTTGTATTTAATGAATATTACACTAAAGTATTCAGGATAAATTCAACTATGTATCTTTTATGTTTTGTTTTTTTTTTGGACACACCCATAATTTATTTCGTTAAGGATCTCTACTTGCATCCATTTCCTTGAAATAATGAAGAAACACTTCTTTTAAAATTGTGAATTAAGACTAAACTTGCAGATAGTTCTATGATCCAGTTTTAAAATTCAGGTTTCTTTTTAGTTTAAGTTCCTAGGAAAATATATGATTCCTTTATTTAGTTTCTTTTTACCCAGAGGTAATAAAATTGAATTATTTCTCTTTATATTTGTGTTTTATTATTGTAATGGGAGAAACTGTGCTTACCATTGGAAAAAGTCTACTGTAGTTACTGTTGGTGAATGCTAAGGACTTCCTTAGATGAAATAACAATCTCTTTGGTGTCATTTTTTTCTTTTAAACTTTTCTGCTTCTCAATCAGCATCAGTTTTTCTGTGACATGTAACCAACTTACTTGGCTGTTGCTGTTCTCAAATGAAATTGCTTCACTGAGAATTCAGTGACAAGAGCTAAGGATAAAAAAAAATTCCATATGACAATCATTTCAACCTCTCAATTAAAACAATCAGGTTAAAACAAAAATCCTGGAATGAAGCCACAGGAACTCAGGCTTAAGTCCGAGCGGTCTTCGGGGAAACAAAGGTCCAGACATTTTGAAATTTAATTCATTTAATTTTTCTTCTAACTGGATTAGAAAGTATGATTCGCATAGCAGGATATTCTCTTACTGGATCTGTCTGACTTTGAACAAAGCAAATAGACACTATGATCTTATAGTGAAGAAGGAAAGGGACTTTAGAGTCATTCTCCCTTCAGCAATTTAAACACAAAATTATTAAAAAAAATACACGCACTGGAAATTTTAACAAATAAAAGTAAAGATAGCATTTCACTTTCTTTTCCTTAAAGTTGTTCATGTGGCTGTATTTTTACCTTAAACTGTGGTTAAATGTAGGCTAAACTACTTTGAATGAATAGAGTGTTGATCAAAGCACAGTCCTCCACCCATGCTTTCTGACCAGTTCTCTGCAACCACCTGTCAAGGGATTGAGTTGGAGACATTCAGACCTGGTGTGGTTGTGGGTGCGTGTTTGAGAAAGGGGGAGAGACACGGTAATTCTGTGTAGTACAAACATTAATAAAAATGAAGACTGTAAACTTTTGAAAAGGAAGAAAAATTGAATCCCTTGAGGTAGAAAGCATGATAATTTAGTTTTAGAATCCTTTGAGATTATGTATGTGCAAGTGCCTTGGGAATAATGAAGTTCATAGAAATGTCAAACAGCAGTGCTCCTACTGCATTTTACTACAGCGTGTATACTATACTGGAGTGGAGCCTTTCTGATACTCTTATACTGGGATTGGTTTCAGCATAAAGAAAGTATTAATAATAAAATGATGCATAATTACTTCTATATGCTTTTTAAATTACTATAGATCTCAAAAAAGATTACATGAATCAGGATCTACATGAATAGCATAAAAATTTTTTAAAAGGATTTATGAGAATTGGTGCTTTTTTTCTTATTTAAATATGTTTTTATTGATTTTTTTTAGAGAGAGAGGAAGGGAGAGAGAGAAAGAAAGAACCATATGAGAGAAATACATTCATCTCCTGCCTCCTGCACGCCCCCTATGGGGATCAAGCCTGCAGCCCAGGCATGTGCCCTGACCTGCAATCAAACCTGGACCTCTCAGTTCTTGGGATGACAGTCAGTCCACTGAGCCACACAGGCCAGGTTGGTGCTTTGTGATAAAAGAGAATTATACATTGTAAGCATAACAAACATGAGTTTGTTACTTTTTGAATCTATTTCTGGGCATAAATTTTTTATTTTCTGAAGAAAACTCTGTGGTTCTGACTATAACACTAATCATTCGCTTATATCTTGGCTGCTAATGAAAGATGAAAACATTTCACATTAAACTTTGTACCTTTTGTTATCTAAAGAAAAGTACATTTCCTCTTTACCTTTTACATCTTGAGGTCATTCACTATCAATTTATGTTAATCAGATAAAATGACAATTAAGTAAGAACTTCAAGTCCGAGTCCCCCTGCGGGAGAACTGCTGTGACGTCTTTCAGAGCTGTGTGGTGGCTCAGCCCTAAGAACAAGCTTATAAAATGATGGGCCCTGAAATGCTGCTGGGACAGAGGGAAAGCAGCTGCTGGCATAATACCCGGCCCTCAGCCAGTACAAGTTCTAGGTCAACTCTCAGGCCCAGAACTCGTGGAGCCAAAGAAAAGTTTCTCAGGACCTGGTAAGTACAGAAATGCCTCGACTTCTCTCCAATGAATGACATGTCTGAATTCTTTAGGTTGAAAGACGCTTTCTGTGCTGCCTCCTTTACGCAATACTGTATTTTGAAATAACACATTCAAGTAGGGTTATTGTTTTCTTATATAAATATTTGACTGAAGGGTTCAGTGGGTACATTTGTCTTTGAAGTTTTTAACTTGTTTTTTATTAATTTTTTTTTTTTTTATCCTCACCCGAGGACATTTTTCTATTTTTTGTTCGAGTGGGATGGAGGGAGAGGAAGAGAGAGAGAGAGAGAAACATCGACGTGAAAGGGACACATCGAGTGGCTGCCTCCCACACGACCCAACCAGGGCCGGGGACAAACTGCAACCAAGGTACGTGCCCTTGGCGGGAACCGAACCCGGGTCCCTCTGGACCACAGGCCGACGCTCTAACCACTGAGCCAAACCAGCCAGGGTTTAACTTGTTTTTTAAGTCATGTATTTGTCTATGTCATATGTCCGTTATGTGAACCTGGGAAGCATATATTTTCCTCTTTGAGTTTAAATGCCTTAATTTTTACAGGCAGAAAAAGAATCACACCTTTAACCCCTGTTTCTATAAAAAAAAAAACAAAACATTTAAAATATAATGTATATGTGGATTAGATGGAAAAAAACATAAAGTTTGTCTTTAATATATTTTTCTTTTTATGGCAAAAATTATTTCAATGTTGATATGTAGAGTAATGATTTTGTGGTATTAATTTGTACTATTAATTGAGTTAAATTGTTCAAATCCAGGCATGAGGAAATAAGGTTTCAGTAATATTTACATTAGAAGCCAAAAAAGAAATATATATATAATTTTTGTAAATACTTATATAGATAGATATGTGTGTATAAGTATATACATATACATACATGTATATATGTACACATTATTAAATAGATGATACCCCAGCTTTATATTAGTGAAATGCTAAAAATGCAGAAGAAACAATCAGTATTTTTTAAAATTAATTAATTTATTTATTTTTATTAATTTGTTTTTGTTACAGATGTTTCTCCTTTTTCCCCCATTGACACCCTCCTCCCCAACCTCCCCACCCCATCCCCAGCTTCGTTGTCTATGTCCATTGGTCATGCATACATGCATATAAGTTCTGTGGTTTATCTCTCTCCCCCAACCTCCCCTCCTCTGAGGCTTGTCAGTCTGTACCCCACATCTATGTCTCTGGGTCAATTTTGTTCGTCAGTTTGTTTAGTTCATTATATTCCACAAATAAGTGAGATCATGTGATATTTGTCTTTCTCTGCTTGGCTTGTTTCGCTTAGCATAATACTCTCCAGGTCCCTCCATGTCGTCTCAAAGGATAAGAGATCTTTCTTTCTTACAGCTGAATAGTATTCCATTGTGTATATGTACCACAGCTTTTTTATCCACTCATCTACTGATGGACACTTGGGCTGCTTCCAGATCTTATCTATTGTAAATAGTGCTGCTATGAACATAGGGGTACATATATTCTTTCTGATTGATGTTTCATGCTTCTTAGGGTATATTCCTAGGAGTGGGATCAGTGGGTTAAATGGCAGTTCAATTTTTAACTTTTTGAGGTAACACCATAACAATCAGTATTTTGAAGTAGTTAGAAAAGATACTAAATTGGATGTCACAACTCTGTTATACGCTGATAGTCCCCAGGGTTATTTCCAGCACTGTAAGAGGATGACATTCAATATACACTAGGCACAACCATGTGCCTGGGGGGAGATGGGCAGCAGTTGAAAGGAATCCTTTCATTTAATCACGTGTCACTGAGAGAAATCCTCTTGTTTTAAACAAAATCAAATTGCAGTTTATTTTTTCTTATAAGATAAAAATTATTTTCCAAACTCTGCAAGATCCTTCAGAAACTACTGCCACACACTCAGACTTACTGGGTATCAATCTGAAAATTATAAAAACCTTATTTGTGAAGATATATGTACCACTATGTTTCTTGCAGTATCAATCACAGTTGTCAAGACATGGAAAAAAATTTATATGTCCTTTGATGAATATTGGGTAAATAGGTAGTGGTACATATGTACAATGGAATACTTCTCAGCCATAAAAAGGTAATTAAATATTGCCATTTTTGACAACATGGATAGATCCTGACAACATCATGCTAAGTGAAATAGCTAAGACAGAAGTCCAGAACCATGTGATTTCACTCATATGTGGCATATAAAACAGAGAGCAACAGCCCTGGCCAGTTTGGCTAAGAGGGAAGTGTCGGCCCGCAGACCAAGGAGTCACGGGTGCGATTCCAGCCAAGGGCACGTACCTCAGTTGCGGTTCATCCCAGGCTCTGGTCGAAGTCGTGCGGGAGGCAGCCAGTCGATGTGTCCCTCTCATGTTGATGTTTCTCTCTCTCTCCCTTTCTCTCGCTTTCACTCTATCTGAGGATGAACAGAAAAATATTCTCGGGTGAGGATTAAAAAAATAATAAATAAATAAATAAATAAAACAGAAAACAAGAAATGAACCAACAAAACAAACGAAAACTCATAGACACAGTCAACAGTATTGTGGTTACCACAGGGGAAATGGGGGTGGGGGAAGATGAAGAGGGTAGAGGGGTCAAATATATGGTGTTGGAAGGAGCCTAGACTTTGAGCAGTGAGCACACAACGCAATATACAGATGATGTATTATAGAATTGCACACCGGAAATTTATATGTCATTAACAAATGTCACCCCAATAAATTTATGAAAAGAATTACTGGCTGTTGAGATCTGTGGTTGGAAAGCCTGATGTGACTCTCTCCTTTTCAGTCTACCGAGATGGAAACCAAACAGGAGTCCCAGCTCCTCGTGCTCCTGGTCCTTTGCAGCCTGCTCTTCTCACAAGCATTGGCGCTGCCTCTTCCCGAAGCAGAAGCTCCGAGGTAAGGTCCCTTTCAATTCGGACAGTTGAACATTGTCTTCATCAAAACGAGAAAGAATTCCCTCCTCTCTGGCAACTACCAATCTGTTTTCTGTATCCGTGAATCTGTTTCTATTGTGTTTGTCCTTTTTTTTTTCCCTTTGGATTGCACATATAAGTTAAATCATATGGTATGTATGTCTCTCAGACTGTAATTAAAAAAACAAAATTTAAATTGAAAAACAAAATTTCCTTTCTGTTATTTTGGACAACACAATTATTTAAATTATGTATTTTTTTATTGAAAAATTAGGTTGATATGCTGACCAAGAATTTTTAACATCAGGTCAATATGCTTATTCCTTTGTACATCCCTTACTGAAATTGTGCCAATACATAAGATTAGATGCCACAAGCCCCAATACATTTTATTAAATTTGAGTAACTATCACAGTGATAGGGAGAGTCTTTGGACGTGATCAATACAGAGAAACACATCACACCAAGGCGAATCTTTGAAGTTAAGTTTCAGGATTTAGAGGGAAAAAAAAGTACTTGAGGAATGTTTCAGCCAAAGGATACTAAATATCAAAATTTTTACAAAGTACTCCTAGTTTTCATATTGAATATTAAATTTTTTCCAAGTTTCTATTTTGTATAAAGTCTTTCTTCCTGTGAAATTTAACTTCCCAGGTGAAGCTATTACCAAGGAAGTGTACATTGTTTAATGCTCTGATAGTTTTGAGGTGAGTACCTCTTATGCTTGGTAGATACAGCTTATAAAAGTTGTATGGTTGCCCTGGCCAGTCTGGCTCAGCAGTTAGAGCGTTGGCCGGTGGACCAATGAGTCACGGGTTCGATTCTGGTCAAGGGCATGTACCTCGGTTGTGGTTCGTCCCCGGCCCTGGTTGGGGTCGTGAGGGAGGCAGCCACTCGATGTGTCCCTTTCACATCGATGTTTCTCTCTCTTCCTCTCTCTCCCTTCCACTCTATCTGAACTAAAATGGAAAAATGTCCTCAGGTGAGGATAAAAAATTAAAAAATAATAAAAAATAAAAAAGTTGTATGATATCTATTTTATGGGATAAACAAAATGTTACTATTTATACTCTCATAAAGCACAGAAGTTATTGTTAATGATGATACCCACATTTCTTAGATGTTTGGTACTTCCCAAGATCTTGAGTGTCCTATTTCAAATGATTGTAAAAATATGAGTGTCATATTCTGAGAAAGAATTTTATTATACGTGGGTGACAGAACACCATTTTGAAGGAGACAATGAATTTGATCAGGCTTCATTAAAAGGAGACCCTAACATGTTGCAAAATGCATAAACTGGAAAGGTGAGGTGAGTTCATTTTTATGGAGTAGCAGTTTAGAAAATGTATTTTTGAAATATGTGTTTTATGTATTTATTTAATGAGGAAGCTATTTCTACAGCGTCACACTGAGGTTCCCACGAGTCATGGCTTCACCCAGCCTGACTGACGGCAGCTTGCGCATCTGCACAGGACTCTCATGTGGAGGTTGGAACAGCCGGGATGAACGAACCATTCACTTGCATTCTGTTGCACAAAAGTCAACATCAGAAACCGCACCAATTCTATTACAACTTTAGCATTTAGAATTGCCGGTTAGAGGAAGTTCTAGGGCAAGAGTTTCATGTCTATGTAAAGGAAGATGTCTAATAATAAAAGCTATTTGTTCAAACAGCAAAATTTCAAGAGCAGCATTGAAGTATAGACAGACTAGCTCTCTACTGAAGACAAAGAATAAAAGCTTCCTCATTAGGACAGAAGAGTTGCTGATAAACTCTAAGGTCCTCTCTATCTTGAGTATTTTAATTCCAAAAAAGTTTGGAGAAGAAATAGTAAAATGCATAATATAGTTTAGGCTGAAATCAGGATATTTTTGGTTTTTTTTTTTTTTTTTTTTTTTGGATGTGTGTGTGGTTTTTTTTTAATCCTGAATCTTAAATTTTTTACTTTATTTTATTTTTTAAATTAATTCATTTTTGTTACAGGTGTTTCTCCTTTTTTCCCCATTGACACCCTCCTCCTCATCTCCCCACATCCCATCCCCAGCTTTGTTGTCCATGTCCATCAGTTATGCATACATGCATGTAAGTTCTGTGGTTTATCACTTCCCTCCCCGCCCCCATCCCGTCTTCTGAGGGATGTCAGTCTGTACCCTACTTCCACGTCTCTGGGTCTACCCTGTTCCTCAGACTGTTATGTTCATTATATTCCACAAATAAGTGAAATCATGTGATATTTGTCTTTCTCTGCTTGGCTTGTTTCACTTAGGATAATACTCTCCAGGTCCCTCCATGTCGTCTCAAAGGACAAGAGATCTTTCTTACAGTTGCACAGTACTCCATTGTGTATATGTACCACTGCTTTTTTATCCATTCGTCTACTGATGGACACTTGGGCTGTTTCCAGATCTTAGCTATTGTAAATAGTGCTGCTATGAACATGGGGGTACATATATTCTTTCTGATTGGTGTTTCAGGCTTCTTAGGGTATATTCCTAGAAGTGGGATCAATGGGTCAAATGCAATTCAATTTTTAATTTTTTGAGGTAACACCATAGTGTTTTCCATAGTGGCTGCACCAGTCTGCATTCCCACCAGCAGTGTACTACAGACTCCTTTTCTCCACACCCTCACCAACACTTGTTGTTTGATGCTTTGTTGATGATTGCCATTCAGAAAGGTGTGAGGTGATACCTCATTGTTGTTTTAATTTGCATCTCTCTAATGATTAGTGATGTTGAGCATTTCTTCATATGTCTCTTGGCCATTTGTATGTCCTGTTTGGAGAGGTGTCTATTTAACTCCTCTGCCCATTTTTAAATTGGGTACTTTGTCTTCCTTTTGTTGAGTTATGTGAGCACTCTATATATTTTGGAAATTAATCCCTTATCTGATGTATCATTGGCAATTATGCTCTCCCATACAGCGGGTTCTCTTTTCATTTTGATGGTTGTTTCTTTTGCTGTGCAGAAGCTTTTGAGTTTGATGTAGTCCCATGTGTTCATTTTTTCCTTTGTTTCTGTTGCCCTAGGTGATGTATCAGTGAAAATTCTGCTGCATATGTCTGAAATTTTGTTGCCTACATTTTCTTCTAGGATTTTTATAGATTCATGAGTCACATTTAAGTCTTTTATCCATTTTGAGTTTATTCTTGTGCATGTTGTAGGTTGATGGTCTAGTTTCACTTTTTTGCATGTAGCTGTCCAATTTTCCCAACATCATTTATTAAAGAGGCTGTCTTTACTCCATTGTATACTCTTGCCACATTTGTCAAATATTAATTGAGCATAAAGTCTTTGGTCAATTTCCAGGTTCTCTGTTCTGTTCCACTGATCTATATGCCTGTTCTTGAGCCAGTACCAGGCTGTTTTGATTACAGTAGCTTTGTAGTATAACCTGATATCTGGTATTGTGATCCCACCTACTTTGTCCTTCTTTTTCAAGATTGCTGTGGCTATTCAGGGTCTTTTTTGGTTTCATATGAACTTTTGCAGTATTTGTTCTGGTTCTGTGAAATATGTTATTGGTGTTTTGATGGGGATTGCATTGAATCTATAGATTGCTTTGGGTAGTATAAACATTTTAATGATGTTAATTCTTCCAATCTATGAACAAGGTATGTGCTTCCACTTTTTTATATCTTCTTCTATTTCTTTTTTCAATGTCCTGTAGCTTTCTGCAAATAGGTCCTTTATTTCTTTGGTTAAGTTTATTCCTAGGTATCTTAATTTTTTTGTCGTGATGGTAAATGGGATTGTTGTTTTAGTTTCTCTTTCTGTGAGTTCATCATTGGTGTATAAGAATGCCATCAATTTCATAACGTTAATTTTGTATCCTGCTACTTTGCCAAATTCATTTATTAAGTCTAGTAGATTTTTGATGGAGTCTTTAGGGTTTTCTATGTATAATATCATGTCATCTGTGAATAATGACAGTTACACTTCCTCCTTTCCAATTTGGATCCCTTTTATTTTTTCTTCATATCTGATTGCTGTGGCCAAGACTTCCAGTACTATGTTAAATAAGAGTGGTAAAAGTGGGCATCCCTGCCTTGTTCCTGTTCTTAAGGAAAATGTTTTTAGTTTTTGCCCATTGAGTATGATGTTGGCCTTAGGTCTTTCATATATGGCCTTTATTATGTCAAGATATGATTCCTCTATTCCCACATTGCTGAGCATTTTTATCAGAAATGGGTGCTGGATTTTGTCGAATGCTTTTTCAGTGTCTATTAATATGATCATATGGTTTTTATCTTTCATTTTGTTTATGTGGTGTATTACATTTATTGATTTGCAAATATTGTACCAGCCTTGCATCCCTGGGATGAATCCCACTTGGTCATGGTAAATAATTTTTTTGATGTATTGCTGGATCCGATTTGCCAGTATTTTGTTCAGGATTTTGGCATCTATGTTCATCAGGGATATTGGCCTGTAGTTTTCTTTCTTTGTCGTATCTTTTTCTGGTTTTGGAATTAGAATTATGCTGTCCTCGTAAAACAAGTTTGGAAGTCTTCCTTCTTCTTGAAATTTTTGGAATAGTTTGAGGAGAACGAGTGTTAGTTCTTTGAATGTTTGGTAAAACTTCCCCGTGAAGCTGTCCGGACGTGGGCTTTTGTTTGCTGGGAGAGTCTTGATTACATCTTCAATTTCCTTAGTTGTCATTGGTCTGTTCAAGTTTTCTATCTCTTCCTGGTCCAGTTTTGGGAGAGAGTGGGTTTCTGGAAATGTGTCCTTTTCACTTAGATTGTCTAATTTGTTGCCGTATAATTGTTCATAGTATTTGTTAATGATCCTTTGTATTTCTTGGTGTCAGTTGTTACTTCTCCTCTTTCATTTCTGATTTTGTGTATTTGGGTTCTCTCTCTTTGTTCCTTGGTGAGTCTAGCTAAGGGTCCATCAATCTCGTTTATCTTTTTTTAAAACCAGCTCTTTGTTTTATTGATCCTTTGAATGTATTTTTGGTCTCTATGGCGTTTATTTCTGCTCTGATCTTTACTATTTCCTTCCTTCTATTGCTCTGGGGCTTTCTTTTTGTTTACTTTCTAGTTCTTTAAGTTGTGAGGTTAGAGAGTCAATTAGACATTTTTCTTATTTCTTGAGGTAGGCCTGTAGTGTTATGAACTTCCCTCTCAGAACTGCTTTCGCTGCATCCCATAGATTTTGTGTTATTGTGTATTCATTTTCATTAGTTTCCAGGAATTTTTTAATTTCTTCCTTGATCTCCTCAGTAACCCATTCATTGTTTAATAACATGCTATTTAACCTGCATGTGTTCACATGTCTTTGCATGTTCTTGTTGCAATTCATTTTTAGTTTCATGCCATTGTGATCTGAGAAAATGGTTGATGTGATTTCAATCTTCCTGAAGTTGTAGAGACTTAGTTTGTGTCCTAACATGTAGTCTATCTTTGAGAATGTCCCATGTGCACTAGAGAAGAATTTGAATTCTGCAGTTTTGGGGTGTAATTCTCTGTAGATATCCATTAAATCCATTTGGTCTAGTGTTTCATTTATTTTTTATTTTTTCATTTATTTGTTTTTGTTACAATGTTTCTCCTTTTTCCCCCATTGACACCCTACACCCCATCCCATCCCCCCAACCTATAGTGCTTCATTTAGAGTCTCTGTTTCCTTGTTAATATTTTGTCTAGAGGGTCTATCTAGTGATGTCAGTGGGGAGTTGAAGTTTCCTGCTATGATTGTATTGCTGTCAATTTCACCTTTGAAGTCCTCCAGAAGATGTTAATATATTTTGGTGCTCCTATATTGGGTACATATATGTTTACCAAGGTTATATCTTCCTGTTGAATAGATCCTTTTAATATTATGTAGTGGCCTTCTTTGTCTCTAGTTATGGCCTTCATTTTGAAATCTATTTTATCAGATATGAGTATTGCTACCCCAGCTTTCTTTTCCTTTCTGTTTGCTTTGAAGATGTTTTTCCATCCCTTCACTTTCAACCTATGTGAGTCTTTTATTGTGAGGTGCGTCTTTTGTAAACTACATATATGTGAGTCATGCTTTCTTATCCAATTAGCTACTCTATGTCTTTTTATCAGAGCATTCAATCCATTTACATTTAAGGTGATTATTGATATGTACTTATTTATTGCCATTTTTGTTTAGTGTGGTTATATTTTTCTTCCTATTTCTTCTACTAATTACAGCAGTCCTTTTAACATTTCTTGCAGTGCTGGTTTGGTGCTAATATATTGCCTTAGCCTTTTTTCGTCTGGGAAGCTCTTTATTTAACCTTCTATTTTGAATGATAGCCTAGCTGGGTAGAGTAGTCTTGGATTCAGATCCTTGTTTTTCATGACCTTGATTACTTCATATCATTCCCTTCTGACCTGTAGTGTTTCTGTTGAGAAGTCAGCTGATAGCCTTATGGGGATTCCTTTGTAGGTAACCTGTTGCTTAGCTCTTGCTGCCTTTAGGAATATCTCTTTGTCTTTAATTTTTGGCATTTTAATTACTATGTGTCTTGGTGTGGGCCTGTTTGAGTTCTTCTTACATGGGCCTCTCTGTTTCTCTTCCTTCACCAAATTAGGGAAGTTTTCTGTCACTATTCCTTCAAATATATTCTCTAACCCTTGCTTATTTTTTTCTTCTTCAGGGACTCCTATGATGCAAATATTATTATATTTCCAGTTGTCCCACAGTTCTCTTAAGCTGTCTTCCTGTTTTTTAATTGTTTTTTCCTTTTGGTTTTCTGATTGGTTGATTTTTTATACCCTGTCTTCTAATTCATTGATCCAGTCTTCAGCTTCCACTACTCTGTGGTTTAGTCCTTCCAAAGTGTTCTTTATTTCTGCTATTTCATTATTTATTTCTAATTGGTTGGTTTTCATTGTTTCTATATCTTTACTCATGGTGTTGATGTCCTTACTCATGCTGTTGAGCTTCCTCAAGATCATGGCTCTGAACTCTACCTCTGATAACTTGCTTAACTGCATTTCATTTATCTCATCTTCAGTAGAGGTCTCTTGTTTATTCATTTGGGATTTGTTTCTTTGCTTCACCATTTTGGCTATCTCAGTGTGTTTTGAAGCCTGCAAAATTTTCCCTGTGGGTGTTGGTGTTCTGCTGTTTGTGGCTCCCTCTACTCGGTTTGGATGAGCATAGGAGGACCCACGTTAAACACCACTGTCAAGTCTTACTTTCCTGGGTAGATTTGCAAGCCCAGGAAAGGTTCAGTTATCCTCTTGCTTTCTGCCTGGAGGCTATTAGTCTCAGTTACTTGAAGAGCCTTGGGTTCTCAGTTGAATGAAAAACTCCCTCAGGTGTTCAGCGTAAAAGGATTTCCCAAGGGTGGGGCAGATGCTGGTTGTTATTGAGCCTCAATTTACATTTCTTTGGCCCAACTGGGTGGGGTTGAATCTCCGAGGGAGGGGCTGCTGCTTCTCCCCAGAGCTCCAGGAAGGAGCAAGATGGCCATGGTCCTGCGTGGCCACAACTCAGCAAAAGCTCTGAGCACCCTCCAAAACCTGAGTGTTCCCACACAATTCCAGTCCAGTCTGCCCTCCCTCTGCCAGAGCACAAGGTGAGTTGCTGTAGCCAATTCAGTACTCTGTCCCAGCCCTCTGCACTGTGGAGCCGGCCTGGGATTTTAACCCTGAGGGCCCTGTCACAACTAAGACAGCTGCTGTCCATGTGCTCCCAGCCCCTGTCTCCTGCCTCTGCAGACTTACCAGGCTCGATTCAATGTCCCTGGTTATATGGTCCTCTGAAGCTGCTTTTCTGTTGCTTTTCCCCAATGATTTGTCTTTGTTTTAGTTGTAATTCCAGTTTGGTCCTTGGAAATCGTCCACATAACTTCTATTTATGCCAATGCTATTTTGGAAAATCTGGGTATGTGTTTTTATTCCAAGTAAAGCATCATAGATAAACAAACTAATTAATAAAAACAACCCTCAGAAGGGGGGTGGGAAGAGATAAACCACAGAACTTATACGCATGTATGAATAACTGATGGACATGGACAACAAAGCTGGGGACAGGGTGGGGGGGATGGGGAGGAGGGCGTCAATGGGGAAAAAAGGAGAAACAGCTGTAACAAAAATAAATCAATAAAAAATAAATTTATTATGTATAAAAAAAGAAACTAATTAAAAATATTAATTTTTCCTTACAATATGTCGCAGAGAAGAATTCATTTTATAAATTCTGTCAAAGAGCATTATTTAACATTGAAAAATCCCTCTAAAAATATATTTTTTTAATTTTGAAAATTTTGGGCTGCAGATATAGAACATATTTTGATATTTATTGTATTAGGTTGTTAAGAAATCTCCTATTGGATTTAAGTTTGCATGAAAGGCTTTCATAATAAGCTGATCAATTTCTTCCTTATTCGTTTGGTCAAAATAGCATTTTAGAAAACCATTTTAAAACAATGGCTATCCTTTCTTCCTTGTTTTAGGTATGCCAGACATTCTGGTGAAGAGTTCAACGGTGACTTGAGTAGTCTATTTAGTGAAATTTCTGCCATAAATTACCTTGAGTCCCTTACTAAAAAACGAGCTAGGTAAAGAGAATTTCTTATTTTTATCAAACACATTATGATTACTTAATTTGAAAATTATATGTTCACTGTTAATCATTTATTTACTTGGTTGCAAATTGATAATTCTTGATCATGTTCCATTTAGTTAGCTATACTAGGCCCATGGATTAGCAAATAACACTTCCTAGTAACAAAATACTCACTGGTTTCTGACACACTTATAGTTTCTTAGTAGCAATCTTTTGTAAATCTGTAATCAAACTGAGGTAGACAGTAAAAGATAAACAAGACATAGTATAAACTGAAACAAATGTTAAGGTTAACCATACTACTAGTATTTTGATTTTCCTACTCAAACCAAGCATTGGAAGATTCTTTCATTAAATGGCCAGTAGGTGACTATTTAGATGCAGTCTTCAGGTGGCAGAACTTCTAAAGAAGCATGTATTTTTAAAGAAGTTTTCCTCCCAGTGTCAGAACACAACTTGAAATATTCCCCTTTTGTATATTTTTTATAAAGCATTTGCTCAGTTAGTATAGAACATGTCTTCAAACTCCCAGAAAATGCCAAATGTGTAGGATTATTCCTCGCTTCCCTATTTTTAAGCTTAGGTGTTCTTTTCTTTTAGTATATTTGTGATAGAAAATGAGTTGGGTATTGCAGTTCTTTTTTGCTGACACCAAGAAATCTAGAACTTTTTGGCATATATATCATTTTTTGATAAAACCCTTTGTTTGCTTCTCCTCAGAATTCTTAGCAATGGCGTAGGGGATGACCACGTACCAATAAATGGCCATTCAGAGGCCATTTTCACTGATAAATTATGGCGGTTTCTAAAGAAAGTAACTGTGAGGAGATTCCTGAAAAAAATGCTTTCTAACAGGTAAAGAAATAGGAAACTTGCAAAAAAGAGAAATAATAGATGAGTTTCAAAATACTAGCTACCTAGTGAGTCTTACCCGTCTCTCTGTCTCACTATCTATATTCTGAAGTAGTAATTCACAATCTTGGCTGCCATTAGACTGTCCTGGAGAATTTTAAGAATACTGATGTTTGGGCCCTACCCAATGTCATTGCCAGGAAATTAGTGCCTCTATGGATATGGCTTAGAAATTGGTGTTTCTTAAGTGATCCCTGGTTAATTCTGTTGAATCTCCAGGGTAAAAAAAAAAAAGGCACTTGGTCTGAATCTGGAAGCAGGTTTTATCAAACATGCTGTTTTTGAAAACATGTAAAGCTCAGTGAACTACAAAATTCCTATCACATGGAACTCCCTGTATGAGCATTTCAATTGCCTTATTTTACCAAACTAAGCTATGAGATATTTTTGTCTTCTCAGATTCTGTAAAACCTGTGTCTCTCTGGGGTGTGTAGAGATTGGACTCCAATAAATAGGAACTGAGGTGCTCTCTTTTTTTATTCCAATTATTTTTGTTTAGATGGTGAGCGTTTGGGACAATTCTGGTTGGGTTGGAATAGATAAATGACTCTCTTTGCCCACTAGATTTTAATTCTATGATGATAATTCAAGGTACTTTAAGGTAAAAAAAATTATTCATAGATAATAACTAACATCAAAGATAAATGTATAGCACCCAGAGAACTTTACATCACCCAGATAATAGCATAGGTTCAACAATATCATTTTGTTAGATGCTTTCTCATCTAAGAGCCTTAACAGGTGCACTTTTCTCTCCCTGGTTTGCAGACAGAAGGCAAAGCCTCAGCAGTCAGAGATATGGTATATAAAAAAAACTCGTTAGAACAAAGCTGAGGACAAGTTTTCAGTGGTGAGTACATCTGTGCATTCTGATCATATTCTTATAGCAATCATCCAGTTATTTATCTAGGTAACAGTTCGTAAGAAATATCATAGACTTCTCATAATGAGATCTCATGTAACAAGGACACTCCTACCTGAAGAAGGACACTCTTACCTGAAGTGAGCTGCAACCCCCAAAAGAGTTCAAACCATTCGTGCATATTTCTGATTGCATAAATGGGAAAATCACAATGAGTAGACAGTTTTTTATCTCCTAGTTTACTCAGACATATTCCTACCCCTCGGGGGAGTTATGAAATAGAGGAGACCGACTCACACTAATGAGAACAACTGGCTTTCTCTTTTGAGAATCAAGTCAGGCTGCTCTTATTCATTTAAGATTTCGTACCATGATTGACTTCTAGCATCTCATTTAATAAACTAGAGGGAAGTGTCACCAAATTACAGCATGACTTGTTATGGTGAACATACCAAGGCGCTCTGGATATAATTGTATTCCATAAAACCTAGCAAGCCCCATGCTGTGAAATTCAAATTCAGCGTCTTCCACCTATAAAGTGAGTGTAGGCGCTATGACTCCAACAGTAGCAATCACTACAAAAAATTTTTTTGAGGAGAAAAAACACAAATAGGTTTCTTTGCTTTGTTAAGTGACACTCTTTTTATCACAACTGCTTTTATATATACAAGTCATTTTTCTTTTCTGAGTACATTAATGTTTACATTAGCTCATAAAACATGTTTATAGTACTTAGCTTAGTAAAATTTTCTGTTATCACTATATCACATGTTGGCTAAAATTTTCTCTATAGGATACAGAAAAATTATTTAGTTTTTTGGTCTATATGATTTCAGTTAAAAACACTAAAATCTGCTATTGTAATATGAAAGCAGCCACAAATCATATGCAAAATGAATGGGAGCAGCTGTGTTACAATAAAACTTCACTTATAAAATGTGAAGGTGTGCTAGACTACTACCCTGAAGAGGTCAGGAAGATAAAGTAGACCCAAGCTCAGAATGAGTATAATTCATTGTCTTACTTCAGTTCCTGGTTTTCATGAGCGTCCTCAGTAGTGGACAGGGCGGCTGTGAAAATCCCTCACAGTCACTTGCTTGTGTCCACCCATTACCCTTCACTTCTAAGAGACATCCATGCTCAGGGGTGTTTCACATCCCATTCATATACACAAATGGATAGTACAAAGAAACGAGTTGCTTAGCTCAAAACAGAAAGGTAATCCCATGTAGCTTCTAGAAAAAATGCTATTAAGAAGAAGGCCTCTCCATTAAATTTTACAGTACAGCAGACATTAAAACACAGAAGAGGTTTAGTCACTCTGTCTTTTATAAATTGTATGATTACTTAATGAGATTTCATCTTCCATTTTTAAAAAATGAAATGTATAGTTTGGATAAATTCTTTTTCACAAGAAATATCATGGGTCACCCACTTGTAAAATTACAAATTATTTTAGTATTGATAGATCAAAGAGCCCCTTCACATCCCAGTGCCCTTTCTGACAAGCATTCCTTTGGAAGATGCCCTCCTGGGATCACACAACATGATCTCCTGTCACAGGCTATTGACAAGGGCAAAGAGAAATAGATGTTTATCAAAAGAGTGAATAAGTCAATGTGAATGAAATTAAGATGTTGTAAATAAAAATATTTTATGCTTACATGCCTATTCCTTTTTTTTCAGAATACTAGAAGAAAGCTGATTAGGTGAAGTAATTCTAGTTTGATTTCTATAGAAGTAATTCAAGAAAGCATCTTCAAATAAAATAAAATCAATGAAAACTAAATAATAGGCTTTTTTGTGCATGCTGTGATTTATTTTATTCTATTGTGATAACTATTATGTTTACAATAAAAATAATAGTCTTGAATTATTAAGGTTATCTTTAACTTGTAGAAATCTTAGAATTTCATATGTGTGTGCACTTTCTGTCAAAAATATATTTAATAATTTAAAATACTAGGCTAATTCCAATTATATGAGGCTAACTGAGATGTAGTAATTGAGCATACTGATGTGTTTATTTGTAGAGCTTCCTTCACTATTCAGATAGTGCAGCAGATAGACAGTGTGTGCAAATTGGCATGTTCAGCGGGTCGAATGCTGTACCAAGTAAATCTCAACATGTCTAAGACAATACCAACAAAAATAAGAAGTCATTCTTTAAAAAATGTTTAGAGTTTATGTATTTTCATACTTATAGGCAATGTTAATTTTCAATGGGTATAAAAATCTTTCAAATTTGGGTCTCCAAATGCCAAAGGCTTTTTTCCAAAGTAGTGTTTCAATGAAAGAAAATGGCCTTTACTTCTGATATTGGATCTGGCCTTCTTGCTTGTGTGAAGTATATTTGGAAAGTAAACTGAGTGGAACATTTGTTTTTCAGTGATAATTTTTTTCTCTAATAATTTAAATAATGCTTTTGTCACACCAGGTTCTATTGGTGAATGTACAGTTGGTGAAGCAAGTGTACTTTCAAAAATGACTGTCAGAAATCAAATGGAGAAAATAAAGACATATGATTATCACAGTGAACAGTTTCTATTGTTTTCATTCTTTTAAATGATGCCACGGTCACTTGTTTTATCTTTAAGGTTACAGGCCAATTGTGATGTATGAGATAGGATGATGTCTGAGATTGTGTGAGTCCTAAAAAAAAAGTGACTTAAATAGAAGAGAACACTTCTCTCTCACATACGCCAGAAGTAAAATGTCAAGGGTTAGACCGAGGATTCTGCTGCATGAAGCCCTCAGAAATCTAAATTCCTTCCAGCCCACCCCCCAAAATGTGCTAGGGCATAGCCCTCCTCCTCATGACTCAAAATTGGAGCTACAGTTCCAGCCATCATATCTCATTCTAGGCATCAAGATGGAAGAAGGGGCATGAAACAAAACGAAAAGGAAGGAAAGAGGACATGCTGCTTCTCTTTTCATTGATATCTTATGCTAACATTCCCTTGACTTGAACACACTTTTATGGTCAGTCATGTGCGAAAGAAGTTGGAAATGTGTTATTTTGTTGTGTTTTTTCTTTTTCACCTGCCCAGCTTAAAACTAGTGTTCTATTAATATAAAACAAAGAAAGAATAGATATATGTAGAGGTACTTTTTTCATTTTGTGCTTTGGGTCTTAAATTCCTACCAGAAATACCCCACAAAATAATAGAGAAACTGGGGATCAGAAAGACCCAATTCGTCAATATCATCACAAGGCAAAGCGTGTTCACTCTCATTTGCTGCAATTAGAGCACATGACTATATATGGAGAGACTAGTCTAGAACTACCAGTAATTTCTAGTAATCACCAGTAATCACTTCTTCAACTAGTCTAGAAATACAAGCTGAAATGAATTAGACTTATTTTATCTTTTGTTCATATCTGATTCCACAAATTACTAAATATTTGTTACATGACTTTTCTATACTAAGCTCTGCAGTGAAATCAGAAAACATCTCTGTGTTGTTTACACATTCGAGCTCCTAAGATCAAATGGTAGCAAAATTGTAGTGCACTTCGTATGGAAAACTAAAGAATTTAATTTTATTTTATTTTATTAATGTAATCTATTCAATTCATTACCTATATTTCAAGAACTATTTATTGAATGACTCTGATGTGCAATGTAGAGATCTGAGAGTTGAGAATTTGGGCAGAGGGCACAGCTAGGTGCATCTGGACAGCCAGGGAGCCAGTGTGGTCGGTGCAGCATGCACCAAATGAGGGCAGAGTCAGGGATGAGCTCAGAGAGGTTACCGTGGACTGGACCTTGAGTGGCCTCACATGCCACCAGAAGGACTTGAGGATTGAGATGAGAAAATGATGCAGCGTTTTGAACCATGGTGTCATAGTGTCTGAACTACATTTGACAAGATTATTTGGGCTGTTCTATTGGCAATAGGGGGTCAAGGTGTAAAGGGAAGAAGCAGGGAGACAAATAAGGAGGCTACTGCTGCAAACGCAGTGAAAAACAATGGTGGCTACCAGGGCACAGACAGCACATGTGCTGAGAGTTGGAATCTGAATACGTCTTGAAAGTAGAGTCTAATTTTTACTGATAGATTAAAGATATGAAAGACAAAAGTCCAAAATATTTCCAAGGTAAATCACTTGAGCATCTTGAAGGATAGTATTGCTAATACCTGAGATGGAAATGGGTGAGGAAAAAGGGAGAAGAACTCAGACAAGCCACAGATCCATCCCAGCAGCTGGGGTTCATGGCACCGCTCAGCCTAGAGATGGGAGAAATCTGGTTGTGGCTAATCCTACCTTCAGATGGGAGAAGCATAGACACTTGGTGGGCATTCCTGCAGGTGTGAGCAGTAAGAGCTCTGGCTGAGCCCAGAGACTAGGGCAAGGAACAGCATGGGGTTGTGGTCAGCCAAGGCAATGGGGCTGTTGGCATTCCAGACAGAGAAACAAAACCAAGAAGCCCTGCTACCTCGAAGCCTCCAAAAGCTTACCCTACATTGCCCTTGGTGTTGGGTTGCAAAGCACAGTATCAGCAAACATGAGAACTGAACTATTAGAATCACATTTATTCTGAACAAAGGGTACGTACACTCTGTGATTTTCCTGGGGTCAGTGAGCAGGGTGTGCCATGTGGAAGTTTGAGGTCACCATTATCGGGAGTACAACACAACAGAGAAGGCAGCCAGGTTCCCCACCCCACCCAACTTTTATGCATCAAGCTTACAGTGACAGCAGGGTCTGGCTGTGGAGGACAGCCCTGGGATTTCACAGACCTAAAAAAAAATGTGTGATTTAGCACCACCTACTGGAAAAGAATAAAAAGATAGTTTCCTATTAATCTGCTAGGAAGTGCCACTCATACAAAGATATCTAGACAGACAAGAAATCCAAAACATGCCATAAATAACCATGGTAACATGCCAGCTCAAAAAGAGAGAGAGAGAGAGAGAGAGAGAGAGAGAGAGAGAGAGAGAGAGAGAGAGAGAAACTACCAGAAAACAAATTTAAAGACATAATAATATGTGACCCAGGTCAGTTGGCTCTGTCGTTTAGGGCATCATCCTGTACACCAAAAGGTCTTGGGGTTGATTCCCAGTCAGGGCACATACTTAGGTTGTTGGTTTGTTTTTCTTTTGTGGTGCTACAGGAGGCAACCAATTAATGTTTCTCTCTCACATCGATGTCTCTCTCTCTCTCTCTCTCTCTCTCTCTCTCTCCTTTTCCCTTCTTGTCTCTCTAAAATCAATAAAATATCACATCATTGGGTGAAGTTTAAAAAAAGAACATAGAAATAAGTGATATATGTGATATAATATCAGAGAATTCAAGATTGCAGTTTGGAAAATACTCAATGAGATGTAAGAAAATACAGACATGTAATAAATTAAATTAAGCTCAGAAAACAAATTGATGAACAAAACAAACACTTTACCAAAGAGATTAAAACTTTATAAAAGAACCAAAGAGAGATATGATGATGAAGAATACATTAATAGAGATCAATAATCAGCTATGGAGCATAGGAAATAAAGCTGACTAGATGGAGGAAAGGATTTGTGATATCAAAGATAGAAAACTAAAAATGATATAGAGGGAAAAAGAGACTTGAGCATAAGAAAAAACGGAAAGAATTCTATGAGAACTATCTGACTCCATCAGAAAGAGCAGTATCTAAACAATATCCATACCAGAAGAAGAGAGAGAGAAAGAAATGGATTGTTTGGTCAAATTAATAGTTTATGAGAACCTCTTAAATCTATGGGAAAAGCTAGATCCTCAAATCCAAGCAGCAAATACAACACCTAGCTACCTCAATCCATAGAAGCTTTCTCCAAGGCACATTGTATTATAACTGCCAAAAATTAGTGACAAAGAAATATTCTCAAGGCAGCAGGGAAAAGAAGGAAGCCACCTATAAAGGAAAGCACATTAGGTTATCATCATACTTCTCAAAAGACACTCTACAAGCCAGACTCTGCAACCAAATATTTAAACTACTGAAAGAGAGAAATTAACAGCCAAGAATAACATATGCAGCAAAATTATCTTTAAATATGAAAAAGAAATAAATGCTTTTTCTGACACACGGAAGCTGAGGGAATTTATCATCACAAGACCTCCATTGCAGGCAACACCCAAGGAAGTTATTCCACCTGAGACAAAGAACAAAAGGTCACAAAACTACAAATAAGATCACCAACAAACTTATAGCATAAACTGGGATAATCAGTGACAACAAAACATAAAAGGGAAGAGGGTAGAAGTCTGAATTTGCAAAGCAAAATGGTGATCAGATGCATTCAAAAGACTATTGTATATATGAAACTTTCTTTTTTATAAACCTAATGGTAACCACACACACACACACACACACAAAACAAACAAATGAACAAACAGAAAAACTGAGACACATACCTTAAAAAAAGAGGAAACAGAGGAAAGAAATATAACATACTACCAAACAAAAACAACAGAAACACAAAGGAAAAGAACCAATGGAGCAACAGAACTACCAGAAAACAAAAGATAAAATGGCTATAAAAAATCCTTATACATCAATAATTGCCCTAAATGTACATGGACAAAATTTACCATAAAGAGGCACACAAAACATCTTGTATCAAAAACAAAACCCAACTTATGCTGCCTTCAGGAGACACACCTAAGCTGCAAAAACAAACTTAGACCGAAAGTGAGCAGGTGAAAAATGATTCTCCAAGCAAATAACATCCACAGAATGGTAGGTGTAGACATACGTGTATCTGACAAAATACATTTCTAGATAATAGAGATATTGATGGATATTTTATGATAAAGGGGACATTACATCAAGATGACATAACACTTCCCAATCAGGGAGAACCAACATATATAAGGTAGCTAACAGAGCTAATGACTCACAAACATGCAATCATAGTTGGGGGCCTTAAATCTCCATTGATTGCTCTCGATAGATCACACAAAGGAAAATTAATGAATAGGTGTTGGCCTTAAATGACACTTTATGCCAAATGGACAAAAGTGACATTTACAGATCCTTTCATCCGAGAGTATCAGATTGTAAATTCTTCTCTAGTGCACATGGAACTTTCTCAAGGATCTACCATATGTTGGGTCACAAAACGAGCCTCAATAAATTCATGAAGGTTGATATTATACCAAGCATATTCTCTGACCATGATGTTCAAAATTAGAAATTAACTGCTAAAAGGAATAAAAGAAAATCACAAATACGTGAAGATTAAACAACATACTACCAAGACTGGGTCTAAGAAGAAATAAAAAGTGAGAATAAAAGATATATAGAGAAAAATGAGAATGACAATAGGACATAAAACTTATGAAGTGCAGCAAAAGCAGTGACAACTGGGAAGTTTATATCATTACAGTTCTATCTCAAGAAACAAGAGAAATCCCAAGTAACATTACATCTTAAAGAACTAGAAAAAGAAGAACTGAAAGAAGACAGGGATGCCCTTTCTCACTACTCTTGTTCAACGTAGTTCTGGAAGTCCAAGCCAGAGCAATCAAGCAAGAGAAAGAAATGAAAGACATCCATATTGGGAAGAAAGAAGCAAAAGTGTTCCTTTTTACAGGTGACATGATTCTGTATGTAAAAAAAACCTAAAAATCCACCAAAAATCTATGAGAAACAATAAACAAATACAGTAAAGTTGCAGGATACAAAATCAATGTACCAAATGCACTGCTTTCCATTAATGATGAAACGTCAGAAAACAATAGGAGAAAAACAATTCCTTTGACAATTGCAACCAAAATAATAAAATATTTAGGACTAAACTTAAAGTATGTGATGGACCTATATACTGAAAACTACAAAGCATTATTAAAAGACATTGAAAAAGACACAATGAAATGGAAAGATATTCTGTGTTTGTGGATTGGGGTAATCAACACCGTTAAAATGGCTATATTACCCAAAGCAATATACAGAATGATTGCAATCCCCATATAAATCTCAATGCCATTTTTTCAAGAAATGGAACAAAATATCTTCAGATTTGTATGAAATCACAAAAGACCCAGAATAGCCAAAGAAATTCTGAGAAAAAAGAACAAAGTTCAAATTATACTACAGAGCTATGATAATCAGAACAGCATAGTATTGGCAGAAATACAGACACACAGACCAATGGAACAGAATTGAGAATCCAGAAATAAAATCATATGCACATGAACAAATAATTTTTGACAAAGGAGACAAAAACACACAATGGAGAAAAGAAAGCTTCAATAAATGGTGTTGAGAAAATTGGAAAGCCACAGGAAAAAGAATGAAACGAGATTACACTTTGTCTCTGTGTACAAAAATCAATTCAAAATGGATCAAAGACCTAAATATAAGATCTGAAACATTGAATTACATAGAAAAAAGCAAAGGTACTAAACTGATGGACCTTGGTTTTAGATAACATTTTATGACTTTGACCCCCATAGGTAAAGGAAGTAAAGGCAAAAATAAACATATCGGATAATGTCAAACTAAAAAGCTTCTGCACAGCAAAAGAAACTGCCCACAAAACTAAAAGGTAACCAATCAAATGGTGGATGATATTGGCAAACAACAGTTCTGACCAAGGGTTAGTTTCCAAAATATATAAAGAACTCATACAACTCAACACCAAACAAACAATCCAATTAAAAAATAGGCATAGGATCTGAACAGACACCTTGCCCAAGAAGACACACAAAGGGCCAACAGATAGATGAAAAGATGTTCATCTTCGTCAGCTACTAGGGAAACACAAATGAAAACTACAATAAGATACCACCTCCCACCTGTTAAAATGGCTATTATCAACAAAACAAGTAATAACAAGTGTTGGAGAGGTTGTGGAGAAAAAGGAACTCTCATTCACTCCTGGTGGAAATGTAAACTGGTACAGCCACTATGGAAAACAGTATGGCAGTTCCTCAAAAAATTAAGAATAGAGTTACCATATGACCCAGCAATGACCCTTCTGTGTATATATCCCCCAAACTCTAAAACATTTATTCACAAAGATTGATATGCCCCTATGTTCATTGCCGCATAATTAATAGTGGCCAAGACATGGAGGCTACCAAAGAGTCCATGGAGGATTGTATAAAGAAGGTGTGGTACACATACATAATGGAATACTACTCAGCCATAACAAAAGATGAAATACTGCCATTTGCAAAAACATGGATGGACCTTGAGAATATTATGCTAAGTGAATTCAGTCAGAAAAACATAAGAACCGTATGATTTCACTCATATGTGGGATATAAAACTGAAATGCATAGACACAGAAAACAATATGGTGGTTGCCAGAGAAAAGAGGTTGGGGAGGTAGTAAAGGGTAAAGGGCACCAAATACACAGTGACAGAAGATGATTTGACTTTGGGTGGTGGACATACAATGCAATATACAGGCCATGTATCACAGAAATGTACACTTGAAACCTATATGATCCTATTAACTAATGTCACCCAGATAAATTTAATTTAAAAAACAACAACAAAATGCAGGGACTACATGCTAAATGTGAGAACATATTTGCCAATGATACATCTGATAAGGGGTTAATATCCGAAATTTATAAAGGAACTCATACTACTCAACACACACACACACACACACACACACACACACACACAGAAAAATACAATAAAAAAAAAAAAAAGGCAGAGGAGCCTGCATGGACATATAGATGACCAGTAGATATATGAAAAGATGCTCAACATCACTAATCATTAGAGAAATGCAAATTATAAGCCTAATGAGGTATTACCTCACATCTGTCAGAATGGTATCATCAATCAATCAACAAACAACTACTGTTGGTGAGGATGTGGAGAAAAGGGAACCTTTGTGCACTCTTGGTGGGAAGGCAGATTGGTGCAGCCACTATGGAAAACATTATGAAGTTTTCTCAAAAAAATAAAAATATATCTGACTTACCACTCAGTCATTCCACATCTAGGGGGTTATCTAAAGAACTCTAAAACACAAATTTGAAAGAATATATGTAGCCCTATATTCATTGCAGCATTACTTACAATTGCCAAACTACGTAAACCACCCTAGTGACAATCAGTTCATGAGGGACAAAAAAGCTCTGGTAGATTTACACAATGGAATATTACTCAGCCATAAAAAAAAAAAAAATCTTACCATTTACAAAAGCATGCATGGACCTAGAGGATTACTTACATCAAGAGAAATCACAGAGATTTAGGTATTTCTGGTTATCACTTCTGGAAAGCAATAATGACGAGCAGAAATCCAGGCCCACTTGAAGAATATTTTTAATGCTTCCTACAAGGAAATGTGCCATTTGGCTCATGGTTTGACCATGTTCATAGCTAGCTGCAGATGAAAGAAAAAGGGAATGTCCTATCAATATTGTATGAGGAGCTGCTACAGGACATAAGCACCAGCGTAGAGGGTCAGTCAATGCTTAGAATGAAGTTAAGACCAGAAGATCTGAACTCAGTCCTCAAAAACATATTCTTCCTGGCTATGAGCGAGAATAAAATGAACAATTGCTCTCTAGTACTGATATCTGTACATCCAAGCAACAAATATATTTTTTTTGATTATGGTTTACTTTTATTTTTTATTTTTTTATTTTTATTATTAATTTACTTTTGTTACAGATGTTTCTCCTTTTTTCCCCCATTGACACCCTCCTCCCCCTCCCTCCCTGCCCCGTCCCCATTTTTGTTGTCCATGTCCACTGGTTATGAGTACATGCGTACAAGTTCTGTGTTCATCGCTCCCCTCCCCCACCCCCTCTTCTGGCAAATGTCAGTCTGTACCCCACTTCCACGTCCCTGGGACTACCCTGTTCCTCACACTGTTATGTTCATTATATTCCAGAAATAAGTGAGATCATATGATATTTGTCTTTCTCTGCTTGGCTTGTTTCACTTAGGATAATAGTTTCCAGGTCCTCCCATGTCGACGCAAAGGATAAGAGATCAAAAAACAGGAAGATAGCTTAAGAGAACTGTGGGACAACTGGAAACGTAATAACATTCGCATTATTGGAGTCCCCGAAGAAGAAAATGAGCAAGGGTTAGAGAATATATTTGAAGAAATAGTGACAGAAAACGTTCCTAACCTGGTGAAGGAAGAAAGCATTCAAGTTCAAGAAGCACAGAGAGCCCCAAGTAAGAAGAACCCAAACAGGCCCACACCAAGACACATAATAATTAAAATGCCAAAAATTAAAGACAAAGAGAGAATCCTAAAGGCAGCAAGACATAACCAAGCAACAAATATTTTATGGGGAAAAGAATCACTGCGGACTGGGAAAATCACCTCATGGTATCCCACATTGAAGCCTTTGATAAAGATTATGAGGAGAACATGGCCAGACTTCCTCCAGGCCTCTTCCCATGGCAACAATGGACTCATATGACTGAATATGATGTAAATGCTGAATTTCCTGATGTTCTTGTGTATAAGCCATGCCGCCTTTAAAACTTACGTAATCTCTGAAAGGTACAAAATAACAAAGAAAACAATATTTTAAGACCTAAATAAATAAAAAGCAAATTCACACTTGTATTTTTTACTTAGTGTTTTTGTTTGTTTGTTTGTTTTTATCCTCACCTGAGGACATTTTTTCATTTTTTTGTTCAGATAGAGTGGGAGGGAGAGAGAGGAAGAGAGAGAGAGAGAAACATTGACGTGAAAGGGACACATCGAGTGGCTGCCTCCCCACGACCAACCAGGGCCGGGGACAAACTGCAACCGAGGTACGTGCCCCTAGCAGGAATCGAACCCGGGTCTCTCTGGACCGCAGGCCGACGCTCTAACCGCTGAGCCAAACCGGCCAGGGCATTTTTAGTTGTTTTTTTTTTTTTTTTACAGTCAAGTATTCAGGATGAATTCAACTATGTGTCTTTTACATTTATGTTTCTCTAAGCATCCATAATGTGTGTAATTAAAGGACCTCTATTTGCATCCATTTCTTTAAAAGAATGAAGAAACATTTTTTTAACTCTGTGAATTAAGATTGGACCTGCAGATGGTGCTATGGTCCCATTTTCAAATTCAGTTCTCCTTTTAGTTTATTTCTAGGAAAATATATGTTTGCTTTATTTTGTTTCTTTTTATCCAGAGATAATAAAGTTGAATTATTCCTCTTCCTTTTACTGTTTGTGTTGTAATGGGAGAAGCTGTCCTTACAACTGGAAAAGTCTAGTGTAGTTAATCTTTGTGAATGCTCAGTGTTTTCTTAGATGAAATAATCATCACTTTGTTATCTCTTTTTTTTTCTTTTAGATTTTTCTGCTTCTCCTTCAGCATCAGTTTTTCTGTGATTCTCAACCAACATACATTGTTATCGCTTAAGTAAAATTGTTCCACTGAGAATTGGGGGACAAAGAGCTAAGGATGAAAAATTCCGTATGAGAATCACTTCAACTTCTCATTTGTGATAATCAGGTAAAAAATAATAATAAAATAAAATAAAATCCTGGAATTAAGCCACAGGAACTCAGGCTTAAGTCCGAGTTATCAATGGGAAAACAGATTTCCAGACATTTTGATATTTCATTCATTTAATTTTTTTTCTAACTGGGTTAGAAAGTATGATTCCCATAGCAGGATATTCTCTTACTGGATCTGACTTTGAACGAAGCAAATAGACACTACGATCTTATAGTGAAGAAGGAAAGGGGCTTTAGAGTTATTCTCCCTTCAGCAATTTAAACACAAAATTTTATTTAAAAAAAAATACACACACTGGAAATTTTAACAAATAAAAGTATAGATAGCATTTCACTTTCTTTTCCTTAAGTTGTTCATGTGGCTGTATTTTTACCTTGAACTGTGGTTAAATGTATGCTAAGCTACTTTGAATGAAAAACCCATAGGCAGAAATTAGGTGTTGATCAAAGCACAGTCCTCCACCCATGTTCTCTGCAACCACCTGTCAAGGGATTGAGTTGGAGACATTCAGACCTGGTGTGGTTGTGGGTGCGTGTTCAGGAACGGGGAAGAAACATTGTAACTCTGCATAGTGCCATAATGTTTGAAAATGATGATTATAACTTTTGTAAATGAAGAAAAATTAAATCCTTTGAGTAAAATGTCTGGAAATTAAGTTTTTGGATCATTTGAGATCATGTATGTGAGAGTGCCTTGGGAATGATGATATCCATAGAAATGTCAAACAGCAGTGACCCTCCATGTTTTACTACAGTGTGCATATTGTACTGGAGTGGAGCCTTTCTGGTACTTAAACTGGGATCAGTTTCAACATAAAGTAATTATAATTAGAAAGGTGGGAAATTACTTCTATATGCTTTTAAAACTAATATAGATCTCAACAACATTATATGAATCAGGATCTACATGAAGAGTGTAACAATTTAAAAATAAGGATTTAGAAGATTTGGTGTTTTGTAATAAAAGAGAAATATACATTCTTAAGCTTAGGGAACATGTGTTTATTGCTTTCAAATCAATTTCTGCAAATAAAACTTCAATTTTCTGAAGAAAACTCAGTGGTTCTGACTATAATACTAATCATTCGCTTGTATCTTGGCTGCTAATGAAAGATGAAAACATTTCACATTAAACTTTTGTTATCTAAAGAAAAGTACATTTCCTCTTTACCTTTTACATCTTGAGGTCATTCACTATCAATTTATGTTAATCAGATAAAATGACAATTAAGTAAGAACTTCAAGTCCGAGTCCCCCTGCGGGAGAACTGCTGTGACGTCTTTCAGAGCTGTGTGGTGGCTCAGCCCTAAGAACAAGCTAATAAAATGATGGGCCCTGAAATGCTGCTGGGACAGAGGGAAAGCAGCTGCTGGCATAATACCCGGCCCTCAGCCAGTACAAGTTCTAGGTCAACTCTCAGGCCCAGAACTCGTGGAGCCAAAGAAAAGTTTCTCAGGACCTGGTAAGTACAGAAATGCCTCGACTTCTCTCCAATGAATGACATGTCTGAATTCTTTAGGTTGAAAGATGCTTTCTGTGCTGCCTCCTTTACGCAATACTGTATTTTGAAATAACGCATTCAAGTAGGGTTATTGTTTTCTTATATAAATTTTTGACTGAAGGGTTCAGTGGGTACATTTGTCTTTGAAGTTTTTAACTTGTTTTTTAAGTGATGTATTTGTCTGTGTCACATGTTGGTTATGTGAACCTAGGAAGCATATATTTTCCTTAAGTTTAAATGCCTTAATTTTTACAGGCAGAAAGAGAATCACACCCTTGAACTCCTAAGTTTCTATCTAAAAACTACTTAAAAATATAATGTATATGTGGATTAGATGGGAAAAAAAAAACAAGCTTCATCTTAAATATATGTACATTTATGGTAAAAATTGTTTCTATATTGATATGTAGATTAATGATTTTGTGGTATTAATTTGTACTATTAATTGAGTTAAGTTGTTCAAATCCAGGCACAAGGAAATAAGGTTTCAGTAATATTTACAATTTAAAGCCAAAAAAATGTATATACCAAACAATTTTTTAAATAGATAGATAAATATATGTGTATAAGTATATACATATACATACATATATATGTACACATTATTAAATAGATGATACCCCAGCTATATATTAATCAGATGCTAAAACTTAATGCAGAAGAAACAATCAATATTTTGAAACAGTTAGAAAAGATACTAAATTGGACGTCACAACTCTGTTATACGCTGATGGTCCCCAGGTCATTTCCAGCACTGTAAGAGGATGACATTCAATATATACTAGGCACAACCATGTGTCTGGGGAGAGATGGGCAGCAGTTGAAAGCAATCCTAAGTTTCACTCAATTACGTGTCACTGAGAGAAACCCTCTTGTTTTAAACAAAATCAAATTGCTGTTTATTTTTTCTTATAAGATAAAAATTATTTTCCAAACTTTGCAAGAATCTTCAGAAATTTCTGCTACACTCTCAGAGTTACCGCCTATCAATCTGAAAATAACAAAAACCTTATTTGTAAAGATATATATACCTCTATGTTTCTTGCAGTATCATTCACGATGGTCAAGACATGGAAAAAACTGTATGTCCTTTGATGCATATTGGGTAAAGAAGTAGGGGTACCTGAGTACAATGGAATACTTCTCACCAGAAAAAGATATTTAAATATTGCCATTTTTACAACATGCATAGATACTGATAATATCATGCTAAGTGAAATAAATCAGACAGAAGTCCAGAACCATGTGATTTCACTCATATGTGGCATATAAAACAGCAACAAATCAACCAACAAAACAAACAAACAAAAAACCAAACTCATAGACATAGTTACCAGAGGGGAAATGGGGGTGGGGGAAGATGAAGAGGGTAGAGGGGTCAAATATATGGTGTTGGAAGGAGACTAGACTTTGAGCAGTGAGCACACAACGCAATATACAGATGATTTATTATAGAATTGCACACCCGAAATTTATATAATGTTATTAACAAATGTCACCCCAATAAATTTATGAAAAGAATTACTGGCTGTTGAGATCTGTGGTTGGAAAGCCTGATGTGACTCTCTCCTTTTCAGTCTATAGAGATGGAAACCAAACAGGAGTCCCAGCTCCTCGTGCTCCTGGTCCTTTTCAGCCTGCTCTTCTCACAAGCATTGGCGCTGCCTCTTCCCGAAGCAGAAGCTCCGAGGTAAGGTCCCTTTCAATTCGAACAGTTGAACATTGTCTTCATCAAAACGAGAAAGAATTCCCTCCTCTCTGGCAACTATCAATCTGTTCTCTGTATCCGTGAATCTGTTTCTATTGTGCTTGTCTTTATTTTGTATTCCACATATAAGTTAAATCATATGGTATGTATCTCTCTCAGACTGTAATTAAAAAATAAAATTGAGCCCTGACCGGTTTGGCTCAGCGTTTAGAGCGTCGGCCTGCGGTGCATAGAGACCCGGGTTCGGTTCCCGCTAAGGGCACTATTTCTGTTGTGGTTTGTCCCCGGCCCTGGTTGGGTCATGCAGGAGGCAGCCACTCGATGTGTCCCTTTCACGTCAATGTTTCTATCTCTCTCTCTCTTTCTTCCTCTCTCTCCCTCCCACTCTATCTGAACAAAACACGCAAAAATGTCCTCAGGTGAGGATGATAAAAAAAAAAAATTGAAATTGAAAAAATTTTTCTTTTTTGTTATTTGGGACAACTCAATTCTTTTAATTTTATTGAAATATTAGGTTGATATGCTGACTAAGAAATTTTAACATCAGGTCAATGTGCTTATTCCTTTGTACATCCCTTACTGAAATTGTGCTAATACATAAGATTAGACACCACAAGGCCTATTACAGTGATAGGGAGATTCTTTGGACGTGATCAATACAGAGAAACATATCACACTAAGGTGAATCTTTGAAGTTAAGTTTCAGGACTTAGAGAAAAAAACTACTTGAGGAATGTTTCACCCGAAGGATACTAAACATCAAACATTATACCAAGTGCTCCCAGTTTTCATATTGAATATTAATATTTTTTCAAATTTCTATTTTGTATAAAGTCTTTCTTCCTGTGAAATTTAACTTCCCAGGTAAAGCTATCACCAAGGAAGTGTATATATTGCTTAATGCTCTGATAGACTTGAAATAAGTAGCTCTTATGCCTGGTAGATACAGCTTATAAAATAGACATGTGACATCTATTTTATGGGATAAACAAAATTTCACTATTTATATTCTCATAAAGCAGAGAAGTTATTGTCAATGATCCTACTCATTTTTTAAAAATGATTGGTACTTCCCAAGATCTTGAGTGCTTATTTCAAGTGATTGTAAAAATATAAGAGGCATATTCTGAGAAAGAATTTTATTATACTTGGGAGACAGACCACCATTTTGAAGGAGAAAATTAATTTGATCAGGCTTCATTAAAAGGAGACCCTAACATGTTGCAAAATGCATAAACAGAAAAGGTGAGGTGAGTTCATTTTTATGGAGTAGCAGTTTAGAAAATGTATTTTTGATATATGTGTTTTATGTATTTATTTAATGAGGAAGCTATTTCTACAGCGTCACACTGAGGTTTCCACGAGTCATGGCTTCACCCAGCCTGACTGACGGCAGCTTGCGCATCTGCACAGGACTCTCATGTGGAGGTTGGAACAGCCGGGATGAACGAACCATTCACTTGCATTCTGTTGCACAAAAGTCAACATCAGAAACCGCACCAATTCTATTACAACTTTAGCATTTAGGATTCCCAGTAAGAGGAAGTTCTAGATCAAGAGTTTCATGTCTATGTAAAGAAAGATGTCTAATAATAAAAGCTATTTACTCACAGAGCAATTTTTCAAGAGCAGCATTGAAGTAAAGACAGACTAGCTCTCTACTGAAGACAAAGCATAAAAGCTTCCTCATTAGGACAGAAGAGTTGCTGATAAACTCTAAGGTCCTCTCTATCTTGAGTATTTTAATTCCAAAAAGGTTTGGAGAATAGTAAAAGGCATAATAAAGTTTAGGCTGAAATCAGGATACAATACTTTTGTAGTTTTGTTTGTTGGTGGGTTGGTCGGTTGCTTCGTTTTGTATGTTTTGATTTCAAGTACCATAGAGAAATAAATCACCATAGATAAATAAATTAATTAATTAAATAGAAAATAATTTTTTATATTAAAGATTATTGTTTTTATTTTGCATACATTATTATTTTGTTTTTTAAATTATTTTTATTAATTTGTTTTTGTTACAGATGTTTCTCCTTTTTCCACCACTGACACCCTTCTCCCCATCCCCCCACCCCTTTCACAGCTTTGTTGTCTATAGCTATTGGTTATGCATACATGCATATAAGTTCTATGGTTTATCTCTTCCCCCCTAACACCCCCGCTTCTGGGGTTTGTCAGTCTGTACCCTACCTCTATGTCTCTGTGTCAATTTTGTTCATCAGTTTTAGTTCATTATATTCCACAAATAAGTGAGATCATGTGACATGTCTTTCTCTGCTTGGCTTGTTTCACTTAGCATAATACTCTCCAGGTCCCTCTATGTCATCTCAAAGTATAAGAGATCTTTCTTTCTTACAGCTGCATAGTATTCCATTGTGTACATGTACCACTGTTTTTTTATCCACTCATCTACTGATGGACACTTGGGTTGTTTCCAGATCTTAGCTATTGTAAATAGTGCTGCTATGAATATAGGGGTACATATATTTTTTCTGATTGGTGTTTCAGGCTTCTTAGGGTATATTCCTTCTTAGGGATCACTGGGTCAAATGACAATTCAATTTTTAATTTTTTGAGGAAACACCATAGTGTTTTCCATAGTGGCTGCACCAGTCTGCATTCCCACCAGCAGTGTACTAGATTCCCCTTTTTTCCACACCCTCGCCAACACTTGTTGTTTGATGATTTGTTAATGGCAGCCATTCTGACAGGTGTGAAGTGATACCTCACAGTTGTTTTAATTTGCATTTCTCGGATGATTAGTGACGTTGAGCATGTTTTCATATGTCTCTTGGCCATTTGTATGTCCTGTTTAGAGAGGTGTCTTTTTAGGTCCTCTGCCCATTTTTTCATTGGGTTCTTTGTCTTCCTTTTGTTGAGTTGTATGAGCAGTCTATATATTTTGGAAATTAATCCCTTATCTGATGCATCATTGGCAATTATGGTCTCCCATATGATGGGTTCCCTTTCCATTTTGATGATTGTTTCTTTTGCTGTGCAGAAGCTTTTGAGTTTGATGTAGTCCCATGTGTTCATTTTTTCCTTGTTTCTCTTGCCTTAGGTGTGGTATCAGTGAAAATTTTGCTGCGTATGATGTCTGAAATTTTGTTGCCTACATTTTGTTCTAGGATTTTTATGGATTCACGAGTTACATTTAAGTCTTTTATCCATTTTGAGTTTACTCTTGTGTATGGTGTAAGTTGTTGGTCTAGTTTCAATTTTTTTGCAAGTAGCTGACTAATTTTCCCAACACCATTTATTGAAGACTGTCTTGACTCCACTGTATGCTCTTGCCACCTTTGTCAAATATTAATTGAGCATATTGTCTCGGGTCAATTTCTGGGTTCTCTGTTCTGTTCCATTGATCTATCTGTCTGTTCTTGTGCCAGTACCAGGCTGTTTTGATTACAGTGGCTTTGTAGTATAACCTGATATCTGGTAATGTGATCCCTCCTACTTTGTTCTTTTTTTTCTTTTCAAGATTGCTGTGGCTATTTGGGGTCTATTTTGGTTCTATATAAACTTTTGGAGTGTTTGTTCTGGTTCTGTGAAATATGTCATTGGTATTTTGATGGGGATTGCATTGAACCTATAGATTGCTTTGGGTAGTATGGACATTTTAATGATGTTAATTCTTCCAATCCATGAACAAAGTATGTGCTTCCACTTTTTTATATCTTCCTCTATTTCTTTTTTCAATGACCTGTAGTTTTCTGTGAAGAGGTCCTTTACTTCTTTGGTTAAGTTTATACCTAGGTATCTTAATTTTTTTGCTGTGATGGTAAATGGGATTGTTGTTTTAGTTTCTCTTTCTGTGAGTTAGTTCATCATCGGTGTATAAGAATGCCGTCAATTTCTTGACATTAATTTTGTATCCTGCTACTTTGCCAAATTCATTTATTAAGTGTAGTAGATTTTTTTGATGGAGTCTTTAGGGTTTTCTATGTATAATATCATGTCATCTGCAAATAATGACAGTTTCACTTCCTCCTTTCCAATTTGGATCCCTTTTATTTTTTCTTCATGTCTAATTGCTTTGGCTAAGACTTCCAGTACTATGTTGAATAAGAGTGGTGAAAGTGGGCATTCCTGTCTTGTAACCGTTCTTAAGGGGAATGCTTTTAGTTTTTGCCATTGAGTATGATGTTGGCTGTAGGTTTTTCATATATGGCCTTTATTATGTTGAGATATGATCCCTCTATTCCCACATTGCTGAGCGTTTTTATTAGAAATGGGTGCTGGATTTTGTCAAATACTTTTTCAGCATCTATTGATATGATCATGTGGTTTTTATCTTGCATTTTGTTTATGTGGGTGTATCACATTTATTGATTTGTGAATATTATACCATTTTAGCATCCCTGGGATGAATCCCACTTGGTCATGATGAATAATTTTTTTGATGTATTTCTGGATTTGATTTGCTAATATTTTGTTAAGGATTTTGGCATCTGTGTTCATCAGGGATATTGGCCTGTCGTTTTCTTTCTATGTAGTGTCTTTATCCGGTTTTGGATTTAGGATTATGCTGGCCTCATAAAATGAATTTGGAAGTATTCCGTCTTCTTGGATTTTTTGGAATCGTTTGAGGAGAATGGGTATTAGATCTTCTTTGAATGTTCGGCAAAACTCCCCCGTGAAGCCATCTGGGCCTGGGCTTTTGTTTGCTGGGAGTTTCTTAATTACATTGTCAATATCCTTTGTTGTTATTGGTCTGTTCAAGTTTTCTATCTCTTCCTGGTTCAGTTCTGGGAGGCTGTGTGTTTCTAGAAATTTGTCCATATCTCCTAGATTGTCCAACTTGTTGGCGTATAATTGTTCATAGTATGTTTCTATGATCCTTTGTGTTTCTGTGGTGTCAGTTGTTACTTCTCCTCTTTCGTTTCTTATTTTGTTTATTTGGTTTCCCTCTTTTTGTTTCTTGATCTTGTTTATCTTCTCAAAGAACCAGCTTTTTGTTTCCTTGATCTTTTGAATTTTTTTTTTTTGGTCCCTATGTTGTTTATTTCTGCTCTGACCTTTACTATTTCCTTCCTCCTACTGGCTCTGGGTTTTTCTTTTTGTTTACTTTCTAGTTCTTTAAGTTGTAGGGTTAGAAAGTCAATGAGAAATTTTTCTTGTTTCTTGAGGTAGGCCTGTAGTGCTATGAACTTCCCTCTCAGGACTGCTTTCACTGTGTCCCATAGATTTTGTGTTGTTGTATGTTCATTTTCATTAGTTTCCAGGAAGTTTTTAATTTCTTTTTTGATTTTGTTAGTAACCAATTTGTTGTTTAGTAACATGCTATTTAGCCTCCAAGTGTTTGAATGTTTTTGTGTGTTTTTATTGTAATTGAGTTCTAGTTTCATGCCACTGTGATCTGAGAAGATGCTTGATATGATTTCAATCTTCTTGAATTTGTAGAGACTTGCTTTGTGTCCTAACATGTGGTCTATCTTTGAGAATGTGCCATGTGCACTTGAGAAGAATGCATATTCTGAAGCTTTGGGGTGAAATGTTCTGTAAATATCAATGAAGTCCAACTAATCTAGTTTGTCTTGTAAGGACTCTATGTCCTTGTTAATTTTTTGTCTAGAAGATCTATCCAGTGGTGTCAGTGTTGTGTTAAAGTCTCCCACTATGATTGTATTACTATTGATCTCTCCTTGAAGTCCTCTAGAAGTTTTTTTAATATATTTTGGTGCTCCTGTATTTGGTGCGTATATGTTTACCAGTGTTATATCCTCTTGTTGGATTGATCCTTTTAATATTATGTAGTGACCTTCTCTGTCTCTTATTATGGCCCTTGTTTTGAAGTTTATCTTGTCAGATATGAGTATTGCTACACCAACTTTTTTTTCATGTCCATTTGCTTGGAAAATTTGTTTCCATCCCTTCAATTTCATCCTGTGTGGGTCTTTTGTTGTGAGGTGGGTCTCTTGTAGACAGCATATATATGGGTCGTGTTTTCTTATCCAATCAGCTACCCTATGTCTTTTGATTGGAGCATTTAAGCCATTTACATTTAAGGTAATTACTGATACATAGTTATTAGTTGCCATTTTAATTTTATGCCTGTGTTCCTCTCTCTCTCTCTCTCTCTCTCTCTCTCTCTCTCTCTCTCTCTCTCTCTGTTTCGTCTTCTTCTTACAACAGTCCCTTCAGCATTTCTTGCAGTGCCGGTTTGGTGGTGGTAAATTCCTTTAGCTTTTTTTTATCCGTGAAGTTCTTAATTTCTCCTTCAATTTTAAATGATAGCCTTGCTGGATAGAGTAGTCTTGGATTCAGACCCTTGCCTTGCATTACTTTGTACACTTCACACCACTCCCTTCTGGCCTGCAGCATTTCTATTGAGAAGTCAGCTGACAGTCTAATGGGAGCTGCCTTGTAGGTAACTTTCTGTCTCTCTCTTGCTTCCTTTAAGATTCTTTCTTTGTCTTTAATGTTTGCCATTTTTATTATGATGTGTCTAGCTGTGGGTCTTCTGGGGTTCATCTTGCTTGGAACTCTTTGTGTTTCCTGGACTTGTGTGACTTTTTTCTTTAAGAGTTTAGGGAAGTTTTCTGTCATTATTTCTTCCAACAGGTTCTCTATTCCTTTCTCTGATTCTTCTCCTTCTGGTACCCCTATAATGCAAATGTTGTTATGTTTTGTATTATCCCACAGCTCCCTTAAACTCTTCTCCTGCTTTTTAAACTTTTTTTCCATTTGCTGCTCTATTCGGGTGTTTTTTTCTACCTTGTCTTCTTAGTCGCCCATTCAGTCTTCAGCTTCTTCTAATCTACTATTGAACCTTTCTAAGGTATTTTTCATAACAGCTATGTCATTCTTTATTTCCTCTTGATTTTTATGCATAGCTTCTACTTGTTTATGTGTAGCTTCTACCTCTTTTTTTTAAGCTGAAGTAGTTGCCAGTGAGCTCTTCATAATTCTTATTAAGTTGCTTGTAGCTCTCACCAAATTGCTTGAGCACCCTTAAAATCATTGCTTTGAATTCTTCATCTGACAGGTTGCTTTCTTCCATTCCTGTAGTTCCTTTTCTAGTGATTCCTCCTTTTCTTTCCTTTGGGTGTTGTTTCTTTGTCTCCCCATTTTAGCCGTCTGGTAGCTCTAGACCCGGTGAGGGATGTTTGGATGTGTAGGCAGTTCACTGTATATCAAATAAGGCTACTCTGCCTCCCAGACTGTTCTGGTGTGTGTAGCCTCTTGCCTGCTGAGGATCCTGGAAGATTGACTACTGGGAGCTGGTATTGGTGTGTCCTGGTAGATGCTGCTCCTGAATTGCATGGCCCCTCTGAAGTTGTGTTCCCCACTGGTCACTGGTGCCACTTGTAGCTGTGTTGCTCAGGCCCTACTGGAGCCACAATCCCTGCCTGCACCTTGGGCGGCTGGGTCACACAGGCCCATCTGGGGCCCTGGCTCCTCACCACTCTTGTGGGCCGCTGGGTCACCCAGGTCCCTCTGGATCCCTGGCTCACCACTGCTCTTGTGGGCAGCTGTGTTGCACAGGCCCCAATGGAGCCCCAGGTCCCACTGCTGGTGGCTGGGGAGTTCTGCTGCCCAGTAGGTCTTAGCTCCTGCTCAGCCTTTGCTGTAGTTTTTGGGAATGGTTCTCTGCAACTGGTCTGTGCTTCTGTTGCCTGGGGATGGATGTCTGCTTTCCAGCCTCTGTTGCTGGGGGTATATTTCGACTCTGATCAGGCTGTTACTGTGGGGAATGGTGCTAGGCTCCTGGCCATTTGCAGTTTCCACAACCGGCACCTTGACAGCTCCGCTACTGTGCACTGGTCTGTGTTGACACAGGGTGTCCACTGGTCCGATGGTGCCAGGTGCACTGGTGGGCTCGGGTTGCTGGGCCCTTGCCGCTCCCACTGCCTCCTCCCAAGGAAGACCCGGGATCTTCCATAATGGTGGGACCTCCCCGTGGTGCAGGGAGAAGCTCCCTGAAGAGCCGCTTACCACGGTAGCCTGGCTGCTCCCCGCCACAGCACAGGAACCTTATGCTCCCCATCTCTGCACTGCACGAGTTTGGTCGTCCACCTTCACGTCCACTCACACTCTCTCACACACTCGCTTACTCTCTCACCCTCCCTCCCGTCCTGCTTGCCACCATCTTTTTTGGTCTCTCCTTAAACAGAAACTAATTTAAATATACTATATTTTTTCAACAGTATGTCTCAGAAGAATTCGTTTTCTAGAGGATGTCAAGGAGTATTATTTAACATTGAAAAATCCTTCTAAAACCATATTTTTTTAACTTGGGGCTGCAAATATAGAATATATTTTGATATGACAAGAAAATATATTTTATTAGGTTGTTAGGAAACCTCCTATTTGATTTAAGTTTGCATGAAAGGCTCTCATAATAAGCTGATTAATGTATTCCTTATTCATTTAGTTAAAATAACAACTTAGAAAACCATTTTAAAACAATGGCTATCCTTTCTTCCTTGTTTTAGGGATGTCAGACATGCTGATGGAGATTTCACCAGTTACTTGAGTAGTCTATTGGGTAAATTTTCTACCAAAAAATACCTTGAGCCTCTTATTGAAAAACGAGCTAGGTAAAGAGAATTTCTTATTTTTATCCAACACATTATGATTACTTAATTTGAAAATTATATGTTCACTGTTAATTATTTATTTACTTTGTTGCAAATTGATAATTCTTGATCATGTTCCATTTAGTTAGCTATACTAGGCCCATGGGTTAGCAAATAAGACTTTCTAGTAACAAAATACGCACTGGTTTCTGACACACTTACATTTTCTTAGTAGCAATCATTTGTAAATCTGTAATCAAATTGAAATAGATAGTAAAAGATAAACAAGACATAGTATAAACTGAAGCAAATTTTAAGGTTAACCATACTACTAGTATTTTGACTTTCCTACTCAAATCAAGCATTGAAGGATTCTTTCATTAAATGGCCAGTAGGTGAATATTTAGATGCAGTCTTCAGGTAGCAGAGCTTCTAAAGAAGCATGTATTTTTAAAGAAGTTTTCCTCCCAGTGTCAGAACACAACTGGAAATATTCCCCTTTTGTATATTTTTTATAAAGCATTTGCTCAGTTAGTATAGACCATGTCTTCAAACTCCCAGAAAATGTCAAATGTATAGGATTATTCCTTGCTTCCCTATTTTTAGGCTTAGGTGTCTTTTTTTTTTTTTTTTAGTATATTTGTGATAGAAAATGAGTTGGGTATTGCAATTCCTTTTTGCTGATACCAAGAAATCTAGAACTTTTTGGCATATATATCATTTTTTGATAAAACCCTTTGTTTGCTTCTCCTCACATTTCTTAGCAATGATATAGAGGATGACCAGGGACCAATGAAACGACAGACAGAAAATAAACTTATTGAAGTGCTTAAAAATCTTACAAAAGATCCGGCTACAAACAAATATTTGCAGAATTTGCTTCAGGAGAAGAGGTAAAGAAACAGAAAACTTGCTAAGATGAGAAATCATAAATGACTTTTAGAATAGAAGCTACAGAATGGTGCCTTACCTCTCTCTATGTGTCACTGTCTATACTCTGAAGCAGTAATTCCCAACCATGGCTGCCATTATGCTATCCTGGAGAATTTTAAGAATACGGATGTTTGGGCCCTACCCAAAAGTCATTGCCAGGAAATTAGTGCCTCTATGGATATAGCTCTCGACATTAGTGGTTGTTTTTTTTCTTTTTAATTATTTTTAATAATTTGTTTTTGTTACGGATGTTTCTCCTTTTTCCCCCATTGACACCCTCCTCTGCATCCCCCTGCCCCATTCTCAGCTTTGTTGTCTATGTCCATTGGTTATACATAGATGCATATAAGTTCTGTGGTTTATCTCTTCCCCCTACCATCCCCTCTTCTGAGGTTCGTCAGTCTGTACCCTACTTATGTCTCTGGGTCAATTTTGTTCATCACAGTTCATTATATTCCACAAATAAGTGAGATCATGTGATATTTGTCTTTCTCTGTTTGGCTTGTTTCGCTTAGCATAATACTCTCCAGGTCCCTCCATGTCATCTCAAAGTATAAGAGATCTTTCTTTCTTACAGCTGCACAGTATTCCATTGTGTATATGTACCACAGCATTTTATACACTCATCTACTGATGGACACTTGGGTTGTTTCCAGATCTTAGCTATTATAAATAGTGCTGCTATGAACATAGGGGTACATATATTCTTTCTGATTGGTGTCTCAGGCTTCCTAGGATATATTCCTAGAAGTGGGATCACTGGGTCAAATGGCAATCCAATTTTTAATTTTTTGAGGAAACACCATAGTGTTTTCCGTAGTGGCTGCACCAGTCTGCATTCCCACTAGCAGTGTACTAGAGTCACCTTTTCTCCACACCCTCGCCAACACTTGTTTTTTGATGATTTATTGATGGTAGCCATTCTGACAGGTATGAAGTGATATCTCATAGTTGTTTTAATTTGCATCTCTCTGATGATTAGTGACATTGAGCATTTTTTCATATGTCTCTTGGCCATTTGTATGTCCTGTTTGGAGAGGTGTCTAGGTTCTCTGCTCATTTTTTCATTGGGTTCTTTGTCTTCCTTTTGTTGAGTTGTATGGGTACTCTATATATTTTCCAAATTAACCCCTTATCGACATTAGTGTTTCTTAAGTGCTCCCTGGTTAACTCTGTTGTGTCTCCAGGGTGAAAATTGACCACTGTAGAGGCATTTGGTCTGAATCTGGAAGCAGGTTTTATCAAAAGTTCGGTTTTCGAAAACATGTAAAGTACAGTGAAATAGAAAATTTGTATCACATGGAACACTCTCTATGAGCATTTCAATTGCCTTATTTTACTAAACTAGGCTATGAGATATTTTTGCCTTCTCAGATTCTATAAAACCTGTGTCTCTCTGGGGTGTGTAGAGATTGGACCCCAATAAATAGGAACTGAGGTGCTCTCTCTTTTATTCCAATTATTTTTGTTTAGCTAGTGAGTGTTTGGGACAATTCTGGTTAGGTGAGAATAGACAAATGACTCTCTTTGCCCACTAGATTTTAATTCTATAATGGTAATTTAATGTACTTGAAGGTTAAAAAACAATTCATAGATAATAACTAACATCAAAGATAATTGCTTAGTCCCCAGAAAACTTTACATCGCCCAGATAATAGCATAGGTTCCACAATATCATTTCCTTAGATGCTTTCTCATGTAAGAGCCTAACAGGTGTGCTTTTCTCTCCCTGGTTTGCAGTCCTGGCGAAAAGTCTTAGGAGTCCAAAAGATGATTTTTTAAAAAACTCTTTGAAAGAAACTGATGACAAGTTTTCAGGGTTGGTATATCTCTGCATTCTTATAATATTCTCATAGCAATCTTCCAGTTATTCATGTAGGTAAGTATCAGTTCGTAAGAAATATCATAGACTTCTCATGATGAGATCTCATGTAACAAGCACACCCCTACCTGAAGTGAGCTGCAACCCCAAAAAGAACTAAAACGATTCATGCATGTTTCTGATTGCATAAAAGGGAAAATCACAATGAGTAGACAGTTTTTTATCTCCTAGTTTATTCAGACATATTCCTACCCCTTGGAGGAGATATGAAATGGAGGAGACCGACTCACACTAATGAAAACAACTGGCTTTCTCTTTTGAGAGTCAAGTCAGGCTGCTCTTATTCATTTAAGATTTCGTACCACGATTGACTTCTAGCATCTCATTTAATTAAGTGCAGGGAAATGCCACCAAATTACAGCATGACTTGTTATGGTAAACATACCAAGGTGCTCTGGATATAATTGTATTCCATAAAACCTAGCAAGCCCCATGCTGTGAAATCCAAATTCAGCGTCTTCCACCTATAAAGTGAGTGTAGGCACTATGACTCCAACAGTAGCAATCACTACAAAAAATTTTTTGAGCAGAGAAAACACAAATAGGTTTCTTTGCTTTGTTAAGTGATACACTTGTTATCACAACTGCTTTTATATATACAAGTCATATTTCTTTTCTGAGTACATTAATGTTTACATTAGCTCACAAAAAATGTTTATAATAGTTTTCTTAGTAAAATTTTCTGTTATCACTATATCACAGGTTGGCTAAATTTTTCTCTATAGGATCCAGAGTAAACATTTAGTTTTTTGGTCTATATGGTTTCAATTAAAAACACTAAAATCTGCTATTATAATATGAAAGCAGCCACAAATCATATGCAAAATGAATGGGAGCAGCTGTGTTACAAAAAACTTCACTTATAAAATGTGAAGGTGTGCTAGACTACTACCCTGAAGAGGTCAGGAAGATAAAGTAGACCCAAGCTCAGAATGAGTATAATTCATTGTCTTACTTCAGTTCCTGGTTTTCATGAGCGTCCTCAGTAGTGGACAGGGCGGCTGTGAAAACCCCTCATAGTCACTTGCTTGTGTCCACCCATTATCCTTCACTTCTAAGAGACATCCATGCTCAGGGGTGTTTCACATCCCATTCATATACACAAATGGATAGTACAAAGAAACGAGTTGCTTAGCTCAAAACAGAAAGGTAATCCCATGTAGCTTCTAGAAAAAATGCTATTAAGAAGAAGGCCTCTCCATTAAATTTTACAGTTCAGCAGACAATAAAACATAGAAGAGGTTTAGTCACTCTGTCTTTTATAAATTGTATGACTACTTATGAGATTTCATCTTCCATTTTTTAAAAACGAAATGTATAGTTTGGATAAATTCTTTTTTTACAAGAAATATCATGGGTCACCCACTTGTAAAATTACAAATTATTTTAGTATTGATAGAACAGAGAGCCCCTTCACATCCCAGTGCCCTTTCTGACAAGCATTCCTTTGGAAGATGCCCTCCTGGGATCACACAACATGATCTCCTGTCACAGGCTATTGACAAGGGCAAAGAGAAATCGATGTTTATCAAAAGAGTGGATAAGTGAATGTGAATGAAATTAAGATGTTGTAAATAAAAATATTTTTATGCTTACATACCCATTCTTTCTTTTTCAGAATATTAGAAGAAAACTGATTAGGTGAAGTCATTTTAGTTTGATTTCTATAGAAGTAATTCAAGAAAGCATCTTCAAATAAAATAAAATAAAAATGAATAAAAGGCTTTGTTGTGCATGTTGAAATTAATTTTATTCTAATTTGATAACTATTACGTTTACAATAAAAATAATAGTCTTGGATTATTAAGGTTGGCTTTCACTTGTAGAAATCTCAGAATTTCATATGTTGTGTGCACTTCCTGTCAAAAATATATTTAATAATTTAAAATACGAGGCTAATTCCAATTATATGAGGCTAACTGAGATGTAGTAATTGAGCATACTGATGTGTTTATTTGTAGAGCTTCCTTCACTATTCAGATAGTGCAGCAGAGAGACAGTGTGTGCAAATTGGCATGTTCAGTGGGTCGAATGCTGTACCAAGTAAATCTCAACATGTCTAAGACAATTCCAATGAAGATAAGAAGTCATTCTTTAAAAAATATCTTTAAAGTTTATGTATTTTCATACTTACAGGCAATGTTAATTTTCAATGGGTATAAAAATCTTTCAAATGTGGGTCTCCAAATGCCAAAGGCTTTTTTCCAAAGTAGTGTTTCAATGAAAGAAAATGGCCTTTACTTCTGGCATTGAATCTGGCCCTCTTGCTTGTGTGAAGTACCTTTAGAAGGTAAACTGAGTGGAACATTTGTTTTTCAGTGATAATTTTTTTCTATAATAATTTAAATAACGCTTTTGTTGCACCAGGTTCTATCAGTGAATGTACAGTTGGTGAAGCAAGTGTACTTTCAAAAATGACTGTCAGAAATCAAATGGAGAAAATAAAGATATATGATTATCACAGTGAACAGTTTCTATAGTTTTCATTCTTTTAAATGATGCCACAGTCACTTGTTTTATCTTTATGGTTACAGGCCAATTGTGATGTATGAGATAGGATGATGTTTAAGTTTGTGTGAGTCCTAAAATAAAAGTGATTTAAATAGAAGAGGACACTTCTCTCTCATTTAGGCCAGAGGTTAAATATCAAGGATTAGATGGAGGATTCTGCTCCGTGAAGCCCTCAGAAATCTAAAACCCTTCCAGCCCACCCGCCAAAAGTGCTAGGGCATAGCCCTCCTCCTCATGACTCAAAATTGCAGCTACAGTTCCAGCCATCATATCTCATTCTAGGCATCAAGATGGAGGAAGGGGCATGAAACAAAAAGGAAAGAAAGAGGACATGCTGCTTCTCTTTTCATTGATATCTTATGCTAACATCCCCTTGACTTGAACACACTTTTATGGTCAGTCATGTGCAAAAGAAGTTAGAAATGTTTTATTTTGTTGTTTTTTTTTTTCACCTGCCCAGCTAAATATTAGTGTTCTATTAAAATAAAACAAAGAAAGAATAGATTTATGTAGAGGTACATTTTTCATTTTGTGCTTTCAGTCTTAAATTCTTACCAGAAATACCCCACAAAATAAGAGAGAAACTGGGAATATCATCACAAGGCAAAGCATGTTCACTCTCATTTGCTGCAATTAGAGCACATGACTATTTATGGAGAGACTAGTCTAGAACTACCAGTAATTTCTAGTAATCACCAGTAATCACTTCTTCAACTAGTCTAGAAATACAAGCTGAAATGAATTAGACTTATTTTATCTTTTGTTCATATCTGATTCCACAAATTACTAAATATTTGTTACATGACTTTTCTATACTAAGCTCTGCAGTGAAATCAGAAAACATCTCTGTGTTGTTTACACATTCGAGCTCCTAAGATCAAATGGTAGCAAAATTGTAGTGCACTTCGTATGGAAAACTAAAGAATTTAATTTAATTTTATTTTATTAATGTAATCTATTCAATTCATTACCTATATTTCAAGAACTATTTATTGAATGACTCTGATGTGCAATGTAGAGATCTGAGAGTTGAGAATTTGGGCAGAGGGCACAGCTAGGTGCATCTGGACAGCCAGGGAGCCAGTGTGGTCGGTGCAGCATGCACCAAATGAGGGCAGAGTCAGGGATGAGCTCAGAGAGGTTACCGTGGACTGGACCTTGAGTGGCCTCACATGCCACCAGAAGGACTTGAGGACTGAGATGAGAAAATAATGCAGCGTTTTGAACCATGGTGTCATAGTGTCTGCACTACATTTGACAAGATTATTTGGGCTGTTCTATTGGCAATAGGGGGTCAAGGTGTAAAGGGAAGAAGCAGGGAGACAAATAAGGAGGCTACTGCTGCAAACGCAGTGAAAAACAATGGTGGCTACCAGGGCACAGACAGCGCATATGCTGAGAGTTGGAATCTGAATACGTCTTGAAAGTAGAGTCTAATTTTTACTGATAGATTAAAGATATGAAAGACAAAAGTCCAAAATGTTTCCAAGGTAAATCACTTGAGCATCTTGCAGGATAGTATTGCTAATACCTGAGATGGAAATGGGTGAGAAAAAAGGGAGAAGAACTCAGACAAGCCACAGATCCATCCTAGCAGCTGGGGTTCATGGCACTGCTCAGCCTAGAGATGGGAGAAATCTGGTTGTGGCTAATCCTACCTTCAGATGGGAGAAGCATAGACACTTGGTGGGCATTCCTGCAGGAGTGAGCAGTAAGAGCTCTGGCTGAGCCCAGAGACTAGGGCAAGGAACAGCATGGGGGTGTGGTCAGCCAAGGCAGTGGGGCTGCTGACATTCCAGACAGAGAAACAAAACCAAGAAGACCTGCTACCTCGAAGCCTCCAAAAGCTTACCTTACTTTGCCCTTGGTGTTGAGTTGCAAAGCACAGTATCAGCAAACATGAGAACTGAACTATAGAATCACATTTATTCTGAACAAAGGGTACGTACACTGTGATTTTCCTGGGGTCAGTGAGCAGGGTGTGGCATGTGGAAGTTTGAGGTCACCATTATCAGGAGTACAACACCACAGAGAAGGCTGCCAGGAAGAAGACAAGGATGCCCTTTCTCACTACTCTTGTTCAACACATTCTGGAAGTCCAAGCCAGAGCAATCAAGCAAGAGAAAAAAATGAGAGACATCCATATTGGGAAGAAAGAAGCAAAAGTGTTCCTTTTTACAGGTGACGTGATTCTGTATGTACATAAAAACCTAAAACTCCACCAGAAATCTATGAGAAACAATAAACAAATACAGTAAAGTTGCAGGATACAAAATCAATGTACAAAATGCACTGCTTTCCATTATATTAATGATGAAACATCAGAAAAGGACAGGAGAAAAACAATTCCTTTGGCAATTGAAACCAAAGTAATAAAATATTTAGGACAAAAATTAACAAAGTATGTGATGGACCTATGCACTGAAAACTACAAAGCATTATTAAAAGACATTGAAAAAGACACAATGAAATGGAAAGATATTCTGTGTTCGTGGATTGGGTAATCAACACCATTAAAACGGCCATATTACCCAAAGTAATATACAGAAGTATTGCACTCCCCGTAAAAATCCCAATGCCATTTATTTAAGAAATAGAACAAAAAATCATCAGATTTGTATGGAACCACAAAAGACCCAGAATAGCCAAAGAAATTCTGAGAAAAAAGAACAAAGTTCAAATTATACTACAGAGCTATGATAATCAGAACAGCATTGTATTGGCAGAAATACGGACACACAGACTAATGGAACAGAATTGAGAACCCAGAAATAAAATCATATGCACATGAGCAAGTGATTTTTGACAAAGGAGACAAAAACACACAATGGAGAAAAGAAAGCTTCAATAAATGGTATTGAGAAAATTGGAAAACCACAGGAAAAAGAATGAAATGAGATTACACTTTGTCTCCGTGTACAAAAATTCATTCAAAATGGATCAAAGACCTAAATATAAGATCTGAAACATTGAATTACATAGAAAAAAAGCAAAGGTACTAAACTGATGGACCTTGGTTTTAGACAACATTTTATGACTTCGACCCCATAGGTAAAGTAAGTAAAGGCAAAAATAAACACATCAGATAATGTCAAACTAAAAAGCTTCTGCACAGCAAAAGAAACTGCCCACAAAAAAAAAAGGCAACTAACCAAATGGAGGATGATATTTGCAAACAACAGCTCTGACCAGGGGTTAGTTTCCAAAATATATAAAGAACTCATACAACTCAACACCAAACAAACAATCCAATTAAAATATAGGCATAGGATCTGAACAGACACCCTCTGAGTGGTCAGGACCCACAGGTTGAGAACCACTGACCTAGAGGATTATTTACATCATGAGAAATCACAATGATATAGGTATTTCTGGTTATTACTTCTGGAAAGCAACAAGATGACCAGAAATCCAGGCTCACTTGAAGAATATTTTAAATGCTTCCAAAAGGAAATGTGCCATTTGGCTCATGGTTTTACCATGCTCATGGCTAGCTGCAGATGAAAGCAAAAGGGAATGCCCTATCAATATTGTATGAGGAGCTGCTACAGGACATAAGAGTCAATGTTTGGCATGAAGCTAAGGCCATAAGATCTGAACTAAGGGAGAGAGAAAATGGCAACGGAGTAAACAGAAGCTACACAGACAATATCCCAGGACCAAACTGGAATTACAACTAAAATAAAGACAAACCTTTGGGAAAAAGCAACAGAAAAGCATCTGGAGAGGACCATATAACCAGGGACACTGAATCGAGCCTGGTAGGTCTGCAGGGGCATGAGAGGGTGGTGGGATGGGAGCCCACGGACAGTAGTGGTTTAGCTGTGGGCAGCGCCCTCAGGGTTAAAATCGCAAGGCAGCTCCACAGCAAAGAGGGCCAGGACAGAGCACTAAATTAGCTACAACCACTCACCTTGGACTCAGGCAGAGGGTGGGTGGACTGGACTGGAACTCTGTGGGGACACCCAGGATTTGGAGGGCGCTCAGAGTTTTTGCTGAGTCGCAGCCACACAGGACAGTGGCCATCTTGCTCCTTCCCAGAGCTCTGGGGAGAAGCAGCGGCCCCTCCCTCAGAGATTCAACCTCTCCCCAGCTGGGCCAAAGAAATGCAAATTGAGGTTCATTAAAAACCAGCATCTGCCCCACCCTCAGGAAATCCTCTTACAATGAACACCTGAGGGAGTTTTTCATGCAGCTGAGGGCTACAACCCAAGGCTCAGAGTAACTGAGACTAATAACCTCCAGGCAAAAAGCTAGAGGATAACTGAACCTTTCCTTGCAAATCTACCCACGCTCATCCAAACCAAGTAGAGGGAGACAAAAACAGCGGAACACCAACACCCACAGGGAAAATTTGGCAGGCTCCAAAACCCACTGAGATAGCCAAAATGGTGAAACAAAGAAACAAATTTCAAATGAAAGAACAAGAGAACTATACCAAAGATGAGATAAATGAAATGCAGTTAAGCAAATTATCAGAGGTAGAGTTCAGAGCCATGATCTTGAGGAAGCTCAGCAGCATGAGTAAGGACATCAATACCATGAATAAAGATATATAAACATTGAAAACCAACCAAGTGGAAATGAGGAAACAGCAGAAATAAAGAACACATTGGAAGGAGTAACCAGCAGAGTAGAGGAAGCTGAGGACCGGATCAGTGAATTAGAGACAGGGTAGAAAAAAATCAACCAATCAGAAAACCAAAAGGAAAAACAATTAAAAAACAGGAAGACAGCTTAAGAGAGCTGAGGGACAACTGGAAACGTAATAACATTCACATCATAGGAGTCCCCAAAGAAGAAGAAAATGAGCAAGGGTTAGAGAATATATTTGAAGAAATAGTGACAGAAAACTTCCCTAATTTGGTGAAGGAAGAAGGCATTCAAGTTCAAGAAGCAAAGAGAGCCCCAAATAAGAAGACCCCAAACAGGCCCCCACCAAGACACATAGTAATTGAAATGCCAAAAATTAAAGACAAAGAGAGAATCCTAAAGGCAGCAAGAGATAAGCAACAGGTTACCTAAAAAGGAACCCACATAAGGCTATCAGCTGACTTCTCAACAGAAACACTACAGACCAGAAGAGAATGTCATGAAGTAATCAAGGTCATGAAAAACAAGGATCTGAATCCAAGACTACTCTATCCAGCAAGGCTATCATTCAAATTAGAAGGTGAAATAAAGAGCTTCCTAAACAACAACAAAAAAAAGGCTAAGGGAATATATTAGCACCAAACCAGCACTGCAAGAAATGTTAAAAGGACTGCTGTAATTAGTAGAAGAAATAGGAAGAAAAATAGAACCACACTAAACAAAAATGGCAATAAATAAGTACATATCAATAATCACCTTTAATGTAAATGGATTGAATGCTCCAATAAAAAAACACAGAGTAGTTCATTGGATAAGAAAGCATGACTCATACATGTGTTATATACAAGAGACCCACCTCACAACAAAACACTCACATAGGTTGAAAATCAAGGGATGGAAAAATATCTACCAAGCAAAAGGAAAGGGAAAAAAAAAGACATTTTCTCAACACCATTTATTGAAGCTTTGTTTTCTCCATTGTGTGTTTTTGTCTCCTTTGTCAAAAATTACCATATGATCATATCAATAGACGCTGAAAAAGCATTCGACAAAATCCAGCACCCATTTCTGATAAAAACGCTCAGCATTGTGGGAATAGAGGGATCATATCTCAACATAATAAAGGCCATATAGACAATATCATACTCAATGGCAAAAACTAAAAGCATTTCCCTTAAGAAAGGAAAAAGACAGGGATACCCACTTTACCTACTCTTATTTAACATAGTACTGGAAGTCTTAGCCACAGCAATCAGACGTGAAGAAAAAATAAAGGGATCCAAATGGGAAAGGAGGAAGTGAAACTGTCATCATTCGCAGATGACATATTATACATAGAAAACCCTAAAGACTCCATCAAAAAATCTACTAGACTTTATAAACGAATTTGGCAAAGTAGCAGGATACAAAATTAACGTCAAGAAATCAACGGCATTCTTATACACCAATGATGAACTCACAGAAAGAGAAACTAAAACAACAATCCCATTTACCATCACAGCAAAAAATTAAGATACCTAGGAATAAACTTAACCAAAGAAGTAAAGGAGCTATTTGCAGAAAACTACAGGACATTGAAAAAAGAAATAGAGGAAGATATAAAAAGTGGAAACACATACCTTGTTCATGGATTGAAAGAATTAACATTATTAAAATGTCCATACCACCCAAAGCAATCTGTAGATTCAATGCAATCCCCATCAAAATATCAATGACATATTTTACAGAACTAGAACAAATACTTCAAAAGTTCATATGGAACCAAAAAAGATCCCGAATAGCCACAGCAATCTTGAAAAACAAGGACAAAGTAGGCGGGATCACAATACCGGATATCAGGTTATACTACAAAGCTACTGTAATCAAAGCAGCCTGGTACTGGCACAAGAACAGGCATATAGATCAATGGAATAAAACAGAGAACCCGAAATTGACCTAAAACATTATGCTCAATTACTATTTGAGAAAGGCGGCAAGAGCATACAATGAAGTAAAGATAGCCTCTTTAATAAATTGTGTTGGGAGAATTGGACAGCTACATGCAAAAAAATGAAACTAGACCATCAACTTACAACATACACAAGAATAAACTCAAAATGGATAAAAGACTTAAATGTGACTCATGAATCCATAAAAATCCTAGAAGAAAATGTAGGCAACAAAATTTTGGACATGATATGCAGCAGAATCTTCACTGATACATCACCTAAGGCAAGAGAAACAAAGGGAAAAATGAACACATGGGACTACATCAAACTCAAAAGCTGCACAGCAGAAGAAACAACCATCAAAATGGAAAGGCAACTGACTGTATGGGAGTGCATAATTGCCAATGATACATCAGATAAGGTGTTAATTTCCAAAATATATAGAATGCTCATACAACTCAACAAAAGGAAGACAAAGAACCCAATTTAAAAAGGGGCACAGGAGCTAAATAGATACCTCTCCAAACAGGACATACAAATGGCCAAGAGACATATGAAGAAATGCTCTACATCACTAATCATCAGAGAGATGCAAATTAAAACAACAACACCTCACACCTGTCAGAATGGCTGCCATCAACAAAGCAACAACAAGTGTTGGCGAGGGTATGGAGAAAAGGGGACTCTAGTACACTGCTGGTGGGAATGCAGACTGGTGCAGCCACTACGGAAAACACTATGGTGTTTCCTCAAAAAATTAAAAATTGAATTATCATTTGACCCAGTGATCCCACTTCTAGGAATATACCCTAAGAAGCCTGAGACACCAATCAGAAAGAATATATGTACCCCTATGTTCATAGCAGCACTATTTCGAATTGCTAAAATCTGGAAACAGCCCAAGTATCCATCAGTAGACGAATGGATAAAAAAGCTGTGGTACATGTACACAATGGCGTACTTTGCAGCTGTAAGAAAGAAAGATCTCTTATCCTTTGAGACGACATGGAGGAACCTGGAGAGTATTATCCTAAGAGAAACAAGCCAAGCAGAGAAAGACAAATATCACATGATCTCACTTATTTGTGGAATGTAATGAACATAACAGTCTGAGGAACAGGGTAGACCCAGAGAAGTGAAGGTAGGGTACAGACTGACAATCCTCAGAAGAGGGGGTGTTGGGGGGAGAGATAAACCACAGAAATTATACACATGAACGCATAAGCGTTGGACATGGACAACAAAGCTGGGGACAGGGCAAGGAGGGATGGGTAGGAGGGTGTCAATGGTGGAAAAAGGAGAAACATCTGTAACAAAAATAAAATCATAAAAAAAAAAAAGATCTGAACTCAGTTCTCAAAAATGTATCCTTCCTGGCTATGAGCTATAATAAAATGAACAATTGCTCTCTAGTACTGATATCTGTACAGATCCAAGCAAAGAATATTTTATGGGGAAAAGAATCACTGCGGACTGGAAAAATCAACCCATGGTATCCCACATTGAAGCCTTTGATAAAGATTATGAGGAGAACATGGCCAGACTTCCTCCAGGCCTCTTCCCATGGCAACAATGGACTCATATGACTGAATCTGATATAAATACTGAATTTCCTGATGTTCTTGTGTATAAGCCATAATGCCTTTAAAAAGTTATGTAATCTCTGAAAGGTACAAAATAACAAAGAAAACAATATTTTAAGACCTAAATAAATAAAAAGCAAATTCACACTTTTATTTTTTATTTAGTTTTTTTTTTTACAGTCAAGTATTCAGGATAAATTCAACTATATATTTTTTACATTTATGTTTCTCTAAGCATCCATAATGCACATGATTAAAGAATCTGTATTTGCATCCATTTCTTTAAAAGAATGAAGAAACACATTTTTTTAACTCTGTGAATTAAGATTGGACCCGCAGATGGTGCTATGGTCCCATTTTCAAATTCAGTTCTCCTTTTAGTTTATTTCTAGGAAAATATATGTTTGCTTTATTTTGTTGCTTTTTATCCAGAGGTAATAAAGTTGAATTATTCCTCTTCCTTTTAGTGTTTGTGTTGTAATGGGAGAAGGTGTCCTTACAATTGGAAAAGTCTAGTGTAGTTAATCTTTGTGAATGCTCAGTGTTTTCTTAGATGAAATAATCATCACTTTGTTATCTTTTTTTTTCTTTTAGATTTTTCTGCTTCTCATTCAGCATCAGTTTTTCTGTGATTCTCAACCAACATACATTGCTATCGCTTAAGTAAAATTGTTCCACTGAGAATTGGGGGACAAAGAGCTAAGGATGAAAAATTCCATGTGAGAATCACTTCAACTTGTCGTTTGTGATAATCAGGTAAAAAAAAAAAAATCCTGGAATTAAGCCACAGGAACTCAGGCTTAAGTCCGAGTTATCAATGGGAAAACAGATTTCCAGACATTTTGATATTTCATTCATTTAATTTTCTAACTGGATTAGAATGTATGATTCACATACCAGGATATTCTCTTACTGAATCTGTCTGACTTTGAACAAAGCAAATAGACACTATGATCATATAGTGAAGAAGGAAAGGGACTTTAGAGTCATTCTCCCTTCAGCAATTTAAACACAAAATTTTATTTTAAAAAATACACGCACTGGAAATTTTAACAAATAAAAGTATAGATAGCATTTCACTTTCTTTTCCTTAAGTTGTTCATGTGGCTGTATTTTTACCTTGAACTGTGGTTAAATGTATGCTAAGCTACTTTGAATGAAAAACCCACAGGTAGAAATTAGGTGTTGATCAAAGCACAGTCCTCCACCCATGCTCTCCGACTAGTTCTCTGCAACCACAAGTCAAGGGATTGAGTTGGAGACATTCAGACCTGGTGTGGTTGTGGGTGCGTGTTCAGGAACGGGGGAGAAACATGGTAACTCTGCATAGTGCCATAATGTTTGAAAATGATGAGTATAACTTTTGTAAATGAAGAAAAATTGAATCCCTTGAGTAAAAAGTCAGGAAATTAAGTTTTTGGATCATTTGAGATCATGTATGTGAAAGTGCCTTGGGAATGATGATATCCATAGAAATGTCAAACAGCAGTGACCCTCCATGTTTTACTACAGTGTGCATATTGTACTGGAGTGGAGCCTTTCTGGTACTTAAACTGGGATCAGTTTCAACATAAAGGAATTGTAATAATGAAAGGTGGAAAATTACTTCTATATGCTTTTAAAACTAATATAGATCTCAACAACATTATATGAATCAGGATCTACATGAAGAGTGTAACAATTTAAAAATAAGGATTTAGAAGATTTGGTGTTTTGTAATAAAAGAGAAATATACATTCTTAAGCTTAGGGAACATGTGTTTATTGCTTTCAAATCAATTTCTGCAAATAAAACTTCAACTTTCTGAAGAAAACTCAGTGGTTCTGACTATAACACTAATCATTCGCTTGTATCTTGGCTGCTAATGAAAGATGAAAACATTTCACATTAAACTTTTGTTATCTAAAGAAAAGTACATTTCCTCTTTACCTTTTACATCTTGAGGTCATTCACTATCAATTTATGTTGATCAGATAAAATGACAATTAAGTAAGAACTTCAAGTCCGAGTCCCCCTGCGGGAGAACTGCTGTGACGTCTATCAGAGCTGTGTGGTGGCTCAGCCCTAAGAACAAGCTAATAAAATGATGGGCCCTGAAATGCTGCTGGAACAGAGGGAAAGCAGCTGCTGGCATAATACCCGGCCCTCAGCCAGTACAAGTTCTAGGTCAACTCTCAGGCCCAGAACTCGTGGAGCCAAAGAAAAGTTTCTCAGGACCTGGTAAGTACAGAAATGCCTCGACTTCTCTCCAATGAATGACATGTCTGAATTCTTTAGGTTGAAAGACGCTTTCTGTGCTGCCTCCTTTACGCAATACTGTATTTTGAAATAATGCATTCAAGTAGGGTTATTATTTTCTTATATAAATTTTTGACTGAAGGGTTCAGTGGGTACATTTGTCTTTGAAGTTTTTAACTTGTTTTTTAAGTGATGTATTTGTCTGTGTCACATGTCAGTTATGTGAACCTAGGAAGCATATATTTTCCTCTTTATTTTAAGTTTAAATGCCTTAATTTTTACAGGCAGAAAGAGAATCACACCTTGAACTCCTAAGTTTCTATCTAAAAACTACTTAAAAATACAATGTATATGTGGATTAGATGGAAAAAAAACACAAGCTTCATCTTTAATATATATATTTTTATGGTAAAAAATATTTCTATGTTGATATGTAGATTAATGATTTTGTGGTATATTAATTGAGTTAAGTTGTTCAAATCCAGGCATGAGGAAATAAGGTTTCGGTAATATTTACAATTATAAGCCAAAAAGTAATTGTATATACAAAACAATTTCTGTAAATAGATAAATATGTGTGTATAAGTATATACATATACAAACATATATATGTACACATTATTAAATAGATGATACCCCAACTATATATTAGTCAGATGCTAAAACTTAATGCAGAAGAAACAATCAGTATTTTGAAACAGTTAGAAAAGATACTAAATTGGATGTCACAACTTTGTTATACGCTGATGGTCCCCAGGTTATTTCCAGCACTGTAAGAGGATGACATTCAATATATACCAGGGAAAACCATGTGCCTAGGGAGAGATGGGCAGCAGTTGAAAGCAATCCTAAGTTTCACTCAGTCACGTGTCACTGAGAGAAATCTTCATGTTTTAAACAAAATCAAATTGCAGTTTATTTTTTCTTATAAGATAAAAATTATTTTCAAACTTTGCAAGAACCCTCAGAAATTTCTGCTACACTCTCAGAGTTACTACGTGTCAATCTGAAAATAATAAAAACCTTATTTTTAAAGATATATGTACCTCTATGTTTCTTGCACTATCATTCACAGTGGTCAAGATATGTAAACAACCTGTATGTCCTTTGATGCATATTGGGTAAAGAAGTAGTGGTACATATGTACAATGGAATACTTCTCACCAGAAAAAGATATTTAAATATTGCCATTTTTGACAACATGCATAGATTCTGGTAATATCATGCTAAGTGAAATAAATCAGACAGAAGTCGAGAACCATCTGATTTTACTCATATGTGGCATATAAAACAGAGAGCAACAAATGAACCAACAAAACAAAACAAAACAAAACTATAGACATAGTTACCAGAGGGGAAATGGGGGTGGAGAAGAATGATGAGGGTAAACAGGGTCAAATATATGGTGTTGGAAGGAGACTAGACTTTGAGTGGTGAGCACACAACGCAATATACCGATGATTTATTATAGAATTGCACACCGGAAATTTATATAATGTTATTAACAAATGTCACCGCAATAAATTTAAAAAAAGAATTACCTGGCTGTTGAGATCTGTGGTTGGAAAGCCTGATGTGACTCTCTCCTTTTCAGTCTACCGAGATGGAAACCAAACAGGAGTCCCAGCTCCTCGTGCTCCTGGTCCTTTTCAGCCTGCTCTTCTCACAAGCATTGGCGCTGCCTCTTCCCGAAGCAGAAGCTCCGAGGTAAGGTCCCTTTCAATTCGGACAGTTGAACATTGTCTTCATCAAAACAAGAAAGAATTCCCTCCTCTCTGGCAACTACCAATCTGTTTTCTGTATCCGTGAATTTGTTTCTATTGTGTGTGCCTTTTTTTTTGGATTCCACATATAAGTTAAATCATATGGTACGTATGTCTCTCAGACTGAAATTAAAAAATAAAATTTAAATTGAAAATTTTTTCCTTTTTGTTATTTGGGAAAACTCAATTCTTTAAATTTTATTGAAATATGAGGTTAATATGCTGACCAAGAAATTTCAACATCAGGTCAATATGCTTATTCCTTTGTACATCCCTTACTGAAATTGTGCTAATACATAAGATTAGACACCACAAGGCCTATTACAGTGATAGGGAGATTCCTTGGACGTGATCATCACAGAGAACCATATCACACTAAGGTGAATTTTTGAAGTTAAGTTTCGGGACTGAGAGAAAAAACTACTTTTTTTTTTTTTTTGGAAAAAAACTACTTGAGGAATGTTTCAGCCAAAGGATAGTAAACAGCAAACATTATACCAAGTGCTCCCAGTTTTTATATTGAATGTTAAAAATTTTTCAAAGTTTCTATTTTGTATAAAGTCTTTCTTCCTGTGAAATTTAACCTCCCAGGTAAAGCTATTACCAAGGAAGTGTACATTGCTTAATGCTCTGATAGACTTGAAATGAGTAGCTCTTATGCCTGGTAGATACAGCTTATAAAATAGACATATGACATCTATTTTATGGGGTAAACTAAACTTCACTATTTATATTCTCATAAAGCAGAGAAGTTATTGTCAATGATCCTACTCATATTTTTTAAATGATTGGCACTTCCCAAGATCTTGAGTGCTTATTTCAAGTGATTGTAAAAATATGAGGCATATTCTGAGAAAGAATTTTATTATACTTGGGTGACAGGATACCATTTTGAAGGAGAAAATGAATTTGATTAGGCTTCCTTAAAAAGGAGACCCTGACATGTTGCAAAACGCATAAACTGACAATATCAGGTGAATTCATTTTTATGGAGTAGCAGTTTAGAAAATGTATTTTTGAAATACGTGTTTTATGTATTTATTTAATCAGGAAGCTATTTCTACAGCATCACACTGAGGTTTCCACGAGTCATGGCTTCACCCAGCCTGATTGACGGCAGCTTGCGCATCTGCACAGGACTCTCATGTGGAGGTTGGAACAGCCGGGACGAACGAACCATTCACTTGCATTCTGTTGCACAAAAGTCAACATCAGAAACCACACCAATTCTATTACAACTTTTGCATTTAGGATTCCCAGTAAGAGGAAGTTCTAGAGCAAGAGTTTCATGTCTATGTAAAGGAAGATGTCTAATAATAAAAGCTATTTACTCACAGAGCAATTTTTCAAGAGCAGCATTGAAGTAAAGACAGACTAGTTCTCTACTGAAGACAAAGTATAAAAGCTTCCTCATCAGGACAGAAGAGTTGATTGATAGACTCTAAGGTCCTGTCTATGTTAAGAGATTTTTAATTCCAAAAAGTTTTGGAGAAGAAATAGTAAAAGGCATAATAAAGTTTATGCTGAAATCAGGATACTTTTGTAGTTTTTTTTGTTGATTTTTGGTTGGTTCATTCGTTTTTGTATGTTTTGATTCTAAATACCATAGATAAATAAATCACCATAGATAAACAAGTTAATTAATTAAATAAAAACTAATTTAAATATATTATATTTTTCTAGCAGTATTTCTCAGGAGAATTAGTTTTCTAGATTATGTCAGGGAGTATTATTTAACATTGAAAAATCCTTCTAAAACCATGTTTTTTAAATTTTGGGCTGCAAATATAGAATATATTTTGATATATATGACAAGAAAATATATTTTATTAGGTTGTTAGGAAATTTCCTATTTGATTTAAATTTGCATGAAAGGCTTTCATAATACGCTGGTCATTTTTTTCCTTACTCATTTAGTCAAAATAACATCTTAGAAAACCATTTTATTTTTACTGCAAAGAGACTTTGAAGCCAAAAGATAACAAACCTCGACTTCCGGTCAAGATGGCGGCGTAGGTAAACGCGATATCGCGTCCTCCCACAACCACATCAAAGTTACACCTAAACTACAGAACAACCATCATTCAAAACCGCCTGAAATCAAGCTGAATGGAAGTCCTACAACTACGAAATTAAAGAAGAAGCCACATGGAGACTGGTAGGAGGGGCAGAGACGCGACGGGCTGGTCCCACACCCACGTGTGGCGGATAAAAATCAGGAGGACACTTCGGCTGGGAAGGTCCTCCCTGAGGACTGAGGGGTCCCCGTCCCACACCAGGTGCCCAGCTCAGGGTTCCAGTGCCAGGAAGAGAATCCCCATCACTTCTGGCTGGAAAAACCAGCGGGAACTGAGGCTGAGGCGGCTGGAGCCCCCGGCAGCTCCTCTTAAAGGGCCCGCGCACGGACTTACTTGGACTCGCTCCCTCCAGGCTCCAGCCTGGAGGGAGGCAGCTTGAAAGGCGCCAGAGTCATATGGGGAAGAACTGAGCTGTTTGGCATTGGAGCGAGGGCTGGAGAGGCAGCTTTCTCCTGGACAGATGTGCTGTCAGAGGCCTTTGTTCCTTTGGGGAGCCCTTTCCTGGGCCAGCAGACACTGCCATATCTGGGACTCCAGCAACCTGGCTCACACTGTTGGCCCCGCCCTGGTGATTCCCTGAGGCCCCGCCCCACCCAACTTACAGGCCCACCCAAGCTGTTGCCAGTTGCTTCACCATAGGATTGGCCTGTCCTGGAGCCTGCTTCAGCTTTTCCTAAAATCATTCAAACAAGCAGCATCTGGTCTCAGCTAGCCCCATACCTCTCGCGAAGTAATACATAGAAACAAACACAGGGAGGCAGCCAAAATGAGGAGACAAAGAAACAGGTCCCAAATGAAAGAACAGAACAAAACTCCAGGAAAAGAACTAAGTGAAATGGAGTTAAGCAACCTAACAAATGCAGAGTTCAAAATACTGTTTATAAGGATGCTCAATGGACTTAGTGAGAACCTCAGTGAACTTGGTGAGGGCCTCAAGAGCATAAACAGGACCAGTCAGAAATGAAGGAGGCCCTGACTGAAATAAAGAATAGTTTACACTAGTAGGTAAAGCCAAGAAGCAAACCATCGAGTTGGAATATAAGGAAGCAAAAAACACCCAATCAGAACAGCAAAAAGAAAAAAGAATCCAAAAAAATGAGGATAGTGTAAGGAGCCTCTGGGACAACTCCAAGCGTGCCAACATTCGCATCTTGGGGGTGCCAGAAGGAGAAGAGAGAGAACAAGAAATCGAAAACCTATTTGAAACAATAATGGCAGAAAACTTCCCGAACTTGGTGAAGGAAGCAGACATACAACTCCAGGAAGCACAGAGAGTCCCAAACAAGAGGAACCCCAAGAGGCCCACACCAAGACACATCATCATCAAAATGCAAAAGGTTCAAGACAAAGAGAGAATCTTAAAAGCATCAAGAGAAAAGCAGTTAGTTACCTACAAGGAAGTTCCCATAAGACTGTCAGCTGATTTCTCAAAAGAAACTTTGCAGGCCAGAAGGGAATGGCAAGAAATATTCAGAGTGATGAAAAGTAAGAACCCACAACCAAGATTACTCTATCCTGCAAAGCTGTCATTTAGAATCGATGGCCATATAAAGAGTTTCCCAGACAAGGAAAAGCTGAAGGAGTTCATCACCACCAAACAATTATTGTATGAAATGTTGAAGGGTCTTCTTGAAGAAAAAGATAAAAAAATATGAACAAACAAAATGGCAATAAATACATATCTATCAACAATTGAATCTACAAACAAAATGAACAAGCAGAACAGAAACATTCTCATAGATACAGAGAACTTTTGTTGGTTACCAGATGGGTGGGGGCTAGGGGGATGGGTGAAAAAAGGTGAAGGGATTAAGAAGTACAAATTGCTTGTTGGACTGACAAACCTCAAAGGGAAAGGGGCTTGGGAGGTGGGAAGAAATAAACCAAAGAATTTATATGTATATATGCATAACCAATGGACACAAACAACAGTGTGGGGAAAGGCAGGAGGGGGGCAGGAATGGGGGAGGAGGGAGGCAATGGGGGGAAAATGAGGAACATCTGTAATACATTCAACAATAAAGATAAGTTAAAAAAAAAAAACAAAAACAAAAAAAGAAAACCATTTTAAAACAATGGCTATCCTTTCTTCCTTGTTTTAGGGATGTCAGACATGCTGATGGAGATTTACCAGTGACTTGAGTAGTCTATTGGGTCAACTTTCTACCAAAAAATACCTTGAGCCTCTTATTGAAAAACGAGCTAGGTAAAGAGAATTTCTTATTTTTATCAAACACATTATGATTAGTTAATTTGAAAATTATATGTTCACTGTTAATCATTTATTTATTTTGTTGCAAATTGATAATTCTTGATCATGTTCCATTTAGTTAGCTATACTAGGCCCATGGATTAGCAAATAACACTTCCTAGTAACAAAATACTCACTGGTTTCTGACACACTTATATTTTCTTAGTAGCAATCTTTTGTAAATCTGTAATCAAATTGAAATAGACAGTAAAAGATAAACAAGACATAGTGTAAACTGAAGCAAATTTTAAGGTTAACCATGCTACTAGCATTTTGACTTTCCTCCTCAAACCAAGCATTGGAAGATTCTTTCATTAAATGGCCAGTAGGTGAACATTTAGATGCAGACTTCAAGTGGCAGAGCTTCTAAAGAAGCATGTATTTTTAAAGAAGTTTTCCTCCCAGTGTCAGAACACAACTTGAAATATTCCCCTTTTGTATATTTTTTATAAAGCATTTGCTCAGTTAGTACAGAACATGTCTTCAAACTCCCAGAAAATGTCAAATGTATAGGATTATTATTCCTCGGTTCCCTGTTTTTAGGCTTAGGTGTCTTTTTCGTTTAGTATATTTGTGATAGAAAATGAGTTGGGTATTGCAATTCCTTTTTGCTGACACCAAGAAATCTAGAACTTTTTGGCATATATATATATATATCATTTTTTTTATAAAACCCTTTGTTTGCTTCTCCTCACATTTCTTAGCAATGACATAGAGGATGACCAGGGACCAATGAAACGGCTGACAGATAATGAACTTATTGAAGAGATTCAAAGTTGTCTAAAAGATCCGACTACAAGGGAACATTTTGAAAAATTGCTTCAGGAGCAAAGGTAAAGAAACAGAAAACTTGCTAAGATGACAAATCAAAAATGACTTTTAGAATAGAAGCTACAGAACGGAGTCTTACCTCTCTGTCTCACTATCTATACTCTGAAGCAGTAATTCCCTACCATGGCTGCCATTATACTATCCTGGAGAATTTTAAGAATACTGATGTTAGGGCCCTACCCAAAAGTCATTGCCAGGAAATTAGTGTCTCTATGGATATGGCTCTCGACATTGGTGTTTCTTAAGTGCTCCCTGGTTAACTCTATTGTGTCTCCAGGGTGAAAACTGACCACTGTAGAGTCATTTGGTCTGAATTTGGAAGCAGGTTTTATCAAAAGTTCTGTTTTCAAAAACATGTAAAGCTCAGTGAACTAGAAAATTTGTATCACATGGGACACTCTCTGTGAGCATTTCCATTGCCTTATTTTACTAAACTAGGCTATGAGATATTTTTGTCCTCTCAGATTCTGTAAAATCTGTGTCTCTCTGGGGTGTATAGAGATTAGACCACAATAAATAGGAACTGAGGTGCTCTCTCTTTTTATTCCAATTATTTTTGTTTAGCTAGTGAGTGTTTGGGACAATTCTGGTTGGGTGAGAATAGACAAATGACTCTCTTTGCCCTCCAGATTTTAATTCTATAATGATAAATTAAGGTTAAAAAAAATTCATAGATAATAACTAACCTCAAAGGTAATTGTTTAGCCCCCAGAGAACTTTACATCACCCAGATAATAGCATAGGTTCGACAATATAATTTCGTTAGATGCTTTCTCATCTAAGAGGCTTAACAGGTGTACTGTTCTCTCCCTGGTTTGCAGACAGAAGATAAAGCTTCTGCAGTCAGAAAGATGATATATTAAAAAAAAACTCTTTAGAACAAAGCTGAGGACAAGTTTTCAGTGGTGAGTATATATGTGCATTGTGATCATATTCTCATAGCAATCATCCAGTTATTTATGTAGGTAAGTATCAGTTCGTAAGAAATATCATAGACTTCTCATGATGAGATCTCATGTAACAAGGACACTCCTACCTGAAGTGAGCTGCAACCCCAAAAAGAGCTAAAACAATTCATGCATGTTTCTGATTGCATAAAAGGGAAAATCACAATGAGTAGACAGTTTTTTATCTCCTAGTTTACTCAGACATATTTCTACCCCTTGGAGGAGATATGAAATGGAGGAGACCGACTCACACTAATGAGAACAACTGGCTTTCTCTTTTGAGAATCAAGTCAGGCTGCTCTTATTCATTTAAGATTTCGTACCACGATTGACTTCTAGCATCTCATTTAATTAAGTGCAGGGAAATGCCACCAAATTACAGCATGACTTGTTATGGTGAACATACCAAGGTGCTCTGGATATAATTGTATTCCTTGGAACCTGGCAAGCTTTATGCAGCAAACGTCAAATTCAGCATCTTTCACCTATAAAGTGAGTGTAGGTGCTATGACTCCAGCGGTATTCACTGCAAAATATTTTTTGAGCATAGAAAACACAAATGGGTTTCTTTGCTTTGTTAAGTGATAAACTTATTATCACAATTGCTTTTATGTATATATATATATATCATATTTCTTTCTGAGTACATTAATGTTTACATTAGCTCACAAAACATGTTTATAGTACTTTGCTTAGTAAAATTTTCTCTTATTATTATATCACAGGTTGGCTAAATTTTTCTCTAAAGACTTCAGAGTAAGTATTAGCTTTGGTGTTCTATATGGTTTCAGTGAAAAATACTAAAATCTACTATTGAAATATGAAAGCAGCCACAAATCATATGCAAAATGAATGGGAGTAGCTGTGTTATAATAAATCTTTATTTATAACACATGAAGATAGGCTAGACTGCAACCCTGAAGAGGTCAGGAAGATAAAGTAGACCCAAGTTCAGAATGAGTATAATTCATTGTCTTACTTCAGTTCCTGGTTTTCATGAGCATCGTCAGTAGTGGACAGGGCAGCTGTGAAAACACCTGCACAGTCACTTGCTTGTGTCCACTCATTACCCTTCACTTCTAAGAGACATCCATGCTCAGGGGTGTTTCACATCCCATTCATATACACAAATGGATAGGTCAGAGAAACAGTCCCTTTACTCAAAAAAGAAAGGTAATCCCTTGTAGCTTCTTGAAAAAATGTTTAAGAGACGGCCTCTCCAGTAAATTATACAGTTCAGCAGACAATAAAACATAGAAGAGGTTTAGTCACTCTGTCTTTTATAAATTATATAATTATTTATGAGATTTCATCTTCCTTTTTTTCCCTTAACTGGGTAGTTTGGACAAATTCTTTTTCACAAGAGGTCTCATGGGTCACTTATTTGTAAAATTACTAATTAATTATTATTGACCTATCAGAAAGCCCCTTCACATCCCAGTGCCTTTTCTGACAATCAGTCCTTTGGTAGATGCCCTCCTGGGATCCCACAACATGACCTCCTGTCACAGGCTGTTGACAAGGGGCAAAGAGAAATAGATGTTTATTAAATGAGTGGATAAGTGAATGAAATTAAGATGTTGTAAATAAAAATATTTTTATGCTTACATACCCATTCTTTCTTTTTCAGAATTCTAAAAGGAAGCTGATTAGGTGAAGTAATTCTAGTTTGATTTCTATAGAAATAATTCAAGAAAGCATCTTCAAAAAAAAATTAAAACCAAATAAAATGCTTTGTTGTGCATGTTGTGATTTATTTTATTCTAATATAACTATTATGCTTACATTGAAAATAATAGTTTTGAATTCTCAAGTTTGTCTTTAACTTACGGAAATCCTAAGATTTCATGTTGTGTGCACTTTCTGTTAAAAATATATTTAATAATTAAAATATTGGCTTATTCCAATTATATGAGGCTTTCTGAAGTGTCATAATTGAGCATAATTGATAAATGTATTTGTAGAGTTTTCTTAGCTATTCAGATAGTCAAGCAGATAATCAGTGTGTGCAAATTGGAATGTTAAGCAGATCAAATGCTGTGCCAAATAAATCTCAAAATGTCTAAGTCAATACCAACGAAGCCAAAAAGTCATTTTTAAAATAATATTTTTCAAAACAGTATGCATTTTCACATTTATAGGCAACATTTATTTTGAATGGGTATAAAAATCTCTCAAATTTGGATCTCCAAATGCCAAAGGCTTTCTTCCAAAGTGATATTTCAATAAAGGAGAATGGCCTCCACTTCTGACATTGGATCTGGCCTTCTTGCTTGTGTTAAGGATGTTTAGAAGGTAAACTGAGGGGAACATTGATAATTTTTTTCTATGATATTTTAAATAATGCATTTGTCACACCAAATTCCATCAGTGAGTACACTTTCAAAAATGACTGTAAGAAATCAAATGGAGTAAAGAAAGATATCATTATCACATCAAACAGTTTCTATTGTTTTGATTCTTTTAAATGATGCCACAATCGCTTGTTTTATCTTGACTATTCCAGGCACTTTGTGATGTTTGATATAGGATTATGTTTGAGTTTGTGTGAGTCCTAAAATAAAAGTGACTTAAATAGGAGAGAACACTTCTCTCTCACATAGGCCAGAAGTAAAATGTCAAGGGTTAGACAGAGGATTCTGCTCCATGAAGCTCTCAGAAATCTAAATCCCTTCTAACCAACTCCCCAAATGTGCTAAGGCATAGCCCTCCTTCTCATGATCCAAAATTGCAGCCACAGTTCCAGACATCATATCTCATTCTAGGCATCAAGATGGAAGAAGGGGCATGAAACAAAACAAAAATGAAGGAAAGAGGACATGCTGCTTCTCTTTTCATTGATATCTTATGCTAACATCCCCTTGACCTGAACACAGTTTTATGGTCACACTCATTTGCAAAAGAAGTTGAGAATCTTTTCTTTTGTTTTCATATTTGTTGTTTTTTTATGCCCAGCTAAAAACCAGTGTTCTTTTTTAAAAATTTTATTTGTTTAATCCTCACTCAAGGATATTTTTCTATTTATCTTCAGATAGAGTGAGAGGGAGAGAGAGGAAGAGAAAGGGAGAGAGAGAGAGAAACATCCACACCAAGACACATGATAATCAAAATGCAAAAGGTTAAAGACAAAGAGAGAATCTTAAAAGCAGCAAGAGAAAAGCAGTTAGTTACCTACAATGGAGCTTCCATAAGGCTGTCAGACGATTTCTCAAAAGAAACTTTGCAGGCCAGAAGGGAGTGGCAAGAAATATATATATATATATATATATATATATATATATATATATATATATATATGTCTTTTTTTATCCTTACCCGAGGACATTTTTTTTGCATTTATCTTCAGATAGAGCTGGAGAGAAAAATCGATGTGAGAGAGACACATCGAGTGGTTGTCACCCACACAACCCCAACCAGGGCCTGGGACAAACTGCAACCGAGGTACGTACCCTTAGCGGGAACTGAACCCGGGACTCTCTGGCCTGCGGGCTGACACTCTAACTGCTGAGCCAAACCGGCCAGGGTAGTGGCAAGAAATATTTAAAGTGATGAAAAGCAAGGACCTACAACCAAGATTACTTTATCCTGCAAAGCTATCATTTAGAATTGATGGCCATATAAAGATTTTCCCAGACAAGAAAAAGCTAAAGAAACTCATTACCACCAAACCAGTATTATATGAAATGCTGACGGGTCTTCTTGAAGAAGATAAAAATATATATATATATATATATATATATATATATATATATATATATATATATGAACAATAAAATGGCAATAAATATGTATCTATCGACAATCGAATCTACAAACAAAATGAGCAAGCAGAATAGAAACAGACTCATAGATACAGAGAACTTTTTGTTGGTTGCCAGATGGGAGGAGGGTTGGGTTCAAAAGATGAAGGGATTAAGAAGTACAAACTGGTTGTTAGACTGACGAACCTCAAAGAGAAGTGAGGAGGTGGGGTGGGAAGAGAGAAACTAAAGAACTTATATGCATATATGCATAACCAATGGACACAGACAACAGTGTGGGGAAGGCAGGAGGGGGGTGAGAGTGGGGACAAGGGGATCAAGGGGGGGAAAAGGAGGGATATCTGTAATACATTCAACAGTAAAGATAAGTTTAAAAAGGAAAAAAAAAATGTAAACTCCGAACTAACAAACTCTGTGACCCTTTCATAGATCTCTTAATATTTTATTAAACAAATACTGGGGGGAGGGGAAGAATCACCACCTATCCCTGGCCAGTTTTGCTCAGTGGTTAGAGCTTCGGTCCCCAGACCAAAGAGTCAGGGGTTCAATTCCGGTCAAGGGCATGTACCTCGGTTGCCATTCAGTCCCCGCCCTGGTCAGGGTCATGTGGGAAGCAACCAATCAATGTGTCTTTCTCACATTGATGTTTCTCTCTCTCTCTCTCCCTCCACTCTATCTGAAGATAAATGGAAAATATCTTTGGGTGAGGATTAAAAAAAAAATCACCACCTAGTAATCATGTAGTGGTTAGTGCCATGTGAGAGATACCCTGTGAATAGGAAAATAGTATGTAGACCCTTAAAATCATCCAAAGGAGTGATAATAAAGATTTGTACTAAACTGGTGGTAATGAAAAAAAAAAAGAAATTATAGTAATAGTTAACATGTCATATAGCAGTCATTTTTCTACAGAAAATTAGAAATCATTCTTAATCATATCAAGTCAATGACATTTGTACCAATTTCAACCCATTTTTCAGATGAGGAAACTGAAGTACAAAGTACTGATAGCAGAATCCTAACCCTGGAAACTCCTGTAGAAATAGTCCCCTAATGAGTCTTATTTAAGCCCCTAGAAAGACTAAGTGATTTCCCAAAATAACATAATTATTTAGTGGCAGAGCAAGAACTAGGGCTCAGATGCTCTCATCATCTTACTCTCTTTCATATCCAGTATTGAAATTGGCAAAACTCAATGCATTCTACCCAGATTCCCCTGAAGCCTATCCCAGGGCCAGTCCCATCTTTTTAGAGGGTGGAGGGTGCCCTACCCTCCTAGAATGTCAGAGGACAGCCAGTTAATACACGACAGTGATCACCTTTCTAGTCAGGCTTTTCCAGACACACTATTCTACTTCTATTCTCCTGTCCCGGAAGCCTAGAGACACCCCACACCTCCATGTTTCAGCAGTTATTGTGAATTGCAGCCTTTCAAGTCTCATTCCTCACATGGGGGTAGGGGATACTCCAACCTGGATCACCTATATACTGGGATCTTCCTTATCTCTTGGCTTTTAGTAGTCTAACCCTGAGATCCAGCCTCAGCTAGTTTTTGTAATATTCTTTGCTGTACCTTTCCCAGAATTTCCCTACGCTTTTCATATTCTTGTGGACTTGTTGATGTTTCAAATGAGCCTTGTTTGTGAATGTGGGCTTTGCCCCTCTTTTCCCTTCTGTATTCCAGCTCTCTCTTGGGAATGTGATCTCTGTCTGGAATTGGACAGAATTTGCCAAGGGCCAGAAAGACTGCATCAGTGATTGCAGGGTCCATTTTATGAGTAGAGCATGCTATTTGGTTCCATCATGATGATCTCACTTCCTGGTGTTGCCTCCCTCCAATTTGTCTTCGCCTGCTCCCTGTATATTCTTTGCAGTTGCAACCTAATGATTTCCTATGAGTTACTTAGAGTAGAAACTTCTGGGGATTTGAGGTTTTGTTATGAAAATGTATACCACTTAACAGATCAGTTTATTGTGCCTAAAACAATACGAATGGTTCTTCAGCAATAAATTCTAAAAGGACAATCTCTAAAGAAGTTGCTTCTTGATATACATATGACTTGAATTAGAAAGAATTTGTGTGAACCTATTAGACAACATTCATCTTAGTACGTTGGTCATTGAATAAAGTTGTTCACATCCAATGTACACTTAGCAATACAATATCTCTTTGAAAATGAATTATTTTTATGGTATATGCAGTCTCAAAGTTAGTAGCAAAAAAAAAACTTATCTGTGGTTTACTTTGCAAAAAAAACTATATATTACTATGATTATATTAACATATAGTATCTTAATATTAAACTAACATACACCACACTGTTTCTGGGTTTTGGGTACAGAATCCATTCTATAGGCTATCTCAAAGAGAGAGACTATGAATCCTCGAATAATATTCACAAATAACTGAGAACCCTTGGAGATGAACATTTTAGTAGATCCAGATTTTAGAAAAACACACTACAATTTTTTATTTGCCTATATGTGTTTGGTGCTCCAAACTCTCTCGTTAACTGAAAGCAGCTGCACTTGTCTGAAAGGAGAGAGGGGAAAAGACACATTAAAAACATCTGTCTTGTGTCTACTGGCCACTGTGTGTCTCTTTGGAGAGTTGCCTATTCAAGTCCTTTGCCCATTTTTTAATTGGATTTTTTGTCTTCCTGATGTTGAGTTGTATGTGTTCTTTGTATATTTTGGAGATTAACCCCTTATCAGATGTATAATTGGTGAATTATTTTCTCTACAGTAGGTTCCCTTTTTACTTTTTAATGGTTTATTTGGCTATGCAGAAGCTTTTTGGTTTGATAAATCCCATTTATGTTTTTCTTTGTTTCCCTTGCTCTAGGCAATGTATCAGTGAAAATACTGCTTCTTGCAATTTCTGAGATTTTACTGCCTATGTTTTCTTCTAAGATCTTTATGATTTTGCAACTTACATTTAAGTCCTTTATCCATTTTTACTTTATTCTTGTGTATGGTGTAATTTGGTGGTCTAGTCTCATTTTTTTGCAGGTACCTGTCCAATTTTCCCAACACCATTTATTGAATATTCTATCTTTACTCTATTGTATGCTCTTACCTCCTTTGTCAAATATTAATTGACCATATTGGTGTGGGTTGATTTCTGGGGTCTCTGTTCTATTCCATTGGTCTATATGCCTGTTCTTTTACCAGTACCAGGCTGTTTTGATTACAATGGCTTTGTAGTATAGTTGATATCTGGTATTGTGATCCCTCCAACTTTATTCCTCTTACTCAAGATTGCTGTGGCTATTCAGGGTCTTTTCTAATTCCATATATATTTTTGGAAAATTTGTTCTAGCTCTATAAAATATGTCATTTGGTATTTTATTAGAAGTTGCATTGAATCTGTAGTTACTCTGGGTAGTGTGGACATTTTAATGATGTTAATTTTTTCAATCCATGAACACAGTATACACTTCCATTTTTTTGTGTCTTCATTTATTTCCTTTTCAATGTCCTATAGTTTTCTATCGATAATAGACACATAAAAAAAACACTCAATGTCACTAATCATCAGAGAGATGCAAATTAAAACTACCATGAGCTATCACCTCACACCTGCCAGAATGGCTAACATTAATAAATCAACAAACAAGTTCTGGTGGGAATGCAAAGAAAAGGGAATCCTAGTACACTGCTGGTGGGAACACAGACTGGTGCAGACACTATGGAAAATAGTACGGAGGTTCCTCAAAAAATTAAAAATGGATCTGCCATTTGACCCAGCAATCCCACTTCTGGGAATATATCCTAAGAATCCCAAAACACCAATCAAAAAGAATATATGCACGCCTATGTTCATAGTAGCATTATTTATAATAGCTAAGATCTGGAAACAGCCAAAGTGTCCATCAGTAGATGAGTGGACAAAAAGTTGTGGTACATTTACACAATGGAATATTATGCAGTTATAAGAAAGAAAGATCTCTTACCCTTTGAGATAACATGAAGGGACCTGGAGAGTATTGTGCTAAATGAATTAAGCCACTCAGAGAAAGACAAATATCACATGATCTCACTTATAAGTAGAATCTAAAGAACAAAATAAATGGACAAACAAAATAGGTCCAGAAGTATGGATGCATGGAACAGAATAATAGATCTCAGTAGGGGTGGGGGGACACAAAAAGATTAACAAAAGAATGTGTATATGGATACAAACAATAGCATGGGGAAGGCCTGGCATGGGGTAGGGGTGGGGTGGAGTGGGTCAAAAAGGGAGAAAATGGGAGACATCTGTAATACTATCAACAATAAAAAAAAAAAAGTTAAAAATAAAAGATAAAAGCATCTGCTTTTTCACAATCCTCTGTTAACAGCTTTCTCTACCCTACTATTGGGAGAAAATATTCAGTTGGTCCTTCTTTTTGTCTCATGTAAGTCCCATGCAAGATGCATCTCTTTTCATACTTTAACTTTTCTCCTTTTCCCCCACATCACTGTGCTCTTTCTTTTTCTCTTCCTTGGAAACTCGCCCTGGTTTCATAATTTTGCTTCTTTCTCTTTGGCTCTTCTGTCTCTATCGACTTGTGGCTTCTTACATGTGGGCTTCTGGCTATACTTGTCTTTCCCACATGTTGGCCTCATTTTTTTCAGAGGCAGAAAATTCATATAGGTCTTCCAAGAGTTTGCTTTGTTTTTTATAAATTTTTTTCTATTAAGCCTTAGACGCACAGGTGATGCTTATTAAGTTATATTTGTTCATTTACATTTCATTTATATTTCTGGTTAAAAAACCTAGACTCTTTGAGCCAGAAGTTGCCCTGAATGTAAGGTTATAATTTACTACTAGGGAAATAACTGTGCCATTATTCTTAGTTTTTACTCCAAAGACATATTCTCCTTACTTTGATATTGAGATGGATAAAGAAACTTTAGCTACAGCCTTCTACACTGGAGTAGAATTAATGTGATACACGTTTGGAGTAGCAGTTGTATCTCGAAAAGAGAGTTTATAAAAAGATAATAAATCTGAAATTGTCTGCAGATACTGAAGACTAATAAAGTAGAACTGAGAATATCACCATTTTAACGTTAAGTAGCTGATTAGAGATGCATTAGCCTGAAAATATACCTGCAAAGTAAAAGCAAAATGGGAAATAATTGGAAATAATAAAAAGTTGGATTCCATGCAGTGACTGTTATAGTAATCTTATTTTAAAACATTATGATGAAACTCATAATATAAAATATAAGTATTTTATTTTCCAAATTAAATGTTATTTACCAAATTGTGGAAGATAATTGCCTAGTTTTATATACTTAACAAATGTTTGGAAATGGAATAATAATATGCCTAATTTACAGTGAAGTAATCTTATATGGGTCATACCAAGTCAGTGAATTGCAGTTGAAGAGGTAAATTTGAGTTTTGCCCAAGTTCACTTTTTTGGGGAAAATAACATACATATCGGCAATTAAAAATGTATTGGAAGAAACAATACAGCAGAAACAGCATATTTGTTCTGTGTTCCATCGTTCTCAGTAGGGTACTAATAATAGGGCTAATAGGAGATATTGTCTCAATGGATAATGTCCCGGTGACCAACGCCTTCTACACGTTAGCTGAATAAACTAGAAAATCAGAGTCGTGACTCACTGTGTGTTTGTGAAGCAAAATTACTAAATGCTGACTGTTCCTTACAGTCCCCACTATGAGCAGGAAAACATGACTCTAAAAAGATGGGTGACTAAAAAATAACAATGCAAGTGTTCAGCTTTCCCAGTGCTGGGAAAGTGCTAGCCCATGTAATAGAATGGCTTTGGAGTGTCAGGTGAGTGCTTTAGGGACCTCTTATTTTCTTCTGATGTCACTATATATCCTCACTGGGAGCCAGGAACTCAGTCTTAGGTTTGACAATGAAGCCTCAGTCTACGACTATGAAAATGAAGTATCAGAATAGACCAAGGCCTATTACAGAATTCCAGTGAACCTCATGCCAGAGCAACCTAAGTGCCGGCACATCATTTGAGCACACAAGTCTTGGGCTGACACAATTTTAGTGCCTACATTATTTTTGCCTGCTTAAGGATTTGAGGTACTACTAAAAAGTACAGAGGCCAGTTTCCCCACTGAGTCAAGGAGTCGTGAGGACATCAGTCTTGCTGCTCAAGAATAACTTTTGCTTCAGGATATTAACATGAACACTTAGACACTGTATTGCACACCTACAGCCATGGGCAGGCTGAGAAGCAAGACTGACATTTCCAGGGATCAGACACTGAGAGTATTAGAGCAGGAGCCTGTTTGCATCAGGGCTCCTTCCCCGGGGCCGTTCTGCAGCTCAGGACCTGCTGGAGGCAGGGCTCGCATGTGGTCTCTCACAGCAGTGACCTTTCTCTGGTCCATTCGCCAGCATTGGGCTGGCATCTGCCCAGAAGGGGGTTGAATGGCCTCAAGAGCCTGCCTTAACCTACGTCAAGAATTCATATCTGCTCCTTTCCAAACTACAGAAATCAGTTGCTTTCTATTTGTACCTGTAAATCAACTCAGAGACAGAAATAGCTCTTCCTGGTTCCCTTTTAACTAAAACACAGTGAATATTGACTCTTGGACTTCTTTTTTCCTGAAACATAGCTACATGGCTTCACACAAATGGATCTCCATTCCATGCTTAGATTTTCTATATACATGCTTTAGTTATTTCTCAAATAAATTAAATATTTATTTCTGAACATAAGAATACGTGATTTCATTTTAGATATGATATCCTAATTTACAGTGCTGTTTATATCATGTGAATATAAGAAAATATATTGATGACTATAATTTCATTTTTTTTTTTTTTAGATTTTTTCTGTGAGGCACACATGGTATTTCAAAATGAGTTGTTATATTCTGGAAATAACCTTTTATTGGATATGTGGTTTGCAAATATTTTCTCCCATTCTGAAGCCATAGCTTAACTAAAGTGTTAAAATTTATAGTTAATATAAAAATATAAAGACTTGGTTATAAACTGTAGTTAAGGCTTATATTTTTCTTTTTCTGGAGTAATCTTCGTTAACAATCTGTTTTTGCAAGCAATGGTCTGTCCCTGAAAATATAACAATAGATAACAAAGTTAAGCTAGTAATCTGACGATAGTGTGAAGTCTTTCTGCAGGAATCAGGAGACTGGCTGAATCTAAAGATAACTCCAAGAAAAAAGTACAGGCTCTAAGAAGTCTGCACTAACAGGAGATGACCCCTTCAATGCAGTGGCAACACAGAAACATTGACCCAAAATCCTGCAAAACTGTCCTCCACGTCAAATCTTCAACTTCCCCTTAGCAGATTTAGAACCACTCGGTTCTTCTCCCCTTGCAGGGTTCCCTTTAAAACCCAATTAAACTCCCTATCTTTTCTCTTTTGTGGAGACGGATTGGAGGTTTCCTCCTGTCTCCTTGTTTGGCTGCCTCTAGAAATAAACTCTTTGTTGTGTACTCAATGCTTCAGTGATTAGTTTTGCTGTGTGTCGGGCATAGGAACTTGGGTTCAGTTACAATATTGTAAGTTGCTTTTTCATTCTGTTCATTGTTTCCTTTGCTCTGAAAAAGCTTTGTAGTTTGATGTAGTCCCACTTGTCTATTTTTGCTTTTGTTGCTTGTGCTTTTGGTGTTATATTTAAAATGTTATTGCCAACTCCCACATCAAGAATCTCTTCCCCTCTATTTTCTTCCAGGAATATTACAGTTTCAGGTCTTACATTTCAGTCTTTAATCCATTTTGAGTTGATCATTGTGTATGATGTAAAGGGGATCCAATTTCATTTATTTATTTATTGCATGTGGATATTCAGATTTCTCAACACCATTAGTTGAAGAGACTACCTGTTCCTCATTGTGTACCTTTGTCAACAATCAGTTAACTGTATATTTGTGGATTTGTTTCTGGAACCTCTGCTCTATTCGATTGCTCTATTTATCTTTATTCCAGCACCATACTGCTTTACTTAATGAAACTTTGAAATTTATTTTGAAGTCGGGAAGTGTGATGCCTCCATCTTTGTTCTTTCACAAGATCACTTTGGCTATGATGGATCTATTGTGGGTCTATATAAATTTTAGGATTTTGCTTTATTTCTGTAGAATGTCAAACTTTTACAACACATTAGCAAAAAAAACACCCAAATAACCCAATTTACAAAAATGGGCAGAGCACTTTGTTTTATTTGTAATAGAAGGGGCATAGACGCAGAATGGGCTGGTCCCACACCCACATGTGAGGGATAAAAATGAGGAGGGATATCTCTGTTTCAGAGGTCCCTCCTGAGCAGGAGGGCTCCCAGCCCCACACCAGGTCCCCCAGCCCAGGTTTCCAGAGCCAAGAAGAAATTTGTCCTCATAAATTCTGGCTGTGAAAAACAGCAGGTATTGTGGCTGTGTGAGACCAAGCTCCTGAAGTCCTCGGCATTACTTTTAAAGGGCCCACGCATGCACACACAGGCTCACTCAGACTTACTTGCTCTGAGCTCCATTGCTGGGGCAGCAGCTCAAAAAACACCAGGGGTATCAGAGGAACTGCACTGTCTGTTTTCAGGGTCTGAGCTAGAGGGGCAGCTTTCTCCCAGACAGAAGTGCTGAAAGAGGCCATTGTTCCTTTTCTGAGACATCCCACACCACGGAGGCAGCAGTCCAGAGCCATATCTGAGTCTCCACCAACTTGGATCACAGTTTGCCCCACTGTGGTGATTCCCAGAGATCTTGCCACACCCAACTCACTGGCCTACCCAAGCCATTTTCAGTGGATTTTTTCATACGAATGGCCTGCCTTGGCTCATTCTTCAGACTTTCCTAAAATCTCTCAAACAAGCAGCATCTGGCCTCAGTATACCCTGTACTTCTTGCTAAGCAGCCCCAGGCCTGGCAATAGCAGTGGGTGGGCCTGATTCAAAATTTGGCCTCTCCCTGGCACCTCCAACCCAGTACAAGTAGCAGCCATTTGCAGACTCCTTTGTAGCTCATGCTGGATGTCCCCAGGCAGGACACAGGTGTCAGCTGACCTTGGCCTGCACCTCCTGGGAGGCTACAGAGCCAGAACACCCATAGACAGCTTCAGACTACATCAAAGCACCACCCAACCACCTCCACAAGCAACACACTCAAGGGTGGACTCAGCAGGCACAAGAGCCCCTCTAATGAAACTCCTGCTCCATGGAGTGGACTCTTGCTCAGCAGATCTTCCATGGTGGTCACAGAGAGTCGTCCCAGCTGATTGGCCTAGGGTTTATCCCTCCAACAGCAATCAAGTTTCAAGTACAACATGAAGGTATACTCAGCCCACACATGGGGGCATGCACCTGGAGTGCCCAAATTGCATAATCAGGGAGGCTCTGCCACTAGATCCTATAGGACAACTACTACATCAGGCCACTCTACCAAGCCCAGGAGATGTAGCAGCTCTACCTAATACATAGAAACAAACATAGGGAGGCAGTCAAAATGAGGAAACAAAGAAACATGTCCCAAATAAAAGAACAGAGTAAAACTCCAAGAAAAAAAAAACTGAACAAAATGCAGATAAGCAATCTATCAGATGAAGAGTTCAAGGATACTCAATGAATGTAGGGGAAGAGTAGATGCATTTAGTGAGAACTTGAATAAAGAGATAGGAAACATAAAAATGGAGATAGTAAGCATAAAAAAGAACCAGTCAGAAATGAAGAATCCTTAACTGAAATGAAGAATATATTACAGGAAATCAGCAGTGGAGTAGATGAAACAGAGATCAAATTATAGAATGGGAAAATAAGGAAGCAGAAAACACCCAATCAGAACAGCAAAAAGAAAAAAATGAGGATAGTATAAGGAGCCTCTGTTGACAACTTCAAGCATACCAACATTCGCATCATGGGGGTGCCAGAGGAGAAGAAAGAGAGCAAGGAATTGAAACCTGTATGAAAAAATAATAATAGAAAACTTCCCTAACCTGGTAAAATAAATAGACATTCAAGTCCAGGAAGCTCAGAGTCCCAAACAAGGTGAACCCAAAGAGGCCCACACAAAGACACATCATAATTAAAATGCCAAAGATTCAAGACAAAGAGAGAATCTTAATGCAGCAAGAGAAAAGCAGTTAGTTATCTACAAGGTCAGCTGATTTCTCAACAGAAACTTTGCAGGCCAGAAGGGGTTGGCAAAAATATTCAAAGTGATGAAAAGCAAGGACCTACAACCAAGATTACTCTACCCAGAAAAGCTATTATTTAGAACTGAAGGTCAGAAAAAGAGCTTCCCAGATAAGAAAAGGGGTTCACCACCACTAAATTCATATTACAAGAAATGTTAAAAGATCTTTAAGAAGAAGAAAAATGTATTAAACATATGAATACTAAAATGGCAATAAATACATATCTTTCAACAGATACTTTCGATGCAAATGGATTAAATGTTCCAATCAAAAGACATATTGAGGCTGAATGGATAACAAAACAAGACCCTTACACATGCTATCTACAAGAGACTCACTTCAGATCGAAAGACACACACAGACAGAAAGTAAAGGGATGGAAAAGATATTTCATGAAAATGAAAACAAAACAAACAAACAAAAAAGCTGAAGTAGTAGTAGTTATACTTGACAAAATAGACTTTAAAAGGAAGGCTATAACAAGAGACAAAGAAGGACCCAGCAATTCTACATCTGAATATTTATCTGAAGAAATAAAAAAAACTAAATCGAAAAGACATATGTGGGATATAAAATATCATAGACATAGACAACAGTATGGTGGTTACCAGAGGGAAAAGGGTGGGGGGTAGTAAAGATAAAGGGAGCCAAATACATGGTGACAAAAGATTATTTGATTTTGGGTGGTGGACACTCAATGCAATATACAGATCATGTATCATAGAAATCTACACTTGAAACCTATATAATCTTATTAACCAATGTCACCTCAATAAATTTAAGTTAAAATTAAATTTTAAAAGATTATTAATATACATCCATATGTTCTCTATAGCATTATTTACAATAGCCAAAATATGGAAGCTGCCTAAGGTCCATCAATACATGACTTGGCCATGAAAAAGAAAGAACTCTTGCCATCTGTAACAACATGGATAGACCTAGAGGTTATTGTACTGAGTGAAATAAGTCAGACAGAGGAAGACAAATACCACATGACTTTACTTATATGTGAAATCTAAAAAACAAAATAAACTGAACAAAAACAGACTCATATATACAGAGAACATATTGACAGTTGCCAGCTGGGAGGAGGGTTAGGGGTATGGGTGAAAAGTTGAAGGGATTAAGAAGTATACATTGGTAGTTACAGAACAGTCATGGGATGTAAAGTATAGCATAGGGGATATAGTCAATAATATTGTGATAACTACAGATGGTGTCAGATGGGTACTAGATTTACTGGGGTGATCATTTAGTAAATTATATAAATGTCTAATCACTAGGTTATATAATAACCAATATAATACTGTATGTCAACTGTAATTTAAATATAAAATATTATTTAAAGTAAAACAATGAGTTATCAGTGAGTTCATAAATCTGGCAGAGAGAATTCCCTTAGTGTATTATTAGTTTAATTTTAGAAAATTATAATTTTATGCTTAGTCAGAATCAGAGCTATGTTTTCAAAATTAGAAATATCTTCCACAGCCTGGAGGGAGACCAGAGTCAGGAAGTGTGGATTGTTAAGCACAATGGATAGATGCTAGTGAACTTGAGGTGTGCAGCCAACCATAATTCACCAATAGGCATGTTAGATCTGAATAATTCAAGTTGACTCGACAAAAATTCAGAATCACTGTGATGTTTCCTTCTTTTTTTCTTTGGGAGGTGGGGAGTGGAGGGTAGAGATAAGTAAAGGTGCTATCCACTTTCATATAAGATTTTTCATTTTTAGCATTTATATATTTTTTGTGGACCAGGAGACTTATAATGTAATCATCTAAATTGGAGCTGAGGTCAGATAGAACCAAAAGTGTTTTTATAGTAGGAAGACTTAACCACTCAGTTAAGGCTATAAGGTGACAGTGATGTACTATGAATTATAATCATCACAGAATTTAATTATAAAGATCTACAAATATGAACACATAGGAAACTTTGTAATCTCTACTAAGCAATGACGGCTATGTCAACAGATAACAGGGAATAGAGACAAGCACACTTGCCATATTGAATATGGCACTCTCCAGGGTGGTTCAAAAGTGACTGAGTGAAAAAAGGATCTATTTAATAAACTTAAGAATATAAAAAAGCAAAAATTTGCTCTAAGTGGTAGTGATTCTGCATATATATTAGAGGTAAATATTTTTTTTTTTTTACAAAAAAAGGGGATATTCATACAGAAAGAATTAAACATCAATCCTTACCAAACACAATGCAAAAAGATTAATGTGAAATTGATTGTGAGATTAAATGTAAAATCAAAAACTATAAAACTTCTAAAAGCAAAAGAAAAAAATCTTTGCAAAAGTTTGGAGTAGCCAAACTTTTCATAGATAAAACTAAAAAAGGCCAGAATCATAAAAGAAGAAAAAAAGATAACTTGGACAACATGAATATTAAAATCTTTTATTCTTCAAAGACCACCATGAGTAAAATAACAAGCAAAATACAGACTGGGAGAAATTATATGAAATACATACATCAGACAATGGGTTTGTATTAGAACATAAAAAGACCACTTACTACTTAATAAAAAAAAAAGCAAAAAGCTGATACAATGCCTAGGGCAAGAGAAACAAAGGAAAAATGAATAAATGGGACTACATCATACTAAAAAGCTTCTGCCCAGCAAAAGAAACAAACATCAAAATGGAAAGGGAACCCACTATATGGAAGAGCATAATCACCAATGATACATCAGATAAGGGGTTAATTTCCAAAATATATAGAGTGCTCATACAACTCAACAAAAGGAAGACAAAGAATCCAATTAAAAAATGGGCAGAGGACCTAAAGAGACCATCTCCAAACAGGACATACAAATAGCCAAGAGATATATGAAAAAATGCTCAACGTCATTAATCATCAGATAGATGCAAATTAAAACAACTATGAGGTATCACCTCACACCTGCCAGAATGGCTGCTATTAACAAATCATCAAACAAGTGCTGGTGAGGGTGTGGAATAAGGGGGACTCTAGTACACTGCTAGTGGGAATGCAGACTGGTGCAGCCACTATGGAAAACAATATGCTGTTTCCTCAAAAAATTAAAAATTGATCTGCCATTTAACCCAGTGATCCCACCTCTAGGAATATATCCTAAGAAATCTGAAACATCAATCAGAAAGAATATATGCACCCCTATGTTTATAGCAGCATTATTTACAATAGTTAAGATCTAGAAACAGCCCAAGTATCCACCAATAGATGAGTGGATAAAAAAGCTGTGGTACATATACACAATGGAACACTATGCAGGTGTAAAAAAGAGAGATCTCTTATCCTCTGTGATGACATGGAGGGACCTGGAGAGCATTATGCTAAGCGAAATAAGCCAATCAGAGAAAGACAAATATAACATAATCTTTCTTATTTGTGGAATATAATGAACAAAATAAGCTGATGAACAAAATAGACCCAGAGACATAGAAGTAGGGATCAGACTGACAAACCTCAGAGGGCAGGGGGGTGGGAAGAGATAAACCAAAGAATTTATATGCATATATGCATAACATAAGGACATAGACAAACAATACTGTGAAGGGAGGGGGGCAGGAGTTGGGAGGAAGGTGTCAATGGGGGGGAAAAAAGAGAAGTATCTGTAACAAAATTAATTTTTTTTAAAAGAAAGAAAAAAAAAAACACCAAAAAATTGGCCAAGAAAGGGTTTTGACTTCCAGAATGGCAAACTAAGGATCTCTGGAAATCTTTTCCTCCATAAAAGTGTTAAGTGGGTTAAATACATACTAAGGCAGGAGAGGGGGTGGTTATTATCACACCTAAGCAGTCCTGAGACCTGCCAAGACAAGATTATCAACAGTCAAAATGCAATGACAAGGGGGAGCTTGAAACCCCATATGCCAGCGGTTCTCAACCTGTGGGTCGCGACCCCTTTGGGGGTCGAACGACCCTTTCACAGGGGTCGCCTAAGACATAACAGTAGCAAAATTACAGTTATGAAGTAGCAACGAAAATAATTTTATGGTTGGGGGTTACCACAACATGAGGAACTGTGTTAAAGGGTCGCGGCATTAGAAAGGTTGAGAACCACTGCCATATGCTAATCCCAATACCAGGGGAAGGGAACCTTGAAGCTTGCAACAAGAAATATATAACCCTTAAAACCCCAATGGGTGGTGCGCTGAGACTAGCTGAGCTGCCCACTTGTGCTTTATGCCAAGTGTATCCTTAATAAATGTGCTTGCTTTGCTTCAACACTGTTTTCCGTCACTCACCTGAATTCTTTCTCCAGAGCATGACGAGTCGAGGAGGGGAGAGCCCCCTTCTGACTCTGGAAGCTCTTGGTAACGAAAGCAGCAAGAATATTGGCAAAAATTGTCAAAAATCAACATTTTCAGAGCTCTGAAATTAACCAAAGGCTTGTAACAGTCTGAGAAGGATTTATTTAAAAAGTAGTCCAAGAATTCTCTCTGTATTGGAGAAAACATGAAAAGACAGGGAAGACCCAGATAATAACTCAGAATAATTCTAAATATAGTTTACCTTTATTGGATGGCAAGGGACTAATATGTGCATGGTCCTAATTTAAGGTCTAGGGCCCTGAAAGACAGGTCCTTTAGAATAAATTAGGGTCAATATATCACCTACCCAGGAAAAAGTATACCCTTGAGCAATGTATTGTGCATTATAATTTACAATATTTTTTATATATTATATTACAATTGATTCTCATAACTCTGTGAATTATTATTGCTATTATCATTATCATTATTAACAACAGTGACAAAACAAGCACATTGAAGCTAAATGAATTGATGAAGTGACCAGGGTCACACACAAATGTATGTTAGAGAATTATTCAAACCTCTGACTCCTAGCTCGTCCTATGTGTAAAAACAGCCTGCAGAGCTTTGTTTCCTGCTAATGGTATTTTGGGCATCATTTAGTAAATGGGGCAGGGGTGAGGGATCATTTTGTGGGTATAAAGGGTCTTCCTTGGTGCCCTGAACTCAAAACAATTATTAAATGGCTTATTCATTTGTCGTTTGTTCATTCCTTTATTCACAACTGGCATCACAAGTCATATCTAAGTATGTTCTTTCTGGAGTCCAGGACATTCCAAGAACCAAACAGAAGAAAGGAGCCAAGTAGATAACTAAAAAGGAGCAGAAAAAAAATAAAAAGGAGGTACCACCAAAAGAGTGGAATCTCGAAAGCTGACAGAGTTTCAAAAGACAGAAGTGGAGAATGGTTTTAATGATTCTGAAAGTCAGATAAAATTATAATGAAACAGTGTTCATTGGATTTGGCAACATGGAAGTAATTCTTGATCTTAGAGAAAAGCTGATATAAAAGCTTTGGGGCAGAAACCAAACTTTAAGGGATTAAGGAGTATATGAATTATATTAGAGAGGACACTAAATGTGGCCTACTGTTCACAGTGATTAGACTGTTAACAGAAGAGGTTTATAATAGCGGATAGAGTGCTTCACGTTCAGAAATATGGAACCATGTCAGCTTTGGTGACTTCTTCATGTCGGTATGGAAAAAGATGTTAGATTTTATATCTATCTATGTATATCTACACATAGATATAGATAAATAAATGTTTCAATATAAAAATTGCTTTTACTGAAATTTAAAATATCTTCACTGTGTGTGTATGTATGTGTGTGTGTATATATATATATATATATATATATATATATATATATATATTCTAGGCAACAAAGAGTTAGTTTCTATACCTTTATATTATAAAGGATTTTGTAATTAAAGAGCAAACTTTTCTAGATATAGTTTTATTAAACAGCATCGTTTTCTCCTTTTTCTTCAATTTCAAATGTCAGTTGATTTTAAATATTTCTAAAGAGAGAGAAGATTTTTTTCCCCCTACACACCTTTATTTTTCTGCCATCCACAATCTGCCAACAGGGGCACAACACAATATGAGTCTGTGTAGCATTTCATGAGATGAATTCCAAAGCAGCATAAAATAAAATTATCAGTGAGTAATGAAATCCCAGGAGAGAAATATAAATCTGTAGTTGCTATTCGGAGACCTAAAAATCAAATCATCACAATTTAAGTGACACAAATCAACCTTAATGAGTCATTTAGCATCCTCTCAAGGTTTCAGCAAATACATTTTTCAAGCACGGAACTTCAGCATCTGTATATCAGTTTTTTTTCCCAGCCTAAAGTACTGGAAAAATCTAATACCTGTTCTTTTTCTGCCTAAAATATTGGAAGATTTTAACATAAGTCAATAGTACAACCTCATTGTCTGTACATCCTCCACACTGGTTCATTGGTTGTTGAGGAGCTGATAACATCTTTGGGAGGTAAACTGTCCAAGGACAGAAGGGGCTCCTTTACAATGTCTAGCACATACAAATCCCTGGAAGGTACACAGTAAATAGATTAACACAAAAACTTCTTTTTATGCTATTCTTTATTTTGTACGTGCACTACCTTACTTAAACCATTGTGTGATTTTTGAGATTATTTTATAGTCCGAACATTTCATTTATTCAGAACATTCTTAACGAATAAATTTCATTTATTCATAACGTTCAATTAAATCTACATGCAGTTAAATCTAACTATGAGTAAATAATCTAAATGATATACTCATAATGTGCAACTAAATTATTAGCTAAATCTGCTTTAAAAATAATTCTAATTTCTTTTACTTACAGATATTAGATCTTTTGGTGGAAAATGCATGATTATGTTGGAAGAGGGAACTCCTATGGAGTTACTAGTAACAACCGGGTTTAGTAACCAGCGGGAAGTGAGCAGAAGGTGCACTTTGATTTTCCCAGGAAAAGAACCAGGAAATGAGAAAACACAATCGATGAAACAAGAAGTTGAGGGGGAACAAGAATTTAGGGGGAAAGGATTAGCCTTTGCAAAGACAGGTGTCTGTTTCTCCTAGAGAAGGGGAAAGGGGAGAAGACAGATTCACATATTCTTAGTTTTGAGAAGGAAAGGAGAGAGTTGAGGCAGTCTACCGTAAATAACCTTGAACTTCGTAAAAATTTTGATAGGTCACTAGCAAGGAGTAAAAGCCATAATGATGGAGTTGAGGGGTTTGAAAAAGGAAAGTTTAGAAAAGCTGCTATGGGTAACCCAACAGATGGACACCTGGAGAAAAATTTTTCAGCAGTAGAAGAGGTCCAGCACAAGGGTTCATAGCATCATTTTCCCCCTCGACAGTACCTTGACTGTTATGCTAATATGCAAAAATTATTTTTATTGGAACATAAAACTAATACATTTTCAAGCTAAAAATTGAGATTTAAAAGTTTTTTTGCCCTTTTCATGATCTTATGTGGTGTTCTCAGCCTTCCAAAGATAAGTATTTACTTTCTTCTACCATTAAAAGTATAAAATTGAAAACTTGAAAAGTACTGTTTGAGGGCAATAACTATGTGTAGCAAATGCATCTAGGATTTAAAGATTAAAAAATGCCACCATTAGGAAAAAAATTTTAGGAGTCACAATTTCATAACATATGTTGGCCATGGTTTCTTTATCTTTGCTTCTTGGCAGTTAAAATAATCGATGAATTGGAAGGACTTCAGCTTGCATTACAGGGAAGGGAGTGCCCAGTCCAGATCATTGTAATACTGAACTTGCCATCACTACTCTGTACTGAGAATACAAATGCAGAAAGAGAAGTTGAGATGTAATTGCTGACAAATATGCTGTGTGTATTGAAAACCAGAAAATTTGCAGCTGTCTCCCAGACTCCATTGTGCAAACTGACAATGAGCCACCAAAGGGACATGAGGTAAATGTAGGGTTGATGCTGCAAGCCATTCTGATGAACTATCTGGGGGACAATTTAATGTGAAATATCAGCTGGTAAAAAAGACCAGCTGCCTATTTAGAAGGATGACTCAAGCTAAAAACTCTAGCTCCTATTTTATAATGAAAGAGTGCCAATATATAAACCTTCATTTAGGGGGAAATAGTGCTGGGTTTGAATGTGGAATCGGTATGCTCACACACTTCCAAAGATCTAGAGGAACAGTTTTTCTTAGTCTAGTCATAAGTCAAAACTTCTTTGGAAACCTAGTATGGAGAAACTTTCTTAGGTAACTTATCTATATGCCTAAGTCTTTCTGTATTCCATGGGATCTCAGAAACAGAAATACGATTTTCTTATGTGGAAAAGTGACCAATCCTATTTCAGCCTCGCACACATCTCCATTTTAGAGTTATCAGGTGGATCCAGTTCCTAGGGTTCTGAGGTTCTGCAGTGCAGATGAACTTCCTCTGGGTAACATACACTACCACCTTAGCTTTGAGGTTTCTGTGTTGTGCAAAGTTGATCACCATGTGTTCATCTACCTTCCAGCTTCGAGAATTTTTTTTTATTAATTTTTTTTCCTTTGCTGATTTTAGAGAGAGAGGAAGAGAGAAGGAGAGAGAGATAGAAACATCGATGAGAGAGAACATCGATTGGCCACCTCCTGCATGCCCCCCACTGGGGATCAGTCCCACAACCTGGACATGTGTCCTGACAAGGAATTGAACCAATGACCTCTTGGTACATGGGTCAATGCTCAACCACTGAGCCACACCGGCCAGATAGCTTCCAGAATTTTATTGCTGTCATCTCCTCTTGTGTTCTCTACGTTCTGGCAGGGAAATCTGCCTCACCATTCATTCCCTGAAGCAGAGTTTGCTGTTCTCACATGACACAGTTACCCTTTGCAGCAAAGGTTAACATCCCTGTTATACCAAAAGTATATTGCAACCTATAAAGGGATCCTTTAGCCACAATTGTCATGGGAACAATTCAGTCTATTCTTTCATCCTCTTCAGTTAAGGCATGTTTTATATGTCTCCTTCGTTTATCCAGTCCAAGAATATGAATAAAATGTTTATAAAAATAGATCACCACCCCATAATAAGACGAACCCTGTGAACATTCCTAGAAATGAAAACATCATGATGTTTATGGCCTACACTACCATCTCATTATGTGATGCTCGTAATGACATCTGCCTACAGATGAACTTCTATGGTTATAAAATAGAGTGTGTAGTTGAAAGGCTTTTGCCCAGGTGTTTTATCACTTGTAAGTAAAAGTGTAAGCATCTATGTCTTTAAATGTCTTAGAAAAGAAGGCAAGAAGAGTTTAGCAGTGGTTCTCAACCTTCCTAATGCCGCGACCCTTTAATACAGTTCCTCATGTTGTGGTGACCCCCAACCATAAAATTATTTTTGTTGCTACTTCATAACTGTAATTTTGCTACTGTTATGTCTTAGATGACCCCTGTGAGGTTGAGAACTGCTGGTTTAGAGGAATCTCAGAGAAATGAAAACATATATTCATATAAACACATGTACATTAATGTTCACAGAAGCATTATTCATAATAGCTCAAAAGTAAAAATTATTCAAAAGTCCATCAACTGGTTCATGAATAAATAAAATATATGTATTTATACAATGAAGTCTATGCAAGAATAAAGAAAGAGGTACTGATACATGTCATAACATAGATGAACCCCCAAAACAGTATGGTAAGTGAAAAAAGCCAGATGCAATACTCCATATATTGTGTAATTCTATTTATATAAAATGTCTAGAAAGGCCAAATTTATAAAGACACGATAGATTAGTGGTTGCTGAGGGCTGGGGGTAGGAACAGCGTTTAACTGTGGAATTTTGGGGGTGATGATTGTATAACTATAAATGTACTGAAATTATTAAACTAAACACTGGGTGAATTTTATATGGTATGTTAACTATACATCAATAAATTGTATATCTATATGGGGTGTCCCAAAAATGTATACACAACTTTGAATAATTATAAAACCAGTGTTCATTAAAATACATTTCATTTTCAAAATGTAGTAGAATCTGCAGACACCCTGTATACATTTTCTTGGGGGGGAAATATATATATATATATATATATATATATGATATATATATATATATATATATATATATATATATATATATATCAAGTGTACTATGTCAGTTAAATTATTTTGTTATTGTTGAACATTAAGACCTAATGTTCCAGATAAAATATGCTTGAGAAAGTTTGAAAATTTGTTTTAAGGATAAAAAAATATTGGTGCATGAGAAATATTTCATGCTGCAAATGTGAATAATTCAGAATAGAAGGAAGAAAAAAATCCCCTGAAATGGATATGGGTCAAAATTTAAACGGAGACTTCAGTGTAGGTACTATCCTTTGGAAAGCTAAAAAGATATTTTGAAACCTTCCCAAATGGACAAATGCCCTAACTCCTTGATCCAAAAACAGAACCTTTACTTAATTCTCACTATGCATCAGGTAGTGTTAATTAGTTTCCAACATTTGTTGCTTATTATTCACAATTCAATGACAAATTAAAAATCTCCACTTTACAAATGAGAAAACTGGAACTTAGAGAGGTTCAGCCATCTCCCCAATAGCTAGTCATGGCAAGCAGAGCCTCAGATCAAACCCAGCATAATTCCAGACCTGAACCCCAAGCTGCTCAACATTGCAATGTGCTTCCTCAATCATCATGACCTATTCTAGAGTTCCAGTGCCTAGAACAGCAAAAGGCACTTAAAAAGTAACCAATAAATATTACAAGTGAATTTCAGTCTTCATACTTATGGAGGTAACTATATTGTGTTCTTAATAATCTTATAATAAGCTGAAATTATTAACCATAATTTTTTTCTTGATATAGTTTTCAATTATTAACATCAATTAAAATATTGTATAATATGCATCCTCCAGAAGTCATTCTGTTATGTTTTTGTTTCTATCTAAAGTTAAGTTCTAGATTTTAGATCCTGATTAACTCCTACTTTCTTAGGAGGTTAGCCTTTCTGATTTAGGAATACATAATGATGTCATCTTTCCCAATCTCCAATTCTACATTTCTAGTATTCTATTGCACATTTCCCCCTGAGTGTTCAGACAGATGATCAAATCTTTTCCCACAAAACATTTTCTTCTTTCTCATTTTCTTATTTTCTATTAATGACAACAGATTCTTGTCATTCAGACTTTAAAAGTTTATAGCCATGTCCAGTATATATCCAATTTCTATTATTTCTGCTACCACACTATCTCTCAAACCATCTATATCTGATTCCTGTATGTAATTCTCTCATCCTATACATAACATCTCATCTCACTGAGCTCCTTTTACCACGATATTGGTCCCTAGTTGTCAACTTTGTTTTTCATCCTATAGAGAATTTCCCTAGGGGAAAGTTCTTAATATCTTGTCAATTCCAACTGGGTTACTTCTTAACATTGCTGGTAATAACTCAAAACAAAACCAGAGTGGAATATGGAACCAACAACACAGATGTAACCATAAAACAAAATGTCAAATGTTAAGGGACTTAGGTAGAGTGTGCTATGTGTCTGACCCAGTTTATTGTTGTTTGTTTGTTTGAATTTTTTGGTGGTGTTATTGGGAGAGAGAAGAAAACTTCAATTAAAGCTGCTAAAATGTAAGCTAGTTCTGGCCTAGCCAGTGTGGCTTAGTGGGTTGAGCATCGTACCATGGACTGAGAGGTCCTGGTTCAACTCCTGGTCAGGGCACATGCCCAGGTTGTGGGCTTGATCCCCAGTAGGGGATCTCTCATATCGATGTTTCTATCTCACTCTCTCTAAAAAAGAAAAAAAAATCAAGAAAAACATATTTTTTTAAATGTAAGCTAGTTCTGTATAATAGAATAATATGGCCAAACAGGAATAAATGTTGGGAAACGATCCACTTGGAAATGCCTACTTGGGGCATATTGTAGAGGATGTCAAATGGCATAGAAAATTTAGATTTATTCTCTATAACATGTGTAGTAAATGAGAAGTTATTAACTAAAACACTTAATAGTAATTATTGTGTATTTTTACACACTGAATGTCACTTGGGTCTATGGTTAATCTTCTAGTATTTTTATTCTAAGCTTCTGCCTCTGTTAATTTCTAGTTGGTTACTCAGAATTCTTTCCCCTTCTCCCAAATATCAGTTACCAAGTGTTCTTTATTTCTCAGGCCTGGCAGCTCTTTTCCTATTAAATTGAAGAATCAGAGAACTGACCACAGGAATTATAATGGCCACCTTAGAGAACTGTGTCAAGATGAATGAAATAATAGACTATGAAATGTTTTGAACTTTCACAAGAAAGGTATTACAATAAATGCAAAGTAGTACTCATCGCACTAAAGTGGTATGATTCTACACTGTGTCAGAAATAAAAATGTGGTATAAAATTTTTCCATGAAATTCAGCTGATGGCTCCTAAAAGAATGAGTATTGAGTTCTTTTTTTTTTATGACTGGGCTGCAGTGATGCTGAGAATTTTCACTTGGTCATAATAGGGACATTGTAAGTATATGTGATTAGATGGGGTATTGCATATTCAAAAACCATTTGTCCATATCTAAGGTTGGTTATTCAATGACTTATGATGCTCATGTCTATAATCCAGGGCAAGGTCAAAGAATGAGAGTATGTAAATAAAGATATAAAAGATGGCCACTTCTCCTATCAATCAACCTTGGCCATATAAAATTCACCCCTTGAACACTGGAAAGTTTCACATTTTTTCTTTTGGCATAGAAACATTTGTAGAGAATTTTCAAAGGAATAATGGTTCACTTCTTTCTCTCAAAACACTTGAGGCCAGCACTTTATCCCTTTTTCTAGGCCTTGTAATGCCTAAAATGAATAAATATTCACTTATGAGGTGGTGGTTTCCTCCATTTATTTAGGAAAAAAGTTCTCTACAAAAATTACCAAAATGTTTATTTTCAAAGGGGCGATTTATTATTGAAAGATTTGGTAAAAATCTAATTAATGCAAGGATGGTACATAATTGCAAATGAGCACATTACATGAATAATACAATACACCTTAAATGACTGGTTTCAAATGACCACTTGAGAACTCCAAAAGCAACAAGAGAATCCTGAACCATTCTGAGAACTGCTTGCTTTGAAGTACAAATATCCAATGCATTGTACAGTTTTTAAGGACTTAATTGTATTATTAAAGTAATCCCTTAATAAGAAATAAATTCTATAATAGCAGAACACATCTGTGTTTGCTACAAAAAATCAGTAAGACAATTTAATAATCTTTATAAAATATGTATCTACTTGAGTGAATTGACTAAGTACTCAATGGAAATTGCTTTAGCTCTCCACAACAATTTCCCACATGGTATATTCTCTGACAGATTTCAAATATACTTCTCTAAGGTGTCCACAGCAATCTAGATGTATTAAATGAAGACTCTGTTATATAAATTGAAACATGCAGATGAAGACTTCATGAAAGTCACAAGTAAGGAAAAATGAAATACTGAAGTGCCTTAATTATATGTCTCCTTTAATCATAGTTTATTATTTTTGTTGGAAAATAATTCTTGAAAGAATTTGAGGGCCAAACTGAAATGTAAAAGTGCATGGCAAAGAAAAAAGCAGAACAATAGCAAAGTCAAAAGAATTATTTGCTGGGCAAGACAGTCCTTTCTGCAAAATACAGGGCATACCTGGCCTCTGCTCACTATACGTCAGAAGCATTTTAATGTAGGTTGGGTTCCCCAGGAAGCCAATCTTTTTATTGTTAACACAAGATTATTTTTATTTTTTTATTGTTGAAAGTATTACAGATGTCCCCCTATTTTCCCCATTGACCCCCTCCTGCCTGCTCCCACCCCTCTTCTGCTTTCCCCAACCTAACGTCTGTGTCCATTGGTTGTGCATATATGCATATAAGTTCTTTGGTTTTTCTCTTCCCACCCCTCAGCCAACCTTAAAAGATTAGCATGCAAGACTTCATTACAGAATGCTCTTAGGTTCAATAGCAGAGAAGGGAAGGGAAGAAAGCAAGATTGGGCTGAGGGGGAAGTTGGTCTGTGATGTATTCTCAAAAAAGTCCCCAGTTAACCACCTAGGGTACTTTGAAGCTAAAGGCCTTCCTTGTCGAGAGAGTGCTGGAACTTAATCCACCAACATCAATCAGTTATTAGAACTTGGTGTCCTGGGAAAAGGGTGTATCCTTGGACGAGATGGCTCTTGTGAGCAGAAAGAACGCTGAAGGAAGCTGACAGATGAGGACTATCACTGTCAGTACAGCCAGGACCTCGTAATAAATCCTTCATGCCTGAAGGGAGATCTAGTAGCACCTAACAGTGTCCACTACACAGTCCTGAAAAGCGGTGACAGTAAAACTGAAAATCACTGTTTTAATTTAGCTAGAATGTAATTTGTTATATTTTGCCCTTAAACAGAGGGGCACTAATAAGATTTTCAAAGATATGTTTAAAATGATGTTTTAATTCCTTACATTGTCACCACTTTCCATACACACAAACACAAATCCCTTAATGTTGTAACTAGAATTACATTAAATCTAGAAATCAATTGACTTCTTAACAAAATCACCCTCACATCCAGGAAAATGATAGAGTTCTCTACTTAATTCTGACTAAATGAAGAAGACAGTTTAAAAAACCGTAGCAGCTAAGAATAAAGGGGAAACTTCTATAATTTCATAAAGATATCTATTTTAAAAACTCTACAATCAATATATTAATTATAAATTATTAAAAGAATTCTTTCCAAGATGGGGAATGAAATGAGAATCTCTGCTCTCATTACTTCTATTCAATATAGTAATGAAAATGCCATTCAGTGTAATAAAGCAAGAAAAAGTAAAAGAAATAGTTGATCTTCAATATTTGAAGATTACACATATTTGCAAATTCACCTACTTGCTAAAATTCGTCATCCAAAGTCAATACTGGTGGTGCTTTTGTGGGTATTGGCATCTATGTGCAGAACAGTGAAAACTTGGACTCACCTGATGTTCACATTCCCAGCTGAGGATGGACAAGACATTGCTCTGCTTTCTTATTTCAGGTCTTATCTTGTAAACAAGTATCCTTTCCATGGGCTATTTAGTGCCATGTTTTCACATTTTTGTGGGGTTTTTTTTCGGTGGTGACTTTACTGTTTAAAATGGCTCCCAAGCATAGGAAGTGCTGTCTATTGTTCCTAAGCCAGAAGGCTGTGGCATACCTTCTGAAGAAATATGTGTATTGGATACGTTTTAATCAAGAATGAGTTATGATGGACAAGAGTTCAATGTTAATGTATCAACTATATATTAAATAAGGCATCTCTAAATAGAAGCACACATAAAACAAGGTTTTGTATTAATCACTTGATGAACATGTTGTGACCAGAAGCTTGCAGGAACTTAACCTTGTACTTCTCCTAGGAACAATTGTTCAGTATTTGCTAATTCAGTGCTCATGGTGACTTTATAGAATATAACTACATGAATAGTAACAGTTAAGTGTATAGAATTGGAAAGGAAGAAATACAACTTGCTTATTTGCAAATGACATATTACCATAGAAAATATTAGCTGCATTTCTACATATGAGTAAGAAAAAATAGGAATATAAAATTTGTAAATGACATCATTCATACCAGCATCAAAAAACTTAAAATTGTTGGAATAAGTCTAACAAAAGGCATGTTAGATCTCCACAAAAAATAAATAAAGCATTGATAATAGAAAATTAAAATATTAATAAAATGAAAAGATGCACTATGTTCATAGATGGGGAACTAAATAGTGCTACTATATCAATTCTCTGCAAATTGCTCTATAGAATCAATGAAAGGTTAATCAAAATTCCTAGCAGGAATTTATTTAAAATGTCAATATGATATTTGAAAATATATATATGCAAAAGTCCAGAAAATTTGAGGAAACTATTTGAGGAAAAAAATAAGGTTGGAAAAACTTACACTATCATAAATAACATTTATAATAAATTGACAATGTTAAAACAAAATAGTATTGGTGCAAAGCTACACAAATAGACTAATGGGACAAAATAGTCTAGAAATAGACTTGCACATATATGAACAATTCATTTTTGTCAACAGTGGTATTGCAAAGCAATATGGAAAGAACAGTCTTTTTAAAAAATAGTGCTGTTTTTAATGTAAATTTGGAGAAAAAAGAACCTTGACCCTTAGATCAAACTTTTCATAAAAAATCAATTTCATATGTAACATTGAAAATAATATACCCAACTAAAAATGAATCATGTTCTTCTCAAAGAGAGACACCAAAAGTCATATCTAGTTCCTGAATTCTGTTATAATTTTAAGAGCTCTGGGGGCTGTGAATTCCTCTTAGAAAGTTGCAGATGGCTTTTCATGGTCTAGCAAATGATCAACAGTCCAGCTAAATGATGAGTCTGATCATCCCAACATGCTCCCAATACCACAGTAAAGGATAAATAATATTTCCATTGTAAGAGCTGCCATTTGAAGAACAAAGTTGGGGAAGGGCCACAGAGAGGCATTTGGTCCATAATGCATATCCTAGTAGGAAGAAGAGACACAAAACCTTGTTCTGTAGTAGAATGAAGTCTTACAAGGACAATCAGATTGACTAAAGTTCTCCTTGTTCTAAGGACCTTCTAGTCACACTTGAAGGAAGCACAGGGAAAGATTCTCTTTTCCGGGCTGCATCATTCTAAACCTCCTTTCCTGTTGGTATATTTTGAAAGGATCATGATTGTCTTTGCTTATGAGCACTCATGGTTCTCTTTTCAGACATTGGCATTGCAATATACTCCTTTAAAATTTCATCTCTCTGCTGATCTTTTTTTATTTTATTTTTTTAAATCCTCACCCGAGGATACTTTTCCATTTATCTTCAGATAGAGTGAGGGGAAGAGAAAGAGAGGGAAACATCAATGCAAGAAAGACACATCAATTGGTTGCCTCCTGCATGACCCTGACCAGGGTCAGGGATGAACCGCAACCAAGATATGTGCCCTTGGCCAGAACCCAACCTGTGACTCTTTGGTCCATGGGCAGGTGTGCTAACCACTGAGCAAAACTCTCCAGGGCAACTTTGCTGATCTTTTAGTTATCCCACAAGTATTTACTAAATATGCAAATTTTCCAGGCATTATTTTAGATAATTGGGATACATCAGAGTGTGAAAAAGACATAAATCCTTACCCTTAAGGAGATCATGTTCTAGTGGGAGCAGGCTGACAATTAACAAAGAATTAGCTCAGCCAGTGTGACTCAGTGGATTGAACGTCGTCCCATGGACTCAGAGGTTCCAGTTCAATTCCCAGACAGGGCACATGCCCAGGTTGTGGGCTCAATCCCCAGTGGAGGTGGCCGATGGATGTTTCTCTCTCACATGGATGTTTCTATCACATAGATATTTCTATTTCTCTCTCCCTTCCTCTTTAAAAAAATCAATAAAAATTTTTTTTAATTAAAAAAAAAAACACAACAAAGAATTAAATAATAAGTAAAATATGTACTTCAGAAGGTGAGAAGTGCTGGTAAGAAAGAAAAAAGTTGAGCCTGGCTGGTGTAGCTCAGTGGTTGAGCGTCAAAACATGCACCAAGAAGGTCACTGGTTCAATTCCCAGTCAGGGCTCATGCCCAGGTTGTGGGCCCAATCTCCAGTGGGGGGCATGCAGGAGGAGGCCAATCAATGTTCTCTCTCATCGATGTTTCTATCTCTCTCTCCCTCTCCCTTCCTCCTTCTCTAAAATCAATAAAGAAAAAATAATTAAAAACCAAAAAATGTTGAGCATAGTCTACCATGGAAAGGAGGATCAGTAGTGGAGGACAGAGAAATGGTGGGAGGAGAGATGGCAAATTTTTAGTATTCAAATGTGTGGCCCTCTGCCCTGGACAGTTTGGCTCAGTAGTTAGAACCTTGGCCTGCAGATCAATGAGTCTCGCGCTCGATTCTGGTCAAGGTCACGTACCTCAGTTGCAGTTGGTCCCTGGCCCTGATTGGGGTAGTGTGGGAGGCAACCAGTCAATGTGTCCCTCTCACACTGATGTTTCTCTCTCTCTCTCCTTCTCTTTCCCTCCCCCCTACTCTATCTGAAGATAAATAGAAAAATATCCTCAGGTAAGGATTAAAAAAAAAATTAACAAATGTGTGGTCCTCTCTTACCTCCAGGTCAGCTTTGCAGAAGTGGAGCTGGAAGGAAGTTTTGTTTCTGGATTTATATTTATTTCCAGTGATTCTAGGTCCTGTGTTTGATTACTATTGATGAGATTGCTTAAGAACCAAAGCCAGAAATCTCATCAAGTTCTGATCCATAAACTCAAACCTTAAGCTTTTCTTTTTCTCCTAACTTGCTCTAGTCCCCATTCTTCACACCTCAGCTTCTATTTTTCTACCCAACCTCTGCCTCAGGGCAAGGTGAAACCCAAAGTCTAGAGAGTGGAGGATTAGTTAATCTGACCCAGATACCAGCCTGACTCTCAGCGATAGAGAGAACTAACACCTTTGAGCAGAGAGTACATAGGTGATGTTTGAGAGGGGCATTCAATCAGCTCTTTTTCTAATGCATGACAAGGATGTCTAACTTCTGACTAAAGAGGTTCTTCTTACTCTGACTACACTTACACTTAGCTAAGTTTACCATTTAAAGTTTATCCTTTGTAACACCCACTGTCATCAAGTATACATTTCTGTTAGAACACTTGTCATTTTAAGTAACAGGGAAGAAAAAAGGACTCAAAAATGGCTCAAAAGTATTTGTTGGCTCACATGACTGGAAAGTCAAGAGTAGCTCTGGCTTGAATTTTGGAATTCAAATAATACCATTAGCTCTGCCTTGTCTCTGTCTCCCTCTGAACTCTTGGTCTCATTAAGTGAAATAGTCATATAAAGATTTTAGTACATTATTTGTCACATAAGAAGAGCTCAAAAAGGTTTACTACTAAGTATTACTAAGATTAACCACAAGAATTGCTCTTGGGAAGATGAAAGTAATTGCAAAAAGACGATAAATATTTTAAATATAAACTGTGTTTATAATTCATGACTTCTGATGAGTCATCTCATTAAATTACACAAGTTATTTTAATGTCATTTATTTATAATTTTAGATGTAAGAATGAGAAACTCAGGGAAATACTGAGCTAGTCAGGAGACTAATTGTTGAGTAATATATCACACTTATAAAGTGCATCACTTAAAATATTCCTATCCATGTTTTAAGTATAACAATATTTAATAAGTAAACAAAAACTTTATAAATACTATGTGCCAGGCAATCTACTTTATTTTACAAAAGGTCTGGATTAAGAATCCAACTTCTGTTAAATGGTGAGAGCACTATTGCACATTTTGCTAACAATGAAATATTACGCAATTAGCATAAAGGACTATTAGAGTGGATTGAAGGGTGAGCTGTATAATGAGAAGCTAATTACAGGGAGAGATCCTGGCTGAAGATATTTGTAGAATATTTCTTTTCTGACAATATGCAGAGTAGTTATGTGACATTTACATGAATCAGCTGATTTATGAGTTGAAATGGTGCAGCAAAAAAATATATTATCCTAAATCAAAAGAAAGTATTCTCTGTGCCCATTATTCCACACTTAAATGTCAGGTTCTTTCATAATCAACCAAAATGCAAATGTTGCTTTTACCTGCTTTGTGTACAAATAGAGCTGAGAGAGATTGATAGAAAATTATTTTCTACCTGAAAGTATAGATCATTTGTGGACTTTTAATGAACAGTTTTCTGGGTCTTAAAGTTTGTAATAAGTAATTTCTTGCCCATGAGGCAAAAAGGTAGACTAACAACTGAGTAAAACAGCTTATATTTTCTTCTGTGTATTTAATAACTCAGTTTCTTTCCAGTACATCTAAAATATCTCAAAAGTTCTGACAACAACAATACCGTCCAGCCCTTCCTGACTCTTCCTTGTCCAGTCTCCAAGAAGCTAATGTAGTCTCTAGAATCATCTGGAGTCAATGCAGGAGAGTTAGACTGAATAAATAGATACTGAGTATCAATGAAGTGGACTCTGAAATGTTTATATGACTTCCAATAAGTCTGGTCCTAGTCAAGTAGATTTAAAAGTTGACCATGATATGTAGGATTATTCATGATTATTGTATATTCCAAACCAAAAATCAAGTCCTGTAGTCTAGCACACAGTTTGACAATGAGATAGAAGACATTAAATATTCTGCCCAGACTATTTTATTTGAATGATCTTAAATAAAATCTAAATTTTATTGTAATAACTGTAAGAGAAATATACTTTTGTGGAGTACTTTGCCGTTTGCAAATTGCTTTCACATATATTATCAGTGTTCTCACTACCTTGTTGACTTCTGAAGAGCAGAGATTTTAAATCATTCATGTTGTCACCTTCACATCTCACAAGTTTCATGGGTGCCTTCTTGTAAGTTCCTAGGGTAGCAATTGTAGCTGGGAAGCTCCTTTCTCATAAGTGTGGGTCCCAACTCTACAAAGCTCTCTTATTAACCTCTAAATGTAATAATCCAAGTCCATTTTCTTTCACCTCATCTATAAGGGTGAACTTCCTGTAGTTCTACCCTCTGTGAATCAATAGTTGTGACTATTTGAATTTTCAGTTCTCTAGTACTTGATTAGCAGTTCTTCATATTAAATCTTATTGAATTAACTGGTATGGTTTCTCTTTCTTGACTGTATCCTGACCAATAAGAGAGAAGGTTGAAATAATGTCAGGAAGACTGAAATAGGAAGAAAGTCAATGGGAAAGAACAAAGTAAAGCCCAAAGTTTTCAAGTATTCTAGGTAGTATATCCTTGGAACTGGAAAACATACCCAGGATTTAGTTACTAGAAATGGGACACAAGGTAAGAAAGGAAGACATAAGACCAGGAGCAGATTTTCTTTAGTAAGTTTTTAGTTCTGGGTCATTATCAGAGTCACCTAAGGAATTTTATAATAATATATACTCCTAAGCCCCACACTGGGCCTGCAAAATCAGAATCTCTGGGCATAGAGCCCAGAGATATAAATTTATTAAAAGCTCTTCTAGGTAATTCTGATATTATTCAAGTTTAAGAAGCACTAAACAAGGACTCCTTATATTTCTCTTCTTTGACCATAGTCACAACTCCCACCAAAGGTCATGACTGAGCCTATCATTGAAATCCAGGGGAAGATGCTGAGAATACAAGTAGCCTGTGGGCAAGCTGGCTGACATAATGACTTCACAACAGAGCAAATTTCACCTTGAAAGTTCTGTGAACCTTGCAGCCAATAAGAGGTTTCCAGTACAGAGAGTCCTCAAGGTATTTTGTTATTATTTTGCTTTGTAACAGTATTTAAAATAGTTTTCTGGCATACTGATACTTAAAACATAAAAAACTCTCTTCGATCCATTCTCTTGCACCATCTCAGCAAATAAATATAATTTTCATTATCACTGAGATTTTTTTTTTTTATGGAGTGACTATTGACAACAGCGGTATTAAATAGGATGTTAATTAAACCAAACAGCATTGGCAGCATTAGAATATTTGCTTGATTCACGGCTTCATGTCACATTATGCTATCTTTTAAACAAATTTTTCCTTTAATTTTAGTTGGAATTTTATGTCTATCTGTAACACAAATGGCATCGCTAGATTACACTGAAGCAAACTATGATCTAGAAATATATTAACCAAGCTAAACTTTATAGCAAATGAAACCTCTCTTTGTAAAGAAAAAGCAGGAGAATCACAAGACAATCTGTTTCAAAAATCAGTTAATTGATGCTAAATACTGTCCAATTCCATGGGGTGCTACCCAGCTGAAATTGAGCCAGGCCACCTGATTCCTTCTTCCACTGGTGGAGACCACGCCGTACGCACCAGCTGCCATGGATGTGGTTCAGAAAGCTGTCCCCGAAAAGAACTCCGGCCATCTGTGCTTGCAGTTCTATTATTAAAATGTTCTCCAAATCATAGACCTTCATCCAGTAACCTCACATCAAGCCCTTCTCCAATATGAGATTTGGAGAACATCACTCATCGGCATTTCTTGTTTCATTAGGGGGTTACCATGATTTGAAGGGAAGAGGGGCCAGGGTATGGTTGGAATCGACAAGATTGTGAACATATTTTCATCTCTCTAGGGTCAAGCACTATGTCTGACAAAAACAAAAAACATAAAAACTGCATGTTGAATTGTATTGGAGAACCTTGTGAAGTGCCAAGCACGGTGCAAGAAGTTTTCCAAGATTATCTCACAATGGAAATAATGTCTGTTATCCTAAAGAAAGGTGAAATGTAAAGAAATGTAAAACTTAGACTCACAGGTTTAGTCACTTACACACCGAGTGGCAGGTTCAAGGTTTAGACACAGAACTAGAGACTCCACAGCTCTATTTGGCACTTTTCATCATTTCACACTTTTTTCCATCTTTCTGATTGTGCTTTAGAACTTCGGCGTTAATTATGATTTGTTTTTCTCGAGCAAATCTTTGACACAGATTTTATGGCTCTTGAGGAAAAGGTAAAATGGCTAACACAGTGAGGCTGATGTAGCAGTAAAATTATTTATAAATTTTATGTTTAGAAGACAGGGATTTTCAAAACATGTAGAAATAACAACAGAGGATTTAGACACAAAATAGCATCAAGCCAGGCTGAAAATACACGTTTGATAAATTTAACAGAAATGAGAAAATATCCTAAAAAAGTGAAAAGAATATTTATATTTAGTTCTTTTTTTAAAAAAGAAAAGATAAAACTTTTACTAAAGCCATCACTTATCCTTTAAGATCATGCAATTAGTGGATGCCGCAAACATTGTCAAGACAGCTAAAGGTATTGATGTGAAAGATGGATGTAGCATTCCCACATTTCATGCACTGGAGAGGAAAGAAATGTAAGAAAGCCAAGGCTGACCCTGACCACATGCCCCTCATGGTATTTGTCTACTGTGGCTCCACACCTAAGAATAGCATCAAATAAAAGAAACATGATGAATGAAGATGACAAAGATAATTTGAAATGCAGTCTCAGTCCAAGCATATGGCATATGACATAGATATATAGTATTAAAATAAAATAAAATGGAGACCAGACTTGAAAGTCTCCCAAGCAGATAAAGCTATTTAAAGCATGTAAGAAAAACTAAATCTAGCTTATTTCATGAATATAAAAGAAAATTAACTTAGGTAATTTCTTGTAAATACCTCTGGTAATCATAAATAAGTATCCATGTTCATGATCAATTTCTCAGTCAATAAAATATTCATATCAAGTAAAGCTCTCTGGATTTTTTAGAAGATATATATACTAACATAATAATATATATAATACATCATGTATTATATATTCTATATATTATATTTATAACATATGATAACTGCCAAGAACAGAAGTGAGAGAGGAAGTTATGTAAATATGTTTTTAAAATCGGATATAGAAATTGGAATACAGGTCAAGTAAATGAGAAAAATGGTAATACAGTTTGTTCAGTCATTTATTCATGTGCCAGACAGTGTGAAATGTTAGAGGTTAAATGATTTTCAGTATCTATTCAATGTATCCAGATATGGTCACAGTTTAGTGAAGAAGATTAAAATGTATTTAATATTTTTTACGTTGGAGGAAGAATTAGAAAAAACTTCTAAGAGTATGTAAATAAATATGTAAAAATTGAAAATTAGTCTAATGAGACTCATTGAAGTACATTTTAAAAAGTTAAAAAAGAAAAAGGGAGAAATTTAAAAAGATTATTTTAAACCATAGAATAAGGGTGATCAAGCTGTTCCTGGGGCCAAATTTCTATTTAGTAGCTATGTATTATTACCACAACACAGTGTTAAATTGCGCGTATAAAAAAATTAGTTTCCAAAATCTATTGTACATTTTGCCACTTGAAATGAAGACTCATATGATATATTGTACTCTCATTCAAAAAACTACTCCAAGATTGCCTTTCCATAATTATTATTTTAGTCCCATTATTATTATGGGTACCCTTTTCTAGATGTCATCTGCCCATTAGCAGGCAAAGATGGGGATTGCTTGACCTTTCATGAGAAATAACTTATTTCATTTGAATCATATTAAAGTTAGTTCAACAGTTGGCTTCAGGCAGATGAAGATGCTTTTTCTGAAGAAAATTTGAGAAAAATATCTCAGTTACTATGTGATATTTTATACTATATCAAGTAACAAGATAATATTATTTATTTATAATAAATAAATATTTGTTTTTATTTATTTATTATAAATAAATAATATAGGAGTAACCTAGAATTTTTCCCAAATTATTGGCATATCCACTGATATAGGATATAAGACGAATACCTAAATAAGTCAGTTAAAATTTTACATAGTTCTCTCTGCATATAAATTACATCCTTCAAGATCCATCTGAAATACCTCCTCTGCGAAGGCTTTGCAAATTGCAAAGCATCCTCCGTGCACTGAGGAGGGGACTCTCTTCCCTGAACCTCAGTGAAGGCATCTAAACCAATCTTGTTACATTTAGCTCATAGAATGCCAAATTTAGGACCCAATTAACACTGAATCCTAAATCCCGGAGGGTTACCTACCACTTTGCAGGTACCAGAATAGGACTTGAATACAGTAGGGGTTCAATATTTTTTTAAATAAAGCAAAGTATATTAAATTTGTGACTTAGCATTAGATACAATTGTTTACTTTTTATGTGACAGCCACTAATGATGAAATTTCAAATTCTTAATTTGAGAACTTTATTCTAATGGATTGTTTATTGAAAAAAATATGGAGGATTTTATGAGAGTTTCTTTATCAGTGTTCAACTAAAGATGAGGTCATATGCTGGAGGAAAACATTATTGAGAAGGTTCTTAAAAGCTTTGGGTTCCTGGGTTGTCTCTCCCTTAGATCTCCCAGAATTCTCATGACAATGAAATGTACACTCCCCTGGTATCATTAGAATTAATAGAACATTGTGCTGGAATTGATTTGACAAGTATATTCTAAACTGCCCTAAGTTTCAGCTATGTTGGAAACAAGAAATGACTTCATAGAACACTGTGGACTATATAGTAAAATTCAAAAGAATTATTTTACTCAATAAAATGTGAATTATATTATTGTCCCTTTCCCTGAACTGACCCTTGCTTATGGCATGCTATATATTCACAATGTTTGTATTCCTGAGACTGCCAGCTGGTAACTCACACATGAATTGTTTGTATCAAGTACAATGACAAAAGCATTTTCACTGTCTTTTTATCGCACAGGCAATAAATCGAGGAAATCACTGGATTATCATCATCACTCCAAATTGTTCATATGTGTATAAAGTAAAATTTTTATTACTCCAAATATTTTACAAATATTTAATTCTGGATAGTAAAAAAGAAAAAAGAATGTTTTCAACTTATTCTTATTTGTTTATTCATATTCTTTCATTCTGACCAGGCTGAGAAAAAGCATAAAAGCAATTGCATTTTCCTACTTCAAATAGTTCCACAGGATTCATTTCTCCAATGGAAACTCCCCCCAAATTTAAACCTATGTCTAATAGAAACAAAGACAAAATTAGTGAGAGAAACAAGAGCCAAACCTATGACATAGCAAAGTTTTCTTTACTCTTAGCTGGCTCTTTATTAAGTGAATTGTTCTGTTTGTGAAGTATCAGTCTAACCTCTGAGCTATGTGGAAAGAAGCTTAAGATTTTATCTCATTGAATGGACTGATTAGATGTTACATAATGTAATAGAAACTATTATAACCAGGGCCTCTGGAAACAATAAGTATACCTTTGCAAGAATTTCTACTTTGTAATGGAAGCAAGGATGCTACAGCTGTGAGAGGGAAAAAATACACTCCGTCCTCTGTTTTCCTTCCATGACCAAAAACATATGCAGTAAGAAATAATGGTGAATGACAGGAAGAAAGGGCTAAATGAAAGAAGGGTCCCTTCACCTATATAGATTTTTATAGTCTTTACATAGGGTTAAGACTGTTAAATATGTGGCTTATTAAGAAACTGAGGTCTAATAGAAAGGAGTATGGATCAGACTGACAAACCTCAGAGTAGGGGGGCGGGGGTTTATGGATCATTTTACACGTCTTGGAAATGGGGACTATAAATCCTAATTCAACTGTGTTAAAATTAAAAAATCTGTGGGAACTATTCGTGGTCACTTCTCTATTAAAGTTATCTTTGTTTCTTCTATTGCCAAATGGAAGGACAGAATACAAGCAAGATATTCTAAGCCAAAAAGAAGTCCTCTCTAGGAAACAAAGCTAAAGAGGGGGGAAATGGAATTTCCAAAGGGGCATCTGATTAAATAAAGGAAGTCAGGCCAGACAGAGGCACAGAGGCTAACATAATGGCTGTTTTGATCCAGTGAGTATTGACCACAGGGAGAAAAGAGGTTTACATTGTCACTCTTACTCCTTTCTGACAAAGTCTAAAGGTTTCTAGGTCACCATGTACCCAGTTTTATCAAAGTGACTTTTAGATGTCACATAACTATATAAATTATCTTTTGGCTGAAGTTAATCAAATAAACTAGGAGGTCTTTGAGGACCAGGTTGACCCTGACCTGCACATATTCATTCTTCATAGCTTGTTCAATGAGGAAGCTATTTCAGTCTTAGGCAGTCTTAAAAATAACAAGGAGCATTTTCACAAGAACCTATACATTAGGTGGGGGGGAAAATAACCGTTTTCAGATAGCTTTTCTTTCCAACACATGATTATACTCTTTATATTTTGACGTTAGAGTTTCAAGCTGGCCAGCACTTATAGGGAAAAGGAAAGAAAGGCTACAGTGACTGGTCAAAACACCACTGATTGGGACTGAAAAATAATGTACAAAAGTTTGGTGAAATTAACACATCTTGGTAAGGGTATTAAGGATATCCACCTTGTTCCTACTGTCAAAATGTAAGAGAAGCACCTCACCAGACTATTGCAAATGATGACATCTGGAAAAATCATTCTCCACATAATCAGTCAACAATAAAAATAAAAATAGATGGATGACTTGACAAACAAGTTCCTCCTTTTTTTAGTTATTAATGATTCATTCTTAAATTACTGAGTTTAAGATAAATAACACTTAGATTAAATTATGTGAACTATAATGTATTTGATTTTAATTATCTACTCATTTATCTTGGCTTGTGGTTAATCTCCTAAAACCTCATTGAGGCATGATCAGAAATGTTTAATCATTCATGAATAAATTGTGTATTTTTAATTTTTAAAAGTTTTATCAATGCTATACATGCACATATTCAAACAGTTCTACAAAGTTCAAGCACACAATGACTCAAGTGGTTCTATGTGACTTACCAAGAAAAACATAGCTTCCTTAGACCTCTCACCTCCAACTCACCCTCCAGGCAACAACTATAATTCTTTTGGATGTTTACCCTTGTATAATGTATTTAGACTGCCATGCCCTAAATTTTCCGTTTTAGGCATAATCTGTGGATTTGTACTGTAGAAACTGAAGATTACTTACGGCACATTTCTTATTTTCCCATTCTCTTAATATTGTAGATCATTGTGGTGGTTGAATATTTAATACTAGGCAATGTAGTGTACTCTTGTGACTTGTACAACATGTTTCTTCCCTAGAGTCTTCTATTATTTGTTTGCTTAGTTTACTATGTATTTGTAATTAATTCATCTTCCATATGTCCCCTAACTCTTGTCTCATTAAATTGAAAATCATTAGATATTATTCTGTTAATTTCATCTTTTGGAGACAACTTTTCCGAAGCCTTCTGATAAAGTCCCATATGAACTGCTAGCCCTCTGGGTCTGTTGCTCAGGTCATCATCCTGAGACCTTGTGTATTTCTTCCCTTTTTCTTCTGCCTTGTATGTCCTCTCTTTTTAGTGGAATGCATCTTCCACTAGGTTCTAGATAGAGGATGCATGAACCTTGATTCATTGTTGTCTTGTTTTCTAATGAGAAGTTCAATTACATTTTGTCTCAATCCTTTCAAGATAAGTTTTTTCTTCTTGGAAGTACTTAGGTTCCAAATGTTCTGAAACTCCACAGTGATATATACTCATGTGGTTCTGTTTCATTTATTTTACAGAGCATGTCTGTGAACATTTTCCATGTGGAAAATTAGGTCATTCAGCTTGGTAAAATTTTCTTGAATGATTTTTGACAATTTTTCCCTTTTGTTTTCACTATTATCTATTATATGAGTGTTGGTCCCAATGGACTGATCCTCTAGTTTTTCATATCCTTTTCTCCTAGTTAATATATCTGTCTCTTTCTTTAAATCAGTTTTGTATATTACTTTTTCAAAATATTTCACTCTCTTCATTTGTGCTATTATATATCTAATCCCTATCCACTCTTTCTTATTCTTGACTGCTTTTTGTATAGTACTTCATTCTTGTTCATGGATACATTATCTCTTCTTTTTTTTAAAATCCTCTTTCATGCCCTACCCCCCTCCAATAGTATTAGTTTATGTTTTTGTTGTTGATGATGATGTTGGTTTGGGGTCAGTGGTTTTATTATTATTTATTTGGATTTGTCTTTCATGTAGGGTTTCTTAAGATGTCTATGAGCTGGATTATCAGATCATATTTGAAACAGAACAAAAAGCTGATTGAGAGTTTTGCACAAGGATGGACCTTTCCTTTGTGGTCTTCCCTCTGAGATCTGTGCTATGGTGGAGGTAGGTCTTGAGGGGAAACAGAAGTCTCTTCAGGACAACTATCTCACAGGAGAACATTACAGCTTCTTCGGGCAAGGGGACAGTAACTCTCTAAGACAGGAGAGAAAGGACCTATTGGTGAAGGAGTTTGGGCAGAATTTAGGGTTTGATTTTCTCAGCTTTGTCAGAATCTGTCTGAATTTTATCATCCCAACTTTTTAGGATCAATCTTTCGCAATGTCCTAACTTTAAGAAACCCAGTGAGCATGGGAATTTATTTTCTAGTATTATTCAGCTACATTCAGGATCAGTTTTTGTGTTGTCTCAGAAATCTTGATGCTGCAGCTATAGGAAACAGAGGTTTCTTGTAGGGCAGTCACAAAAGCTCTGGGTTTTTACTCAGAACTTGATCCTGAACTCAAATTTTCTCTCTCCAAGTTGGTTCCTGTTAGAAAGAACCAACAAAACACTATACTTCTTATGGTCACTAAAAAGTTCTATGGCAACGAGTACATTGTCAACCAAAATCTAACCTTCTATAAGCACTTGATTATAGATGACTCAAGGTGATAATTGAAGTAACTCTCATCACTAAATGGCATGACCTTGAAAGCTCAATGCTGAACCTGTAGCTGTTCACCTCGCCTTTAAAGAAGCCACATAAAGGCTGCTGCGTTCATTTTCAGCAATGAATAATTAACACACAATCCAAACACATAGGTACACGACATCTGGGCCATCCATCAGTCTACTCCTCCAGGACAGTTTTCAAAATGCTATGCTGAATCTTACGTGATACCAGAGTTCCATCTACCTGCATTACATACCAATAAAATTTGTAAGTAACTGAAAAAAGAACTGCAAAGACTTTTTTATTTGCATCACAGTTAAAATATGTAGTTAGAACTCAGTGAGCTGATACTACAATGCAGCCACATGGGGAATGACAAAATCCAGATGTGTGACTCCAAATGTTATCTTGAGGGTAAGTAAGACTCTCTTCAAGATCATGGTGGAAATCATGAAGGATAAGTAGACCTCATTAATGACTATTTTACTCTCATCAGCAACTGTTCTTTACAACTGGATCCATCATGTTGCCAAAAGACTGCAGATACTGGAGTGGAAATAAGCCATTACATGTCTACTTATTTTTCCTAGCACACAGAATTAGGGTAAAATGACCTAGAAAATCATAAAATTAGTAATTTTCATTGTTTAAATGTTAATACAACTATACTATAATTATTATACAAGTTATTGTACAAAATTTAGAAAACAAGCTATTCAAAAAATTATTCGTAATCCCACCGACCACTGACCACCACCTTTTCTGTATTTTTTACTATTCTTCTAGGCATGATTCAAGTAATTTTTTAATGTTTTCTTGTATTTGCACAAGCAATCCGGTTCTAGGAAAGTGCGTACACTTCTAGACATTCTTTGTTGCTGTGACTAAAGCAGCATGGCCTTTGGGGGCTGGAAGGCTGGAGAAATCTAGAGGTTATCTGAGGTGACTAGTTGCATATGTATCTTATCAGTGTGACAATTTATCTACATAATTCCTCATTTTGCCTCCTCTTATTTTTACAAGAAATAAGGAGTTAATAATGCACATTCTAAACTAATGTTAGTGACAAATACCACAACTTCTTCTTTTCCTCTTTTTATTTTGCCTCTTTTCTAGTAATTCTCAAAGATGGTGCCACACTATAGTTTAAAAGGAAAATAAAGCAAGTAAAGTTTTGCATTTAATGGTTATATCATGAATCTGTGTAAATGGCTCACATTTTAATAAATAAAAATGGATAAACTATGCTTTCCATCAACTAAAGATCTATTGTGCTTTCTGAACTGCAACAAGAGGGATGGAGCTGAAATGGGGATGGTGGGCCGAACGTCCCCGTGCACTTACTCAAGGAGCATGTCATGACATGAATATTTCACACCCTGAGGATCCCCTTAGGGAAGGGACTGAACACCTGGTGTACTACACCTTCCCTTTTTGTTTCTGTAAGGACACACACAAATTAAAATACAAGGTTTAATTCTACCTGTTGCAAATAAGGGAAGAGACTTCCCCCTCCTCCTTTTTCTTTCAGTGCTTACTCTAGAAAATTTATCATTGTAAGTTCTCTGTTTGCCCTTTTGAGATGTATATAAATTTTTTTAAAGGCTAAATAAGCCACTATCCAGTTTTGCAGCCCAGAGTTGTTCTTCTTAAGGACCTAGAAGCATCTCTTCAATATATAATCATCAAGGAAGATAGAGGTCCTATTTCTCAGTTTCCGTGGGAGGGTAGGAGCCTACTTCTAATGGGTGCCTTGCTCCAAGTTGCAAAACGACTGCCTGTTCTAGAAACAAATTTATTTTTTCTTTAGAGAAAGCAATTTGCAAACACAGGTGACCATCCATCAAATGAATTTAAGATGAAGTCTGTGCCAAACCATGCTGTCAACTGCTCACACCTAGGGCTGGTTACCATTTATCTTAAGAACATGTATGGCATATGGTATATCTGCTTGGCTATATAACAGGGCGAAATTTCTTCCTGTCTTTGCAGACTCTTTAGTGGATTGTGTGTGATTCGGCTGAATTATGTCCCCTAAAATTTATATGGTGAAGTCCCAACTCTCAGTACTTCAGAATGTGATTGTACTTGGAAATAAAGTCTTTAAAGTGGTAATTATTTAGAATGAGGTCATTATGGTGGGCTCTAGTCCTTATAAGAAGAGGAAATTAGGACATAGACACACACAGAGGAAGGGCCATGTGAAGACACAGGGAGAGATGGCCATGTAAAAGCCAAGGAGAAAAAGCCTCAGAAAACACCAACCATGCTGATACCTGATCTGACTTCCAGCCTCCGAGATAATAATTTCTGTTGTTTAAGCCACCCAGTCTGTGTACTTGGTTACAGCAGCCCTAGCAAACTAATGCAGCCAAAGATTTTGCTTTTAATTCTATTTTTTCCCAACACCTTCCATTCTTGCTTGCTTTCCTCATTAATTATTGCCTTCCACAAATATTTACTGAACAAGTAGTATTGGTGTACATCACGTTCTGGGCTAGGTTCTAGACATACAAAGTTGAATAAAACATGGCCTTTCTCTCACAGAATTACAAACGACAGAAAGAGACATGCAAATAAATGAACTTATTCATTGTGACAGATAAATCTGCAAGCTGCATTCATGTTCATTTCCATCAGGTAGTCAGTGCCTATCTCCTGGCATAATCCACAGTAGGCAAGAATAAATATTTGTTGAATGAATCAGGGGATACACAGAGGAAGAGCATCCAAATTAGACTTGTGGGTCAGAGAGGACTTCCAAGGGAAGGCAATGTTAAAGCTGAGTTTCAAAAGACCAGTACGAGTAAAATATTTGAAGGTAGGAAGAGAATTTCAGGCTGAGGAAATAGCGTGTTCTACTACAGTATGGTATGAATCAGGAGAATACAATGAAGGAAATTGTTGCTGCAAGTAGAGCAAATGCTAGCATGGGAATGAAAAAAAAAAAAAAAAGATTGATAATGACTCTTCTTGACTAATCCTAGAATTGAGCTCTGCCCTTGGCACACTTAGTGCAGTTTTGGCAAGAATTCTGCTGAGTCAGTTTAGTGAAAACACCTACCCATGGTACCTAATCACCTTCGATATTCTTCACCCCCCCCCCCCACAATATCACAATATCTTCACATTTTCACTTGCCTTTAGCAAGGATCCAGTTAGGCCAATCTAGCAAGAATCCTTGTAGACTTGATGCTTCCTCTCAGTAATTTTGGGTCACTGACCTTCACTCACTCCTTGGTTATAAATTCCCGCTTGTCTTTGTATTTGGACTTCAGCCTCATCTCTCTCTACTACTTCAAAACCCTCGTTGCGGTAGTCCCTCTGAAATCAAGTTTCCTCACGATCTTTAATGAGTGTCATGAATCATTTTTCTTTAACAACATGAAAAGAAAAGAGAGATTTCAGAATAAGGTTAGCCTTTTACAATTGGGGGCCAATCTTATTTGACTTTTGTCCTGAAAACTAAGGCAGACCACTAAAGAATTTTTGTGCAGCATGTGACATTTTGGAAGTGGGAATTCAGTTAATGCAGATAAAGGGGATGAGAAGGGGTGAAGGGATGGAACAAGACAAAGGCAGAATAAAGGAGGTAAGCATAAAGAAGAGGTGAGGAAGCAATCTCAAAAAGGAATCCTATAGGAAAGTAATTGTGTAAGCAGGGTAGTAAGTTAAGAAACAGTAAGCTCAATCCAATTGTTTCCAGGCATCTCAGCAGACAATAACAGGGATTGCTAATATGGATTTTTGAGTTCCTAGAATTAAAACAAAAAGGAAACCTATTTGTTTTATTTTATTTACATAAAAAAATGGCTCTTTCCAATTTGTGTTCATGAGTTTTTAAGCAGTACCCACAGGATGCAATACTCTCTAACCATCTGTAAGACAAATGAAATGATCAACACACGCTTGGCTTTATGAAAACCCCACTTCATATTAACTTTAAAGGCAGCAAAGAAGAATTACAGTGAGAATAACTCAGTGCAGTTGCTTAGAACAAAATTTATTCACTGTTGTAAGTCAGAGCTTTACAAAAGATGCAAAAATCACAGGCAGTTCCTACCTTAACCAACCAAATCGCAAACGATGTCAGAAAGGTTATAGCCCCCACTAGCACGAGTATTGACTTAAAAGACAGCAAACCTGCACCTCTCACTAACAATACTAGAGTGGATTTCAGAAAGGTTATAGCCCCCACTAGCACGAGTATTGACTTAAAAGACAGCAAACCTGCACCTCTCACTAACAATACTAGAGTGGATTTCACATATCCCAGAGCCAGGCCTTTCTGCCTGCAGTGTGTGCAGCCTAACAGGGAAGAGGAAAGGAGGAGGAAGAATCAGTACACAGTGTGCTCTCCTGGGACCTGTGCTGATTTTTCCTGGACTGGTGGGTTCCTTTCCCTCTCTCTTACTCAGTGCACCTTCTCAACAAAAGGTTAGATAGCCAATGACAAGGTAACCTAGGAAAGGAAAAAGGAGAGATGAAAGATGGAAACAATTCTGCCTCTCAGTAAGTGTATGAGATCTATTCTTCGGTTCTCTAATTTTCATTATTTTGGGAAATTATCTTCCTCAACTTTTCTTCCTTGGTTAGAGACTCAGTTCTCTAAATAAAGAAAAACGTGTCCTCATTTTTTAAAGTATATTTTGCTTCAACCAGCCTTTTTTTTTTTTTCTTTTCAATTTGAGAAATTAATGTAAATGTCTCATAAGTGTGCTGATTTATTTTAATTCTATTTCCATATTTTGGGGTTTTTCCCCTCTCTAAAATGTCTATTTTTTTTTTAAACACTCTCTTTGTTCCTTTAGATATTCTTAAGCTCTTCAACTATTCTGGGTAAAATTTCATCCATCTTGAGAGTAAAGTCATAACCTCGCTCTGAGATGCACTAATGTACTGAGAATGTGCCCCTGTCCTCTCCATGGCCCTGCTCCCTCTACTCCTCCAGACACGACCTCACCCCTCACTATTCTTTTCCACTCTTTCTGATAAAATTTAAATTGTATACATAGGGCTTCAAATGCATAAGAAAAATGACTTCCACTTTAAGAGAACCATCTTTGACCAACAATTCCCCAAACCAGCTGAACTTTCACTGACCCCTTCAGGTAAAAAACAAAACAAAAACAAAAACAAAAACAAAACCCTATAAAAAATTCCACCATTCTTCCCCAAGTTAGAATGTTTCTTTAAAGTCTTCTCATATCCAGCATTTTAAAATAAAGGCTTATGCTCATGATAAACTGGTTTCAACATATCTTTTCTGTTTTGTTGTACAAAGGGATGACGTGTGCTGTGAGGTAGTTTTTAAACCTTGTGTTGTTGAATGCTTGCTAGAAATTAGAGCCACTGCCCAGTGTATGCCCATGTTTTTCCTTGATCAGCCCCCAAATCTCCTAAACCCTGACACTTACTATCAGTCTAGAGCTGACAAAAGCTTACCTGCAAGGTGCCCAACTTCTACTTTCAATGGCCTGCCTTTTTGGCTGGGAAGGGGGGTGGATTTCAGGAGCCAGCATCTGAAGAAGGACTTGCTGATGCTGCCAGCAAGGTGACTGCTGGACATTTACAAGAAGACAGTATGAATAGTATGTGTTATACCTGGAGGTGGAAGCCCCATGTATGACAAAAGTGGGTAGCAGTAGTCTGTCCAACTGGGCTATAAAATATGCCTTTTGCTTGTCTATAACTTCTAAGTTTAACTCTCATATCAAATCAGAAAATCTAAAAACTCTCAGCCTCACTCCATTTCTTTACTTCCTGCAGGAATGTCTTCATGGAGGTACAGTACAGACCTGTACTATCAGCTACTGTCAAGTACTGATGTAAGAAAAAGACAATCAGATTTCTCTATATTTGTATAACTACATAAGTAGTGCCAATTTTTTTTATTGCACTCATAACCAAACAACCATGATAAATTTAGTGTCTTAAAATAAGATTATTCTCTTGAGAAAGTCTAGTGATTCCCCTTATTAGATAAGAGCTCAATTATAATAGTTTTTTTCTTAATCCGGGTTTCCTTTTTATATCTGCCTCCACCCAATGCAGGACTCATTCTTTTATCAGAATTGCAATGATTTTGTGGTCTTATTGCATTTGTCTTTTTTTTTTTTATTATTGCATTAGAGCACTTTGCTCAGATCATCACTGTAGTATTGACTACATGTATTATAGTTAATTGCTAACCTGCCCTAGGCAGTGAGCTTCTTGGCTGCAGAGAACACAGGATATCCACTTAGACACAGAGGTGTGCCAGGCACAAAGAAGATACCAACACATTTTTATTGGTTTGTATCATTGAATTATTATAAGCTACCTCAAATCCTTCTTGGTAGTAGGCAAAGTAAAACATAAATAGTAATTTCAAGTAAGATATATGAAAGTGTCTGGATCTCTTGACATTGAAATAAAAAAAACATTTTATTGTCATTCTAGGAAAAGATCATTTCTATGCTATTTTTATAAATATGAATGTCACAAAGAATAGTAAAAGTTGTCAGTACTGATTCGTTCTCTCGACAAAACATGCTGAAAATCTCTTACGTATAAATCACTATTGCAAACACTGGAGGGAATGCTGAATATGAAAGAAGTGTAAAGAATAATAAGAAAATATAATTTATCATATCAGGTTTTTATTAATGGGACCCAACTTTCTTGTACTTCTAAAGAGTATGATAAGTTAGAAGAACGGTAATAAATATAGTAATGTCCTTAGTCTGTCCTTTAGTAATATCTTTAAATACCAAAAGGAGACCTTGAAATAAGTGTCATGTAGGTAAATATAGGTGGAGGTAGAATAAAAGCACAAATCTATTTTTTATAATGTTTTACAAGAAACTCATTTTGATAGTAAGAGGCCCATGAAGCGAAAGCCAACGTTAACATGGGGTCTCAAGTGCTGGGTTATACAGAAAGCTTTTATTTAGACACCAGGTTTGACTTGCTCCAGAAAGTTGTAGAAATGTAACAGAAAATTCAAGATTCCAGGGTTCTAGTCCATAGTCCCTCTGTGACCTCAGGAGAGTCACCCTTTCTTGGTATTTCATTTGAAGCTCTAGGTAGAGTATAAGTGATGTAATGAGTACTAATATTTGCTAATATTTACTAATATTTTTCTTTCTCTACCTTACTGAATATTACTAAATGATTATTTCCCATTTATACTTCCCTATACAGGAAGTATGGATTCTATAACATTAAACTAGTAAACAAATATACACTGAAAATAACAAAAAAAAACTGTAATTTTAGTTAGTTTAATGATTAGTGTTATTCATTAGGGTAAATTTGATGTCAAAATAATATTCTTTCTTATTTTAAAGCTATGAAAAATAAATGGGGAATTCTATCTTGGAGAGGTATTTAAATGGAAAAAGATTCAAATAGGTCACAACATAGCCAGATTCTTATGGTCTTTTCAGACACAAACTTTCTTTAATAGATTAAGACTATTGTTTTTACAAACTAGAAACAGACCCATAGGTAGGGAACAGACTGACAGCTTTCAGAGGGGAGGCAGTTGTGGGGCTGGGTGAGAAAGATGAAGGGATTAGGGGGAAAATGTCATAGATGCAGAATTCAGTATGGTGATTACCAAAGGCAAAGGGGCTGGGGGAGATAGAAAAGGGTAAAGGGGCAATAAATGGTGATGGAAGGAAACTTGTCTCGCAGTGGCGAACACACAATACAATATACAGATGATGTATTATAGAATTATACACCTGAAACCTATATAATTTTATTAACCAATGTCACCCTCAATAAATTCAATTAAAAATTTGTTTTTAGGTTATTGGATTTAGTTGGAAAACTAAGTGCTCCTATGTCTAAAATTAGACTAAGTCATTTTCTATGCCAAGAAAACTTTTTTTAAAAACAGCATTTTGGTTACTATTGTCAAATCATACATGTGAAGCAAATTGAAAAACCTACCAATCCCAATTCTCTGCCTCATTTACAACAACCCAGTAGATTCCCACTGAAGTTTAAAGAAAACGCAAACTCCTAATTGTAGCCTACTCAGTTTGCAGAGACTAGGTCTCAGTCATCTTATCTTCTACTCCTCTCCCCATCCTTACTTATTCTCTGGGCACTCAGGCCTTCTGATGCTCCAGGAGTATCCTAAGCTCAGGCCTAATTTAGGGCCTTTGCACCTGCTACTGCCCCTGCCCATGATGCTTGTCTCCAAGATGTCTGATGGCTGTTTCCTTCTCATCACTCAAGTTTCAGAACCAATGTTGCCATCTCAAAAGAGACTTCTTTAACTCACCATTTTGAACTATAAACAGCTACCTTGGCTGCTTTTCTCCTATTGACTAAATTTCTTTTCTTCATAACAGTTATTATCTGAAATTCTTGTCTTATTAGTTAATTTGTTTAGTATTTCCCCTACTATATATAATGTAAGATCTAAGAGACCAGGGATCTTGTCTATATTGTACATTAATTGCTGTTCAGTAAATACTTGTTGAATGAATAAATAAATGGACATGATTCTATCCTACTTTAAAATACCTCCAAAGAAGGACAATATTTAACTGTCTAGTTGAACTAACTGTCAGAAAGACTTTCCCTGATATCTATTCAAAAATCCTTATCTTTTAGCTAGTGCTTTTTTTTCCTTGTTCTCTTCTTAGAAAAGATATATTTGAAATTTGTACCCAGATCAAGTAATTTTCATTCCTTCAGTCTCCTCTTTTTGGTTTTATGCCTTAATATTTAACAATGTAAACATCTGGTTCTCCCTTGAAACCTGTTCAAGTTTTCTACCTTGCTCTACATTTTAGAAGCTTGGAAAAGTAGCCATTACATGAGTAATGTTCTGACCAGTGCTGCATGCCTATGAATCATCATTTAATACACAAAGGGGTAAATTGATGACTAATAGCAACTTGTGTCCTTTTTCTTTCCCTAATGAGAATTAGAATTTCATTACTTTTGTACACATGTGTGTAGAAATATTAAATTAAATTCCTTATAGTCTTAATTTCCTATTTTCATCATTTAAAAAAAGAAATAAAAATGGCATAATGTTTCCAGACTTTTAAAATATAGCTAAATAACCTTTAAAAATATGAGCAACCATAAACAAATGTTTTCTTAAGATGCTAATTGACTTAATTCTCTTTTTTTTCCTTCCTCCTTCATCATGAGTTTCATGTGCTGAGTGATCTCTGACATCTGGGCTGCACAAATCCAATCAGTGGCATTTGACATTATAGAGTTGCTCATGATATGTCAGATTCCATGTCACCTTCGAATCACAGTCTCTAAGAATCCAAAAGAGACAGGTCCCATTTCATAAACATGGTTAGAATGTTATTTGCTCTGGATGTAGAGAGAATGTCATCATGTAGTAAAAAGACCTCCGATATTAGCCATAGTCCTTCTGATATTAAATGGATTGCATAGAAAAGAGCAAAGCATTTTCTGATAATGGTGGCTCATTCATTCCATTATTTTGTTGAAAATGAAAATCTGTTCAGCTTTTACTCCTTTCATCAAGGTCTTTACCATGTTACACTTTTTTAGTGACCAGAATCTGAAGATGCATGGGTATGAAATGTGTAAGGCAGCTAGTCCCTTTGCCAAGAGAGAATACAACCTTTTTGGTATGCAAAAAAATGAGAGTGGTGAAAGCATTTTACTATGTGTTATTTAATGACATCTCAGTGGTTTCTTTGTCCTTTTCCTTTGTTTACATGGAAGGTGTGTGTTCACAGGATTTCTGAGTAAACTCAAACGAGATCAGAGAATGGCCTCTAAACCCAATCTTCCCTATTTAGTTGGACCCCCATCGCACGACTCACCTTACTTACACACATCCTCTGTGGCTACCAAAACCATTTGTGGGGTTTCCAAATTATTTCATAAATTGGTCTTGTACTATCCAACTTACTTTTCTAATAAACTCTCAATACATATTCTCCAGTAGTGTGCTATATCCAAAGGCTGTCATTCCTTTGAACACACCTTACTCCTTCTTGTCCCCTGTTCTCACTCATACTCTGCCCCCTTTTTCCTTTCCTTATACATCTCAGTGTCTATCCTTCAAATTTCAGACTAAATTACATCTTGTTTCACAAAATCTTCTCTAATCCCATCCTTCTCACTCCCAAGAGCCCAGCACTCTCTATCCATATCAAATACCCATTGGTTTTCCTCTTCTTGAAATCTCAGAATAGTAGAAAATGCAGCACATAAATAAATAGGTACCGTTTGTAATTTCATCCATATTACGTATATCCCTCAAATTTGACTATAAGCTCTTAAAAAATCAAAACACCATTACCTTAAACTTTTTTCTCCCCAAAGCACATAACACAATTATGACTTCTAAACTGGAGTATGTGGAGAGAAGATTCCAAGCTTCCCTCAAATCCATTAGCCTCACACATAGAGTTGGTGGAAAACAAATGCATCTATTAATTGGTTGATTTGTTACAGGTAAATTTTGAATTGTTATATTCTAAGTGATATAAAGAAGTGATAAACAATGGTATAGACGAAAAGGAAGCAATATTTTGGACAAGAACTTGGCAAAAGATAGAAGCCCAAAGTAGCCACTTTTGGAGCTTAATCATTTTTTAAAGCATTTGCAGGCCAATGCACTCCATGAACTGCTTAGAAACATTTAGTGATTGGTATAATTCAGCTCCCCAAGCCATTAATACGCCTGCACACTAATGCTGCTTGGTTGGCCTGGCCATCACATATGAAATGACAGTTGTAAGTTCTCACCAGAGGGACTGTGCTTTTCCTGCTTAGCATTGCCTGCATATAGCACTGTGCCTGGCACATAGAAATTGTCCAATAAGTTCTTGTTGATGGAATTAATCAACTAATTTCTAAATATTTAAACCATGAGCATTGACACTGAACCAATGTTAGCTATTTAAGTTTAATTTAATTTTCTTACTAAAATATGTTGAACATTTTGAACACAACTACTGTGAAATTACAAAAATAACAATTTCAAGTCCCACTAAGTAATTTTAAATGTTTAAATTTTAAAAGTGCTTAAATCTAAGCCAAAAAAATTCAACTAGAAGAAAAAAAATGAAAGTTATCATTTAGCATCAGTCAATATGGTGCTATTACTCCAGAGTAGACATGTCAATGCATAAGCCTTGGAGGCAGATCCAAAATTAAGAGATACATTCAAGGACAAAAGGCCAGTTAAACCATAAGTGATGTGAGCCAAGGTCTGAGCAAAAGTAACAGCATTTGCTAAATATTAGCTTGTATTATAATTGCTAGCACAGTCATCAACATCATCATTATCATCATTGTCACCATCCATAGTGTCTAAGTTTGTGGGACAAACTACCAATAGAAAGTCAAGGCATTGGAAAGGCTGGGGAAGTTGGGTGAGGTTTAGAGTCCGATTATTCAAGTGCAAACCAGGTAACCTTGTCAACAGTACTCACGGTACCAAGGACAGAGCAACAGCCAGAGCCAGACATACTGGGCTAGAGTTGCTGACACTGAGGTTCTCATTGCCCAGCACTAGGTCAACTCCCAGGACATGTGGCCAAATTGACCCTCTAGGAAGGAGGAAACGCAGGGTTAGATTTGGAGGTGAAATGGGCTCAGGGTATAAGTATTTCAGGACTATGAAGAATGGAAATTTGGACAGACCATTTCAATAAACAAAGTTAAAAAGATCAATTCAAAACATTTTTTAAATTATAAATCTCTGGATTTAGAATGTACAGTACTCCTACCTAATCTGTAGTTTTGCTTTCGAGGTTTCAGTTACCCACATTCAACCACAGTCCAAATACATTAAATGGTAAATTCTAGAAATAAACAACTCCTGTCAGAATGGCCACCATCAACAAATCATCAAACAACAAGTGCTGGCGAGGGTGCAGAGAAGAGGAGACCTTAGCACACTGCTGGTGGGAATACAGACTGGTGCAGCTACTATGGAAAACACTATGGTGTTACCTCTAAAAATTAAAAATTGAACTGCCATTTGACCCAGTGATCCCACTTCTAGGAATATACCCTAAGAAGCCTGAAACACCAATCAAAGAATATATGTATCCCCATGTTCATAGCAGCACTATTTACAATAGCTAAGATCTGGAAGCAGCCCAAGTGTCCATCAGTAGACAAATGGATAAAAAAGCTGTGGTACAGCCCTGGCCGGTTTGGCTCAGCGGTTAGAGCGTTGGCCTGCAGTCCAGAGAGACCCAGGTTCGGTTCCCGCTAAGGGCATGTACCTTGGTTGCAGTTTGTCCCCGGCCCTGGTTGGTCGTGCAGGTGGCAGCCACTCGATGTGTCCCTTTCACATCGATGTTTCTCTCTCTCTCTTCCTCTCTCTCCCTCCCACTCTATGTGAACAAAAAAAAAAAATGAGAAAAAAAAAAAAAGCTGTGGTACATATACATGATGGAGTACTATGCAGCTGTAAGAAAGAAAGATCTCTTATCCTTAGAGACGACATGGAGGGACCTGGAAAGTATTATCCTAAGCAAAACAAGCCAAGCAGAGAAAGACAAATATCACATGATCTCACTTATTTCTTGAATATAATGAACTAAACAAACTGATGAACAAAATAGACCCAGAGTCATAGAAGTAGGGCACAGGCTGACAATCCTCAGAAGGCGGGGGGGAGGGGCGGGGAGGGATAAACCACAGAACTTCTATGCATGTATGCATAACCAATGGACATAGACAACAAAGCTGAGGACGGGGTGGGAGGGGACAGGGAGGAGGGAGTCAATGGGGGGGAAAAAGGAGAAACATCTGTAACAAAAATAAGTTAATAAAATAAATAAATAAGAAATAAACAACTCATAAGTTTTATATTGTGCACTCTTCTGACTAGTGTGAGGAAATCTCACACTGTCCTATTCCATTCTGCCCACAGTGAACAGTCCCTTTGTGTACCATGTCCACACTGTACATATTACCCTGACGTTCATTGCTGTCTTGGTTATCAGATTCAGTGTCTCAGTATCACTGAGTTTATGTTCAAGTAACCATTATTTTATTGTTATAATTGTTCAATTTTTGTGATTAGTTATTATTGTTAATCTCTTACAGTGCCTAATTTATAAATTTCACCTATCATAGATATGAATGTATAGAAAAAAACATAGTATACGTAGGGTTCAGTACTCTCCTCAGTTTCAGGCATCCACCGGGGATCTTGGAACATTTCCCCCATGGATAATGGGGACTACATTAGAGCATACAAATTACATGAAAGCATAGATCAGACTTATTTTGTTCATTGTCTAGAACAATGTTAAGTACAGGAAGATATTAAATAAATATTTGTAAGGAGTAAATACATCGACAACTGTTAATAATCAATGGTCAACATAGCTATAGTTTTCTTGGTTCACATCATCCTTTGGGTTTCAAAAAAGCTTTAAGTTTAACATACAGTTACTGGTTACACACAACTTATAGTTGTTTTTATAAAGCTTATTTTAACTTTTCAAGCAAAAAAAAATGTAATCCAATTTTAATCATCCTAGAGCAGCAATTTTCAACCTTTTTCATCTCATGGCACACACAAACTAGTTACTAAAATTCTGTGGCACACCAAAAAATATATTTTTTGCCAATCTGACAAAAAAAAAATTAGGTATAATTTTTATTCATTCACACTGAATGGCTATTGTTGCGTTGACTGTTGTCATTTTTTTACTTAACAATCTAAGGGAAAAGAGGTCAGTACTCCTGACTAGATAGTCAGGCATTGCATATATTTTAAAATATGTTTTTATTGATTTTACAGAGAGAGTGGAAGGGAGAGAGAGAAACATCGATGTGTGAGAGAGAGAGACATCAATTGGCTGCCTCCTACACGCCCCCTACTGGGGATGGAGCCTGCAACCCGGGCATGTGCCCCAACCAGAAATGGAACCAGGACCTCTCAATCCATGGGACGACACTCAATCCACTGAGCCACACTGGCCAGGCAGGCACTGCATATTTTAAAAATTCTTGTTGCACATTAAGTGTGCTGCGGCACACCAGTTGATAATCACTGTCCTAGAGACATAAGATTTTAGCATCTTTTCTTCTTGGAAGGTAATTATTTTGTCTATTCTTTTAGCTTCTTTTTACCCTATTTTTATGAAAAAAAGAAAATCTCATCCACTCTACATTAATCAGACAATCTAAATCTACCAAAAGAGCAAGTCTAGCCATGTCCTTTCCCCATTTGAACCCTTCTTTCAAAAGTTGCCACTGGCATTTGAATGCACTCCTTATCAGCTTAATAGAGCTGCCAGAAACTTGAAAATGAGTGCCCAGGCTTACTTCCCATCACTCTTTTGATTCCTCTTACTGCCATGCTCTTTATTTCCTGTGGTCCTTTTAACATACTCTGCTTGCCTAGAACTCTACTCCTCTCTGTCATCTACTTAACTACAATACATTCTACAATGTCAACTAAAGGAAAGGCCTCTTTTTGACTCTCCCCTACACTACTAGGTTGTGTCACTTAGTCAGTTAGGGTGATGACAACAAAAATACCATCTATTGCTTGGCTTATAAACAGCAGCAATTTATTTTGCACAGTTCTGGAGGTTTGCATTGAGATCAGTGCACTGGTAGACCTGATGTCTGGTAAGAGTCCACTTCCTGTTTTTTAGAGGTGGTCTTCTCACTGTGTTCTCACATAGTGAAAGAGTAGAGGAAGCTCTTTTATAGGCAACTAATCATATTATGACCTAATCATCTCCCAAAGGCCCCATCACCAAATACCATCACCCTGGGGATTACATATCAATATATGAATTGTAGAGGAACACAAATATTCAGTCTATAACAGTCTCCTTGATATACGGTAGGGTATGGTGGGGATATAAAGATCTATAAAACCTATCACACTTGGATATTTTGTTTAAATCTCTGTTTTCCCCACTAGACTCAGTGCTGTAGGGCTCTCAGAGCTGAGAGCTCCTTCTTCACAGATGATTCCCCTTTGTCTAACAGAAGCTGGCACCCTACATAAAACAAGCACTTGAATGAATGAGTGATTAACATGGGATACCAATGGGACTGCATTTTTCCAACCTTCATCCTGTCAACTTTTTCCACAGCTCTCTGTACTTTGAAGCCAAATGTTTTATGAAGGTTAATTTGCATCAAGTTGATAATCACCCTGATAATCCATCTAATCAGCGCTCTCTAAAGCTTATATATAAAAGAAGGTCTTTTATGGTTCTTATCTTCTAAATTTGTTTTAATATAATAATATTTTAAACAGAAAGACAGTATATAGTAGCTTCTAATAATTGGAAATGTATACTTAAATTTTTTTTTTTCCTTTATTGATTTTAGAGACAGGAAGGGAGAGAGAGAGAGAGATAGAAACAGTGATGAGAAAGAACATTGATTGGCCATCTCTTGCATGCACCTCACTGGGGATTTGGCCCACAACCTTGGCATGTGCCCTGACCAGGAATCGAACCAGCGACCTCTCGGTGCATGGGTCGACACTCAACCACTGAGCCACACCAGCTGGACTGGAAATTTATACTTTAAAAATAAATGTATACTTAAAATTCAGAAAGAAGGAAGGAATATATTTTGGCAGGTTATTAGATGTTCCCACTTGTTTTGGATAATGTCTACAAATACTATTTTATCTAGTTACCTATTTACTCTTTTCCATTTCTGATTTTTTAAATTATGTGATCTTAGTTAGTGCATGAAAATAATCAATAAAATGATTTAACTAATGTATTTTGATGTCACCTTATAATCATAAGAGAAAAATCAGGCTAATGCAGAGTATTTAGCGATTTTAAAATAATTCATTTATTTTTCAACTCTGATGATAACTGAGGTTTGAAATTATTTCAAGTTAGTTTATCTCATGATAACACACACAGATCTCATTCATGCTTGCATTATTCAGTCTGCTTGAATAAATCTGTCACTTTCAATAATATGCTCAATATTTCAAAATCATCAATTATTTCCACTTAAAAGTGTTTTGCCCTGTGAAACTATTAAATCAGTAGTGTCACAGAGCAAAAGATTATGCTAAGCATATTTTGAATACATTTGAAGAACAGTCAGTACTGTATAGCACTTAAAATATAAGATAAACTTGGTATAAAATGAAAACTATAGAAAAATAAAAAATAGACATTACCTCTTCTAACTCGACACATACACTTATGTGTAAATATGCAGCAGAGAGTTACTCATATGAAAGCCAGTTACATGATGCTAAATCACATTTAAACTATAATTTCATGTCTGACATTCATTTCTTTTATAATCTTATTAAAAAGCTATCATAAAAATGTCGGAAGTATGTTGAAGAAGTATTTTGAAAAAGTAATAAAAACAATAACTCTCTCCATATCCTGTATTTGATGAAAGGTATATAACCCTAAATATAATTGTTATCTGGGAATAGATACATTATCATTTTCTTCTTATGACTCATTTCTACGTCATATGTAGCCTCAGTTTGTTGTTTTTTTGTTTTGTTTTGTTTTTTTCTCTTTTATCTGAGATGGCAATCATAACTCCAGGAGGGGAGAGCAAAAAGCCAATTGTCCCCATAAAGGTCAGTCTTAGTCATAGAAAAGGAGATAGACATCTGGGGAATATGATTTCAGAGGCATCAAGCAAGGTTCCTGTTCCTAAAATACCTTCTCATAAATTCCCAAGTTTATTCCACAAGATGTATTCTTTTACCTCAGATAGGGATAAGAACAAATATATGAGCTCTTCAAAGACATGAAACTTTGACTTAAATTTACAGTGATAACCATCAAAGTAAACCCTTCTAGTTAGAAGGGCTTTGTAGGTAGAAAGGCAGAGAAGAGAGGGATTAAGATACAAGGATCCTAGGTACCCAACATGGGTAGAGTTGGTAGGAGGGTATTGCACTTCTAAACATAAGGGAGCAGTCTTGAGTCAGATATACCAGGGCTTAAGCTACCTAGCCTCTGTAAGTCTCAAGGTAAGCATTTGTAAAACAAGAGTCAAAAAAGCATCAATTCGGGGAGAGAGGTTGAAGGGGAGAAAAGGGTTAATGGGTCAAATGAGTTTGTACCATATAAAACGCTTAGCTTAAGGTCTAATACATAGAAGGCACTCAATGATGTTAGTTGCCATAACTATTCCTTAAAATAGAGTAGAAAAATGTCCATGGCATAAATCAGGTACACATGGCTATATGCCTGGAAAGGTCGTAAAGGAAAGTTAATCAGGCCACAGTCCATTACAGATTACATCTGCCATGAGACTCATCTTATCATGGTTTGGTCAACTAGTTATTCACCTACTGATAATGCCGTTGTTCATAGAGACCGTCTGCAACTATTCTGGGGAGAAAGAGAAAGGTATTTTGCTCTAACGCCTCCTGTAAACCTGCAGAAGGTTTTATTCTCAGGGCAATTCAATTCAATAAAAGTTAGATGCTTGACAGATGGTATAAAATATCAGGCAAAATATGCTGGATTTCTATAGAGTGATGCTTTCATTAATACATCTGCAGGAATAAAGCTTTTAATTAAATAAATAATAAGTTATGGTTAGAATATGGGGGAATAAATCCTCAAACAACACATAGAAAAAGGATACTGAAAGATAGAAAAAAATAATAATCCACTCTTAGAGATTACAGTACATGTGTAACTGGTGTCCAGAAGCCCCTCGGAGATCGTACAAGCACCCTTTGAAAATAATCTGGTTTCTCTAGAAGGTTTTCCTACCTGGCTGAAATGTGTTGGTTAAGAAAAAGACTATTTAGTTCAGTAAACTATTTTTTAGGTGAAGTAAAAATATTCACATCCAACCTATCTCAAAGAAACAGACATATATGAAAGGAAAGCAAACCACAATTTGTCTTTAGTTAAGTTTAGAGTTCCCAGACCCAATACACACATCTAAGTTAACTTAGACCAAATGGAAAATAAATCCTTGCTATATTTAGAAAGCCTACATAACGGAGCCAAAACAGACAGAAAATTCTGTTCTGTCTCTCACTCCCTTCTTCAGCTCAAATTCTAAATGCAAGTCTTGAAATTACCACTTGCCTCAGTACATCAACAGGAGGGAAAAAAATAAGAGAAAGTTTTTGCTGAGAAGGAATTGTAGTTTACATAGAATTTTTTATGAACACCAATGTAAGCAGGACTATGGTATTTATTTGATAACCAATTTTCATTATATTTTACATGAGTACAACTTAATTTGATTGTATGATAGAGTAGATTATAGTAATACCTAAAATACTTGTTTCTACGGGGCTTGGGCATTTCAGTCTCATTATGGTCCTTATCACCTAGTCTTTCCTGTGTAGTTTAGTTTCTTCTACTAGTGTCCCGTACTTATCCAGAATTAAGGGGAGATATTTTTAAGAACAATATGGCAGGGACTTACTTTAAAAGAGCTACCCCCTCCGTTTGAAGGGGCAAGAAAACTGCTTAGCAGATCAGAGATGTGGCAAGAGAGCTTTTCTATGTTTAGGTCTTGGGGGGGGGGCGGGGGGACCAAAACAACAAAGTAATTTTCCATGTTAATCAAAACCCTAGTTGCGACTATGAATGAAAGGACAGTGGGAATTTAAACTAGGTCTGGGGTGGGAATTCCAAGGTGACAAATGTCACCTAAACCTGGTGCAAATAAGGAACTTCTGGGCACTTAGCAGAAGTAAATGAAAGGCGTGCTAAAGAAACTTTTCAAGATAAGTTCATAAAATTTACACATAAAAAAAAAAAAAAAACTCCCAGCAAGATAGTAATTCATACTCAAAATTTACATACTATAATGAAGAAATGATCAACTCCACAATGAAGTAAAAATAAATAAATACTATATAAGGAAGTACATGAATTTAGAGCAGGAATACCTAAAACAGAATGTCATGGAAAAGTTGAAAGTAATGAGACAGAATTAGATAGTTCAGACAAAAACTAATAAAGAAAATCTGGTATATTAGTCCCTAGGGCTGTCAGAACAAGATACAACAGACTGGGTATCTGTATCTTAACTCTAGAAATAATTAATTTTCTCACTGTTCTGGAGACTAGAAGTCCAAGGTCAAGGTGTTTTTGTGTTTGGTTTCTTCTGAGGATTCTCTCCTTGGCTTGAAGGTGTCTGTCTTCCTGCTGCTTCTTCCCATGACTAACTCTCTGTGCATGCACATCCCTGGGGTCCTCTCCTCTTCCCATATGGATACCAGTCACATTAGATTAGGACTCCATCCTAATGGCCTCACTTTTAGATTAATCATCTCTTTAAAGACTTTATCTCCAAATATGGTTACATTCTGAGGTACTGGGGGTTGAGACTTCAGTATATAAATTTTGGGGTAACACAGTTCAGCCCATAGCATCAGGTATATCTAAACTTCTATTAGATAATATGGTATTTAATATAAAAATGCACTGATCGGTATGGATTGATTCACTATACTATGACAGAAGAGACAGTTCTCAAGGAAGCTCCAAAGCCTCAAGATCGTATGCGCACAACAACTGAGCCTCAAAATATATAAATCAGATATTACAAAAAAATGGACATATCCCTAATTTAAACAATGAGTATTAATGCACTTCTATGAAAACTGATAGATCAGGAATCAAAAGTGAGTAAGGAGTTAGAAGGTTTGGATAATACAATTAACAAGCATAGATGTAAGTCTACACCTATTACAGGATACACATACTTTGAAATCAAACATGGATAGTTATAAAATTGAACTACATACTAGCCCCAAAGAAAATCTTAGTAAATCAATATCATATATACTATCTTCTCACTGTATTTCCTACAGTTAAATAAAGTTAAAACTCAAGAGCAAAAAAGTACACCTAAAATTCTACTTATTTAGAAATTTGAGTTTATGTATAAATAATTTGGGGATATAAAATAAATAGCTATGGGAATAATAAAACATTTGGAATATATATTAAAACTTTTGGCCTACAACTGATGTGGTATTGAGAAAGAAATGTATTGCCCTAATTGCATATGTTTAAAACAAATTGAAAATCATTTATCAATTTATTTACCCCAAGAAAATAGAAGCAGCACAATGGCAGGAATGCAAAGACCTAAATGGAAAAAAAAAATTGTAAAATAGAAGCAGAAATTAATAACATAGAACACAAAGGGAAGCCACCCGAAAAGTTAAAAGCTAAAACCACTGTTTGAAAATGGTGATACTTTTTTTCCACCAGGATTCATAAAGACAATAGGACTGAGAAAGGAAAAAAAACTGGATAAACCTTAATAGAATTAAAAGAGCATGTTATGACTCCCTTTGTGACAATAAATTTTTTTAAAAAACGAAATACATAAAAAATTGTTTAAAAAAATAAACTAAGGATAACTATAATATATAACTATGATATACATATATGTGTACATGTATGTATATATACATATAATGTATATCTACATGTATATGCATATAACACTGCTGAAAACAAATCTGAGCTCAGATATCTATCTACCAGGACTTTGGTGCAGGTAAAGGCAAACTTGTGATTCAAATATGCTCACCCACTGAAAACAACCAGAAAAAGTAAATATTTTTAAACGTGCTTAAAGAAATAACAAGGCAGAGTTGTCCCTTTAGACTTGATTTATAAAAAATAAGTTCAAAGGTAAAGTTATTAAGGATGTTAAGAGGGTGCGAGAGGAGCATTAAGCCAGTCTGGACCTCCTGAGTGCCCAGCATGGAGCGACGGAGCAGTCCAACACAGCGAAGCTGGCCCTGACCAGGTCATCCCTCAGGCTACCAGCAGATTGAAACCTCCTTGAGGATGGGATGCTTTTTTCTAAGGTTTTTGTTCCTCAAGAGCATCTAGCACATAATCAGATTTAATTTTTATAGCCCAGCCGGTGTGGCTCAGTGGTTGAGCGTCGACCCATGCACCAAGAGGTCGCGGGTTCAATTCCCGGTCAGGGCACATGCCCAGGTTGTGGGCCTAATCTCCAGTGGGGGGCATGCAGGAGGCGGCCAGTAGATGTTCTCTCTCATCGATGTTTCTATCTCTCTCTCCCTTTCCGTTCCTCTCTCTCTAAAATCAATAAAGAAAAAAAAATTTTTTTTAATTTAAAAAAATAAATTTTTATAAATATTGCTCTTACAGGGAGTCCAGTAAGAAGTTCTGGAAGTAATCTATTAATGAAAATGCTCATTTTACATTTCTATCTATTTGAGCATCATGAAAAATATGTCACTAGAAATCACTTGAAAAGGCTTTATCAACCTTCAGAGATCAAATTCCCATGGAATATATTTAACTGGCAATATACATACATACATATATATATATATATATACATATATATATATGTATGTATATATACACACACACACACACACACACACACAGGATATGCCTTATATATATATACACACACACACACATACAGGATATGTCTTTGCTTATATTTGGTGTTCCCTTTTCCTACGAATACTGAATCATACGACTAGGATCTTGACTATGAATTCCACAGTATACTGACACCATCTTCCACAAAAATAAACTAGGACTATATTTAAATACAACAGAAATTATGCTTCAAAAATACTTTTCTGATGCTAATGACCTAAACTACTGTTACTGAGGAAATTCTTCAATGTGACTACATTTCCAAATAGCTTCAATATTGCTAAAACACTACCAAAGCCCCTTTGCATTTCTATGGACTCATTACCTACAACGTAGGCAAGAGGGAGAGAGAAAGAGCAGGTGGGCGTAGCTGTCTTCACAAACAAGAACAGAGAATAGAGCCCCTGCCTGTGGAAGAAAACACGAACTAGAAGGTGAAAGCCAGTGTCTTTCAGGTGAACCCACAGGAGTAGCCTATGATGTTGTCTTGCTTACTTCCCTTTTCTTTCGGTCTAAGGGAGAGTCCTCAAGTGAGCTAAGGCTGCTGTTTTATTCCATTAGATTTTGAAGTAAGGACAAAACTTTAGAGAGGTAAAATTTATGATTCTGTGCAAATTCGTAGAGATTTAAAGGGAAAGAAACACTTCGATTTTGGTTTTGAATTTGAGAACATTTCAGAGATAATATAATCCAAATATTCTATATTGTACATGAGTTAACTTCAAGGCACAAGTGACTTGCCCAAAGATTGTAATTATATTCATATTTTTAAAAGGATGAATTCAATTTTGCAGATGAAAAATAATTGTCTAGATAATTTCATGAAATAAATTTTGTTAATCATTGTTTTATTACTATTATTATTCCTAGTTTATAATAATTTTAATAGTACTGGACTATACAGATATGGTTGAATACTAAAAAAAATAAAAGTCTACCAAGTTATTCTAGTACTATTACTCTGTGTTATAATTTTTTAAAGTATTTACAAAGACAAATATCTATTTATGCTATAACAAATTATTATTGTGCCTACAAACCCTTAAAAATATAAGAAAATATTACAAATTTTATAAAACTTCACGTTTAGCAATATTTCATATTATATATTAAATACCACTAAAGTAAATCTATAGATGTATACATGTATAACAAAAAAGACAAAATGTGTAAATATATATTATAGAGTATACTAGACAGAGACGTATTTACAATACATTTCCATGTAACTAGAATCTATGAATGTCACTGCAAACTTCCTTGCCTTTTCATAGGCAGACAAGTTTTACAACCTAACATGAGACATCTGTCACAGAGAATGACAGTGCCATAAGTTTTAACTTGGTTATCCTCCGCCACCTTGGATTTAGGGAACATATTTTGGTGATTCATAGATATAGCAGAAGGTCAATATTGACAAGCAAATGACCTCAGGCTATACAGACCCATAAATTAAGGGAAATCAAATCTTTCGTACAAGTAATCCATGCAAGAAATCGTTTTGTAAAATTAGAGAAATTTGTTATAAATGGGCATGATGAGTGCAAGTCCCTAAAAAGAAAAAATAAAGAAGTTTGTAGATTTTATTTTTTAACACACATAGAGCTCCTCCTCACCCCTCAAAAACATATTTTGGAGATTCACAGTGCCTAGCATAAATTTTCTTCCAGTTCCTTGCTTTTGGAAACATGTTCAATACGAAGTGATTAATTAATTAGCTAATGAAAATTCATCATTTGTTTTCCATAATTAACCATATTGATGAGAGCAGCACTTCTCAAACCTTAATATGCACATAAATCACCTGGGGACTTATTAAAATGTTGATTCTGATTCAGTAGGTCTGCGCAGAGACTCAGCAAAGACATTTACATATTGAGCGTGAACCAGCCATTGTGCTCTCCAAAAAGTAAATTTAAATGTAAGCAGGCTTTTGAAGTTCTTTCTTCTTTATAATTTGCTTCCATCTTAGTTATGGAAAATAGGTTGCAAAAGGCCTCAGGGAAAATGTGTGTCAGGAATATTTGCAAGACCTGCTTGTGAGTAATTAGGTAATTTTTTCCTAAAATAAATTTTGTTAGACACCATCCAATTCCTGGGGGAAACAGTCCTCACAACGTGTTGCTAAAAGGAATGTCTTTTGTTCTCCCTACTAGCAGTATAAAATGCAGCCTGGCAGTTCATTGTGAAAGTCAACCAAAAGTTCACTTTCTTCAACTCTTCAACTTTCTCAACCTTCCTCCAAGGTAAGAAAATCCCATGGAAAGAAGATAGGTTTGTGATAGGATTTAGGTTTAGGTACAACAGAATCTACTTACTTGTGTGATCCTACGCAATTTATCAACTCCCTGAGTCTCCATTTTCTTACCTGTAAATATAAGTTAATAAAAATGCATTTACTGCCCAGCCCGTGTGGCTCAGTGGTTGAGCATCGACCCATGCACCAAGAAGTCACTGGTTCGATTTCCGATCGGGGCACCTGCCCAGGTTGTGGGCCCAATCCCCAGTGGAGAGTATGCAGGAGCCGGCCAATCGATGTTCTCTCTTATTAATGTTTCTATCTCTCTCTCCTGCTCCCTTCCTCTATCTCTAAAAATTAATAAAGAAAAAAATTTTTAATGCATTTACTTTCATTTAAAACATATTAGTTGAACATCTCCAATTTGTCAGGCACTGTCGTAGCCCTTGAGATGGATCGACAAATGAAAAGACATAGACTTCTCCCTCATTTGTCTGTTGGGCGAAATAATGCGTGTAATTAGGCCTGACACACACCTGACAATCAGAAGGGGTAGTAATTGGCTTTAATTGTTAGCTTTCAACTCTGTGCTTTCCCGCCAGGTAACTCCCAGGTAGCTGGAACTGCCATTTTCATAAACCTACCCAGCAGTTCTTACTGTAGTATTCACTGTAGTCCAGGCACAGTTCTAAGTGCTTCCCATAGGGGTCTACCCTTGTTTAGTCCTCACAACGAGCCCATGAGGCACATTGTTATTCTCAGGTTACAAGGATGAGAACACATACTTAGAGAGGAAATGAAGGAATTTCCAGGCCACAGAACTGGTGGATAGCAGAGCTGGAATCTGGATATAGTTTGTCTTCAGAGACCCTACTCATAACTGTAGCACCTTGGAGTGATAAAATTAAAATCATTTTAAACAAGTCCAAAAACTTCCTGTATTAAAAATGTCTGTGCCAAATTATGTCTTAGATGGGTTTATTGTGCCCTCTGGTGGAAAACCAAAGACAGGAAAGAAAAGGAACTTAACATGCAATAGAAAGAGAAAGCCCCAAGTTTACTGACATTCTGGGCTCTTCAGAAGTTTGGAAACTCATGACAATGGCTGGAAAATCTTTCAGGAATAAGACATAAGAATACTGAGTAAGACTAGAGATAGTTAACATGACAGGGATCCCTCGCACACTGACTACACACAGCCAAGCTTCCAGAGGGACAATGGTGCGGAGAAATCTTCAGGTAAAATCTCAAGGGACAGGCAATGCCCTCAGTGTCCCCCAGATCTGTCTCTTGCTTCAACAGTGTTTGGATGGAACAGACCCAGGGACACCCCTTCTTCCAGCCTCCGACCACCCTCCAACCTCTTGTCCAGTCACCACCTTCAGAACCACCTCAGCCACCCTCAGCCTCTGAGACCAGCCAACTCAGTTTTCTTTATCTTAACTCCTATTGCCAAACAACCATGATTTCCCAAATTATTCCAAATTATTTCACCCAGATGGAGGCCCTGTCAACCTCCTGGCCAACCTGCATCTGTGGGCCTCCTACACCTACCTCTCTCTGGGGTTCTTTTTTGACCCCCACGATGTGGCTCATGAGGGCGGGGGCCACTTCTTCCCAGAGCTGGTGGAGAAGTAGCTCAAGAGCCCTGAGCATCTCTTAAAGATGCAAAGCCAGCACGGTGGCCGCATTCTCTTCCAGGTCACGCTGAAGCCTTCCCATGATTAGTGGGGCAAAACTCAGGATGCCATGGAAGCTGCCATGGCCTTGGAGAAGAACCTGAACCACGCTCTTTTGGATCTGCAGGCCCTGGGTTCTTTCTACCTATGCAGACCCTCAACTCTGTGACTTCCTGGAGAACCACTTCCTGGAGGAGCAGGTGAAACTCATCAAGAAGATGAGCAACACCTGACAACCTCCACAAGCTGGCCAGTCCCCAGGCTGGGCTGGGCGAGTGTCTCTTCAAAAGGCTCACCCTCTAGCACTCCTAGGAGCCTTTGGAGCCCAGAAGACTTTGAAGGACCCCTCTGCATTCCCCTGGTGTCTGGCTGTTACCTGAACCTCTCCCCAAAACCACTAGCTATTCTTTTAACCACCCTGGAGCCCTCTCCCATGCATTGAACAAAATGGAAACAATAAAGATTTTTTCAGAAAAAAACATCTCGAGGGATAAATATCAGATTACAGTTTTGTTAGAAATAATTTTAATTTAAAAAGTTTTGCCAGCATGTCAAAAAACATGATCATGAAGCTATCCTATTGTACACTATCTTCTCAGGAATGAATTGCCAACAGACGATGTGGTATTCCCTTCCATGTAGTGCTAGAAGTTTGGGGACTCATGAATTCTTGGGAAATGCCCTAAGGACTGCTTCTGCATCTCCCAACCCCTCATTTCCCATACTAATGCCAGTGTAGAATAAGACCTTATTTCTCTGCTTATCATACTATACACTCAAGTAGTTTAAATCCAATTGCCCTTAAATGCAAACTGACTGGTACAACTTGATGATTGCACAGCATTTTATATGAAGTTACCAACATTGATACTTCTCCTCTGTTCAGGCAGCAGAGGAGGGTGGGGGCGTGCCGCCTTCTTGTTTCTTTTCTCTCTTCTCCTCAGTCCCAATCTGAGAGGCACCTGTTCCCTGGAGGTTAGGAGGCTCTCAAAAGACTGTTATTCCTGGTACTGTATTCCCTGGAGGGGTGAGAAACTGACACCCTCAACTAGGCTCTTTAAGGATTCTCCTCTCTGCTCCTTTTTGGGAATCTCAGGGAGATGGTGATGGCATTAAAGATTGCTTGTGCAATCCTCTAGGGTCTGGAACTTTGTGTAAATGTTAATTTATCTAGAGAATGCTAACATGATCGAATATGCCAAGGACTAGAAAATGGATCCTTCAGCAAAACATCCACTGACATTACTCTGTCTACTCTTTTATGTTCCTACAATTCATCCTCCACTCATTTAGGGTGCTTCTCATTCGTCCTCTGAGGTGATAAAATAAGTCCTTAAAAATACTGACGTATTTTTCCTTAAAATAACAAAATACTGCTTAAAAATAGTATGGGTACGGGTCTTTAAAATAAATAACTACTTCACTGTGTTTTAAAGTTTGATCAACAATATACCTGTTTCTTTGGGTTGTCACAATTTCTAATATCAATTCTGAGTTTTCTCTTCTGCCACTCTATACTTAAGTCTTTAAAAAATAATTTTCAAACGACTTTTCCTAACTCTTGGTATGAAATAGATTTTTTTGTCTATTATGTAAAGAAATTAAGTGATGAGCCCAGTCGGTGTGACTCAGTAAATTGAACGTCATCCCATGGACTAAGAAGTCATGGTTTGATTCCCAGTCAGAGCACATGCCCAGATTGCAGGCTCGATCCCCAGTAGGGGGCGTGCAGGAGGCAGCCGATGTATGTTTCTCACATCGATGTTTCTAGCTCTCTCTCCCTTCCTCTCTCTAAAAAAATCAATAAAAACATATTTTAGAAAAAAGAAAGAAAAGAAATTAAGTGATGAGAATTACTTTTCTTCAGTGAAGGAACTTGTGATGACATCAACCTTCCCACTCTGAATTCACACAGTGATTTGCTAGTGTACCTCTCTCACAGCGCTTACCACTGTTCCAGGAATCATGGAGCCCCTTGACCAGTTCATCTCTGAATCAATCACAGGGCATAGTAGAGTATTTTGCACATTTGAAAAGGGGGAGAGGATGGAAACAAGAAAAGAGATAATTCTCATCTTCATTCAAGATTATTTCCAGTAGTTCCTTTGTGCTGGTGTTCTTGTTAGAAGTAATTTTTTCTTCCATTCTACCATAATTTGCTTACTTTGCATTTATTTCATTTTGCTTTATATTGTAGTTGATATAGTATTTCTTTATTCTTTCTCCCTACCCCCTAGACTTTCTCAACTGGACGACTTACCTAGCCACAGAATACATAAAATTATTTGGGTGAATATTTTCTTCATTTCCTGAAGGATGATTCTTAACTGGATTCTTGCCTGGAAAGATGTTCATCTGTTACATATAATAGATACCTTAGGTCTTGAAAGCTCAATTCTCTTCTGGAAGCGTGGCTGAGAAAGGTTCTACGTTGCACGTGGAGGGTACCCAGTAAGTGGTTTTTGGTTGTTTGTTTGTTTATAAAAAGATAAATGAATAACTGTAAACTTATAGGTGTGAGCTTTGAAGTCATTTGAAGTTTTATTCCATCCATGCTTTTAAAAAAAAGTTATTTTCTAGTAATGTAACTTTCTCTGCTCATCTACTGAGGACAAAAAGGCTTCAAATTCTCAAGAGTAAAGGATATCAGTGATGGAAAATTTAACATCCAGATAGTTGTAAACATTAATATTTTGGCTATCATAAAAAATTTACAACAGCGACATTTTATTTATTTATTTATTTATTTATTTATTTATTTATGTACATGTTAGATTCTGCATTAGCATTTTACCTATATTTTCAAATGTAATCATGTTAATAATATCAAGTAGGCATTCTCTTTTCTTTATAAATATGAAAACTGAAGCGCACAGGCATTACAAACTTGCTCAACGTTAATAGTTAGTAAGTAGAGAATTCAGGATTCCAAACCAGAAATATCTGATGGTAAAGTTATAGCTCTTTCCATTTTGGGACACTACTATCCCAAAGGTGTTTTGGACAAATTCAAGTTTAGATTTATTCCACATATGACTGGGTAGCCTCTTCTGTTTATGGGTAAAGTTACCTTTTGCATATTGGCAACAGAGAAAGAATTATATTAACAGAATGCAGTGGACATTTAACCGTCAGTGCTCAAAAGAAGGACATAGATGGTTCCCTTACTCCTTTCATCCGACCGATCAGCAACTTCTTTTCACTAACTTCATTCATTCTACAATCTTTTCAAAGCCAAATGACAAAGTACAGTTGGACTCTTACACTCTTTATTTTTGTCTGTGTCTAACATTTAAAGGGATATTGGACCAAAAAAATAAGCCCTAATAAACAAAGCAATAAAAAAAGACATTAACAAAATAGTATTTAACAAACCTCAAATTGTAGGTTCTCCATGGACCTCGAAGCGTAGGAAGAAAGGAAAAGCTATTCCTGCAGAAAGTGAGTAAAGAAGGGTTTCGAAAAAGGGTCGCTGGAGGGTCTACTGCTGATGAGGAGACAAAGCCCAAGTTCAGTTGCACTCTGTTGACTTCCAAAGTAGAGATCAGTCTAGATCCATCCAATGTTCTTTTATTCATTCATTCCACAAGTATTTATTAAGCATTTTGTGGATGATGGGGATCCAAGGACCTGGCCTGTACTGGTAACAACAGTTACTTGTCAGATTTGGGAGTGCGGATGGGGGCAGAAGTCAGATGAGGAGTGAGTTACTACAAAACTGTGAGTGGTGGAAGTTCTGAAAGAAAGTATCCTAGTTCATGTAGATCTCCTCTAGTCCTTCATTTTCTAGAAAATACCCTCTCATGTCCATATCTAAAACTTGACTTTTTTTTTGTAGCAAGTGTAGTAGATCTGCATTTTAGGGTACTATATTATAATATTTATGGGCCCAGAAAAGAATTCTCTTGGTACTTATCTGTTGTGTGCTCTTAGACCAATGCTGTTCAATAGAAACATCATGCAAGCCACATTTGTAATTCAAATGTTTCTAGTTGCCACACTAAAATATAAAAATAATCACGAGACATTAAATATAAATTAACTTTCATAGAATTTTATTTAACCCAGTGTATCCAATATATCATTATGTCAACAAGTGGTCAATATCAAAATTAATGAGATTTTGGTTTTGTTCATACCAAGTCTTCGATACCTGGACTGTATTTTACATTTATAGCATCTCTCAGTTTGGATTTGGATGAACCACATTTCAAATGTTCGGTAGCTGCACATTGCTACTGCATGGGACAGTGCGGATCTAGACTTTGAATATAGACAATGGATAAAAAATGCTGAAGATAAGCAAGATGTGTGTGCTTGATACCTGCAACCAAAATGCAAATAGTTTATATATAACGATTCTAGCTTAACACTGTGTTGTGGACTTAATCTTATAATCTGACACCACAAATTGAATAGAATGCAGCAATATTGTTTGATCCATTTTGGTATTAAACTTCACGCGAATGAACAAACCCAAAAGTATGATGTGGTGAGAGCACCATCTTGTGGCGTTGTGTGGTTTACATTGTTGAAGCAGAATGTAGGAAAAGGGGAATATCAGTGAGCAATCAGGGTAAGATCATGAGTTTAAGAAATTACTTTAGTAGAGGAACTATCATTATTTTGTCTTATATGCAGTCTTTTTGGCAAGTCCTCAAGCTGTGTGAAATGAGCATGACACACTCCCCAGCTACAGGACACAGAAATGCTAAACTAGGTACCAGATAAAACTCCAAGGTGAACCTTGGCTAAAGGCACACTAGGCTTCAGTGTTAATATGTCAAGGCAGTGTGGGGTTGGGGGGTTGGAAGAAGGATGTTTTGTAACCTTGTGTTAATCCACTCTTAACCTTGTGTTAATCCACTCTCAACCTTGTGTTAATGCATTCTCAGAAACCTGGCCCACCCAGGTGCTTTAAGTGCTTCATTTGCATGTTAATAGGGGTTTGTTATCTTTTGGCTTCAAAGTCTCTTCCTGTAAAAAGCAAGAGACAAAGCTAGGGTGTATGGTTTGCAGAAACACCATCTCAAGGAAATAATTTACATAAATCCGCTTGTAACCTGGGGGTACCAATCTGCAAATAAATGGGACTGCTGCGTCCAAAGCTCTGGAGCATTTGCTCCTTTGCAAAGCTCCCCCTCACTCCAAGCAGCGTGTGCTTGTAGTTTCATTGCTTTGCACCGATTCCGGCAGGCTGAGAGACGGCAAGGCAATATTTACTATAGTGAAATGTGTGAGGCAGACACTGAGAACACCCATAAAAGACCAGTGCATATGATCACATTGGTATTTTTGCAGAAACAGTAAATACAATCCACACCAATTATAAGTGACAATCCCCACCATTTGTAAGCCCTACTATGTACAGAGCTGAACTTTTTTTATTAAAATAAAGACCTCAATGAAGCAGCATTTTCTATTAAAAGGTCGCTCCAACTGATCAGAAATACTCATTGGCCCCAGCACTATGTTAAGTTGGCCAGGGAGAACCGTGTGAGGATACACCCTGCTTACTGACTAGCTCCAAGGTCCCTACTGAATGTAAGTCATGTATTCTTGCCACAATATGAACCATCTAAGGCATCTTTTGAGATAAACTTTGTTTAGATTTAATCTATAAAACATAAAAGGTCTCCCTGGATGCCAGAATACAAAGAAAGTTATTTCAGTAAGCTTTAAGCTAGTACTGTGATTGTCTTTAAAAAAAAAAAAATGAAGTGCCTGGCCAGTGTGGCTCAGTGGTTGAGCGTTGACCCATGCACCAGGAGGTCACCAGTTCAATTCCTGGTCAGGGCACATGCCCAGGTTGTGGGCCGAATCCCCAGTGGGGGGCATGCAGGAGGCAGCCAATTGATGTTCTCTCTCATGGATGTTCTCTCTCTCTCCCTCTCCCTCTCCCTTCCTCTCTATCTAAAATCAATAAAGAAAATTAAAAGTCATTTTTAAACCATGAGAATACTAACATCTATGTTATTCATTCTTCCTTATACAGCTGACTTAAAATAGTCTGTTTTTGTGATCATACCAATCCCAGATCTATTTTGGCCGGCAATGTCAGTTCTTTTTTTTTTAGGAAATATTCTGTAGCTGCAGGGTGGATAATCATTCTGTAACTATGTCAGTATTGATTACAGGCCAAGTTATAGTTATTACATGTCTCAGAGTCCTGGGAAGACCTGATCATCTTATTATTTAGTGCAGCTAATCAAGAGGTGTGAGGAAAAACTTCTGCTCATCTCTCTTTTGCCCACTGCTCCGAGAAGGGTGTGCATACTTTGTAGGTTATTTATTACTGTATAACAAATTGACCTCAAACTTAGAGGTTTAAAACAAGAAACATTTACTACCTCACAGTTTGGGGAGAGGTCAGGAATTTGGGAGCAGTTTAGTTGGGTAACTCGGGCTGTACTTGGGATGTCAGCAGAGACTGAAGTTGTCTGAAACTTTACTGGAGGACCTACCTACAAGACTCACAGACTTAGGGGTTAGCAGAAAGGCTCAATTCTTCTAAGTTCCTCCCAGTGTAGGCCTTTCTGTAGGCTGCTCACAACACACCTTCCTCTAGTGACTAGACTGAGAAGAGAGGTAGAAATCACGTCTTTTATAACCTAGTCTCAGAAATGACATGCTATCACTTTTGCTGTATTCTTTAACTCACAGACCAGACTTGATGCAGCGCAGGAGGGGTTTACACAAAGATGTAAAACCAAGAGGTGGGGGTCACCGGGAGACATTCTAGAGGCTGGCTATCAGTCTGCCTTCTGTCTCCCAATAATACACATCCCTCTCACATGGAAATTACACTTATCCTCTCCCTAAACTAGTGAAAGTCTTATTCCATTATAGCTTGGTGTTGTCTTAAGTTAAATATACATTTACCATGTAATTCAAACATTCCAATACTAGTTATGTACCCAAGATAAATAAAAACATACTACTTACAGACTTGTATATGTTTATAGCCCCTTTATTTCTAATAGCAAAACACTGAGGGGGGTGGAAATGTCCATCAACAGGTGAATATATGAACAAACTGGTTTATCCAACAGTATACTACTTAGTAAGAAATGGAATGAAGAACTGGCCCACACAAAATGGATCAATCTCAAAATAATGTTCAGTGCAAGTAGACAAAGAATATAACTTTTATGATCCCATTTATACACTTTTGTAGAAAAAGCAAACTAAGCTAGTGATAGAAAGATCAGTAATTGCCTGGGGAGCTGATAGATAACAAATAGGCAGGAAAAATTTTAGGGATCATGGTTATGTTCATTACCTTAATTGTGGTGATAGCTTCATGAGTGTATGTCAAAATGTCACATTATACATTTTGTTATTTTGTCAATTTTACCTCAATAAAGCTGCTTAAAGTCAGTTAATTTTATTGGAAGTTTTCCTCCAGTAGACAAGACACACCCACAAAATCATTTGAAATAAATCCTCTTCCTTGGGCTTCTGAGATGAAGGTCAAAGCCCTTAAGCTTGAGGACCTTCTAATTGAGGATCTGAGGTGCACACCTTGTCTTTGCCTTTCATCTGAATTCAAACTCTTATCATTGTACCATATTTATAATTGGAACAAGAACGTATTTCAACTTTAGACTTAAGATATTTTGAAAATGTTTCTTATTACCCTAAATGCTCTGATTCGAAGATAACATTTTATTCTACATCCTTCTAATCTTTCTAGTATGATATATATATATATATATGTATATATGTATATATATATATATATATATATATATATATATATATATATTTGCTGACTATTTAACCCACACATTTCAACTGGCATAGCAATAAATGCATTAATACATAAGCATTTCTCAAAGTGTTTTATGGACTTTTTGTACTGAATCATCTTGAGATGCTTATTTCAAGACCCACTCCACAACTACCAAGATACTGTGAGGAGAAAACTGAGATCAGTAAGTAGAGCCTGGGAATCAAATAAGTTCCCCATGTAAGTAGACACATACAAGTGCAGTCTCCAACAGCTTCCTAATTCAGCTGTTTCAAGGATTAAGATGTTTATAAAAATAAAAGTTCATATTATTTATTTGTGATTTTATTCATTACAGGAACAAAATTTATTTTTACATGTATATACAAGTCATTTATCTTTACATAAAAATAGAAATATTTATATATTTACAAAAACATTAAAACATACAGACTTTACAAATAAGAAAAAACAGACAGGATTTGACAAAGGATACTTGGAAATATATACACTAAAAAAGAGGGCAAAGAACGGTGACAAAACATTTAACTTAAGACTCCAGAAGTCGCTATTTCAACAGATTATAATTTGGTAAGGCAAATAAAATGTCTCAAATGCTAATAATAGATGGTAAACACAAAGTAGATTTAAGATTGTCTAGGTAAAATCACATGACCCTCCTTTACTATAAAATTGAATCAATTTTATTTTACCTCTGAAACAAATATCAGATGACTAGTTTTCTTTTTTCTTAAAATATTTAAATTTTCTGATTTATACTGAGAACTTTGAACTTTTTCACATTAAATTATAAAATATTTTAAGAGGTTGTGCATCCTCTATTTAGTGGGGGGAAAACATTCCATGCAGTACATTGATTTCAACATAAAATTGAGAATCACAGTACATTTATTCTTATTAATATTTTAAATTAAAACCTAACGTTTTCTGACTAACCTTTACAATAAGTTATAATAGATATTAATAAGAGGTCACAATCGTCGTAAATTATTCTTGCTTTTCTTAGTACCAGGCAGAGGACCCATTTTATAACTGGCCTTTAAAGGCTTGCCATTCAGACAGTCTTGGGTGGTATGATAATTACACAGGCACCTTGTACAATAATCAAACCCACAGCCGTCTCGTTTGCAGACTGCTCGTTGTAAATAGCAATCATATTTTGCAGGTGAATTACAGCGAATGCAGGCTTTGAGGCTTTCATTCTTTTTCAAAGTCTTGGCAACCTAGTAAGAAAATCCACAAACAAATTATTAGTCAAGACTGAATGTAACGTAGGAAAAACAAGAATGACACTTTGTACCCTCCCTAATACATGTATAAAGAACCAATGTCACTCATAAGAGAACTCCTGCCCTAAAGGACCTTACTGTTCAATGCGTGAAAGATAATATATCGTATCAGCTGGTTCAGTAGCAATTTCCTAGGCTACTTTTATATGTTCTTGTCCTTCATGAATGTTACTCACACATCAATGCCTAACAAATAGTCACTTTTGGAAGTCTTCCTAGTATCACTCAGGAGTTGGCTGCTTTTTACCTCTAGTTTTGTTTTCTTAAAGCACCTACCATATTATATAATATGTTTTCTTTAATGTAGCTCTCTTTCATTCTAGATTATAAGGCTACGAAAGTTACTACCATGTTTTCTTATCTGTGCAATACCTGATAACAGATGCTCAAAAAATGCTTTTTGGATAAACTTGAAAATTAAATTTTACCAAATATAATTTATATTTATTGACCAACAAATGAGGTAGTCAATATTCTACTTCAAAACATGCCCTCTTAACTATGGTTTTAAATGAAGTTTACAAAATTATCCCGAGTACTTTCATAATACACATTACCTAATGATATGAAGGTTTAATAGGAGGCCCTAAATTTCTGAAAGTTGGCCCTTTTCTGCTTAGTTTTTTTCCTGAGCTATTAATGGGAGCAACTGCAGAATATAATAGTGAACAATTTTATAAGAAATTTTAAAATCAAGGTTTTTATTATTTTCTTAGTGTTTCCAAATTAGATTTCAACATCACTAAACTGTCATAAACAATGCCAAATAGTGTCTATTATTTTCAGTATAGAAAGACATCTCTGTACTTACCAAACTTACTAGCTGAGTTATAAATGGTTTCCTAATTTCTAACAATTTGAGAGTAGAACGAAGGGGACAGAAGATAAGGTCTCCATTTATAGTTCTAATTATTCTATGATTAAATTTAAAGTTCTCTCTTTCTTAATCTAAATCCTTTTAACAGTAAATGCCCCATGTTTCTAATTTATCAATAAACAAAAACTTACCTCAGAGAATTCATTGTGCCGACTGTAAGTAGAACCTTTCTGATCAGCTGGATCGGACAACTTGCCTTGAGCATTGTTCCTAGGGGCAGTCTTGGCTGCTGACCTTTGAACAGAAGCCAGTGCAGTTCTGAACATAACATATTCTCTGGTTGAAGCATGTGATGAAAACTTAACGCTCTTTTCCTATAAAAAAAAAAAAGTTTTAATAGGACTTCAATTTACCTACACGTGCTTAAACACAGCCACACAAAAGCTTTCACATAAACATTTAAAAAATTGTAAGCACTTGACATACTTAAGTCTATACAGCATTTAATACATGGTTTTTCTTCCTACCACCAGTAGATAGCAACAGTCATGTTGAAGTGTCACCAGTGTCGTGAATAGATTCAATAATACTACTTTATAGATTAGAAAAATTTCCATAACACCAGCTTATCAATAAAGAAATTAAACTTGGAGAATTAAAGCACTACTAATCTAGAGTAACACAGCTAGTAAGTAGCAGCCCCAAAATTTGGACCTATGTCTGCCAACTCCTAGGTCTGAAATTTTAATTATATATTGATCTTGAAGTATTTTTTAAAATTTATTTTTATTGTTGAGTATCACAAATGTCAATCTTGAAGTATTTTTTAAAGCAAATTAATTCCCCTCTATATTAAGAATCTTCACTATGTAAATAATTTTAGTTTTGGTAACAAAAATACACACAAAATGGCAACCTAGAATTCGCTGTGTGATCAACACACACTGAGAACTGAGTAATTTTCCTTTTTTTTTAACCTTTGGACATTCCATTTCTCGGAATAAATGATTAAGGTGGGATTCCTTTCCCTTTACTTTTTTGTTGTTGTTGTTCAGATAGAGTGGGAGGGAGAGAGAGGGAGAGAGAGAGAGAGAGAGAGAGAAACATCAACGCGAAAGGGCCACATCGAGTGGCCGCCACCTGCACGACCAACCAGGGCCGGGGACAAACCGCAACTGAGGCACACGCCCCTAGCGGGAACCGAACCCAGGTCTCTCTGGACCGCAGGCCGACGCTCCAACCGCAGGCCAACGCTCCAACCGCTGAGCCAAACCAGCCAGGGCTCCCTTTACTTTTAAATTTTATAATGAGTTCTACTAAAAGTTTGAAATGCTTTTTGAATGGAAAGAATTTCCAGATTACCTGTTATCTTTCCTATTATTTTCCTCCTATTTCAAATGGTAAAGAGCACTAGCTGCTATATTTTAAAATGAAAACATCAGCCCTGGCCGGTTTGGCTTAGCGGTTCAAGCGTCAGCCTGCAGACCAATGAGTTGCGGGTTCGATTCCAGTCAAGGGCACTTACCTCGGTTGCGGCTCAACCCCGGCCCTGGTCAGGGTTGTGGGGGAGGCAGCCAGTCGATGTGTTTCTCTCACATCGATGTTTCTCTCTCTTTCCCTCCCTCCCCCCTTCCCACTCTACTTGAAGATAAATAGAAAAATATCCTCGGGTGAGGATTTAAAAAATAAAATAAAATGAAAATATCAATTGCAAAGACTTACAGTAACTCTCTGTATTGCTCTATTGTACAACTGCAACACCCCCTTATCATCTTCTAGAATTTTCTTCCAAGTTGTGCTCACTTTAGACACACTGAAAAAGTAATGATTATGAAAGGCAAAATTAAAGCATCACAAAGAGCTAAGATGAACACATTACAGAAATATTAACAGTGCAAAAAAGAAATTTCTATTAACATTGCTTCTCCAACTTGCTTTACATTAGTATTGCTCAAGGCACTTAATATTTAGGGATGCCTCATGCCTAGCATTTGGGTTTAACTGGTCTAAAATGGGGGCCAGAGCCCTGGCCGGTTTGGCTCAGTGGTTAGAGAGTCGGACTGTGGTCCAGAGAGACCTGGGTTCGGTTCCCGCTAAGGGCATGTACCTCGGTTGCAGTTTGTCCCCGGCCCTGGTTGGTCGTGCGGGTGGCGGCCACTCGATGTGTCCCTTTCACGTCGATGTTTCTCTCTCTCTCTCCCTTCCTCTCTCTCCCTCCCACTCTATCTGAACAAAAAGTGAAAAAATGTCCTCGGGTGAGGATAAAAAAAAAAAAAAAGAAAAAGAAAAAAATTACTTAAAAAAAAAATAAAATAAAATAAAATGGGGGCCAGAGTTCTATATTTTTAAAAAAGCTTCCCATTGCCTGGTCGGCGTGACTCAGTGAACAGATCGTTGTCCCATGGACTGAGAGGTCCCTGTTCAATTTCAGGCCAGAGCACTCAATCCCCAGTAGGGGGCATGCAGGAGGCAGCTGATTGATGTTTCTCACATTGATGTTTCTATCTCTCTCTCTCTCTCTCTCAAAAAAAGAGAAAAACATACTATAAATAAATAAACTCCCTATCAAGTAATTCTAAGTGAATCCAGGCTTAAGAACTACTGACTTGTACTTCATTTTTTCCCCACAATTATCTGCAAACATAAAGTAGCCACTGTTGCACATATGGTCCTATGTTAGCTATTTGGTAAAAGATGTAGACAGATTTCAAAGTACTCTAGGACATAGTTAGTAGAAATCAACTTGTGATGTTGATTATCCCTAAAGAAGCTAGCCGAAAATAAAAATCAAGACTTATCTGTTTTGCTTTAGCTTTAAGTTTTATAAAGACCAGTGTAAAGTAACACTTGTAAAGAGTACTTCTGAAACATTTTTCAGAGTCAAAAACGATCCCAGTTGAGCTGAATTCAATCTAATACAATAGTCTGCATAGCCATCTTAATTCTCATAGTCACCTCATCCTAATTTTCTTTGGTGGAATGAGGAAGAACAAGTAGTTAGTATAAGGTTTCTAAGAAATAGTCATAAATTATTTCATATTTTCAAGTCTGACAAAAGTCATCATGCCTATCAGACCTGTACACTAGAACTAGACTGTTTTTTAAACTTAAGCCAGAAAGATGTAGCTTACATAACAGGAATTTCAGAACCCAAAGAAACAAAGATCCCAATCTAACAAAAATAGCTTTCTAATAGCATAAATATATCCATTAGTGTATTATACTCATACACTCAAAGCAATACTTACTTGATTAAGTCCATATCACTGAGCTGTGTTAAAATATTTGCTAAGAGATGTCTGAGTCCCCTTCGAAAGAGTTCACTGAGAATATCTACAAATTCTAAGCCCATTTTCCTGCCAATTATATTTTGTAGTCTCAAATCTTTATTATACTCCTTCAGCTTCTCCCAATCTATTTTAGGATTTCGTTTGGCATTCTTTTTTAATGTTGAACAAACCACTTTTGCAAAATGAAGAGCTGGCATCAAGTTTTTGTTGGGACATTGGCCTGGGCTTTGAGTCTGTAGCAGGCAAGACTGTGGACTGCCACTGAAATTTTCTTCCAGGGGAAGGCTGGCCTCTTCATCGAGGCCACTTTTTTTGGAAAATGAAGAATATCCACTGTCTTCATAAGGTCCACTGATTTCTAGTTCTTCTATTTCATTTGAACTATTAAGTGTTGGTTGCACATGTTGATTTTCCTTGTTATGCAAGGGCTTGCTCTCAGTTTCAAGTTCTACAATCCTGGGGCTCACAATCGGTGACCCAATATCTGATAACCTTTCATAGTCTTTAATGCAGTCTTTATACGAACCTTCCAAACTTGCAGAAGTGTAGCAACCCAGCCTTCCACTGTCATCAGGTTTTACCAGTTTAAGTCCAGAATGAACATGGTTATAGTTAAAATCACACTTCATTTTGACAGAAAGAATGGGACTTTCTTTGCAACCTGTAAAAAGAACATAACACATTTACTTCTTAATAGCAAAATTTCAACATATCCTTCCTTCTTAAATTGGGGTATAAGATTTAATTACTTTGCATCTGTTAGCACTGTGTATTGCCTAAGTAGCTATGAAGTTATCAAAGTTTAATTGAGATATGACAATATGAGGAAAATTATTATATATCTCATTCTTGTTGTTAGAGAGGAAGGGAGAGGGAGAGGAACATCAATGTGAGAGTGACACAATGATCGGCTGCCTCCTGCATTCCCCCAACCAGGGATCAAACCCGCAACCTGGGCATGTGGCCCTGACTGGGAATCGAACCGGCAACACTTCTGTGCATGGGACAATGCCCAACCAACTGAGCCACACTGGCCAGGGCTATATCTCTTATTCTTAAAAGGGTACTGCAAAATAGACTGCTGTTAGATCTGCATAACTACATTTGACTTTTAGAGTCTATATTGATTAAGAAATAGTGAAAGAGGAACTACTTAATAAATCTGTGTTTATGGAATAAGGAAATGTGAGGCATCAGGAGTGGAGTCTTAGGTCAGAGACAAAATAGTAATCAAACACTTCTAGAATAGTTGTTTATATCCTGGACTAATCAAATACTTCTAGAATCAGTGTTTATACCCTAGACTTGAAATGACATTATAGTCAGCTTTGACTTAAGCATAACTCAAAATAGCCAAATACTTGTTTAGGGTTGTATCATCATCCCAAGGCCTTAGAAATCAGTTAAAATATCTTGAGAGCAGACTTTCTCAATCTCTACACTGTTGACACTTGAACAAGGTAATTCATTATTGTTAGGGACTGTCCAAGGCATTGTAGGATATTTAGCAGCCTTTACCCATCTGATGCCATTAGTAGCCCCTACTCCTTAGGCAGGACAATAAAAAATGTCACCAGTCACTGCCAAATATTAGAAGTGGGGGGAAGACAGTGGCAGCAAAATCTCCCCCATTACTCAAGTTGAGAACCACTGCTTGAAAAGATTAGGATTTTTGTCAAGTAGTAGAGGTTGGGAGGGCATTCATAGAAAGATAGTGTGAGCAAGGGCACTATACTGGGAAGGAATATAGTAATGGTTCAGAAAAACTGCTCAGCATTATTGAAGGCAGAGTATACAAACAGTATATACTTCAAGTGCACTCCCCCATCTACTATCCCCACTGCAAACCAATCATAGGTAGCTAACAACTTATCCTATAAGTAAATGTATATACCAGTCAGTATGTTTAATCTACATTAAATATTGGTAATCTATCCATAATAATTTACCATTACCAAAGGACATGAGAGCAAACTTGTAGGTAGAGACTATCATTCTATTCCCAATGATTAACACAGTGAAAGACATAGTATGTGCACCTCACTAAACCTTATACTAAACCCTAAAATTTAGGTTTAAGCTACAAATTTGGGACATGAAAAGTAAATAAAGAGCCTACAAAGCCTAACCCCCAAATTAACCTTAACTTGAATAAATTATTGAGTGTCTCTCTTCCACCCCAAAAAAGTAAAATATTCCAAGAGAGATATTTTTGTCTCAAGTAAAGAATTAAGTATGATTTACATATGACCACATTTAATCTCTAGAAGCCACTACAAAGACAGGTTTTACTTTGGTTATCTGCCTAAAGAGAAGAGGTCTAAAATTATACTTCAGAAACTCTTAATTCTTCTCAAAGGCATTCTTCTTCTGCTTGTTTTTAATTTTTTTTTAAATCCTCACCAGAGGACATTTTTGCATTATCTTCAGATAGAGCAGGAGGGAGACAGGGAGGAAGAGAGAGAAACATCGATGTGAGAGAGACACATCAAGTGGCTGTCACCCACATGACCCCAACTGGGGCTGGGGACAAACCACAACCAAGGTACGTGCCCTTAGGGGGAACCGAACCCGAGACTCTCTGGGCTAAGGGCCGACGCTCTAACCGCTGAGCCAAACAGGCCAGGGCTCTTCTGCTTGTTTATAGAACACAGTAACTGGGAACCTATCCCTTTCATAAAATTTCATTTGAATGTGAACAGTTCTTTAAATTTAGAACAATGATTCAAATACCTTATAATTGTTTAGTTTACAATTTCCAATTTATTTCCAAACACTTGGTTCTCACAACCTTTTGAGGTAGAATGAAGAGCTATTATTATTACCTTATTTTTATAAATGAGGACACTTGAATCTCAGCTTAGGAGCTTGCCCAAGATTTTATAAGTAGTTAAGGACAGATTACTCTTCTTGAATGTAAATTCAGAGTGTCTTTCCAATGACATAAGGTACAGACTAATGGACTTTGGGTTATAATCTAATACTATATTATTTATGTTGTTGCTCAAATTGTTCCAGCTTTGCCACTGCAAATTTATGTCCATTTGACATACTTTCTATTGTTTTGTTTTTGCAGCATTCCTTACTTTTTGGCCCAAGATATTCCAGACTCTTCTTATACTTTCCCTGTTCAAGCTCTAGAATCAGCTATTTCTCCAAGAAACTCTGGTTCATTTTATTGGCTCCAAAATCTGGATGCTTGTTGTAAGTTTAGTTTTAAAATGTGAAATTATGGCCCTGGCCGGTTTGGCTCGGTGGTTGGAGCGTCGGCCTGCGGTGCGGAGAGACCAGGGTTCGGTTCCTGCTGGGGGCATGTGCCTCGGTTGCGGTTTGTTCCCGGCCCTGGTTGGTCGTGCGGGTGGCGGCCACTCGATGTGTCCCTTTCGCATCAATGTTTCTCTCTCTCTCTCTCTCTCTCCCACTCTGTCTGAACAAAAAAATGAAAAAATGTCCTCGGGTGAGGATAAAAAAAAAAAAAAAAAAAAAGTGAAATTATGTCATGTACTTTAATAATACTGCAAAATAAAGTAAGTACCACACTTTTATATGAAAGAAAGCTGAAAGCAGATTGTAAAAAGCTAATTTCTGGTCTTTCAATTAGTTCAGTGCTTTCAAATGACCAAGCCAAATTTCCCTAAATAATATGGGAAAATATACGTATTTATATAATTGATCAGAGTATTCAGAAAGGGGAAAAAATATTATGTGGTTTCATGACCCCTTGAATCAGACATTAGTTCGATATCTAATTCTGTCACTTCATTCATCCAATGCCTACTTAGTGACATGGTGTGGAGAGAGGAAAAATTAATTAGGAATCTTTTGGAGTTGACATTCTGAGATGTGAAGGCCTTGTGAAAATCTGGGAGAGTTCCAGACAGGTACATAATGGAAGCAAGGACAACTGTTGAGTATTCAAGGAAGAGTAAGTTCTGCAGAGCCGCAACTTAGTAAACTAGGTGACTGAAAATTAAGGTTGGAGAGGCCGAATGATCTATTGGATTTTTAGGGTAGGATGGGTTTTATCCATTATGAAATAAAGAGCTTTTAAAGGGCTCTAAGTAGAGATATTTGGTTTACATTTAAAAAAAAAAAATCATGGCAGTTGCCCTGTTTGGGCTGCTCAGTTGGTTGGAGCGTTGTCCCATACACCAAAAGGTTGTGGGTTCAATCCCCAGTTGGCACCAATCGATGTTTCTCCCGTGTTCCCTAAAATCAATAAACATACCCTTAGATGAAGATTAAAACAAAGTAATATATCATGGCAGCTGTGGAGAATGGACTGTAGAAAGGTACAAGTGAAAGTAGGGAAACTAGTTAGAAATGTATATCACAAAATTTCAGAGTTGGGTACTTGACTCTTGATTACCACAGTGGTAATGAAGACAACCGAACAGAAGTGAGATCTCTTTAGGAGGGTAATGTCAAAAGTCAACAGAGCTTGCAGATGTACTGGATTTTGATGATGAAGGAAAGTAGAGTAAAAAATACCCTGGGGTTTAGGTTTTGAGCATCTAAGGTATAAAGCGTCATTTGTCAAGCTGGGGAAAACTGAGAAAGTTAACTCTTTCCTCATCTATGAAATGAGGGTGAGAAAATATGAGCATCTCTCACATTTGGTCTAATCAACAGAATCTACGCTATACTTATCACATTATTTGTAAGCCAAATCCCTTCATATTCCTCATACTGTGTAACAAGAACATTTTATAAGTAGCAAAATGTACTCCAGACAGATGTATGCATTTCAGAATATTATATACTTTTCTTAGGAATGGTATCAAATTTCAAATGAAAATCCTTGCTCAGCCTTTTAATTAGCTTTTGGGACCTAGAATATTCAATTAGTCTTTCATTTTCTCTGAAATGGAGATATTAATATCTACCTCATGGAGTTGGTACGATTTCACATACTGCATTTTTAAACCCTCTCACAGGCCAATAATGAAAAAAGATGCTATTATTAGTTAACTGTGCAAAGGGTAACCTATTTAACTTTTCAATATAGATCTGACACTCCATATTAGTTAAATAGACTACAGTGCTTAAGAATCTTTACAGCTATTCCAATGTTAAACAATTCTGTTCTACAATCTCCAATACCTTTAGGATAACTACCATGTGTCCAACGGTAGGTGTGGCTATTCCTTTAAAAATTTAAGAGAGTCCCAAGGCTTGCCGCCATAAACTGCATATCAGCCATAATCCCTAAAATTTAAATATACTGGAATGCAATACATTTTTAAATTTCATTTCCTCAAGTTTATAAACAGGAAAAAAATTCAAGAAAATTGCAAATATTCTCTTTAGGTTCAAGATGGTAGAGACAACTGGAATTAAACAATAAAAGAACTCCTTAAAGCCATCAAGCTTCAGAATCTCACTGGGAGAAGTATGATCTGTAAAAATTAAGTTTTTCCCCCCTCCTCTGCCATATTTCTTTTCTAAAGCAATAGGCATCTTCCAGAGATTACCAAATATTACAAATAACAAATTGTTAATTTTAAAATGTTTTGGTAATTTCTGAGTTAAAATACGTGCATTTAATCTCATTTAGAGACAGTAACAAAGAGGATAAAAATAAGCGTTTATCTGAGTGCCTTTCTTCTATCCAAGTTTGGACTAAAAAACTATCTAGTGCGTCAAGAGCACTGGTTAAAAAAAACCAACACACACACATACAATTCTTCAGGTCTCACAAAATCAGCTCAAAATGGTTAAATCCACGGTTTTGTACTAAAAAATGGTGTGTTTTTCTTTTCCTTCTCTCCCTTTGACTCCATGCCTTGAGACTGAATTACTGGGTAAAGGGGGAAAAAAGAGAAATTGAACGTTTTTGTTTGGACGTCCCGACAGAGTTTGGCTCGATGAGGGGGGGTCCCTGTATTTGGCGGGAGTGGGTGGGGGAGACCCTGGACCTGCTGGGGGGTCGGCGGGGTGGCCCCCGAGGGCGCGGGCCTGGTGGAGGAGGCGGGAGATAACAGCGAGCGAGATCTCCCGCGCCCGCCAGCAAGGCTGAGGTGGCGAAAAACCCGGGGAGATTGACTTGGGATCTGAGGCTGCGGGTCCGACATGGAAAAAGGGGCGCAGAGAGTGGGGGTCAGGCACCTGGCAAGGCCCGGTGGGCCGCCCAGCAGGCCCGAGCCCCAGTTGGTGTGGGGGAGGGGAGGGGGCATTTGGCGCCCATTCCAGCCGGGTGGGGAGGCAGATCTCCCTAGGGCAGAAGGGCGCCCTAGGAGGCCTCCACCCGCACCTCCCTCGGAGCTGGTGCCCAGGTTCGGCGTGGCAGGCAGGACCCGGGCCCTCCAACCCGCCTCAGCACATCTGGCTTCCCCTCCCGGAACCGCAGCATTCTTTCTCCCGGTCCCAGGAACCCCCGCCGGCGCCCGCCGGGGGCCCAGCGTGGGGCCGCAGCTCGGACTCGGGTCGCAGGTCCCTCACCCCTCAGCATGCACCTCTCCCGGAACCCGCACCCCCCCGTGCCCTCTCCTCTCACTCACTGTCCAAGGGACCGGGGTGCCTGGGAGCTGTCACGGCGCTGCAGCTGCAGGAGCTGCAGCGGGAGGACGAACGTAGGGAGCAGTTGCAGGCGCGCCGGCTCATGCCAGTGGAACACGGGTCCTCCTCAGGTAAGCGACTAGTTACCACAGCAGAGGAACTGCCCGCAGGCTTCACAGAGCTCTGTCTCCTAAAAGGCGCCAGCTGGTACTTTTAAAATCTTTGAATTTGGTGCCCAAATCCGCACGGCCCAATGGGGCGCGCCGCTCGCACGCGCGTCCCAATAGGAAGGCAGTGGGCGGGGATGTCCTCACCCAAGTCCAATGGAAGGCTGTGCAGGCGGGGCCAGCTGCGAGGCCGGCCCTCCCTCCTCCAGGCCGGCTCCGTGCGTCCGGAAGGATGCTGAGGCCGGGGGCGGGGCCTCGGACAGCGGGGATGCGGTGGCCCAGACACACGTGGAGGTGGCCTACCACGCAGGCGCCCGCCCGCCATCCTGCCATCGGCTGTGGGAACCGGCCTGCTGCAAGTCCCGATTTCATCTTGAAGGCAGCTCTGGCTTCTCTGTGATGATCTCCGATGAGTGCAAAGTGTAGCCAACTTTCTCCCATCATCTCATAAGCGGGTGATTGGTGAGCGGCGACCCTGGTCGTCCGGGAATATAGACTTTCCGGAAGACGAACCCTCCCCCCGGCCCTACTCAGCCCGCCTCTCTAGGATTTGGGCGCGCTCCTCTCTACTTCCTAGTTAAGCCCCTCCGCCGGCCCAATGCTTTTGCGCAGGCGCTTTTGGCGGGAGGCTGCTACCGACTTGGCGGGTTGGCGCTTGCGCGCTGGGGTCCCCCGCGATGCTCTAGGAGGGAAGGGAGAGGCACTTGCGGCAGTGGGTGGGTCTCCTCCTGGCGCGCTTACCTGGTCCCGCCGATGCGGTGGCGGGAGACCAGGAGCCGGAACCTGCTGGGTCCTTCCGGCGGGCGTGAGGATGGTGCGGAAACGGATTTATTTCTTGTAAACGTCTTTATTATTTTCAACCACAGTTCTCGTGCCGCCATTATTTTGTACCGGCCCTAAACTTAATAAGTTTGTATCTACTCGCGGGGTTTTTCTGTTTATTTCTTACCTTCAAGGGCCAAGCGTAAGAGACAGTAATCTAGCTCCAAATAAATAAAACGTCCTGCCGGGGGAGTTCCTATCTCCACAGCCTGAGGCTGGAGGCTCCTGCCCGAGGGAATGATTTTCTAGTGTTGGAGGAATGGATGAAAGTATTAATTGTTAAGACTTCGATGACAAAGTCTACAGTGTTATTACTAGTCTTGCTGAGCTTTTTGTCACTTTTTGAATGTGCACTTAAGCAGCGACAAAGCATCCCCTGGACTCAGCTCTGGCTATAGCGCATATAAACTCCAGTAGTCCGAATCCTTGTAACTTGTATTTAGCAGTTTTAGTTTTTGCTCTTCTGTAGCCTCAGGGAGAGTTAATACGTGGCTTATAGTAAGCGCTCAATTGAATCGGTGGCAAGGTGGCAAGTCTTGTGTGAGGCAGGCGGGATCAGGCTGGGTAGGGATCTGGATGAGAGCTCAGCCATGCCAAAGCAGTGTGGAGCCCATTTTTATGTAAAATTTTGATACTTAGGTCATCATGGGTTTTTTTGCATTAATTTTTGTATTTTAGAATGTTCTATTAAATTCATATTTTTCTTGATTACTGAAATTGTGGGCATCCCCTTAATATATATTTTTAAGAGTTTAAAGGGAAAGGGAGTTCATTAGGGAAGGAGTGGGACGGAGAGAAGGCTACTTCATTTGCAGAGCATCCCGTTATCCCCTTAAATTTTGCACCATTAATCATGTGTCTCGCCTTACATAGCCTGGCCCTGGTGTCAGGTCCTGGAGATACAGATTTTAAAAGACTTTAAAGTTCTGCCCTTCAGAGAGCGTACATAATAATGGGAGAGAAATTGGCAATTAATTTCAGTAAATGAAAGAGGAATATAGATAACGAAATAGGGTAGAGAATGGGCAGTAAGGGCATCAATTAATGACTTTGGGTGGTCAGGAAGCTTTTTGAGTTTTTGGATCAAGATCTGAATGTTTAGCTGTCAATGCAAAGATCTGCACAATAGGCAGACGAAGAGACTGAAAGTGCTTGGCTTGTTCCAGGGCTTGAAGGGTGTCTAGAGGGCACTGAGCAGGAAAGACAGTGGGAGAAGAGGTCAAAGAGGTAGAAGTCGGATCCTGTACTCTGTGGGTCTGTATGTAGAGGTTAGTTTCTTCTGATGGCAACAAATATTTTGAAGGGATTTTCGGCAAGGGAGTTTTTGTTGAATAAATATTAAAACTATAGTAGCTCTTTATCTACTAAGCACTTTGGAAATGTTAGGCTTTAATTCTCAAATTAATCCTAGCATTATTTTTATTTTATGATTGTGCTTACAAGTGTAAGTTAATTCCCACAGAACCACCCAGCTAGTAAGGAAAAACTCCAACTCATCTGCAGGAGACCATGTACTTTCCTCTGTGTTCTGCTGAGGATTGATAATATTTGCAGGACTCCACCTTGTTTATAGTACGTTTTCACATTACTTTCCCTTTTGACCTTAGAGATCATTTTTATTCACCTCTTTTATTTTCAGTTGCAGACAAATACGTGAAATTTGAAGGGAGCAGAGGTTCTCATTTAATTAGTTGAGCACCTGGACTGTAACCTTTGGCTCTTAACCATAGCTTAAAAGGTATTTTCCAGCAGTTATTTATTTATGTATGTACTTATTTATTTCAGAAAAAGACTAAAATATGTTATTGGAAAAATAAAAATAATAAGGTAATATAAAGAGCCAGTCATGTTTTATTGCATGCTGGGAGTTTGTCAAGATTCTTTTTTACTTTATTAAGTTACTTAATATTTATATTTATTATTTTTTTTCCTTTATTGATTTTAGAGAGAGAGAAGGGAGAGGGAGAGAGAGGTGGAAACATTGATGAGAGAGAACATCGATTGGCTGCCTCCTGCATGCCCCTCACTGGGGATTAGGCCTACAACCTGGGCATGTGCCCCGACCGGGAATCGAACCGGCGACCTGGTGCATGGGTCGATGCTCAACCACTGAGCCACACCGGCCGGGCTAATATTTATATTTAACTGTTAGAGCTTTCAATATGATGTATTGTTATTGTTAACTTGTCCAGTAGGAGCACCTGTTAATTTCGTTTTAATGAGAAACTTGGAAAGGGCTATTTTGAATTTTGCAAGATGTCAGCAGATACCCCTCCTTGCAAATCAGTATCAGTCAGAGTTGTTGAGTTTTTGGATGCAAAATGAAGTGCACAGAGAATTGCCCTCATTATTTCAGCAAATTATTATTACTTACAACTTCTAAGACATTAGGGAGTGTATAAAAATAATAGGGACCTACCCTTGTGCTTACTCTCTGGGCCTGCCACCTAGTAGACATGAGATGCTCAGTCAATAATCTTTGAAAAGCATTATGGGGGATAAGGGGGAGGAGATAGCATATATAAAATATAGCTATAATGAAACATTGGATAGTCAAATACATCTAGTTACAGTAGGACTTTTTATAGAATGGAGGAGTTACTTGTATATGACAGGATAAGTGAATAATCTGTAGAAGAGGGTTTCTCAACCTCAGCACTGTTGACATTTTGGGCCAGATGCCTCTTTGTTGTGGGGGCCTATCCTGTGCCTTGTAGGATATTTAGCAGCACTCTTAGCCTGTAACTCCCCCCATCCAGTTGTGTTAACTGTCTGCAAGCATTGCCATATGTCCCTTGGGGGCAAGATTGCCTGTAGAAGAGAACCACTAGTGTAGGGGATGTCTTTTGAAGGAAGGGGGAGGAGGGAGGCCTTCTATGGCATAAGGAACATAATGGGGAAAAGCTTAAATCAGGTGCATTTGTCAGTGAAAAAAGATGTAATTTGCCCTGGCTGGTTTAGCTCAGCGGTTAGAGCCTCGGCCCGTGGACCAGAGTCCCGGGTTGGGTTCCCACTAAGGGCACGTACCTTGGTTGCAGTTTGTCCCCGGCCCCGGTTGGGGTCGTGTGGGTGGTGACCGACCAGTCGATGTCTCTCTCTCACGTCGATGTTTCTCTCTCTCTCTCTTCCCCCCTCTCTCCCTCCCACTCTATCTGAGGATAAATGCAAAAATGTCCTTGGGGGAGGATAAAAAAAAGAAGAAAGAAAAAAGATGTAATTTGATATGACATAAGGGGGCTGGTGTGTAAAATGGGCTAATATGAAATGATGCTGGATACAGATATGGATGTCTGTGCACACTTAACAATTGGAGCTTTATTTGGGAGGCAGTGGGAACCTATCAAGTTGTTCAGCGAAGGAGGGACAGGATGAGAGCTTGCTTTACAGGAAGATGAGTCTGGTAGTTATGTATATGTAACTTGAATTAGCATATAGAGGACACAGCGAGAAGTCAGGGGACTATTAAAATAGCCCGTGAGAGAATTAATTCTGGACAAGAGTAGTGGTAACGGCATCAGAGAGGATTAGAGTGTTTAGTAGGAGAGCTGGAGTTAGCAATAAACTACATGTGAGGAAGAGGTGACTGCATTTTAAATTTGAGAAAGGGAGAATAGTTAAACCATTACAGAAACGAGATCACACAATGAGAAATGGGTTATAGAGGAATATGACAAGTTTCATTTTAAACAGAGTGATTATCCATTTATACATCTTCAAAATTGCCATTCCAGCTGAGTGAGTTTTAACTGGGGTGGTAGGCCATTTTTAAATTAAGTTTAGTTTTGGTTCTTTCTGAACAATAAACCAGATTTCTAGAGACATTTTAGCTATAACTTCCTTTTAGACATCTATTTAGAGCATGATATTAGGTCCTGAAGAGACAAGAATGAAGAAAACAGTTTCCTCTATTAGATAACATGAGAGATATACAATATGAGTTTATTCCATCCCCTGACTCGCCCTTTCCCATTTCCTTATTAAGCACACAGTCCTCAGACAGGAGTAAGCCAGTGAGTTTATTCCCTTGCCATAATGTTGTTATAGAGGTATGGTAAGGTACTTTGGAATATCAATGAAAAGCAGTTACTTCTGCTTAGGTATTAAGGTGCCCTTTAGGTTGGACCTTAAAATCTGTCTGCAGAGGTAAACTGAGTGTGTTTTCTAGGCAGAGCGAGCAGCATAAGCAGGTAGGAGTGACAACGCATGGTTTATAAAGATAGTTGTGTAGAAGTGCTATTTGTACAGTTACAAAATTCCAAGGCTCTTAAAATGTTAGAATTAGGGTCCCTGTAGACTTTATGTCAAAATTATGTTGCTCCACCCTTACCTTTTCCTGGGTTCCAAAAATTATATATGATCATGTGGGAATAACTAGAGTAGATTAGTGAGTGAGGTGGGAGCTAATATCAGTTCACAGACCAGAATTTGTCACTCTGCATGTGTTCATAACACACCTACTGATACATATCTTAAATTGATAGTTAAAATTACCTAGGTATTATGATGATTTTTTTTTTCTAGCCAACTATGATGTTCTAATGGACAGGACGTTTAAAAACTGATGCACAGTTCTTTTCCAGTTTCATTAGTATAGCTCTCACACCTTTTCTCTTTGGGTCAGAGAGTGATGGAGTGGAGCAGGATGGGGGAAAATGAGTCAACTTCGCTGTCTCTTCCTTGCTTACAGATTGAAATCCAACATTCGAGACCCTTCACAATCTCAGTCCAACTCTTCTAATTATTACCTATTAGAAGAGGTAAAGAAAAACAAATAATACATTGTAATATTTAATAACCTGTAGACATGTCCCTTTCATTCAGAAAAGAAACTGAAAGACCCAGGAGGAAAGTGATAAATCTGGGACAGGGGCTTGCACTGGGCTGTATGTCTTGTGTTCTTTAATTGCACAGGTCACTGAAAGCTGCATTCATCAGCTATTCTTGTGAAGGCAGAATGCCTTTTATGAGCAGAATATTACAGGGGAGAGGGATTCTCTTCAAATTAAAATTCTCTGAAGTATTTGATAACCTTTGGCTAGCTTTAAGTTCTAACCCATTTCTAATGGTTTTTCTACACCTCCCTTTTAAAGCAATAAGGTGAGAGAATAAGTTATAAATATAAAGTTACTCAGAAAATTAGTACAAGCTGGGGATTTTAAGGAAATTTGGCTAATAAAGGTTGTCTTAAGAAGGAGGAAATCCATTACCCAACCATAATATAGTTTTGAATTTATGTAGTACATTATGCTCGTAAGAATTCAGACTACACTGTTGGTTTCTAACACATATGGAAAAGTGTGCAGTTTGGGGAGTTAACGAAATGTCTCCTAAATCTTTAACATTTTAATTATACAAGCTTAGCAGTGAAAGTGTTTTCTCTGGAAATGTTACCTTATTGTGACTACTGTAAGTTTAACATTTATTCATTACCAGTAGGTAGAACTCTGATACTTGTAGTCCTGCTTACCCCATGTTTTTAAAAAAATTCTTCAGCATTAAAGTTCTTCAGTATTTCCAGCTTTTCTCAGATAACTGACCTATCTATAGTTGTTTCCTTTTTGTTGTTGTTGTTAAACAGGTTGAATTTACTACCACTCCTTGCAGTGAAGAACACACACCACGGGAGAACCTTTTTTATCAGTCACATTACTTTATTCAAGGTGGCTTTCAGCATCAAGGTGCCTCTATGCAGCCTCAACCAAACATCCCTGGACTTTCCTTCCCTTAGGCCGAGTTCTCTAGTCATTCTTCTCAGAAAAGAGTTAATAGTAACCAGGATTCCCATGGGAAAAGGAGCAACTAATCTCTTTTAAATTTTATGACAGAGAAATATTGATATAAGATTATACCGATGTAGTTTTAAGCTCCGTTTTAACAGTAAATTCTTCTCAATTCACAAGGGTGAATTCATTTGTCTCATCTGTCATTATGTTTTAGAGAATCTAATGCATCTCACCACATCAGAGCATTCACACCTGACAGAAATGGAAAGGGAGGGAGCATGTGTCTTAAGCTCTAACTTCCAGTTTGTAGAAAATACCATGACTTGAGGAACAAGTTAAATGACACCAATCCTGGTTTGAAGAAACCAAGTAAGACATTTCGGGGAGTGCTGGGGAATTTGAATTGTGTATTTCAAAATATTAGGGAATCATTTGAATTTTGTTAGGTATGATGATAGTAAATGATGTAGAATAATGTCATTTTTTTAAAATAAGTTTTTATTGATTTGAGAGAGATATGTGAGAGAGAAACATCAAATGGTTGCCTCCTGAAGGCATCCCGACCAGGGATCCAACCCAGAACCTGGGCATGTGCCCTGACCGGGAATCAAACCAGCAACCTTTAGGTGCACAGGACAATGTTCAACTGAGTCACACCAGCCAGGGCTAATAATGTCATTTTTTAAAATGCAAGTTGAAATATTTAAGGGTGAAGTATAACAATATTTGCAACTTCTAACACTAAACAAATATGAAAACATCAACTATTGAAACAAGGTAATGAGTATGGGTGTTTGCACCAGTTACCATTTTTATTGTCTCTCAGTAACCCCCACCCCCACCCCGCTGTCTTACTTTGATATTGAAGTTGGACCTATGAACATTTCTGCTTTGCCAGCTGGGCCCATGTTAAGCTTTGCCAGTGGGGTGGCGGGGGGTAGGGGCGGACAGTGCAGTAGGAACGGGCCTCTCGTTTCCAATGTGCATCCTCTCCTCTTGTTTCTATGGCACACTGCAGAGGGCTCTTGGACAGTGACTGTTAATTTTATGCGTCAACTTGGCTGGGCCACAGGGTGCCTAGATATTTAGTCAATATTACTCTGGGTGTTTTTCTGAAGGTGGACAAAATCAGTGAACAATGAGTAAAGCAGAATGCCCACCATAATGTGGATGGGCCTCATCCAATCAGTCAAACTCCTGAAAAGAGCAAAAAGACTGGCCTCCCCTGAGCCAACTACAGCACTGGCTCTCCTGGCCTCCAGCCTGCTGGCCCATGCTGCAGGTTGTGGACTTGCTCACCTTCATAATCATGTGACCCAATTCCTCATAATAAATCTGTCTCTATATATCCACATATCCTATTGGTTCTGTTTCTCTGGAGGACTCTAATTAATGCAGACACCTATGGATGCTCACCATCCAACAACTGCTGACACCCTGGGGGAAGGCTTCTTGCTTACCAGTCTGAGGGTTTGAGGGTAGTTTCCAAGGCCTGATCCACCACCTGCAGACCAGCTCTGGCCCAGGGCAGCCCAGGGAACTTTTCTGTCAAGTGAGCTATAGCCACACCCTCTCCAACAGGCCTGACCCTCCACCTGGGGGGGAAAGTAGGGAAGCCCCTTCCAAGGGTGTTCTTTCCTTGGATACTCTGAGTTATAGTGTATTAGAGTTGTCCCCAATAACTAATCCCATTATCAGTTAAAAACTTATCAAAATTATCCCCATTAAAATTAATGGTGTGGTTTATTTCCTGACTATACCTTAATTAATACAGTAAGTACTGTCATATTTCTGCTATATTATGTTTGAAGTGTTTCATAATAGTTTAACTGATTTTTTTGTAATTCATTAAATATTTTACATAAAACAAAGAATGACTTTCCTTTGTCTACTTCTTTTAAGGAGAATCCCAAAATATACAAAATGTAGACTCATGTGTATATTTTCTACTAATGCATTGAGAGATGTATATAAATTGTCTTAAAAAATGTGCACATTGCCCAGCCGATGTGGCTTAGTGGTTGAGAGTCAACCCATACACCAAGAGGTCGCTGGCTTGATTCCCGGTCAGGGCACATGCCCAGGTTGTGAGCCAAATCCCCAGTGGGGGGCATGCAGGAGGAGGCCCATCGATGTTCTCTCTCATTCATGTTTCTCTCTCTCTCTCCCTCTCCCTTCCTCTCTCTCTAAATTCAATAAAGAAAAAAAAATTTTTTTTAATGCATATTGCTTCCAACTGTGTTAACTCATGTTTTTCAAGACAATACTGGTAATTATTTACACACAATGTGATTTGCTGTAGTATTTTTGTAAGTTGTAAAAAGTCTTTAATAACAAATCAATTTAAAGTTTCTTGGAAATAACTTCTACTAAAGATTCATAATCAGCATAGTCTTTCAATGACTGTACAAGTTCATCCAGTAGATATTCTCCTTGCATAAAAGTTTCAAGATCATGAAGTGACTTATTTATTCTGTGATCTGTGACCCGGTTCTGTGGAAAATTGTATGTTCTTATTTTCTCTGACCTTCCTTTACTTCCGATCTATATATTAAAAAAAGATATGAGATATAGTTAGATTCATGACAACTAAACCCACAAATTTAACATAACTGGAGACTAAGTTTTTGCTTTATAATTTGAAACGTGATGTAAGAACCAAGTTTTAACATGACTCCTCAAATAAAATGGGAACATGACAGAGAAAAAAGAACACTGGCTTTAAAGGCTGACAGATTAGACCCTGAATCCTCTCTGCCATTCCAATGCTCTACGACTTCAGGCAATTTATTTCAACTCTAAACTTTAGTTTCCCCGTCTCTAAAATACATATAACACCCACCACAGAGTGATAATGTACATGTACACTGTGGCACAGTGATATTCAAGTGGTAACTAAATATACTTATATCTGTGAATTAATTTAGTCATCCTCAGTGATGACAAAGTGATGAATTTCCCATGAATAAAGTATTAATAAAAGGACTCTGTAGTTTTAAAATTAAATAACAGGAAGAAAGCTGTTTGCTTTCCATCCTTCTTCCATAATTTTCAGCTTGGAGATTCCTTATATCTTTTTTTAGTAACTGATTAAAAGTCTGAGAAAAACAAACCTTGAATATAGAAAACAGAGCACAGGTTTAAGATGACCATAAAACAAGTATAGCGCTTAGTTGAGCTACTTGAATTGTTTTATTTTGACAAATACATTGGAATAATTTTACCATATATAAAAACTGAGTTACTGCATTTAAAAATGTTTATCCATTAGAAGTATTTTTTCATTTCAGTTTTACCTGAATCTTCCTAGCATTGTATCTTTTACTTGTTTCTTCTTCTAGATGCATGCTGTATAGTTTTGCACGTAACTTTTTCATGGCCATCTCTTTATTTTTCAGTTGAGATCTCTCTTGTTGGCATTCGGAAACAACACCTGAATAGTGTTATGAGAATTAAAGGGTTTTAATAAAAAAAAAAAAAATCTTCATTTATTATCAAGCAATACTCCTTTTCCTTCCCATCCTTTTCCTTCTTCCTTTATGAGGAGACAAACAGGATTCTATATAAAAGGAGGAATTAACAGAAAACTCAAAATTTAAGTTTGAACTATAGTGCAAAGTATTTCTATACTGAAGGCATACATACTACACAATAAATATTAATAATTTAATATGGATTGCTTTTCCATGTTCTCAACCAGCCACCATAATTTAGGGGAAAAAGAACAACAACAAAAAACCCTCCTCATCACAGAAGTGAAAATATACAAAGTTAAAAAAAAAGAAAGGAATATATGAAAAAGTTAATCCTATTACCCGAGAGCATCACTATTAATGTGTTTGAAGATTTCCATCCATTTTTTTCTATTCTAGTTTGTATACTATGTATTACATAAGACATCATCTTAAAGTTTAACATGAGAATTTCCTCATATTTAAGAAAAGAAAAACACATCAATCCATCCCTCCTATCAGTCACTACTAATCGATGGGAATTATGCCTATTTGAAATAGGTCAGTATAAGAGATTCTCTTTTAAAAAACTGTTTAAGCCCTGGCTGGTTTGGCTCAGCGGTTAGAGCGTCGGCCTGTGGTCCAGAGAGACCCGGGTTCGGTTCCCGCTAAGGGCATGTACTTCGGTTGCAGTTTGTCCCCGGCCCTGGTTGGTCGTGCGGGTGGCAGCCACCCGATGTGTCCCTTTCACGTCGATGTTTCTCTCTCTCTCTCTCTTCCTCTCTCTCCCTCCCACTCTATCTGAACAAAAAATGAAAAAAAATAAAAAAAAAATAAAAAACTGTTTAAATCCTCACCAGAGGTCTAGCCGGTGTGGCTCAGTGGTTGAACATCGACCCATGCACCAAGAGGTCGCCAGTTCAATTCCCGGTCAGGGCACATGCCCAGGTTGTGGGCCCGATCCCCAGTGGGGGGCATGTAGGAGGCGGCTAATCAGTGTTCTCTCTCATCGATGTTTCTATCTCTCTTTCCCTCTTATTTCCTCTCGCTAAAATCAATAAAGTAAAAAAAAAAAATCCTCGCCCGAGGATATGTTTTTATTGATTTTAGAGATAGAGGAAGGGAGAGGGAGAGAGGAAGAGAGAGAGACATCAATGTGAGAGAGAAACATCAGCTGCCTCCTGCAGGCACCCAGACAGGGAATCGAACCTGTGACCTTTCGGTGTACGGCGGGATGAAGCTCCAACCAACAGAGCCACACTGACGAGGGGGGAAAGATATTCTTGTATTGTCTTTCTAGATGACTCAGGTTTGCTCTCATCTGCTCTTTATCACATGTGTATCACTGCAGTTCTACCTAACGGAGTACTGAAGGCTCAGGAAATATTTATATAGCTCTATCGCCCAACTATCTAGAATCAGAACCCCTGGAGGTCTGTGGGTGGACTTAATGGAAAGAAGCCCCTGAAATTATATGTAAAACTTTGCATATAAGCATGTTTCTGGGTAGCAGATCCAAGGTCTCATTTCCTCAAAAGAATCCATGTCCTTCACCCTTCAAAAAAAAGCTAAGAACTAGTGATTTAAAGCATTTTCTGATAAAAGAAGAACCCATGATAATGACTTTACTGTGAGAATTTTTAAAATAGTTATATCTACTAAGTATATATTTGAGAAAGCTACCTGGAAGGACTATCCACAGCTTCTCTTCATAGTCACCAATATGGAAATTCCCTGGGTTTAGATCCCTTCATCTTCCTGGGTTTACAACTAACTACCCTGTAGAGTTTCAGCCAAGGAATCTAAATAAATCGAGTATTTAATAACAATCCTTAGTGTATATTGCTCTGGTAATTGAGAATCTGTTTCAGTGGAAAAGTAGTCAAGTCATTCAGAATTTGATTTCCTTCTTCAATGTTTTGTGTTGAATAAATAAGCACATACCTGTTGGAAGATGAACTATCCGGACAGCACTGTCGGTGGTATTTACATGCTGCCCCCCAGCTCCACTGGCTCGCTTAGTATCAATCCTCAGGTCTTTAGGATTAATCACTAGATTAATCTATACATAAGAGGAAAAGTTGGGATTTTAAAATATTACACGTATGAACTGTTTAAAGACACGAACTATCCATTTATAAATATAAATACATGTTATGTATAGAATTTATGAGATTTAGAAGGCTTAATTTTAAGAACAGAAAGTAGAAGGATATCATTTTTCAAACTTTTCTTTTTGGAAGAGTAGCAGATCAAAATATACTACACAAAAACAAACCCTCCCTAGTCCTCAAAAACTGGACTTTTCTATAAACCACAAGAACAGTAGAACTTAATGTTAGAAATTTAAGTATAAGAGCTTAAATGAGATGTTGCAGAATATTTCTGAATTCAAAAGGACTTTAACAGAAGGAAAAAAAAACAATGCTAGCTTAAGAACTATGGGAAAGGCTTATTTTGTTTAATTTTAACTAAAGGAGGACTTAAACATATTTGGAGGCAGAGGAGAGGCAAAAGGAAATGGCAAAGTCAAGAATCAATTCATAAATACACTGGGATCTGATGTCAGGATAATGCTCTTTCCTGGCAGTCACCATCAGAAGCACAGGATTTAAAAAGCTCTGTTTCATGAATAACTGTGGGCCACTCTGACATGTCTACAACCATGGCAGTAGGAATCCTACCATTCACAGGCCCTCCATGTCTCCCTACATGGCTCCTCTTTACAGCTGGTAGAAGAATGAAACGAGATGATACATGGACCTCAGTCTCCATCTTTTCCTGAAAACTCTCTTCCTCCATCCCCAAGCTGCTTACACCAGTGATTAGTATCTAGGTATGGCTCCTGTTAGAGACAGTCAAATAGCACTTTCCCAAAAAATTAATAAAGAGAAACCCTCAATTGAACTTCCTTCTCAAACATTAATACTTCATTTTGAATGACAATTCAAGTATGTCTTATCACTTTTCAGCAGAAGGGATGTAAGTAAAACAGAACTTACCAACTAAGTTATTTTATAAATATTATATAAACTGAATTTTCTTTGTGAGAATAAAGTATACTCATTGTGAACATTGTAACACTATGTTTCCATTTTAATATGACTGGGTTATGAAGTAATAATTCTGTTAAGTAGTCACCTTGTTAAAACAGGATTCTTGCTACTGATACTCAGAACCAGTCAACACAAAGCAAAAGTCATAAAGGCAAACAATCTCAAACCCTATTTAAAGTAGGTTAATACTGTTTCTCCTGTAGAGATGGTCTCAATATAACTACTTTAAGCTTAGTGGTAGAGAAAAATTAATGAATAGACAATGCATGATTAGATAACTTATATATCCTTAATTCTTACCATCTAATGTAAAAACCATACATATTGGACTGAGATACCAGGTTCTCAAAAATAACTCAAAATATGTGATGAGGCCAAATGATAAGACAGGAGATGCACAGTTCAGTAAAGGGAGTGTTACTCTGGGGCAAAGCACGGTGCCAGGCCCAGGATTCCACGGAGAGGGGACAGCAATGCTTTACCTCAGTAGGTTGCGGTAATATTGCGACAGTCATGGTGCTAGTATGGATGCGGCCTTGCTTCTCTGTCTTGGGCACTCTTTGTACTCTGTGCACACCTCCTTCAAATTTCATGTGCTTATAGGCTTCTGAACCCCCAATGCTGGCAGATGCGTGTCTAAGCCCACCTTCAAAATATTGGGAAAACAGAATTCTTCTTATTCTACCATCTTGAGACATATTTTAAAGAGGTACAAAACAACCTAGAAGATGGTAAAATATATGAAAAACTTGAACATTTCTATGATATTCAGTGTTTAAATAAATATATTTATTGCTTATAATTATTAAATATAAAGTATTTATGGTGTTAACGGACTCAATAACATGACTAAATTACCACTTTTAAAAGAAAGTTAGTACTGAATGACTAACATTTTACAGGCCCTTTCAAAATTGGTGTATTTGCATTCAAGATTATTAAGTAAATGATGAACATAAAACTACTTAAGCATCCTTACAAATAAATTCTAAAGCCTAGTCTTTCCAACCCTTTTCCTAGGACATATGTAGATAAATCTACACTTTTCCCAAAACAAATTAAGCAGTTCACTGACCTATTTCACTTGGAAAATATTCCAGGGTTTCAAAATGCCATCTTTTAAAAGCAGCATATTGCTGATACATATCAAACATCTCTGAAGTAAACAACATTGCCTCCTGACCCCCAACTCCTGCAGTTACCTCCAGGATCAAATCATTTTCATCTGTTTCTTCTGAGGGAACCAAAAGTAAGATAATCTGTAAATAAAAAATATTACCCCTTCTATAATTAAAAATTATTTAAAACTTAAAAAAAGAGGTAAATGATTAGATGCAGGATTTAATAATGCCAATTACTGTCTACACATCATGCTAATTAGAACCACATAAGCATAATTTCTAAAAAAGATTAATATTACACCTATGTTATAAATGTTATAAGGTTCAGCAAGAACAGGTTTTTTTGGTGTTCATGTATACTTTACATCAGTTCTCCATTCAGTTAATAATTAAGTACTCGCTGTGAATAGGACACTCCTGTGTGTACAATGCAAAAGATTCTATCTTTTTGAAATTTACAGCCTAGTGTGGCAGGAAAAAAAAATGCATTTGTATTTTTTTAAGCTTCTTTAATGTGGAAAAGAAACTTGCGATTTTGGAACTGAAAAGGCACTTTGAGATGACCTGGCCCAATTCCCTCATTTTATATGTAAAAGAAAATGAGGTTAACAGAGGTTAAGTGATTTGTTAAAAGAGCAAAGTGTTGGTTACAGCAGAGCAGGCATAGGAACTCAAATCCTCGCACCTAAATCAGTCTTCCTTCCATTACACTGTTTCACATTTCAGTATGTACTAATTAAGGGGATATAGAATAAAAGTTTTTAGATTAGGTGAGTTAAATAAGAAAATCTACCAACATTTATTGGTTCTTTAATATACAATAGGCACTCACCTAAGCACTTTACATACTTTCAATTCTTTAAAAATTTTTTTTTTATTTTGAGAGTACATTTATTAAAGCTGGGGACAGTGAAACAAAGGAAGGGCTTAGGAAGAAGCAAAGGAGAGAGCCTAGGCAGTGCTGCTTTGGCCCTCTGAAAAAGCTATAAGAAAGAAGTGAACCATGCGGGGCGGTGTGGGCTCACTGAGAAGTAAAAGTGACAGAAGTGGGCCAAGATGGGGCTGCTTTTAGCACACTGAAAAGTCAGGGAAAAGGGGGTCTTGGAGACAGGTTCAGGGGGTTAGCCCAGAATGAGCTGCCACTGGCTGCTTCTCCCCTGGTTGCAAGTCTCGTGGGGACCCTTGGAGTTTAGGAGAAAGAGAGCAAAAGTTCATACCTGAGAAAGGGAAGGATGTGGGCATGCTCCAGGGAGAGTGCTTTTAATTCTTAAAACAATCTTGGGTAGATCCAATTAACAGCTCCACCTTAAGGTGTGAAAACTAAGTTTAACCAAGTTTTGTTTGGTTGAATAATCTCGTTGCCTAGTATCATACAGCTATTAAGTGGAAGAGCTAGGATTTGAACCCAAGTCTACCTGAATTATGAAATATCACACTTGATGTTGGTTAGGAGCTATAGTTGTTACTACTTTTCCATCTCTCTAGCCTATGCCAATACAACAGCATCATTCAAATCTTAAACTAACAAATGATACAATTTACATGTGTGTTAATTACTAGCCAATGAACAGAAACTTTTCATACGCATGACCTATTTCACACACACAAATAGAAATTGGTAGAAGGCACGTTATACGGCACTTTTCGTTGTATAGCGGAACTTTCCTTCTAGAGTAGGTGGTGGGGACATTCATTTTTGATAAGTTCCACATTTGGCTAGAGAAGAGAGAGAATCTCTAAGTTAAGTACCCACTTTCCGGGCTCCTTCCTCACCTTATTATGTTCTTTTGCTTATATCCCCAGAGATAACTGTTGTAAACCTTTAAGTTCTGCTTGACAGAATTAAAAAATAGTGGTTCTAATTTTATATAACGACTACCGTTCACTTAATTTCTGTATGTTCTCCTGCAATTCAATTCTAACAATCACAAGGGCTACTCTAGGTCTAGCACTCAAACAGTGCCGAAGACACAAAGAAGTATTCCTAGGACTTCCAGTCAAGATGGTGGCGTAGGTAAACACTGTCCTCGCCTCCTCCCACAACCACATCAAAATTACAACTATACTACAGAAGAAACATCCTTCAGAACTGCCTGAAATGGAAGTCCTACAGCTATGAAATTAAAGAAGCCACACCGAGACTAGTAGGAGGGCGGAGGCAGACAGGCTAGTCACACACACACACGAGTGGAGGATAAAAATCAGGAGGACACCTCAGCTGGGAAGGTCCTCCCTGAGGAGCAAGGGGTCCCCATCCCATACCAGGCACCCCAGCTCAGGGTTCCAGTACCAGAAAGAGAAGTCCCTACAACATCTGGCTGTTAAGACTAGCGGGAACTGAGGCTGAGGGAGGCTGAGGCTACTGGAGCCCCAGGCAGCTCCTCTTAAAGCATGGACTTATTTGGAACTGAATTCCAAATTCTTATTTGCTCCCTCTGAGCTCCAGTGTGGAGGGGAGGCAGCCTGAAAGGTACCAGAGACATATGGGGAAGAACTGAGTTGTTTGGCACCGAGGCAAGGCCTGGAGAGGCAACTGTCTCCAGGACAGATGTGCTGGCTGAGGCTGAGGTTCCTTTGTGGAGCCCTTCCCACAGAAGGCCAGCAGACTGGCGCCATATCCAGGATGCCAGCAACCTGGCTCACAGTTTGCCCCACCCTGGTGATACCCTGAGGCCCTGCCCCACCTAACTTTTGGGCCCACCCAAGCTGTTTCTAGTGACTTTACCATAGAATTGGCCTGTTTTGGCTCCTGCTTTAGATTTTCCTAAATTCTCTCAAACAAGCAGCATCTGGCCACAGTGAGCCCTATACCTCTCACTAAGTGGCCGCAGGCCTGGCACTAGAAGCAGCCAGCCTTGATTCACAGATTGGCTTAGCCTGGACACCTCCAAGCCCAGCACAAGAAGCAGCCATCAGCAAATCACTTTGTAGCGTATGCCTGGTGGTACCAGGCAGAACACAGGCAGTGGCTGACCTGGCTTCAGAGCCAGCACACCCCGTGGACAGCTTCAGTCCACATCGAAGCACCATTACCCAACCACCTATACAAGTGACACACTCAAGGAATGGACTCAGTGGGTACCAGAGCCCTGATGAAGTAAGTCTTGCTCTGTATGGTGGGCCCCTACACAGCTGATCATCCAAGGTAATCAAAGGTCAGTGGACAGTGGGCACAGCCAGTCCTTGCAACTGATCAGCCTGAGTAAATCCCTCCCATTGACATGCCAATGGCAATCAAGACTCAATTACAACAGAAGGGTGTGAAGTCCACAGGAGGGGTGCACCTCAAGGACCCAGCAGGGTGACCAGGGAGGCTGTGCCACTGGACCCTACAGGATATCTACTACAACAGGCCACTGTAAGAAGCCTAGGAGACATAGCAACTCTACCTAATATATAGAAACAAACACAAGGAGGCAGCCAAAATGAGGAGACAAAGAAACATGTCCCAAATGAAAAAACAAAACAAAACTCCAGGAAAAGAACTAAACGAAATGGAGATAAGCAATCTAACAGATGCAGAGAATTCAAAACACTGCTTATAAGGACACTCAATGAACTTAGTGAGAATTTCAGGGACCTTCATGAGAACATCAAGGAACTTAGTGAGGACCTCAAGAGCATAATAAAGGACCAATCAGAAATGAAGGATGCACTAACTGAAATAAAGAATAACTTACAGGGAATCAGTAGAAGAGTAGGTGAAGACAAGAAGGAAACCATCAATTTGTAATATAAGGAAGCAAAAGACACCCAATCAAAACAACAAAAAGAAAAAAAGAATCCAAAAAAATGAGATTAGAATAAGGAGTCTGTGGGACAACTTCAAGTGTACCAACATTCGCATCATGGGAGTGCCAGAAGGAGAAGAGAGAGCAAAAAACTGAAAACCTATTTGAAAAAATAATGACAGCCTGGCCGGTGTGGCATAGTGGTTGGGTGTCAACCCATGCACCAAGAGGTCGCCGGTTCAATTTCTGGTCAGGGCACATGCCCAGGTTGTAGGCCTGATCCCCAGTGGGGGGCATGCAGGAGGTGGCCAATTGATGTTCTCGTTCGATGTTTCTCTCTCTCTCCCTCTCACTTCCTTTCTAAAATCAATAAAGAAAAAAATTTTTAAAAAAGAAAAAAGAATGACAGAAAACTTCTCTAACTTGGTGAAGGAAATAGGCATACAAGTCCAGGAAGCACAGAGTGTCCCAAACAAGATAAACCCAAAGAGGTCCACACCAAGACACATCATCATCAAAATGCAACAGGTTAAAGACAAAGAGAGAATCTTAAAAGCAGCAAGAGAAAAGCAGTTAATTACCTATAAGGGAGTTCCCGTAAGACTGTCAGCCGATCTCTCAAAAGAAACTTTGCAGACCAGGAGAAAGTGGCAAGAAAAATTTAAAGTGATGAAAAGCAAGGACCTACAACCAAGATTACTCTATCCTGCAAAGCTATCATTTAGAATTGATGGCCATATAAAGAGTTTCCCAGACAAGAAAAAGCTAAAGGAGTTTATCACCACCAAACCAGTATTATATGAAATGTTGATGGGTCTTCTTGGAGAAGAAGACAAAAAAATATGAATAAAATGGCAATAAATACATATCTATCAACAATTGATTCTACAAACAAAATGAGCAAGCAGAACAGAAACAGACTCATAGATACAGAGAACTTTTTACTGGTTTCCAGATGTGAGGGGTGTTGGGGGGATGGGTGAAAAAGATGAAGGGATTAAGAAGTACAAATTGGTTGTTAGACTGAGGAAATGCAAAGGGAAGGAGGGAGGTGGGGTGGGAAGATAGAAACCAAAGAACTTATATGCATAACCAATGGACACAGACAATAGTGTAGGGAAGGCAAGAGAGGGGTGAGAGCAGGGAGAAGGGGGTCAATAAGCGCAAAAATGTGGACATCTGTCCATATTCAACAATAAAGATACATTTAAAAAAAGTATTCCTGCTCCTGAAGGGCTCACAATTTACCATCACCCCTCACCCTCTCCTACTGATCATCTACTCCACCCTCATCTCTCTTAAAAAAACAAAAGAGGGGATATACCAATATTTCAGTGCCTTTACGACAAATCCTATTAATGTGACATTCATCCACGTGCCAGAGTTCTTCAATCCTTTTAGTATGATAAAAACAGGACCACAGGGAGTGTTTTCTGCTTTAAAAAACAGTTTTTAATTCTAAATACTAACAAGCTAATTATGTCCTGAATTTTTTTTATTAAGCTTTAATGAAATTCTTTAGAAATAATAGCACTAACGTTTTATTCTTTGCACAAATACTATACCTGATGCTTCAATTGAGCTATTGCTTTTTGACACGAAGTTATTTCATTCTCTGCAAGTTTCCTTAAGTCTTCATTGTCATCTAAGAGATAAAGGCAGTAGGTTAAGTTTCCCTTAATTAGTGTTAAATTGCCATACAAATTCAAGGAAATAATTTTATTGTCATTGTAGCTGAAGGGAAAATAAAATGTCTTTCTTGTCCGCTTAATAACTTCATTAATTAAAAATAGCATTTTATGCATTAGTGTTCATAAGCATGTAGCTTTAAAAAAAACAAAAACCTTTTTCCTGATGATAGAAGAAAGCATAAATAAAAAATAAAAAAAAAGAATCTCTACATATAAAGAAGCTCTTAAGCTTTTCTATAATTCTACCTCCATGAAATATTCATATTAACAAATATTCTTTTAGTTTTCCAACTTAGACTGTACAACAACAAATGAATGCACTGAGCTAGTCAGACCAGAGAGGAACAGAAGGTTCCATCAGTTAAACCAAAATTGAATTGAGAACTAGAAAGTTATTTCTTGTCTTATTAGTAAGTATTTCATTAATATAAAGTATTCACCCAAACATTTAGACTCTACCTAATGGTTACAGAATGTTTACAAGAAGTACTCCTCTCTCTCAGGCTTTACTCTAAATCTTATTTTATTTTGAGATTTCATTTTTCCCTTTCACAATATATTTTTTCATTCCCCTACTCTATGGAACCACGTGCAACCTATAAAAAAAGGGAGAGATTATAATATGTAGTATGTTTGGTGAATGATTAAGAACCAACTATGCTGGAAACTGGGGATAACACACATAAGGCAAGATTTGAGATAACTTTAGTTTCTTTATATTTTTCTAGGGGAGAAAAACTCAAAAAGAATAACAACCTAAAACACCATGCCCTGGCTGGTTTGGCTCAGCGGTTAGAGCGTCGGCCTGTGGTCCAGAGAGCCCCGGGTTCAGTTCCCGCTAACGGCACGTATGTACCTCGGTTGCAGTTTGTCCCCGGCCCTGGTTGGGTCGTGTGGGAGGCAGCCACTCGATGTGTCCCTTTCACGTCGATGTTTCTCTCTCTCTCTCTCTCTCTCCCTCCCTCCCACCTTATCTGAACAAAAAAATGGAAAAAATGTCCTCGGGTGAGGATAAAAAAAAAAAATTAAAAAATAAAAACCATGTGGTTAAATATTAAAACAGTAGTGCATTGTAGGATTTATTTTTAAGTTTATTTTGGGGATGAACAGAAAAAGGAAAAAAGGATTAATTCAAGGAGAGACAATGACAACAGCAAAATTGAAATAAGCAAGTACACAAAGTTGTTAGTTGAAAGGCAGGAAAGTATTTTGGCAAGAATTTGGTATGGAAGAAATCTGGAGAAATGGAAAACATGTTGACTCAGAAAAAGGGAAAATGAATTCTAGCCTTAGTTCAACCGCCACTGTTCTCTTACTAAGACTTAGGGGAACACACCCAACTTCGCCAAGTCTAAGTTAACTCAAGAGTAAAATGAAAGATCTGAGCTGGATGATCTCTAAGGTACCTTTCAGTTCTGAAAGGTAGTGTTATGTAAGGCTAAGGAAATGGAACTAAAGTCTAGAAGTAATTTAATTTAAATAAACAAATAATTAATTAAATTTCAGCCACCAAAGTCTCTGAAGAACACTCCAATTCACCCTCAACTCTGATGCCAACATTAATCTTTCTTTAAAAAGGTGTCACGCCTTGGCCGGTTTGGCTCAGTGGTTAGAGCATCGGCCTGCAGACCAGAGAGTCCCGGGTTCTATTCCCCCTAAGGGCACATACCTCAGTTGCAGTTTGTCCCTGCCCTGGTTGGGGTGGTGTGGGTGGCAACTACTTGATGTGTGTCTCTCACGTCGATGTTTCTCTCTCTCGTCCCCCTCTCTCCCTCCCACTCTATCTGAAGATAAATGCAAATATGTCCTCAGGTGAGGATTAAAAAATAAAAATAAATAAAAAGGTGTCACATCTCTGCTTAAAAACATGCTGATTTCCCATGATCTATAGGAACAAATCCAGGTTCTTTGTCATGCAAGGTTCTTAACTGTTCTTCTGGTTTCAAGTTTTATTACATTATCAATTCCCACACCTACTCTATGCTCCTGCCATATTTAATGTCCCAATTTGGTCCTTTATTCTACTGGTCACCTGTGCCTTCAATTCCCTTCTCTTACACTAGCTGGCAACTTCCTGCTTACCCTTCAATATCTTTTTAAATGCCAGTCTTTACTTTTACTTTACTTTTATTTTTTTGACAGTATTACAGATGTCCTCCATTGCTCCCACCCTTCACCCAGTCCCCTCCCCACCCCAGACCTTCACCACATTATTGTCTGTGTCTACGGGCTGTGCATGTATGTTCTTTGGTTAATCTCTTTGCCATCCCCCACAACCCCCTCCCCTTTGAGATCTGTCATTCTGTTATAACACTCTGTTCATCATTGCAGAAATTAAAACAAAATACTCATCCACTTATATATTTACTTAACTCCTTAAACTTCTCTTCTTCATTTGGCTGTTGCCTAAAAAGTACTTTCATACTTTTTTTGGTAATTAGTGGTATCTGACAAGTAGTAAGAACGCAGTAGTCGCTGATAGATATTTTTTGTTGTTTTAAAGCTGAGTTGCATGCATTCTGCCAGCAAAAAATTTTCTTTCTGTTAAATTTTTTAGAGTTTGATTTTTAAAATATTTAATCCTTAAATCCACTTGGATTTCAAACCACTTGGATTTTAAGCTTGGCTTAAGCTATAAAACCAATTTAATTTTTCTCCAAAAGATATTTTCCCCAATATCCTTTTTTTTTTTTTTTTTTTTTAATACTCTGGACATTTGTCTTTTCTCTTAAACCACTTAATTTAGACTCTGCTTAACTCTGACCTACACTGCTGCACTAGCCTTTAACTGTTCTCCATGTCATCTTCATTCTCATTCCAGGCTGACTTCTAAACCATCACAAATCCAGCTTCCTAAGCAACAAAGCTATTTTGAATATTCACTCCCCAATCTAAAAGCTTCTGCTGGTTCCATTCTGCCAACAGGATAAAATCAACCTTTTCAGATTAGTATTTGACACCTTACAAAATGTTTCAATCTGGCACTTCCCCATAATCTCACCTCTCCCTTGGTTAACAAAGAGTACAGTGATTAAAAGCATGCGATCCGGGGTCATTTAGATCCAAACTCCATCCCTTAAACGCTGTGTAACATTTATTTTACCTCTACGCTTCAGGTCCGTCTTCTGTCAGGAGGCTAATAGTTCCTACTTCATAGTTTGTATTTGAACTGATGAGTTAGTATCTAAAGAAAGCTAAGCAAAGCCTGGAGTATGGTAAAGGATCAATAAAGGTTAAAGTAGTATTATATCCTCTAAGGATGGGCCTTTATTCTTGCACAAGGCCTTCCCAACAAGTTCTCCTTGCTCTCCTAGGACTATTCAGATATCTGCTCTCACTTTTCAGCTGTATTATAATTAAGCCTCTTACCCAAATAGACTGTGACCCCCCTCTAGAGACTTGCTACCCAATGTGTGGCCCATGGACCAGTAGCTCGGCATCTCTGGGAGCTTACACAAATGGAGAAACTTAGACTCCATATCTGAATGCACACAAATCACTTGGAAAACTTGTTAAAAACACGTAGGTTTCAGACTCCGAGTCTAATGTCTGGTTTCAGCGCGCACCTCTGCTGACAGCACTGCAGGTGGTCCTTTCACTGCACTCCGAGAAACAGTGTTCTGGAGCCCCTACCAAGGACAGTGCCCAGTACTCAACCAATAAACGTCAAGGACTGTAAAAGGGGCGGGGCACTATGTCAATGGAACACAAGGGCTCAAATAGGAGAGGCTGGGCTTTGACCTCGGATCCAAACCACAGAGGGTGCAAACTCGGGGACAGTGTGGACACCTGATCGGCAGCTCAGTGGGAAAGGCAAACGAGCCAGGACTATGTTCTGAACCCCGATTCCCTGGGCCCAGCCCTTACCATGCAGCAGGTGCTCGGTCTCCCGCAGCTCCTGCTCCTTCTCGCTCAGCAGTTTGGCTACGGCTACCAGCTCGGGCCCCCTGACCTGCAGGTGGGATTCGGACCCTGCCTGGCGCTCCAGGAAGGTCCGCAAGGGCCCGCCGCGGGCGAACAGCTCCTCCAGCGGCGGGCTCCTGCAGCTTAGGTGCCGGCGCGCCGGGGACACGGCTGGGCGCGCGCGAAGACACCGAGCGACGCTCCTCAGAAGGTGGGACCGCATCGCTACGCCGCGACGGCCCTCGCGGACCAAAGCCGGAAGTGTCGTAGCGAGCGAGTCTCGCGACGCCGCGCGGAATTTGGAAACAGGGGCAAGAGCTGACCGAGCCCCGCCCAGCTCACGCGCGGCTGTTAAAGGGCCTCCCGGAAGCCGCTGAGGGAACTTCCGGCCAAACCTTTAAACGCCGGCATCTGCGCCGAGGCCGGAAGTTGAAGGTGCAGAGCGGAAGTCGGTAGACCTCGGGCTTCCCCCAAACACTGTGACACTAACGTCTCCACGAACGTGACAGGCTGGGGTGTTGGGCAGAAAGGGGCAAGTCGCCGGCTGCCACCTTTTTTTCTGACGTCGAGGATTTGTTTCCCGAGCCCTGCAGGAGGATTTCCCAGCACCGCAGTGGGGGACAGCCCGGTGCTCGCCCCCGCGGCTGAGGTCTCCGCGAAGCAAGTGGCAGTGCTCACCCGGCCTTTCGTTTCCGAGAGCGAATTGTTTGGAAATAGGGCGAGAGCTGAACGTTTCTTTGTCCGTCGGTGGATAAGGCTCGTGCTGATCACGACGTAGCGAGTGTGCAGAAGGCAGCCAAGGAGTGATTTCGCAAAGTCGTCTTTCCTGTCCCTATCGGCCACTAAGTTACTTGCTCCCAAACGATTTTTTTCCTCACCTAGTCTCCTGCCGGTCCGTCGCACTTGCTCCTAGTTATCCGTCGCACCTTTTTAAGGAGGTTGAGTGATGCCTTGTTCCAATAAACCACAGGGGAGCAAAGCCTTCAGAGCCCTGACCCCGGTAGTCCCACCCCAACCCGCCCCCCAAAACTCGACATAACGGATTGGGGCCAAGAATACTGAAGTTTATTGACATAGTGCTTTTAATTATTCAGTAGACTCACAGCTCACCAGAGGAGTGGCCATGAGGGAATAAATACCTGGGGGGGAGGGGGAGGTGCAAGGACCGATCTGGGAACTCCCACTATCTGATTTGAGCAGGGTCTGCTAAGGGGTGTGTTCACTGTTCAGAGACCCGAAATACTGAAAAGCTTGTAATTTGTTCTTTTGGGGGGGGGGAAAGGTAAAATATATCCTTGACAAGGTCAAGTCATCCTTAAATCACGTAATCAAAACCATTGAGGTTAAGTATCTTACAACATGAGCTTGCGTTGCCTCTCTTTATTCCTTAGCTCTACATACAAATGCAAAGTGAAGTGGAAGAATGGGATGCTTCTCCAAATATAAGGCAAAAATAGGTTTTGCTACTTCAAGGCTCCAACTAATTACCTTAATGTTTTGACTCCGTTTGAATGTGTATTCAAGCCACACTACTTTATAAAATTGTTTTCCTTTAAGGTAGTGGTTAAAACCCATTTTAATTCTGATCCGATATGAAATAGGACTGAGCAAGATGTTTGTATCTCTATTAGGAACAGTTATTTCCCAAGTCAAAACTTTGAATTATTTTTTAACCATAGAAATGGTGGGAGTCATTTAAACTCAACATGATAAATCTCTCAGCTGAATTCTCAAAACAAGTCATTTCAAGAATATACTTTTATTTATAAAAGGTGCAAAAATGTGATAACAGTAACCTTACAGAACAATGTAAAGAATCTAATCAAATTATTTTCCCTCAGATGCATAAGACATTTGAATAATATAAGTGTACCTTTTATTCCTATAATGTTACACCAATGAGGAAACAGTAATTTGTTAAGGATATATTGGTGGATTCTTTATTAATTCAAAACATTTTTAGAAAGTGTAATGCAGTGCATTTTACAATAATATCCATAGGTTTACACAATATAGTCAAATGAAAACAGCTGTAATTTGATTTACTTTGAAAACTCAAATAAATACACATAGTTTGAGACTTCTAAGTTTTCTTACATTACCGTCATGCTCAAATTCTATTACATGTTGAAAATTCTCGTATTTTCAGGAAATCTATTATACATAAGTAAAATGATAAAATAGACTCAACAAAGGGGGAACAAAAACCCAAAACAACTTAAATTGGAGGAAAAATAATCTGGATTATCTAATCAGTGTATAGGTACCTACAGTTATTCTGACATTACAAAATAAGCATGGTATGTCTTAAATTGTATTCATGCATTCACGATTTCTTTATGGTCCACTAATAAATATTGGTGGAGTCAAAAATAAGGATATAGATTATTAAGTGTGATGAACATGGTAGTAAAACATTACACATGTTCAATATGATAAATTTTACAGAACCAAACATTTAAATTATTTTTCATAATTAGCAAACATACTAAAATCATGTATAAGAAACTGTGTGTTTATGACAAATAGGTTAAATCAAGTCCTTTACATCATTTCAATATTCATTATTTATTGTTCAATGGAGGGCAGTCTAGAAAAACTCAGCAAAATGATTATCTGTTTAAATTACCTATTATGGCAATTAGACTAAAATCTTTACTACTAAAGAGATATAGAGAATTAAGTTATACTATTTCAAAGGAAAAAATTCACTTTCACCTCCATTAAATAAGTATTCAAGTTCACACTGGGAATTTTCCCATTTCACTTTTCAGTTCATTGTATTTTCTTCATAGTACTTGTTAGCAGTCATTTAGTGGAACCTAATAGCAGTGCTGAGGAATCTGCTCATAATTTTTTTAGCTCAGTGTAAATGTATAGTAAATTTACATGCAATATAACCTCTTAAAAATCTGCTACTTTACAGCGGAGAAACCTAACAAACACTATCTCAGCCAGATGAGCAAAGTCAACATCACCAGGGATAAGTCATGATGATGTATGCACCTTTGATATCAAGTGATATAAATAGCACTTTACTTTTGGGGTCTTCCTTCCAAACACACCTGTCTCACCAAGGGGAGAACATCAGCCAAATTCCATTGAGGGACATTTTTTCAAAATATTAGACCAGTACTCCTTAAATCTGTCAAAGGCATCAAAAGCAAGAAAAGTTTGAGAAACTGTCACAGCTAAGAGGAGCCTAAGGACATATGATGACAAAATGTAATGTGGTATCTTGAATGGGATACTGGAACAGAAAAAAGTAAAAACTAAGGGAATCTGAATGAAGTGTAGACTTAATGCACTGATTTTGGTTCATTGTGTGGCAGATAGCTCATGGGTGTGCTATATAATAGTTTTGCAATTTTTCTGTAATTCTGAAACTATTCAAAAAATAAAAGGTTGATAAAAAAGTTTATGAACACACAAATACCTTTTATTCTCTTATTTTCATGGTAAAATTATTTTAAAAATAACACTATTGTAGTATTAAAAAATGCTTTCTATTTTATGTCCATATCAATGTTTTCCAATAGCCAGTCTCATAATTTTAGTTCTACACTCCATATACTTATTTGGCAAATTACTTGATATTTATATTCTTCCCATTCTTGGGAATGTTGTTTATTCCCAAAGGAAGTAAACTTTTCAAATGATTTCTCTGATTTAAACTTTGATTTAAGCCTTTATATATATGCGCACGCATACACACATCTAACTGTATATATCTCCATGTGTATGTGTGTGATTTTTTTTCTTGATTGTAGATTCAGGGTGATGTTGGTGAACTGAAAATGGTGATTTTGCATCACATTTTTGAACAAAGCAATAACGTTCATATGTTCCTCCATGTGAAAATAAGCTTGGTTGTATTAATTTGGATGAATAACTAAATCATATTTTAAAAGTATGGTTTGAAAAAATATGGGAAACATGCATCAAAACAGCATTTAATATATTTTTTTAAATGGGAATTATTATTGAGCTGGAGAACTTTGTTAAAATAATATTATATGTAACATTTTACTCTTTCCATGTTTATTTGATTTCCTTTTCATGACCATCCTGTAAGTTAAGTATATTCCTCATTTGAAGATGAGGAAACATGCTCAGGATAAATGATTTGCCCAAAGTCACATAAGACAGAAATGTAGCTTGAACTCAAATTTATAATTAAAGCCTCATATTTGGAAATTAAACTTCACAATCTCGTGCGTATTGCAAGGAAACTGTTAAGAGTGTTGCAAGGAAGATCTGAAGCAAGTGTTTTGTATCAGTTTTATTGGTAAATATTTGCAGTTGTAGCAAGTGAGGAATAGCTAAAATTTTTACAGATTTAATACTATTTTCTCTGGAGAACTAACATTTTATATTGGTCAGAAATTTACAGAGAACTGAAAGGAGAACATAAATATAAGGCCTTGCAAAAATATACTTTGAAAATTAACTGTCATAAATGTCACTATAAATACACAGGCCAGAAATTTTTCTGGAAATATCTTTACCAACTTTCACAATAATTTGCCAATGTACGCAGCGCAAAGTTCAAAATTCATGCTTCATACGGTTCTAGCTATAGGCATTTTAGATCTAAGAAATTTAGGTGGCACTCAAAAGGTTCTTATTTTATTTTTTGATTATATTTTTCCTCAATGCATCTGATATATTGTATTTTTTGCAGATGTTATTTGTCACAATTACAATGACTTCTTTTTTTCAATGTAGGTTAAAAGTGTATAGGAAAAATAGATAAACTAAAAATTAAGAATCAGGTATTATTTTAAATCAGCTTAATGTGGTGACAATGTATTTTTGCCCTAATAAATAAACATTATTTACCTATTTCTATAGTCCTTTTGCAAAACTGAATTATCGGGTAAAAATAAGATACACATTTGATTCTGTAAGTAAGAACCTAGGCAGCATTAATTAAAGGATACTTACTATTCAACACCCCATGCACCAGGACCAGATATCAGAACTGGTCATCCTATGTACATATTTTAAGATTAAAAACAAAGACCACTTAATGGTCTTGATTTTTACACTTAATAACATTGACATCAAACTTGTCTTTTGCTATTGTTGTTCATATGCCAGTGCACCTACTGTGCTTAGAGCTGCCCTTTAACACTGTTGGGATATCTATGTTACCTTTGGGTAATATAATAACAATTATCCAGAGTAAAGAAGAAGTGTCATCCATCCATTATTAGTGTGATCTATATACAAGACCCATCTCTGAAGAAATCTGGCTCTCCAGTTTATTTATATATATTTATATGTATATATAATCTATATTCTCTACTTTTCTTTCCATTATAGGCACTATAGAAAAAGCAGTGACCTCTTTCTGTGTGCATTAGCAGATTCTAACAGTATACAAAGATATCTTGCCAATCTAAAACACAAGTGTACCTTCTAAAGTGCGAATTTTTACTCAGGGAGGAATTCACTCACTAGGAAAAATCTAATTCTACCAAAACAATTATTGTGCTCTTGGAATGGTAGCATAGACACCATTTGAGGGGATTTTTTGTTTATTATAGCTCTGTAATTAAAACAGAAGGAATTATACCATACTTTAAAAATTTATAGAGTTGCAAATATGCAGACATACTCCTAGATAGAAACTTTAAACATTTTGAAATTAAATGAGAAACCCTCTCCTCCCCCCAAAATAGGAATTTAGCACAGAAAAACTCACATAGCATGATTAGCAACATCTAATGTGTAAATCTACTTTAGAATCATTCTCAACACAACTTCCTAATCAGGTTTCAAAAGGATATACTAACTTCAAAGTCTGTATTCTACAAATGCCCAAGTTAGAGATCAGGACTCTTTATAAGGGCCCTTATCTTTTACATTTGGTAAAATATTAAAAGTATTGTCAAACAGACAATTCATCTAAGAGTCCAAAGTATCTTATAAAGATAACTTATGACTAGCAGGTCACCATCATATATAGCAACAACAGGAATATAAAGTCTACATTTTAAAAGATTGATGCATGCAGTATATCAATATATTACATATTTTCTAGTCATGTGCACCAATTTATTGTTCTTCAAACACAGCAACAAGTATGATAATACAACATATATGTGTATACATCATAGTAGCATAATAAACTCAATTCTAACAAAAAAAAATTAAATAATTCAGGAACAATAGAACTTCACAATAGAAGTGATGATGCTTTTAGGTTTTTCTTCACTCTTTAGGAAAAAAATATGACTTTTTGTAAACATCTTTATAGCTATCTTTTTTCAACATATAACTGAAAACTATTATTCAAATAGTAAATATCTAATTGACATGGATAAAGTATGTCTTAACACACTAACACTTTCAGACAAAAACAGGCATTTGTTAAAAGAAATGATTATTATAAATATTTTCTATCATGTATTTTAAGTACATTTTCATAAATAATGTATTTAAAAGTGCTGAATATGGTAGGATAGTCAGCAACGCCAGTGTAAACAGAACATTTTTGTTTTCTACTCTGCAAACTTTTTTTAAAATCCCATTTTGTCAAACACTGCAACAGCTAAAATATTTGCATAGGGAATAGATAATAGCCCTTTTAAACAATTCTCCTGAATTCTATGTAAATTAGAAAATCAACTTCACTTAAAAAAACAAGTCTTAAAATGTTTTAAATTTATGGAAAAAGAAACTTATGATGCCAACCTTTCAAGTAAAATAAAATTTAAAAAGAAAACCCAAACTTGTTTTGTTAATGTTTAATAAATTAAAAAATGAGAGGTAGTTAAAAATGACAAAGAAAACCTATAATTTTAATATCATCCTTAATATAAGGCCAGTATTTTCAGTGGATATAAATATTTTTAAAACTTTCACTTTAGGTTGCTCAATATTATATTTAATAAGTTTAAGATTAAAAAAATAGCCTCCAGGGGGTATTAATATTCAAATGTAATGCCTTGATATAAATATGACACTGATTTTTGTGTCTGTGCACAATAGGATACTATTTTCTTGAATGTCAAAAGTACATGCCCATGTCAGGCAAGTATTTTGTCATACAGATTTAGTGATACTTTAAAAAATAATTATGGCAGCTAAGAGATTTGAGCACTGCACTGCCTTTCAATTATGGATGAGAATTAATAGTTTGGTTTCAACATTTTAAAAATAAGTAATTCTTAAGATACTATGTGAAAACAGGTAAGGTCTGAAATAGAGAATTATCTTCTTCATAACCCTTATAAAACTTTTCTTTGTTAAAAACTTAGCTTTTCATTGGATTTCATTTTCAAGGAAAATATGCCACAGGGAACGATGCTTTTCGTCAACATTTTTTATGATGCTACATGTAGGCATTCCTTTATTAAATTCTTTCTTTATATTCCAAAACTAAGTTATCAAGCTTATTATTTTTTTCTTACTAAAGTACATACATTACACAACTGTTTTAGAACTGGAGAGCCAGTCTTTAATAAATTAATTACAGTATTGGACATGTGATATATACATAGATTAATTTTCTTCTGTTACAGTTAAAAACAATATCACTCTTTGATTTGTCATGGAGATAGAATATCTTCAAATTATTTTGTGCTTATTTTTTCCTCTTTTTGTCTAATGATTTTTACACAACAAATTCCTCTGTAATAAAAATGCCACAGTTTTGGCAGTGTACAACCAGAGGAATCCCCCAGTAAAATTTCCCAACAGACAGAGATAAATAGCTCTTCTTTTTCATGTACAGATATATTGGCTTCAAAATTAGTGTACGAAACACAGTATAGAGCATGTTGAATGTCATTGTGTTACAATTTAAAAACTGGCTTTTTCTGTCTTAGTTTATATTTAAAAATGCAAACCACCGCCAACTTTTTGGCAATTATTTCTGTAAGACCATATTGCACAAAAGTCCTTAAATACAGATATAAGTTATGCCATTGGATTAAATAGTACAACAACTACATGGCAAATGAAGCAGTTTTACTTCGCACATGCAGTCCCTGGAAATACGCTAGGAGACTGTTCATAGGACTACAAATACAGTTTGCTTGCAAATAGAATGAGTGTTGAATAAAACAAACTTAATTTGGCAATTCATTGTTGTATGTGGTATTTTCTCCAAAGTTAACCATGGATAACCTTGATAAAAATGGAGACAAAGACCATATGGTTTTATTTCACAGTAGCCTGAGGAATGCTAAACTGTAGTTCTCCAGGAACTCCGTTTCTGGTGTTATTTAATTACTTCTATTTCCCATCCCAGCCCTCCAAAATGATGTTTTTTAATGAAAATTAAGATTCAGAAGTAGAGCTGGCAGTACTTTCAACAAATGACTTATAAATTTGAGAGTTCAAAAACCTTGGAAAAGAATCTCTGTGCATTAAGGTATATATCTGAAGTTGGGCATCTTCATACATGTGAGGATTGGGATCCAACAGATTTCTATTGATCACCTCTCTAACTCGAGAATCGAGACTGACCTAAAAAGAAATAAGAGCAGATACATTAAATAATATTTTTTCAAAAGATCTCAATTACATAACTATAGGTTCATGACATTTCAGAGAAATTCCAAAGAGTAAATACAACTACCTAAATCGTAAGGTTATCTTTTTAGAGACTTTATAACCTTGCATACTTTTCTCCTTCAAAAGTTGAATTAAACAAAAACAAACAACAACCAAAAAAATAGTTTTTGACAATTTCTATTTATTGTTGAGGTACCAGAGAATTCCCTAGGGAGAATATGAGTTTACCTCCTCCTATTATGTGACAACTGGGGTGGCCCTCTTTATGGAGCAAGGTAAAAATCTTGCAGAGAGTAGTTCTCTAGAAAAAATTAACATGTGTATCAAATGCTGACAGTTTCATATCCCAACAAGTCCTACTTTGTCAAAAGTAGGAAACCAGGATTATGGAAGTTCCTAATAGAGCAGAACTACAGCAGGCATTCTTTATGTCTTAGGTCTACTTGGCAAGACATGGGAAATTAGATAGTCATTATATCAGAATGCATCCCAAGATCTCTGTAATAAAGGTCAAGCAGAAGCAGCCACGGATTTCACAGCCACTTGCGGTCTCCTTAACAGATGGAAAACCCGAAGTAACATCAGAGATTTTAGAACTTCAACTATAAAAATGGGCAGAATTTTCCTCGATCATATTGGTGGTACTCATCAGTTTTCTCTGGCAAAGTGCAATCCGATTCTGACCAGCTGCTCAGAACGCATCCCCAGTCAGTTCCCAGGCACCACTGGCAAAGCATTTCTTTTCAACAAGTTTCTTAAGTAGTTAACCTGCAGTACAGTCAAGTTCAAGACAAGGTCATGCTCACTGGCTGCCACATGTAAAAACCTCAATAGCAAACTGGAACGGATCTACGAGTTTGCCACTGAAGACAGCCAGCATAATAAGGAAGGCTGTGTGATCCTGGAATGTGCTCTAGTTTGATAGAGTGAGGCTTTTGAGGAGCATGTACCATCTGATAACTCTTGAATAAAAAGAGATAACTTCATCTTTGCCCAGGTCTCCTTCACTGAAAACAAAAATCTACTTACAGCCCTGGCTGGTTTGACTCAGCGGTTAGAGCATCGGCCTGCGGTCCAGAGAGCCCGGGTTCGGTTCCCGCTAAGGGCACGTACCTCGGTTGCGGTTTGTCCCCGGCCCTGGTTGGGTTGTGCAGGAGGCAGCCACTCAATGTGTCCCTTTCACGTTGATGTTTCTCTCTCTCTCCCTCTCACTCTATCTGAACAAAAATGGAAAAATGTCCTCAGGTGAGGATAAACAAACAAAAAAAAAAATCTACTTACATTCACTGTCACCTTAGCATCAGAATCAGATTTATGAACGACAAACCAAAAGGTTATGAGAATCTAAGACAGGACTTTTCTATCTTTCTTTCTCTTTCTCTCTCTCTCTTCTTTCTTTCTTTTTTAAAATTTTCTATTTTCCATCCAACAACAGTGTGTAGAGAGAATATTATGCAGACACTTGGGCTTCATTTAAAAACTTTTTTGACCCAATTACTTCACTTGATTTGCTAGCTTTAGAGAAGAGATCCAAATTTGTGACCAGCACTAAAGGTTCAGTGTTAGTATGGCTGGTGCTGGCCATTGTGCCATATATTTTTGTTGGAGATGAATCGTAGCATCAGAACCCATTCTTCTTTGTCAGTCTTGATCCAAAGGTGTCACCATTCCTTGTTATTTGTCACCACGTAATTGGTGTTGATTGGAAACTTTTCCTGAAATGGGGCTGAACTGCTTGGTTGCCCTTTCCACGTAACTTAAGCATAGTAATACAAACAAAGTAATAGTTGAGTGTTCAAAAAAGATTAAGCAGAATAATTGCTTGAACTGGAATCTTTGAAAGGAGAAATGTAAGTAGGAATTCAGAACACTCACTAATCTATATAACGGTATTTGAAAAGTATACAGAAATTCTGCAAGTGATTCAATTTTCTTTTTTCCTCCCTAAATGCTAATCCTGTTGGAACTGGTAGGGCATCTTGGTAAGGGAAGTAGAGAAAAGTAAACAGCAATAAGGACATGTTTGGGGAACAGAACTAAGCTCTGCCCTAAAATGACATGTTAGCAAAACACTGCAAGAGGCAAATCATCACTGAGTCCTGATTGGTTTCCTCAGTCCTCACTGTTTTACATGGACTAGGGTACCCTGATCCATAGTTATCTGTCTCATGATGTACTCAAGTCTATACAAACCTTTCATATTATTTATACCTAAATGTTTCATCACAATTATTTTGCAAAAGCTTTTTTGGTTCTGGATTCTTGTTCCACCCACTGTTTCATTTAAGCCTGGGGTCTGAAACAGTCTCAGTGATGGACTACTCATGTTCCACCTGGTGTCCCCAGGTTCCTGAGCTCTACAATCCATGTGGAATGGGGTTGATTGATATGCCCTGGGCATGGCTGCTACCAGAGGCTTTGGTAGGAAACTGTGATCCAGACTAAATTTCTGTGGTTTAGTTAGACTAATTTATATAGAGAAAAAAATTAAACATCTCTTGGCTGAACTATATATTCTTTGTCAGGAATTATTTTTTAAAAAGTGTTCTTTGATTAGATCATTTAGATTTTATTCTCACTGTAATTGTCATATAAGATCATCATCAAGTACAAAGTAATAAAAGGTACAGATTTTTTTCTCAGTTTTTTTATTTAAAAATATTATTTGTGTTTCTACTCAACAGGAAAATGTTGACATGGGAGTTTAAACCGGTTGATCTTATTGTGTAATGTGGTATTATAATAAGGTGAAGTCTTACCAAATGTACTCCACTGTTTTTATGAATGTTACGTTTACTTTCAAACTTGTTAACTTTTTGTTTCAATGGAGAAAGAAATGTTAGATTAGTGATAAAGAAAGGTCATTTATTTCTTAAATAATAACATAATTGAATATAGTATGACAGTTTTTCAATAGCTGTAATCATATTAATTATCTTAAGACATAGAAATAAAGTAATTTGATTTGCTAAATATCTTGAGTCCCCATTGTAAATTTTTGGTTTGTTTTTTCAAATTAAAAACAGTAGTGAAATATCATAGATCAAGTAGTACCGTTCAACATTTAGTAATCTGTAACAAAAGCACATTTCCTATTTCCATTTAAAAAATAAAATATTTAGGAAGATCCAGGATGGCTGAGGAGCAGGTGAAGTTACACTCACCTCCTCCCAGCCAAACTGGAATTACAACTAAAATGTAGAGCAATTGACCTGAATAACCAACTGAAGACTAGCTGATGAGAAGTCTTATAACTAAGGATTTAATACCGGTAGGAAGTGCAGAGATACAAAAAGGGCAGGTTCTGCTCCCATGAGTGGCAGCTGAGATTCCTGAGGGATATCTCAGCTGCAAAGGTTCCCTCTGAGAAACATGGGGTCCCAACCCCAAGCCAGGCTCCCCAGCCCAGAGCACCAGGGCCACAAAGAGGTACCACATAATATCTGGCTGTGAAAACTGTAGGGATTCTGTCTGCCAGGGAGAGATGGGAGTCTGCTAGAGACTCAGGTGCCCTCTTAAAGGAACAACACACAAAATCTTGTTCACAACCACTTACCCTGGGCTCCAGAGGAGGGAGGGCAGAGTGGACTAGAGTTGTGAGAAGACCAACAGGGGTTTGTGGCTCTGGGAAGAGATCTGAAGGGACAGCCACCAGGAAACCTGTCCTGAGTCACTCTCCTACAACTCAGATGTTACCTTCAAATGGCATCAGCCTTGGGGAATGCAATGGCCTCACCCTCTGGAATTCCTATTGCCCCACTCTGTGAAGCTTGCACCCTGCTAAGGAGTCAGATGCCTGGGCAAGGATGTAGAGGTCTGGGCAGACTCAGGGGATGTCAGTGACTGAGTAGTATAGCTTTGGAGCAGGGCCATTCTTCCCACTTATCCATGAACTAGACTGGCACCTCCCCTTCACGGGAAATCTGCTAGCCCCACTCTCTGGGTTTTGTTGGCTCTACCCTCCCAACTCATGGTGGCTCCACCCTGGAGAAGTCTAGTCAGAATCTGGCACAGACTGAGTTGTGTGCTTTGGGAAGGGTCCCCCACACCTTACCCCAGGTCTGACTGGGTCCTCTCCCTCATGAGAGATCTACTAGTTCCATCCTCATGACTCCCAGTGGCCCCACCCTGCTGAGATTGGGCTCCTGGCAGAGTTGTGTGGCTCTAGGATGAGGTCATTTTTCCCCAGCAAGCCTGGCCAGTGCAGAACCTCCCTTCACATGGCCAAATCTTGGTCTGTATGGGCCCGATAAACTCTGCTGGCCTGGCCTGTCCTTTAGATCATGCCCCACTATAGAGGTGAGCACCCAGAGGATGGCAGCTATATTTGGTATACACTGGGCTATTTGGTATAACCAGTAGAGGCGGGCACAAACTGTGGATCACTTTGTAGTAGCAAACAGATTGCCCAGGGCCAGTTACTGGCAGTGTCTGATATGGGCCTGCACTAGAGTCCCTCCCTAAAGGCTCCAGAACCAACACACCCAGTGGCCAGCTTCAGACAATATCAGAGCAGCATCCAAGTGGCATATCCAAAGGGAAATCTCAGCAGGCACCAGACCCTGCTGAGGTGAACTCCACTTTGAGTGGTCACCACCTACACAGCAGCTTGTACACTATGGTTGGGGTTGATTCTCACAGTCAGCCAGCATGAAGGTGGACTCCATGCATGAATGGGCCAATAGCAATCAAGACTCATTCACAACAGGAAGTCCCCACATAATCCACACAAGGGACATTCCTGGAGTACCCAGCTCAGGTGATCAAGAAGAATGTGCCACTGGGTCCCATAAAACACCTACTACATAAGGCCACCCTATCAAGACTGGGAGTCATAGCAGATCTACCCAATACACAGAAACAAACACAGAGAGGCAGCCAAAATGGGGAGACAAAGAAACATGCCCTAAATGAAAGAACAGGAGAAATATCCCAAAAAACAGCTAAATGAAATGGAGGCAAGAAATTTACCAGATATATTAATAGAATGAAAAAAGTGGTTATAAGAATGCTCAAGGAACTTAGCAAGAACTGCAACAGCATGAAAAAGAACATAATATCATAAAAAAGAACCAGTCAAAAATGAAGAATACAATATCTTAAAGGAAGAATACAATAGAAGGAATAAAGGGTAGGTGGGATGAAGAAACCATAAAAAAGAACTAGTCAGAAATGAAGAATACAATATTTGAAATGAAGAATACACTAGAAAGAATAAACAGTAGGTTGGATGAAGCAGAGGATTGAATCAGTGATTTGGAAAACAAGGTAGCAGAAAACACCCAATCAGAGCAGCAAAAATTAAAAAAAAAAAGAATAGTTTAAGGCATCTTTGAGACAATATGAAGAATAACAACATCTGCATCATAGGGATACTAGAAGGAGAAGAGAGAGAGCAAGAGATTGAGAACTGATTTGAAGAAATAATGACTGAAAAGATCCTTATCCTGGTGAAAGGATAAGACACACAAGTCCAACAAGCTCAGAGAGTCCCAGAAAAGATGAACTCAATTAAAATGGCAATGGTTAAAGACAAAGAGAGAATACTAAAAAAATTTTTTCAAATGTGTTTTTATTGATTTTTAGAGAGAGAGGAAAGGAGAGGAAAAGAGAGATAGAAACATCAGTGAGAGAAACATCTATCGGCAGCCCCCTGCACACCCCCCACTGGGGATTGAGCCCGCAACCCAGGCATGTGCCCTGACCTGGAATGGAAACATTTCAGGCCAGAAAGGATTGGCGAAATACTCAAAGTGATGAAAAACAAGGATCTACAACTAAGACTTTACCCAGCAACGCTATCATTTAAAATTGAAGGAGAAATAAAGAGCTTTCTAAACAAGAAAAAGCTGCAGGAGTTTGTTACTACCAAACCAGTATTACTACAAATGTTAAAGAGTCTTCTTTAAGAAGAAGAAGTAGGAAAAACAAAAAAGCAAGAAAAAAACACACAAAACAGACGAACATAGATAAAAGAATATAATGGCAATAAATACATATCTATCAATAATCACTTCAAATGTAAGTGGATTAAATATTTCAATCAAAAGACACAGGATAGCTAAACGGATAAGAAATAAGACCCATATGTATGCTGTCTACAAGAAGCCCACCTCAGAATGAAAGATATACACAGACTAAAAGAAAAGGGATAGAAAAATATATTTGATGCAAATGGATAGGTAAAAAAAGCTGGGGTAGCAATACTTATATCTGACAAAATAGACTCTAAAACAAAGGCTATAGTAAGAAACAAATAAGGACACTACATAATGATAAAGGGAGCAATCCAAAAGAGGGTACAATCTTTGTAACATTTTGGTACTCAGCATAGGAGTATCTAAATATATAAAGAAAATCTTGATGGACATAAAAGAAGAGATTGACAGTGATACAGTCATAATAGGGAATTTTAACACCCCATTGACATCAATGGATAGATCTTCCAGACAGAAAATCAACAAGGAAACAGCAGACTTAAATGACACACTAGATCAGATGGATTTAACTGATATCTTCAGAGTATTTCACCCCAGAGTAACAGAATACACATTCTTTTCAAGTGCACATTGAACATTTTCTAGGATAGACCACATGTTAAAATACAAACAAGTCTCAATAAATTTAAGAAGATTGAAATCATATTAAGCATCTTCTCTGATCATAATGGTATGAAACTAAAAATCAATCACAAGAGAAAACTGAAAAATACCCAAAGACATGGAGGCTAAATAGCATATTACTAAACAAGGAATGGGTTAACAATGATATCAAGGAAGAAATCAAATAATACCTTGAAACAAATAAAAATAAGAACACAAGAACCAAAAATCTATGGGACAAAGTGAAAGCAGTCCTAAGAGGGAAATTCATAGTATTATCTCAAGAAACAAGAAAAATCTCAAACAAACAATTTAACTTTGCACTTAAAGGAACTAGAAAAAAGAACAGCAAACAAAACCCTAAGTGAGCAGAAGAAAGGAAATAATAAAGATCAGAGCAGAAATAAATAAAATAGAGTCTAAAAACAAAACAAAAGATCAATGAAATCAAGATCTGGTTCTTTGAAAAGATAAACAAGACTGATAAACCTTTGACCACAATCATCACGAAAAAAAATAAATAAAATAAAAAATGAAAGAGAAAATTAACAACTGACACCAAAGAAATATAAAGGATTATAAGAAAATATTATGAACAACTATATGCCAACAAATTGGACAATCTGGAAGAAACGAATAAATTCCTAGAAACATACAATCTTCCAAAACTGGATCAGGAAGAATCAGAAAATTTGAATAGGACGATTACAACTAATGAAATTGAAGCAGTAATAAAAAACTCCCAACAAATAAAATCCTTCACAGGTGAATTTTACCAAACTTTCAAAGAAGAACTAACACCTATTGTTTTCAAACTATTCCACATTATTCAAGAGATAGGAAGACTCCCAAGCTCATTTTACAAGGCCAGCATTATCCTAATTTCAAAACCAGATAAAGGTACTACACAGAAAGAAAATTATAGGCCAATATCCCTGATGAACATAGATGCTAAAATCCTCAACAAAATATTAGCCAAACAGATCCAGCAATACACTAAAAAGATCATATATCATTATCAAATGGGATTTATTCTGGGGATGCAAGGCTGCTACAATATTTATAAATCAACAAACATAATACACCACATAAACAAAATCAAGGATAAATATTACATGATCATATCAATAGATATAGAAAACCATTTGACAAAATCCAGCACCCATTTATAATAAAAACTCTCAACAAAATGGAAATAGAGTGAATATACCTCAATGTTAAAAAAAGCCATATATCACAAACCCACAGCCAACATTATACCTAATGGGCAAAAACTAACAGGATTTCCCTTAAGATCAGGAGGAAATAGGAGAGAGATGTCCTCTTTCCCCATTCTTATTCAACATAGTACTGGAAGTCCTAGCCACAGCAATCACAAAAAAGAAGAAATAAAAGGCATCCAACTTGGAAAGGAAGAAGTAAAGATTCCACCCATGAACTACTAGAGCTGATAAATGAATTCAGTAAAGTAGCAGGATCCAAAATAAATACCCATAAATCAGTTGCATTTTTATACACCAAAAATAAACTATCAGAAAGAAAAACTAAGAAAACAATCGTATTCACAATTGCTTTAAAAATAATAAAACACACAGAAATAAATTTAACCAAGGATGTAAAAGACCTGTACTGGGAAAAAATACAAGACACTGAGGAAAAAAAATTGAAGAATATACAAATAAGTTGAAGCATATACCATGTTCATGAATAGAAAGAATTAACATAATTAAAATGTCCATATTACCCAAAGTAATCTATAGATTCAACACAAATCCTACTAAGATAACAAAGACATATTTTTCAGAACTAGAATAAATATTCCAAAAATTTATTTGAAACCACAAAATCCCGAATAGCCACAGTAATCTTAAGAACGAAGAACAAAGTTGGAGGAATCATGCTACCTGATACAAACCCATAGTAATCAAAACAGCAAAGATAATTGGCATAAAAACAGCCATATAGATCAATGGAACAGAATAGAGAATTTAAAAATAAACCTATGCCTTTATTGTCAATTAATATTTGAAAAAGCAGGCAAGAACATACTATGAAGTTAGGACAGTCTATTCAATAAATGGTGCTGGGAAAATTGGACAGATACATGCAAATAAATGAAATTAGACCAACTCCTTACACCACACACAAGAATAAACTCAAAATGGATTAAAGACTTAATGTAAGACTCAAAACCATAGCAATCCTAGAAGAAAACAAAGGCAATAAAATCTCAGACATTTCTCATGATGACATTTTTTTCAGATACATGTCCTCAGCCAAAGGAAACAAATGAAAAATAAATAAATAAATAATTGGGACTACGTCAAACTAAAAAGTTTTTACACAGCAAAAAAAAAAAAAAAAAAAAAAAAATCAACAAAATGAAAAAACAACCTACTAAATGGGAGAACCTATTTACCAATGATAAATCTGATAAGATGTTTATATCCAAAATTTATAAGAACTTATACTACTCAACACCAAAAACACAAACAACCCACTTAAAAAATGGGCAAAGGACCTGAACAGACACTTCTCCAAAGAGGACATACAGATAGCCAATAGATACATGAAAACATGCTCAATGTCATTAATCATCAGAGAAATGCAAATTAAAACCATGATGTGATATCACCTCACACCTGTCAGAATGACTATCATCAATAAATCAACAAACAACATGCGTTGGCGAGGATGTGAAGAAAAGGGAACACTTGTGCACTGTTGGTGGGAACGCATGGGTGAAGCCACTGTGGAAAGCAGTATGGAGTTACCTCAAATAATTAAAAATGGAACTATCTTATGACCCAGCAATTCCACTTCTGGGAATATGTCCAAAGAAACCCGAAAAACTAATTATAAAGAATATATTCACCCGTATGTTCATTGCAGAATTATTTACAATAGCCAAGATTTGGAAGCAGCCCAAGTGCCTATTTGTAGCTAAGTTGATAAAAAAAGCTGTGGCACATTTACATGGTGGAATACTACTCAACCATAAAAGAGAAGAAAATCTTACCTTTTGCAACAGCACCTATGGACCTGGATAGCACAATGCTAAGTGAAATAAGCCAGAGAAAGACAAGTACCATATGATTTCACTCATATGTGGAATGTAATGTACAAAATGGACTAACAAACAACATGGAAACAGACTCATAGATGGAAAACAGACTGACGGCTGTCAGAGGGGAGAGGGGTTGCTAGGCTAAGTGAAAAGAGATGAATATCAAGCCCCCCCCAAAATACTCATTGACATGGACAACAGTATAGTGATTACCAGAGGGAAAGGGGGGTGGGTGGGAGAGGTAGAAGATTATATAGGGGGATAAATGGTGATGGAAGGAGAATTGATCTGGAGTGTGGAACACACAATACAATATACAGATAATGTATTATATAATTGTACACCTGAAACCTATATAATTTTACTAACCAACGTCACCCAAATAAATTCAATAATAAAAAAAAAGCTAAACAAACTCACTGAGATCAGCGCAGAGTCTACATCTGTATGTGCCCCACCCCCAACTGCAGTCTTTGTAAAAGGTGTTCAATAAATACATACAGGATGATGAAAGAGTAAAATAAAATAATATATTTACCTTAATATCTGGTTGTTTGTTTGAAAATGTTGTCGGTCAGTCAAAAGAAGTGTAGAGAGGTCAAATAACAAGGATAAACCCCATGGGTCTAACAATCTATAGTTTCATCTTGTGGCATCTTTGTGCTTCAGATTGTGGAACATCTATAATACAAGTTAGTGGGGGTGGCTCCCAGCATGCGCGCTGAGCCATCGGCACCCTAGGATTCAGGCAGGACTGGATGGCTTATGAGGCCATCTTATGTGGGGTCCAGTGCAGGAGGGACTGAGAAGTTTCCTGTAAAGAACTCATCCTAAGGGAACAGAAAGTTGAGTAGCACAGACAAGAGCTGCCCTTGGGCAATGGGAATTCTCTTCCTAGTCCTCACAGACTCACATCCACGTGGCAGAAAGAGGGTTAAAGTGCAGCAGTAACAGAGTTTAAAGGAAAAGAACTACTGTGGGACAGGGCACAAGACAGCACTTAATTGGCAGTTTTATTAGCAGTGCTGGAAACAGCAGTGTGGAGAGGTGGCAACCGGAGCTTTCAAGGGCATCAGTGACTGTGATAGGCCTCAGTGAACTGGAAGCTTTCATTCCCAAAGGGAGGAGGAGACAGGCAAGAAGAAAAGCAAGGGGCTTGCACACATAAAAATATCCATTGGCAACTCCACAAACTAGTTGGGAGGAAAATGTAATGAGAGCTAAAGGTTCAACATGAGGGTGGAGGTAAAGTGGGGAGAAGGAAGACAAATCTTGCTAGTTTGGCTTGGGAGAACCTGGGTCAAACTGAGTTATATACCGTGCTTATTTTTACCAGATGTCCTACCCTATGGAGGTCAACATTAAGATGGATGGTTATTGCCAAAAGGGAGCACACCAAGTTTTGGTGCTGCCTTTCTGGTCTAGCCATTAACATGCAATGGAAAATAGGATGACTTTTTGGCAGAATTACACTAACAACAACGAATTTTCACTGAAAGTCTTTTTTCCTTATAGAAACCCTTCTTTAAGTAAATTATGTTCATTCCTTGGATAATTTTTTTGCATATCGTGATTAAGATTTCCCCCCAATTTGCTGCATTTTTATTTTTAATTTTACTGAAGTTGTTCTATTTAGAATTCTTTTCTAAGTAAAATACTGATAGATTATTTTTATTTTTTCTTTATAAATCCATGTTAAATTTGACCAATTATAGCTTCTGCCACTGGAGATGTTCTTTTTATTTTTAACTAAATTTGGTTTTCTCATGTTAAGTTTTATAGATCTAAAGAATATCTGGTTCTCCCATCAGTTTTAAGAAATTTTTACCATGTGGACTTTTAGTCGTATTTTGTGTTGATTATTTCTACTGAAAACAATCATAAAATGCAAATAAGACTGACTGTTGATGTTTAGTTTTTGGAGCACAGATCATTGGTAGGATAAAAGTGCAGTAGCCATAGTCTTGGTAAGGTCTAAATGATGGTAGAGTTTATCTTGCTAGTTCAGGAATGTCATTAAGGTTGCTATTTCTCATTTTGCCTCAAGTTCTAAGGTGGGGTTCACAGAAATCTAAAGTAGTGTCATGAAGAAAGTACTAGACAGTGGAATAACTAATCAGCACATTGTAGTTGGAAGAGCATGACATTTGGAATCAGGAAAACTTGGGCTTATGTTCTCTCTCTACAAGAATATAATTCTAATGTCCTTGCACAGTCCGTTTTACTCTCTTGGGAAAAGTTTCCTTTGCTGTCCCAGTGGCTAAAGGATTATTTTGAGACTCATACTATAATTATATAGTAAGACCATTTCACCAACTACAAAGTTTAAGTCCAATGTAAGGGAATTATAATAATTGATCATAAGTATGATGACAACTTTTTGATCAAATGCAATGTCTTTAGACTTTATATCAACTTGCATTTCATCTAATCAGAGTGACCTCACCTGACTACCCCTACTCTAAACTATATCATTCAACGTTTATCTCCATCATAATGTGTATCACAATTTTTAGTTACTTGTTTTTGAAATGATTTGTCTGTCTTCCAAAAACGTAAGCTACATAAGGGATAGGCCAATGTTGTTGTTGCTGTTGTTGTTCACCATCATGTCCCAAACATCTGGTCTACTACCTGGCTCATAGGAAATACTCGGTAAGTATTTTTTGAACAGTAACAAGCATGCACAAAGAAATAAATCCAAGAAAATACAGTCAAATGAACCCAGTTTCTACAAACTGATGTAAATTATTGAAAGTTCTGAATTCACATAGTTTTTCTTGAAAAGGAATGTACATTTACACACAGAATCCACATGTCTATCACATATGCATTATTTTTAGATAATTCTGGTGTTTAAATAGGTGTATTGCTTTTTCCCTCCTAGATAGCAACTGGAAATTTAGGGTGAAACCAGAAGAAGCAAACAATTTCTGTTACTATGAAAATCATCACATGGTAGAGCCCCCAAATCACAGATTTAGTAGGTTTTAGATTCCATACTATCACTTCATGAAACAAGGAAGCTGAGGCCACAGAGCACTGAAGGGAGCTGCTTAGTGTCATATGGATGGTAAGTGGCAGGGCCAGATGACAGCCCTGGTTACAGACAATGCCATCACTGAGGGAATTTGTAAATAACTGCACACATATCATTTTCACCAATTCAGATGGAAGTCGTACATTTGTTGCAGGATTTATAATTATTTCTTTGTTTAATAACTCAGTGCTGTTCATAGTTTGTAATACCTTTTAAACAGACTTTTTAAATTAAAGTTCTTCGCTATGTTGGGTTTGTCTTTTCAATATTTAATAAATGCAAGCTGCCAGCAGCGTCTGCTATGTGCAGCAAGGCGACTACTGGTCTTAAACTCTTCTTTATTACCTTCCTTTATTTTTTCTTTGAGGACATTGCATAAAAAAGAAAATTTACTTTAGAAAGAAATGCTATTTTTACATTTATTTTTAGGTGTTTATTTTTTTAAATTTAAAATTTGGCCCTTCCCCTCTCAAAATACATGCTATACCAAGAAATGGGAGTTATATTGCCTCCTGATTGCAAACATCTATTTAATAACATAATGCTTAAATTATTAAAAATACATAAAACATGCTTTTAAAACAAACAATGAAATGCAATTTTCAGCATTCTTGCTTCATGTAGTAAATTATATACATATAAATACTTTTAAGAATGTAGACTTTCTCTACATTGAACAAAGAGAAACATGAATAACTCAATCAAATTAAGGTCAAATGAAAGTCGAGTAAAGAAAAATGAGTTTCTGGTTAAGAATAAAATCCTGATAATTTTTAGTATTTAGTCATTACCACTTTATAAGTGATTCAAATGTTCATGTTCTTTAAAAATATCTGGAGCAAGGAGAAACAGTTATAGAATTTCAGAGGTATAAAGACTAGCCTCCACATGGGAAAAGATTCCAACCCCACTTGGTTTATAGTAGCTGCTTTGAGTACTGAATTGAGAGAGATTCTGAGGTTGAATCTGGAGACCACAGTAAGGAGGACCATGATTTATTAGCATGTCATTTGGGAGGAAGAATGAAGTAGTAGCACAAGGGCCGTACAGCTGCCATTCCCAATTTGGTTTACTATTCTCTATGTCCCTTTTGAATTTAGTGAACTAACTGATCCCAGGTCACACAATTAGGAGGAAACAGAGCCAGGACTAGAATCCTGTGTACCTGAATATGAGTTCAGGGCTCTTACTACAGTCAGGGCTGTCTTGATGGGACATGTGATCTCTCCAGGGTTGGAAAACAAAATTTGAAGGGTGGTAACTCAATATTGTAAGACAGTGGGTAATGTATTGAGGCTGATTAGAAATCGACAAGTTTTTTGTAGAAGGGTCAGCGAGATATAAGAGTTTGGAAAGGGCTCTGGGATAGCTAACGAAGTGCATGCCACACTGCAAAGGTATCAGTAAGTCATCATTTGACACGGTTCAAGAGCAAATATATCTACACCTTGATGAAAATATAACTTTTTAACAATTGTCTTTTATAACTGCAAATCCCAACTTTGGGTTTATTTGTTTTTGCTGCTAAACAATAATCAAATACAGAGCTGGGTAAAAGTAGGTTTACAGTAATTTATAAAATAGGTTTACAATAATTAAAATTTAATAATACAAGAATAAACTATGTTTCCTCACAACTGTAAATGTACTTTTGCCAACCCCTGCATAATTACTCTGTTGATAGGAAAGCAATCAGTTGGCTAGACAAAGGTACTTCATACAGTCCAAAATTTAGATTTTGTGTCATATGGTTTACAAGTCAGCAAATTTACAAGTAACAATGATAAAAATTTGAATTTCCCCTGTCTCTGTCTCTCTCTTTGCAGTATTTTCAGGATATTAGGCAGTGGGTAATGGCCTAATTATAGACATTTTAAAAAAATAAAGGAGAAAATAAATATCACTATTACACTAAATATTAGCCTATTTAATTCAGCAAAGATTGTGTTCGTGATCAGATAGTATTATTTTAATGACCGTTGGATGAAACTCATGTTCAAAGTCAAGGAATTAGTCTAAAACAAAACTCCATTACTTTCACAAACAGAATAAAATCCAATAGTTTATCTTTCAATAACTATGATAGCTCTAAACTATGGCCCAAAGTAGTAATTTTGTAAAAATTAAGTATTTTGCAAAGTTCCATTAATCAGTGACATTTGGAAATCAGGAGCTGTGATGAAAATGTAAAAGTGTTTCCCATAAAAAGCTAAAAATTAGAAAATGTTGACTAAAATAAAGGAACTATACGTACTTAATATGGAACATACTTGTTCTTTCTACTAACTTTATTTTAAAAAGGAATAGTCATTATTTTTAAGATGATACCTAAATAGTACAAAGGAATGGACTAGATAACCTAGACAATTATCATTTTAAGATGATACATATTACATTTTTGGGCAGAGAAATGGACTAGCTAAACTTCCTAAAACTCTGTATTATGTATAATTATGGGCAAGAGAAGCATGCCTTTAGGCACATTTGAATTATTTGACATATTTGCCATGTAACGCAATATTTAAATAAAAATGAAAAAAAGTTAATGTGCTAATAAAATCCAAGTAGTATTGGTTAAATGCTAAGATTCTAGATAGACCAGAAGCCTGAAGAATGGATTTTTAGGATGTAGAAGTATAATGGTGTTAGAAATACAAAGGCATCAGTAATAAGTATATTGAGGCTACAGAAAAGCTTCTCTCCATCTTGTTGCTATGAATACCTTTCTAATGTCAATATAGGAAATAAAAAAATAAAACAACTTTTTGTATCCAATTCAAGGTTTCTCATTTTTAAGAGCCAATATGATTGGAGTACTCTGGAATACCAATGGCACTTAAAATCTAATTTAAAAAATCAATTATTTAGGTATACCTCATTAGAGGTGAACTAATTTATATAGGCTTTCGAACATAGAGGCTGCTAAAGTAGACACTGATTCACTGTACAGATTTCAAGGCAAGACTGTAAGGCAGTTGGGGTCCCATCAAGTGTTGGATGAGGCGCAGATGAGCACAGCCTGTTTCTGGGGGACTTTATAAATGTCTGTGCACGCAAGAGAGGGGTGTGGAGGCTGAACTCTGGGAGCAGAAAAGTACCAGGTCAGGACATTTAAATGCACAAGTAAAAACCACAGTGGTTTAGGAGAGACAGAAACGACAAAAAAAGGGTGGCGTGGAGAAGAGAAGGCATTCTAGGAACCTCCGAGTTCAAATGCTTGAAAGCACCTCTGGAACCCAGCACTCCAGAGCCTGAGCAGAGCAGACAATGAACCCTTCCCCTACCAACAGCTTTTAACTGAAACAGCTGGAACATTTTTGGGGAGCAAATTAATTTTTAAAAAGTGAATGGAAAAGTGTTAATTTGGTTGCTTGAAATGTTCCTCATTTATCAGGTACATTCTGGCAATGGGAAAAATAGTTTGCACTTTCAGCAACAGCCAAACTAGAACAAGTAAAATAATTACCCTACCCATCTCTCCTCAAAAATATTAATGGATCATAAAGGCTCATTCTTCAGTTCTGTAAAAATTATATCATAAGCATCGGCAAACATGGTGTGTTTTTTTTGGTTTGTTTTTTTTTTTTTTGAGCCCCTATACCAGAGGTTTCCAAAACTGGTATGTATGTGGAAATCTTGTTAAAAGTGCGGATCCCTAGGCTCTATTTAAAAAATGTCTGATTCAGAAGTCCTGGGTAGGTCACAAGAATTTGCTTTTCAAACAAATGCTCCTGGTGCATCTCAAACAGGTGATCTGGGGATCACAGTTTGAGAAACACTGCCCCAAAGTAAACTCTTTTCCATTTTAGTTCAAGTCATAGCAAATTGTATGTTTAACAGGCTTCCTAATGTTAGTTCTGAGAAGCACGTAGACTACCACAGATTCAGCCAGAGATAAACGATGAAAGCACAGTGGGGAAACCTAGCCTTCAAACACATACTCAGGTAGATCCTTACAATGGAATCCACATTTTCTCCCCAGAGAAGCCTCCTAGTCTGTCCACACCCCATGCATTACCCGGTTTGGACAGAAGTGCCTTTAGGTTCATCCTCGGTCTTAGGAAGCCCATATCAATATTTTCCAGTTTTTCTTTACCTCTTTTGGTGATAGTATCGAAATGTAATCATCATATATCGTTCTGGCCTTTTCTTCAATGACTTTTTTGTTCTGCTCTTTCTTTAAGTCTTCGCAGGCAAGCCAGAAAAGTAGGTTCTCTTCACTGTATTCTGTTCGGAGGAACTCTCTGAAAAGATTTCTTCCTGCTGGAGCCTTCATCATCTTGTCAAAATTTTGAGACCAGGACAACACTTCTTCTGTAGTGGGGTTTTGGCTGCAGAGAAAGAATGCGCCCATTATCAAAGGCGACTTGGACCTATGAATGCTAGCTCAGGTAGGGGGACGAACAGATAGAAATGCTGTTCAATTGCTGCCATCTAGTGGTCACTGCTGTTCAGTTCGGCCTGATCTGGCAAATAGTCGGCCAGGACTAGGTTAGTTATTTCTGGGTCTTGACAAAAATGAGGGTTAGGTAGGAGCTGTATATCAGGGAGCCTAGTGTTCAAATAGCAAGGGCTATACACACTATGCACATGGTCACCATAAATTCCTAATGAAGATGGGAAATGTTCAAACCTTAATGTATTGCAGATTGATAGAAACAGTCATTATTTGAAGGGCAAACTGAATTTGTTTGCATCTGATGTAGATTTCTCATTTTCAAGCCATAAGACACAGTTTCTCTTTTCATTTCTGGTAACTATTTTTTTTTTTTCATTTATCACTGGATCTAAATTACATTGTGTACACTTGTCACATATTTTCCTAAACTTTAATAATTATTCTATTAAATTCAGGGTGGGGCAAAAGTAGGTTTATGGTTGTTTATGTGGAAAAATAATGCAATAATTAATAAATAATAATACAAGAATAAACTTCATGTTTTGTGTACTCACAACTGTAAACCTACTTCTGCCCCACCCTGTCTTTGAAATGAATTGTTACCCATGAATGGAGTTACCACAGTTACAAAGCACAGTGCCCTTGTTACAGGCAGTTAGACAGACATGAGCAGAGCAAGGACGATGGGCCAGGTACAGAAACTCACCAGGGCAGAAAGTCCCAGATGCCTAGCCGGGGTCAAAACTGGGAAAACAAGAACCTCCCCCCCAGGGTAACCTTTCCTCCCTTAGCATATCTCTGGTCATGTGGTTTGGCCTCAGTTGTATTTCAGCTCCAGGCCCAGAAATGCAGCAAAACCAGACAAATGACTCAGGACCAGCTGCACTGACTAATGACCCACTGCTTTGCAGCCAACCAATCAGCAGAGACCACTGACCCTGAAAGAGCACACCTGAAAAGCTGATGAATTCTATTGAGACCCTCACCTGAGACCTCCCCTAAGATTCTCACCTACAAGAGAAAGATAAATACTCTCAACACAAAGGACCCAGCACATGCCCTCCCCAGGGAAGCATGCCCTGTTCATTCCCTTCCCCCTCTTCTTTCCTCTAAGGGAGCAATGGGCAGTGGCAGCTCATCCCAGGCAAACCTCCTGAACCTGTCTCCAAGGCCCCCTTTTCTCTGACTTCCCAGTGAGCCAAAGCAGCCCAGCTGAGGCTCTCCTGTTGCTCCTTCTATGCCCTTCCTCATTCACTGTCCTAAGTGTGTTTTTGCTGAGGCCAATAAATTCTTGCTGGCTTTGATGCACTTTGTCTCTTGACTGAAATCTTTCCTTCAAGGAGAGCCCTGACCTGTTTGGCTCAGCGGTTAGAGCATCCACCGGCAAACCAGAGATTCCTGGGTTCAGTTCCCACTGAGGAAACATATCTCGGTTGCAGTTTGTCCCCGGCCCCGGTTGGGGTCATGTGGGTGGCGACCACTTGATGTGTCTCTCTCACATCGATGTTTCTCTCTCTTTCTCCTCCTCCCTCTCTCCCTTCCACTCTATCTGAAGATAAATGCAAAAATGTCCTTGGGTGAGGATTAAAAAAAAAAGAAGACGAAAAGAACCTTGGTCTCCTGGTCTTGCCAGTAACACCCTTACAATGACCATGAGGACTTTTTACATCTCTATATTCAAGTTTTCAGTGACTACTTTCCTGCAGAAACCACCAGTTATTACTCCCTTTGTTTATACATAAAAGAAGTGCAAGAAATGAACTGGAGATTTTTATGGTTAAGTTGATCTTGCTTTTCCATACATTAGTGTACTTAATAAGTTTCCAAGTTAAAATACACCTGATCAAGTGCTTTAAATAGATTTTTACTATTCTAAAATGTCTGAACTTCCTCATTCATTAAAAAAATTTCAAAAGAAGAAAAAATTACTACAAAGCATCAACATTAAAATCTTCTCATAAGTAGAAAAAGAAAAGCACCTATAATTACACAATAAATCTACTTGTATTTTGATTTAATTCTATAGATTCATTTCTGCATTTGAACTTCTCATTTTGGAGAAAATACCTGGTTAGAGTCTTCTGATGGAAATGGGACCAGAAACCAGCTGGGTGCCCTTTCTGACTGACTTAGGTAATTCCACATCTATTTTGTGTGTGTTTTAGATTTTTTTCTACATAAAGAGAAAATATTTTTTCCAACTTAAAGAAATATTCTCAGAAAAGATAAGTAAGGGATTATGGCAATTCGGAGGGCTAGTTCATGCAACAATCATTTTTGAAAGAGAAAGAGAAAGTTAGGCAATATTTTAGCTGATAGTTTAACATCACTAATAGAAAAACTGATGAAAAGCAATTGCAATCACAAAATAAGATCCCCCAGCTTGTATATGCATTCAATTCACAAAACCATCTTGAGGAGTAACAGGAAGAAAGAGTTGATACTTAAGCGCTGAGCAGATGTAAGCAGTACATGAATACAAGATGCACCTGTAACATGAGTCACTCACCCTTCCTCCAGGACCTGGATACTCTCCATTTTTGTGGTATGTGTGGGTCTCTCTGCAGTTTCCGCTCTTTCTTCGTTCCTAACAGTGAGGCTGTAATGTAGCATAACACTTTATTTTGTCTAGGGAAAACCAATTATCGAAAGAAGAAAAAAAATTGCAGAAAAATATTTCACGGAAGAATTTTTTTTTTTAGCTATGTGAGAACATTTAGGGTACAAAAAGAGCAATGTCATTTTTAAATGATGGGTTAAGCCCATGTCAACTAAAGCAAAGAGAATCACTATTTAATAAAAGTATAAAGTAAATCAGAACCCAAAAATAGATACCAAAAATAGATACCAAAAATAGATACTCTTATACATTCTGACTTCATCTTTACATAAATTAGTTAAAATCCCTGAGATACCTAGATGATTATATGCTTCAATACTCTTTGATATACATTATTATGATACTCTTTGGAATAACTCCATTTTGACTTTTGGTTAGTTCTATTCATAGTTTGTTTTCCATTTATTCTCTCCCTACCCCATTGATAGCTAAAAAGGTACAATGTGTCAGAATCTAACACAGCATTTGTGAAATTCACATCATCCTTCTTTGCAGACCAGGTTTTCTGTCACCTATACCATCATTTTTCCACCCACTCAAGTTTGAATTACTGAATTTATATTTGACTTTGTCTTTGCCCTTTCATGCCATTGAGTGAATCTCCAAAGTCTCAAGAGGTTCTGGATAGAAGAACATTGGGTGAGAGGAGTCTCTGTGTCTCTGGGACATAAATTTGGGAATTCTACAGGATTACAGGACATAAGATAATGCTGTGGGCTTTAGTAATGCAGAACAAGAAGAATTGTCTGATTCAGGTACACTGTAGCTGAGCAGTGCCTTAGGGTCGCATGCCCGCGTTCTAGGTGTAGACTAGACCCAATGAGGAGGTTATGGGCAGATACTAAGAAGCAGGTGGGGAGGGTGACATGGAAAAGTCAAACTACTGAATTAGAAAACGGATCCCTCTGTGTAGAAGCTGAGGAGCTTCATGGTAGCCTGAGAGCAAAAGAAGTTCAGATAACATCTTTTCCATTCATTCATTCATTCATTCATTCATTCATTCATTCATTCATTATTTCAACAAGGGAAGATGGAAACTATTATTTTCTAGTGCCTATTATGTGCCAGGAACTGTCTTTTTACCTGAAAAATATATTGTATGGAATATAATGAATAAAATAAGCTGACGATCAAAATAGATCCAGAGACATGGAAATAGGGAACAGACTGACAAGCCTCAGAGGGAAAGGGGATGGGGTGGGGGAGGGGAGTTGGGAAGAGATAAACCAAAGAACTTATATGCCTATATGCATAACCAATGAAAACAGACAAGAGTGTGGGGACGGCAGGAGGGGAGAGGGAGCAAGGAGAAGGGTGTCAATGGGGGAAAAAGGGAGAACATCTGTAATACTTTCAACAATAAAGATAAAAAAATTTACCATCCCCATTTTACAGATGAAGAGTGAATCACAAAGCTGTGTGTTACGTTGGCCCAAAGTCAGACACTAAATATTTGGTATGGCTGGAATTTGAACCCAATTCTGGCAAATGACCTTGCTGTTTTTACTGAGCACCTATTATGAACCATGCTCCCTGATAGGCACTGATACAATAAACTACTTATTATGTGAATGAAGAAAAGGGTCATTAAATATGGTTATGGTGGAAAGAAGGAGCTTAGTGGGAGAAAGCTTCCAACAGGCAGTCATTCTTAATCTAGAAAGTTTGGCATGGAAGTGGAAGCAATGTCTCATTAATTCATTCTTTCTTTTCTGGTGCAAGGGTGAGAATGGAGAGAACGGGGAACAAAGGGAAGAATTTAAGGAAGAGTGGCCAATCTACAACTGACAGTGGGACTAGCTAGGGACACCTAGTTGAGAAAGTGGACTACCTGGAGAAAAGTGAACCCAATAGGAACTGGAAAGTATTCTTTAGTAAAAAATAAACAAAAAACACTTCGATGAAAAAAAAAATTAATAGTGAATTAAATTAAGCTCCCTTCTAGGGAGAATGGCAGATTTATTGGTTAGAACCATGCAGAAAAAAAGAGTAAATCTTCACAAAAGTGGTGTGGCCCAAAGAATTCTGGGAAGCAGAAACTACAGCTGATGGTCGCTCAAACACCTAGCAATCTGATCTGTGCTCTGCAGCAAAGCAGAGATTCCAGAGCCTTCAGTGGCGGGTAGCCATGGGGAATACAGTGACGTGCGATTCAGGGAGAGCTCACAGTTGTCTACGGCCCCATGTGTGGATACTGTGAACGTGTGTGCAGATTGAGGTAGCCTAGGAAACCTCAGTCCTCGCTGTTGCTACAGGCTTGGGTCAGGTATGTGTTTAGAAGAGAGTTACTTCTCAAAGAGTCTTGAACGAGAGTGCTTCTCTGGAATTTGATGTATTTCTCATACTTATGAGAAAGTGGGTGGGAGGAGGTTGACATTATTCTGTGAAATTTCCTGGGAGAAATTATTGATGCCAACTGTATAAAATCTGCAAATTTTTGAGAAATTCTAGAAAGATCATATTTAAATAGGAAATTAATACTCATTCTGCCAAGCTTTACTGAGCTTATGTGTGTGTGTACACACACAATAAGGTGCTATAAAAAGACTAGAAAGAGAGCTTGCTTTTGCTGATTAAATAATACATTTAAATTTTTATTTTTGTTACATTTCCACACAAATGTGGTTTGACACACAAATTCTCCCTTTTTTGCAACATCTTTGAAAAAAATTTTTCCCCATTGTGTCTTTACTGTAGAGCAACGAATCTGGGATCCACATGCGTGATTGATGAGTTTCTGACCGTGAATTCTGGCTCTTCTATCTGTTTCTGTGATATTTACAAACATCCCAAATGCCACCATATTAGAGTGATCATTATGAAATGTTGGGCTGCGTTCATATCTTCCATTTCTACAGATGGTAAAATATGGACACACATATGTACTAAAACGACTTAACAGAGACGTTTAATACGTGCTTAACTGTTACTGTTTGCTCCATTTCTTGATTTAATAGTGGACACAAAACTGTCCTGTACAAATAAACTGGACTTTAGCAATCAACACATATCTTGTTAATCAAATGTCCTTTAGTACTGCTCTTAAAAAATCAGTTTCAAAGTTTTAATGATCAAGAACCTCTGATAATGCCATTTTAAGATGAAAAGAAATGGAGAAAATTATACGAGAGTTGGTACTAGACAGCCGTTGACGCCTTAGCAATGACTCATGTCTGTCCCCAATTTCCCTTGCTCCTGCTCTAAGTAATATTGTGGGTTTTTTTGTTTGTTTGTTTTTTATCCTCACCCGAGGACATGCTTCCATTTTTTGTTCAGATAGAGTGGGAGGGAGAGAGAGAGAGAGAGAGAGAGAGAAACATCGACTTGAAAGGGACACATCGAGTGGCTGCCTCCCGCACGACCAACCAGAGCCGGGGACAAACTGCAACCGAGGTATGTGCCCCTAGCGGGAACCGAACCCGGGTCTCTCTGGACCGCAGGCCAACGCTCTAACCGCTGAGCCAAACCGGCCAGGGCAATATAGTGGTTTTTTTAAGGTAATAAATTGCAGGACAATTTTCCTTTTGATCAACATATGAATATTGTATGTGCTCGAGGAAAGCTCTAAAAGAAAAATATCAAATTTAAAAAACAGTGAGGGATCATGTAAGACATTATATATTTTACTTTTACAGTGTTTGTAACATTTTAAACGAACACTTCTACAAAAATGGAATCAACACCCTCCAGGTTCTGGAAAAGAATCGGTAGGTTATTCTTTAAATGTTGCATTTTCCTCAGTTAAAATAACATGGTAAAATAATACAACTTTATTTAGTAGTCAACAACAATGTATAAATATGTCTGAGACACCTGGTTGATGCAACATTGCCTGGGCTGGAAATTCAAGATCAATAAGGCCCTGGCCAGGTAGCTCAGTTGGTTAGAGTATCATCCCAATACATCAAGGTTCGATCTCCTGTAAGGGCACATACAAGAAGCAACCAATAAATGCAAAATTAAATGGAACAACAAATCTCTCTCTCTCTCTCTTTCTCTCTCTCTCTCTCTCTCTCTCTCTCTCTCTCAGCTAAGCAAAATAAGCCAGTCAGCCCTGGCCGTTTGGCTCAGCAGTTAGAGCATTGGCTCGCAGACCAGAGAGCCCCGGGTTCGGTTCCCGCTAAGGGCATGTACCTTGGTTGCGGTTCGTCCCCAGCCCCAGTTGGGGTTGTGCGGGTGGCAACCAGTAGATGTGTCTCTCTGTCACATCGATGTTTCTCTCTCTCTCTCTCTTCCTCCCTCTTTCCCTCCCGCTCTATCTGAAGAAAATGCAAAAATGTCCTCGGATGAGGATTAAAAAAAACAACAACATAAGCCAGTGAAAGAAAGACAAGTATTACATGATCTCACTTATATGTGGAATCTAATGAACAAAATAAAATGATGAACAAAACAGATCCAGAGACAAGGAAGCAGGGAACAGGCTGAGGAACCTCAGAGGGAAGGGAGGAGGGGGAAGGGAAGAGATCGATCAAAGAACTTATATGCATAACCAATAGACACAGACAGTAGTGTGGTGAAGGCCTGGGATGGGGCAGAAGCAGGGTGGAGGGGGTCAATGAGGGAAGAAAGTGGGGAAATCTGTAATACTTCCAACAATAAAGATAACTGTAAAACAAACCAATAAGACAGAGGCTCTGAAACTGAGGAGCGCTGGCAGGTGGAAAAGCATCACATGGCATCGCAATGAGAGCTGAAGGAGAGGTGTGCATACGGTGTTTTGTAGACCCAGGTGCAGTAGCTATAATTTTGCATGAGAGAACTGAGAGAGGCTTCCCAGAGGAGGTAATGATTACACTGGATTGAAAATGAGCAGGTGTTTGCCAGATGCAGACTTGGACGAAGGGAATTCCAAGTAGAGGGGGGAAGACGTATGGAGGCTGGGAGTTGTAAAAAGGCGTGATATAAATGTAGGACAGAGTGCAGAGATCAGATGTTTCAGGGCGCGAGCAGTACATTAGAACAGGCAGTGAGCTGTGCTTATGTAATGGGCCAAGAACACAAGGAGGGACTTCAAATCTAGCATATGTTTCCTCTGAGATGATTTTGGCTCTCCGTGCTTCATTTTCCTCATTGATAATAAGGACAATGGTGGTGACTTAGTGCACAAGGTTAGAAAGCAAAGAGTAAAAACTGTGACAAAAAGGCAAATGATTACACATGCTTAATTAAACGGGAGGGCCAACTGGTTGCGTATTAAAATGACAATTTCAATTTTACCAAAGAGCTCTTCATCTCAACCTGAGGAAACAGATCCAGACCTTGCCGTTATTATGAAACCCCTCCTCACACATTACCTTACTGCTTCTTTGTCACAACAGCCCTGTAAGTCAAGCAGGGATTTGTTATTCATTCCCATTTTATTTCAGAGGAGACAATCAGGCTGGCTTACACGGTACCCACATCTAACAAGCGCGGGGTTGGCACTGACATTCATGTCTTTCGACCTCTAGTCTTGTGGCTGTGTTTGCTGTGCAAAGCTGCTTCCCTTTACGTCAACAATTAACTGTGGTACTCCACCTTTTCGGTCATTTACAAAAAGGGATTGCTCTTAAATGTTTGGAAAGGGTAAACCTCCCACCACAAACCAGTGTATGAAGTGCAAACGCCCCTCTTTTGGCATTATCCCAGCCATCCTCTGTAGGAGCTCTTGCCCAGGGGACTGCGTATACAATAGATATCGGAGAGGAGCATTTCTCAACTCCCTGGAGTTGAGATGACCAGAAAGGAGCTGATAGAGAAGACTTTGACAGCAAAGCCTGGAAGAGGAAGAGGAGGTGATGCCACCTGTGACTGCAGGTCAGGTGATGCCGCTGCAGAGTTGCCCTGGGGAGCACAGCTTGCTCCCATCAGCAGAGATACCTGTGGGGAGAAGGGAGTGCGGGAAGGACGACAGCACGGGATGCAGTGCTCAGAAAAGACAACACAGGGCAGGAAAAAAGGCTCTGGAAGGTGGGGCGGCAAACATACACCACCCATAACTTCAGACACATCAAAGCACAGGTAGAGTCAAACCTACGACTTGAACCTCTTCTCTTTCATTTGTACATTTTGGTAAAACGTGGTTTTTGAATGAAGTATGTGGGGATGAAAATGGTGGTTAGAAAGAAATTTGTCCAGAAATGTAACACAATACTTGTCTAAAAAAATTGCCCCTGTAAATAAATAATCTACCTACTTTTCAGAATATGGATCATAAGTCATAAAACAAGTATTTCATGTGGTTTAAGCTTTTATTTCATAAACTCCTAAATTAAATAATTCATGATTAAAAATCTGTCCACTAGATGGCTGTGTTGCCTTTATAGATATAATGTTTTACTTAGAATAAAATTGAAAAATTTTTCTGGGAATAATTAATTATCCTTATTTGGGGGAAAAAATTCTATTCTTATGTATGTGGAGTTTTGATAATTATATGTTTTTAAGGCATTTGAAAAAAGTCGTTCAATTTTTCTGAGAGTGAAACAAACTCAAAGGAGATAAATTTAATCCCGAGAGGTGTGCATAATTACACCCATTTCCCTTTTTGGTATTTAGAAAATGTTCTGGATACTCCCCAGCCACAAATCATTTGATTTAAGAATAATACTTCCGTTTTTTTAAAAAAAGGCAGGCATAATCCTATTAACATCATTATTCTTCCCAATAAGAAATTGTTTTAAATTCTAATGTCTCTTGCTGGGTAATATGGAACTTAGGTCATACATTCTTAGAGCAAATTAATTTGAAAAAAAAATTTTAACTACTAACAGGCAGAAAAATATTTTTTTGACTTAAAATGTTTTTTAAAAAAACATTTCAATTCCAGTTTGGGTTGTAAGTAAATGTTTTTGTTTGTTTGTTTTTTACTTTTTTATGGAATGTATTGGAGTGACCTTGGTTAATAAAATTACGTAGGGTTCAGGGGTACAATTCTATAATACATCATCTGTATATTGTATTGTGTGTTCGTCACCCCAAGTCAAGTCTCCTTCTATCACCATTTACCCCCCTTTACCCTCTTCTACCTGCCCCACCCCTCTTCCCTCTGGTCATCACCATACTGTTGTCTGTGTCTGAGGTTTTTTCCCCTTAATCCCTTCACCTTTTTCACCCAGCTCCCCCATCGCCATCCCCTTTAACAGCTGTCAGTCTGTTCTCTGCATCTATAAATCTGTTTCTACTTTTTTGTTAGTTTATTTTGTTCATTAGATTCCACATATGAGTGAAATCATATGGTTCTTGTCTTTCTCTGACTGGCTTATTTCGCTTAGCTCTAATGCTCTTCAGGTTGTACATAAATGTTCATTTCTTCCTTGATGCATAGAAACCGAAGAGAAATCTCTTCATCTTCTCATACTCTCTCTTTGCCACCAACTTCCTTTTATACATACATGCTTCTGTTGGAAAAGTTGGGTTTCAAAAATTCCCTTTTTCTATTGATAGTAAATGTTTACTTTAAACTCCAAGCCATAGAGTTTAGGTTCATTGACACATTCATTAGATTTAGAATGCCAACTGCATTTAAGTTATTATATGATCAAAATCTGGATCCACAGTGTTTTGTTAAATAACTAAAGATTCTTAAAATAAACAGGGGTCCCCCCCTAAGAATTAAGAGAATTACAGGACTGAATATTTAGATGCACTTTATATAACACACACCAATCATCAGAATCCTCTACTTTAGTTCTCAGGTTGATTGAAATCCTATATTAAGCTCTTCCTTCAACCCACTGTAACTTTCCCTGTAGGTCATAATTAAGTTAAAGGATACTTTTGTGGGAAAGCAAAGATCTTGGATGAGAATGGTGCCAAATGGACTTCTATTTAGTTAGGAGACACGATTATGAAAATGGCACGCAATCATCCAAGTCTTTCAATGCATCCGTGAAGTTGGAGCTCAAGCTTCTGGTTTTAGTTAACATGTATCCTTGTCATAAGAATCAGAATGAAAAATTAGAACTGTGGTAGTTGACACACACAAAAACATCTGACAGAGGCTAGCGTCACTTATCCATCCAGTCATTCATTCCTCCCTGGGTAGTTCCAGTCACTGTGTGTGTGAATATGCGTGTGCTTGAGGGCAATGATCCCGGGAAGCTTGACCCCAGATCTAATGAGCTTACAACACTGGGGGTCCTGTGGTCCTTTGGTGCAGGCTCTGAGCATGTTCAGTGATACCTGTGTTCATTAACGTGAGCGTTGGGAACAAAGGGCTAGGGGTACAGAATGCAGAAACAGTTTCTGTTACCTTCACTGACAACATGTAAACAGAACATGCTAAGCATACAGTGGTCAGATTCTACAAAGTCTGGTCATTTCCTTTCAGCCTGAGATGTAAGAGGGCATCAGAAATAATACCTATCAATAAAGGCTTATTCAGGGGCCCCTACAATGTACAATTTATATGCGTTCTTAATCACATCTTACAGGTGAAGAAACCGAGGCTCAGAGAGATTAAGGGTTCACAGTTATACATCACGAAACTGGGATGCATCCAGGTCTGTCTAATTCCAGCGCCATGTATCTTCTCTACCCCAAGCTGCCTCTTCAAAATAGGCTTCATATGAGGAAGACGTGTTACTAGAATTTATGTGTAATCTTTAAATATGGCAAGGCTACATCTATTTAGATTTTTTTTTTCTTTATTGATTTTAGAGAGAGAGAGGGAGAGGGAAAAAGAGAGAGAGAAACATCCATGAGACAGAACATTGATTGGCCGCCTCCTGCATGCCCCCCACTGGGGATTTGGCCCACAATCTGGGCATGTGCCCTGACCAGGAATCGAACCGGCGACCTCTTGGTGCATGGGTTGATATTCAACCACTGAACCACACCAGCCAGGCAAGACTACATCTATTTAGAATGGATCACATGGAGTTATTATTACACTATCACTTGTAAAGTGGGTTAATAAAAATGGCTCTGTACTTTTATATAATCTATATTGCTTTCTGCAAAGAGTAGCAATGGCAGAAACTTGCTCCCTACTTAGGAACCCACGTTGCTGGACATGACATGTACCTTAATTATAGTATATTGATAGCTTGAACAAAGATATGAATTTTACAGCACCAGATATTATAATATTTCTAAAACCCAATGAAGCAGAATTATTCAACATCAACTCCATATTCAAGAGAAGTAGATTTTATTGTCTCATCTGACAAAAACCAAAGAATTCTTGAGTGGTGTCCTAAAATAGCAGGCATATTTCAGTAGGTCTACCATGCTTGCTCCATGGAAGAGTAAGCTAGGCCCCAACAAATAATGAAGAGTGTTGATGACAGGGACACAAGTAAAATGCTAGAACTTTCTTCCAGCAGATAGTACAACTGCAGCATTTTATAGACAGGGCAGGGGTAGCAAAATGTCATAACTTCATTTTTTTGTATCATTATTGATTCAGAGAGGGTGGGGAGAAGTTCTTAAATACCGTCCAGATAACTACTAAAATTTGGTCTGGATTTGGAAGAGCTTAATTTCATATTGTTTTAAAAATTGGATTCATTTGCTCTTATTAAATCCAGAAGGGAACCCCAGGTGTCCCCAAATTGAACCTTCACCCTAAAAGGGCAGGGTATCTATCTCCAGATCTTTGAAAAGGAGCACACTCATTTTCTCTGTTGGCAGCTTTTCTCTCTAAATTCTTCCTCCCTGTGGTAAGGAGAAGCTTGCTTCTCACTGAGTTCACTGATAACCTCCCAGTTGGCCAGATGAGAGGTTGTACAGTTCTCAGCCCATTGGACCTCCCTGGTGTATTTGCAACATTGGTCATTCCCGTCCCTGTGAGGCTGGACTCGGATGCTGTGCTGGCATGTCACTGCTCAGACTGTCTCTCCCCTGCATTCTGTGTTCGCAGAGCATCCACTGTTCTCTCTTTAAATAGTGCTGTCACCTGGAGCTTTAGTCTAGCTCTCCACTCTGGGTCATCGATCTCATCTCCTGCATACTGCAGAATGATGGCTCCCAGATTGTGACCTCTAATCGAAACTTGCCCTGGGAGCTTCAAATTCATTTCCACGACTAACTCTTGGGTACCTCCAACAGAGCGAGCCCAGCTCCTATCTTATGCTAAACAACCTCCTGTTCCAGAGTTTTCCCATTTGATGGAATCACTGTTAACCTGGTCACTCGAGCAAGCAATGTGGAGTTATCTTTCTCTCCTCTTTCTCATCTACTGCAAATTCTTGATGGCACACTCTAAGTTTTTCTTGAATCTGTAATCTCTCCAGTACCTTTATTGCCATATATATGAGTACCAGTGGTATGTCGTCAATGGAAAATGGTCAAGGAGTTCTAATTCTGGCAGTTTTCCAACAGATAGCCTTCTGATCATATGTAACAAAGACTTGGCAGAGGCAGCTTGAATACTAAGCTTTTCTGGAGGATGACCTGGGGAGTAATACCCAATATCCACATCAATATTCCATTGCTAATTGAGAATTTGTTCCCTATCTATGTAGAGGCAGGGAGAATCTGGTGAAAGCTAATGAAATACAACAGTACCAGGCAACAATAAATTGTAACTGGTGAATTAACAAATGCATGGTCCTAATGTTCATTTTTTGACTTTGTGCATATGGCCTGGGAAACCTGGGTTCATGTCTTTGATTGTGTGAGTTACAGAAACTATTAAGGAACTTGATCTATGCCATAGTGAAACGAGTTTAAAAAATAACTCTTATTGGCCCTGGCTGGTATTGGCCCTCAGCGGTTAGAGCATCAGCCCGTGGACAGAGAGTCCCGGGTTTGGTTCCCGCTAAGGGAACGTACCTTGATTGCGGTTTGTCCCTGTCCCCGGTTTGGGTCGTGTGGGTGGCAACCACTCGATGTGTCTCTTTCACATCGATGTTTCTCTCTCTCTCTTCCTCCTTCCCTCTCTCCTACTCTATCTGAAGATAAATGCAAAAATGTCCTTGGGTGTGGATAAAAAATAATAATTAAAAAAATAATAATAACTTTTATTGTGTAAGTTATAGAAACTATTGAGGAGCCCTGGCCAGGTAGCTCAGTTGGTTAGAGCATTGTTGCGATACACCAAGGTTGTGGGCTCGATCCCCAGTCAGGGTACATACAAGAATCAATTAATGAATACATAAATAAGTAGAACAACAAATTGATCTTTCCCTCTCTCTCTCTTTCTTTCTTTCTCGCTCCCTCTCTCTCTCTCTAAAAATCAGTAGATAGAAATTTAAAAAAGAAGCTATTGAGCCCAGCTGGTGTGGCTCAGTGGTTGAGCGTCAACCCATGCACCAAGAGGTCACCGGTTCGATTCCTGGTCAGGGCACATGCCCAGGTTGTGGACCCGGTCCCCAGTGTGTGGTATGCAGGAGGCAGCCAATCGATATTCTCTTTCATCGATGTTTCTGTCTCTCTCTCCCTCTCCCTTCCTCTCTCTCTAAAATCAATAAAGAAAAAATATACATATATAAAAAGAAGCTATTGAGAGAATTTACCTATGCCATGCAAGATAGAGGTTCAAAACTGTAGAATTCTTTGTGAATGGTATTTATGATGATCTGGCCACAAGGACTTTGGAAGTCCTACGCAGATAATGTATGTTCCCACGTGTGATGAATCAGGCCTCCGAGGACAACAGGTATAGGAAGAGACTCTGTATTCACCGGTACCTCAGCTGCAATGACTCATCTTGCCTGTGTGAGCAGATTTATTTCCAGAGGGTGGTTTCTTTACCATGGAGCAGACGTGGACTTGTTTTTCCTTTCAAAAAATATCCTTTGGCTTTTAAAGCATGCATCTTAGTGTTTCCATTGGCAGACAGCTGAAATGTGACAGCGTCAGAGGATAAAATAGGACATTATTTTTACAGTTTTAAATTATAGAGGCTGTGGCGATTGTTAAAAATGGAGAGAGAGGGCAACCCAAAGCATGTTTATGAATGTTTAGCATTTACTTAGTCAGATCTATCCATGGTCTGGGAACTCTGGGAACCAGTGTGTTCAAAAGGGAGACGGTTTTAGCTTTCACAGGGATAATTTACTAAATTCCGTCTGTGACCAATTTCTCTTGAGAAGAATGAAGGATATGTGATTTGGGCCAAATACTGTAGGCAAGATATCCTAGCGCATGAGGTTGTGAATTTGATTGAAAAGTTGTATTTGATGTAATTCTTGAAGAGTTTGCAAAGGAAGAAGCTTTGGAAATGGCTCATATCAAGTCTGGAAAGGAAGAGTCTGGAAGTGTCACCTTAAAGTGGACAAAACAAGGGACTGGATATTAGGGAATCACAGTTGAGTCCCACTTCTCCCGCGATGGGCGTGGTGACAGGAGGCAAGCCTCAGTGTCCTCTATGAAACCAGACACAACGTTATCCAAATAAATTTTTCAGTGAGGGTCTTTTTCCCCCCAAACAAAAGCTTATAGCTATGTCTAATATGGTAAAAGAAAAAAGCTATAGACAGAACAATTCGCTTGGAAACTGCAAGAGAGGAGCCTGGGACGGTAGTCAGCAAAACTGAAAACGTGGGTCCCCCACTCCCTGAGAACCTTCCCCTCACCACCAGGAGGCAGCATGAGAAGTCAATGGGAACATTTTGGAGCAATGATAGCTGAAGTCTCTGGAATTCTAATTTCTTATGACTAAACATGGAAGTCTGTCTGGCTTGGTAGGATACCACCAGGGGCAATAGGACTTAAAACAGGGATGGATTAGCACCTAAAGATTTCATTTGGAAAAAAACAGTCTGTGTTATTTTAATATAACCTCTGATGTTAGGAGAGGGTCCAGGAACAATTTGGAAATTAGCGTTAAGCTGGAAATGAATTTTGAAAGGTCCATCTCTCATCTGCTCCCTGAGGCACCTTTCTGGTGAGCACAGCAGTTTCTAATTTGCAAGGTACCTTCCCGCCTGTCGTCTCTGGTGTGACCATCTGAGTGGCCTCAGCCATGCATATTGTCCTGGTGATGGCAGTTTTGTGAGGAGCCCCTCATCCTTCAAAGGTTCCTTCTTCATAAAGAAGGGGGAAAAGAGTTAACTACCTGACGAGGTCATTTTGTTTGAATCCTGATACAAGAGGAACATTAAGTCTACAGGAACTTGAACCTGTAGACAAGTCGTCCTGACTAAACTATCTCTTCTCCTGGTCAGTGTATAGAATTTACACATGTAGAGACTTCATTGTATGGCCAAGACTCAGGCTTCCATGACTCATGCATGTAACACAGGTGAAATGGTCTAAGCCTCACTCTCTTGTTTTCTCTTCCTGAAATGGAGGGCTGTGAAGAGAAAAGGGAGACAGACAGACTGACCTGGGGCAGGAAGTGGCTCCTTGGCAGCACAGGGTGCAGACCAGCTGAATTAGTCAGTGTACACAAAATCCAAACTTTTTAGAATTTTGAAGGAAACGAAATATTCAGCAGTTCCACCCTTACTCTTTGTACTGCCCACCCCCCGGCCCCAGTACAGCATAGTGCTAATTTTTAAGACAGGAATACATTTAAAGAGAGGAGAGGAGTTGACAATGAAATGTAAATGAGAAATGCAAATTTGAGGGAAATGCTGTATTGTTTAAAAAACCCATAACATGGGAGGTTAGGATGAGGTATTTATAATTAAAATGTTTTTATTGATTTTTTAGAGGGGGAAGAAGGGAGAGGGAGAGAGGGAGAGATAGAAACATCCATATGAGAGAGAAACGTGGATCAGCTGCCTCCTGCACACCCCCTACTGGGGATCAAGCCCACAACCAGGGCATGTGCCCTGACTGGGAATCAAATGGGACTTCTTAGTCCATGGGACGACACTCAATCACTGAGCCACACCGGCCGGGCAAGGGGTATTTATTTATTACTAGATGTAGACATTTATTTTCCTAGTACTCTATTTCCTTAAAAGGAGGTAAAATCAGCTACGTGACAACTGCTTCTATTTACAAATGACAGTTACTCATATTTTGATTTCTAACTTTTTCTTGTCCCTAAATTACATTTTTTCAGTGTTTCTTCTTGTTCTGCTCCTTTGACCTAGTCTGGAAAACTTGAAGAGCATTTCTTTCTTTCTTTTTTTTCTTTTCTCACTCTAATAAGCCTTTACAAGTTTTATTTTTCCCCCTAAACTCAAAGCACAGATATTGTATTTTAAAAATGCATGTGTCAAGGACATTTTCATTTGCAATGAGATAACATCCGTAGTTCAAGACAGTTTAACTTCCATTTTTTCATCAAGTTGTTTACAGTAGAAATTACCTCTATTTATCATATATAGAAGACTTGTAAATGTATAGATTGTACATTTTATAGCCTAGACTCAGGCACCCATGACTCCTTGTTACAAAAACAGTTCCTGACAATGATACTCTAGAACTAACAGAACACTCATCTAAGGCACCCTGTGTCTGGGTCCAAATACATGTCACCCTAGAGGTACACAGAGTTAAAGCAGTTTCCAAAAGCTGTTCTAGATCCCTGGTCTGTGTTCTGTGGCAATCTGATGCTCATGAACTCGTGTTGAATATTTTGTTATTTACTGTGCACATTAAGAATTAACAAGCCCGGCCAGTTTGGCTCAGTGGATTGAGCGTCGTCCCATGGACTGGGAGGTCCCAGTTTGATTCCTGGTCGGGGTACATGCCCGGGTTGCAGACTCGATCCCCAGTAGGGGGTGTGAGGGAGGCAGCTGACCAATGTTTCTCTTTCCCTTTACCTTCCTCTCTCTCTAAAAAATCAATAATAACATATTTAAAATAAAGAATTAATAAAAGCAAGTCTTGCTAAATATCTGTTTGACAGCAAACAAATATAGCACAACGAGTCTTCAGTACTCTGTCTGTTTGGGTGTTTTAATCCTGAGGCGATTCAGAATTAAATTTGGCAGGTAAATAGAGTCATATACTGAGTACTGGAACATGGTATGGTGCAAATGAGAGATGGGAGCAGCATAATTCTCAGCACTGTGTAACAATTTGAGATGTTTTGCACAGAATTTAAATAAAATAGCTTTCCTTTCCAATACATTTTTTTTTTTTGCATTATAACCACAGGATGATTTTCAATATGCATTATTTCAAACCAGCTTCTCTTTAAAGAGATTTTATTTTTCTAAAATGAGGTGTTCAATAGCTCAGTGAGCTAACTCTTATGAAATGCACCCTTAAATGTGTCAGGCAATGTTCTCAGCTCATATGTGTTTTATTTCATTTAATGTTTACAGAAACCTTATGAGGTAGGGATTCTTATTACTGTCATTTGCAGATGAGGAATCTGAGGACATTAAGGAACTCGCTGAAGGTCAAGCAGATAGTGACGGATGAGGACGGGTTTTGAACCCAGGCAGTTCAACTTCAGAGGCACCATATTAAATCTCATTTGCACCATAATCCACTGCATTTCATGGGTTAAGACCAGAGCTTGATGACCTCTTTAGGAGTGATACAGAAAATAAAACTACATGATTTTATTGAAATATTTCCCTCTTCTAGCACTCTAGTTCCTCCATCTAAAAGAGTTAAGACTTAAGAATGAAAGAAAAGGAATCATATATGACTTTCCCTAACAAAGAATCATCATCAGGGAAACAATTTTGATATTTATGAAAACTACTTGAAATCTTCCAAGTTACAACGATATCTGATGGTTTTCTGGAAATGAAGTTTTGTAGATGGTCAGAGCTTGTCCAGCACCAAGTTTACCACTGTACCAGTACGTGTTTCATCTTCTATTTTGGCCACAACGATAGAACATCATGCCACCGTATCATAACAATCACCTTAATGTATGTTGGGAAATTGTGGAGATCATACAAGCATATGGTCCTTTCTCTGGGGTTTTGAAATAAGTCGGGGAGGTCAGAAAACCACTGCTAACCCAGAAGATCCACTGGATCTTAGAAGGCCCTGAAACTTACGGTTCCATGGAAAGTTCCCCTAGTCTAACATCCCCCTGAGAAACCTCATCTGCATATACCTTCCGACTCTGGGTCTTGCTGCTTTTCTTTTTTGAAGGCACTTTGGGAATCTGGATCTGGAGCTGGTTTTCAAAAGTGCCCGAATCGTGAACATTTAGCACTAGACAGGACCTTGGGAATCAACTTGTGTAACTCTTCATCATTTTGCCAACATGGAAGCCAAAAAACAGATATTACAACTTTAATGTCGCGGAGCCTGTCCGTGATAAAATCGCAACGGAAAGCAGATTCTCTGGCTCTGAGTTCAGAGTTTTTAATTAACTGACTTGGCCTTCATACCCGTCATAGCCCCTGGCCTTTAGATCTGTCAGCATGAGTCTCGGACACTTCTTTTCTGCCTCTGTCGGGACTCTGGCTGAGGTTGCTACCCTGACTCACAGTTTTCTGACTCCGCAAGTGAACGTTCAACACCCTGTGCAACAGCTTATCACTAAAACACAACACTGAATAGTACATACAATACTACCAGACGTTAATGCTCTTGCACCTTCTGTAACATTGGAGGGCACTGTTTATTGTTATATAAATATAGAACCATAACCTTATTTTTACCCAGACCTTGAAGAAGTATGAATGAAGGAAAACATGATATAAAATAATATTTCATGCTTTACTGTCATAAATGTAGAGTCTGAGGAAATATATTTTGCATATGAAAATGTCTGCATTAAACCAATGCTGTTCTCCAGTTAAGTCCTACTTTTAAAGGAAGAAAAAGACAGACTGAGAAGTTTGCATGACCCTAATGTTCACGCTCGTTACTGCCTAGCTCAGGTGTAGTGTCTTCCAGATAACAGGACGTACCAGGAGCAGCTGCAGCAACAGCACCAACAGAAGCAACATGTGTTGTTGGGCCTCTGGTTTCCAGGTGCTGGAGACACGGCAGGTGTTCCTTCATTTGGTGACTGCTGCCTTTTTCGCATCTCAGCTACTTTAGTACCGGATTGGCTGAAAGAAGACAGAAAACATAAGGTATGAAAAAAAAAAATCACAGTAAAGATAAGTTGCCTGTGCTGAAACTTGGTTAAAGGGTGGGGGCGGGAAGATACTTTAGGAAAGCTGAAAACAAACAGGCCTTGGCCATCAAATTAAAAATTCTCTGGAAATGTTTTTAGGAGAATCTCCTAAAAGCTTTTGGGGACAAAGTTCTATCATTATCTGCTGCATAAAATTCTAGTAACAATATTGCCACGTGATCAAAATCAGTTGGTAAGGTAAATATAAGGTCTGAAAATTTATTTTTGACTTCCTTCTTTGCTCAATGATTACATCTGCTTTCCTTTATGAACACCTTTGAATATTATAGGGGGCGTGTATTTCTGGTTTCTCCACTGATGTTTACAGTAAGGTTAATTGAGCTTCATAAATCATTGTTGCAAGGTTTTGACTTATATAACATCGTGAGGAAGATCAAGTTTGTTTTTGGTGCTCTCTCACCTTTTTTCAAAACACCCAATCTCCTTTTTTGGCACTTTCGGTACACCCTCCAGGGGCTAATCTCAATAATATTGGCAAAACGCCTTATTCCCTGTTACGTAACCTTGTTGCAAAGGCATTACCTCCTTCCCCTCCACCACCTAAATTTATTTTCATTTAGTAGAGGATTGTGAAAAGATATCCAATCCAGGAGAATTACTTTGGTGGAATTTATATTACAGATCCTGGTAGATAAGAAAACTATCGGGGTACAGCATACCCTACCTGTGACCTTACAAATCAGACCGAATGAGTTGCTTTCTATGTATAAGCCCAATCTGATCTAGAACTTTGTTGAGGATAAAAATAAAGTTTTGTTTTAGTAGAACAATATCAAATTTAGCATGACCTCTTTGAAAAAAGGAAATAATTATACTGAATAATGTTTTTAAAAAATATGCAATGTATGTATATCATATACATATATGGTCATATGTACAATTGGGAGCAATACATATTAAAAATATAAACTACTTCAGGTTATTTTGGCATTGTGAGCTCATGCTTTAAAAATTACATTTTTAGTTCTAAACACAATGATAGATACTTTTTAAAAAAACACTGTATTCTTGAAAACAAGATAAGCATCTCTTTAGACCAAAAAAACCACAATGGTCAGTAAATGGGGGCTAAAGACACAGTCATTTTTCAATTGAGGTATGGCAAGAGAAAGACGCAAGGGTCTCATACTCCAGTGGGGTATAAAATGCTCCACTGTGAGTGGTGGGAGAGCAGATTTCAGGGTACTGCATAAAGTCAGGGGCTGTGGTTCCGCTATTCATAAAAGGATGCTGAAAAAACAAACAAACAAAAAACACAAAACCCCATCCAGACCTGACCTAGGCTGAGCAGCTCACAGGTTCAGTGACATGGGTCAGAGACATGTCCAGAACTACTGCTGGATAGGAGGGACTCCTGAGATGCTGATGCAGGAGCTACTGTGGGACTGAGGGTATCGAGGGACTAAAGGACACAAGAGAGAAGTATCACATTATGAAGAGTGAGTGAGAGTGAGAAATATACCTCTCACTCAATGTGTTGCCTAAAAGCAAAAGATCCAAATAACACTGAAAAATAGAGAGCCAACTCAATATCCAGGAGATGAATATACTCCTGATCAAATCCAAAAAACAGAATAATCTAAAATTAGTGTAATAAGCATGCAATGTGATAAAGGCAAGACTATGAAATTTGTCTTATTCATATGAGAGAGCAATGAATTATAAAAGCAAATATGAAACAAGAATAGACAGAATGAAAAAGAAAAACGTAAATGCAAACACACATAGCCATTAAAAAGATGTCGACGGAATAATATCTTCCCAACGAGAATAAATAGTGGTGCCAAAGAACTGTGCCCAGAATTCAGCAAAAAGACAAAAAGACGAAACATAAAAGAGACAAGCACAGATCCTGGCAGATAAGAAAACTAGCATTGAAAAGTAGCATTGAAAGGCTTCAACAGACGTCCAATGAGGTTTCTATCAGAAGGAGAGAATCAACAGATTATCAGGGAAGTGTTATTTTCAGGGACGTTGGCTGAGAACTTTCCAGAATTGGAAGAAAACAAAACTAAACGAAGACTCGGATTAGAAGAGCACATGACATGCTGCACAGAATTAATAACATAAAAATAAAAGCAGATCCACATTTACAAGCATGATGACAGAGCCACAGAGCTCTAAGATAAAGAATAAGCTGAGTTATGACCCACAGAGGAGTAGCGTGTACTGACAGTAGCCTTCACGAGCGATATTAGATGACAGAAAACAAAGGGCAAGAGAGTAATGTTTCCCACGTGCTGAGGGAGACAATCTATCACCTGCAATTTTATATTTAGCTAAACACAAATTCAAGAGGGAAGATGATTTATGACATACAAACTGAGTTTATTACTCAAATCCTTGCTGAAATCTACTTTGGTCAGAAGAAAACAAAATCAGAGGGAAGGAGTGGAACAGAAGAAGCAATTGTGCTGAAATGGATAAAATATGATGCCAGACTTAATCAATGACTAGCTGAAATAAAACCCCATGTTTCTCTGGTTAGAAACAGTCTAGAGATAAATTCGACTACATAAATTTGGAAAATAAGACAGCTGCCCTATCCCTCCACTGACACTGTTTTTGTATACATCACAATGTTCCCATGTTGTTACATCTGACTCATTTTATCATAGTTTTCTGGGCCTATCAGCATTGGACACAGTGATCATTCCATCCTCTTTGAAACACTTTCCTCTTTCGCCTTCCTGGGTACCACAGTCGCCTGTTTGCTTTCAATCTCGCTAGTCATTCCTCAGTCTATTTTGTTATTTCCCGTTTATCTCCCTCACTTGCAAATTTTGGATGGCCACCGTACTTCCTCTCATTTATTTATTTCAATTATTTATTTAACTCATTGACATTTTTACTGGACCTACCAGATTCCTGTTCAAAATTCTCAACCTTACAATCCAATAAAGGGGATATTTTTCTGAATTCAGGACTCATATATTTAACTACCTACTTGACATCTCCATTTGGTTTTCTCAACTTGGCATCTCAAACATAACATGTTCTAATCTGACTCTCTTATCCACCCCCCTCCCCAAAAAAACCTGTTCCTCCCACAGTTTTCCCACTTTTAGTAAGCAAAAAGCCTCATCTTTCTAATTATTCACACCAAAAAAACTTTGAAGTCATCTTCAACTTCTCAATTTCATGCAGATCAGCAGATCCACAAATGTGAGGCCTCTTAACTGGTCTGCTCCACATTCCTCCTACCCCTCCCTCATCCTAGTTCATTCTGTTAACGTGAAACTTTTGAAACATAAGTAGATGATTTCAGCAAAACATCTTCCACCCAACTTCACTCTAAATCTTCCAGTGCCTTCCTATTTTACTCAAAGTAAAAGCCAATGTTTTTGTAATCTGGGCCTTAGTCACTTCTCTGAATACATATTCTTTTCTGTCCTCCTTACTCCCTCTGTTTAACCACAGGGGCCTCTTCGCTGCTCCTCAGCCACACTGGGACACCTTGTGTGGGGCATTCGCAGTCACGGTGCACACTCAGAGCTTGACTCCTTCACCTTTTACTCACATGTTACATTCTCAGTGAAACCTTTCCTGCTGCCTTATTTAAAATCACAACTCCTTCGCTCCATCCCAGCATGACCTGTCACCCTTTCTTATTTAATTTGCCTCCATATTACATATCATTATTCCTCATGCTGTAAGTTCCATGCATTTGTGCATCTAACCAACTAGAAATTAAGTTCCATGAAGGTAGAGATTTTTGCCTGTTTTTTTCTTCAGAAACACACACACACACACACACACACACACACACACACACACACAGCTTTATATCAGAGGTCCTAATCTATGTCACAAAAATTTGCAGAAAGATTCAATAACTGTCTTGAGAATTAACTGCCTTAATTTCCTTAGTGTTAAGTATTCCATGTTGAAACATTCAGAGGGAAATGTCATCTTGGGTGCCCATTTATCAGTCAATTTCTAGAGATGCTGTGGTTTAAAATCACTGTAAAATCACTGTAAAGGGTCCAAATATCATTTGTTAGATTTGCAGGACCTTTTATTGCCTAACTCTTCTGACTTTTCCAAAATTTATCATCTCACTACACCAGCATCTTGACCATTAAGAAAGATGTTGACACCAAACCGTGCTTCTTAATCCCTTCACCTTTTGACCCAGCCCCTCAATCCCCCTCCCATCTGGCAACCATCAGTTTATTCTCTGGATCACTTTGAAAATCCTATCAATGTCTATATACCACTATGCTGTACACCTGAAACTAACATAAACACTATTTAATGTCAACTTTAATGACAAAAGTTTTAAAAAACTAGGAACGTTCTTCTTCTTCCAAAGTAAGGAAATATAAAATAATTATTCTTATATTTATGCATACAATATGATGAAATATCATTCAGCCACGAGACAGAAAGAAGGAATTCTTGTCAATTATGACAACAGGGATGTGCCTTGAGGGCATGATGCTGAGTGAGATAAAGCAGACAGAGAAAGACAAACACTGTATGATCTCACGTATATGTAGAATCTGAAACAGCTGAACTAGTAGAAACATAGGGTGGTGGTTACCGGGCGGGGGGTGAGGGATAGGGGGATGATGCTGGTCAGAGGGTATAAACTTGCAGTTAGAAGGTGAATAGATTTTGGAGATGTAATACACAGCATTGTGGTTATAGTTAATAATACTATACTATATACTTCAAAGTTCCTGAGGGACTAGATCTGAAATATTCTCATCACAAAGAAGAAATCATAAATATGGGATGTGATGGAGGTGCTAGCTAAACTAGAGTGGTAATCATATTGCAATATATAAATATATTAAACCCACATGTTGTACATCTTAAACGTACAGAATGTCATTTGTCAATTACATCTCAGTTAAAAAATCTTTACAGTTTGAGCAATGAGCAAAATAAAAAGCTGAAATGTAAAAGGGTAAATATAAGGATATGAATTCGGATCTAAAAAGAATGCATAAACTAGGTTGAGAGAAACATGGTTAACAGGAGCATATCAAAAATTCTAGGTTATTTACTGGACAATAAATTCAGCGTTAATCAACAGTACAATATAAACAAAATAGTTAATGAAAATTTAGAATGTATTACTAGAAGCAATTTTTTCCCCCTAAAAAGCGCTAGTGAAAGGTCTTCTCTGGGCTGGTTAAATGGTTATGTTCAACTCTGGTCACCACTATTTAAGAAAAAAGTTGAAATGTGTTTAGAAGACTAGAAGGAGGTACATTAAAAAAATAAAATACATCTCATAAGAATACTCCTTTTAGAACAAAAGTGTTAGCTCTAAAGAAGACTCAGATAATCAGAATAAAAATTTTCTACTATTTGAAGTGATGGCAGTTAGAAGAGAATATAGATCTGTTTTTGTAAAATCCTAAATGATAGAAGATGGATTGATGAATAGGAACAATTGAGAGATTCTTGCTTCCACATATGGAATGTTTGTCTGATACTGAGATGAGACCATCATTTACCTGTGAGATTAGCATCAAGCCAAGCATTCTTGGGCATCAAGTCAAAGTTAGACAACACTTTGAAAGAGGCTGATTTACAGTGACTGCCAGCTTACATGGATGGTTAGACTGAGAAAGCCTCTCTTGGTTCTGAGGTTATTGATCTTGAAATGGGCTGCCCCAGCTAACTGTACTTTCTTTAAAATACAGTTGGGAAGGAGATGAGGAACCCCTATTTTTAAAAATAAATTTCTACACTTTAAAGATCATATTGTCAATTCTTGAGCACTGACTAATATTATTCTTCACTTGTTTTGTTAATACATTGTTTCCCAATGGGATTGTAAAACTCTTAATGTGAAGGAGAGAGAAAAATATATTTTACATACTGGTTCTCCTGTAATGTAGAAATGTTTTCTGTCAATAATAGATGCACAATAAGTATTGACTACTGACGGTGAATATGAAAGCTTCCTCTGATTATTAAAAATATCTATTTTCCCAAGGCAGAGATTTGCAAACTTTAGTACAATTCTTATAGCTCTAAGATGTTCACACTATCAAGTTTGAACACTGCTCCTTATTTTTTCCCAAAGTGTCCCAGGTGGAGGATGGGGATAAACTCATACCCAGGAAGCCTAGGGAATTGAAGCTGGAATGGCCTGCTGCAAAGTAAACACTCATATTCTATCTTGAAAATCCATATAAAATTTGTTTGGTATTTTGATATTGTAATGCATAAATATAAGCATAATTGTTTTATATTTCCTAACGTCAGAAGAAAAAGAATGTTTCTACATCTTTCTTTTTAAAAAATGTGTCAATTACAGTTGACATTCAATATTATTTTATACTGCAGCACAGTGTTTAGACATTTATATAATTTTTGAAGTGATTCAGAAAGCAAACTGCTGATTGCCAGACAGGAGGGGGGTTGGAGGGCTGGGTGAAAAGGGTGAAGGGATTAAGAAATACAAATTTGTACCTATATCTTTCTTAATGGTCAAGATGCTGGTGTGTGAGATGATTAATTTTGGAAAATTCGCTGAATTGGAAAATAACTGACTTTGCACATCAAAATTAGTGATGTCTCATTTTACTCTTGGTGTATTTTTAGAACTCAAACCTACAAATATACTAATGGCAACTTCCTCCAAGCTACACTGTGGCGTGGTGATTTAACAAACTCTGGAATCAGGCTGTCCATGTCCAAATCTTGCCTCTGCCATCAATTGGACGACTTTTGGTTAGTCACTTACCCTCTTATGTCCCAGTTTCCTCATCTGTAGGTAATTATTGATAATAATAGAACTAATCATTACATCATTACTACTGTGATAGTTAAATGGATTGACCATGTAAAAACACTCGGAACAAGTATTTATACATACATATATAGTAAGCACTCATAAGTGACAGCTGTTTCAAGGTAATACTGGAGAGAGTTGCTCATAATGTTGCCTAAAAGCTGGTGTGGTACAATGTTTTCAGGCTAAGATGTTGAAGACTTCCACCAATGTGATTTGCTGAGAGATCATTTCTCTTCTTATTGGGTGGGTTTTTGTTTCCATTGGGTGGAACCTTCCCATCTCAGGAACCTACACAAAGTCTTACGCAGTGAAGAAAGAAGACTAATGGTTTGGCTTTTCATTTCACCATCAACATTGTCATTTTTATCACATGTAAATGAACCGAGTCTCAAGTGACTCAGAGTACTCACAATCAACTCCTTATCCAGAAAACTTCATTATAATTGCCACCGTCTTGTCATGTTTAGTGAAAGCATTCAGTTTTGCCATATATTTGTTGATTCAGTGTTTAGCCCCCAAAAAGGTATTTGCTAAATAAGCCAAATCTGTGGGGCTCTCTTTAGTACTGGGGTGGACAAGGAAGCAATTCACCATGTACGGATATGTATGCCTAGTTGTGATGCATTTTCCCTGTGAAGGAAAACAACTCACTGCTCCATGTGAAACGTCTGATAACCACCTGCGTCAGCTAAGCCAGCATATATCTGTGTAAAGGAGCAAGTTTCCAAGGTCACTTCTCGTCCCATGGCACGTTTATCTAACGAGAGTTGTATCCAAATAGGTTTTTGCTTTTTTGGGGGGGAGGGGTGGACGGTGGGATGGGGCATAGTTTTTAATGTGCTATTTTCAAAATTGTGATATAGTAGTCCCCCCTTATCTGCAGTTCCACTCTCTACAGTTTCTGTGACCCATTGTCAACCATGGCCTGAAAATATTAAATGGAAAATTCCAGAAATATACAATTTATTAGTTTTAAATTGTTTGCTGTTCTAAATACCTCACTTCATCTCAACCCACAGGCATTGTATCATCTTACATCATCACAAGAAGGGTGAGTACAGTACAATAAGATATTTGGAGAGAGAGAGAGACCATTCACATCCTTTTTTATTACAGTATATTGTTACAATTGTTTTATTTTATTATTAGTTGTTGTTAATCTCTTACTGTGTCTCATTTAGAAATTAAACTTTATCATGGGCATATGTAGGAAAAAACATACTATACATAGGGTTTGCTACTATTCACAGTTTCAGGCACCCACTGGGGATCTTGGAACCTATCTCCCATGGATAAGGGGGGACTACTGTACTACCTTTTCAATGCTCATCTTACTTATCATCCCCTCTCTTGTCTTCTTTCTTCCCATTTGGGAAGAAATAGGTGCATTCCTCTCAGTGCTACACAGGAGTGTGCACCTACCACTTTGTAATTTGCATACAAACCTGCTTAAATTCCTGGACTCTGACATCCTAGCATCTCCCCCAGCACCCCGTGAAGGCACTTCCTCCAGCCTGTGGAGGGCTGGGAGGGCCCCACCTTCTTTGACCTGTAATTCCATATTGTTTCATAGCTGTGCCATGTGCATTTTTCCTACAAGACCTTGAGCTCTTTGAGTGCAGAGGCTGAGCTGTTCATCTTAGTACTCTTGGTACACATGGAGGAGTAATTATGTGTCTCAATTAAGCTCCCACCAAGAAGTGGCATTTTGTGAGCTGGAGCAAGAATTCCACTCCACAGAGAACCATTCCTCTATTTTGCTCCAAGGAATAAAGTTAATTTAATGAGGAGAAATGGCTCTCATAATGTTTATTATCCCTTTTTGGATTCTGAAAATGTTGGTATCCACTAATGTTTTTGCATTTTGGAATCTAATATAAACCAGTATTTATCTAATTGTACACACACATTTAAAATTAGTTATTTCAATGTTAATGTCATCAAAATGATACATGGTAAAAAGTGCCATACTTCCAGGAACTTCGTCACATGAATAAGCCTGAGAACCAGTGAGCTCAGTCGATACGTGTTAAATGAGTGAAATGAGAGAAATGGAAGGTTTCTTTCCAGCACAGATTTTCTATCAGACTCCAGGTTTGCACTAAAATGAAGGGGAAGGTCATTCAATTACTTAGCAATTTTAGAAAGTCAAGAAGACCAATACAGATAACGTAGAGCTTTTAAAAATCCAATTTTTACCTGGATTATTCTGGCTTTGACTTAGTTTAGAAAGGCAGCATTAGCTTAGGGTAAATGTTTTAGAAACTGGACCAAAAATGCATTAACAGTGAGAATACTCTTCGTTATAAACACTGCATGGTGACTGAGAATCCCTTAGCATGGCATATTCGTTTCCTTGTGCCATTCTAGAAAATGCCACTGATTAACAGAGAGGCAAATGTGTTTACTTAGGAAAGTACTGACTGCACTTTCATCGATGTGACATATTCATTTTCAGATTCATCAAACTGTTTTCCAGAGAGCAGACATGCTCATTATTTCCATTCACATAAAGATAAGCAAGTTAATATAAGGAAAGAAAAGGAAAAAAAAAAAAAAGACTTCAAATGGGAAAAGAAGAAAAAAATAGAAGAGAAAACAAAACCATAATATTTGAAAAAGGGTGTTCCAAAGACTGTTTCTCCTAATAGTAATTATTCATACACAGATTTAAGACAGCTACAAAAACAGGGATAATTGCTGAGGAAATTTAATACAGAAAAATGTTTATATAAACACTTTAAATGGGAATAAGAGATTGATACTATGTGGAAGCATCCCCAGAAGAAGCTAAAACACAAAATATATCTCATTTATATGTGTGTTTATTGTGACATCCCTGTATGCTGTTCAAATCTTCTTCTACAGCTACACCACCAAAGGTCGCCTCTGATTCTCTTGCCTTTCATAATACTCTCGGTATTGAGGAACAGCTACACATTGCCTTCTCCCAAATATATTCCGCATCTGAATGAGTTTATTACCTATGGTTTCCAAAGGTACATTCTGTATAGTTTGTCTTACACTAATAGACATTAAAAAAGAACATTTAAAGATACAATCAAGTAACCAGAAAACTTTCAAAAGCCCATGTTTGACTCAAGGTAAAAAAATTGTCAAAGAGGATTTATGGTCATGTTTCCCTAAAGTACGTTATTATGGCTGTTTCATCGAATTTATTACTTCCCTTCAATCTGCCTTTCACGTAAGTATTTTCAGCAAAATGGCCCCATGTTACAAAGTTAATAGCAGCTCAATCTTTTTCCTTTTTCCATAAACACACCAAACGACAGGCAGTACACAAGTGATTCAGTCCATTCAATCAGCACTCTTCACTCACACAGCAAAACATTTTTACTCATTCCAGGAAGAGTGGGCAGCAGCTATTAGAAAGGTTATGCATGATGATGAAGGAATAAAGGCACTGCTCAGAAGTCCCTGACACACTATTCACAACATCTCACTAAGCACTATCCAAAATGCAGGAAAGAGCTAAGAAGTAAAATGGCAGGGTAGGTTTTTTGGGAGGAAGTAGGTTGGGGGAGCACAATTATTCTCCACCCTCATGTATTCATGAAATAGCATTGGTACCATAAAGAATCCTGTTGGTTTGTTTTTTTGCAAAGAGTAACTCTTGGGGGAGAAATGGATATTGGCAATAATATCCAGAACATAATCAAGTAAAATGGGCATGATAAATATCTTACTCAGAGTTCTAGAGTTGTGAAATATTAAATAATTCTCTCCATACACAGATATATATGTATATGCATATATGTGTATTTATGGTACTGTATATATGGTATATATATATGTATATGGTACTGTATATATGGTATATATATGTATATGGTACTGTATATATGGTATATATGGTGTGTGTGTGTGTGTGTATGTGTGTGTGTGTGTGTGTGTATGTATATATATATATATATATATATATATAGAGAGAGAGAGAGAGAGAGACTAAGCACAATGATGAGCCCATAGCAAGTATTCACATTGTCACCATAAGTCCTTCTTCATCTATGACACTTTCCCACTTCACTAATCCTCTGGGTTCATTGCACTATTGGTGGTGAAGGACCAGGATTTGTCTTGTCTTGTTTTTAAACCTCCAATCAACCATGGAACAATACTTTTGTAAAATACAACAAAAATGAGTAATAAAATGAAAAGAACCCATGGACTATACTAGACCCAATTAGTTTTTCCTATTAGATTTAATAGACATAAAATTACTGTCAAATTGCTAAAAACATTTATAACTGCTTACTCTCAGTGTCATTACTTACTCTCTCATGGGCCAATAACAAATGTTTTGACAATCAACACATGGATGACATGTGATCACACACTGAGTACAATGTTCTAACACTTATTGTCTGTACCGGATGTCAGAACTAGCATTGTTATGAAGAATACACTCTAATATAGCAGTTGAGAATTGAAATGATAGCTTTACCTCTTACTCTTTGGGCAAGTTACCTAACCATTTTGAGCCCTAAATCATGCAGTTATAAAATGAAGATAATAGCATTACCTAATTCATCAGGATGTGTGAAGATTAAAGGAAAATATCCTTGTAATAAGCATAGTGCTGGGCACATGGCAAGGTCTCAATTTATGTTAATTATACTTATTTTTATGCTTTTCTCCTTTCTGCACAAGTGTTCTGAAGATCAGGGAACTATAGTATTGTTTAATTTTCAGCAACTAAGGGAGTACCCGGCTGTCACTAGCCACCCCGTTAATGCTGATATTGATTTGTCATATAGAGACAGACTTAGTAGTATATGCAGGAATGTGAAAAAGTGTAAGCGACTCACATACTGTTGGAAAAATGACTTGCATTGCTCTATTCCACATAATTCATAAGCCGTTAAAATGTTGCAAAAGTTAAACAAACTATAGTCATCCTAGGTCTCAGCAGAAGCTGGCCTCTAAACAAAGGCTTCTGACACTGTTGCTGTGTTATGGAGAAATAGATCGTACAATTAAATACAAGTGGGATACAGATAATTACAATTTTTTTAATAAGAGACTATTTTTTTTTTAGAGCAGATTTGGTTTCCGACAGAATGGAGAGGAAGGTGCAGGGATTTCCCGTATAACTCCTGCTCACACATACATAGCCTCCCCAGTACCGTCCTTCACCAGAACCTGCACTAACATATCACAGATAATCCAAGTCCACAGTTACCTTAGGGTTCACTCTTGACATTGTACATTCTATGGTCTTGGACAGATGTGTAATGACATATCATACGAGTATATTCACTGCCCTAAAAATCCTGTGTGCTCTGCCCATTCATCTCCCCGTACCCTCCACCATGGGCAACCACTAATCTTTTGTCTCCAGTTTTGCCTTTTCCAGAATGTCATATAGTTGGAATCATATAGTATGTAGCCTTTTCAGATTGGCTTCTTTCACTTAGTGACATGCATTTAAGGTTTCTCCATGTCTTTTCTTGGTTTGATAGCTCATTTTCTTAGAGCGGAATAGTATTCCATTGTCTGGATGTACCACAGTTTATTTATCTATTTACCTAATGAAAGGCATCTTGGTTGCTTCCAAGTTTTTGCAATGCTAAGTAAAGCTGATATAGACATCCTTGTGCAGGTTTTTGTGTGGACATAAGTTTTCAACTTCTTTGAGTAAATACCAAGGAGCATGATGGCTGGGTTATATGGTAAGAGTGTGTTTCCATATACTGAACTGTCTTCCATAGTGGCTGTGCCATTTGACATCCAACCAGACAATTTTTGTTGTTGCTGAGCAGTTCTACATACTTTCTCATGCATGTAAACCTATGAGGCAGATATTGCCATTTTATATATATGGAAACTGAAGCTGGAGAGATTAATCACGGAATATCTAGTGAATGTTTAGTGTAGATGTATTTTAATTTTATTTCTAAAATATTTTTATTGATTTTTAGAGAGAGAGGAAGGGAAAGGGAGAGAGAGAAATATCAATGTGTGAGGATACATCAACTGGCTGCCTCCTGCATACAACCTAGGTATATGCCCTGACCTGGAATCGAACCGGCAACCTTTCAGGGCATGGGCCGATGCCCAACCAACTGTGCCAAACAGGCCAGGGCTGCTTAGTGCAGATTTAAACTTAATACTGCCTATGCCCAGTCTCTGATCCTTCTTTCTCTGTGACTAGGTCCTAGGCAATGTGGTCTAGCATAGATTTCTAGGACAAAGTCCTGAAAGGACTCAAGAAGTGATAACCTGTAGTGAGAACCCACATGAAAACCTCTGTGCTGGACAATGGGCATGTTCCAGATGCTCTGGAAAAGATGGATGTCTGCGTCCATCCATGATGTAGGAGTGTGTCAATTGCTCCTGGTGGTCTACCTTCCCAAAATAACTTGGAATCATTACAGTTAAATTGTTCTATCAGTAGGGAGATTATAAAAGAGTTAGTATTTATTTAAATACCTGTAAGTGGTTCATTATACCAATAAATTTACAGTACTTTGTTTCCATTTCATATAAGTGATGAAAGATTTGATCCAAAGTTAAAAATATAGAGATTGTGACTTGTATCTGAAGGTTTACAAATGAACATATATCTATTAAGTTCCTACTATGTACAGCTCATAACAGGCCAATGATAGTGTCTAGACCTAAAATAAGATGGAAAAGAAACTCAAGAGGTGTGTTAGAATTCAGATGCATTTTAGGAATATTAAGATGTATTTCATGCCAATCTTGAAATACAATGATAGGTCTTCTTCCAGCACATAAAAATTCTTGTGGAGAAAATGAGCCCCACGATCCCCAAGAAAAGAGCCGACCCCACTCATGACATAAATGGACATAGTTTCGTCCATGTGCAATGCTGACGGTGTTTGCGGTGGCTGGCTGTACGACCCTCAACTCCTGGCTGCTCACTTACATGTAATCAGCACAGCCAAAAGTCAGCAGTATCCCGTTGATCCCAAGTCCATGTTTCTGAGTTTTAACAGGCAGACAGAATCAATTCAACATGAGTTGTATTTCTCCTAATAACACACCCCCTTCAATTTGTTGGGCTCTGCATCCCTTCTTTAAACTTGTCACATAAACTATGTTATTAAGAATACTATTCATTTTCAACAGCTTCCTCACAACAAAACTCCCTGTTAAAAGCAGAATAGATGTCAGAAAGACTGGAAACTCTAGTTACCATACAGAAACAACGGTGGAGGAGGGTGAAAAAAAAAATGTTTCCTTAATTCTATAATTGGCCAGAGAAGGCTGCCTTTCCAGTTACCAGGTATATAGCTGTTATAAACAGGATACAACTTGCTAAGCCTCCTAAGCCTTAGTAAATGGGATGTTGTCATTAATCTTTAATCTCATCATTAATTGGGTTGGTAATTTTTTAGAAAGGATTTTTGTAAGTACAGCAGTCCATGGATAGTATCAAAGATAGATTGTTTAGTGATTGATTTTTTGCCTTTGATTCAGCAACCTCAGTTTTGGAAGAGAACTAAAATCCATTCTCTAAGCCTTCCTTTTGAAACACACAGCTAAGAGAGAAGAAGCTTGGTGAGGCAGGGACCACCATCTGCTCCCCTGATAGTGTAATTCATCATGAAGCCAGGAGCTGCCTTCCTGATGCTGATCAGAATAGAGGGCAGAACTGGGCTGATTATTTCAACTAGATGAACTTACAAAATGATGAGTAAGTAACAATGCAAATAAATGAGTTCATACATTTTATTCTGTGCTGTATTTAAAGATTATTTATATAAATCAAGTTAAGTAACCTAGCTTTATTAATTTTTTTCTTTATTGATTTTAGAGAGAGAGGAAGGGAGAGGGAGAGAGAGATAGAAACATCAATGAGAGAGAACGTTGGTTGGCCACCTCCCACATAGCCCCCACTGGGAATTGGGCCCACAACTTGGGCCTGTGCCCTGATCGGGAATCGAACCGGTGACCTCTTGGTGCATGGATCAACACTTAACCACTGAGCCACACCGGCCGGTCAAGTAACCTAGCTTTAAACAAACTGAAAATAATTTGATTTTATAAAATTTCATTCTTATTTGTCTTTCACAGGTTAGCCTAGTTTAAAATTGATACCATATACAGAGAAAACACATGGAAGTTTCGTATAGAATAAAAGTGAAAGGATTTTTTAAAGTAATGTTAGAAGAATCATAGCTATTTAGAAAGAGATTAAACTTAATTGAATCCTCCTAATACGTACCAGAATATACTCTAAATATATTCCAGAAATAGATGCAAAAACTAAAAATATACAAGTATTACAAAAAAACATGTGTGAAGTCTTATAACCTAGGAGAAGGGAAAGTCTCGCAAAGCATGAAAGCAAATGACTTTTTGTATGGCAGAAAAGCATGAAACAAAGCATGAAAACAAGTCTCGCAAATTCTAGAAAACAACATGACTTTTTGTATGGCAAAAACAAAAACAAAAAACCACCACCATGAGTATAATCAATAGATGACAAAGTGGAAGAAAATATTTTTAATTTATAGCTTAAAGGGTTAATTTCCCCACAAATAAAGAGCTCTTAAAAAAAAAAAAAAAGAAAAAGACCAAAAACCTAATAAAAATGGACAAAAGATATAGAGAGAGATGGTTCACCAAAAAGAAATATACAATTGCATTTTAACATAAGAAAACAAAGTTTAGCCTTATTTTTTTGTTTGTTTTTTTTTTTGGTACGTGCCCCTAGTGGGAACCAAACCTGGGACTCTCTGGTCCGCAGGCCGACGCTCCAACCGCTGAGCCAAACCGGCCAGGGCTAGCCTTATGTTGAACAAAAGAAATATAAATTATATTACATTGCTATGCTACTTTTCAAATATCAGATTTATGAATCAAAAGCTAGGCAACATCTGTCAGAAAAGCTATGGAGAAAGAGCTACTTTCTATTCACTCCAAGGGTGAAAACAAAATTGTTCAGCCGTTATGGAGGGTAATTTGGCAGTACCTAACAAAAGTACATATACATTTATACTTTGATATAGCCAGTCCCACCTCCAAGAATCTACTGTGAAGATTCATTTCTACAAATATGGAACATCACACACACGTTATACATCACAACATAATTTAGAGTAAAAAAAGACTGGAAACAACCTAAATGTCCATGAATACAGGAGCTGGTTGGATCAACTATGATCCATTCTGTGGATGAAGTCTTAGTCACACTCTTTTTCCCTTCTGCATGTGGGTTTAACTTGGCTAACTGTCCAACCGTGTTCCTGGCAACTTGATAAAATAGGGTTTCAACTATATCCCAGCAATACTGTCTGCGATGAAAATGACCGTGACTGATAAATTGCATCTAGACTGGGGAGGGATTGTAAATAAATTATAAATAACTTCACTTAGGATGGTGACTTTTGTAACTAGGCTTATGCCTTTGTGGGGACCCTGAAAACTATGCCTATGGAATTGTTACAAGAGATACTGGCTCCCGTGAGAGCCCAAGGTATCCCCACCCTCTACCCCATCCCAACTTCCACTTGGCCTGCTATAGATCTCATCTCCTTCTCTGAGGTATGTCTAGTAGGGAGAAGAGCTGCTGGACTGCCTTTGAGCCTTCACCAGCTTGGATTGCTGTGTGGATTCCTGCACAGAGGGACACTGATGCTGCCCTTGGGGTTCCTGTCCTCTGTCCTTCTAAGTAAACGGTAGTCTCCTAAGTCTCAATGGTGAGGAGAGACTAAGAAAACTCCCTGGAGGGCACATTTATAAAATGGGGAACTATGCACCTGTAGAAGGAATGAGAAATATCTTCCAGCACATCTGTGTTAAATGAGGAAATAAATGGACAGAATAATGTGTGTGTGCAAAAAAAAGTAAATAGAATACGTGTACATGTGATACACACACATACATACATATACATGTTTGCATACACATTTATATACTTTTACCAGAAAAGTGACAAGAAGAGGACACGCCAGATGTGCTAATGGTTCCATTGGTGGATGGGTAGGAATAGAGTAGAGGGAATAGGGACAATTAGAAGTCCGATTTTTGAGTATAACTTTTTACATGGTTTTGACTTTTGAACCATGTTTTTCACTTTCAAAAATAAAATTAAAAAATTCTAAAGCTGAACATAAACATGTAAACCTAATAGCACATTAAATTAATAATATAACCATACACCCAAAATATGTGAAATTCTAAAGTACAACTTTCCTGAGCTCCTAGCAAAATCATAACTGGGGGGGGGGGGAATGTAGGGGGATTGTTTTAGATTAGTAAGGATTAGAAGAACAGAATAAAATACAATGCAAGAGTTTGGATTAGATCCTGTTTGAAAAAAAAGGGCTGTGAATAATTTTGGGGACAATTGGGGAAACGTCAATATGCTCGGGATATTAGATGATATTCTAGAATTATCGCTCATTTGACTAGGTGTGATAATGGTATTGGATTAGGAAGGAAACTGTGTTTATTCTTTGGTGGTATCTGCAGCCTTTCAGATGGTACATCTTTCTTCATTCCTGATATTGGTTATTTCTCTCTTCTTTCTCTCTCTCTTCCTTGACTGGACTCACCAGAGGTTTATCAGTTTTATTGTTATTGCAATTATCCAGCTTTTGGTTTAATCAATTCTCTTGCCTGTTTTCAATTTTCATTATTTCTGCTCATATTTTCCTCCTTCGGAAATTTTGGATGAAAACTTCTCTCTCTTTTAAGCTTATTATTTTGAAATTCTAGAGTTGAGATCTTTCTTCCTTACTAACGTGAACATAAACGCTGTAAAATTTCACCAATACACTGCTGTAGTTGCATTATAAAAACTATGTTGTGCTTTTATTTTCATTTAGTTCAAAAATATTTTCTTTTTTCTTACAGTTTTTTTCTTTGACCCATGGTTTATTTAGAAGTATATTGTTTAATTACTGAATGTTTGTGTGATTTTTAGATCTTTCTTTTGTTAATTTCTAATTTAATTCCATTTTGGACTGAGAACATATTGCATATATTTTAAAATGTAATTTTAATTTTTTATTTAATAAAAATTGATTTATAGCTCAGCAAGTGGTCTATGTTGGTAAATATTTCATGTGTACTTGAAAAGAATGTGTACTATGCTGTACTTGGATACAATGTTCACAAATTTAATGGGTTGATTATGTTATTCAAGTCAGCTGTATCCTTTCCAATTTTCTATTTGTTCTACTACTTTCTCACCATGGAATGTTCAAATTTCAAATGATTACTGACCATTTTTTTCTGTTTCTTCTGTCAGTTCTACTAGTTTCCGTTTGGGGTATTTTGAAGCCCTCTTATTATGGGCACACACATGTGTCATTATTATTTCTTCTTCATGAAATGTACTTTTCATTCCTGGTCACATTTCTTCTTCTGAAGTCAAGATCTTTGATATTAATATTGCTCCTCCAGATTTGTTATGAGTCCTGATTTGACAATATATCTTTGTTTATCCTTTTACTCTGTATCTACTAGTATCTTTTTATTTAAAGTGAGAGGTTTTGGGGCAACACACATAGTTGGGTCTTGCTTTTTTATTCAGTCTGAGGATATTACCTTCAAAGTGGAATGTTTCTAGACCATTTATTTAACAGTGATTATTGACATGGTTAGTTCTAAATCTCCCATATTGCTCTTTGTTTTCCATCAGTCACATCTTCCCTTTCTTCCTTGAGTCTACTTCCATTCCACACACCTCTGGTTCTTTGTGTTTTTGTTATTACACGTTTTATTTTTACACATATTATGAACCCCATGTACATTGTTATTATTTTTCTTTTACCAATCAACGCATATTTAAAGAAAATGGAAAAAAAAATAGTACTTCCTATCTACCCCTATATTTTCTATGCCTGGAAGACTTCACTTCTTTGTGCAGAACTTTTCCCACATGGTACTATTTTCTGTCTGGCTGAATACGTTCTTTTAATATTTCACTTAGTGAAGTCCTTTTTGGCACAAATTTTCTCAGTTGTTGATCAGTAGGTAAAATTTTGATTTAGATGTTTATCTTGAAAGATAGATGGAGGGTGCAACAATTCTAGGTTGGCTGTTATCTTTGTTTCTCTGGAGATAGTCTCTGTGTGTATTTGTGTGTGTGTGTGTATGTGCGTGTTCTGACTTTTGTTAAGATTTCTCTTTGTTACTGGTTTTTATTTTGTTATAATGTTAATTCATGTTGTTTATTGTGCTTGAGGTTCACTGAACTTCTTGGAATTTGGAGTTTACAGAGTTCATCATATTTAGAAAACTGTTAATTATTTTTTCAAATGATTTTTTTGTGCACTGCTCCCTTTCCAACTCTGGAACTCCAATTATATATAATTTAAGCTGATATATATGTGTGTGTATATATATATCAGCTTAATACTGAGGCTATATATATATATATATATATATATATACACATATCAGCTTAATACTGAGGCTCTTTTCATTTCTATTTCAGTATGTTTTCTCTGTGTGTTTCAATCTGGATAGACTCTTATTACTATATCAATTTCACTAATTTTCTTTTTGCACTACTTGTTAAACCTATCTAGTGTTTTTATTATATTGCAGGCATTGTATTTTCATCTATAAGGGTTTCATTTTTTGATTTTTAAGAATATCTTCCATTTCTCTTTTAATTATGTTCATATTTTCCTTTAACTCCTGAACATTGTTGTAATGGCTGTATTAACATTATTTTCTACTAGCTCCATCATCTATGTATGCCCTTTAAAATTCTATTTCTATTGGCTGATATATCTCCTGGCTATGAGTTATAGTTTATTGTGTCTTCGTATGTCTAGAAATTTTCATTGGATACTGAACATGGTAATTTTACATTGTTGGATGCCTAAATTTAGTTTTCTTCTTTTAATGGAAGTTGGATTTTGTTCTGGAAGGCTATAATGCTATTTGCAGATAAGCATGATCCATTCAAGATCCTTTCTAAGCTTTGCTACTGTGGGTCTAGAGTGGCCATCACTCCAGGGGCAAGCAGGATTTCCACTAAATGCTCCAAGTGATTACTGTGGACTATCTATCTACTCTGGCTGGTTGGAGGTAGAGTGACTTTCCCTCCTGGGACTGTTTAGCTAACAACTCTTGTCTTCTTCTTTGCTTGACTTTGTGGAATTCCACTTTATGCATTCAGGGCCTAGTACTCAGCAAAGACTCAAGAAGACTCTAAACAGATTTCTGCAGTTCTTTATCTGAAAAATAACTTCCTCTCTAGAAGTCTTCCCCACAAATTCCAGTCTTCATTTCTCCAAGATAAGATTGTGTTGCTAATTAAATGTTTACCTGAATTTTGATGGTGAGAAACATTTGTGTCTCATTTACAATGAATATCTTATGAAGCTAAGAAAGTTAGTTTCCTCCATTAGTGTTTAGGGGATAGATTATTTCAGGTCCCATCACAGATTTTTAAAAAGTTCTCTTTTGGGAAAACACAAACAGATTAAAGTCTATGCCACAGCCAGATTTATAGGAGATAAACACTGTCTTATTTCTTTAAAAATTTTAACTGTTGGACTATTTTCTACATGCAAGCTTGCAGAAAGAAAAGCTGGCAGAACAGCAAGTCTGTTTTTATGGAAATAAGGTCATTAGTACTAATCTTTGATGAACACGATTCATTAATTCTTGGACAATAGTGGTGGGGGAGGAGAGAAGGAGAAACAAACAAGAAACAAAACCAGCAAATATTATCCCATCGTCAGATTCCGGAATTGAAATATAATAACTGCTACAATATGAATTAAATTTAAACTCAAAGAACTATGATTTTAACAAAGAAAATCTGAGAATGTAAGCTAAAATTACTTAAATTTGTGGATGCTGCAAACTATGAAATGGCATGCTTATCTTGAGGTGACAATGTTAGTTTTACCATGTTAAAATTTGCAATATAGTTTTCCAGATGAAGGGTTTATTTTTAAAGACACACACACACACACACACACACACACACACACACACACAGAAAATATCATTGTAAACCTCATCATGAAAAAAAACACTGATGCATAACATTCAGATATGATGTGTGATCTTGGGTTGTGAGAACATAGTGATGAATAACTTATTGGAATTTGGATGAATGACTAGTTAGTTTATTTAGCAGAGGAAAGAGATGGCCCCATTGGAGAGAACTAGTCTCTCAGCATGCAGAGTGGTAGAAGGGTCTGGCTATTCAAGGATGGGAAAAGCAAAGCTTCTCTCATCCAGCCTGGAGCTTTATCCATGCTGAACAGAAGTAGAAGGGATATCTTCCTACAGCTGCCCTGTTGGGCCTTGCTCCTGGATATTTAGTTTTAGATATTGTGTCCCTGGCCCTCTTAGAAATCTGTGAGCTACCTACAGGCCCTTAACAAATTTGTTTTCTGTTTTACACTAGAGTGGACTCTTTATCTAATTGACATAGAAATCAAGAAAATTACATGGGGGTCAGTGGCAACCAGAGGATGGGATGTATTAATATAGTGATAGGATGTTGGACTGATTGGAGTAGGGTGAGGTACAAAGGTAAGGTACAGGAGGGGAGTCAGCTAGCTTAAACAACTCTCAAAATGTTTGGTTGTAAAAGGGAGAGGAATGATGGAGAATAGCCAAAAAAGGATGTAGAGTCAAGGAACAGAATTCTTATTTTTAAAGATGAAAGTGATTTAAGGTTCCTGAGAAGACTGAGATGTAATGTAAAGGACAGGTGTAGAATGCCTTAGCTAGGAGAAGCTGTGCCTCCTTTAATGTAATTGGAGGTTATGTAGGTACAGTCTAATGAAAAGCTTCTGGAACTCTGGAGGGGCTGGGAATATTTGCTCTGGAAGAGCTTTAACTGGTGCAAGAAGAAGGAGCTGAAAAATGCCATAGGGAATTTCAATAGTGAACATATAGAACAGTTACATTCATTAAGCTATATAGAAAAAGACTCAAAATCATAGGTGTATTATTTAATTGAATGCATTTATATACTATTTTTCATTTATATTTGTGAACAATATAACCATGTTATGAAAATTTAGGTAACAGAGAAAGAAAAAAGTCAATGCACAGGCCTGATAATTTCACAATGCTTCTAAAGTTGTGGATTTAAAAAACTTTATGCTCAGTTGTTTCTGGACATGCATTTTTACATAGTTGCAATATGGTATATATATAAATAGAATAGGAACTACTGTCTGTTTTACTTATGATAATCATGTTTATATCTTATATGGTATTCATAGCCATCATTTTAATAGTATAATACTTAATTGTCATAATTTACTTAGCTTTTTCCTCTTGCTGGCCATGGTTATCCCTAATCTCAATCATCGCACAAATTTGAATGTATAGCTCTGAAAATGACCTCAGGAGCTATCAGGTGTCACATTCTCTTCATACAAAGAAGAAGACTAAGATACAGAAGAAGACCAAGAATTCCATCAGGATCATATAGCCAATGAGCAGCAAAGGCAAGACCAGACCCCTACGCCATAACTTGAATAAAGGGCAGGTTAGCAGAACTGATTGAACCTGCAATATTCCAGCTCAGGTCTTCTCACAGTTCTCGTCTGTAAAACGCTTATAACTGGTCCACACTGAGATGAGGGGTTTGCAAAAGAATAAGGGAAGCCTTGCACTGACTCATATTCTGTGACTGATTAGTCACTGTTAGCTCATGTACCAGCTTTTGTCCATGGATTATTCTTTGAGGAGCACAGGTCAACTGAAAGAAAAACCACTCCCAAAATGTCTGGCTCTCTCTGTATCTATGAGTGGCATTAATAAATATTATGTTGGCGTTTCATAGCCACATTTCCTTCATTACTCTTACATTTTCTTCATTAACAAAATTAAGTAAGTGCCCAAGAGACTGACCTCCCCAAAATAAAGCCAACATACCCAGTCTGCAAGTATAGCATCATGTCATTACTGTGCAGGTTTGTATGACTATTTAGAGGGAGTCACATATGCAACTGGAGAGTAGAGGAGGTGGCTATCCTTTTAACCTGGTCAATTTGTTTTGCTTGATATTTCAGCAGAGTTCTTAGGATCCATGTTCATCTGTGTTTGTCTGAGAGAAACAAACCTTTGAAGGATAATTACATCTCTACTAATTCATAGACTTCACTTATTCCTAACTAATACTAAAATAATTGGTTATAAAGTTATTTTATGGATTGAATCACCAAATGCACCATGGTAATTGTATCCTGTTTTTGTTTTTCACAAACTGGAGAAAACGACAATTCTAAAGGAAAAAAAAAAAAAAAGATGCAGGATGGCATGACGCCATGATTCATCATACTCAATGGGAACTGATTTTTAGAACAAATGACAAATTTGGATATGGTGCTTTAAAAAATATATTCTATAATTCATGAGCTATCTGAAATTTAATTCTAAGCATAAGAAAAATTACCATCGTATCATCAGTGTAAAACAGAACACCAGTGGTCATTGACTCCATTTCTCACTTTATAAATCAGCCTGCACATCAATTATGCGGAAAAAAAATTATGAATCCTGTTTTAAAGATCTCTAGAGAAATAAGTGATGCCACAATCACTGTAATTAATAATATGTTTACAATTACCCTGAAGGAAACCCTAACTCCTACATGTCCCTTCCTGATTGGTTATATTCTTTTAGTTCAGAATACTTAAGCATTACTGGCAGCAGGCAATATTCTAAACATGGAATATAGCATTAAATGGCTTAATTATCACAAGCACACTAACAAGTAGGTACTAGTATTCAACTCCATCATACAAACATTTGGAAACTAAATTACAGAGAGGTTAATGATATAACTTGTTCTAGACTAAACATACAGATGCCAGATGTGAACCCAGGAATCTGGCCCCAAATCCTGTGCTTTTAACCACTAACTTAAGTTTCTCTATGCCTTTAAGATGACATAATTTGTGACATTACCAGGAGGCTTGATTGAGTGAATTCTATGATTCTTTCAATCTTAATTGTCCTCTGAGTTATCCAGTATAGTAGCCACAATCCACATGTGACTATTTAAATTTAATTAAAATCAAATAGTATTAAAAATTGAGCTCCTCAGTCACACTAGCCCTGTTTCAAGTAGCCAGTGGTGACTGTGTTGGATAGTGCAACATTTACATCACAAAAATGTCTTTGAACAGCACTGGTCTAAAGCAACAATAAAATTCTCAATAATCAACCACCCATTTTCGTTTTCTATGTACCTTTTGTTCTCATGATGCACTGTAAAATCATAGAGGATGAAAAGTCTACCAATGTTTAAGTGACTATATCTTTAAAGAGTAGTTTAGAGCCTCTGGTACAACTTCAAGAGTACCAAATTCTCATCATGAGGGTACCACAAAGAGAATAGAGAAAGCAGGAAATTGAAAACCTATTTGAAAAAATAATGACAGAAAACTTCCCAAACCTGGTAAAGGAAATAGACATACAATCCAGGAAGCACATGAAGTCCCAAACAAGATGAACCCAAAGAGACCCACACCAAAATACATCATAATTAAAATGCCAAAGGTTAAAGACAAAGAGAGAATCTTAAAAGCAGCAAGAGAAAATCAGTTAGTTACCTACAAAAGAGCTCTCATAAGACTGTCAGCTGATTTCTCAACAGAAACTTAGGAGGCCAGAAGGGAGTGGCAAGAAATATTTAAAGTGATGAAAAGCAAGGACCTACAACTGAGATTACTCTACCCAGCAAAGCTATTACTTAGAATGAAAGGACAGATAAAGAGCTTCCCAGACAAGAAAACAATAAAGGAGTTCATCACTACCAAACCAGTTTTAAAAGAAATGTTAAAGGGCCTTCTTTAAAAAGAAAAAGAATAATTAAAAAAAAAAGATAAAAAATATGAACAAAGACAGAAAAATGGCAGTGGAGTGAATGGAAGCTACACAGACAATCTCCCAGGACCAAACTGGACTTACAACTAAAATAAAGGCAAATCATTGGGAAAAACCAACAGAAAAGGAGCTTGAGAGGACCATATAACCAGGGACATTGAATTGAGCCTGGTAGGTCTGCAGAGATGCAAGAGGGGCATGGGAGCCCACGGACAGCAGCGGTCATAGCTGTGAGCAGCATCCTTGGGGTTAAAATCCCAAGCAGGCTCCACAGCGCAGAGGGACGGGACAGAGCACTAAATTAGCTACAGCCACTCACCTTGGGCTCCAGCAGAGGGAGAGCGGACTGGACTGGAACTGTATGGGGACACTCGGGATTTGGAGGATGCTCAGAGTTTTTGCTGAGTTTCAGCCACGAAGGATGGTGGCCATCTTGCTCCTTCCTGGAGCTCTGGGGAGAAGCAGTAGCTCCTCCCTCAGAAATTCAACTCCACTTAGCTGGGCCAAAGAAATGCAAATTGAGGCTCAATAAGAACCAGCATCTGCCCCACCCTCAGGAAATCCTCTTATGCTGAACACCTGAGGGAGTTTTTCATTCAACTTAGAACCCAAGGCTCTTCAAGTAACTGAAACTAATAGCCTCCAGGCAAAAAGCTAGAGGATAACTGAACCTTTCCTGGGCTTGCAAATCTACCCAGGAAAGTAAGATTTGACAGTGGTGTTAAATGTGGGTCCTCCCACGCTCATCCAAACCCAGTAGAAGGAGCCACAAACAGCAGAACACAAACACCCACCACAAGGAAAATCTGGCAGGCTCCAAAACCCACTGAGATAGACAAAATGGTTAAACAAAGAAACAAATCCCAAATGAAAGAACAACAGGCCTCTACCGAAGATGAGATAAATGAAATGCAGTTAAACAAGTTATCAGAGGTAGAGTTCAGAGCCATGATCTTGAGGAAGCTCAACAGGATGAGTAAGGACATCAACACCATGAGTAAAGATATAGAAACATTGAAAATCAACCAATTGGAAATGAAAAATCACCAAGAAGAAATGAAGAATGACATAGCAGAAATAAAGAACACATTGGAAGGAATAACCAGGAGAGCAGATGGAGCTGAGGACCAGATCAGTAAATTAGAAGACAGGGTAGAAAAAATCAACCAATCAGAAAACCAAAAGGAAAAAACAATTGAAAAACAGGAAGACAGCTTAAGAGAACTGTGGGACAACGGGAAACGTAATAATATTCGCATCATAGGAGTCGCCGAAGAAGAAGAAAATGAGAAAGGGTTAGAGAATATATTTGAAGAAATAGTGACAGAAAATTTCCCTAATTTGGTGAAGGAAGAAGGCTTTCAAGTTCAAGAAGCACAGAGAGTCCCAAGTAAGAAGAACCCAAACAGGCCCACACCAAGACACATAGTAATTAAAATGCCAAAAATTAAAGACAAAGAGAGAATCCTCAAGGCTGCAAGAGCTAAGCAACAGGTTACCTACAAAGGAACCCCCCATAAGGCTGTCAGCTGACTTCTCAACAGAAACACTACAGACCAGAAGGGAATGGCATGAAGTAATCAAGCTCATGAAAAACAAGGATCTGAATCCAAGACTACTCTATCCAGCAAGGCTATCATTCAAAATAGAAGGTCAAATAAAGAGCTTCCCAGACAAAAAAAAAAAAAAAAAAAAAAAAGGCTAAGGGAATATATTTGCACCAAATCAGCACTGCAAGAAATGTTAAAAGGCCTGCTTTAATTAGTAGAAGAAATGGAAGAAAAATATAACCACAACAAAGAAAAATGGCAATAAATAAGTACATATCAACAATCACCTTAAATGTAAATGGATTGAATGCTCCGATAAAAAGACACAAAGTAGCTGATTGGATAAGAAAGCATGACTCACATATATGTTGTTTACAAGAGACCCACCTCACAACAAAAGACTCACATAGGTTGAAAGTGAAGGGATGGAAAAATATCTTCAAAGCAAACGGAAAAGAAAAAAATCTGGGGTAGCAATACTCATATCTGATAAAATAGATTTCAAAATGAAAGCCATAACTAGAGACAAAGAAGGCCACTACATAATATTAAAAGGATCTATCCAACAGGAAGATATAACCTTGGTAAACATATATGCACCCAATATAGGAGCACCAAAATATATTAAAAATCTTCTGGAGGACTTCAAAGGAGAAATCAACAGCAATACAATCATTTCAGGGGACTTCAACACCCCGCTGACATCACTGGATTGATCCTCTATACAAAAAGTTAACAAGGAAACAGAGACTCTAAATGAAGCACTAGATCAAATGGATTTAATAGATATATACAGAGAATTACACCCCAAAACAGCAGAATTCACATTCTCCTCAAGTGCACATGGGACATTCTCAAAGACAGACCACATGCTAGGACACAAACTAAGTCTCTACAAGTTCAAGAAGATTGAAATCATATCAAGCATCTTCTCAGATCACAATGGCATGAAACTAGAAATCAATTGCAACAAGAACATGCAAAGACATTTGAACACATGGAGGCTAAATAGCATGTTATTAAACAATGAATAGGTTACTGAGGAGATCAAGGAAGAAATTAAAAACTTCCTGGAAACCAATGAAAATGAATACACAACAACACAAATCTATGGGATTCAGCGAAAGCAGTTCTGAGAGGGAAGTTCATAGCACTACAGGCCTACCTCAAGAAACAAGAAAAATTCCTAATTGACTATCTAAACTCACAACTTAAAGAACTAGAAAGCAAACAAAAAGAAAACCCCAGAGCAAGTACAAGGAAGGAAATAGTAAAGATCAGAGCAGAAATAAATGACATAGAGACCAAAAAAACAATTCAAAGAATCAATGAAACAAAGAGCTGGTTTTTTGAAAAGATAAACAAGATGGACAGACCCTTAGCTAGACTCACCAAGAAACAAAGAGAGAGAACCAAAATACACACAATCAGAAATGAAAGAGGAGAAGTAACAACTGACACCACAAAAATACAAAGGATCGTTAACAAATACTTTGAACAACTATACGGCAACAAATTCGACAATCTAAGCGAAAGAGACAAATTTCTAGAAACACATAGTCTCCCAAAACTGAACTGGGAAGAGATAGAAAACTTGAACAGAACAATAACAACTAAGAAAATTGAAGATGTAATCAAGACTCCCCCAGCAAACAAAAGTCCAGGCCCAGACAACTTCGTGGGGGAGTTTTACCGAACATTCAAAGAAGAAGTAACACCCATTCTCCTCAAATTATTCCAAAAAATTCAAGAATAAGGAAGATTTCCAAACTTGTTTTATGAGGCCAGCATAATTCTAATTCTAAAACCAGAAAAAGACACTACAATGAAAGAAAACTACAGGCCAGTATCCCTGATGAACATAGATGCCAAAATCCTGAACAAAATACTAGCAAATCGGATCCAGCAATACATCAAAAAAATTATTCACCATGACCAAGTGGGATTCATCCCAGGGATGCAAGGATGGTACAATATTCGCAAATCAATAAATGTGATACACCATATAAACAAAATGAAAGATAAAAACCACATGATCATATCAATAGACGCTGAAAAAGCATTCAACAAAATCCAGCACCCATTTCTGATAAAAACGCTCAGCCATGTGGAAATAGAGGGATCATATCTCAATATAATAAAGGCCATATATGAAAGACCTACAGCCAACATCATATTCAATGGGCAAAAACTAAAAACATTTCCCTTAAGAACAGGAACAAGACAGGGATGTCCACTTTCACCACTCTTATTTAACATAGTACTGGAAGTCTTAGCCACAGCAATCAGACATGAGGAAAAAATAAAAGGGATCCAAATTGGAAAGGAGGAAGTGAAACTGTCATTATTTGCAAATGACATAATATTACACATAGAAAACCCTAAAGTCTCCATCAAAAATCTACTAGACTTAATAAATGAATTTGGCAAAGTAGCAGGATACAAAATTAACATCAAGAAATCAACGGCATTCTTATACACCAATGATGAACTCACAAAAAGAGAAACTAAAAAAACAATCCCATTTACCATCGAGGCAAAAAAATTAAGATACCTAGGAATAAACTTAACCAAAGAAGGAAAGGACCTATTTGCAGAAAACTATAGGACATTGAAAAAAGAAATAGAGGAAGATATTAAAAAGTGCAAGCACATACCTTGTTCATGGATTGGAAGAATTAACATCATTAAAATGTACACACTACCCAAAGCAATTTATAGATTCAATGCAATCCCCATCAAAATACCAACGACATATTTCACAGAACCAGAACAAATACTGTAAAAGTTCATATGGAACCAAAAACACCCCGAATAGCCACAGCAATCTTGAAAAAGAAAGACAAAGCAGGTGGGATCACAATACCGGATATCAGGTTATATACTACAAAGCTACTATAATCAAAACAGCCTGGTACTGGCACATGGACAAGCATATAGATCAATGGAACAGAACAGAGAACCCGGAATAGACCCAAGACATGATGCTCAATTAATATTTGACAAAAGTGGCAAGAGCATACAATGGAGTAAAGACAGCCTCTTTAATAAATGGTGTTGGGAGAATTGGACAGCTACATGCAAAAAAATGAAACTAGACCATCAACTTACACCATACACAAGAATAAACTCAAAATGAATAAAAGACTTAAATGTGACTCATGAATCATAAAAATCCTAGAAGAAAATGTAGGCAACAAAATTTCAGACATCATACACAACAGAATTTTCACTGATACAACTCCTAAGGCAAGAGAAACAAAGGAAAAAATGAACACACGGGACTACATCAAACTAAAGAGCTTCTGCACAGCAAAAGAAACAACCATCAAAATGGAAAAGGAACCCACTGTATCGGAGAGCTAACTGCCAATGAAACTTCAGATAAGGGATTAATTTCCAAAGTATATAGAGTGCTCATACAACTCAACAAAAGGAAGACAAAGAACCCAATTAAAAAATGGGCAGAGGAACTAAATAGACACCTCTCCAAACAGGACATACAAATGGCCAAGAGACATATGACGAAATGCTCAACATCACTAATCATCAGAGAGATGCAAATTAAAACAACAATGAGGTATCATCTCACACCTGTCAGAATGGCCGCCATCAACAAAGTGTCAAATAAGTGTTGGTGAGGGTGTGGAGAAAAGGGGACTCTAGTACACTGCTGGTGGGAATGCAGACTGGTGCAGCCACTATGGAAAACACTATGGTGTTACCTCAAAAAATTAAAAATTGAATTGCCATTTGACCCAGTGATCCCACTTCTAGGAATATACCGTAAGAAGCCTGAAACACCAATCAGAAAGAATCTATGTGCTCCCATGTTCATAGCAGCACTATTTACAATAGCTAAGATCTAGAAACAGCCCAAGGGTCCATCAGTGGAAGAATGAATAAAAAAGCTGTGGTACATATACACAATGGAGTATGATGCAGCTGTAAGAAAGAAAGATTTCTTATCCTTGAGACAACATGGGGGTACCTGGAGAGTATTATCCTAAGCGAAACAAGCCAAGCAGAGAAAGACAAATATCATAAGATCTCACTTATTTGTGGAATATAATGAACATAACAGTCTTAGGAACAGGGTAGACCCAGAGACGTGGAAGTAGGGTACAGACTGACAATCCTCAGAACAGGGGGTGGGGGTGGAGGGAAGAGATAAACCACAGAACTTATATGCATGTACCCATAACTGATGGACATGGACAACAAAGCTGGGGACGGGGTGGTGGTGGGGGATGGGGAGGAGGGTGTCAATGGGGGAAAAAGAAGAAACATCTGTAACAAAAATAAATTATTAATAAAAAATATGAACAATAAAATGGCAATAAATACATTATCTATCAACAATTGAATCTAAAAAACAAATTAAATGAACAAGGAGAACAGGAACAGACTCACAGATACAGAGAACATTTTGACAATTGCCAGATGGGAGGAGGCTTGGGGGGGAAGTGAAAAAGGTGAAGGGATTAAGAAGTACAAATTGGTTGTTGCAGAATAGTCATGTGGATGTAAGCACAGCATAGGGAATATAGTCAATAATATTCTAATAACTATGAATGGTGTCAGGTAGGTATGAAATGTATTACAATGATCACTTAGTAAGTTAAAAGTGTCTAAGCACTGGGATGTATACCTGAAACCAATATAATATTGTATGGCAACAGTAATTGAAAAATAAAAATGATTAAATTAGAAAAAGAAAAAAAATTTAGAAAGTGCAACCAAAATATTTTTACTCAGTTCATGAGCACGAACAATAAAGTAAGTCAGACTCTAAGAGTAAAATTAGCAAGAATTCAAATGTGAAGGCATTCATCATTTGCAAGAATGACCCCCAAAATGTTTGTAAATAGGGAGACTAAGTAGTTTAGGAGACATGATACAAGTGCAATTGTAATAAAAAAGACTGAAATCTAAGTTACTAAATTATATCTTGTGAAGAAAACTGTGACAACAGAAGAGAAATGATGGCCTTTACACAGAAAAATTAGATTTGAAAGTCAAGTAAACATATGGCTTGACATAGTGACTTAATACAACCAATTGTTCCACAGTGGAAACATTTATCAGATAATAGCATGAGGATACTAGTCACTTATTTTACGTCTTGCTCTGATTCAATGTTTGCCTACCAACTTTCTCATTTTTACTTAGTTTCACATAATTATTGTTATAGGCAAATAATCTTAGCTTAATATTTCTTAATATGAGTTAACACAGTGGCAATGTGATTTATAGATTTTCTGTCTTGTGATCTGGTGGCTTAAATCAGTTCATTAGATTACCTTTGGGTATTTGGATTGTGTACTTTCCCCTACTTTAAAAAAAGGTCACTTTTTTGTGTGTTTCAAAAGCTGAATATGTTTATTGCAGAATATTTAGGAAACAGATATACACAATGATAATGAACTAGATCATATAATGGCGGAATTAAAAAAATGAAAAAACTTATATGCATGTATGCATAACCAATGTACATAGACAACTATGCTGGAGGGTGGGGGAGGCAGGATGGGGAGGAGGGTGTCTAGGGGGGAAAAAGGAGAAACATCTGTAACAAAAATAAATTAATAAAAATTGGAAAAAAATGAATATCAATTTTCAATCAGTATTTGACAAGACACATCTTTATTTATTTTTTAACATTTTATTTTATTTTATTTATTTATTTTTGTTCCAGTTGTTTCTCCTTTTTCCCCCATTGACACCCTCCTCCCCCTCCCTCCCCACCCTGTCCCCAGCTTTGTTGTCTATGTCCATTGGTTATGCGTACATATGTGTAAGTTCTGTGGTTTATCTCTACCCCCCATCCCCTCTTCTGGCGATTGTCAGTCTGTACCCTACTTCCACGTCTCTGGGACTACCCTGTTCCTCAGACTGTTATGTTCATTATATTCCACAAATAAGTGAGATCTTATGATATTTGTCTTTCTCTGCTTGGCTTGTTTCGCTTAGTATAATAGTTTCCAGGTCCTTCCATGTCCTCTCAAAGGATAAGAGATCTTTCTTTCTTACAGCTGCATCATACTCCATTGTGTATATGTACCACAGCTTTTTTATCCATTCGTCTGCTGATGGACACTTCGGCTGTTTCCAGATCTTAGCTATTGTAAATAGTGCTGCTATGAACATGGGGGTACATATATTCTTTCTGATTGGTGTTTCAGGCTTCGTAGGGTATATTCCTAGGAGTGGGATCACTGGGTCAAATGATAATTCAATTTTTAATTTTGAGGTAACACCACAGTGTTTTCCATAGTGGCTGCACCAGTCTGCATTCCCACCAGCAGTGTACGAAAGTTCCCTTTTCTCCACACCCTTGCCAACACTTGTTGTTTGATGCTTTGAGGATGGCAGCCATTCTGACAGGTGTGAGGTGATACCTCATTGTTGTTTTAATCTGCATCTCTCTGATGATTAGTGATGTTGAGCATTTTTTCATATGTCTCTTGGCCATTTGTATATCCTGTTTGGAGAGGTGTTTATTTAGCTCCTCTGCCCATTTTTTAATTGGGTTCTTTGTCTTCCTTTTGTTGAGTTGTATAAGCACTGTATATATTTTGGAAATTAATCCCTTATCTGATGTATCATTGGCAATTATTCTCTCCCATACACAAGAATAAACTCAAAATGTATAAAATACTTAAATGTGACTCATGAATCCATAAAAATCCTAGAAGAAAATGTAGGTAACAAAATGTCAGACATCATACGCAGCAGAATTTTCACTGATACATCACCTAAGGCAACAGAAACAACGGAAAAAATGAACACGTGGGACTACATCAAACTCAAAAGCTTCTGCACAGCAAAAGAAACAACCATCAAAATGGAAAGGCAACCCACTGTATGGGAAAGCATAATTGCCAATGATACATCAGACAAGATACATCTTTAGATCAAGCCATAAGTTTTTTAGATGAAAGATAATACATTTGGGAAACTGGCGGAAATACGATGTCCAGATCCAGCTGGAAATATCCTAAGACTGATATTTACTACTATATGGAAATATTAATTTAATCCAATTATTAAAATAAAAGTTTAAAAGATTACTAGATTTATTTTTTGCACGTTTTTCTTTTTAAAAAAATCTAGACATTAATCATCTTCTTTTAATCCACCTAGATAAGTGCTCTATCAGAATTTTCCATGGCACATGATTGTCTATTTTGGATAATTCTTGGCCTGAAGATAATACTGTCTTCTTGATATCAATAAAAAAACAAATAAATAAATGCATATCACTTAGGTCATCGTCCCTATTTTAAGTCATGGATGCGTGTAACATGTTGTGGAAGAGTGCATACAGAAACCCTCATCCCTTGATGATACCAGATAAGGTATAACCATATTTATATAATGCACTTTCATACACATTGTGGCCTTTGGGCCTGAGAAAAACCCTGTAGGTAGTAGAGATTTTCAGATGAAAGCAAGTCATCGAGGGAAATTGAAACCATAACAGCTGTTATGTTGTATTAAGAACAATTTCTAGTCCTCTACTTTTCTCCAGTTTCCCTGTTTTTATCATACTCACTCTTTGAAAACCAAATATAGGAAATTCAGAGCACTGAATATATTTAGGAAGACTGGTTCTGTGTTACAAGGAAAAAAGAAGAGTTTCAACTTCATAATTCTTTTTTCCTGTAGTTCTTTGTGGTGTTTTCAATGTAGTGATTGCTTGAAAATTACATAAGCAATCTATGGGAGAAGAGCAGAGGTCTCACAATAACTTCCTAGCCCTCTTTGTTTCTTTTCCTCTCCTCATCTACACACAGGCACATACAGAGATATGCAAAAGTAGGCTTACAGTTGTGAGTACGTGAAACACAGAGTTTATTCTTGTATTAATGTTTATTTATTAATTATTTTATTATTTGTATTATTTCCATACAAATAGCTGTAAACGTACTTTTGCCAACCCCTGTTTTTCATTGAATGGCTTTTATGCCTTCACCCAAATATACTATCTGGATTTGTTATAAATTACATCTCTACAAAACATATTCGAATTAAGATGTCCAATTAAAAAATTTTTTGTTGTTGTTGTTAATCGTCATCCAACATTTTTCCATTAATTTTTTTTAGATAGAGTGGAAGGGGTGGGGAGATTGGTTGTCTCTTGCACGACCCCAACCAGGGCCGGGGATCAACCCTGCAACCTAGGAATGTGCCCTTAATTTTTAATTTTTAATCTTTTTTATAATTACCACATTCACAGACAAGTATAATGTTCTGGTTTATGTATATATAACAATATAATGTTATGTATAACATAATTTTTATAAATAAAAGGAATAAGATGAACATTTATCTCTAAAAAATAATAATTTTAATAACAATGCACAATCTCAGATATGTCAATTAAGAGTCTAATATTTGTTTGATGTGTGTTTTTTAAAATTTCTGACTCATTATATGTTTTTAGAACATTCATAGTAATTTTATTAATACACCATGGATATGCTATTTATTTTTGTGTATGCATTCCTATGTTCTCATTTATATGTCTGTCACAGAGTATAAAATCAATGAGGGAAATACCATGTTTTATAATAACTATCATCCCAGATCTAAGCAGAAATCTGGATATATATTGGGCATTCAGTAAATATATTGAATTAATGGTGACAGTGTTGAAATGAGAGCATCATGCTCTTGAATTGTTTTCAGTAGAGATCTGACAAAATTTTGGTGAAATATCATTGAACAACTCTTACTATATGTTAGCACTTTTCCTGGGGTAAACAGACTTTGAGGTGACTATTAACACTTTATTTTTCCCACACTTTTTTACTGTGGTAAATAAACAAATATAAAATCTACCATCTTAATCATTTTTAAGTGTACAGTTCAGTGGTATTAAATACATTCATAATGTATTACTCTCATCATAATCCACCTCCAGAACTTTTTTCATCTTGTAAAACCACGACTCTACGCCCATTAAACTCCCCATTCTTTTTGTCCCCTGCTCCTAGCAACCACCACTCTACTTTCTGCTTCTATGATTTTGATTACTAGTAATCATTATATCTTTTAGAAAAAAATAATTTAAATAATTTGGAAAAAATAGAAATTTAAGTGACATTCCTGAATGAGGACAATATTAATGAAATTCGATTTTGTTCAGTCTCTGGCAAAATGTTTAGAAATCATGAGTAGCAGAGAGAGAAAATTATTATGTTTCATAATGAAGCATTTTTTGATATGAAAAAGTCTGTTAAAAGAAATGTAAGGGGGTATATCTTGACCACCATGTAATAAATATTTAAATAAAAAATAGAAGCAGCAAAAATAATTCAGCATGAATGAAATAGGAGAAGCATTTCTGCAATAGCATTATTATGTTCACAATTTTAAATATTTCTACTTTGTGTTCTGGAAAATGCTGCAATTTAATAAATGATTTTGAAATTGAATACCAGATGTATTTACTCTAGGAAAATCTGTCCACTTGATAATTGAATCTGTAGTACAAGCAGACTTTTGAATTATATACACTATTCTATTGAGATACAGAATTGAATTTCTAAAACTACTGCCAATGGTTCTATGAAATAAGCACTTTAAGAGGAAGAATCTCAAACTGGTTACCAAAATGCCATTTTTCCAACTTTATTGACAGATTTGAAGAAATGATTTAATTACGTATTACTCATATTTGCAGAGTTGTGAAAAGGATGCATAACTCTCCATATAGGAAGGCACTTGATTATTTAGATTCTATAAGAAACATTGAGAGTTTGGTTTGTAAATAACTACTAACAACACTTATCATCCTGTTTTCAAAATTTAGGAATCTCAGCTTCATTTCTCCAAAACATATAGTTTGTCTTATAGTCATACAATTATCATTGTTTAGACATCATCTATCTTTAAATGTTAAGTCCAAGGAATGTAAGGGAAAAATAAGACAGTCTTCAAGGAGCTAAGAGGCTTGAGAGAAGAAAGAAACATAAATAGATCATTAATAATGTCACAAGAGAAAGGCTTTGATAGAGGTATGAACAAAGTCTTGAGGGCTGGAGTGGCTTCCAAAAGTAGTGACATTTCATCTGGGTGTTACTGATGAGGGGAAGAAGACAAACAGGCCTGCCAGTTAGAAGAAAAATCATCTCTAGTGTTAGGAAAGGGCATCAAGTACTGGGGGAATGTGACTTCAGTGAGGTTGAAGTCAGGCTCTGTCCCTTACCTGCTGTGTCATATAGAAATGTGATTAGCCTCTCCTAGCTATTTCTTTATGTGAAAAAAAAAAAAAATGCAGGTGATAATAAGACTTAGCCTCACTAGCGTACTGTGAGGATTTTGTGATGCATGTAAAATGCTTGGCAAAGAGCTTGCTCCCCACTTGAACACTCAATAAGCATGAGCTGCTGAAAACTGGAGATCCTGGGTATCAACTTGGGTTCATTTCCTTATCACATTGTTGGCCATTTAATCTCACTGGGTTTCCTCTTCCTTTCCTATAACAGGAGGAGGATCAAACTAGATGATCTTCTCATCTCTTGCAGCTCATTGATTCTTGTAGCTCTATGGCCATTGCCACATAAATCCTAGTTCATACTAACCCCTAAGACTTAGGAATATATTTTTTGTATAAGGAAAATGTTCCATTACAAAATTTTAACATGTTAAATGTGATGGATAAAAGAGTCATAGAATTGACCTTCATGTGTTCTGGTTGATTGATTGACTGAAAACTGAAAATCCCTAACTTTCATGTTTATTTCAGATAAAGTAACTTTTTTTCTGAAGGATTTCAGAAACATGGTAGAAAAACATGGCCAAAGGTACAGACTGCCCCTTCTTTATAACAGCGCTTCATCCTCTAAATATAACATTGGCAAGAGGGGAACTGGCTAGAACCTATTTGTTTTGTGGCTGTTTCAACTCAGTTTCTTGTTGGATGGTAACTTAAGAATAAAATGTAATAGCTTAATGAACACTTTGACTTATCTGTTCCTCAACAAATTATGGAAAAAGCAGTGAACTAGTCAGCTGTTATTTGTGGCTTTTGATAAAATATGTATTAATATGGCATAAGAGAAAGGTCAAATATTTAAGAGCAAAAGGAAGGGGAAAGGACCTGTGGGTTAAACGTTCATTACATACACTTCTTCCTCTTTAATTGAACAAATGTTTATTGAACAACTATTTTGTGCCTAGTAGGGTTTAGTCAATAGCAATCCAGAGATGAATTTTTAAAAAGCTTTATCGTCCAGGAGTGAAAAGACATCAAGGGGATGAAGAACAGTGAATTAACGGAGTGTAGGTCCCTGTGTGGTCAATGGATTGCAGAAGTCTGGGAAAGGATGAGATAATAACATAGGCGGTAAGGTCAGAGAATGGGATGTCCAATATTGAGATTATGGAGGAGTTGTAGAATTTTGTCAGGTGTCAGTTTAAGGAGGCACAGCATGGGAATGAGTGTCTAGCATAGGTTAAAGGACAAGATTACTGGGAAAGAGGAGGTCAAGGGATGCTAGGATGAATCTCTAACATCATTAAGAATAGGAGTAAGGCTGTGAGAGTGACAGTATGCCAAGAGCAAACACTGGCGAGACCTGAGGGACAGTGACGCAAGAGGTAAGCAGATAATTCCAACAATGAGCACTGTAAGGTTCAAATTTGGGGATTTTTAGGGAGGAGGAAGAGAGATTGGTCTGGAAGGGGCAATAGTGAGCAAGAAGAATTGCTAGAAATAGCGTCCCTAGGAATAAGTATGAGGAGATGCACTGAGAGAGTGAAAGAGAGACAGGCCAAAAATACCAGAGGGAAAGATTCCTGGGGCCACTGTTAGGAAACCCATCTCATTTGCGTGGAATTATTCATATTCACTTCTCTTAGCTTACGGTGAATGTTGCCAGTGCCCTTTTTCACTTTCTAAAGTGAAACGGACTTGGATGATAACTTATATGATCATTTTAGACATAATGGGTTGCAGAAGGGTTGTAAACATGTACACACACACACACCGCAGTTAGAGGAAATAAAAGTGTACTCCATTCACTCTTTGGTACACACTTTTTAAATGAGGCCATGTCTTTTGTACCCTTTCTTTATCTTTCTCTTCTAGTTTGTGAAAAGTGACTACGTTTCCTTATTTTTAATATTTGTTGATTTAAATTTAGGTACTTCCAGAACTTTTAATCTTTAAAAAAATGATTGAGTGGAAAAGATCTGGACTAAATGTTAAATACCTCTGGAGGGGGTGGAGATGGAGTTCGAATAAGTATAACCTTGACTCAATTTGAATTATTTCCCACCCTGCTATTATTAGAAAAGCATAACTATGAGAAAGACTTGTTTTCTAAAATGTATTCATAAATAAAAAAGGACGGCTGTATCCGCCCTAGAGGAAGTGTGCATTGTGTTCGTACGAGGTTCCTTTTTGCTGGAATCCAAGTGACTTTGTATTTCATGAGTGGCTTTGTGAAGAACAATAAGAGAGTGTTTGAGTGGGAAAAAAGGAGGTTTGGCTTTTCAATCAGAAGTACTATATTAAAATTCTGTTTGAGCCACTCACCACTCCAATAACTGTAAGCATATTACCTAGGTTCACTACACATCCGTGTCCTTATCTGCACAACTACGGCTCCACAAGGGGAATAATACTTCTTAGAGTGGCTGAGAGAACAGATGAGCAAATAAGTAAGAAAGGACGGATAGCGCTTGACTGTTCCTCAAATGTAACTTGGGAACTTTTCTTTTAGCTTCTTCTCTTTAAATCGATAGTCCTTCAAGTGAGACCTAGTTTTAATAATATTTTTGAAGCTCCTCCAAGTTTCCAAATCAAAGACTATATTCAAGACATTCTCCTTGGTGGGGCAGAAAAGTAAATCAATACATTTTTAATTTGACAAGAATTTCCCCCAAGAAATAAAGACTTGTTGAACCTTAATTCACCTGGCAGATCATTTACCTAGCAGCTCTATTCCCTGAGTGTTCTGATTAGTCAAAATTTTATGTAAGGGCAATATGACTTTTGTGTTATATTTATATAACACAAATGTATATATTTTAAAGACTAAATGCTTTTATTTACGTGCCATACATGACCATATTTTTCTTGTAGACATTACATATTGTTTGGGCAAGAGTCAATAATAAGCTCCTATTTGTTGCAGTTTATTTATTCTTTCTTCCAAAAACTTATTTCTCCTAGATATTTGTTTATGTTTGGATGTAATTCTCCATATCAATCTCTCACTAGAATCCTGGAATCAGAATTCAGATAGCAAAAGGAATGGAATAAAAGTACTAATATATACTGGAAATTACTCTTAGATGTTTTACTTAATTTATTCTTTGAAGTTCTAGCAGGTAAATATTTTCTTCACTTTCCAAATGAAAAACCTGAGCTTCAAAAAATTTTAGCAATTTGCCCATATTCAAAGCACTGGAATTAAGATTTGAATCTGGTCTTATAGACTTCAATGTTCATGCCCATCTATTACATGCTATTATTCTATTCTATTCTATTCTATTCTATTCTATTCTATTCTATTCTATTCTATTCTATTCTATTCTATTCTATTCTATTCTATTCTATTCTATCCGTGACCATATTGTATGCTATTAATTTAAAAGTACTGGAAGATGTCATTTCTATATGCAACAAAATTTCTTCATAAAATGGAAATAGAGACGGGCAGGATTGACTTTAGCAGTTAACAGAATATGCCACCCTTGGTGAATATTTGTGGTGGGTGGCTATGTAGTGGTAACTGCCAGCAAGATATCAAACTCATTGTCTGGCACTTCATCACTGCAGTGACTGGCCTTTGTACTTTGAAGACATTCTGCTCCTTTACAGTCTTCTACTATGAGAAGTGATAAGCATTAGCACCCGACTCCTTTAAGAAATCTTAACAGTGGATACCAGGTGATGCCGTCTCACGGGACACCAGTAGGAGGATAGGAAATCTAACATGCCAGAGACATGCTGGCAAAACTCATACATCTTCCAAGTGAAGTAAAATTGAAAATAAAATGCGTACACAGACTTTTGTGAACACACAGGAAGACTAGTTCTATAGCTGTTACATTCCTAGAATGATTAACTATACTGGAATTTTTAATTTGATATAATCTTGAGTCTTTCCTAGTCCAGGTAAATAATGTTTTAAGTTCCAAAATGAAGTCACAGACACATCACTCTATAACCTATTTCCATTTTTTATTTTGGATGGACACACACCCAAATGGAAGCTAGTGATCTCATGTTCTAATGTTCAGATCAAAGGGAAAAAAGAATCAAAGAATTGGTTGGCATAGGCTCATGAGATAAAAGGGTTTCCTAAGTGTCAATCTGCTAATCAATTCTTCAGGGAAGGGGAAAATGAAGGTAGATGAATTATACAGGCCTTGCAACTAGATGAACTGAATCATATATTCCTTAGTCTAAGAAATGTAGATAGAGTATAATAGATGTATACTTGAATCATAGTCTTTGTCCAGAACCCATTAAGCACATAAGGAAGACAGATGGGACAGATGACTATCAGAGTTTGCTAAAAATCTTCCAGGGAAAGTTCATTGATCTTCTGTAGACTATCTCACTCTTGTGGCCATAAAACAAGCAAGCAAGGGGTTCCTTAAACTCCAGGCCCTCTATGCATGTAGAGGAATCTAATCACAGTTGCCAAGGGAGAGTTGGCCTTAGTGAATGAATTCAAAAATATTTATTTCCTGAATATTACTTTCTTTCAAATGCTAATAAGAACGGAGCCCAAAACATTTTAGTGCCCTCTTCAAATAAAGGAGAAGTACAATGCAAACATTAGGCATTCTATTTTCATTGTGTACGTGTCTTGTTTTATGCATTCTATCTTAAAATATTTCATTTTAGCCACAGCTCTGATACTCAGTGGCTGGCACTCAGTAGATGCTCAGCCATAATTACTGAATGAATAAAATGAATTGTGCCATGAGCTTTCTCTATTGAAAGTCATTATGGAAGATAAGTACATCCATCTCAGAATTTTTATAGTTCAGTGAACAAAGGATATCGTTAATGAGTGTAGAATTTCTTGCAATAACCCATACAGCGCTCTTCAGTTATTTTTTCCCAATTCCTTTAACTGAAAACCAGGAAACTACAACAAACCACAAGATGTATAGGAGGCTGTAACATCTGAATAATGACCTACTGCTAGGTGATAGCACTGCATTAGTAGTTTCAGTTTAATAGAAGAGTATTTAGGAATAATGGGCTGAGATGCTACACTTCTTTATGATGACATCTTTAGCAGTAACTTTTTAATTCCCTTTGTGTTCACATTTTATTTTAAATGGGCCATAAAATACTACCGCCCATTGACAGTTGGCACGATAGAACAGTTATATTTCTATGCTCTTCCGCAGAAGGCTAGGTGGAGAATGTTGGTTTCTGCCACAGCCCACTGACTCCTCTGGGATGGCAGAGCCATGTGACCTCTTGAGTGCAGCTACTACCCTCTTCTCCTAGCAACCGTATTCTGTTAAAGTGTGGTTGCTGCAGTTGCCAGGATATTCTATTCTTGTTCTCCATGACCAAACCAAAGAGAAGAGAAAGTGTCAACCAAACTAGAATGAAGATACAGGAGAGGGACCCAGAAAAACAAAGCAACCTCTTCTTTAACAAGGACATAAATTGAGATAATGACTTCATGGTTAATGCTTTAACAAAATTTATAATTTTTCTTTTAGGTAAAATTAGAAAAACACATTTTAAAGACAACCTGCCAAATAATGGCTATTAAACATTTAAGGCACAATTCACCACTTTGTTATAATTCATTGAAAGCCACTTTTTCCCAATAGATAGGGGAAAATGTCTTCAAGTTGTCAAAATGACCTGAAAGAGTCTCAACTATAATTACCATCCTGTTTCACATATGAAAATTTGAAGTAGATACCACATTTCACTGAACAGAAGACGTCATTGATTGTAAAGCACATACTGATTTCTGAAATGTTCAAATGTGAAAAAAGTGGATCTTGGATTTGTTAAAACGATCTACTATATACCTCATTCAGAATTTCAGTCAGTTCTGAGATAGAATTTTTTCCTTATTTATAGAGAAGGAGGTAAATGAAGTTTCTCAGGGTCATATAGCTAATAAGTGGTAAAGACAGAACAAACTCAAGTCCATATCTGTTTGACTGTTACGTTCAAACTCTTCATTATGCAATGTTGCTCTTCAGTTCCTTGCACAGATAAGATATAAAGATGGTTACCAACTAACATGCTTATAGAACTTTATAGTTGCAGTGTTTGTCATATGCCTACCAATTTGCTAGGTATCATTAGCCCTGTTTTACAAATGAGAAAAACTGGACCCAGGAAGATAGAATGACTCACTCAAGTTCACATAATTAGAAATGACAGAGCCAGAAGTGAAACCCAAGATAAATGACTCTTAATACAAACCATGTTTGACTAAGGTCAGACATTAACCAGCTACCAGGCTTGAAATTAGATCATAGACATAAAGATTATTCAAAGAGAAATATATTGGATACATAAGAAGAGATGCTGCACATGTCAGATGAATTCACTGATTTATTCAACAAATTATTGAATGGCTACTTCGAGCTAGGCTGTTTTAGTACCTGAGATAGAGTAGTGAATACAAGCCAAAAATTACATGGAACTTCTAATTTCTATAGAGAGAAAAAGGTGGGAGTGGGAAAGGAGGGGAGCTTACAATTTTAAATATTGGTCAAGGAAGGGGTCCCTAAAGAAGTCTGACATTTAAGCCAAGATAAAGATGATAAGGAAATGAGCCGCATGGATATCTGTGAAAGGAACATTCCAGCAGGAGGAACAAAGGACCTGAATTGGTAATATTCTGGACTATTACATGAGCAACTAAGAGGTCAGAGAGCTATTAGGAGCAGGGGGTGGACAGAGTATGTGGTCAGGTCACACAGGGCCTTGCAGGCCAATGTAAAGACTTCGGGATTTATTCAGAGCAGAATGATAACCTTGGGCAGAGTAGCCTCATGGAATCTGGAATCTAGTCATAGTGTTGGTATAAAACAAAATAAACTTTTAGTCTACACTGTATTTTCTAGCCTATCGGGCACTATGATAATCACATTTTAACTCCATCCAAATAATCTGTAACTTTAAAAATTAATATTTTAAAATCTCAACTGTAAAAATATCCCTTGCTTTGTTTAGCCTTAAATTATTGCATATGGTGGTGGGGTACTTGTAATGTTTTCTCGAGTTCATCATGGGGGGAAAAATACAAACTACAGCATTAGTTACAGTTATACATTTTCCTGAAATACATTCAGATGTCTCCCCTTTCCCCTTGGCAACAATCAAATCCCTAACAGCTCTTGATAATTCATCATTTCTTGCTTCAGTGCCGCCCTTGAAAACAAAGCCGTCCTGTGATACTGTCGATGTCATTATGAACCAAGACAGAGCACAGGTAAAGGGGAGCTCAGATCACTCCAAGTGAGTTCTAGCTGGAGACATTGCTTCTCCTATAATTGGAAACTTTGAGCTCATATCAGTTATAGAGCAATCTGCTAAACACCTGTCTAAATAAATAAATAAATAGATAAATAAATAAATAAATAAATAAAGTCCTTCTTTCCTTCCTTGTAATTTTAAGCTGCCTCTGCCTCTCCTCTTTTACAGCTTTATTCGTTTTTATTCATTTCACTCCCGTTCTGGCTCTGCACATCATACCGCTTCCATACATAATTTTTTCCAAGAGCTTAGACACAATAACACTGCATTCCTAGCTTATTGCCTAAATATGCATTTCAGGAACACATTTCTTCTGGTTTGCTACCTCTGTTAAATGTGATCTCAATTTTCTGATGTACCTCAGAACTCTACTTCAGTTAATTATGCTCTAAATTCTCTGAAATGTACCTCAGAGCCTAGAACACGAGGAAGCAAGTCTGGCAGGCAAATACATAAAACTGCGAAGGGTTGCCTATAAAACAGGTGCTTATTCCTGGGAAATTACTGGAGGGAAGTCAGATTTCTAGCCCAAGTAAAATGAGCCCGCTTCTCCCCCTTGTGCCCAGAACTTTGGATGCTATATATACATGTATTCAACAGCCTGTTTAATAAAGGACTCCAAATGTTTTACAAAGGATTCCCTCTATGAGCCAATTTAAAAAAATCACAGATCCAACATAAATGCCTCATGGAAGCAGGCATTTTGTCTGTTTTGTCCATTCATAAATCTGAATCTCCCAGAACAGTGCCCGGCACATAGTAGGCGCTCAAAAGTATTTGTTAAAAGAGACATTTCCCTGGATGAGCCATACAGAAGTATTCTGTCTCTCCATCATTCAGTGTGTGTAACTTAGAGCTTTTTTCCAAATCACTTATTCTTCATTCCCAGATAATTGCTATAAAAACCAAGGGCAGTGGAACACCAGAAACAAACAATATAATGTCGTATTATAAATTTAGTTTTTGCTTTGTGATTTGAAAGATCTGACGGTTTTCACTGATTTCTTTCTTTCATTTTTATTACCTGCACTTCAATTTCCTGTTTATCCCCTTATTTTGAATGACAGTTCACTATTCAGCCTTCAAATAAGAGAATGGGTGTGTATAAAAATCTACCTTATTTCATATTGAATTCAAAAGACTGTTTTTACAGTGAGCAGTGAGGTGATTCTTTTTTTCTTTTTAATGCTCATTTCCATTTTTTAAACTTGCATCCTTACTTGGCAGAAACTTGGGTATTTACTTTTTTGCTCATTACACAAGGGAACACATTAGATCAGACATCAAATAATAATCAGGAGAGTCTTTTCTTACTTGTTTGTTTTAACAGCCAAACATTCGGTCATTTGACAAGGAATGTTGTTACTATTATGATCAAATCTCCTCATTCAGTATAGAAGGAAAATCACATTATTTTTTATTTTGTCTTCTTCTAAGCTGAAAACACTTTTTGTCATTTTGGAGGCTTCCAGTAACGTGATTAGAGAAAAGCCAATTTGTATATTTGTCCCACGACATCTTTCTTCTGGCTATGAGTTAAAATATTAATAATGAGGAGGTGAGAGAACAAAAGACCCATTATTGTGTGAACTCAGATGTTTTCAAGGTTCCTTTTGAGCTTATTATGCTCCATGTTTCTCAAGCACCTTACCTGTCCATAGCCTTGCTGAAATTCCACTATCTCTGAACTGCTACCTTGTATCCTGAAGTCTGGAGGCAAAGCCCAAAATAGGGCCTAATTAAGCAAAATGTCTCCCAAGCACCAGGTCCAACCTAAAATAAGCGAATGAATGAATTAATAAATAATAAGTATCATATGCTTTCCCCTGATATTTGTTTTAAGTTTTATCAAGAAACATGTAAAATTTCTAAAGACTGAATAAAATTGGAGCTCCAGGAAATTCCATGGCATTTTTCCTAAATTTTCTCCATTGATAAGTTTGCTTTGCATGGCCAACAAACTCAGTTTTCCCTACACCTAAAATAAATGTTTAAAAAGTTTTTCTTGGTTTTGCTACCCACCTGAGGCTGTGGTTACCTCTCCTCTATTTAGTCCTCACCTCTTCATAGTTTTTTCAACAATTATTCTACACTCAAAGTGCCCTCTGGCTCACCTACTATTCAGGCTCTAGTCTCCTATGAGCTGGTTCATTTCCTCCAGTTCTAAGACTCTCCTCTCTGCTTTTATATTGATATGTTAGTGATTTGATTTAGATTTTAGGCAATTTTGATGCATTTCTTACCGCCAACACACAGGCACACACACTTGTGCGTGCACACACTTTCACACAGTGGGGGTTCTATTATTAGCTGCCAGGAGGGATCATAAAAGGAGTTGCACCGAATAGCTGATTCCTCTTAGAAAGAGAGAGCCCTGTAAGATTATTTATGTTAAAATAACAAAAGATGTTTTTGAAAGCTATTCTCCCAAATGTAAATGGGTAAGGTGAAACAATCTTATCCAAAGGGAGAGGAAAAGGGATTTGCCACAATGTCGGGCCCTTTCTACTCTTCCCACCTAGGCTCTACCTCTAAGAAACCTGCTCAATGAATATTCATAAACTCTCCATTCATATTAGTACCCAGGCTTCTTGTGAGTGAAAAGGAAATGTACGGAGAATCGGTGCTCGTCTTCCAAAGCCCAGAGTTCTTAAAATTCCCAGTATGAAATTTGTCATTTTCAGAATCACTAGTCTCTGCTCAGCTAACATTTTAGGGAGAACTTACTCTGTCCCCAGCACAACCGTGTGTTTAGTTTTCACATCGACGCTGAGCTGAGCTCTTCCCAAGACATAAAATATCCATTCCTTAAACATACTGAGCACCTACTCTGTCCCTGGCATTGTTTGGTGTACTGGTCTACCTTCTACCTTGTGGGAGGAGGGAGACTGACAATAAATGAAATAATTTAACAGAGCAGTAAATGCAAGGAATTAAGTAAAACATTATTGTTAGAGAGTGACAAATCAGGTGGATGGATGAAGAAGGGATAGCATTAGACAGAGTCCAGAAAAGGTCTCTTTGGAGAGGTGACATCTGAACTGAAATTTGAAAGATGGGAAAGATCAGGGGGAGAGGTTTTTAGGCAGAGGGAGCGGCAAGTGCAAAGGACCTGAGGTTGAAGGTACTTGGTGCCCTTTCTCCCCTGAGTTCCTGGAACTACTCTGGAATCTTCTGTCTGGGATGTCCTCCTCTCTCAGGCTGGCATATAAGCTGATTTTTCAGTCTCAACAGTATTCAGATGCTCAACTAGTCTGAAATTTTCACAGACTTCATTTTAATACTACATACTTGACCTTCAAGGGCTTCAGAAAGAAAAAGCAATCCAAAGCAAGCCTGCCATCTTCACAGGATCACTGTTGACCCCATTGCCTAATATGTCACTGTTCCTTATCTGAGAGTCCATGGGATACACTCCGTATAATTTAGTGCCAAGAAACAAAAATTATTCTGAAACCCTGTTTCCTTTCATTAACCAATGAATGATAAGTAACCTGTCCTGTGACTCTTTTATTCTGGCTGCTTGAACCCCAGAGCTAAAAGGTAGTGCTCCCGCTACAATAACAATCCCATTCGGGGTCTGTGGTGTGTTCACCCCTCCCCCACCCCATTTATTTCTCTCTATGGTTTCTTATCTTTATTTTGTTTCATTTTCATTGCCCTGTGTGAAGAGGGCTTTTATTTAAGCTGCCTCAAACCTTTGGGAAATAGACGATGTGTAAATCATTAATCCCGAGTGCTTTCTAAACAATCACGAGTAACTTCCTCATTGCAAAATCCAACGTGTTGCCTAAGACCTATTCTTACCCTCTGTCACATGACAAAGCGTAGCTGCTTTTCTGTCTTAAACCTGTCTCTCCTCTCCAACATTTTCTGGAAAATCAATATACATATGAATGAAAATGGTTAAAAACAACACTCGGTTTCATGGCATACTACAGTATCTTCATTCTCTTTTTAACACATCTTTTTCATTCTGGCCATGTCATGTTTTATATATATATATATATAGTATTTTAGTTTCCTTCTTTCTCCACATGCCCAGGATTCTATTCTAGGCTCTCAGTGCTCTCTACGCTTTTTCCTTTGGCAATCACCTTCTTCTGTCACCTCTCAGTAAATGATTTTCAGATTTTATTTCTAGCCCCAGCCTCTCTTCTGAGTTTGCATTCCACATTCCCTGGAACCATTTGAAGCTCAGAGTTAGAATGAGGTCTTGAAGTTCTTTACCCTCCCAGTCCTGAAATCTCCTCCACGACATCTCTGCCAAGTGTTTGTCCAACAAGCATTTGGTAGCAAATTTACCGTCTTTCAAGGCAACCCATCTAGCTAGCCAGCACTGGGGATTAAACACTTATTTCCAACAGAATGGCACAATCTATCTCTGTGACAGGTGTCCACTGGTTTTAACGCTCTTTTTAAGAGAAATGTCAAAAGCTGAGACACACTGAATGCCAAATGTGTACCAGGGGCATTGCTCATAATATCTCCTTACAATTCTGCCATGTGGTTTTATTATTCCCATTATATCATTGGGGCAACTTAAAATTAGTCTAATTATTTCACATGGCCCTTCCCCAAGTTGTGAAACACTCATTCTCTAGGGCAACCACTCTATTTCAGGTTAAGAAAGTTCAAATTCCTTCAATCACTTCTGCTATGAATTATTGGTTTTTGGTAATAATAGTTTACCATCTGTATCGAAACCTCTAACTATGGTGTCCTAAAAAAAAAAAAAAAAAGTTCAAATTAACATTCCAGTTGTGGTTTGAATATACAGGGTAGAACAAAGCTGTCACCAACTTCATTCTAGAGACTGTGTCCCTGTACTGATAGAGTCCAAAATCACACCTGTCACTTTCTACTGAATCAACTAGGCTTTTAATCAACAGCCTGTTGAACATCTGCTAGAACTCTGATGGACAGGTCAAACTATTTCCCAAACTGAACTCAGCTTGTCTCCTCCCTAACCTCTTCATCAGTTTGATTTCTCCAGATCTTAATAGCATCTATATTACACAGATACACAGGCTCAAATCCTCCATGTGAACTTCAAGGGTCCTTTCACATCTTCGAAATCTCATTGGTGACCCAATCCTGAAGGCTCTGAGTCAAACATGTTCTCACAATGTCATCTCCCCACTGCCTTAGGTTGGGCCTTTTGCCAGTTCCCAGTTCAGGCCTAGATAGCTGAAACCCTGTTCCTGCCATCCCCCAATCCCGGCCCCATCACTGCACAGAACTGAGGGAGCACTGGTCTCACCCTGTAATCCCTACATACACAGCACCCATGGCACTCTATGACTATCAAGGGCAATTCCAGCTATTCACCTTGATGTTAATGCCCACCTGCATCTGTCTCCTTTTGGCCTTATCATCCTAGGATTTCCTGTATGTGATATATACTCCTAGAAAACTATGCCACAAAGTATTGTTTTGAATTTTCCTAGTTCTGCCCCTTTTTCTTTCTTTATATTGTCCTTGAGCCTGGGAGACTATTTTTTTTTTTTTTGCCTGTCAAATTTCCGTCTTTTAATAATTTGAGAAAATGTCACAAGCTCTATGAAATTTTTTGTCAGATCTGGCCATCTAAACTTTACCTGAAGTTCCTGAGTTCTCATAGCATTTTATTTTTTCCCTAGAATATAACAGTAATAGCAGTTTACAAATATATTATATATTTAAAATATATATATATATATTTTTGCAATTTTTATTAATTTATTTTTGTTACAGATGTTTCTCCTTTTTCCCCCACTGACACCCTCCTGCTGATCCTCCCCACCCCCCGCATTGTTGTCTATGTCCATTGGCTACGCATACGTGCATACAAGTTCTGTGGTTTATCTCTTCTCTCCCCCTGTTCTCCTCTTCTGAGGTCTGTCAGTCTGTACCCTACTTCTATGTCTCTGGGTCTGTTTTGGTCATCAGTTTGTATTGTTCATTACATTCCACAAATGAGTGAGATCATGTGATATTTGTCTTTCTCTGATTATTTCTCTTAGCAGAATACTCTCCAGGTCCCTCCATGTCATCTCAAAGGATAAGAGATCTCTCTTTCTTATAGCTGCATGGTATTCTATTGTGTATATGTACCACAGCTTTTTTATCCACTCATCTATTGCTGGACACTTGGGCTGTTTCCAGATCTTAGCAATTGTAAATAGTGCTGCTATGAACACAGGGGTATATATATTCTTTCTGATTGGTGGTTCAGGCTTCTTAGAATATATGCCTAGAAGTGGGATCACTGGGTCAAATGGCAGTTCAATTTTTAATTTTTTGAGGAAACACCATATTGTTTTCCATAGTGGCTACACCAGTCTGCATTCCCACCAGCAGTGTACTAGAGTCCTCTTTTCTCCACATCCTCACCAGCACTTGTTTGATGATTTGTTGATGGCGGCCATTCTGTCAGGTATGTACACATATATTTTCTTTCTTCAATTAGTTTTTAGGCTCCCAAAGCCTTGGCTATGTCTTATTTAATTTTACTCTTCCCAGTCACAGAGTAGGACTCCAATTAGTTGCATTAATTATGAATAAGAAGGTAGGAAACAAAAGAGGCGATGAAGAAAACTTTGAAATCAAATGCAAACACTTGGAAAATCAGACCAACTGGCCATCTTTACAGATGCACCAAAAGACCACTCTCTCCTTCCTCTATTTCTGCCTGCCCCTAACTTAATGTCTTGGGTTGAACCCCCTAAGCTCTGCTCTCAAGCACTTGACCTGCTTTTTCCTTGAGGTCTAACCAGTCTAGAACTCTCCTGGGGCTGGTGGTGAGGCCAACATACCACGTGCCAACGTTGATTTTGGTTGGAACCAGAAGCTTCACAGAGTAACTACTTTCAGTGATCCTACTAAGTAAAAAATCTACATTCCCTTAAAAATAATCTCAAAGACAAGCTTCTCCAAGCATCTATGTCACTCCCCAAAGTCTTAATAAACAGTTTACACATTTAGTCATTGAACTGCCCCACTGCTCAATAAAACAAAGCTCAGCCTGTGCATTTCTTCAGGGCTGGTAGTTTAAAGCAAAATGTAGAGGTCTCTCCATATCACAAAAATAAAATAGGTTTTTATGTAAGATGAAGTTAGGAGTCATTCTACTTTTTATTTATTTATTTTAAATCAATGATCTTGTTATCACCTACAAGAATTTTTAATTATTTACCATAACCCATGTCAGGTCAAGGAAAGTGCTTCACATTTTTTTCCTTCCTGGAGTTAACATTTATTTAATGAAATTCTCCCTCACAAAACACCACTTGCATTACTCAGATGTTCAGTCAATGAAATTACTGAATTAATGGGAAAAAATTACCTTCTTAAGATTACGTCACATGAATTCATAAAACTGGAAGTGGTTACATAACAGCAGAGTTATATAATAACATATTGAATGATGTTATGCTTTAAGATATAATGAGTTTTAAGCTAATAGTCTTGTGTTCTGAGCCCGGCCTTCCTGCGTCTTGCTTGACTTTCCTTCTTATCTCGTTGGAAGCTCCCCTTGTTTTCTAAAGTGTGTACCTTTGTTTTCTGAACGCTGGGCTGTGATCACACAAACATCAGGTCGGTTGTTCCCTGCTACCAAACCACGAACAAAAAGGGGAAACCCACACTCACTCAGACACTGACACAGAAAATCATCTTTGCCAAATAATCAACTTGGGAAACAATTCTTGTACAGGGATTTTTCTATCTCTTTGTTTTCTGCGTTACAATAAATATATGCGTCCCCTAAATCCGTCATTTATTTAAATATAGGTGGGTCATTAGACATTAGGTTTACTAAAGGAAATTTAGTCAAAAATATGTCTTCAGCAAAAATTCAGATTACTGGACATGAACAGATAAAGAAAACATGGGTTCCAGTTGCTTGAATCAAAATTGTCAATGTTACTTACTCATCATTTAGAGAAATATGACGATCAGGTCAGTTTGTTTCTGACTACCAGCAGAGAATAAAACAGCAATTTTTTTTTTTCTGACAGATTTAACATTTGAATTCCTGATATGTCTTATATTTTAGGCAAAAAATTATATAACTGTCCTAAAACTACAAAAAAAAAACCCCACAAATACCTATTTTATGTAAAGTGTTAGATGTATAAAAATAATTGATACTCTTTTCTCTTCAACTTATCTATTAGAAATAATATATATTTATAATAATATTAATAATAAAAAGGGAGAAAGGGAAAAATCAAATGTCCAGCTTCTCCTACACAACAGGTAGGAAAAAAAATAATACTCCAGTTCACATTGGAGTATCTCACACTCCAATTTAGAATATTTAATACTCCAATTCAAAATATAGCATTCAGTTTGTGTTAAGATTGTATAAATTATATAGGTCATTATTTTGCTTTATAGAATGTCTATGCTTTAGTGTCCTCATAAAAGATGTTCGTTTTTCCTTTGCTTTTATGGACTGAGTCTTGATCATATTAAACTCACAGGCCACAGGTAAAGTGCTCTATGGTAATGCCAAGTGGAAACACACTGCAAAAGAAATAGGTTCAAACCTCGAATTAGCAGGTACAGTTATTTCTTAACAGCCCAACTAGTGGTTTAATGACAAGCAAGTTGATTTAGTGGCTGAAACGAGAGTTAGGCTTCCTTTCAAGTTAATTCATTATTGTATATTTTCAAATTAACTGTACATTCACGACATTTTGCTAGGAAGAACTGAAGTCTTTACCCTGACTTTATAAATGATATCTAATCTTCCTATAGCACAATAAACCTGGTAGTTGCTAGATTTCGAGGACACCCTAGTGATTATAAGTAGGTGTTGAAATGGTTTTCTTTCTCTTAAAAAAAAATTATCTGAAGGGAGCACTCTGAATTTCTGGTCAATTTGCTATATTACAAAAAGATTATTATCAAAGAAACAACTGCAATAGTATTGGGAGAAAACTCTATAATATTTTTATTGCATGGGAAATGTGGATCCTAAGGAAGTGTGGGGATTTTGCTCAGTCTCCCTTAACATTTTATATACAACCCCTATCCCAACATTTTAATATACCTTAAATTATATTATAATGATCACCCAGGGTAGCCTTAAGTGAGGGGGGAAAAGGCATAGTACCCATGTATGTATATGTTTTCTTTATGGTAATGAGGGAGAACTGGGAGTTGGGCTAGCTTCACTAAGGGGGTTAAGCCTCATGGGTTTTGTTGTTTGTATGTAGTGGTTGTTAGATCATCCACCAGCAGACACTTCCTGTTTTCCCTTCCCCTTATCTGAGTCTCTGCTTAGCAGCATTTGTTAGGGGTAAAGACCTCTACACTTAGAGATCAATTAGCCTGAAAATGCTAAATCATAAGGAGATCCTTGCATATTACCCCCAAGGTATATTTAGTTATGTCTTATAAAGTTAGAATGACCAGTGCTTACTAGATACATGGAAAATAATAGTAAATTGAAGAAGCTTATATGTGAACTCCTTTGGAAAGAGGCCATATTTAATTAACTTTTTGCATGCAAAACTTCTATCACAGAGCCTGGCGCATAGTAGGTGCTCAAGAATGTTTATGAATGAGTCATGTAACTGGTTGGTTAAAGCTGGTCAGAAAAGGATAACACAGCAAACATACAGAGAGCAACTTCACCATTAATACAGACCACTAATTAAGACAAATACTGTCAAGAAATTAAAATTCCTTCAAGTACATCACCTATGCAGTACTTCTTGGGTTTATTTTAATTATTTAATTCTAGTACAGTATCTAACAATCTCATAGTGACTGCATATATTGCAAGTATTTTTATAGACAAAATTTCATTGACTCCTTCAACAGTCTTCAATTTTACAGATAATGATACCAAGACTCAACATAGTTAAAGCTAAATCCTGGTTATCTGAATCCAAAAACTGGGCTTTTTTTTTTTAACCAAATTACATTCTCTGCTTTCAAACTCCCCTTTTTCAAAGGCAATTTTCCATATGTTTTATCACATTCTCTAAATTAAATCATATAGATTGCTACTTTTCATACAGCAGACTTTAAGAGTTGTTGATTTTGATTAACTGAAACCCAAAAAAGCAGGACAGTTGGAGGGAAACAGGGTGGGGACATGGAATAGTCTTCCTAGAACCAAAATTGGCTCATAAAACCTCTAGATTAGATAGCCTTTCATAATACACCAGAAATAAGTTCCCACCTCTCATTGAGTCTAGAAATAAATAGGGACAGTGTTGTCAACTTTCACAAAAGGGTTTCCACTGGATTTAACTCACTGTGCCATTAGGAAGACCTGAGATAATTGAAGAAATGAAGTAAATATTTACCTGCTCATTTCATTTATGTCATAATTTCCCTTGGGCTTTGTCTGCTTTATTGTAATGCCATGGCTCTTGAATTATAACCTTTGTATTTCAATAGCCAATCAGCAGTCCTGTGAAAGGCCTGTGACCTAATACAAGGAAGTAAATATTTGTTTTGTGAAACACATGGTCTATAATAAAATTACGTTTATTGACACAGAGATTTTTTTTTTAATCTCAAACACAAAATTTAAGAAATCTGCAGAGGTTTTAGATGTTTATTATACAGGCTAGAATTTCAAGTATGAAGCATTTATATAAGTCAATATGAAAGCCTGCACATCTAGGGAACAGCAGAGCAAGAATTCAAACTCAGTTCTATTTGAAATGAGATTTTGGGTTCCACCACTACTCACTGTTTCTCCTCCTGGGGCCTCCCATTTACTGTAAATTCCAGGCTCGTTGATTCTGAATTACTGAGCATTTTACTATATTGGATAAACTGAAACTTGCAATAATTGTACAATTTTACTCTTTCTAGGTAGTTTAATATCCAAGGGACTTTAATAATGTTTTCAAGCTAAATATTTAAGTGTTTGAAACCAAATTTGTCAAAAGTGGTGGAATTAAAAGTGTCAAAACCAGGTGTTTACAAGAGTACTGAATCGTATGAAGCACTGTTCAGAGACTAGATTAGATTCTTACCTTTTAAATATTTAAATTTCACTATAGCTTAAAATTTGAGATATGATGCTAATCTGACATGGTTTTATAATTAAATGTGATGGATTTCATTCTGATAAGAAATTTCAATTCGTGTTCCGTGGGACCTCCATCTACTCCCATGTTTCCTTTCAGTTTCATTTATTTTAAGGAAACTCAAAAGGTCTATAACATTGGCAACTGGCAGAAACAGTCCATGAAAATCTAGGAACTGCTCATGTACAAACTCTCACGTAAGGTGTGAGTGTGTATGCATAGTACCCAAGCAGAAAAATGACAGACCCCAACTATGAAGTGATTCTGGGCTTCTGAAGGTACTGTGCACTTGGGAAAGCCCAGGCCTGGTGGCAGGTGGCAGTGTGTTGTGGACGCCATAGCAGCCATAATCCCATGGCTGATCCATCTCCAGCCTCTAACGACGTTTGCTGTACTCCATCGGAGCTACAGTCTGGTTCAGCCACAATGAATTCTGTCTTGGTCACAAGTCTTCTTTGTCACTAAGCATTTCCTTTGTCTGCTTTTGCCTTTTTAAATAAATTAACATTACCACTCAAAATAAGAAAAATGAACCAGAATACCAATGTAAAAATGGGCAAAAGACTTGAACAGGCCATCCTTAAAGACAAGACAATTTTTTTTTCTTATAAGCATGTCAAAAATTTAATCAGCATTATTAGTAACCAATGAAATAAAATTATGAAAAATATAATTTTCACCTATCGAGTTAGCAAAGGTTTTTTAGCACCACGCTCTAACCAACTGAGCTAACCGGCCACTGGTGCAAAGGTTTTTTAAAAGATGATATTATATAGGTAAGTACTAGATGTTCTAAGCATGAAGCCTAAAGGGAAAAAACTGACATACAGATATGAAGACAAAACCTAGGCATATGGATGTACATTGGTTAAAACAGTAAAATACTGGAAATAGTATAAAAATTCAAAAAGAAAAGAATGTCTAAATAAATCAAGACATCCATAAGATGAGTTATTTTACAGTCACTAATTTGTATGAAAAATACCAACTTAAATTTCTTGGGAAACACCAGCAAAGTATTGTTAATTATTTAAGAAGCAAGTATGAAATTCTACAATGTGATTTTTAACTCTTAAAAAAAAAAAAAAAAAAAGCGGGGGTGGGGGGTTCATTTATGCATAGAAAATAAACTGGTAGTAAACTGTGCAGTATATTCAATAGCAGTTCTTGAGACATTGGGATAATTATAAGGACTCAGTCCATGATAGACACATGTTAGAAGGTGTGTCTTTATCTCTATTGTATACCTAAGGAAACTGAGGCTCACTGGAACTTGGTGACAAAGCTATTAAATGGATAAGCCAGGACACAAGCCAAGATCATGACACAGGACCTAAAGCTCCTGTTCCTTACAGCCATGCCTCCCCACAGGTAACTTAAACTTTCGGTTTTATACAATACTTAATCTGTTCGGGGGATCTAAAATGAGTATATACTGCTTTTACAATTGGGAAACAAATCAATGATATAAATGTTATACTAAAAACATGCATATTCACGAAGTGACAATTCTAAAAACTGCTTCCTCAAAAGATGCAGGACGGTGAACATGATCTTCACTATCTCAGACTAGTGTGTTTGGTGATAAGCATGAGCATTCTTTTTTTCAAAAAATGTAATCCCAAACTTGAGCCATGTCAATTATGCAAAATTTATTCATTTAAGAAATACTTATTTAACAACTACCTTTTGCTAGGTAATGTGCTAGGTGTTGGCACAATGGCAGGAACAACAGTCTAAATGAATTTCTTTGGATATTAGGAAAGTCTTTGAGGGATAAGTGGAGATGGACAGAGATGGGGAAGGTGAGAGTACATCCCTCAATGTTGCGCTAAAAGTTCTGGCTACCTACATCAAAAGACTGTTTTCTTTTTTTAAGCTTTCCAAAAGAGCTTATAATATTTCTTAGGATCCCAGACATCCCTCTGGAAATGTCATACAATTGGAAGCCTGCAAATGCATTCATACTGAAACTGTAGTAATCAGATGAAATAAATGCTTTTCAACATCATATAGTGTTATTCTTATCCACTGGGAATACAGTGGTCCTTGCATCTGCACTTCTGGGTGGTGCAATATCTTCATTGTTAGGTGAGCAGAGCTGGATGATCAGAAAAAGGATTCTCAGCAGAAAGGCAGTTGGAAGGATCCAAGCCCTTTGGCTCCATATTTCTGTGTCCATGTCCACCATCTACTTTTCTAGAAAAGCTCATGTCTTTCAGCAAACTGACTTCTAATACTAAGGTCACTGTCTCTGCAACTGTAGATTACCAGGTAAATGCTTCCTTACTTTTTAGTCTATGAGTCAACTAGAATTTTTATCGATTCAGATTTAGCTTTGGCTGATACAATAAGGTCAAATGAACACTCCTTGTTAATTCCATTCCATGGGGACTAAATACCAAGGAAAAGCTGAGGAACTGGAGGAAAAAAGGGTAGAAATTGTCAGTGTCTTATGTTGTTTGTTCTGTAAATCAAGTGGTTTTGTAATGTTTCAGACTACAAATTCAAGAAGAAGGATAAGTATCCATGGTTCTGAGATCAGGTATCACTGCCATGGAGATTCATCTTCTTTAATAAATGATATCATCCAATTACTTTGTAATAATAATAACTTGTTTTTGTTTTCTCTTCTCCAAAAATCGCAAATAAACTACCCTCCCATAGTTTCTCCCAGTATAGTTTTTAAGATTATAAAAATAGTGAATAAATCTACTCTCCCACAAGTGTGCTAATTACTGTTTTAGTTCATGCTAACAGAAGAAATAGCTTAATAATAGTAACTTAACTGGAGAAGGTCAAACCGTTCATTCCTTTGAATTAACGAGTACAAATCACAGTTTCATTAGATTTTAGTGCTATAATGTATACTGCATGGATAACTGCTACTAGTACTACAAAGAACTTTAGAAACAAATATTTAAAGTGTTTCAGAGTTTTCAAAATTAATATACATAGTGTCTAGCAGCTATGAAACCAGGAGGAAAACATTATTTTCCATTACAAGGGTAAAAACTGTTTCTCTTTTCTCCCGTTAAATGATTTGCAGAATGGTTCATCACCCGGGAAAACCAGTATGAATGAACGCCGGAAATGCAGAGGACATCCAGTGTCAGAAATGTTCATTCTAGACGGGAACCAAACTATAAGATTTCTTTTTCTTATCTGCGATAGTTATCCCATGGTGGAAATAATCTCGCTGTAAAACAATTTTTTTTTTTAAAAAAATGAAACATCTATGGGAAGCTTGCAAAGTTCTCTTGACAAACCTTCCAGCGGCTCTTAAAAAGGAAGCTTTTATCAAAGGGTCATGGAGGTTAGGAAAACTATGCCAGGAGCCTTGCCCGAGCGTCTGATTGCCCCAGGTGAGAGGGCGTCCGGGCTCCGGATGGAAGCGGAGGGCGCTGAGTGAGTGCCCGCAGGGAGGGCATCCTTTTTGGCAAGGCGACCCCTGCTCTGCCTCCGGGAGCCCGGGGACTCCCGAGGATGGCGCGGGCTGCCCGGGACGCGCGGTCAGCAGCCTCCTGCTAGCGACGAGCATCTCAGCCGCCGCGCTTGCGAGGCCAGCTCTGTCCCTCCGCCATCCTCAAGCCCTCCGACATTTTTCACGGAGCCTGGGAGGTAGCAAGAAGGGGAGGAAACCGCCGAGTGTCTGCGCCCAGCCTCTGCCGCAGCACATGAAGGGAGAGGAAGAGGGATGCTGGCGAGGAGGCAGCTATTAACCTGTGATCCGTGGATAATAAAAAGAATCCTCATCACCCACAGCAAGGGAGTCTCGGGTACACCCACCCGGGCAGCGGGCAGCGGCTAGGGGTTGGGTGGGCGTTCCTGCTCCTTGTCCCCTCGGCGGCGGTGAATCTACCCAAGCCAAGCACACAGGAGCTCTTTCCCTACGACTAAGAGGAGGGGAAGGAACAAAAGAGACCCCCACCCCCTACACACACGGATATCTCAGATGCTCAAGGTACGCGTTTTTGTAATCCCGTTTTTACACCTTCCCTACCTGAATAGTGCATTTTCCCCAAGGCAAAGAAAGGAAAAAATACCGCCCGAGGTGATCGGTCGTTTGGGCACTGTTAATTTCACATTCGGTTTTCTACCAACCAACCAGAAAAATCCCGCAGGACCTCGCGCCCCCTCAGGGTCTCCGCTGTCCTCGGCCCGGCCCTCCCTGCGGGTTGCCCGAAGGCGCCTAGCTCTCCTCTAGGGACCCGAGCGAGGGTTCCCTGGGCGGGCAGGACACTCGCCTAGCCGCCCCGCAGCACCCGGGAGGCGGCGAGCGGACCGCGCCGAGGCAGCAACGCGGGATTCAACTTCCCAAACCGGAGGCGCGGCCCCGGCTCCCAGCCCGGAGACCCCCGCGCAGCAGCCTCCCCCACCAGGGCATTGGCAGTTGCACTCTCCGCCCCCTCCTGCCTTCATTTCCCTCCCCCACCACCTTTAAAAAATTCATCCATTGGTGCAAAGCAGACATTTTGCTGTCATTTACTTAGCACCGCTGGGTTTCAGAGGCAACATCTTACCCAGGAGCCTGGAGGTGTGGGCAGCGCACGGGTAGATCCGGGGGCGCGAGGCTGGGCTGCTTGGTCCTCTAGCGGAGCCTGTTTGCTGCCATCCGTCCAACTTCAGCACCCAGCGGGCGAGGAGAGAGGGAGAGAGGCGAGGATGCAGGGGAGGCGCGAGGGAGGAGGGAGCGGTGGGCGGGGAGGGAGGGGGAGCCGCTTGGCAGCGCGCATGCGTCTCCCGAGCCGGTTCAGCCCCTCGCCAGGCTGGGTCCGTGGTGCCTCTTCTTCCCCCCGCGCGGGGCCGCGTGAGTCACAGCCCTGCCCCTCCCGGGGAGGTCAGGGCCCCGCGCGCTCGCCTCGGTCCCGCGCCCACGGCGCGGAGGGTCTCCAGTGGGGCTTCGGGCTCCGGAGACGGGTCCGGAGCTTCGCAGGAGCCTTGGAAACCTGCGAGACTCCCTGTAATTAGAGGCTCTGGCGCCCAGGCTCCTCCAACTTCAAGTTCACCCGCAGCCAGAGTTATTTATCCTGTGTTTTAGGAGGATGCCTGAAACCAGAGCACGTCTTTAAAGGACAAAACAGCGCTGCTGCAGTGGGGTCCCGATGGAAGCAGTCTGGGGGAGGGTGTTTGCGGGGGGGGGGGGGGGGGGCAAGAACCTGGGAAGTTAAGCAAGTCTTGCTTACCAAAGGCTAGACTTTATGAAGAGTTTTTACTTTGTTGACGTCCTTACCCAGAAATCTGACCATTTACCCTGAGAATTATTTCAGATGCCCTCAGGTCTGGGGGCATATGTTTGGTTTCCGGCGTCTGGACCACTGGGGCCAGAGTTTTGAGTGAGAGAGCCGGGGCAAGGCAAGAGTCTTGAATGATTGACAGAGGTGTTGATGCTTGGGGCCTGGAGCATCCTTCAGGGACAGGCACAGCTCAGGAGCTATCAGGTCTGATAATTGTTCTATTCACAAGCGGAGCCTAGCTTGGTCGTGAAGGCGCTTTGGATACTTAATGCATCCTGAGCACTAGATTGCATCTCCCATGATTAGATTGAAGTGTTTGCGAGGGTGAATTACGGAAGCCGGTGTCTCTCTTCAGATGTGTCATCTGTGGGAAGAAGAGTGAGTTCCTGGCAGGAATGATTAGGCTTTTTTCTTTTACCTATTGAAAACAGATTACTCGTAAATATACATGATTTCCCTTTGCTTGTGAGCTCATGCATTCAAACTGTGCAGGGATTATTTCAGAGTCCTTTAGTGAACATCCTTCTGCACCCCCCTGCCCCCATTGAGTTAAATATGTCTCAGGGTTTGCTCAGGGCCTCCTTTCTCTAGTTACATTATGAGTACCAGTGCTCTTCAAAGTGTATTTCCTGCACTGGTGTTGGTCTGAAAATTGTCCCTTATAGTGGTCTGTCATGAGAGATAAGTACAGAAATTGAGAGTAAGGTTTAGAAACTTACAGTGATTTGACATTGCCTTGGTATCGAAGCACATTAGTCACTTGTACTTGGTAAATTTTATTTTGTTTGTAAATTAATTCATTTTTGTTGAATTTTACAAAAGTATTGGTCTATGATGCATTCAAAATAAAAGCCCTTCACCAAAAATGGTGTGAGCAGCACTGAATTATACAAACTCCCATATTTATATCTCTGTCCTGATCTCTCACAGAACTCTTCTGTGTCCTCAATACCCTTGCAACTCCACTTGACGGGTAATTATAATAGTTAGCATTTAGTGAACAAGTACCGTGTGCTAGGTACTGATCTGTTTTGCATATGTTCTTTTTGCAACACGGTAGATACTATTATTATGTTTCACAGACATCTCAGAAGCAGGACTCCAGATATCCACCCCCTCCAAACCTGTTCCTCTTCAAATGGTTCCACCTGGTTACTCAAGTAAAAAATGTAGAAGTCATCCTTGTTTTGTCTCTCTCATTAAAAAAAAAAATAATAATGTATTTTCCAATGACAGTTAACGTACAATATTATATTAATTTCATGTGTACAACACAGCAATTAATTTTGTTCCTTTATTTTACCCCCACATCCAATTAATGTTGTCTCCTCCTCCAAAATATATACCCAAGTCACCCACTTCTCCCCCTCTCCATTGCTATAACCATGGTCCAAGAGCCTGTGCCCTCTCACCTCAACTACTACCAAAGCCTTCAGTTGGTCTCTCCTCCACAGCCCCCAAACAATACATTCTCTAAGCGACAGCTGAGTGATCTTTTAAAAACCTAACAAGATCATGTCATGCGTCTGCTTAAAACTCTCCAGTGAGTCTTCACTGCATTTTAGATACAACCCCTAATCCTAACCACAGCCTAGAAGGTTCTATCCAATCTTGTCCTAGCCTTGCCTGTGCTCCCACGCACCATAGCTATGTGTGCTGTAGTCACATCGGCCTATTTCCTTTACTTTCTTGAATAAGTCTAGCTTATACTTGCTATTCTTCTGTCTGGAATCCCTGTGCTCAGATCTCTCCATTGTAGTCTCCTTAATATTCTATAGGTCTCTCCCCAGATATCACCCTCTCAGGCTTTATTTAACCACTCAGTCTACTCTGCCCCAGGGTTCTTCTCTGTTTAATCCGCTTGCTTTATTTCCTTTGGAATACTTTTCACTATCTGAATCAGCTTACATTTGTTTACTTGCCACCCCCCCATCCCCTCCCCCCACCCAGAATTAAGTGTCTTAAGAGCTTTGCCTGCACTTTTCATTGTTTTATCTCTAGTGCCTAGAACAAGATTTGGCATCGGCACACAGTACATACTCAGTAAGTATTTAGTGCCCGACCAGTGTGGCTCAGTGGTTGAGTGTCAACCCATGCATCAAGAGATCACCAGTTCAATTCCTGGTCAGGGCACATGCCCAGACTGTGGGCCGATCCCCAGTGGGGGGCACGCAGGAGGCGGCCAATCGATGTTCTCTCTCACTGATGTCTCTATCTCTCTCCCTCTCCCTTCCTCTCTCTCTAAAATCAATAAAGAAAAATTATATTTCAAAAAGTATTATTTCTTTTGATGCTTCTTCATTTTAGATCATCATAGCTGCCTGTCAGAATCTGTTGTTTCTCAGAAGTGCACAGATAGACCACATGTTTCCTCTTCCCACCCTGTCAAGGATGGCTCCACGCAATGCACACATTTCAACTAGATGCCAGACTAGTATTCTAAGAAACAACTTTAAAACAAGCATACCTGATAAAAAGCATGCTTCCATGAACTTCCCTAGACCGTCATAATGGCTGTTTGGGCAAATTTTTGTACCTATAACAACGTGGCTATTCCACCAATAATTTACTCGCCAAAGTCAAATGTAAACTGTTGGTGACTTTCTTTCATGGTTATAATTTGTTGGGTAACCCTTTATGTGTTAGCCAGAATCTTCAACGATAGTGTTCTAGGAATGAAACATGTTGCCTATGATCTGAGTGTCGAACAGGGTGGTGGAACCCACCACAACTTTAATGACCTCACAGAGTTTGATATGTTGGGTCTTACAACATATCTGAAACACCAATGACATCAATGGATGACTATGTCAATAATTCAGTTCAACAAACTTCACTGGTGTCTACTATATGCCGGGTATTATGTTTTCAAGCTTTTTGCAAAAAATATAAATGTTATATAAAATTATCATACATGACTCAGAAGTGGATTTCCATTCATTTTAGCTACGGTGTGCCTTCTCTTTGTGAAGAATTTCAGAGCTCACTGGGCTTCTGGTCCTTGAACAGCTGTGTGGTAACTATGAAAAGCAGCATTTGATCATGATCATTTCCATGCCATTATGAACGTGTTTTTCAAGTAAAGAGACTCTGGGTACAGTAACAGATTTCGGTATAATGACCTCCTAGTAAAGCACACAGGAGAGTTGCAGGCAAGATATTTGCAGAGAGAAGATATTGGAAAAGGACAGAGCACCAAAATATTTACCATACATTTGTTCATAATTCGGGATATTTGTCATCATTTGGAGACCTGGAATCTACCTCAGTGAGTTTGGTACCCTTGGAAAGTTATTTCAGGAAGATATTATGTAGCACTTTTTACATTTTATTCTTTTCTCACATGCTCATTAAAAAAAAAAAATCAGCCCTGGCCAGTTTGGCTCAGTGGTTAGAGCGTCAGCCCATGGTCCAGAGAGACCAGGGTTCAGTTCCCGCTAAGGGCACGTACCTCGGTTGCAGTTTGTCCCCGGCCCCGGTTGGGGTTTTGTGGGTGGCAACCACTCGATGTGTCTCTCTCACGTCGATGTTTCTCTCCCTCTTCCTCCCTCTCTCCCTCCTGCTCTATCTGAAGATAAATGCAAAAATGTCCTCCGGTGAGGACAAAAAAACAACAACTGTTTTACCTTTGTAAAGCAAAGGGATAAGGAAGAAATTTGCTTGAATCTAGAAACTCCTGACTGCTTCATCTTAGCGAATTTCTCCAGAGTGAAGCATGAAGGGGTAGTTAAAGTACCACTGCTTAAACACACCTTTTCTCTACTTTCAGGAAACAGGGCTTATGTCTCTTCAGCTGGTTTTAATCAAACCTTAGAGACAGGCTCTTCTCAGGGAATTTATTTAGACGGAAAAATGCTTGTGTTTCCTCATCAGTATTTGAAGAAGGTGAGAGAAAGGAAAGAAAGAAAAGGTAATCTACCTCCCAAATATATAAAATAAGATATAGAGTTTCATATTTTATATGTACTTTATTTTTAATGTTCTCTTAATTATTTAACTTACCAACATTGAACTTAAAAAGCTCAATATTATTGTTTTAGAATAGCATTAGCACATTTACATCTCAACATAATTGGATGAGCTTATGGAATTAGATGTAAACAACTTTATGTGATTTGTATTGGTTGCACTCAATTTTGTATATCATACATTCCCACAATGGCTTGACAGTATAGAGTTGGTTTTGAGTCAGCCTAAATAATTTATAAAAGCGATTATTAGATGGATCCTGCATATTCACATTCTTTTTTTCTTTCTTTTTTTTTTTTTTTAACAGATCTGTCACATAATATTGGACAATAATCCTCTGCTCCTTCTTGGAAAATAATAAAATGTTTATCTTACCCTGGAGAACATGATGTTTCATTATTACAGTCAGATTGTTTGTGGATGGAGCAAGCGACAGAATTTTAGGGTCCGTATTATATTATATTGAGATCACTGAAGGTTTCCAGATGATAGCAGCTGGATTGTGGAGCAGGCTGCTGCCTTGTCAGACCTGCCTCCAGGGTTTGATGGAAGGAAGGGTGGGGAGAGGCAGAGATTTGATTCACAATACGTTCTCGCATCTTTATTATGTTTTGGTTCATGGCAGAGCTAGTTCAGAGATGTGTAAGGTTAACAGATCTTTGTGTATGTGTGTGTGGAGAGGGGTAGCTTGCTAAAAATGTCTAGTATCTAGAAGGGCCCAGGTGACTGATTTTGAACTCCATATCGAAATATCCTTGCATTGCAAATCGGAAGATCTATATTCACATTGCAAAAAGTTGTGTTAAAGGTTCTTTGGTTTCTTGATTTTCTGTGGACCACTTTCACATTGTGCATATGATAAAGTGGTATATTGTAGTCCTTTATAGCCTCATGTAAATATTCACAATCAAATTATAGTAGAATTGACCTAATATTGCATGAGACCTTATTTAAATTTCAGCCATTCAGCCATTCAACCACTCACTTAAAAAACTCTTCGAAAGTGTCTGTCCTGGCAGTGTGGAGAATAAAAATACTGTGGAAAATATTGTTTCTATCTTTAAGAATTTATAATCCAACTGAGACAGGCTTTACATACATGACAGTAACCAGAAGAAATCAAGGAGAGCACTTGAGATAATGTGGGATTATCTTTTATTTTTCCAGAAGGTAGGCCAGAGAATGATAAAAAATAAAATGGTTTGTTTTAGCATCAAAACTCTAAACTGCATAGCATAAAAATGACAAATGATCTAAGTAGCCCATTGAAGTACACGCTGAGAACTTTCTTGTCTTACATGGAACTATTTTTGAATGGCTTTGCAGATTTGTAAAGGAATGCAAGGAAGGAGAGTTGTAGAATATAATATTCAAAAAGAAAGTTATTGTTGTATTTTTAGTTGACAGCTACTTAGAAAATATTAAGCACCTTCACTCTGCAAGATGTGTGCCCGGCTCTGTGAAGGTTGCGTAGGTGAATCAGAATGAAGGAATAGAGTGATGAGTAGCATAGAGCCTAAAGGGATCCTGCTCAGCTCAGTGGTTACAAATGAGCATGGTCCTTTGAGTGATCTGCAAAGAATGGGGACCATGTATATATGCTGAGATGTTTGGGTGGACATCACACTGTAGTATCATGATTCTGAGTTGGTTCAGTGAAAACTACAGGATATGTATAGAAAACCTTGATTAGTATGGCTTGGTTATATGAAGTTACTAGGTTTTAAATGTAGATTGAGGCTACATTGTGGTTGGGGGTGCAATTAAAATCTCCAGTGTGCTCTAATCAACTGCTACTAGTAGTGTGTTGAATGCAATTCTGAGGTCAAATCTGAGAGTAAGCGAGAAAGATTGTTGTAATTATTATCAATGTCTGACTATTGGTACGTTTGTCTAGTATTTGAAATTTCTGTTCTTATAAACTGGGAGTCAAATGATTTTGAGAAAGGGGATTCGTACATATTTAGGACCATTCTTCTTGAAGAACTCTCAAACCGTTATTTTCCCTATAAAATTGCTATTCTGAGAACAATGAATTCACTTGGTAAATAAGCTGGCATAATGGAAATTGATCTCTACATTTCTTTCTTGGTATTTAACAAATGCATTGGCATATTAAAGGCTCTAACTTTGATTTTAAATAGCCAGAATGGCTGCGAAATATCTAAGATCCTCTCTTACACACACACACACACACACACACACACACACACACACACACACGGTATCAGAAGCTCAATTTTATTGACTCTATAATTTAAATTAAAACAAAATTAACATTGGTTTTAGTTAATCATAAAGTCATAACCAGGATCTTCTTCACACATAATGTTCCAATCTCTATTTTTTAAAATTCATTTGGTGGATGAATGTTGAGCATTTGTTATGTGGCCATGTGGCAGGCACTGGAGATAGAGAAAGGAAGGAAACACATGAAAATCCCTGTCCTTATGGGGTTCATATTCTAGTGATGGACAGAGACAAAAAACAAGGGAAGTAGATGAAATATATAGCAAGTTAGATAATTATAAGTGCTAAAGAGAAAACGTAAATCATGAAAAGGGGTTAGTATGTGTATATATGAGTTGGAAGGGCTTCTGAAATTATACACAGAGTAGCAGAGAAGGCCTCACTGAAAAAGTGATATTTGAGTCCAAATGTGAAGGAAGCAAGAGACTGAGTTAGAGGCTATCTGGAGAAAGAGCATTCTAGCAGAGAGAACAGCCAGTGCAAAGGCCCTGAGGTGAGAGCATATCTGTCATAGTCACAGAGCAGCAATGAACAAAGGAGGGAGTTGTAAGAGATGAGGTAAGAGAGAAAAAGCAGGTAATTATGTACTGCCTTGTAGCTCATATGCTGGATGGTTGTGAATGGAATGCTACGAATGACAAGCCATGGCCTTCAAGATTATTTGCAATGTGTATATAACACAACTCTATAAAGAACTGATAAATATCAATCAGAAAAAAGACAACAGCCAAATAGAAAATGGAGCAAAATGAGAATAAAATTACTGTCTACTGTGCTGAAGAGGAACGGAGGCAGGGGTATGGGGGTGAGGAGAAAGAGCAGAAGCTAAGGTGTGGTTGGAAGCTATTGCAATTAGGTTGGTAGGGATGAAGGTGGCATGGCCCAGAGTCATAGCAGTGGGATTATTAAGGAGTCATCAGATGCTTGATACACTTTCAAAGTAGAGTTTACAGGATTTGCTGACTGTTTGGATTTGTGGCATAAAAGAATTTGAGGAATCAAGGATGACTCCACTGGTTTTGGCCTGATCACAGAAACTTTCCTTTAATAACGATGTGCTTGACTTCCTTCTTCCAGACTCTGCCTAGCCCCACAGCTGAGACCAATAAATTACGATAAACAGACTTAACCAACAGTCCTTGCAGGGCCTCTTGGTCCAAAGAGCAAGAGGGATTCTAGAACGAGGCAGTACAGAGACCTGTTTGCATAGCCTCCAGGCTTGGCCTCTATCAGCTTCTCACGTTGGTGCAGCATTGACCTTGAATCCAAGCTTCAGGTCTTGTCTTTTTGTTTGTTTCCTTTGCCACTTTTGTTGTCTGGGATCAGAGTGCTACTCTATGACTCCGGTCCTTAAATGGGATGAGGTCCTGTTTTGCCTGCTACCTGCTTCCAAAAATCCTTGGTGCCAACCACCTGCCTGCCTGGTTGTCCATCTATTTCCTACTGCCAAATCCACTGACACAGATCTACTGGGCTGCCAGGACATCTGCCTGTTGCCTACGGTCGGACCTCTCGGATGCTGACAACTTGCCATCCTGCCCTGGACCTTTGCCCATTACCTGCTGTCACCTGTCACCTTCCTCTAAAGCTCTCTGCCTTTTCCCATGTATTCAGTTCTTTCTCATTCTTAAGATAATTCATTCACTGAAGGGTTCGTTCATTCATGTCTGTATTAATACATTCGAGTTAACATTTACTGAGGACTAACTCTGAGTCATCTTTCTGTTGAAGACTAGAGATAAAAGGCGAATAATGCAGGGGTGGGCGAAAGTAGGTTCACAGCTATGAGTACATGAAACAGAGTTTATTCTTGTATTATTATTAATTAATGTATTATTTATTTGTATTACAACTGTAAACATACCTTTGCCCACTCTTGTACAATACAGGCTCTATTCTCTTTGCCCTAGAGGATCTCTTGGGGTCTAGAATGACAAGGGCCAATGTGGACATGTCAACGATATTTACAGTGAATTGCTCTCAATCTACAATCATCTTTTAAAACTGGACACATCTTGTTGCTGTACAAAGGGCGTGGTGTAGTGTTTTACATCCTAATTGTTCAAGGAGGGAGTTTTGACTCTCCCACTCACTAGCTGCGGGACATTGGTAAGTTAATTTACCCCAGTTACCTTCGTTTCTTTACGTTTGAAATGGGAATGATAACTTGATATCTGTTAGAGCTGTGAGGATTATATCAGATGCTCACGTAAAGTGCTTTATCATTGCTTCTGAACATATCGAAGCACAGTCAGGGTAAGCACAACTTCAGTTTCATCTCTTCCCTCCCTCTTTCTCTCAGCAGTCTAAGTGGTGTGATAGGAACACAGGAGAGTTCATGGCTTGCAGGAAAACGTCCTCGACCCCGGAGGCCAGGGTTAGGAGTCCAGGGCTCACAGAGTGCTCTGTATAATCTGAGCCATAACATTGTTTAGTAATTGCCTATTTACTTGACCGTCTCCCTCCTAAGCCTGTTCCCTTTTGTGGACAGTAATTTTGCATGTTCACATTTGGGCTCTTAAAATCTTGCACAGTGCCATGTATGAAGAAGTGCCAATAACTATTTGTTGAATAGTAGAAGAAACAAAAAAGAAAGAATTACAAGGCTTCCCATTGGTGGCAGCAATTACATTAAATTTGAAAGAAGGAATTCATCACATAAATGAGGAGAAACCTGCTTCAAGCATGAAGGCTAATGTGAGCAGAATACTGTGACACGAAACCTGTAATGCATTCAGGAAAGCTCAGGTCATGCTGGAGTCATCTATAAACCTGTCTATGCGTGCATGAGCTTTTGACTTTATAAATGTCCAGGAGCCAGGTAGACAAGGACCTTGTATAATAACTAAAGTGTTTGGACCTTTACTGAGATGCAGAGCACAGAAGGATATGGAATAGTGTCATCAAGGCTGTTCATGGTCTAGTATTTATCTCCATTTTCTAGACTTTATTCCCTAACAGTTTATGCCTCAGCAACACTAAAATGTTGCTGTTTTAGTGTTGCACAAGCTGTTTATATACATTGTGATGTTAGAGGGGTGGACACTCTCAAACATCATGATGTTTCTGTTTCTTGCTTTGTTTCTCTGCTTATGTGTGCTCACTGCCTGGAATATCCCCCTCCCCTCTTATCACCAACACCCCTGCTGGGCCGGGTTCTAGGCTATTATTGATCCTGTAGCTCGTGTTGCCATCCCCAGAAAGTCGTCTTGAGTTCCCTAACTCCCGCCAGCCATTCCAGTTCTCAGTTAGTGCTGGCTGGCTGGCAAGCTCTCTGGTGCTCACTTTGTGCCTATAATCTGATTCAATCTTTTTAACCCTATAAAATAGCTACTGTTATTATCCTTTTTTAAATTGAGCAAACAGATACACTTTTTAAGATTTATTCTATATTTTGGTAAACTACATTAGGTAAACTACAGTTTACCTAAATTATCTAGGGTTAAAGAGTGGCTGAACTTGATGTAGAGACTTCAATCCCTACCATTTTTGAACTTGAACATTACATTTAGCTGCTTAGACAGGATCATGGGACCCTTTTCTATCTACGTAACTGTTTTTTTTTTTAAGAGTATCAATTTGGCAGATTGTTAAGTTGACACAGTTTTCTTTTTTCAGTTATAGTCTTAAAACTTTCTACATCAAATCCCCTCTCCCCAATCCTTGTTGATATATTTCTTGGGTAGATTCCATAATTATCTGGTCATGTTCCATCATTAAATTCACTCCAGACCAGTTTAAAATTTTAATTTATGTTCCTCAAAACTCTTTTTCTTCCCCTTGTAGGACAGGCTGTTGGCACAAGGGACTTGGAATGGAGACTGGGCACAGTCTTCTCTGTCACTTCCTCCCCCACCTCTGCTAGCTGGGAGCCAGCTCCACTAGGTCAGAGGGAGTCGGGGAGGAGAGAATGCAGAGAAAAGGGCAAACATCTCTTTACTTAGCTGGTCTTGGCCACTGCTCTCTTGTTGGCTGCGTGTGCTTTGGAGACAGACACACTAGTGGGCTGTCATTTGCATCTGTGTGGCACCTGTCCAGATGCTGGCTGTCTGTCAGCACATGGGTGGTTTCTTAAGCAGGCTGGGCAGGGACTCTCACTGTACAGTTCCCTGTTCGAGACCCAGCTGCTGCTCCAGCAGGTGCACAGGGCCTTTCACACCAGTTCTTGCCACTGGTGGTCTCCCCACAGACTCTGGCAGTTGGATCTCCTCAGCGAATGGGCAGCCCTCTTGACTGGGATGCCAGCAATGGACTCAGACATAGATACGTTTCATGATGTCCACACAAGCATGAGAAATGCACACAACTTTGCTCTCTTAAAGGGCAGAGGCGTGGGACTGACAAACAAATCCACAACCTAAGCAGATGTCCATTCAGGGTACGGGAGGTGATGCTACTAATGTGGGGTGCAACCCTGGTCCATTGGTTTTGTCTTTAAAAATATTTTTATATATAAAATATATAATTCACAATAACGAGTGTAGGCATAGTTTAATTAACACTAATAAAAAATAACCATATATTTGCCATTTTGAGACTTTTAAAAACACTTCCCAGTACATCAGAAGTCTCCAAGTAGACTCTGTGGTTCCGGATTTTGTGTGCATTCATTCTTATACATTAAAAAACAATTTTAGTACATGTATATTGTATTTGTTTTCTATTGCTGAGATAATAAATCACAACAAACTTATGACTTAAAAGAATACACATGTATTATAATTCTAAAGGTTTGGTGTTTGCCATGGGTCTCGCTAGGCTATAAAGTCAAGGTTCATAGGGCTGCATAATCGATTTCCTTGCCTTTTCCCATTTCCAAAGGCCACCCACGTGGATTCCTTGGCTCATGGTCATCTTCCATCTTTAAAGCCAGAGATGTTGCGTCTTATAGTTCTTTTATGAAAGAGGTTTTTTTTTATTCTTAACTCTTTGCTGATATCTATTAATTTCTCCTGAACTCTTCTACTTCTTATTTCTGCTGTTTGTATCAAAGCTTTGATTGTTTCCTAATATTGAAATATTACATTGAAGGTTGCATCTGCTCCGTGACCTCATTTTTCTGGTGAATTCTTGTTGTTTACCTGAATGTTGTTAAGGCCTCATTTATATTTTAATAGTAATTTGTATGGCGATAGAAGTTTCTCTCTGTGTGTGTGTGCCCCATGTTTGAACGAGGAACAAAATAAGATGACATTTCCTGGAATATTAGGGGAAATACAGGCCAGAGTAGCTTTTCCTATATCAGGGTTTACATTTTTCTTTCTGTTTTACTGGTAAAGATTCGAAATATGCCCTCTCTGTTAGCCACTTTTTTCTTGAAGCTGTGTCTGACTTAGAAAGACCTTCTGCCTCTTGTCCCTGAGGTCTAGAAGCCCTGCCTTCCGAAGTTCATACTTCCTGGGCTTTCTGCTCTCTGAGCTCCTCAAAAATTCTCTTTCCTTCACACAGTTCCTTTCTTGTTCAGGTGAGGTCCTGTCCTTCCAGAGGAGGGAAGCATTTTCTGGACATTTGTGAGATTTTATTGAAGACTAGAACCATCATATCCGTTGCAACTTCCCCCATGTCTGGGTCATTTTTTGACACTTATCTGGAACTCTGAGCCTGTGAAGGTTTTTCTCTAATTTCACTCATTTTTCTCAGATGTTTTTCCTACACTTCCTCTTAAGGTAAGTCCTTTCCTCTGGGATGCATATTTACTGGGGACTTAGAAAGTATTTAGTTGTCTTTCACTTCTTGCTGCCTTGTTACACAGCTCTTAATCTTGGGCATGTCACCAGCACATGCCCACATTCTGGGTGTGTTGTCTATGTTGCCCTCAGCGACACTGGTTTTTCTACTTGGTTTTCAGGAGACATTGGGAGATTAAAAACCATTACACTGCTGACACAATCATGTTACAGAAATTCCGACGTACATTTCAGGAGAACTGCTGTGTGATTAGACTATAGGAAAATGAGTAAGGAAGCAGGGAGGGTAATTTTTTTTTTTTTTTTTTTGCTATTGCAGTTACTCAAGTGATAAATGATGATTGTTTGGAAGATTCTGGGTGTTTTTGGAAGGCAGAGCAATAAGATTCACTGATGGATTGGATGTGGGATGTTAACGAAAAAAAAGGAGGCAGAACATTTCTAGGCATGGACATGTCATTAACTGGGATGTAGAAACTAGCTATGAGATGGTAGCAAGCAGTCTTCCTTCATCTTGTAGCCTTGCCATCATGAATCGAATACTTTACATCTACTTTTTGTTGTAGCAGGAGGATCACAGAAAATAGCTGTGGTTGCTTCTCTTCTCCTCCTCCGCCTCCAGCTCCCTTCCTTTTTTTTTTCTTATCATTCTTGTCTTCTTCTTCCATCTCCTCTTCTTCCTCCTTCTCTTCCATTTCATTCTCTTCTTTCCCCAGAACCATAGTGGCACTCAGCATGTCTGCCCACCTCCCGTTTGCCCAAACTGTTACATGGGTCCAACCTAAATTCAAAGGAGCTGGAAAATTCACTTGCTTCCCATTTGAATTTCCTTTTCAGTGAATTCCTGTTTGAATGCTTTACTCTTTTTCAATTTCTTATGTGTAGAAATTCTTTATATACTCTGATAATTAATTTCTTGCATGGTATATATGTTTCAGATATCTCCCCAGTGTATTGCTTGTTTTTCTTAACCTTATTTATAGTTACTTTTGTCATATGGAATATGCTAATGTTGTAGTGTCATTTTATTTGTGATTTCAGCTTCCTACATCTTGTTCAAGAAATTTTTTCTCATCTTGAGGTCGTAAAGATATCCTCCTATATTTTCTTCAAAGAGTTTTAAACTATTTAGTTTTTTTTATACTTGCTTATTTAAATTAATTTGGGATCACGTTTTATTTTATTTTTTCATCTGACCTAATTTGTGATGCCACCTCTGTATTATATCAAGGTTTTATTTATGTGCAGGTTCATTTTATTTGTTTGTTTCCATTGTTTCCAAAGTTATTCCCATCAATATATTTGTCCATCCCTTTAGAATTAAGTGTTTAGTTACCATAGTTTCAAAATAAGTCCTGATTCCTTATTTTGTTGCTTATCCTTTAATTTCTCTACTATTTTCATACATTTACTTTATCATATGCATTTTAAAATCAGCTTGTCAGGTTGTAGCAAAAATTCTATTGGTATGTTGATTTGAATTACATTGATTTATAGATAAATGTGGAGAAAATTAAATATATACCATATTGAATTCTCTCTTCTAGGACATTTGTATATTTTTTCTATTTGTACTTTTATATTTTTTTAATAATATTTTTCAAATTTCTCCATATAGATGTTATTCATTGCTTATTTGGTTATTCCTAGGGTATTTATACATTTATTTCTATTGAGATTAGACATTTTTACTTCATATTTTCTTTTTAGATTTAAATATTTTCAGGGACATTATTTCACTATGTATTTTATGCATATATCCAACTACTTGCTAGACTTTTAAAAATTATAATATTTATCCAAAAAAAATCTATAGTTTGGTAAAGAATGTATTTTTTGTTAATAATCTCTATTATTAAGTTACTTTAGGTAAACAAACATCTTAGAAAAGTGTCCTATATAGTAATGGCTTAATAAATGTTAAATAGTAGTATAATTGTTTTCATTACCATCTTTTTCTTTTTTGATGCATGAATATATCATCTACAAATAATAAAACACTTTTCTGTTTTATATTTACATCTCATTTTCTTCCTTGTTATTTATTTATTTATTTATTTATTTAAAATTTATCTTTATTGTTGAAAGTATTATAGCTGTCTCTCCTTTTTTCCCTTATTGACACCTTCCTCCCTGCTTACCCTCCTCCCGCCCTGTCTTCCCTGTTTTATTGTGTTAGTTTGGAATATCATAAGTGATAGTAGGAATGCACCTATATTCCAACACAAGGTGATTATTTATTTATTTATTTATTTATTTTTTGATGTCATAGTTGGAAAAACTTTTATCAGGTTAAGGAAGTTTACTTCTATTTCCTGTTGGCAAAGAATTTTGAAACAATCATGAATACAAGTTGATTTTTTCAGAATGTTACTTTTGTACCTATTAAAATAACTTTTTTTTCCCTCCTTTGGTATATTAATATACAAATTCTACTTCCAGTCACTGCAATATAGGAAGATAAATTCAAGGGAACTAGAATTGGTATTTAGTGAGCTGATGTACACTCTCTGCTCAATACATCCTTTGGCTTTTCAACATTCATTTATCTATCTTTCAATATTTAAAGTTCCAAATAACTGCATTGTAACTTTGAAGGGCTACTTCTAACATAATACAAACAAAACTTCTCTCTGAAAATGATAGCACAAAGTTTCATTCCTTCCTGCATTAATTTCTGCTTTATGTTCATTCTTCTTTCCATTCATAGTTTAGCAGCATCCTGATATCCGGTAGTCTTTGTGCTATCATTACCTGCACATCCTGTATAATATCATTGGTCAAAGGGAGTGTGGAAAAGAAAAGGAATCTTATACAAATAAGAACAGAACAGAACAATGAAAAATGTGGGTCATCACTATAGTCCTTGTTTATAAAGCTGTTCACAAAGTGATATTTTATATATAATAATTTCTTTCCTAACTATTCATTTTATATTTCTTTTGCTTCTAGCCAATACTTTCACTGGACAGTTTCTTTAGCTGACAAGTGACTTGAAATTTACTCCTGAGAGGTTTGAACACTTGATGATCCTGCCTGTACTAGCTTGTGAATTATTCCTTTCTCTTATGCAAGTGTATGTGGGTGCAGTAGGAGGGACCCAGCAGTCATGACATAATCCTCCTTGTCTCCAACCATGCATCAGCACTCCTACCAACTCTAGGTGGCAAGAATCACCCAAGACAACACAACAATGACCATGGTGCTTGACCTTCTTCCTTCTTGGAGGAGTTGCCATTCCCTTTGTCCTTCAGGACCACCCTAAATGGAAAACGTAGAGCTATGACAATCCAGTTTTGTGTGATATCAGGATATCATAAAGAACCATCTGTCAACAAGGTTTGAGATTTTTCCTTCTCAGCCAATTAATATGAGGGAATTCTGAATGAGACCCGGGTGTTTGCTGAGGTCTAAGCAATGGGCAGCAGGAATAATCACCCTGGGTATATGAACCATCCCATCCCCCCATGTATTGTGTATTCAGGACCTGCCTAAGCCTGATAATGTATATCCCTCTCCCAGTTGGAAATAAAAGTCGGATGGGCATGCTTTACTTTACTTGGTGGATTAGATGATACCCAATTGATAATATACTGCTCAGGTCACTTGATTACTTGGTGTTTCATAGTCATGTGTTAAGTCTGTGTCTGAATTTAACAGCGAGCCCAAAAACTGTTTCTGAAAAAGAGAACAGACACTTCATAAAGAGGGCATGGTTTTGTCCACAATTTCTGCTGTGGTTTTATATTTAAGTCCTGCCATAGGATTATACCAGCAATCTGTTCAATCATGCATAATTTGAGTGAGCACTGTCATAGGTTTAAAGATGGCTGCATCTCTTTCACTATGCTTATTGAAAAGTACTCTAACCCCCCCACCCCCACTTGCCTTGAGTCTGGGGTGATTTATTAACTTGCTTGATCAAAGAAGTATGGCAGTAGTAATGCACAGATCGTTCTGAGCAGAGCCTCATAAAGGACTGGCAGATTCTACTTTTTCTACTTGGAACCCTGAACAGTCATGTAAGAAATACAGTCACTCCAAAGTTATCCTCCTGTGGGGAAGCTCACATGACATGAAACTATTATGTGAAGAGGCCACATGGAGAGATTACATAGCTAACCCTCAGTAGTCCCAAGCCTCTAGCCATTGAGTCGCCTCAGCTGAGTCCCAGACACTGCAGAAGAAAAATGAGTTATCTCCATGGAGCCCTGTCCAAATTTTACTAAATAAATGATTGTTCTGATTTTAAGTAATTATGACTTGGGTGGTTTGTTATACCATGATAGATTAATGGACAATGACTCCTACAGACCAATTAGCATAGCTCCTTATCCTGAAGCCTGATCCAGCTAAGACCAGTTCTAACGCTTTCTCTTACACTAACCCCACTCAGAACTGTCAGCCTCGTGGGTTACTTGGTAAACATGTCACAGTAGGGCATCTAAATGCAATATATGTTGCTTCAAATTCCAAGGAGGCCACCAAATGTTGTGACTCTCTCTTAGTGGTAGAATGTACAAGATAAAGCAACATGTATTTCATTTGGGACCTAAAAGAAATGTTGCCAACATTGCATACCTAGAAACTTGTGGTGACAGGTACCTAAATTTCCCTGGACTTTATTATTCATCTTCTGACATGCTATTTCCCCTCAAAGTATTGAGGGTATTTGCTACTTTGTCCTCACTGGGTCTTATCAGCACAATGTCATAAATACAGTGAACCATGGTGATTTTCATAGGCATTATGTTATTTAATGTTTATTCAGCTTTCAGAGGTCTAGGTACAATTCCCTTTTCTAACCTAAATCCAGGGGGAAGGCTGAGGCAGCGCAAATTTTAATTCCATTTTGAATGGTTATTTGCTTTTTTTTTTTAAGTGTGTTTTGGGCCATTCTTCTTTGAGTTTTGGGATCTCTGACTTTGCTAGAGAATCAGATTAATCAAGTTTTGTTAAACACCAGAGCCCTATGTTAACTCTGCGTTGAAAAATTAAGAGAGGTGTCTATACTCAATTGAGATGCAAGAGTCTAGAAGAAGTTATTTTGAGACAGCTGGTGAGGAATTGAGAAACCAGGAGCTCTGATGAAAAGCCATCTTATTTGAAATCTAACCACAGAGACAAACATTAGCTATTTCTTTTGAGATACAGTAAGGTTGTGGATTCCCAGTGAAAATATCAATTTTTCTGTTCTGATGTGAAAAAAAGAGTCTGTGTACACATTTTTAAATTTGTATGTTAAAGGATAGGTTCTTCTTTCCTGGAAGTTGGAGGAGACAGATGAAAATAAATCTTTGAATATTAGGTCCAGGGACATTTATATGAAATAACAAGTAATAAAAATTAAAAAGGATATTGTAAAATATATAGTTTAGCACATTTATTACTGTATGTATTGTTATATCTTTAAAAAAATCCCAAAATACATTTAGGTATATTTTTGATCAAGATATCTATACCATTTTATCAAGAGAAGATGGAAGTATTTGTTTATGACTGAAGCATAGAAGCACCATTATTTTGATGTTCTTTTATTTATGGCAAATGAGACCGCCAGGTGATGTATTATGGTTGATTAAAAAAAAAAAAATCCAAGTACTTCTCTTTGCTAGAGAATAGTTTAGATATTTCACAGTGGGCTGACTCCTTATGGCAGCCACTTTCTCTCAAAAATTTTTTTGCAGGATGTGTATGTACACACACCCACATATTTCTTAGGAGTTCTCAGATACCCACTGCACTTAGCTGAGAGCACAGTCCCTTTATCACTTAGATGTCCTCGTCTTTGCAACTGAGAGGCAGTAAATTAGTGAAGAGCTCTTTCTGGAGAGTTTGGCTTTGGCTCCATTGGGCCTTTGGTCATGTTTAAAGAATGAATTGAGATGGACTTCCTGAGTGATAACACCCTTCCCTGAGTGTAGAGGGTCAATTAGGTGTTGCAGTTCTCTTGGGTCCAGTTATGTGTACTCTCTTCTCTACTTCATGCACTCAGACCTTAAAAGAGTCCTGAGGGGTGACTGTAGGGTGGTATGGTGCTCCATCGTCCATTTTGTGGGTTGTGTTCCTCAGATTCACACACAACCATTTCTTTTAAGATCCAAGGCAAACATTACTCTAAGTTTATGTTTTTGTTGGTGTTTAATTTCATTGTTGGTAATAAGACTACACATGCTACCCAGGAACTCAAAAGTTTACATGCTATCAAGGTGTATTTTCTCCTCGTTGGTAGGAGGAAGTCTAGTTGAGACAAGAGTACAGTGTTTGTCAGTTGTTAATTTTTAGACCAGCTGTTCCCTCCTGTTTTCTGTCTTGGTGAATGTCCTGTCAGTTACTTCCCTCTATTACATGAAGAATGGTTAGTAAAGGGCATTATTAAGGTCTTCTGGACAATACATGTTCAAAACCTACCAACAATAATTTATATTTTAAACTATTATCTTAGCAATTCAAAATCACTCTCCCCTTCTTCCAAGTTAAAGCTGTTGAAGAATCCCTCCCCTATTATTAAATGACTTGTGTGTGACTGTGTGTTTAAGAAAAGGAAATATTCTATGTGTATTTTTCAGGATTAGTATCAGTTTAATCCTCCAGAAGGAGATGGAAGTGAAGCAACCCACTCCTGTTTTCATACCACAGACGTATATCCTTGACACATTTTCAGCATGTCTATTTCAATGCTTTTGAGTGGGAGAGGTTTGTTGATGAGCATGGCTCTTGGAAACAGATAAGAGAAAAATCTTAAAGATAAATTAGCAATCTCTTTCTTAAGTGACTTTCATTTTAAAAAGAGAATTCAGAAAAGCTTGCATTACTTCTTATTTTAGAACTTTCAATGAAATGCTAATAAGGAATGAGAAGTATTTGTTTAATAGTCATTGGACTGTTGAATATACTTCAGTGATAGCACATATGGATTAAGAAATTAGAACACAAAATGCCAAATTAATGTATACTTTTATGGAGAATAAATTATAAAAATAAAAATTCTTTAGAAAGAGATTTATTTATCTTAAAGTTAGGAACAGGTAATATGCATATCTACACAGAATATAGAACTTAATGTTTTAAAATCACTGGATATCTAAATTATAGGTTAATTTACAAGTTATAGACTTATATTTTTAGAATCGCTCCACTTATGTTTAATGTATGATAATCATTGTGTATCATGCCCAACAGCTCTTAAAAAACAAATTCCAATTTTTATACTTTGAGTAAAACAAAATAAGAATATAAAAACAGGCATGAAATGGAAGAAGACCAAGTATAAAGTCAGGCAAATATTTTTATTTGTATCTTACAAAGTCATGTGAATCAGGTGACATTTTTAAGGTATTTAAAAACAAAGCCACATTTTTGGGGCAAAGGATCTGATTAGACAGTTTTCCAAAGAGGACATACAGATGGCAAATAGACATATGGAAAAATGCTCAAAGCCAGTAATCATTAGAGAGATGCAAATTAAAATTACAATGAGCTATCAGCTCACACCTGCCAGAATGGCTACCGTCAATGTATCAACAAACAGGAAGTGCTGGAGAGGATGTGGAGGAAAGGGAACCCTAGTACACTGCTGGTGAGAATGCAGACTGGTGCAGCCATGGAGTTTCCTCAACAAATTAAAAATGGAACTACCCTTTGACTCAGCAATCCCACTTCTGGGAATATATTCTAAGAATCCCTAAACACCAATCAGAAAAAATATATGCACGCCTATGTTCAGAACAGTGTTGTTTACATCGGCCAAGGTCTGGAAACAGCCAGGTGCCCATCAGTACTTGAGTGGATAAAAAAGCTGTGGTACATTTACACAATGGAACACTACATGGCTGTAAAAAGGAAGGAACTCGTAGCATTTGGACAGCATGGGTGGACCTGGAGATTATTATGCTAAGTGAAATAAGCCAGTCAGAGAAATCTGATTTATAGGTAGATCTGATTTATATGTAGAATCTAATGAACAAAATAAACTGATGAACATGGATACATGGGACATACTGGCAGATGTCTGAGGGTAGGTGGTGGGGCGGACAGGATGAAAGAAGGTGAGGAGAATAGCTAAAGAACATATATGCATCGCCCGTGGACACAGGCATCAATGTGGCGAGGGCCAGAGGGAGGGGAGGAAGGGGTCTGGGTGGAGGTGGACAAAGGGGAAGGGAAATGGGACATCTGTAATAATGTCAACAATTAAAAAACAAACAAACAAAAAACCCCAAAATCAAAGTCACATTTAAAAATAATCCAGCATAATATTTGATCAAGAAGATAATACAAGAAATAAGTCATATATATCATCTTTTAAACAGTCTCTCATTGAACTAGAACAATGTTTTATATATTCTTTAAATCAAATGAATCAGAAGATTTTTTTTTCTTTATTGATTATAGAGAGAGAGGAAGGGAGAGGGAGAGAGAAAGAAACATCGATGAGAGAGAACATTGATTGTCTGCCTCCTGCATGCCCCCCACTGGGGATTGGGCCCACAACCTGGGCATGTGCCCTGACCAGGAATCAAACCAGCAACCTCTTGATGCATGGGTCGATGCTCAACCACTGAGCCACACCAGCGGAGCCAGAAGCTTTTATTAAGAGTATAACAATGTCACCCTGGCCAGTTTGGCTCAGCGGTTAGAGCGTCAGCCTGCAGTCCAGAGAGCCCTGGGTTCGGTTCCCGTTAGGGGCACGTACCTCGGTTGCAATTTGTCCCTGGCCCTGGTTGGTCGTGCGGGAGGCAACCACTCGATGTGTCCCTTTCACGTCGATGTTTCTCTCTCTCTCTCTCTCCCTCCCACTCTATCTGAACAAAAAATGGAAAAATGTCTTCGGGTGAGGATAAAAAAAAAAAATAGTTTAACAATGTCTGAACCCTGAATATGTTCTCTGCTCCTATCAATTTTGTTTGAACTTCTCCATGAATATTTGTACTTAAGAAAATTAAAACTATATTTTTTTCATCAAAATATTGCTGAATTCAGCTCTAGAATATATTACAAATGGAAAAAAGCCAATAAGGTTATTCTCTCCTTTAAAACACATTTTAAAATATTGATCTAAGGGTACAAAGTTTTAAAAACCACCTTAGAAAATAGAAGACCAGAAATAAAAAATTAGAAACACAAATATTAATTATTTTACTAAAAGTGGCATTCACAAAAAAATGGATATTAGTCATTAGGTAAATGCAAATCAGAATTATAGTGAGATATCATTTCACACCTACATGGATAGCTAAAATAATAATAAAAAAGAGAAAATAATAAGTGTAATAAGAATATAGAGAAATCGGGGCCCTCCTACATTGCTGGTGGGAATGTAAAATGATGCAGTCACTGTGGAAAAAAATTGGTGTTTACTCACAAAGTTAAACATAGAATTATCAAATGACCCAGCAAGTCCGCTCCTAAGTATAATCCAAAAGAATTATAAACATGGACTCAGACACTTGTATGATGATATTCTTTGCAGCATTATTCACAATAGCCAAAAGGTGGAAACAAGACAAGTGTTGATCAACAGATGACTGGATAAACAAAATGTGGCACATGCATAGAATGGAATATTATACAGCCAAAAAAAATTAATGAAATGTTGATACATTCTACAACATGGATGAACATTAGAAGCATTATGCTAAATGAAATAAACCAAACATAAAATTACAACATTGTAAGATTTCACTCTGATGAAATATCTAGGTTAGGCAACTTCATTGAGACAGAAAGTTGATTAGAGGTTACCAAGGGGTGGAGAAGGGATGAATGGGGAGTTATCATTTAATGAGTCCTATTTGGGTTGACAAAATTATTTTAGAAATAGTGGTAATGATTGAATTACAATGTGAATGTAATGGATGCCACTGAATTGTACATTTAAAAATGATTCAAATTGCAAATAATATTTTATATATATATATATTTTACCATAATAAATATATTCAAAACTAAATGGGCTACTTTGACATTTAAATTAGAATATTGATTTTTAAAATGTTAATTTTTAAAGAAGGAAACAACACAATAGTGTAGGGACAAAAAATAAGGGTTGATTCTGACTGAGGTTTAATTTCTGTAAAGATGTTAACTCCTTTATATGTGATACTGATTTTCTGTGATATATTTTTACATGTAGCGTTAAAGTTCCTTTGAGCTGTTTAACTGTATTCTACAACTGTATTCTGTTTAGCATAGTCTACACATGAAAATAAAGTGTGTATCTCTAAAGCTGGGCTCATGGGGTTCTTGATCCCTGCCCCTTCCAAATTATTCTGATATATAGAGAAGAAATCACAGTGAGAACTTCTTTAAAAACAAAGATTAAAATATATATGTGGTAACAAACTCCTAGACATACTTTGTGAATACTTGAAAATTAATGAAATATATAAACAGGAGAGAGTTGAAAGAAAAGTTTAGTCTATTCCAAATTATTTGCATAATTGGAGTAGGTAGTAGAATGGTTAATCCTAAACAGATGATAACACAGAAATAAATGATCTTTGATATTAGTTGCGTTTCTGAACTTCCCTTTGAATATGAGGGAATCTGGTGGTGGGAATACCCAAACTTTCAAATAAAATATTGGAGCCAAGTAAAAGTATGGCGTTCAGCTTTCCCATCCCACACCTGTGTGCAGAATCATCTTATGCTTCGCTTTGCAGTGAACAGTACATCGGCTGCCCAAATTTGCAATGATTCTTGCAGTTCACATCGCTGCTTACCTGCAGTATTGCTTTCAAAGTTCTCTTCTTTCCAGTCTTCTCTTCTTGAGAGCTTCTTCTCCACTAAGTACTGAAATCAGGGTATTCTCATGGCCCTAATAAAAAGCGCTCCCTGCGAAGGTCCAGAGATTCTGTTCTCCAGCCTTTTGACTAAAATACTGTTTTGGGCTGGTCTTCCCGCCGCCCACTACCTTACCTTGTTCATGAGTTTTGACTCTCACCGGTCACGTTGGACCATTACTTCAGCTCCACTGATTCTTTTCTTGGCTTTCATTTGCATTCTTACCAGGAGTGATAAGAATAGGCAGTGGTGGTGGGTTAGGGCACACAGGAAACAACCGGACCCTCAGTCTTAAGCTCCTATTTGCCTGAGGTGGTTGAAAATAGCTTTTTAATCAATTCTTTGCTCTCTACACTCAAAGCCACTCTCAATATCGCCCCCACAATATTTTACAAAATGCACACTTGATAATGCCCTCTGTTTAAAAATATTTTTAAAAATCTCTGCAATGGCATATTTTCTTTATGCATTTTATTATAATAGAAAAACAATGGAGAGATAGGAATTACCTATTCAAGATATGTCTACCATTCTAAGCAGAACCACTTTCTTTCCAAAAATCACAATTTCTGGTTCTAAGACATTACACTGAAAAACCAGGTAGACATGCAGGTTACTGTAAATTCACTACTAGTATCAACGATGCTTAATTTCTATCTTATATGAGCTCTGCTTATTAGACAATCAATATAAATAGCGCAGGACAGAAAGAGGAAGTTCTTGAATTTCAGGAGGACATCACATTATAATTCCATACTCTGCACATCAGCCAGGAATTGCAGATTCCAGTTAACTTGCACAACCAGTTAACTTGCACATCCCCCGCATGCCTTCTAGAGGAGGGTCTTTGATAAAGCTACTGAAATGTATCTTAGTCTTCTTGCAGCATGATGATTTCTGAGAAGATCCATTGGTTTTTGATGCTTGCTGTCCTTTATTTTTTTTTCCTTCCAGAGTTTCAGCAGGTCGTTGAATTGTGAGACCTGTCTGGCACTAGGGTTGCCCCCAGTGCACGTTACGGAAAAAGCTAGCCCTTTTTGGTTACAACAGTTTTTCAAAAAACACGTGGCCTAACCTTGCCTAATATTTCAGAACCCCATAATGATATGGCACTGACTGTGTTCTCAGTCCCCCTAGAAGAACTCTGTTGCCTCAGTTTCTATCCTTTTGCATACCACCCTAAGAAGGCGCTGTTGGTCTCTGTTCTCAACAAGTAGTTTAAAGGTTGTGTTTATAAGACTACTCATGACTTACGTAGATGTGGATTGTAGTTTTTGAATTATTTTTTCAAAGTAATCAACTGTGTTTTGGCTTCATTGACTAGAACGTACTGCTAAATAGTGACGGAGTGCTCATTATGATCACCCAGTCCCTGAACAGGTTGCCTTTTACAGGAAACCATGCAACCCACTGAAATGAAGGCTGTAACATATGTCAACCTACTGAAATGAAGGCTGTAACATATGTCGGCACTCTCTCTAAGCACGGAGCCAAGTTGAAAAATCTCTTTTTGCTTCCTGTTTTGTGGAATAAAGGGGGGTAAATCTGTGTGTCTCTAAATGTATTGGGAATAGCAGTAAAATGACCCTAGCAACTGGTAATATGAAATTGTCCTTTAAAGCTGCTGGTGATTTAAACTCCCTGCCGAGCAGCTGGAAATCAGAGAGGAAGAGCCTTTAGTCACTAGGGCTGAAAAATGTTTATGGCTCAGTCATTTTGTGAAGGAAATCTGTACATATTTATAAGAGATGGTTTAGAAATTATAGTAATTTGTTACATTGTTGATTTTTATAAACAATATAAATTAATATACATATCTTGTGCTATCTGTTTGCTTTGCTGAAATGCACTTGTTGAAAATTAAGCACTTAGTCACAGAAACATCTGGGCAAGAGAGTGGATGACTCAGGACAAACTCATCACCATTATTGAAATTTAAAGAGCATGGCTTCCTGACAATGAGTCATAAACATCATATTCTCATACAGGGGTCTCAACCACTTCTCTACCCCCTCACCCACCCTCTGCACCTCAGCTCTCCCCATTTTATTTGAATCGATTTGCAGGCTACACCTGTAGAAAGAAAACATGTCATTTTTATAATGGGGTGTTTTGTGTGTGGGTGTATGTGTTTTTTTTTCTCCTCACATTAATGCTTAATGACTTTATACAGTAGTAACCACAGAAACATAATTTCCTTTTTATAAATGGTACCGATAAAGTCATGAATAATAACATGGGATAGTCATTTTACATTATGGCTCACCCCAGGAATTCAAGAAAAAAAAAAAAAGAGAGAGAGAGAGAAGCAATGAGCCATTTTCATTTAAACCAAGTCCTAATTATTAACCTTGTTAGTCTCAACAAAAATTAATGAAAAACTGTCATTGCCATGTCTGAGCCACAGTCTCCGTGATAAAGGTTAATACCTCAAATAAGATTGCATATGTTCTCTTGGATTAAGTAAGATAGAGGATTGTATAAATATGTCTTTTAGAAACTCTTGCCTTAAATATGTTTTTGATTATGTGGTACTCCTGGGCCTGAGCACTGAGACCACATGTGAAATCAAAGAGTTTCCAGTAAAGGGTTAGTGCACTTATATTCCAAAGAATGCTGGCTTTTCTCTTCATTTTAAAGCTTGTCGCTGTTTGGCACAGACTGAATCTTTGATGTACATATAAGGCTTGGTTTTTACTTTAATGTCTTAGTGTATGATCTATTTTGTAGATTGAGGATGACATTCTGGGGTTGAAAAATGGTCAAGTTCTTTCTAGAAAGAAAAAATATTCTCCAACCTGGAGCAGCCCTTTGAAAATTATTTAATCTCTCCTAGAATAAACTAAAAAAAAAACACATTAGATTATTTTCTAAATGGTATTCCCAGAGGGGAGCAGCCAATTTCACACTTTGAATAACCTCATCTAGTACTGACATTGCTTCATTTTCAGAAACACAAAGTACTACTGAGCCATGACAGCTTCTATTAACCAATGATTCTGGAGAAATTTGGGGAGCTTTCCATGTGTTGCCTGGTGCTGAGAAGGTTGGTTGCTGCATGTCTATAAGATTCAACTGTTTCTAGATTGAAATATGAAACTAATGAAGCGGATTTAACGTTGTCTCTGAATTCTAATAAAACAGTGCATGATTGATTCTTTTTTAATGTAAGAAAAATGGAAATAAAAATGTAAAAATGTTTGACCTTTTGACGTCTGTTATTAAAGTATAAAAAATTAGTTTGTCATAATTTAAAAATATTAATGTATTTAAAAATTAAACATGAAAGAAATTGCAACTGAATTTTGCATATGATCATACTTAGCAAACAAAAATGTTATGCATATTTCGCCCAGCTGGTGTGGCTCAGTGGTTGAGCGTCAACCCCTGCACCAAGAAAGAGGTCACCGGTCGATTCCTGGTCAGAGCACATGCCCAGGTTGTGGGCCCAATCCCCAGTGGGGGGGGGGGCATGCAGGAGGTGGCCATTCTCATGAATGTTTCTATCTCTCCTTCCTTCTATCTCTAAAAATCAATAAAGAAAAAAAATAAATGTTATGCATATCTAAGAAGTATAGTAAATTTCTAACATTTACCGGGGACTTACTATATACTCACTGTCATAGTGCTTTTGCTGGTATAATTTCTTTTCCATTTAGTGTTAGAAAGTAGATCCTGTCAGTGGGTCTGCATATTTGTGTTTTCTGTTCTTCGATTTTTGTTCTTTAGAAGATTTATTCAAGAGCTTCCTGGGTTTAACCTGAGGATGTTCAGGAGTAACATCTCTACGACCCAGGGGCACGTGGATCAAAGACTTAAAACTTGAGATCTTATTTGCATCTTGAGTTTCAGCATCAACTTTTTAAGCTGTTATAGTCTTTGACCAACTGACCAATATATTGATGAACACTGGCAGATTCAATAACAACAATCCAGATTAAGAGAAAAGCTGCTGATGAACTCCAGGATTTTAAATTTAGTAGCTATTATTTTTACAATCATAATACATACATTTCATACTGCATTCATGTGTCGAATATTGACTTACTTTTTACTATGTGTCTAACACTGTGTAAGACAGATGGGATACGAAAAAGAGTATCAACAGACACTGTTTCTGCCATCACAAAGCATAATGTTGAGTGTGGGGAGGATGAAGATTACAAAGAGAGACATAATTTAAATAATTACACAAACTAATATAAAAGTGCACTTCTGATGAATACCAGAAGGCGTTACCCACAGTCTGAGAATTTTAATCATGGGTCGTAAGCTAGTTAGCAGGGTGCTTTAAGGAAATGATGTTTCAGCTGGGATCTGAAGGAAGATTATGCCTTTTTGTTTTTTGTTTTTTACCTGGTGATAGTGCCACATTCCCTTTGGGGAAAATTTCTAAATGCCATTTTCTTTGATGGAGTCCATGTGCGAGTTCTTTACCTGGTATTCTGAGAGCTTCCTCACTGTCTAGTGGCTTCACTGCTCTTGCTGATACCTCTTACGTCCCCCCACACCTTCTTGCTGCTGACTTTTCCTTTCCCAGCAGCCAGTCCTCCTGCAGAAGGTGCTGGCTTGATGATTCACACCCGTCGCTCCCGTGGTGTTTACTGGAGCCATGGGACGCTTACACGGAAACAAATGTGGAAACTCAAACAAGTGCCTGCATCTCTGAATTGACATCTGTTTCCAGTTCTTTTTTCTCTTCACTCAAATAGTCACAAGTCGTTTATAAACAGAGAGAGAGAGAGAGAGAGGGAAAGCCAGAGAGAGAGGGGGGGAGGGAGAGAGAGAGAGAGAGAGAGAGAGAGAGAGAGAGAGAGAGAGAGAGAGAGAGAAGACAGAGAGAAAGGGAAGCCACCCTTCCATCTCTTTACCTGACTACCTGACTCTCTGGGGATAATGATGGTGTTGGCAGGGCGATTGGTGGTTTGCAAAACTACAGAACTCTTCTCTTCTCTAATCGTAGCTTCTACTATTCTCCTTGAATGCTCTTCCTCCTCGTAGGCATTAACTTTTATAAACTGGAGGAAGACAATAGGATCGTGGCTGGAGGCTCCAGCTGGTTTGGATACTTCTTAATAAATCCTGGAGAGGTATCGGGCCCCTGCGTGTTTTCTGGTGTCTTCAGAATATGGGTAATTTTTACTTCATGTTCCTAACTTTAGCTCCTGCTTTTATCTATTGAAATAAGAAACATCTTGTTTGGATTCCTATATGGCCTGGACTATGATCATGTTAAAGGAGATGGAGATGATTCACTAGACCAGAAAAAATACATGACACAATGCACAGGATTTGGTGATAGATTGGATACTGAGAGTGAAGGAAAACCGGTGACTCAGATTTCTGTTTTATCCCGCTCAGTGGATGGTAGCACAAGAGAAGACACTTGAAGAGACTCCCCTTAATTTCACCTTGCCCCATGGGAAAAGGAAGCAAGACAATAAAGTGATATGTGTTCATCTTGAGAAGGTATCAAATAGACAGGGCTAGAGCTCAGAGGAGATGTCTGGGCTAGAGATTTCTACCCGTGAGTCACCTTTCATAGGTGATAATAGGAGCCAGTGGTATGGATGATATTGGTAGAGAAAGAGATAATTTTTGGCGAGAAGAGTACAGTACAGCACCCTTATATACATATACATATATAAAAATATATTCACATAGAGGTGGTATGTGATCATAGACATCTACAAAAATTAGAATGATTTTTAATGAAGTTTGAAATTTCTGTCATAATGTCGTAGTCACCCACACTTTCACTCACTACCTCCACCTCTGTCTCTATATCAAATGTGATATAGTTTGTCTTATAAAGTCAAGTAACCTGGTGATGGGCCTACTTGGTTCCTACAGAACCAAAAGCTGCAAACAACTTCAACTAGATTACTACTTACTTTTGAATACAGTGTTCAGACAGCAGAGAGGAAATGGGGAAGAGAACTAGTCATCTTAGAAAACACGGCTGGCTCTTAAATCTATCACGTCTAGTTTTTCTAAGCTGCATGCATTTAGGGGATGCCCTGGAAGGAGCAGCATTGTGCCTGGCTCAGGATGTGGATGGGAATATTGAGGCCCAATAGTCACTCCAGGAGGGAGAAGTCCCAAGGCCGAGTGGCAGGGGGTGGGGGTAGGGGCAGCAGAAGTATGGCTGCAGCAAGTGAGGTTTTGAACAAGATTGGAGACCCTGATGGTGAACTGGGGGCAGAAGACTCATGGATTTTGATAGAGGTGGTCCAGAATGACAATGTTGTAGCTGAGATTTTTTTTTGCTATTGCTAATACACCTTTTCCTCCTAAAATAATAATTTTTTTTTTATCAGGGTACACTCACTGAAAGCATCTATGAAAGGTGTAAAGGAAAAGTGAAACAATGAATAATAATGACAGCAATGCACACAATTAATATTACGGACTCACATCTCTTAGACTGGTGGTTGAATCTAAGACGGCAGGCGAGACACTCCGCACCTGGGAGCTGTTGGGAGGCCTGGCGCTGCTGTGCTACAATGCAAATCCCAAGTGCCAAGCACAGCCAGGTCATGGGGACTTTATCTTGAAACTTGGGCTGCCGGAGAATGTTTCCTGATGCATTATTATTAATTTTCTCTTACTTTGGGAAACATTTCCCTTTCATCGCTATTGAGCTCGAGTCCCGGGGGGCTCTAACAAAGCGGTGTGTTTTATGAGGAGCACGTTTGCACTTTAATTTCAATGTTTAAGTGATTTTAGGAGTCTTAGGATGACTGACTTCATATTATAGCTCTATTTTCCCTCATCCTTAGTGTTAAAAAGCACTCAAGATTAGAAAATTGTTATTTACTCTAGTGGTTTTCACAGTTGTTGTTGTTTTTTTTCCTTGAAGATAAGTTTCTGAAAGAGATCAAGGAGATATTTTACCCAAATATATCCAAACTGATGACATTTATTTTTTTATGCAACAATTTGATTTTAGCATGCAAAAGTCTCATTAAGAGCAGTTTGTCCTCTTAATTTATGGCTTAATTTTCCTGGCCTCCACTTTATTCAGTCCCAGGGAGGACCCTGCTGTTGTAAAGATCCCTTAAATGGCCAGCAGGGAGACGTGGGCAGGATGGTGCCAGAGTTTCAGTGGTGTTAGGTTCTCAGGTTTTCCAGGTAACTTTGCTTGCCCAGATGACCAAAGAATGGTGTAAATTGTCAAGAATCCTCCTTCTCTGCCCTCGCTGTTCAGTTACAGAACTAGGACAGGAATGGAGTTCTGGCTCTTTGCCTTTGACATTGTTGTTGGGTCACAAAACATTAAAAATTCTTGTGGAGAACACATTTTCCCAACTTATACAAAGTAAACAGGAACAAGTAAGTCACACTGTTTCCAAGTGGTTTAGAATAAGTTCCCAAATAGATATCACTGTGCAGAAATTTTTTCTCATTTACCTCGTACTCCAAAATAATAATAATGGTGATAAAAATGATTGTAATAGCTACCATTTAGTGAGCAGTCAGTATTTAACAGGCTCTGTGCTAGATATTTGGCCTGCATTACTTCTACCCTTTAAAAAACCTTGCAAAGTGGATATTACTATGACTACAATTATTAGTGTTATCAGTATTCCATTTCACCGAAGAGGGATCTGACACTCAAGGGATTGGGTGATTTTTTTTAAATGAAATGTACTAGGGTGACATTGGTTAATAAAATTATATGAGTTTCCAGTGTACAATTCTAAAATACATCATGTGTATATTGCAATGTGTCTTTACCACCCAAAGTCAAATCCCGATTCAGAAACAGTTCCGTGTGACTTGCAAGTCTGTATCCTTTTTCTGGTGCTACACTCTACAGAACCAGTATATTCCATAGAAATCTAGGCAGATGCCCATTGACAGCTGCCAACGATGTGCTCCAATCCATAATATAGAGTCGATTCTAAAATTCTGCTTGCTCAATGTTCATAGAGTCAGCAAATATTTACTGAGCATCTTCTATGGACCAGGTATTACTCCAAGTGTTAGGACACAGCAATAAACAGAACAGACGAAAACATTACCCTTGTGTGACTTATAGTCCATTAGGCATATATGGATAATAAACACATTAATAAATAAGATACATGGTCATTAACATGGTAGTAAGTACTATGGAAAAAATAAGCAAGGAATATTCTTGTGGGATGTAAAATTTTAAATATGATGTTTAAAGAAGGTCTCACTAAGAAGGTGACCTTTGAACAAATATATGAAGCAAGAATGAGCCAGGTAGGTATGGTATATGGGAGAAGAGAATGACAGGAAGAGGGAAGAACAAGGCAAATGCTATGAAGCAGGACTGCCTGGAACATTTAAAGCAACAGTAAATGTTATTTGGAGAGAGAGAGGGGATTATAATTTAAAATGAAGATAGAATCAAAACTGTGGAAGGGAAGATCTTGTAGGTAATTGAAAATACTTCGGCATTTACTTTGAATGAGATGTAGAACCACAGAGAACAGAGATTTTTGAGCAGAAGAGTGCCATAAGGATTCTGGGTCACAGAAGATTGTAGAAAGGTGGGGTGAAAAGAGGGGTACCAGGTAGGGGTGACTGCAGTAGTCTCCGTGAGTATGGTTAGCTTGCAGTAGGGTAGAAGTAGTGGAGATGGTAAGAATTGGTTGGATATTTGTGTATTTCAAAGGTGGACCAGACAGAATTTGCTAACAGACTGGATATAGGGTGTGAAAAGGAGGAATCAAGAATGAATGAAAGGTTTTGGTCATTCAAGGGGTGATATCAAGTAGAAGGTTGGATACACAAATTGAGTTTCCAGGGAGCCAGTGGAAGGTATTGTCATGTTCTGTTGTGCATAGGTTATGGCTACTTTTGGGGAGGAGTTCAACATTACTGAAAGGTTTTTCTACTCTCTAGGCAAAGAGAGTAGTGTCAACACACCCCCTTTTTCTCCATTGGTAATATTAATCAAAATGGTTAATTCTGGGAATACAGGGTGACAAAAATAGAAAATGAAATTAACAATGAACCATTTAGGAAGGAAGAAAATACGTGAACCTTTGGTGCTGAATACTAAGCTTGGTGCTGGGGGTACAGGTGACCATGCTTACCAAATAAACCATTATGCTGCAGAATGAATAGCACCATGACAGGAAGTGACAAAGGGATGTGACAAGGAAGAGTACCTATGGCATCCTATGGAGTCAGAGCAGTGACTTCTTGGTAAGAGTTGATAGCTAACTGCCGAGGTCCAGCCTCAGCAGTCCAGGGTTTCCCAAAGGTGTGGACGGAGTCGGCGAGAGAGGCACGTGAGTCAGAAGTCTTAACCACCTCTGCTGCTCAAGGCTAGCAGAATCTTTATTTTTATATCTGCACCTTACATAGCAATTTCCTTCTTATTGTTTCCCCTAAACCTTTTAGGCAAATAAGTACAGACATTCTTTTGTCGTGTACCCAACTCTTAGGTATATTACATGTTAGTTACCAACTATTTTTATCCTCTATTTCAGTCTCTGTCAATTCCTCTCAGACTTCTGACCTTTCCTCTTATCTAAGATCCTTCCAATCCTAAATCTTTATTACTTTCTTGCTTTTCTTCCTGCAATCTTTCTACCATCTACATCATTAATCATCTACATGTTACTTCTATAATGATTCCTCACAGACAGCTAACAGATAGACAGAGAAAGCAAAGATTAGTCTTCTTCATTTGCCATCCTGCATTTTTATTTTCCCATTACTTTATATCTTCAGTCACTGTTCTTTGTGATTCCTGCCACGCAGTGAATTCACTTCTCCAGGGACTAGGTCAAACCATGGAGGCTTCATAACTCCAGGGACTATGTCAACCCGTGGAGCTCACCCATGACTATGTCAAACCGTGGTGGTAGCTGTTCCAGTGACACCACTCCCAACAGCTAACGAGGTAAAGCATTGGAAAACAAGAGGGAAGGACATTTGAGGTTGCGCGAATACCATATGCAAAGTCCAGACGTGAAAATATGGCACATTTGGGGAAGTAGAGATAGGTATTTTATGAGTGGGGTGTAGCATTAAGGAGAAGAAGAGAGAAGACTATTCTGTGTAAATCGGCACTTCCCACACTGCATTCTGTGAAATACCGTGAGGACCACATGTGTGAAGATGTTTCACAAGAGGCAGAGGTGGATGCTCGACAAGAGAGCAACACCCCAAGGCATCACAGTAACTAAATGGTTCTTCTTTAACTTCTGTGTTAATAGGTTTGTCCTATTACATAACATAATTTACAAATACTACTTGCAAAAACTTGAAGGTCTCTGCAAATGAGATAAGGAGATTTGAGTCTGGTTAGTAATCTTTTGGTAATTTTTTTAAAACAGAAAACAGAATGTTTTATTAAAATATTCTCAAGTATTAATTATCAGTTAATTATCAATTTTCAATATCTGAAAAGATTCTCTATGACAGACGGGGCACTGTTCGTTCCTCATACTGATGCTTTGTGAATGGATTGCAGGTACCCGTGTCTTCTGCTCTCATGAGAGGCCAGGTGGGATGTGGGGCAGCTTCACCTGCCAACCTTCTGGTCTGTTTCACTGTTGTATGTGCAAATACTATCATTTTCTCTGAATGTTATGATATGAAATAGATGGGCAGCACTATGCTAAGGTGCTATTCTTGGATTCATTGTCAACATGTTTCCCCATTGTCTGCATTTTGGATATTCAGACACTAATGTTTCTTCTACCAGAGAGAGACTGTACCCACTCAATATAGGAAGCCAGCCTGTACTTCTAAAGCATAAATACTTTAGCAAACAACTATAAAATATGTCATTAGTAGTGATCCCTGTTTCATGAAGATTTGAGGGAAATTATCACATAAAATTACATAATTATCACACAATTACTGAGCACTCAGCACCCTGATAATCTGTGAGGTTGACATATTAATCACTACAGAGGACACACAAATTAGTGTAAAGAACAGGTTTGAATTCTGGCATTACTACTCGCCAACTGTGTGGCCTTTGAGAAGTTACTTATCATCTCTGTGCCTGAGTTTCCTAATTTGTGAAATGAGCAATAATCTTCACATGTATCTCATTAATTAGTTGATTTAAAAACCCATGTGGTTATTGTTAGTATATATATATGGTTCAGAATAGTACCAGCCTTGAAGTAAGTGTTATAAAATATTAACTATTATTTTTATTTTCAGGGAATCCAAGGTAGGTGGGAGCAGGGCCAATCAGATACTTTTGCCTGGATAAGGATTCACAGATGCAAGGGGTTTGTCTAAAATAGTTTCCTGAATCTGAGATGTCTGTAGTGTAGATCTCAGTAATGTCTCACCTCCCTAAATTGTTTATCATTTTATGAGTCTATACCGGAATATTCCTCAGGTTTTGAGCAATCCAATACCCTTTGAATACACTCCTTTTCTGTTTAAATTAGTCTGAGTTGGTCTCTGTTGTTTGTAAACAAAAACCCTGACTAGTCAGTCCATCTGCATTTGGTTGTTTAGGGAAAAGGTTCAGAAGGATTATGAATCTTGCTCAAGTTTTCTAAGCTAGTGACTAGTAGAAAAGGGATTCAACATATATTATCCTCACTCTAAGACTTAAGTGTTCTATTAAATGATCAACAAATTTATTTACTAGATGGTTACATGGTTGTTTTTGGTATTCAAAAGGAAGGTTTTTTAATGTTCGAACACTATGAGGCATTTCCTGGGTGAATGCTAAGATATTTAATGACCCTTTAATTGTTGGCACTCTTCATTGGTAAATGCTCTGCCCAATGTTAGCAGGATCTTGATGTCTATCTTCACTCATCTGGAGTACCTGCAGAGTGTAAAACAAATACATTTCAAACTACATTGTAAAGTGTGCAATTAAGAATAAGTGGTGAAGTGTGCATTAGAGTACCTTATAATATTGATTTAGTTCACTGATAAAAATGAACTATGATTTAAATATTTCACAGTAGGTCCTAGAGAAAAGTATTTGTACAATGTAGTATGCACAGAGGCAAACTTTTGAAACACCCTCCAGGGTGTGATGAATGCTGTAAATTTGATTGCCCAGGTTCCTGGCTATGCATTATTTCCCTAATCCAAATTACCCAAATTATTGTGTCAATACAGGGACCTCAGGGAGTGTCATTATAACTTCTTCAGAATTGTGTGGTATCTTGTAGAAATGATTTGATCTAGGCCAGTTTAATGCTGTGGTGTATAGGCTTTGACGATGATGATGATGGGGCCAGCAAAGCAGTTAGAGACCAAAAATGCCAAATTAAACCATAAATCCAGGGAATAAGTAAGAATCAGAATTAAGCTATGAAGTCAGAAATGGATCTAGAGACGAGTCATGGTTGAACATGAAGTAGGAATAAAGGAGGTGCAGTCTTATGTCGAGAGAGAGACGTGGAAGATAAAAAAGAGGAGGATTTGGGGGAGAAAGAGCAGGGGACAGAGCCAACAGTAGTGAGGTGTGTATCGGCTTTCTCAATGCCTGCATGCTCAGGATGGTGATTCTCCACCTGGGTCACCTAGTCACTACTCTGTGACAATACCTGTGGGATTTTGACAAGGAGACTTAAGCAGATGGATCTGACCTTTTCATGTGCTCAAGGACCACTTAGTCAATCCAATGACACCTGCACTAATTGAGAAATTAAGTCAGTAAGTTATGACACATGACATCTAAACAACAGACATGTAACCATAAATCAGAGAAAATAATTCTCTTTTGCATGAATGTCCAGCTTTCATTTTTTATTTGTTTGTTTGTTTGTGTTAATCCTCACACAAGGATATTTTTTTCCATTGATTTTTTTTTTCTTTATTGATTTTAGAGAGAGAGGAAGGGAGAGAGAGAAACATCGATGAGAAAGAACATGGATTGGCTGCCTCCTGCATGCCCCCCCACTGGGGATTTGGCCCACAACCTGGGCATGTGCCCTGACTGGGAATCAAACTGGCGACCTCTTGGTGCATGGGTCAACACTCAACCTCTGTGCCACACCGGCTGGGCTTTCCATTGAATTTTAGAAAGAGTGCAAGGGAGGGAAGGGGAGAGACAGAGAGACAGAGAAAAACATCAATATGAGAGAGATACATCAATTGGTTGCCTCCCACATGTACCCCAATTGGGGCTGGGAATTGAACCTGCAACCCAGGTATGTGCCCCTGACTGGAAATCAAACGTGTGACCCTTAGGTGCACGGGCTGATGCTCTATCCACTGAGCCTCACTGACCAGGGACAGCTTTAATTTTTAAAAATTAAAGTAATTTATGTACAAGATAAGAAATGAAACAGAACAGAAAGACTTATAATGAAAACCAACAGTCCCCTGTACACACTCAACATCCTCAGTTTCATTTTCCAGAGAAAAGAAATATTACTAGTTTTGATATTTGCTTGTTCTGGTGATCACCCTTATATCACTTGATTTATTGATACATCTACTTACTTATACATTCAAAAGAATAGAATTTAGTTGACACTGCACTCTCTTTTCCCATCATCTTATCATATTTTTTGATATTGTTCTTTTATTAGCTACATTCATGCCTTGAAGTAATGTATTCTTCCGTATTCCATCAAATTGAAGCAGTATCTCTTGACAACCTCTGTCACCTTGAAAGATGCTGCTGCTGAAGCGTCTGCTTTGTCTTTGCCTCTACTTGTCCCTCCCCTCCCACCTCGGGTCTGCTCCACTTTTACTTCTACACTCTCAAGGTTGTCACATCTACAGTATATTCTATTCTGCAACCACAGAAAGAGTCTATATGTGTCTGCAGATTGTAATCACAAAGTTAAACATGTGCTAGTGAGTCGGTCCTGTTTGCTCCTTTGAGTGTTTTACTTTAACGCTGTTGTTTTCCTTCAGATGGCGATCAGTAGTTGTTTATTCATGTTTCAGGTCTGAATACTTGGTTGAATTTGAAGGAAACTAGTCTTCTGTTGTGTGTGTGTGTGTTTTCCCTGCTAGGCCTTTTCAATGAATAGGAAACACTACTCTGAGCTCTCTGCATGGAAAAAGGGGTATCAACTATCCTTACCAACATGCAGATGAGAAGGACAGAAGCTAGTTTTCAGGGGAAGGTGCCCAACATTCCACAGCGGAAGGGATTTCCCATCAGCCCTACATTTCCATGGTAGTGTGGTAAATTTATCTGGAGTTCTTAGGTGTTTGCCAGTGTAAAACTTGGGCCGCCTTGCGAGTGGAGAGTGAAGGACATTTCATGCTTAAGACAGTAGGTCTTCATAGACACAGAGTAGAAAAGTGGTCACCAGGAGAAGGATGGCAAGAGAAATAAGGAGTGGTTGGTCAGAGGGTAGAAACATTTAGTTATAGGCTGAATAAGTTCTGAAGACTGAATGTACAACGTGGTGACTATAGTTGATAACACTGTATGGTATAATTAAAATTTGCTAACAGAGTAGAACTTAAATATTCTCACCAAAAAATGGAAAGGTAAGTATGTGAGGTGGTAAACATACCCATTGACTGGATGGGGGGAATCCTTTCACAATGTATACGTATATGAAATCATCATGCTGTAACTTTAAACGTCTTACAGTTTCATTTGTCTATTATACCTCAAGAAAACGTGAAAATTACACGTGTTCTGAAGGTATTTCCAAATCATACTCCTTTCTTCTCTTGTCCTCACCAACCCGAGTCTGGAAGCTCTGCAGAGTCGGCCTCTCCTTAGCTGTTGCCATCCTCCGCATATTTCACACTCCTGTTTTTAATCTGTCAACAGGCTTCCACTCTGTTTTTGTCTTTCAGACATTTGTTAAAAATCTCTTATCTTTGTATGGACCATTTTCTCTGATGTAATGCATTTATTTATGTAATATCATTTCACTGGGGATGTTGGAAGGGGCGGAGGTAAACACTGGCTCTAAGTCTGCGTTCTTGAATCAGAGAAGCAGCAATAACTTTTTGTCACCTCTTTGGAAAGATCTCACGAACTCCTCTCAAATTAAAAAGAAGAAGAAGAAGAAGAAATTAAGTTACTATCTTTATAATGCTTTGAAATATGCATAAAGCTACTTACATTTTTAATATTATTCATCAGGGCATAGAGCAAGATAATAATCTGATGTAATTGAAGCATCAGTTTTCTCTGTCAAGTAAATCCCCGAATGTTTCCTGGAAGATCAGAGTGAGAGTCATCTAGGTCCTACAGGATATTCTGATATTTCCCATGGGGCAAATTGGAGGTTGTTTTTGTTAGTTTGATAGTGTTTTTTTTTTTTATGGGGAGGAAGGAATAATTGAGTAAACCTCAAAGAAAAATTTCAAAATTTCAAAGAAAATATTTCACTGGAAATCATGAAGACTCAGCTTCTTCTGATTCCCTGCTGGCTGCTTTTGAGATGTCAACATGCCTCAGAGAGGAGTCATGTGACCATGAACTAGAATAGAGCCAAGGCTATCATTTCAGTTTACATGGTGAGCAGAAGGGAGCTAGGGAGCCGGGCTTCAGCAGCAACAGGTTTAAAATAAACATGAGATCACAATTTCTGAGAAATGGAAATTAAGGAAGGACTCTTAGGTGCAACAAACATGGAGGGCTAGGTATATAGGCATGATTGAATAAGCTCTCTGCAGATGTTATGTGTCCAGTGATGTGGAAGTCTGCATCTAAAAGGGAAAGTTATTCCTTGAGAGTTGACTTGTTAATTCACTTAATCATTCATTTTTGCACTCCACAAATATTTATTGAGCAAGCATGAGGCTGCTTACTATGAGAATTCAAGGGATTCTGTGGGGGAAAATTTAGACTTTGTTTCTACTCATAGAGAGTTTAAGATCTTATGTGGATCCCAACAACTAAAAAGGCAATAGTCTTTCCCAAGATCTAGCTAGAGCCAAAGCACATCAAGGTAATTCAACAGATTTTGCCATCACTAATGTGTCCTTCCATGTCAATTAAAGTTCAGTAATTTATGAAGTTTTTAAAATATATATATTGGCATTAATAAAGACATTTATGTGAGCATGGGCAGACTTAACCATTAGTTGAAAATTACCTCTGTAGCATACTATTCTTAGCAATATTCAGGTATAAATGATGTGCATTTTTCAAGTTTTGCAAAGGGAAGTTACACTTAATTTTCTGAAACCTTAATGGTACCAAGGAGTTTTGATGGGTCACATCAACTTCATTTCACTTCCAGCTGAGAAAATAGACACATGGCAAGTGGTTCACTCAGGTCGGACTCCAGAATCAATGTGTTGGATTTTGATCAACATTTGCAGTCCCCTTCTCCCTCCTGATCATTATCTGAAAGTCTGCTTGGAGACATGGGATTTGATAAGGTAAGTGGAAGAGTTGGTGTGGTCATACTGTCTGCCTTTAGAAATCAACTTGAGAAAAAGTTTGATGGAAAGGAATGAACTGAGCATGCATTTAACAAGCTAAAACTACATCAAAGGGACAGAAAGAAACCACTTGATAATAAAAAATGTTTTGATTGAAACTGGGCAAAAAGCCAAAGGTACTGGAAGGAGACTCTTAAACATACTGAAGTGTTTCTGGATCAAACACTCCATAAATCTAGGGTAAAATGTGAAATTTTTGTAGTAAATTGTGAGGGTGCATCAAAATGGGTCTCTTGCTGAACTCCAGAGTTGAGCCATTGTTCATGAAATGTCTTTCTTACTAATGAAAGAATAGCTATAGATGCATGTTTTCACGTAAAATGGATTTATCAAATGTCTGCCATGTGTAAGAACTTCTCATCAGGAATTCTGAAGAAAAGTTACAGGCTTGTGTTCACAGAAATTTCTTTTGATTATGAAGAAGTCATTTAACAGGTTTCACAGAACTGCTTTTTAAAAACAACTAAGTATTCTCAGTGTATAACAATACCTACACATGGTAGAACAACTTTATTTTGACACAATAAAACCAATAACATACTGTGTGATATCTCAGGCTATTGCATTCATTGCATTGTCAATGTTGGGGATTGATCGTTTCCACCATTATATTGTAAAAAGTTAAGGCAGGAACCATGATTGTTTTGTTCAGGACTGGCACATAATAGGGGGCCAGTAAAATTTTGTTGAATAAAGCTGTCAAACATTGGGATATATTAAGAAAACTAGTTTGTATAACTTGATATTATTTTTATATGTGTTCATGATTTCTGTCTAAGTGGGAGAGAATTTGTATGATTCAGCAGAACTTTGTATGACTCTATCTACAAGCTTACAAGCAGAAATAGCAGAAATAAAATGATGAAGATTCAGTAAATCAGAGTTGAGCACAGATTCAGATAGATTGTTTGTGTCCTAGAGATATGACAGCCCATAGGAAAGGAAAGCTCTGTCCTGGGGAGGATGAAATCCAGGTGGCCAGACACTTCATCACTGGAGAACAATGGTAACCCTGAATCCATGGCCACACAGCATATTAGGAGCCCCAAAGAACAAGGAGCAAGGAGGCTCAGTGGAGGAAAGTGATAGATAACAATTAGTGTTATCTACAAATATGCCTGCTTTCTGCAGCCCAAGTGATGATATCCAGGGAAATAGAGAAAATAAAATTCTACTGTGGCTGGTGTCAATTTAAAGGGAACAGAGTAAAACAAATTGCTTCTACAAGGGTTTCTAGAAAAATATCATCCTTGGTTTCAAATGGATGCCAGGACCAGTTAACAACAACAATAACAATTGGTGACATTTTTTGAGTGCTTACTATTTGAAAATACGCTAATAAATAGTTTGCATGCATTAGCTATTTCAATACTCACAAATTCTTTAAAATATGCAGTCATTTGATGCATTTTACAGGAAAGCTTCAGGTAAGACAAGTCAGATGCACCAGGAAGCAACAGAGTGAGGATTCACAACTTACGCTACTTGGCCCGAAGTCTCATGCATGCTCTGTTTTCTCTGCAACAGTGCCTCCTATCTGAGATATCTGAGCAGTTACAAAGGAGATAGAACAGAGTAACACTCTGGGGTATTTGGCTGGCAGAAACTGTAAAATGGGAGCCAGGGTGGGAAGCTTTGTGGGAAAAGCCAATAAACCAATAAAGAAGGTTCATTAAGAATAGAAAAACATTGAATGTCAACTCTAATTGAAAATTTTAAATAAATAAATAAGACTACCTTAGATAATGTGAATAGAAAATTATAGGGAGACATCAGCGTGATGCTCTTGTGGATACCTAGTCGTCTATTCTCTCCTAGGCATAAGGTAGCAGACAAAGGCTCCTCTGACAGGTAAGAAAGGTAATGCCATTATAAATACCAGATCCATGATTCATTTTCCTAGAACATGGATAATTAATTGGTGTGCACAGAACACTGGTATACATGTGACTCTTCAGTACATGGCATATGCCACCAAATTAAATCTTGTATTATTTTTTTCAATTTTATAAGTAGTTCACAAACAACACAGGGGTTTGAGTTGAGGATAGAAGGAATTTTTTGAAGATATTCAACTTCATCATGGATTTAATAAATTTATTCAGCACCTGCCTAGCTGGTGTGGCTCAGTGGTTGAGCATCAACTCATGCACCAAGAGGTCGCCAGTTCGATTCCCAGTCAGGGCACATGCCCAGGATGTGGACTAAATCCCCAGTGGGGGGTATGCAGGAATGGCCAATTGATGTTCTCTCTCATTGATGTTTCTATCTCTCTCTCCCTCTCCCTTCTTCTCTCTCTAAAAATCAGTAAAGAAAAAAACATTTAAAAAAATTTATTTAGCACCTATTTTGTCCAGACACTGATCTAGTTACTTGAGATAGATCAGGAACAAACAGACATATATTCCTACATGGAGCTTGTCCCCTGATAGAAACAGACAATATATAACAAATATAATAAATAAATTATGTAGAATATTCAAAGTTGCTGTGAAGAGAGTTAATCAAGGGTAAGGTTAAATGTAGGGTTGGAGAGTGCATTGTAATTTTAAGTAGCTTGGTTAATCTAGAACTCATAGAAAAGGTGTTTTTTGAGCAATGATTTAAAAGGGGGGAGTCAGTCAGTCATGCAGGGGTCTCTGGGAAGAGTACTTCAGCAGTGGGAACAGCCAATGCAAAGTTCTCAGATGTTCTATATGTGTTTCATATATGTGCCATATATGGAAGTGGTAGTGAGTGTCTGTGAATGTTCTTTTCTGATTGCTTATATTTGCTCAGTGATATAAGAAACAGGGTCCTCCGCTGAGAGTGAGAATATGGGAGAGGAGGAGCAGGCTTGGAGGATAAGGAGAATGAGTGAAATTGTCATCTATCAGTGTGGAAGAGTAAAAGGATGTGTTAGTTTGCTAGGGCTTCCATAACAAAGTACCATGGTCTGGGAGGCTTAAACAACAGAGATGGACATCTCACAGTGTTCAAGATCAAGGAGTTGACCAGGTTGGTTTCTTCTGAAGCCTCTCTTCTTGGCTTGTATATCCTTGTCTTCTCCCAGTCTCCTTGCTTATTCTTCCCTCTGTGACCTCATTTTAACATAATTACCTCTTTAAAGACCCTGTCTCCAAATACAGTCACATTATGTATACTTGGGGGTTAGAACTTCAACATATACATTTTGGGGACACAAAATTCAGCCCATAACAATGGACTAGAGAAATATAATATGATATGCTCCTAGAAGATGAGTTAGGTATTAATGGGGAAGAAACTCATTAGGGGTAAAAGTTTGGGGTTTATAGTTAAGCATAAATGACCTATAACCTAATCAGCAGCTCTAAATTTAGCATCTTCCAATTTCTTTCCAGTATCTGAGAAGACACAGATAAATGTGAAAGCTACATAAAAGAAGTAACTGGAAAATAAGACAAGGAGAACAATATACATAAAAGGAAAAACCCTGGCAACCATGGATTCTGGGTGTGGAATTTTCAATTCAGAGAAACTAGACAATGAGTAGAAGAAATTAATCAATCCAGTTAAGCAACATTGCACCAGATAAATTTTCACTGGAAATTAGATATTGGCCTTGGGATCCTGCATAGTAATCTACTCTCTGGGTATAAACTCAAGAAAATAATTGAACTATTATTCACATAAGACTAACAGCATCAAGGACATACCACACAAAGGATCTTTTGGAGAACACCCTATATATTCTGTCTCATTCAAGGATGAAGAGACAAATAAAATCATGTGGAAATACAATGCAGGACAAGGGGAAGGAACATCATCATGAAAACATAGAAGGAGAAGATAAATTTGAAATTTATCACTGAATCATTAAAAAGAAAATCTCATGGAGATTTAAAAAAATCTTATTAGAATGCAAGAAGACATCATTCCAACCAAATCGGTTGGAAAGGTCATAAAGAAAGTCTAGGCAGACATGAAGATGAAAAAAGATATTTGGGACAAGGAGGGATGGCCAAGTGACTCCAAGTAAAATAGCTGAATAATAATTAATGCTGGATTGAGTAAAGGTCAGGACTAAAATAGTGGGGCACAGGGTTAGTGATCTGGAAGATAAAATGCAGAAGTTCTTTGAAAATGCAGAAATAAATGAGAGAAAGATAGAAATGAAAGAACTGATTTCATTGGTGAATAAATAATAATAACAATACGAGAGGACCAATAATCAAAGTCCTACCAGATTACATTTTGCATGCACAGATTAAAAGCAATGAGAACATGTTTATACTGCCAAGTACCATTTATAAACATCCATTCACTAAAAAAAAGATCACCTGCTAAAATGTTTGATGCAACTGTGTCAAAGACATAAAGCATATTTTGCAAAGTTTTAATTTGATTTAATAATTGTATAATCAGCCAATTTGTTTTTTGTTTGGGAAGGGAAATAACAACATATCCAAATATAGAAATGATTTATAAAAATGCCAGCTATATGGTATTATTTTTTAATTAATTTTTTAAAAACTCATCTTTATTGTTGAATGTATTACAGATGTTTCTCCCTTTTTTCCCCATTGACCCCCTCCTCCCCATTCCTGCCCCGCTCCTGCCTTCCCCACACTATTGTCGGAGTCCATTGGTTATGCATATATGCATAGAAGTTCTTTGGTTTATCTCATCCCACCCTCCCTCCCCCCTTCCCTTTGAAGTTCATCAATCTAACAACCAATTTGTACTTCTTAATTCCTTCATCTTTTTCACCCATACCCTCAGCCCCCACATATTCTTTTTTAAAAAGTCACCCAATACACCCCAGTTGACAAAGGTAAATAGAGTCAGAAGCTGCAGATGAAAAAGAATAAAAATAAATAAATTTTAATATTAAGTGAAACGATGAGGAATATGACAACGGCATAAAGTAAAAATATTTTCTATACAAAATGAAACCAAAGGCATTTAAAATATTAAGTTATTTTGTAATATCTATGTAATATTAGAAGTCACATAATGGCAATTGCTATATAGTTCCTCAGATTATATTTATAAGGACCACTATGTGCACGAGAAAAACTTGAAAAATTTAAAGTTTAACCCTGATAGAATGGAGTGTATTTCTTCTAAAACACTGCAGATTACATCAGTAAAATAAAACTTTTTAGAAAGTCCACAAAGTAAAAACAACAACAACAACAAAAACCCCACAAAGGAAGCAGCAAGAACATAAAACGAGATAACAGGAGCCAGACCAAACAGAGGAGTTATAATTGAGCTGCGAATAAAGATTTGTGTGCTGTTTGAGGGAAACCAGCCATTGTAAGCAACATCATTAAATGACACCCACTGTAGATATTTGGTGGCAATTTTTGAAGTCACAAGGGTGAAGGAAAAAATCTGAAAGCATGTAAAAGCAATTCAAAAGGGCTCTTGAGTGAGGTAAAGCAAAAATCAAATTTATTAGAAGTGTCATATAAAGAAGTGCGAAAGTGTTGCATATAGAAGATCAGACAGTTTTATTAGGCCAATGAAAGCTTTATAATGGGAATCAGATACGTAGAATTCCAGGTGAAAAGCATGAAGTGGGGCAAAGAAAATTAAGTACTTTAATGTGAAAATAAAAGTGTAAAGGACCAACAGATTTTAGTCAGTTCTGATGTAATCCTGAGGGGTGGGCAGAGCCTCTCCAAGCTTGTCACAAAGCCAAAAACATTAAAGGGAAAACAGATCGATCTTTCAGTGTCTATAAACATAAACAAATCAACAGTACAATGAAAAGGCAATAACAAATCTGGGAAAATATTTTCAATATTTATGTCAAACTATTCAAGTTTTTAATGTAAAAAAAAAACCTCTTAAATACTAAAAAGAATTGTACAACTCAATAGAACAATGAGTACATCACAAAACGAGGCAAAAAATAAAAGAAGCGGGAGCAACAAATACACATGAAAAAGGTTAACCCAACTAGAGATCAAAGAAATGCAAAATAAAATGACAAGGGATTTCAGTGTTCCCCTGCTAAATTGATGAGTGGTTTTTTCCTGTCATTTTGTTTAAAAAATAATAATGACATCTCTGACTTGGCAGGTAATTGAAAATGCTCATACATTGTTGACAAGCATATACATTAGCAATTTTTCTTAAAGGCATTTGGGTAACTTGTATCAAAAGCCTTAAAATATTCATTTTCTTTGACTCAGTAAATTAACTTGTAAGAATGTATTCTAGAGGGAAAAAGCATTTATTCACACAACAATGTGTTCATAAAAGAGTTCAGCACAGATATATTTATGCCAGAAAAAGATTTCCCTTTCTGTTGCACTTTACTAAAGACAAATCTTAAAGTAGAATATTTAGCCATCATTAAAATGTATGTGTCTGAAGTAAATGTAATGACAGATAATTCCATGCTATAATATTAAGTGAAAAGAGTAGGTCAATGATTTTTTATTATTCAAATTATATTTTTAAAGTATAGTTATGAAAAGAAAAATGAATAAAAAAGAAATATAAAAATGATCTTTGGGGATGATAAATTTATGAGTGATTTTTATTTTATTGTTTTATATATTTTAAAAATTAACTGTAATCATAAGTCAATTTTATAATAAAGTGTGATTTAAAAATACCAAATGCTGAAAGAAATATAATTTGGGATTTTTTCCCTTAGCTTGAATGATTTCAATAATTTTCTAATTCAAAGTTATTTCTGATTCCCAGGTAGAATTGTCTTTCTTTTATGTCACCAACAAATGAAATGTTTTCAAAAAATGTGTTTGTCCATGGATACAGACAGTAGTGTGGTAAAGACCTGGGGTGGGACAGGGGCTGAGAGGAGGGGAGCAAAATGGGGGGGGGATTGGGGGACATCGGTAATACTGTGAACAATTATATAGATATATATAGTATTTGAATACTGTGAACAATTATATAGATATATAGTATTTGTTGAAACATTTGTCTCTATATCTTAGACTATTTTAGTCCCTCAATTGGAGGTATGCAATTTTATTTATATTATTAACACAAAATGACTCAAGAATAAGGTACTTTTCACATATTGATAATGCGTATTAAATATTAATATTTGTTGAGTTGAATAAATTTATTCTGATTTTATTAAAGAGATGGAATTTATAGAAAGAGTAAGTGGTTTATAAAATTATCTAATAATAAAAAAATGCTTTGAATGTAGGCATTTTAATTTTGTATATTTTTAACTTGACAACTTAAATATTCACGTGTTCAAGAAATTTGGTCTGATCTTATTTTCTTTATGTTTCTTAGCCATTGATATATTTCTAAAAAACCTGTAGAAAACCTTCTTATAATACACACATTTGTAGTAAATAGAGAACTTGGAGTAAATTTATAACATGTTAAAAATACTATTGTTACTTATTTAAAAGTTCACCTCGCTTAAATTGAGTGAGGACTGTTCTGATAGAAACTGTGATGAATTTTCACAATATAAAATGTCTCAACTCAGTTCATTTTACTAATTTTCATATATATTGCATTTCTCCTTTATGTAGAGAAATTATAATAATTTTTTTCTCCTTTCGGAATTCTAAAAGCAGGAAAAGAATAACATAAACCAGCTGAATAAGATTATGATAACCTTGAGATACAGGCAGCACCTGTAACAGGTATGCCTAGGGCAAAGCGTTAAATATAAACTGGATTAAAATTACCTGAACTGACTTAACAGCTATAATTAGTGAAAGTCTATAGAGGAATCTTATTTTTAATGGTTTTACTACAGTCAATCGAGTGATATTTTTAAGGTCTCTTTGGTACTGTGTTGCTACCTGAAGGTTTAAAATCCAACTGAGCAGAGTAAACAAACAAGAAAATTTTGATTAAAAATAACTGAATGTGTGATGATCATAGGTTTATGCCTATTTTTCAGGAGTAATTATTAGCAGTATTTCTTTCCATTCTCCTACTGTTGAAGACAGTTTTTATCATCACCCTAACTATAAGGTATATTAAAAATATCAAATGACTAGTAGAAGGACATAAGACCCGAGAATTTTCCACTGTGGTCTTCAGATGATCTTGTGCCTGGCAGCTGGTCCACCCACTCTTGTACATGACAGAGTCCCCAACTATTCCTCTTCATCCTTTAGATAAAATACAGGCTGCCCAAACAATGACTGCTAATCCACATGAAAAATCTCTCTCTTCCCATTTCCGGAACTAGATGAACTTGGACCCACCTCCTTCGTCCTGCTAAAGCCACATAAAACATTTCACCCCCTTCCCCAATTTGGAATGCTCCTTCACTCCTTCAAAGCCTTCTCATGCTGGGCATTTTTTGAATAAAGTCTTAGCCTAATGGTGCTCTGGTTGATTTTCTTCTCCAAGTAGAAAATACTCTGGGAATTCAGAAATGAGGTCAATGGAGATTAGTGGAGTGGGGAAATATTAGAAATGAGCTTAAACAGGTGAATTGTGTGCAGATTAAAGAATAACTTTTATATAGTATTTATAATTTATAATCTGATATCAGTGTCTCCCAGGTATTCCTATACATTACAAGGCTAAAATTACTGTAAGACAAAATTGAAAGCTGGAGAACTTGTGAAGGTAAATAATAAACGTGCCATGAAAGAGTAAAAGAATTCCGCACATACAGAAAGGCTCATTCTAGAGGAGACTTCAGTTTGCTCCAAAGCTTTTTCAGTATGAAAATAGATCCCTAAAACCCACACACTTTCTAATCCATGTATTCACAAAAATCTCACTGTTTTCTTTGTAGCAAGAACCAAATATTTCAGAGAAATATTTCAAGAACTCTTTGACTTATTATAATGTGACAAGGACAGCATCACAAATAACACATAATTTTCTCATTAAGGTGAAAATGCAGAAATCATATAATCATCAAAGTATTTATGTTGAGTTCTAAGCTGCTCTTAGCAATCAGGTTGAACACATGTTCATTGCCACAAATTTCATTTGACTCCTAAATGTATCCTTTTTCTCTCTTCAGAGTCAATGTGTGTTTTTGTGCTAAGAATACAGTTCTTTTCAGTTATGGAAGAAATAAAGTGCAATCTATTTTTCTCTCCTTCACGTCTGGGATTTAAGTGGAATTACAGAGCATTGAATCTACCTGGTCTACACTTTGGGTGATATCTTAGATAAAGGGTCAAAAATCTCACTAAGGACTAGTGTGGTGTGCTGGTGTTTAACAAGTCTCTTTGGAAAAATAAGGGAGAAACTGGTTTGTAGCGTTGCCAATTTCCATGTTATAAATACTATCACCGTGGCCATTTCAAGTGACCAATATAATGTTACTGAATGCAGAGTTGAAAATGGATGGTCAGCAGGACACCATTATACAGTGTTTCCATCATACAGGCATAATAGTTGTTAATAAGCTCAAGAGTGTGCATAAAAATAAAAGGTAGGAAACTAAGAAATGAAGAATTTTAGGTATGCATTGTCTATGTTTTAATATAATTTATTGAATTGAAAGTTTACATATTTAAACTATTAGTAATGGCTATGTTAAAAATTGGCTTGCAAAATTACTAACAATGTAACTGCAGGCTCCCAGGAGCTGGTCAAAGCAGGATCAAGAATAAAAGCAACGTTTTGTGTATTTTCTCCTTTGTTTTCAAAATATAGTCCCACAGATTGGCACTCCATCAACGCCACCTTGGAATTTGTTAGAAATGCAGTTTCAAGTCCCACCCCAGATTTATCAAGTCAGATTCTTCATTTTAACAAGCTCTTTGGGTAATTTCTACACAAATTAAAGTTTAAGAATTGCTAGAAATTTTACTCTTACTTCCCAGCCTCAAGGTTGGGAAGGTTCTTGATTAACAGGGTATATTGCTGACAGTTTAAAGTTTGAGGGAATATCTTTTTAAAACCTGTTACTGGAAAACTCAGTTGTGTTAGAAACCTTGAAAGAGGAAGAAAGTGGAATTGGAATAAAGGTGAAAATAGTGGGGTACATTTATAATCCACATAACTTATATATAACACAATGAAAAAGCAACCTATTTAATGGTTATAGGCAGAGAAAATGCCTAATGATGTAACAAAGAATGTATCATGCCATTTCCATTTTTTCCACCATGAAGAAACCTAATTTTAAGTTTGATATCAATGATAGTATTCTTTCTCATATAAAAAACTACTTAAAATTCTCTTCTATTCACACCCAAGAAACAGACTTGCGTATGGAAAACAGAACACCCGAAAAAGTAAACAAAGATGATCGAAGGTATTTCGGAATGTAGCACTCTAGAGCTGAGGTAAAGGAGAAATCCTGAATTTTGCAGAGTATTTTGGAGCAAGCTGTCTTTATTAACAATCTCAACAATCAGATGGATAAAATAACAATTAGATGGATGTCAGTCAGCCTCATCCCCAACCCATTCAGTGCTTGTTCAATGGCTCAGGGACAAAGTGACCATGATGGCAGGGATGGAGCTTTTGTATGAACCCACTAGCTTGTGCTTCCCTTTAAAAAAGGATAATCTGGCTACTGCTTATTGCTGAGTTCTCAACCCCCCAACAACAGAGAGCAACACTGAGTCCCCAGTATCCACTAATGCTTGGGGGGACCACACAGCCAAATGGTGGCTGATTGATTATGTCTGGGCCGAGAAAACAGTCACCTAATCCCTTTAGTTCTCCTGGCTGGTTGAATAATTCAAACAACATACAGCAGATTAACAGGAGACAAACAAAATTTTAATATGGGTACACAGGGAGTTCACATGAGCCAGAAAATTCCAAAGAGAGTGAGGCAGTATTAAGTATATATGACATTTTCGACAAAGGAGAATAAAAGGGGCATGGGGTATTAGATTTCAGAAATGAGAATGGGTGATTTATAGGTAGTTGAAGAAGAGCAGAACACACATGGCAGGCAAATTCTTGCTTGGCAACTCAGAAACAATGGGACCCTGTGGGGTGTCTAGGCTAACACGTTTGGACTCTTTGTGACTAATGCTAGGGTGAAAATTCTTTTTTTTTAAATAATTTTTTTTCTTTATTGATTTTAGGGAGAGGGAGAGAGAGATAGAAACATCAATGAGAGAGAACATCAATTGGTTGCCTCCTACATGCCCCTCACAGGGGATTTGGCCCACAACCTGGGCATGTGCCCTGACTGGGAATCAAACCAGTGACCTCTTGGTGCATGGGTCGACGCTCAACCAGTGAGCCACACTGGCTGGGGGGTGAAAATTCTTAAGGTGATGATGCCAAGGCTTCCTTCCTTAAGCAAGTTTTCTATCTGAATCTCTATAAGAAAAACGGAAAGTAAAAGACTCTCCCTGAGTATGTTGGGCTTTAATTAATTTCAGTTCAAAATAATCTGCATGCCTCAGTGGCATATTCCCAGGCCTTTTGCTCCTGGCCCCCACAATTACATTGAACTATTTCCATCATGGTGGGAACTGAGTCATCTCTTGATAAAACATGTTTTCTGAGTATGGAGTTGCCTTCCCTGCCTGTGATGTTTCTGCCAGCATCACCATGCGTGGATTCACACAATGCCTTGTTGACAGTCATGATACCCTGCACAGCATTGCTTCTGACCGAGGGACCCATTTTACAGCAAATGAAGGGCAGTGGTTGGCTCATGCTTAAGGAATTAAATGGTCTGAATGATGTACATATCACCTAGAAGTCGCTGGTTTACTTGAAAGATGGAATGCTTTGCTAAGGTCTCAGTTCTGGTGTTACTTAGAAGACTGCACCATAGAAGGGCTTTCATCTTGTAGGATACAGTATGTGCTTTGAATCAGAGCATTATGTGATGTTTTCTTCCCCATAGTCAGAATACATGGGTCTGGGAATCAAGAAGTAGAAGAGGGTGGTGATATATATATATATATATATATATATATATATATATGAATGGTGGTGAGATATATATATATATATATATATGAATGGTGGTGATATATATATATATATATATATGAATGGTGGTGATATATATATATATATATATATATATATATATATATATATATGAATGGTGGTGATATATATATATATATGACTAGGGGCTCACCCTACTCCAACATGACCTTGTCTTAACCAATTACATGTGCAAAAACCCTATTTCCAAATAAGGTCACATTCAGAGGTACTGCAGGTTAGAACTTTAATATATCTTTTAAGAGAGAGACAAAATTCAACTCATGATGTTGCTGGTGAAAATGAGGCCCTTTCACTGAGTTGCAAAGAAAGCATTTCAGGGAGCCACGTCTGGGAGGATAAGGATTCGTGGTCAGACTGATTGTAGAAGCAAATGCAAGGGGCTCTCCTGGGTTCAGCTCTATTGCACCGTGAAAGAAGTCCTGCCTTGTCTTCATCAAGCCCAGAACAAAGGCCAAGGTCCAGAGATTCTGTTCCATTGGTTTAGTCCAGTTCAGTCACTGTCCCCATGCGGCTGGCTTAGCTTCTGTTCCTGGCTGCGCTTCAGCTGGTGCTGTGCCCAGGCCCACACCTGGAGCCCACACGGTCTGCCATGGGCCCCAGGCGGCTGCTAGGCCCACATGCCTGCTATGGAGAAAGAACGAATGAACACATGGGTGAGGCAGAGAGAGAGAGAGAGAGAGAGAGAGAGAGAACTTTGTTAAGCTTGGGTTATATTATCTCGGGCTTTGGAAGGACCAGGTGCCCTTTAAAAACAACCAATCAACTTCCCAATCTTTCACAGGCTGGCATTGGGCCCTCCTCTTAACCAATCCATTTTCTTGATCTTCCAGGGTTCTGTGTCCCTTATCCAATCCGATCCTTTTCCCAGGCTAGACAGACAGGCCCCTATGGTCACATCTTGGCTTCTCTAGCACATGAGCTTACCTCCCCTTTATTCCTCCCGCTTTGTAGTCTGGGCAAATGGAGCAGTTGTACCCTGGGGAGATTGGAAAGCTGGTCCTTTCCCCATACACAGGGAGCGAGGGGTGTTAATGCCCTTGGGGGGAAATGTTGTGATCCTCTGGAGTGCCTATGAATGCTGCAACTTCCTAGTGAAGCAGGCTTATTATCCAATCAGCTCCCTAGTTTATTAGGCTTCTTAATATCTGATTCCCTTTTCTCCCTTCCTATATTAATGTCTAGCTACCTACGCTAACAATAACACATCCATATCATAAAATATTAGCCATTAAATTGGCAGGTGGGTGTGGAGATGTAGTTATCCTGCAGTTGCCCAAGACAAGTCTTTTATGTCCATTCCCTTGCTTATTAAAATCGCTGCTTACTAGTCTGGAGTGGTTTGCCTCTTTCTCTGGCTTCTTTTTTCCCTCCTTGTATGGGGGCTGGTGTCAAATTTTACTCAGGGAATTCCTGAGGTTGCAAAACAACAAATGTGTCAGAAAATAAAGTTGGTGCATTTGGATGGTATCTACCTAATTTATTTGTCTCTGGGGACTCACCTTGTTTATCCATCCACAAAGTCAAAATGTTACCACTTAGAAGCCCATCACTCCTCTCCCTTTGCCAACTAAATCTGAATATTTGATACAAAATGGGCAGTTTATTCAGCAGAAATTTGGAATGCTCAATAAGTGATTCTAGTCTTTGCAGGTCTCTAGCTACAAAAACTTGAGTTATTAGAAACAAATAGTGAAAAATTTTCCGCCATCAAACAGTCTTAAAGGGAGCTGAATTCCATGAAATCAATTCAAACATAATCAAACCATACACCATATGACAGATGAATCATACTTATGAATAAATGCAAAAGTATTAAATGTTAGTAAATCAAGCCAAACATTGTAAGAATAACTCAGCACCTCTAATGAATTTTTCAGTAATTCCTCATTAGAAAGCTTATTAACATAGTTAATCACATTCATATCCAAGGGAAACAGTTTTTGATCATATTGACAGATACTAAGTTGTATTAAATACAACTGAATTCTGCATTAGCAAAAAAACTTTATTACTTAAATTGAGAAAAATTCCACATGATAAGAAATAGCTATTTTGTACAGAGAACAGACTGATAATTGTTAGAGCAGAAGGGTTTGGAGGGCTGGGGCTGGGTGAAAAAAAAATGAAGGGATTAAAGATGCAAATTGGTAGTTACAAAATAGTCATGGGGATGTAAAGTATAGCACAGGGAATACACTCAATAATAATGTTGGAGAATCACTTTGTAAGGTACATGATTGTCTAACCACCGTGTGTACACCTGAAACCAATACAAAATAATACTGAATGTAAACTGTAATTGAAAATGAAATTAAAAAGTAAAAACAAGAAAGAAATAGCTATCTTTAATAGGTAGCCTTATATTTAATGTTGAAAAATTAGGAGCATTTACATTTAATTCTGGAACAAGAAATGTTTTACAAGTTATATGACATTGAATTAGACAGGGAAACAAAACAAGAAGTAATAGAAAAGATGAGAATGAGTATTGTTATTTTCAGACAACATAATTACACAGAAATTACAAAATAGACAAACCAAAAGTTATGGTTGATTAAACAAGAAATATATAAATAAAAATGGTCAACATTAAATAGTAAAATGGTAAAATGGAAAAAGAGATAGCACGCACAATAAAATCTACTTTATAAATTTCCTAGGAATAAAATTTTAAACAATGTTTGTACTAGGTTAAATTTTGTCTAGCTTATATTAAACTACTTTACAGAACTTTTATCACTGAACGTAGATTGTGGTAGTCTGATTTCATTAATGACTTTTAGTAATGGTTTCATTGTATCTACACTGTATTTTGCACTCTGGCTTAGTAGTCCTCTTCCTTCCCAGTTTTCAACTCAGCCATGTGTCTGCTTTGACCAATAGGCGGTTAGCCAATGTGATACAAGCACAGACTTGAGAGTTCTTACACATTAGGACTTACTTTTGCTCTCTCTTGCTTCTCTGTGATTATCATGAACACATACTTGGCCAAACATAAGTGATCTGAGAGACACATGTATGTGAGAGACCATTGGAAGAGATCTCAATTGTCCCAACCAAGACCATGCTAGATCATTCTTGAGCCACCTGCCCCCAAATATGTGAGAGCGCCAACGAAGATCCTAGAGTCTTCTGCTCACTGTGAAGCTAGCTGTGGATGCATGATTGATCTCAACCATGACCAGAAAACAACCTAGCTAACCTGAAGACTTATAAGCAATGATAAATTCTTAGTGTTATAGGTCACTGAATTTGGCGGTATTTTCTGTTATATAGCAAGGGCTACTTTAAACATGGATACATAGATTAGAAGAGATACAGCTTTAGGTCTTTGGGGAAAAGATTGATTATTTAATAGGTGCTAACTGGTTAATGATGTTGAAAATAAACAGGCAAGCCAATCAATCAAGTTAGAAGTGCATCTCACATCTTAAACCATGTTAAATTTGAGATGAATCAAAGTTGTTGGAAATACAGAGAGCATTTTTTGTAAGCATGACCTTACAGTTATGTCAAAAAAGGTAGATTATATATCACTATAATGAAAAAGATTGTATTTGATTAAGTAATGAAATAAGAAATATTTTACTCCACAAAAATCTCCTTAGAGAAAATATTTATCCTTGTTTTGAAGGATTCTTTGAAGGACTTTTTCCATTGAAATCAGCAAACAGGTTCCTAAGGATGAAGGAAATTGCATTGTATTAGACTATATAGCTTGGAAGATTATACAACAAGTGTTAACTAATTATTTCTGGATGTTGGGAGTAAGAGTTTATTTTTCTTTGCAGCTCTGTATTTCTGAATTGTTTTGTAGGAGACATGCTTTGCTTTTTGCCACATCCTATGTTTTTTTTTATATATACCACTTTTGTTGTTGTTCAATTCTAAATATTTAAAATTGTATATTGTAAATTATCTTTAATCGACACATTATTTAGTGGTACTATTTTTTAGTTTGTGATTTTGCGGGGAAGGGACTGGCTGATTGTTGACTTCTGATTTACTTAGCTTTGTATGGACTCAGAGAACAATCTACTATATGATAATAATTTTTGAGCCTTGTTGAGACATTTTTAGTAGTCTTGCATGTAGATTTAAAATGCTTTCATTTTGGGGGAAGAATGGTATAAGAAGCTCTCTACTATTGGATCAATAGATATTGATTATTGATTATTAATTTTGTTACTGAAATCTTCCTTACTCCCACCACATTTGTCTGTTGGCCTGATCAGTTTCTGAGACCCATGTGCCCCGCTGATGATTGTGGAGTTGTCACTCTCCTTGCAGTCCCATCAGTTTTAGCTGTGTTTTTAGGTGTAGACATGTGTGTAATCGCTGTATAGTCAGCTTTCTCAGAAACTATGCAACAGCCCTCTTTCCTTAACTCTTCACTGCTACATCCTCATTCTCAGAGGACTGGTATAGCATTTTATTTATCTTAGATGATGTTCCACTTTCTTCATAGCCTTCAGTGCCCTGTTTTTCCTAATGTGAAGTATTTTGTTTTTGTTTTTTTAATAAAATCAGGGGAAAGGGGTACAAACCAGAGATGCTTTCCCTCTCATTTGGTTTTTCACTTTCAGTTATTCTATGGCAGTGTTTCTTTCTAAAATACACAAAGGCAGCATGCTTTGCCAACACAAGGATTAAGTTTCTTTCAAAGACTACGGAACCTGGTTTATCAAGAGAAGCATATTCTTTCTAATATAATTTTCATGCAAAGATGATAAAACTGATCCTACTATGTAAATACACTCCCACCCCTCAGTTTGATTTTCATTAAGAAGACTTACTACCTTAAACAATGAAGACTTTACTGTAACAAAGGAAAAGTTCCCTTCTGGGTCACATGTTTCTTTCCTACTAGAAGGGCTAGCATGTGTATATGTGGGACTGGGAGCTGAATGAAGAAAAGAGTTGGGGGATTTTTAGCTTATTTTGTCCTAACAGTAGGTGTAAATCTGTCCATTCCTGAAACATTCAAGCTACGTTCACCGTCTTATTAAAAGTTATTTCTCATCTCATCCGTGTAGAAGACCATGGCCATTGCTGGTTACTCTGTTTCTGTTGATGGCAAAAAAAATAGAAGGATCCATCAAGCAGATGGACTTTTCAGGACTCATCTAGACCTCCAAGGGATCTTGGTGGGATGTAATGATAGAACATAGCTTTTGGTGTCATGCAGAGCTTTGTACAAAATTAGATTTCTCCACTGACTGTCTGCATGATTTTTAAAAATTATCTTTATTGTTGAGGGTATTACAGATGTCTCTGTTTTTTTTTCTCCCATTGAGCCCCTCCACCTGCTCCCGCCCCCAACCCAGGCCTTCACTGCACTTGAGTAAAGTCATCTAACCTCTATCTCTGTAGAAATAGGTAAATCATATATTTTGGGAGAATTATACCTGATAGTGTTTTTGTAAGGCATTACATAGAACAGCATGTAAAGTACCGAGCACATGATTGTCATATAATAGATACTACATAAATATGATTTCACTTCTCTCCAGCTGTGTATCTGCAGAGGCAAATGCTCGACTCCTGGAGGATTGTGATCAGACCTCATTGAGAGGAACTGAAAAGTCTCCTAGCATTTTCTCTTTTTATTGTCCCCTTTGTTTTTCATGTCTTCTTTCACCAGTGGGTGGTACAGTCAAGTGATGTTTGGGAGGAGCCACACTTTTGCTCTGCCCATATAAAGTCTACAACTTTATCCCAGTCTTTAAGCTGGTGGGGAAGGAAGTGCGGCCAGCACTAGGGAATCTCTTTAAGAAGACTCATTTGAGTAGAAAAAAGTCTTCGAGATTGCATTAAAGGAGGAAACCTGTTCTGCATTTTCCTCAAGTGGACTGTGTCATGGCATCATTTGCAGAATGCTCTCTGTCCAAATCAGCAAAGAATACCTTCCCAGGAAATCTGAATTTTCTTTTCTTTCCCTTTAGGGCATGCTCATCTCTCCTAAATCCCAGAGGCTTAGTAAACATCTGACAACTCTCCAGCCTAGAGAGGCACCTGCATGTTGCCTTTGCATAGATTCCGTTGGCAGCTGGAAGAGCCTCTCTGCACAGCTGCTTCTACTGTCACAGCCAACCGGCTGGCTCCAGGACACCACTGCCCTGTCCTGCGTCAAGCACAGGACTGGGGCTTGTCTGCAAACTAGAGAAAAGTGGTAAAGTGGCTTCCTTCCATTTTAAACAAAGAGGAGGTTTTCTAGAGATGATGAGAGTCGATATCCTTCCATTCCTACTTTGGAAGCAGTTACAAGTTGCCAGTAGTTATTCTAGATGGGATAGTTTACTGATAGTGTTGGGATTATCATTGCGTTTTTAGAGTATAGTTGTGGGATGATCTTTCTGTTTTAAGAATTAGCAATCCATCTTCTTTACTAACCAAAAAGAGATTCCAGTTAGTTATGGTGTGCTCACAGTCTTACCTTTGGACTTCCAGCATGTGTCAAAATGTGTATTTTGTGCCTGTTTGAAAAGTTGGGATTTTTGACTTAATTATTCCTGGTGTATAAGTTTCCTGTGGCTGTTATAACAGATTACCACAGATTTGGTGCTTAACAGAAAGTCATGCTTCACAGATTTGAAAGCCTGAAGTCTGAACTCAAGGTGTCAGCAGAGTTATGCTCCATCCAGAGGCTCGAGCTAGAGGAGGGTCCTTTCTTGTCTCTTCAAACCTTTGGTAGCCTCTGGCATTCCTTAGTTCATGGCTGCATCACTCCAAGCTGTTTGCACCCTCACATAGATGTTGTGTGTGTGTGTGTGTGTGTGTGTGTGTGTGTGCAATTTTCCTATGCCTCTTTTTGATTTAAAAATTATTTTAAAAATTTAAAATGACAGTTGACATGCAACATTATATTATTTCAGGTGTACTGCACAGTGATCTCCATGCCTCTTTTTTAAGGACACGTGTAATGGCAATGAATGCCCACCTGGATAATCCAACTCAACATCCTCGACTTAATCACATCTGCAAAGTCTCTTTTTCCAAATAACGCGCTATCGTTTACAGGTCTCAGGGATTAGAAATGGACATCTTTGGGGGTTACTATTCACCTTCAGCCCACCACACTTGATAAGTAGCATTGCTAAATAATGATAAATATAACACATGAATTTAAAGATGGTAAATGGTACATTTAAAATATGTCCTAAGGTAAATAGAAAACATGTGGATAAGGCCAGAGGAAAAATACATTTGTGAATAGGTTGTGAGGAATGGCAAGGCAGGCAGAGAGAATAGATGGGAGAAGCCGAGAAATTAGCTTCTGAAAGCATTCAGATCATTCCCATTGCTAAGGAAACCACTTCACAATTTCCTGTCTCTATCTCAGCTCTGAACAGCTGCTTTACTTATATTTGGCTTCACGGAAGGACTTTAATTGTGAGGTGAAGGAGAGCCAAAGTGCCAATGTTAGGGTGGAAAATAACATGAAAACAATCATGTAAGGTAATTGGTAAAGGTGGTGCTTTTAAAATGGAGGTTATGGCTCATCCCTGTCTGTCATCAGGTACCCCAATGATCGTGGCAAAGTTATTTAAAGTGGCTGCTTAAAATTGGGACTCTTACGTTTTCTCTGGGTGAAAAAAATTAATGAAACAATACTATTAATTCGTTTTCCTATGCTAGAATGGTCAACTGGACATTTTTCTTCTTATCCTTCTTTTCCTTCTGTTATGTCTTTTACTAAAAGAAGTCAAAACGAATGGATTGCACTCTTGAAAGAGTGCCTCTCTGAACGAATGGAAAGAAGTTATCAGTTTGCCCATAGCTAGAGTTTTGCTAATTCTACAGGAATGTGGTTTTATCTTGGGCTGTGTCACACAGAGTTCTATTAAAAGAAATGTTTCCCTCCATTCTCCATTCTCATTTTTCTCTTTGCTTATGTAGCAGGAAAATTACCTGAGCCCAGTAACTTTCCTCCTCCCTTACCACCTCCAATATCCCTGGTGAAATTTTAGCTTCTCTTTTCCATCCTAATTTTTCTTCCAGAAATATTAATTTTCTTTCATTGAAAATAGCTTTTAAAAGAAAGTTTAGGGTGATTATAGAAATTAACAATTGCAAGCTACTTAAAGCTCTTCTTGGGCATATATAACACTAGACCAAAAAACTAGAATTACTCTGTCTTTCATTGAGTGAAAACACAAGATAATCCAGAGGAAACAACCACTTGGTCCCACTTTCAACAGCAGCCTTAAAATATGTCTAGATCAGCAGCACCCAGTGTAATTTCTTCCATGATAGAAATGTTCACTTGCGGTCCTGTCCACCGTGAGAGCTAGTAGGCTTTGGTTGCTATTAAGCAGTTGAAATGTGGCTAGTGTGTGATTGAAAAACTGAATTTAAAATTGTATGTCATTTTAACTAATAGAAACTTAAATAGTTACATGTAGGTAGTGGCAACTGCATTGGACAGTGAGGTTCTTGATGGACCTCATTGGTATTATTTTATGCATTCTTATTCCATAATATTTATAGCTATCTTGCCACTTTTTTTTACCCATTGAGGGTAAGATAGGCAGAAGTATCCTTTTGGATTGAAAAGATATTTAAGGGCTGAAAAAAAAAACAAAAAACTCTAATGCATTTGGAAAGAGATGTGGGTTGGTGCTATGCACATACTTGACTTTTGATAGCTATTTAGGTAACAGGTGAATGGTGGAATGGTGGAACAGCAGTTGTCACAATAGAAAAGAGATGAGGTAACCATTTATTTAAATTGAGACCTGCCTACCCATATACAACTAATACTTCCTGATGGTTCCACTTGGCTTTTCAGTTGTTCAAGTTTTCCCTTTTCTCTGTTACCATATAGACCACAACCCTCAGAAAAAAGACAGATACAGTGTTGTATACAGCTAGGTGCTAGAACACTTGGGAAATCGCATACGTACTCTGGAAAAATATGGCTTTATCTTATTATTTCAAGAGCTTCTGAAATCTCACTCTCATTGCAATATCTGCCCAGATCTGTTGGAAATTCAGGCAGTGACTGTGTTGACTTCTCCTGTGCTTACCCTCACCCCCTTGTCCCTCTCTAGATCTCCATCTGATCATGAATTGATCCCCTTTAAGCCACTAAAAAACTGATAATTCAAGTCAATGTTCTTCTGGTATCATGTTCTTATTTTGATGTTCCTTATAAAAGGAACAAAATGATCTTAGATTGTACAGTTCTAGAGCAACGATTATACTTACCTAATTGTTTAAATTTTATGTCAACTTTGGCATCACAATGTTTAAACACTAAATGAAATTCATATTTCCTGTTGCTGCTGGACGAGAGAGTGGAGCCTTCAGCAGCAGCAGCAGCAGGAGACTCTCTTCCTTTAAAATTGACACGGTTACACGATCATATCCAACATGGCTTGGGAAAAGTTGAAATATTTTGCAGATTCAGAGTGAGGAAAATGGAGGAAGGGATCTGGTGTTTAGCAGTGACTGCAGTGGCTTCTGCAAGCCTGCTAAGCCCGGACAGGGCGGTGCTCTGCAGGGAGAGGCGGACACCGGAGCAGTGTGGCTCCCGCCTTTTTTCTCACCGAGGTTATTCCCCTGTTAAGCAATCCTAACACATCCGATATTCCTAATCAGAACTCACTGATTTACCATGGTATATTCCTGCTTGGTTCATTTTGATGGTATGTTATACCACTAACACTATGTTTTGTTTATTTTCATTTGTGAGAATGAGCCAGGGATGACAAATAAAAAAAGAACTAAAGTGCTTTTAAAATAACTCATACTAACTTTTTTATATTTAGTAGATCATTCTAGGTTTCTCCCCCCACCCACCCACATCCTCCCTGTTTTGAAATGTTCCATACTTCCCATGAACCATCCTGAGATTTGGAGGTGTACCATTAACTGACTTCCTGTTTGGAAAGACCAGTCATTTTGAAGCACTAACTCTAATTTCTTTTTCTGCTTTGGTTCCCTCTGTATAGAGAAAAAGAAGAAAAGGAATTAAAAAAAATTTTTTTAATCAGACATCAGTGTACCTGAACTTTGGAAATTAGCTGTTGTTTCCCATTTTGGGATTAATTAAAGAAGAGGACATTAATGTTAATTGCTACTCCATTTAAGAATTCTTTGGGTGCCCTGGCCAGTTAGAGCGTCGGTCCGCGGATCAGAGAAGAATTCTAAGGGTAATTAATATCTTTTTCATAAGAAATACGAGATGAACTAATTCTGTTTAAGAGGCTATCATATAATTAAGGGTAAATGACCTTTAAAACTTAGCATTTGTGTAAGAAAAAAACAAAACAAAAAACCATGACAATACCCTTAGTTTTATTTAAAAGCCAAGTGGTTTAACACAAATCTTATAGTATAGAAAATGTACATTTTCAATAAGTACTGTAGAGAAAAACCATAAAATCCAATTAAACCCAGTTTTCAACTTTCCATTATTGCATATATACATATATGTATATACATACACACACACACACACACACACACACACACACACTCACACATATATAGGATTCTGCTAGAGATGTCCTAATAAGCCAGCACAGACAACAACGGGAATTTGTTTTCTCTGGAGTTTTGCAGGTTAGGAGTCTGAGATCAAGGTGTCAGTGGGTTGGTTTTTTCTGGGGTCTCTGAGGCTCATAAATGGCCTCCTTCTCCCTGTGTGTTCGTACGGTTCTCCTCTATGGGTGTCCTAATCTCCTCTTTTCACAAGCACATCAGTCATATTGGATTAGGGCCCAAACTAATGACCACATTTTAACTTAATTATCTCTTTGAAGACCCTATTCCCAAATATAGTCATATCCTGAGGTACTAGGCGGCTAGGACTCCAATATATTTATTTGATGGGGGGGCAACAATTTAGTTCATAACATAAATTTCCTTAGAATTCACTTAGCTTGAATTGTTTTTACTTTCTTAAGACTGTGCTTATTTTTTAAAAATAATGGGCAATATAAATAAATGGGACAAAAATTTTAAAGGCACAAAATATTTAACTTCTGTCTTTCATAGGCAATCATTACTCAACCCTAGAAGTCGATACCATTATTGCTTATTTTTCCAAAGAGATATTTTGTATATTTATATGTGTGTGGGCATGTGTTGTGTATATATACATGTGTGTGCACATGTGTGTGTATGCGTGTATATGTATGTATGTATGTGTGTGTGTGTGTATAATTAAATGAAAACAAGTAAAATGCAGAGCAGTGTGCATAGTATGCTTCCATTTGTATTTGAAAAATGTAATACACACACGTATGTATATCTACATATACATACATATATTATTTTGCCATGGTTTTATCATTTAAAAAATATTTAGATCTTTGCCCTGGCCAGTTTGGCTCAGCGGTTAGAGCGTCAGCCTGCAGTCCAGAGAGACCCAGGTTCGGTCCCCGCTAGGGGCATGTATCTCGGTTGCAGTTTGTCCCCGGCCCTGGTTGGGTCGTGCGGGAGGCAGCCACTCGATGTGTACCTTTCACGTCGATGTTTCTCTCTCTTCCTCTCTCTCCCTCCCATCTATCTGAACAAAAAAATGGAAAAATGTCATCAGGTGAGGATGATAAAAAAAAAAATTTAGATCTTTAACACATTTGAGATTTATTTCTAGGCTGAGATTTATCCCTGGGCAATGAGATTGAACCGTATGACAGTGGGAAGCAGCAGAGTGGCAGAGTCCCACCACTTGAGAACATCCTGTGGTAACCTCTACCTGTGCCCCTCCCAGCTGTGTCTCCGTGGGGTTGGCAGAGACTGTGAACACCTGCACCCACTTTCTGAGGGTTCTCCACTCACACTCCCTGAAGCTTGTAGCCAGTGTTCCAGATCTTCTCTTGACACCACTGATAAATAAGATCAGGAATTTTGTTATTATAGTTTTATAATATATTTTAATATGTGCCAGTGTTGGTCTTTATTTATTTATTTATTTATTTATTTATTTATTTATTTATTTATTTATTTATTTATTTATTTTAATCCTCACCCAAGGACATTTTTGCATTTATCTTTAGATAGAGCGGGAGGGAGAGAGGGGGGAAGAGAGAGAGAGAGAGAGAAACATCGACTGGCTGCCACCCACACGACCCCAACCGGGGCTGGGGACAAATTGCAACCAAGGTACGTGCCCTTAGCGGGAACCGAACCGGGAACTCTCTGGTCTGCGGGCCGATGCTCTAACCGCTGAGCCAAACAGGCCAGGGCTATTATTATTATTTTTTTAAAGATTTTCTTTCCTATTTTTGCTTATTTTCTTCTATAGTTCCAAGAACATGTTCCAAGTGGCAAGAATGTTGTTATTTTAAAAATCATTTCTACTTTATTGACAACTTTAGATGTTTATTCTCTCTGGAGATGAGGAAGCTTAAGGAGTTGGGACTGACTCTCGTTAAAAGAAAAATAAAAACAAGAGACTGTAGCTGGAGCTGCCTTGGCTAGATAGTGAATCAAAGAGGTCTGTGTTTGGAGACATTTGTACTTCTGTAGATAGCAGTGCAAAGATATGGGTGTCTGGGGACCAGATGTGGGCACTCTGAAAGGGAGATAGCATGAGGTTATCATAAAAGGGATCTAACTGAACACTGCTGCTTGGAGAACAGAGGCAACCCTAAGAGAGGGCTGGTGGTCACCAGAGCCTGTCTCAGGAGGAAGTGGTCATAAATGGCCAGACAGAGGTGAGGTGTCACCCACATGGAGATAATACGTAATGGAAGTTTTCTTTTTCCTCATTCCAAGTCCATTTTCATTTCCTCAGTCTCAGCTCTTATGTGCTCTACTCTTTGTATGGAGAAAACTGGGATTTGGGGGCAAAACAGTACTTACAGCATTTGTAGATTGTATTCAGGGGTTGTTGCCCGCTCAGGTCACTCTTACATGGGGTGTTCTTGCAAGTTCATAGGAAAGCTTCTGGTGGGACCTTCCCTGCTTCCAGCCAAGAGGCACACCCCACCTCTTACCTCTTTTATGGTTGTGTTGAGATGCAGGTGAAGGATAAGGAAAGTGAGCAGATGCCTTTTCATCCACTAGAGCTTTGTCAGCTTCTGTTGTCAACTTCGAAACATGGATGACTGTGATGTTCACATCTTTAGCTTTTAAATTAGATTGATTTATCAACTAGTAAGAACTATGTTAAACCCTGTGGATTTGTTGAATTAGCATTGGATTTTTGCAGTACAAATGACCAAATTTGCCACAGAAGATACAGAAAGTAAAAAGAAACAGATTATTATAAATATTATTTTTACAAAGGAACAATAAATTCAATAATTACAATGTGTTTAAAATTACCCTGCATGTGGAAAGAATAATGAACATTTCAAAATCTTTCTATAAAATTAGAAAACCTTGATACCAAAACCTAGCAACAATGTAATATGAAGAACACTATAGTCCAGTTTAATTATAAATATTAGTGTAAAAACATTAAATATTTATAAACACAATGCATTGACATATTCAAAGGATACTCATAACGTGAATACATTCATTAGAATACTGATAAGATAGTGCAACATCAATGACTCAGTTAATACATTTTATATTAATAGATCAAAATAGGAGGACCAGAGATACAGAAATTAAAATTTATTAAAGTAGGAATAAATGCATATTCACATGAGTATTCACATTTTATTTTAAATTGTATCTCTACCTATCATTTACCTACATTTATATTTGTTTGTAGATTACGCAATGGACTAAACTCAATGAAACAGACTCTTTTTGCTTTCAAACCAACATGTCCTATCAAATCTTCCTTCCTCGCCCTTTAGCACCTCAGGTAGATCCTTCCACTTTTCAGAATTAGGGATTTTATCCAGTTTCAGTTTAAAAGTTCAATCTCACATTCAGTGTACAACTCTCCCTTTCCAGCTCAGGCCTCACAATCTTTGGGGACCTGTACCCGAGAAGGGAAAGGAGAGTTGGTTTCTTCTTCCACTCTCTCTTGCTCTTCCCTTCTCCCTCCCCGTGGCTTTGATGCTTCCGAGTTTCCCCTTCTTTGCTGATTAACATCAGTTTCCAAACCCTAGGAAATGGAAGTTGAGCTTTCATGACAACTTTTCCCAAGTTGATGTGGGTGTACCGGTGTGGGCCTCCACTTTGATGCTGCTCAGAGGCATGAGCCAGGGGCGAGGGGCCCCCCCGACCTCCTGCAGACAGCTTCTGCTCTGTGATGGATCTCTGGCAGTGTCGCAGTGTCGGGGCTCACCGGGAGGAGTGGGAGACAGGAACCCCAATCTCCTGCCAATATGGGCTGGACAGGGTGACAACCATTTGCCATCTCTGGGCAATCCCTGGAGACAGACGTCTGGCCTTCTTGGCTGTTTTCTTTAAAATGCTGAATTCTTATCTAGTGTCCTCTGTTCTGAAGTTTTAGCCAAAATTCTAAGAACAAGAAAGGCCTCATTCTATATTTTGGGGTGTGTGTGCGTGAGTGTGTGTGTGTGTGTGTGTGTGTGTGTGTGTGTTCTGGGGTTTTCTAGTTTAAATAGCTTTATTTTTCTCCTTTCCAACCTTGATCTGTGAGTTCTTTTCTAGACCACGAATAAAATCTTGCACGTGAGGTCTGATGGTTTTCGCAGTCATTTTAAGATGAGTTTTGTTTAGTTGAATAATTAGATAATTCTTATAATATCACAGTCATAATGTTATCCCATTACAAGCTTCCTTCACTCACAGCATGAGGGTGTTTAGAGCTCATAATTCACGCCATGCAAAACCACGACGTGTCAGGCCTCCCGATTGCTGACCATCCTCCCCACTCAGGTAAAGCAGGCTGATTTAGCCAAGAGGGCACGTGGGTGGCATGGAAGGTAATGATCCTTGAGAGACCCTCAGGAAGGCAGCCTGCTAAGATAGAGGACCCCAGCGCTGAGATGATGTGGGCAGATGGCCAGAGCCTTCAGCCGGGGGCAGTCAGTCACAAGAGGACGACTCCTCACATCAGGGAGCCGGCAGGACAAAGACAATCCCAGAGGGGGCTGGAAGGACTGAAATTCAGCTGCAACTCATTAACAAAAAATTGCTTTTAACAGCCTTGCGTTTGGAAGTTAAAAAATAGAACCAATTGTGGCTGGAAAATAATTTCAGAATTTACAAACTACTTTTAACGAAATGATAGAATAAATATTATATACCAGATGCAGCTAAAACAGTACTTACACGAAAACTTATAGTCTTAAATAATTTATTTTAGAAAAGTCTTAAGCATAAAGTATGCAAGGACACAATCAGGATAAACTTATAATTGAGAGAATCAAAAAGGGCAAAAGAATTTTTTTTTTGAAGTCCCAAGTGACCATGATTTTTAAATTTCATTTATTTATTTATTTATTTTTGTTACAGATGTCATCTGTAACAAATGAATCTTTTAAAGAAAAATAACTTGCCCTGGCTGGTTTGGTTTAGCGGTTAGATCATCGGCCCACAGACCAGAGAGTCCTGGGTTCGGTTCCCGCTAAGGGCACGTACCTCTATTGCAGTTTGTCCCCTGCCCCAGTTGGGGTCCTATGGGTGGCAACCAGTCAATGTGTGTCTCTCACATCGATGTTTCTCTCTCTTTCTTCCTCCCTCTCTCCCTCCCACTCTATCTGAAGATAAATGCAAAAATGTCCTCGGGTGAGGAGAAGGAAGGAAGAAAGGAAGGAAGGAAGGAAGGAAGGAAGGAAGGAAGGAAGGAAGGAAGGAAGGGAGGGAGGGAGGGAGGGAGGGAGGGAGGGAGGGAGGGAGGGAGGGAAGGAGGGAGGGAGGGAGGAAGAGAAAACTTGACAAACCTTTGAGAAGATTAATCAAGACAACAGGAAAGAAGTAAGAAATCATTGTGTGTGTTTTAAAGAATGACAAAGGGGCCATAGTTTAGACAGAATGAATATTAAAAGATAACATAGAACGTCATAATAACTTTATTGCTGAAATCTGAAAACTTAGGGGAAGTGGACATATTTCCGGAAAAATAACTACCAAAATCGAATCAGGAGAAAATAGACAACTGAATTGTCTTGTATTATTAAAGAAACTAAATTATTTGTTGAAATGTTTACTCATGTAAAGCTATGTATGTGCATTTGATGTATTCCATGTGTTATCCTTGGTTAGCTGAGGAGGCAAGGACAAGGGGGACTTCCAGGTGACTCTTCTCTTACTTGGTCATTAGACCCTCTTTCCTTTCCTCCTCTGCACATAAAAAAAACCAGAATTGCATATTGATGTCTGATTTATATCATAGCTTATATTCTTCTGAGCCTGTAATACTATTTTTACAGTCTTGAGGCAGAAACTAATCTATTTTTAACCTCGATATTCTTTCTTACCTTCTTTTCTAACATGACTTCAATAATATAAGTGAAAATGTACCAGCAAATAATACCTTTTTTTTTTTTTTTTTACTTTTCCTTGCAGCTAGATATAGCCTTTTAACTAAGTTTCAGGTAAACGAGAGAAAAGCAAAAGGGTGTGTCATAGAGACAGCCTTCCCACCTCCCCCTTCTCTCTGGGACCTGGAATGGTGGGAGCCTGAGGTGAGCACTCCTAGGTCACCGTGGGACGAGCAACAGTGCTGCATGGCTTCATTCCAGACCTTCCGACACGGGAGAGAAATAAAATTGCATCTTTTGAAAGCCAATACTATTTTCTTTCTGAAAAAATACTTTCAATACGTGTAATCACACCTAGCCCTAATACAAGGCGCAGGCGGAGAGCATGTCATGGTTCTTCCAGATGGGACAGCAATCCAGTACTCTTCCTGGGGTCACCGACATTTACACTCCCTTTTTGTTGTTTGTTTGTTTTTACTTTTTTTCCCTTTAATCCTCACCCCAGGATATTTTTCCATTTATCTTCAGATAGAGTGGGAGGGGAGAGAGAGAGAGAGAGAGAGAGAGAGAGAGAGAGAGAGAGGGAGAGAGAGAAACATCGATGTGAGAGAGATTCATCGACTTGTTGCCTCCCGCATAACCCCAACCAGGGCCGGGGACAAACTGCATCCGAGGTATATGCCCTTGGCTGAAATAGAACCAGTTACTCTGTGGTCCACCGGCAGATGCTCTAACTGCTCAGCCAAACCTGCCAGGGCTGTTTTTACTTTTTATTAAATTTATTGGGGTGACATTGGTTAATAAAATTATGTAGGTTTCAGGTTTACAATTCTATAAGACATCATATATATATATATTTTTTTCTTTATCTTTATTGTTGACACTGTTAGAGATGTCCCCATCCCTCCCCCCCTTTGCCCATCTTCCCCTTGCCCTCACCCCCACTACCCTCTGGCCATCACCACACTTGTCTGTCTATGGGTTATGCATAACTGGCTGATCCCCTGCCCTCTTTCTTCCATATATTGTGTTGTGTGTTCACCACCCTAGTCAAGGTGGGAATGCAGACTGGTGCAGCCACTGCGGAGATCAGTATGGAGTCACCTCAGAAATTATTAATAGAACTGGAACTGCATTACGGGTTTGGGTTTGAGGTTAGCATCTCCGCCGCGGTCGCGGTCCCTGTCACAGCTCACTTTTTCTAGGGCAGACCTTCACAGGAACAGCCACCTCTGTGGCTCTGAATCCAGAAAGGACCTTTTGTTTAATTAAGATATTTTTCATCTATTTCAAGTCTCTGTAATAGCATTTAATTTGGTGCCAACGTCCTTCTTTCTATACCCGCCAGTGATTTCCCAAGAAGGTGTCAATTTTCTGGTTGCCAGGAGCTTGTCTTCGGGGGTCCGGCCTGGGAGGCCCTCGTCAAGGCCATGCCCACGAGGCTGCATGGGCGGAGCTAGGCTGAGCCCTGCGCCAGCCCCAGGACTCTGCCGCACAGAGGTGAGAGATCTGGTGTCCACTGCAGGTTCCCGTTTCCGGTCAGTATTCACTAGGAAGTTTAAAACGTTTTCTCAATTTAGTCAACTGGCACATTGCACAAATCTGGGTTTCTGCCTGGAACATCCAGTACCAAACCACGCTTTTCCCCCAAATTGAAATTCCACTCTCAGTGTGGTCTCCATGAGATCCCTTTCACTTCCTGGCGGTGGTCCAAACCCGCCCCTGCTCATGCTGGGTCCAGATTTTCCCTCTAGTCCTCTCTTCAGAAGCTAGGGAGACTTCGTGAAAATGCACGGGGCTAGGATCAACGCTGAGGATTTAAAGATAAAATCCAGCCAGGTACAATATCTCGGCTTCAATATTCCATTTTTACTCCTATTAGCACCATCAAATGTAACAATTTAAAACATTGACCTGGGTGACTCACCCCACAATTGAAAGAAGAATGTCCTGGAAAGCAAGAGTAATTTCAAAATAATTTGTGCAGGGAACACTCAGTCCTCAGCAATACTTAGAATCCCATTTGTTACTTTTCCCATTTACCTGACACCAAAGCTCCCCTGCTGTCAGCATAACCCACTCCCACTCTCTCTGCCGCCGCCACATTTGTGCACCTCAGTTTCCTCGGACCCTCTTGCCTTCCTCCAGCTCTCGCTCACAAAAGCCGAAATAGCTGGTCTAACAAGAAAGGCTCCTACATAGAACAGAGGGGTTTGAAAAAAGACCAAAACGGGACTCAGAGAATTCTTTTTCAGGGTAGGGAGAAAGAAGGCTGGGGACATTTATCGGTTAATCGTTTTATTCCGACACAGAGCCAATGAAATGTTCATCTTTCTCATGTTAGGCGGAGGGTATCTTTAGTTGATCAGTCTTGAAGTCTGCAGTTGAAGGCATGAGCGGATTCCTTGGTCACCTCACTATCTGTGACTGGTGCTTACCTAAACTGCAGACACCGTGTTTCTAGACACCAGAGCCAGTAAAACCTTTTGTTCCGCAAAGAGGCTAGAGTCAAGGCCATAGGTGTACAGCCACAGGTATGAGTTTCTGTAGTCCTCCTTTGCTACCTGTTTGAGCATGGATTCTAAAACCTTAGCTTCTACTGATACAATGCAGGTGTTGACAGCAGTGTTAGAACAACCTACTTCACAACAGGGAAAAAACCAATGGATAAAAAGGGATAGGACAGGACAATTTCTGCAGGAGGTGTATCTTTTTTTGTTTTTGTTTTTCTTACATGCTTTTGGGGAATGAAAAGAAAGACTCTTTCTGACTTCAGGAATAAACTGCAATGATCCTAATCAGAAGATCAGATACTAGGAGCTGCTAGATCCCGTCTAGTCCTGCAGCTTCCCACTCACTGCAGATCGCAGCCCTGGAAGAGCGTTAGAATCGGGACAGACTGGGGCACCTCCACCAGGCTCCGGCCTGAGGGTGAGAGGACTCTGAGAGCAATCAGATGTGCAGCAAAAAGACCCACAGAGAATTTATGGAACTTTCTTTTCTATTCTTTTTTTTTACAAATAAACTTATATGTCACAGTTTTCCATTTACTGAAAAATAAGTCAATAGACTGGAAAAAGGGCAGCAGCAAAAGCAACTGTAAGGGTCTGACAGAGATTCTGTAAAATAAAATAGAGGTTACAGCAGAGGAAGGGTGTTCTTTAGAAAAAAATTCAGGAGTGAAACTTTTTGCCCTATCCACGAAATTCAGGAAAAGATAAATGATGTCAAATAGGAAATACAAAACAAGATGCTGAACCCACAGATGCCAGAGGAGCTAAGAGGCATATGTGAATTGAAAAAGAGGAAAGTAAGGTGGAAAAATATTTCTATTTAAACTAATATATTTGCAGAGTTTACATATACACCTTGTTATAGACTGAGTTGTGTCTTCTAAAATTCTTATGTTGATCCCTAACCCCCAATGTGACTATCTTAGGGCCTTTGAGGATGAAATTAAGGTGCCATAAAGGAGGGACGCTGGTCCCTGCAAGAAGGTGAGGAGTACCAGGGTACAAGCACAGAGACCCGCCATGTGAAGGCACAGTGAGATGGCAGCTGTTTGAAACTTAGGAAGACACTTAAAAATATTTTGAGGATACATTTAAACTGTAATATTTACTGATAAAAATGGCTCCTCATAAGCAAAAAGAATTTAATTACAAAACACCAATACTTTCATTTAGTATCATAATATTATACAATTTCAAGATTTAAAAGAAGTTCTTTAAACCCATGATTCCCAAACTGTGTGTCGAGATGCCACAGGGCACCACCATGAGGGGGGCACAATGGGACATTTTAAGCATTTGAGAGAAGCACAGGAATACTGGACATCTTCCAGGGACTGTGAAAATTGCTAGCTTAGGATAGTTCATCATTTCAATTTTAGATTGTATGACAGGCAAAGGAATGTCATACCCTAGTGACAATGGATTTTTTGCTGGACGCTTTGACAAAAAACACATACCATGTGAAAATCAATATGGAGCAAGAAATGAGGTTGGGGTGTTCAATCTGATTCCAAGATTGAGGAGGTGTTCTGTAATTATGTAATTGTGGTTATTAAATAAGTTATTTAATAATGTATTGTTAATAAATAATGGTTATTAAGTAATAAATTATTTAAGTGTACCATGAGCCAAGAAAGTTTGGGAACTTCTAATCAGCAGAAAAGCATTTGAGCAGTAAAAAAGGAGACAAAAAGTTTACTATAAAAATAATACATGTTAACTAGTCTCAGACTTCTCCCATAAAAGTAAACTCCAGATGGCTAAAGAAGTTTATATTAATATATAGCCAAATTAATCTTCTTTACAATCAAATTATTTGGTGAGGATATGTTCATCATATATATTTTCTTAGTCCTTGAATGTCTACTATTGTTATTTACTTGAAAGGAATTACTAAATGATATTAGCAGAAGATGTACTTAAAATAAACATGAGATAAATCAAAATTACTAAGCAGTGCGGGAGATCATGATATAAATGTATTGAAAACCAGTATGGAAATTTGCATATATGGCTTCAAATTAATTTAAAGAACAAATAAATTATTTCAAAAAATAAAAACATGTAAGAGATACACCAAAGAACTTACATGCATATATGCATAACCAATGGACATAGACAACAATGCTGGGTCGGGGGGAAATTGAGATGGGGGTGTCAATGGGGGGCAAGGAGAAATATCTGTAACAAAAATAAATTAATAAAAAATAAAAATAAAGCCTATACCTATAACTCTACTTTTTCAGATAATAAATACTAATATAATTAATACAAATATTTTATCTTTTGAGTCTGTTAAAATCTACTTTTTCATGCTTTTCTGAGAGAATACCATGTGCCAAGTGCTTCTAAGGTATTGAACTGATTTCCCAATGTGTAAAGATTTCCTGAGACATTTTATTTACACCCTAGCTTATTTATAAAATGAATTTTCAGAACTTATATAAAAGTCATTTTCAGTGCTGTTAATATATGGTCATAAATTAAAAGGAAAATAACCCAAATGAATGCAACTTCATCTAATTTCTGAGATTCTAAAGCTGAATGTGTAGCAGAAAAATATGTGAAGAATTGACTTTCATCCCTTTAGTGTTGATTTTAGTCATGGAAATTTATGGAGTGAAGATATTAACAAGTGTGCAAGTAAAAATTGATATTCTTTCTAGCTACTTTATTTTTTAAAATAATTTAATCATCTGCTCTTTATTGTCCAAAATTATCTCACATTCTTTGTCTCCTCTTTCTTCTTGTCTTTTTGGGTTAATACAATTAAAGACATTTCTTTACTGTATTTACAGAGGACTACAAAATCAGCAGCAGATAAACATTTGATCAGTCTGTTGTGTTTAATGGAAAGTCCCTGGGTACTGTTCCAAGCAGGGAAGTGAGACGTCTGTTTATTATTTTAAACTGATCATTCTGACTGTTTTGTGATGAGTCTGGAAACAGGTTACCAGTTAGGAAGATCCTGTGATTCTGGGACAGATATGATGGCTTCAGAGATTATCAGAACAAGGGTGAGGTGGTGTGATGCATATTCACCGTATTTCCTTTGTCAACATTAATTGTATAATCATATTTAAAGGAATACAACTGAGTTATAGTCTAGCTTAGGTGAAGGAGCCTAGAACCATAGACATTTGGAAGACATCACAGAAAATCAGAAACATGCCAATTATAGATTGTTTCCATGCACACATCTATTCTTGTATATTACAAATATTTTAAACTAACACTTTTAATTCCACTCAAATATTATTCCTCAAGCTGTGATGTTGCCTTCGCTGAAGAGAGTGATCGTGTTTCTAATGTAAATACGGAGAACCGGGGGCAAAAATGAAATTTTGAAAATGCTAAGATTATTAAAGAACTATTCTGTTGTCCTAAATTTATGTCTCTTACTTTAAGTGGAAAATTAACATTTAGATTTTTTTCCACATTTCTTTGTTAGAACATTTGAAAATGCTCACTGAGTGAGCAGATGATGTCATTTCATTTATTTTTATATGTTGCCATAATCTTTATCAAGAAGCATCACTTTATCCTTAGATACACTAAATATTATCCCTAAATAAACTGAATTACGTAAACAGAGGCTCTGTCTGCTTGGTATAATAATTAAAATAGTATTACAGTAGTTCAATTTGGGTGTACTGTGGGCAGGCATGTCCTTAATCAGGAACAGAGCCTGTGGTCCATTACAGAGCCCTCCCTTTTCCTTTAACTAATGGAAGATGGCATTAGATGGCCTCTCCCCGGGCTCCAGTTCTGTTTATCACACACATAAAACGTGGTCAGAATGAGTGTCAAGGTCAGTTCTTCACACAAGTAGTCACGGAGTTCTACTTGCACTCTGTGTATGTCTTGATGAAAAAGGACAAGGAAGGTGCTTCTGCCGGGGGGACGGGGGGTGGGGGGGTGGCATGTCAGGTAAACATAGGGATTTGGGACATTCCTGCATTTTTTCTTAGGAGGAAGGGACATGAAATCATGAAATGACTGAGCTTTGGAAGCTCCTTCCCCTTCATGGTTCTACTTTTCTCTCTTCGTGTTTTATTTTCTATTTTAGTAACTTTTTATTGAATTTATTGGGGTGACAAATTGGCTAATAAAATTATATAGGTTTCAGGTGTACAATTCTATAGTCCATCGTCTGTATATTGTATTGTGTTCACCACTCCAAGTTAAGTCTCCTTCCATCACCATCTATCTTTACCCTCTCTTCCTCCCCCACCCTTCTTTCCCTCCAGCAATCACCAGATTGTTGTCTGTCTGAGGTCAACATGTGATTTAATGATTTTATAAATAGCAAATTGTACTGGTTAGGCATATATACACTTGGCCTTTCGTGTGATAGGACTTACCCACCAATCTGTTGTTGTTTTTTAATTTCTAGGTTATTATTATCTATGTTTCAAACAAAAAGTACCATGAACTAAAACAAATGAACAGACAGATTTATTTATTTTTTTAAATGTATAATTATATGTCAATAATAATATATATTTTTTGTTGAAAGTATTAACGATGTCCCCCTTTTTTCCTCGTTGACCCTTCCCTTCCCACTTCCACCCCTCTCCTGCCTTCCCCAGCCTAATGTCCGTGCAGATTGGTTGTGCATATCTGCATATAAGTTCTTTGGTTTATCTCTTCGCACCCCTCCCACCCCCCATCCCGCTGAAGTTTGTCAGTTTCTTCCCTACTTCCATGATTCTGGATCTTTCTAGGTCGACAGCTTATTTTGTTCATGATATTCCACAAATAAGTGAGATCATGTGGTACTCTGACTGGCTTATTTTAAATTCAATCACACAAATGTCAAAATTGTCACAAAAACAACAAAAATTTAAATATTAAGGTAATAATAAAAAGCAGCCTAAATCAAGTGTTTTTTTGGAAGGAGCTGGAAGTGAAATAATTTGAGCAGATGTGAACTCCTTTTTTCGAGTTTGGGAATAATGCTGTCTTGCTCACAGTAGAGGAATGTCAGTATCCCCTCAAAACATTTTTTCCAACACCCCTTGATTTAAGAAATATTACTCGGATGGACAAACCACTCCGAAGCAAAATCCCTCTAGAACCTCGGGAAGGTATGGGCTCTGCTGCACTGTCACATGCTGCTGCTGTCTGGGACCTGCGTCTGCGTGCCGCCCAGTGCCATGTCCAGCTGACGGCCTGGCTTTATTTTCCATTCTGAGACAGAGAACGCCTCGCCCAGTCTTGCAGTCGGCTGTGGATGAGAGCCCTGGATGTTGACCCTTACTGCAGGCATGAACACAGATACTGGCAGATTTCCTTGACAAAGAAAGATTTTGCGGAATACACTTATCACACTCCTTTCTAAAATACGATGGTTTGGTGAAGCTCAGTTTGGTGACAGATGTCCTGCTCATTATGGACTTCATAGATTATGTGAATTTTGCTGCATCAATAAGTGGACGATTAAATCAGGCCCATCTTTAGCAGAGCACTTTAAATAGACTTGGAGGTACTGCTTCTAAGGGGTTTTATTTACTATCTTTGATGGGGAATTGTATAAATCTTGTTATACAGCTACTAAAGTTATTGCTAAAAATGTGTATATATGTAGAACTTTTACAAAGGACTCTGAACTGACTTAATATGTTTATTTTTATTTATTTTTTTAAAAATATTTTCCTTTATTAGTTCAATTTAATTTTTATTTTTTTTGTTTTTGTTTAAAAAACAACCACAATAAAAAACGATGGTTAGATGCCACGAAGTAGGTGGCAATGCCTTAACTGTGTGTGTGTTTAGGCCCGAGAGCCTCTTCGACCCTTCAAAGGGAGTGCTCACCTTCTCTCCTTTCATGCAACACTCCTTTATTGATTTTAGAGAGAGAGAAAGGGAGAGGGAGAGAGAGATAGAAACATCGGTGAGAGAGAACATCGATTGGCCGCCTCCTGCATGTCCCCCAATGGGGATCAGACCCACAACTTGGGCATGTGCCCTGACCGGGAATCCAACCAGCGACCTCTTGGTGCATGGGTCAACACTCAACCACTGAGCCACACCAGCCAGGCCTGAGTTAATATGTTTAAAAGAAAATGGATTTTGAAACTTGTTCTGCCATGACCAGAGATAGAAGATCTTTTTTTATTATACTGTTGGTTTTTAAATTAAGCTTGTTGATGCATAATACATTTGCAACAGATTTTTTAAAAATGCTTAATCAAGCTACCCCAACATGCTTCCCAAGACCTACCTCACACTTTGTCATTGAAAAGCGGTCCCTTCCTGTCAGGGTTGCTGGTAATGACAGGCTCAGCCACACAGGAGGCTAGAAATAACCTCCTACTCACGACCATGTAGACTCAATCCTTACTCGACGTCTCCAATCCCGATGACCACTTTCTTCACGGTAAGTTTTTCATCAGTTTTTTTGGTTGCAAACCCGAAATCGATTTCTGGCTAACATAAAACAAGAGAGAGTTTCCTGGAAGGAAGCTGGCGAGAGCCTGGGCAACCAGGCTTGGGAACGGGCAGGGAAGCAATGAGCGGGGGGAGCAGCCCCTGGGCAGAAGCCAGCTGGTGACAGTGCCATCACCACTACTGATTTTGCACTTAATTGAGTGACTTCAAATTGTGTTCCTTTGCCCTTAGGTCACTAACTCAAGGTTCACTGTCCAAAGGTTCACTGTGCAGGAAAGATCACCAATTTGGTTAACTCTGGTTACAAGTCAGAGTTTAGTGGGGCAGGAAGAGACCTTCAGAAGGAGAAGGCAGCCCTCTCACAACTCTACCCATGGGGGGAGGAGGCAAACACTGTGATGTGGGTGACCCAGAATGACAGTGTTGATGGGAGCGGGCCACTGTGGCTGCTCAGTGGGCCTGCTCATCAGTATTAGTTTGCAGCATCTCTGTTGATGGTGCACAACCCACAGAGGGGTTACGACAGTGCGGACCTTCAAAGGGATGAGGTGAATTCACTGTTGCTTTTTCTATGAGCCTCTATTGCCCATTTATCCACAAGGAAGAGCAACCTATTATAAGACAAAAGAGTGAAAACTTGCTCGTTTCACATTTTTTTCCCAGTAACCCAAATATTTGCTTTCATCGGAAAAGAATGCATCCAATATAAATCGAGTTGGCTACTTGCCCGTGGCAGTTTCTCTCACGAAAACTATTTTGATCTTCTCTCTAACTAAAATCCAACTAACAATTGATTAGAAACTAAGGTGTATCATGATTTACTTCTAAATTTTGAGTCTTTTGGAAAGTCACTTTGTGAGCATTTCACATCAGATAGACAAGTGCTTTTCAAACTTCAATGTGCCTAAGAATGACTGAAGGAATGTGTTAAGTCGTGGATTCTAGCTCAGTAGATCGGGGTGGTTCAGGCGATGGTTCCATGCCATGGACCTTGAGTACCAAGGATGAAGACCAATGTCTTCAGAAAGAGACCCAAATCATGGTAACTGAAAGTGAAGAGATGCAACGAAGAGCCTTGCGAACTAACGTAAGAGCTTTTAACTCTATCTTGAAAGCTCTAGGAATCTGGAGTATGTACGGGAGGGGAATTGGACTAGAGCCAGAGAAACTAAGTAGGAAACAAGAAGTAACACAGTCATCTGGGCAGAGCCAGATTAAAGGCTGCTGGCCCAGGGGCCACACAGAGCAAATATACAAGAGACACTAAATTTGACAGCAATACACTGAATGATGCTGCCAGGACAGCCAGACTTCCCCTGTGACCTTCTCTAACTGGTGAGATGTGAAGTGATCCTGCTGCAAGCAAAGCTGATTATACCTTGGAGCATAAATAACACAGCATGCTTTGCTTCTCTTAACCTATGTCCTACCTGCTGGGTACTGCTGGGGCGTGGCGGTGGCAGTGTGAGGAGTACCCGCAGACCTATATTTGCCCGTGAGACCAGATAACTAGAAGCCTCCTGAAGTCTGAAGTTTTGTTACCACCAATTTCCTTCTAAACTGAAATAATGCACCGAGTTGTACTGTAACATAGAAATGAGCAATCTATCTAAATATAAGCCTTTACATATACCTCCCAAGACATGATCTGGCTTGTACAATTGACATTTAAAAAACCATACACATTGTTAGTATGGCCAAGTAAGGCATCTTGATTCTTAGTAAATATGGGTGACTAATGTTATCCTGTGATGAATGAAGACCACTTTGAAGGAAAATAGTAGTTCCAGATAAGTAAAAATCTAATGCTACATTCAGCAAATACAATAAATTCTTTTTGAACACAATTAATTGATATTTTTAGATTCTCTATGCCAACACAAATGAGAGATTGAGTTAATGTTTACAGAGCATTGGCTTGAAAGGCCTTGCGTTAGCACACACAGGGATGTTCATAGGAGAGATTTTGAATATGTTAAAGAGACCAAAGTAAACAATAAACTAAATCAGATAGTGAAAATGAATCACTGAGCCTTCCTTATAGCTCCTTCAATGTGTGGAACACCATCTAACACGTAAGGAGTGCCAGGAAATACATTTCCACCTGAATAGCGGTGATCGCAGAATTAACTCTGGATGCTTTTCTTTCCTTGGTGATCTGATTTTCCTTCTTGTTTACTGTTTTAGCCATAGTGAAGCAGTGTGTGTGTGTGTGTGTGTGTGTGTCTGTGTGTGTCTGTGTGTCTGTGTGCTCATGCGTGTGTGTATGAATGACACTGGGGTAGGAGGAAATTATCATGTAAGGAAAGTTGCTATCACTCAGGAAGATAATGTAGAATTTTTTTCAAGGGAAACGTGGACGGGTGGAGGGAATCCATACAGCTGGTATTAAGGGGCTGTCTTCATTTGTATACTAGGGAATATGGGCGAGGTCTCTCCACAGTGCGCAGTAGGGCAACCCGAGTGGTTGAGGAGCGGTGTTCGTGTGTTCAGGCCAAGAAAAGAGCCGAGACAGTGCTCCTCCAGGCTCATTCTTCCTAAGCTCCCATGTGCCCTGGGCAGGACTCAGAAACGCCCAGTGGAGTAGGGAAAGAAGCTGAGATTGGAACCTGAGGCTTATTATAGGGCGTGTGTAGAAAAGGCAGCGCGGCCTCAGAGCAGAGGTAAAGGTGTGCTGCAGCCTAGACAGGACCCACACAGATGATCCCGCCGTACCAGGTGGTCTGAGTCAGGAAGAAGGGCCACTGGGCTCTGTTCTTACGAAGGAGCAGACAGTAGATTCATCAGCACTGACTTCAGGAGTGGATGCCAGCAGCTGCCAGTGACCAGGAAGGAGAAGACTATTGTGTTATTAATACAAGGGAAAGTGGGGACCTAGGGCACAGGGCAATCTGCACGTGAACCCAAGGGCCACCCTCCCTTCTGCCATGATGACACGCAAGCATTGCCCTTTATCCAGATGCCATCTTGAATTGGAACCTAATTTAAGGCTTAATTACTTTAAGAAAAACGATTGCATCTTAAAAGTAATTATGTCTTACATTATTTTGAATAAGAACTTGATAATAATTTCTTTGACGTTTACTTGATCCAGTTCAAGAAGCTTTGCTTTCTAACTTTTGAATTAAATAAAAAAATAAAAAAGCAAACAATAACAAAAAAGCATTCAATTTAAATTAAAAATGCTCATTAGAGAAAGTTAAGAAGTGATCTTTTCTAGCACGATGGTTGATATATGATCATTATTACACCTAATTTACATGGTAAAGATAAATCATTGTAGCTGTGAAATAGGATATAATGCCTAAGGATATTAAAATGTTTTATGTTTCTCAAATTTAACTACAGGATTTTAGATAATGCTGCTCCTTTTAATTATTTTCGTTCTGCAGCATATTTGCTTGGGCCATTTTTACATCATGCAGTGTTTTAAATGTTTGAAAGTATCTTTTAAGAGAAATTGGTTTGCTTGTCATTTGCATCTTTTCCTTTTTAGAACTTTAATTTTTACATGGGAAATGTCCTAAGAATACATAGGAAGGGTGGGTAAATGACTCATTGGAAGGTTTTATAAGGCTACCTACCCTTATTTGCTGAATGGACCCTCATTGTACCATGAGATGTTTCCTTTGCTCTTCTATGTATGTTCTGTATGTTTATTTCTGGTGTTAACCTGATTTTGGTCATTTCTCTTAATCTTTCTTTTATAGCATAAAAATGTTCATCCCAGCACTTAATAATTTTTTGAAAGACAAATCAAACTAATTTCAGTTTGTATTTTACACTAATATGTTCTTTTCAAAGCTCATCTTCAGTAGAGTCTTTTTGTTACCTGTGAAATTGGGGTTACTTTATGGAAAAATCGTTTTTAAAAAATGAGTGAAGCAGTTCTGCTTCAGCTCTTCATTGTTCATGGTTAATATTTTTGAAAAATCTGGAATGTTAAAGAACTCGCAAATAAATTGGAGGTATTTTCTATATTCACTTAACAGGTATATTTTCAGAGAGAGCATGCCATACACTGTTTTTGCTCAAACAATTTTTCCTAGAGAAATAATGAGAACATCTGAAATAAACAAAATGATGCAGAATTGTAAAGGCTGTTGTTGAGATTTTATTTTCTTTCAACAACTGACAAAGATGCATTAGTTTAAGGTGTATTTGTCCATTACAATAGAAAAGTCCTTGCAATAATGAGAAAGGTTCCCACGTCGCAGGCTAAGCGTGGTGTAGCGTGCAGCTGCGTTTCCAGGCGCCAGCACCAGGCGGCACTAAAACACTGCAGTTAGTGTCGCCCGCCAGTCAGGTGGTCTTCACAGCCAGCTCTGCACAGAGCGCTGCGCTGAGGGGGTGGCAGGGAGGGAGGGGTCCTTTGGAACTAGATTTCCTATTAATTGGTATTTAAATACAGGGTATTTTCTATTTTCTTCTTGAACACGAGACAAGGCACTTTACAAGTGAGCTCCAGAATGCATTTCATTCTTTATCTCTTGTTCTTGATGGCAAAAATTAGCCTTTATGTGCCTGTGATAGAAGGAAATAAATAATTGACTGTATCTCTTTAAATTCATCACTGGTCATGAACATTAGGAGAGTGACAGGAGGGAAGATCCTCAGACAGAAGCTCAGGGACAATTTCCAAAGGACTAGAAGTGTGCATACCTGGGGTGCAGTGGGGAGAGGAAACGCAACTTTTTAAAACACCTCCCCAAAATATAAGAACAACTATTTTCCCCGGAGTCTATCTTTTTCCTTTGAAAGTGATAAAATGGAGGATTTTGAGATTGCATATTAGGATAAATACTAAAGTTTTTAAGAAAAGCAGGCATTCTTATAATATGCTGCTGCTTGAGTTGAATGGAAAGAATGAGGGCTGACTGCTGTGTTATGGATAAAAAAATGTGTGATGGAAACAATTATAAAGTTAGACATAATTCCAGAATTCCTTTTAAAATTTATTTTACAGATTTATTTATTACTAAGGCACCAAACACTTAGCAGAATATTTGTTCTAAATTATGTAAACATCTGTATATATAGTATCATAAGCAGAATTAAACTTGTGTTTTGCTTCTCACATTTAATGATGCCCTGTCGTTGGAGATACATCACGGAGCTCAGTGACCACCTATCACTGATGTCCATGGGCTATACACAGGGTAGAGCTGGGCTCTGTTCTCTGAGGTTATCCACAGTTCAGTGATCATAGGATTTTATGACAATGAAAATTATTTGATAGCAGTAATGGAGATGTCATCCAGAATGTTGTTTCCTTTAACTGTGTGAACACCTAGAAGTAAATGTGTTTCTTAGTGATCATATTGTATTGGACATTCTCAGAAAAAGTCTGTTAAAAAACAAAGTAAATTGCAAAACTTCAAAAATGTATTACTATTATTTTAGGTTCATGAGAGAAAATGCAAAAACAAATTTGACATCAAAACTAAATCAATACATTCAGTGAAGGGATTTATTTTTTAAGAAATAAAATAGTTGAAAATCTCAAAAAAAAACACTATATATAACATGATAATTTTGAATTACCTTTAAAAAAGATTCTAATACTCACTACTCTTAAATTTACTGCATATGAATTTATTCACATTTATAACCAAAGACTTGTAAAAGATAACACTTAAAATGTTAAAGTCTCACTATTTTTCTACAAATAATCACAGGGAAAATAAGGCAACCTATTTAATTAAGAATAGGAAATACTGAAAATAAAAGAATAGGAAATAGGCAATGCAATAATACATGGTTCTGCAAATTTTCTTGAGAAGGTCATTGAGGCAGCACTGAAATTAATTTTATTAAGATTAAGAATACAAATGCTATTTGATAGTGAATATAGATATTCAAATGTATTTCTGTTTTTTTTTTTTTTCTGAAAATAAAAACTTTGTATAACCACTTAATAGTTCTCGATTTTCAGGAGGTAATATCCAACAACACCAAGTTTTACTATATCACTTATAAAGAAATTAAAGAATTCTTAATTTTTTTGGTCTGTGTTTTTGGTGGAGGGGTGGTATTTTCTAATAATAAGGTTTTCAAATGACTAAGGTTTTTAAAAATGGTTTCAAGCTCATCAACTTGTATTATTCTTGTAAATACAAATAGAAATGTGAAATTAATAACCAAATTGAATGAGCACAATTGCATTTTTTGTTTGAATTAACTTATTCTTTTATATTACATGTGGCTTTATAATTTTATGTATATTTTAATAGTTTATAGGTAGGTTTAAAACTATATTTAGTAGTTTTATATACAGGCTTAATTTTTTTTGAATATATAAATTATGGACAATATGTTTTATTTTCATGTTAAGAGAGAACTTTGAAGCCAACTAAAGGTACCCAAATAAATATTCATTATATTTTATTTCTCTTTATTATTGTTCCAAATAATGGCTTTATGATTTAAAAATCTTGATATTTTATTTCTTTATTGGAACATAGATTAACATGAACTCCCTACCTACTTATCCTTAAATTCTGATGCTAAGAAAAGGGAAACACTGACAAGTAACTAAGGTTGTTTAGTTCTGAAAAGCTCTGGAAGGTAGTGAGCTACGAGAAACGCATAACAGACAGTGAAAGTTGTGCATGTGGTACTGCAAACAGGGAAATTGAAATGGTAACTCCTAAATAAAAATCTAAAACAACCTAATCGCAAAGGAGTAAGTATCTGTATTTTAGGACTATTTTCTTTTTTTTGGCAATTTTTATTAATTTATTTTTGTTACAGATGTTTCTCCTTCCCCCCACCCACCAGACCCCCTCCTCCACCCCCTCCCCAGGCATTGTTGTCTATGCCCATTGGTTATTCATACATGAGTATAAATTCTTTGGTTTATTTCATCCATTCCCCCTTTCCCCCTCTCTGAAGTTTGTCAGTCTGAACCATACTTCTTTCTATATCTCAGGGTCTATTTGGTTTATGAGCTTATTTTGTTCATTATATTCTACAAATAAGTGAGATCATGTGGTATTTGTCTCTCTCTGATTGGTTTATTTCACTTAGCATAATGCTCTCCACGTCCCTCCATGTCATATCAAAGGATAAGAGATCTTTCTTTCTTACAGATGCATAGTGTTCCCTTGTGTATATGTACTACAGCTTTTTTATACACTCATCTATTGATGGACACTTGGGCTGTTTCCAGATCTTAGCAATTGTAAATAGTGCTGCTGTGAACACAGGGGTACATATATTCTTTCTAATTGGTGTTTCAGGCTTCTTAGGATATATTCCTAGAAGTGGGATCACTGGGTCAAATGGCAATTCAATTTTTAATTTTTTGAGGAAACACCATATTGTTTTCCATAGTGGCTATACCAGTCTGCATTCCCACCAGCAGTGTACTAGAGTCCCCTTTTCTCCACACCCTCACCAACACTTATTGTTTGATGACTTGTTAATGGCAGCCATTCTGGCAAGTGTGAGGTGACACCTCATAGTTGTTTTAATTTGCATCTCTCTAATGATTAGTGACGTTGAGCATTTTTTCATATGTCTCTTGGCCATTTGTATGTCCTGTTTGGAGAGGTGTCTCTTTAGGTCCTCTGCCCATTTTTTAATTGGGTTCTTTGTCTTCCTTTTGTTGAGTTGTATGAGTATTCTATATATTTTGGAAATTAACCCCTTAGCTGATGTATCATTGGCAATTATGTTGTCCCATATAGTGGGTTCCCTTTCCATTTTGATGGTTGCTTCTTTTGCTGTGCAGAAGCTTTTTAGTTTGATGTAGTCCTATTTGTTAATTTTTTCCTTTGTTTCTCTTTCCTTAGACGCTGTATCAGTGAAAATTTTCCTGTGTGTGATGTCTGAAATTTTGTTGCCTACATTTTCTTCTAGCATTATGACTATTTCTGGTTCTCTATTCTGTTCCATTGATCTATAGGCCTGTTCTTGTGCCAGTACCCGGTTGTTCTGATTACAATGGCTTTGTAGTATAACCTGGTATCTGGTATTGTGGTCCCTCCTACTTTGTTCTCCTTTTTCAAGATTGCTGTGGTTATTCGGAGTCTTTTTTGGTTGCATACGAACTTTTGAAGTATTTGTTCTAGTTCTGTGAAATATGTCGTTGGTATTTTGGTGGGGATTACATTGAATCTATAGATTGCTTTGGGTAGTATGGACATTTTAATGATATTAATTCTTCCAATCCATGAACAAGGTATATGCTTCTACTTTTTTATATCTTCCTCTATTTCTTTTTCAATGTCCTGTAGCTTTCTGGAAATAGATCCTTTACTTCTTCGGTTAAGTTTATTTCTAGGTATCTTAATTTTTTTGCTGCAATGGTAAATGGGATTGTTTTTTAGTTTCTCTTTCTGTGAGTTCATTATTGGTGTATAAGAATGCCGTCAATTTCTTGATGTTAATATTGTATCCTGCTACTTTGACAAATTTGTTTATTAAATCTAGTAGATTTTTGATGGCATCTTTAGGGTTTTCTATGTATAATATCATGTCATCTGCAAATAATGACGGTTTCACTTCCTCCTTTCAATTTGGATCCCTTTTATTTTTTTCTTTATGTCTAATTGCTGTGGCTAAGACTTTCAGTATTATGTTAAATAAGATGGTAAAAGTGGGCAACCCTGTCTTTTTCGTGTTCTTAAGGTAAATACTTTTAGTTTTTGCTATTAAGTATGATGTTGGCTATAGTTTTTCATATATGGCCTTTATTATATCAAGATATGATCTGTCTATTCCCATGTTGCTGAATGTTTTTATCAGAAATGGGTGCTGGATTTTGTCGAATGCTTTTTCAATGTCTATTGATATGATCATATGGCTTTTATCTTTCATTTTGTTTATGTAGTGTATCACATTTACTGATTTGCGAATATTGTACCAGCCTTGCATCCCTGGGATGAATCCCACTTGGTTATGGTGAATAATTTTTTTAATGTATTGTTGGATCCAATTTGCTAGTATTTTGTTAAGGATTTTGGCATCTATGTTCATCAAGGATATTGGCCTGTAGTTTTCTTTCTTTGTAGTGTCTTTATCTGGTTTTGGAATTAGAATTATGCCAACCTCATAAAACAAGTTTGGAAGTCTTCCTTCTTCTTGAATTTTTCTGTAATAGTTTGAGGAGAATTGGTGTTAGTACTTCTTTGAATGTTTGATAAAACTTCCCCATAAAGCCATCCGGGCCCAGGCTTTTGTTTGCTGGGAAATTCTTAATTACATCTGCAATTGCCTTAGTTGTTATTGGTCTGTTCAAGTTTTCTGTCTCTTCCTGATTCAGTTTTGAGAGATTATGTGTTTCTAGAAATTTGTCCATTTCACCTAGATTATCCAATTTGTTGGCATATAATTGTTCATAGTATTTGTTAACGATCCTTTGTATTTCAGTGGTGTCAGTTGTTACTTCTCTTCTTTCATTTCTGATTTTGTTTATTTGGGTCCTCTCTCTTTGTGTCTTGGTGAGTCTAGCTAAGGGTCATCAATCTTGTTTATCTTTCAAAGAACCAGCTCTTTGTTTCATTGATCTTTGAATTGTTTTTTTTGTCTCTATGTCTTTTATTTCTGCTCTGATCTTTACTAGTTCTTTCCTTCTACTTGCTCTGGGTTTTTCTTTTTGTTTGCTTTCTAGTTCTTTAAGTTGTGAGGTGATATAGTCAATTAAAATTTTTCTTGTTTCCTGAGGTAGGCCTGTAGTGCTATGAACTTCCCTCTCAGGACTGCTTTCGCTGGGTCCCATAGATTTTGTGTTGTTGTGTGTTAATTTCCCTTGGTTTCCATGAAGTTTTAAATTTCTTCCTTGATCTCCTTGGTGACCCATTCATTGTTTTGTTGTTTGTTTTTAATCTTCACCTGAGGATACTCTTATATTTATCTTCAGACCGACCGAGTGGGAAAGGGAGAGAGAGAGAGAGAGAGAGAGAGAGAAACATCAATGTGAGAGAGACACATTGATTGGTTGCCACCCACACTACGCCAACCAGGGCCGGGGAGGAACCACAACCGAGGTATGTGCCCTTGGCTGGAATCGAACCCGAGACTCTTTGGTCCATGGGCCATTGCTCTAACTGCTGAGCCAAACTGGCCAGGGCCCATTCATTGTTTAATAACATGTTATTTAGCCTCCATACCTTTAAATGTTTTTGCATGTTTTTGTTGTAATTGATTTCTAGTTTCATGCCACTGTGATCTGGAAAGATGCTTGATATGATTTCAGTCTTCTTGAGCTTGTAGAGACTTAGTTTGTGTCCTAACATGTGGTCTGTCTTTGAGAATGTCCCATGTGCACTTGAGAATGTGAATTTTGGGGTGTACTTCTCTGTATACATCTATTAAATCCATTTGATCTAGTGCATTATTTCGAGTTTCTGTATCCTTGTTAATTTTTGTCTGGAGGATCAGTCCAGTGATGTCAGTGGGGTGTTGAAGTCTCCTGCTATGATTGTATTGTTGTCAATTTCTCCTTTGAAGTCCTCCAGAAGTTTTAAAATATATTTTGGTGCTCCTATATTGGGTGCATATATGTTTACCAAGGTTATATCTTCCTGCTGGATAGATTCTTTCAATATTATGTAGTGGCCTTCTTTGTCTCTAGTATGGCCTTCATTTTGAAATCTATTTTATCGGATGTGAGTATTGCCACCTCAGCTCTTTTTTCCTTTCCGATTGTTTGGAAGCTTTTTTCCATCCCTTCACATTCAGCCTATTTGAGTGTTTTGTTGTGAAGTGGGTTTCTTGTGAACAACATATATGAGTCATGCTTTCTTATCCAATCAGCTACTCTGTGTATTTTGATATGAGTGTTTAATCCATTTACATTTAAGGTTATTATTGATATGTACTTATTTATTACCATTTTTGTTTATTGTGGTTGTATTTTTCTTCCTATTTCTTCTACTAATTACAGCAGTCTTCTGAACATTTCTTGCAGTGCTCGTTTGGTGCTAATATATTCCCTTAGCCTTTTTTTTTTTTTTTTTTTTGTCTGAGAAGCTCTTTATTTAACCTTCTATTTTGAATGATAGCCTTGCTGGATAGAGTAGTCTTGGATTCAGATCCTTGTTTTTCATGACCTTGATTACTTCATGCCATTCCCTTCTGGCCTGTAGTGTTTCTGTTGAGAAGTCAGCTGATAGCCTTGTGGGGGTTCCTTTGTAGGTAACCTGTTGCTTATCTCTTTCTGCCTTTAGGATTCTCTTTTTGTCTTTAAGTTTTGGCCTTTTCATTATTATGTGTCTTCATGTGGGTCTGTTTGGGTTCTTTTTCCTTGGGGCTCTCTGTGCTTCTTGAACTTGTATGCTTTCTTCCTTCACCAAGTTAGGGAAGTTTTCTGTTACTGTTTCTTCAAATATATTCTCTAATCCTTGTTCATTTTCTTCTTCTTCTGGAACTTTTTTGATGCCAATGTTGTTATGTTTCAAGTTGTCCCACAGTTTTTTTAAGCTGTCTTCCTGTTTTTCAATTGATTTTTCTTTTTGGTTTTCTGATTGGGTGATTTTTTTCTACCTTCTCTTCTAATTCACTGATCCGGTCCTCAGCTTCCTCTACTCTGCTGGTTATTCCTTCCACTGTGTTCTTTATCTCTGCTATGTCATTCTTTGTTTCCAATTGGTTGTTTTTCAAGATTTCTATATCTTTCCTCATGCTGTTGAGCTTCCTCATTATTATCACTCTGAACTCTACCTCTGATAACTTGCTTAACTGCATTTCATTAATCTCTTCTTTGGTAGAGTTCTCTTGTTTTTTCATTTGGGAATTGTTTCTGTTTCACCATTTTGGCTATCTCCGTGGGTTTTGAAGCCTGCCAAATTTTCCTGTGGATGTTGGTGTTTCACTGATTGTGGCCACCTCTGTTGTGTTTGGATGAGTATGGGAGGACCCACATTAAATACCACTGTCAAGTCTTACTTTCCTGGGTAGATTTGCAAGCCCAGGAAAGAGTCAGTTATCCTCTAGCTTTTTGCCTGGAGGCTATTAGTCTCAGTTACTTGATGAGCATTGGGTTGTAGCCCTCAATTGAATGAAAAACTCCTTCAAGTGTTTAGGGTAAGAGGATTTCCAGCGGATGGGGCTGATGCATGCTGGCTGTCAATGAGCCTGACTTTGCATTTCTCTGGCCTGGCCAGGTGGTGTTAAATGCCTGTGGGAGGGGCTGTTGCTTCTCCTCGGGGCTCTGGGAAGGGGCTCTTTGAGTAAGATGGCTTCTGTCCTGTGAGGGAGTGATTCAGCAAAAATCTCCCATTGCCCTCTCAGCTCTCCAAGCTCCCAAGTCTCCACACAGTTCCAGTCCAGTCTGCCCTCCCTCTGCCAGAGCCCTAGGTGAGTGGCTGTAGCTAATTTAGTCTCTGTCCTGGCACTCTGCCCTGTGGAGCCAGCTAAGGATGTTAACCCCGAGGGAGCTTCTCACAGCTAAAACAGCTACTGTGCGTGGGCTCCCAGCCTGCCCTCTCATGCCTCCAAAATTCCTACCAGGCTCGATTTAGTGTTCTTTTTCTGTCCCTGGTAATATGGGTCCTCTCCAGCTGCTTTTCTGTTTCTTTTTCATGACAATTTTTCTTTATTGTAGTTGCAATTACAGTTTGATCATGGGAGATGGTCTGTGTACCTTCCATTCACTCCACCACCATTTTGGAATCTCCTAGGACTCTTTTATTAATTTGAATATGTGATCTGATAATTGCTTATGGACTACAGCATAAGGAGGTATGTTAATAGAAAAGAAGTCCTGAGAAAAGATGAATACTATAATTCAGTGGCAATTTGACAAACAGTCTAGGATTTGTGATGGAATCCTGCAGGACTGGCCTCCCGGGGGCCTGAAAATTGTTTAGTCTGAGATCCATTTCCACTAATTCTGCTAACAAACCTGAAGCAAAACCCATATTGATGAAAATTGACAAAATAAATAAGTAAATAAAGCTAAACATATCATCATATTTCAAGAAATCTCTGATACAAGTGATATAATCACACTGCTTTTAACCTAATTTTAGTACACTATTGTTTATGAAGATGCCCTTTAGTGAAAACTTGACCACGAAATAAAAAATATTAAGAAACCATTAATAGCAAACACAAACTGAAATATCTCATGATATTCAACACTGTCAGTGTTTTACATTATTATTTGTATTTTTGTTTTTTGAGAAGCCTCAAAAGCAGAATCTCCAGAGCAAGGTGAAAATAAAGTCTACAGATTTGATTGAACACGTACATTTTTAGTAGCATATTCCTTAAACTGTTGCTGTGAAGAAATTTTATTAAAGTTGATGACAGCATGGGGCCATGATAGAGACTACATAAAGTCATCTCAAACCATCTTGCTTCCTGTCAGATGTTTTCATGAGTGATTTAAAATTACAAAGTCAATAAATGTGTCATGATTATAAAGTAACAAGTCAGATTTCCATAATTTAAATGTCAAGTTCAGTAATATGCTGACATTAAATTATGTTTTGTAATTTTTCCTCATCAACAGTAAAATGTACTTTTATGAACCCCTTCATCAAATTTCAGTAATTTTCAAACTTTAACACATTTTATTCTACTTGAAATCAGTTTAATTTAACACATTCTCCAGTTACATTTCATTGGTTGCCATGCAGCACTTAAAATAAATGTTCATTCTTGTGGGCTGGATTAATCAGTACTGCCTTAATAATGAGTTTTGGGTCATTATCATTAACAAAGAGAAAAAGAGTATTTGCCTTAGCATTTGAATTAGGAAAAGGTATCGAATCTCTTTATTATTGGGTTGATTTTGTAAAAAGAGAATTTTGAATTTTCCTGTATTTGCCTTTGTTGCCTCACATTCTAATTTGTACATACCTCCCTCTCCATTTGATACTGAAGTTGAGTCACACTGTTCCTCACTATGAAAACCTCCATGACTTCCTATCTCAACCAGAGTAAAATCCAAAGTTCTTCCAGTTACCTACAAGACATGACATCTCTGAACATGTTCTGACATGTACTCCTCTTACTTTCATACTACCCTCTGCCAACACTGGCCACCTTGCCGTGCTTCTATGCTCATAACACTCCAGCCTCAGATCTCTTGCCCTGGAAGCTTTCCCTGCCTTGAGACACTTTCCCCCCAGACATCTGTGCAGCTGGCTCCCTCATGATCAGTAGGTCTTTGTTCTAATTATTCTTTATAAGGGATATGTTTCTTGATCATCCTATAGAGAAACCCCTTCCCCACATCACCTTCATCTGCTTTATTTTTCTGTATAAGAACTTATTGCCACCTGACAACATTATATTTTCCATGTTTATGCTTTATCAATCACAATCATCTCTCCCAATAGAGTATTAGGTTCATATACTTTTCCATATATTGTTTAAAGCTATATTTCCAGTACTTAGAATAATGTCAGACACACAGTGGATACTGAAAACATATTTATTAGTAATAAAAGACTCTTAGTTTACTCAAAATTGCTTTAGATATTCTACTTCCATTGCCTTTCCATATAAACTTCAGAATTTTGCCATGTACAAAAAAAAAATTGCTGAGATTTTGACAGGAATTGTGTTAAAGCTTTATATTAAGTTGAGGAGAATTGACATCATGACTATGTTGAGTTTTCCAATCTATGAAGATTGTATGTGTTTCCATTTTATTTAGATCTTGGATTTCTATTATCAGCATTGTATAGCCAGCAAGGTGGGTGATCCTGACACCACTCTGGAAGGAATATTCAGGTTTCTCTTTCTACCTTCATAAGGGTGGAAGTCTAGGTTTCTTAGTTGGTCTTTGCTGCATGAGTGGGAGGAGGTAGAGATTCTTCTGGGTTGCTTGCTGAAGAGAGTAATTATTGTCTGCAAATTTTCTGTCTCTCTAGGCTGCCTCCTTCTTTGTCCTTTGGCTAGAAAAAGCAGACATTATTTTTCCTTTGGTACATTGTTTTCTTCGTACCTGTTGGCGTTTCCATGTTGATAGCTCCTTCAGCTCCAAGTTTAGGGTATAAGAGGATAAAAACAAAAATCACACAAAATTCAGAATGGTGTCATTTATTGGTCCTGGGATCTCTGACCTGTTTTCTTTCTACCTTTCAGAGATTCTTCTTGTTTGAAATAGAAAGTCCAGGGTTTTTAGTGGTGCTTAGCAGGAGGAATAGAAGGAAGAATGGATTCCATGTTCCCAGAGTGCAAGTCTTTCTCAAGCGCCCTGTTGCTTTCCTGTTGAGTGCATTATTAGGGGATTGTGGGTCTGCAATCTTTAACTGGATGTTTCCTTTTGCTGACAGAAGTTGCTGATGGATAAAATACTTCTCGAATTTCATCAAAGCAAACAAACCCACAAAAACAATAACACAACCTAATGCTTCCTGAAATTACTTCTCTTTTCATTCGTCTTGAACATGTTATTTCCAAGCGCACAGGTCTTTTCAGAATCTCAAGTTGTCATCCAGGAAGAAGTTTTCTCATTTGTGTTGATAAACTGTGATGTCTCTCAAATGACTGAGGGCTACAACTACTCTGGCCTACATTGTCCAGTCTGGATGTGGGGTAATATTGCAACACTGTGACTAACTGAAGGAGGGATATTATACTAGCACCTAGTGGGTAGAGGCCAGGGATTTTGCTAAGCATCCCAAGTGCACAGGACATATCCTCCTAATAAATAATTTTCAAGTCCAAAATGTCAACACTGTTGAGTTGAAGAAATCTGCTGTAACATGAGCATAATTGTAGCTCCCTCAGTAGAAAAAGTGGTACTTATTATTCAACAAGAAATAGGTGCAAATTCTCCCTGAGACAGCTACCTTGGGACGTAGAGTAGCTTTCAATTCCTCATGGAGATCAGTAGAAGCACTGTAGTCTTCTAAGAGAGTTAGAATCCAAAATATGATTATATGAGAGAAAGCAATAGCCTAATCACATGGATTGCATGAATAAATAATGTGCAGAGCGAGTGAGGCTGTGGAGCAATGGGGATTCTCACACATTGCTCGTGGGAATGTAAATTGCTACAAACACTGGAAAATTTCCTGACGGTATCCAATAAAGTCATTGGTGCACATATTTTATGTCCCAGAATTCAAGGCCCAGATATAAGGCCTGGAAACTCTTGCACATTGATACCAAGTGATGCATAAATAGTGCACACGGCAGGAATTTTCATAATAGTAAACAACTGGGAACAACAAAATTACCCTTAATAATTGAATGTACGGTAAGTTATGGTCTATTCATGCATATGAATGCTGTAGAACAATAAAATAAATGAATTGTAGCTCTATGTATTACCACAGAAAATTTCACAAGCCTGCTGTCAAAAAATATATATAGTATGATACTATTAAGAAGTTCAAAAACCTAAATATATTATTTTACTGTATAGTAGTAAACATAGATGTAGTAAAAGTAAAAGCAAAAAGGCAAAGGGATCATCATTGAAAATGTCAGGATAGTGGTTTCCTAAAAGAGGAAGAGGAATCCAGTAAAGCAGAAGCATAGAGCTCCTAGCACCCGTGCAATGTTTATTTCTTAATCTGTGTGTTGCTTACAAGATTATCTGCTTAATTATTTTTGATGATATACGATCATTGTCATACATATACATTTGGTACACTCTATGTATGTAATATATGTAGCTATTTAAAGAAATTAAATAAAGAAGTAATGTAAACAAGATAGGATGTTAACTATTTCAAAGGCTGGTGCGTGAACCGAAATGCTGATGCATGATTTTACAGTAAGAATTATATAAGCCAAAAGGATTATACAGTTATATTTTCTGATGAACAAATTCTTTTCCTGAAAGGATGTGTAAGAAGCCAAGTTATAATTAGAAGGAAGCTTGATGAATGTGAGAGCCTAATGAGTTAGGTGAATTTACACAATTTTAATATTTTGTGGCCTTAGGCTAAGAAAGTCTGATACGTCCATTTATTTCCACAACTAAGAGCTGCCAAGTGGCCAGGCTGCTCTTGATTTGGAGCCAAACTATCAGTTTTATGGACAATTAGGAAAGTATTACTGGTTTTTGCTTTGGTAATATTCCTTTTAACACTAACCTGGGCTGAGAGAAACAACCTTACTTTATTTTTTTTTTATTTTTTTTTTTTTTTATTTTTATTTTTTTTTTCTTTTATTTATTTATTTATTTATTTATTTATTTATTTATTTATTTATTTTTTCATTATTTATTATTAGATGTTCCTCATTTTTCCCCCATTGCCCCCCTCCTCCCCATTTCCGCCCCCCTCTTGCTTTTCCCCACACTGTTGTCTGTGTCCATTAGTTATGCATATATACATATAAGTTCTTTGGTTTATTTCTTCCCACCCCCCAACACCCCTTCCCTTTGAGGTTTATCAGTCTAACAACCAATTTATACTTCTTAATCAGTCTAACAACCAATTTATACTTCTTAATCCCTTCACCTTTTTCACCCCTCCCCCCAATCCCTACCCATCTGGTAACCAACAAAAGTTCTCTGTATCTATAAGAATGTTTCTGTTCTTCTTGTTCATTTTGTTTGTAGATTCAATTGTTGATAGATATGTATTTATTGCCATTTTGTTTGTTCATATTTTTTTATCTTTTTCTTCAAGAAGACCCTTCAACATTTCATATAATAATGGTTTGGTGGTGATGAACTCCTTTAGCTTTTCCTTGTCTGGGAAACTCCTTATATTGCCATCGATTCTAAATGACAGCTTTGCAGGATAGAGTAATCTTGGTTGTAGGTTCTTGCTTTTCATCACTCTGAATATTTCTTGCCACTCCCTTCTGGCCTGCAAAGTTTCTTTTGAGAAATCTGCTGACAGTCTTATGGGAACTCCCTTGTAGGTAACTAACTGCTTTTCTCTTGCTGCTTTTAAGATTCTCTCTTTGTCTTGAACCTTTTGCATTTTGATGATGATGTGTCTTGGTGTGGGCCTCTTGGGGTTCATCTTGTTTGGGACTCTCTGTGCTTCCTGGACTTGTATGTCTGTTTCCTTCACCAAGTTAGGGAAGTTTTCTGCCATTATTGTTTCAAATAGGTTTTCGATTTCTTGTTCTCTCTCTTCTCCTTCTGGCACCCCCAAGATGCGAATGTTGGCACGCTTGAAGTTGTCCCAGAGGCTCCTTACACTATCCTCATTTCTTTGGATTCTTTTTTCTTTTTGCTGTTCTGATTGGGTGTTTTTTGCTTCCTTATATTCCAAATCGATGGTTTGCTTCTTGGATTTACCTACTCTACTATTGAATCTGTGTAAACTATTCTTTAATTCAGTTAGTGCCTCCTTCATATCTGACTGGTCCTTTTTTATGCTCTTGAGGCCCTCTCTAAGTTCACTGAGGTCCTCACTAAGTCCATTGAGCATCCTTATAAGCAGTATTTTGAACTCAGCATCTGTTAGGTTGCTTAACTCCATTTCACTTAGTTCTTTTCCTGGAGTTTTGTTCTGTTCTTTCATTTGGGACCTGTTTTTTTGTCTCCTCATTTTGGCTGCCTCCCTCTGTTTGTTCCTATGTATTACTTAGCAAGAGGTATAGGGCTAGCTGAGACCAGATGCTGCTTGTTTGAATGATTTTAGGAAAAGCTGAAGCAGGCTCCAAGACAGGCCAATCCTATGGTGAAGCAACTGGCAACAGCTTGGGTGGGCCTGGAAGTTGGGTGGGGCGGGGCCTCAGGGAATCACCAGGGCGGGGCCAACAGTGTGAGCCAGGTAGCTGGAGTCCCAGATATGGCGGCGTCTGCCGGCTCAGGAAGGGCTCACCAAAGGAACAAAAGCCTCTGTTAGCACGTCTGTCCAGGAGAAAGCTGCCTCTCCAGCCCTCGCTCCAATGCCAAACAGCTCAGTTCTTCCCCATATGACTCTGGTGCCTTTCAGGCTGCCTCCCCCACGCTGGAGCCTGGAGGGTGGGAGTCCGAGTAAGTCCGAGCGCGGGCCCTTTAAGAGGAGCTGCGGGGGCTCCAGCCGCCTCAGCCTCAGTTCCCGCTGGTTTTTCCAGCCAGAAGTTATGGGGATTCTCTTCCTGGCACTGGAACCCTGAGCTGGGCACCTGGTGTGGGATGGGGACCACTCAGCCCTCTGGGAGGACCTTCCCAGCCGAGGTATCCCAATTTTTATCCGCCACATGTGGGTGTGGGACCAGCCCGTCCGCCTCCGCCCCTCCTACCAGTCTCGTTGCAGCTTCTTCTTTAATTTCGTAGTTGTAGGACTTCCATTCAGCTTGATTTCAGGCGGTTTTGAATGATGGTTGTTCTGTAGTTTAGTTGTAACTTTGATGTGGTTGTGGGAGGACGCGATACCGTTTACCTACACTGCCATCTTGACCGGAAGTCGAAACAACCTTACTTTAGATAACACATTCAATTAAGTGCCAATCAAGTTTTGCAGGCTTTAGAGATATTTATTGTTTCTAAGGTGAGTTCACATATCTCTGGTCCATTATATATTTATTTAAGAAGGCAATAATTTTTCATATTCATAAAATGTGGGTATGTATCATTCTTTATGACAGCAACTTTTAAAATATTTTCCTCACAGACTGTAAATTATTAAGTGTAGAACCACATCAGATAAATACCTAACACAATTTAGGGCCTTTAATAGACAATTAATGTATCTATATTTGATTAACAATTAAAAATATGGACCAAATGTTATTATTTTGATTGGGTGTCTTCTCTCTACAGGAAATATTCTCTAGTCACATTCATGATTGACTCTTGAAACTTCCTAATTTATTACAAGTTTTCCTTCTAAATATCCCCAGTCATGTTCTATGAAGTGTAGGAATTACAGCTATTGCTGTCACTAATTACTACCAGAATGTTACCCTTCCAGCTCCCGACCACCCTCAGTTCTACCCCCTGATGGAGCTCTATTTTGTGGACTCATGTTCTTTCAAATCCTACTTTCTGAAGGTTGTCTTCCAAATATATGTAGTGAACAGAAAGACGAATTTCTCCCTATTTGGTTGACTATATTCCCTTGCATTTTTAAGAGTGAGAAAAACTATTTAAAAAATAGTAACATTGAAAACAAAACAATTAAATCTTATAGTGTTCTCTCTCTCTCTCTCTCTCTCTCTCTCTCTCTCTCTCTCTCTCTCTTCCTCCCTCCCTCTCTCATTGCCAGTGTAAGCATAAGCTATATTATATTTGTTTGGGGGCAGAATCAACAAATTCAGTGTAGACCATAAACTTTATAATTAATAATGTACAGAAACAAGTGTATATACGTAGTATACATATAAAGGTGTGTGAGATGACTAATATACAGCACTATAAAGTAGAACTTGTTAATGCAGATAAAATATAAAGCATCTAGAAAATACAAATCGCAAAGGAAAATAAAAAGCAAAAGTTGAAGACTGTACTTTTTCCTCCTGTTTTTTCCCCATGACAGTCTCTTCCGAGAAATTCACTGTTGATAACATTTTGTGTTTTATTTTATTATTATTATTTTTTTACAAAACTCTGTGCAGTGTACTAAACCTTGCCGTTAACTGTTTAATTGTAGTACTGTAGTTGAATGAATATTTTCCCTGTGGTAATTTGGAAGGCTTATAATTTGCTTTCATTCTCCTAGTGGTTGTCTTTGTCATTGTTTAATGTACCTAAGTGCTTAATGTTTTACCTACCATGGAGGGCTTCACTGCCTCCCTGCTGGGAAAAATGGAGACATATGAAATTGGGTCTCCTCTCAATTTCCTTGTCTAACTCTGGCTCACACTGGAGACTGGTTGTGTTCTTCATGCCGTCCCACTTACAGCTCTAACACGCAATCCTCTGTTTCTTGATTATTCAACTTTAATGCTGTCTATTTGACTCCCTAAAAAGAAGATGAAGAAATGAAAGCACTTTGGTTTTCATTTTTATTCTTTCTTCACCTTCAAAATATGGTTATTTAATTTTATATTTTCAAGATTTATCTTAGTTTGTTAATCCATTTTCACACAGTTCTTTGGGTATTGTGCTTTAAAAAATAAAATTCAGGCCCTGGGCGGTTTGGCTCAGCAGTTAGAGCGTCAGCCCAAGGACCAGTAGGTTCGATTCTGGTCAAGGGCAGTACCTCGGTTGCGGTTCCTCCCGGGCCCTGGTCGGAGTCATGTGGGAGGCAACCAGTCTATGTATATCTCTCTCACGTCGATGTTTCTCTCTCTCGCTTTCCCTCTCTCTCCCTCCCTTCTACTCTATCTGAAGATAAATAGAAAAATATCCCCGGATGAGAATTAAAAATAATAATAATAATAATGATAATAAAATAAAATTCAGTGTTTCCATTGGTCCTTCTAGCATGGTTTCTGCTTTAATTTTTTTTTTTTTTTTAGTTTTCTCAATTCCATTATTAATTTATTAAGTTTTGAATAGTGCTTGCTATATTTCCTGAGATCTTTGATATTTAAGAATGTTTGCCTGCCAGTTATCTATGAAATGACCAATTGTATGATTGGGGGTCAGACTTTCTTTACCTCAACACTTAGTGGCTATTATTTCATTTTCTCTGGATTCTGAATGCTTCTCTGAAGAAATCATAAGTCTGTCTAATTTTTTTCTCTTTTATAAGAAATCCTCTCCCTTTCCCAAGACGATTGAATAATTCTTTACTTTTTCTTTAAATTTAATAATAATCAGGAGATGGCTAGGTGTTAATCCTTCTGTGTCATTATTTTCTCAGACTTGAAGCTTCTTTTGTCTGCAGATTCAATTATTTTTTAATTTCAAGAAAATTTTCTTTTTATATTTGGAAAATATTTTCTGTCCCAGGATTTGGGTCTTTGGGGTCACATATTTTATAAAATATAGTTATAAAATTTTATGAGATATAATTACCCTTATGTTTTTCCAATTTTTACCCTGCCATCATATCTATAAACCTTTCTATAGTTGCTTTAATTCTTTCTTTTTAATCCGTTATCTTTGTTTCTTGTTGTTTCTAATTTATTTATAATATATGGAATGGCATCAGTTTGATGTGTTTTTTCCTTATTCTGAAAGCTCAAAAATATCATTATTTTGTTTTATCATTTTTTTTGTTTGTTTATTTTATATGATGAAACACTTATGGGGACTTTTTCATATGTCTTTGGTTGCTCCCTCTTTTAAAGTATAAGTTTTATCTTGTATTCGTTTTCTTCTTCATTCTTTCCCTCCTTCTTTCCTTTTCCTTTTTTCCACCAATATTGCAAGTATATTTGTAGAATAACATATATTCTCTTCTTATTTATGATAATGTACCTAGCTCTATCTAAGCTATTGAAATATAGTGTTTGAATACTTTTGATTCCTTTTTTTAAAATCTCATATGAGGCCTTTTGGTGTTTTTTGTTTGTTTTGGTTTTTTGCTTCTTTTTTGTGCAGTTGTTTGAATAATGAGAGTTTTCTGTGGTCTAACACAAGGATGGTGGGGTGGTAGGTACGGGTAGACCCAGACCCTTTCTATCATTTTCTTATGTGCCCTATGCCCAGCTAGACCCACTCTGTCAGCCTTGCTATACCTTTGTGTGCTCTGTTTAAGGCTACATGTAAATTATACAGCTCATTCCCCTCTGAAGTCTTGGTTTCAGCATGGTGGCTCTGGAACTTCTGTCACTCAGAGGTTATCTTCCTAATCATTTCCCTGTCTTTCAATATCCACTCTGTCTAAGATGAACAAGGAAATTAATAAAAAGGACAATTTCACCCATGACTCTCAGTGTGTCCTCTTGAGGGTTTCTCAGAGACCTGGTTTTATCTTCTATTTGACTACTTTCTGATTTATTACTGGTGAAACTAGGTCTGAGGGGGTTATACGGCCTTGGCATTTCTTCTGCTTTCCTCTGGTAAGAAGAGCCCAACTTGGTGGAAGTCAGTGTGTGCCCTTGTGCACACATATGCACAATTTTGTCTTTGTGGCACACAGTGATGATTGAGTAAGGGATTAACTCATGGAAAACATCTCTTCTCCTCACCCAGGTTGCCCATCTGGGGTTACTAAATAAAATATAAGGCACCTAGTTAAATTTTAATTTCATAAAAAATAACTATTTTTCAACCCAAGTTTGTCTCAAACTTTGTATGAGTACGCTTATGCTAATTTTTTTTGTTGTTTATCTGAAATTTAAATTTAGCTGGTAATCCTGCATTTTTATTGTCTAAATCTTGAAACTTCACTGAAGCCTCTTACCCTACATCTATGTCCCAGCTAGAGGTTATTTGAGAGGTATTTTAGTGCTTTGTTTACTCTGCTCTTCTCCCTTCATGATTCTTGGAAATATAGAATTAGAAAGAGCATAGAATTGCCCCAAAGCAAGTCAGGGATGTTTTGAAACTTAGATGTCATTTGCAAGCCCCATATTTTTTCTTTGCTTTACTGTAACTAGTTTATTTTATGTAATTTTATTATTCTTTGTCGTTAATGCAATTCATTTTATAAGAGGAAAGATTTTGAGATCTCGCTCTAAGTTGAAATCCAAACATGGAAGCAATAATTAAAAAAAATTCCTCAGAATATTTGTTAACACATTAAAGATGATTTATATGTGCTTCTCAAACTCCACTAACAGAAATTAACAAATTCTTATTCCTGATAGTCTGAGGTCCTATGACATACTATATATGTAATGGGAGGTCCGTACATTTTAGCTCCCTTCTTTGTTGTTTTCTTCTTCTTTTCTCTCCTCTTCTTATTTTCACCTCTTCACAATGTTGTAATTATTTTGCCTTGCTATTCTTCCAAGGATATCTTCTATAGTCCTGTTAGTGTTGACATTTTAACCTCTTCCCAAGAATCACAAATATTCTTAATGACATCTAGAATGGTAAATCATTTCTTGAAGGTTTTCAGTTTACTTTGACCAGATCCATCAGAGGAATAACCATCGATATCAGCTATAGCCTTACAAAATGTATTTCTTTAAAAATTAGACATGAAAATTAAAATTACTCCTTGATCTTTGGGCTGCAGAATTAAGGTTGTATTAGCAAGCATGAAAACAACATTAATCTCATTGTACATCTTCACCAGAGCTCTTGAGTGACCAGAAGCATTGTCAATGAACAGTAATATTTTGAAAGGAATCTTTTTTTCTGAACAGTATGTCTCAAAAGTGGGCTTAAAATATTCAGTAAACCATGTTGTAAACAGATGTGCTGTCACCCAGGCTTTGTTATTCCATTTACAGAGCACAGGCAGAATAGATTTAGCATAATTCTTAAGGGCCCTAGGATTTTCAAATGGTAAATGAGTATTGGCTTCAACTTGGTCACCAGCTACATTAGCCCCCAACAAGAGAGTCAGCCTGTCCTTTGAAACTCTGAAGCCAAACATTGACTGCTCCTGTCTAGCTATGCTTAGGTGGCAGCTTCTTTCAATATAAGGCTGTTTTGTCTACATTGAAAATCTGTTTAGTGTAGCTACCTTCATTAATTATCCCAGCTAGATCTCCTGGATAATGTGTTACAGCTTCTACATCAGCACTTGCTGCTTCACCTTACACTTTTATGTTGTGGAGATGCCTTCTTTCCTTAAACATCATAAACCAACATCTATTAGCTTCAAACTCTTCTGCAGCTTGCTCACCTCTCTCATCTTTCATAGAATTGAAGAGGCTGGGGCTTTGCTTTGGATTAGGTTTTGGCTTAAGGGAATGTTGTGGCAGGTTTGTTCTACCCAGACCAATAAAATTTTCTCCATATCCATAATGATGCTGTTTTCCTTTTTTATCATTTATGGGTTCACAGGAGTAGCACTTTTAATTTTCTTCAAGAACTTTTCCTGTGAATTCACAACTTGTCTGACTGGTACCAGAGGCCTAGCTTATGTCTTAACTTGCTTTCAACACGTCCTCCTCACTTATCTTAATCATTTCTAGCTTTTTATTTAAAATGAGAGATGTGTACTGTTTCATTCATTTGAACAATTAGAATTTATTGTAAGGTTATTAAATTGCCTAATTTCAATATTGTTGTATCTCAAGGAGTAGAGAGAGGTCCAAGGAGAAGGAGAGAGATGGGGGAATGGCTAGTTGGTAGAGAAGTCAGAACACACACAACATTTAACGATTATGTTCACTATCTTATATGGACATGGCCATTGCATCCCAAAACCATTACAATAGTAACATCCAAGATCACTGATCACATATCACTATAACAAATGTAATTTAAAAGTTTGAAATATTGTGAGAATTACCAAGATGTGACAAAGAGGCATGAAGTGGACAAATGCTGTTGGAAAAATGGTACCTATAGACTTGCTAGATGCAGGGTTGCCACAATCCTTCAATTTGTTAAAAATATATATATACTTCAACAAAGTGAAGTACAATAAAACAAGTATGCCTATATATGTGTTTTGTTAACAGAAATATATAGGTGCATAATACCCACAGTTTAATTTATATCCAATAATCTGTAATATATTTGGTGATATTCTTTAACTCCATTTAACTCTAGATAAAAGCATGTTAAACTAGCAAAACCTTTTAATTTTTTTGCCATCTATATACTTATGACTGTAAATAACTCTTTTTTTTTTTTTTTTTTTGAGAGAGAGAGAGAGAGTAAGGGAGAGGGAGAGAGAGATAGAAACATCAATGAGAGAGAACATCGACTGGGAGCCTCCAGCATGCTCCTGACTGGGGATTTGGCCCACAACCTGGGCATGTGCCGTGACCAGGAACCAAATGACCCCCTGGTGCATGGGTCGACACTCAGCCACTGAGCCACACAGGGTGCGCTGCAAATAACTCATAAAGTAAAAATCAATCCGGGGTTGAGGGAGATAGTAAGACCTTGAGCATTAGTTTATAGTTGGAACTGTATTATAAATTATCTTCCATGACAGTTTTAATTATGGACTGCCTTAATGCTCTAGAGTCTGAATAAGTAAATGTTTTACATGATTGATTGATGTCCATTTAGAGCATATAAACAGCCAAATGAGAAGTTATAAGGTCATTATACACCCCGAAGATCAATGATATTATTTTATGGCCAAATGGACTAACTGGCCCACTTAAAATGAACCATTCGCTTTTTAAATCAGCAGGCAGCCAGCCAAGACACAGAACGTAAACGTTGCTTCAGGCATTAAAATCAATGAAATTCATTTAAAAAAATACACCTTTGCTGAGTTTGAAAAAAAATAAGTGAATTTAAAGTAATCAAATTGCCAAACTCTTTATTGATTTTTACTCTGAGTTCAAAAACCAATATATTAAGACAATATAAAGTTCAAAGAATTGTGACATTATTTTATTGACTTCGTTGTTTTTAAATTACTGTTTTTCTCAACTCAATATAATGGATGTGTCAATAGATTACTTAGGAAAAGTAAAGAACTATTCCAAGCTAAATGGCAGTTGGAACCTATCCAAGATTAAAAATATGATTGAGCATCAACAGATGCTTAATTTTAGATCACAAAATGGCCATTTCTATCACTAGATCAAAAATGCTTATCATGTGGATGTTATTACATCTATGAATTATTAGTGTGTTAAATAAGTAAACTATTTTAAACATATATTGCTTAAATAATATATTAATTAGCCTATTTAAACAGTCAGGTTTGGGGCTTATTATCATTAAGAAAAATATGAGAAATTAATTAGAAACACTAGAGATAGACTATCCTCAAATGTTCCAATATCATTAACACTAGAGTCAGTGGCCAGAATATTAACTGGTTTATTCTAGAAAGTAGCCACTGCATGGTCCTTTCTGAGGAAGTTGTTACATTAAGGCTGCCATTATAAGCTAGTTGAGAAGAGAAAACAGAAAGGGCAGTTTATGCAAATTCAAGACTTGTGGCAATGAGTAGCAGAGGGAAAGCTAACGTGTTAGCCTTCCATATAGATGTGGAAATTTCATATTAAAACCAAAAGATAATTTTTGGAGATGGAAAATTAGTCTTTAGAAAATAATTTCATTTTCTTTAATTGGTTTATTATAGTTCATTATCATATGAAAATGAACTAATTTATAATCTGTTAAATGTTTGCTTTATAACCTACATTTATCAGAGTGTTTGAAGCTGTTAATAATGTCTACTCTGATGACATATAGTCTGGGTATAAATCTTGGTTACTTCACAATTGAGTAAATTTATCCTAAATTATTCAAATTGGAAAAAGACAAAAGACTGCTTGAAGCTTTGATATTATTCTAGAGCATTTTCTAATTAGCCTGTTTGAACAAGAGCAGTTTTTTCTACTCTTAAATCATCTCTCCTCAAAGGATCTTAGGAAAAGAAATTTACACCACAGAATAAATGAATAACAATGTGCAATGGATGAGATGTTGGTGATTGGCTGTCATTAGGGGTAAAGGTTAGGGCAGAGAAATGTGTACATTGCTATGATTTTATAGCCTAGTGGAGAAAACTTCTAAAGGTATTATGGTTTTATTGCTCTGTGGAAATATAGCCAGTTTTACATATAAATTAGTATCTCATCCAGGCATGTCTTTCCTGTTTGACAATGTATTTGAAACATTCTTTTACCCAAATCTTTCGTCTTTCCTATTGTTTTTCTTAGTAATGAGCTAAAGAAAACTTGGACATACTTGAGAGCTCTTTGAAAAGCAACTGTCAGAAGCCTTGATAAATGTATCTGAAAATGGTTGCCAAGATTTATGACATACAGAGTAAGGAATCAGTGGCCAACTACCACTGCATGTACCACCCTCCCTGTTCCCTGGAGCTGTCACACAGGCATGCCACAAACTTGGTGACTAAAAACACAGACGTTTATTCTCTCTCTGTCCTGGAGGTTAGGTCTGACAGCAAGGTGTCGGTAGGGCCAGGTGGTCTGTGAAGGCCCTCGGGGAGGGCCCTTTCTTGCTTTTGAGGTTGTTGGCATCCTTGACTTTTCCAGCTCCAACTGGTCTCTGTTGTCACATGGTAGACTCCCTGTGTGTCTGTGGCTTTCTGTTCAACTTCTTTTATAAGGCACCTAGATGCTGCATTAAAGAGCATTCCAATTCAGCATGTTTATTTTAACTTGATTAAATTTGCCAAAACCCTGTTTCCAAATAAGGTCACATTCACTGATTATGGGGGCTTAGGGCTTCAACGTATCTATTTGGAGCACACAGATTTTTAAAAAATTTATCTTTATTGTTGAAAGTGTTACAGATGTCCCTCCTTTTTCCCCCATTGACACCCTCCTCCCTGCCCGCACCCTCTTCCTGCTTTCCCCACACCATTGTCTGTGTCCATTGGTTATGCATATATGCATATAATTTCTTTGGTTTGTCTCCCCCACCCACCCCCACCACCAATCCCCTTCTCTCTGAGGTTTGTCAATCTGTTCCCTACTTCCATGTCTCTGGATCTGCTTTGGAGCACACACTTAAACCTATAGCACCAACTACCCATCTGGGCTCATGCATTGTCTTTCTCTCCATTATTCTGGATGAATGGGCTTTGCTCCTTAAAGCTAAACATTCTAGACATTCTATGTGCGCTAAATCCTGTCCTCTCTGGCGTATTCAATGACAGCTGTCCAAAAGTTTCTCTCTGTCTTAGTCTTGTATCACAAGGTTTTCTTTCTTCACTGGATCATTGATTTATCTCATCTTAAACGCAACGAAACAATGTCAAACACCTCTCCTACTTTCCCTACATCTCCCTCTTGCTGGTATTTCATTTCTTTGCTCTCTTTACAGCAAGGCTGTCACTATAAATATTTTCTATACTTCCTATATCTAATTCTTTTTTTAAATTAATTAATTAATTTTTTAATAACGTTTTGTCTTTTCATTCTCTCACCCATTGCTTCACTGAAATTGCTTTTGTCAGGGTCAACAATGACCTTCATATTACAAAATTCAATGGTTAAGTCTTGGTCTTCACCTTACTTTGATATAGTTGATCACTGCTACTTCCTTGAAAAACTTTTTTCTCTGTCTTCAGAAACCACACTTGTCTCTTTTCCTCCCGATGTCTTGCCTCTTCTTCATCATCTGCATGCAGGATGCCCGTGGGCTCAGTTTTAGTTCTCATGTCTTTTCAAATGACATGAACTCCCAAGGGTGACATCCAGTCTCATGGCTTTAACTACTTTAAATCTTACAACATTTAAATATTTGTGCAGTCGATTCCCAAATTTATATTTCCATCTTGACTCTCTATTCAAAGCTTTGGACTGCTATATCCCATAGCCCACTTGACAACTTTGATGTCAATATTTAATATGTTAATGTTTTATCCTCTATATCTTCCTATTAAATATAAACTATATGAATGCCTCTTGCCTTGATAATTATCTGATGGACATAATGTAGGCTCATAAAACATGAGTCAACCGACTGACTGAATGGATGCTTATTTTCATATCCTACTTAAGAGCAGCAGGCTACTGACACATTTATAGAATGCAAAAAAAGCAACAAAAATGCAAAGCTTATGGTTTCACATAAAGAGAGAGAATGTTACTTTGCAGGAGAAAGCTTTTTGGTGAGAGTTGTTCTCTCTATGCCAGAAAAAGTAGGGCCTTCCTTATTTTTTCACTGGGCTAACAGACTGAGTATCTCCCCATTTATATTATTTGGACGGATTCTAAAATATTTGAAACATTATGAAATAGTTGAGAAATAATATAACTGCTAATTGACAGAATGGCCACCCTTTTAAAAAACAGTGGCTGAAAGAAGCAGGTTCTCCTGTGACAGTTTCTTCAGTAGCAGTGAAACCTTTAATAGTTATGAATAGATGTTTCACAAAAAATAACTGGTTTTCATTTCTTTGCTCATAAAAGTGCATTATTACCTTACAAATTCATTACTGTTTGTAGTTTAAAAATTATCTACCAACTGGTACGTTTATGCATATCATGGTGAATAGCTCCTTTTGCAAAATAAAATAAAGTCCTATAAAAATCAATTTCCCAGAAGTAAGGAGAATAAAAAATTCTACCATGGTTGAGACCCACTAAGGCACGATAAGCTACAAAATATCCTAAAATGGATTGTCCTTTCTATTCATTTCAGATTCACTAAAGATAAAAACTTATTACTACACTTCTTCTGAAGCCTGTATTCAACTAGAGGGGTGATTGAGAGTGATTACAGGGTCTTATTCCAGAATCTAGCAAGATTCTGAGTGGGTAATGGGCCTCAAGTGAGTGTAAGATTCATACATTTTAATCAGAGCAAAGAGATCATTCTGACACTATAATTAATTAATTTCCCATAAAATAAACTCAGTTTTTGGAGGTAATGATGAGAGGGGCTGATAACACATATGTCAATATGTTTATCACTATATTAATGAGAATCTATCCAAGAAGCAGGTGATTTATGAGATAGATAAAAAGAATTAGAAAATAAATTGATTTTTTCACAGTCTTAATGGAAGAGACAGTATCTTCAGAAATATGGATATAATTTAAAAATTATCCTTAGAGAAACAGATGCTATCTAAGAAATGTGCGTGGAATAAAAATGTTAGGGTATCAGTAAAGATAAACCAAAGAACTTACATGCATATATGCACAACCAATATTCATGAACAGTAGGTTGGGGAAAGCAGGAAGGGGGTTGGGAGTAGGGAGGAGGGGGCCAATGGGGAAAAAAGGAAAACATCTGTAATACTTTCAACAATAAAAAAATAATAGGCATTTCTAATAAAATGTAAAGTAAGAAAGCTTAGAACTTGGAGTCTAACGACTTGAGTTCTTAATTTTGCCACGATTTATTCATCCAGTTAATGCTTATTATTAAACGTTTATTGTATATACAAAAAAAGTAAAGACTTTATAATAAGCAGAAAAAGATAACATGATGGGAAAATGTTTTAAATATATCTAAAAAGAAGAGAATTTAGAAGACAGCAGTAAATCTCAGAATGAATTTCATAGTGTTTGAGTACTTCTTAATGAATCTTGTAGTCAAAGTCTTGGTGTTTCAAAATGAAGAATCATGTGTCATCTGTAAACTCCATCTGTCCTAATTGCAGGCACAACAGAAACGCCCATCTCCCTGAAGTCTGAAGGAATGCAGTGACATTCTCGTGAAAGTCATTATAAGACAGCCTTTCTATGTTTTGAATCTCTTTCATGGTGCGTCCGTGGACTTTATGCATCATTCTCCTTCTCATAAGTGTCAGGGACAAGGGCTGCATTAAGTATATTTGATACAGATGGTGACACAGTATTATTTTTGGAATTGATACGTGATGACACTCAGAGGCAGTAACTGGATCAAAACGAAGTCTAAAGCACATCGTGTAAGGAGGTGGGGACCAGCTTTTCATATATTGGTTTGCTTTGAAGTTGATATTATTTGCCACTCAGTGCAAGTTAAACAGTCTCATGGTTTCCGGCTTCTGTTTGTTCCAATATGTTTGAGATCTCTATTGGGAAGAGCTTAGTGAAATCTGCAAATCCAGAGGCTTGCACCTGGATCTCCTGTGAATTCTTCTGTCTTTTCACTTAAACCAATCACTGGACTGAGGTTGTCTCTTTCTGGGCAGTGTGAACTAGTTAAGGGCAAGGCCATGACTTACCCATTTCTATGACCTCAGCACATTGCTGTGACTGGGATGTTGTAAGCACTCAATTGTTTGGAAAAATAAGACTGCTTCACAGTTTGTTGAACTATGTTCCCACATAATTTATAAAAAGTATGAAATATTGTTATGAGTGCTTTTTTATCTCTGCTTTTTTAGTTATCCTTTTATGTCCAAAAGTTTCTTTTCTTTCCTATGTAGAGTTAACTTAGCTAGCTAATACAGCAGGAGAATAATGGCTGTTAAGTCCTTATCATGATAATCAAAATAAATTAATGGTCTGGAACTTTGTCAAAGTCTTCAAGTTCAGGGCAAAAGTGCGTTTGTCAACATCTCCCTCTAAGACAATATGCTTTATTTTTTTCTCCAGTGATTGATTGGCTAAGAATTTACTGCCTGTGACATTTTAGTTCTAAAATCTTGTCATGTTTAGAGGACTCAGGCATGTGTATCCAGGGTATTTTTGGAGTTCTTCTTATAGATAAGTCAGTACTGATGTTTTCTATTCCATGATTTCATTGTTGTTCGCCTTTTATTTTTTTTATTTTTTTTTTTTAATTTTATTGTTGAAACTTTTTCATGTATTGCAAGCAATCTTTATAATTATTTTAATTTAGTTTTTCAAACACTCCTATTCAACACCATTTTGAGCAATGACTATTTAAAATTTGACATGAATTCAAAGAAAATTTTCTAGTTGGAAATTTTCTAGTTAGAATTTGGTGGTGAATTACCAGCAAATTTTGGACAGATACAAGTTGTTGAGTAGGAATTGTGGATATAGAAGGAGGAGAGAATTTGAGAAGCAAGAGAGTAAGTTATATGTCACAAATGTGAAATTAGTTCTGTTCAGTAATAATTCGTTTTAGTTTGAGGAAAAAGTAAGGGCAATGTCTCAAATACGAAACTAGCAGGTTTTCAGTGTCACCTTAGAATTTTAATTAAAGTCATTTTAGAATTTGCTCTTTCACAAGAATTAGCTGAAACTTGCTTCACCTCGGTTAAGAAAAAAATAAGATTATCACAGAGACACAATTTCAAAGTGGAACAAAAATAGGTAGCATGATATCGTTAGAAAATATCTACTAAATAGTTATTTAGTATGACATTAGAAATCTAACTTTGGATTCATAATATAGATTGGAACAGCAGCAGTCTTAAAAATGAATGGTGACCATGTTATTAAAGGTGTTTTAAAGAAGAGCCTCTCTCAAGTTATTGATATATATATATTAGGCTAAATAAACCAAATCTAGAGGCAATTGATCACAATTCAGTTTTTAAGTATCTTATTTAGAAAATATTTTGATTAGTCATTTCAACCTAGTAAGATATACCAAATAAAACTCCAAATCCTTAGAAACAATCATCAGTGGTTTTTACTGGTGGTGGTGTTATTGGTGGGAATGGAGTGTCCACCAGTGGGGGTGGGGGAATCCCTTTCCCCACTGAGTGCTAGGGGTCAGGTTCTTTTAATCTTGAGAAAAAGAATTTTCTAAGACTCACACAGGAGAATGAATTACTTTTATTTGCATGAAGTTGATCCCTCGATTTCTACAGTCCCAGTTCCCTTAAACCAGTCCTAGAAGATACAGCTGGGGTTACAGCAGAGCTAGAAGCAAAGCCAATGTCCAAAGTTTTTGTTCCATGGTAGAGTTGAGTGCAGCATAGCATCAGGCTAGTTCCAGTCCATTAATCCACTGTGTGGAGTCCACATGGCTGTGGGCCATGTGAGCCAGTGCAGAGCGTGAGAGGCCCGCAAGCCAGGAGACAGGTGTGAGCAGCAAGAAAGCAAAAGAGGGGAGAACTACCTTTGCTTAGGAGTTCAAGTATCTCAGATTTCACGCCCTTGCAGTGGCCACGCCTATTCTAGCCAATTACCTGTTTCTGGGTGTGACTGACAGGCAAGCACCGGCTCACATGACCCAGACCTTGCTGGGCATGCGTCTATTGTTCAGTCTCTAACCCCAGTGATCTGTGGGGAACAGACCTAGAGAGTGTTAGGCAGCTTCCTGCCTAAGCTGTACAAATGGCACACCTACATTATCTAGTCTCCCCTTTCCTCCTTTCCTGTGAATTAATAACAGGGCTATTACAATGGTATCAGTGGCAGATTGAGGGAAACACTGGAATTTTGATTTAGTATGGGAACCACCTGAGTTATTACCACCACCATAGGGAATATACCCCTCCAATGCTATCAAAATTAATGGAGCTTTAATAGTCACTACTTTTTAACAAGTGCCTGGATATCCACTCTTTTCAAATTGCTTTTCCTCTTATTCCTATTATTTACTATCTATGTGCACTTAGAGGAAAAACAAACAAACAGGTATTTTATTTTCCCATTGAAGGCTATGTTCTTATGCTTCATTAAATACAGCCCTGGACATCCATCCCTCCCTCTTCCCACCCGCCCCAAAAGCTTTGGTAATAAGTCATATAATAGTTATTTAATGTTCCTACTTTTATTATATTTATAAAATATTGCTGTAAGTTAGATGTTTATTTTATCACACTGTTGCTGATATACAACTCTTTACCAAATGCATTTTAAAGCTCATGCTACTTCGTCCATCACTTCACACCCAGCATTCTACGCACACAAATTCCCTCAGGAATATTCAGATATGTACTGTGAATCTGGGAAGATGCTAAAGAAGAAAAGCTTTACTTCTTACTTCTTCAGTCTTGGGGGAAATTAGCCAGATGGTTGGTGAAGATGTTTTTTTTTTACTGTGTTGTTTTGTGCCATAAAACACCTTGTGGAATTAGTGAGCAAATATTCAAAAAAAGAAAAAATAAATAAGTGAAGGGGCGGATTGGGTTCTCCCTGTCCTCTGGTGTCTTGTTTGCAGAACCAGACTGCATACAAAATGCTGAGACAGAGTTCCCTCCATCCTGCTGTCTGCCTCTTTACCCTCATGAGGGAAGCATTTTGTTATTGATCCACTGCCTGTACTGCCTGGAGCAGCACTTTTGATCTATAATTCCTTGGAAATAGTTCTCATCTACTCAGGTTTATTCCCCTTCTCTTTACTTACTCCTCTGAGATGTGAATTTAACCTTGGAGTTAAATTAACCTCATGGTTTATTTTTAAAATGGAAAACAAAACAAAACTGGGCAATGGAACACACTGATTGATGAAAGTAGCAACCGCGTTGCTGAAGCATAATCTTTCCTCACACATCTGCTTCTCCAACCATGTATCATCTTTATTACAATGTGTTCAACCTGGATTTCTCTACTTAGTGTATCCTAACAAAATCATTCTCTACACCACACCTACACCATCCTTTACTCTTGTGAAAGCCTTATTTTTATTTTGTTGGATACTTGCATTATTTTGTTGGATACTTGCATTATTTTGAAAATGATGAAGCTCAGAAGATGGTGAGCTTGTCAGTGGGAGAAAACCTGCTAGAATGGCCACATGGGCTTGGAGAGGAGGGATTTGAAAGCAGAAAGAGTGGGCGCCAATACTGAGGGGAGAAAAGTTTTTTTTTTTTTTTTATTATTATTATTTTTTATTTATTTACTTATGTTACAGATGATTCTCCTTTTTTCCCCCATTGACACCCCCCTCCCCCTCCCTCCCTGTCCCATCCCCGTTTTGTTGTCCATGTCCATTGGTTATGAGTACATGCGTACAAGTTCTGTGTTCATCGCTCCCCTCCCCCGCCCCCTCTTCTGGCAGATGTCAGCCTGTACCCCACTTCCACGTCTCCGGGACTACCCTGCTCCTCACACTGTTATGTTCATTATACTCCAGAAATAAGTGAGATCATATGATGTTTGTCTTTCTCTGCTTGGCTTGTTTCACTTAGGATAATAGTTTCCAGGTCCTCCCGTGTCGACGCAAAGGATAAGAGATCGTTCTTTCTTAAAGCTGCATAGTACTCCATTGTGTATATGTACCAGAGCTTTTTTATCCATTCGTCTACTGATGGACATTTGGGCTGTTTCCAGATCTTAGCTATTGTAAATAGCGCTGCTATGAACATGGGGGTACATGTATTCTTTCTGATTGGTGTTTCAGACTTCTTCGGGTATATTCCTAGGAGTGGGATCACTGGGTCAAATGGTAATTCAATTTTTAATTTTTTGAGGTAGCACCATAGTGTTTTCCATAGTGGCTGCACCAGTCTGCACTCCCACCAGCAGTGTACTAGAGTCCCCTTTTCTCCACACCCTCGCCAACACTTGTTGTTTGATGCTTTGTTGATGGCGGCTATTCTGACAGGTGTGAGGTGATACCTTATTGTTGTTTTAATTTGCATCTCTCTGATGATTAGTGAAGTTGAGCATTTCTTCATATGTCTCTTGGCCGTTTGTATGTCCTGTTTGGAGAGGTATCTATTTAGTTCCTCTGCCCATTTTTTAATTGGGTTCTTTGTCTTCCTTTTGTTGAGATGTATGAGCACTCTATAAATTTTGGAAATTAGTCCCTTATCTGATATATCATAGGCAATTATGCTCTCCCATACAGTAGGTTGCCTTTCCACTTTGATGGTTGTTTCTTTTGCTGTGCAGAAGCTTTTGAGTTTGATGTAGTCCCATGTGTTCATTTTTTCCTTTGTTTCTGTTGCCTTAGGTGATATATGAGTGAAAATTTTGCTGCGTATGATGTCTGAAATTTTGTTGCCTACATTTTCTTCTAGGATTCTTATGGAGTCATGAGTCACATTTAAGTCTTTTATCCATTTTGAGTTTATTCTTGTGTATGGTGTAAGTTGATGATCTAGTTTCATTTTTTTGCATGTAGCTGACCAATTTTCCCAACACCATTTATTGAAGAGGCTGTCTTTGCTCCATTGTATGCTCTTACCACCTTTGTCAAATATTAATTGAGCATAATGTCTTGGGTCAATTTCCGGATTCTCTGTTCTGTTCCACTGGTCTATGTGCCTGTTCTTGTGCCAGTACCAGGCTGTTTTGATTACAGTAGCTTTGTAGTATAACCTGATGTCCGGTATTGTGATCCCTCCTACTTTGTCCTTCTTTTTCAAGATTGCTGTAGCTATTCGGGGTCTTTTTTGGTTCCATATGAACTTCTGAAGTATTTGTTCTAGTTCTGTGAAATATGTCATTGGTATTTTGATGGGGATTGCATTAAATCTGTAGATTGCTTTGGGTAGTATGGACATTTTAATGATGTTAATTCTTCCAATCCATGAACAAGGTATGTGCTTCCACTTTTTTATATCTTCCTCTATTTCTTTTTTCAATGTCTTGTAGTTTTCTGCAAATAGGTCCTTTACTTCTTTGGTTAAGTTTATTCCTAGGTATCTTAATTTCTTTGCCGCGATGGTAAATGGGATTGTTTTTTTAGTTTCTCTTTCTGTGAGTTCATCATTGGTGTATAAGAATGCCGTCGATTTCTTGACGTTAATTTTGTATCCTGCTACTTTGCCAAATTCATTTATTAAGTCTAGTAGATTTTTGATGGAGTCTTTAGGGTTTTCTATGTATAATATCATGTCATCTGCGAATAATGACAGTTTCACTTCCTCCTTTCCAATTTGGATCCCTTTTATTTTTTCTTCACGTCTGATTGCTGTGGCTAAGACTTCCAGTACTATGTTAAATAAGAGTGGTGAAAGTGGGCATCCTTGTCTTGTTCCTGTTCTTAAGGGAAATGCTTTTAGTTTTTGTCCATTGAGTATGATGTTGGCTGTAGGTCTTTCATATATGGCCTTTATAATGTTGAGATATGATCCCTCTATTCCCAAACTGCTGAGCGTTTTTATCAGAAATGGGTGCTGGATTTTGTCAAATGCTTTTTCAGCATCTATTGATATGATCATGTGGTTTTTATCTTTCATTTTGTTTATGTGATGTATCACATTTATTGATTTGCGTATGTTGTACCAGCCTTGCATCCCTGGGATGAATCCCACTTGGTCATGGTGAATAATTTTCTTGATGTATTGCTGGATCCGCTTTGCTAGTATTTTGTTCAGGATTTTGGCATCTATGTTCATCAGGGATATTGGCCTGTAGTTTTCTTTCTTTGTAGTGTCTTTTTCTGGTTTTGGGATGAGAATTATGCTGGCCTCATAAAACGAGTTTGGAAGTCTTCCTTCTTCTTGAATTTTTTGGAATAATTTGAGGAGAATGGGTGTTAGTTCTTCTTTGAATGTTCGGTAAAACTCCCCCATGAAGCCGTCAGGGCCTGGGCTTTTGTTTGCTGGGAGAGTCTTGATTACATCTTCAATTTCCTTCGTTGTTATTGGCCTGTTCAAGTTTTCTATCTCTTTCCGATTCAGTTTTGGGAGACTATGTGTTTCTAGAAATGTGTCCATTTCGCTTAGATTGTCGAATTTGTTGCCATACAAATGTTCATAGTATTTGCTAATGATCCTTTGTATTTCTGTGGTGTCAGTTGTTACTTCTCCTCTTTCATTTCTGATTTTGTGTATTTGGGTTCTCTCTCTTTGTTTCTTGGTGAGTCTAGCTAAGGGTCCATCAATCTTGTTTATCTTTTCAAAAAACCAGCTCTTTGTTTTATTGATCCTTTGAATTGTTTTTTTGGTCTCCATGTCATTTATTTCTGCTCTGATCTTTATTATTTCCTTCCTTCTACTTGCTCTAGGGTTTTCTTTTTGTTTGCTTTCCAGTTCTTTAAGTTGTGAGGTTAGGTAGTCAATTAGAAATTTTTCTTCTTTCTTAAGGTGGGCCTGTAGTGCTATGAACTTCCCTCTCAGAACTGCTTTCGCAGTATCCCATAGGTTTTGCGTTGTTGTGTGTTCATTTTCATTGGTTTCCAGAAATTTTTTAAATTCTTCCTTGATCTCCATGGTAACCCATTCATTGTTCAGTAACATGCTATTTAGCCTCCATGTGTTCATATGTTTTTGCATGTTCTTGTTGCAGTTGATTTCTAGTTTCATGCCATTGTGGTCTGAGAAGATGCTTGATATGATTTCAATCTTCTTGAACTTGTAGAGACTTAGTTTGTGCCCTAACATATGGTCTATCTTTGAGAATGTCCCATGTGCATTTGAGAAGAATGTGAATTCTGCAGTTTTGGGGTGTAGTTCTCTGTATATATCTATTAAATCCATTTGATCTAGTGCTTCATTTAGAGTCTCTGTTTCCTTGTTGATTTTTTGTTTAGATGATCTATCCAGTGATGTCAGTGGGGTGTTGAAGTCTCCTGCTATGATTGTATTGTGGTCGATTTCTCCTTTGAAGTCCTCCAGAAGATTTTTAATATATTTTGGTGCTCCTATATTGGGTGCATATATGTTTACCAAGGTTATATCTTCCTGTTGGATAGATCCTTTCAATATTATGTAATGGCCTTCTTTGTCTCTAGTTATGGTCTTCAATTTGAAATCTAATTTATCAGATATGAGTATTGCTACCCCAGCTTTTTTTTCCTTTCTGTTTGCTTGGAAGATTTTTTTCCATCCCTTTACTTTCAACCTATGTGCGTCTTTTGTTGTGAGGTGGGTCTCTTGTAAGCAACATATGTGTGAATCATGCTTTCTTATCCAGTCAGCTACTCTGTGTCTTTTTATTGGAGCATTCAGTCCATTTACATTTAAGGTGATTATTGATATGTACTTATTTATTGCCATTTTTGTACAGTGTGGTTCTAATTATCTTTCTATTTCTTCTAATAATTATAGCAGTCCTTTTAACATGTCTTGCAGTGCTGGTTTGGTGCTAATATATTCCCTTAGCCTTTTTTTGTCTGGGAAGCTCTTTATTTGACCTTCTATTTTGAATGATAGCCTTGCTGGATAGAGTAGTCTTGGATTCAGATCCTTGTTTTTCATGACCTTGATTACTTCATGCCATTCCCTTCTGGCCTGTAGTGTTTCTGTTGAGAAGTCAGATGATAGCCTAATGGGGTTTCCTTTGTAGGTAACCTGTTGCTTATCTCTTGCTGCCTTTAGGATTCTCTCTTTGTCTTTGATTTTTGGCATTTTAATTATTATGTGTCTTGGTGTGGGCCTGTTTGGATTCTTCTTACTTGGGGCTCTCTGTGCTTCTTGAACTTGAATGCTTTCTTCCTTCACCAGGTTAGGAAAGTTTTCTGTCACTATTTCTTCAAATATATTCTCTAACCCTTTCTCATTTTCTTCATCTTCAGGGACTCCAATAATGCGAATGTTATTACGTTTCCAGTTGTCCCACAGTTCTCTTAAGCTATCTTCCTGTTTTTTCATTGTTTTTTCCTTTTGGTTTTCTGATTGATTGATTTTTTCTACTCTGTCTTCTAATTCACTGATCCGGTCCTCTGCTTCCTCTACTCTGCTGGTCAATCCTTCCAATGTGTTCTTTATTTCTGCTATGTCATTCTTTATTTCCACTTGGTTGGTTTTCAGTGTTTCTATATCTTTACTCATGGTGTTGATGTCCTTACTCATGCTGTTTAGTTTCCTCAAGATCATGGCTCGGAACTCTCCCTCTGATAATTTGCTTAGCTGCACTTCATTTATCTCATCTTCGGTGGAGTTCTCTTGTTCTTTCATTTGGGATCTGTTTCTTTGTTTCACCATTTTTGCTATCCCAGTGGGTTTTGGAGCCTGCCAAATTTTCCCTGTGGATGTTGGTGTTCTGCTATTTGTGGCTCCCTCTACTGGGTTTGGATGAGCGTGGAGGGCCCTCCTTCAACACCACTATCAAGTCTCACTTTCCTGGGTAGATATGCAAGCTCAGGAAAGGTTTAGTTATGCTCTAGCTTTTTGCCTGGAGGCTATTAGCCTCAGTTACTTGAAAAGCCTTAGGATCTCAGTTGAATGAGGACCTCCCTCAGATGTTTACAGTGTAAGATGGTTTCCGAGGGTGGGGCCAATGCTGGTTGTTAATGAGCCTCAATTTGCTTTTCTTTACCTCTTTACCTCACCTGGGAATCTCTGAGGGAGGGGCTTCCTCAGCTCCGGGAAGGAGCAAACTTCGCTGCAGGTCTGTGCAATCGGGAATGAAGGGCTGGCCACCCCTGTCCTTTGTGGCCACAGCTCAGCACAAACTCTGAGCGCCCTCCAAATCCCAGGTGTCCCCTCAGAGTTCCAGTCCAGTCCGCCCTCCCTCTGTCGGAGCCCCAGGTGAGAGGCTGTGGCTATTTAGTGGTCTGTCCCGGCTCTCTGCGCTGTGGAGTAGCTGGGGCTCTTAACCCCGAGGGCGGGCACCGCCACCGCCGCTCCCAGCTAAGGTCGCCGCGCTGGGGCCGCTGCTCCTAGCCGGGGCTGCCGCTCCTAGCCGGGGCTGCCGCTCTCAACCGGGGCCGCGGCTCCTAGCCGGGGCCGTAGCTCCCCACCGAGGGCGTCTCTCACAGCCGGGGCCGCAGTTCCCCACCGAGGGCGTGGCGGGGCCGCAGTTCCCCGCCGAGGGCGCGTCTCCAAGCCGGGGCCGCAGTTCCCCGCCAAGGGCGCGTCTCCCAGCCGGGGCGCAGTTCCCCGCCGAGGGCGCGTCTCCCAGCCAGGGCCGCAGTTCCCCGCCGCGGGCGCGGTTCCCCGCCGAGGGCGCGGCTCCCAGCCGGGGCCGCAGTTCCCCGCCGAGGGCGCGTCTCCCAGCCAGGGCCGCAGTTCCCCGCCGCGGGCGCGGTTCCCCGCCGAGGGCACGGCTCGCAGCCGGGGCCGCGGCTCCCAGCTGAGGGCGCAGCTCAGAGCCGGTGGCGACGCCCACAGCCGAGGGCAGAGCTCCCAGCCGGGGCCGGAGCTCAGAGCCGAGGTCGCTGCTGTCCGTGGGCTCCTAGCCCGCCACCCTCACGCGTCTCCGCAGATCCTACCAGGCTCAGTCAGTGTCCCAGGTTGTGTGGTCCTCTCCCACTGCTTTTCTCGGGAGAAAAGTTTTTATTCTACTCTTTTCCAAATTTCTCTTTATCTTAACAAGTTTTTGTGTTTTTTTAATGTTAAATTTTCACCCATTCACTGTCTCAACTTAACTTACCTTTGTATTACCTTAGTATTCCCTGCTAAATTTATGGAATAACCTCTATATTACTTTCCTAGAACTACCATAACTCATCACCCCAAACTGAGTGGCTTACAACAACAGAAATTTCTTCTCATAGTTTTGTTAGTATAGGCAGCTAAATTTTAATGAAGGAAGGGAGCAAAGGGTATCAGACATTATTAAGCATAATCAACTAGGGAGCATAGGCCTGTTTCACTAGGAAGCCACAGCTTCACACCCTCCTCAGAAAACCACCAGTTGGTTCCCTGAAGATTACTGAGAGGAGAGACAAAACAATTGAGGTGAAACATTTCTGGTGGGTTCAAGAGCAGTAGAAGCCAAGGTGGGGACCATAGAGGCCTGTCAATCTAGCCTGGGAAAATGATTGGATTGAATATGGGACACAGAACCTCAAAGGTCTAGGAAATGACTTGATTAGCGGGAGAAACCAAAAGAAGCCTTGAAGATTGGGAGTTTGATTGGTTAGTTTGAAAGGGCACCTGGTCTTTCCTAAGCCCAAGATAATATAAACCAAGCTTAACAAAGGTATCTCTCTCTCTTTCAGTAACATGTGCTCACACATGCGCTTGCACCTTTTCTCTCCATAGCAGCCATGTTGTAACAAAAACCAACATTCGATTGCCTGCTGCCACAAAAGCCAATGTTCGATTGCCTGCTGCCACAAAAGCGTCTGAAACAGATGATGGTGAAAAAAGGAAAGAGGTTTATTTGAGTGCCAGAATCTTGAGAAGATGGAGGACTCTTGTCCAAAGCCCATCTCAGCATCTCAGTGCAGGCAGGGGTTTTTATAGGGAGTGAAAGGGAAAGCAGAACAAAGAGAGGAGGAGGAGGGGCTGTGAACATGCAGGCAGTGTCCTTACTGGTCCCAATATGTATCTTTAATGTCACCATACTGGAACTGGTCAGTGCTAGCCAAATTCCTGCAGTTGGGTGATCTGCATCAACCAAAGTCATGGTCAAGGCCACTTTTTGTGCAAGCAAGAACTAGAACTGCTGATGCCTGCAATATACTTATAAGGAAACTGTCCATATGTGAGTTCCTTTAATCAGTTTGTTAGTACATTTTACTCTAATTCCATTTCATGGTTAGTCAGAGTAGTATAAAGTTTTTATTTCCTATTACAATGTGGCTCTAGCAGTCACCTGGGGTCCATGGCACACTGTGCAGGCCTGGGCGCAGTGCCTGTCAGAGCACAGCAGGGAACTGAGAGATTAAGCTAGCTGGATGGTGACAAAGACTGGACTGGATTGAACCAATGGCTCACAATTTTTGGACACTGGCCTTTGTACTGGGCCCAATGAAGACAAGATTGGAATTTTTCAAGGTTGGATGGACTGAAATGAGATATTGGGAACCAGGGGGCAGCCTTCTGTTAACAAAGGTATCTCTCTCTCTTTCAGTAACATGTGCTCACCCATACACTTGCACCTTTTCTCTCCATAGCAGCCATGTTGTAACAAAAACCAACATTCGATTGCCTGCTGCCACAAAAGCCAATGTTCGATTGCCTGCTGCCACAAAAGCAGGCAATTTATTTGGGTGGCCAAATAAATCTTACAACTAGACCAGATCCTCCCATATGTGGGTCTCCCAGAATGCTTTCTTTGAGACTTGTTGATAGAACCCCATCTCCACTGGCAATAGTTTCAGAAGACAGAAGTAAGAAATCAAGGTCCCTTCCTTATGTCTTCCAGTTTCTTTCATCCTTAATTTATGACTGCATAAGGCTGCCTCTGTTTCCAAATGGCCTTCTCTGTGTCTCTGTCTTCCATAAGGACACTGTCATTGGATTTAGGACCTCTCTTATCCAGAATGACCTCATCTCAAGATCTTCAGCTTAATTCCATCTTCAAAGGGTCAGCAATGACCTCCTTGTCATGAAAAACAGGGAATATTCAGTCCTCATCTTGCTGACTTCATCAGCATTTGCCATGGTTGACCTGTTATAAGATCCTACATTTCTGATTTCCCTTTTCTTTCTCTCATTGCCCTTTTATTATCTTTATTCAGATTCCTTTTTTCTTTTCTTCCCTTAGATGCTGACATTAACAGGATTCTATGTAAAGCTGTGAACTCCTTATCACAATAGGCATAGCAAACAAGATCCAAACAAATAACAAACGTATGAAATGAACCAGAAAAATCATGTAGTTTGTAACCAAGTAGAGAGTAGATGATCTGTTTAAAGACATACATATTTAATAAATAAAAAATAAAAAATAAACTACAGGGCAAAGAAAATAACTGCTCCCCAGGATAGATTTGCTGTTGTGTGCCTTCTAGTCTCTTTTTTCTTTCTAGTCTATCCCTGTCATTCTCATGGCTTCAATTACCATCTATACTCATGCTTAATATTCTCAAAGCCCTTCAAATTATCTTTTCTGATTGAGACTCTTATCCACCTGATTAGTGAACACTGTCATTTCAAGTTCCACAGGAGCCATTCTCTTTTCCAACTTCCTGCCCAGCTAGATGATCCATCAAGTTATCTCTAGTCTGTTCAGGGTACTGCCTGACAGTCACTACTGCAGTCTGAGTCACCATCTTCTCTTACCCTTTCCATGATGATGTGCCAATTGCTCTCCTTGCATCTAATCATTTTCTTCTTTAATCTATTTTCAATGGGCTTCCTTTTGTTTCTTTCATCAGACATGCTTTTTGACTGCAGGTATTTCCTCTATTGTTCCTTCTGCCTGAAGCAGTCTTGTTCTGATGCTCCTTGTTTTGATTTGCTTCTGATCTCACTTCAAATTTTATTTCTTCTAGGAAGTCTTATTGACACTTGCCCCCAATGCTTTTCTGTGATAGATGTCCCTGCCATGTGCTCTTTTAGCTCTTTCTGTGTCCCTATCATGTATTCCTTCTATCTCATTTTAATTACATGTTTGGTTGTCTGTCTCTCATTATTGGCTTTCCTAAGTCCTTTGAGAAGCTCAACCACAACCCAACTCCTAATATAATGCATGCCAGTTAGGAGCTACTCTCTTCATATTTTCTGAATAAATAAATAGAAAATTGTTTTATTCTTATTCTTTATGAATATTAGGACTATGCTTGCTTTACATTGTCTTTTCTTACATTGTCTTAAATTAATATGTTATAAATTAGCTATTGTCATGATAAGATTTATAAAGTAGAAAGTAAATTTTACCTGGATATATGAGAAATATTTTTTGGAGGAGATTTCATAGAGATGTACATACCTCAAAGAGCTACCATAAATAACACATGAAATAAACAGTATAAAAACATTAAAAAATGTAAACATCTTACTCAAATAATAATAGTTATTATCACTAAATTATTCATAGCACACTGGAAAGAAGCCAAATTATTAAAAGTTAAAAATCTCTGATTAAAAGCCCATTCTTTCTATCAGCAAATATGAAACATTTAGTGTGAGCTCATAAATGTGAAAGCTGAAAATAAAGAGATGTCAAAGCTATGGCTCCTGCCTACAGAGCTTTACATCTGGGCATGGTAAATTGGTCAGCTAGAAAGAAAAAGAAAAGCATCATAATTTTTACTTTATCTTCTAAGTTTATTTTTTTAAATTAAATATGTTAATATAGATTCACATATAATAAAATGCAACAATTTCATTTGTACGTCTCAATTCATTTGCAAAAGTATTTTCAATTTTAACTGCCAACATAATAAAGATATAGAGCATTTCCATCATTTTAAGAGTTCCCTTTAGCTTTCTAACAAAGTTTCATCTCAATCCTAGATCACACCATTGATCTGCTTTCTGTCAACAAAAAACAATTTTGCTTGTTCTAAAATTTCATGTAAATGAAATTATATAGTTTTAGTTTTTGTATTTCTGGCTTCTTTCTCTTAGCACATTGTTCTGAGATTCATTTGTATTATCATACGTATCAATAGTTTGTAATTTTAACTGTTGAGTAATATTCCAGTGTGTGAATATAATACAATTTTTATGAATTCATCCTTGGATGACTATTTAGGTTACTTCCAGTTTAGGGCTGTTATAAATAAAGCTGTTAGAAACATTTGTGTGTTCCTGTACAAATCTTTAGGAGGATACGTGTTTTCATTTCTTTGGGTAAGTACCTAGGACTAAGATTGATGGATTATATGGTTAAATGTATATTAAATTTTATAAAAACTGCTGCAAAAAATTTTTGCATAGCAATCTATAATCTAAGAGAATTCCATTTGCTCCACATCCTCTTCAACACTGGATGTTGTCAATCTTTTTAATTTTAGGCATCTTGTGTGTGTGTTTAGTAGTAACACATTATACTTTTAATTTTTATTTTCTTGATATCTAATGATATCATGTATCTTTAAATATATTTATTGGTTATTCTTATATATTTTTAGTAAAATATATTTGTAAGTCTTTTGCCCACTCTTTTTATTGTGATATTTGACTCCTCTTCCTCCATCTCCTCTTTCTTCTTCTACCCCTTCTTTCTCCTTCCCCTTCCCCTTCCCCCTCCTTCTCCTTCTCCTTCTCCTTTTCCTTCTCCTTCTCCTTCCCCTCCTCCTCCTCCTCCTCCTTCTTCTCTTCCTCTTCCTCCTCCTTCTTTTTCTTCCCCTTCCTCTTTTCCTTCTTCTTCTTTTGAGTTCTAAGAGTTCTTTTTATATATATTCTGGATTCCAGTTCTTATCAGATATATGTATCGAAAACATTTTCTGCTAATGTGCCTAATCTTTATGTTTTCTTGAAAATGTGCTTGGATAAGAATAATTTATTTTGTTGAAAATGGACTTATCAATTTCTTCTCTAAGAAACCTATACTGCTTCAAGGTTGTGAAGATTCTCCTACTATATATTTTTTAGAAGTTATAGTTTTAGTCTTTACATTTTGATCTATTATGAAATTTAGACTTATTTTTGTGTGTACTTTGAAACAGGGTTGAGATTCATTTCTTGTTTTATGTTATCCTTTTCCTATTCAATTACCTATTTCTGGAATCTCTTTCCTGCTCTATTTATCTATTTGATTATTCTTACCCCAAGATCTTGCTTTCTTGATACTTTAGGCTTTGTGGTAAATTCTGAAATGTGGTAGTATACGTTTTCTAACATTCTTCTCATTTTCCAAAATTGTTTTGGTTGATCAAGTTTGTTTGTCTTTCTATACAAATTATAGTATGCATTTTTCAATTTCTATGAAAAAAAAGTTGAAAGTTTAATTGCGATTGTATCACACTAATAGATCAATTAAGGGAGAAGTGACATTTTAAAACTATTGTCTTCCAATCCATGAACATAGTATATATTTGCATTTATTTCCACTTTTAATATCTCTCAGCAATGTTTTACAGTTTTTGGTGCAGAGAGAGGTCTTACATATATGTTGTTAAAATTGTCCTAAAGTATGTCATATTTTGATGCTACTATAATTACTTATAAATATTTATTTTTCAATGTTGATATGTATCCTTCAGATTTTTAAATGATCCTTATTAATTCTAGCAGCTTTTTAGTAGCCTTTTGGGAATTTTCTAGATCAGAGAAGCAGAATTACTCTGATGTCTCTAATGCTTTTGTGAACCTATGAGATGTTTTATCTCTTTTTTTTCCCAAATAACAAACAAACAAACAAAATATTTATCAGCGCTATACACTGAAAAGGCCTAGAAATTATAATTAACCAAATAGATGGTGTATGCTCACAGGTTCCTTAGTTTGGCCACCATTTATCACTAAATAGAACCAGGTCTTTTTGGAGAAATGGCTGATTTAATGTTTAAGGCTGGAAATAAACAAGATGAGCCTGCAACATATTCTCACATCAGACTTTAAGAAAGTTATCAGAGATCTGTTGATAAATGTTAGAAAATATTGGGAGTAAACTTGAAAAGGCTTTTACTAGTCAATCAAGTGGAAGAATACATAAATCACAAAAACATGTAACATATTTAAATCAATTATTTCATAATGATTCTTATAAATAAAGAAGTGGTTATTATTAGAGGATTTTGAGGAACAAACTCATTATTGTGGACACTGGTAAATCAAGAGAAAAGATAAAATATTTACTTTGATTTTTTAAGACAAACTTTACAACTGGGTAATCAAATAGTAGTTGAGGGGAAGTTTCTTTTTAAAGAACTATTACAGATAGCAAATGAAGAAGAAATTGTGGCATTAGAATTTTACTCTAATAAACTAATATAACATTAATGACTGCTAACAAGAGATACCACATTATCCTTTGTATCTCAATGGAAGTATGCACTGCTATACACATATCATTGTAAAAAAAAAATCAACATTATTATTTAGACCCATTGTCATGATAACCCCATGACCTTTAGGTAATTAAGAAAAACATTTTCCCAAATCTTCTTGTTTCCTCTTACACTTAAAGGTGATTGTTACATAAATGGAGTCAATCTCTGGAGATGGTCTATACTAAGTGGTGCTGTGTGCTGGGGCCTTTCTTCTAGGGAAGAATTGGATATGTATTATATACTTGATTATGGAATTACTGATGAAAACAAATATGGGTTTTTGAAAGACTGGGAAGAGTGTGAAGAGAAAAACAATCATCAAATGAGAATGTTTAGTGAATGAGTCACTACTAATAAAATAAAAAAAGAGAAGGGAATTTTAAAAGGCAGGACGTATTCAGGAGAAGATGAAGGTATGAATTTGCTAAGTCAGAGATGGAGATATAAAAGATTGGCTGACGTTAACTTGAAGCTTATAAAACGAAGTGCCCCCCAACCCCCTGCCAATACTGTTATATCCAAGAAGCAAGGTTTTGAGTTTAGTCTTTACATGAGAAATTTTACTGTTTTCCTATGGATATAAACTATTTAAACGATCTGATAACTTTCATTTTTTAAAAAAAATTTATTATTGTCCAAATTTACATACATATTTTATACAGGTGTAGAGAGATATATTCAAAATTGAGACATAGAACAATATGCACAGGTGTAGAGATTTTTTGAAAATTATTTTTATTAAGATTATTCATTTTATAAATTCATCACTTTTATCAAACCAAGTGAAACATCTTCCACCGCATAATAATGTCTTTTTTATGCCATTTAATCTTCATGCCTTCTATCACAAAATACATATCTCAGTTGATACACGTGGCAGTTTTATGATATGAATTTGTTTCATTATTTAGAAATCTTTCTTGACAATTTAATAAAAATACTTATTATCAAAGATTCCTTTAATACTTTTCTTTCTTTTATTTTTGTACACAATGTTCCATGTCAAAGTATACTTTCAAATCTACTGTTTTTAAAACAAGAAGATCTTTTTAGGGGTTGTCATAAGTCACATTTAAATACACTTTTGGCAAAAAGTCAGTTTTACCCAGAGGGTGTCTCATTTGTCTAAAGGTATCTTCCCACTACTTTTTTTTTTTCAATTGGCATAGGAAAAACAAAACAAAACACAAACAATTATAGTGTTGAGGATTGATTATACTGGTGTCTAAAGTTTTGTCGGTATCTAAGCTAAAAGATAACTAAATTTAAAACATCATTTTGCGTTTGAAGAATCATTTTGTGACATTTAAGACATGCATATAAGATTTAACCAGGGTTTTAGATATTTAGTTTTGGCTGTATATTTTTCTTGAGGAACCATAAGATTCTCTTGGCAATAATTTAATTATATGCCCCCCTGTGGCCCTTGAAAAATAATTTGAGATGTTGGGGCATATGTGAGTCTGAACACTACTTGAAATAAGTGACTGGTTTTAAAATATCAATGCCTTGAGAAGACATTGGAGAAAACAGAACTCACATTGCAATGAGTGGATTTGGCTTTGTACACAGAAGGGTGGAGGAGAGAGAGCCAAGGATGTTACAATCTTAATACCTAGAGAGGTTACAAGTCCATTTCCTACTCTTTAATGAAAATTCCACATATCATGTAGATATTGCACAGAAGTATTAACAGGAGACCCTTCCAAGAACAGCATCTAGAAGTCTAAAGGCAGTTCTGCAAGGAGAGACTACCAGTATTTTGTTTCGCCTGCAGAAATAGCACCTATTAAGTAGAAGATCAGGGCATGCACATCTGAAGAAAGTATCAACATGCTGGGAGATACAGAGAATTAGTAAGTTTCTTGGACTTGGAGCCAGAAGAATTGACAAGGCACAATTTCAAAAGTACTTATGTTTTGTTCTCCAGAAAGGGACCAGCAACATCAATATCCTCTGAGGACATATTGGAAGTTTAGATTTTCAGGTGCCATCCCAGACCTACTGAATCATCATCTTTGAGATTGGAGTCCAGAAATACATTCTAACAAACACTCCAGGTGATTATGACGCATTGTAAAGTTAGGGAACTAAAGTTACAGAGAAAGTAAACTGAACTAGACATGAGTCCTATTCTGCCGGATTTTTTCCAGATTACCTTGGAAAAGCTACTCAACCTGATTGCATTTCTGCTACCTCGTTGAAAACTATGAGTAATGTTGTTGTATCGATTGTCTCAACACCCATGCAAATGACCAGCAAAGTGAATTCAAGGTAAAAATCTAAAGTCATGAAGATTAAACACTAACTTATAGAACAATTGAAGGGGTTCAGGAAATCAGAGGCTGAGTCAAGAGTGCCACAGTGCAATGAATGGATACAGGGAACAAGGAATGTGGAAGTTGTTACTTAAAAAAAAGAAGAGATTCTATGGGATTTTTTTCCTCCAGGGACTAAAAGAAATATAGATGTGCAAGATGTTTGGCATGTCAAGAGACAACTGAGAAACAAGTCCTAGAGAAGCCTTTTTATCTATAGCCTTGCTTTACTTCTTCCAATTATTTCCCCAACCCCAGAAAAGGTATGAGGATATTAAATAGGAAAAGTGCTTTGCCCGCTTTGCTGGTTCACATGTTGTGGGAAGCAGGTAGAGAAAGCTGCATTAAAGATCTGTATAGTCCAGACAGAACAACGGGCATCCAGAAGACGACTTGGAATTACGTCCCAATATCTGAGAGGGACTGAAGATAGCGATAGAGGTTTTGGACTCTACTCTGCCTCTGAGATTTCTGGTTAGTGGTGTGGTGTGACAATGAAATAATATGCCACATTATGTGGTAAGTGCTATGTGTCCGGCTGTTCATTACTTTTATCATGCTCAGCTTGTCTAGTCTCACTAAGATAATGATCACAAATCTTAAATAGCCACACAACATGATTAAGAAATCTATTTTAGTAACGAGTCCATTGAAGAGCATTTTGTGTCTTCTGACGTTTCATCATAATTTCCTTCATTACCCCACTGCCCACTAAAGATGAAGTGGACGCAAATGTCATTTCAAAAATACAGACTATCAGAGTGGAAGTTCCTCCCTTTCCCCCTACAGGATCTATCCACTTAATGATGTCTGAACTTATACCTTCTGCCTTCACTCCTGCAGAAATGACTGAGATAAAATGTTCATGCTTCCAGGAAGACCTATATTTTTAATATCCCATTCTCTCTCATCTACTCAAAAACTTCCTCTGGCATTTACTTCCTCTCTCTCCTTCATCCCTTCCCAGAGCCACACCTCCCACTGCGGGATCATTTTCATCACCATGGCAACATGCTCTAGAATTTCCCAACTTGGTCTCATATCTCCAACACCCTATTTCCATTTTCCCTTGTAGAGCAATGTTTCCAGAAAGACATGTCTATACTTTTCCAATTCCTATTCACACCTTAAAAATTGATGAAACATTTAAAAATATATATTTTTATTGATTTTTTAGAGAGAGAGGAAGGGAGAGATACAAACATTGATGTGAGAGAGAAACAGTGATTGGCTGCCTCCTGCATGCCCCCCCACTGGGGATCGAGCCCACAATTCAGGCATGTGCCCTGACCGGGAATCGAACAGGGACCTCTCTGTCCATGGGATGACCCTCAATCCACTGAGCCACATCGGCCAGGCTGGTAAAACTTTTTTTTTCCCTTTATTGATTTTAGAGAGAAGGGAAGGAGAGGGAGAGACAGATAGAAACATTGATGAGAGAGAACATCCACTGGCCACCTCCTGCATGTCCCCCACTGGGGATTTGGCCCACAACCTTGGCATGTGCCCTGAATGGGAATCAAACCGGTGACCTCTTGGTGCATGGGTCGATGCTCAACCACTGAGCCACACCAGCCAGGCTAATAAAACATTTTTTAATTGCACAACTAATTGTAGTCAAATGTAAGCAATCAGAATATAGACAAGGAAAAAGAACAAATTAAGAACTATCTATAATTCCAATACCCAGAGAAAATTAAGCTTAAAATTTGATGTAAGCTCTTTCTTTTTAAATAATTTAATTTATAATTTTATCAAGTAATACAACATATTTTTTGAAGAATAAAGACACTGGGGAAAAAAACACACTTTCTTCCCACTTTACTCACCCCTGCTCCCAGCTCTCTGGAGACAACACTTTAACCTCTTCAGGGCAGAAACTGAAGTTGACCTGAAGGATTTGCTTCAAAGCTCTGCTCCTTGCTGGCCATTGGACCCTGTTCAGGTCACTTCGTTCCCTGTACTTTAGTTGCCTCTTCTCCATTATAGATATAACAGTATTACCTACCAAAAGGGTCACTATGAGGGTAAAATGATTGGAACAGTGTTTAGCACATTGTATATAATATATAAGTATTACCGTAATTGTTTTTGTTATTACTATTAATTGCATAATTCTTAGTGCAATGTTCATACTACCATGTCTTGATTTTTCATGTTAAGACAATGACTGTTGATTACCTTGGGGCAAAAATAGGTGTACGGTTGTTCGTATGGAAAATGGTGCAATAATTAATAAAAATAATGCAAGAATAAACTCTGTGTTTCTCATACAACTAAAAACCTACTTTTGCCCCACCCTGTATTTATGATGTTTTGGCTCTTTTATCTTGTCAGATAAAATACACATCAGTTGCCCAGGCAGTGTGGCTCAGTGGTTGAGAAACAATCCATGGACGAAGAGGTCACTGGCTGGATTCCCAGTCAGGGCACATGCCCAGGTCGTGGGCTTGATCCCCAGTGGGAGATGTGCAGGAGGCAGCTGATTGATGTTTTTCTCTCATCAATGTTTCTGTCTCTCTCTCCCTCTCCTTTCCTCTCTCTCTAAAAATCAATAAAAACATATTTAAAAAAAATACACATAACTCATATTCCTATTCTACCACTGTAGCCAGATCACAATATTTAATCTAATCAAAGAAAGAAAAAAATGTATACATATCACATCTTCTTTATCTATTATTGGACAGTTAGTCTGCTTTCATATCTTGAAAACATATTTCATATTTGATATGTTGAGCTTTTATTATTTAAAATTTTTGCTGTCATTTTAGTGTAGTTTTGGGAGCAAATTAAGGTAAACACAGTGTTCTATATTCATCATGTTGAACTGCAAAGTTCCATTGATTTTAGCTTCCAATTCACCAGCCCATTGACAAGGCTCAGGATTAAGTGACTAACAACCTCCACCAGGTCAAATCCAAAGGCAACGTCTGTGTACTTCAGTTGCACTCTCAACAGCACTCAGCACTGCTACTCTTTCTATTAAAGCACATTTGTCTTATCTTCTATAATATCCTCTCTGAGGTGTCCTTTCTCCTCTGCTAGAAACCTATATTTGAGAGTATCTCAGCTGTCTATCCTGGGCCTGCTTTTCTTCTCTGTGTACATTCTCTGTACTTAGACAATCCATTTTTTTCTGATATACTTAAAACAGTACATAAATACTAATGCCTCAATAATTATTTTTCTATGACCTCTCGAATATACATCAAATGGCATAATCAATGTCTCCAAGCATCGAAATATCATCTTAAAACTAACATGACCAAAACATATATCTTGATTCCTTACATGGCTGCACATGCCTGTAAAATGTTTAAATTGAAAAGCAGTCATGCTCTTACCTTACCTTATTATTCTGTTGATACAGCTAAGAGTTAGGAACCGCTCTGACTTCTTTAGAAATAAATTCTACATTCAAGCCTGTCAATTCTAGCTCCAAAACATACCCTGAATGCACTTACTTCTCCACTTCCACTGCTACCACTCCAGTTTAAGTCATCTATCTTATCCTTCCTGGGCTCCTACAGAAGTCTTCTTGCTCTCATTCTGATCTTTTACAAACAGGGACATTTTTTTTTCCCAAATAGGTAAACAAAGAGAAAAAATAGTGATTCTATCTCATCTCTTCATAGCCACAAACTCCTAAAAATAAGACAAAACTTGTTCTGATCCACAAAGGCAAAGCCCCATTCGTCACATTACTTTCTGGGACATAATGCTTTAGAGAAGTGCAATCTGAAATGACCCTTGTGTTTGCTTTGACCCTGTTCAATTTTCCTATTTCCCAAGGCTCCTGGATAGGGAGTTCTTTGCCTGGAATATCCAAAGCAAAGAGAACATGTAAATTGTGCTGGCAAATTATTGTTTGAGAATGAATTGATGACTGGATCAATAAAATAACATACAATAGAACTTTTGTTTATTTGGAGTGTTTATATTTTTATACGAAATGCTTAATGATGAAAATTCTTACAAGACCTAAATAATTATTTCAAAGTGGAATTGTTGAATTCCAAGTATTTATGGGAAATACATATTTGTCCTGGTACAATAAAGTCCTGAATGTAAATAGATGACTGCTCTGTTTACCTCTATGCAACTTCACAATTTGATGTAGATGTGAATAATTTAATGGTTTAAATCAAAGCACATTCCAGTTATAACATTTCGTTTTTTCATCGGTATATATGAGTGTTATCCACTAAATGTCTGGTTTACTTTTCACAAAATAGAGACTAGGAGTTGATTCAGTAAGGAAAACAAATCTCATCTATTCAGAAATTATTTCTAAGATGCAATTTTCTGGTAAGCATCCTGTAATGTAACCCCTTGAAAAGAAAACACTAAAGGATTGTGTTTTAAGCCTGCAAAAGATAGGAATAAAAGTCTGCTTGTAAAATGTCTTCTTTTGTTTGTTGCTTGTTCTGCTCTTCTGCCTTCAGAATAGAAGTGTTCCCTTCAAAAGTAGAATATTAACTGGCAAATCTAGCAACTCAAATCTATATTGGATATAACAGTAATAGGGAATATAAATAGAGAAAAGAATGTGTTTCAGATATGAGATTTTTAAGGTCAATTTTAATGCATTCTAACATTCCAGTGAGAGTAAGACTACAGTTCTTAATGATCTAGTCTGCAGAGCACTGCATATCCAGAGATTTTTATCAATTAAGAATAAAGCATAATCAGGGACAAGAAATGCGCTTTCACATCTTAGCTATCTAAATAGGCACATTTAAGGGGGGGGAAAGTACGTATAAATTTCAAAATAAGCCTTTAAAATGCCCCAAATCATGTTAATTCAAAAATCCAACATTACAATTTTAAGTAGTGTCAATAGCTATTTTTGATATATCTAAATGTCACGTTAACTAATGAACTATTCAACTGGATGTCTTTGCTTTAAAAAATCCAGAATGTTATATCACACATAATTAGGAAAATTTCAATTCTGTATAATAATGTTTCAATAGAAATGTCTAAAATGACTAAATAGCCTGAATTATGGGTAACACAACCTTGAATGCTGTCTGTTAACCCTTTATGCCCCACTTCCTGTTTTGATTTGTGTCTCTCACCATATGGTAGTATTTATCCAAATGCCTGCATTAGTAGATAACCACCTACAAGTATTTACTGAGCCAGAACGTTAAATACTACATTGTTATTACAACATTTTCTATAAAAATTGTGTTCTACAATATTTGAAAACTACTTTGTATGTGGTTATATAGGACACAAATTTTTAAATACAGATGGATATTTCTAATACTCACTGTACATGTTATTTTTGTTCCCTACGTATTTTTCCCAACATGCAATTAGACTGATGATTCAATAAAAAAATTTAGTGTTCATGGATAATTAGGTAAGTTCTCTCAGGATTTTATTTTATTTGGTTTATTTCTAACAATATTTTCTTTTTCTAAGCTATCTCTACACTAGAAAAGTAAAAAAACAGTATAAAATTAATTTTTTTAAGATCAAGGGTGTAAAGTTGAGAACCCAACTAACAGGGAATATGCAAAATTAGAAACCAGTGTTCTTCAGTGTGGTTGGAAAAGGAATAAATTCATAAAATAATTGCTCAGTCACACTTTTTTTTTCAAAATATTTACTTTTAATGTTTTGCCTATTTGTTGTTTAGTAGTTTTTGTATTTAGATTTGATAAGAAAAAGGATGGTAGATAAATTCTAGATTCTAGTTGATTTGTATAATTACTTGAAATTACATTTTCCAGTTTTTCATTTTTATTATGTAAACCTCAACTTTTTAAGAGTCTGTAACATTTTATTCCTTTATAGTTCAAGATCATTTCTATGTTTACCTATTTGTCTGTGTTTGTATATCAAGTCTACATTGTTACAGAACAATTAGAAGTAGCTTATAATACTGGATATAATAGAGTAAGATAACATACATCAGAAGTGTATGATAAAAATAAGATGACAGAAAAAAATTCCAGGATATGAAATACCAAGGCAGAAATTATTTTAGTTCATGAAATATATGTAATAATGCTCCATTGTAGTTACTATGAGTTTCTAGTTTACTATAAAATTACAACAATAGTGAAAATAATGAAAGGAGCTGCTAAAATATTTTTGGCATACTCTGTGCTACACAGAATATGAACTAATTATAGAACATATTTCATTCTTACCGAAACCCTGATATTATGCTCATTTTCTATATAGTGAAACTGATGTTTAGAGAGCTTATCCAAAATTAGACATATTAAGTGTAGAGTCTAGACATTCAAACTGGCTTATATGACTCTAAAGCTAAACCTAATAACCTTAGGCCTTGAAACTCCACATTTAATTAATTTTTGCCAGCAATCTCTTCATTATATACTACAGGTCCAAGTTTATTTGAATACTAAGCAGGCTCATGTTGCCTGAGAGGAGCTGACTCATCCAGGAGACAGTAGTTCCTTCTAGAACAGGATGAGGTTCCACAATGCAGAGAACTTTATCTTTTCAGAAATCTTTGTAGCGACTGAAGGTTGAAGGTATCAACCTTCTAACTGGTCTTAATGGAAATCACATGAGCTTGTGGAGGTCTAGCCGTAAGCTCAAGTTTTTGGAGTCCTTGGGATTTTCCATGTAAACCATAATGTCATCTGCATCTAGTGACAGGTTCATTTCTTCTTTTCTGATATGTATGACTTTTAATTCCCCCCTTCCCCACCTCACCATATTGATTTGATTAGAACTTCCATGATCCTAGCTGTGGAAGAAATGCCACTGGATATTGGTCACTTCGTGGGAGCATGTCCTGTGTAGAGCTTGTGGCATAGACACATAGGATGTTATCACTCAGTTTGTTCCATACTTGGCTTATCAAAATGCCATGTTACTCAAAAAGGCCAATTGCTTCATAGAGATGGAGAATGTGGTTAGAATAGCGAATACCTTAAGCCATGATCATACGTCCCCTGTTCGTTTGGCATAAAATGAGCTCATGTTTTGTTCTAAGGGCTCTAGTTCTACAAACTGGCACAACCGTGGAAAATGGCTGATATGCCACAAACCTCTGCTGAGCTGATTAAGGTCAAACTTATTTTCATGAGATCTGAAGCTTTTCTAGTTATACAAGTTGAGTAAGATTTCAGTGGGCTGTTGATCTATTTCACTGCTAGGGACACTATGATCAGTTAGATAACATTAAAGTTTTTTGTGACTCAACCATTCTGATTCATTCTGGTAACGGCTTTGGATCTGCCACCCTCTGTGTTTTCTGGTTTCTGGCAGGTAAGTGCTTCCACCTCATCCCTGTCACTCCAGTATCTCTTCATCCTTATTGAATTAGAGGGTCCTCTTCAACAGTAAAAATTCCCAGTGTTATTTCCCACTTGCAGAGATGAAGCAAAACAGAGCTCTTCACAAATGCTGGTACATCCTTCACCAATGTATTTCTCAAAGGTTTGATGAAGGAAATGTCTTCAGGGCCCTTGCAATTAGGAGGTAAGCAAGGAGGTCTTACATAAAAAGTCCAACCAGAATTTCAATCACTCTTTGATTATCTTCCTGTCTAGAATATACCAAAGAAATTCTAAAATATGAAGTTCATTTAGTGTGGACCTTTTTTGGGTCCAGGCTTCAACATATTGATTAAGTAAATTTATGGAGCCCTACCCAGCCACTCTCAAGCTAATACACTGAATAGAGAATCTTTTCATAGTGCACCCATTTTAATAAATTCAACCTGATCCAACATTACATTCCCAGGTTATGTTCCCATACACATTCTCCAGGTTTGTGTTAAAAATTGGAAAATTCATGCAACTCTTTTTGTGTGTAAGGTGACTCCTCATGAGTCATACCTAGCCAGACTTCCTGAAGGTTGCTGGGACATGACTCTGGTTTAGGTCTAGAAATAATAGAAACAATGAAATGAGGTAGGGACTTGAAGAGGATCAGCAGTCCCCTGCAAAGCACCTACTTAAAAGGAGGCAATTATAGGTTTTCAGGCAAGGGAGGACTACCTTCTCAGACAGAGGCATGAATGTTGTTTCTACAGGTGAAGGAACCTTCGTAGAATTTAAGAGTTTAAGGTATTGAACTGCATTACATACTGTCCATAAATCTTCATCCCAACTTTCAGGACTCACATGATTTCAATTTTGACATAATTTTAATAAAACAAAGGCTATGAAATAGGGAATTTAGTTTGAATACTAATTCTGTCACTTGCAGATTGGAATTAGGGCTTAGTTTTCAGAAATATTGATCCTGAAGCTATAGGAAATAGAATTTATTTTAGTATAGTCATAAAAGTTCTCTGGTCCCTTACTTGAAACTTTAGCTTACAATTTGAAGTCCTGAGCTTATGATTTTCTTTCTCCATGTTATCTGTGCATAAGAAACAAACCACCAATTGTATTATCCTCCTTATTTTAACTAAAATATTTTATGGTAGCAAATACCTGATCACACGAGGCCTGGCCTTCTGTTAGCCTTTGATTATAGGTGATAATAAAAGTAATTATTTTGCCACGGTATGTTGTTGGCTATTAGCATCTGGTTACTGATGAAAACAGGGTCATTAATGCTTTTTAATGTAATCAGACCAGATAACTAATTACACATGCCCCTCTGTAAGGTTCTGTTCTCCAGACCAACGTCTGACTCCAATAATGTCATCAATTACTGTTCTGTTAGAGAAGAACCTCCATGAATATTATACAATAAGGGATCCACTATGGGAATGAAATCTTCCACAGTTATTTTTAAAAGATAGAAAACACTAGTTTTCTTCTTTAGACCTTTCAGAGGAATTGGAGAATCAGGGAAAGGTCACTAGCTAGTCCTTCTGTAGTCAGCCACATTCAGGTGCCTGACTTGGACCATAAGGGACACATGATGGAGGTCTGAAAGCAAAATGTAAGCAATCCATGGAGTTCCAAATAATCAACAATTATTTGTAGTTCTGACTACAGGTATTGTCATTTTTCCATTGCTCATATATGCAAACTTCTCCATCCATTTTGGTGGAAAGGAAGATGCACTGTGTAAAAAACCATTTTTTCAATTCTAATGCAAGAGTGAAATTATATAAATATTTATTTAAAATAGAATGAGTAACCACAGATCAGTATGCTCATTTTATTTTACACTGATATTTATTTCATTTTTTCTTGCTGAGTTTAATTTTAAAAATCTCATGTAGGGAAGTTCAATGCAATTTATTCAGCAGGAAATTGCATTTATTATGGAGAAAGTACTAAAAAACAAAGAAAAGGACTGCTGGGAGAATTTATTTTGGCAATTTCACCCAGAGAGCTAAGGTTAAAGATTCAATTTATACTCAACAAGAATGAAGCAGTTAATAGAGGAGGCAGAGTGACTTAGTTAGCAAGACATTTCTGTGGTACAAATAGTCCATACAAAATGGTCACATTTGTTTGAAACTAGGACTGGGAAATTTCATCCAAAAATAGAGCATTGGGGGGGAAAAGCTCATCTGCGTCCAATTTGCAGTGAGGAAAAGATGCACAGATAATTTTCAGTACATTTCTAAGATGTGAGAAAAATTCCACAGGAAAAAAAAAGAAAATTTAACTCTTTTGTTTATGATAGATTGAGAAGAATCTTTCAAAGACATAACATTAACTGGAACTTAGAGAATTAGTAGACCTTTCCCTGCTGCTACTAAAGGAGGGGATGGTGATATTCTAGCTATGAAGATCAGCAGGTTCAACCTTTTGATCATGGAAGGTCAAAAATATGTTGGGAAGAGAGTAAAATTTAGAACCATTGTCTCTTATGCAAGAAGTGGTGATGGTCTGGGAGGTGGTCTGAGGGTGACCAGGAAGGGCGAGGACAAGAGAGAGAGGGCTGATTCCATTATGCTTGCCTAGGGCTGTCTTGAAAATAATTTTTTGTAGAATAAACTAAGAGGATTGGATGGAGGAGAATCAACACATATATGCAAAGTAATAAAATGATTAAAATGTATAATATTTTAGAAAACTCTAGCAACAAAGCAGAGAATAGACTGGTGCTGGAAGAGAAAAGAATGCTGCAGAAGACACAGCTCTTTCTGAAGCTTTGGAAGAATGAAAAATTATGAGGAAATATTATAGAGATGGTAGATAGACATTTAGAGACATTTAACAAGAAAGAGCCAAAGAAAATTAGAATATTATAGCTTCCAAAGTTGGAAGAAAAGTAGGGATTCTTCAAGTCTATTCAAGATTCTAGATCTATCTAGTAGTTTATAGGAATTACAGGAGACACAAATCAATACATTTATCATGAGTCCAATACTTGACAAGAAGTATAGCAGAGCCATGAAGAAAAGAGGTCTGTGGTTCAGGCAACTGTGGTTCAGTATCAGGGCCCATCACTTATAGGTTTGACCTTGGGCAAAATCTCCCGAGACCTCCCAAGCTCTCATTTTCCTCACCTATTCATGGGGCATAAACTACTTCTTTATTAGGTGATGGTGAAAGTTAAAGGACATAATATAAATAAAACCCTCATATACATGGCATGCAACAAGTGCTTTCAAATGGCAGCCTCTGTTCTTTTTAGATGTTTTTAATATTTAAGCAACAAACAGGGCAACATATTTATTATCCTTACAAAACAAGTAATTTATGTGTCATGTGTTTTCAGATACTTGCAGGAGTTAAGAAATCCCTTTCCTCCAAATCGCATTATAAACAATGAAGTGAAGAAATGATTTTTCGTGCTAATGGAGTTTAGTATTTCTTATGTAAAATATCTTGCTGGAGACATGGCAGGACTCTAATCAAGGCTGATTCTTTTAGACACTTATTTTTGTTCCTGTTCTAGAACAGGAGTAACAGAGACAGGCAAAATAATATTCTTAATTAAGTTAATTATGCTTAGTCAGTTAATCACAAGGTGCATAAATTTATCTCTGCAATGCATGCACCTCAAAGCTCCATATTGGAAATTATACATTTCTCATTCAAAATTAAGAAAACGGGGGGTGAAATACATTGGAGGTTTTGCCTAAACACATTTTGCTTTGATTCGATTTTAACAGAACACGTCTGGCAAGAATAAGGGCATAGTACTCCTTGTTCATGCAACAGTTTCTAACAGTGAATAAGATCAATCTGATATATTTCATTATCCTTATAAATGAGAAAGAGCTGTTTGGGCCTGTGTGGAAATGCTAATAGCAGTGAACCCATCACAGCCATAGTGTGACCCACTGAACTTCACAGTTCAGACTGTAGGAACTATACTCTGCTGGCAGTCTTGGCATCTTTATGCCAGGTTTTCATTTCAATTGGCTCATTTTATTATAGACAGACATAGCATGCTTTCTCCAAATCTTGACACTTAACCTGTTTATATTCTAACCTTTCCCATAGTACGGGGGTGGGAGTTCCCATCTCTAATACTGAATAGTGTACCAGTGTTAAAAATAGATGTTTGCAGTGGTTTTCAAGAGGATAAAATTATATAAATAAAACTCTCATGTTGGATATCATACAAGAAATGCCCCCAAATGATGGTCACTCTTATTTTTGTATGTTTTTTAATATTACATGGCAAAAAACACATTTGTTATTCTCACAAAACAAGTAATTTAACTTTTTTTTTTTTTTTTTTTTTTTGGCTATACCTTATATAATCAGGTTCAAGGAGGAAATAAAAGGAGAAAATTACAAGGAATTAAATTGACTATTACCTTTTCCTTAGGTATGTTTGATTAAGGAATATAGGCTTTTTTGTCTGTTTTGCTTCTTTTCTGTGTTTGTTTCATTAGCTATCACCATATCATGGGATCCGATTTTGGTGAGCCTCTCTGCCTCACTGAGGTCTAGTCTTCCATAATATGAGATTAATCCATAAAAGAAAAGCTGGTGAGTAAATGTAACATCTTCTGACAGAATAAAAACATTTTTTTTTACATCACAAACTTTGTGAATAATCCGCTATTTATTGCGTACCTACAGCATGTCTCTCTGTACCTTCAGCAGTACATTTAATGCCATTTCAGCTATATGCTACTGAGGTATATGTTAAGCAAAGACAAATACAAATTTGGATCAACACATTTTGACCTTATTTTCAGAGTTCTTTAGACTCTTCCAACATGAACCGATAAGCGCATATTTTCTATAAGGCAAATGTGTTGTCTTAATTTTGGCCAAGTTTTAAATATTATTAACTTCCTTTAGGCTCTTATGTTTGTTGGTCTTTTCCAAAAGGAATAATTTATTCCATGTGATTAATTTGTTTCCAATTAAGCTCATTAAATTACTAACATTTTAAAGAGAGTTTAATAGGTTCTTGAGCTGACAGTTTTTAAGTTCACTATTAGTTGAGTTTACATTAACAGACTCTACTAACAAAGTATATTGTTGCAGATTTAATTTAAATCTTTATTGGTGATTAATACTCAGAGGGACTAACCTAACTCATTTCTCAGCTCTGTGAACCTGAACATGTAACTTTTAAGCCTCACATTTGTCAAAAATAAATTGGTGAAAATAATAGTATTCTTAAAATGGTCATTTCTAGTATTAAACCAAGTCAAATCATTATTGTAAAGTGCTTTGCTCAGGGCCAAAATATACAATTAATATATTCTTTGATGATGGTGAAAAAGTATCTTTTTTTCTTTACTTAAATCATGTTTATTGCAGAGGGCAAACAGAAATGCATTCTCTGCATTAAAGATTAAGATAATACAAAAACATGTAAAGTAAAATGCAACAACCATTCTCTTACATGTATGTGTACTTACATAGTACAAATGTCACATTTTGCATACATGTGTATTTTTTAGAAACACTGATTTATGTGAAAAAGTATTTTTACCTTAATGATTTTAGAAATATGTTCAGGTAATTCTCTGAGATAAATTTTACAATGTTGTGAAAATAAGAAAGAAAAACAAAGAAACAAATGTTATAGACATGTGGAATACGGGATTCTCTTCAAGAGGCATCATGGACTTTATTGCTGCCCAGGCTGAGGGATGAGAGGAAGGATGGTGGAGATGGAGTTCTATCATGAACCTGATCAAATTGGATGTGAGTTTCCTCTTCATATTCTTTACACATTGAAAATAAAAGCTAAACAACAATGGTAAAAATAGGTCACACTCAAGAGTCAAGTGACTATAGTAAAAAAAAACATTGGTACCACTGGCTCATACATGAAAGCTTCCATTTGAAAATCATTTTACTCTTTGCTTTTAGTCAGGATTAATCTTGCCATTTTTACTTATTGTTGCCAATTTTTCTTTCTCCTATATTTCTCAGTAGAATTAAACCTTCAAGCTCCAGGGAAGATGGCTGAAATTTCATTATTTTTATGTCTCATCAAATTATTTACCTTGCCAGGCAGGCATTCACCACCCACTCTTCTGGAATTTCAATTCAAATTCATTTTAAAGAACAAATGGGTTGCCCTTGTTGATGAGGAAAGAATGCCAGCAGGGGAACAGAAGTGAAAAGCTCATTAGAAGAGGAACATTTGTTTTGTAATGCCCTTTTGGATGCGATAGGTTTGATGGGGACGCACAGATGGACTATATAAGCATGTAAATCCACTTTGTGGAGAGAGTCATGGCCATTTCCCCAAGGATTCTTAACTCATGTCTGCTGAATGACAGCACCACATTTGTCTTGCCTCTGTCAAGAAATTTACTTGCAAGTATTTCAAATACTTACATTGATTTTAAGGTAGCTCACTTTTTTTGAGGCAAGGGAATGTCACCTCTTTTATTATATTTACTTTTGGTCTCTCACTCTGAAGTGGGGTGGGTGCCTGGCTATGACACACAGATGTAAATCAGGCATGCAGTCCACGCTCTCACGTGTCTTACTCCACCTTCCTTCCTCCCTGCGTAGCCCCCCCATTTCTCACCACCACCCACATGCCCAAAGGACATTTCAGGAAACAATCTAAAAATCGCTCATCAAGGAGTTTTTATAGGTACTGAGAAGGCTTGAAATCACTGGTGTGATGTCGCATAATACTTCAATATTTTATAATACTTAATATTTATATTGCAATATTCTCACAAGATTGTACAAGATTATAATATGCTCAATGCAATGCAACAAACTTGTGACATAAAATTACAGTGATTATGTTTTCATGCAAATTCATTACATTGTAATCCAGCCCAGACAACTTCTATCCAGGCAACTAAGGGTAGTTTGAGGTTGTCAAGGAGGACATGCGGTGTGGTGTGGACTCCAAGAGACTGGGGACAAATGTGTTTTTCTTGACTTAGCAAACTTGTTGAATTACCCTGTGCAAAGTTTTCAGCTGGCAACTAGAAAATGTCGATAATGACATTTCTCATATAGGATTAACTAGGACAGGAGTAGAAATCACCTTTCTTTTAAGGAAAAAAATGGCAAAATCCACAGAACTGTCTTCCTGGTTTTATCTGTGGTTTCTAGACCAATGACAACTAACTCATCAGTGGTGCTATGACCACAGGAACATGAACCCCAGGCCACCCACACTCCCTCCAACAGGAGCCCTAACAAGGGTTGCATTAAAATTCAGATTCTTATTTATTATTGGGGAGAGGGGATGTGAGTAACAGGGAACTTAAACACATGTTCAGATCTCTGCCTTATTTATAGTCCACTAAAAAACAAACAAACAAACAAAAACAGCACAGGAAAAAAAAACAAAAACAAAAGAATGAACCACAAATGAAATAGCACAGGAGAGGAGACCATAGCAAATGAGAAACATCAATAAACTGGCAGTGTTGGGGAAGCAGATGTATTAGCAGTATGAGACCTTGCAGAGTCTAGCAAGCTAAAATCCAGGGTCAGCAGGAGATAATGACATTTAGCAACAAGATAAATTATAGGGCAGAACCCTTAAGGGCTAAGGAACTAGGAGCTCTGGAAATCTCAGGATCCGAGGGCAAGAAGTGGGATAAAAACTAAGACATTTTCTGTGCATCTCCTTAAGAAGTCCTTAGACTTCTTAGAGATTTTTCTTCACCTGTGCTTTAGGCAACTACCCTCTCTCCCACAATGGCAGGACACTTACTCTCTGCACAATTAGAACTAGAGAGAATGAGGACACAGTGAGAGATGGAGGCTAACGTATCTTATTATAAACAGAAATTAGAAAGAAGTTTATATACCCGGGGTCCTTTCCGTTGTTTCACTTCCTAAGGATATCGAAATATTCTTCTCTAGAAAAATTCAATGGCCCATGGGAAATGTCTGCAGAGAGTACTTTAGGGCAGAAGTCCAGAATAACATCTGTGTTCTCGCTCAGTCTCCTTTAGGTCAGCCTACCAGTTGACAAGCTCTCCCCTTAGTAAAGAGATTATAACTGGCATTTTGGTACCTAAAGAAAAAAGAAAAGGACTCTGAGGAGAGAGTTCTGTTACTATTCTTGGTTGTTTTCAAACCACTCTTCTTCCCTCCTCCCTGAAATCCTGTACCGTTTAATATTATCTTATTATAATGTATCATCAGCATTGCTGTTTTATCTAAGAGGACCTGGTCTTACTGCTCTTTCTTTTTTGATGATTTATATTTTTGCTCACGGTCACTCTGGCAGTACTCCTAACTTTCTTCCTGTTGATTTCAAGATACATCTAGATAATAGTTCCAACACCTTGGCCTCTTACTTTCAAGGACTGCTCTCCCTCTATAATCCTGCCCTTCATCCTTCTCTAACCCTAGTGTTCATAGCCTAGGACTTGGCATTGCCAATAACTTCAATCTCTTCATAATTTCAGTTACATACACCTCTCCCTGACCACCACCACCTGTAATTTCATCTAATTCATCTAACACTTCAACCATTCTCCAACCCTACGAGGACTTCCAAATCATTGACACTTCCTCATTGTCATTCTTTGACATTCTCTCCTCTTTACTCACCTTACATTATACGACAATTATTACAATCATTCCCTCGCATATAAGCGTTCTGCTCCCCAAATCTTGCCTGATAAATCTCAACCACGACAATATCAAACTTTCTGCCCACACCATGCTTGTAAATATAGCTGGAGATAAATTCACAACCAGTGTTCTCATTTTAAATCAGAATTAAATCTTCTGCTTATCCTTAACACTGGTCAGTAACCATACCATAGAACTGTAGTGTAGTTCACTCATTCTTCCACTCTCTTAGAAACCATTTCATGACTTCTCCGCCCTCCAAACTTCTAACACTTCCTCCATCATCTTCGTCCTGAGATAATCACTTGGCCTCCCACTTACCTTAGAAAACGGAAGCAATCAGTAGAAAATGTCCACTGATTACCAACTCTACATTCTTCCACACCCTTTATGCAGTGGGTTTATATTCTGTTGCTACCCCATTCAAAACAGTTATGAAGCACCTCCTGGTAAGCCAGGGCATAAGGATACAAACTTAAACAGGCATGGTGCATGCCTTCATAGAGTTCAGTCTCATTGTTGGGTCCAGCAGTCTTCTGAGAAGGTGGGACTCAATCATCCTTCCATCAGAGAAAAGATAACTTCATTATCTCTGCCATTGTTATTTACTCAGGTTTTAGAACTAGCAAACTCCCCTTTTAGTTTTTATTCACCTGACAACAGAGAATTAAATGGACCATAATTATTGAAATTAGAGAGTGTCAAGATCATCTTACAAAAATAAAAAAAATAAAAGTGTGGCACTGTTCATTACTGCCAGTGATTAAGATTGCTGCTTGAGAGAACAGTACCTACACTTAAGGACTGCCTGGGCCTATGATGATGGCATAGTGCCATCTGCTGGATATTATTCTGGCTCAAGATGTGATCTATTCCAAAAGAAGCTTCAAGAGTTGTTAATTTTATTGACAAGTTGGCTTCCTAAATCACTTCTGATTTCGAAACTACTCAGAGATTTAACCTTGTCCAAATCAGCAAAAAGATTCCAGCTGAGAGAAGAAACCCAATGTCTAGAAATATATTATATAAACATGATTTAGAGCTGGAAGGGACTTTAGAGGTTATTTGGATGACACTGTTTGGCCATCTTATAGATGACAAAACAAAAGTCCATGTACCTTATGGGATATCAAAGGTAATATTATGAGCACAGGGTGAAGTGGGTCTAGAACTCCTTGTCAGTTATCATTCTTCTACATCGATATTTAATTGCTTATTTTCCATAGTCAGCTTGCTGATTATCAGGTATCATATTATATTATATTTATATTTCATAGTGAACTTTTCTGGATGGAGATGAGAGGTGTTGTAATCCAATTTCCTTTTTCATTATACTGATGATAATTACCTAAGGATACATCCACATATCCTGACTCAGAGTCCAGCCCTCTTTCCTCTACTCAAATATTGGATTAAAGGGATCATCTCAAACATAAAGATCACTGGTTAGCATGAAACTAAACAAAGAAAATCTGAGCTGATGATTACATTGCATATCTTGAGTCTCTGACCACTTCTAATGGCATTGTCTTTAGTGTTTAAATCGCATCATTATTGTTCTGAAGGGCTATGTTACCTTTAAAATGCCAGAATATTATAGGTTTAGTTCTCCATTAATTCCTGGAAAAATTACCTCTTGTTATTGCCAAAACCATGTTATAGTAACAATGAGTGACAAACAGATGCTCCTGTACTTTGTTGTTTAAGGACCAAGTTAATGAGACGGGTAAACTTGGAAATTTGAAAATATGCAATCAGGTATTTTTCTGTCATACTAGAGCTTAGTTATAAGTAGGCTGGTGGAAACACATTCATATGTTATTTGAAACGATATATCTCATGAGGCAATAACCATGAGAAAAGAAAAATGGAAGTTGTAATAACCTATATTTTTAAGTAACGTGTTTTTCCTAGTCAGTAACTTGTAAAACATATATTCTTATTATTTTATAACCTACTAATTTAATTTGAAAACCAGCAATACCAATTTATTGATTCCACAGTTGTTTTTGAATTTCTGTCACATGCTAGGCACCTGTCAACAATGCTAGGTGTGCCATCATGTATACAAAAGTGTCCAAGAGACTCTCTGGGTAGGGATACAACTGTACGTTGGCCATCTTTTGATGTTTAAAGATTATGGAAAAATCCCTCCTAATCCTGGGTGAGAATCCTCTCCTGCTCTTTCTTCTATATATTTCTTGAATAATATTCTTCTTAAAACGGCCAGCTCTAGACCTCCCACGTAGGTTTGAGGTACAAAAGGAATATAAGGGAACTTTCCATTTCTCACTTATTTTTCTTCAACATTTGCTTATCTCCAGCTGTTGTTCACTTCACAATATTAATGATTTATAAAGGTTGCTTTCTCTAGATAATTATGGATATAGGTGATCATACTAATCGTTAGCTTTTTTCTTTAATAAGGTTATTTTTAATCTCCTGTGATATTATTTCAGGAGTCAATGTGGTTGGTGCCTGTTACTCATTTTATTCATTAATTACATGAATACTTTGTTGTGTCAGTTCTGTGACTCTATCCAAGACTAGATGTGTCCTTGACCAATATTTTAGTTAAAATTTCTGTTAAAATTTAAATGATTCCTTAAGTTGGCTTTATACTATCACTTCGCTGGACACATTGCCGTTATGAAGTAAAACCTGATTAAAAAGGGGAGGTGAAAACAGTTTGGAAGAGTGAGGTAAACAATCACATTAAATACACACAAGACCACTTTCTAAACTATGAAATAGCGAAATAATAATTTCCTAGGCAGACTTTTATATTTCATTTTTATTGCTGAGTCAATTTGCAATTCTAATGGGATGGCTCTTGACTGGTAATGGAGATTAATATTCAGACCTAATACTAAACCCCAAGGGACAGGAAGATGACTAACAGTAAGTGGCTGTAAAATCAGAGTCAATGGCACTAAAGACAGCAACCAGAAGATTTTGGAATTGTATTTTTGTGAAGCTGACTGCTTAAATATCCTCTAACAGCATTTATAATATTAAACTGATCACCTAAAAGATGATTCTTTATTCTCCAGGTCCCTCCATGTTGTCTCAAAGGATAAGAGATCTCGTTTTCTTACAGCTGCATGGTATTCCACTGTGTAAATGTACCGAAGCTCGGAGAGTATTATGTAAAGCGAAATAAGCCAGTCAGAGAAAGACAAATACCACATGCACTCACTTATTTGTGGAACATAATAAACAAAATAAGCTGTCGACCAAAAGAGATCCAGAATCATGGAAGTAGGGAACAGACTGACAAACCTCAGAGAGATGGGGGTGGGAGGGGTGAGAAGAAATAACCCAAAGAATGTATATGCATATATGCACAACCAATCTACATGGACATTAGGCTGGGGAAGGCAGGAGGGGGGTGGGAGAGGGAAGGAGGGGGTCAGTGGGGAAAAAAGGGGGACATCTGTAATAATTTCAACAATAAAAAAATAAATAAATGCTTCTTTAGATTACATACAGAGGATTCTTCAATATAAGCGGCAGTGTAGTAAAGTAGTTAGACACAGATCTTAAGTGAAACTTTATAGGTTGGGGTCTGAGCTCTTATAATTTCTAACTGTGTGGCCTGAATTATGCCACACCTCACTTTTTCCTTTGGTAAAATTTCAATAGTAATAATTCATACTTCATGGTGTTCTTGTGAAGACTAAATTTAGTTTTACAGAAATCACTTACTCCAGTGTCTAGCACGTGGTAATCACTGTAAGACAACAGGCTAGGCTATTCATTTCAGTAGGATATATTAAAACACTCAACAGAATTACTCAATTTTCTTCACCCTCAAAATTTTGCAGTAATATGGACTTTAATAGCAGTATATATTTCAAATATTAATATAATTTTTAAAACAAAGTAAAATAGACCAAAAATATCATCCTTGAGAAATGGATGCTCTAATGATGAAATTAAGTGATAAATATCAAATGTTAGAAAATGGATTCATAACTATGAAATATGCAAATACTATTATTAAGACTATACAAGTATTATTGCCTTGGTAGAAACATATATGAATTCCTCATTCAAATAATGAGACCACTCATTTAAGATATTACTTCTAATGTTATTTAAATTCCATGTGTCTTGCAGTTGAAGACAGTGTTTTGAGTCCATTTTTACTCTATTCTCCAACAAATTTAATTGAAATGGCAATGAAATATTTATAAAGAAACACATTCATAGCAATCTGAGAATGAGACAAAGGTCATGAGTGACCCAGAGCTTTTGAAAAATTTCTGGAGGATAGAGAGCAGATGGGATCATAACGCCAACATAAAGCTGAGGCAGCAACATGGAGCAAGTAGAGAGAAGGTCTAGAGTCCACGGGGAGGCACTTTTTCACTCTACCAGGCTATGGAGAGACTCCAAAATCTGGATAAGAAGTCACTTGGAGTTGAAGTGAAAAATGGGGATAGACACAGCATAGTTAATCAAAGGATTAACAACAGAAATACTGCCAAAGTCTCTGCCCTCCCCACCTCATGCATGCAGCTGAGTCATTTTTGCTTAAGTCAAACTGGAAAAATAGTCACAAAAGTAAGTTTTTCAAATTATGGACTTTTACCTGTATCAGAATTGCACGATATATTTATTAAAAGTACCCGATTTCACTCCAGATCTACTTAATTGAAATTCTGGGACAGGATATAAGAATGTATTTTAAACACTTTTCTCAAGTGATTTTTCTTTCGCTCACTACTTTTTCGGAACTATCACACTACAGATATTGAGCCACCTGACTTGCAGCGGCAAGATTTTCTTCAATATTGCTAAAAGCCTATAGTGGATTTCTTGTTCTGACCAGTATGGAGTAGCAGGAGCCAGAGTTGCCCTCCCATCTGTAAAAATAAACGTTTGACAAATTTTTCAGACATGGGACATCAGGCAGTATCACTGAGAGAGGAGAGATAAATGGCATGACTCCCACAACTGCCTCAATTTACTGACTGCAGAGCAGGGAGGGAACCAAGGTGAAGGCCAGTGACCTTTTTGAGAAAAGATAGAGGCAAGAGACTGGGGAGGTCAAATAAACTATGAGTTCACAGGGCAGAGGACAGAGGAGAAAGAGTAAAAAGAGAGAAACAGAATAAGAATAAGAAGGGAAGAAGGGCCCGGGCGGGGGAGGGGGAGTGATCTGCCCAGGATTTTTCTGTTATTTGCTAAGAACTGGTTAGCATATGTGTGTGAGGAAATTAACTGAGACCAGAGAAAGAAACACCTAAAAGGAACAAAAGCAATGATCCTCAGGGCTAATATAAGGCTAGGAAGAGTTTGTTTTTAATCTGAGAGGGAAAACATAATTCATGGGGTTCTGGGGAGAACCCTCAGAAGGTTCTTGCCTCTGTAGTGGGGAGAAAATAGCCCTTAATTAAAGGCTTGTCTGGTCCCACAGCAAAGTATATGTAAGACCTGCAAGGATCAAACAATTGCCAAGTAACTTAACTGCATTCTAGAACAAAGCTAAAAATATTTAGAGTAATACAAAAATATTCATCACTCAGGAGTTAAAATTCAAACTATGTGGCAACCAATCAAATATTACTAAGCATGCAAAAACAGAATGGGTGCCAAGGAATATTTTTTCAACAAATGGTACTAGAACAAATTCATAGCCATATGTCAAAATATTAACATCAGCCTTTACTTCAAACTTTGTGTAAAAAATAACCTAAAATGGATCATTGTTCTAAAATTGACTAAAACCTATAAAATTTGTAGCAAAACAAGGAGGAAATAGTTACTTTGGGTTTGGGAAAAATGTCTTGTACATGTACAAACTGTTTTAAAAAGCAATATATTAGACTTCATTAAAATTAAATATTTTACTCTTTATAGGATCATGCTTTGAAAATAAGAAGGCAAAGCCATCATCAGGGAGAAATATTTTCCAAAATATTTAAACAACTAGGTGATTTTATCTAGAATACATAGAGAACTATTATAATTTAGTAAGACAAGCAATCCAATTAAAACAGGCAAAAGATTTGGAGTGTTTTCACTAAAATGTATATATTTATATAATGATTTGGAACATTTTTCAGGTGCTCTCTTCTTTATGGCAAATAAACACCTAAAATAATGCTCAATATCATTAATTATTAGGGAAATGCAAATTAAAACCACAATAATATACTACTACTGTAGAGTGGCTATAATTAAGAGTTTTACCAAATCTTGGTGAGGATGCCACGCAAGTTGTTCTCATGCACTGCAGGTGATAATGTAAAATGATAAGACCACTTTGGAAAGTAGTTTGGAAATTTCACAAAAGTTAAATTTTCACCTAGCATATAACCTAGTCATTCCACTCTATGTTTTTACTTAACAGAAAAGAAAATAGTAGTTTTTTTTTATAATAGCCAAGAATTGGAAACAACCCAAATGTCTGTCAGTGAGAAAATGGATTAAAGAAAAAAAAAAAAGTGATATACCCATGCAAAAGAGAATGAATTATAGGTAAATGCAACAAAATGGGTGAAACTCACCATAATTATGTTGAGTAAATAAAGCAAGACAAAAAGAGTACACACTATATGAATCCATTTATATAAAATTATGGAAAGTAAAAACTAATCCATAGTGTCAGAATCCTATCAGTGATTTCCTGGGATTGGGGTAGGGACAGGAGAGAGAATTACAAAGGGACGTGTGAACATTATTGAGTTGGATTGATATATTCATTATCTTGATTGTGGTGATAGCTTCCATTGTGTATTCATATGTCAAAATTGATCACATTTTCACTTGTATGTGTGTAGCTTATTGTATTTCCCCCCGAATGCCAATGCAAACATCCTGGAGCAGCTGAGAATATTGGCTGCTGAAAAGTCACCGCTGTATTCTTCCCAGGGAATTTCTTTCAGATGTAGAGAAAAGCATCACCCCAAATTTTAACACGTGGGAGGAGGCAGCATGAGAATACTAACTGGTTGACACAGAAATACAATGTCTCATCCATCTTGCTTCAACTTGAGGCTACTTTGGAGGTCAGTCTAAGCTTCACAGCTCCCCACAGGTTCAACAAAGGGCTCTTACCAGGATCCTATCCTTCTTTCTTCACTTTCTTGTGGTCTCTCTGCTGAGACCACTCCCCAATATGTCTTCTGCATGTAGTCTCTTACCATGGAACCAAAGCCAACATTTTTAACCCTAGGGTTGGTGTAGAAAACAGACATTAAATAGAATTTCAGTGCTGGGTCTTTTATCAGCTGGCTGGCAATAACTGGTGGAAAATAGAGTATGGGGTAGCCCTGGCACATTGTTAAAATAGTTACCAGTGGTGCACTGGGATGGGTTACTGGTGGAGGGGATGCACTGGCTGAAGCTCAGTACCCCTGGTGCTTGAGAAATGTGCTGGAAAGGATAACTTTAGGCACTATGGAATTGGGAAGCAGTTGCTGAGTACATTTGATTCATGGATTTATTGAACAATGATGATGATTCAGTGCTGATTCAACACAAAATATAACATCCATAGAGTCTCCCTGCAGTTCTTAAGAAAAATTTCCTGCATCAGGATCAGACAGGAGGAAAGAGCAGGATTTATCATAAGAGTAGCCAGGTTTCAGAGACGGTTCAGTTCTCAGCACTGTCAGGGCTTCTGTGCCCAAGTTAAGTCTCTAATAGGATGGAGTGGGGGCCCTGGATAGGAATAGCTGAATATATGTAGATTTCTCTGAACCTAGTAGGCCTGCACAAGTGACCCATTAGACCCTTGTTTTACAAGATAGAGGCCACCATTGCTTAAACATTATACAGTCTTTGAAGAGGCCTCTAATGTATTAGGCATCTGTCAAGACTGTGCTTGTCCTCTGAGGATCTACCCTATAGAGGTGTCAGCAACGAGTAAGGAAAATACAGGCTAGGTGGTGAAGGAAGAGGATTATCATGTATGTCCTTAAGATTAACTGCAAGAGTACAGGCTGTAGTTGTCTCATTAATACTTCTCCCATAAGTTCCTCAGTGTCAGAGAAAGTCATAAAAAGAATGTGATCTCTGGCTGACCTGGGAGCTGGACCTGGGCAATCAATCAAAGGTTCCTCACCCTGTTCCCTGTCCTTGGAATGTGTGTTCTGCTTGCCTTCCCTGCACTAGACGTTGCTCCAAGCACACAGCCTTGATTGAGATAGTAGGGTGCTGTTGAGACCATTTAGATGGTAAACATAACTGAACCCTGTTAAGGCCTCTATATAAACTTTTAAGATGCTGGCAGGTATGTGCAGAGATTTGTCTCATGGCCATCAAGGAAAAGTCACATGTGCAAGTTACCTTGATTATTAAACATTCCGTTTACCAGTCTGGTGACCTGCCTCTTTCTTTGGTCTCTTCTTGCCCTCTGTGTATAGTCAGTTGCAGATTTCAACTGGGAAGCTCCTGAGTTTGCAGACCAACACCCAGGGTATAGGACTCATCAGTATCCTGAAGAATCAATCTGTTCTCCAGTGTAAAGAACTTACCATACAAAGCAAGTATAGTTGAGAAACATAAATGATTGGCCTAGTGGATACTGTGGTGTCATAACCAGATCCTCTGTTCACCACTGACACGTCCATTCCCCAAATGCTGAAAATATCTGTGGCTCACTGCTGAAATTTTATTGCAGATTTCCCAGGGGACTGTCTTGCCCAAAGTAACACCCCCTCCTAAGGGCAGTCAGTGGTTAATGGTCCACTATTTCAGATATACAGGATCCTCTCTCTTTGCCTTAACTTGGAACAAGGTCACCCAGCTCTACAGCTCCCTGTAGGATCAGCCAATGCCCCATTTGCCATTGTGCTGTGAACCAGCTTCCATCTCTGCTCAGTGCAGCTATGCTTGCTTTCCTCCAGCTGTATTTCTCAAGGGCACTCCCCAGTAAGCCATCTGCATGTGACTTCCCTTCTCAAAGTGTTTTCCCAAGGATCCCAATTCACGGACTGGCCATGTTCTTTCCATTTAAGCTGTCCCCTCTCCATATACACAGAGTTCACCATCAGCCTTCCAGTTCAGGAGACCCACTGGGGAAATAGGAAGAAAGTTTACATAACAGAAACAAAACTGGTCCAGGACACCCACACACAGCAACCAAGGACTTCCTTCATAAGTGTGCCTGATTCTCAAAGACGACCAGACTTCTGAAGGAAAAAAACAAAACAAAACAGTACTAAAAATGAAGACAAATGAATAAATAGGATAATTATTCCTTGAGCAAAGAGAGCTAATTGGGCAAAAGAAAAGGAGGCTAAACAATATAATTGGTATTCTGGATCTAACTGTGATCTGTGTTTAATCAGTCTTTCCCTTGATTACCACTGAGATTAAGCAATTTGTATATTCTCGTAGGCCATTTGTGAGTTCTCTTCTGTGACTCCCTTGCATGTATTGTTTTGCAATGTGTTGGCTGTGCTACACATATCTAATTACCCCAAAGAAAGGTTTTGCTTGTTTGTGTTGTTTAACTTTATAGCTCACTTGATTCCCCCCCTCCTCTATCTTGAACCAATGTTCCCCCCCCACCAAGGACAATAATCTTTTTCTAAAGACTGTGTTCCTCATGTTATCATAATATAGAAGTAACTTTTGACTAGTTTTGATGGGAAGTATGTAGGCTCTGGGTTGTTAGACAATTGAGAAGTAGTCATTTGAGTACAAAGAATGTACAAAATAATAGTGACTATTAAATATTTTAGATCTAGTTCCAAACTAGGTACTAAGAGAAATATTTTATATCTCTAGAGAGGATGGTTCCCTATAATTTACCTGATCTTTACTTTTTATTCAATATAATTGGGAGGCTATTTATGTAATGAGATGGTTAAAAGACCAGTCTCTGTAGCATGTCAGCCTGTGTTTGAATCCTAGACGTGTGTTTTTAGGCAAATCACTTAACTTCACAAAACCTCAGCTTCTTTGTCTGTGAAAAGCAATAACAACAATACATTCTTCATGGGGTAGCTGTTTAGATTAAATTTATTTAAACAGTACCCAGAGCACAGTAATTACTCTGTGAGGGTATATTGTTATTGTTTTTAAAATTGCTACTAGATTGAGATTAAATAGATGAATATTCAGGTAAATTTAAAAGCTATTTTAAATAATGTTTAAATTTGGTGTAATTAACGGGAGGTGATCTAAAATTAGTGTGGTAAATTCCATAGAAACTTACTCTGTGACTACTGAAAAATTAGTATGTCTTACACACTTGCTGAAAAATAGCCCTTACATATTTATGCTTGTAAACTGCATGATCCCAATGAGTTTAGATAGTTAAACATATTTGAGTAATATGTTTTCTAATACAATTCTCTTAGGTGGAATGTTATAGTAAGCTGGTTAAGATATTCTTCATTGTCTGAGGTTTATTGTGGAATAGCCCAAAAGAGCTCAATATGGTGTCTTTGTTTAATATCCCATGATTTAAGCCAGTTTTAAATATGATTCAATGATTCTGTTAGATTGGATTCAAAACCAGGTCTAGATTTAAAGATATATTTTCAAAGATACTATTTTACCTAGTGAAATTTACTATTGTTACATCTTTGTTGTACTTGTTAGAATTGATTGAAGTGCTACTTTGAAAATAATATATATTATACTGTATTTCTATTATATTGGGTTAGTAAATCTCCTATGGTGTCATTTATGTAGGAGAAAGTAGTTGAAACTAGTGTTGTTGTTTTTCTTTTACTTTCATATGAAAACAGCTATCTTTAGGGACAGCTCTTTAATTTGAGGCTGACATCCTGTTTGCAGCACTTACTGTCATTTGAAGCTTTGATTTCCTTTTGTTTGTGGTTTGTCTGAATCTTTTTTAAAGGCTTTTGTTTTTCTGAGTATTATCTTGGTTTCTTTGTTGCTCTTCAGCTTTCTAAAATATATTTTTTTACTGGAATTATATTTAGCTGAATTTTCTTGAGCTCCTCCGAAAGTCTCAGCACTCTATGAAATGGCTGTTTGGGACATTCATCTTCACTCCTTTCTTATGAGGTGTTGCTGAGGCAAAATTTAAGGGTGGCGAATCAGCTATTCCAGACATCTGCATTCATAAACATTTGAAAATAATTAGAGGAAACACTACCTTTGAAATAAATCTGCCCTTATTCTTCCCCAGTTTCTGTCTTCTCTCAACTTTTCAATAAGCCCTTCCCATCAGGAATTACCCTTGGAAACAAAGGTCCCTGAACTTTAACTCATTGAGTTATTCCCCACCCAGCCCACCTCAAAGGCCGCCTTGACCACACTTCCCTTCCTTGCTCATAATTCTCTCTTAAATCTTATGTCCAATTCACCATTGGCTGGTTAATGGAGGAGGAGAAAATGTTTACTGACTTTTAGTGGAAGGAAGAGTCAAGGGACGAAATGAATCACTGAACATAAGACAGAAATTGCTTGATTATAGATGGATATTTACACTGGGGAGAACATTTTAAGAAAAAGGGTAGCGTTATTAATACTGGCTTAAGTACATCGATAATGTCTTGAATAAGAGAATACACCGGGGAAGCTTTGCTGTGATGACTGACTGAGCCCAAGAGCAAATGGAATGGAAGACCTGGGACAAGGTGGGAAGGCAATATTTGTTTTCCTGGACGATTTTGTGTTATGCAGTTTTTCTACAGAGGGACAGTGTCTCCACTTGCCTTCCTTCTGTCGTCTCATTCAGAAGGAATTCCCGTCTTTGAAACAGAATTTCACAGTTTTGACTATGTTCCATATTCCAGTGTTTAGGGTCTCAGTGCATTAAGAGGTTGGTGCAGAAGGATGGGTATACTTCTTTATTTATTACATGGAATTATCATTTCAGCTAATGTCCTGCCTTGTGATAGATTGGCCAATGTGTCTTCTCATTCCTCCTGCCTTGACTTTGTTGTTACGTGTGGCCAACTAGAGGCTATTAATAATGTCCCAAGAATTGTATGTGGGTTTTAGTAGGAAGCAAAGGCTCGATTTAAGCTTCTGGTTCAAAGCGAAAACCAAAACTGTAATTCCAGACATTGTTCTGGATAATTATATATTTGTGCTTTGATTTCTATTTATGTTACCAGATATAAACCCCTCAGAAAACTCATTAGGATGATTGTTAATAAACAAGCCCAAAATCGGATGTTCCTGTGTTTATGACTCTCTTAGATAATACTAACAACAACAAAAAAATCAACCTTTTATATCTAAGACTTTACATAAGTTGTTAAAATGGAAACTATCCCTTCATAATTGTATCAAAGAGCTTTGGTTTATTCACTGAGTCCAGAAATGTTCATTAGCATCTTTGCAGGGAATACAAGCAACTCTGCCATATGTATGTATTTAGTTTCAACTGGAGAGGGAAAGAGCATTTTCAGTAGATTAGAATTATACTCTTTGACTTTCAGAAAAAAAAGTCTGTGGGAGTAATTATGAGAAGATAGCCTAATTATGCAAGCCACTAAATGCATTTCCAAAATAGCAGAAAAGTCATTTATTTATTTTTTTCTCTTAAATATTGTGATGTACATGTAAAACAAACATATACAATGGACACATTTATTAACAATAGCAGGGCAGCAGAGCACAGACGCAATAAGCAGAGGTTAAAACTACTGGTGATGCTTTGATTCTCAGTCTGCTCAGCCTGGTTAGCTACATTTATTATGGACTCTGGAGTATAAGAAATGATATTTATTGGTCCCTCCAAAGATAGGCCCAAAGTAGTTCTTTCAGTTTTGTTATTTTACCTTGTCAATTTGTCTCATGTTGATTTAATTATTAGACAAGTTGAAAGAACCTGGAAAGGTAGAGTAAAATTTCTTCCACCCTGCAGTTGACATAGTTAGCAAGATACCTTACTGGCTGGGCCCTGCTCACCCTAAAGCTGCTGTAGTAGAAAGAAGCTAGGAATTCTTATATAAGCAGCAAGTGGTAAGGATTCTTGCCAAGTCAGACTCCCAGATCTCCGCCTGTAGAGTTCAACGAAGCAGAACGATGAGAGTCGTTTTTTTGTTTGTTTGTTTGTTTGTTTTCCCTTTCTTAAATTTAGATTAGCAGGAGTGAATATTTGTGAAACTAATTTCTTGGATTTAGACTCTTGATTATTTGGTATGAGTAGTCATGGGTCTTATTAATTCTTTTCCTCTCAATGGTGGTAAAAAGGGGTCTCATGTAGTACTTATTTTCCACCAGCCAGAGGATGCGTATACATCTGGCAGGTAGCCAGTTGGGCTATGGATCCGAGCTTAGGGAATCTAGAAGAATGGGTGGATTTTTGAATGTCACCCTATTCTATTCAAAAGAGGGAAACATATAATTCCATGTGTTTTGGAATGAGTGTTTTTAGCTCCAGGAGTAAACTTTAGCATGTGAGAGTTGCATTTTTTTTTGTACTTTCCTCTGTGGATGCCTCTTGAGTCCATACTTATACTATGAAAAGCCTCATTGGCTTGCATTGCTATTTCAATTGAGAAATCCTACCATCAATGCTTTGAATTGGAAAAATTTCTAAATTGGAAAAATTTTAGAAGACTCTCATTATAATTGCTCTTTTATTTGTACCTAAGGAAAGACAAACTTTTTTTTTAAGTGGCAGAGATATATAATGTCCTTAAGACTTCCCTTAAAAAAATGGGATAAATAGAATGGACATTTATAGGATTATAACAAGTTATTAATAATAAAACACTATCAAAGGCTGGGTGGGCCAAAGCAACCCCGTTGATCCTCCAACATTAAAAAGCCTCAACCAAGTCTAGTCTATTTATCCTATTTTGGAGAAATTTTAAAAACCGGAAGGCAGAGATCACAATGAGAAACCTGGCCAACAGTTGTTTGGGGCAGCGTTAGCAGGTCAATCAAATTAAAGATTGACAAAAGGGTCAGGGCCCCTTGGCTTGACCCCTCATTGGGGACCCAAAGCCTTTATACAGAAGAGCGGGTAAAATGGTCAGAGGATAGAAAAGAGAAGTTTCCAGAACTCCTTGATATGGCAATCCCATGAACTCTGGTTCTAAATACCATTGGTGAAACCCCAACTCACGTTACAATTACATTAAAAGAATACAGAAATATGAGGATTGATAAGATTATGAGAATTGGAAAGTTTAAACAGATTTTATGTAAAGAAGTCATGTCAACTTTTCTTCAAAAAGTTGGGAATTCTTATGGGAATGGATACTGTATGGCCAGGAATACTGCCCTTACCCAGTATTGTAAAACCAAAATCTGTTAATAAAATCATAATGGAGGCTACAGTTAAGAATGTAAGAGCAATGTCAATGCATTACAATATTATCAATAGTCAGAACTTTAACAATCATCAATTAATAGGTTATAACATCATAAGGAAGCTCTTGGGGCATTTATTTAGATGCTGTTAGAATTATGACAACCATGTTTGTATTTCAAGTATTCTGGTTAGTTTTGTTAGAACTTTTTTTAGACAAATGGTGTTAAGTCTACAAAAATCTAAGCTACCCATAGGCACAAGTTTTCATAAATGGTACAGAAATGCTAAAAATACAAACTGAAAGAGATTATTTACTGTTCTGGTAGACCCTGACCTGTGAGGAAGAATTTAATAGTTTCACAGAGGATTGCAGGGAATTTCTAATGCTGTCAGAAGATGGACAACTGGATGCTTTGGTAGGACCTTTCAGTTGCTGGGTAGATTGTCTCCCTGCTTGGTAGTGATACATTTTCTATGATTCTGTGTAGTTACCTTCTGCTGTTGCTATTTACCTACATTAAATAAATGTATACCTCTTGCTTGGTATAGTTGAAACTTTTATTTTGTTAACCAATCATCTTTGTTCTTATGACATCTATGGGAGCAGAAAAATGATCAATAGATATAGATGGAAGAGAAAGAGAGAGGAAAATTATGTAAAACGAAAATCACTGGTGGAATTTTGAAGGGTGAGGGCACAAAACATTTGAGAACATAAATGAATGAATAAATAGCCAAAGAGAAGAAAAAAGTTTTGCAATGTATAGTAGACACTTTAAGAACAAATATATTTGGAATGAAAAAATAAATCTTCAAATAATTACTAAGTAAAATCAGTTCAACAAAACACTGTTCTTATTGTAAAAACAAAAACTACACCTGCTCACCTATTCACAACATTATGTCTAAGAAATATCCTCAAATGAAAGAGCTATTGATTTATATTATTTTCCCCATGACACTCATATTATGCAGGGCGAAGTAATCACATGGTAGATTTGTTTTGGACAAGCTCAGTCAGCCATCTGATGTTCTCTAACATCTACCTTGCAAGTAAAATGATAGCATTGCAAGAAAAATAACACATGTTAGAGATGTGGCATGCAGGGATTGAGTCTGATAACATTGGTTAGTCTCATTTCCTTTTAAACAAGTCTATTTTATCTATGAATGCAGTGTGAAATTACTCCCGTGGTTATGAGGAAGGTAAGTATTCACAGTCAGAACACTATTGCTGTTATTAAAATATGAATAAAAGAGAAATACAAAACATCAATTCATCTTTCATAACCAGAGGATTTTTCACCTTTTTAAAATTATGTGATTCTTACTGAATCTTGTCTTAAATAATTTAAAAACAATCAGATATTTACATGTATTAGGTCAATGATAATTATCAATGGCATTAGTTACTTTTATAAGAAATGGGTGAAAATGGAATGCACTTTAGTTTGTTGAAAAGAACACACAGGAATATTATGGCAATACAGCGTATGCCATAACATAGACCTAGAATTCCTAAAATTTGTAAAGAATTACTTTCTAATTCCCTCAAATATTATACTTAGATATAAAATTCTGAAAGATGAGTATAGATGTAATCATGTAATCCTGGGCATATAAGAGTAGGGAAGGTTTTGCTGGTATTAAAGACACTGAGTTGACAGAAATAAATACATTTATAATAACTGTACTTTCCAATGGAAGTGGGCCAAATGAGGAGGGGGATGTGAGTGAGCATGGAGGAATAACCATGTAATATCACACTGCTCACTGTTCTCAGATATCATGAGTGGACTAATACTACTCTGGGAACTGATCAGCATGAACAATTATTGAAATGGAAGACACGGGTGCAAGTCGGTGAAAGGGAGATGAGGAGCCGATTTTGGATATGTCCCATTCTTGAGATGTGTACTAAACAGTCAAGCAGTGATGTCAACAAGATAACTGAATATAAGAACCTGGACCGTGGGAGAGAGAATAGAAATAGATGGAATTTAACAAGTCTGGGATAGAGTGAGTTGAGTAAGGCACCTACCACCAATACAGTATTTAAGAGAAGGGCACCAAAACCTTAGTAATCATGATAAATAGTATTTTAACTCAATATTTTAAAAATAATGAAAAGTCCATGAAGAAAAAAATATCAAAAATGTAAATGGTTCAATGGGACTGGTTGTGATTACTGAGAAAATGAGTTTAAATAGAGAAGAGAATAAATTCATAGATTAAACCCTGGGGGATTTAAATATTTTATCATTGAAAAAATAAGGAGAAATCAAAAAGTGAAAATTGTAGGGAGTGGTCAGAGAACCACCCGCGTGGCTTTCTGAATATCAAGTGGAGGCCCAAGAAGAAGGTGATGTTTAACTTTGTCATAAGATGCAGACAGGTGGAATGGATAATGTCTGAGAAATGCCTTTTAGATTACAAATAAAAGGAGAGATATCATCAGAGACCTTGACTAGAACTATTTCAGCTGAATATTGGACACAAAAGCTTGACTGGAGTGAATGAAAGAGAGAACACAAGGAGAGGTCTGGGTAAGACTGCTGAGAAGATTTTTTTGCATTTCCAGGTTGTGCAATGTGATTACCACAATCAATTTAGTTAACACATCCATCATCTCACAGAGTTACCATTGTGTGTGTGTGTGTGTGTGTGTGTGTGTGTGTGTGTGTGTGTATGTGTGTGTGTGTGTGTGTGTGTGGTGAGAACATTTAAGTTCTACTCTCTTAGCAAATTTCAGCGTTATAATACACTATTATTAACTGAAATAACCATGCTGGTCATTAGATCTCCAGAAACTTTGCTCTTATAACTGAATGTTTGTACCCCTTGACCAAGGTCTTCCCATTTCCCCTACCTCCCAGTCCCTGGAAACCACTTCTCTGCTCTCTGGTTCTATGGTTTGACTTTTTTTTCAGTTCCATATATTAGTTTTGCCATAAGGGATTGCGGGGAAGGAATGAGGACTAAAAGGAGATTTGAGGTCATGGAAGAGTTTTTCTTTAGAGATGGGAGATAATGTATTGTGTTTAGAAATTACAGAAATACTGTAGGAAAATGGAAAAATTGATAAGCGAGGGATACACAATATAACAACAGGAACGATAACCTTATGCAGGTGAAAAGGGATAAAGATACTGTACAGTGGAAGATCTGGCTTTAGAAAGGAATGTGAACAGATCATTCACATTGTAACAATAGGGAAGAAAACGTATGTGGGCGAAATCCTCAATCCTGTCCAGAAACTCTTCTATATATCTTATTTTTAAGTTGAGTATTTTAAGTCAACTTCATTTTTGAAATGTTCCATCAACCCCTTCTTCATACTCCATTTGACACAGCACGTAACTTCATTCTTTATTAAACCAAAAAAGTAACATCCATCAGATATGAACTCTTTTTAACTTTCTGTCTCTTACCAAACTTATCTGCAATGATATTAATGCTCTGTCACTGAGAGAGTGTCATTGAAAGATTGTCTTTCCTTCCATTTCTACCCGTGCTGTGGATTCTCTCCTTGTATCAATGCACAAACCTTACTCCATCCATTATTCCATTTCTTACCCATCTAGTCTCACCCTCTCTTCAAGTTCCTCTCTTGCATAGTTCACTCCCATCTAAAGGAAAGTAGAACCCTCTTTAATCCTATATTACTTTCTTTAAATCCCTATAAAACATCCTCTTTCTCTGTATCTAAATATCTCAAAAGAATCTGTGCTCATTATATCACTTTTTCATTCATTTTTAATTATAATCAGAGCAATTATTGTAATCATCAGCAGTATAATCATAACTACTTCAAAGATGCAAAAAGGTACAAATAAATCAAGTTAACCCATAAAGTAATCACCAAATTTAAGAAATTAAACAATGAAATAAATCAACATTCCCTCTGTGCTCCTCTTCATCTGCATTCCCTTCTACCACACCCAGAGAAAACAGCCAGCTGCTTTGAATTTATTGTTTGTCCTTTTCTATACATGTATTTTGTTATAAATAGACAGACACAGACAGGAGCACCTCACATTTATTGGGGGCCTGCTCCCAAAGAGCTGATAGCCTGGGGACAGACCCTACATGTCCTTGGGCAGGGGAGGAAAAGGTGTGAAAGCAGAAAGGAAGGCAGTGCAAAAGCTCAAGCAAAAAGGGTGCAAAGCAGGCACAGGCAGGGGACCTGGGGGCAGGAAGGGGAAGAATGGAAGCCTGGCAAATCCTGCCTAGACCTGCTCTGTGCCAGAAGAAATATGCATTACTTGCTATTGAAGCTTAATGCTCCTCACTTGCTTGAACATGATAAAGATACTCATCCCCTGCAAGAAAACATTTACCCCACCCCCACTTTCTGCCCTTACGTCTCCTCCTGGTCACTAAGTCAATAAAGAGAGTCATATCACACCATAATCAGTCAGAGGTTTGCTGTGCCAGCTAAGAGAGAAAGTAGACTATAATTGGAAGGAACTTCAGGAAGCTTAGGAGCCAGGAGAATATGCATGAGACTAGATTCTGAGTGTGTTAGACCAAGAAGCATAAAACATAAATTTAGATAAAGGAGAGTTTATCAATATGGGAGATTTTACCAGAATATAGAATTGAACATTCCTGCAAGGACCCTTGGAAATGGTGCGTCAACTACTAGGATAGTTCCTTTTGGAAGGGAAAGAAGTAGGAGTGAGGAGAGGAAGAAGTTTTGTTCCAGTATAGCTCCAGTGAAGACCCCAGTTGTCACCTTCTTGTTGGAACTGCCCTTCCAAGTTGAGGGAGGGGCCTGGCATTTATCGCAATGTCTGTTAGTCATTGGATGCAGGATGAAGGGGGTATAACCTTGGACTTGACAGTGTTTTTCAGCTGACGCTATTCCCAAAGCAGTGTTGAGCTGAAGGCTGTCTGTCCTCAGTGCTCCCTGTTGTTGGATGAATAAGTCCTTCATTCCAGAAGGAGGATCTGAAGGGCACATCACAGTGTCCACCACAGCCTTTAGCTCTTCTGTAATGCCTTCAGTATATCACTATTCTATTCACCCAACTGTTTTATTTACAGTTTCTAAAGTTTTGTCTATACTTACCTCCTCTACCAGTATCTTTGTTTTTGTGAGTTTATTCCTTAAAACAAAACAAAACACCCCTCTTAAATGTAACTCTAGAGGAGTGCGAACAGTAGGCAGAAATTAACAAATGCTCTCAATCTACTTTATTAACCCGGAATCTGAAGTAGCATTCTGACTGGAGCATTGGGCAACAACCTGTTCCTACTTGTAACTCATGTAGTCCCAGCTTTTATTTTACTCATTCTACATCTAGATGTCTGTCTAGAAGGTCTTTCTAGAAACAGCATCACCTTGGGCATACCAACAGGAGAGGACCTGCAGTGGGCAGAATCCAAGTATTTATACTTTCTAGTTTCTAAGGTTTCCAGCCACAGAAAATTGCTATAGTGACAGAGAAAATTGTCACTCTGAAACATGGGAAATGAGTCAGGCCATGATGCAACTCCCTAGAAACCCTTTCCTCCTTAGGCTGCGGCCTGCCTGTTATGCACATTCACTCACACACACACACACACACACACACACACACACACACACACTTTTTAGGTAGAGGAATGGATTCAGAGTGACAGACACAGAGAAACACTGTTCTGCTACTCAATTGCATTCTGTCTGCACAGCTATTATAGCAGCCTGGGGAAATATTTATTATATCCGTATTAAATTAAAAAAAAATGAGAAAGCCCAAGGAATCACCACACTAATATTTTAGAAAATAGGTTCTCACCATTTCTAATTTGCCTCTAAAGTCAGTATGAGCTATGTAATTTAGAGCTTGGCCTGAAGCCTATTATGAGAAAATTCCACTTAAATTTAGGCTGCAGTGTATCATTTTATCATCAAGGCAACCCTTGTACTGATGGTATTTCATAGCTGTGGACCTTCACTGCAGGTGAGAGCTTCTACCCAGTCCCCAATTTAATCTAGCCCACTTCTCTGTACCACTGACAAACTCAGCGGACTCAGCGGGGGTGATTCTCCCCAGGATATTTTTGTCAGCCAAAGGACAATCTAGATTTGAAGGAACACTTAAATCCACAGAGCTAGAGTTCATCGAAAAATGAAACTACTTTATTTCCTCTCTGAAGGAAAAGAACAAATGATAATAAAATTTGTCATTCAAAAATATTGTTAGCCCAGCTGATGTGGCTCAGTGACTGAGTGTCAACCCATGCACCAAGAGGTCACTGGTTTGATTCCCAGTCAGGGCACATGCCCAGGTTGTAGGCCAAATCCCCAGTGGGAGGCATGCTGGAGGTGGCCAATCGATGTTCTCGCTCATCGATGTTTCTATCTCTCTCTCCCTCTCCCTTCCCCTCTCTAAAATCAATAAAGAAAAAAATTAAAAATAAATAAAGTGTTAACAATATTTTAATACCCTTTATTCTATAACAGAGATAATTAACCTTACTAAGTTGGCTCTTTCACTAGTCAGAATTTTCTAGTGAATAAACTGAAACCAATGGAGGTTAAGACAAGTGCCCAAAGTTGCACAAAAGTGATGGAGCTGAGAGTAGAGCCCCAGTATTATGGCCCCTAGAATTGGTTTCTTTCCAACAACAATTCAGAGAGTAGTGTCTGATTGTTTGCTTGTTATGTTCGATGGGATGCTTGATCCCATTCTCCTCACAGTTCTTGTGTTCCTCCAACCTTTACTTAGTGATTTTTTGTGTGCAATGTCTATTACACCAACTTGTCCATGGTCAGTTTTCACAAATGATGAAATGAGTTGCCCTGTTCTCTTCCATTGCTAATATGACAGCCCTTCCAGTCTGTCATGATCTTTCAGGACTTCTGTGGACATTTTTTGCTCATTAGCTCCTTCTCTTTACCCTACACCACTTGTTAGTAATGACACACATGACTCCTACCTTTCAATACCTTATAGCACCGTTTAGGTCTCCCTATTACAGGATTTCATAGTTCGGTGTGTTGTATATGACTTTTAGAACTCCTTTCTTTTATTCAACATCATTTATCTCAAGTAAGAATAATGTTTTATAATACAATTGATATTAATTATTTGATTGATTTCTTTCTTTATGTCTAAACTGCAAACTCTATGAAGGCAGCTCTGTATCAATTTATGTAACTGCTGTATTGTAGGGACTGACAGGAAATTCCGTGAGAAGGGTCTCAATGATCAGGGGAGGATGGATTCTAAGACACATAATATGGATTAAATTAATGTCAAAACAGTTTTTTGTTTGTTTGTTTGTTTGTTTTTACGCTAACTATTCAAATTCAGTGGTCTTGGGTTGGAGTATGCAAGAAGAGGTATGAACAAAGTCTGTGTTATTTTGGAAGCCTTTCTTTTCTTTATACCTATAGTAAATAAAATAATCATTATCACAACACAGTTGTTTTAGCATGATCTGTGTCAGGAATTATGGTAGTTATTTTGCATATTTTATTTCATCTAATTCAACAATGACCCATTGAGTTTGATGATTTCACCCACATCTTACTAATGACATGATTTGCTTGAGTCCACACCACTAAAAAATGTAGGGTTTAGGATTCAGATCATAGTAAAGTCTAGGTGGTTCAACATCTTACTACATATTTTGAAACAACTTCTTAAAGTAATAATATTATTACTTAAAATATTATTACTTTAAGATGTAAATATATTTGTGACAATCAGTAAATTCAGTAATAGAAGCGATAAATATTCTGCTAGTATATATAAACTCAACATTTTCCATCTCAGAGTTTTACTTTATTTCTCTTAACTCCTTTTTCTATAAGTTTCCTAATGGAATATGAGGCTCAATATAGAAAAACAAGGTTTGATACGTAAGTTCACTTCCAAGTTTCTTCATATCTTGACCTTATAGATCACTCTCTGTAAAAGCTTTTCCTCAAAGGAGCCTGAGGATTTAGGAATTTATTTTTCAGTATTTCCTCTAAAAGGGTCTATTACACAACTATATAAAAGAGTGAACTTTATTTTGTCAATGGCTTTATTGTAACTCAAAAGAAATACCTTTAGAGAAAACACATTGCAGTTGTGTGAATTACAGATACTTGGTGTCTTTGGCCTGAGTTCTGTAAAGGGATGAAAAAATAAAATTAAGAATAGAAATAGTTATGAGAATATATATTCTTCCATTAAAATGTTGGACTCTATGTTTGTGTGTGTGTGTGTGTGTGTGTGTGTGTATATATATATATATATATATATGTCATTGAAATTGCTCAATCATTTTTTTTCAGTCATTCATTCAACAAGTATTTGTTGTCCAATGTGGTAGACACTGTCCATGGTGATGGGTGAATAAAACACAGAGCTCCTGCCCTCATGAAGCTTTTGTTCAATTAGGAGAATTAAACAATAAAAACATGTGTACATAAATACACATATATTGTAATTCAAACAATAAAAAAAATAAAGTGTCTAGTCATAAAACATTCTAGAGAACCCACTTGACTTAGAGTGGAAAGGAAACGCAGTTACAGTGGAGGCAAGATTTAAATGTGGAGATGACAGATTAGAAACCAGTCAGAGGAGAGTCTGCAGAAAATGGCATCTGGGGCTGACCAAAAAAGCAAGTGCAAATGCCTACAAGTGGAAAGTGTCACATTCTAGGAAGAGCGAGTGTGACTGGTGCCTGGTGAAAAAGGAACAGTGACAGATTGAGGTTTAGAAGTTGACATGATTCAATAATGTAATGCCTAGTAGAAAATGATAAGAATTAGATTTTATTCAAGTGCACTGTGAAGATACTAAAGTGTTTTAGGCAAATAATGACATGAGCTGACATATTTGATTAAGTTATGCTTACAGGGAAGATAAAATGGAAGAGAAAGGGTAGGAAAGAAAATGGGTAAGGAATAGAACTTTCCAGAGGAATGTTGATGGATGGTGGCAATGGAGGAGATGAATGGTTAAATTTGAGTCAGGAGGAAAACAATTTTATTGAAACAATGGACTAGACTTATAATTATAGAATTTTAGGCATGATATCACCTGATTAAGTGGCATTTAGATAGGTGTTTCTAGTGCCTTTTAGAAAACATGAAATAGACTATTACCTATGTTCTCAATGTACAAAATGTGATTTAATGATCACTTCATTGTTCTAGTGCTAATTACCTTGTTAATGATTTAAATAGTTTCTCTCCCTCGCACCCCCTCCCTCTTTGTTTCTATCTCTCTCTGTTCATACTTTCAGCTCTGTGCTGAGTCAGTTATACCTGGGTCTAAGTAGAAGCAATAATTTTAACCACACGTGCTCTGAGCAATTTAGTTTTAATTTCTGAAATATTTTTTTGTCATTTTCTTTAGTTCTTTCCTGAGTTCTGTGAGCTCCCTTTGTTCAGTTATACAGATAAATTGACCATGTTATCTATTTGTTTTCTTATTTTTTCTTTGTGATGTTTTTTCATGGATGCAATAGCTGTTAGAGTATTCTTTTAAATTCAGTTCAGATGTTGCATTACAATCTTCTGTTTGTGATGACATTTATATGGTGAATTTTTGTTTTGTTTTTTGACTCCTAACCAAGAAGTTTGGCTTTATGTATTATTTTACTTGAAGTGACTTTCATTGAATTATATAGTTTTATTTTTGTGTTATCAATATTTGAATGAATAGAACTTTCGAGACTAGCTTTTAACAGAAGGATCTATGCATGATAGGAAATAATTAAAGTATTTACCTGGTTCCTCAGCCCAAAGGATGCCCTTTTTCCTGATACAATGATGAAAATTTTCTTTAATACAGGTTGCTGTCAGTGGCCAGATATCTTCTGACTCTACAATACTGTGCTGTTTCTGAAGGGCTTCTACCAATAGACATGTCTTTCCCTCTCTTTGATGATCACCTCTTACAGATATTGTCCCCCAGTCCAAGATAACCTGTCCTCTATCAGCACCAGTGCTGACTTTCATCTGCCACCTCTGTGCCCTGCGTACATTTCATGTTTGTGTCCTCCAACATCTCAAGGCTTTCCCTCCATGCCAGTTCTGTAGCTATTGTAGGCATGGGAGGTATACTCTTTTCTGGAAGGGATTTTTGGCTGATGTTTTCTCTCAATAGGATATTTCAACAATCTCAGTTATTTTCGGATGATCTTGCTCACCTGATTTCTCACTGTGGCTTCTCAGGCCAATTCCGTTGATCTTCTTGTTTTCCTCTACTTTGCACATAATGTAAATTTTGCGTTTCAAGTGTACAATTTTATGATGCATCATCTATATCTTGCATTATATGTCCACCACACAAAGTCAAATCTTATCTTATGCCATACACTCAAATTGACTCAATATGGATTAAAGACTCCTGAAAGAAAACATAGGGAATAAACTTGACTTTGGTCTTGGCAATGATTTCTTTGAATATGACACCAAAAGTTCTTTCATATTGACTTTGAAATTCCTCTTTAAGAATTAACATGCGTTTTTCTTTCTATATCTATATGGAGAAATTTTTAAAAATATTCTATTAATAATTACTAGATTATTGTGTTATACTCATAAAGTGCTATTTGTGTTAAAAAGTAGCTTGTGGAATTTCTCTACTGTCTAGCTTTATTGAATTTATATCAGTTGCATGTTTATTAATTCTCCATCTGTTCAGATTTTCTCTCTTTTCTGGTTTCCAGTTTTTGCTCTGATACTAAAATATAAAGAATCAAAGAAAAAATTCACAATGACCTTTCAGAGTATGGCAGACAAAATGTGGCAAATATGTAGCTTTAGTTTCCAATCCAAATTAAAGGGTCATATAGCACTAGAAATGGCTGTCTATATGGCTATAAATCATGGCTCTTTAAAGAAAGATGACATCAATGTCAGGTTTACATACTTTAAAAAAAATCCTAGTCTACGAACTATTATTAGTATTACATTGACAAATCACTGTAAGGCACAGCAAGGTCCAGAACTGTAGAACCTCAAGCATGAGTTATATATGTATTTTATGCTTCTATAGTAGTTGACAGAAGTACTTTACGGGTTGGTGTTTCAAACAGCTTTTATGCTTACACAGATTTAAGGGGGTTATAAAAAAGCATATACGACTGAGAGTCTGAGTGAGCAGACATCAAAGACACTGATTCCTGAAGCTACCTCTTGTCATGGAGCATAGTGAACATGCATGAAAAGAGTTTTACTTGTCCATGCATGAAACTAACTACTTTATAAGTATAACTTACAGGCAGATTCCAAAGTTGATAATACATCCAAGGATACTCACATTTTTCCTTCCTATTCCATTTCTTTCTCCTTGAAATACGTAAAGATAGCTTCAAATTAGTTTCTTGTTTCACTTGACTTGTGATAGCTTTCTTTACATTTAGGAGACCTGTGCTTACATGAGGCTTAGCAGGATTCTCAGCACCATCTTCATGCAACCAGATGTCTGGTTGCTTCTGTGGCTGTCTTTCCAAACCCCAGGAATCATTATTATTATTTGTTCATCTTTGGTACTTACTGAAGAAAATAAAGGGATTGTTGTCGTATAACATTCTCACTTAGTGTCTCTGCCAACAATTTCATCCCAGTTGCAATCATTCTCCGCTGTGACAGATTCATAACTGTGAATTTCATTCATTCATAACTGGATTTCATTATGTCATCCATCTCTTGTCAGACACAAACAAACAGGAATACCTTTATTGACTGTCACCATAAGCTAAAATGATCACTCATTTCTTTGGTGGCCAAAGACTTTCAGGATCTGATTCCAACATAACTATTTCTAGCGGTTTTTCCTTCCCCTTATTTATAACCCCTCTCCTCTATGATAGTGACTTTGAGCTTCTGACCTTTCCCAAAGTACAGAGGTCTTATTGTGAAGCTATGCTATTTTATTTGTTTGGAGCACCTTTACTTAATTCTTTCTTGGCTTGGAAAACTTTCTTTCTTTCTTTCTTTCTTTCTTTCTTTCTTTCTTTCTTTCTTTCTTTCTTTCTTTCTTTCTTCTTATTTTTTTTTTTGCTCATTTTATTTTATTTTTTCATTTTTATTTATTTTATTTTTTTATTTAATTAATTTATTTTTCTTACAGATATCTCTCTTTTTTCCCCCATTGACACGTCCTCCTGTTCCCCCCACCTCACCCCCACCCCAGCATTGTTGTCTATGTCCATTGGTTATGCTTACATGCATAAGTTCTTTGGTTTATCTCTTCTCTCCCTTCTACCCCCTCCTCTGAAATTTGTCAGTCTGAACCCTACTTCTATGTCTCTGGGTCTATTTTGTTCATCACCTTAATTTGTTCAGTATATTCCACAAATAAGTGAGATCATGTCATCCATTCCTATACCTCCAGAGTAAAACCTTTTTGATTTTCCAATATGGGTCTGTGTGCAGCACATTCTCCTACAACACCCTGTTCAAAACATCATAATTGATGTAACTTTTTTTTTTTTGTATGTACATATTAACTGTTACTTTGTCTCTCCTGCTTGTTAATAAAAAGGGTTGAAGTAATCTCTTGGGTGTTATAGTTACCTCTGATATATTGAATAATAAGTTATTCATATTAGAAACTCAGTGTTTAAAAAAAATCCCAAAGCATTCTCTTGCTGTCAGATTGCTTCATTTCTGATATACAAGTTTAACCTTTAGAGTTATATTTCTAAAGGTATGTTTGCTTTGTTTTGGAAAAAAAATATATTGAGCTATACCTGTGATTTTTATAAAACTTTAAACAAAATTTTGAAAAAGTAAAGCTAAAAGGTTATTAAGACAAACATGACCTTGAATTTTGTTTATGCTTTGACAGGTGCCTGTAGGATACCAAGTCTAATTATCTAAGATGTATTTGGTAGAGTATATCTGATGTTTCAGGAGGGAGCCATGGTTGGACATAGAAATTTTGGAGTTATCTGCATAGAATTAATAACTGAGTAAATAAGGGACTGAATATGACAAGGCAAAAAGTATAGGTAAAGTCTGTGACCAAAGACAAAATTTCCATTGTTATGTCTCCATTTACAGACATTGTGTAGTTACATTATCTTATACATTTTAACATATTCAATTAATCAAGTAGCTATTAGGTTTCTTCAAATGAAGTTTGGCGATAAAGTAGACAAATTATATAAAATTATGTAGATTATGTAGTCATACAAAAGTGCTACAAAGACTTTAAGACAATTCTAATTTAGACAATGACATGGACTGAATATATGTACTTTGGATCTAAGGTTTTACTTTGTGATTAAATTAAAATCCTAAAATGCCCATATTTTACTTATTTAGAAAAATCATAACTGAGGTATAATTTTAGATGAGTTTTAAAGAAATAATTTTATTTAATATATGCATTTAAAATAATAACATGATGATACTCAAGACAAAAATGTTATTAGCTTTAGAAAGCTTCAAAGAAGAATTAACTTGTCAAACTGCATATATGATGTGTGTGTTTAAGTTAAAGGCAAATGGGTAGACTTTGATTATGATGACCTTGAAAAACCACCCAAATTACCTAAGCTTAGTTTCTTGATGCATGAAGTATATGTTAGTGGTTGCTGTAAAATAAACCACCCAAAATTCAGTGGCTTATACAGTAAGCATATATTATTATTTATGTGTCTATTGGTCAGCTGTATACTTCTGTCTTGGTTCATCTCACTTATATGTCTGCAATTTGTTAATTAAGCAGTTGATAGGTGGATGGTCTTGGGTGTCCTAAACTGGGTCAGCTGAGACTATTAGGTCTCTCCATGCAGTCTTTCATTCTCTAGTAGGTTGGCCTAAATATTTTTTATGATAGCAGTGGCAGAGATCCAGGAGAATGAGCAGAAGTACCCAAGTCATTTGAAGATCTAGGCTTGAAGCTGGTACAGTGCCACTTTCATGGCACTTAATTAGCTGAAGGAAGTCAAATTCAAGAGATGGTGGAATAGATTCTACTAATTGATGGGAGGAACATGCAAAAAGCATGGATGTAAACAGGGATAAAAAAATGGCCATCAGTCAACCTACCACATAAAGATACTATTTAAGGAAAAGAAGTGAAAAGAGATTAAAACACATTGGTTCATGCTTCTCAAACTTTAACGGGAAAATCAACTGTCTTGAATATTCATTAAAATGCAAATCCCTGGGCCGTATGCCATGATAATATAATTCTAACTCTGTAATGTAGTCTAGAAGTCCTTACTTTATAAAATTATCTCACTAGCCCGTGATGCTAATGGAGATTGTCTAATGACTATACTTTGAGAAGTAAGAAATTAAATAATGGAAAGGAGAACTTTGATGCTTGAATGAAGAAGGCTGAGTTATTATAGGAGCAAATGATGACACAGGTGATAATCAGCAAAGATTATTCTTTTCATTTGTTACTGCATTAGTTTTTAGTTTTCAAGGGGCTTCTACATTCATTATCTAAGAACACAGAAGCTGGTGAATTAAGTAAGAATGGGACATATTTTGTAGTATCTATCAAATGAAATTTCTGGAAGTTAAACATCAGTCTTCTAACATATAATACAGTTTTCTTTTTTAATTTTTTTCTTTATTGATTTTAGAGAGAAAGAAAGGGAAAGAGAGATAGAAACATCGATGAGAGAGAACATCGATTGGCCACGTCCTGCATGCCCCCCACTGGGGATCGGGCCCACAACCTGGGCATGTGCCCTTACCAGGAATTGAACCGGCGACCTCTTGGTACATGGGTCAATGTTCAACCACTGAGCCACACTGGCTGGGCCATAATACAGTTTTCTAATCACAATTTTAGTTTTGTGATTCAAGTGAGCAAATAAAGATGGTGAAACAGAAAAAGAACCTATTGCATTAACTCAAAGTTTGATTCATGCTTGAGCATGTGGAATGGGAAAGATTATGCTTATTGAAAATTAATTTGGAGAAATTAATTTAGAGGTAAAGGATTTTTTAATTCAAAAAAAAATTTAGTTGCCAGTAGTGATTCAAATTCTATCCTGAAGTGAAATAAGTAGATAATTTTATAGCAAGCCATAATATTTAAGAAATATGACTATTATTATTATAGGAAAGTTCTCTAATCAAGACTTTGCTCAGTTTTTATGGCATAAAAACTGTGTTTTATTTGTCATTTAGCATAAACAAGATAATTGAATTGAGTATTTTCGTCACATGGAGCTAAAATTGAGAACTGTGTTATGAGACATTCAGGCAAATTTCACATGGTTTATGTAAGAGGTCACTAACACTACTCAAGAAATCTCTTAAGAAAGTAATCGAAGCAAAACTATGTTGTAAAAAATGCCAACTATGATTTGAAGTTGAAATATTGGTGAATTACTGAAGAAGTCACAACTTAAAAAAAATAGTTAATGGTCAAAGTTTGTTTGGTAAAAGTCTAAGGGTACACAGAGTTGAGCTAAACACTATCGGTAAAAAGAAATGAAAAATTGCCAGTGCTACAAGAAGCACTGTATTTTTCAAAATTAGTAAACTACTAGCCTCAATAAACCAGGAGAAAAAACTAGCAAATGTTAAAAAGATATTACATAGAAGCCAAAGTGTACTTGAACTAAGTGAAAAACATAATATAATGAAATTGGTCTTCTTGTTGACAGAGACAAAAAATGAACATTGAAACCATATTCACACTCCTGGTAATGGGCTAAGAAAGGAAAGAACTACTGAAAATTGAGATGAATAATGAGGAAGATTTCTCTTGAGGAGTGAAATCTTGTTGGCCAGAGAAAATGGCAGAGAAAGATTGCTTTTCATTTAAGAGATTGTTTAAAGACTTATTGAATATTTTCAATGAAAATTACATGCTTATTTAATTGCTCAAGTAACTGTAAGTCTTGAGAAGTTCTCTGAATCCCCTGTATGTCAGTGTTATGATCTATAAAAAAGGACATAGGAACTTCCATTTCTAAATTTCACAGACACCATTTTAATCAAAATTTTGTAATCTACCTTCTCCTGAGAAAAGCGAATAGATAATCCAATGATAAATTTATTGGTGGAAGATGACACATATTTCTCTGAGACTGATTTAATGATCATTTTTTAAACTTCCTTGTTAAATATTTCTGTTTATCGTTTTAACAGGCACACCTAATCCTGTCTTGGGATGTATTGGTTTGCTAAGACTGCCACAACAAAATATCACTGACTGGGTGGCTTGAACAACAAAAATTTATTTTCTCACAGTTCTGCAGGCTAGAAGGGCAAGACCAAGGTGTCTACAGATTTGTTTTTTTCAGGGGTCTCTCTCCTTTGCCTTGCAGATGGCTGCTCTTTTGTTGGGTCTTCACATGGTCTTTCCTTTGTGAGTGTGCATCCCTGGTGTCTCTGTGTGTCCACATTACTTCTTATAAGTATGCCAGTCAGATTTGATTAGGGCCCACACTACTGACATCGTCTTAACTTAATCACTTCTTCAAGACCCTATGTCCAACTACTGTCACATCTGAAATGCTGGCGGTTAGAGCTTCAACATATGCATTTTGAGGGGATATAATTTAGCCCTGTCTTAATAAATTTGGTCTGCTATAACAGAAATATCACAGAGTAGGTGGCTTAAAAAATGAACATTTATTTCTCACAGTTATGGAAGCTGGGAAGTCCATGATCAAGGCCAGCAGAGTTGGTGTCTGGAGAGTTTGCTGCCTGTCTCATAGATGGCCGTCTTCTCTTGGTTAAACGCAATTGCTGGGTCATATGGTGAGTGCATACTTAACTTAATAAGAAACCACCCCACTGTTTCCCAAAGTAGTTGCATCAGTTCCCATTTTCATCCTTTGTGTAAGGAAATCCCAGTTACTCTGCTTCCTTTTCAACATGTGGTATGGTTGGTATTTTTAATTTTACATATTCTGGTGTATTATATGGTGATATCTTATTGTATTTTTGTTATTTCTTAAAAATTTATCTTTATTGTTATAAGTATTACAGCCAGCCAGTGTGCCTCAGTGGTTAAGCATCGACCCAGGAACCAAGAGGTCACCAGTTCAATTCCTGGTCAGGGCATATGCCTGGGTTGTGGGTTCAAAACCCAGTAGGGGGTGTGCAGGAGGCAGCCAATCTATGTTTCTCTCTCACATAGATGTTTCTATCTCTCTCCCTTCCTCTCTCTCTAAAAAAATCAATAAAAAGATATTTTTTAAAAAGAATTGCATTGTGCCCCCTTTTTCCCCCCATTGACCCCCTTGGCCCCACTTCTCCCCAACCCCCCCAGCCTTCACTGAACTGTTGTCTGTGTTTTTAACATGCATTTCCCTAATTATTAATGATTTTGAACATTTTTCATGTCCTTATTTGCCAAACATATATTTTCTTTGGTTAAGTGCCTATTCAAATATTTTGCCCATTTTTAGTTGGGTATATTCTGATTATTTTGTTTTATTTTCTGGATATTGAGTTTTGACAATTCTTTTTGTATACTAGATATAAGGCTTTAAAAAACATATGTGGTTTGCAAATATTTCTACCATTCTGGCTCTTAACAGTGTCTTTCAATGTGCAGAGGTTTTAAATTTTGATGAAGACTGACATAAAATTTTGAATTTTATAGCTCATGATTTTGATGTTATATCTAAGAAATACTTGTTTAAACAAAGACAAAAAAGATCACATCTAAATCTATTTCACAACCATATATGCTTTTCTAATTTAGACTTGCTATGGTGAAATATATCAAGTGATTTTCAGATATTGAGCCTGCCTTGTCCCTCAGGATAACAGGATATAAATGATATTCCTCTGCTAACAAAAAGTTATTTGAGTGAAATAGAATTAAATTTGCAAAATTTATCTCAATGTTTAGAGAAAACAACCCAATTAAATCACACTACAGATGAACTGACTTTTTGAGAGGCTCTGAGCCAAAAAACTTAATCTCATCTAATGTAGTGTACCTACCATCATGAAGTGTTTTCTCACAGATCTTGATTTTATTATTCTTTTCTACTGTCTATCACTGAGTTAGAAAATAGAACACATTACCTCAGTAACCTGTAAATAACTATCTTTTCATTTCACTTATGTCTTCCAGATAATGTTATAGTGTATCTGCAATCAAAATATTTTATTATATTTCTTTAGTTATTTAATTTCTCCTTTTGAAATACCTCATTAATTAATAAGTTATTATAATTTATTTGTGCATCTAAAAATAGAAGTAGTTAATTGGAAGCTTTGGCCTATTGTACAAAAATTTTTATGTAATGAATCTAGTTATTATAAAATTACTTTTAAATTACTAGACTACACATTTTTTAAATGCAAATGAATTGTTTGATAAAGCGTGAATTTGGGGAAAAAATGAGTTTCAGAGAAAATGACATACGTTATTGTAGTAAATTTCCATTTTGGGGGAAAGCATTTTCATATGCCTTATTAACTAACTGAGTTAGAAAAAATTATTACTGAGCTGCAATTCCTAACCTTCGGTAAGTGCCCATGGTCTGAAACCAGAGTCTGATGGGCTGAAGCAGATGGCTTGAAGACTTCTCAGAATCAGAGCCCTTCCTCACAAGAAGAGATTAGCAAGAAACTGAAAGAGTGGAGAGACCCACCACCCTGCGGAGACCTGGAGTCCTCCTGATTTGGGGAACAGGCTGAGGAACAATTATGCAACTGGCAACATTTGTTAATAGCACTCAGCACTGCCTAGAAATCTTAGACCTTTCCCAGTTTCCCAAACTTCTCTCCAGCCTGCTACACACAATATTATCTGATGCTCTTGCCTCATATGTCATTGAACAAAATAGGTACAATTGAAGAGCAATTTCTGTGTGCTTACCTCCCAAGTCTCCATGTCCTTTGTTACTCGTTTTTGTTTGTTTGGTGTTTGGTTTTCCTTTTATTTACATAGACAGGCATTCCCCCTTTTCCAGAAGATACCAATCCCCCTTTACCGTATCTGTCAAGTTAAGAAGGACTTTGTATTTTTGGTCAGGTACACTTGCTGTCATGTCAACTTCTGTTTGAAAAGTCATTCCCATAAGTATTCAATATTCAAAAATGCTTGATTCATATTTTCCACTTGCTAACTCCCATCTCTTCTCAGAACCACGGAAAATCTTCTTAATTAATTCATTTAGATATCCCATATTAGTTTTCTAATTCCCCATTCAGTCCTATTTTTGCAGCGAAATATTTCAAACATGAAAATGTAGAGAAATATATAATACACATGTCAACATACAGCTCAGAAAAAATGTGCTTCATGACTAATTGTTTTTCAGTGACATTCCCAGCCATGCACTACCCTTTTCTGTTATTTTAAATTTATTCCCAGAAATCAAAGCATTTCATTTGTGTATTTTTATCTCTCTCTAAACCATTGGGATTGTTTAAAAAAACATAATCACAGTATCATTTTCAGATTCAGTTTTTTTATATGAAACTGGCATCAGAAGAGGTACCCCAAAATTGGAATAGTACTGTTGGAGGATTAAAATAATTTGTAGAACCCAAATCTTTCTGTAATAACCCATTGAGCTTCATTTACCCTTTTTTTTAAAATCTTATTTGTTCCCTCCAAATTTGTTAAACTCTTAATCTCCCACCGAACAGAGGGCTTTTTTTTTTTTTTTTTTTTGTAGGAGACTAATAATTTTATTTTGTTCAAGTCAGTAGGCCAGATCTCAGGTTTCCTGGGAATTAAATGCAGAATTCTAATAGATAAGACAAAAACTAATATGCACATAGAATAGCAGTGATTTGGCAATTAATATTAGACCATATCTCAAAGATATTTATGGGAATGAGTTTTGAGGTGGATCACCTAAGGAAATTTGAACATATTTTAAATGAGAGTAAATTCGTTGATTGGGAGTGAACCAACCAGAGAGGCTTTATTTGATATATCTGTTCAAATGGGCATGGAGTTTAACAACTGCCTGGGTTGTTAAGAAAAATTGCATCTATCTTTGGATCATATGAAAGGAGATTGTCATTCAGAAATCAACTGGTATAAAATAGAGGCAGGAATTCAAAGACTTCAGGGGATGGGACTACTGAGTCATAGCATGCGTCTCCTAATTGTATCCACTGACAGAACCCAAAAGAAGTTTCTCTTGCCAAAAACTCTAAAAAAATTACGCTGCTATTTTGAAAAGGAATCACATTCTTTTTCTAATAGAAATACACATAAGAGACAATGCTATTTTTTAATGTTCTCTGGTCCTAAAGAGGATAGGAACCTTCTGATTAGTCTACTAAACATCCTGGAAATTGCGAGATTTTTTTCCTTCTGGTTGGTAGGAATAGGAACTAATCTGGATGCTATAGCCTTTTTTTTTTTTTTCTTTCTAATGTTCTTTTTCTTTATTGATTTTAGAGAGAGAGGAACAGAGAGGGAGAGGGAGAGGGAGACAGAAACATCGATGAAAATGAACATCGATTGGCTGCCTCCTGCATGACCCCCACTGGGGATTTGGCCCACAACCTGGGCATGTGCCCTGAACGGGAAATCGACCCGGCGACATCTTGGTGCATGGGGTCGACGCTCAACCACTGAGCTGCATCAGACGGGCATGGATGCTGTTGCTTCAAATCCTTTTAGCTGTTTCTTTTCCCAGCCTTAGGAAGCTTGTCACAAATATGTGTTGAACAGTATTCTTTGAACACTTAGTAGGGACTGTCGTCGGGTCAGTGTAGCTCTCTCTTCTCTTGTCCTCTGCCCTATGGAACCTAGCTGTCTTGCTCATCTGACTGGGTTCTTCCTCCCTGCACTATGGCCTTGGAACTCTCTTAAAGCAATGAACTGGGACACCATAAGGGCATTCTTCATCTCATTTGTTTCCCATTTCTAAAAGATCGAATTTTTACCTTGTCTGATATTCAGTGTCTTAAAACCTGTATAATATATTTTGTCACTCTTTTGGTTGTTTCAGATAAATTGGCACCTGTTACTCCATCTCAGAAGCAGAAGTTTTCATGGTTTATTTAAAAATATGTCAATTTCTAAACAGATGAAATTTTTTAGACATCTTTGTGTTATTGGCTTCTAGCTTAATTACATATTGATCTCTGAGCATTTTCTGATTTCATTTATTTTAAATTATTATGGGTGATTTTATGGCCCAAAAATTGAAATGTGATCTATCTCGGTGAATAATGGAGATTCAAAGTAATTGCTATAGCTATTATTCATAGAACAGTTGTGAATTTGCCAGTCATGTCTATAATTCACAAGAATTAGGATATTTCAGCTTATGTGCATTTTAATGATTTTTTTTTTTTTTTCATCATAAACATCTCCGTATAGGCAGCAAAGGTAGATTCTGTGTTACATAAATATAAAGGTAAAAATTAAGCCAGGAATTCAGAACCTTCTTTTTTCTTCCGTGGCTCACTCAATTTTATTATCTAAAAAATAAAAATATTTTCCAGTGAAAGTATTAATGAAAGCAAATAATGTGACAGCATTTTATTAACACTAAAAATCTCCATTTAAATACTTAAAGTGTCCTTCTTTGCAGTTTGAATTAATGCAATGTTCCTTGCACCAAAAGCTCTTCAACCTCAGGAATATTAAGTAGACTCAGAATCTATGTATTCTCATTTGTAAAATATAATTAATTGCAAAATTTCTGTCTCATGAGATTAACATGATGATGACAGAAGTGATAAAAGTTTGTCTTACAAACACATATCAGGCCCTATGTAAGAGCTACATTAAAAAACTGATTTGATACTGACAAAACTCTATGGTACTAATATCATCACCCTATTTTACAGATGAGAAAGGGAAGACAAAAATAGAGTAACTTGTGTAAGGTCACACTGCTAACCATGTAACCTAACCTGAATGTGAATGCAGCTGTCTATCTCAAGGTTCTGTGCTTTACATTCCTACACTTTTCCATAAGCTCTGAGTTTGGGTTCCATAATGTGTTTTCTCAAAATTGAAAACAGTATTTTGTGGGTGTTTGAGTTACATTTTGAATAGGGATAATGAAGAAAGTACCTTAGGTTTTGAGTAAGACCAGGTGATGGTAATGTCATAGCAAGTTAGATTAGAATAACTAATGATGGTTCACTAATAATGATAAATCATGTATATTTTCTAATTAGCTTGATTCATAAATAGAACTCGTCTCGTATTGAAATATACTGGTGCAGCTGGCAGCAGCATAATTTGAAATCAGGCTAAATATACTTTATTTAAATCAGAGCAATTAAAATAGCACACAAACAAAAAAATTACAAGCTCAACATCTGTAACATCACAAAGTGATAATGTATCCTAAAGAAACCTGAGAAATCAAAGCACCAATAACAAAAGAGAAAAAAATAGTCAGGTGGTAGATTTCAATTCAACTGTATCTATAATCATTTTAATACAGATGGTTCAGGCACACCAGTTAAAATACGTAGGTTATCAGATCAAATATAAAAGTGAGATCCAACTGCATGCTGCCTATAAGAACCCACTTGAAAATAAGGATTTGGATACATTTGAAGAAAAGGAATGGAGAAAGATATACCATACACATATTAAACCAATAGAAAGATGGAGTAGATACATTAATTTTGGATAAAATAGACAAGAAGACTTCGTAACATTCCTATTTGAGGAAAAAAAAAAGTTTCTGACCTATCTCATAATCACTCTGCCTAAAGAAATTTTCTTAACCTAACAGAGGATATTTATAAACTTCTTATAGCTAACATCATATCCAATGATAAGAAAATGAATGTTTTCCAATTAAGACGTGAAACAAGGTAAAAGGTGTTGCTTCTCATCTCTCCTATTCAAAATTTCATTGGAAATTCTAGCTAATGAAATAAGACAAGAAAAATAAATAAGTAGATAAAAGAAATACAGATTGAAAAGACAGAAATAAAACTATCTTTATTCATAGACAACATATTTGTGTGTACAGTAAATCCAAAAGAATATACAAAAAGTTTTAAAAATCCCGGAATTAACAAGTGAGTTTAGCAGGATCCAAGGATACAAAGTCAATATTAAATAGTCAATTATTTGTATTCATACATATCAGCAATGAACAATTAAAATATAAAAATTTAAAATCCAAACATTCACAGTAACAGAAAAAATAAAGTAGTTAACTATGAATTTAACAAATTATGTGCAGAATCTGTATGTATAAAACTACAATATACTAATGAAAGAAATAAAAAAATATATAAATAAATGGATATAGTGGGTTATGGTTTGAAAGACTATATGTTATTAATATCAATTTCTCCCAATTTGGTCTATAAAATGAAAGCAATCTCAATCAAAATCCAAGCAATCTTTTTGTAGATATTGACATGGTGATTCTAAAACACATTTTTTTTAAAAGTAAGTGAATAGTCAAAATAATTCTGAACTCATAAAAACTGATTCCAGCATTCAAGCAGAACTCACATTTCCTGATTTAAGGAAGTATTATAAAACTGCACTAATTGAGACAGTGTTGTAGAGAAATTGGAGTAAATACATATTATTGGTAGATCAGAATAGAGAGATCAGAAATAGACTCACAAATATAGTTAACTGATTTTTTTTTTTTTTAGGGGGAGGGAGAGAGAGAGAAACATTGATATGAAAGAGAAACATTGATTAGCTGCCTCCCGGATGCACCCCAACCAGGGATCAAACCCACAACCCAGGCATGTGCCCTGACTGGGAATCAAACTGGTGACCTTTTGGTGCATGGGGTGAAGCTCAACCAACTGAGCCACACTGGCCAAGGCAGTCAACTGATTTTTGACAAAGATATAAATGCAATTCAGTGGACATAGGATAGTTTTCCAAGTGGTGCTCTAACAGACATCCATATGCAAAACAAACAAAACCTTGACACATAGCTCACATCATATATAAAAATTAACTCAAACTGTATTGTAGATCTAACAATAAAATTTAAACCACATACCTGAAAGAAAATATAGAAGAAAATTACATGACCTTGAGTTTGGCATTTAGTTTTTAGATACAGCACCAATGTATGATTCATTTTAAATGAGAAACAAGTAGCATATTGTAAGAAATTGGGGAAAGAATAACTATAAAATTGCTTCTTAAATTCAGAGAAAGTCATGCTCTCAATGTCAAGACCTGGCAATTTACAGTGTGAGATGGAAGAAACAGGAGGGGAAAATCTGATGAAAATTACAACAAAATTCTACTTCAATGGCCAGCAGAAAACAAAGGATTTTGTTCCACACACTCTTCAAAAAGGCACAGATAAATTCAGTATGACTTTCTTTTTAAAAAAAAATTTTTCCTTTCCTCATTGATGCTAGAGAGAAAGGAAGGAGAGGGAGAGAGAGAGAGAAACATTGATGAGAGAGAACATCGATTGGCTGCCTCCTGCATGACCCTCCACTGGGGATCAGGCCCACAACCTGGGCATGTGCCCCAACTGGGAATTGAACCGGCATGGGTCAATGCTCAACCACTGAGCCACACCAGCCAGGCAAATTCAGTATGACTTTCAATAAAATATGGTTATGATAGGGAAGCAAGCAAGCAAAACCTTTAGCCAGCCAAAAATTGCTGCTGGTAAAGTTATCTTCAATTATAGGACAATTCACGTTATAAGTGAGTTTCTCATCCTCTGGTTTATAAAGATCACAAAATGATACTGACAATAGAAATTATAACACTTTTAGAAAGGTACTTTGAGTTGATTTCCTGTTCAAACTATTCAATATAATGCCTCCTATAGGAGTTTAACTTAATAGAAAAGCAGAAGCCATCAGATGAATTTGCCCATATTGCTCAGAGAATTTATTGCCCTCATCACAGCAAACTGAATGCTTCCTCAAAGACACACCTGCTGGTGTTTTTTTTTTAAATATATATTTTTTCTCCATCTAATTCCTGATTACATTAAGCCTAAGCCTAAGAATTTTGAGTGTAAACTGGACATGTTACTTGCATAAATATCAGTAAGAGCAAACAACATTAATTCCTGTGACTGTGAATTATAAAGAGAAAATGTGGAATATTCTTCTATACTTATTCCTAGTGTTTCCACTGACAGACTTTTAATATTTTTTTATGTTGTTACTGTAGAATGTTTAATTTTCTACTGCTTTTGAATTGAATTGAATTTATTCTGAAGCTTTGGTTAGAAATTGGCTTTGATTCAAAAAGTGAGAGTATTTCTGCTTTGATGAGGATTACCATCCAACACACGCAAACGAAAACTCTTTGCATAGCATATTAAACTCAAGCATGGTGCTGAAGTGCTGTTTAGTGTTCCTAAGCACAGGAAGGTTGTGATGTGTCTAATCAAGAAAATATAGGTACCAGATAAACTTCATTTAGGCATGACTTACAGTGCTGCTGGCCATCAAGTCAGTGTCAATGAATCAGCAGTAGATATTAAAGAAGGTATATTTAAACAGAAACACACACAAAACATGGCTATGTATTGACCAGGTGACAAAAATGTTGTCACTAGAGGTTCACAAAAGACCTAACTCTGTATTTTCCCTAGGGCAATGGTTCATTATTCACTAATTTGGTATTCATGGCAACTTTATGGATCATAACTACCATAGATAACAAGAATTGACTTCACATATAAAGTTACAGTTCAGATAAATGATATGCAGGAGAGGCTTTTGGTGTTAGGTAAATACATTTTTTTTTTTTTTGGTATATGGAAAGGCCAGACAGTGTTGGGGTAGTTGGTCAGATAAGACGTTCCTGGGATACGAAATGGTATTAAAAATGAACTTTAAAAATGAGACCCACAGAACAGATCTTTTGGTGAGAAAGCATGGTTTATTCCAGGACCCGAAGGAAACCAACATGGTTGGGGCTCAGTACTGACCCGTAATTGTTAAGTTCTAGACTTTGCAAAACCTCAGGGATCCTAACTCTACATACTAGGTCATCCTTGAAAAGGACAGTAGGAGCAATGACACAGTCCATTTTTATTTTTGAAAATAAAATTATCCAGCAAAGACTACCTCAGAAATACTAGATTAAAATATGGTGGTGGCAGAAGAGGAGAGATTAAACCTATATTTAAGGCCATGTAGGGTAATTGGTAATTAAGAAGTATTTTCCTGAATTACCTGGAAAGATCTAGGTGGTGCATTTTGTCCAGACTTGTACAGAAGCACAAATAAGGCCAGCAGCTAATTTAATAGTTTAACTATATAGTGACAAGATGTCAGGCTGTTCTAACCACATGAAAGAGAAGGGAAAAATAAACAAACTAAATGGCTTTTCATGTTATAATCCCATTTAGTGAAGAATCCACTTTATATTAAAGAAGTAAGAGCCCATGTTTCATTTTCCAGGAGAGGAATGAGGGGTAATCCACAGCAAAATGAGCGATCATGGTCTCACGGCATAAAACGTTCATTTTCTTCCATGGATAGACTGTAATAAAATGCAAGCAGTTTTTTAATTTAAAAAGTTGTAAACTTTTATTTTGTTTTCCTAATTTTTGGAGCTGGCAGCAGGTGTTTGTTAAGTCCTCTGTTTTAAGATGTATCCATATTATTACTTAGTTTATATTTTTTTCAGAATAGTAAATGTCTCCCTCAACACTAGTTTTTCTGAAATTGTTGTTTATATATTATGTCTTTGAAATAAATATTTGCATGATTCAGAATAGGTGGATTTTGACTCAGAGACAAAACATCTGTGAGTGAATTCTGAGAACTACTAAATGTTTGAGCAACATTTAGGAACAAGTAGAGCAAGTGTGGGTGGCCACTAATTAAGAACAGCACTTGGAAAATCCAACATGAACTTTAAATTTCTACTTTCAGAAATATCTGAGATTTAAATTTTGTTTCAGTCCTGCCTGTGGTAAGAAAAGGAGGCTATGTTTTTGTTGTTGTTGCTCTGATTTGATGGGTGGTGATTTCCCAGAGTGCAGAAGGTGATCATTTTAGGAGAAGAGCCAGTTATTTGCATACTACTCTTTGCCAAGTACTCTGCCTTCCTTTGAGATAAAGAGCATTTCAAATATTGTGCAATAAACTGTTATCAGCTATTATGTGTGAGTCATTCCCGCTGAAAGAAGATAAAACCAGGATTCTGTAAGGTTTTCTGAAAAAAATTCACAGGTTTCACATGATTAGGGAATTCAAATATCAATCCCAAAGTGGCAGGCAGACATTTAGTCTTTGTCAAGTGCAAAAGTAAATGATTCATAGGGCAAAAAGGAAAAAGTAATTTTAGAAAACAGAATGATCACAGAAGAAAGGAGAAGAGAATATTATTTTCTTCAAGGTTATGTAGGACACTGTTGGATTTCCCCCTCAGAATCTTGACTATCAACATTTTTCAAAAGCCTGAAATTCATTTGGAGAGAAACCTTCAAGTAAAGTTAAGAAGCATTATAGTGGACTGTCCCGAGTCCAAAAGTATTTCAGAGTTAACATGAAGCTGATTGTTTTTCTTTACTGTATGCTTTCCAAATGGCTGCCTTGTATCTTTCCTGTCACCCCATCTTCACAATGATCTTAAACAGCTGAGTACAAGTTCCCTCAGCTCATTCCTGCTATTGTTCCTCAAGCTCGGCTTTTACATGTGGTCAGAGTATTTAGCTACCTGTTTGGTCTACCTGAAAGAACTGGAAGTACATGTGGAATCCTAACATCTCCCAAGTAGGTCTGGAGTGTTTGTATGCTATGAGCTTCACTTTCATTGATTTTAGAGAGAGTGGGAGGGAGGGAAAGAGAGAGAAACATTGATGTGAGAGAGAAACATCGATTGGTTGCCTCTCCTACGCACCCTGACCGGGGATTGAACCTGCATCCACTTGGTGTATGGGATGATGCTCCAACCAACTGAGCCAACCCAGGCAGGGCTGTAAGTTTCACTTTTAGAGACTATATTTAAGTTAAAAAAATTTCTACATGTTCCATAGCAATAGTTCCAAGGAGAAGAATATATTAACCATGAAAATTTAATCATATCTAAATAGAATTTACTAATTTATCAACTATTCTTTAAGGAGACATTAAGGTCAAAAGAAACAATTATTCAGAAATAATTTTCTCACCAAATATCACCTCTTCACCTCTAATTTATTGTTCATAATGACAGTAATGCTGCCTTGTCTTTTCATCTCTGTTCCTTCTAGACTATAATTGCAGGTTTTTCTAACTAATGTATTATTGTGTGTTTTTATAAAACTAGCTCTCTGATATAGCAAGTAAGACACTGAAGAAAAACCCTCACAGAGTTGTTCATGAAAAATATCATGTCCTCTCTTTAGCAGTAGATAAATTAAGTGGACATACTTTCTTCAAGCTGATACCACTAGACATTACCCTCCCAAAACACCTTCATATTTTATAGGAACCATTTTTAATTCTTATAATGAGCTTTTCTGCTAAGATGGTGTTCTCTTTTGGCTCTATATAACTAATTAGGGGCTCTTGAGCTTCATCTTTGGAATAAAAGCTGCATTGACAGGACTCTCTGGATTACTGAATTTGTACCTTTTCATTGTGATATTTAAACTTGTACTAAAAACAATTAAATGCATATGGTCAAAGATTAAATAGTAGAGAAAGACAGATGTTAGGAATGTTTACAAGTGTGAGTAACACACAGCCCAAATACAAATGGTTTAAACCATAAGGATATTGATTCCCCCCCCCATACGTTTTGAAGGCAGGTAGCCACGAGGTTGGACTAATAACTATGCCATCACCGAGGCTCAGATTCTCTTCCTGATGTTACATGTTCATTGTGCTGTTTTATTTTTATTAAAGTGATCTTTTCTGCCTATGCATAAAAATCCTAGGTAAGTTAGGATTAGATATTCCTCCAATGGATTACATAATGTGAAATTTCAAAAATGTATCTCTCTACCCGACAAAGAAAAGCAATGAAATCACATTGGTATACAAGAGCTTGGGAAACGGAGGAAGCATCATGTGCCAGACTTCCCTGAAACACCTCCATATGGATCCACCCTGCTGCCCCTCGTAAAACAGTATCCACCCACAGTCTGATTGATCAAGAACTCATTTTGATTTTACCTTCTTTTCACTTGAACAACAAAAGCAATCTTTTTAAAACAAGTCAGATCACACATTAAGTGTAGTGAGTTCCCAATTCCTTGCAATGCTCTCACTCATCCTGGCCTGGCCCACCTCACATCGGACCTCGTACTCATTGCTTTCTCTCTACTCCACTTTGCTTCAACCACGCCAGCTTCCCCACTGGACATATTGCCTACTTTCCCACCTCAGGGTCTCTGGCTGTTTCCTTGGTCTGTAAAGTTCTTCCCATTAAATATCCTGCCTGTTTTCTCCTCACTTCCTTCAGGTCATTAGTCAAATCTTGTTCTTCACAGCCCTTTCCATAGCAGCACACCCAAATCCAGCACCTCCCAACACTCTCCATGCTTCTACTTTTAGCCTTAGGACTCACCAAACATCCTCTGCATTTAAATTTTTTATCATCTAGAGCAAAATATAAGTTTACTAAAGGCTGAGATTTCTCATTGTTCAGTGTGTTAACTCTGGCACCAAGAACAGTTCCTAATTTTGAAAATTCTCAGGATTTGGGAAAATTGAGCTTTCTTTCAGGGTCTCAGACAGAGTGCAAGGTGAAAATGGCATAGCAACTAAGATTCGTTGCTAAGAGACAAAATATTTTGTTCTATGTGTGGTTTCCCATTTTCCCCCATTCTACATGGGACTATGTATTGCTTTTTTAACATTTTCCTTCTTGCTGCTGAATACTGTGTGTATTTGGGGCACGTTTAGATTTATTTTCAGATAGGAAAAATATCCAGACTTCGTTATTCCAGTCTCCGTCCCAGGAGTTGATTCATCGGTGGCCTTTGTCTTTCCTATGATCCTCACCCCACCCAACTTCTGACACTGTGCTCAAAGGAGGGGCTGATCTGAGCAATGCCAGGCTCCTCAATTTATTTATTTATTTTTATTGTGGTTAAAAAACATCTAGTTACCATCCATCACCACACAGTTGATCCCTTTTGTCTCTTTCACCCTCCACCCAGGACCCTTGCCCTCTAACCACCAGTCAGTTCTCTGTGTCTACAAATTCATTTTGTTGCTGTTGTTTTGCTTGTTCATTTGTTTTGTTTTGTTATATCCTACATATAAGTGAAATCACATGGTATTTGTCTTTCTCTGTCTGACTTATTTCACTTAGCATAATCCCTCAAGATCCACCCATGTTGTTACAAGTAGTAGCATTTCCTTCTTTTTTATGACTGAGTTATCAAGAAGACAAGATATAGCAAATGTTGGTGAGGACATGGAGAAAAGAGAACCCTTGTACATTGTTGGTAGGAATGTAAGTGGGTGCAGCCACTATGGAAGGCTATAATGAGGTTCCTCAAAAAAATTAAGACTAGAACTACCTTAGGACCTAGCCATTCTCCATTGGGGTAGTTATCCAAAAAATTCAGAAGAACTAATTCAAAAAGATATATGCATCCTTATGTACATTAGAGCCTTATTTATAATATCTAAGATATGAAAACAACTCATAATACCTATTAAACCTAGTATTGTTGGTGAAGAAATTGAAATTAAATATTACTCAAATATTTTAGATAATATTAGCTAAATGTAACAAGGAATATAAAGGAAAAAAATGTACTTAAACAACAATAGGCTTGTGTAAGCAGAAGGAATGTGAATAGTGGTTCCAGAAATATGGGACTTCAAAGATTTGGAAAAAAAACTCCACAAACAGTAGATAATAAGATCAAAGCAGCTTTGAGTGACAAAGATCTTCCTACCCAAGCTTGATTATCAAGACTGCTGATATAAAAGTTGGAGAGAATGGAGTAGGGCAAGGTGGCAAAATCAATCTGGGTTTGATAATGATTTCTAGAGGGGAAAAAAATAAAACAGCTTTATGTGTGCTTATTGGCAAATGAAATGGATAAAATATACACACATAAAAAGATTACTCAGCAGTTGAAGAAATGAGAGCAATTGTAAAAAGGCTTTAACCATTCAAGTTCTAAAACAACTTTAGGCTGCCAGTGTGCAGCAGAAGGAAACAGGCCATGAAAGGCACACAGCTGGTAAGCAGGACAAAATGCCCCCAACCAAATTCATATGCGTTGATGAAGAAAAATGGATACAAAGAAGCTCACAAAAGGTGGATCCAGGGGTGGACGGACATGAGATCTCCTGAGTCAACAATGGGCAAGGTATCTTATTCAGAGAGCAGAAATAGAGCAGTTAATGAACTCAGCCCCCATCAAGACTTCTTGTAGGATCTCCAAATTGCTCTGTCCTGAGACTACTGTGTGTTTCCATTGCTTCCCTTTGACTGTGAGCTTCTATTACTGTATTTGCTCTACTGGGTGTATGGGGGGGGGCATTTTCTTGTTTTTTATTTCATGCATCACCATAACATGGGTCATATCTGGACATGAGGAAAGGACAGAGCATTGTGTGGAAATCCTGTTGTTTCTGTGTCTCTGGACAATGCTGAGTAATACAGATTTCATCCCTAAGCAGATACCATAGCTTATTTTAAGAGACCAGCTCTTCATGTATACAGGCAAACGGATTCTGGTTGATATGATATATAAATGGACCCCATCACCATCTATCCATTGTTGAACTTCTTATACGAGACATATGAGTCCCTTAGGTTGAGGCAATGTTCTGTGGGATTTCATATTCATGCACAAGACACTTTGTGAGAACCTTGGATAATAAGTGGTGCTACCCCCAAAAGCTGCAGATATTGTAATTACTCCATATGTGAAATATGTATAAATGTCAGTAAGGAAAAGTGTTACTGTCTGTATAAAAAATATTTCTATCATGAAAAAATTAAATGCTTAAAATAATGAGATAGATTAAATATTATAAATAATTCCTTCTTTTGCCCACATGACCACTTCTTCAATTAAAATCAACTGACAGAACATTAACATGAACACTAAAATTCATGCTCCAACTAATGAAAATAATAAAACACCTCACTGGCTAATTAATTAATGCATGGAATTATCATAACTATATTAACAAGGAATTTTAAGCGTCTTAACACATAAAAAATAGAAAAGATGTGTTACATTTTAAATTGCATTAAGAATTTTAAAAGGCCACAATCACACATGCATATGTGATCACTGACTACAAAGTACACATCAACCAGATTACTTAACAAAGTGCCACCCTGTCTAAACACCCAATATGCTCACACACCTAAGGTTATCCTAGAAAAACTTTCAACTTTCCAACACATAACCTATGAAAGAGTTGTGTGTAAACATTTCTTAAAAATATTTTTTTTTCAAAATTAAAGGTCTATATACAATAAATAAGATTTTAGAATTTTAAAAAGTTTGTATTGAATTAATGGGGGTGACATTGGTTAATGAAATTATATAGGTTCCTTTTTAAAATTTATTTTATTTTTATATTGAATCTATAGGTTTCAAGTGTACAATTCTATGCTACATCATCTGTATATTATATTGTATGTTTACCACCCAAAGTTAAATCTCTGTCCATCACTATTTATCTGCCCTTCACCCTCTTCTACCTCCCCACTTCCCTTTGTCTGTGGTAATTACCATACTGTTATCTGTGTCTATAATTTTTTGTTTTGCTTAATCCCTTCACCTTTTTCACCTAGCCCCCCGACTCCCCTCCCCTTTGACAGCTGTCAGTCTGTTCTCTGTATCTATGTAAAAGTTTTAATATATAAAGTCTGTACTTGTGATGTGGAATATCTTAACTTGTGGAAAGAATCATTTGATAGAATTCCCATATTTAATTAAATAAATTTATACTCTCTACCAGAATCAAATAAATATAAGAATATAAATATAAATATAATTATTATTTGTTGAGTTCTCTCTTAAAAAAAAACTTTGTTAAAAAAGGGTCAGGAGGCCAAAAGTCAGTGCCTGTGGAATTAATTGTGCTGTAATATAAATACATTTTATATGACAAATTTATAACCGATACCATCTCCCAACAGAGATTGTTCTCTTTGTAAGTCTAGCATATATAGTGATAATATTTTTATAAAGCATATTACGGTTCACTGAGATGAATTAATTAAAGTAAATTCTAAATTTAATAATCATAAAATGTGTTCTTGAATAAATGTATATACACTTTCATGAACAACTGAGAAATAACAAGAACATGGTAAAAAAATTTCTTTAGAAATGACAAAGGGCATACTATTAAATGCAGATATGAAAAATAACCATTAAGACATGTATATTCATCCCTCAAATAATTTGTTTACATTACATTTAATGCTCAAATTATCACTATAAAATGGTTATTAAATGATTTATAAATGATGTTATCTATATGTTTAGAACAAGTTTTATATTTCAAATAGTTTTTAAAAAGTATTTTAAACATCCATAGAAAAATTGTTGGGCAGTAATAAATACTTTGGCCATTCTTCAACATGTTTCTGTTTGGAAAATAAATTTTATAGTTATTCAATGAGATTGGTTCTTCTGAAATAAATCTGTATTTCATTACAATACCAATTAGAATTCTATAGATATTTTTGTGGAACTTAAATTGCTTTTAAAATTCATACAGAATGCTAAAATATTGTTTTACTGTGTACTGGTGTATCTAATGTACTTAAGACTATGTGACATTGGCTCATGGATAGAAAAACATGAATGGAACAGAATCAAGAGCCTAGAAAAACAAATATGAACACATGGAAATACGATGCATGACAAACTGGCCTTATATCAGTGAGAACGTAGAAGAGAGTAAATAGCTCTGAAACATGGGGAAAGTCATGTTGACTTCACCTTATGTCATCCAGAAAAGTCAATTCCATGTGAATCAAAGAACTTACTATGTAAAGCAAACCTTAAAAATTCTGAAACAAACTTCAGGAGGCTAGCTCTATAATATCAGCGTAGGGAGAAATTTTAAACTATATATTTTTATGCACAAGCTATAAAAGAAAAGATTAATGCATTTTTTCTAAAGAACATTATTCATAAAATTTTCCTCTCATCAAAGCCAACACACACACAAAAAATTTTTTTAAGAGCAAAAGACGGGGAGAAAGTACTTAAAATGCAGTTTCTGAATATTTCAAGAAAAGAATCATCCTACTCTTCAATTAGAAAATGACTCAATGTTATGAATAGGAAATTCCCAGAAAGAGGTAAATGCAGTGCAGATTAGGAGCACATGACAAGAGTCTGACAGGTCTAAAACTGCTTAGGAAATGAGCAATGAACACTGATTGCACTGTAGTGGAAGCACAACCTGGTAGAGCAATTCTGGAGAGAAATCTGGCAGTAGTTAATGAAATCAATCGTGGATAAATCATATGACGCAGCTCTCCTAATCTATGACATAAAACTCAGAAATATCATATGTTCCTAGAGCAATAGACATATACACATTTACCAGAGCATTATTCATCACAGTAGGATCAATAGACAATCTAAATGGCTACCAGTATTAATTTGTTAAGGTTGTTGTGACAAAATACCACACATTGATTGGCTTAATTAACAGGTATTCATTGATCTCATAGTTCTAGAATCCAGAAGTCCAAAGTAAAGGTGTCAGTAGGGTTGGCTCCTTCTGAGGACTGTGAGGGACGTGTGGCCCATGTCTCTCTTCTCGCATCTAATGGTTGCAGGGGATCTGTGGCATCCCTTGTCTTCATAGAAGCACCACTCCGATCTCCTCCTTCATCTTCACATGGTCTTCTCCTGTGTGCATATCTGTCTCTGTGTCCAAATTTCCCCTTTATATAAGACATACTGGATTACAGCCCACCCTAATGATTTCATCTAAACGTGTTTAAATCTGAAACAATTCTAATTCCAGATGAAATCATATCCTGAGGTCCTGGTGGTTAGGACTTCAACATATCTTCCTTTTTTGAGGGGGGCACAATTTAACCCTAAAACTACCAACAGGGACATAGTGACTGGAACACAGAGCATGCTTCAAAGGAGGATGGATGCAGATTAAACATGTAGTATTGAGCTTAAAATCCTAAAAATTATCAGTAGCTTAATACCACTTAAAGTAGTTTAAGAGAAATACACAAAAACTATGTTACACCTTTTGTAAATATATACTTTATGACAACATACACCATGGCCAATGTACACTCAAAACATTAGAGAAGTACATAAGGTGTGGAAAGGAATGTGTGACCAGAGTAAGAGTAAACAAAATAATACAATGAAATTAAATAATTTAACCAAATTAAGAATAAACTATAAAAATAAAACATGAACTGGGATTTATGAAATTGATTATAACTGTGTATAATATACTAGTGTGTGTGTGTGTGTGTGTGTGTATATATATATTTATATATATACTGTGTATATATATATATATTTATATATATATAAAATATATATATATATTTTTTTTATCCTCACCCGAGGACATTTTTGATTTATGAAATTGATTATAACTGTGTATAATATACTAGTGTGTGTGTGTGTGTGTATATATATATATTTATATATATATAAAATATATATATATATATATATATATATATATATATATATATTTTTTTTTTTATCCTCACCCGAGGACATTTTTGCATTCATCTTGAGATAGAGTGGGAGGGAGGGAGGGAGGAAGAGAGAGAGAGAAACATCGATGTGAGAGAGACACATCGACTGGTTGCCACCCACACGACCCCAACCAGGGCCGGGGACAAACTGCAACCGAGGCATGTGCCCTTAGCAGGAACCGAACCCGGGCCTCTCCGGTCCACGGGCAGATGCTCTAACCGCTGAGCCAAACCGGCCAGGGCTCTAGTATATTTATTTTTATTATACCATAATATATTTAGATATGCTATCTAAGTATCTAAATTTTATTATATAATAGAATTATTAAACTCTGTACTCCTGAATTCTGAAGATAAACCAAATAAATATAAAGATTAAGAGATTAATTTAAGCATATTTGTTTCTATATTTTCTATTTTAAATTTTTATTGAATTTATTGCAGTGACATTGGTTAATAAAATTATATAGGTTTCAGGCATACAATTCTACAATCCATCATATTGTGTTCACAACCCCAGGTCAAGTCTCTTTTCATCATCATTTATCCCCCATTTACCCACCCCCCTTTCCCTCTGGTAATCACCATACTGTTGTCCATGTCTGTGAGTTTTTTTCTTTGCTTAATCTCTTCACCTTTTTCATCCAGCCCACCACCCTCCTCCCCTCTGACAGTTGTCAGTCTGTTCTCTATATCTATGAGTTTCTTTCTATTTTGTTCATCAGTGTTTTTTTCATTACATTCCATGTATAGGTGGCATTATATGATACTTGTCTTCCTCTTACTGGCTTATTTCACTTAGCATAATACTCTCCAGATCTATCCACGCTGTCACGAAAGGTAACATTTCCTTCTTTATAATGGCTGAGCAGTATTCCATTGTGTAAATATACCACAGCTTTTAAAAATCTATCTTTTCTTGAAAAATTCAAAACCCCACATACTAATACTTTCTTTTGTGTCAACACAAGTGCTATTCTGAATAGCAGTTGCACCTTTGAGAAGGGACTTGTGCTCTTACTGTAGAATACAACCAGGCTTCATTCAGATCAGGTATCAGCTTCAGCTACTTGAGAATTTCAGCTTGTGATTTTATTTCAAGCTGTCTAACAGAATAGCCGAGGCTATATTGATCAATAAAATTTTTGATCTTGACCAGAATATGTGATGTTCAAGGTACTGTTGTGCATTTGAGTTCAGTAATTTTTTTTTAAATCCTAACCCGAGGATATTCTTCCATTAATCTTTAGATAGAATGGAAGGGGAGAGGGGGGGGGAAAAGAGAAAGAGAGAGAGAGAGAGAGAGAGAGAGAGAGAGAGAGAGAAACATCAATGTAAGAGACACATTGATTAGCTGCCTCCTGCACGACCCTGCCCAGGGCAGGGAATCAAACCTGCAACTGAGGTACGTGCCCTTGACTGGAATCGAACTCAAGATCCTTTAGTCTACAGGCCAGTGCTCTAACTGCTGAGCCAAATCAGCCAGGGCAGGGTTCAGTAATTTTTTAAAAACTTACTATCCAAGTCCCTTGCCTACAATCCTATTATTCTCCATAATATTTCCTCCAATTTAGGGTTCATAAGAGAACCTCGCTGTTGGTCTTAAATGTTATTTATTTCATTTGCAAACATTTTTTACTGCTCTGTGTTGAACACATCAAGATGTGGCTACAGAAACTAGAGTTATTGAGAATATCTTTATTTTAGAATATAGTAATTTTGCTTATTTGATATCATGCATTTTACTTCTGATCAATAAAACCCAACCCTCCTTTACCTGCATGTCTTTCTAAATTTTATAACTCTATATTCAAAAAGAAACAATTCATACTTAATTTTACTAAGTATTGTTGGATTTCTCTCCAGAATGACTCGCCAGTTAAACGTCTACAAACAGTACATAATGTCTATTTCCCTACATCTTCTTTTCTGACCCATCCTGCCTATGTTATTACTTTTTAAAGTATGTCAAATTATCTACCTATCCCCAATAATTATTGTAAGCAAATGCAACCCACATACACAGATGTGCACACACACACACACACACACACACACACACACACAGATACACACTGGAATCCTTAACATGCTTTCTTCTTATAGCACATTTCATTGTGTAATGCTGTTGAACTTGATTTATTGGAAATGCTCATAAGAGGCCCAGGGATTGTTACATAAATGTTATTTTATTAGCAGGTCAGCTCTCTGAAGATTTTGTGAAAACCAGAAAAGAAGCCTGTAGGCTTATTACTTTGGGAGTAATTTAAACAAAATTGCCTATCTTTTTCTAGAGATACGTGATGAATCATAGAGGTGATATAATCTGAAATCTCACCAAAGTAAAACTGTATCCTTTTATATTTAGAAATAAATGAATCACTAGAAAAAGGAGAACTAATATGGTATTAGAATTAAATAGACAACGGAACTAAAGATTTTTCCTCTTGTTCAGTGAGGACAAAATTAAAATTATATCTTTTGCAAACAATTTATAGATTGCCTTTAATTTAGAAATAGAATTATGTAGGAAATACTTAAAAGTAACTTGATGGAGTTATTAAATGAAAGTATGAATACATGAATGAAGAGCATAGCCATTCTCTTCTAGTTGTCACTGACAATATTTTTAAACAAAGAGCTCCTATGAGAAATGACAGCTTTTTTTGGCTTCACTAGATAAACCTGGTTTGCTTACAAAATTTTCTTGAAGTACAGTAATTCAGCCATGTAATTTGTTTTGGTGGGTAGAAGGTTAAGATGCATGATGCAAGCAGGATTTTGATGTGTGCTTGTATGTTTCGACTTGGCTTTGTGTCTTTGCTATTGCCATGAGACTGGCAGTCCCAGGAGCTGCTGCCCTTCAACCTGGATCTCAGAACAAGATGATGGCCAAGCCTAAGGCTTGAAGTAGACCCACTCTGCCAAGGTCCCCTGTAACCTAGATCAGCCACCTCCCAGTTGACTCCCAGACATGTGAGTGGCCCTAGTTGAGATCATGGAGCTGCACCAGTGGATTTGCAGAGGGTTAAGAAATGATTTCTTACTGCTGTATGCCACTGAGATTTAAGGCTGTATGTCTGAAGAAAGATCTGTTAACTGTGATCTGCATTAAAATTTTGCATTTTTATTTATTTATAGGTGTTAGTGAGTTCTTTCATTATGTAGTTACTGGTTTTTCTTCATCTCAGGAAAACATTCTTCTATTATTTCTTCAATTATTATTTAAATGTATATATGTTAATTTTTTCTCTTTGTTTTGTTTCTCTTCATTGGTTGTATTTTTTTTAACTTTAAACAAAATTTTATTACACAAAGTTCACATAATTGGATATTTCTCTACTTTGTACATTTGTTTTCTACTCTCTACAATTATTCTTACTCTCTACAGAAAGGTTGCTTCTTAACTTCTCATGGGGTGATAGCAAGCACTAAAATTCTGATTTTAACAGAATAGTAGTAAAAATGCCTCAGTGATTTAAGTTGAAAGCAGTACATTGGTACTTGGCTATTGCACTTAGTTATTAGAAATATACATATGTATTTTTATTCCAAAAAACAAAATAAATTATCTGTAGGCATGGACAATGACAGCAGTAAACCATTTTATGTTGTCTACTGAAACCAGTAACTGAGGGTTAAAGTGATTTTCATAAACATCAGCCAGCCCTTTCTTTAGTCATTCCCTTCAGCAGACTTCTCTGAAGTTCTAGGTGAGGAGCACTGGTAAAGCACTATTGGTAAATAGTGAATAATGGTAAAGCACTATTCTAGGACTAGAACATGTCCCTCCCATTCCACCCATTCTGCCCAATCCAGGGTCTTTCTCTTCTTCAGGAATTTCTGTGACTACAATTTCTGCTGTTGTTAACAGTGAGGTCACTCCAGCAGCATCCAATGAAGCAGTTCTTCAACCTTAGTAGGATCAGTGATTCCTTTTTCCACCATATTCACAAAATCTCCAAGCATAACATCATCATCAACTTCTGAGAAAATCTGCATAATTTTCTCAACTATCAGTGATGCCTCATCACCTGCATTCTTAGCAATGGTCATCGTGGGAATTTTGAATGCTTTTTAAATACCTTCTATACCAAAGTTTTTATCTTCATTAGCTGAAGTTAATGAATCCAAGGGTGTAATGCACTGAAGCAGGTCATCGGTCACAATGACCTCTCCAACTTTTCCTAAGTCACGAGGCTGAACATATTTAAGATTTAAAGTCAATCTTTCTTCTCCAAACACTGCAACACCAGTACCAATAGCCATGTCTTTATGCTGGTTCTTTCTATTGTCTCCAAAACTTGGAGTTTGACTGCTACCACCTGAAGACCAACTTTGAGCCTATTCAAAATAAGGGTACTTAGAGCTTCTCCATCAAAGTCTTCAGCATTATGACCAAGAGTTTACAGTGGGCATTGGCAATTTCAAGAGCAGGTACAATGGACTGAACACTAGAAATTTTCACTCAATAAAACATAGGCTTCTTGGAATTCACATTTCTGACCTTTTGCTGTGTTAATCAAATATGGAGGAGTTAAGTCTGACGTAGCATCAGGCTAGTCACAGTCCATTAGTCCATTGTGTGGGGGGATCCACATGGATAATTTTTATTATCATATATCCACTATAGTTTTTTTGTTTGTAATCACTGTATTTTCTATCAGGTTTCTGAATACTTCTTCAAAGGCAAAGGATAATGTTCATTAACAACAACAATATTAATAATTTATTAATAAAGCCACCATTAAAATGTTCTAATTTTATGACAAACAATATTCTAAGTGAGTTCCTGTATCAATTAATTCTTTAAACATCTTTACGAGGCAAGTACCAGTATTATTCCTGCATTACAGATGAAGAAACTGAGGCAGAGCAAGTTTGAATAACTTGATAAAGGACACAGATTTTGTACATGAAGAAGCCCAAAGTTAATGCTGAATTTTTCCAAAAGCTATACTGTCATTTTAATAATAATAAGAGTCATTTTAAAGAAGAAACAACTGAACATTTTTTTCAATTTTTACTGATATATTTAATTTTGTGATGTTATTGTTTTTGTGTTCCACTGCCTATAAAACATAAATCTGAAGATTTATCTATTGTAATAAGCTCATTGTATTTCTAGCTAACATATGATAATTAACTGCTGGTTTTAATTTCTCATGGTACAGTTTAACAGTGGAGGGGGTAGGAATGTATACTTCTGAATCAATAAATCATCTACATTAAACAATTCAGGAAACTATCCTTGTAAAAAAAAATGATATTAAAAATCCTATGGCAATCAAGTTACCTTTCAAGTTAAGATATCTTCTACAAAATAAGACTATTATCATATCTTATGCTATAAGTATTAACTGTTATGGTCCATAATCTTTAAATTTTTTTCATGTACATGTTGGTCATTTGTATGTCTTCTTGGGACATATGCCCATTTTTAAATCAGATTATTTGGGAGGTGGTTTTGCCATTAAGTTGTATAAGTTCTTTATATTTTTGGGATATTAACCACTTATCAGATATTTGATTTGCAAATATTTTCAATTTGATTATTCCTAATTGGGGGAATTATAAACAAAGCTTCCACAATTCATGTACAGTAATTTGTGTGAACATGTTTGATTTCTCCAAGGTGAATACATAGGACTATAAGTGTTGTGTTCTATGATAAGTGTATGTTTAGATTTATAAGAAACTGCCAAACTGTTCCAAAGTGTAGTGTTATATCCCCCTGTTTTATTCACATCAACAATGAATGGCAGGTCCATTTGATCTAACATTTTTTTAAATTATACTATTCTAATGATACACTTATTCTAAGAGGTGTGTAATTGCATATTATGATTTTAATTTGCATTTCCCTAGTGACTAATGATGAATCAATGCATTGAAGATAATTGTGAGATTATTGCAGTCTTATAGGTGGGTTGCACATACTTGTAAGGACAAGGTCAAGGGTATAACCATAACAGTGAATGACTGAAGTGAAATGAAAGACATGATCATTAGAGAAGACATGAGACAGAAAATCAAGAGTTTTATAAGGAATCAGAAAAATAGATATTGAAATCATTTTGAGAATTATGACAATAGTTGTGCTAAAAAGAGTTATAGTGATTCAAACATTAAACATCTTTCAGGAGTAAAGTGGGGTGGTAGGTGGTGCAGTCTGATGACATGAGGTACAAGATTATTGTTTTATAGAGGTAAAAGAAAAAAATGAACAGTGAGAGGCAATAAGTAGCAAAGTGAACATCTATCTCACCTCCAAATCCCATCTCCAGGCATGAGGTATAGAGAATCAGAGAAAGAAAACAGTCACCACTTGAGATTAGCATGAAGACTGAATACTTGTTTACACACACACACACACACACACACACACATACACACAAATCTGACCATGTTCTTGGCCATGAAACGTCTCAATGAATTCCAGCAAACTCAAAATATACAAGACATGCAATGCAATAAAGTTGGAATATAATATAATCAAAGTTGGCCTCAAGTTTCTCATTTATTTAGAAACTAGAAATTACATTTTAAATTGAGGGTTAGAAATGAAATTATTACAATTATGTAATATACAGGTCTGAACTAAGTCAAATCATCACATATAAAAGCAGGTGACATGGAACAAAAATTGTACCTAGAAGAAAATGTACACCTATAAATGTGTGTATCACAAAAGAAGAATAAATAACATTACTTCCTAAAACTGTAAGTGCCTTACTAGACTCTTTATGACTCTTACAATAATCTCTCATAAATATTTAGCCCATTAAAAATATTCCTAAGGCTCAGAGATACTTAGTAATTCAGTCACAAAGTGACTTGAGAGACAGACTGTATTTGTTTTTCTGTATATTTTATAATCTGCCACACATACTGCAGGGGGTATTATAATCCTGCTCTGAATCAACTAACTAATACTTCTTTCAATCAAACTATAGTTCTCCTTTTTCTCTGAGAATTTAATGACTTGATCTCAATCCTAAAATTCAATAGGATCATGTGTCTCTGCCCCAGACATGGATTCTCATGGCTTATGAATATATGTGAGATATATATGTGTATATATATAATTATTTTTCTCTTCTGCTCTCTCTTTACCCAAAACTCTTCTGTGATGGGAAATGGGTGACTCCAATCTAATTGGTTATCTTTGGTTAACTTAAAATGGAAAAAACTGCATAATGCTTGAAAGTTCTTCAGAGAAAGAAAGTCAGGACTTTGAATGAAGTAAACTAATAAAACAGAAACTGACTCATTGATAGAGAACACACTGACAGCTGTCAGAGGGAAGGGGCATTGGAAGGTGGATGAAAAAGGTGAGGGATTAAGCAAAAAAACAAACAAACAAACAAAAAAAACCAACTCATAGACACAGAGGACAGTGTTGTAATTACCAGAGGGAAAGGGAGTGGAGGGAGGTAGAAGAGGGTAAAGAGGGGGATAAATGGAGATGGAAGGAGACTTGGAGTGGTGAACACACAATACAGTATACAGATGATGTATTCTAGAATTGTACACCTGAAAACCTATGTAATTTTATTAACCAATGTCACCCTAACAAATCCAATATATATATATATATATTTTTCTTTTTAAAAAGAACTTTGATTCTGACAATTCTCGGCTGTTATTACCTGAGAGTTCAAATTTCTTGGTCTCCTATTGACTAGAATATTATAACATCTGGATTAATTAACCGCTTTCTTATCTAAAGTGTATTGTTGCTGCTTCCCTAGCTGACTTGTTCCCTGCAGAGCACTCTGGATTTCATAATGTATTTTGTTTTCAGAGAAATAATATTTTCATGGTTTAAAGTTATTACTTGGTAAGGAAGAACTTAAGGCTTGTTCCATTAAATGATAAAAGCATTTGGCTCAGAAAATTTAATTCTCTGTTTTTCTTATTTTCCTTCTCTACAAAACTCTGATTATGATTTGGTAATGTGTTTCATCCCAACCAACTTATTATTCTCTCTTGCTGTAGTGGAGCCCAATGACTAAGAGATGAAAGCAAAACAAAAACAATAACAACAATAAAATCATTTAAAGAAAAAAGCAATAGGGCAGGTATAGAATTTGCTCAGCAAAAGTCTAGAGGCATCAAAATGAGGCTATTCTCTTCTTCAATGTATTTAAATTGGTATTAGCATTTAAACAAGCATCAAGTAAAACAATGTATTTGCATTATTACATTTCTATTTTACGTAGCCAATAAACATGACTTTGTAGGAAAACATGCATATTTTAAAACTGCAGATGTTTACAATAAGATAGTTAAACTAAAACTAATGAAGGATGAAAATCCCTTGAAATTTAAAACCTGAAAGGATTAAAAAGTCAAATGCTTTTAAACTTTAAGTCAAATGCAAATTAACTAAAGTTATTGCAGTAATCATTTCACAATGATTATTTCACAAAATAATCATTTCACATATATCCAATCATTATATTGTACACCTAAAGCATAATATTGACAATATTATGTCAATTATTTTTCAATTAAAAAAAGACAAATGAGTTTTTTACAATATGAAATGGAAGGAGTTAAAGAAATTCTTTTATGAAATGATTAATCATCACCTATAACATACAAGGCTCACAATGAATAAGAAGGGGATGTTTCATTTGCATTTTCACATGTATTTGATGATGTACCTTTGTCTTGTTTTTCTTCAGGACCAGTATTCTAAGGATGCTAGTTTTGGAAATACCAGTTTATAAACATTACGATTTCCATTTTAGTTATTTAGAAGCTGTGTGCTATTACCTAGGTTTTTCTCAACTGTTTCATTTACTTTAAACTAGTAAAAATGCACATGTAACAGTTTAAAAGTTTTGAAAAAATAGTAGGTTAGCAATAAATCTCTTCGTATTTACGAATACCAGTCTCCCAATTTCTTTCCCTAGAGTCAACCAGTAATTCACTTTTGGGGGAGATCATTCTAGAGACATATGGAATATGTCCTTGGATAGCACAATTCTCTCTGTATTACTTTTTCTCTTAATAAAATACCTTGAAGATCATGTATATCAGGTCAAAGAATGATTGCTTACTTTCATAGATATGTATGTGATTCGAAATAACTATGTACCATATTTTATTTAACCAATCTCTATTGATTATGTTTCAAATTATTTTCTATTACATAAAAATGCTGCCACCAATATACACATTAGTAAATACAATCATTTTTACATATGTGTAGACTATGTAAATATGACTGAAGTATTGTGTTCCAGAAGTGTAAGTCGGTAACAATAAGATGAATCAGAAATCTGAGGCAATGCAATTTCTGATTTGGGGTATACAAGTGTGTATATGTGCATGTGTGTGTATACCATATATATACACATATATGTCTGTATATATTCAAAAAGTATATATGTAAGTATATATCTGTATATTATATGCATATACATATATACATATAATTGGTATATATAATTAGTATATCATATACTCATACTTAGAAAGTTTGTGTGTTTATAGAATCAGTGTATTATATACCTATATAGTATAATGTAAACATATATGCATATACTATAATCAGAAATATATAAATTAAAATGTATGTAGTTATGTATAAACACATATGGATACATGTATCCATATATATGTGTGTATGTGTATACATATATAAAATCAAAGTTATAGATAGATAGATAGATAGATAGATAGATAGATAGATAGATAGATAGATAGATAGAGAAAGATTGAGAGAGAGAGACACACAAATTTTCAGAGTGTAAATTTTGGCATTTATAAAATATTTTCTAACACTAAGCATAAATAGTAGAATTAAATATCAGGGATTTATATGGAACTCTCCCAAATACTTGGTTTGGTAGGTTGTGACTACACAATAATTGGGCAATATATTAGCACTGACTTCTTTTTTTTTAATCCTTACCCAAGGACTTTTTTTTTTTTTTTTTTGCATTTATCTTCAGATAGAGTGGGAGGGAAGGGAGAAAGAGAGAGAGAGAAACATCAATGTGAGAGAGACACACCGAGTGGTTGCCACCCACATGACCCCAACCAGGGCCAGGGACAAACTGCAACCAAGGTATGTGCCATTAGCGGGAACTGAACCCAGGACTCTCTGGTCCGCAGGGCAACGCTCTAACCGCTGAGCCAAACTGGCCAGGGTAGCACTGACTTCTAATTCTTATCCAGATTCTTATGTTGTTTCTGAAAATCAGTTTATTTATATGTAATAGAGGAAATTATTTGGCCCTTCCCAAGAAGTATTAAGAAAATCTAATGAGGTGAGATTGGTAAAACATTTTTATAGCACTATTTTCAAGTGTGTAGTCTCACACCATTTGTATTGGAATCATCTTAAACAACTTATAAATACTTTTTTCAATTAGAATAAGATAGTAGGTTTCCTTAGATGAACTTCCCCTACCCTGCTCTTGTTAAAATATTACATTCTCATAAATTTTAGCAAAAAGTGATGAAAATTAGAGTGAATAATTTAAATAAGTCAGAGTACAGTGAAATAAAACCAGAAAAAAGTAATATTGATTGTTAAAATGAGTTTACTTGATTCCTTGCCAAGACATCTTGTGAATTCCAATATAATATAGGTTTTCATCTAGCAGGCATTACAAAATACAACACAGTGATTACACCTAAACACTCAACATATGTATAATTTATGTTTATATATGACCTATGTATATCCAACTGAAGATATATTTTAATATTTTCAGATAAAGAGTGATTATGATTTGCTGTTTTATAACATTGGATATAATGACTATTTCTAGGAAAAATTACAATATGTGCCCATGCTTATTACTCGGCCTTATATTATTTCAAGATTGGAGAAGTCATTATTAGTGTATCAATGGCGATAGTTTAACAAAACTATTTTCTTCTGTCTGACAATTTCTCACTCTGAAACGTGTGAAAATAAAGATTTGACATTCTATGATTTAAATTTCTTTATTTATGTCCCTATTTCAGAGCACTATGTATTTGCTTGCTTTACCCTTCAACAGAAATAAAATTATCAATCTTTTCTCTGAGATAGTCTGCATTTCACCTGCATTTATCTCTGCCTTAAATGGTTCATTACACTGACCTGAATGGGTTTCCTAAATGTTGTCAGTAAGTAAGTATAAAAGAGAATGGTTCAGACTGACAAACCTTAGAGGATAGGGGCCGGGGACGGGGTGGGTCGCGGGGAGATGAGATGAGATAAACCAAAGAACTTAGATGCATGGATGCATAACCAATGGACATAGACAACAATGCTTGGTCGGGGGTGGGATAGGGAGGAGGGTGTCTGCAGGGGGGGGTGGGCGGGGGAAGGAGAAACATCTGTAACAAAAATAAATTAATTAAAAAAAAGAGAGAATGGTTCCGTTGTACTCTTGATCTCCTGGAAGCTTTCCTTCTCTCCTTCTCCTTTTCCCTTTTATTTTTTGGCGGTGGATTAAAAAGTTGTAAGGAAAATCATCATTCCACTTTGTTTTTGAGAAGAAAAAGACAGCATTTGATCAAATGTCATTTTCTCACTTTCTCTACTATTAATTCATTGTATACACAATAAATAATCTCAATTTATGTGATAATGTGAGTTCACTGTTTTATTTAGGATATGACTGATAATGACCTATTGTGTCAAAGATCATAATACTGAAGCATATAGTAAAAGTATTTATTACAACCCAACCAGTGTGGCTCAGTGGTTGAGCATCGACCCATGCACCCAGAGGTCACGGGTTCAATTCCCAACAAGGCACATGCCCAGATTGTGGGCCAAATCCCCAGTGGGGGGCATGCAGGAGATGGCCAATCGATGTTCTCTCTCATCGATGTTTCTATCTCTCTCTCCCACTCCCTTCCTCTCTCTCTAAAAATCAATAAAGAAAAACATTTTTAAAGTATTTATTACAAAAAAAAGAAAGAAAACGACAGCAATTTGAAAATTCTTAAATAAATTCTGTGATGCATTTGCCTTCAATCTGCCTGTGATTAGCTTTAGAAACTGTTTTATATTAGCTTTAGAAAACTTTAGAAACAGGAAAAACCAAACCAAACAAACACCAACACCAAAAATGAAATCTTTGTGTTATCAACTAGTTCAAATTCATACCTAAAGGAGCAAAGTGAATCACATTTATTTTTTTTCTCAAGGAGCTAAAAGGCATTTTTAACAACTCAAAAAAGCTATTATTAATTTTGTTTTTCTGAAAGCCAATTGCTTTTTTATTGCTATTCCACCTTGAAAACGAATCTAAGAAAAAAAAATTTTATTTCTTTCGACATTATGAAATATTTAGGGATAGCTTTAAAAAAAATCAAGGGAAGTATGTATTAAAAGACATAAGTAAATATGTTTTCCAAACTTAAATAATAAATGTCATTGTTATAATATGAATTAGTAATTTGTATTTAAAATTACAAATAAATCTTATAATTATGATAGGTCCATGTTAATACAAAATTAGTAAGCTGATTCATGTTATATAAAAATGTAAAATGACCTCAACAAAAAGTTGTACTCGATAGGTGAAAGAATTAAATGTGAAAAGAATGAAAACAATACACCATAAGAAAATGTAGGAGACTATCTCTGTCTCCTAGGATTAGCAGAAACTTATACAACAAAACTTACAAATGACAAAACATAAGATAAAAGACTGATGAATGTGAACACACAGAATTAAAGATCCTGATTCAGTAAAGAAAGTGATGGACAAAGTTAGTAGAGACATGACAACCTGGGAGACAATGGCAATGTCTGGAACCAATGAAGAATTATTTTCTAGATATACAGGGAACTCCAGCAAATCACTAAAGAGAACGTTAGCAAAACCAATAGAAAATCAGGCAATTTAAGGAAGAGAAAACATTAGAGGCAGACAAAACTATAAAGAGATGCTCAAACTTATTTGAAATCAGAGATGCAAATTAAAGCAATACAATGCTATCACTTTATATGTACTTGTAGGTGCTAAAACTGTGATAACTTTTCCCAATAGGTAATATTCCAAGTTCAGCTTCCACATTGTTCTTTTATATTGCCATTTTTCTTACTCTTTTGTCACAGGAAGCATAATTACAACTATTATGATTAGCATTTTAACACTGTTTATGAATTAATACTTATCCCATTTCCCCTGAAACTTAGAGATCTAACTTTCTCATGAAATTGGTAAAAGTAACTAACTGCCAATCAAGCCCCTGAGCTGACAGCTGGAATGAATATGCCCTTGAGAACTACCCTCATTTTCTGTTATCCTTTGTTTCCCAGAACTTCATGCAAATTGACTCTTTCCGATTTTCTCCTGAATAATTAATTCACAGACTATTTCTAGCTTGATCACAATAGAGTCAAGCAATTCTGCTCCACTCTTGGAAAGTCAATTAATTAATTTGCTATCCATAATTATGATTACATATAGTAATTATGTTTGATATGTTTAATATGATTGTTTTTAATCCAAATAACAAAAGTAAATTATAATTAAGGCATAGCTAGAAAGGAAGGACAATGAGGTATTTAAGGTTTTTTGTTTTTTTTTAAGTAAGTTAACTACTATGGTTATAAACCTCTTCATATAAGGCAATTTTAATAAGAAATTGTTACTGTCAACTATGATGAATGTTGATGTCTTTATTTAAACCTGACTTTAAAATGATTGTGCAACACTTTTTTTGCCTTGGCTAAGAAAGAAGCAATTATTGAAAGGGAATGAGTTTGAATTAAATCCCCCCGAAGAAAACAATAAACAGGTAAGCAACTAAAAATTATGAAGATTGTTTATTTCTCAGGTGAGTCAAAGCCATTAGATAGCTTCCTCAACTGTCTATAGGCTAGAACATACCATCCAAATGATTACTTGCACATTTTTTCTTCCATACTTTATTTGAGAAATTCACATTTTCTGACTTTTTTTGTAATTTAATGTAATTCATGACATTACTCAATTAAAGAGGAAAGACAACCTAAATATCGTATATATGCAGAAAAAAGAAAAGGAAAAAAAAAGTCCTACAGTGAAAACAGACCACAACAAAATAAATACAGCAATATGTTAATGTCAATTTATTCATTTATTCAAAGCTATTTTAAAAGGTAGCTTTTTTAAAAGACAGGCTATCCATATGGCTACCACATAACTGAGGACTATACCACATAAGATTTTCTGGTTTCTGTGTTTACCATTTATCATGCATCAGGTACACTGTCAAAGGAAATAACACCTTATTACATCACAAAAAGTAGTATAGTCAGAGTAAATGCAAAAGTCTATGGAGGCAGAGTTGATACACAGTTTGACCAGAATGGCTTTATCTCAAGTTCAGGAGATGCCTGGAGTCTGGCTTTTGACTCTTGGCCAAGATAAGGGTTGTGAAATGTGTGATGTGCAGATTAAGGTCCCAATTACCCTGGTGACTGTCAGGTTAGTTTGTTATATAAGGTTTGCATCTGACCAACAGGTGTTGAAAAGCCTCATTTGATTACCTGGCCTGATTACCTGACCGACCAGGTTTATAAGGATCCCCCGCTGGCAGCTCCTCTGAACTCTCTGATGCAAAGATTCTCCTAAAGGCCCTCCCAAAAGCCAGAGATTCCGCACAACTTTATTGATCGTTTTATGTAAGTACACACTTCAATAGTTATTCTGATATTAACTTTTGCTTATCACTAAAGTCAGATAAATCCTTTTCTTCAGTGGAATACTTATTACATTGCTCAATTTTGAGAAAAGGGCTTTAGAATGTCTGCCCATTCACCCTCAGGACATTTTCCCCTATTATATTTTCTGAGCAGCCTGAAATCAAGATCTCTCCCACTCCAAATATAAACATTTGAACACTCGGGGTTAGCCAAACTAAAAAGCCAATTCTGTGTTCTGAAATTCAACGATTTTCAGGAGCTGTTTCTAATTAAAAAAGATGATATGATTCAGGAAGAGAAGACTACAAACTACCTCGCCTGCTGACATACATTGCAGAAAACATCCTGTAATCTACAGAAAATTAGGACAAAATATATTTCTTTAAGATGTAATTGAATTTATATCCTATATGAGGTCTCTTAACTTTACAGGGCAAATGAATATTTTCAAGTAACTACAAAGAACTTCTTAGCCTTTAATGTGGCTGAAGCAATATGCAATGGTCTTGACTATGAAGACTAAGCTTCCATCAATGTTGGCAAGTACTTGTTTAGTGTACTTTACAAAATAATTTCTTTTCAAAATTGATGATTTTTAAAATTAGCATAAATTTCTTCATATTACAGAAAAAGTGGTGCTGTGTTTAAGGACTTATGTTGTTATTTCAAAGCAGGGCATTGTCCCCTTAATCACACCTCTGAATCATAAGAAAAACAAAACAAAAAGAAGTGTGCAGTTTGCCTTCAGCTTCCGGGAAGGGGAAGAAGAGGTACTTGTCTCTATTTCTTCTGCTAAGTACATCTAAAACCCTCGATATTTTATATTAGAGTAAACATGAAATATTTCTGAATGGTGGGGAGAAAAAGGCAGCCAAGCTAGGGACCTTGCAACTCAAGGAATGACGTGGAGGGGACAGCCATGGATTTCTGTTTCGCCTCATATATCCCAGACTTGAGATGAAGAAGCCAGCAGCCAGGCACACCAAAGGAAATAGATCACAAAAGAACTTCTATGCATATATGCATAACCAGTGGACACAGACAATAGTGTGGGAAGGCAAGGATAGGGGCAGGAGCAAGGAGGAGGGGTCAGTGGGGGAAAAAGGGGGATATATGTAATACTTTCAACAATAAAGACAACTTAAAAAATGAAACATTAAAAAAAAAAAAAAAAGCCCCAGCCAAAGTGTGTTTTCTCTAATGAAAGTTTTGGGACAAGATAGTATTTGATAATTGCTCTCCTCCAGCCAGATGCTGTAGAAAAGACCGTGGTACCATCTACCCTCATCAGCAAAGGCTTAGTGGGGAGCTGAGATTTAAGCCCAGGACAAGCTATAAGGAGGCCCTTGGCCACCTGCAGGAGCGATGGCAGAAAAGGCCCAGTAAGGAGCCAGGACTTTGATTCCCGTTGGGTGGTAATGAGGTCCATTCTATAATACATGTCATGGTCTCCACTCGGGTTCACAATATCCTGCTGTGCCATGCAGAAGCCAGACAGTTCCTTGTCTTCTAAAGCTTACAGTCAATGGAGAGGGACAAGCAAAAGTAAAATGATCTGTTTATGTATTATTTTGTGACATTCCAAACCTCTATATGCTGAACTTAACCGCTTTTACTAGAAACACTCCACAACACACCTTTAAATTCTAAATTTAAAGTGCTCATTGGAAACAGGTTGTTGATTTATTTTTATTTTTTCTGCAAAGAGAGAGTTGAAAAAAACAAATTTTATTTTAGTATTGTTACTGTTGCAATAACCTTGGCATTGTTTAACAGGAAAAGACTAAAGGAAAGATTTGCTAATTTAATACTCCAGGTCCATTCCCCACATGGAGAAAGGGTCTGGTCAAAGGCAGTCTAGATGCATGCCCAGTGGGGTCTGAGGTGCCTACCTGCCTGTCACACCTGGGAGCGAGTCAGTGGCCAGAATAGGTGTGGCCACTGCAAGCACAGGAAACCTGAATATTTAATCTCCTAGACAAAGAATCTCTCTCTCTCTCTCTCTCCACTTGAGCCAGACTCCCACTTGTAGGGCTCCCAAGCCCTGCACCTGCCATGTGGCCCACACTTATGCGGGACCTATGCAATAGATTAATGGACTGAACCTGGACTAATCCCAATCTGGACACAACTGTACCATGGAATGTAAAATTGGACTTTAGCCTTGTTTCTGACTTTGCTAAACTCATGCCTGTCCCTTTCCCAGGACTGGACTGAGGCACATGGGACTTTACAACCCCAGAAATGTAATTCCATGCCAATAAAAACCATCCATTCTCCCATGCAAGTCTTAGAAAATTCAGTTTCTAAATATGTCACAAGTGCTTCCTGACCACCAGTGATGGTGGGATCTGACCCCCTTATCCCTCTGGCAACAGTATATCACTAGGAAGTATAACTTTAACTGGCCTTATTATTAATATGATAAGGCCCTTAGCCACACGTTGGCTCCTTTTCTGTGTCTTTTGGGTATCAGAGAAACTGCTACCAGCACCATCCTTTTCCTTTCTTCCTTCTCTTCAATCTTTTGATTCATGCTGCCAGCTATGAACCCTTGGGTGAGGGTATTGATTTAGACTTTAATCAAGTTGCAAACTAGTAAATTATACTGTGATGTATTGAGACCTGGGGCCCAGGCTATCCAGAGGCTTTTGTGACAAAAGGCGAACAGTGCCGTCAATACAAAGAGATTCTAGCAGGCGAGGTCCTTACATGCTCCCTGAATGTTTGGTTTGTCTATTTGTTTGCTGTGGTTTTTGCAGTTCCAGCTCAAGCAGTCCCTCTCTCTACCTCTGGCATGCTGTCTGCCTGGGAATGGTTTTCTACTGTGCTTTCCAAGGTCTATATTATTCAGGTGTTCCCCTATGATGGGAGCCAAGTAGGGGCAGGTACATTATACTAGCCAGTATCTCTTTCTTGCCTTGAAACTCCCCCAGTAGATAGTTGTGATCAGAGCATTTCTTCACCATTCCCTTCTTAAACACCTTAAAAATCTGCCAATTGATTTCCTGTTTGTCTGGAAATATTGCAGTCCATGAGAAATTGGGTGGTCTATTTGTACTATAAGGTTTTGTGTTTTTTTTAGAATAACTTTTTTTTTTAATTAATTTGTTTTTGTTACAGATGTTTCTCTCCCCCCCCATTAATACCCTCCTCCTGATCTCCCCCCCACCCAGGTACATATACACAATGGAATACTATGCAGCTGTAAGACAGAAAGATCTCTTATCCTTTGAAATGACATGGAGGGACCTGGAGAGTATTATGCTAAGCGAAATAAGCCAATCAGAGAAAGACAAATATCACATGATCTCATTTATTTGTGGAATATAATGAACAAAATAAGCTGATGAACAATATAGACCCAGAGACATAGAAGTAGTGTATTATAAGGCTTTTTATCTTTTGAGTCCTTTGCAATTCTTGGCATGCTCCCCATGATTCCTGAGCTCTTCCTCTGTTTTCTGATTTTCTCTTCCTGCTGGTACAAAGCATTTCTTCTATCAATGCAACAATTATGGGTACAACTTACAGAAGGAACCTATCATCCCTGTCCAGGTAGCTATTCCTTTTGTTTCTTCTGGAAATGACTCATTTATAAGCAGGTTATCATATTCTGGACCAGGACATGCCTTCAATTATCTGGTCTACCTTCTCTTCAAGAAACACCATGGCTATAGATCAATTCAGTAGTGAAATAACACTCTCTGAAGATGTTCCAGTACAGGGTATGTCTCCTAGAGATGACCTTATGCAGAGTAGACATCTGAGGACTCAGCAGGAGTCCACAAAGTTCTGTGCACGTGGCAGCATAATAGGCACCACAGCAATTCATACCTTCACACCTGGCATTCCACCCTGAAGAAGGAGGGGTCCAGGAGCCTCAGAGGCCAGAAACAAAGCAATGAATCACAAAAGCTTGATAACCTTGGGCAAACTCATACTCTTTTGGTTAAATGCCATAGAAGCAGTTAGGGTGATAAAACTGTTTCATCCTAGTCCCTACCTAGATGCTAAGCTTGTGGACTTGATTCAAAAGCATTAATGAATGTTATGATACCAGACCAAGCTGATTTGGCAAGAGGAACCCAAAGAGTCCATTGCTGGTCACAGTTCAGCTCAACATTACCCTTACCTTGTCAACTGGAAGGAAGTTCTCCCATGTGTGAATTTCCACAGATCTCAAGAAGTCAGCAGATGCCAAGTTTGCAGGAATGGGAAACATTTAACTCTGCAAATGAATAACAGAATGTGAGTGAGAGGGGTTACCAGCACTGTCATTTACACGCTTGAATCAACTGTGCCACATTGGCCAGCCCTACATTTTAATATTGATTCAATATTATGTATTAAATATTTAATTTATATTTGACACATGTTATATGTGTGTGTGTTTGTGTGTATATAATATATAATATTTCCCTTGATAGTCTTCATTTTCAACTATTCTCACATGCTTATTTTGTCCACATATTTTCCCCTATATTACCAGTGTTTCTAGATCCAGAAAACAAAAACCTTAGGGAAAACTTAAAGCACAATAAAACTATTTTGTTCACATTAGTTTTGTTTAATTTTTCCCTTTTAGATATTATCCTTCTCTAGAAAATGTGTTTTTTATTAGTAACATATAAAATACTTTCACTTTGGATATTCCTTTAAAATTGAATTTCTAACATAATATGCAGAGCAAATGTAAATTAATATGATGTAGCATATAAATTATGTTATTAAATGGTAGAATATGTCTGTCTTACCTACTATTACATTTTTAGATCTAATGTATTATAGAACATAGTATGTAACCAATACATATTTATTGACAGAATAGAACTATGCCACTCTGTACCTGATATTTTTTCCCTCTCTCCACTCAGCTACTGTTAATTAGAAGGGCCAGAATGGATTACAGCTTCTTGTGTTATTTAACCATCCACAGAACAAAAATAATGTGCTAGTATAATTATTGACATTTTTACTCATACTCTGTCCATATGTTTCACATGCTGAGTCAGCTCTGCCTCCTGGCAATTCATGAATGAGTGACATCCACACTGTCCTGTCCTCAACCGCCCTGCTCAGCTCCTGCAGACTCAGCCTATGGCTTCTCTTATGGAGTCAGTCCACCTCATCTTCGGTCTTCCTCTTTCCTGCAGCCTTCTATTTTTCCCAGCATTACTATCTTTTCCAAAGAACTCTACTTTCTCATGATGAGACAGAAGTAGGACAGCTTCTGTTTTGTCATTTTTGCCGCCTGCGATGTTTTAGGCTTCATTTGCTTCAGGACCATGTTGCTTGTTTTTCTGTCCATCCACAGTACCCACTGAGTTCACCCCTAACACTGTATTTCAAATGAATCAGTATCTACTTGCAAATATAAAAGGCAAACAGTCAATGATTACTATGAAAGGATGTAAAATGAAGTCAGTTGAGGAGAAAACTGTTTTAAAAAGGAGATTTGATTAGGAGTTCAATTTACCTTAAAGCTAAGCCCATGAAGCTGAAAGATGGAAGTGCTGCAGAGCACAGGCAGTAGAAACAGTAAATTACAGTGGTGAATTGTACACTACAACAAAATGATCTAATCAACTAATAATTTGCCATATTATTATGAGCTAGAAAGATAATTTAATGAAAACAATTAGGTTTATATTGCTTCTAGCCTAGTTGTTTAGTTTCATAATCATCTTTTATTTTTTTTAAGCATAACAATTTAGTCATGGGACTCCATTTTTATATATTAAAATTTATGCTGTTATTATTATTATAACTACTTTGGTTACGACCATGGTTATAAAGGCATCCACTCAAATGCCACAATAAATTACAACATAGGTATAGTCTAATCATTATTTTCATCTTTTTGTATATACCTGTCTGTTTTGGGAAAGGATTCATTTTCCTAAAGCAATCAATGAAAGCACTATTCTATTTTTTCCTCTAGTGCAATTTTTGAAATAATCATGGTTATAAGAACTTTTTAATAAACTCTTCAGTGGGTATTAAGGAATTAGTTAAATGAAAGAAGATTCTCATATCCTAAAATTTCAATACTTTTAGTAAGACCTATTTAAAAGTAATAGAGCAGACAATATCATAAAGCTATTTATTTTATCCTTTCTTTGGAAAATGGGGCTATTAAACTTGTAAAAACTTTTCCAATTTCATAAAATTTCAGTATTAATTTTGACTTTTTATTTTTAAACCATAGAATGACTAAGGTTTGGATAAGTTAGTTGAATATGAAAGAGATACATTTTTCCATGCAATTTACCATTCTGAAACTATAACAGTAAGTGTGATGCTTTCTCAAAAATATCTACAGGAAATATCCTATATTATGGTGAAATGTTGAACATATACTCATTAGTTCACTAATAAGTCAATGCTGCTACATCATTTACATTTACATTACTATGGAGATCTCAGCCATTGCAATAGACATGGGGGGGTGAAAGATTCTGAAAAGGCAAGAATGTGGAGAAATAGTTCATATTTTGTATCTTTTTTTCTTCTGCTTCTTAGAAAACCCTTTAATAAATACATGTCTATAAACAATCGAATCTAAGAAACAAAATAAATGAACAAACAGAACAGAAACAGACACATAGTTACAGAGAACATTTTGACAGTTGCCAGATGGAAGGGGGTTGGTTGATGGGTGAAAAAGGTGAAGGGATTGAGAAGTACAAATTGGTCGTTACAGACTAGTCAAGGTGATGTGAAGTACAGCATAGGGAATATAGTCAATAATATTCTAACCATGTATGGTGTCAGATGGGTACGAGATTTATTGGGATGATCACTTAGTAAGTTATATAATGCCTAATCACTGGAGTGCATATCTGAAACTAATATTTTACGTTAACTGTACTTGAAAAATAAAAAATGATTTAAAATTAATTAACTAATTAATTAATTAAAAAATTTTAATGTAGAAGATTTGGAATTCTCATAGATTGCTGGTGCAAATGTAAAGTTTAGCTCTGACATGCAAAGTTATCGGAAGCCATCATTCCTGTGCATACAAGAGAAATCTAGACGAACTGAAAATCAGCAACTTTTTTCAGACCCATCAGAGAACTGAGGTCCCAGGCAGGGCCAACCACCGCCCTGAAATCTGCAGAGAAAGGTATACTTATAGAGAAGCTGAGATCTTCCCGCAACAAAAGCCATTGCAGCCACCAACTGGTAGGGACACATAAATGATAATTTTAAAAAATTGTGATAAAATATAAATAGTGCCCCGGCCAGTTTGGCTCAGTGGTTAGAGTGTCGGCCCGCAGACCAATGAGTCGCGGGGTCGTGGGTTCGATTCCGGTCAAGGGCACGTACCTCAGCCCTGGTTGGGGTCGTGCGGGAGGCAGCCACTCGATGTGTCCCTTTCACATCGATGTTTCTCTCTCTCTCTCTCCCTTCCACTCTATCTGAACAAAAATGAAGAAAATGTCCTTGGATGACGATAATATATATATATATATATATATATATATATATATATATGGCAAAAAATCTCTATTTTTAAACATATTTTACGTGTACTGTTATTCATTCAGTGTAAAAGTGTACATTCACAATGTTGTGAAATCATTACCACCATCCATCTCCAGAACATTTTCATCCTCCCAAAATAAAACTTGTACCCATTAAACAATAACTTCCTATTTGCCCCTCACCCCGTGCCTGGCAACCACCATTCTCCTTTTTGTCTGTGATTTTGACAACTTTAGTCATCTCATATAAATAGGATCATGCAATACTTGCTCTTTTGTTGCTGGTTTATATCATTTAGCATGCCTTCAAAGTTTATTCACATTGCAATATGTGTCAGAATTTCCTTCCATTTTAAGGCTGAATACATTCTATTGTGTGTATATAGCACATTTGTTTATCCATTTGTTCATATAGATGGACATTTGAGTTGCTTCCATCTTTCAGCTATTGTGAATAATGCTGCTAGACCCATTGAAGTACCAATATCTGTTTGAGTGCTTGTTTTTAATTCTTTTGGGTATATGTGAAGAAATAGTATTGTCGAATTACAGCAACGCCATGTTTAATTTTTTGAAGAACCACCATACTCTTTTTCACAATGGCTGTACCATTTTACATTCCCTCTAGCAATTCACAAAGTTACTAATTTATCTACATCCTCACTAAAGTTCATTGTTTCAAGTATTTTATTTTTATGTTTTATAATAGTCATCCTTATAGGTGTGAAGTAGCACCACAATGTGGTTTTAATTAGCATTTCCCTGATGATTAGTGATGTTGAGCATTTTTTCATTGCTTACTGGCCATCAGTATTTCTTGTTTGGGAGAACATCAAAATCCTTTGCAAATTTTTTATTTGGATTGTTTGCTTTTTTTTTTTTTAATGTTGATAAATAGTAATTTTTATGAGTTGCTAGAGACTGAATGTAAAGTAGCATGAGATTTGGGAACTCCTGGGGATTGCAGTCTTAGGGGAACCCTCCATAATTTCATGGGCTTTACCTTCAGAAAGCTCACCAGGTTCTCATGATGAAGATTGAAAACAGACCAGTGGTGGTTCAGGGCAGAGGAAGCAAAGAGGGATCTTTGTGAAGTACGCCGAGTCCTCTCCGTAACAAAGGCCTCTTCAGAGTGAGGCCAGAGCCTTACCCCCACTAGGGGAAGAAAGTTCCTCACACTCTACCTTCCTCTAGACTTTCTTTCCCACATAGAGGAAAAACAAAGGAAGTCTATAGGGATCAAGGTGCTGTTGAAACAATTGTGACGTTCACAGACTAGAGACAAGGCCCACTGAAAGACTGACTCAATTGGAAGACTACGGAATATGTTCCTTATCTCACACAGTGTATCACCACATCAACAAGGCTCCAGCATGATGATCATGGATTATAGCTGAAAGAATTACAAGGCACAGGCTCTCTCTGAGGAAGGGTACCTACTGAATCCCAAAACTAAGAGAGGAATCAAAGGCAAGGACACTAGAGAAATCTCAAGCCTGTATAGATATAGCTACAAGAAACATTAAATACATCCTAAGTCTTAGCCAGGTTAACATAAAAAATCCTCATACAAAGGTATATTTACCTCACGTCCTGTTACTGGATATGACATGTTCTGCTATCAACAAAAATTACAAGCCAGTAAAAAAGGCAAAACAAAACAAAACAAAACAAAAAGACAAAGCAAGCATCGGAACCAGACTCAGATATTACACCGATTTTAGAATCTTCCGAAAGGGAACTTAAAATAAATATGATTAATATGTTAAGGGTGCTAATGGAAAAAGCAGAGATCAAGCAAGAAGGGATGGGCAATAGAAGCAGAAAGATAGAAACTCTAAGAAAGAATAAAAAAGGAAATATAAGACATCAATCAAAAACACTATAATAGAAATAAAAAATGCTCTCGGACTACACACAGCCAAGAAAGGAATGAAAAATTTCTCCTCAGAAACATTCCATGCTAAATGCAAAGAGAAAATAGAACAAAAAGTAAACAAAACAGAGCATCAAAGAATTGTGAGACAATTTCAAAGAAAGTTCAGACATTTGTAATGGGACTACCTGAAGGAGAAGAAAAAGAGAACGGACCCGGAGACATATTTGAAGTTACGATGGCCAAGAACTTTTTAAAATGGTGCAGCCACTTTTGAAAACATCCTGGCAGTTCCTCAAAATGCTAAACATAGAGTCCCCACATGACTGAGCAGCTCCACTCTGTGAGGCGTGCACAAGAGAAATGATAACATACACCTGCTCAAACGTTCGTACATGAATGACCAGAGCAGCACCATTCATAGGAAACAAAAAGTGGAGACAACCCAATTCCATGAACTGATGAATGAATAAACAAAATGTGGTATATCCATGCAATGGAATATTATTTGGCATTAAAGCAGAATATATGTTTTGAAATATGCTTCAACGTGGATTGATCTTGAAACCATTATGCTAAGTAGAAAAAAGCCAGGCACAAAACAAACACAAACAGAAAACATATATTAAATAATTCCACTTAAATGAAATATCCCAGAATAGGTAAATCCATAAGATAGAAATTACCTAAGTGGTGGCTTAGGGCTGGAGGATGAGAGAAACAAGATTGACTGCTAATGGGCACATTCTTTTGAGAAATAATGACAATGTTCTCAAATTAGGTAGTGGCAATGGTTATGATACCATTAATAACCTCATTATTAAATAACAGGAAAGGAGTGAAAGGGGAGACTGGATAAGGAATGCCATTTATAGAGCTTTGCCAGAAAGCTACAACTTAACGCTCTCCAAGTCTGTTCTCCACAGATCGATGGGGAAAGGGACTGGACGAAGGCTGTTTAGATGCATGCCCAGTAAGGTGTGGGGGACGTGGGAAGATGCTTACCTGTCAATCACACCTGGAAACAGGTAATTGGCCAGAATAGGAGTGGCCACTGCAAGAGCACGACATCTGAGATACATAAGCTCCTTAACAAACAAAGCTGTCTCTCTCAGCCCTCTTGTGCTCCTGGCTCCCCTGTTGCAGGGGGCGCATTCCCTGCATTTGCCCCCATGACTCATGGCCATGTGGGATCCTCATAATGGACTGATGGACTGAATCTAGCCTGATGCCTGATGCTACATCTGACTTAGCTTCCCCGTGGAAAGGAAACTTTGGACACTGGCCCTACTTCCAACTTCGCTAAGCCCACCACTGCCCCTTTTCCAGGACTGACTTAAGGGAACTGGGACTTTACAACCCGAGGAATGTAACTCCACAAAAATAAAGTTGTTTTTTTGTTTCGTTTTGTTTTTTTACTACATCTCATTCTCCCATGCAAGTCTCAGAAACTTCATTTTCTTAAGATATCGCAAGAACCCCACTCATACTAGGGACCGAGGAATTCATTTATCTGGCAACAGTTACACTACCGTGAAAGTATACTGAAAGCATTGAATTATGTATTTCGAAGGGGTGCATTTTATGGTATGTGAATTATATCTCAATAAAAGCATGATTTTAAAGAAAGACCCTGAAAAGAATATATAAAACTGTTATAATAGTATAATTATCATGTATAAACTTCTCCAAATCCACAGAAATTAAAATTATTGAAGTTGCTTATCAAGTTTATTAGATAAAAACATATGAAATAAAACAATAGCAACAATCAGAAAGAAAATACAATTTAAATAAGTATGGCATCCAGAGAGCACCTAAAATTATCTAATCAGGAATGTGCAAAACTATGATAATTAAAAATGTTAAAACATGTAAACACATGAAAATGCCCTAAAAAATGGAGATGTATACCACTTTCTTGGAAAGGAAGTCAAGTGTAAAGATGCCAATTCATCATAAACTATTCTCCGGAGTTAATTAAATTCCAATTAGAATTTGAACAGGATCTCTTAATAGAACCTGACAAAGTTGATTCAAAAATATGCAAGAAAAGCACCAAAATCAGTAAGATATTCTTGAAATAGAAGAAGCAGAAAGAAGAACTTGTACTTGTGGTCATCAATTCTTCTAAAGCCATACATTTTAGAAAGAACCCAGGACAAATAGAACCCTGGAACACAAAGACAGTGAGAAATTCAAGCATGGATGTAAGAAATCTGAGAGCAAACCCCTCACATCAGTTGCAAAATGATGGGCTAGGACAATCAATTATCCACATAAGAAAAACAACAACAACAAACAACAAAGCTGAATTTCTTTTTGAGGAACAAAAGGAACAAAGGAAATGAAAATATACAATATGAATGACAGGTCTCTATAAGTTTTTGGAAGCCGAGTTAGGAGAACATCTTCATAAACTCTGGAGTATCTATCCAGGGAAATGCACACAGCTAACCATAATGAAATATACCATCAGACCCATCAGACTGACAAAATTAAGTCTGTCCATAGCACATCTGATGAGAGGCAATGGAAATTCTGTCACCATTAGCCTTAGTATACATTGGTATAGCCACTTGGGACAACTTATGAATCTAGTAAATTTACATAGGTAAACGTCATGAACCAGCTGTTCCAAAGCTGGATATATATCCTAGAAATCTCAGGTCCATGTGACTCTAAATTTATTTATATGTGTATATTACATCAGGATTCATATATAAAAATGTTAGAAACAATATTATTTTCAAGAACAGAAAACTAAAATGGCTCAAATGTCCATTTACAGAAGAATGAATAAGTGCATTTTGATTGTTTAAACAATGTAATACTACACCAAAAGGGGGAAATTAAACTATATCCATATCACTAATATAGCTAATTCTCAAAAAACATGAGGCAGAGCATGAAAAAATATGGGCAATAATAAAAAATTTTATTATTAAAATTTATAGGATGTATAAATGTATAGGATGTTTGAGATGTCCCCCAAAATGCATATACACTTGAACAGCTGATAACTCACTTAAGTCTCCCTCTGTTTCAGGTTTAACTGATTTGAAATAATGGGTGAAGCCTGACGAAGCTTTGAACAAAGAAAATTTATCCACCAGATTTTTTTATGGGGACACATAAAAGATAAAGTTTACGGTACAACACCAGCAACAATCGACGAATTGAGGGCAGCTGATGGAAGAGAACGTGCACAAATACCGAATGAAATGATTCTCGATGTCTGCGATTCCATTGCTTCACATCATCAGCAGTGCCTGGACCAGAACGGCCATCAGTTTGAAAACAGGTGTGGACAAAAATAATTATTCACTTCTGTAGATTTTTTAATAAATTTTGAAAATGAACTGTATCTTCATAAACGCTGGCTTTATAACCATTCAAATTGTGTACACATTTTTTGGGGGACACCCTGTATACATTGATGCTGAAACTATAAAGCAAAGCAGCAGACATGCCAACCCTATTCTTGTGAAGTGTGTTTATTCATCTGTTATGAGCTCACTCTGGTGCAACTTTACTTTTGGTGTAATGAATTGTATTAATCTTAAAAATAAATAAATAATAAAGCAAAGCAGTGAATGATTAACATAATACTTGGCGTAGCACATTCTTCTATGGGCAACATAGATATATGTCACTGGTTTGGGCACACGGAAGATTCTATAGTATAAACTCTGTTATTTCTTTATCCTTATGGTGAGTACATACACATTTATTTTTATTTTATAAATTCTACTTATATGTTCTATTCATTTGTATATTATAATGCTATATTATAATATATTTTGGGGTTTTTTTTGTTTGTTTGTTTTTTAATGAGCACAAAATCACGATATGGATGCATTTACTGTTTGAGCTAGAGGTTGAGGGGACTAGTTCCAGGTAAAACAGAATTTGTTATGCCCGGCTGGTGTGGCTCAGTGGGTTGAGCATCACCTCATGGACTTAGAGGTCCTGGTTCGATTCCGGTCAGGACACATACCCAGGGTTGCAGGCTCGATCCCCAGTGGGGGGCGTGCAGGAGGCAGGTGATCGATGTTTCTCTCTCACATCCATGTTTCTATCTCTTTCTCCCTTCTTTTCTCTCTCTAAAAAAGGAAAACATCAATAAAAACATAATTAAAAAATATATATATATAATATAGTTTGTTACTACTTCAGGCACTCTTAGAGAAGCATGTTTGGTAGCAATTTTTAAAAATCTTCATTTTTTAAATACAGTTTTACGAGTGGTCAGTGCAGGGGAGATTATATTTAGCATACCAACGTTGATTTTATATAACTGTTCTGCACAAAATGTCCTCAGCTCTCTCTATCCAAATCCCTCCATAACAACCAGAATATGCTTCACCGGTTTATCAGATCTTAGTTCCATGCTGAGAGGCAGGAAGTAAGGTACCACACACCCACGTAATTAATGTGATTTGTGATCATGCTGAAGCCTTTAAAGCCAACAAAAATATGAATAGGTCTTCCTTACATCTTTATATCTAGAAGTGATAGCAATTAAATGTCAGGTAAAGAGTATCTATGGTTTTGTTGGGTAAATACCTTTCTGTCATTCCCTATCTCAGCACATTTTATGGTGAAACTTTGCCCTTTATGTAGTTCTAAAAGATACATTTAATTTCACAGAAGATCAAGTGCTGAAAACAGTAGCATCTAGACTCATAAGACTATTAAAATAATTTCATTGCCTCTATAAAACCATGGCTCCTTTTTTCCCCCTTATTAACTGGTTAAGCGTGACAGCAAGAATAAAACTGTCATTTTTTAAAAAAACAAATTGAAAATATCCCACACAACCAAATCTGTAATTAGTTTTGAAGAGTGTAATTTAATGTGTCTAGGGTAAAATATTTTTCTCACTCTTGAAACCAAACAAGTCTGATCAATACTCATATGCATGGAATATCCTGGAGAAGTTTCCAAAATCATACTTTGAAATCAATATTAATTGTATGGTTATATAAAATACAGTTAGCTCCTGGAGATTTAGGCAAACATCCCATTTTCTTCTCTAGTACTTCCTTTTGCCTGAACGAAAAGGGCAAAATTCATTGCAGAGAAGTCAAAGCAAACAGGGCTGAGCAGGCTGGTGAGTGATGGAAGTAATATGATGACATTGGATGTGGTTTGTGCATGTCTGTGTATAGCATGATAGTGTGGATGGAGAAAGGCTTTTCAATCTGGCTGCTTCCCACTGGAACTGATCTCGCCAAGAATGCTAATAACTGCCATCTTGACAAAATGAATGAACAATAACCATTCCTCATTTCACTCATCTTTTCAGAAGATTAGATGCCACTGATCATTTTCTATTTCCTGGAACACACTGACACACTAATGTGTAGCAATGTTCAGGCTCTTGGGGATTTATTCGTGCTGGTTCATTCCACTACTTGGATGTTCCAGTTACCAAGGTATTGCCGCTCTGCTCCAAATGTTTATTTTAATATATGCTGTGATGATAGAATGTCTTTAAGAATCTCTCCTTTAAAGTGAGCATGCTATTATGCTTTCTCAGTAGAGGGCACTGGAAGGGCATTGCAGGAAGAAGGGGTTCTCCTGAGTTTGGGTGGCTGCACCCAGTGGATCAGGGGTGTGTGTGGAAGGACATCTGATGGAGCTCTGCCCCATCCACACACCTGGAATGCATGATCCCGAGGGTCCCAACTGTCTCTGCCACACATGCCAATTGCCTGCTCCCTGCCTGCACTCTGGAGGCTTTTTGCTTGCTGAGTTCCGCAGACCAGCTGGAGCAACCCAGTGAACTGGATTCTCCGGTGGGGTGAGCTGTACCTGGCAGGGTGCAAGCTGAAATGGCTTTAATATTTATCATCCTGCCCATTTAAACTGTCCTTGTAGAGAACATCTTTCCTTCCCTTGACTGAAACCTCAGGTAGATTTCTTATATGTCTCCTGATCGTTCTAAAGTATAAACGTATTCTGGTGTAAACTAACACAAAGGAGTCAGCACAAGGTTCATCTCCTGCCCTAGCTCAGAACTCAGGCAAGGTATCATACCAAAGCGGCCTGGGGGCCGAGCTGTGGTGGGAACTGTGTCTTCCCTCTTCCATTCTTCACTGCCTCTTCCTCTTACTATCCCGAGGAAACTCCATTAGGTTGTGGAAGATGTGGGAGAGTTAGAAGAAAAGATAAAAATCTGAAGTAGGTTTTGAGGCTGTAAACAGGTATCAGGTATTCAAATTCTGGCTGCTCCTCCTGAGGACAGCTTCCGCAGCTCCCACAGCTCCCGATCATAGAGCTGTGGTCTAAGCAACGCTCCTCACGAAGTTCTTCTCTAAGCCTTGGATTGCTACAGTCTGTCCTGCTCAGTCATCATCTGTTGAATTCGCCATGTTCTCTCAGTGATTCCTCTAAATGGATTCCCTTTCTAGTAGAATTAGGTCCATATCCCTTCAGAAGGATCACATTTTATCTATGGAACCCATACCCAGTTTATGTATAATTGGGCAGAGTACTGAAAGCGGCCTTACCTCAGTAGTGGAAACCAAATTAGCCCTAGACTAAACAGGTAGCTGGTTTAATCTAACAAATCTAAACACAAAATCAGCAGGTCCAATACATTTCCCATTGACTTCAGTGCCCCCCCAAGCAAAGCTCAAGAATATTTACAGGAGTACAAATATCTATAGCACCCAACAAGGTAGAGTCTAACATGTCTAACACCCAATCAAAAAGCATGGGAAAAATGACCCGTAAGGTGGAGCAAAATCAATTAATTAATACTGGCTCAGAACTGATAAATGTTAGATCAGCAGACAAACATATCAACAGAGTTAATGTAATTGTATTTTATATATTAAAAATGTTAAGTTAAGCCAGGGAAGATATAAAATGAAAGTACCAGATTCCACCTCTGGAGATAAAGAAACAAAGTCACAGAAAAGTGTAGCTTGCTCACATTTACACAGCTAGAATGAAGAAGGCTGATTCCATAGGGCAACCTGTAAATCAACGTGCTATGTCAGACTGCAAACAAGATGAAGCCCAACTTATTTTCAAGAGGTCTTCCCTGACTCCCAATACCCAGTAGCTAGTCAATGTCAATGACATCACCTGAGTGTCAGCTTAATCTCAACCAGTCACTCTCCAGGACCTGAAGGTAAGCTTAAGGAGAACCGTGTTGCCAATGGCTTCATGCCCAGTGCCTGGCATATCGAAATACCAGAACATACAGGGTGTCAGGATTATGGACTCACACGTTTGTATATTTCCCACGATAATACATAAGAATATGTTTCAAAAATCTCAAAGTTATAAAATAAAATATTTTAGAAATAGAGTAGAAGGAAATAAGAGAGAGCTCAAAGAGCCAGACAAGTGCTGCAGGAGACCCTGCAGCCACACCAGCCTCCGATCGTTTCCATGATCGCAACACTCTTTGGGTACGAGTTCCCCGGACCTAGCCTAGTGCTTCCCTCATCTGCACAGAAACGTTTCTCGTGGTTTCTGCAATGCCTAGTGCTGTCTTAAAAACATCACAGAGCAATGACTTTGAAGTGATAAATATATTTAATACTCCAACACTGGAAGCTCTTTCCAGATGCAGAGTAAATGATGCCTGGAGGCCTTTCAATATTTTTGGAGTTTTAATAACAAAAAGTCTGGCAACCAGTAATCTGGGAATAAGCGAGACATCTACACCCACCATTTATTGTATTTGTTCTTCTCATGACATATGGGTCTCGCATTTCTCTCATGGAAGGCCGTACGCATGTTGGTCTGCTGATCACAATGAATTACATGTCTTCATTCTGTAAAAATTGTTAAAACAAATTCCCTTATTTGTATATATATTTTGTTACATTATCCAGTAGGTCTCTGTCTCTCTGTGTCTCTGTCTCTCTGTGGTCTCTCTCTCTCTCCCTCTGCAAGGCTCATGTGTCTCTCTGTGTGTGTCTTTGTGTGTATGTGTACTGAATACCATAATCAAGTCCTCCAGTGAATTTTATCAGCTTGATTTTGGAGCTTACTGCGAATTTCAAAACATCTCAACAGTGCCCAGCATAGGACCTTGAAATATACAAATGTTTTCAGTAGTAATAAGAGGCCATGAAGCATACCACAGTGCTTTTCAAAATTTAATATGCAGACAAACCATCAGGGGAACTTGTTAAAATGCAAATTGTGATTCAGTAGGTCTCAAATCATACTTGAGATTCTGATTTCTCCTAACCTCACAGGTGATGGCAATGCTGCTGTTCCCTGGATCATATGCCAAGCAGCCAAGGCAAAGTGGAAATCACATGGAATATGACAGATGTGAGCTCAAATCTCTGCTCAGCACTGATCGGATATGTGACTTCTGTATGCTTTGGGCATCGCTTTTGGTCTCATTATTTTTGTGGTCTCAGGGATTTGGCTGTGACATAATGACATTGTGTCTGTACAAGCACCTACTTAATGGACCCTGTAGAGGAATGTTAGGTGCTTTGCAATCTCTCTCAATGCTGAGGAACATGAGAGGTCTGTACATAATGGAGTGCTTTTAAATGTCCAAGAAAGTATTTTTTAGAATGCTGTATTTTAACACTTTTCCCAAGAAGTAAAAAGAAATGACTATTGTTTACGTCACAGGTCTTGCCCATGAGAAATTTGTGGCAATACTACTTTCTAATTAATTAATTTATTTTTGTTACAGATGTTTCTCCTTTTTCCCTCCAGACACCCTCCTCCCTATCCCCCCCACCCCCACCCCACAAGTATTGTTATCTATGCCCATTGGTTACGCATACATGCATATAAGTTATTTGGTTTATCTCATTCCTACCCTCCCACCCCCATCCTCTGAAGTTGTCAGTCTGAATCGTACTCCTTTCTATGTCTCTGGGTCTATTTTGTTCATCGTTTTTTTTGTTTTTTTTTTTTCTTTTTCATTATACTCCACAAATAAATGAGATCATGTGGTATTTGTCTTTCTCTGCTTGGCTTATTTCGCTTAGCATAATACTCTCCAGGTCCCTCCATGTCGTCTCAAATAGTACTTTCTACAAATACTTTCAGGTCACAGAAATGGTTGGACATGGTACCACAGTATGATTTGTGTGAACATAAGACTTAAAAAAAACAAACAAAAAAACAAGAGCTCTGAATGCTATAGAACACTCAAGTTAGAAACACATTGCTGTCAGCTCTATGAGGGGCTGTGGTGGGATGATTGGTGCCGCCCTTTGGAAGAGGTGCCTTGTGTCAGCTACCAGTCTCTTCTCTCTCAGCTCTACATCTACCCTTCATTGTTCTGCTGATGACAATGGTGCATTTCTCCTTTGTCAGCTGGCAGGGTCTTCATTGTTAGCAGAAACTGTTCTCAGGGGTGGGAGGGCACTGGGGGAGAAAGGAGCTTTTCTTCCAGATTCTGGTGTACTTTTGTTTTCTGCAACACTTGGCAGCTGGCCAGATGCAGCATCTCTGATTGAACAACCTCCCAGCATTCCCTGTCATGGTTTCAGAGAAAGTTCTAAGGTTTAGCATCTACCTGTGGTCTGCTTTCCCCATTACTCCCTCTCCTGGCTTTCCAGCCACACCTTCTCCAACAAAGTATGGATCCCACTCCTGGGGCGGGCATGCCCACTTCAATACTCTTTCCTTTCATGGAGTTAGTAGATACTTCCTATTTCTGCTCTTCCTGAATTCTTTAGAGCTCTCTTTATCTCTGAGTAGCTTATTCCTTATTACTCCAATCTCCTATAATAGTCAATAATTATTTATATTAAACTGTACCTGTTCAAATTAATATGGTGTATAGTTTCTATCTTCCTATTATATCAATGATGGATATGTGCCTTAACATCTAGTATGGATATACTTTTACCCAACTTGGATGGCAAGTGGTCATAAAATACAATAAAAATTGTGTTGCAAAGTATAGTGAAGACTCAAAAAGTAAAGTAAAAAGTCAAATCTTCCCAAGAGAAGACTGATGATGGGTCATTGTAGTTGAAAGTTTCACCTAACAGAATTCATCAATTAGTCGTGATGTGTCAAGAGGAGAATGTTATCTTTCAAATACAAAGCTGCTAAGTTCTCACTAGTCTCTGAGAATCCATTTAGATTCTTTGAGAGTTTTCTAAAAATAATTTATATTCATGTATCCAATAAAATCCTTGTTTCCTTTTCCATTGAATAGTAGCAATCCACTATTTCTTTTTTATTACTTTTTATTTCTTTATTAATTTGAGAGAGAGAGAGAGAGAGAGAGAGAGAGAGAGAGAGAGATTTGTTATTCCACTTATTTATACATTTATTGGTTGACTTTTATATATGCTCTGACCAGGGACTGAACCAGCAACCTTGGAATATCTGGACGATGCTCTAACCAACTGAGTTACCAGACCAGGGCCTGTGGTCCAATATTTCAAATTATTTTGCTGTTTTCGAGCCTGGGAAGAAGAGCTTTGCTTTAAGTTGCATCATGGTCATTCTTCTTTCTATGTCCTCTTACAGTCAATATTGAAAAATAATCGATGTGAAATCATGGCTATATCTATGTAAAAACTTTGATAAGCGATATGAAAAGTGTCCACATGTGTTATACATATAATATGTAAGTATTTTAAAAGATAATTGAATGATATATTTCTTTTTAAGTTTGGGAAATGTCATATTTAGAAGGAAATAGTAAACAAAAGAACAGTAATTTTGCAACATCACATTAATTTTCTTTTATCTATTTAACTATCTACTCTTCATGTGCCTAGGTCTCAGTCTTTGAATATTTCCTCTTCTTTGTATACCTTCACTTTGCATATCAAGGCGACCTCATCCAGTTCATTTTTTTAAAAAAAAATATCACCTGTATTGCAATGACTTGCAAATTTATATCTTCAATTGAGTCCTATCCTCTGAACTTTACATTTTAGAGGAGTTGGGCCCGATTGAAATATTTGGGTGTTAGAAGAGTCCAGAGTTTGAGAGGTTACTAGTTTTATATTATAACATTACATGCTTTACAAATTTATGCTTGCCAAAATTTCCATATAGTTTTCTAATAGATATCTCAAAGCAAAAATGTCTAAAACTTTGTGCCTAATCTCTAACTCTACCACTAAGACTTTTTAGCAGATTTTTAAAAAACCTCTCTTCATGGTGATGCTATTCTTTTTTTTTTTTTTAATCCTCACCCGAGGACATTTTTTCATTTTTTGTTCAGGTAGAGTGGGAGGGAGAGAGAGGAAGAGAGAGAGAGAGAAACATCGATGTGAAAGTGACACATCGAGTGGCTGCCACCCGCATGACCAACCAGGGCCGGGGACAAACTGCAACTGAAGTACATGCCCTTAGCGGGAACCGAACCGGGTCTCTCTGGACCGCAGGCCAACGCTCTAACCACTGAGCCAAACTGGCCAGGGCAGTGATGCTATTCTTCCTCTCACTCCAGCCAAAACACTATGTGTCATTCCTAGGTGCTCTGTGTCCCTTGTACCCCACACCTGACCAATCAGCAATTGGTATTGGCTCTGCCTTTGAAATATATCAAGAATTCTAACACTTCTCACCTCCCCAACTGCTACAACTCTGGTCCAAACCTTCCTATTTCATATAAATGGTTGCATTAATCTTCTTATTTTTGTGCCTGGCCACCTTAAGTCTGAGTATTTAGGGGGAAAAATGTTTTTAATTTGTTCACACTCATAGAGTCATAAATCACCAGAGTTGGAATTAATTTAAGTCTCTAATCCATGATTTATTTATCAAATAAAAAAAATTATGCACAGAGGATCATATGATTTCCTGATAACCACAAAGGGAGCCAGGAAAGGCTGTAAGTGAGCTGCGAGCCCATCAAATGCTTGCTCCTAAAAGACTCAGCGTGTGGGTGTGGATGCCCAGCCAATGCATCTCCCGCTCCTCTTTTTTCTGTTCTCTCCACAATGTCCCAGTAAAGCCACACTATTCTTTGAACATGCCAGGTACATCAGGGACACTGGACTCACCGTGCCCTCCCCTTGGACACTCTTCTCTCACATAACTACGTGGCTAGCTCTCCTCTTCCTAGTTTTTTTCCCAGCAATCTCCTCCGTGAGATGTCTCCTGGCCACCCTCTCTAAAGTTCATCACCTCTCTCCTCTGATAAGTTCTTATCCTTTCAACTGCTTAAGCATTTTTACTTCCTCGTTCTTGGCATTTTTATTATCTAACATATATTTTATGCTGTTTATTTCTTCAATGTTATAAGAATAAGAATAAATAGAATAACTTGTTATTTCTTGTCTTTCCTTCCCCTTAGAATAAATATAAGCTCCATAAGGAAGGCATTTGCATTATTGTCCATTTTATTCATTACCATATCCTTAGCATTTAATGATTTGTTCAGCACATATGAGATGTTTGATAAACACTTGTTGAGTTAATAAGCAAATGCCACTTGTTTTGAATTCCTTTATTTTACTATATAGAACTCCTTTTGGAATTCTCATATCTTGAGTGATATAATCCTCCCTCTATTATATGTATTCACATTACTCAGATTTTTCCTTTGCATATTTCCATGGCACTTGGTTGGGTATCGTGACGGATTATATTCCCTACTAACAAATTGTTACACACCTTATTATGATACTTGTATTTGTTTAAAAATATTTTCCCAAGGAATAGTTTGATAAAACAATATTTTTAGGTGCTGGTAGTGTTGAGCTGTGGAGAAACAGACATATGTAAAATCAAGAAAAATAGATTTTATTAAAAATATATATATATTATTTGTTATAGAGAAAGAAAGGGAGAGAGAGATAGAAACATCCATGTGAGAGAGATACATCGATCAGTTGCCTTCTGCACACCCCCTACTGAGAATTGAGCCCGCAACCCGGGCATGTGCCCTGACCAGGAATCGAACCAGGACCTCTCAGTTCATGGGACGGCGGTCAATCAACTGAGCAAAACTGGCTGGGCAAGAAAAATAGATTTTTAAAAATGAACATAATCATATCTAATGTTCTGTTAAATTAAAACACATCGAAGGACTAATTTCACAGGATAAAGAGCTAAACTGCTACATTTTCTCTGTTCAACTCTTCTCTTCCCTCTGTGTTACTGGTAGCTATGAAAATAAACATGTGAACAGCTGTGAAATGATACCTTACCCTTCAAAATAGCTATATATTTTTTTTCTTTTGGCATTTCGCAACCATTCTTTAGGGGGAAAAACCCATACATAATAGTTGAGACTATGTAAGGGAAAAAAAAAACTTTAAATTTTCTTTTTTATTGTTTTTCAGGATCTAGTTTCCATGGAGATAAAGACAACAATGAAAGTCAAGGAGGAATCTCAATGAATTAATAATAAGTACAATAAGAATCATTTTGCAGCATCTTCTGGATACTTTGTTAAGCCTTTTAACACATTATGTCATTTTATCCTATTATATCATTTTAGAAGGAAATTCAGTCTCAAAGAAAAGTAAGAAGTTCTCTCAAGGTCACAGAGTAAGTTAGTTTCAGAATTATACTTTAAGCTAAAATCTGTCTGGCTGGATCCTGAGCTAACACCTAGGCTATTTCTTCCAAACTTCTATTTTTTACCCAAGTAACTATTTGATTTCAGGAGATGTCTGAGAAAAATATTTAGAACAATCAATAATTTTTACATTTGAAATTTCACTTAAATTGTATAATAGGATATTATAAAATTCAAAGATGTCACCTTAACATTCAAATTTAAAGATAAGATGTCACAAAGATAGATGTGACCCTATTGAAAAAATTGCATCCATAGATTTCCTGAGTATTCTAATATTAATTAAGAAAGTTTAAAACACATATGTAAAACCTTTTATAAATTTATAAAGTGCATAATGTTATAAGAAAAAGCCAGTTAACCTTTCATATTCTGCAAATCATCTCTAATACCCAAAATTTTATATCATGCCTGAATAATTTCTATGTAGATCTTTAACATTTCCTTTTCCTTGAGTCTGCTCTTCTTTTTTTTTTTACCTATATGAATAAAATTACTACTTGGATAATGGTTCATTTTATTGCTTTCTCCTGAGCTCGACCAAGTTTTTTCATAACCATCAAATTGGATGCTCTCTTGCCTAGCTTCCTTTGGTAAATAGCCACAAAAATGAGACCAGTTTTGAGCATTAAATTATTTTTAACTCAGCAAGAATATGTTAAATTAAAATTAGGTTCTTCAGCAATTTCTTAAGTCCTTATGGGTTGAAAATCAATCGTTGCCTGTCAAAAAGCTAGGAAATTAAACAATAATCTTTAAAATTATCAGTACTTTCTTAAGTATTGGGGGAAATTGCTTATTTTTATAAATGTGCAGATTTATGGTTCACACATTGCCAGAACTGGAAGAAAATTGAAAATCGCTTTGAACCAATTTTCTCTTTTTATAAATAAGAAAATTTATGCCCCGAGAGATGTGGTGATTTGCTCAAGGTGACAAAGAACAGAAAAAGTCAAGAAAAAGGTATGGGCAAACTCCAGCCAGCTGCTTCTCAAGCATGTAACTTTCTGACGCTGTCTCTGCTTCTGCTCTTGATCTCTATAGGTTATTCTCAACACAGCAGCCAGGATCATCCCTTTACCATGTAAATCATCTTGTCACTTTTCTGGTGAACCCCCGAAAATGCCTCCCCTCTCAGGGTAAAAGACAAAGTCTGAACATGTCTATGAGTTCCTACATGATCCCTTCCCCATTTTGTTCTCCAACAATATTGCCTACTCTTTTTTTTTATACTGACCCCTCAATGACCTCCATTGACCCCTCCTCCCTGCTCCCACCTCCTCCTGCTTTCCTACTCTTATACCCATTGCTCATCCTTTAGCTGTCATGAGCTTCTAGCTGTTCTTCCAACATGACTGTTGACCTTTCACTGTTAGTTGCTTCTTCCTGGAAGACTTCCACAAAATGTACACATGACTAACATCCCCTCGAGTTCAAATATTACCTTCTCAATCTTCTCTTGACCACCATATTTTAAACCACAATTTCTCTCCAAACCAGCACTTCTAATTCCGCTCAGGTACCTTTATTTTTGCACAGCTTGTATCATGTTCTAACATTGATTTGTTATTTATTTTCTTTCTTCCTTTGTTATTTTGAAATGTAGAAATGAATACGTTTGTCAGTTTTGTTTCTGGGGAACCCCAAACCCCTGAACAGTACCGAAGACTTAATAAATAGTTGATAAATAAGAAAATGCATGAAGAGGCTATCAACGACTGTTTTAATTTTAATATCAACTTGACCTTAATAAGATTGAAGGCTGGAAAACTCAAAGTTACACCAACATATTATTATAAAATTTTTAAAAATTTCCCACAAGAGAACACATTATTCCTATTACACTATAACTGGAATGGAATCATAGAATGCACAATTATTCAGTGCACTGTCTTAGGATTTGGAAAAGTGTAATCTGTCTTAACTTCCTTTGGGTTGATACTACAACTTAGCCATATGATTTGTGGAATAAGAAACTCACAACGCTAATTAAATGCGTCTTCAACAGTGAATGTTTAACCACAAAAGCAGCTCCAAATGTTAGCTCTTCAAACACAGTCTGGTAAAAAATGGAAATATTGATTTATCATTTAAGACTACTAGTTTTCTCTAAATGAAAAATGTCATTTTCTGTAGTCTGAAGCTTAGAATCACATAGAGTCTACATGTAACCCTCACAACTCTGCAATACAAACAGAAAAACCATCCCTATACACACACCTGGACTTCTTTTTTTTTTTTTTAACATTACTTTTATTGTTGACACTATTACAGATGTCTCCATTTTCCCCCACTTTGCCCACCTCCACCCAGCCCTTGCTCCCCCTTCCCTATGGCCATCATCACATTGCTGTCTGCGTCTATGGGTTATGCATATATGTTCTTTGGCTAATCCCTTCACCTTCTTTCATTCAGTCCCCTCTGCTCACTCCCCTCTGACAGCTGTCAGTCTGTTCCATGTATCCACACCTCTGGTTTGTTTTGTTTGTCAGTTTATTTTGTTCATTAGATTCCACATGTCCTCTTCACTGGGCCACCTGGTACTCAGTGAAGGGGTGCCTCGTGATTCCACTCAACTCTGAGATTATGAGTCAATGGAAAAATAGTTTACAGGCAATTCTGTCGGCAAGGTCTAGCTGCCCTTTGTCCACTGATTAAATCTATTTCTCCACACACAACTCAATTGTTATCGCGTGTGTTTGTTGATTACTTCTTTCTCAACATTCCCATGGCACTCCGTAGTCCAGTACTGGAGACAGCACACGCAGATCCACGTTATGTCATGTTTTACTTGCATCTATCTCTGTTTGTTCTTCCATTAGGAAGTGATCTTCTTGAGGCCATGGATTATATAATGGAAAGAGCACAGGCTTTTAGAGCACAACAGACCTGAGCCAGAACCCCAGCTCTACCGCTCACTGAATGAATACCCTTTGGTACATTCCGGAAGCTCTCCAAGCTTTCGTTTCTTATTTGGAAAAAGCAAATTCTACTGGCTCTGTAATAGCTGTCATAAGAATTAAGAAATGTAAAGCAGCTGTCCTGTTTATCTAGCAAGTGCTAACATAGTGTTTGTGGAGTACCAGGTGATGTTTTAAGTAGTTTACCTTTATTCATTTCAATCCTCAGAATAGTCTCATAAGTTAATAGTTTATTTACTTCACTTTACAGAAGAGAAAATGGATGCATAGAAAGGTTAAGAAACTTTGCAAAGTTATCCAGGCAAAAGGCAATAGAGCCAGGATTTAAGTCCAGAGAGATTGGCTTCAAGGTGTGCGCTGTTATAGCTCTGCTGTCCTGCCTCTCCTACAGAAGAGAAACGCTGGCTACGGGTCGTTCAAGGTCACATAGCTGAAGTGATACAAGTAGAATTAGAATCTAGAGGTTCTTAGTCCTGAATCAAAGCACAGTCTGATCCATCACACTCCTAGCAATTAATTATGTGCATTTGAGAATTTATAAATCAAAGTTAACTTGATTCATTTAAATCCATCTTGGTTAAAGGTTCACTCAACCAAACAGTATCTGTTCTTTCTCTGCAGGAATCATGAAATTAAATTAATTTCCAAAGTCAGGCTCTATTACTAAATAAATCCATTTATATTAGTGTTCTCTGTTATGTATGAAGTTCTATATTACCAAACATGTTCAATACCAAACATCAGTATTCAGATCGTATTGGTTTGTATCCAGTGGGTTAAAAAAAGTGTGGGAAAAGACTGAATTTAAGGACAGAAAAGAAACAAGAAAAGCATGCTATTTCTCTCAAGGTCATGATAATAAACCATTCCTAGAAGTTTGACACTTTTAAAATGCATATAAGATTTCAGTATGTACTCCTATTAAAATAATCACTGATTGAAATCAACAGGTTGAGACAGATGTGTTTTATTTAACTTTGAAATTTCTATCCAGTAAAAATTTTTATATTTATTTATTTATTTATCTCAATTTTCTTTTTATTCTTTTCAAAACAAACATTTATTATTGGATTTTTCACAGCCTGATTGTGAGGATTGCCACTGTGAAGATTATGAAATTTTTTCATAAAGAGATTTCAAATACTGGATTTTTCCCATAGGAAACTTGAGAAGCATTAAGTTCCTGATTTTAAAAAATCAACAAAATCAACCTTAGCCCGTGTGGCTCAGTTGGTTAGGTGTCAGCCTGTGCACCAAAGTATTGTCCGTTCAGTTTCAGGTCAGGGCACATGCCTGGGGTTGGGAGCTCAATCCTCAGTAGGGAGTACAGCAGATTGATGTTTCTCTTTTTCCCTCTCTCTCTATAAATTGATAAAAAAAAAAAAAAAAATAGTTTCCCTTGAATTGTCCTTCTGCATACTAATTTAGTGAGTAACTGATAATAATCTTTAAAGATCATAACTGGTTTTTAAACCCATTTTAATGCCAAGGCTTAGAGATAAAATAAATGCAGCCTTTAATTTTTGAAATATTATGAATATTGGTTTTTGTCTTGATGGGTTTAAAATCATGTGAATTTTAAGTAGAATTCATAAAATACACTCAAATATAATCAATATTTTGGAATTTCATGTTTATTTATAAATATGTAAAATAAAAGTCCCAAATACAGATTTCACAGGGATTAAATTTAGTTCTTGGTATTCTAAAAGGCTGATAAATTTTTGTTCATTTTCTTGTTGATTATAGTAGTTAATCTACATAGGCCGCCATAGAAAATTCAAAATCTTTAATGTGTATTTTAGGGAGACCAAACTAATGATCACTTAAATAATAGAGAAAATTTCCTTTAAAAGAAAACATATAGCCCTGGCCGGTTTGGCTCAGCGGTTAGAGCGTCGGCCTGCGGTCCGGAGAGACCCAGGTTCGGTTCCCGCTAAGGGCATGTACTTCGGCTGCAGTTTGTCCCCGGCCCTGGTTGGTCGTGCGGGTGGCAGCCGCTCGATGTGTCCCTTTCACGTCGATGTTTCTCTCTCTCTCTCTTCCTCTCTCTCCCTCCCACTCTATCTGAACAAAAAATGAAAAAATGTCCTCGGGTGAGGATAAAAAAAAAAAAAAAAGAAAACATATAAACTATTTTAAGTATTACATAAACATTATTTGTTAATCCTCACCCAAGGATGTTTCTCTATTTATCTTCAGATAGAGTGGGAGGGAGGGAGAGAGAGGGAGAGAGAAAGAAACATCGACATGAGGGGGACACATCAACTGGTTGCCTCCCACATGACCCCAACTTGGGCCGGGGACGAACCGCAACCCAGGTCTGCAGGCCGACGCTCTAACCACTGAGCCAAACCGGCCAAGAGCAGTTACAAGTTTACTGATAATTACAAAGAAATGCGTAGCTTGTTAAAAGAATCTCATTTTCTGTCCATCACTCAGGTTTTCTAATATTGGAAAGCAGTATATGACCCTGCTTTCATTAACATACTACCAAATAATTAGGTAACAAGAATTTACTTATGGAAAGAAAAATGAGGAAGAGCCTCCCCTGAGTCCTACACCTCATTTTTGAGAATGACTGAATCATTTCTGTTTCTGCAAATTTGTTCCTAAGGAAGCCTGTCTTATGTCAGGTTAGGTGGGGGAACTAAACAGCTCTCATTGTATGCCCAGCATCCATGATTCCTTCAGTATTTTCCAACAGCCCTTGATTTCCATGGAAAGATCGATCTAGAATAGGCCAACAGAACACTTGATACCCTTACCCCCATTTATTAATGTCATGGTTTGCAGGTTACCTTTGCAAAATGCCTTTTTCTTGGTGCATCTTAGAACTGTCTTCTGGGAACTCCGTCTTTTTCTGAATGACATGGTATCTGCACGTAAGACCTGAAGGTGGGGCAGCCACCCTGCCGCTGAGTGTGAAGCCAGTCAGAAAACAAAGTCTGGCTGGGGCGGGCACGGCTTATAGCTCTTCCACAGATGGAGGGTTTTCAATGACTTGAGACCACAGATTCTTTTTATTGCTTAAGTCCTTTAGCATTATGTTACATGTAACCGAAAGCATTTCACTAATCAGTTGGCGGTGGCTTTCTCCAATTACATTCCCTATGTGTAAATGTATGAGTTCATAAGTTTAAAGATCAGAATAACTAACTGATTTAAAACAACCTGTAACTAGAACTTTGACTGTTTTGTATTGTCACCAGTTATTCCAAAATTATTCATTTTCCTACCTCACCTTTATTTAAATAATAACCAGATACCTAAAAACAGGTGTAATGGATGGAATGGTATCCCTTTAAAATCCACATGTTGACTCACTAACTCCCAATGTGACTGTGCTTGGAGATAAGGCCTTTAGGAGGTAATTGAGGGTGGGACCTTAAATCACTGGAACTGGTATCCCTATAGAAAGAGGAAAGGACATCAGAGATCACTCCCTCTTCATGACCACACAGGACAAAGGACTCAGTAAGAAGGCAACTATCTGCAAGGCAAGATGGCATGGTTTATAAGAAATTCTTAACATTAGAAAGAGATCAAACTCTCCATTCCTTCCACTTTTCTCCTGGAAAATTAGATGTATTTAAAGAACCAATGAAATCATCAAGTCAAGGAACTGCAGCAACTACACCGAGTGTTGATGGGGAGGGTACATTTGTTGGACTGAGAGGATGCGTAATTTCTTTTCTTCATGGATTAGTACACGTGCAGGTGAGCTATAATCAAACCAGGCAATGGAGTCCTGCTTTGGTGCTCTTAGTCCTTAGCAGACCAAGTGGGACCTAGTATATGGTTTAGGAAATGATCAGCATAAAATGGAAAATTCAGACCAAGTTCTCTTTCTTAGAGCTCTGGTCATTGGAGTAGTCAGGCCCAAACCTTATGAGCTGTTTGGATTTCTTCTATTACCTCTTCTTCCTTCTATTACCTCTTCCCCTGAATGTCCACCTCCTTGTTAGAGCTCACCCTGCTAGCTGATGGAGTTGAAATGTTGGAGTTATGTAGCTCACAGGCCCCACACACAGACTTTCTGCACTTTGTCACCCCTCGAATTCCAGCCTTGGATGCAATACCTATGTTTATATGAAATATGTCTTCCTGAGCAGATATGTAGAGGGACCATATGTGAAACTCAGAAGTGTAAAGATGAACCACAGCTAATGGGAAGCAAGAAAAAAGGTACCAGGCTGATAAATCTCCCTTCTCTGTGCTTTCTCCTTATAATTCTTCCAAAGACAGCTCAGATACCATGGTGAGCAAAAATACCAGTAGAGCAAACTGTTCATCTTATATTTCATCTCAAAGCACATTACTTTGCACTATTAATTACCTCAATTCCTATTCCTTAAGCATGCTCACCTCCTTAGGTTTGACTTTCCCAACTAGAACATCATAACTTTAATCCTTCTCTCAGGCTCTTCTTTCTAGAGGACCAAGCAAGATATAAGACTACGAACAGCGGAGGGAAAACCAGGGGTATATGGATCAGACTACTGAGACATGACTGTAAAGTAAGCATTAAAAAAATGGGGCAGCAAGACTCCTTAGGGCTCATATATTTTTCATTCTAGTTTATTATTATACATCAATTAGAGATTTGGAACTAAAACCTTAGCTATAAAGTGGTTATGTATCTGAATTACCCTCTGAGCCTGTGCCTCAATATATGGCTTAGAAATTAATAGAACAATTCAAAATCTTATAATCAGTGAGGAGCTGAGCTGAAATCCAAACCTGAGTCTTCTGGTTTTTCTACCATACCATGGTGTGTTCAATATTTAGCAATTCCTGATCTAGTCTTGTAGCTTACTAATAAAATAAAATAAGGATATTACTGGCAAAAGTCTATTTTTAGTGATATCAAAATAGTACCAGTGGATTCTTGATGAAATGCCCACACATTTTTTTCATAACATAGTCTGAGGTTTTTAGAATTAAATATCAAGGTTATTGAAATATATCTTCTAAAGTGCACAAAGAAATCTTCTATGTGCTTGCAAATTAAAGTACATTTATTACTTGGCTAACAAATGAAGAAAATGGCAAAATGATATGCCCTGAGAAAAATTCTTATTCTCCCAGGGAAACATTGATTGTTATTTGGCAGTACAAATAACGTAGCACTAGAACTCTAGCAAATCAGTGACAGGCTGTGCTTCTGTAATTAGCCAATCAACAACTGCCTTACTTAAGTGAACACATTTCTGAAAGTAAGTCAATCAGCCATAGTCTCTCTCAAGTAGCTTTCTCTTGCTTAGAAACCAGTAAATTCAATTTCTTGTTTTAGATGTTGAGTGGGGCCTGATCCTTTGGCAGTTGGAATTTAGGTTGTTGGTACCTCTTTTCTGCCTCTTAATTTCTGTTTTTCATTGGCCTATTATATGATCACATCTGTCAATATTTTCAGTACCCTGCTATATAATTTCCATGAGCATGGAATTTTTAAATATTCTATTTCCATTTTTATTTTAACTCTAGCATTCTCAGTTTTCATTCTGTTCAGAATATCTCTTGGGTACATGAAAGCAGAACATGTTCACTTCAGGCTAATTGTACCTTTAACCTTTCATAAGATCAAAGACAAAGGAGGGAATTGAATAGTGTGTTTGCCATGTGCCAGACGCTCTGCTATCACCTTTAACTTTTTAAAATAGTGAAACTGTTTCCTGAGAAGATTGGCCCCACATTAAAGCAATTTGAATATGTATCTTTTCTATCTCAATGACCATCTTGACTTAGACTTACATCTTTCAGTAGTTCACAAGTCGATCCAGTTCTTGCAACTATTTCACATTTATTTTTATTTTTATGTTTTATTTCAAGAATATTTGATTGCTCATGTGAATAAGCAATAGGTTAATTAGTGGTAAAATTAGTAAATTTAGGACTATTTTTTGAGTACTTACAAAGGTAACTTATGAGTAATTATTTGTGAAAGAATGAAACGTATTAATATCTAATAAAAGACAGTTGGTAGGGTCTGGAATAAATCTTAGAGAATGTCTCATTCAATCTCTTTTAGAAAATCATACTAACTAGCAAATCGGATCAAGCAATATATCAAAAAAATTATTCACCATGACCAAGTGGGATTCATCCCAGTGATACAAGGCTGGTACAATATTCACAAATCAATAAATATGACATACCACATAAACAAAATGAAAGATAAAAACCATATGATCATATCAATAGATGCTGAAAAAGCATTTGACAAAATCCAATACCCATTTCTGATAAAAATGCTCAGCAATTTGGGAATAGAGAGATCATATTTTAACGTAATAAAGGCCATATATGAAAGACTTAGAGCCAACATCATATTCAATGGGCAAAAACTAAAAACATTTCCCTTAAGAACAGGAACACGACAGGGATGTCCACTTTCACCACTTTTATTTAACATAGTACTAGAAGTCTTAGCCACAGCAATCAGACATGAAGAAAAAATAAAAGGGATCCAAATGGGAAAGGAGGAAGTGAAACTGTCATTATTCGCAGATGACATGATATTATACATAGAAAACCCTAAAGACTCCATCAAAAATCTACTAGACTTAATAAATGAATTTGGCAATGTAGCAGGATACAAAATTAACGTCAAGAAATCAACGGCATTCTTATACACCAATGATGAACTCACAGAAAGAGAAACTAAAAAAACAAGCCCATTTACCATCACGGCAAAAAAATTAAGATACCTAGGAATAAACTTAACCAAAGAAGGAAAGGACCTATTTTCAGAAAACTACAGGACATTGAAAAAAGAAATAGAGGAAGATATAAAAAAGTGGAAGCACATACCTTTTTCATGGATTGGAAGAATTAACATCATTAAAATGTCCATACTACCCAAAGCAATCTATAGATTCAATGCAATCCCCATCAAAATACCAACAACATATTTCACAGAACTAGAACAAATACTTCAAAAGTTCATATGGAACCAAAAAAGACCCTGAATAGCCACAACAATTTTGAAAAAGAAGCACAAAGTAGATGGGATCACAATACCGGATATCAACTTATACTACAAAGCTACTGTAATCAAAACAGCCTGATACTGGCACAAGAACAGGCATATAGATCAGTGGAACAGAACAGAGAACCCGGAAATACACCCAAGACATGATGCTCAATTAATATTTGACAAAGGTGGCAAGAGCATACAATGGAGTAAAGACAGCCTCTGTAATAAATGGTGTTGGGAAAATTGGACAGCAACATGCAAAAAAATGAAACTAGACCATCAACTTACACCATACACAAGAATAAACTCAAAATGGATAAAAGATTTAAATGTGACTCGTGAATCCATAAAAATCCTAGAAGAAAATGTAGGCAACAAAATTTCAGACATCATACGCAGCAGAATTTTCACTGATACATCACCTAAGGCAACAGAAACAAAGGAAAAAATGAACACATGGGACTACATCAAACTCAAAAGCTTCTGCACAGCAAAAGAAACAACCATCAAAATGGGAAGGGAACCCACTGTATGGGAGAGCATAATTGCCAATAATACATCAGATAAGGGGTTAATTTCCAAAATATATAGAGTGCTCATACAACTCAACAAAAGGAAGACAAAGAACGCAATTAAAAAATGGGCAGAGGATCTAAATAGACACCTCTCCAAAAAAGGCATACAAATGGCCAAGAGACATATGAAGAAATGCTCAACATCACTAATCATCAGAGAGATGCAAATTAAAACAATGATGAGGTATCACCTCACACCAGCCAGAATAGCTGCCTTCAACAAATTATCAAACAATAAGTGCTGGCGGGGGTGTGGAGAAAAGGGGACTCTAGTACACTGCTGGTGGGAATGCAGACTGGTGCAGCCACTGTGGAAAACACTATGGTGTTACCTCAAAAAATTAAAAATTGAACTGCCATTTGACCCAGTGTTCCCACTTCTAGGAATATACCCTAAGAAGCCTGAAACACCAATCAGAAACAATATATGTACCCTTATGTTCAAAGCAGCACTATTTACAGTTGTCAAGTGTCCATGGAAACAGCCCAAGTGTCCATCAATAGATGAGTGGATAAAAAAAGCTGTGGTACATATATACAATGGAATACTATGCAGCTGTAAGAAAGAAAGATCTCTTATTCTTTGAGACAACATGAAGGGACCTTGAGAGTATTATGCTAAGCAAAATAAGCCAATCAGAGAAAGACAAATATCACATGATCTCACTTATTTGTGGAACATAATGAACAAGATGGGCTGATGAACAAAATAGACCCACAGAGATAGAAAGGAGTATGGTTCAGACTGACAAACCTCAGAGCAGGGCGGTGGTGGTGGTGGTAGTGGGGGGGGGGGGGCGGGTTGGATGAATGAACCAAAGATCTTATATGCATGTATGCATAAGCAATGGACATAGACAACAATGCTAGGGGTGTGGGAAGGCAGGATGGGGAGGAGGGGGTCTGGCGGGGGGAGAAACATCTGTAACAAAAATAAATTAATAAATATTGAAAAAAAAAAGAAGTATACTACAGCTAAAACAATTATAATGATTTCTTTGTTTTTAAGCTCACTTAATAGGTAATGGAATCAGAGCTGGAAAATATGTTACCTTACTCTGGGTCATGTGTGCTTACTATCAAATCATGTCAATTGTCATTGGTAATACCATTTGTTCAGAAATTAAAAGAAACAATATATTCCTTTTCTCTAGCTTATTTTGCCTGAAAATCATTTCTACAAGATGTAATATAATGAATATGAAACTTGTAGACTTACACTAAAATGTATGTTCTGCCAATTTCTATATTTCAGGCGAACTCCAATTCTTTGAATCACATTTTCTTAGCTAATATAAGAAAAATAGACAAAAAAGATTGTCAAAGCCCCCAAGACAGTGTCTGGCATATATTTTCTTTCAATTTCTGTTAATGTAATTTATTTTCCAACTATATCATATTAGTTTCCTAGTACTGCTGAAGCCAGGTGCCACAAACGATGGTTTCAATCAAAAGAAATGCATTCTCTCCCAGCCCTAGAACTAAAACATTTGAAATCGAAGTCAGCAGGACCATGCTGTCTCTGAGAGCTCTAGGGGAGAATCTGATTCATGGCTGCCTCCTAGCTCCTGGTGCTCCCAACCAGGTGCTCCCAACCACCTTGGATTAGATACTTCATCTTTGCCTGTGTTTACAAGTGGCACTCTCCCTGAGTGTCTTTGTTTCACGTCCCTGTTCTCATAAGGACACAAGCCACGTTGGATTAGTGACCCACACTCTATTACAATGTAACCTCACCCTAACTCAAAACTTAATTACATTTGCAAACACACTATTTCCAAATAAGTTTTATTCATAGGTACCAGGGGATTTCAGCATACTTTGGGGGGTATACAGTTCAACACACAACATACACTAATGTAATTTTGGAATGATTATTGTGATCTATGCTCTGTGAATTTGCCTGACATATTTGAACAAAGAAAATCATTAGGGAATGTTGAAAATATATTGAAATATTTATATTGCCCCATGATATAAAACATACACAGGAATTCCAAAATGGCGGCAGAGTGAATGGAAGCTACACAGACCATCTCCCAGGACCAAACTGGAATTACAACTAAAATAAAGACAAATCATCAGGGAAAAGCAACAGAAAAGCAGCTTGTGAGGACCATACAACCAGGGACACTGAATTGATCCTGGTAGGATTGTGGAGGCGCAAGAGGGGGGCTGGGAGCCCACAGACAGCAGTGGCCTTAGCCGTGAGAAGCGCCTGCCCTCGGGGTTAAAGCCCGAGCCGGCTCCACAGTGCAGAGGGCTGGGACAGAGTGCTAAAATAGCCACAGCCACTCACCTGGGCTCCGGCAGAGGGAGGGCGGACTGGACTGGAACTGTGTGGGGACAATCGGGATTTAGAGGGCGCTCAGAGCTTTTGCTGAGTTTCAGCCACGCAGGACTGTGGCCTGGCCATCTTACTCTATCCCAGGGCTCTGGGGAGGGGCAGCAGCCCCTCCCTCAGAGATCCAGCCACACCATGGTGAGCTATTGAAATGCAAACTGAGGTTCATTAACTACCAGCATCTGCCCTACCCTCTGGAAATCCTCTCACTCTGAACACCTGAGGGAGGTTTTCATTCAACTGAAAACCCAAGGCTCTTCAAGGAACCACGACTAATAGCCTCTAGGCAAAAAGCTAGAGGATAACTTAACCTTTGCTGGGCTTGCAAATCTACCCTGGAAAGTAAGACTCCACGGTGGTGTTTAAAGTGGGTCCTCCCACACTCATCCAAACCCAGTAGAGGGAGCCACAAACAACAGAACACCAACATCCACAGGAAATTTTGGCAGGCTCCAAAAACCAGAGATAGCCAAAATGTTGAAACAAAGAAACAGATCCCAAATGAAAGAACAAGAGACCTCTACCGAAGATGAGATAAATGAAACGGAGTTAAGCAAGTTAACACAGCTAGAATTCAGAGCCATGATCTTGAGGAAGCTCAACAGCATGAGTAGGGACATCAACACCTTGATTAAAGACATCAATACCATAAGCAAAAACATAGAAACACTGAAACCCAACCAAGTGCAAATGAAGAAGCAGCAAGAAGAAATGAAGAATGACATAGCAGAAATGGAGAACACATCGGAAGGACTAAACAGCAGAGTAAAGGAAGCTGAGGACCGGATGGATCACTGAATTAGAAGACAGGGTAGAAAAAATCAACCAATCAGAACACCAAAAGGAAAAAAACAATGAAAAAACAGGAAGACAGCTTAAGAGAACTGTGGGACAACTGGAAATGTAATAATATTCACATCATTGGAGTCCCTGAAGAAGAAGAAAATGAGCAAGGGTTAGAGAATATATTTGAAGAAATAGTGACAGAAAATTTCCCTAATTTGGTGAAGAAAGAAGGCATTCAAGTTCAAGAAGCACAGAGAGTCCCAAGTAAGAAGAACCCAAACAGGCCCACACCAAGACACATAGTAATTAAAATGCCAAAAATTAAAGACAAAGAGAGAATCCTAAAGGCAGCAAGAGATAAGCAACAAGTTACCTACAAAGGAACCCCCCACAAGGCTATCAGCTGACTTCTCAACAGAAACACTACAGGCCAGAAGGGAATGGCATGAAGTAATCAAGGTCATGAAAAACAAGGATCTGAATCCAAGAGTGCTCTACCCAGCAAGGCTGTCATTCAAAATAGAAGGTCAAATAAAGAGCTTCTCAGACAAAAAAAAAAAAAGGCTAAGGGAATACATTAGCACCAAACCAGCACTGCAAGAAATGTTAAAAGGACTGCTGTAATTAGTAGAAGAAATAGGAAGGAAAATAGAACCACACTAAACAAAAATGGCAATAAATAAGTACATATCAATAATCACCTTAAATGTAAATGGATTGAACGCTCCGATAAAAAGACACAGAGTAGCGGATTGGATAAGAAAGCATGACTCATATATATGTTGTTTATAAGAGACCCACTTCACAACAAAAGACTCACATAGGCTGAAAGTGAAGGGATGGAAAAAATCTTCCAAGCAAACAGAAAGGAAAAAAAAGCTGGGGTAGCAATACTCATATCTAATAAAATAGATTTCAAAATGAAGGCCATAACTAGAGACAAAGAAGGTCACTACATAATTTTGAAAGGATCTATCCAACAGGAAGATATAACCTTGGTAAACATATATGCACCCAATATAGGAGCACCAAAATATATTAAAAATCTTCTGGAGGACTTCAAAGGAGAAACTGACAGCAATACAATCATAGCAGGGGACTTCAACACCCCACTGACATCACTGGATAGATCCTCTAGACAAAAAATTAACAAGGAAACAGAGACTCTAAACGAAGCACTAGACCAAATGGATTTAATAGATATTTACAGAGAATTACACCCCAAAACTACAGAATTCACATTCTTCTCAAGTGCATATGGGACATTCTCAAAGATAGACCACATGTTAGGACACAAACGAAGTCTCTACAAGTTCAAGAAGACTGAAATCATATCAAGCATCGTCTCAGATCACAATGGCATGAAACTAGAAATCAATTGCAACAAGAACATGCCAAGCCATATGAACACATGGAGGCTAAATAGCATGTTATTAAACAATGAATGGGTTACCGAGGAGATCAAGGAAGAAATTAAAAACTTCCTGGAAACCAATGAAAATGAACACACAACAAAACAAAATCTATGGGATGCAGCGAAAGCAGTTCTGAGAGGGAAGTTCATAGCACTACAGGCCTACCTCAAGAAACAAAAAAAAATTCTAATGGACAGTCTAACCTCACAATTTAAAGAACTAGAAAGCAAACAAAAAGAAAACCCCAGAGCAAGTAGAAGGAAGGAAATAGTAAAGATCAGAGCAGAAATAAATGACATAGAGACCAGAAAAACAATTCAAAGAATCAATGAAACAAAGAGCTGGTTTTTTGAAAAGATAAACAAGATTGATGGACCCTTAGCTAGACTCATCAAGAAACAAAGAGAGAGAACCCAAATACACAAAATCAGAAATGAAAGAGAAGTAACAACTGACACAACAGAAATACAAAGGATTGTTAGCAAATACTATGAACATTTATATGGCAACAAATTCGACAATCTAAGTGAAATGGACAAATTTCTAGAAACACATAGTCTCCCAAAACTGGACCGGGAAGAGAGACAAAACTTGAACAGACCAATAACAACGAAGGAAATTGAAGATGTAATCAAGACTCTCCCAGCAAACAAAAACCCAGGCTTGGACGGCTTCATGGGGGAGTTTTACCGAACATTCAAAGAAGAACTAACACCCATTCTCCTCAAACTATTTCAAAAATTTCAAGAAGAAGGAATACTTTCAAACTTGTTTTATGAGGCCAGCATAATCCTAATTCCAAAACCAGAAAAAGACACTACAAAGAAAGAAAACTACAGGCCAATATCCCTGATGAACGTAGATGCCAAAATCCTAAACAAAATACTAGCAAATTGGATCCAGCAATACCTCAAAAAAACTATTCACCGTGATCAAGTGGGATTCATCCCAGGGATGCAAGGCTGGTATAATATTCACAAATCAATAAATGTGATACACCACATAAACAAAATGAAAGATAAAAATCATATGATCATATCAATAGATGCTGAAAAAACATTCAACAAAATCCAGCACCCATTTCTGAAAAACGCTTAGCAATTTGGGAATAGAGGCATCATATCTTGACATAATAAAGGCCATATATGAAAGACTTACAGCCAACATCATACTCAATGGGCAAAAACTAAAAGCATTTCCCTTAAGAACAGGAACAAACAAGGATTCCCACTTTCTCCACTCTTATTTAACATAGCACTGGAAGTCTTAGCCACAGCAATCAGACATGAAGAAAAAAATAAAAGGAATCCAAATTGGAAAGGAGGAAGTGAAACTGTCATTATTCGCAGACGACCTGATATTATATATAGAAAACCCTAAAGACTCCATCAAAAGTCTACTAGACTTAATAAATGAATTTGGCAATGTAGCAGGATACAAAATTAACGTCAAGAAATCGGCGGCATTCTTATACACCAATGATGAACTCACAGAAAGAGAAACTAAAAAACAATTCCATTTACCATCACGGCAAAAAAATTAAGATACCTAGGAATAAACTTAACCAAAGAAGGAAAGGACCTATTTTCAGAAAACTACAGGACATTGAAAAAAGAAATAGAGGAAGATATAAAAAAGTGGAAGCACATACCTTGTTCACGGATTGGAAGAATTAACATCATTAAAATGTCCATATTACCTAAAGCAATCTATAGATTCAATGCAATCCCCATCAAAATACCAGTGACATATTTCACAGAACTAGAGCAAATATTTCAAAAGTTCATATGGAACCAAAAAAGACCCCGAATAGCCACAGCAATCTTGAAAAAGAAGCACAAAGTAGGTGGGATCACAATACCGGATATCAACTTATACTACAAAGCTACTGTAATCAAAACAGCCTGATACTGGCACAAGAACAGGCATATAGTCCAGTGGAACAGAACAGAGAATCCGGAAATTGACCCAAGACATTATGCTCAATTAATATTTGACAAAGGTGGCAAGAGCATACAATGGAGTAAAGACAGCCTCTTTAATAAATGGTGTTGGGAAAATTGGACAGCTACATGTAAAAAAATGAAACTTACACCATCACAACACCACACACCATTATACACTTAGACAATCAACTTACACCATACACAAGAATAAACTCAAAATGGATAAAAGACTTAAATGTGACTCGTGAATCCATAAAAATCCTAGAAGAAAATGTAAGCAACAAAATTTTGGACATCATACACAGCAGAATCTTCACTGATACATCACCTAAGGCAACAGAAACGAAGAGAAAAATGAACACATGGGACTACATCAAACTCAAAAGCTTCTGCACAGCAAAAGAAACAACCATCAAAACAGATAGGGAACCCACTCTATGGGAGAGCATAATTGCCAATGATACATCAGATAAGGGGTCAATCTCCAAAATATATAGAGTGCTCATACAACTCAACAAAAGGAAGACAAAGAACCCAATTAAAAAATGGGCAGAGGAACTAAATAGACACCTCTCCAAACAGTACATACAAATGGCTAAGAGACATATGAAGAAATGCTCAACATCACTAATCATCAGAGAGATGCAAATTAAAACAACAATGAGGTATCACCTCATACCTGTCAGAATGGCCGCCATCAACAAATCATCAAACAACAAGTCTTGGCGAGGGTGTGGAGAAAAGGGGACTCTAGTACACTGCTGGTGGGAATGCAGACTGGTGCAGCCACTGTGGAAAACACTATGGTGTTACCTCATAAAATTAAAAATTGAATTGCCATTTGACCCAGTGATCCTACTTCTAGGAATATACCCTAAGAAGCCTGAAACACCAATCAGAAAGAATATATGTACCCCTATGTTCATAGCAGCACTATTTACAATAGCTAAGATCTGGAAACAGCCCAAGTGTCCATCACTGGATGAATGGATAAAAAAGCGGTGGTACATGTACACAATGGAGTACTATGCAGCTGTAAGAAAGATCTCTTATCCTTTGAGACGACATGGAGGGACCTGGAGAGTATTATCCTAAGTGAAACAAGCCAAGCAGAGAAAGACAAATATCACATGATCTCACTTATTTGTGGAATATAATGAACATAACAGTCTGAGGAACAGGGTAGACCCAGAGATGTGGAAGTAGGGTATAGACTGACACCCCTCAGAAGAGGGGGTGCGGGGGGAGGGAAGAGATAAACCACAGAACTTATGCGCATGTATGCATAACTGATGGACATGGACAACAAAGCTGGGGACGGGGTGGGGGGATGGGGAGGAGGGTGTCAATGGGGAAAAAAGGAGAAACATCTGTAACAAAAATAAATTTAAAAAAATTAAAAAAAATTAAAACAATAAAATAAAAATAAAATCAATTTTAAAATCTTAAAAATAAATAAATAAAATAAAATAAATAAAATAAAACATACACAGAATGAACACCAATAGAATAGGATAGGTATTGTCAGAGCAATATAATAAAGTGTCCGTTTGCTTTTAGTAGATTATTGGAACTTCATCTGTAATTTAATGATACTAATCCTGAGATGCTGTTTTAGTTGACAATTTACAATTTAATTATAACTTGCTTCTGGATATGGACTAGTATATTTTATTTTTATTATATTTTCAGTTGGCAGTACTCAGAAATCATAAAAATTTAAATTGCAATCAACTACACAGCAAATGGTTCTTGAAACATTTATTGCCTGTTAATTCTTTCATGAATCCTCATGTCAGAAAAGTGATGCTCAAGTAGCCCAATTTCAAAGCTGTTCTAAAAATTTTGGAAATTTTTAAATTTTGTTATAGAATGTGTCTTTCTTGAAGAATAGTGAATTTCTAATTATGCATGATGACTGAAACAAACAGCAGTACACAAACTACATAGTAAATGAAAACAGTGAAGCAGAATGTCATCTGTGACAAAATGAATGTTTTCATACTAATATGACTTAAATTCTCAGTATGCATATGTTTCTTAATATTCATTGCACAATGGATTCTCAAACTATTAGGGAGTCTGTTAACTTTCCCATAAGCCCAACATTTACATGCCAAATTTCCACACTTATCTATAAAAATAAATCTTTGCTCTATAGAGCTTTCTCTAACACTGAAGCAAGAAAATAATTTTATCTGTAACTTTGTCTCGATACAAATTCTAGTCCATAATGACCATAATCCTCCTAATTTTACCTATTTTATTCTTTAGATGATCTTGGTGTTTATACTCAGTTTACATGTTACTTGTTTGACAGACACCTCAAAGTCAGCATAACTTACCTGATTTTCTATGACGACCTTTCCATTTTATTTGTAAAATATTTCCTCTTTTTATAAGGTGAGGCACCTGAGTTTTATAGTTCTGCTTTCTTCACTGTTTCTCTTCTAGCCAGTTAATGTGAAATCCTGGCATTTCTAACACACTCTTTTTCCCTTTTTCTGCTATTTTTCTTATTTTAATTCTGATAACTTCATGAATATGTTATAAAGTCATCTTGGAATGTTCTAAACCAGATTCTATCATCAGGTCCTGTCTCTACTCTCATGTCAATTGTATTACAATGTTATTTTAAATCAGAATATTTTCTCATTCCTAATCCTTTGGTGACCTTAATTTGATTATGCTTCATAACCAAAGATTTTCAACTGGCATCTTACGGCTTTCAAAATATGACCTCATATTGCTTTATGCATTTTCTTCTTATGATTTTCCATGAAATATGAACTGGCTCTCTCACTCTAAATATAGTATATGCATTCTGAATGACATGCAGACTTCCTAAGATCCCATTACCTGCAATTCCTATAATTATTTAAGTTTCTAATTTTTAAAAATATACTGTATTACCATGAAATATTTTATAAATACAGAAAGACAAGGAGAAAAATATACTTTGTAGCACTAAAGAGGAAGAGTTATTCTGGAGGAAACTATTACCAAAACTACAAAGTGGAACCATGTGAAGATGCCATTTTTATAGTTCAAAAACAGTGGAATACTGACAATTTTATATATTCCAATATAATAACACTAGGTTTTCAATAAAACATATTTTAAGTACATCACTAGATTCACAAAGAGTAAAGAAAAGAACTTAACAGGGGTGGGGGAGGATCTTAAGAAAAGTTGGAGTTTTCCTGAAGACATATGTCTCGATTCTGGGTTAGGGACCGAGTAGGGGGCCCAGACAAGATGAGAGAGCTGGCCTCAGAATGCTGCTACAGGACTGGAAGAGGTCTAAAGTGGTACCTGGCTCATGCCATACGCACAACTATAGTCTTTGTGGGAAACCTTTCTCAATAAAATATGATCCCATAAAAGATAACTAGATACAATAAGCAAGAATCAGTAATATATCCCTAAGCCCTTTGGAAACAGAAATTATTTATGACTGAATATAAAATATCTGTGAGTACAATGTCTGGTAAAAATAGCTATGTAATAAATATGAGCAAGATTGCAATAGCTAGCTCATATGATAAGTGCATACTTAATTTTTCAAAAAACTGTCATTCTCTTGCCCAGAGGGTCTGTACTATTTTACATTCTCATATTCTCTCATATTTTGGTTTCTATTGTTGATTTAAAAAGATTTGATGCAGTTTTATATTTACTTTCTGGTTTATCTGCCTTTTGTTTTTGGCTTTTAACTTTCCTCTCCATCATGATATAACTGTTAAGTGGGTCAGCATTTATTTATTGTACTTAAGATTTATTGTGTTTCCTGCACATAAAAATTCATGTATATTATTAATTCTGAAAGATTTTCGGCTAATTCATATTTAGCTGTCCCCTCTTAAATCTGTTAGATGTATGTATGTATATTAGATCATTCCTTTTTCTCTTCTTCTTTGTCTTATTTTTGTAGCAGAGGTCTCTATATCTATTTGGCTTCCTCCAAGGACATAAAATTGTTTATCTCTTGTCTGCTAATAGCTTAGTGCATAATTTAAGACATGAAATTCTCCAGGGACCTTTAGACCATGTTTAGTGTTAAAAAGCTCAAGAAGTTTTAAGCCAGTTTCTGCCACAAACAACAAAAGTGTCACATTATATTGTTAATCATTCAACTCCAAGAACTTAGGCATTAGGACAAACAAGGAAATTAGCAAAAACGCTAAAGCCACAAAAGTTGGTGCCTGAATGAAAACAAAGCACCCTTACAGGGAAGATGATTAGCTACCCAGGTGTACCGCCTGTAAAGCCCTGCATCCTTTTATTTTTATTGCAAATCTTTGTCCATAAGGTTTAATAAAGTTTATATTTTATCAAAACGAAATGTTTTACTTTCTTTACATGTCTCCTTTTTCAACTTGAGCACTCTTTTATAAAATTAGAACACGAAAAGTCATCAAGCTATGGAATATTGTCATTATAGGATTTCCAAAAATGTGTTCTGTGTGACACTTGTTCTATCAAATGTGAACTGATTGATTAAAAATTAATTAAAAATCAAATGTGAACTGACTGATTAAAAATTAAGTTTCTCTTGCAGCTCTTAAGATTATTTCTTTGTCATTAACCTTTGGCATTTTAATTATGATGTGTCTTGGTGTGGGCTTCTTTGGATTCATTTTTTGGGGGACTCTCTGCACTTCCTGGATTGTATATCTATTTCTTTCATCAGGAAAGGGACGTTTTCTGTCATTATTTTTTCAAATAGCTTTTCAATTTCTTGCTCCCTCTCTTCTCCTTCTGGCATCCCCATGATGTGAACGTTGGTACACTGGAAGTTGTCCCAAAAGTTTCCTACATTATCTTCATATTTTTGGATTCTCTTTTCTTTTTGCTGTTCTGATTGGTTGTTGTTTTCCTTCCTTATTCCAAATCAGTGATTTGATTCTTGGCATCCTCTACTCCACTTTTGATTCCCTGTAAATTATTCTTCATTTCAGTTAGTGTAAACTTCATTTCTGACTGGTTCTTTTTTATGGTTCCTAAGTCCTTTTTCATGCTATTTAAATTCTCACTAAGTTCCTTGAGCATCTTTATAACCATTGTTTTGAACTCTGTATCTGGTAGTTTTCTTGCTTCCATTTCATTTAGTTACTTTTCTGGAGATTTCTCCTATTCTTTCATTGGCAATATGTTTCTTTATCTCCACATTTTGGCTGCTTCCCTGTGTTTGTTCCTACGTATTAGGTAGAGCTGTTATTTCTCACGGATTTGATAGAGTTGCCATGTGTAGTAGGTGTCCTGTAGGGCCCTATTATTTACCTAAAAGGGAGCTCCCATAATACTGTCAGCTGATTTCTAAACAGAAACTTTGCAGGCTAGGAATATTCAAAGTGATGAAAAGCAAGGACCTGCAACCAAGATTACTCTACCTGGCAAAGCTATTACTTATTTATTTATTTATTTTAATTTCTCTTTATTGTTGAAAGTCTTACACATATCCCTCCTTTTCCCCCCATTGACACCCTCTTTTCCACTCCCGTCCCCCACCCCCACCTTCACCGCACTGTTGTCTGTGTCCATTGGTTATGCATATATGCATATAAGTTCTTTGGCTTATTACTTCCTGCTCCCTACTCTCCTTCCTTCTGAGGTTTGTTTGGAGGCAAGAACATACAATGGAGTAAAGACAGTCTCTTCGATAAATGGTGTTGGGAATATTAGACAGGTACAAGCAAAAACATGAAACTAGACCACCAACTCACACTATACACAAGGATAAACTCAAAATGAATAAAAGACCTAAATGTAATTCATGAAACCATAATAATCCTAGAAGAAAATGTAGGCAGAAAAATCTCAAACATCACACACAGCAGAATTTTCACTGATACATTGCCAAGGGCAAAAAAAACAAAGGAAAAAATTAACAAATAGGACTACATAAAACTAAAAAGCTTCTGCACAGCAGAAAAAAAACCCAACATCAGAATGAAAAGGGAATCTACTGTATGGGAGAACATATTTGCCAATGATACATCAGATAAGGGGTTAACTTCAAAAATATATAAAGTACTCATACAACTTAACAAAAGGAAGACAAACAATCCAATTAAAAATGGCAGAGGACCTGAATAGACATTTCTGCAAAGAGGACATACAAATGGCCAAGAGACATATGATAAAATGCTCATCATCACTAATCATCAGAGAGATGCAAATTAAAACAACTATGAGGTATCACCTCACACATGCCAGAACGGCTACCATCAACAAATCATCAAACAACAAATGCTGGTGAAGATGTGGAGAAAAGGGTACTCTAGTACATACACTGCTGGTGGGATTGTAGACTGGTGCAGCCACTATGGAAAACAATATGGTGTTTCCTCAAAAAAATTAAAAATGAAACTTCCATTTGATCCAGTGATCCCACTTCCTGGAACATATCCTAAGAAGCCTGAAATACCAATCAGAAAGAATATATGCACCCTTATGTTCATAACAGCACTACTTACAGTAGCTAAAATCTGGAAACAGCCAAAGTGTCCATCAGTAGATGAGTGGATAAAAAAAGCTGTGGTACATTTACACAATGGAATACTATACAGCTGTAACAAAGCTATCATTTAGAATTGAAGGTCAGATAAAGAGCTTCCCAGACAAGAAAAAGCCAGAGGAGTTTATCACCACCAAATCAGTATAACATGAAATTATAAAGGGTCTTCTTTAAGAAAAGAAAGAAATAAAGATAAAAGTATGAATAATAAAATAGCAGTAAATACATATCTATCAACAATTGAGTCTAAAAATAAAAATAAATGAACAAGCAGATCAGAAACAGCCTCATAGATACAGAGAACATTTTGATGGTTGCCAGATGGGAGGGGAGTTGGGGGAATGGATGAAAAAAGTGAAGGGATTTAGAAGTACAAATTAGTAGTTATAGTATGGTCATGGGGGTATAAAGTACATCATAGGTTATGCAGTCAATAATATTCTAATAACTATGTGTCACATGGGTATGAGGTTTTCTGGGATGAGCACTTAGTAAGTTTTATAATGTCTAATCACTGGGGTGTACACCTGGAAGTAATGCAATATTAGATGTCAACTGTAATTGAAAAATAAAAAATGATTTAAAAATTAAGGAAAGTTAAACAAATATTTTTCTGTATGCCTTCTTACAGTATACAGTATACAAATGTATATAAAGAACATGAAAGAGAATTGACAGTAAGTTTGATTCACAAGCTTATTTATCTACTATCTCAAAGAGTATCTCACAGAACAAATGTTCTCAAAACACAGATTCAGATATACTGTCTGATGAGCTTTAATAATTTTCCATCTCCAGATTTTAAAAAGTGAAATATCACATCTCTTTCACTATTAACTAAAACTTTAAAAGAAGGATTAATCTCTATCAGGCTTATAAGGATTCTTTCTCTTTTAATACTTATTCTCAATTTAGTTTTCTTTGCCAGTAGGTTAGTAAAAACATTCATTATTGACAGTCTTATTTTACTTCTAGTCTCCTAAAATGTACTTGTGCTGTTAAAGATGATACATTACATTTTCAATACTAACATCAATTTAAGTGATAGTTTGTTCACCATGAACAAATAATGGTCAACCAGCTATCCTACCAAATTTGAGATTTTATTTTAGCACTATCTCTGTATAATAAAACAGCTGTTGTGGTTGAAACCTTGTATCAGCTATAAAATATTTAAAAAGATTATCTGGCAAGTGGATCAAGGCTCTTTCTATTCTGGTAGATATTTCATTAATAGATCATCATTCTCCCATATCCTGTGACTGTCCACCAGCCTGAATATACACAGACTATGTGCACACACACTCTAACACATCGACCTCTTTCTGCATTCACAACATATCCCCCCAAACAGGATCAATGTTTGGGACTGATTTTATATTTCTGTTTGACTGGAAATGTATACAACTTTTCATAGTTGGTATCATATTAGGAAGTATCAAACTCACCTAAATTACCACTATAAACATTAAAGAGAAAACAGCACTAGAGACACACAATTGACTATTCAAAACAGAAACTTTTTATCATTTTGCTTTTATAATGTGCAACATCATACCAAATAAATCTTAGTCCTTTGCTATGACAGATTTAAATATGTTGTCTGGCCCTGGCCGGTTTTGCTCAGTGGTTAAAGCATTGGCCTACAGACCAATGAGTTGCAGGTTCAATTCCGGTCAAGGGCACGTACCTCTGTTGCGATTCAACCCCAGCCCTGGTTGGGTCGTGCGGGAGGCAGCCACTCGATGTGTCCCTTTCACGTTGATGTTTCTCTTTCTCTCTTTTTTTTTCTCTCTCTCTCCCCCTCTCTCCCTCCCACTCTATCTGAACCAAAAAAAAAAAAAAAAAATGAAAAAATGTCCTCTGGTGAGGATAAAAAAAATATGTTGTCTGTTCCTCAGTCTTTGATAAGTTCTCTACACAGTAGGTAGTAAGTACCTAATTGTGTTCATGCTAAATTACTCTTTGGCACATTGCCAGGTAGACTGTGAGGGCTTGTTTTTGATGGAACAGCATGTTCTGAACTGGTTTCTACAAAGCTTGTAATTGACTTTGGTATGAATTATATCTACTCTAATTTGACTCTTAATTAAGTAGAAAATACATTGAATTTGAGTACAATTAGGCTGAATTAGTTACAATGGATTCCAAGACTGTTGATTTAAATGTCGAGTAATTATGAAGATAACCATCAATACATTTACAATTTAATGTATTTAGATTTTGTTGAACCTAAATATGTTTAAATGTATTTTAATTCTTCCATTTTCATACATTATTTTCCATAATAAAGTAAGAAAGAAAGAAAAAAGACACCAAATACCCACAGAGAACATGAAATATCTAACTCATATTCTTAAATGTCACTAAATCCACAACTTTTTCTGCAACTTAATAATGCAGGAATAAAATAACGTGAAATTATATATATATATACATATTTTTTTTAATTTTGTTTTTTCTTTATTGATTTCAGAGAGAGAGGAAGGGAGAGGGAGAGAGAGATAGAAACATTGATGAGATAGAACATCGATTGGTCGCCTCTTACATGCCTCCTACTGGGGATTTGGACCACAACCTGGGCATGTGCCTTGACTGGAAATCGAACCGGTGACCTTTTGATGCATGGGTTGATGCTCAACCACTCAGACACACCTGCCGGGCACTAGTGAAATTTTTGATGATGGATGTTAATATGCTGTAATCCCTGAGGCATGCAGTAAAGAGTCACCAAGTGAATTGAGATCTGCATTCTAAATCCTGGATGCTTTATTTATATTAAGAACAGTTTGGAAACTATGGGCAACAGAGAGAATTGAACAGTGCCTTTTTTCTCCTCCACTTCCAACTTGAAGCTACTTGTTTTCCTTGAGTCAGAAAACTGAAGCCTGCATGGCACTGGTAATAAGGGAGGCAGACAGCTCTGCTCAGAATCTAAAGAGGGAACTGATGAATAGATAAAATGTGTATATCCACGGAATGGGGTATTATTCAACAGCCTGCAACAACATGAAAGAACCTTGAGAACATTCTACTAAGTGAAAGAAGTCAGTCTCAAAAGATCATATATTGTGAGATCCTACTTTTAAAAACTCACTGGAATAGGCAAATCTATAGACCCAGAAAGTGAATTAGTAGTTTCCTAGGACTGGGGGAAGAGGTACAGAGGGTGTGGGATGATGGCTAAGAAGTGTGGGTATTTTTGGAGGGATAATAAACGATGCTTTAAAAGTGATTGTGGTGATGGTTACACAACTGTATACAATACTGAAAGCCACTAAAGCTTGTACTTTCAATAGGTAAATTAGATGGTATGTGAATTACATCTCACAAAATTGTTAAAATAGATAATGTTAAGGTTGTTTGTATTTTGCAGATCTAAGGTGCAAAAAGAAAGTTTCTCATTTGTTGTCACAACCCTACTTAACTCTAACATAAAACTTGACAAAGAAAGATTTTAAAAAATAGGTAAAGCTGATGTCACTTATGATAATAGGTGAAAAATGTATAAACTGATTAAAGCAAGTAAAATCCAGGTATGTATAAATGTAATATCATCATTTAGCAGAGAAGGGTACTTAAGGAGGAGGACAATTAGAAATTCTTTAACTTAATCCATAATCCATAGCATCATAAAATTAATGCAGCAAATGATTACCAAAATCAGGTTAACACATCCATCACCTCATAAAGGTACCTTTAAACTACTTTCATGGTGAGAACACTTAGCAAATTTGGAGTATACATCACAGTACAATTAACTACAGTCACTGTTCTGTGCATTAGCTCACCACAATTATTCATTTTATAATTGAAGGATTATACCTTTCGACCAGCATCTACCCATCTCCCTTAACCCCCACACCCCAGTCAATTTCATGTACTTTAAATATATACATTGCCCATTTTAAATTTTGTAACTTTATATACAATCTTGTCAGTTATACTTCAATTAAGCTGAAAAAATTTAAATGAATATATGTCCAGAGTATGTTCAAAGACTTGTACATGAATGTTGATAGAAACTTTATTCATAATCCCAAGCTGGAAACAATGTAATTGTCTATTAACACATCAATGGATTAAAAACCATTATGGTATATCCTTACGTCAACTGCTAATAAAAAGCAAACAATTTATCCACAGAGATGCGTGAGGATCACAAGCGGTATGCTGAATGAAAGCAGTCAGGTACAAAAGGCAGATCACTGTATAGTCATACTAAGTACACTAATGAGTCACCCGGGCAGGATATGTTTGGGGAGATTGACTCCAACAAGGGAACTTTTGGGGAACATAGAAATGTTTTGTTTATTGATTGATTGTACAAGTATATATATTTGCCTAGCCTCATCAAATTGTTCACTCAAAAGGGTGCCTTTGTTGTGTAATTTATATCTCAATAAAAAAGGAATCTAAGAAATAGCAACATGCCTTCCATTTACTACCTATAGCTCCCTGTATTCTGCAATCTGCCTTGTTTTTCCAGTAGTTCTAATCATCATCTGACAGATGATAGTTTTTATTTATTTACTTATAATGTCTCCACCACTTTAATGTAAGCGCCTCAAAGGCAGGGACTTTTATTTGAATTAAACATCAAATAGTTCTATCATCAAGACTAGCCTGGCATTTATAATGATTTTTAGAATCAATATTTGACTAATGAACATCTTTCTCCTTCTTTAATTTTATATCCTAAAAGGAAGGTAGCTGAGCTTATCTTTTAGAATACTATCATGAAAGTAATAGCAACAATATATGTACACAATATTAATGATGATAAAAATATGACACACAAAATTTTACATTTAAAACTAAGAGAACATGGATGGACCTGGAGAGCATTATGCTAAGTAACATAGGCCACTCAGAGGAAGACAAATATCATGTGATTTAACTTACGTGTGGACTCTAAGGAACAAAGTGGACTAACAAACAAAATAGAAACAGACTCTTAGATAGAAAACAGACTGACAGCTGTCAGAGGGGAGGGGATTGTGGGGCTGGGTGCAAAATGGTGAAGGGATTAAGCAAAAAAAAAAAAATCTCATAGACACAGACAACGGTATGGCGATTACCAGAGGGAAAGGGTCTGAGGGGAGGTGGAAGAGTATATAGGAGGAAATAAATGGTGATGGAAGGAGACTTGACTTGGGGGGATGAACACACAATATAATAAACAGATGATGTATTATAGAATTGTATACCTGAAACCTATATAACTGCATTAACCAATGTCACCCTAATAAATTCAATTAAAAAAATTAAAGAGCCCTGGCCGGTTTGGCTCAGTGGTTAGAGCATCGGCCGGCGGACCAGAGAGTCCTGGGTTCAGTTCCCGCTAAGGGCACGTACCTCGGTTGCAGTTTGTCCCTGGCCCCGGATGGGGTTGTGTGGGTGGCAACCACTTGATGTGTCTCTCTCACATCGATGTTCCTCTCTCTCTCTTCCTCCCTCTCTCCCTCCCACTCTATCTGAAGATAAATGCAAAAATGTCCTCAGATGAGGATAAAAAAAAATTTAAAAAAAAGAAACCATATTGGTGATTTTATAAATTCTATTATTAAAGTTTTTAAAGAAAAAAGCATAGTAAGAATGAGAGAGCTTTGATATCCTGCCCTTGTCAGGTCCTTTCACTAGGTAAATGATGAATAAAACATGAATATCTGAGAGATTGAAAGTTTTAGCTTGGATATTTCACTGTATCCACAGATCAATTAGAGTTCTACTTCCCAGAGAGGGATTTGAACAGATATATAGAACACAAAGAAGGCAGTAAAGGATGAGGAAAGCTGATGAAAAACATAAGAGAAAAAGGAAAATGTGAATTTTTTATTTGACATGGTTAGACTGTGTCAGTAAGGAAGATTAGCAAATCCTAACACACTCTCCTTTCCCCTTCACAAAATGCTACCATGTCCAAAAGCTTCCAGAACACATTTCTATTGCATTGGATTATTGAAACTGCCAAGGCCAGTGGTATTCTAAATACACAGATGATTCCATCTCCGAAAAAGCTTAAGGAAGTCGAGAATAAATAAAAATTGTATTTTTTAACAAAAAACAAAACCAAAAACGCTTAAGAGAGCATTTAGTTGAGATTGAACTATTTTGATATTTCCTTTCCTTGTTTAAATGTCAATGGGATTACCTAGTCACATCTCAAAAATGTAATCTTTTTCTGTAGAATCCATTTGATCTAAAGTCAATTTCACAGCTCAGTCAAAGTTAGTACTAAGAAATGGTAACAAGGTAGTCGGTATAAGAACTATGAATATTATTTTTTGGTTGACTGTACGTCACTCTATCAACTCAATCATCTATAGTCCTACTTCTATCAGATTTCAAAATGTGAACAGAAATTTTACTCGGAGAGAATAGAAATAGAAAAGACCTGTTGGTGAGTCTTGAGGACAAATTTATGACTTTCATTTTCAGAAACCAAGAAGCAAGAGACCCAAAAATAAATACTGTTCTTCAAATTTTCTTTACTAATCATTGGGTACAGTTATGATACCCATTAAAGCACAGGATTGTTTAATCCCATAGCAGGATTGCATTTACAGATCATCTAACTTAAATCTATTAATTTTTTTTCTTTATTGATTTTAGAGAGAGAGGAAGGGAGAGGGAGAGAGAGATAGAAACGTCGATGAGAGAACATTGGTTAGCCACCTCCTGCATGCCCCACACTGGGAATTTGGCCCACAACCTAGGCATGTGCCCTGATCGGGAATTGAACTGGTGACCTCTTGGTGCATGGGTCGACTCTCAACCACTGAGCCACACTGGTCGAGCTAACTCAAATCTATTAAAATGCTTTTGCTAATTCCTGCAATATCGTGAGCCTCACAAAAACTTATACCTCCAAACGATGTTGTCAAGCAGAGAGGACCACTGCGCAAAGCATTAGATTGAGTTGTTCATTTCTAACTACCTATAAAATAAAGGGATTGTTGAGTAGAAGTAATGACTTAGGTGTTAATTACTGAAAACTGAACAAAACAATTTTTCAGTGTGCTGTGTCTTAAGAGGAATTGACTTTTGATATATACAGTCTGGAGTACCTTAATATAAGAAAACTTGTAATAAAAGAAAAATAAATGCTCATTTGGGACAAATGCTTGTTTATGAAAGGAATCATTAACCTTTCTCATGCTGAAGGTGTCTAGTATGCCCAGAGATCAACCAAGTAAATGTCTTGATGCAAATGAATATGCTATGGATATTAAATGCATTATAATTAAAGAGAAAGAGGAGATATTTCTATAGCCTTTTCAAAATGTGACTTTAATGGTAAGAAAGAAAAATCTTAAATGAAACTGGTGAGGGTGAGTCAAACCTCTTTCTGTAGAACCATTTCTTCCCAAACACCCAGGAAGGAGGATTTGAATGGGAATTGGCATGGACAGTCAGTGATCTGCAGAAGCCCATCCACACTGCAATATGTGAGCATCCAGTCTGGACTGTCAGGAGCTGCTGTTCTTTCATAGAAGGATCCCAAGTGGAAATTCCAGCCAGCTTCTTCTCTAGAGAAAGAAACCACATTTTCCCCAGTCCCTGGAGTTTCGGGTGTTGGATTAAATAATGTGAACAGACATCCTGCCCTACAAAAAACTATGAATTTTGAAGTTGGTCTTTCTTCATTTAATACACGCTTCATTTGTCACTGGGTTCCTCATCATTCCCTTTCCTTTTATCTCCTTCTTAGCATTTTCTCATTTTTGCTTTCACTCTTTTAACATGTATTATTACTTCTTGAATCAGAGTCTTTCGACTTCTCAGAACTCTACTTGACATCAGAATGTTTATAGCTCATTTTCATCTGATTTCCCCAATTGTTCCTGTTTCTCTGAATTAACCAATTCAATTTGACTGAATTTTACATCTTTTCAACTCTACTATAACAGAGAATTCCATTGATGACAATTATTTCTCCTTAAGCCACAATACAAGAATCCTGGTCTCTATGCATACACATTGTGTTGAAAAATAATTACAAAGACCCCTGCTCCCATGTCTTTGTCATTGGCACCATTTGCCTCCATGAACTCACCCCGTTCTTCCAAACAATTAACATGCTTCTCTCTTCTTTCAAATATTTAGGTTAATTCCTCATCATATCTCATTTGGACATGAAGTTTAGTTCCTTCCATCTTCATGTCTTTAAAATCATATTTTAAAATGTAATTGTTATTGTTGACAGCATTACAGATGTGCCCCTTTTTCTCCCTCTTTGCCAATCCCAGCCCTGAGAATGATATTTGTAATATCCCAGTATTATTTCATTATCCCTTGTATGAAAATGTTAAATGAATCTTTATATTCAGAGGCAGTCTCAAATCTCTCAACCTCTGCATCACATCCAAGCTACGTGAAGATTGGATACTTACCCAATTCCTCTCTTAGTTACACCAGACACATAATTTCTAATAAGAAGCCTCTCAGATATCAGAAAACACATTAGCTCTCTCAGACCTTTGTGCTGATCCTCTTCTCTCTGCCTGGAGTGCTCTGTCCTTGACATATCCTCTTTTAATACCTCCACTCACCTTTGAATCCTACCTCAAATAATACCTCCTCTGTGAAGTCTTTCTTTGGGATCCAGAAAGAGTTACACACTTTCTCATCTAAGTTGCCTCTGGATGCTATGCCGAAATGCACAGTCTTTAACAAACACAATTTAAATTTGATTTGAGACTATTAATAATATTGCAAAACATCCTGTTTTAAAAAGAACAGTTTTCCATTAGAAATATCCAGTAGGTAAATACATGCTTATGACAATCTTAAAGAACCTTGAGATTTGGAATTCTGTTTCCTTATAATTATCAAGTTATCTCATTGATCTACCAGATTTTTGTCTGTCTCAAAATGTGGAGAAAATGTTAACAAGTCTATATGGCTATTCTAAAACATTTTCAATGTAGTTGTAATACTTACTGATGGTTTGAAATAAATCTAAGAGCTGGATTGGATTTCCACTGCACTACTAGCATTTTAAGTAACCGTATCATCCCCACCTCTTAAATAAAACCTCCTGCACAAGAAACACGTGTATACTATGAATAAGCCATTTATCCACAGAATTCGAATGCATGTTTGTTAGCTGGTAGAGAGTTCCAAAGACCTGGAAATCCTTCAATGGACATAAAGGAAACATGATTTTCAGAAGGAAGGTTGTAAAAGCTGTCAATGAAAAGCAGAGAGAAGCCAAGGAAGAATGATCTCTCTTGAACCAAAGAACTTATATGCATGTATGCATAACCAATGGACATAGATAAAAATGCTAGGGGGCTGAGGGGTTGGAATGGGGAGGAGGGTGTCTGGGGAGGGAGGGAAACATCTGTAACAAAAATAAAATAATAAAAATTGAAAAAAAAAAAAAAAAAGAATGATCTCTCTTACACTTAGTCTGATGGTAGGTCCCTGAAATGGTTCAGTCGAGGGTAGTTCACTGATTTTCTAAGTTGATAATAGTACTGGCATCTATAGGACAGCTTTCCTGCCCTCTTTTCACTGCCAGATACCCACTGATGTGCATAGCTAAAGAGCTTTTTATTAAAAATAATATTAGTAATTGTATTACTGGTTGAATATAATGAAAAAACACAGAACTATTAGTGAGGACACATGAATTTTAGTCCCAGCTCCGTTATTTACCAGTTCTATGACCATGACCAAGCTAATTACAATTAATCTTCTTGTTGTTTTATTTTTCATCTCCCAAATGAAGAAGATGAGATTTGTCTCTTCTCTATAGAATTGTTGTGAAGAACAAATAATATGATGGCTCCACATTACTTTGTTAAGGACAGAACGCTGCACCAATGGAACGCTTATTATTTATCTGCCTGGTTAGCTCTCATCATCATCCCCCAACCTTTCCCTCCTCCTCTGTTCCCTCTGTTAGATTAAAGACATCACTCTCCTTCCATGACTCACAAGCTGAAAACACAAAGCATTGTTACTCCTCCTTCTTCTTTCTTCCCTCCATCAATTCAGCCATCACTCCTTCCAATTAGGCCCAAACAGTATCTATCAAGTTGTTCCTGCCCCCCTTCTTTTTTATCCCGCACCCAGCCAAGCTTTTCCAGTCCTCATTATTTCCCTGACAGGCTGCTGGCTGATCTTCCTGGTGGTAGTTTTTCTTCAAATTCATTGTCAAAAGTGGCTGGATTTCTTTTTCACGCATACGGATTTCTACCAACAACAAACTCCTCAGGTTGGCATTCAAAGCCTACTGCAGTTTTACCATTTTCAGCCAGGAAGTGTTTATGGGAAGGTCCAGGAACCAACCTTCCCACCTTCCAGCAATCGTGTCCACCACAGTCCAACTTATTTTCATTAACTCAGGCTATTCCGTCAGCTCGGAATGCCGTGCCTCTCTATCACTTATAAATGCCCTTCATTTTTAAGCACTATTTCAAATCCCTTCTCAAAGCTTTGTCTTAGCTCTAGTTATAATAGATCCCTCCCTTTCTCTTCTGAATATTCTCTGTATTCATTAGCTATTGGCGTGCAAAACATAACTCCAAAGTTAGCAGCTTAAAATAGCAAACATTTATTATTTCACACAGCTTCTGAGGGTCAGTAATTGAGGAGCATCATAGGTGGCTACTTCTAGCTCAAGGGCTCTTCTGAAGCTATAGTCAGTAGTTGACCCGAGATTCATTCATCTCAAGATGTAAATCAGGCTGAAGATACTGCTTCCAATTTAATTCATGGGTCTGTTGGGATGAGGCTTCCATGCCTCCTTATATGGGTCCTTCCTGAGGGACATGGATTTCCCCAGAGTCAGTGATCTAAGAGAAAGTGAACCAAAGGGAATATATAACAAGCACTCAAGATGAAAACTAGTCTTTTTACCACCTCATCTCAGAAGTGAGATACATCATTTTTCCCTATGTTACTGGTCACACACCAACCTTAAGGGGATGTGGAAGGAGGCTATACAGGGCATGAATACCAGGAGGTGTGGATCTTTGAAGTGTTGGAGGTCGGCTGCCACATTCTCCTAGCACATTTTTTTATGGCAAAATTGTTTGTGCAGACATGGTGCCCACTACATGTTATTTTACATGAGTTTAAGTCTATTATGTTCAAAGTTTTGAATGATTTATAGCCTTTGTTAAGAAACTTGAGGTCCTGAGTTTGATTTCCTCTGAGGTTAGTGAGTCATATGCTGAAATTAAATGTGGGAAACCCATATACCAAATACATGTCACTATTAACAAGGTAAGATATTGTTAAAGATATTTGGGTGGCATTCATGTCATTCCATGAACATTACTGAAATTTAGTTAAGAGCATGTGCTATATCAGCAGCCTGGCGGTGGTTGAGTGTATATACTTGTTCTTCTAGCAACAATGTGGTACACGACAGGAAAAGTACTAGTCTTGGTTTCAAGGGACTTTTCCAAAATAAACTCACTTTTTAGCTTTATAAACACTTTACATGTTGTCTTCTACCTTCATCACCATGAGAAAAGTTTACCTCAACTCTAAAATAGACATGGAAGTTTCTCTTGCATAACTGAAATATCTAATAAATATTAGAATAGACAATGTATGTAAAAATTCAATGTAAAGATTACACGTTTATTCAAGATGATATTGAGTAAAACTGAATAACTATGTGTTCCTCATTTGAGGCTTTTATGTAAGTTGAGAGAGGGTAGCCTCTCGATCATTATTGTCCACATTTCCATCTTTCACCAATAGCTCCAAAGGCTGGCTCTGTGTCACCCCTTTTTAACAGCTATCAGCATTCCATCTAGAATGTAGATCTCATTTGGAACATAGAAATTAGAACAATTGAAGGCAAGCTACTTTCATGGGGATTTAATAGCTGCTTCTTCTTAAATTTAGGAAACTCTCTACACCCTAGTTAATCTAGGATAATTTTAAAGATATAATCCCAAATCTCCCCAAAACCAGTTAAGTAGAATCCCTAGAAGCAAGACCTTAGTATTGTCATTTTAGAAAGGCCCGCAGATCTTTTAAATATAAATTCTAATACAAATTCTAATTCTGATATTCATCCATTGCTGAGAATCACTGGGGGTTAAAATACAGAATCGCAAACAAGGACATCCAGAAAGCGAGCAACAAAATATGATTTCATTTTGTGCTCAGCAATGACAGAATTAGAACTACTAGATTGAATGTGAATGACTGAGGTTTAGTATGTAAATGAAACACTCTCTTCTTAAATACTAAATCTGGAGCCATACTATTATTCTTTTGGTCATACTTTAAATATTAATGTTTTTCATATTTAAAATATACATAATTACACATACTGGATTCATTTTCCAGTTTGTTTCTCTTATTAGATATTGTACAATTCCCAATAAAAAAAAAGCTATACCTATTTCTCTGGCAAATCTCTTAGCAAAATAAATAGCAAATCTTGGACTAGAATTAATGCATCTAGGTTGATAGCTGTTTCTTTTTCCCACCACATAGGAATAGTCAGAAACACAGTTGGTAGTATAATTTTGCAATACAATGCTCTTGGTATACCAGTGAGTGCAAGCACATGCATGTGTTTTGTGTGCAGGGAAGGGAACCGGGTCATCCTACAGAAGACTGTCAACCAAGAAAATACCCAGGATATTATGGAACCCCACATAATGAACCATTTTAGGGAACTGCTTTCAGCCTGAGATAACTCTCTCAGCTCAGCAACTAATTTTGAAACCATGTCTCTGAAAAATCAAGTTTACTTTTTATCAGTGGAAGGATGCAAAGGAAATATCTGTAATCTTATTTTTAGTATCTTTGAAGAGATGCTTCTAATTATTAAAACACAATCTAGAAAAAAAACTGATTTTTTTGCTTTGGACCTACCATCAATTATAGCAATATATAATTTATAGTAAACTAGAAATAAAAGAATAAATACCTTAAAATTCAATACAGTTTCAGAAAACATGACCTTCTGGAAAGGTTGAACTTCATATCAAATGCCAGTTCTTTGACCACGTAAATTGCTCTGTTCATTAAATGTTAAAGCAAAGCACATCATTGAGATGAAAGCCGAGGTCTTTTCATTACCAAGACCCTCCTGTTGAGTATTTGGAAACATATTTTCATCAATGCATTTGATCTTTTTAAATTAAATTATTCTCTAAGTGAACCAAAAAAAAATGAATTTGAAAAATTAATGCTCTTCCTCATTTTCAAATATGAGCTATAACTTCTAGGTTTAAATAATATTCTCAAATAATAGTCTGCTGTTTTAAAGATCTCTTTTGCTATATAAAATCCCCCTGGATTATTACTGTTGAGACAAGGTTTGAAGTGAGCCCAATTTGGCCTTAAAACTTGAGAAAAATAGCTAGGGTATATCACATATTTTTTAGCAAGTTTTGTGGGCAAGTGTGCCCATTTTTTATGTCTGTTTTGTTTTGCCATGAGAAAATATTATTTTATTGTAAATAAAAAGAATGTCTGACTTTATTAAGCATGTGCTTATGTATAGCATAGCTATTGGAGCTCTGTACTGGGAGTCTGGGAATTGGGGGATCTCCTCTTATTTCTGAGAATAGAGAGATCCTCAACCTCGGGGTTCATACCTAGCACAGCAGATGGTGACAAGCAAAAGTTTATTGCATTAAAATCTGAGACTGAGCTGAATGGTGAGGCCTTTCCTTCCTTCCCAACTGGAGAATTACCCAGAGGGGTTGTACCATGTTTCACATTAAATCCCAGCCCCTACTCAGGAGCAGTTTCTTGCTTAAGACTTGGTTAATAAGATCAAGGCACATTATTGAGGAAAATTCTGACCATAGATTCTGTAAAATGATTTATATGGGATTTCCCATAAAATTCTCTCCAAAGATAAAGAAGTTATAGTTGCTTTGATTATGCTGATGTGTTGACATGAATGATCATTGACCCAAATTAACAATATTTGGAAATATTTTTATGTATCCTTTGGAAAATTAAATCTACGAGATAGACACCTCTAAAACAAGAAGCTTGACATATGACTTTCGAACTCATGCTATCAACTGATGGCAGAGAAAGGTTGAGTGATATACACTAAAGTATGTAAAATAATTCTGTTGTAGACAGCTATAGACTGATTGATTCAGAAAGGAAGAATGTGATAGTAAATAAAATTGTAGTTATTCCTTTATTTTATTCAATTTGCAACAGTGCATTTCAAAGAGATACATATTTATTACATTTATAACCTACAAAACGATCACCGGTAAGTAATGGGTTTCTATAAACGACAGAAACTCATTTTTCTTGTTGTTGCAGTCTTGTATTCCACATGGAGGAGGATTTATTTAGATAGAGATTTGAATGTGCATGATGCCCAAAGTAGTGTTGCAAACACAATTATGATACAAAAGTTTTCAAATTCCACTAAGATGCTGTTATCAGTTTGCTAGCACGGGCAGTGAGACATCTACCACATATTCTTCACTGAAATTTAAACCCATGCTATTGACAATGTACACATAAAAGCATGAGGTGATCATGAAGGATTTGAATGTGATTAGGAAAAAAGGGCATGGTTCCTTTTTTGTTTGTTTGTTTGATTCTCAGCCGAGGATATTTTTACATTAATCTTCAGATAGAGCTGGAGGGAGAGAGGGAGGAAGAGAGAGAGAGAAGCATCATCGACATAAGAGAGACACATCGATTGGTTGCCACCGCACAACCCCAACCAGGGCCAGGGATGAACCGCTACCGAGGTACATGCCCTTGGCTGGAATCGAACCCAGGACTCTTTGGTCTGCGGGCGACGCTTTTACCGCTCAGCCATACCAGCCAGGGTCATGGTTCCATTTTTAATTTGCTAAACTTTTTTTTTTTTTAATCAAAACTATATCATCAGAAGTATTCTAATATTTTTAAAACAAATGATCATCAATGTTATACAAGCTGTAGAATGATTAACTGTACATTACCACTAATGTGATAACATACATATACTGACAAAATTGTGGTCAAATTTTCTGACAAAATTGATTTTTTTTTCCTCTGTTAGACATGAATTTTTTAAAAAGTGGTAGTTAGTCAATATATATGATTCCTATTTAAGCAAATGGAACCTTTAATATTTTATTATTATTATTATTATTGCAACTAAACTTTAAGATTTGGCAGCAATTTTGGGCAGCAAAATATTGAAAATAATATTTCTCAGCAGGAGCTCATAAAATAAATATAGTGTCATGACCTGTAAATGAATTTGCATTTTTTTCTTATCTTTATTGTTGAATGTATTACAGATGTTCCTCATTTTTCCCCCATTGCCTCCCTCCTCCCCATTCCTGCCCTCCTCCTGCTTTTCCACACACTGTTGTCTGTGTCCATTGGTTATGCATATATATATATAAGTTCTTTGGTTTATTTCTTCCCAACCCCCCTTCCCTTTGAGGTTTGTCAGTCTAACAACAAATTTGTACTTCTTAATCCCTTCACCTTTTTCACCCCTCCCCCCAGCCCCCACCCATCTGGTAACCAACAAAAGTTCTCTGTATCTATGAGAATGTTTCTGTTCTGCTTGTTCATTTTGTTTGTAGATTCAACTGTTGATAGATATGTATTTATTGCCATTTTGTTTGTTCATATTTTTTTATCTTTTTCTTCAAGAAGACCCTTCAACATTTCATATAATACTGGTTTGGTGGTGATGAACTCCTTTAGCTTTTCCTTGTCTGGGAAACTCTTTGTATGGCCATCAATTCTAAATGACAGTTTTTCAGGATAGAGTAATCTTGGTTGTAGGTTCTTGCTTTTCATCACTCTGAATATTTCTTGCCACTCCCTTCTGGCCTGCAAAGTTTCTTTTGAGAAATCAGCTGACAGTCTTATGGGAACTCCCTTGTAGGTAACTAACTGCTTTTCTCTTGCTGCTTTTAAGATTCTCTCTTTGTCTTGAACCTTTTGCATTTTGATGATCATGTGTCTTGGTGTGGGCCTCTTAGGGTTCATTTTGTTTGGGACTCTCTGTGCTTCCTGGACTTGTATGTCTGTTTCCTTCACCAAGTTCGGGAAGTTTTCTGCCATTATTGTTTCAAATAGGTTTTCGATTTCTTGTCTCTCTCTTCTCCTTCTGGCACCCCCAAGATGTGAATGTTGGCATGCTTGAAGTTGTCCCAGAGGCTCCTTACACTACCCTCATTTTTTTGGATTCTTTTTTCTTTTTGCTGTTCTGATTGGGTGTTTTTTGCTTCCTGATATTCCAAATCGATGGTTTGCTTCTTGGATTTACCTACTCTACTATTGAATCTGTGTAAACTATTCTTTATTTCAGTTAGTGCCTCCTTCATTTCTAACTGTGCATCCAGCATTTCTGACTGGTCCTTTTTTATGCTCTTGAGGCCCTCTCTAAGTTGACTGAGGTTCTCCGTAAGTCCATTGAGCATCCTTATAAGCAGTGTTTTGAACTCAGCTTCTGTTAGGTTGCTTATCTCCATTTCACTTAGTTCTTTTCCTGGAGTTTTGTTCTGTTCTTTCATTTGGGACCTGTTTCTTTGTCTCCTCATTTTGGCTGCCTCCCTGTGTTTATTTCTATGTATTACTTAGCGAGAGGTATGGGGCTAGCTGAGACCAGATGCTGCTTGTTTGAAAGAATTTAGGAAAAGGTGAAGCAGGATCCAAGACAGGCCAATCCTATGGTAAAGCAACTGGCAACAGCTTGGGTGGGCCTGAAAGTTGGGTAGGGTGGGGCCTCAGGGAGTCACCAGGGTGGTGCCAACAGTGTGAGCCAGGTAGCTGGAGTCCCAGATATGGCAGCGTCTGCGGGCCCAGGAAAGGGCTCACCTAAGGAACCAAACCCTCCGACAGCACGTCTGTCCAGGACAAAGCTGCCTCTCCAGCCCTCGCTCCAATGCCAAACAGCTCAGTTCTTCCCCATATGACTCTGGTGCCTTTCAAGCTGCCTCCCCCACGCTGGAGCCTGGAGGGAGCGAGTCTGAGTAAGTCCGTGCGTGGGCCCTTTAAGAGGAGCTGTCTGGGGCTCCAGCCGCCTCAGCCTCAGTTCCCGCTGGTTTCTCCAGCCAGAAGTTATGGGGATTCTCTTCCTGGCACTGGAACCCTGAGCTGGGCGCCTGGTGTGGGACGGGGACCCCTCAGTCCTCAGGGAGGACCTTCCCAGCCCAGGTGTCCTCCTAATTTTTATCCGCCACACGTGGGTGTGGCACCAGCCCGTCCGCCTCCGCCCCTCCTACCAGTCTTGATGTGGCTTCTTTAATTTCGTAGTTGTAGGACTTCCTTTCAGCTTGATTTCAGGCGGTTTTGAATGATGGTTGTTCTGTAGTTTAGTTGTAACTTTGATGTGGTTGTGGGAGGACGCGATACCGCGTTTACCTACGCCGCCATCTTCTCATTGGTTGATCTGAATTTGCATATTTAAACAAATAATTCAGCCTGCCCAGTGTGGCTCAGGGCTTGAGCATTGACCCATGCACCAAGAGGTCGCTGGTTTGATTCCCAGTCAGGGCATAGGCCCGGGTTGTGGGCCAAATCCCCAGTGGGGGGCATGCAGGAGGTGGCCAATCGATGTTCTCTCTGATTGATGTTTCTATCTCTCTCTCCCTCTCCCTTCTTGTCTAAAATCAATAAAGAAAAAAACAAAACCAAAAACAAATAATTCAGTGCCTCCTCAGAATGTAAATCCAAGATTATAGCTCTGGTCAGTGTGGCTCAGTTGGTTGAGCATTGTCCCATGCACAATAAGTTCAATAAGTTGCTGGTCCAATTCCCAGTCAGGGCATATGTCCCAGTTTCAGGCTCCATCCCCAAGAGGGGGTGTACGGGAGGCGGCCAATTGATGTTTCTCTCTCACTTCGATGTTTCTCTCCCTCTCTCTCCAAAAATCAAGTTTTAAAAATCTTAAAAAAATAAATCCAAGATTATGGAAATTTTCTCAGTGCAGAGTATCAGTTTAGAATGTAAAAATCCATTTGGATACTCACTGGGGGAAAACTGAATGTTCAGACGACATGGACTGCTGGACCTATATGCGAAATCATCTACTGTTAGAGTTTCTGTGATGAAAATAGAAAGTCAACATACCTATAATTTTGAAGTTCTTGGGGTAGAATATATCATTTAGCCTGATTTTTTGTGTGTGTCACATGTTTCTAAACATCTAGGTAACATAACAAAGGAGATCTTGCCTATCTGATTACATTACCAAAACAAAGGCTCAGATGAAAATGTTTACAATTTACTGGCATAAACAGATTTCTAGGATTTTCAATATTTACACTGCTATGTGCAGCTGGCTTAACAGCACCACGTGTAAGAAGGGCTTAGCAGTTTTGTGTGACATCAAGAGAAATGTGTCAACAGTGTGCTAAGAGTGACCAGAATGCCAAAGCAACCGTTGCCTGAATCAATGCACTTGCGGTATTCAAGATAAAGGACGTGGTGCCTCTTCTTTACACCATGTGGCTCTGTTAACATCTGGAGAAAGGAAGGCCTGTAAGTTTTGGGCACCACACATTAAAATTGATATTAACAAACTATACCTTAGACCAAAGAAAGTAAGTAGGTGGTAAATCAGTACACCATATGCATACTGATTCAACAAAAAGTAACAAAACATATTCTGAGTTTAATTGGTTAGGATAAGAGAAAGTTGAACTCTTAATCAGTATTGGGTAGTTTCTCAAAATTAGAATTTCCTTGAAAATGGAAGCTTATTAAGTAATGAAATACTAATCTTTACTAGTTTTACAAATATGCTAAGGCCATTAGAGTTATTACATGATGGGAAGTTTAGATTAATTTTTAAAATAGCTTCATGAGATTCTGAGATGTTAGCTTTAATCACCCAGATAATGACCCATTTGCTCAGTATGAGATGGAATAAAGTAGTTATTGTATTTGCTGTTACAAGCCTGCACTAGACAGGTTACCAGTAATATTTATCTCCAGCCAGCTAAAAATTAAAAATAACATTCTTTCCATTATTGTAACAATTTTATTGCCCTGGATTTGATAATCATTCTATGTTAACAGCAGGGGAAATTGACTGGAGGGTATATTGAATATTTTGTAATACTTTTGCAACTTGGCTATAAATCCAAAATTATTTCAAAACAAAAATTAAAAATATAATAAACTTTCTCTCAGGAAAGTAGTTCCTATATACACAGTTAATTGGATTTATCGTGTCTAAATTATTATTTTGTTTTCATTTTTATCTATGTATCTATCAATGTTACATGTCATGTCCACAGATTATTACTATAACATTATAGTCTTCATTATTTTATGTAATCATAGTCATTTCTTAAACTGTAAGCCAAATATACTTTGAAACAAAAGAAATTAGACATCAGTTTTCAAGACTTCTTATGTTCCTAACAGAACTTCTTAATCAAGGACCTACACCTGTGGCCATACTCCTCTCTGACTCCTCCTGGGAAAGGGGTATGGGTGAGAATGGGAGGGAATTTCACATTCCTCAGTGTGGGTATCAAAGACAGGAGTTAAGGGAGCAAGGCACCACGATCACTGTAGCCCCGTTTCAGAGCTCATATTTTTGGTTCCCTGAGTAAATATTGAGACTAGTAGTTTTGTATAGAGGGATTAATTTATTCTCTGGCCATATAGGGACATAGCACGATATAGTGGTTATTGATTTTGGGTATATTTATCTATTCTAAAGAATGATGCCCCGACATTTCAAGGTATCATCTCTAAGCCAGCATCCTACTGCACCTCCAAAGGGCTGTTCCATTGCTTGGTCACAGGGGAGCTCCTAGGGCTGCAATATATGATGTGACCAGTGGATCCCATGGTCATGTGCCCATCCCAGCATGCCCTTGCTTGTAAAGTGGTAGTCCCTTGGTCTGATGTGATACTAAACCTGATCTTGTATTTCTGAACCAAACACTCAATAATTACCAGAGTAGTAATGCTGGTTTGGTCACTGAAGGCAGGAAAAGCAAATACAAACCCAAAATATATGCTGATTCCAATAAGATAAATAGTTGCCCTTTCTAATGTAATTACCTTGCTACCAAGTAGCTATTTTGTCTCCTTGAGGGATGAATCAAAATCATCAGTGTTGGAGACTGTTGATGGCAGGCTGGGAATTGGACATCAACAAAAGCTGGCTACAACAAAATTTCATCACTCTCCCATAGTGGGAGGTATACGTAGTCTCCACACTGGTACGAGGGATACCCCATTCTTGTGGCCACTGTGCTAGTACTGGGGTAGTCTGACCAAGGTGACAGATGCCGCTATCAGGTCATTCTGTCTACTTGGTTGTTAGATGCTTCTTCTGTCATAGATGATTTCTGGGAGGAATTAACACATGATAAAATATCTTCCCACATTATGACCATATGGTTGAATGTCTCCTTGTGCCATTTACCCAGAGTTCCTTTTTCCTGATCTTCCAATCTACTTCCCTCCAGTCCCTTGCCAATTCATCTCTACTCCAAAGTTAATAATGTACTTCCCATGGATCACTTCTCTCTCCATGTAATATGAACGTTTAGATGCACTGTCCAAAGCAATGCCTTTTGGGAGGATTTCCCATATCACAATCCTTCAAGGCATCCCTAAGTGGGGCTGCAGTACAGCATGGTCCATTTTTGGCTTGGATCCATATCCCCTTCTCTGAAAAAGCTTGGCTTTTTTACAACTCTTGCAGGTTGTTAGAAGCTACCTTTCCCTCTCCCCCAACACACATATATCAGTTCTAAAACAACCATCGTGGGAGCTGAGGGAGGGTCGAAGCCAAGGGAGATGACATGAGATTCTACTTCAGATTACACAGTGTACATGATTCTAGATGTGTCACTTCCATGTTATGATTGACAGTTTCTGCACCTGCCCAACCTTATGACTTATTATGTAGGACAGAACCCAGCTCATGAACCCAGCTCATGATGGCAGTTCTTCATTTGGTATCTGTCATAATATGCTCCATCTCTACCAGGGCATAGTCAGCATTCCACTTGGACTTCTTAAAAGCATTTCATAAAAATAGATTGCGCCCTGGCCAGTTTGGCTCAGCAGTTAGAGCATTGGCCTGCGGTCCAGAGAGACCTGGGTTCAGTTCCCGCTAAGGGCACGTACCTGGGTTGCAGTTTGTCCCCGGCCCTGGTTGGGTCATGTGGGAGGCAGCTACTCGATGTGTCCCTTTCACGTCGATGTTTCTCTCTCTCTCTCTCTCTTCTTCTCTCTCCCTCCCACTCTATCTGAACAAAAAATGGAAAAATGTCCTCGGGTGATGATAAAAAAAAAAAAAGATTGCTATTGCCAGGGTATATAACGTGATTGATTGAATTTAGAGAAAACTTACATGGACATCATTTGTTTATGAGTAGAGATGAAGATTTTCAAAGGATCAGAGCTCATAGTAGGTTAACAGCTACTGATTGGCTAATGTCAACAGTATATAGATGGTAGTTGAAGCCATGTGTTTGGATAGATTAAGCGAGTGTTTAAAGTAAAAAATGAGGGGGCCAACTAATTGCATCACTTCAACAGAGGCAGGAGAAGAAAAGCCTGAGGAAGACTGAGGATGAAGAACTGCAATAAAAACCAAGCAAAAGTAATCTCAAAATTAACAGAAAGGAATGTTTTTAAGAAGAAATATTTGTAATTTCAAAAACTTTAGACAAGTGGTAAGGGCCAGAAAAAAATATATAAAATGACTATTAAATACTTAAATGTACATAAATAGTATTGGTTGTGTGAGGTAATAGTAACTTGAGAATGGTGGTTTTCTTGCATAACCCATGGACACAGACAATAGCATGGGGAAGGCCTGGGGTAGGTTGGGGGTTGGGGGAGGGGGTTAAAAAGGGAGAAAATGGGAGACATCTGTAATACTGTCAACAATAATAAAAAGAGAGAGAGAACATTTAAATGCTGATGGAAAAACACTAAACTAGAGGGCTTTGTTGAAAATAACAGAATGACAGCAAATGAGAGTTTCCACTCTGTTTCTAGGTAACCCATCAATGCAAGTAAATTTCTTTTTTTCATTCACATTTAAGTAGAGCATAGAAGCCCACTTGCCCACAAGTTTATAGGAGGAATTTATGCATTGGGAAGAGGTTAGACTAAATGCTTTTCTTCTAAATCTTCTTCCAAACCACTCTTTAATTTTATGATCACTAAAGTACTACTATATTTTTATTTATCTCTTTGACTGAGCTAACTTCAGTGATAAACTGTATATTTATGAATAGTTGGTAAATGATTTCTATTTCAGGCAAGATGGTTAACTGACTTGATCATTGTACCAATACAAGCAACTGGAGGTTAAAATTGAATATGCAAATTATGCTTTTATTCTTTAATACTGAACCTGCATTGTGTATACATGTGATTTCATAGCATCTAGTATTAGTGTATATACTAGCAGATGTTATTAGTAGAAATGTTACTATTATTTATGAAATACCTCCAACTGAAAAAAATGCATTTTATAAGTGGACTTTTCTTATTTAATTCTTACAGTAACTGAGTTATTTCTAATTTATATCTAATTTCTATGAAATTATTCTTGCATGTTAAAAAATGCATATTTCTTCTAATTAAAACATGCATTCTGTTAATCTTCACTTTCTTCATGATCATCATTGTTTCATGATTTAATTCATTTGCTTGATTTTACCACTTGAAGGCTGTTTGTGTTTTTACTAAATTTTGTATGCCTCAGAGAATAAATAATGATAATCCTGCCAAAGCCAGTGGATTTATCACCACTGGCAAGTAGCTATTTGCAAAGTTGATTTAATATATTTTAGGTCCTTGAGCTGCTGAATAAAACAACCAGAGGAACTATTTTGTTTATAAATAGGTTTTATCAGCTTTATATCTTAACTAAATAAATGTAACCAGTTATTGAAACATTACCTCAGTTTAATGATATGCAAAGGGAGTTCAAAAAATAAAACCTCTTCTTTATTATTTTCTGAATTTCTTTTATTAACCAATTGCTCTTAATATATCATAGTGTGTGTTCATGTGTGTGTGTGTGTGTGTGTGTGTGTGTGTGTGTGTGCGCGTATGACCCCTTTCAAATTATTGGCACTTTGCTATTTCTAATTCAAATAAAATAACACTAATGCTTATATGAAGGCAGCCTGGCCAAACTGTCTGCCTTGTGATGCCAAATGCCACTTTATTTACTAGTTCCTCATTACCAATCTGACCTCTTTTTTGTCTGTCTCAAACTGTTGACAAACTGATGGGGTGACTCAGCTCGTTGCCCAGAAAAAATCCCTCACAGATAATTACCTAGCATATTAAAAATACACACACACACACACACACACACACACACACAAGTTTGCTATATTGAAATGTTTCCTGACAGATGAAAAGAGGGTAAAGAACAGGTGCTGTCAGTATACATCTAGATCTACTTTAAATATGTAATAATAGTTGAGGAATTAGTTATTCTTAATCTGTTTACCTTAAGAAACTGCACAAGCTCAGTTAATTAGAGGAAGATGGAATGAGTGAAGACAGGAATATATTAAGGAATCTCTGCAAAAGCCAAGATAAACACACTCATTTTTACAAGTCCAAGTGAGAACACAAGTTATTTCTAAAATGCTTCACCTTTTCCATGTATTATTTAATGAGTAAATCAGCAAGTATTTAGGTGATTACCAAGTACCAGGGATCCCAACACTGAGAAGTTTATCATAGAGCCATACACCACAGTGCCGCTGCCTGCATGGACAACATTGTAACAATAGAGTGCAGAGTTGGGGAGGTATATTACTATATTTGTTCTTCATTCATCTATTACATATTATTTTAACATGTGTTGTTGCTCAACACTTCTGTAACTTCTAATAAGAAAATGTGTCCTGGAAAGAGATGATGAGAAGAGAGAAGAAAAGATGAGATTACCATATGGGGGAGAAATCAGCATTAGACCAATAATGGTCTAAATACTTTATAAGCATTATCTCATTTTCTTCTAACAAGAACCACAGATGTTTCATTATTCTAATAGTATAGACAAAGTAATTGCCACACATTTATTAAGCAGCAGAACCAAGTTTTGAAATCATTCTTTTATTATTCTTGACTATAAGAACCTAATAATTAGCCTGGCAGGTGTGGCTCAGTGGTTGAGTGTCGACCTGTGCACCAAGAGGTTGCTGGTTCGATTCTTGTTCGGGGCACAGGTTCAGGTTGTGGGCCCAATCCCCAGTAGGGGGCATGCAGGAGGCAGCCAACTGATGTTCTCTCTCCTCGATGTTTCTATCTTTCCCTCTCCTTTCCTTTTTCTCTCTAACATCAATAAAGAAAAAAAAAAATTTAACAAAAAGAACCTAATAATTTAAAATGCCTTGTTGTTTATAATTCAATTGTAAATTGCAATGTCAAGTTTATTGTAAATTCTAAACCCAACATGAGTGTAGAACTTTAAAAGATATATTGTCTCTCATGAGCAGACAGAGATTGGACATTTTATAACTCAATTAAACAAGCCCCGAGCAAGCAAGACTTGACTTTAAAGGAAGTTCACAGGGATGACTGTGCATTCCAGAGTACACCAAGGAGACTCCTAATCATTTTTTAAAATGTAGGCATGCTCACCCTGAGCATGATTACTTTCATTAAAAAATCCCAAGGGGTCTGTTCTCAATCTCTAAATTTCCTTGGAAATTCCAAGAGCTGTTTTTCCTCAAATCCTCCAAAACTAAATTGTAAAGTATTGAATTATAAAATTCACAGAGTGGTAGGTGTCCTATCAAACCGTATTTATAATTTTATAGCAATTGGACATTAAAAGGTATTATATTTCTTAATTTTAAATGGGTTACTAACATTTTAAGATTACATATTTAAAATATGGTCATTAAATGGCTGTTTCCACATGTCAGAGAAATGATTCACTTTTCTTTTATTTAATGATACTTAAAATAATTGCATTCAGCAAATTCCAGGCAGTGTTGGAATGGTTGCTTTTATTTCTAAATTCACTTTTTGTTTGGATTCAGTGCACTGACTTTAGATGGAGTGTCTCCATGCCCAGTCCTTCCTCAATCATGATATAGCACAGCCCCGTGCAAAGGGCTGGAGTCTGGGGGACATGATCTGGAAATTGCCCAAGTGCAGTGAAGAGGTGTGTTTAGCTACATAAGGAATCTGAGCTGTAGTTTTCACCTGTAAAAGGAAAAGAGCGTGCATGCTTACCAAGACGGTTTTCAAGTAAGCAGAGATGATGTCTGTAATGTGACAGACATATAATTAGTTTCTAATAACGTGGTAGCACATAAATGGTAGACAGCATTATCTATAGTTTTTTATTAAGTCACTTTACATCATCTTATTATGTTGCTATGACTAATGGTAGACATTTTTCATATGTTTTTTTTGTCACAAAGAATAACTGCAAACCTAGCTGTGTAGAGCTAAGTAACACCCTTGCTTCTACTCTCTAGCTTACAAAAAAAGAGTGACTTAAGAATAAATAAAAGTTGTATTAATATTCTTTGGAAAATAACCTACATTTCCAGGTTTGTTTATGTTACACCAGAACATTGTTTTCCCTAAAGTTGGACTCTCCTGTTATCTCATGTATGGGTGGTAGGAAAGGGTCAGCTATCCCATTTGCTGTACTCTAGAGTGATGCTAATCACTATCTCTCCATTGCTACTTTTTACATAGATGTGATTGGGAATAATATCCAATTCCTTGTCTCATGCTCTCTTTATTAAAACATTTCCAAAATCTCTGAAGTGTACATCAACTACTAGCTAAATTTGGAATCTCCCTCTATATTGCCTTAAGGTAGCTGACAATGATATTTCACTAGCCCAGAAATAACATCCCTGTTTTTAAAGTGCTTTACACTTTCAGAGTGTGTTTACTTATATTGTTTCCATGTATATTTTTAAAAATATATTTCTATTGATCTTTTTAGAGAGAGAAGAAGGGAGAGGGAGAGAGAGATAGAAACACCGATGAGAGAGATACATGGCTCAGCTGCCTCCTGCACGCCCCCTACTGGGGTTCGAGCCTGTTACCCGGGCATGTGCCCTGACCTGGATGGAGCCAGGACCTCTCAGTTCCTGGGATGACGTTCAATCCACTGAGCCACACCAGCCAGGCTCCATGTGTATTTTTAAGTGTATGTACTACTTTAATTATGTTCCAACAACCACCAATTCAGATGCCCACACATTTTCCATAGGTGACTATATGGTTATATTTTGCAGCACTGTTGGCTGAGCCTGTTAAACGATGTCACAGAGGAATTGGTAAGTAGAGTGACCGTGCACACAAATAATAACTTTTTAATTCAGACTCCAAGCCAGAAAATTTTCTTCATGCCAAAGGGGCTTTAAAAACACCATGCCTGTTAGCAGCCCAGTGAGAAGAAGAATTGCTGATTGTTACAGATCAATAATATCCAATTTAGAGAAACGGGGGCTCTAGAATTTTACAGCTATAATTCTATAAAGCAATTTTGAGGAAAGCAAAACATTTGTAGTCATTAATGAATTAAATTTCAAACATGGGTCAGAAACAAGAAACAAATACACTTGACTTATGTGTATACCCTGAGAAAGGTCCAAACTGGGACAGAACTGGAGGTACTGGAGATATAGTCATGTGCCCTCTCTCTTGAATCATTTGTTACATCTAACTCTGTAAAACTCAGAAGCTATTTAAAGGTTAAAAATAGTACAGTAGGTAATTTGCACATTGCAAGAAATGCTGCATGTTTGAATGCAAATGATTTTCTTACAAACATGTCACACACTGCTTTCTTCTCCTTCAGTGCACCATGCACTGTATACACCTTCCTGCTTCTTCTGATTATCTAACACATTCCAGGCTCAAACATGTGTATTATCTCATGGGTCTTCTCTAAAGATCAAGATTCTTTTTTGTGCATGTACTTTCCATTTTTTTTCATAAGATGTCACAAAACCTCCCTGCATATCTGCAAACTCTGCAATTATTATCTATATTCTGTAAAACCTATTATTCTCTCAACCAAACTGGGAAATAAGTAGATATGAGAGAGAATAAGATTATTTGAGAGAGCTGTAATCTGTATAATAAGGCAATAGTTCACTTTGTAGGAGTGTGACCAAAGTGTGGAGGGTTTATTAATTTAAGCATGAGCTGAGGAAACAGGGAGCCTCTTAGGGAGAATAGGGAGACAAATATCGAAGCTTGCTAAGATGTTATATTTCTAGTTATCCTGCTTAATTTGTTTGTATGGCTACAGATAGGATGGAAGTTAATATTCAGTGAGGATACAAAGAAAAATATTTTTATTTATAAAAATATAGAACACCTGAAATATATTTTGACTGCATTTAACATTACTATCACAATAGAGAAAGTTCAAGCAATCATTACAGTCCAGCCAGTGTGGCTCAGTGGTTGACCACCAACCCATGCACCCAGAGGTTACCGGTTCAATTCCCGGTCAGGGCATATGCCCAGGTTGTGGGCCCGATCTCCAGTGGAGGACATGCAGGAGGCAGCCATTTTATGTTCTCTCCTATCGATGTTTCTATCTGTCTCTCTCCCTCTCCCTTCCTCTCTCTCTCTAAAAATCAATAAAGAAAAAATAGAAAATTTAAAAAAAATAAATAATTTCATGTGAGAGGTAAAAAGGTATAATCAAGATTTTTAATATCTGTTTATGTAACTGAGGGCAGAGATAAAATTTTATTATGTTCTGTAATTGCTTTAATTTCTAACATAAAATTTGAGTTAGAAAGAAAATGCTGCAATCCTTTAGCAGTTAGACATCTCAGACATATGATGGGTTAGTGACAAAAAATTAAAAATAATAAAGCTTTTCTTATTTAAATAAATGCATTCTGAAAGTTTTCATTAAGAATGGCCCTTGAAACCAATGGGTTACTAACGAGATCAAGTAAGAAATTAAAAACTTCCTGGAAACCAATGAAAACAAACACACAACAACACAAAATCTATGGGACACAGCAAAAGCAGTCCTGAGAGGGAAGTTCATAGCACTACAGGCCTACCTCAAGAAACAAGAAAAACTTCTAATTGACTATCTAACCTCACAACTAAAAGAACTAGAAAGGAAACAAAAAGAAAACCCCAGAGCTAGTAGGAGGAAGGAAATAGTAAAGGTCAGAGCAGAAAAAAAACGACATAGAGACTAAAAAACAATTCAAAAGATCAATGAAACAAAAAGCTGGTTCTTTGAACAGATAAACAAGATCGATGGACCTTTAGTTAGACTCACCAAGAAACAAAAAGAGAGAAATCAAATAAACAAAATCAGAAATGAAAGAGGAGAAGTAACAACTGACACCACAGAAATACAATGGATCATCAAAACATACTATGAACAATTATACACCAACAAATTGGACAATCTAGGAGAAATGGACAAATTTATAGAAACACACAGCCTCCTAAAACTGAACCAGGAAGAGATAGAAAATTTGAATAGATCAATAACAACAAAGAAAATTGAAGATGTAATTAAGAAACTCCCAGCAAACAAAAGCCCAGGCCCAGATGGCTTCATGGGGGAGTTTTACTGAACATTCAAAGAAGATCTAATACCTGTTCTCCTCAAACTATTCCAAAAAATCCAAGAAGACGGAACACTTCCAAACTCATTTTATGAGGCCAGAATAATCCTAATTCTAAAACCAGATAAAGACACTACAAAGAAAGAAAACTACAGGCCAATATCCCTGATTAACAAGGATGTCAAAATCCTTAACAAAATACTAGCAAATTGGATCCAGCAATACATCAAAAAAATTATTCATCATGACCAAGTGGGTTTCATCCCAGGCATGCAAGAATGGTACAATATTCACAAATCAATCAATGTGATACACCACATAAACAAAATGAAAGATAAAAACAATATGATCATATCAATAGATGCTGAAAAAGCATTCGAAAAAATCCAGCACCCATTTCTAATAAAAACGCTCAGCAATGTGGGAATAGAGGCATCATATCTCAGCATAATAAAGGCCATATGTGAAAAACCTACAGCCAACATCACACTCAGTGGGCAAAAACTAAAAGCATTCCCCTTAAGAACGGGAACAAGACAGGGATGCCCACTTTCGCCACTCTTATTTAACATAGTAATGGAAGTCTTAGCCACAGAAATTAGACATGAAGAAAAAATAAAGGGGATCCAAATTGGAAAGGAGGAAGTGAAACTGTCATTATTCACAGATGACATGATATTATACATAGCAAACCCTAAAGACTCCATCAAAAATCTACTAGACTTAATAAATGAATTTGGCAAAGTAGCAGGATACAAAATTAACGTCAAGAAATCAACGGCATTCTTATACACCGATGATGAAATCACAGAAAGACAAACTAAAAGAACAATCCCATTTACCATCGCAGTAAAACAATTAAGATACCTAGGAATAAACTTAACCAAAGAAGTAAAGGACCTCTTCATAGAAAAGTACAGGTCATTGAAAAAAGAAATAGAGGAAGATATAAAAAAGTGGAAGCATATACCTTGCTCATGGATTGGAAGAATTAACATCATTAAAATGTCCATACTACCCAAAGCAATCTATAGGTTCAATGCAATCCCCATCAAAATACCAACGACATATTTAACAGAACTAGAACAAACACTCCAAAAGTTTATATGGAACCAAAAAAGATCCCGAATAGCCACAGCAATCTTGAAAAAGAAGAACAAAGTAGAAGGGATCACATTACCAGTTATCAGGTTATACTACAAAGTCTCTGTAGTCAAAACAGCCTGGTACTGGCACAAGAACAGGCAGATAGATCAATGGAACAGAGTAGAGAACCCAGAAATTGACCCAAGACAATATGCTCAATTAATATTTGACAAAGGTGGCAAGAGCATACAGTGGAGTTAAGACAGTCTCTTCAATAAATGGTGTTGGGAAAATTGGACAGCTACTTGCAAAAAAATGAAGTTAGACCACCAACTTACACCATACACGAGAATAAACTCAAAATGGATAAAAGACTTAAATGTAACTCGTGAATGCATAAAAATTCTAGAAGAAAATGCAGGCAACAAAATTTCAGACATCATACGCAGCAGAATTTTCACTGATACAACACCTAAGGCAAGAGAAACAAAGGAAAAAATGAACACATGGGACTACATCAAACTAAAAAGCTTCTGCACAACAAAAGAAACAACCATCAAAATGGAAAGGTATCCCACTATAAGGGAGACCAAAATTGCCAATGATGCATCAGATAAGGGGTTAATTTCCAAAATATATAGAGTGCTCATACAACTCAACAAAAGGAAGACAAAGAACCCAATTAAAAAATGGGCAGAGGAGCTAAATAGACACCTCTCCAAACAGGACATACAAATGGCTAAGAGACATATGAAGAAATGCTCAACATCACTAATCATCAGAGAGATGCAAATTAAAACAACTATGAAGGATCACCTCACACCTGTCAAAATGGCCGCCATCAACAAATCATCAAACAGTAAGTGTTGGCGAGGGTGTGGATAAAAGGGGATTCTAGTACACTGCTGGTAGGAATGCAGACTGGTGCAGCCACTGTGGAAAACACTATGGTGTTACCTCAAAAAATTAAAAATTGATCTGCCATTTGACCCAGTGATCCCACTTCTAGGAATATACCCTAAGAAACCTGAAACACCAATCAGAAAGAATATATGTACCCCTATGTTCATAGCAGCACTATTTACAATAGCTAAGATCTGGAAACAACCCAAGTGTCCATCAGTAGATGAGTGGATAAAAAAGCTGTGGTACATGTACACAATGGAATACTATGCAGCTCTAAGAAAGAAAGATCTCTTATCCTTTGAGATGACATGGAAGGACCTGAAGGGTATTATGCTAAGTGAAACAAGCCAAGCAGAGAAAGACAAATATCATATGATCTCATTTATTTGTGGAATATAATGAACTAAACAAACTGATGAACAAAATTGACCCAGAGACATAGAGGTGGAGTACAGACTGACAAGCCTCAGAGGAGGAGGATTGGGGAGTGGAAGAGATAAACCACAGAACTTTTATGCATGTATGCATGACCAATGGACATGGACAACAAAGCTGGGGATGGGGCAGGGAGGATGGGGAGGAGGGTGTCAATGGGGGAAAAAGGAGCAACATCTGTAACAAAAAAAAATTAATAAAAAAGCTGCACTCATTCTCATTCTCTTTCAAAAAAAAAAAAAAAAGAATGGCTCTGGAGTCTAAAGAATTGTCTGGTCTCTTGTCTCTGTTTCCTGGAGGACCCCAAGAATTCCTGGGAGCACAGAAATATACTGATGATTGAGCTGATGGACACAATTAAGTATAGCTGCCTCCACAAAAACATGTAAGTACATGTAGAAACAGCCACCAAAGAGAAAGACAAATCATTTGTCCATAGCTCAATTAGTACACAGCTAGAATTTAGTATGTTCCCTAATTGATTTACATCCTGAGGTTAAATTATATGATTGTTAGAGAGCGCACTAATAAAACCAGCCAATATGGGACTGACAAGCTTAAAATATCATGTTTGTAAACCTGCCGTATGGTGAGTAATAGATACACACGTTAATTAATCTCTCTAGATGTTTATTATACCACATTTAACAGTAGTCGTTTGTTTGGCGATCTGTTATCCCTGTCCCAGGTAATCTTTCATCAATGAGTTATGCACTCTATATAACTTATCTCCCTTTCAATTTTTTCATTAATAATGTCTGATACTGAGTTGAAGGGAAACTTCTCAAATTGAAATTAGATAATAAAAGATGATATATAGTGACATGCTAGCTTTGGGATATTAATAACGCTAGACATAGATGATAGGAACCATCCCATATGCTAGTAACAGTGTTTTCATCACATTTTTAAAATTTCAGCTGTATATGGAAAACGATACTTAATACTTTCAATTTACCCATTGGTATAGCACACACAGTTACAGGTACAAACACATCAATTTCTGCTTTTATTGTTTTCAATTTTTAAAAAGATGGCTGTTACTTGTAACTTAACTTAGAATACAATTGCAAGTCCCTCACTTTCATTTTGCTGTGTCATAAATACCCATAGCAACTGAAGTGCTGTATTAAAAGCATCCTGTTAGAATGCTACCTCTATAAAAACAGAGAAAATTCAATTCAATCACAGAGAACTGGGAGTCAGTGTAAGATCATATATTTCATTTGTTCCCAAATTCTGGTCCATGAAAGCCATCTCACTAGTTAGCTATAACTCACCAGGGCAGCTTATTTAAAACATGAAATGCCTGTTCCCACTATGAGACACTATTATTTCATAAATCATAAACAGATCTTAGGCATTTGATACTCGAGAAGTGGCCCTGGGTGTGCAGTGCAGGGGTCACTTCCAAACTTACAAGAAATCAGAAACTCAAGCCCATCCCACCCCAGACCTACAGTCTAAAAGCTCCCCCAAGTAATTCAAATGGTTTCATCTTATTTCGCTTTGTTTTCAAAACACTCAAGTGAGCTTTATTCATAATTGCCAAAATTTGGAAGCAACCTTGATGTCCTTTAGTAGGTGAACGGATAAATAAGCTGTGATATATCCAGACAATAGAATATTATTCAGCACTAAAAAGAAATGAGCTATCAAGCCAGGAAAAGACATGGAGAAACCTTAAATAAATATTACAAAGTGGAAGAAGCCAATCTGAAAAGGCTATGAGATTCCAACTAGATGACATTCCGGAAAAGGCAAAACTATGAAAACAATAAAAAACATAATCAGTGGTGGCCAGTGATAGGGGTGAGTGGGCAGAGGCAAATAGGCAGAGCACAGAGGATATTTAGGGCACTGAAAATAGTTTGTATTATAAAATGATGAATGAATTTGTCCAAACTCAATGAATAAACACTATGAATAAAACCTGATGCGTACCTGACTTTGAGGGGTTATGATGTGTCCGATGTCAGTTCATCCTCCATAAAAATGGACCATTCTGGTGAATGATGTTAATAATGGGGAGAATATGCTTGTGTTGGGAGGGGGGTAAAGTGTATGGGAAATCTCTGTATCTTCTCCATTTTGTTGAACTCGTAAAACTGCTCTAAAAAAAGGCTTTAAAAATCTAATCCAGTTTCCCATAGGTTTCTGATCGTCAATGACGAGACTATAAAACAACATCATTTTCCATGGACCAGCTGAACTCAGAGTAGCAGAGGATTACAGGAATCATAACTGGAAGGTGTTTTTGTGATTTCTTACTTTATCAATGTCTTTTTCTTGAATAACATCACAGAATATGAAGTAGGCACAAGTCAACTGAGAACACAGACATCCCTGGATAAATGTGCAAAGCATCAGGCAACATTTTCAGAGGAATAGACCACAGAAATCAGTTACTAGACATGGCAACTAGAGCTAACTTTGAGGAAATCACACACATTCACATGACTTTTATTACAGTATATTGTTATAACTACTTTATGTCATTAGTAATAATTGTTAAAATTTTCCTGTGCCTAATTTATAAATTAATCTTTATCATAGATATGTATGCATAGGAAAAACATCCAGTAAGAGTCTTGGAAAGTATCGCCCATGGGTATGGGGTGGCTACTGTAATGCCCTCCAAAAAAATGAGCAAATGATTTGTGTGGTGTTGTGTTTTTTTTTAATATTCAGGATAAGCTTTGTGATAACCAAAGAGAAAGAATTTCTGGACCTTTAATTTTTTGTCTGATTATAAATAAATAAACCTTTCATAGTTTGACTTCTCTCTCTTCAAAGATAAGGACAGGAGAAAGGTCATTCTAATACACAGAAAAAACTAGACAAGCTTTTCTTGTAGTGGCTCATTTGGAATGTTTTTACATAGTCTACTAAAAATTTCAGAATTAACTAGTTCTAACTGGCATCTCCACAATAGTTCTGTCTTTTGTTCATGTGTGGCTAATGTCAAAGGCATTTATAGACAAGTAGCTAATATACCGAAAAGCATGATTACATGAAAGTCTTTTCAAATCATTAAAATGTCCATATTACCCAAAGCAACCTATAGATTCAATGCAATCCCCATCAAAATACCAGTGACATATTTCACAGAACTAGAACAAATATTTCAAAAGTTCATATGGAACCAAAAAAGACCCCGAATAGCCACAGCAATCTTGAAAAAGAAGGACAAAGTAGGTGGGATCACAATACCGGATATCAGCTTATACTACAAAGCTACTGTAATCAAACCAGCCTGGTACTGGCACAAGAACAGGCATATAGACCAGTGGAACAGAGCAGAGAATCCGGAAATTGACCCAAGACATTATGCTCAATAAATATTTGACAAAGGTGGCAAGAGCATACAATGGAGTAAAGACAGCCTCTTTAATAAATGGTGTTGGGAAAATTGGACAGCTACATGCAAAAAAATGAAACTAGACCATCAACTTACACCATACACAAGAATAAACTCAAAATGGATAAAAGACTTAAATGTGACTCGTGAATCCATAAAATGTTGAGCAGATCCTTTTAAAAGCCATCCAAAGAAAACACCCAGCTGGTGTGGCTCAGTGGATTGAGCATCATCCCTTGGGTGGAGAGGTCCTGGTTCGATTTTCAGTCAGGGCACACGCCCAGGTTGTGGGCTCAATCCCCAGTAGGGGGTGTGCAGGAGGCAACTGATTGATGTTTCTCTCTCACATTGATGTTTCTCTCTCTCACATTGATGTTTCTCTCTCTCTCCCTTCTCTAAAAAAAAAAAAAAAAATCAATAAAAACATATTTAAAAGCCATCCAAAGAAATAGTTCACTTTATTTCTTTCAAGATGTGAGTTGGCATTGAAGCAGGGCAGCTGCTTTTCCCTGGAGAGTGATTTTTTCTGAGCCCATAGTTCAGCTCAGTCACTGTGATAACCCCTCCTGCCAAACAAAGTTGCCACCTGTTCAAAGTCACACTGGGTAAGAAAGATGCCCTCTGTGCTGCCAAAAGATTCCATGTCAGTAAGGATAATAATTCACTATAGTGAATTCCTTCTCCACTCTGAAGGATAAAAATGGATCAAAATTTCAAGTGACAACTTCACTAAAGATTTCTTTGATTTAGCTAGATCGCCCTTTCAAATGGGTAGAAATGAGTAGAAGAGGAATATTTTTCTAAAGGAACACTGAAGACCATTCAGCTTAAAACAGAGGAAAACAATTTTTAATATAAAATATTCCTGGCTGAACAAAGACATGTGCCTTCTGTCACACCAGAAGTACTATAAACCTGTTGAAATGAGACAAAATATAATATTGGTCTCCTATTCCATAAAGCTTGATGACTCCACAGGTTGACATTGCGTGGGAGAAAAGGAAGATTCAGTAATTTTGAAATTGCCCCTTATGGGGGAGATATTATCAGTAAAATAAAGGAGGCCTGAGATATCAGAATGGCAAACACGTCTTAGTTAAAATTTCATATTTCTCTTGACACCAGAAAAGTCTGATTTTATTTTAATTTTTTTCCCCCCAAGGAGACACCAGAAGTAAGAAACACTTCTCCAAATACACCATTTTCTCTTGAAAACCATTTTCACCTGTTGTGTTGTTGTTAAGCTAAACAATTTCCTGGAAAGAGGTTAATGCGATATGGACTTTTTACTCAAAGTATATAGGTAATTCATACACCTAAGGGTTTCTTCTTAAAAGGAGCATAATATTTTGAATAGTTCTCTTTAAGTTTCAATTGGTTTATAGATTGTGGGAGAGGAGACCATATGAACAACTTTATATTGCTAAACATAACAGAAGCAAGAATGTCTTTCTTTTCTGAAGAAACAAGCACCATCATTCTGCAGTTTGTTAGTCTACTAATGCGCTTGAATGGTCAGCAGTTTCAGGAAATGGAAACCCGCTGTTGAGGCCAGACTATCAGTCTTAGGAGGACATCCCTCTAAAAGTCAGAGCACTGTGTTTAAAATCATTTTTGCAAAGCACGTGTTACAAACTAGTCTGTACTAAACCTATATTTCTTTTTCTGTCGCCACCACCTCTTTCATCCCTGCAAGTGATCAGATAGTTTAAAAACCTCAGACAAGGATATTTCCCTGCTATGCTGTTGCAATTTCTCCTGGTGTTTGGAGAGAGATCATTTCCAGCCATGGAAGAATGATGTTTAGTCATATACAAGGCAGAACAAAATTGAATCTGATTTCTTTTGACTGCGAAAATGCAACAATTTCAATGTTTCCTACCAATAAATTCTCACTCTCATCTGAAAGTATATTTCATTTTCATTATTGATGTTGTGGTTGAGTGGAAAAAGCCAGGGTCCAGAGTGAGGGGATCTGACCTAAGTCCCCCACACATCAGTGAGAACCAGGCAAGGTGTTTGTTTATCATTTCTGTGGCTTGGGGACTGCATCAGTCAACTGCAGAAATGAATTAGATTATTTTAAAGATTGCTCTAAACTCTAAAATTTGTATTGTTATGGTTATTAACATTACTACTGTTATCATTTAAGGGCTCTGCACTCTCTTCTATCAGAAATTTTAGAAAGCAGGTCGTATATCATCCCTCAAACTCAGAATACTTTAATATAAAATGTGTGATATCTTTAAGGATTTTGGGGAAAGAGGGAGATGATTTCTGAACTGAATCTGTGTCCTTGGCTATAGTTAAAAACTGATGCTTGACCCTCCTAAACTGGAGAGGAAGGTCTTTCGTAGCTTCTAACACAGTGATTGATTCAGGGAAGGGCAGGCAGCTGGAGCTGGAGCGATGGGAATAGAACGTGGGTGCTGCAGTCCCTGTGGCAGCAGGAGGAAGGGAGTTATTGATCGTCCTCAGTATGAATTCCACTGCAGTACGTGCTCTAGGTACTTGGGGTTTAACTGAGTGAAAGACTTTGGATTCGTGAAAGTGTAGCATGAGATTTATTCTGTAGAAAAGAACAGCATTTCCCAATTACCTATACAGAAAGGTCACATTAACAGAGAGAAAGATCAAATGGCCTGTTTTCCAGAAGAAATGACTATTTACAGCTGAGACATAATAGTGCTTGTTGTGGTTTGCTCAGGCTGCCCTAACAGATACCATGGACCAGGTGGCTTAAGCAGCAGAAATGTATGTTCTCAGTCCCTGGACGCTAGACGTCGGAGACCAAGGTGTCAGTGGGGGGTTATGAGGGAGGACTCTGTCCCCGGCCTCTCTCCCTGACTTGTAGATGTACACCTTTTCCTGTGTCTTTACATCGTCTTCCCTCCATATGTGTCTGTCCAAATTTCTTCTTCATGTGAGAACACTAGTCACATTGGGTTAGCACCAACTCTCATGCCTTCACTTTAAATAACAATCTCCAAATACAGTTACGTTCTGAGCTACTGTGGTTAGAACTTCACCATACGACCTTTTGGGGGCACACGATTTGATCCATTGCACATAACAAGCGCAAGTCACCTTCCAAAGGACTTTACATTCATTAACTTATTTAATTTTCACAACGACCCTGTCAGTTCTGTTTTTACTCGAAGTCAAGATGATAATCACATTCCTTAGGATGGCATCAGACCCCTTGTTATCTGTTTTCTCGCTGTAATTTCTCATTGCTCTCTCACTAAGACCCAAGCCCAAAAATTCCTGGGACTAGTAAATAATTATGTCAAGTTTGCTGAATACAAGGTTAATATGCAAATCAATCACTTACTTTCCTGTATAACAGAATGAACAAGTAAAATATGAAAAACACAATACCCACATTGACTGTTGGTGAGATTGCAAAATGGTGCAGTCTTAATGGAAAACACTATGGAGATTCCTCAAAAAAAATTAAAGAAAAACGACCATATGCCTCAGCAACCCTACTTCTGGGCATATGTTTAAAAAAATCAAAAATACTAAATCAAAAAGATATATGCACCCCTATATTTATTGCAGCATTATTTACAATAGCCGAGCTATGGAAACAAACTTGGTTTTGGCACAAGCACTGAACAAACATCTACCACTCCTGGGAGAGGAGCACAAAAAGACTGCCCAAGAGCCAGTGTAGATGAAGACAGAGTTTGTCTGCCTTAGGAAGCAGGAGCAGGAATTCTGAGGAAGGAGGTACAGGGCCTGCCGAGGAGAGACTGGAGCAGTCAGCAATTTATAGAGGGGTGTGTGGTCGAGGACAAGGGAGCAAGACCATGGAGAGATGCTCTCTCTGAGTCACAGGCATACAGGCATCATGAAATGTCAAGAGAGGAGCTGGAACACTGAGGAATTTTTTAGGAGTTCCCAGAGCTCACTCTAAGCACCAGGCAACAATTCACAACGAATCTGTAATTTATTGAAGGTAAGGAGATCAACAGTAAAATTGAAGTCAAGCTCAACTCCTAGTTAGATTGTTTAAATATTCCACCCCCTTTATGCTTCTGGTATGACAGAAAAGGAGGAGGCCCCATTTTCAGGCATAAGTAATGTCTCTTGCATATATGAGTGACATTCAATAAAAAATTGTGAGATACACAAACATAGAACAACAAATACAACCCCACCTTATTATGGTAATCATTTCCCAATGTGTACCTGTATCAAATCTTCCCATTGTATACCTTAAATTTACATATGTCATATGTTAATAATATCTCAATAACTTTTGGTGGGTCATTGCAGATGTAATTGGTTAAGATGGTTCATTTCCTAAGCACTGCTTTTTATTTATAGTTCTATTTGAAAGGGGTTAACAAGATCGATTATGGGCTCAGTTTAATGTAATATTAAATAAGGAAACAATATATTCCTATGACAATTCTTTCTGCATGCCATTAAAGATTACAGCTTTAGGTATAAAGTGAAATAATAGTACTGTATTTTTTCATTTATTGAAAAGAATGAAAGCTCTAGGGAAGATTTTGACTATTAAATATTTTTTCTAATGGAAAGAAAACAGAAGAATGCCTTGTGTACTGTCAAAAGTCAATACGCAGATTGTAGTTATAAGGATAATATGACATTTTATAGCGTGAACTTTCTCTAGAATCCTGGCAGTGAAGTAACAAAAAAAGAGTGGTGTATTGTCACAAAGGGATAGTGAACAGGAATAAAAGACAAACAAACAAGAACACCCAACCTCATCTTTCTCTCCCAGCAGCCGACCTAATTATATAAACATTATCATAAGTGCTTAAAGAAGTGCTGGGTGCACCGACAGCTTTTCAAGTTACAAGAAAAGAAATGCTCATCATTACCCATTAAATTCTGTTTAGTTTTTTTTTGTTTCTTTTGTCTTTGCTCTGGACAAGTAAAGGGAGCGTCAGTTCAATAGAGCAATACTATTGGGCAAAGAAATCTAAAACCATTGTGAACCCAGTACAAAGTAATCTTTGTTCTTCTTCTTCATTATGTGTCCTTAATTAGACATAATGATATGATGCTGGTAAGTACACAACTGGGAGAGGATACTTGCAATTCATGTGAAGAAAGTATAAGTTGGTAGAATCAAGACAAAAAAACCAATGTATATATTGTATTCCATTCCACAGAGTGGGATACTACTCAGCAACAAAAACAAGGGTACATGCAACATCATTGATACATCTCTCAAACATTGTGCTGAGTGAAAGAAGGGTACACAACCTATGATTCACTTTTTGTGAAGGTCTTGAACAGGCAATGGTAAATCAGATCAGCATTAGTCTGAGTCAGTGTAGGAAGTGATTTGAAAACTAGAAAACTTTTTGGGGTATGGGGTGGGTGATAGAAAATTTACCTGTTATGATTTGAATGTTTCTTACACAGTCTGATAGAAGAGACAAAAATGACAGTGTACAAATTAGAAGGCCTTCTGTGGCAGGCAAAGGTGATCTTTTCTCCTCAGGAGAGAATCTTTGTTTATAACCATGAAAATTCATAATTTATAATGTCACAGTAGAGGAGCTTAGTGGCCAATTAATGAATATAGAAACTGAGTTTTCTGATCACATTAAAATTAACATTGTGCTTATAGTTAGAAACACTGTAGTGTGCACTTAAAATTTGTTAAGAGGGTAGTTAAGTGTTCTTACCATAATAAATGATCAAATTAAAAATTTCTTAAATTTAGCTATTTCTATTTCATTCCAAAGTTTGACTTATTTTGTTGTTGTTGTTGTTGTTTATAGTTTGTTATTTTAGGATAGTGTTTTTGTCCTTTTGGGCTGCTATAAAAAGTTACCATAAACTGGGTAGTTTATGAATAATAGAAATGTATTTTTTGTAGTTGTGGAAGCTGAGAAGTCCAAAATTAAGGTGTGGGCAGATTTGGTGTCTGGTAAGAGGAAGCTTTCTGGTGCATAGACACCACTCTACCAGCTGTACCCTCAGATGGTGGAAGGGTCTGGAGATTGCTTTAGAGTCTCTTTTATTTACAAGGGCATTAATCTAATTTATAAGACCTCCACCCTCATGATTTAATCACCTCCCAAAGGACCCATCTCCTAATACTATCACCTTCACAGTTAGATTTCATCATATGAATTGGGAATCCAGTATGAATTGGGGGTGGGGAGCACAAACATTTAGTCCATAGCAGATGGTTAATTAAGCATGTGGACTTAACAACTGTTAATTTGGCGTCAGAGAGAACTGCTAGAGACTACTCTAGTCTGCAACTGCCACTTACAATGTCACGAGACTAATTCTATAAATCTACTGGCTCAAATTTGCTTGTTTACAAAGAGAAGATAATAAAGCTGCACAGCAAGCTCTTGAATAAGATTGACTGATGGTAAAACATTTGATATGATACCTAACACCAAAGAAGGAAATGCTAAGTAAAAGTGTTATTTTTAAAAATAGTGGCAATAATAATAAACCCTATTTTTCAACATAGACCATGTCTTCATTCTTTAAATCAGTTTTAGGAAATGATAATTAATGATTCAGTTTTAAAATATCTTCTCTATTTTAAGGAAATAATTAAAGTGTTCAAATTAAGATTATTGACCTCAAGTATATAAAGATCAAATAAAGTTTATACAATAAATTATGGGATAGTCATACCCCGCCCTCATTTCTTTTAGTCACAGTGTGAGTCTCTGTAAGGGGCCCAGTCTTTAAATTAGAGAACTAGAATCCTTGGTGGCAGACAGAGAGGGTGGTTTTTTATCATTTTACAATTTTGAATTGTCATCATGCGAATACATTGCATATTTAAAATAACAACAATAAGCCAACAATAATGACAACAGCGACAATAATAATTTGAAAACAAAGTAGTTCAAGTTGGCTCAGCTGCGTTCCCAATGTGCCAGCATTTCTTTATTCTTAAAAAAAAAAAAAAAAAGGTGTTTTGGTACTATTGTGATAGCTGCTTTGTGGAGTATATTTGATTGTATTGTCACAGTCCCAAAACTCTTGGTTTTCCAGACATTACCCATGAAAATAAATAAAGCGTCTTTGGTTGGCCTTGATCTAGATACTAGACCTCACTGTTCACTTGGGATATTAAGGCATGTGCTTACATGTATCCACTACCATGTTTTTTAAAGAACGTGTCACATTTGCTTTTATCCCCTGTATATAAATTGGCACTACTTCTTTCGAACAATATATTACATTATAAATTCACACAGCAGGAGAGCATAATGAAAAGCATCACACTGCAGGGAAGAAATGCATCAGGGAAATGAATTCAGTCTAAATGATCCCAGTTCCAGTTCGAACTGAAAGGATATTTTTCTGTTGTTACTACTTGAAGTGTATATGAAATGTAACTAAACTTTGGTCAAATGAATTAGTTTCCATGGACAGCTTTACTTTTAAGAAGTATTTTAATAAAATAATCCCTCTTATATTTCTAAATTACATTTTAATTAATTTAACCTTGTTGATTTGCAAACCTAATCTTGCAGGCAGTATGAAAATATGTGAATAAGAAAGTGAAAATCAATATTAATCCACAGAGTTGATTTGTAATAACGTTTTGGTACATATTCTCCCCAAATTTTCTAGGAACAAATGTGTACACACATATATTCACATACTGTTTAACTAAACAGCAGCTTGTAATGTATACAGGATTTTGTAACTTGGTTTTATAGATAACATTATGTAACAAACATCTTTCCAAATTGATATGTAATACAGTGTCTACATGTGTAGGTTTGTCATTTTTATTTGGCTAATGCCCCCTTAGTTATTTCACAATTTTCACACGTATTGTTTACACCACAATGAACTTTCTTTTACATCACACCTTTCAGCCAATTATTATTATTTTTTCCTAAATTTTTTTTCCTTTGTTGATCTTAGAGACAGAGGAAGTGAGAGGGAGAGAAAGATAGAAACAGCTATGAGAGAGAACATTGATTGGCCGCCTCCTACATGCCCCCTACTGGGGATTAGGCCCACAACCTGGGCATGTGTCGACTGGGAATCGAACCGGCGACTTCTTGGTGTATGGGTCAGCGCTCAACCACTGAGCCACACGGGCCTGACCAATTATTTTTTTGGAGAAAGTTACAGAATTGAAATTACTGTACAGTAATCAGAAGTATCTCAAACATTCCTTAAATGAGTAGTTACCAACAGTATGCATCATGAATTCTTGTTCTTTCCTAATCTAGATTGAGATTAGTTTCTCATTATTGTGACAATTTTTATTCCTTGAGTTCTCTAAAGTTTAAATTTTTTTTATTTCTTTTCTGTCCAATCAAAATTTAAGTTTTACATGAAGATTCATCAGTGATCTCCATGTTAAGGTATCAAGGGTTTTATATATATATATATATTAATTCATTAGTTATATGATATGATCTATTATGAGATTATAAATTATTATTTTATTACATAATAAATCATATCTTATTGAGCTGATGTGGGTGTCCTTAATTATGTGTAAAGCTAAGCATCTTTACATATTAATTGAACATTTATGATTTTTCTTGAAATTTTTATATTATTTGTCAATTTCTTATATTGAAATGGTCATTTGTAAGATGTATTGTAATTAGTTTATATTAAATTTCTCTTCTCTTGAATTTTTTCATAGAAATTTTTCATGTACTTTCTTCATCTCCATTTATCATTTAGTTTTCATGTCATCTTTTTAATTGTTTCGTCATGGCTTCTGAATTGGGAGCAATGATTTGATTCAAAACTTAATCATGATGACAAAACAGAAGCAGACTCACAGATACAGAGTAAAAAGGGATGGTTGTCAGCGGAGAGAGAGGAGAGGTAGATGGATGAAAAAGGTGAAGGGGTCTAAGAGGTACAGACTTTCAGTTATAAGATAAATAAGCCACAGAGATGTAGTGTAAAGCACAGGGAATGTAGTCAATAATGTCGTAGTAACACACAGTGGCAGATGGGTACTTGACTTATCATGGTGATCACACCATCAGGTATGTAAATGTTGAATCACTATGATGTATACCTGAAACTAATATTGTATGCTAACTATACTTTACGTCAGACAGAGAAAGTTAAGAACCATATGATTTCACTCATATATGGGATATAAAACTGAAAGCAATAAATTAACAAACAAGAAAAGCAAGTAAAAACTTACAGACACAGACAACAGTATACTGGTTACCAGAGGGGAGGGAGGTGGTGGGTAGTACAGGGTACAGGGGGGTCAAATATATGGTGACAGAAGAAGATTTGACTTTGGGTGGTGGGTACATAATGCAATATACAGATAATGTATCATAGAATTGTGTACTTGAAACCCACATAATTTTATTAACCAGTGTCCCCAATACATTTAATAAAAACTATTTTTAAAAGTCATAAATGAAGGTCCTGTGTTTCCTTAAAATTTTGATATTTTATTCATCATTGATTTTTTTGCATTGGTTTTGATTTTTAAAACATCTAATTAAATATATTAAAATATTTAAATATTATTTTTAAATAGTATCTTGATTATGAGTATTTTGGCATCCCCTTTAATCGTGTACAAGAAGTGAGTAAAGTACTTATAACTTGTTCAGCTCATCTAGCCTTGATTTGAAAGGCCTTCCCTCTCAAAGTTATGAAATTAATCATTTGTGTCTTGTCTAGTAGCTTCATGATTTTTTTTTTTTTGTCTGTATTGGGTTTAGAGAGAGAAGAAAGGAGAGCGAAACATCGATGAGAGAGAACATCGATTGGCCGCCTCCTGCACGCCCCCACTGGGGATCAGGCCCACAACCTGGGCATGTGCCCTGACCAGGAATTGAACTGGCAACCTCTTGGTGCATGGGTCGATGCTCAAACACTGAACCACACCAGCCGGGCTAGCTTCGTGATTTTAATTTTTTACATCTAGTTCTCTAATGCATCTGGAAACTTGTGGTAGAAATTTAGTAAGAGACATTTAAATTTGCAACTTCCCATCAATGGTTAGCTTACTAATAGGCACACCCACTAACTTGAAATGCCATCATCTACATATTATAAATTAGGACAATTTTATTTAAGACTTTATTCATTAGTAGCTGCTTTACTTTTTCTTGAAGCATAGTTTCGACATTTATTTTCCAATCTGTTATTGTTCTTAATTAAATATGTATATAAAGCAGTATATTCTATTATTTATATGACTAGTAACATTAAGAGGACACCAAGGTACTCATTACACAGATGAAGATGTAGGTGATTATATAGTACAATTGTTGCTTTCATCACTCCTGCCATTAACATCAACCCCCTTACCCCCATATGTTGGCACTAGCATGAAGGTACGCTTGTCATTCCCTTAAACTTAGCTTCATTATGTGTGTGTACCTTATATTTAAATATGTAAAGATTTACACATTTTATTTTGACCTTAAAAACAAGTATTTTTGAGTTGAGTTGAGTGACAACTTTTTCCCAACATTATATTGTTAAGGTTTCTTTCCTAGTTTATTAAGATGTAATTGGCATATAACACTGTAATAGTTTTAGGTATATAACATAATAATTAAATATATGTATATATGAGAAATGATTACCACAATATATTTTATTAAAATTCCATCACCTTACATAGTTACATTTTTTGTGTGTGATGAGAGCTTTCCAGTTCTACTCTCTTAGCAACTTCCATATATAAAAGACAGTATGCTTCACTATGTTCACATGTCTGTACTTTACATCCCCAGAACCTGAAACTGTAAATCCCTACCTTTGGACCACTTCACCCATCTCCACTCTCTCAACATTATTTTTGTGATATTAATCCTGTTGAAGTAGTAGTTCATTCATTTTCACTCTCAGTAGGTTAGCATATGAATGTATTATAAGATGGTTATCCAGTGTCCTTTCAATGACTGATTCAGTTCTACCAAATTTTATAGCATTATGATCATGTCACTTAAAAAGTCAAATTCTGTAATCCATTTCTCAGGCTCTGGAAGTAATCCAGTATAATAGGAATTTTAAAGGCCACCTGAAGATACTTTGTTTTTTAGTAACTTGAGGACAGAGAAACACAACCAAGAAGGAGCAAACAAAATTTTAGGGTTTTAACCTCTTTGGGGGTTGGGGGGGATTCAGATCCTGTCGCTATGATTTTCAAATGGTCTTATCATGTTAGGTAATATTTTCTATAAAAGGCAAATAGAAGTGGAAAATGTAAGCAACTTTGCTTTCTCAAAACCTTCACTGGTAAAAACGTTTTGACGGTGTTGTGGTACTATTAGATCACCACTCAGTGGGTAAATTAAAACTATACATCTATCACAAATAAGATGATTAAAAATGTAATGCAGAAGATACAAGTATGTGATATTTTATATATTTAAATATGCAACACCTATATTAATTGTTTATAAAGAGCATTCTGATTTATGTGATTACGTCTTTGAAACCTGTGTGCAGACAGAATTCTTACTCACACATTCATATCTACAGAAAAAATTATCTATCCACTTATCTATCTTTCTATTTATCTATTTATCTACCAAACAGTCCACATTTCATCTTAGAAAATATATCATATTGAAATCGATTTATCAAGCAGTGAATAAGATATGGAATTTAAATTGGACTTAAATTGAAAGGAATAACTTCCAACATTTAATAGGGTTTTTTATCGTTATTGTTGAAAGTATTACAGATGTCTCCCTTTTTTCCCCCATTGACTCTCTCCTCCCTGCTCCCAGCCCCGTCATGCTTTCGCCAAACTATTGTCTGTGTCCATTGGTTATGCATATATGCATACAAGTTCTTTGGTTTATCTCTTCCCAATTTCCCCAGCCCACTTCCCTCTGAGGTTTTTCAGTCTGTTCCCTACTTCCATGTCTCTGGATCTAATTTGATCGACAGCTTATTTTGTCCATGATATTCCATAAATAAGTGAGGTCATGTGGTACTTATCTTTCTCTGACTGGTTTATTTCACTCAGCATAATACTCTCCAGGTCCTTCCATGTCATCTCAAAGGATAAGAGATCTTTCTTTCTTACAGCTACATAGTATTCCACTGTGTAAATGTGCCACAACTTCTCATCCACTCATCTACTGATGGACACTTGGGCTGTTTCCAGATCTTAGCTATTGTAAATAGCACTGCTATGAACATAGGGGTGCGCATATTCTTTCTGATTGGTGTTTCAGGCTTCTTAGGATATAGTCCTAGAAGTGGAATCACTGGGTCAAATGGCAATTCCATTTTTAATTTTTTGAGGAAACACCATATTGTTTTCCATAGTGGCTGTACCAGTCTGCATTCCCACTAGCAGTGTACAAGAATAATGTATTATGTAATCATAATTTAATTTTTATTTTGTGATGAAATAGCTTAAGTTTGCTTACAGACTATTATTCTACTAACCTGAGCCATTGCTATAATACATTTATATAAATTTAGTTTCAGTTTTTATTTAATACTAAATTTATAATCCAGTCAACTTAAACCTATCTATAGTGTAGGAGGGAGATGAGCTGGGAAGCTCTTTCATGCAGTATTTCAGATTTAGGCTGAGTGAGGTTGTGTGATCTTCTACTCGGGGGTTCCCAGGTTGCCCTGAAAAAATCTCCATGATAGGCAACCAGGAAGGGAAAAAGAGCTGGAGCAGCATTTCACGGGACATTTAAAAAAAACTGAAAGTGATGTCCACTGAACTAGAGAAGGCTAGCACGTGAAGTTCTTGGAAGGTAGCCATTTCCCAGAAATAATTATCCATTATGGAAGGAAGGGCACACATTTTTGGTGGACAGTTAGCAATCTTTGTCATATCCTTAATTTTTACTCTTTTAGGGAAACTTAAAATAGTGCTGCAAAACAACAGTTTATACTATCAAGAGTGGGAGGAAATATTTAATATTTGTTTGCTAACTTCTTAATCAATAAATCCATAAGATTTTACCAAGAGTCAGCCTAAGTCTTTGAAAATGTTTGAATCAACAGAAGTTGAAAGGTCTTATCAGCTTTCTTTGCAAGGGAAAGCAATCCCCTGGTGAGTGTCTAGAGTCACTTTATTTTGCTGATGCTTGACAGGAAGAAAGACTTGCAGGCAAAGCTCAACCAGGCCATGGTCTGTCTCTCTCAGTCAGTGGGTTTCCAAAGATGAGGCTTCATCCACTTTCTATGTTTTTCTTACTCAGGGTATAGAGAATGTCTCTGTCCCTCCCATGCATCTCATCCTCAACTCCCCATTCATCTGCTTACACTGGAACTGAACTGTCATTGTCAACTCAACAATAGTGAGTCATGGAAGACAAAGAGAAAGTGAAGAGAGCCCTGACTTGGAGATTTGGATTTTATTCTGTGATGTGCCTTGACCTGATTTCATAATTGTTGAAAATTTAGCCTGCTGAGGCTCGCTTTCCTCATGCATGAAACAAGAAGATTGTGCTAAATGAACTCAGTGGTTGTTTCCAGGTCTAAATCTGAGTTACAAAGACTCAGATTTAGCTTATATGGAGTCAATAAGCAAAATTCTCGTCTGCTGATTTTGAGTTTTATTGGTTGGTAATCAAGACCTGAATGCTTTTGCTTAGGCATAGTTGGATAACAGACATTAACTCTGCTTGTCTACTGAACACCTAAGCATTCTTGGCAGTTTGAAATTAAGATACTTGACACTTTGCAAATTTCATATTGATATTGATTCTTTTTCTTTCTAATAAACTGAAAACCTCTCTTAAATTGCCAAAACTCAACAACTTCTTGATTTGCTATAATCCTGTTTAAACTGATTTTTTTAGGAAATTGTTTTTTTAGTTGACTGGGAAGTATTACGGAGGTCACAGAAGACTCAATGAAGCCTGTGAGAGGGATTAATCAGTTAATCATCTTCGGGATGAAACAACAATAACAAAAGAGAAAGGAAAGTAATTTGGGATTTGGGGCAATTCATGACAAGTGCACACATACAGATTTCATTACTTTATCTTAAACATTTCAGGATAGATTAAAATGCAATTTTATTCTGAACAAATTAAATGTGTATAAGCATACTAAAATTACACCACATAAATAGATTCAATTTAATGTATAGCTCAGAAATATCCTTGATAGAGAAGGTCACATTCCCCTTTCCCTCCAATGTATACAATCCCCAATTCTTCCACTAATAATATCTATATGATAATAGAATGGTGCAAAATTATGCATTATATTTCAGTCATTACAGAATGAATCATCAGTCCTTTAGATATTTTTGGGCCACACCAAGTAAAATTTTGAACTGCTTTTTGATATCAGAGATATACAGAAGCATTTGTATCATTTTATTTGAAATATAAAGAAACTAATTTACATGATTATTACAAAGATGTAAATATTATGATGTGCATATGTACAAATTCATACATCCATACATATATGTATGTATACAAATACATGTACTCATTTTTACATAGTCATAACATAATTATTTCGGGTTACACACTTATTCTTCTAGATTAAAATACAGTCTTCAGAGTTCATCAAGAGGTATGTTTGCCCTGAGAAAGGCTCTACTGTGAATTGAGCTTGCCTGACTTTCAGCTAGCAATTATCTCCTAACCTTGCCGTGCAGATGATGTTGAAGAAATTGGCACCATACTGTGGTTTTGATCCAGGTTAAAAAACGTGTCACAGAAAAACTAGTTAATAGGGCATCTTCAAAAGTGTGTTTTCTCTCTTTTAACAGGAAAATAGTACAAAGATCTTTGAAGTAAAATCTTATAGTTCCTTTTAGCCCCATTCCCCTGAGATATTCAGTGCTCACAGATTGGTATTTAAGTACTTTTCCACATCTTTACCTTTGCTCTACTCACTGAACCATTACAATGTTAGTCCTGGACAGCAGAAAGTATTTCTGCAACAATAGAATTGAGCAGTTAGGGAAGAATTAGGCATATAGAAAGTAAAATTGAAAGTAATAATGAGTAAATGAGTGTAGAAGGCAAAGAAGTTGGGAAGTGTTGGCTTCTAGGCCGATGCTGTTAACATTTCTAACATATGTAACAAAATAAGATGAGCAGAGTTTACAAAAAAAGATGTGACTATTCAGTTTTAGATGTTTGTAGGAGATAATAGAGTAGTGATTATGAAATCATAAGATAATAAATTAAAGAGACATTTAAATACTACAAGGAAACATTTAAGTAGTATAATTCATAATCAATGAGTTTATGTTTAACTGATCATACACTTGGCTTGACCTAATTTGACAAATTAGTAAATCTCCATTTTACTTTTGCAACATAATACCCATTAAATGAGACCATTTCTTTGCTTACTTAATTAAAAGAAAAATTAGGGCTTGGAACACAATACATTTAATTGAATATTTCAACTTTGAGTTAAAACAGCAGTGTTAATCAGTTGAGGCAAGATAACAACTTTTAACAACTATGTGATTTTGTTTTATTGAAAAAATGAAGTTTTAGTCCAAACCTTGGTATATCTCATATGCTCTCTTGAAAATATGCAAATCAATATTTTACTAAGAGAGAATTTGTTATCTTTGGATCTACATTTATTCATTTGGGCAACATAAAATATAAGGTTAGCTTTTAATTTTAGTGTGAAACGTATCTATTTTTTTTTTTTTTGCACAGAACCATTTAAGATAGCTTTATTGTCATAGAATGTAAGTGTGCTTATAAGTGAAATCAAATTCTTAGTAGCTAGATATAAGACTCTTCTTAGCACAAACAGCATTTTTGTGAAATCAGAAAAAGTATCTACCCTAGGTAAACAAAATGCCATGGAATTATAGCTTAGCAAGTAAAAGTAATCTTATACCTATGGGGAAATGGCTCCCTCCACGTGGGTGCATCTCATTGCTGGAGCACACAACTTACACTGTGGAGGGAGCAAAGATCTCACTGTGCACTCTATTGCATTGTCAGCTGGATCCTCTTTTTGCACATCAAAAGATATGTACAGCCATACATGATGGCTCTTCTTGGGACAGAATAAACAACAAACATTAATTTAGAAATCAAATAAAAAATAATGTGTATTCACTAAATAGTTATGCAAATTCAATTACTTGTATTAATTAGATCAGCTATATAAAACCTCTTTCATCTCATGGCATACATAAACTCATGACTAAAATTCTACGGTACAACAAAAAGTATATTTTTTGCCAATCCAACAAAAAATAGGTATAATTTTGATTCATTCACATCGGATGGCTATTGTTGTGTTGGTTGTTGTCGTTTTTTATTTGACAGTCTAAGGCAGCGGTTCTCAACCTGTGGGTCGCGACCCCTTTGGGGGTCGAACGACCCTTTCACAGGGGTTGCCTAAGACATAACAGTAGCAAAATTACCATTATGAAGTAGCAACAAAAATAATTTTATGGTTGGGGGGTAACCACAACATGAGGAACTGTATTAAAGGGTCGTGGAATTAGGAAGGTTGAGAACCACTGATCTAAGGGAAAAGAGGTTAGTGCCCCTGACTAAATAGTCAGTATTGCATGTTTTAAAATTTCTTGCAGCACACCAGTTGAAAATCACTGAATTAAATGATAAGCAATGTGTACTTAAATCCTTATGCAAATTAATATTGTTTCTGTGAATATTAAACTTTAGATTCTGGAAGTGTTATTATGTCCATGGGGAAAATGGTACCCCTTCTAAAGTCTTTATATCAACCAAAGTTCTTCAGAGAAACAGACTAATAGGCCATATATATATGTGTGTGTGTGTGTGTGTGTGTGTGTGTGTGTGTGTGTGTGTGTGTATATATATATATATATATATATATATATATATATATAGAGAGAGAGAGAGAGAGAGAGAGAGAGAGAGAGAGAGATTTCTCTTGAAGAATTCGCCCATGGGATTGTGGAGGCTGTCAAATCCAAAATGAGACTCAGAGAAAAGTTGATGTCTCACTCTCAACACTGAAGGCAGTCTGGAGGCAGTGTTCTATCTTCCTTGGGGGACCTTCGTTTTTTCTTAAGGTCTTCAACTGATGGACAACCCACCCATGTTATTGAATATAATTTGCTTTACTTAAATCTACCGATTTAAAAGTTAATCACATCTAAGAAATACTTATGGCAATATCTGCACTGATTTTTGACTAAACATCTTGACACCATAGCCTAGCCAAATTGACACAAATTTAAGCATCATAGCCCTATAAACTCCATCAAATTTATGTTTTCAGATGATTTTCTTTAGAGACATCTCCATTATTCTGAAAACCTCAGTTCCCATTAAGTTTACTAATTCTTTCCTTCCCCTCTCTTTCCAAGAGCATTAAACCTCAAAGTTTAAACAGCATTAATGAAATAAATTTCTCTTTCAGAAACACTTCGTAGATGTCTAAGCATCAAAATACTTCTTGTATATAATTTGAAAGCATATGATTCTGTGTCTAAATCTAGTTTTCAAGTTCAATCAGTACCTACTTCACAAATGTACCCCCCCACACCCCTTTGAACTAATCTGCCATTCGTGGAAATTCAATCTTCTCAGGAAAATTGCTTTAGATAAGTGAACTATAGTTCCATTTTTAGGCAAATGCAATTTTGTCAATTTTATTCTGAAATACTGGGTAAAAGCAGTACCTTAAAAATTAGTTTACAAAGTTTGTTTATTTGACAAACTTAATTTAGAACCATCTTGTATTAGAAAAATGTATACTTGACAACACAGAGGATGAGGAAGATACAAGGGTTCCAAGTTAGAGGCTTGTGTACCTACATGGAATTAGAACTCTCAGAACAGTGGAGAAAACTTTATGCACAATTTACCTGACTTGTTGAATAACTGTTTAAGTTTTTCCGATAACTTGATGACTCTAGCATGTTTTTAGCTTGATCCTACAGTCACTAATAGCCTGGGGTATCTAAAAATGTATTAGCAACAATGACATATTCATTGCAACCATATCTTGAGTTATTTAATTCTTTTTATATACGACACCTGTTTTTTGAAATGTGACTTTTCAGCAACTTGATTCTGGTTTGTTTTTGTAATGTGCTTTGATAAATAGGATGGTACCAAATGTGACCTAAGCAGAAACTTGAACAAGTGATTACAAATTTTGCCTTTACCCTCTGTTGCTCTTGAAGTTCAAGTCATGAGATTTTTAAAAAGCCAAATGGATATTAAGAGACTCGTGATCCAATACCTCCCATCACCCAAGGTGACAACTAGGCATATTAGAATGGTAATCTGAGGTGGCCAGCTAACTACTAGCCAACTCTGTCAGCTGATACAAATAGGAAAGTCTAGATACAAATAGGAAACTTTGCAGAGGATGATTCTGTATGCTAATACATAATTTTCCAGGGATGGTAATATAATAAAGGTTATTAGTTTAAAACAAATTTATTAAATTAAAGAAAGAAAATTTTACTCAGTGAAATTTGAACTACTTTCCTTCAAAAAGAATGATCTATTTTAATTTAATTTCACAGGAAGACCTGGGGTTAAAATATAATATCTACCTCACCTACTTCAAAAGGTTATTGAACAAATCAATTAAAAAAACATCTGACTGTATATTTGAAAAGTAAAAAAAGGCCTTATACACTGAAAGTTCCACACAAAGTGAGATTATTTCTCATAATTATATGAGTTCTTTGTCTCATTCATTTTGAAGACACTTAATTCAAGAAAGTCCAGATAAAATGATGGAGTTCATTCAATATTGCTTATCAGCCAAAAAATGTACGTGTCTAGCAATGATTTTATTTCTTAAAAAATGGACTTTCAACAAATGAATATAAATAAGGAGTAGTTGTTTATCCAGGGGAAATAAAAAAGATAATCATTCTTGCCCAGCTATTATACAATTGATATTTCTTGCAACAAAAGGAATCATTTCGGCATTTCACCACTATTGAGGCCAATTCTCTTGGTGAGCAGTGAGTCAGACAATGCTAGTTTATCTTTCACAGTCAGCTCTGATTTCATTTTGCTTAGCAAGAACACTTTATAATGGCATTTGAGTACTAAATACAACAATTCACCAACCACAGAGCTGATCAAACATATCCTTCCCCTGGCTAGAATGAATGAATGTTGTTTCTATACCAATTAGTTTTTAGTTCCAATCTGTTCTTCTTGCCCTCTAGATAAAAAATTCAAAGATATCAAATCTGCCTCCACTTTTAATATCATGCGATTCAAAGCAAAATTACAAGTCCTCAAGCTCTTCTCCAAATCACTTAAGCTCAAATCCACAGCAAGCCCCTCCTGACACCCTTAACACTGAGCACCATACAATTCCACATTGTGTGTTTTCTCCCTTATTGAAATGAGCCAGTAAGTCCAACTTTATTTGACTAAAGGTGTATCTTGATGGTTTTAGTTGAAAGGTAGCAACAATATCTTTTAAAATTTAACAGTTATGGCTGACCATATCAATGATATAACATTAAACACTTTAACATCAGTAAGCAATGTGGATAGAAGGGCATTCAGAAGTAGGAAAACTACAAATTAAAATAAATAAGAATTAAGACAGCTGAGCTTTTGAATAAAAGTTACCTACCAAATCTAAAGGCTTTGCATAAAGTACATGTTGATGAGGTGCTAAAATATGCTTTAGAACTTCATTAATATAACTTAATCAACATTAACTGACTTCCTGGCTTAAAATGTAAACACTGCCATTTTGAAAACTCTTAAAAGATACTTTCAAGATCTCAGTCATACTTCGGTTCTAGTCAACTGCTTCAGGGAGTGGCTGGAAGCTTTCAGGCTCAATTTATCATCTATCCTGTTTTCCTCTTCAATATATTCTGTGAGTCATCAGTTGTTTTACCAGCAGAATAAAATGGCATGATATTTGTCCTTGTTTAAATAGACTAATTTATTTTTTTCTTTTTAGATTTAAAGAAAAAAATCCATTTTAGATAAATTCTACAAGACTTAGGTTTCTAGTAGATGTTCAAGGTAGTTACATAGATATAATTACTCTGGACATGAATGTGTTTATATAATAGTTTACTCTCAATGTCATCTTTTTTCCTAAGCATTCAAAAACTAAAATTGGGATGAGTTACCTAGTGATATTTTTTTCTTAAAATTTTTTTTCTTTATTGATTTTAGAGAGAGGAAGGGAGAGGGAGAGAGAGATAGAAACATCGATAAGAGAGAACATCGACTGGCCACCTCCTGTATGCCTCCCACTGGGGATTTGGCCCACAATCTGGGCATGTGACCTGACTGGGAATTGAACCAGTGACCTCTTGGTACATGGGTCAATGCTCAACCACTGAGTCACACCGGCCGGGCCTAGAGATATTTTTTCAATTGCTTTAGTCTACATTTGTTTTAATATCTTCCTAAATTTAACAAATAAGAAAAGTTTTCATATAGTAATCTATATCCTCATTTCTATTAAGTTTAAAATGTATTGTTATATCTTTATAAATTTAACAATTAGAAATATTATATATATTAATTAATTTCCTCAGGATCAAATACAGTCAGTTCTGCAATAGCTTGACATGTCTTCCTAAAAGATTTCTGCCCCATGTCAATCAATAATAAAACTTTGGGAAGTATAAGGAAAATGGGGTTAGGAGTACAATACTCAAAATGTTGTAAGGTATTTAAAAATGGATAAAAACTAATCAACGCAGCAAAGTTTTACATATTAAATTGTTTCAAAGTATACAAGTACTATAATAAATGTGACACTTTACTGGAAAAAGACAACAAATGGTAACAGCTTGTGAATTTGGGGGAAAGCAATGCCTGAGGGTTCCCTGAAATAAGGAGGAATTTGTGATAACAGATGTGGATGGCTGTGGCTGGTAGGGTGCATGATGTACTGAGATGCTGGTAGATGCTGAACTGTGTGCACACATGCCTTTGTTGTTATTGTTGTTTTTATTTTTATTTTTTGGTATTTTCATGTGGTCTTTTTTATACATGCATTTGATATGTTTCAGTGTTATTGGGTTTTGATAGGTAAGTTTTCTAGTTCACTTAGTGTTTCTTGCAAATGAAATCTTACATAAGCAAACTTGAAATTCATGCAATGTTCCAATTGTTCCCTAATATATCAGTCACATTTGAACAAATTTGTGTTTTTAAAGCAAGACTGACTGTAATACCTTTCTATTTGGACTTCAGAATGATAAGGTTTGAAAGCTAATGAAAATCCTCTTTTGTCTCATTCCCCCATTTTGCTTCCTTGTATGACTCATTCTACAACAGAAGAGCAATTTTGATCTTTCTAAATTTTATTTAAGCTTTTGTGATATAACAGATCTGGGCTCAGCAATAGAGCACTTTTGTGACCAGTTTTTCTCTGACCTTGAACCTCTTGCCTTGTTCCTGAATACATATTTTGCCTTATATGCAGTTTTAGTAACTGGTTCACTTTCTCCATATTTGAACCACACACAAAATCATAATGGCATTAAAGATCAGTGTAGGCAGAAAGGAACATCTCCAGCCAGATTATACAAAATTGTCTAGTGGTGGAAAAGGGAGGTACTGCCTTTGGATGAGACAGAGGTACATCTCCATTAACACGAGAAACAAAAGGCTGTCATTTAATTATCACACAGTAAAGATGGAATTTATCTAAAAGTGACAATTTTATAATTATTGCAGGAATGAAGTGTTACAGATCAGCTCTAGTAAAAGTCATAATCATTACAAGTAAAAAATAATCTATGAATATTTTTCTGAGATTAATAGCTTTTTGAAAAGAAGTATAATAAGCATGTCAACATGTTATCAGTGATTATTTTGAGTCGATTTATTTGTTTCATTTTTGAAATTTTTCTAACTTATTAATGTTAGTTTCTTAGTTCATCTGTCTTTATTGTATCTTTCTTAAAAATTAAAATCCTTAACATATGTGAAGCTCATAACTGGGCATGGAGTATGATTTTCCCTAGTGACTATTTTGATTCACTGGTTCCCTGCCAGTGCCTCGCAATCAGAGCTCAGCAACTGTGCTCTGTCTCCATGGGCAATGGAATCAGCTGGGTAAAAGACCAGGCTAGCACTGACAGTCTCTGGGTAAAAATCAAGAAATGCCAATGTAACACTCTTTAAGGTGGGAGGAAAACATCACACTCAGAAAATGTTTTACATTAAATTTCATAAATTGCTATCGCAATGTCTATAATGGTCGCTGTCACTGTTTTAAGCACGTTAATTTTAAAATTCAGTTTTAATTTCATAAGCCTGTGCTACGTATTATAACCCTTTTGATCATTTCCTCCATAGTAGCAAGATTCCTCACAGTTTATTTTGTGTATACTCACACTGAATTTATTTAAATTTTTGTTAAAACTTTAAAAATCTCTCAATTTGAGTTCTGCAGCTTGGGATCTGCATGCTAAATGAATTTTATAAAGGCATAATATGCTGCTTCTAATTTTTATCCATTGCAATTTAAGCCGGCATCTGAACAAAAGTTTACTGCATTATGCTGACTATCACTCCTCAAAACTTTTGGAGGGCCTTAAATAAGCTATATCCCAAAATGTTCATTAGAAAAATTTCAAGTGAATCGAGAGAACAACTTCATTTCCACAATAAGGATCAAATCAGTGTCTTCCCTTAGAAAACTGCTATTGATCTGTGCTCCGTCCTTCAACCATCACTGTTCTGGCATGTGATGTCCGAAATGTCCCAAATCACTTTGAAGTCATGCAGATGATCTAAGGATGCTATGTCATGGGGCAGCCTACATAGAATACATGAGCAAAAGGCATTTCTCATTTACTTTGAAACTCAAAACCTCTTGAGAAAATGTTAAGTTCACAGTACTTCAGATATAATGAGATTTCACAAAAGATAAATTATCTTTTTACAAGTTTGTATGCTTTAAAAATATTATGAGGAAAGCAGGAATTTCACGAAACAAGCTAAGAAATGAGGGGTGATTTATATTGGTGATTTCTCCAAGTGATTCTGATGAATGCTTATAATACTGCACAATGCAAATGAGATAACATAATACAATTAAGGTTTTAGAAAAGTGAATAATAAAGGAAGCACTCAAGGAATCAAATAATGCATATAGGCCCTCTGGACTATCTTCTCCTTAACAGAAAATTTTAATTATAAGTTAGAGCTACAAGGGGAATTCTAAGCAATTATACCCATTAAATTTAAAGGAAAAAATAAGTAGGTCTCAAAAAAATATTTTTTCATATAAAGTAGAAAAAAAAAACTGAAAAATGAAAAAATGTTGGAAAAAATCTTGACAAAAATCACTAAAGTGAAACAAATTAATATGTCAGGTTGTATTAATTATAAAATTGATTAATTTCCAAAAGACTGACTACTTCATTTCGACCCCCCTTTTTTTTTCTGGTAATATGAGCATTTCATGAATAATTTCCCCCTAGGCAAAAATGAGCAATCCCCACACAACTAAGGAGGAAATTACTGTGTGGTGTGGTGATCATCATATTGCAAGTGTTAGTTTTAAATGAACGTCACTATACATAAGGCTTCTTGGTCTGGCCTCCACTGTTTTTGCTGGAATGTGTGCCAACAGCTCCTCTAACATAGAGGCTGTGGGATTTTGGACTCAACATGCACATACATTGACCCACATTTTTTTAAAGATTTTTTTTACTGATTCTTAGAGAGAGAGGAAGGGAGGGAGAGAGAGAGAAACATCAATGTGAGAGTGAAACATCAATTGGCTCCATACTGTACACCCCCTACCAAGGATTGAGCCCAAAACCCGTGCATGTGTGCTGACCAGGTATCAAACCGGCAACCCTTCAGTGCATGGGCAAATGCCCACCCAACTGATCCACACCAGCCAGGATGGCCCACATTTTATAGTTGTTATTAAATTGATAGTATAAGAAGGCTCTGTTATCAATGTGGCTAGTTTATTAAAAGCTCTGATCGCAGCCCTGGTCAAGTGGCTTGTCACCCACTCTCTCCTTTAAATTATGTTAACAATAATGATAAATACAAAAAATGAGCATTAGTAATCAATGTTAAGAACATGGAAGATACATTCTGTGTTTCTTGATTAAACCTGTATTAAAAAATGTGTTTATGGTCAAGATAATAGCACTTGGGCTTTGGAGATAGACTGCAGGTGTTAAATGTTGGCTTTGTGAGCAAATCACAAAACCACTGTGTGCCTCAATTTCCTTATCGGCAAATCAGGGTTGGTTTGAGGATTAAATAGTTGGATTTATATAAAATATTTAGAACAATGTTTGACATTAATTCATTCCTCAACAAATAGTAGTTAATATAAACATGATTTATAAGATAATTTTTAAAAACTATTATTAATAACGTGACACATTCAATAAAGGTTGTGTTTTGCATGTGATTGACATCCCAAATACTAAAAAATATATAACACCAAGAGTAAAAGAATTTTTGTTTCAGGTTACCAGTATCCCTGAGCATCTATACATAATAGTTTCAAAAAAATACTAGATTGTATTCTGTGGGACAACTTTCTCGGTTCTTAAATTCTCTTTTTGAGGCCAAGTGCCATGACATTAGTAAGAGATAAACCAGCCATCATTGAGAAAGCTATAGGAGAATCAGCGTTATTAGAGGTAACAGGTTAAGTTTTATTTAGGATGAGACATTAAAAATTCCAGAGAAGAACATGAGGGCAGAGGGAATTCTCTTATAAATTATGAGTTTCAAAAGGCAAAGAAGGGTGAGGAGAAGAGTTATGTGAGGGCTGTACACACTCATTAGGGAATGAAGAATATGTGAAAACCTGGAAGTTGTAGGCTCCTTGATTTCCAATACAAACAGAAATAAACAGATTGCAGGATAAGTGCTCACAGTCAGGGAGGCAGGTTGTAGGAGGGGATGCATATTTGATGGCCTGAGATCTTGCCAGGAATTTGCACAACTCTGGATGGAGCTCCACATTCACTCCTGATGGCTGTGGGAGGGGCATTCTCACAGAGAGAGTGAAGAAAGCTCCTCTCTAAGGAAACTATTACAGAATTCAGAACACAGCTTCATTTTGTGACTTCTGTTTGCTCAAGGACCAAACAGAACAGGGATAGCACAGACCACCATGAACTAAAAGCTCATTACCAAGTAAGATTATCCTAAGACTGCAAGAATTGTTTGACACTAGAACTTTTTTCCCTGTAAATGTATGTTTTCCTGAAAGGAAGGTGAGAAGCATTTTATAAAATATAACATTTTTTTAAAACTAGGAACAAAAAAGTTTGCTTAAATAATCAAGTTTTACTATTAAACGCATGTGGCAAATATTATACTTGATATTAAAATAACAGAAGCCTTCCCATTAGAGTAGAAATAATGCAATTATCCCTAAACCAACACTAACATTAGTGATTGTATTGGAGATATTAGTCAATATATTTTTTTAAAGTACATTTTAATATTGGAAACAAAATGGCATACTGTACTTATTTGTAGATAAAATTTAAGAGAATCAATTGCCAAACTAATAGAGTTCATCAAAATGGAGAGACACAATTGCAAATGAAGAATATACATTTTTACACTGAGTAATGACGAATTAGGAATGTAATCCAATGAAATTCAACATTTTAAATAGCAAAAACAAACAAAAAAAAGTGTTCCAATATATATATATCTCATATAAAAAATGGACAAAAAAACTTTGCTGAAGAATAAAAATAAAAGGCTAAATAACTAAAAAGTTATGTTCATTGATGGATATGCTTAATATTTTAGAACTATTATTTCACCCTAAATTAAACAATATATCAAAAAATGCTCAATTTTTTTTACAAAGAAGGAATAAAATTATAAATTATAAAAAGTATATTATAAAGTTTAGTGATTAAAAGAACATGGGGATTTTGTTTAGCTTGGAGCTGTGGGGCACTAGACAGAGCATTGCTCCACAATTACAAACGTCTGGAAAAATATGAAAATTCACAACTTTTAAAAGAAACCTGAAGCTATAGGGCAAACAGGCAATCTCAGACCCAGAGAGACAAGTATCTCCAGGGCAGAAAGGGACTGGACATTTGTTTACCATACGCAGGTTCCAATTTTCCTTCTTGGAATTTGTTAGTTTGCTTTCTATGTAAGTCAATCCCTTTCCCTTGGCTGATTATGGGTTATATATTTTCCTTTGTCATTTTATAGCTAGTAAATTTTGATGGATACTAAATATTTTTACTTTATGTTATTGAATGTTAGGATTTTGCTCTTTTTAAATGAGTGGTAGGAGGCTTTATTTTGGTAGTCAGTTAAATGACTTGTAGTTCATCCTAATTATTTCGGGGATTGTGACCTTTTTGCTGGAGTGGATATAAGGTAACCTACTCTAAGGATGATTTAGCCCCACTATTACAGCTTGTCATCCGAACGTCTTTACTGAATTCACTGCATGACTGATGAGACTCTCCACTTTGACTAGTTAGAACTCAAAATCATGTCAGTTCTCAGATCCACTCAACTCACAGCTCCCCAGTAGCTCTTTTTCCCAGAGCTTGTTGAGTTTCAACCCATGCACAACTTTGCATTCAGCAAAAACTCAAGACTCACTCTTTGCCTAACTTCACTGAGTGTGAAAGCGTGTGTGTGTGTGTGTGTGTGTGCACTTCTATATTTAGTAAACACTCAAAGCTCCTCAAAGAACCCTGTGCAGATCTCGTTACCAACTCCAATATCTGTTTCCTAGACTCAGTAAGACTGTCCCACTCTATGTGAGAACCCCTTCCCTGCCCTGCTCTCTGCATTGTGTCCCAGTAATGAAGCCAGGGGCTATCATCAAGTTTATGGAGTTTTCTTCTTTTCTTTTAAGGATGACAGTCCTGCAATGCCTGTTTTCCAGTATCTACAAGTGTCATTTTATGGTCTTTGCCTAGTTTCCTTATCTCTTTATAGCAGGAAGGTAATCCAGTCCCTGTTACTCGATCACAGCAGGAAGCAGAATTCTCCTCTTAAAAAAAAAAAAAAAAACCAAAAAAAAAACCTGAAAATAATTTCTAAATGTTAGGACTTCTACTGTACCTTAAAACTGATCATGGCACCCGAATGCATGGCAACACACAGACTGGGTGATGCCAAGTCAGCCCTCCAGCTCCAATGAGCATCCTTCATTGTGGGGCAAAGTAAGCTTTCAAAAGCAGTGCTTTATTCCCAAGTGCTGACTATGATAGGAAGGTCATTTAACCATGGCACATGGTAATCAGAGAAAAATTTTGACAGGGAATCATTTGTTAATATTTAAATCTCATCTTCTATAGAGGATTGCTTTCTTGTCTTTGGACACTGGAATAAATTACGTTAAATTTGCATTTTTCTTTTCAGATGGCTGTGGGAATGTTCATAGCCAATTGATTTATTCACACTTTCTTCAATGTCATTCAATTTCAGCTGTATTCATGAGTCTAGTACTTTTTAGATCACTATTACAGACTAATTAAGATATGAAATGAAAAAAATACCTTTCAGATTTACATTTCTTTTCCCTTGCAGTATTCCCTAGTTGCCTCTTAAACTTACTTGGCATCATATTCTAGATGTACAAGAACCTGTCTGTAATTTCTTGAATTGCTAAAATATCAGAAAGCAGAGATACAGTCACAGTCTTTATTGAATAGAAGAGGCAAAATTATGAAATCCTGAAACTAATTACATTTTTTATAATGTACTTTTGGCTTAAGATACAATTCTATTTGTTTAAAAATTCTTATAGCCTTTTCATGCCTTTCTTTGGAAAAATTATTATTTATTCATTATTATTATTATTATTATTATTATGCTATTTAGAGTCTTTGAGTGTGCCTTGGTTTTTATGTAAGCATTTTCTCAGGATGATGGTCTTTTTGTAATGCCATAAAAGTACAGATATAATCCCTGATTTTTCATATTGCCTTTTTGGTAAATAAAAACAGAAACTAATGGCAGTACTCAAAATAATATAATTAAAAATATTTTTATATCCCTATATAAGTATTTTCAATGTCACTATACATATAAGTAAGAATAATGTTATAGCACTATTTTCTATAAGTATAGATATCTACAGAAGTCAGGTTTTTTTTAATACTGTGTTATATTTAACATAAAAAGTAATTCTGAATTGTGCAAAAAATGGTTTCACATGGTTTACCTGCTGTCCCCTGACTAAATGTAACTTACAGCTGCATTGTTCAGGTATGATTTCTACTTTCAGAATCTTCACCTCTTTCCCATCACCCTCTTCCCTAATGAAAACAGAAACAAAGAACAGCACCTCATGCTCCGCACGCCAGAGGATCCCGATGAGCTGTTTCTGTCATTTGCATACAGTGGATGTCATTGTCCGGTAGGGACCACACAGGGAACACGAGGCTGACTGCATTACTGGCCCAGTCCCCAAGGCTCTTTGCCATGTATCTTCGCAGTTCCTCCCTTTCTAGGATGGCAGCAGATTTCCTCACTCCTAGACTTTGGGCCCCTTAATGTCATATCACCTGCATGTAGACAAAGGAATGGGACAGAATTGCCGGCATCCCAGTTCTAGAGTGTCTGCTCATGTTTCTGCTGCACCCTCATGCCTCCATTACCACCACATGGATTTCTCTCAGGCATCTGCTCCCACTGAATTGCACTGAAATAAAGTGCTACAGGAGTCCACGGCCACTGTCATGGACTCTGAGATACAGAGGAGTGAACACAAGGGTGGGGCTCAAGCTGAGAGCAAGAGAACAAATGAAGGAGAGTTTCTACACTGAAGTTCTTATGCAAGGAACTTTGCAGAAGAGTCTATGTGGCATCCAACTACCTGCAGTCATCCATTTAAAATCATCCCCACCTTGTATAAATTCCTCAAACCTCTGCATATCATCCCCATCTCCAGTGTTTCTTTGATCAGCAAAGCATATTATTTGTCCAGCTCAAGGATGACCCTCCTAATCCTCCAATTAGCCTCTACCTTATGTTTACCTGTTTCTCTCAAGGTCAACAATGGAGTAACAATGTGTTTATAACACCAGGATATAACCTGGTTTAGTCTAGAAAATACCTGATGTATGATGGCTTGTTGTCCTTTATTGCTGGTTAAACATTTACCACTTCCTAGTTTAACAAGTTATCTAAGGACTAAAGGAAAATAGTACCAGAAAAAGATAACAATCAAATCCTCTTTGCACTGGTATCATACCAGAGTGACCTGACTAGAATATAGCAGTGAAAGGTTTCTCTGTCCAAAGTGTCACTATCATTTGTCTGGAGAGCAAAATAGTGAAGTCATGTATGTGATATTTAGATTGAAATTTAGAAAATATTCCTTTTATAAGATATAAGGCTAGCTCTCATAATTTTTAAATTGTTTTAATAGACATTTAATGAATTGAATCTAGCAAAAATAATTTTTTAAAATTGCATCTTAATCCGTTGCTAATCCACAGTATGGAGCATTAATGATTAAATGATCATGTACAAAACACTTAGAGGGGACATTAATGGGGGAAAAAAAGAGAAGTATCTGAGTGCTGGAAGAGCAGCATCTTTCTTGCCAAGCTTGAAGTGATTCGTATTTCTTTTTGTTCCAGTGCTCTCTTCTGCAGAGAATTCAAGGTGAAAGAAAACTGATTTACTTGCCCAGAGAGAGGCATGCAGAGCTGCAGACCTCCAGGGCAACAGTCAATGTTTAAAGGGCAATGCTCCAGAGAGAGTGGACCTTCCTACACCTCAGCTCCCAGCCACTTCTCCACCCCTCCCTGGGAAGAAGGGGCAGCTAGTTCCTCTTCTCTGGCATCGACATTAGAGAAGAGGGGCTCAAAAGTGCCTCGTGCTTTCCACCCTGGATTGCCAAAACACCAAGAGCTACCAGAGATGACTCACAGTGATCCCTCGCCACTGAACTCATGACCAAGTTTCTCCCTAGTCCCAAACAGAGGGCCTCCGTGAACAGATGAAAAGGCTTCGTATTAAAACATTCGAGCAGGAGTACTGCATTACGTAAGTAGGGGATAATTTATTTGATTATACATTCAAGTGCAGGTAAAATATATTAGTATCGATCCTTGCAGAAAACAGCATTATTTTACTTGGTACAGAATGTAAAAGTCATCTTCAGGTTCTTCTGAGTCACTACTCTGAATCACACTTCGTTTTTATTTTGTCAGGCAAGTTCAAGTTTCTGAACCGCTTGCATTTACAGAGCAGCCATTTGTCACTCTTCCAGCCTGTATATTTCCCCACTAAGGAAAGTAATTTGACTGCTGTGGAATAATGATGTGTCAAATTTTCTAGTTAAAATGAAACTATTTGTCATCTTTATGAATATTATCAATCATTGTATTCTTATTGTTAATCTTATTTAGGGAGACTTTTTAAATAACTTTACCTTCATATGATTTGTAATCCTTTATAGAGGCAGTATTTAGCAGTGATATTGGTTCAAAATTATTTTCAATGTTATTTACTTTTAAATGTATATTTACAAAGGGATAGAAGAAAAGTAGCTATATTATATTGTCACACGTGGTTTTGTTAGGGATAAGTCACATTTGTCATTTTCCGTATTCACAGAGGTTTCTGTAATAATGACATTACCAGCCCTGGCCAATTTGGCTCAGTGGTTAGAGTGTCAGCCCTCAGACCAATGAGTCACAGGTTCGATTCCGGTCAAGGGCACGTACCTCGGTTGCGGTTCATCTCTGGCCCTGGTCAGGGTCGTGCCAGAGGCAACCAGTTGATGTGTCCCTCTCACATCTATGTTTCTCTCTCTTTCCTTCTCTGTCTCTCCCTCCCACTCTATCTTAAGATAAATGAAAAAATATCCTCTAGTGAGGATTCAAAAAAAAAATGACATCACTAGTTAACATTTATTAAATTTAGTAAATACAACACAATCTGCTATGTTTAAAATGAAATTATTCATATAATGCTGACAACCACCTCATGACGAAGGTCCTAATAGTATCTACATTTATCAGGTGGGAAACTCGGGAAATTTCAGTGATTTTTTTTTCCTGATTTTTCACAGTTAGTTCATATTAGTGAGAGGATTTTAACCCATGCATTTTGTCTCCAGAACCTATGTTCATAACTTCTATAGAATTAGAAAGAAAATTAAGTCTAGCTTTTGAACCCAACAAGTTCATGAAGGACAGACCAGTAACCAGAGCTAAAGCCAAAAGAAGGCCAACACAGAGAAAGTAACTGACGACAGGAATACAAGGCTATACAACTGAACTTAAACACACTGGTTTTTGAAAAACCAAGACAATGCTTTCCAAGTTGATGTTGTAAGATATTTTTAAAACACACACTTGTTTTTAACAGTACTGTCTCCACCCTTCGTCATATGCCGTGGTTCTTTCATACTATTTGATGAAAAGATGAAAAAGATGTGGACACTTTTATCATGATAACACGATCAAAATGGGGAGCTGTTAAAAAAATTCAGGAATTTTTCCATAGTAGAGACGGTGTGGATTTATAAGAACAAAATAGATGCAACAAGCGTGTTGATCAATTTTCATAAAAATATTGTGTAGACAGAAGTGAAACAAGAGCCTGTATTCAGACCAGGCGCTAATTCCCAAATCTATTGTGACCTGGTCAGTCTCTTTCAACTAATTATTTCTCCTCTCATGGTGGTTGGTTTTTTTAATTAAAAAAAAAAAATGAGGGCTGCCAACTATGATTTTTAAGGTTCCTTTCACTTTGCATAATATATCATCAATCTTCAACTGTTTGAAATTCGTTCTTTAGATATAAGGTTATCATCTCTTCTGCAGGGTACGTAGCTACCCAGTGACATGAAAGTAGTGACCTCATTCCTGAAAAATCTATGTTAAATTAATAAAGAGACTACAATTCTTAAGTCAAAATTGACCTAGGAAGTAAATGTTCCCAAAACAACATTAAATCATTTGTAATAAGTAGTTCCATTTGATGGAAACGAGTTTAACAGTGATGAGAGGAAATGTGACTGTCCAATGAAATCTTTATAGAAGATTGCTTTCCCCAGGGAACAATGAAACACTACAATCCGAACAGCAATATTATGTCTCTGCTTGAGTTGCTTCTGTCTCTTTTTCTTTTTGAGTACTTACCTTCCATAGCTTCCCCATCCTCCAAAGATTTTTGGCTTCAAATTCTGAAGCCCTGTCAGCATGGTATAGTGATCCAGAAGTCAGAAAACTTGGACTTCTACGCTTGGTGTCGTAATACTTTTCAGATTCTTCGTTTTCTTGGTTCTTAAAGGAGTTTGATATTTAAAATGCCTAATGCAGTATGGATGTAAGAAATACATGACCTGATGCATGAGAAGTATGTAAAAAATAAAGATAAAATAAAAAACAAGTGTCAAAGCATTCATTTATTCATTCATTCAAATCATTTAAACCCCACATTTATTGAATACCTATTATTTACAAGATAGAATGTTAAAAAAGAACGACACAATTTCTGATCATGGTGGTCTCTTTGCTGAACCAGGAAGACTGGCTTCAATCAAAATTCAATGTGATAAATGCAAAAATAGAGGCAGATAAAATACCCAACATAAATAAAAATTGTGATTAACTATTTTTGGGAAAAAGGAGGTGGTTAAGAAAAGTTTTCTGAAAACTTAAATTTTTATGAGGTTTTAATTAAATTAATTAACTATTTTGAGATCACTTGGCTTTATTCTTTAGAGTCACAAGATTCCCATATGACCTTCACTGAGAGTCCCCTAATGTTAACATGTTATGTAATCACAGTACAATTATTAAAACTAGGAAGTGATCATTATTTACTACAATTAACTAAACAACAGACTGCATTAGGAATTCACCAGTTTTCATTAATATCTTTTTTCTGCTCTGGATCCCATTTATTTTCAGAAGTCCTTAGTCTCCTCCAAATTGGACAGTTTCTCAGTCTTGGAAAAGTTAATTCTGAGTTGGAATTTGACATTAAAAAAAATTTTCCCAGGAACAAGGAAGAAAAGGTATTTGTGGAAAGGCAAGGACAGTGACAAAACTAAAGCTGTCCTACCTCGGGCGTATCAGCAGAAGGCAGGGTTCTATGGGAAAAACAATAATTCTGGGGACAACAGAAGGGAAAAAAGAGGAAGACCAAATATGAGATGTATTGACTCCATGAAAGAAGCCATAGTCATGAGTCTACAGGAGCTGAGCAGGGCTGTCGAGGACAGGACATTGTGGACATCACTCATAGGGTAGCCAGGAGTCAAAGCCAACTCAAAGGCACATAACAATAACAGACTGTGAAATAGCATATTTTTAATCACTTTCTCATTGTTGATGAGAAGTGGCAGAGGATGAAAATTTGAAGAGATTTTGCCATGGGGGCGATGAGGACTCAAAGGTTTTGGTGCAACAGTATTATGATCTGATATATGTTTTAGAAAGGTCACTGTGAAGGGAATGTGGAATAAATGCAATGGACTACTTTCATTTTACAGTTCTCTATTTTTCCATTGTTTGGTTTCATCCATTTTTGTTACCAGATACTCTTTACTCTTTATCTCCGGTGTCTCAGTCTACCTTATTTCCTGCCTTTGAAAAGTCTACATTCCAACCAAAATCATCAATTCATAGAAGAGAATACCAAAAGAAATTTATATCAGAAAAGAAGATACTTAAACTTTGAATTTCATTCATTCTTATAATCTTCAATAAACTCAGTTCGGTGCTGATTTAACTAAATTAGAGGATTCATTCTTTCCTTCAAAGAGGTTGAGGATTTACAGAGAAAATGCAAATGTAAGTAGACTACTAGAGAAAGCACTGTGGACATGATGCAGTGGGAATACAAAGCTCTGCAATCAGAGATGCATGGCAGGGAATAGATCATACTTAGGAAAGGAGCTTAGGAGTCTGCTAAGTAGATGGGTAAGCTGGTGAGCATGTGCGGACACAGAAGAGGAAGCACAGCCACTCCAATCACTGGGAATAGATTGTATCATAATGTGAGTGTCACATACATATGTTTGCATTTTGACATGTTCTGTCTCTGAGTTCAGAGATAGAGATTTGATTGGTATTCCTAGAATTGGCTTTATTCCTTCTTCTAAAAAAAAAAAAAAAAAAAATAGTGTCTACTGCTTAGTACTAAACTGCTATCAGACCACCTTTATTACTCATTCCCTACTCCAAGCAGGGACAGTAATTTACAGTTATGTGAGATCAGGGGATTAAAAGTACACCTTGTGCCCACACAGATTCTGGCTCAACTTCTTCCTTCTAAAAATGAGCGTGACTATCTCTAGACTAATGAACCAACCCAGCTTCTGGCTGTTGCAAAGCAAAATACTAAATTCTTCTGTATGTAGCTTTCTTTTTCTATATTTAGAATCTAGACCACATCCAGAGTTTAAGAAATGTGAAGAAGATATGCTAATAATTAATCATTTGAGTTCTCTTGTATTTTTTGTTTGTTTGGAAAATATTGTTATTTTATCTTTATTTATTTTGAAATAACTTTATTGAAATGTAATTACATACTATACAACTTTCACATTTAAAGTATACAGTTCAGTGGTTTATAATATATTCACAAATATAGGCAACTAACACTAGTCAATCCTAGGACATCTTCATCACCTATAAAGAAATCCCACACACTTTAGCTATCACAACCTTATCCTCTGCATTATTAACAGCCACTAATCTATCTTCTGTCTCTATAGATTTCCCCAGTCTGTACTTTCATATGAATGGAATCATATAATATGTAGAATTCTGTGACTGTTTTCAAGCTTCATTCAAAGTGTAGCATGTAGTCTGGCTGGTGTGGCTCAGTGGTTAAGCGTTGACCCATGCACCAAGAGGTCACCAGTTCAATTCCCAGTCAGGGCACATGCCCAGGTTGTGGCCCAACCCCTAGTGGGGGGCATGCAGGAGGCAGCTAATCAATGTTCTCTCTCATCGATGTTCCTATCTCTCTCTGTCTCCCTTCCTTTCTCTCTAAAATCAATAAAGAAAAACATTTTTTTTTTAAAGTGTAGCATATGCAAATACTTCATTCCTTTGTATGGAATGATTTTTCATTGAATGGATATAACACATTTGTTTATCCATTTGCTCACTGATTGACATTTGGGTTGTTTCTACCTTTTAGCTACCAGGAATAACACTACTAGAATAATTTGTGTCCAAGTTTTTGTTTGAAAATAGTATTTTTTCCCCATCACCATTTATCTCCTTTATGTCCTCTTCCACCCATGCCACCCTCCCACATTTAGTACATTGTTGTCCATGTCCATGACTTCTCTCTCTTTTTTTTTTTGCTCAATCCCTCCACCACCCCCCAACCACCCTTAATATTTCTTAAATGCAAAATAAAACCATGCAATTAATGGGACCTCCCTCCTTAGAAGGGAGGTCAGCAGCCTTCTGATTTTATTTAATTATGAACATGTATTATCTTTTCACCTCACCCTAGGGGCTTATCAAAAATCTCCTCTCATTTAGGGTTCTCCTTAGGGCATTTCTAGCATATTATATATTTAGTAAACATTTACATGTGCTAGGCATTTTACTTAGCTTTTCAACAATATTAATTCTTATAACAATACTATGACTTAGATATTATTACCATTCTCATATTTCAGAGAATAAAAATTAGGGGAAAAAATATATAAACCACTTTCCCAGCACACAAAGTGAGAAGTAGTAGATACTTTTCACTTAACTATTAGGCTAAACAGAAATTGTCTCTAGTAGATTTTTAGTGTGTGTGTTTTTTGTTTGTTTTTTGTAAATAATCTTTTTATTTAAGAACAGTTTTCAGATTCCAAAATTGCGGCAGAGTGAATGGAAGCTAAACAGACGATCTCCCAAGACCAAACTGGAATTACAATTAAAGACAAATCGTCAGAAAAAGCAAGAAAAGCAGCTTGCGAGGACCATATAACCAGGGACATTGAGTCGATCCTGATAGGTCTGCAGAGGTGTGAGAGAGGGGCTGGGAGCCCACGCACAGCAGCGGTCTTAGCTATGAGCAGTGCCCTCAGGGTTAAAATCCCAAGCCAGCTTGACAGCACAGAGGGCTGGAACAGAGCACTAAATTAGCCACAGCCACTCACCTTGGGCTCCAGCAGAGGGATGGCAGACTGGACTGGAACTGTGTGGGAACACTCAGGATTTGGAAGGTGCTTAGAGCTTTTGTTGAGTTGCGGCCACTCAGGACTGTAGCCACCTTATTCCTTCCCAGGGCTCTGGGGAGAGGTGTCCTCCCCTCCCTCAGAGATTCAGCCCGACCCAGGTGGGCCAAAGAAATGCAAATTGAGGCTCAATAACAACCAGCATCTGCCCCACCCTCAAGAAATCCTCTTACACTGAACACCTGAGGGAGTTTTTCATTCAACTGAGAACCAAAGGCTCTTCAAGTAACCAAGACTAATACCCTCCAGGCAAAAAGCTAGAGGATAACTGAACTGTTCATGGGCTTGCAGATCTACCCAGGAAAGTAAGACTTGACAGTGGTGTTTAACATGGGTCCTCCTACGCTCATCCAAACCCAGTAGAAGAAACCACAAACAGCAGAACAGCAACACCCACAGGGAAAATTTGGCAGACTCGAAAACCTACTGAGATAGCCAAAATGGTGAAACAAGGAACAAAACCCAAATGAAAGAAAAAGAGACCTCTACTGAAGATGAGATAAATGAAGGGCAGTTAAGCAAGTTATCAGAGGTAGAGTTCAGAGCCATGATCTTGAGGAAGCTCAACAGCATGAGTAAGGACCTCAACACCATGAGTAAAGATAAAGAAGCATTGAAAACCAACCAAGTGGAAATGAAGAATGACATAGCAGAAATAAAAAACACATTGGAAGGACTAAACAGCAGAGTAGAGGAAGCTGAGGACTGGATCAGTGAATTAGAAGACAGGATAGAAAAAATAAACCAATCAGAAAACCAAAAGGAAAAACAATTAAAAAACAGGAAGACAGCCTAAAAGAACTATGGGACAACTGGAAATATCATAATATTCACATCATAGAAGTCCCCAAAGAAGAAGAAAATGAGCAAGGTTTAGAGAATATATTTGAAGAAATAGTGACAGAAAACTTCCTTAATTTGGTGAAGGAAGAAGGCATTCAAGTTCAAGAAGCACAGAGAGCCACAAGTAAGAAGAACCGAAACAGGCCCACACCAAGACACATAATGATTAAAATGCCAAAAATGAAAGACAAAGAAAGAATACTAAAGTCAGCAAGAGCTAAGCAACAGGTTACCTACAAAGGAACCTCCATAAGGCTATCATCTGACTTCTCAACAGAAACACTACAGGTCTGAAGGGAATGGCATGAAGTAATCAAGGTCATGAAAAACAAGGATCTGAATCCAAGACTACTCTATCCAGCAAGGCTATCATTCAAAATAGAAGGTCAAATAAAGAGCTTCCCAGACAAAAAAAAAAAAAAAGGCTAAGGGAATATATTAGCACCAAACCAGCACTGCAAGAAATGTTAAAAGGACTGCTGTAATTAGTAGAAGAAATAAGAAGAAAAATATAATCACACTAAACAAAAATGGCAATAAAAAAATACATATCAATAATCACCTTATATGTAAATGGATTGAATGCTCCGATAAAAAGACACATAGTAGCTGATTGGATAAGAAAGCATGACTCATATATATGTTGTTTACAAGAGACCCACCTCACAACAAAAGATTCACATAGGTTGAAAGTAAAGGGATGAAAAAATCTCCCAAGCAAACGGAAAGGAAAAAAAAGCTGGAGTAGTAATACTCATATCTGATAAGATAGATTTCAAAATGAAGGCCATAACTAGAGACAAACAAAGTTAGTACATAATATTGAAAGGATCTATCCAACAGGAAGATATAACCTTGGTAAACATATATGCACCCAATATAGGAGCACCAAAATATATTAAAAATCTTCTGGAGGACTTCAAAGGAGAAATCGACAGCAATACAATCATAGCAGGGGACTTCAACACCCCGCTGATATCACTGGATAGATCCTCTAGACAAAAAAATTAACAAAGAAACAGAGATTCTAAATGATGCACTAGATCAAATGGATTTAATAGATATCTACAGAGAATTACACCCCAAAACTACAGAATTCACATTCTACTCAAGTAAACATGGGACATTCTCAAAGATAGACCACATGCTAGGACACAAACTAAGTCTCTACAAGTTCAAGAAGATTGAAATCATATCAAGCATCTTCTCAGATCACAATGGCATGAAACTAGAAATCAATTGCAACAAGAACACACAAAGACCTTTGAACACATGGAGGCTAAATACCCTGTTATTAAACAATGAATGGGTTACCGAGGGGATCAAGGAAAAAAATAAAAACTTCCTGGAAACCAATGAAAATGAACATACAACACCACAATATCTATGGAATGCAGCGAAAGCAGTTCTGAGAGGGAAGTTGATAGCACTCCAGGCCTACCTTAAGAAACAAGAAAAATTTCTAATAGACTATCTACCCTCACAACTTAAAGAACTAGAAAGCAAACAAAAAGCAAACCCCAGACCAAGTGGAAGGAAGGAAATAGTAAAGATCAGAGCAGAAATAAATGACATAGAGACCAAAAAAAAAAAAAACAATTCAAAGGATCAATGAAACAAAGAGCTGGTTTTTCACAAAGATAAACAAGATTGATGGACCCTTAGCTAGACTCACCAAGAAACAAAGAGAACACAAATACACAAAATCAGAAATGAAAGAGGAGAAGTAACAACTGACACCACAGAAATACAAAGGATCGTTAGCAAATACTATGAACATTTATATGGCAACAAATTCGACAATCTAAGCGAAATGGACAAATTTCTAGAAACACATAGTCTCCCAAAACTGGACCGGGAAGAGAGACAAAACTTGAACGGACCAATAACAACGAAGGAAATTGAAGATGTAAACAAGACTCTCCCAGCAAACAAAAGCCCAGGCCTGGATGGCTTCATGGGGGAGTTTTACCGAACATTCAAAGAAGAACTAACACCCATTCTCCTCAAACTATTTCAAAAAATTCAAGAAGAAGGAAGACTTCCAAACTCGTTTTATGAGGCCAGCATAATCCTAATTCCAAAACCAGAAAAAGACACTACAAAGAAAGAAAACTATAGGGCAATATCCCTGATGAATATAGACGCCAAAATCCTGAACAAAATACTAGCAAATCAGATCCAGCAATACATCAAAAAAATTATTCACCATGACCAAGTGGGATTCATCCCAGGGATGCAAGGCTGGTATAATATTCACAAATCAATAAATGTGATACACCACATAAACAAAATGAAAGATAAAAATCGTATGATCATATCAATAGATGCTGAAAAAACATTCAACAAAATCCAGCACGCATTTCTGATAAAAACGCTCAGCAATTTGGGAATAGAGGCATCATATCTCGACATAATAAAGGCCATATATGAAAGATTTACAGCCAACATCATACTCAATGGACAAAAACTAAAAGCATTTCCCTTAAGAACAGGAACAAGACAAGGATGCCCACTTTTGCCACTCTTATTTAACATAGTACTGGAAGTCTTAGCCACAACAATCAGACATGAAGAAAAAATAAAAGGGATCCAAATTGGAAAGGAGGAAGTGAAACCGTCATTATTCGCAGACGACATTATATTATATATAGAAAACCCTAAAGACTCCATCAAAAATCTACTAGACTTAATAAATGAATTTGGCAATGTAGCAGGATACAAAATTAACGTCAAGAAATCAATGGCATTCTTATACACCAATGATGAACTCAAAGAAAGAGAAACTAAAAATACAATCCCATTTACCATCACGGCAAAAAATTAAGATACCTAGGAATAAACTTAACCAAAGAAGTAAAGGACCTATTTGTAGAAAACTATAGGACATTGAAAAAAGAAATAGAGGAAGATATAAAAAAGTGGAAGCACATACCTTGTTCATGGATTGGAAGAATTAACATCATTAAAATGTCCATACTACCCAAAGCAATCTATAGATTCAATGCAATCCCCATCAAAATACTAACGACATACTTCACAGAACTATAACAAATACTTCAAAAGTTCATATGGAACCAAAAAAGATCCCGAATAGCCACAGCAATCTTGAAAAAGAAGGACAAAGTAGGTGGGATCACAATACTGGATATCAGGTTATACTACAAAGCTACTGTAATCAAAACAGCCTGGTACTGGCACAAGAACAGGCAGATAGATCAATGGAATAGAACAGAGAACCCAGAAATTGACCCAAAATATTATGCTCAATTACTGTTTGACAAAGGTGGCAAGAGCATACAATGGAGTAAAGACAGCCTCTTTAATAAATGGTGTTGGGAAAATTGTACAGCTACATGCAAAAAAAATGAAACTAGACCATCAACTTACATTATACACAAGAATAAACTCAAAATGGATAAAAGACTTAAATGTGACTCATGAATCCATAAAAATCCTAGAAGAAAATGTAGGCAACAAAATTTCAGACATCATACGCAGCAGAATTTTCACTGATACATCACCTAAGGCAAGAGAAACAAAGGAAAAAATGAACACATGGGACTACATCAAACGCAAAATCTTCTGCACAGCAAAAGAAACATCCATCAAAATGGAAAGGCAACCTACTGTATGGGAGAGCATAACTGCCAATGATACATCAGGTAAGGGGCTAATTTCCAAAATATATACAGTGCTCATACAACTCAACAAAAGGAAGACAAAAAAACCCAATTAAAAAATGGGTAGAGGAGCTAAATAGACACTTCTCCAAACAGGACATACAAATGGCCAAGAGACATATGAAGAAATGCTCAACATCACTAATCATCAGAGAGATGCAAATTAAAACAACAATGAGGTATCACCTCACACATGACAGAATGGCCGCCATCAACAAAGCATCAAACAACAAGTGTTGGCGAGGGTGTGGAGAAAAGGGGACTCTAGTACACTGCTGGTGGGAATGCAGACTGGTGCAGCCACTATGGAAAACTCTATGATGTTACCTCAAAAAATTAAAAATTGTCTTGCCATTTGACCCAGTGATCCCACTTCTAGGAATATACCCTAAGAAGCCTGAAACATCAATCAGAAAGAATATATGTACCCCCATGTTCATAGCAGCACTATTTACAATAGTTAAGATTTGGAAACAGCCCAAGTGTCCATCAATAGGCGAATGGATAAAAAAGCTGTTGTACATATACACAATGGAGTACTATGCAGCTGTAAGAAGGAAAGATCTCTTATCCTTTGAGACGACATGGAGGGACCTGGAGAGTATTATGCTAAGTGAAACAAGCCAAGCAGAGAAAGACAAATATCATGTGATTTCACTTATTTGTGGAATATAATGAACATAACAGTCTGAGGAACAGGGTAGACCCAGAGACGTGGAAGTAGGGTACAGACTGACAACCCTCAGAAGAGGGGGGGGGAGGAAAGAGATAAACTACAGAACTTATGTTCATGTATGCATAACCGATGGACATGGACAACAAAGCTTGGGTCGGGGTGGGGGGGATGGGGAATAGGGTGTCAATGGGGAAAAAAGGAGAAACATCTGTAACAAAAATAAATTAATAATAAAAAAACAGTTTTCAATTCATAGAACAATGAGTTTTCTTAAATCATACATCCAGTTTCCCCTTTGTTAATATGTTATATTAGTATAATCATTATGCATGCATTTGTTCCATTGCCATTGAAAATTATGTAACATAGAACATTACTTATTGATTTATTTTTAAAAAATCAGTTAAGAGATGTTTATAACTGGCTAATTACTTTACCATAATTGCCTTAAAATTCCCAATACCTCTTTCTTTTCCTACGAATATTCCTCTTATGACTATATATCTACGTGTGTGTGTGTGTTTGTGTGTGTGTGTGTGTGTGTGTGTGTGTGTGTATTCTTTCTTATCTCATATTTCATTTTGTAAGAATCACAAATCCTTTTCAAATTGTAGGGGGGAAATGAATGAATACAATATTTTGACCATCATTTTGGAACAGTCTGCTAGCCCTATTCCTAATCTCTACCAAATAAAAATTCACCACATTTAGTATATGACAAGTCAACCAGCTCCGGTTAAATTATGCAAAGCAGTCTTTCTAGTAAATGTGACAGGACTAATCTTTCTAATGGTAATTTCTTACATTTCATATTCAACAACAAAATGTGTTATCTCTCCCATTTTACACAATAGATGTTTAAGTGTTTAACTAATGTGTCCAGGTTCCATAAAAGTCAAAATTTAGCCTCCTATTCTGAGTGTATCCTTCTAAGTCAGCAATTATAAACCTTTTCCATCTTATGGCACACGTAAACTAATTACTAAAATTCTGCGGCACGCAAACAAATATATTTTTTCCCAATATGAGGGGGAAAAATGGTATAATTTTTATTCATTCACACGGGACATCTATTGTTGTGTTAGCTGCCCCCCCCCCTTTTTTTTGACAATCTAAGAGGGAAAAAGGTCAGTGCCCCTGACTACCTGACTAAATAGTCAGGTATTGCATGTATTAAAAATTCTTGCTGTGCAGGGATTGAAAATCGCTGCTCCAAGTTCCGTGTTCCTTTCACTGCAGCTCCAATTTTTACAGAGCCAGCTGTACAGATATGGATCTATTGACACTTGGGAACTCTTGCTCTGTGTCATGCAACTCAAATAAAGGGAATTTTCTGTCATAAAAGATGGAAAACCTGCCATTCTCAGTAATATCTTACATTGAGTATTCAAGATACCAGAATCTGATTATAAAGGACTTGAATAGAAACTGATAATTTTTGATGATCTATTTAATTTGTAACCTGTTTTGCAAATGAACTACCAATGTCTTATGAATAAAAGCTTGATAAATGTATGGAAAAGAAAAGGTATTTGGTATGGTCTATTCAAAATCAGTGACTGTGCTACTTGGGAAATGTTTTAGGACTAAAAGATCAGGGATTCTTATTCACATATTAAAGTGTAATCTGTTCATAGATGTCTGGCATAGGGAGAAGGAAAGAGAATATGATGGTTGAGGCTCACTCTCCAAAACTCTATTTCTTGTCATTTCACTTCAGCCTCATTCCATGCATATTTTCTGAGAGGGCTGATGTGTGTTCAGAATTCTGCTGGAAAGAAGCTTTAAAAATACAGATGCTTTGTGTTTGGGGGTACTACAGAATACTTTTGGTAAGTGACCAACCTATTAAGCATATTTAGTATCCATCACCTGCATGCTCTCTCAGGAAGATTTGAATGCATTGCTTTCATAAAGTGATGGACATCTGTTTCTGAATGCAGCTCACAAAGAGAGAATAAGCAAATTTACCAAATTATAGGTATTGTTGAAGTTTGAATAAAGGGAAAATTGCATTTGATTTGTTATTGGCTATTGATGCATAAGGCATAAGGTATCCTGTAGTTAATCTTAATTATTGTGCTATGAGGTTATAAAATAAGCTATTTCAACCCCAAATTACTATGTGTATTCATTCCATTTAAGAGTAAGTAGCTATACTTTGGGGGAAAGTCAAGTGTAGTTTAAAAGAATAAAGTTTCGGATAAACATTTATTGGGCACTTCCACATTCTCATTCTGCATTTCCATGCACCTTATGGTGCATTACAGTCCCTGGACTGCACACCAACTGCACCGTGAAGGCCTGCCTTCTTGTTCCTTCCATGTTCCAAATTCCTTCTACTTTTGACACCACTTCACATTTTTTGCCATAATCCTTCCCACCTTTATTAAGAATCCAATTATTTAAAATCCCTGCTGGGTTCTAGCAGTGGTTCTGAAATCTTTTTACCAATTATTGGAAGAATCGTTAAAATGGTGTTGTCTTCAAACCATCTTCCACTACAATTTAATGGAATATTTTATCATTAATTTTAATGAAATTAAGATCACCTTTAGTGAACACATGATAGACTTTCTGACCCTTCAAATACAAAGGCCTCTGCATCTTTGCCAGCTCTCTTTTGTTTCCATTGGGCAGCAAAGGATGAAGTGTACCTGTCTTCACTGGGGTTTTCCAGAGTCAGACCCTGAGATGAAGCTCTGTGTGTGGAACTTCTTAAAGTGCTCTCAGGAGAAACCAGTAAGGGTCTGGAGAGAGCGGAACAGAGGAGAGAGGTTGAGCAAAGGAACGATGCCAGGTGCAGTTGCCTAACATGGTCTTCAGGGGAGCTCTAGAGAATAAATTATACTTTGAAATGTATCCCTTTTAGAACAAAAAGTTTTTTCAGCAGTCCATTTCCAGTTCCAGTCATCAAAGGCCATCATCCTTTGAAGGTCACAGGTGGCAGCCATTAGCAGCAAAGAATGCAGAACCTGAGGGTCAGTGACCGGAGCCCAAGAACTGGGTGTCAACAATGTCTGCTGTAGGAACTTATCCTTCTTCACAGCATCAATGCTCCGGTCACTCAGCTCTATCTGATCTGTATTCTCATCTCTTCTTTTTGGTGAGCCCTTTTCACTCTGTCAAAGGCATGTTCATATATTCTAAAAATGATTCTCTATAGACATTCTCTATTCTATTCCTATCCTCTTTATGGCTTGACTTCACACACATACCCTGACTACTTCATTACTAATTTATTAAATACAAAGACTTTGATGTGAAGATTCCTGATAAATAAGAATATTTAAAGATCAAAATGTAAGTAGGTAATAGAAACTGAGTTTTCAATCTATTCCTTTGACTTCTTTCATCTGTGCAGTAGAAATAATGATTGATTCTGCCTATGCTTAAGGCTGGTTTTTTTTAGGATGGAAGAGGAAAAAAGGCATTGCCTTATATTCAAAGAACTGTATATTAAGTCCTGAGAAATTTCAGAAATTTCCCAATAGGATGGGGTTCTCTTCGTCTACTTTTCTACTTCAGTCATTAAATGCTTGGGAAACTTGCATTTGGAGTAATCAGTATTTTTAAATTATTAAAAAATGAAAACCAAGTGACTTAATGATAGGGAAAGCTATAATAAAAACACATTACTGCTTTGATATTTTTGCCATATGCCTAAAGAAAGTGTGTCCTTTGATGCTCATAAACGTTTCCAGTGCTCTAGTTCAGTGCTATGGTTACAGAGCAGAGAACGTATCTGATGAGGCAGCTTTCAATAATAAATGTTATTTGCTAAAGACCAGTCATAAAGTAATATTTATTAAATTACATTTAAATTTTAAGATCAGTTAATATTCTTTTGTTTACATCATTTGCCAGAAAGTGAAAAGGACAAAGAAGAACAAAATTCCCCTAATTTGGTCTTACTTAGTCTATAATAGAATATAAAGACTACATTTTAAAATTAGAGGGTGTTGAGTATATATAATATTGTAATTTCAGGGCAATATTGACCACCATCTCAAATAAAACTACATACTGTGTGAGAATAGTGTTCGTACATTTTGATCTTCTAAAGATTACATTTGAATAGAAGAAAATGTGTTTTGCCAAGGGTAACTTACAAAATTCCATGTCAAGAAAAAGAAAAGAAAAATTATGTGTGTTTTTGGCAAAATGTACACAGGGAGGAATGAGAATTTTAGGAATAGTTCACATTAATCATGATCATTTTCCTCTAATTTTTATTGGCTTCCATGGTAGAAGATTTGGCATATGTCTAGCAATAAATAATTTTTCAGCTTCTCAAGCCTGAAGCATGCTATTAAGCATTCTCCACTTTGTTTTTGTAAAAAGACATTTAGCAATTAAAAACAAATATTTCTATAGGGGTTACAAACATAAATGCCTTAATAGCACAATAGTGTTCTCTACAGCTAATCTTGTTTTCACAAAGCATCAGTCACTAATAAGAGGAATAATATTAATTATAATTTGTTATTAGGGCTAATCAATGTGTCAGAAGATATGGAGCCTAATACTTGTTCTGTTGTGAAGCTAAATGTCTTGTAGGAAAAGACTTCCAGGTTAACATTTCTTCAACTATAAAAAGAAGGTGCTGCCCTGGCCTATGTGGCTCAGTTGGTTGGGCATCATCCTGGGCACCAGGAGGTTGCTGGCTTGATTCCCAGTCAAGGGCACATGCCCGGGTTGCAGGCTCCGTCCTCAGTGGAGGGGCATGCAGGAGGCAGCACATCGCCGATGTTGAGCTCTGACATCGATGTTTCCTTCTCTCTCTCCCTCTCCTTTCCTCTCTCTCTAAAATTCAATGAAAAGCTATTCTTTTTTTAAAAGATGGTGCTATGTTAAGTTTTCTACAGTTTCTCTAATTCTGGTTTATTGTGACTGTGTTATAAAGAAAAGCTGTCCTTTCTTATTTTTTACATTTATCTGTATAACTAAAATGTATCAATGCAACTTTTACATAGCTACCTTTCTATAAATAATCAGGGTAGAGGAGCTGGGTTTTCTTTGTGGCTAATATTCATTTAGTACAAACATCTATGGCCATACCAGCTGAAAAATATCTTAAAATGTTCATATTGATCAGTGAATAGCTGCTTCCCAGGACAACACCTCCTCTGCAAACTACACTTCCCCTGCATCACAACTCTCAGCATCCTAACGACCATAAATACCCCCTTCTATTCCACCAGAACCTCCTAGCATAGGGTTACCATCTAACAAAGCCAGACACCTCCAGGACCTTCTGTCATCCTGATTGGTGGGTGCCATGCTCTTGGATGATTAACTGTGTTAAGTACCATATAAAACTATAAAGATATACTAGCTGTGTTGGTATTCTGTAGAAAATATCAGTTTTCGCCCTGGCCGGTTTGGCTTAGCAGTTAGAGCGTCGGCCCGAGGACCAAAGAATCTCGGGTTTGATTCTGGTCAAGGGCACATACTTGGGTTGCAGTTCAGTCCCGTGCTCTGGTCGGGGTTGTGTCGGAGGCAGCCAATCAGTGTGTCTCTCTCACATTGATGTTTCTTTCTCTCTCACCCCACCTCCCACTCTATCTGAAGATAAATGGAAAAATATCCTAGGGTGAGGATTAAAAATAAAATAAAATAAAAAATGTCAGTTTTGAACTAAACCATTAAAATATATGAACTTTAATATGTCAAATTTTTTCTTACTTTTTTTTGTTAAATGGAATTAATAATATATTTCAGAAAGCTTAGGGCATTTGGATATTTATATTATAAAATTTATTCTAAATTTGATTGGGAAAACAAGTTAAGTACATTTAACTTGGATATAGAAACAACACTTAATTACTTTTTTACCCTATGTATGGTTTTGGTATTAGTATTTTATTACTATTCTTTATTTACTTAATTGCTACGTACATTTGTGTACAGAACCTAGGTGGTCCCAGCTTAACTGCTAAAGTGTCTCAAAAATGTAAACTTCTTGCATGCCCAGAAGAAGGAAATGAATATTAAGCACCTTAGAATCATAGCATATTTTAGAATTGTAATCGGTATCCAAGCCTGGGACTATGCTGGCCAGTCTGGTTTCACATGAAAGCAGCAGGTCACCAGATGAGAAACTATCTCCATGAGAGTCTCTTAGAAGTAAATATTTTCATGGACAAATGAGTTTTGAGAACACTGCAGACTATTTTTTTCCATAGGGATTTACCATGCACTTTTACATATTAAAGACTCGGACAGGTCATATAGTAAATAAATAAATAAATAAATAAATAAATAAATAAATAAATAAATAAATAAAATTTTGTTTATCCCAATGTTTCCCAATTTTTTAAAAGGACAATTTCCTGCATTTTTTTTAGCTGTATGAATTTATTTATTTATTTAATTTATTTATTTTTGTTACAGATGTTTCTCCTTTTTCTCACATTACACCCTCCTCCCGATGCCCCCCCACCCCTGCCCCGTCCCCTGCATTGTTGTCCATGTCCATGGTTATGCAGACATGCATATAAGTTCTGTGGTTTATCTCTTCCCTCCCTGCCGACCCCTCTTCTGAGGTTTGTCAGTCTGTACCCTACTTCCATATCTCTGGGTCTATTTTGTTCATCAGTTTGTTTTGTTCATTATATTTCACAAATAAATGAGATCATGTGATATTTGTCTTTTGCTGATAGGTTTGTTTCACTCAGGATAATACTCTCCAGGTCCCTCCATATTATCTCAAAGGATAAGAGATCTTTCTTACAGCCGCATAGTACTCCATTGTTTATATGTACCACAGCTTTTTTATCCATTCATCTATTGATGGACATTTGGGCTGTTTCCAGATCTTAGCTATTGTAAATAGTGCTGCTATGAACATAGGGGTACATATATTCTTTCTGATTGGTGTTTCAGGCTTCTTAGGATATATTCTTAGAAGTGGGATCACTGGGTCAAATGGCAAGTCAATTTTTAACTTTTTGAGTTAACACCATAGTGTTTTCCATAGCAGCTGCACCAGTCTGCATTCCCACCAGCAGTGTACTAGAGTCCCCTTTTCTCCACACCCTCGTCAACACTTGTTGTTTGATATTTTGTTGATGGCGGCCATTCTGACAGGTGTGAGGTGATACCTCATTGTTGTTTTTATTTGCATCTCTCTGATGATTAGTGACGTTGAGCGTTTTTTCATATGTCTCTTCAATTTCCTGTATTTTTATGACTCAATACATCATAGTTGAATATTAACATCAGAGTTAACTGTTGCTCTGTGAAACATATTCTGAGGGCCAATTCCTAGAAGGTAAGATTTTAATCTTGCCTGAATCTCAGAAATAAATCGAAGTTTCAAAACAACCATGCAGCCTCATCACGTGATCAAATATTTACTACTAACAACAATACTGCTGTGGGAAAAACAAAACAAAAAAACAGCTCATTTTAAAAGAAGAGAAAGGTTTCTCTGTCTCTATTCATCCCAAGTCAAAAAATGAAGATTTTAATTAAAGTTCCCACAGGAAAACATGCCTGTAGGCAATTTTAATTGGAAATTTAATGAATAGGGATCTGGGCGAATTAAGTTCTATTTTCACCTCCCGTACTTAAATGCTACTCTCTAAGTTTACAGTTACAGTGTCAAAAAAATACTTCTCATCCATGAAATTAAACTAACAATTGCTCATTCTTTCCAGTGAGCAATAAAAGTTGATAAGACTAAGAGAAAGCAACAAACTAAAATTATTTGAATCAATAAAGCAAGTTTGTTTTAGCTCATTTTTTTTGTTCAAATATCTTTTTTAAAAAACATGGTTTCTGTTTCTGATGGACTCCTAGGGATAGTGACTGTATCTGTGTTTACTTGACATTCAGGCTTGTCCTCATCTTGAGGGACTACAGGGTGGGGCAAGGGTAGGTTTACAGTTGTGAGTACATGAAACAGAGTTTATTCTTACATTATTATTTATTATTGTATTATTTTCCATATGAACGACTGTAAACCTACTTTTGCCCCACCCTGTATACAGTGTCCCTACTGAGATTCGATCCTCCCCCTACCTCATATTTTTCTGATAAAATTTTCACTTTCCTTCAGAAGACTTTTTCTGTCAAAAAGCCCATTTATTTTAAAACAGTATAATGTAGACAATTGACATAATCTTGGGTTTAATGGTTCACAGAAGCATTTTTTCTTTTTTCTTGTCTTTTTTTACAAAATAGCTTTATTGATGTATAACTTACATGCCATAAAACTTACTTGTTTAAAGAGCACAATTCAATAATACTTACTACATTTATAGAGTGATAAAACCATCAAAACAGTCTAATTTGAGAACATTTCCATCATCTCCCTCTAAAAACTTCTCGCTCCTCATTCCCAAACCCACCAGCAGGTAGCTATTAATGTCCTTCTTGTCTCTGTAGGTTTGCCTTTTCTGTACATTTCAGATAAATGAAATGATACAAAACACAGTCTTTTGCATCTGGCTTCTTTACTTCACAGATGGTTTTGAGCTTCATCCACATTGTAACATGTGTGAGTACTTCATTCCTTTTTATTGCTGATGGAAACCCATTGCGTAGCTGTATCAGATTTTGTCTGTCTATTCACAACGGATAAACATTTGAATTATTCCCACTTAAAAATTTTTTTCAGCTTCATTTACAAATGAAATTGTAAGGCACTTAAATTGCACTACGTGATGATTTTGATATACATATCCATTATGAAAAGATTTCTCCCTTCCAGTTAATTAATATATCCAACATACATCACCTCACTTTTTTTGCATGGTGAGAACAGTTAAGTTCTACTTTCTCAGTAAATTTCAGTTACACACTAAGGTGTTGACTACAATAACAATGTTTTACATGAGATCCACAGACCTTATTAATCTTATAGCCGAATATTTGTGCCCTTTACCAACCTCGCCCAATTTCCCCCAACCCCCACCCCATGACAACCACTTTTTTCTATTCCTTCTTTCTAATGGTTGACTTTTCTTCTGTTTATATTCCACATATAAGTGATACCATAGAGCATACATCTCTCTGTTGCCCTGTCTGGCTTATTTTACTTGGTATAATACTCTCAAGGTCCATCCATGTTGTTTTCTTTGTATATTTACTAAGAAGTGGAATTGGTGAAACATATGGCAGTTCTATTTTTATTTTACTTTTTTCAGAAATCTCCTTAAAAAGTTTTTCCTTCCAAAAATAGTTTTAAAAATAAAAATTACTACTGAGTGTTTTGCAACATGCTAAACACCATGATAAGGACATTCAAGGAGTTTTGGTACAGTGATCTTTCAGTTGATTTACTGTTTATATATTTCTCTCTAACCTGAGAATCTGGGCACTGGGCCAAACAAATGTTAACATCATTTAGTGTTTATATTTTTCTCTCTTTTGACTTTTTGCTATTTTCATGACTCCTCCCCTCTCAAGATTTTTAACAGCCTAAATAATTGATATATGGATTTTGAATAAATATTTCCAGTCCCTCTCTTTCTATCTTTTCCTCAAACTTTAGATCCCCCTAACCAATTACTTGAATGTCTAATAGGCATTCCAAACATAATATGTCCAAAACTGAACCTTTGATCTTTGTCCCAAATCTATAATTCCTACAACCTTATCCATCTCAGTAAAAGACAAAATCCTGCCATTTGCACAGACCAAAAACTATGATGTCCTCCTGTAGTTAGGCAATCCTGTTGTTCCTGTTTTCAGAGTACTAACCACTTCTCCTCATTTTCACTGATACCACCTCATCTCAAACCATCATCATTTCTATCTGGGGTAATTGCAATAGTCACCTCTCAGCCCATCTCCCTGATTATGCCCTTGCCTCCCTTCAGAATACTCTTAACAAAGACGTGAGGATGACATACTATATCAGATCATTTTCTTTCTCTACTCAAAACCACTTAATGCCTTCTCTGTTTCCTCTCTCACCACACTGGCTTCTTAGCTGCCATTCAAAGCATGCTGCTACAGCTGAGCCTTTGCACTTACCGTTTCTTCTCAGTGGGAGTATCCTCACCAGATATTGGTGAAGTCTACTCCCTCATCTCTTTCAGGCCTTCACTTAGATGCCATCTTTTCATTATGGACTTTCATAGCTCTCCTAACTTAAATTACTACTACTTTCCCTCAGTCCAATTTCTTTCTCCCCTTCTTTGCTGTATTTTCTTCCACAAGATTTATTCACCATCTAATACACTATATATTTTTATTGTTTATCTTAATAGTTGCACTCCTGCTAGAATATAAGCTTCATGTAGAAATTTTTTCAACATTTTTCTTGTTGTACCCTTGAAGCTACTTGTTGAGTAAATGAATGAATGAACCCCAGTATACGCTAATGATCCTTCTTCCCTTTGTGATTCCCCAAGTTGTGGTTCTTAACCAACAAGATATTGTTTGAGGTTGTAACAGGTGATTTATGCATCTTTATAGCTTGTATTAGAAGATGACCCTCCTTCACAATCTATCCAAACACCCTTTTTCCTTGAGAATCTCAGGTCTCGTATGCATACAGATTCTTATTTCTATCACCTACATGCTTGCATATACATATGCACACACACCACACATGCATGGGCACATACATGTATTGGCACATATGCATACTTCTTACATACTTTCTAAGGACTCCTCAAACATGCAGGACATTGGGGAATTTTTAATTGAATGCAAAGTTTAAGCTGTAGCACTGGAACAGCTGCACCTGAAACAAGTCTAGTTTTTAGTTCTTTTTCCTCTCCTTTTTCATCCATGTCACTCTCTTACTAAATATATTTAGAGTCCACCTGATATTTAATGCTGCCCCAGATACTGAATCAATCCTGGAAGTGACAAGGCATACAGCAATAGCCTTTCTTGAAATCCCTGAAGTTAATTCATACTCTTGAGGTTCTGGGTCAATTGATCTTTGGAAGAAACATAAATCTTTACAAATGTAAAGATTTTTACAAACCTTCATATGAGTCGTAACATAAAAACCACATCATTTAATGTCAAAATGAATGTTTCCTTCTAATTAAAGCTTCAGGGAGGAAACTCCTTAATATCTAATGAAGACCTGTATTGCTTGGAGTAAAAAAAATATCCATCAACAGTAAAAAGGAGATTTTTATAACATCCATTTGAGTCTATGAGCTCAGTAATCCTTTCAAAAAGTGATGATTATTTAAACTTAATACTGTGATTATGTTTGCATATGTTACTTATTAGATGTCACTAAAATTTGAGAAAAAGATATTTTTTCATATGCTTATTCAATTAAATAACATCATGCATATCTATGAATATAAATGTAAAAAACAATAAATATTTCAAAACTATCTCAAAAAGATTTAATGATTTGTTATGAAATTACATAAAGAAGCACTCGGCTTCTCTTCATGGTGCTAGTAGCAGAAACTAATCCCCAGAAACCTTAAAATAAAAACATAAGCTAAAAATAAATTAGTACAGAACATCATGTACTTAGCAAAAGAAAAATGAATGGCTAATTGGAACAGGATAAATATAAAGACAATTCAAAAATTAAGATAATAAAACTGTAATTCCACCAAAAAAATATTGGTTCGTTTTCATATACCAACTGTATTTAAATAAAAAAGTTTGTTTTTAAAATATTTTAAGAATAAGAATAAAAGAAGAGAACTGTGATGTCAGTGTACAGATGATGTGTTATGGAATTGTGCACCTGCAACCTGTCTAATTTGTTAACCAGTGTCACCCCAATAAATTCAATAATAATAAGGAACAAAGATTGTCAATAAAAATAAATAATACAAATTTGAGTTGTTTACCTCAAGTAACCTGAGCAAAGTACTATCTCTATGTCTTCAAGATACAGGGCACTGAACAGCTACAAAGTCAAAAGATAATCAGTATTCAGGAGGAATCATTAGCCCTCAAACAGTGATATTTGTGCAGTGTTGTGGGAAGACACTCTACCATGGCTTCCACAATTTCTCTGAATACTTTGTTTCCATGGATTCTAAAATTAAAGAGTTGCTACTACACTCAGTGTAGTTTCACTGATTATCATTAAATAAGTTTAAGATTCTATTTTTTTATGGTTAACAAATGTTTATAAACTTATCCTTATTTAGTTCCCACTATTCGAACCAAGGAAAGTGCCTACTCTGCTATTTTGCACTGTGATTTTTTTTTTTACTTTATTTATAAACACAAGAATTTTAGACAAACTTATTCAAACTTGAATACAATTATTCATGTAAAGAACCATTAGCCAATTTAATTGTTTGTTTAGATTTCCAAATAGGACAGTGGAACCATATGGTAGACACTGGATTACTTGCCCCAAATCAGTCCAACCCCTCTTCTCCTTTGCATTCCTCTAATGAGAGCTTAGAGGAAGAGGAGGTTTTTAGAGGAGCTCTTTTCATGGGATAGATTTAGCTAGAATGTCGCTTTGGTTTTTGTGCCTTTTTCAGCTTTCTTTCTGTATTTGAACTAATGTGGCCCGGATTACTGGAGAAGAAGCAGTTCTCTTACCATCCTGAAGAAAAATTTGAATGACTTCTGGATACCTTGAAACAGGAAGGTAAAAGGAGTACTGCTATGCACACCCAAACTTAGCCTAAACTTAGACTTTTGTTGCATAAAACAAATCAACATTTAATCAGTTGAGCTGAGTTTAAACATGTTTTTAGTTGTTTCCCATGGAACCAATTTCTGGTTGATAGCTTACAACTCTTTCCATTTTCATTTGAAGTTTATAAAATTATAGTCTTCAGGATAGATTCTTTTCCAAATATATTTCACAATAAAACATTTATCAGTCTATTTTATTACATCTGATTTTATCAAATATAACTTCTCCCATTGTGAGTTTCCTTTTATGAACATTTTTCTGTGCAGCTCAACTTTTCTAGGTCAGTGTTTGAATTGTATCATTTTAAGCGTAATGTGTTTTATATTTTCCTCATTTTGATCAAGTCCGAATTTTCATGGGTTTATTGTAGTAGTTTTATCTTTGACAATAAAGACGTTTTATCAGCCCTGGCTGGTGTGGCTCAGTTGGTTGAACATCGTCCTGTGCAATGAAAGGTGGCAGATTTGATTCCCTGTCAGGGACAGTGACAAGATTAAAGGTTGGTATAGGAGGCAACTGATGGATGTTTTTCTCCCATCAATATTTCTCTCTCTCTCTCCCTTCTTCTTGCTCTAAAATCAATAAAAGCATATTTTTAAAAAGATGTTTAATCAGTTATATTGTTTGCAGTGTTAGCCATCGCTGTCTTATATCAGATTCTTTTAAATATTGATATTTCTAATGGTCTCAACAAATATGTTAAATAATACCATAATGCATTTTCAGAATTAAATTACAATCCAACTGTGAAAATTAGATGTAATTATTTTCTTTCATCCTTTATTTGATAATTCGCTAATAATTTCATATTTTGTAGCCACTATATGAACAATAGAAGTAAAGAACACATCTCATTTCCCAAATGAATATACTATAGAATTCATGGGAATAATCAATTATTTAATTGTTTCTTATATAAAAATGAAAATAATAACTTTAGTCATGAGAGAGAAAGTAAACAAAACAGAAGGGACTTTATTACAATATACAAAGAAAATTATAAAACAACAGAAAATGGAACACAAACATATTGTGATAAAAATAAAAGCTTCTATAAAATACATTAGCAAGATTTGATTATCACAAACTATTGGGAGATATTAGCATATATTATCTTTCTCATGTTTTGTTAAAAATAATATAAATGTTGGATCATGACTTTTGCTTTCAAAATATTATACAGTGTAAGAATGCACTAATCTCTCCTGTCCGGTGTGGCTCAGTGGTTGAGCATCGACCCATGCACCAAGAGGTTGCTGGTTCAATTCCTGGTTAAGGCACATGCCCAGGTTGTGGGCCAGATCCCCAGTGGGGGGCATGCAGGAGGCGGCCAATCGATGTTCTCTCTCATTGATGTTTCTCTCTCTCTCTCTCTCTCTCTCTCTCTCTCTCTCTCTCTCTCTCTTCCTCTCTCTAACAAAAAATCAATAAAGAAAAAAAAAGAATGCACTGATCTCAACTGTATGAAACATATTCTACAATACTTATCTCATGCTTTTATACTGTTAAAAATTAGAGATTTCCCACCAAGAGGAAGCCATATGTTTAAAGAAGTCTGGAGTTATGAAGAATCAATTCAAGATACAAAAATAAAGAAATGATATATGGTTTTTTTTAAAGGCACATAAGAACAAATTTCAAGAGCTAGAATAGAGATAAATGACACAGTGTAGATACTTCAACAATTAAGAAGCTCAATTTCAGAGAAAATAAGAAATTAGCTCAAACTTATGGATCAGAGATCTTTAAAAAATGGACAAGACAAATAAATGCTTAGATAAAAGATAAGTTAAAAGTAAATATTTAGTGAGGAGAATTTAACAATAATAATCTATTTAATATTTTTTATTAATTCTCATTTTAATTGTGATATTTTATATTTTGAAAGTAAGACTTAGTAGAGTCATTTCTTTTCTCTCCAAAACAATCATTTATTTAAAGACAAAAGTGGAAAACAATTATTTTTAAATTTTCTTTACCTCTAGATGGCACCTGTGAACTGATAAAATGTGGACTGAATAGGTTCCTCCAGTCCCCCAAGTTGCAGTTTGAAGGATATCTACCCCCTTCACCTCCTCCACCTCCAGACCTCCAAGACTAGAGCTTAAAGCTCAAAGTAATAGAAAGGAAGGGCAACAGGGACAATGGAAGACCTGGAATAATGTCCATATCTCATGACTACTATGTGATTTGGCCAAGCCAACTAGACCTTTCTGAGTCTTATTTATTTAAAATCGCCAAAATGGAAAGATTGACAAGGATTTGTTGGGTAGGTTACATTTGGTGATGGTTTTAGCACTTTTCAGTGTTATATTTCTGTCCAAATGTAAACTATTACCAGAGGGAGACACGATTATAAAAGGTGAAAAATCTGGACTGGTTTTAAGATTAGTGGATATAGGAATAAATAAAATTGACAAGAATTTGGGGAATTGATATAATCAAATAAAGCACTTAATAAAAATAAGTGAAAATTCATTTGTGGAAGCATCCATGCTTCTCCAACGGTTCTATACCAGGAATAATATCAACATCTGTGCTACCCAAGTCAACTGCACTGTTCACAAACTGACACTGAAATGATAGATATGTGGATTTAAAAAGCATTTTGTAATTATGCTATGACTTAACATTTTTTTATTGAAAAAAATGAATTAGAAATATGCAGAATATGGTTTAGAAATTCTTCACAAAATAATCAGTATTTCTACCAATTCTAGTGAAATGAAGCTTTAAAGAAATCTGTAATCTTTAGTCAATGTTGCACATTGTTGAAGATACTGACAATACTTTTTGTATGTATTTTGGATAAATTTTGATGATTGCTACATGTGTAAAATACAACTGAAAATTTGTACAAAAGTGTCATTCTGTTTAATTTGATCACATTTTTCCTATAATTATTTGATATATTTAAATTATATCTTACAAAAATAAAACGGATGCTGTTTACTTGTGCAAACTCCTCCCTGCTTACAAAGTAAATTATTTAGACAGAGACAAAAATTGTTTCTGACAAACCTGTGTTCACTGCTGCTTAACATTTGATGCTCCAGGAGCTCCCAAATTGATTTTTTTATTAAAATGAATTTTTTCAGGAGCATGAAAATTGACCAACTGGTTTCTAATTCTCAAGTACTATTTCATTTATGATTTCTGAAAAGAGATTCTGTCAGATTTTCTTTCTTTAGCATCAAGATAGCATTCATTAATCTAACAATAACATGTAAACACTGTAGGTGTCTTTGTGATTTCATCATTTCATGTTCTAAATAGTCTGGAAAGTGTCTGGCTAGAAACTTCTAAGAAAAATCTCCTGCATCGACTAAGATATTTTTATTGTAGTTGACATTTATTGCAGTTATGATTTCCAGTTCATTGTTTTTTACTCTTCAGATTTTTAAAGTGAACATTTATATTATGTATGCAGAGCAAAAAGAAAAGTCCAACAATCCTGGGAAAACTGTCAACTGGTCCAAATATCAATGGACCAATTCTATTCACAATAAAGTACTCATTCAATAATGAGTAATATTATTATACATACATTTTTGTTTGTTTTAATTCACTTATTTGGCAAAATAAAATGTAGGGAAGCACCTCTGTCATTACCTTCCAGTATATTTGTTGTTGATTTTTATCCTGACCCTTTACATCTATATGTTTTAGAAACGCTAACTTGGACTTTAAATTGTATTTAGGCTAATGTAAAAATGTTTCCACTGATAAGTGCAAGGGAACTAATTGTGGAAATAAAAGCTTTGATGCACTCACCATACAGTGTGTGTTTACCTATAAGGCTGATTTTCTGCTACATTTTCAGTTAGAGCCCGTCAGGGAGTTTGACCTAGGGATGGTTCCCTACATAAACCACTCATTCTCATGTCTTGCTTGGTTAGTGCTATTTCTCGCCGTTGAGCACGCTCAATCTCTTTTTTCTAATTTACTACAAGTAAAAGAATGCTGAATATCTTCTCTCTATGCTCTAATCCCAGTTCATGGAGAGAAGACATTTATTCTCCCTACGAGATCAGAAATATTGGGAGGGTAGCATTTTACCAGTAGGTTGAATAACTGGAACCTTAAAGATTAACAGCCATGAAAAATATTCTATTTTTGCTCTCTATGCCTATAAGTAGGCAAGGGAGGTAAAACTTACCTTAACAGAGCAAGGGGTCCCGGCCTCCCTCTGTACATGGCACCACTTCATGCCTGTGTCTATCTACCACAGTCAAGTGTTAGACCAATTAAATCAACAACATGCTGTAAGCGGAATATCTCATGTACACTTGATTTCCAATTTCTAAGACTGTCTTTATCAAATATATTCATTGGGAATTACCTGAAAGTTGCCCAGATATTTTCTTTCCCATCTGGCTATTGTTTCTCTTCTAAATAGTTTGCTTTTTGGGGGAAACTCTGATGAGAAGGAGTGAAATAAAATTGGGATTTAGATATTCCTGAATGACTTCTACATATCAACAAACAACCTCCAAAAAAGTAATCTCATGACTGAGTCCATTTAGCTACTATAATGAAATGCCAGTAACTGAGTGGCTTATAAATAACAGAAATTTTTGACTTACAGTTCTGGAAGCTGGGAAGTCCAGGATCAAGGTACAGACAGATTTGGTGTCTGCTGAGGGCCCACTTCCTGGTCACCTTTTTGCTATGGCCTCCCATGGTGGAAGAGGAAAAGGAGCTTTCTTAGACCTCTGATAAAGACATCAATTCCAGTCATGAAGGTCTGCCTTCATGACCTAATCACCTTTGGCCCCATCCCTTAATACCATCATATTGGACATTAGGTTTTCAATATATAAATTTGAGGGGTGGGGAACACAAACATTTAGACCATAGCATCCACTATTGACTAAAACATAAGGAACTGGACATAAAATTTTCCAGAAACTGCTCAGAGAGATGAGTCACCCACTCCCATTCGATTACCAGGAACACGTGTATGCTGGAGGAGTATCCCCAATCACACCCCACCAAGCAATGGAACTGCAGGCCACGAGAGCTGGACAGGATCTCAGAACTCAATGATCCCAGGGGCCTCAGTTTGCAAATAAGGAATGTGAGGCAGATTTATTATACTAAAAAATACCCAAATCTTTGACTGCTGAGCCAATTAGAATATTGCCTTAGAGAAAATGCAGGTGAGCACAGGGACTGCCTGAGGTCTAACAGAGACTGCTGGTGCTGAGCAAACTGAGCATAGCTTTTCCACTTTATCTTTTCACACAGGTATCATTCTAGCCCACAGCAATCCCCACCATGTCATGGCTGAAAAGTGCAAAGCAACGCCAAAGCTGGATACTTGGCTGTTGCTTTGTTCTGCCCTCTGAGAATGTAGTTCCATTGCTTATCCTCGAGGCTCTCAACCAGTCTGTTCTCCATCTGGCTGCTGCCAGCCAGCAGCACTAAAGCATCCCAGAGGGTTTTCCTTCTAAAGGGCAAAGGCTGAGCTAGCCAAACGCCTTCTGATGTTTATCAGTCTCCTTGAAGGGGGGAAAGAAATTGGCTCTTGAGATTGGAGTCTGGGATTAATTAAAAGTAGGAAACAGGTCTGCAATACAGATGATTGAAACACACCAAAAATAGAATATGGGGTGGGGGGGAGGGTAATCAGCACTGTAAGGTACTTATGATGCCAGTCTTTTACCCTTGTTTGTTTATATCGGAGCTGAGAACTTTGATCCCCCTCTAGCAAATGCTTTCTGTGGCAGTTACTCTGAACACCCATCCCCACTTTTCAAACAGTTCTCTATTCTAGAATCATCTCTCTCATGATGTCATCTCACTTCTTCAACGAGCCTTCTGGGAGGAAACATTTCCTTTGTTTTTCAGAAATGCTGAACGTGCACTAGCCACTCTTTCTTCCCTTCTCACAGTGGTGCGATCTGAGGAATAGTAAATTCATTTGGAGAAAAACAGTAAAAACACTGAATTTATAAATTCCATCTTGAAAACGCAATACTGTGCATTAGTACTTTAGGATGTTCATTTTGGAATCAACCTGCAAGAATTTCTTATAAGCTTTATGAGAAGAGAAATCAAATCAAAGATAATGGAAGAATTATATAAAAACAAGGACATTCATAAACCACAAGCATTATTATTATTATTTTAACCCTCACCATGAGATATGCTTTTATTGATTTTTAGAGAGATAGGAAGGGAGAGAGAAAGAGAAACATCAATCATATAAGCCCTGACCAGGGATTGAATCGCAAGTTAGGTATGTGCCTTGACAAGGAATCGAACCCACAACCTAGGTATGTGCTTTGACAGGAAATTGAACCTACAAGTATAGGCAAGATGTTAAAGTTTTTAAAGCAAATAGTAGATGCGATGAAGAAGGTCCAAAGATCATAAGTCTTAGGATTAGAAATGTCAACTGCATTTGGACTCCAAACTGTAAAGGTAAGATGCAGAAAGGTATTTAGTTAGAAAGCCCCTCCCAAAACCTCTCAATCAAACAAGTGGCAACTGTGTGGCAAAAAAAAAAAAAAATCAGACTGAAGAACTTTCCCCCTAATATCTCGGATGGTCTCAAGTGGGCCACCATTAGGTTTCGAGAAAAATCCCACAGGAGGTAGGAAACTCAGAAAGATATCAGTGTTAAAAACTGCACCTAGGAAAGAACTTGGGAGCTGTTCACTAGCATATAGGACTTCTAGAAATAATAGGTGGGGAACAATATATGTTTTTGAGAGACTTGTACTATTTTAGAAGGAAACAGAGTCTAGCCAGATGGAGGCACATGCAATATGTCCTTTTCCATCCCTGTGTCCAGTGGGTGGCCTCAACTTGATAGCTGTCCTATATTTCCAGTATGGACGGTGCATAAACTGCCATTCACAGCCAGACTCGGCCCTTTCTATGTCAAGATCTGGGCAGAGCCAGCCTATGGATATGTCAAAGTGGAGAGTCCCTCCATTAGAGAATGGGGGGTGGGCAAGAGTTAAATGTTTTCTTTAGCAGCTGGCCTCTGAAATCCACTCCAAGCCAACAGTTTTGAAACGATTGGCATTATTATGGAACACTGTGCCTGTGCCCCCTCCATTTTGGCTCTGTGGTTCCGTCATGTTTTATGTTATGTTCTTTTTAGAATTCTTGCCTGCAGCAAATCTCGCTGCTCATATGTTTAACAATAATATTGTAGAGCTCATTTATTAATTATCAGTGTTTGTTTTAAAGTGGCATTACTGTTTATAAAAAGGTTGGGGTATTTAGCAAGATCTCAAAACAAAATGTTGAATGGAGAAGAACATTATGGAATGATATATGCCATTAATGTAATGCTGGTTTGTTGTTTTTTTTTTTCAAAACATGTAAAACTACACACCTTATTTATGGTCATTCATAGATATAAAAAAGAGTATGAAGCCCTGGCTGGTGTGGCTCAGCTTTTGAGCATTGTCCTGTACCACATGATCTCACTTATATGTGGAATCTAATGAATAAAATAAACCGACGAAAAAAATAGGTTCAGAGGTATGGAAGCGTGGAACAAACTGATGAATCTCAAAGGGAAAGGGAGTGAGTGTGGGAAGAGATTCACTAAAGAACTTATATGCACATATGCATAACCCATGGACACAGGCAACAATGTGGTAAAGGCCTGGGGTGAGGCAGAAACAGGATGGAGGGGGTCAATGGAGGAAAAAGGGGGGACAGCTGTAATACCTTCAACAATAAAGATAATTTTTTATAAAAAAAATAAAGGAAAAATTAGTATGAAAACTGGCTTATAATGAAGCTCATTGTATTTTTTTGTTGTTGTTAATCCTCACCAAAGGGTATTTTCCCATTGATTTTTAGATAGAGTCAAAGGGAGAGAGAGAGAAAGAGAAACACTGATGTGAAAGAGACACATGGATTGGAAGCCCCAAGCGGGGCCAGGGATCAAACCTGTAACCCAGGTACATGCCCTTGACCAGGTTTCCGAGGGCCGACACTCTGACCTCTGAGCCAAACCAGCCAGGGTGAAGCTCACTGTATTTTTGACAGTGGTTGTCAGGGGATAGGGAAATGGAAATGAAAGAAAATTTTGGATATAGGAGAGAAATAAAATTTCAACTTTATGTAAATATATATGTATATATGAATTTAAATTTATATTTAAAGATATGAAACAAATATAATACTAATGATTGTTAATTTTGAGATACTTGCTAATTGAGTATTACAATCTTATATGTTTCTATAATTTTACTATGCCAGATAAGTGTTAATTTTTTAAAATGGTTGCAGTGCTAATAATTGAGTGTTACTCATGCAGCAACAGTATAATTTAGCTAGATTGACTGTACTTTTTTTTTAAACTAGCTGAAGCAGCTACTAAGGGCAGAGATGGTGAATACGCTCTGTGAGAGTGGTTGGGTCACATAAAGGAAATAGTAAAGCATTTATGGTACACATGTGAGGGCCAGGAAATACACTCAAACCATACTAAATGAGAAGTTCTCTAACTCGAACACAGCTTTCCTGTGATCAGGAATCCTATGCTCACCCTACAGACCAAATTATATTTTTATATTGATTTCACCATTAAACACCCAATTCTGCTAAGGTCTAAATAAAGAATAGGTACAGTAGAAAAAATATTAGAATACTCTTGGTGGGAAAGAAGGTTGCAATAATTATTAGATGAAGGAGTTCTTAAAGTTTGGGAAAGAAACCCTCTTCCTATTGTTATCAGAGAATTGCATGGATTGCCTTTCTCCATTGCTAGTGGGAGTGAAGTTCTTAGGGTGCTGCTGGAATAAGCATTTCCAGAGGCCCCCCACAGGAGGATGAGATATGGTAAAAAGCTTTATTTGCATGAAATTATATCTCTCGGTTTGCAAAGTCCCATTTCCCTTAAACCAGTCCTGGAAAGGGGGCAGCTGTGGGTTCAGCAGAGCTAACAGCAAAGCCAGTGTCCAGAGTTTCCATTCCATGGTGGATTTAAGTCTGGCATAGCATCAGGCTAATAACAGTCCATTAGTCCATTGTGTGTGGGGTCCACAGGGCTGTAGGCCATGTGGGGGAGTGCAGAGCATGAGAGGCCCATAAGCCGGGAGACAGGAGAGAGAACTCCCTTTTTTTAGGTGTTCAAATATCAAATTTTCCCACACTTACAGTGGCCACGCCTATTCTGGCCAATGATTCGTTCCCATGTGTGATTGACAGGCAAGCATCGTCCCAGGTCACCCAGACCTTATTGAGCATGAGTCTATTGTCCAGTTCCTTCCCCAGTCAATCCACAGGAACAGACCTGGAGAGTGTCAAACTGCAGCTTCCTGTCAAAGCTGTACAAATGGCATGCCTTTGCTATCCAGCCTTCCCTTTGCTCCTTCCCTGTTAATTAATAACCAGGTTATTATAACAATAGCACTACCCCCACCCCCACCCCCCAATCAAAGTTGCTATGAAATAACAGTAAATGCACCAGAGCTGGGTGGATTACGTTGAGGCATTCTTAAACAAAGAGTCACAATGAAGACAGAAAAACAGATAGATTGATCATTCTGTAGCTCATTTAGTTGACTGACAGTGATATATTTCATTGTAATTTTGGAGGGATCAGCTGTTTAAAATTTGTAAAATTTCCATAAAAATCCAAGGAGAAAAAGTATCCTAACACATTTTGTCTTCAGACACAAAATGTCACTTCAGATTTTTTAAAACATGATAATTTGCAGAAACTGTATATATCAATGCAGATTTACTACTCAGGAGATGCTGAGAATCAGAGATAGGACCATCCATCTTGTCACTGTTATCAGTAGCAGCTGTAGCACACAGCAAACTGACTTTAAATTCAAGTCTCAATTCAGCCCAACATCAACTCCATTGGGGAAAAAAAAAAGGTTTCCTTTCTTGGTACATTCCATTCATCCCAGGGCCCTCTGTCTTCTCTTTAGGGGTCTTCAAGATTTTCTGTCTTTCTCGAAGTACCAGAAAAGGGCTGAAAAATAAGTGTTGAAGACTCAATGATGTATTAATCCAGCTAGAACCATTTACATATAGAAAGAAGGACTGATGTCTTTTCTCCTCTGCTGGATAAATATTCTCTGGAAGGAGCCCTGTGCACCTTGACTGGGAAATAACTGATTAAGTACTCTGCACTTAATCTTCAGATTAGATCACATCCCTGCAAGACTCAGAGTAAATTCTTTTGCCCCTGACTTTGGTCACCATGGTGTCACAATGTCAAATGGCAACAGAGTATGGTGGTTAAGAGCTCAGACTCAGGAGCAAGATGGCCTGAATGTGTAAGCCCAGCTCCACCATTAATTACCCATGGATGCTGGGAGAGTGATGCAACTTCTCTGTCCTCAGTTACTTCACCCCTAAATACATGAAGATAATGACAGTACCTAACGCAAAGGTTGTTGGGAGCATTACATGAGTTTATATATACAAGCCATTCAGCAAAGTGCTTAAACCTTATTGATGGCAAAGTGCTGCCTCAGATCCTGAGTTCAACCTCAGTGAGGCAGGAAACAGTTTAGCAGATGTAGTACTAACAATGAGACAGATGTCTTGGTTTAAATCCTTTTCCAGAGGCCTGGAATCTGCTGACCCAAATAGCTTGCTCTTCCTTCCAGCGCTACTCGGCCCAGGCATTTCCTCAGCCATATGTTTATCCCCATCAAGCCACCTAACACTGTTCTGTGCTCTGAATTCCAGTCTTGGTGCTCATGGAAGTCTGCCAGCCCTCATTGTTAGGGGCTGGAGTCCTGCCATTGACTCAACCTCCTGAATAAACATCAACCACTCCCTGGGTCCCCAGAGCCTCTGCTCGGTGAAGCAACCATAGCAAGAGAGACACACACCAAACGAAAATCTGATTGTGCAAGTCCGTGAATGCCTGGAGGTCATGTTTGGGACTCTCTCAAGCACGAGGTTATTTACTCTGCCTGCAAATGATACGTTCCTTGACTTTTCACTCACTGATTCCTAGCCTTTTTAACTTCTATTATTAAGTCTTAAAATTAAAGCTTGTACTTACTTCCTCCCTGACCCATCATTGTGTTCCCATTGGACTCTGCAAATCTGCATCATAGCATTTATCATAAACAATGTAGAATGACATTTACAGTTTATCTGAGCCCCATGTTCCTGGAAAACAGACATAATTACATAAATACATTCTTTGTGTTCTGGAAAATGACTTAGTGCCAAGAACTGCCCTTCTCCACTTGACTTAGTTAAGACTTGTGGATAGACCTACGTACGTGTTTGCATAGGACAAGGCCAGACATAGGCCTCCCATGCTCCTATAAGTGATGAGCTCAACTGCTTGTCCACAATGAGAACAAAATGTCCACGAATTTGACTGAACCAAACTCTAATCAGGTTCCTCTCCTTCCCTCGGGCCCCTGAAATTTAGCCCAACCTAAAGCATTGAAACACAGAATAGTTTGTCCTAAAGGGCCCCTCCAGAGAGAATCCCTGACCCTAGAGAAAAACATCTACTTGGCAATCACAGGACCTCAGTCCATATCACCCCACTTGGTTCTTTCTTGCCTTGTATACTCCTCTCGATAAAAGAAAAGCCCTTTTCTGTCTGGCCTTTGAGACAATTTTCTTATTGCAATAGTCTTTTTCCTCCCAACTATATAACCTCCCTTTATCGTAATAATCCTTTAGAATAAAAGGCTCTTCACACATGAATTCAGATTTGCTTTTGTTTGACATTAGCCTTTATTATGATTATCTGTTTTATTATCTGTATCCTTTACTAGATTATAAATTCTGTGACGACAGGGACAATGTCATTTATTTCCAATTACTTAATGAGAGTCTATCACAATGCTGCATCCCAGGAAATACTCAGTGATTTATCTAATACTGAACATGATCTGGCTTTGACCTCAGAGATCTAATAATTTAATTCAGTGCTATCTTTTTTATTCCGAAGTACAGTATCACAGTTTAGACAAGCAACCAACTAGAGAAAGAGTAATGTATTTTAAAATGTCAAAAAATAGATTATGCATTATATAATAGTATAATACAGAACTTTGTTAGCTGCATATTAAAAAACTTCTAGAGCTAAAATTGAAAATGGTTTTTAGTTAATTAAATATGAGAGAAATAGCAATTAAGCTCTCAAAAATGTTTCTATTGAGCACATTCATCAATATGATGTGATGTTTATTTCCTATGTAGCAGAAATACTTGGATAAATGTGTAAAATAAAAATGATACTATTTTGTATGGTCAAAGAGATTTCACACATTATATATGAGGTATATTATGAATTATATTCTAAATATTGCCTAAGATAAGAATCTATAGAGCAAAACCTAGCAAAATGCTTCAATATTTTTTAAAACACATATCTTGCTTGACCGTGTGCCTCAGTTGGTTGGAGCATCGTTCAATACACCCGTGGTATGGGTTCGATCCCCGGTCAGGACCCATACAGGAGGCAACTGATGGATGTTTCTCTCTCACACCTCTCTCTTTCTCTCTCTCTAAATTCAATAACAATATATCCTCAGGTGAGGACAAGAAAAATCATATCTTATCATTCAGGTAAATCCAATTATCCTAGAGTTACAGCTCAGGAAATCCTCATCTCCTCCTACCTTGGCTATTTTCTTAAGTTCTGATCCACTTTTACCTTTATAACTCTATACTTAGTACCTTCTTTGCAAAGTTTATAGCACCTTCAAATTAAATATTGGTAATCTATTTTAGGTGCCAACTGCAATGCTTGTTCTCTTGTCTCAGACTCAACAGCGTGCCAACTTGTGGCTTTCCAGGGCACTGCAACCATAAACATTTGACCTAGATTGCCAAGGCATTTCAACACCTGTAATCTGGGGTGCACTCTTTAGGAACGTGAATCAAGAAATTTTTGTCATATTTTGTTCAAAGTGAAAAAGCTAGATTATATCATACAATTGTTTAAATATTTATAATTAGATTAATAGATGTATAAATATATTTATAAAACAGCTCTTTAGGATTTTATAATTTAAATACTAACACAGTACTTATTAATCATGGATGGCAAGTAAGTTTCACCACTATGATCAATTAGCAGGGACTGCCCAGCGTGTCCTGCTAACAAGACTTATAGGGCCATGACTGAATTTAGAAGGTAAACTGTCATGACTGATTAGTCAGAACTGCAGTGTGTGTGACAGGAAAGTGACAAGATGTGGACTAACATCTAAATACATATTACATTATATTATCAACTTATCTTTGTCTCAAGAGCAAAAAAATATATATTGTTTAATAATAGTAATATATATGTAAATAAGAGTGGTGACCTTTTAATCTCTAAGCAAGATTGCTTTACATTAGTCACTGGATCACTCTGCAACAAATCAAGTCAAGGACGGCTCCCTATTTTTATTGTTGGTGTTGTTAATCCTCACCCGAGGATATTTTTCCATTGATTTTTAGAGTGGAAGGGAGGCAGAGGGAGAGAGAAAAAGAAACATTGATGTGTCACTTGGTGGCCTCCCATATGACCCCAACAGGGGCAGGGATCAAACCTGCAACTCAGGTAAATCCCTTTGACCAGGAATCGAACCTATGACCCTTTGGTCCACAGGCTGATGCTCTAACCTCTGAGCCAAACCAGCCAGAAAGAACAGCTATCTTTTTTACTTAATTGATTTACTTATCAGGAGTAGAGTAAATAACTAAATGTAACTGAATGCATAGGCATAAATACCATCCAAAGTTAAAAAAGGAATTTTACTGCAAAAATAATTTATAGACTTTAATTTTAAAGTTATGTTACTACTGGGAAATCAAACAAAAAAAGAGAAGTCTTAGTGAAATTGTTTGTTAAAAACAAACATCTAAGTTCTATTTCTGACAGTTTACTGCATAAGAACATTTGAACAACTCAAGATATAAACTCTAAAACTGGATAATCTACATTTTAGATAATTAGATAATTGCATAAATGGAAAAAACATGAAGGATTCACAAAGGCAACCATTAAATAAATTGAAATATTAGGGAGAAAGCCAGTGTTAGGATAATTTTCTCTGAGGGCTAGAGAATTTATTGCAACATTTAATTTCCATTTTTCGGGCACCGAGGAATGAAGGGCACACAGGATAAAGCTTAGCGCTCCCTCATGGAGATGCAGCTGAAATCATACACATGCATAAGTGTGGATCTCAAGAGTTACAGCCTTACTTTAAAAGTGAATATGAAGAATAAGTAAAACGTACAGAGAGAGAGAGAGAGAGAGAGAGAGAGAGAGAGAGAGAGAATCTCTTGGCTTTGGTGCTGAGTAGAAAGCAGAAATAAAATCTTTATGAGGCCATTTAAATCACAAGATGCCCTTCCCATGAAAATCTTCCCCTCCATGAAAGGGATGAGAACACTAGAATGACATTGTCAAGATACACATTTTGAACTCTGAAAATTATGCCAAAATGTTAAATAAATTCAGTAATTTATTCAAGAAAAGTGGCAATCTCCAATCACAAATCTAACTGAGCAGAGACTTCAGTGGCTGCATACAGCAAAGAATACAGATGTTAAAGAATTAGTCCAGCAGAGTCACTGAACAAAGAGACAGCACTACCAGCAACAACCACAAACCCCCCGGAACAAGAGCCATTATTGAGGGGTGGGGAGTGGAAGGAGAGTGTTCCAATTTCCAGAGTTGGCACATTATATTATTTAAAATATCCAATTTTTAACAAACATACACAAGGTGTGCAAAGAAACAGGTAATGATCCATACACAGGGATAAAAAGCAGTAAATAGAAATTGTCCCTGAGGAAGCAAGTCATGAACCTACTAGAAAAAGGTTTCTAATCTGTTATTATATATGTGTTTAAAAAACAAAAGAAAATCATGTCTAAAGAATTTAAGTATAAGAACAGTATCAGTATAAAAACAATATTTTATTGATATCATCGAATATCAATAAAAGGAACAAATTATAAAAGAATAAAAGATATCCAAATAGAAATTCTGGAGCTAAAAATGATAAAAAAAAAAACAAAAAAACTTTATGGAAGCTTACTGGAAGAGAACAGCAGATATGGTTTTGTCTAGTTTGGCTCAGCGGTTAGAACGTTGACCTGTGGACTGAAGGGTCTCTGGTTTGATTCCCTGTCAAGGGCACATGACTGGGTTGCAGGTTTGATTCCCCTCCCCTGTTGGGGTCATGCAGGAGGCAACCAATTGATGTGTCTCTCTTACATAGATGTTTCTCTCCCCCCCACCCCGCTTCTACTTAAAAAGAAAAAAAAAAAGAACAGCTGATTTGAAATGGCAGAAGAAAATATCAGTGGATTTATTTTTATTTTTTTAATTTATTTTTTAGAGAGAGAGGAAGGGAGAGAGAGATAGAAACATTGATGTGAGAGAGAAACATGGATCGGTTGCCTCCTGCACACCCCCTACTGGGGATCAAGCCCACAACCCAGGCATGTGCCCTGATCAGGAATTGAACCAGGACCTTTCAGTCCATGGGACGATGCTCAAGCCACTGAGCCACACTGGCCAGGCAAAAAATATCAGTGGATTAAAAGATTGGCCAAATGGGATTATCTAGTCTGAGAAACAGAAAAGACTGAAGAAAAATGAATAAAAGAGGCAGAGACCTATGGGATTCCATTAAATGCATTCACTATGGGAGTCTCAGAAGGGGAGGAAAAATGATAAAGGGCAGAAAGAATATGTATGGATTATGGCAAAGAAATTCACACATTTTATGAAAAACAATAATTTACACACACAAGAAGCTGAACAAAGACCAAATAGGATAAATTTAAAGAGACCCGTATTGCATTCCTTTGATCACATTTTCAAGTATTGTTTCATCCATGACTACTACCAATGTTCATTCATATTGCCCCCCTATGGTTCCTAGCACAATCCTTTGGTGTATTCACCAATTATTTATTAGTAGGGTGAGAATACTAATTATATAATTACAGTTTACCCTCTGTATGTGAGGCTCTCCATCCATGGATTCAACTCTCTGCTGATCAAAAATATTTGGAAAAAAATGTGATATTGTTGGCAAAAGCAAAGACTGGTGTTCTACAAGGAAGCCTCCTCAGCTTTAGCCCACTTATATTTAATGCGATTTTCAATGCTTGCGCTTCAATCTACCATCCTGTTCTAAAATTTAATTGTCTTATCTATCCTTTGTCCCCCTTTCCTTTCCTTCAGCCTTATTTTGTATTGATTGAGCCGTTTTTATAATTCCATTTTACCTCCTCTGTTGGATTGCTAAGTGACTTTCTATCATGATCCTGTCAGGTTTACAGTGTACATCTTTAGCTTTTCACAGTCTACCTCCAAGGGTCATCATCACTTCATGTGGTATGTGAACATCACAGCTACATGACTCCATATGTAGTATGTGAACATTTCATTTCTGCCCTCCTGGCTTTTGTGGTGACAGATATTTTACTTCTCTATATTTTTATAAAGCCCAAACACATTGTTATTATTCTGCTTTAAATTATTATCTTTTAAAGAGATTTATAACTGTATGTGTGTCTTTATATTTATTCATGTAGCTAACATTTTCAAAGCCATTTTGAGGTAAACGTTTTACTTTTTGAATATGCAGGTTTCTCTCTGGTATCATTTTCTTTTAATTGGAGGACTTACTTTTTAACATTTCTTGTAGTATTGATACTAAATCCTTTACGCTGCTATATGTCTGAAAAATCTTTATTCCACCTTAGTTTTGGAAATGTATTTTTTGTTGCATAAGAAATTTTAGATTTTCGGTTGTTCTTCTCTTTCAGAACTTTAAAGATATTGTACCACTGTCTTCTAGCTTTCTGTTATTCTGATAAGAAATCTCCCTTATCTTTAAATTTTGTTCTTTTTTTTTTTAACCTCTGACTGTTGTACTTTCTCTTAATCTGAAGTTTTAGCTAATTTGACTATGATGTGGTTGTTGTCGTTTTCTTCATGTTTATTGTGCTTAAGTTTCATTGAACTTAATTGAATCAGTGAGTTTCATTGAACTTAATTGAATCAGTGAGTTTACAGTTTTCTTCAAACTTGGACACATTTGGGGCATTATTTTTTTTAAATTACCCTCACTTTTTTTCAGGTGCCCCAATTACATCTATTTGGCAACCTGAATTTGTCCCACAGTTCATTCATGCTCTGTTTATTTTTCTTTTCAGGTTTCCTCCCTGCGTATTCCATTTTTTATAGTTGCCTTTGGTAAATGTTCAGCAATACACTGCTGGTGTTTTTTATTTCATTTTATTTTATTTTATTTTATTTTATTTTATTTTATTTTATTTTATTTTATTTTATTTTATTTTATTTTATTTCTGGAATAGCAATTTTCATCTCCAGTACTTTGATTTTGGACTCTTTTTATCATTACTGTATCTGTGTAGCAGGTTCATCTTACCTCTGTCATTTTCAACAAATGGAAGACAATTATAATAATTTGATGTTTTTCTCTACTACTATAATTATCCATGTTACTTCTGAGTAGGTTTGGAATAAATTAACTTATGTCCTCATAATGCTTTGAAGATTAATGCATCTTGGCATGCCTGCTAATGTTTAATTTGATGCCCACCATCTTGAATTTTACCTTGTCAGATAATTTTAAAGTTTTAAAAATTCATAAGCTTTGTTTTGGGATTGATTCAGTTAAATTACTTGCCAACAGATTGATTTTGGGGTTGGGGGGTTTTTTGCTTTAAGCTATTAGTCAGGTCCAGAAAAGCATTTAGTCCAGGCTAATTTTGCCCTACTGATAAGACAAAACTCAGAATTTTGAGTGCTCTAACCAATGCTTTGAGAACTATAATGTTTACAACTTTGGCTGTTGGGAGCAGGAGCTATCCCAGGCCCTGTTTCATCACTGTTTTTTCTAATCCTTCAGATGGATTTTTTCCAGCCTCAGGTGGTTTCCCCATATGCATGCATGGATCAGTACTCAGCTGAACTCTCAAACGTGTGCTCTGTAGATCTCAAGTTCTCTCTTTGTGTAGCTCTCTCCTCTCTGCTCTAAGAACTCAACCCACCTTGGCTTTCGCAGACTTCTGTATCCATACTTTCAAGTCAGCGAGACTACCAGCCTCTGTCTAGGATTCCTATCCCAGAGCTTTTTCCTGTCATTTTCCCCAGGCCATAGTCAGGGGCAGTAACAGGGCTCGCCTTATGTGCCATTCTCAAAGATAACTATTCTTCATTGCCTACTGTTTAATGGCTTAAAAGCTGTTGTTTCATATATTTCAGTTGCTTTTGGTGGGAGGGTAAATCTCAAGTTTTTATTATGGTGGCAATGGTTTCCACTTTTCAATCTATTTCTATTGTTAATATTCTTAATTATTTTGACAAGGTTAAAAATTTAGGCTTTGGCTTTGTTGCAACCTATTCTTATCCTTAACACAACAATGTCTAGTCTATTGGTTCTTCCAGAGAATTACCTTGGATTTGCCCATTCTTTTTCCTTCTGGTTGATACTATCCTGTTTTAAGAGCAAATTGTAGAATTTCACTACCATGGTTTAATTTCATTCTTCCTATTGTAATTTTAAAACACTTTTGGTATGCTATAATATATGCGTTCCAGATGTACCTTGCATTTCTTTTATAAGATTCCATCACATAAATGAGTCTAGATTGGTACAAAGAACATCAGAGTTCTTACCCTGTCCCACAAAGAAACTAGAAACTGGAGCAAGTTCTTTTAGTTTTAAAACTTCAATTATCTTTATAAAATAAAGAAGATTAGGAGGTTTAAAATTGTTATTATTTTATCATTCTAAATGCTGTGTTTTCTCTAGTTTCAAGAGGTTTTGAAGTATTAAAGCTCTTAAGAACAACTCTCTGTCCAAATCTTGAAAATGTAGCCCTGTTCCAATATTTCTGGTTTGATTTCTATTCATTTCTCTTTTGTTTTGAGAATAGGCACCTAGGACAATAGCCATGTTGAAACAGCTGATCACATAGACTGACACTGTGTGAATACACAGGTGATGTGTCAAATTGCAAACAGACCCACCCTGTCCCTTCAGGACCCATTTTTACTGAGCTCACAATAATGAGAAATGCATTTAAATTAGTAAGTGGATGGACTTTGAAAATAAAGTACCATGAAAAATTTGCAGACTGTAGTTTTCTCTACATGATTTACAAAAGTTATTTCTTTAAGATAGATTTTTGCTCTCATTTTCTTTGTGTAACTTATCTCTTACATGTGAAAATACCGAGCTCTTTTCTAAACCATCATATACTAGTTATAATATTTAAAATGGACTAAAATGTGTCCCTAGCATTTTAAAAGTATGTATGTCCTTCAGTTTATAAGCAAAATATACCATAAAAAGCATCCATATAAGTGAAAAGTCTGCTTCATTCAATAACAAAGTATTTTAAATGTCATAAGTTTGATACCTCTACAACCTGTAATAATTATATATTTTAAGCAAAAGGAAAGTGTGAAGTGTTTATCACAATTTTGTGTATGCATGTTGAAAAGTGTTTTTACAAACTGTGGTCCACAAACTTTTTTTAGTACATGTTAAATGTTCAAACTATAGAAAAATGTTTAGGAAATATCTTTTATAAAGTCCATACTTTTAAAATCTGCCCTCTATCTGCACATATTTCTCAGTACAACAGATATATTCCTTTTTTTTTCCTTGCTGTAGTTCTAAAATTAAAATTACATGCTTCATTGGCTTTTCTTTAATTCTTTATTTGTGAGTCATTTTAATTACATTATCATAATCAAGTTTACCACAATCTATTTGAATACACAGTTGATGCTATGAAGCTGTGGCTGAAATGGTGAAAAGCAAGAGTAGTCTTAGAAGAAGGCAGCCATGATTTAGGGATCCTTTTTCAGGTCTCTTAGCTCCAAAATACCCATCCTGACTTTCACTACCAAGAATATGACTGAACTTATACCTTTGTTTATTTTGGAGACTTCAAAGTTTGTTTGTTTTTCCAAAAGTTTCCAAGTATGAAAATATCACCTACATTTTATGCTAATTTATTAGGAATTAGTAAATACCTACTTGAGAGACAGATGGAGGAAGAAATAAAAGGATGGGTCAGAGCCAGGCACAGCATGCAAAGGCAGCTGGGAAAATATCAAACAGCAAGCCGGGCTCCGTTACCATTTGCCTAACTCCATGTGTTATATAACAGCTCCTATTAGGACAGTACTTTTTAAAAAATTTATCTTTACACCAGTGCTTTTTTTTAAAAATATTTTTTCTTTATTTATTTGAGAGAGAGAGGAAGGGAGAGAGAGAGACATAGAAACATCGATGAGAGAGAACATCAACTGGTTGCCTCATGCACGCCCCCCACTGGGGATCGGGCCCACAACCTGGGCATGTGCCCTGACCGGGAATCGAACCGGTGACCTCTTGGTGCATGGGTCGACACCCAACCACTGAGCCATATCTGCCAGGCTATACCAACGATTTTTAATTGAATTAGCTTTTGAGGATGAAAATAAATAAGACAATGACCCCTGACCTCAAACAACTATGAAACTGAAGAACCAGAAAACTGTAAAGCTAGAACAGGAATGTGGCAATAAGCAATATTTTTTGATGTTATGAAAGTTCTGAGACCAAAAATACACAAGTAAGTAATTCTTCTAAGTATTGAGGAGAGTCTTGGAGAAATCTTATATTTGTATCTTACCTTTAATTAGTATTATCTAGTCTTAAGTGTTTTCACAGGTAGTATTTTATTTAATTATTACCACAATTCTGGGAGGTAAACACTATATCCTTTAAAATGGAGAAGAAATTGCCCTGGCCGGTTTGGCTCAGCAGTTAGAGCGTCAGCCTGGGGACTAGAGAGTCCCGGGTTTGGTTCCCGCTAAGGGCACATACCTCGGTTGCAGTTTGTCCCCGGCCCCAGTTGGGGTTGTGTGGGTGGCAGCCACTCGATATTTCTCTCTCACATCGATGTTTCTCTCTCTCTTTTCCCCCCTCTCTCCCTCCCGCTCTATCTGAAGATAAATGCAAAAATGTCCTTGGGTGAGGATAAAAAAAAAAAAATGAAGAAGAAATAGATATTAAAAATATCTTAGTATTCTTAAGCTACACAACCAGTAAACAATACCACTCAGATTTCCGAATTTTTCTCTGGTATTAAAATAAAAGTATCTTGGAAAATGAGACATTAAGAAAGTATAATGATTTCCAAACAACATACCTTTTTTTTTTTTTTTAATAGAAATGTTTGAAGTGCCTAAAAACATAACCTTCTAAAGAAGGTGGGATAAACACTTTTGAAATGTGCTTATTCTATCATGTACTCATCATCATTGATTTCAAAGGTTAACTACAGCCCAGAAGCTGTCTCATTTGACAGACTAACGGAGTTTGAATAAATGGCATTTTGCCTTTGCTACAAAGTACAGGTATTGTGACATGTCTTTGAAAATGATAAAGACAAACTTTAGAAGAAAACAACATGTCAGTGAGAATCTGAGAGTCCTTTATCCTGTCTCCGCAATTGGCCTGGCTGTTTAATAGATCAATTTTAAGAAAAACAGAGGTCTGCCAGATGCTCAATCTGACAACTTATTGACTCTCTCACCTGGAGATATCCCTCACAGAACTCTTTGCTGTTAAAACTTGAAAAGAAGCTGTAAAGATTTATTTCAACAAAGCAGGCTACTGTCTCAAAATGTGGAGAGCAAAGGGGACATTTAATAAGTATATTGTTCATTAAAGTTATGATAAAAGTCTTGAAAGCCACTCTCTACACACACACACACACACACACACACACACACACACAACTATGCCAATGAATTCTCAAGACAGTCCTCATGTCTAACCTTTCACCCAGATTGCCATTATTAAGACATATTAATTTAAAAACGATCGCAGCGTCACCACTCTTGTCTCCTTAGGTATAGCTGAAGCTGTTCCGGGTTTTGAATAGTAAGAAAAAAAGAGAGATTGGATAGAGAGCACTGGGTATACTTCACCACACTGACAAAGAAACAATAAATTGGCCAAGTAAAAGATGACGTTCAAGTAAGACCCTGGAGGGTGACAAAATGAAATTAAAATGTAGATGAAAATGCTTATTCTCTGTGCAAAGCAGCATTGCACCAAATTGCTTAAAACCTGATAAAGCAATTTGAGCTGAGGCCGAGGCAGCAAGGAGGAGGTTCAGGTTAGTTGTGCACTAAAAATTGTCAGAGAGGAAAGCGGGTGCAGAACCAGGGGTGCCACCATCAGTAAGGTATCGCCTGCACTGGGCTGCCCCGGGGCCCCACAGTCGCAGTCATGGGCTAGAGCTTGCACAGACAAATGTCACTTTTTGCTGCTTTGCATTCCACTGCCTCCTACTGCTTGTGTGACCTTTGGGAAGCTATTATATTCTCCCATCTTTAGTTCACCCATTAGTAAAATGAGGATTTTACTCATTTAAAAATTTACTTGAAGTAATTTAAAAATTACTTCATCACCTTACTGTGGGGAATCGAATGAGATAACCCATGTAAACCAGAAAGCAGAGTGTTTGGAGGTAAAGAATTGGAGCCTGGAAACAGAGGGCTATAAAAACTTCAGAGAACACTCCTCCCTTTAAAAAGTCCTTTTGGTCTTCATTTCATTTTTTATATTATACACAAATAAAATTCTCCTTTATCTCAACTTAACCAACCACATCACCAGACTCACTCCATGAAATTTTGGACCTTACCACACCGATCTCCAGAACACCAAGTTCTCCCTCTGCTCCAAGACTTTATACAATGATTTATTCTGCCTGAAAAGGTTTTTACTCCTTCACATGACAAGCTCTTACCCTTACTCATCCTTCAAGACCCATTTCTTCTGTGAAACCTCCCTCTCACCTGAGCCCATTAACTCTACTTCTCCAGAAGTCTTACAAGAGCTGAGTCATACTTCATTTAGAGACTCTGAGCTCATAAAAGGTGAGGCTATTTCATTTATTGATTGATTCCTTCATTCACCCAACATTTGATGAGTGCCATGGGTTGTGCTAGGTGGTGAAAATATATTTTTAGGAGGTATCTGAATCCCCTTTACTGAGGCCTTTTCTTTCTGTGGTTGACACTAACATAGTTGTTTAATAGTAATGAATGGGGCATTTGTATCTCTTTCAAACTCTTAATAATCTCATATAACACCCCCAAAATAAAGTCATGGCCACCTCTTTTAAAATTGTTTTTCTTTGTCTCCAAATATAAATTATTAGTCTGCTTTTGTTTTCTACTAACAGCTATACTAATTTAATCTATATACTTACACCTGTTTGCATGACTAAACGTTTTGGAAGGGTGGGCACCCTATTTATGTCTTAGCACATTGCCTGGCACATAGCATACATCCTGTGTTTGTGAAATGAATAACCAAGGAATACATGAACAGAGTTTATCTTTCCTGTATAATTTCATATCAGTTTGGTGCTTTGCTGAACATCCTCAGTTCTTAGACTATGAATCCCAAACACCAAAACACCTACTGGTCAATAAAGGACTTCAATTTGGAGATAGTTATAAGAAATAAATGTTGGCACTTCCACTTTCTCTGGAGAAAAGATATTTTCTTGAACTGAGTGCACTTCAAATGAACAAAGTAGAGAGTATAAAAAATCAGGGGATATTTGTGCATCCGGTGGCATAAGAAGGAGAAAATTGAGCTTTTGAGTTTATCACCACTGTGTACTTGGGGAGAAGAAATTTTCTTCCTCCTAGAGTCTGTTCTCCCATTTAAGACAGAGACATACGCTGCAGAGTTCCCAATGTCTCTCCAACATGAAATTGTAAAGATAGTTAACATCTCTCTTTCGCCTCCTATTAATTTCTTTTTCTACACTTTGACTATTCAGTTGGGAAAAGAATATTAAAACTGGACAATAGAGCATAAGAGCTGCTTTAGTAGATCACCTGAACTCAAAACATGTTCTACCCTGAATGTTTCCACCATGCAGCAACAGCCCTGCCTCCTGCTGATCTGCACCAACTGCCCCTCTCAGTGGTCTCTCCTGCCCTTCGCTGCTAGTCCCTTGCCATGAGAAGACCAAAGTATCCAGATGGAAGACATAGCATAAAATCCAGTGGGACTTTACTGTTTCCCCTGGTGAAAGCATGACATCTCTAAGTATCAGGATCTTTGGACCCACAAAGCCTAAAACTGTTGTGACAAATATCACAAATGCCTTCAAGGAAAACGGGGGGCTATGGTAAGTGACAGCACTTCTAATTCCATTCTTTGCTTCCAAGATCCATGTATTCTAACTCACAGAAGATATAGGACAACAAATTAGACACTGATTTTCAGTGTATACCATATCCATATAGACAGCACTCCATCCTTACAAGGCATGCTTTCCTACTGGCTCCCCATTCCATGTTTAAAACACCATTCCACCAATATGTCAGACTTCCAGTTTCTGGTTTGTGAGAATCATGTCTCACTTTGTTCAGTCTGCTATACTGGAGTGCCATAAGCTGGATGGTTTATAAGCAATGGACATTTATTTCTCATGGTTCTAAAGGCTGGAAAGTTCTAGATCAAGGTGCCTGCAGATTCGGAGAGCTGTTTCCTGGTTTATAGAGGCCCATTTTCTCTTTCTGTTCTCACATGGAGGAAGAGGCAAGGGAACTCTCTGTGGTCTCCTTTATAAGGATTCTGATGTCATTCACAAGGACTCCATCCTCATGACCAAATCACCTCCCAAGGGCCTCACATCCTAATATCATCACATTGGGGATTAGTTTTCAACATATAAATTTTGGGGGGTTGCAAACATTGAGTTTATAGCATTTGGTGTAAAACAGGTGGACCTCCTGGCACATGATCCTTCTCCAGAATTCCATTTTAGATTCAGCTTCCTAGGACCACTATGAACAAGTGCCTTCTGTTGGGCAACCTGGAGACCGACTTTGAGGCAGAGAATTGTGTGCAGAAATGTATTGGGAAGTGATCTTAGGAGGTACAGGTGCAAAAAAGCAAAGGAAGCAAGATTGGGCTGATCTATACTGCAGTTATAACTGAGGCCTCAGGCAATCCTAAGGGATGATCTGGAGCTGGGAAGATCCTTTAGAGTTGTCTCACAGAGAGGTAAAGGGTCAAGGCTTTAGTATTTCCTTAGTATTTCCACATCTACCACTGGTCCTTGATAGAGAGGGGAGCTATAATCAGGATCAGTGCAGTTCCCTGAAGCCAAGGGCACTTTTCAGTGAAAGACGTAATTGTAAGTCAATAGCAGCCAGTATCCTCAGCAACTAGGGAGTGGATGCATGGGCTCTGAAGAGAGAATCAGAGCAGAGTACCACAATATCTATCTACTTCTCATCCTTCAGATTTAAGTTTATTCATCATTCTCTCTGGGAAGTTTTCCCTGACCTTGACCCATCCCTTCTCCCTGCCATACACTGCACTCTGTCAAACTAAGTCAAATTTTCTTAATGTAGACATTCTTAGCTTCCTGAATTTTTCTTTCACATATACTATACAGTTAATAATATGCTTATTGTTGCAATTATGTGATTAAAATCCATCTCCTGCATTCAATCACAAGTTCCTAAAAGGGTTACATAGAAATGATGACACTCTTGTCCATTATTGGACATTCAGTGCCTAGCAGGGGATCTGTTATACATGAGTACTCCCTCAATATTGATTTGAATCAATATCACGTTGATGAACTAAATGTCACAGTTGTTGCTCACTGTAATCATGGTACCATTGTATGATAAATTCACCCAGGCAACGATGGCAAAGAATGGATTTCTTCAAGGAAGCATAACAACCTTTCTCTCAGAGAGGACTGTGTTCTTACACAAAATGCACAGCTTCTGGAGAGCTTCTTCACATGAAGCTGTCAGGGAAGGTGAAACAACCACCCACGATCAGATTGTCTGGAGTCCTGCTGAAATCAAAGACATGACAGATGTGACCACTATATCACCCGCACCCTCATATTTTAACATAACAATGTACAGAACTTCTACAAACAAACAAAAAAGTGCAAACAAACTTAGGTTTGTTTTGCCTTGCCTGACTTAAATTCACATTTAGTTCCATGTTTGTTGATGATGACATTGGTGAAATAATATGCAAATTCTAACCTAAGTTGGTAGAGCAACAGAAGTGTTGGAGCAAAAAAGAAAAAACTCATGGACCCGGGCAACAGTGTGGTGATTGCCAGGGGAAGAGAGGGCTGGGGAGAGGTGGAGAAGGGTACAGGAGATATAAATAATGATCAAAGGAGACTTAACTTGGGGTGGTTAACATACAATACAGTGTACAGATGATGTGTGGTGGAATTGGGCACCTAAAACCTGTATAATTTTGTTAACCAGTGTTACCCTAATAAACGGTAAGAAGTAAAACAATAAGTGTTTTGGGATATGTTTATTTTATATGTCAAAGGGCACTGTGTATAGTTTAATGTCAGTTTTTTCCTAATATATTCTCTCCAGTACTGCTTTTTATTTATCTGAAGTGATTTTTTTTTTTACAAATAAAGAGCTTATAAAAATTCCACTACACCTTTTCTGTAATCAACTTTTATTTATAATGAGATGCACTTTTGCAGGAAAAATATACATGAGGAATGTTACTGTATTTTACACGGCTACTGGTTAAACATCAAAGGATAAGTTCTACTGTAAGACTTCAGCAAACCCTGCATCTAAATTTTGGGATCTACTGGAATTCCAAAATAGTGGCAGAGTGAATGGAAGCTACGCAGACTATCTCCCAGGACCAAACTGCAATTACAACTAAAATAAAGACAAATTGTCAGGAAAAAGCAACAGAAAAGCAGCTGAAGAGGACCCATATAACCAGGGACAGGAAAAAAGGACACTGAATCAAGCCTGATAGGTCTGCAGAGGCACAGGAGGACAGGCTGGGAGCCCACAAACAGTGGCTGTTTTAGCTGTGAGCAGCTCCTTCCAGGTTAAAATCTCAAGCTGGCTCCACAGAGGGCCAGGACAGAGCATTAAATGAGCTACAGCCACTCACTTTGGGCTCTGGCAGAGGGAGGGTGCACTGCACTGAAACTGTGTGGGGACACTCGGGATTTGCAGGGTGCTGAGAATTTTTGCTGAGTCACACCCTCACAGGACAGGGGCCATCTTGCTCAGGGAGCCCCTTCCTGGAACCCTGGGGAAAAGCGGAAGCCCCTCCCTTGGAGATATAACTCCACCCAGCTGGGCAAGAGAAATGCAAATTGAGGCTCATTAACAACAGCATCTGCCCCACCCTCTGGAAATACTCTTACCCTGAACACTTGAGGGAGTTTTTCATTAAGCTGAGAGCTACAACCCAAGGCTTCATCAAGTAACTGAGTCTAATAGAGTCCAGGCAAAAAGCTAGAAGATAAATGACCATTTCCTGGGCTTGCAGATCTATACAGGAAAGTCAGTGGTGTTTAACATGGGTCCTCCCACGCTCACCCAAACCCAGTAGAGGGAGCCACAAACAGTACAACACCAACACCCACAGGGAAAATCTGGCAGGCTTCAAAACCCACTGAGATAGCCAAAATGGTGAAACAAAGAAACAAAAACCAAATTAAAGAACAAGAGAACGCTACTGAAGACGAGATAAATGAAATGCAGTTAAGTAAGTTATCAGAGGTAAAGTTCAGAGCAATGATCTTGAGGAAGCTCAACAGCATGAGTAAAGAGCTTAGCACCATGAGTAAAGATATAGAAACATTGAAAACCAACCAAGTGGAAATGAAGAATGACATAGCAGAAATAAAGAACACATTGGAAGGAATAATCAGCAGAGTAGAGGAAGCTGAGGACCAGATCAGTGAATTAGAAGACAGGGTAGAAAAAATCAACCAATCAGAAAACCAAAAAGAAAAAACAATTAAAAAACAGAAAGACAGTCTAAGAGAACTATGGGACAACTGAAAACGTAACAACATTTGAATCATAGGAGTTCCAGAAGAAGAAGAAAATGAGCAAGGGATAGAGAATATAGTTGAAGAAATCGTAACAGAAAACTTCCCTAACTTGGTGAAGGAAGAAGGCATTCAAGTTCAAGAAACACAGAGCCTCAAGTAAGAAGAACCCAAACAGGAACACACCAAGACACATAATAATTAAAATGCCAAAAATTAAAGACAAAGAGAGAATTCTAAAGGCAGCAAGAGATAAGCAACAGGTTACCTACAAAGGAACCCCCACAAGGCTATCAGCTGACTTCTCAACAGAAACACTACAGGCATGAAGTAATCAAGGTCATGAAAAACAAGGATCTGAGTCCCAGAATACTCTATCCAGCAAGGCTATCATACAAAATAGAAGGTGAAATTAAAACTTCCCCCACAAAAAAAAGGCTAAGGAAATATATTAGCACCAAACCAGCACTGCAAGAAATGTTAAAAGGACTGCTGTAATTAACAGAGAAAATAGGAAGAAAAATATAACCACAATAAACAAAAATGGCAATGAACAAGTGCATATCAATAATAACCTCAAATGTAAATGGATTGAATGCTCCAATCAAAAGACACAGAGTAGCTAACTGGATAAGAAAGCATGATTCATATATATGTTGTTTACCAGAGACCCATCTCACAACAAAAGACTCACAAAGATTGAAAGTGCAGGGATGGAAAAAAAAATCTCCCAAGCAAACAGAAAGGAAAAAAAAGCTGGGGTAGCAATACTCATGTCTGATCAAATAGATTTCAAAATGAAGGTCATAACTAGAGACAAAGAAGGCCACTACATAATATTGAAAGAATCTATCCAAACGGAAGATATAAACATAAATGCATCCAACATAGGAGCACCAAAATATATTTAAAATCTTCTGGAGGACTTCAAAGGAGAACTTGACAGCAATACAATTATAGCAGTGGACTTCTACACCCCTCTGACATCACTGGACAGATCCTCTAGACAAAAATTAACAAGGAAACAGAGATTCTAAATGATGCACTAGATCAAATGGACTTAATAGATATCTACAGAGAATTACACCTCAAAACTGCAGAATTCACATTCTTCTCAAGTGCACGTGGGACATTCTCAAAGATAGACCACATGCTAGGACACAAACTAAGTCTCTACAAGTTCAAGAAGATTGAAATCATATCAAGCATCTTCTCAGATCACAATGGCATGAAACTAGAAATCAATTACAACAAAAACAAAAAAACACATTTGAACACATAGAGGCTAAATAGCATGTTATTATACAATGAATGGGTTACCAAGGAGATGAAGGAAGAAATTAAAAACTTCCTGGATACCAATGAAAATGAACATACAACACAAAATCTACAGGACGCAGTGAAAGCAGTCCTGAGATGGAAGTTCATAGCACTACAGGCCTACCTCAAGAAACAAGAAAAATTTCTACTTGACTATCTAACCTCACAACTAAAAGAACTAGAAAGAAAACAAAAAGAAAACCCCAGAGCAAGTAGAAGGAAAGAAATAGTAAAGATCAGAGTGGAAGTAAATAGAGACCAAAAAAAATAATTCAAAAGATCAATAAAACAAAGAGCTGGTTCTTTGAAAAGATAAACAAAATTGATGGACCCTGAGCTAGACTCACCAAGAAACAAAGAGAGAGGACCCAAATACACAAAATCAGAAATGAAAGAGAAGTAACAAATGACACCACAGAAATACAAAGGATCATTAACAAATATTATGAACAATTATATGGCAACAAATTGGACAATCTAAGCGAAATGGACAAATTTCTAGAAACACATAGTCTCCCAAAACTGGACCGGGAAGAGATAGAAAACTTGAACAGACCAATAACAACGAAGGAAATTGAAGATGTAATCAAGACTCTCCCAGCAAACAAAAGCCCAGGCCCGGATGGCTTCATGGGGGAGTTTTACCGAACATTCAAAGAAGATCTAACACCCATTCTCCTCAAACCATTCCAAAAAATTCATGAAGAATGAAGGCTTCCAAACTCATTTTATGAGGCCAGCAAAATTCTAATCCCCAAACCAGATAAAGACACTACAAAGAAAGAAAACTACAGGCCAATATCCCTGATGAACAGAGATGCCAAAATCCTTAACAAAACATTAGCAAATCGGATCCAGCAATACATTAAAGAAATTATTCACCATGACCAAGTGGGATTCATCCCAGGGATACAAGGCTGGTACAATATTTGCAAATCAATAAATGTGATACACCACATAAACAAAATGAAAGATAAAAAGCATATGATCATATCAATAGATGCTGAAAAAGCATTTGACAAAATCCAGTACCCATTTCTGATAAAAATGCTCAGCAATGTGGGAATTGAGGGATCATATCTCAATATAATAAAGGCCATATATGAAACACCTACAGCCAACATCATACTTGATGGGCAAAAACTACAATCATTTCCCTTAAGAACAGGAACAAGACAGGGATGCCCACTTTCGCCACTTTTATTTAACATAGTACTGAAAGTCTTAGCCACAGCAATCAGACAAAGGGATCCAACTGGGAAAGGAGGAAGTGAAACTGTCATTATTTGCAGATGACATGATATTATATATAGAAAACCCTAAAGACTCCACCAAACATCTACTGGACTTAATAAATGAATTTGGCAAGGTAGCAGGATATAAAATTAACATCAAGAAATCAATGGCATTCTTATACACCAATGATGAACTCACAGAAAGAGAAACTAAAAATACAATCCCTTTTACCATCGCAGCAAAAATATTAAGATACCTAGGAATAAACTTAACCAAAGAAGGAAAGGACCTATTTGCAGAAAACTACAGAACATTGAAAAAAGAAATAGAGGAAGACATAAAAAAGTGGAAGCACATACCTTGTTCATGGATTGAAAGAATTAACATCATTAAAATGTCCATACTACCCAAAGCAATCTATAGATTCAATGCAATCCCCATCAAAATACCAACGACATACTTCACAGAACTAGAACAAATACTTCAAAAGTTCATATGGAACCAAAAAAGACCCCGAATAGCCACAGCAATCTTGAAAAAGGACAAAGTTGGTGGGATCACAATACCAGATACTGAGTTATACTACAAAGCCACTGTAATCAAAACATTCCAGTACTGGCATAAGAACAGGCATATAGATCAATGGAACAGAACAGAGAACCCGGAAATACACCCAAGACATGATGCTCAAATAATATTTGACAAAGGTGGCAAGAGCATAGAGTGGAGTCAAGACAGTCTCTTCAATAAATGTGTTGGGAAAATTGGACAGCTACATGCAAAAAAAAAAAAAAAATGAAACTAGACCATCAACTTACACCATACACAAGAATAAACTCAAAATGAATAAAAGACTGAAATGTGACTCATGAATCCATAAAAATCCTAGAAGAAAATGTAGGCAACAAAATTTCAGACATCATATGTAACAGAATTTTCACTGATACATCACCTAAGGCAACAGAAACAAAGGAAAAAATGAACACATGGGACTACATCAAACTCAAAGGCTTCTGCACAGCAAAAGAAACAAGCATCAAAATGGAAAGAGAACCCACTATATGGGACAGCATAATTGCCAATGATACATCAGGTAAGGGGTTAATTTCCAAAATATATAGAATGCTCATACAACCCAACAAAAGTAGGACAATGAACCCAATAAAAATATGGGCAGAAAACCTAGACACCTCTCCAAAAAGGACATACAAATGGCCAAGAGACATATGAAGAAATGCTCAACATCACTAATCATCAGAGAGATGCAAATTAAAACAACTATTAGGTATCACCTCACACTTGCCAGAATGGCTGCCATCAACAAATCATCAAACAAGTGCTGGCGAGGGTGTGAAGAAAAGGGGACTCTAGTACACTGCTGGTGGGAATGCAGACTGGTGCAGCCACTATGGAAAACAGTATGGTGTTTCCTCAAAAAATTAAAAATTGATCTGCCATTTGACCCAGTGATCCCACTTCTAGGAATACATCTTAAATAGCCTGAAACACCAACCACAAAGAATATATGTACCCCTATGTTGATAGCAGCACTATTTACAATCGCTAAGATCTGGAAACAGCCCAAATGTCCATCAATAGATGAGTGGATAAAAAAGCTGTGTTACATATACACAAAAGAATACTATGCAGCTGTAAGAAATCAATATCTCTTATCCTTTGGGACAACATGGAGGGACCTTGAGAATATTATCCTAAGCGAAATAAGCCTATCAGAGAAAGACAAATACCACATGATCTCACTTATTTGTGGAATATAATGAACAAGGTGGGCTGATGAATGAAATAGACCCAGAGACATAGAAAGAAGTATGGTTCAGACTGACAAACTTCAGAGGAGGGTGGCGGGGGTGGATGAGATTAACCAAAGAACTTATATGCATGTATACATAACCGATGGACATAGACAACAATATTGGGGGGGGTTGGGATGGGGAGGAGGGTGTCTAGGGGGCAAAAAGGAGAAATATCTGTAACAAAAATAAATGAATAAAAATTGAAAAAAGAAATATATATATTTAAAAGACTATAAGAAACTTAATAGGTTAAATAAAAAATTTATGTTAACTGTATGATGAAAATTAACAATTATAAACTATTAAAAAGATCTAAATAAATGGAAAAAATAAAATAAAATAAAATTTTGCATCTACTGAATACTTTGTCAGTCAGCCTACTTTCTAGGATTCACATACTAAGACTTTTATGGTTGTATTTAAACCATTTAAATCCATACCAGAGCTAACTTAGTAGGGCTATACCAGGTGTACCAGACTTAGTGATAAGTGAGATTTCTGTTCAACTACATTCATATCCAGAATCTTAGATCAGTGAGTTCTAGACTATTCTTTCCAGGTTGTTTAGAATGATGCTCCATGAGATACCAGGAGATACAAACAAGATGATTTTGTTATAAATTCTGCTTTATTATGTAAGAACATTTTAGAGGAGGAATGTCTTATTCGAGAGAGATTTCAATTCGATCTGCTTTGTTACACTCCAGATTCCATTTTAAACCCATACCACCAGAGACCTAGCTTGGCATCTGCTATTTAGGAAGCATGAATTTCCAGAGACTATTGCATCTAACAGTGGCTCTGTGTTTATGTCAGATAAAAGCAAGGGATTTGTGAATCGAACATTGACCCAAGCAGTGAATATCATGCTTTGTCACCTTGAATTAAATGGTTCTTTTTAAAGATTAGTGCAGAAAACTAAGGATGCCCTGAAATAATTTGTTAAAGAATTGGTCAACAGGACCCTCAAGTGTTCTACTGTGTAATATGTCATGTTCTAAACTGTAGTAATTCATGCTGAATTATCAGGTGGCCACCCCACAGAGTTTACATGAGGTTCTGATAAACAATGAACTAGATTCTGAATGCTGTCCTGTCACTCATCATCTTTATAACACAAGATTTCATATTGCTGGGAATTGTGAAACTGAAAGAAGTTCATTCTTATTTAATAAACACATGTATTGCACATGCTGGCACTTGGTGCTCTAAATGCTTTACAGACAAGAACATATGTAATAGATGGTTTGGGACACTGTAACTGAGGACACAAGTTCTGTGTCATAGGCCATCCAGGATAAAGGTGGAGTTATTGCCAATCTACATGTTACTCACTTGCCAAGATATTCCCAAGGAACAGTCAACAGCAAGACCCCTGTAAGCATCAATGGAGTCCCTTGGATTGGCTTATTCTGTGACACTGCCTGACACTCAGGAAATTCACCGCATGAAGGACACAGTAAGCTTTCCCTGGTTTCTAAACTACTAAGATTTAGCTATCTTGTAGTTGTATAACTGTCAATGTGACAAAGACTTCCATGCACAAAACAGCCCATTTGCAGGCTAAATTATAATAGCATCGAATATGTAGGACTGATAGGTGTGCTGGAATTGCTGAAGGTAGTGTTCTGATATTGTTGAGTTACCATTTCATATTTCAACCATTTAGAGGGAAATAAGACCTGTTTTGGAGACTTCCAACCCCCAAAATAAGAATCATCTTTTCTGAAGTTGTTTATTATTTTTATTTTCCCTGCTATCCAACAGAGTATGACAATTTTGACCTTCCCCTTTTAAATCAATGTTCTTATTGTTAAAGTCCTGAATATTGAACTGTTATTGTATGCCCATAATTATATCTCAGATAGTACTGTACCAAATAGAGTCTTCATTATAGCATTGACCTCATAAGTGGTCAATTCATACATTCCTATCTTATCCATCTTTCTTTTTATTTTTTTAATCCTCACCCAATCTTTGTTTTTATTTTTAATCCTATGTTTAGAGAGAGGAAGGCAGAGAAAGAGAGAAACATTGACATGAGAAACATCCATCAGTTCCCTCCCTACATGCCCCAGCTGGGGATGGAACCAGCAACCTTTCGGTGTATGGACAACACTCCAACCAACTGAGTCACCTGGCCAGGGTAAATCTTTCTTAAGGAGTGAGTTAAAATATTACAAATTTTGTGGCTCTATAATTGCTATTCCTAGAGTTTCTCCTCGGCCTGCAAATTATGTGTAGTGGTGACCATGGCCGTAGTATGTGTGATGGCAAAGCTCTGAAAAGTTTGATGCATTTCCAAACTACTTACGGCCTCCATTGCCTTTGAAAAATATTTTGTGCAGCGCATATAATTTTCTTTTGCTACATGACATTAATGGATTGTTTGGTCTGTAAACTGCTCTCCTTATTTAATACAAATTCCCACTTCAATTGAATCTACCCGACTTTGACGGATGACACACAAGAGGACTGGTGGCCTTCACTGCCACTTAAATGGGTGTGTGCATTCATATTCCCAGTTATTTGCCGTGTACAGTGCTTTCCTGTTTACTCCAAAATAAAAACAGATGGTGTGCTTTCTCCTGCTTCAGGCTCTACTAGCACCTCTTTGCAGAATGCATGAGAGTTATCTGCAAGTTCATTTTTCTTTAAGAGAAAACTGTAGTGAAGGTATCCGCTGACCCTTAAATTACAGTGAGCGTTTAACTCACTACATACAGGCTGCTAAAGTGTTTGGAGGGAGTGTGGAAGATTTGTAGCCAATTACCTTGGCTGATTTCTGATTTGAACTTCATCCTATTTCCACACCAATTCCACTAAATGAGTTGTTTTATAAGAGTGAATACCAGGCAGTGAACAAGATTAAAACGCTTATTTTTGAGTTTAAAGTAAATAACACAGCACTCTGAAAAATAAAGTTGACTGATTTCTCTACCACTAAATGAAAGTGTTTTGAAATCACTGGTTATACATTGTAACAATGACTCTAACTACATATATTTAAATCTAAGCAACTTTCATTTAATGAACGAACCTTGTTCCTGCTGGGGAAATGACTGATTTGAGGAAGAATACCCCATGGGAGTGCCAGCCTTCGTAGTCAATTGAGAACGTAAAGGACATGAGTTCATTTGACTCAATAACCACAACATAAAATGTAGAGCTGCTCTGGTTATTAAATTATCATTTAAATTATTTAAGAGCAAGCAGGTTATTTCATGTCCCCACTGCATTGTTTGTGAGTGGAATCTTCTGTGTTCAAATCCCTGTGGACTGTTCTCATCCTGCTGGCTTTGCTAAAAACTTTTAGAATTAGTTTTTCTTTCATTTGGTATCGTAGCAACCAAATAGTCATTTCTAAAATAATATTGTGGCACTTTATTAGAACTTATCTTAATAAAAGGCAATTATATGTTTTAGCTTTATGATGTCTCCCTCATGTCACAAGTTGATAATAATAATAACAACGATAATAACAAGAAGATCTAAATAATTTTATTCAGAGGCAGTAATTTTATGCTGACTCTAAAACTGGCTCATTAAAGGATGAATGTTCTGATTTTTCTAGGATTAACAGATAAAAAACAAAGGAACTTAGTAACAGTTCAAGTCCCCTAACAGAAAAGAGAGGTGTTAGGAAGACTGAGGTCACCCCAGTGATATCAGGATACATCTCTCCAGCTTCTGAAGCACCTCAGATCTTGGGAAATCCCAATTTATTCTCAGTGGAGGATTGATTGTAATCATCAAGATGCCAAAAATGGGTGCCGATGGTACAGCCACTTTGGACAGCAGCCTGGCGGTTCCTCAGAATATTAAGTAGAGGTTTACTATATGACCCAGAAATTCTACCCCTTGGTACACAAGAGAAATAAAAGATGTGTCCAAATAAAAATTTACATATGAATGTTCATAATAGTATTTTCACACAGTCATAAAGTGGAAATAACCCCAAATCCATAAACTGATAAATGGATGAAAATGAGATATATCCATACAACAGAATGCTATTTGGGAATAAAAAGAAATGGAAGTACTGATCCCGTGGCACAGCATGGATGAACACTGAAAACACTTTGCTAAGTGAAAGAAGTTATTTAAAAAGGAACATGTATTGTATGATTCCATTTACAGGAAATGTTCAGAATATGTGTCTCCATAGGGACAGAGATAGACTAGTGGTTGCTTAGAGCTTGGGGAGTAGGGGAGAGTGGATCCCTAATGGAGAAAGTGGGGATTGATTGCTAGTGGGTATGGAAGTTTCTTTTTGGGGTGATGAAAATGATCTAAAATTAATTATGCTAATGGTTGCACAACTCAGTTAAGACACAAAAAATGACTAAAATGTATGATTCAAATTGGTGTATTTTATGGTATGTCATTTCTATTGCAGTAAAGATATTAAAAAGGAGTACCATTTATTAAGTGCTACTATGTGTCAAACATTGTATCAGGAGGTTTTTTTTTTAACATAAACTTATTTAATTTTCCGAACAACCCTTGTATAGCTGAGGAAACCAAGCGCTAGAGATGTTATGTGACTTACCCCACTCACACAACCAAGAAGTAGCAAGATAAATCTCTCTGACTTCACAATGACTAAGACATATATTATGGTCGTCACAATGCTGCCTTTAATAGGGGAGCAGTTTGAGCGTGTTCAGAAACCAGGATGGCTTTCAAAGCAACTGTGACATTTCACAAGCACATAACAACCCCAAAAAGCAATAAGTCTCTTCCAGGTGCCTTTGTAAAGGGGGTACTGCCTGCATGACCTGTATAGTCTGGGAAACAGGTTGGTTTGTTTGTTTAATTGAAATGGTAGTGTGGTTTGAATAAGTTCAAACATCAGTCTTTAAACATATTTAGAGAGGTGTTTTGTTTTGTTTTAACTCAGAGTTTTATAAGGACAAGATAAGATTAAGGACACACTTTTCAATCTACTTAATATTTAATTAAAATATAATCAATTAGTACAAACTACATCTAATAAACATTAAAATCTAACATCAATGTCCACTTGGAACATGGGAAGCTCACAGGATACTAAAGAAGAAAAGAATCTGAAATAGTGCCCTTCTAGTCACACAATCACCTAAGGACTTCCCCATTCCCGGAGTGCTGCGTCCTATGCTAGATGTTTTGCATATATTTTTGTATGTATTCTTCACAGTAATCCTAACATATATGTTATTATTACACTGGTAGATAAGTAAACTGGACCTTGGGAAGGTAATTGGCACAGCCACACAGCAAGTGAAAGAACCTAGATTTAATATAAACAGTGTCTTGTTCAGAAGGCCACGACCTCCCTTCTCCATGAAGCTATAATTGCACGCACTGGGTTGGTCACTAGAAATGACAAGTGTTAAACCATGAAATTAAAACATGAATCCCCTGCTACTAAGTCCAAATTGGAAAGAAGACAATTCATGGTTCTTAAGGAATTTCAGAAACCGTACAGTTCATCCTCTTATCCCAAATCATGTTATCTTTCCCCAGATATTTGGGTACTCGTGGGTGAGTGTGAGGCGGAGCTTTTGGACAAGGGGTTGTCACACCGTCTTCTGAATATTCCATATTGTCAGCTGCCTAAACATCAGGCCTCTAAGACATTACAACTATGGTGCCTCTGATTGTGCACAAAACAGGAGATCCTGGTTGGTGACAATGCCAAATGTCTCAGTCTTTAATCACATCGTGATTATTACTGTTATAAAATTGCCAAGTGCAGCAACTAACCTTAAAATCAACCAGAAATCAGTTCACACAGTTGCATCTGCTTCCAGATGGTCATAAAATGGTAAGCATTGTTCTGTAAATAAACTACATGATTATCGTTTAAAGAGAAAATTAGAAATTTTATAATAACAGTATTTTCAAACTCATTTTTCTGATCTATTCACAACTGAGCAATCTACATTTCCTAAGCACTCAGTATTTGACTACAAAGTGAAATTATTTCTACATCTCTCTTCAGTCTGTCTACTCATACTGGATAATTGATTGGTTTGCTTGTATTTTCAATTACATAGTATAATTACAGCTGAAAATGTGTGACTCAGGAGTTTAAAGTTATAGGCAGGTTATTTCTTTCTTTTTTTTTTCAACTCCCTAAATATCTCAACTGAAATCCTAAGTCTCAAAAATCCAAAAGGTTTACAAAATTAAACTGCTTTTTCCTCTAGTCATAATCATTGCTTGCTAATTAATATTTGTGAGGGTTCAGATTAATATTTGGGGGTGGGAAATAATCAATCTACAATTTACCTGTTTGTGCCAACAGATTTAGGAAATAATTTTAGAACATCTTCAACTAGTATATTTTCAAATATATATTTAGGTTTTCAAGTTCAAAAAAATTATAAAAAGGGCCTTATACATTAGAAGCAAAGTAGTATGGAGATTCAGGTACTAAACTTTACAATCTATACCTCCAATGAAGAGACTAAAAGTGAGATTATTGTGTCACCACCTGGAAGCCTATCTTGTACTTTGTATAAAATTTCAAGCAATTTACCTAATCTCCCTACATTTTAGGATTTTTATTTATAATGAGATGATGCTTAGAGCTTTGTGAGCTCTGGAGCTCGTAATTTCATGAAACTTTGATCATTTTTATCTTACTGAATGACTAATAAACTTGAAAATATTTAACAGAAGTAGAGCTTATAAAAATAAATTCTATTTCTTCTAGAATATTTTTACTGAAAAGAAATTAAAAATTAAAAGACCAAAATTATTTTGCATTATGCATTACTTAGATTTACTCTCATAACAATTCTAAACATCTCAAGTAGGTTTCATTATTTTGTTTTATGACACTCATTATATTTTATGTTAAATCCCTTTGTTGTAGAGAGCATGAATTCATTTCTGTTTCACTAAAATCTAGAACTGTAAAGCCTTACACCAAGCATGTGTGTGCACATGTGGGTGAACAAGAGAGAGACAAAGACTGAGAGACAGAGACAGAGAGAGATAAAAAGAACAAAACAGTAAATAGAAAAAGTGTGAATAGATGACTTTTCTATCTTCTATTTTATTATATATTTATTTACCAAGAAAAGGAGAAATAATAAGTAGAAAGCAATATTGAATTCAAGTAACATCTGTGTATTCTGACTCATATTCTTTTTCACTTGTGAAAACCAAGGGATGTGACACTACTGAATTTTATTTTATTTTATTTTTTTAATTAGTTAATTTATTTTTGTTACAGATGTTTCTCCTTTTCCCCCCATTGACACCCTCCTCTATCCTGCCCCACCCTACAGCATTGTTATCTATGTCCATTGGTTATGCATATATGCATGTGAGTTCCTTGGTTTATCTCTTCCCTCCTCTCCAACCCACTCCTCTGAGGTTTGTCAGTCTGAACCCTACTACACTACTGAATTCTAAATAACAGAATTACACTTAGTACTTCAAATACTAAGAGCAGGATTGTTTGCAATAGGTAGATAGCCATCACTCAATATTCTTATGTTCTTAGACAGACAAATCTTATTCTTCAGGGTTGAAATATCACACCAGTGTGTGTGTGTGTGTGTTTTCTTATGTGTGTATCTTAAAGTTTAAGTACCAAGGAGAGATAAAAACAAATTAAGTAAAAAATTTTTTAAATATATATAGGCTTTGATTGCATGTAATAATGTGTTGTTAGTCTAAAGAAAGAAAAAAAAAAAAACTCAAATACCTCCAATAGAAAAGAGTTATAAGTAAACAGGTAGGAGCTATTTGTTAAGGTAGAAATTGAATTAATCTAAAAGAATATAAAGATGTCCAAAATACAATAAAGATATTCAAAGTAGTAGAATGATGAATATGTTTGCACACTGACAGATAATCCATAAATTATCTTTGCTTCCACATAAATAATTAGAAAATTAAAAGCTCATTATTGTTGGTTAACAAAAAATTAGTTCTTACATTTCCCACATTTATTTTCTTGAATCCAGGTCATAGCTATGGGATGCAGATGAATTCCAAAAGTAAAGTATTATTTTCCCAGACTCAAGCAAGCATGACCTAGAGATCTCAAAAACATGGCATTGAGCTCAAGTGCATTTTAAGATATTATTCTATTTGAATTGGGTTGTACTGGTGGTTTCTTTTAAAACCATTCAAGATTTTTTTCAAAGAAATAATAATCAAAGAACATATCATAAAGAGTATGAATATGACTTGTACTGTTATAGACGAGGAAGATGTTAAATGTAGCGTCCTCATTCTAACCATGAGACACACCTTAACATACTGTTCATATAAAGAAAAAATTTAAAAATATCACACATATCTCAGTCTGAGTGAAATGTCAATGTTGGCCTCATTGAAGTTCAACTCTTCATCGTACAAAGTTAGAGCGTGAAACATTGTATTCACTGTGAAGGTCCCAGAATCTGAAAGATCAATTAATTCTTGAAAATGTATTTTTCTCATCACCACAACACGGGCTCTCTCACAGTAAGCAACTTGAATCAAAGAGTTCAAGGGAAAGTGCTTACCTGAAACCTTTCACCTTTCATGTATCTCTCTGAAAATTGAAGATATGTGTATCGTTCCTAGCTTTAGAAGCATATGTGACAAAGTTGAGACCAGCAAACTCTGACTTTGTGAACGCAGCACTGAGGGTCAGGTCTAGAGTAAATACATGAAGCAGTTCTGTCCAATATGGCAGTCACTAATCACATGTGGCTATTTAAACGAACTGAAATCGAATAAAATTAAAAATTCAGCTTCTCTTGTACTAGCGACATTCTGTATGTTCAAGATCCCAATTGGCTAGTGGCTACGTTATTGGACAGTATATATAAAGAACATATCCATCCATGAGGAGAGTCCTACTGCCTAGCAATTGTACATGTTTCACTGTTTTGTTTTGCTTATATGTAGACTTTCTTTTCATGTGATAGATGAGTTTCTAAAACATAAAGAGACTTTATTTAGTAACATAATCAAACTCTAAAAGCAAGAAGAAAATTGATTATGTAGACAAGCAGTTTACCCCTAGACTCTAAGCTCCATGGAGTAGGATTATGTCCTCATATTAACTACTGCATCCCTAGCACATAGAAGAGGGTTTAGCACATAGTAGGTGTTCATTATTTATTTGTTACATTATTTCCTTCATTTATCGATATTGTGAACAATTCTTGTTCAAGTATAGTAAAACTTCATGTAGTTAGCACTTGTTAACTAAAATTCATGATTATCTAGACTGACGTACACTAAAATTTATTCATGAACTCTGAGAAAAGCATTTTGAACACAAATTAAAAGTAATATTATAAAGTACTTGACTTCCTTAAAAGAGTCAAGAAGCTATTTGGCTTGAGGGAGTTTAACATCTCTGTTTAGAATGTTTTAATTACAAAAGCATCTCCCATTAAAACTGTCCTTAAAATATTTTATTTGGCAATAATTTCTTACCAGTAGTCCTTCTAATTACAATAGATATTTAGAGTGAAATAGTCTGTAAGACAGACATCTCTCATTTAGCTTGACCTTTCCACAAATCGTCTTGACTTCTAAAAGTTTGCTTTATGAGTTATTTCACCACATCATTTATTCTGTCACTTTCTTAAAGATAAATGTGAAAACATAGTTAAAGTCTTAGTCAATATCACTTACTAATCCAAGAAAGCAATCTTTGACCTGTTAAATAAAGGAGTGCAATAACAGGAGGAAATAGGAACAAGGCAGAGTGCAGTAATGAGAGTGCAAGGTTCTACACCTTAGGGCTGCCTGGTTCAGTGACTGTTGACTTGCACAGTATATGCCAAGCACAGTTCTAGTTCTGAGAATGCATGTTAATTAAGGAAGCCCACCCAGGACTACAAGGGGTTGATGTGTGTAGGGAGCATCTGCTGTTTTTGCCTGCCCAACATCCATTCCCTCTTTTTATGGTAATAGCATCCTTATTTTGTTTCACTCTTCTGCTCTGCTCCCAGTCTGAATCAGTCTTGGCAGACATGCCTAACTCTCCCCTGAAAATGGAGACATGGTACACTTAAACCAAGATAAGTCAATCAGAAGCTGTGTCCCTAGAATTTACATCTTTAGCAAAGTAATACAGAACCTGAGAACGCTTCTGTTCTTCTTAGGTAAAATGCCCTAAAAAGGCTAGGCACCTATACTTTTGCCATCTTTTCTTTTTGAGACTGATTCTGTATCTTTTTCCACTGATTCTTCAAACTACTCCATATTCTTCCAACAACTCCCTTTTCTTATAATTTAGCTAGAAGATTATTCTACTGTGCTGTGTACAAGGGGAAAACCTTTATGATGTAATGTCTACCAAAAGAATTTCTTAATTAAAAAAATAATTAGGTCTAAACTTTATCACCAGTTTTCTGTAAAATGAGACTAATAACACCTAGTTTATGGGGTGATATATGATTAAATTGAAATCAGTTCAAAATAACAAATACAGTGTACCTATTAGGTCTCATCTTACAAAGATTCAGCAGAAATTATCCCCCTGAATATAAAAGATATTTTTTAAAGGAGAAATATATTACAATTTAGAATTTAAAAATGGTGTCATTAGAAAAGCTAAAATTTGAGAAATCCTTGACAATGAAAAATAAATGAGTTTGAATTATGGAGAAAAAAATGTAAAGAAAATCATAGACACAACTACTGTAGAATTATAAGTAATTCCAGGAATAATCCAAAGAAAGTAAAACAAGCACGAAGACATAGAGACAGCTTTGTGGTGATCCAAGATTATTAACTGAAGAATTGATTTGTAACAGCTGGGCCAGCTGAGTTCTCAGCAGGCAGTAGAAACCTTTGTCCTCAGGTTAATATCTTAAGAAAGGTGCTTTAAAGTTGTTAGAAGAGAGAATGCTAGGACGATAGAAAATGGTACATAAGTTTACCACAAGTTTAAAAACAATGAAAAGGAAAACAAGGAGAAGTAGGCATGATACTTTGACAAAGAGAACTAAGAAATTGTTCTTCTTAGACCAATTTTTAAACTTAAGAAGGTATTATAAGCAAAGAAAAAGAAAAATATTTCCTGCAGCTCAAAGAAGACATTAATCTTTAGACTGAATCCCCTGAGTGCCAAGGATTTCAACACAACAACAAAAAGTGTCCCATAACATGGTAAAATTTCAGAATTCCAGGGATAAGTAGAAAAGTCTAAAATTCCTGGGGGAAATGGATTTCTACAAAACAGTGCAAATTAGAAGTCATCAAAATTGCATTAGTCACAATGGGAAATAGAAGACAATAAAATAATATCTCCCAAACTCTGAGATTAAATCATTTTAAACCTAGAATTCAATGTGCAACCAAACTAGCACAGATTATTTGATGGCATTAATAGAAAACATCAACTGACTATTTTAGGAATCTATCTGAGGTTATATTCTTTCTAAACACTTAAAAAATATATGTTTATACAGACAAAAGATTAGCCCAAAGGCTAGTAAGTAGTAAAAGCAGACAGAAAATAGTATGACTGTCTACTTTTATTGTAAATATCCCTGGGTGAACTATAGCATTGGTAAATATTGTCTTTACATAAATTATTTTAAAATCTACTATTGTGAAATTTAAAATAAAACTTTATGAAATCCAAACCAGAAAAAAAAATAGTCTTCAATAACCTTCAAGGTGAAGTCAGAAGTTATAAATTTTTGTTTTCTTTAACCCCTCCTTCCTTCAACTCATACACACATATTTGGAGTGGCTAGAGTATTTTTAGGAATATAGTTGTATTCAGCAAATATAACAAATTGAATTGAACTGAACTGCCAATGGAACAATTCACAATAAATATCAACAATTTGACCACTTATCAGAGCCCCTTCATAACCCAAAACAACTGTCTAGCTGTACCACTCACTTAATTAAAACTTAACTGAAACTGGAACAACACCTTATATGACTACATCCATGGGAAATCCTCCTGATTCCAGAGCCCTTTGACCCTCCATCAAATATCGACAGTTGAGGCACCAGAGAAAATCATGTACAAATGTAATTTACACTACTCAACATTTAGAAACATTTTAAGGAACTACGTCTTCTTTTATTAAGACAATTTCTTCCAAAGATTAGTCATCAGGAAGGGAGAGCATCTTGAACAGTCTCATCTCAGGGTTCATTTGTGCACACGAGGACTCTTCACTAAAATGTATCAACCAATGTCTATATTACATTGAGGCCCCAAGATACAGCAGGGTCTGAATAGTTGTGCAATGTGGAGAAACTGTTAAATTTCCATTTTAATTTTATTTTATGCAATAGTGCCCTCAGGATAGTTCCATAGAACATACCAAATGCTATCATTGAGCAAAGAATATTAGATTATTAAGCAAGGAATTATGTGTCACTTACCTAAAATACCACAGGGTGTCATTATGATTAGCTTCCCAGACTTAAATATGTAATTTCTATGCCAGCTATTTGTCCCAAATCCCATAACCTGGCAATCTGATTGATTTAACCATCTATAATGAGGAGAGATCAAAAACCTAAAAAAGTCCAAAGTACTTGTTCTCTATCCACCAATTCAGTCTTTTCTCTGTTTGAAACCTCTTTTTAAAAATGGACTTGATTTTTTTTCCTGCCCAAACTCACCTAAGGTATTAGTGCCTAAAGGTATCTTCTATATTTATGTAAAGTTATTGACAAATGACCAAGCTATTGAAAAATTATTTTGAATCCAGTAAAATTCACAGGCAGCATAATCTTAATTATTTAATAATATCTATAATTTATATTCACTTATAGAAACTTCATATAGATGGTAAACAGTTCATATAAATTGATGTAGTTTATTACCAGTTGTAGAGTTGTTCCTTTCAAGATTACTTAGTTTTAAGCAAGAAAATAAGTTTCTGGCTTAAGAAAAAGGGAATTTATTGGAGCAATACAAAGAGCTAAACAAATCAACAGGAGGCCAAACAATGGGCAGTACCCAAATTAGTTTCATAAACCAATAATCAAGAACCTCAAACATTTCACCAAGAGTCTGCTATCATTTACAGTGGCCAAGATATGAAAACAAACTAAATGTTCATCAACACATAAATGTATAAAGAAGATGTGGTATGCCTCTACAATGGAATACTACTCAGCCATATAAAAGATGAAATATTGTCACTTGCAACAACATGTCTGGAACTTGCAATATTATGCTAAGGGAAAATGTCAGACAGAAAAGGACCTAAACCATATTATTCCACTCATATGTGAATATAAAACAAAAAAGAAATGAACAAACAAAACTAAAGTAAAACAAACTCATAAATACAGACCACAGATTGCTGTTTACCAGAGGGAAAGGAGTCGAAAGGAGGGTGAAATGGATAAAGGAGTCAAATATATGGTGATGATGGAAACTAGATTTTTGTTGGTCAATAAGCTATTCAGCTATCCAGTGTTAATGTACACCTGAAACTGTAATTTAAAACAAAGACTGCTGTTGAGATAGAGAATGTTTTCAGTCTCTGTTTTTTTCTGAGCAGAACTAAAATTCCCTGCCTAGACTAGAATTGGTCTTTACTTGGGAAAATGTATTTACTCAGAAGATGTATTTACTCAAAAGAAAATAGCATGGGAAGATGTATTTACTCAAAAGAAAATAGCCAGCAGTGAAAGTAGATGTGTTTTCTGTCACTCTGCAATTGAAAGTATTTCAAGGAGATTTAAAAAGAAAAAGAAAAGAAGTAACAAGTGTGAGAATGGGAATGGCAACTGTACACAATTTTCAGATATGAAGCTGGTGGTTAGATTGTCAGGGCTGGGATGTCATTGTACCCATTACAAGGCAGTAGCCCAGACTGTCCTGCTCTGGAAAATTTGGGATAACCCTCAGTTATAGATCTACCTCTGCAGAGAATAGGGTATCTGTCAGAAGTTCTTGACTATGACGTCGGAGTCTATCATATCTACTTCCCAAAGATGTCGCTCCTTTCCTTAAGACCAATTAGATCGTAATAATGATGCTGAGACAATTTTTATGTTTGATCAAATCAGCCTGACTAGAACACTGAAATTAGCCCAGATCCCAAGAGTTTTAGGTCCTTATATTGTCCCAGAGCTCAAGATTCTGTGACAAATGTCAAGTGCCACCTGCCTTTCCATGTCACAATGCCCACCAATCAGGATATCTCATCTGTTAAAGAATTCAATCAGCACATGCTTTCTTTCCTTTGGTAAATTTAATGCAGACCCGGACCATTTAAAGCAGTTTGGATTTACATTATCTTTTAATCATGGTCTTCTGGTTTGAGAATAATTATTTTATTAAAGAACATTTAAATTAAATTTCCCTGGCAGGTTTGGCTCAGCAGTTGGAGCTTGGGCCCATGGATCAAAGAGTCGCAGGTTCAATTCTGGTCAAGGGCACATACCTTGGTTGTGATTCATCCCCAGCCCTGGTCGGGTTCCTGCGGGAGGCAACCAATTCATGTGTCTCTCTCACATCAATGTTTTTTCTCTCTCTCTCTCCCCGTCACACTCTATCTGAAGATAAGTGGAAAAACGTCATTGGGTGAAAATTTAAAAAAAGAAGAACATTTAAATTAAATTTAATTATCTAATTCAGTTATTACTGTCATCCACTCCGAACAGGGTTACTCTTATTATACATATATATTTTCAAGTTATTTTATTTTCCTAGACCTTTTCACTAGTTTCACTTATTCCTGGCTTGTACATATCATTTTAGGTGATTTTCACATCTGTCCATTGTTTGTACAAATGCATTTTGAAGAGCAATTCAAACATATATATTTATAATTGTTCCTTTTTTTTACTCTAGTGAAATCATTTGTAAGGGTTATCAAATGTTTTCCTAAATGTTCCTTTCTTCTGGAGCCATATTTTTTTAGTCTTTAACCAAATGTTTTTCCCTCTGAATTTTCTGAAAGAGTTTTATGTAAAATCATAAAGGGTTTTATGTGAAATCTTATTTTTTATTTCAAAAAACATGTCATGGCAACATGACTTTTCCTACATCTTCCATCACTAACTAGTTCAGCATTATTGGTGAAAATTAAGTACAACGTAGCAGTTCCCCTCATTGCTTCTTCTAACACAGAAGGATAAAATTATATTTGTTAGTATCTGTGTGTTTGTGTGTAAAAAAGCATACACAGTGTATATTTGAAAAATCAATAGAGTCATAATTTATAAAATGAAAAGTAGCCTTGATTTTTATTTTTTATTTTTTCTTATTGAGGTATCTGAATTTCTAAATTAGACAAAGAACTCCTAATAGTGGAATTTTAATATAATATAGTTTTAGATATTCTTACACAATAAGGAAATTTTAATAGCATAATGGAAAAATGTTATACATTCACTCAGATACATATAGAAAGATGGGAATGATTGTTTGTTCTGTGATATTATACATATAATTGATACATATGCTGCATCTTAGTGAAATTTTCTTGGAATTATTGCAGTACAATATTTTTGTAGAAGAGTTCCATGATGGCTATTTTATAATCTATTGACCACCATTTATTTTTCAGTAATATACTTCCCTTGTCACATTTCCCAATTTACACTAAAATATAAAACAACACCTTACTTTATACTATTATAACTGCCATTATGAGTTCTATATTGATATTGATAAACTGGTAACTGTAAAATCACAGTCAGCTCTTGAGAGTGTTACTGACTTGGTATATAACTGACCACCTTTCAAAACATGAAATAAAGTTAAAAGACTCACAGGAAACATTTAAGGTCCAGTGTTCATGCAGCAGCTTCTATAAAAAAAATTGAAAATAAACTTGACAAAAAATTATGCAGAAACTTTGTAATAAAAACTAAAACTAACAATTAACACACACACACACACACACACACACACACACACACATATACAACAAATAAAAGTGGAAAAACGTCTGTTTTTGAATACTGTGTCAGGTGGGGTCCTGACAGGAATCGGAACATATTCAAAGAGGAAAGTGAAAGGACCAAAGCTATCCTTAAGCAGAACAATTAGGCAGATGAGCACCTGGATTGAACAAGGACCAGAGTCACCACTTCCCACAGGCCTGCAGGATCAAGAGGAGGAAGCAGTTATCTGAAGTTGGATGGAGTGGCAGGAGAAGGCTGTGCAGTGAGGGCTAAGGGAGGTGGCCACTGATACATGATGCCCTGAGGAAGAGGAAAGGAGGAGACAGATAACCAAACCTTGATCTTTCTTGGCTACCTGATGTCTGGTCAGCATCTTCCATTGTCTATACCCATTAGAAATGGGTTCTACCAATTGAAGCGACCCATGAAAGTCAGCCTTGCAGGGCATATAACAGGATGGAGAAGAAGGGAGATTAGATCTGGGGAGACAAACGAAGACGATATGCCCAAAAGACCACATTTTATAAATTAACCACAAAGTGATCTCTAAGTGTAACATAAAGCCACTTAAGTCCCATGGATTTTCTAATTTGAAAATGATTCTAACATAATCTAGTATAATAAGCATATGATATGAGCAGCTTGGGTAATTCTAAAATAAATGGGGATGGAGTACAGTGGTTATTTGCTCTACAAGATATAAAAGCTATCATGTTGCTACATAACTGAATTAATTTGATGCCAGTGGAAGAACTGACTGATAAATTTATTCGATAAAATTGTCAGTTCAGTGATAAATCTAGCAATATACAAAAATAATTGCATTTAAATGGATAGAAAAGTAATCAAAAAATAAATATCACTAAGACAACTAGATACAATCATGGAGAAAAATAACTCTAGTGTTTATCTTATGCTTTATACCAAAATACAGAGAAATGAATTAAAGGTCAAAATGTATTAGGAAAATATGAAGTTATAAAAATATGATATATAAAATAAAAGATAAAATGTAAGTGAATTGTATGAAAATCTTGGCACAGGGAAGAAATTAATCTGTATCTCATCTAAACAAATCCAGCATCTTGTACCTAACACCTTTCTAGATACATTTCTTCAGTAAACAGGCAGTTAAGAGAAGAACCAAAGTAGGAGTAACCAGAAAATATCAATTTCATGTAGAGACAAAATCAACATAAATGTGGCAAGATGTACATTAATGAGATAGGAAGTTATAGCTACAATATAGTTGACATACAAGAAACACTATTTTCAAAGAAAGATAAATAGACCAATAGAAGAATCACCAAAAGACATAAAGAATTAAATGAAAAAAAATATAAATGATGAAAATCTAAATTTAAAAACTAAATACTATTAGCAATCAAATAATACAAGTTGTATATATACAATGAGTTATTCTTTGAGTATTAGTATACATTGATAAAGATTGAAAAGATTGACTATTGTAAGTGTGGATGAAGATGAGAAACATACCACCCATACTTAGTAGGCCAAAGTATTAAATGCTTAAACTTTGTTTTAATGTTTAATTAATTTAATGTAAAAACTGTGTTTGAATGTTGAAAAGTGTTCATAAGATAATCTGGCAATTTATCCTAAGTACATACTTAGGAATATGTGTAAAGTTATGTCTATAAGCAAAATTTCAAAATCTCATAGATGTGATTAGATAGGGTGGCATTAATGAAATAAATAAATAGACTATATTTGTACAATGTATTTATTATATATGACAATTGAAGATAAATTGTCGAAACAGATTTATTTAACAGAGAGATGTTCATAAAATTTGTCAGTTGAAAAAGCAAGTGTTCAAAATAGCATCACTTCAAGGCCATAAAGCAGATTAGATATTCTCAAAATTCTTGCTGCTTTTTGACTGGATAAACACAGTGGTATTTTAAATGCATTGCTGAAAGCACAAGGATTCAAGGACCATAAAAGAGAAACAGACTAAAGCTTAGTAAGAGTGGTGAGACCTGCTTGTGATTGTGAAGTGCCTGAAATCTCTATGGCCATTCCCTTTGGCACTGATGGTAACTGTGAAGAGTAGGACAGGACATACCTAGATAAGACCTAAACCAAAGACCTTGGGCTCTGACTGCTTATGACCAGGTACAAAAATGGTCATCGGGCCTTGGTTTGTGCAATGTAAGCTGCTGAGCCTGAGAATCTGTATAAAACCAGATTCTGGATAGAACTATGCAATCACTCAAAGGGCAAGCTAAGAAAAACAAAATAAAACACTGTCCCACAAAGGGAGCCAAGAAGGAAACAAGGAGAATGGATAAATAAACTGTGGGATAACCATAAAATGGTATGCAAGGGCATGGAAAATAAATGAACTTTAGCTACATGTACTAGACAGAATATTGCTTAAGAATACATGCCAAGGGAATAATAACCACACATTTCTAACAGTTCTTAACTCTGGGGTAAGAGACGGCAGTAAGACTGGGAAGGTACACACAGGGGACTTCTACAATGTTAATAACATTTTATTTTTTAAATGAGATGGTAGATTCATGAGTGAACATTTCATTATCTTTATATATCCTTATATTTCTTATATATTATTTGCATCTCCATCTCTATGTATAAAATATTTTATTTACAATGACTAAAATGTGTGTGTGGGTGAATTTATATGGAGTGGAGAATAGGGTGTGTGCACACACACTCAGAGTGTGTATTACCTCTGGACAACATGATTTGGAATGATGTTTTTAATGTACCTATACCTATTGTTATGTTATCTACAATGAATATATGTACCCATTATAATACTTTTTTAAAAGGTCTGGGGAAATAGTAATGTCAAATCTTAACCTTTAAATAGTTCTTGTGTTTGCAAAACATTTTAATTATTAAAAAAACACTTTTTAAATATTCAAATGCATGTCAGATTCATTGATTGGGTTAATGTAAAATGATAATAGAAACCATTAGATTGGATCCTGTGTTGCTTAGTGCATTATTTTGATTTCATAAGAAAAATATATATTTGGTCATTCAGATGTCCAAAATGCATTTTTCATATATATTTGGTATTGGCCTCAGTTCTTAACTCACAGCTCCCAAAATCCTTGGAATTTCCTAAGTATTAAGAGTGACAAAAGTGTTTATTGTTATGTTAATAAGTTGACTTTTAGACCTTTCATTTGGGGGCTGGTTGCCAGGAGAACCAACCATAGCATAAAGGGGTAAAGCTTTGAGTGCCTGGACCGCCTCTGGAGAGGAGAGAAGTCCTCAAGTTTGAATCAATGGCCAAAGGTCCAGTGATTTAGTCACTCTTGATCATGTATATAATGAACCCTCCTTAAAAACATGAGAGGACAGAGTTAAGAGAACTTCCAAATTGTTGAACATGTGAAGGTACTGGGACAGTGGCACCCTGGGAGAGAACATGGGAGCTCCATGGTGTTCCCCTATACCTTGCCCTGTGCATCTCTTCCATCTGGCTGTTCTTGAGTTATAGCCTTTTATAATAAACCAGTGACCTAGTAAGTAAAATAGTTCTCTGAGTTCTAGGAGCCATTCTAGCCAAAAATAATCAAACCAAGAAGGGGGTCATGGGAACCTCCAACCTATAGCGAGTCATGTTTCATTTTGGCCACCACCATTTGTGAGTCTGATTCCTCTATGTAAACTAGTGACAATGTCGTAAGGTTGTTGTGGAGACTCAATCTGAAAAATTGAGTTTGTTAATGGGCAGCTCTAAAGTCACATTATACAATGGGTAAGCCTACACCCATGTCAGACCTCCCAGGTTCTGCTGTCATTTGTGTCCCTTAAAAGCATAATGATCTTAGGCAATCTGTTTGATTTCATGGTGCCTCGACTTCTTAACCTTGAAGCAATGATTAATAGTCAATCTTCTTGACATACATTTTTATGAAAATTAAAAAAGATAATATACACAAACTGAATGCTTAGTGACCAAGACACTTGAACATTCCTCTCAGCTTGACTTGAACTTTAGACAAACTTCTTTCTGACTCTAGGCCCCTGACTTTCTTATTCTTAGAAAATTTCCTTTAGACAACTCTCTATTGTAAATTATTTCGCTGCCTCTTTGACACATAGTAAATCCTCTCCCAGGTTCCTGCCAGTTTTACAATCCAGGAATGTATTTCTCAAGGACCTGGGAGCCATCTCTTTGGAATGTAATTACTGAAAGAGATAGCATCCCTATGACCTAGTCTCTGTGGGAGGGTAGGAGTGTAACTTCATTAAGCCAGTTAGTGAGCACAATGATGTAACATAGTGACCAGTTGTCCTCCCCAAAATTGTCCAGCACTTTCCTACTAGCTCACCCTAAAATTGAAAAGTGTTCCCTTTTTGGTTCCAACAGAGATGGATTTGATCTCTCCACTATTGCAATAGTCTTGAATAAAGTGTTCCTTGCCTGTTTAACTTGTCCAGTGCAAGTTTTCTTTGATACTAAAATATAGTAAAAAAAAATAAATAAATAACAATAAATAACATTATTATTGCAGTAAAATATTGTGTTACATCCCTTTTTATAAATAAAAAGATGTCTAAAATCTTAATATTTATGGTGATTGCTCTACATTCAGTTGTTTTTTAATGATGGTTTTCTTGAATGACTTAGCTAAGATAAAGGGTTGTATTTAAGTCTGTTATTTTGCTTTAATAAACTAATTTGAAGATGAAAAGGAGGATGGTAAAATAATATTTTTAGACTTAGAGCTGTCCTTAAATTGAATTGGGATCTCTGTACCAAGAATGTGAAGCATGTGTGAGATGCATTTTCTAAAATTTTTCATTGTCTTAGGAAATAAAATTGCTATGAGTGAACTGGAAGGTAAAGAGGATAAAGAGCCAGTTTAGAAGGTGATCTTGTGTTGTAGTTTAAGAATTTTCTCTTTCAGATTTTTAGACTGATGAGGCTCCTTTTCCTGCTATGCTTGATCACTGGGTTTTAATTCTGCTATAGAACTTTTACCCACCTTCCTAATTATTTTTTGTACATTGGTCTTTTGTCGCTTATAGAATGTAAACTTTACTAAGGTAGGGATTTGTCTTTCTAATTTCCTACACATGCTCTGTGCCTTGATTAATGGCAAATAATCATGTGTTTATTAAGTAAACATTTAAAGTGATGCAAAGTAAATGTTTGCAGAAAACTCAAGGGAAAAAAGAGCCACCACTATAATTATCAGTGAGGAACATCAACAAAAATCATACATAGTTCAGGATTCTGAAAAATGCTTCTGAACAACCCTTCCATGTGTTCTCCAAATAAAAGGCAGCTATTCAAATGTCATGAAAATTTTAGGTTAACTGTGCCAACCTTGTCAACGGACACTGCCTTACAGGGTGAGCAGAATTTGAGCAGAGGAGACATTGTTAGATAAGAAGCAAACAAATCACCTTACTTATCAAATTCTTCCTCTTAGATAGTATGATCCTAAAAGAGTCTTACATTACTAAGTATTGTTTCCAATTAGTTCAAAGTACCAATTTTATTGTCTCTATTTCTATGCTAATTTGTAATTGCACTGATATTAACTAATCAGAACAATACTAAAACATTGAGATATGACAGCAAAGGAACATTTTGCAAAATTAAATAATCATGTTACTATTAAATTTGTATATGTGTGTGTGTGTGTCCAGATGTAACATAAGTAAGGAAAATAATTTTTTTTCTTTTATATTGGCAACTTAGATAGACAGTGAATGTGGAATTGTAAATATTTTTATGTTATATAAATGTTCAATAAGACACATTTTCCAAAATTCTAATAGAAAAATTCAGCCTTTTTTGGTACTCAAATTCTAATAATTTTGAATATTTATAAAGAAAAGTAACATGACAATAATTTTAATGTTATAATCATGTATTTTTATTTACATACTTGATAAAAAAATATTTAAAAGTTGCCTCCCCTACAACTTTTTTTCAATCCTTGAGATCATTGACAATGATGACAAGTTGATAAACTAACAAATAAAAATAAATACAACAGTGGAATTAACAAAATAAAAATGCTAAAACTAAAAACATAGTCTTCAAGGAGGCAGTCAGCTTCAATTTTCAAAACCTGAACCAAGGAAAATCAGTAAGCCTCTAATGATCACAGTCAGTACATAAACAATTTCAAAACAGGATTTTACTAATTGTTAACTTTATGAAGATTTAATTACTGACCACACAATGAAAACAAACAAGAAGTTATTCTCATCAAATTCACAACTCAACCAGGTCAGAATAAATCTCTGCAATACAAACTCTTTGTTAAATGAAGATTTAACTACTGATCAAATTAATAAAACAAAACAGAATTATTTATATTAAGGTCACAATTCAGACCCAACCAATGCAACTGTAGCCTGCTCATTAGAAGATGAAGAAAAGTACATTCATGAAATCAGTAAGGTAAAAATGGAACAGAAGTCTCTGGAGTTTTGCCAGCTTATTTGATAGCGATCCAAGAACAGACCTGCCACATCCTTGTGACAGGGCAAGAATTTTTCCAGTAAATCAAATTCATAATTCTCCATCACATAAAAATGAAAGAAAAGTTAGTATTTTAAAATAAAACACACCAAATTTTTACTTTATTTCAAATTTTGTTTACTTTATTTAAATATTTATTTCAAAATTTTACAATGTTTCAAATGGAGAAAGAAACTATAGAAATTGGCTTTTATGTTCTCGGTTCAAAATTCCAAGTCCTAAGGCCAAAGACAAAATTATCTGGCACAGGATAAGTACTCAATAAATATTAGCAGCGATTTAGTGAGCATCAAAATTCTACATGGTTGGTAGTACCTCCATTTTATACGTGAAAGCAGATTCTATGTCTAAACCTATGTATCTATAATAAATAGAAGTCAGGATACTGTTTGTATTTGGGGTTGTATTGAATATTTTATAGTAGCATATGGACATTGAGAATGTACACCAAATATATACAGTAAAATATCACATTGACTTTGTTCACTTAATAATGTACATTTCAGGTTTGTGATGTCTTTTCATGGCTTCATATTTCATTTCTTTTTAGTGCTGAATAATATTCCATTGTCTGAATGTGCCACTGTTTACTCATCCAATCACTTACTGAAAGAAATCTTGGTTACTTCCAAGCTGTAGTGCGTCGTATTAAAATGTGTGTATATGATATCTAATCCTCAATGAGTAATTTTAGACTTTGGTAGCCTCATGTTTTCTGCGATATCTGTATAAGTTAGTGAAACCATCTTCCCATGCCCAGATGAGTAAAAGAAAGCTGGGGTGTTTATAAATGCAATTTGATTTCCTTTATGAGAAATCTATTAAACAATTTTTTAAAAATAACTAGGAAGAAAAAACATTTTCAAGATTATTTTTAATGTCATGATTAGTCAATAAAAGGTGCGTAAGTAGTACTATGTAGTATAAATAAAAAGGATTTAACCAGTAATTATAATAATTCTTATGAGGTCCCTGGTTTACAAGCACTCAATAGGATTTGAAGACTGAAGGAAGAGAGAAGGGAAAGAGAAAAGGGGAAAGGAGCAGGGAGCCCATGGAAGCAGCAACACAAAATTATCGTTAGAAAATGATGAATGTTTACGTGAAAGCAAATATTATTCTTCATGCAGTCCACTTTATTTCCAAGAGTTTGAAAACATTTTTAGAAAGTTGAAAAATGTGATGAGATAAGGTGGTTCCTTGATTTTGTTATTGTCGCTTCACAGGTGGCTCGTAGGCAGAGACTATGGGCAGGGAATTAAGAAGCAGGAGGGCTTCTGTGGTCATGAAGATACAGACACTCAGTAGACAAGGACAAGTTGGCTGGAAGTCTGATACCCATGGTTTTCAAGGCTCTATGTTAAATGTTCTGTGTTATTTTATGCTCTACACATATCAAACCCATGTAGCAGATCAGAAAACTGAGGCTCAGAGAGATTGAGGAACAATTTTAACATCATACAGCTAAGCAATGGCAGAGCCACTCTCAACCAATAACCTGACTGCTTCTCCCTCCCAAGGCCACAGTGTGCTTTACTTCAGGGTATACACCAGGTGAGCAATTCGTATGTACATATGTTGCCCTCCAGTCAACCTAACTTCCAGTTTTACTCATAATACCTGCACTTCCTTGAACAAACATACTTTCATCATTTTTTTATCCTTTCCAGAAATTTTAGTGTTGGTATATTTAGATGTCTTGTGCCATCAGTAAAAAGGATCAATTCTGTAAGCCCTGGGCGTTTGAAGAGAAAATTGTCCAGAGAGTAAATTTTCTAGGACAACTCTCTGGGCTTTTCTTAGGACTCTGTCCCTCCTAAATCATTCTGTGCCTTGAAGTTATGGACTTCCCAAAATGTTTTATTAAAAATTCCACACAAAAATTCATACATTGAGTTTCAAACACCATGGAGTTTTCCATTTTCTACATGGGCAGGTATCGTAAAATCACAGGAATGGAAATCAGCTACCCTGGGAATCATTGGTAACTTTATTACCATTCAGTCAGCCATGAACATAATCTCCAATCAATTGCCCAAAGGTATGAGAAAGTAGCTCAGATCTAAAGAGAAATAAATTGCATGCTGACAATTTTAAATCAATCCATCAGCTTGCTTTTAATGGGAATCTATCAGAGAGACAATAGTTTAAGTTTGTCTCAGACACCTATGTCATTTCTGTTAGTTTAGAAATGAGAAAAAGCAAGTAGCAGAACCAGAACTATATTCAGGACTAATTTTCCAAATCTCATAATGAAATCTAATCATGGAAAGGAAAAGTAAATGACTACATCTATTTAAGGAATAAAAAAAAAAGGAAATATTTGTTCCATTAAAATCTGCAGCAAAGGATAATTATTTTAACACCATGTAATAAATTAAATATTTTACAAACTCATGAGTTCTCAAGTCTCTACTTTCATACTATTACAAAAATGCCTTTAAAATTTCAGCCCTCACTCTGTGATAGGTACACTGTGCACCTGCTCTCAAACGTCAGGACCACCTTAATAGGGAGATATCCTTATCTCCAATTTACAGCTGAGGGGAGAGAGGCATAGGGAGCTTTAGATGTAAAACCAGTTCATCCATAGCCAACACTGCAGCCTCTGACCATTGTCTGTGCCACTCTGTATTCATACTCAGTGTCAGAAGTTCATTTCTCATTGTACCTTTTTATGCTCGGTGGTCTCTTGGACCTTCTTTAAGACACGATTGAATTTGGAGGTAAAGAATTATTGTTTCCTTTCTAATTCTCCCAGTACTCAAGTCATGGTCTTGCAGGCAAACTCCCTGCTTTTACTGCCAAACTTGGAGGGATTAGGGCTTAGCCCTGAGGTTTTAGAAACACGTCACCCATCTATTTTCTCCCCATATAAATCTCCACATCTAGAGCAGTTGCACAATTCTTGAATCCAAAACCACTTTACTAAAGACGATGAGGATAAATGAGGATACACAACACATATGATTGGCAGGGGCAGGTGCATAGATTACAAAGCAGTTAGGGGCTCACCCATCACAGAACAGATCTTTTGGCCTCACTTGACTGCATCTCTCTGTCTACGTGTTATCATTCCATTCCCAACTCAGGCTTCTTTTGTAGGTAAGTCTCCCTCAAATGTCTGTATTATTTTCCTGCTTCTAAAATTTCACGATTGCTGAATCATTACAGTGTTTTTGTCTTATTTAACATCTCCAATCTTTTTGACTCTTTGTCTTCCCACATTTCCTACTAGTTCATTTCCAGAACCTCAGATGCCTTCCCCTACTCGACTCCACAAAATCCTTCCCGCATGCCTACTCCTGGTTGTTATGTTTCCCTTATCTCTTGTTGAATTAGTCAAAGATGTATTTTTTTCTGATCATATAATTATGGGCACTCTTCTTGTCAGTTAATGTATATGTGGAAGGTATTCGTATTTTCTAAAAATATTATTTTAGAGCAGTTTATGACAACTTATTGAAGTGTACCTAGTTAAATATATATTTTAACTTGCTACCTGCATTTTTGCAGAAATACTTGGCCTCAACTCAGTTTCTTTTCATAACCTACAATCATATAAAGTAGCATTTATTTCCACTTAGTTATAGAATGTAAAAAGAGACATGTTTGTTCAACCTATCAATATCCACAAATATCGATGAGAATGATAAACATGTACAGGTAAACTTCGGGTATATTGTGAGTTTGGTCCCAGACCACCACCATCAAGCATATATTGCAATCCAGTGAGTCACACAATTCTTTGTCTTTCCCAGTGAATATAAAAGTTATGTTTACACTATACTATAGTTTATTAATATGCAATAGCATTATGTCTAAAAAACAATGTACATACCTTATTTTAAAAACATTTTATTGCTGCAAATTGCTAGTCATCATCTTAGCCTTCAGCAAGGTGTAATCTCTTCGCTAGTGGAGGGTCTTGCCTAAATGTCAATGGCTGCTCCTCTTTAGGGTGGTGGTTGCTGGCGGGGGGTGGCAGCGGCAATTTCTTAAAATAAGACAACAATAAAGTTTGCTGCACCGATTGACTCACCCTTTCACAAATGAGTTCTCTGTAGCATGTAATGCTGTTTGATGGCATTTTCCCCATGGTAGAACTTCTTTCAAAATTGGAGTCAGTCCTCTTGAGCCCTGCTTCTGTTTTAATCAACTACATTTATGTAAAATTCTAAATCCTCTGTGGTCATTTCAACAATCTTCACAGCATATTCACCAGAAGTAGATGTGTGACTCTTTAACTTGAACACTTTGAGGACATTGCAAGGTTATTAATTGGCCTAATTTCAATCTTGTTACATCTCAGGGAATAGGGAGGCCCAAGGAGAGGAAGAGAGACTATCTCTAGCTGGTAGTTGGACAATTAGAAGACACACAACGTTTATTGTTTAAGTCTGTACTCAAGCTCAGAGACTACTAGGAAAAATAATATATTAAAAGAATGCATTGCAATAGATCCTGTCCTTTAACTAAGAACTCTTTCTGATATGCACCTAGGACCCTTGCTGGCATTCTTTATCTCTGAAAGCTCATGAGTGAAGTTTTTCAAGCATTGAATCTGATATGCACCTAGGACCCTTGCTGGCATTCTTTATCTCTGAAAGCTCATGAGTGAAGTTTTTCAAGCATTGAATGGCTAAGTGAGCAGAATGATGTAGAAGAAACACTGCAGTACAAATTTAATAAGCAGGGATGAGGGAAGGGAGAGAGTAATGATTTTAGCTAAGTGATTGGTTATTCATTCATTCACCCATTTCAATATGATGCATAAAACATACATAAAGCTTACAAATACATATAAAATTGCTACAAATGATAATTGCATTGTGTAGATAAATGGACACTTAGCTTAGTCATTGAGGTTATGGAATACTTGCCAACAGAGTGTCAATTGAACTGAAAACTAAAGAATATGTAAGAATTAATTAAAGATTATGTAATAAGAATATATATATCATGTATCATATATATACATATAGATGTATATACTTAAACTCAAATGGAAAATTACCAGTAAATATATTATTATTGTATTTACCACCTAACTTAAAAAATAGTATTTGGCTTTAAATTTATGATAAATACATATTTTATTTGTGACTAGTAAGTGGTAGTTTCAGCTATTTTATGCTATTCATATCAGTTCCTGTTTAAATATTGATCTTTGCTGGTTTTATATATTTATACTGTTTATGCTGATTAAAACTTAGGTAAATAAACTATAAGAAGATTGTTTTGAAAAATGTTATCCCTGAGTCACTGGCTCACATGTCATAAGAGTAACCTCATTGCTGTCCAAAACCTTTGTCTGCAACTCAACAAAAAAAGAACAAATGATGAAAGCAGAGATAAATTCTCCACTTGCTTAAGGGAAGGTTAATGATATTTTTAAATAATTCTCTAAGGAAAGACACATACTTTTTAACAAATTACACCAAGAATTAATTTATTAAGATGTTCCATGACTACAGGTAAAAAAAATAACAAAAATCAAATAATTTAAAACTCAAACATCACATTATTTCTGAAGTTTCTTAGTCAAGTTGTCTAAAGCATTTTATTAAATTCTTTTTTTATTCACTGCTATAGCCATTGGGACAGTACTTGGGACCTAATAGGGACTTAATAACTATTTATTGATTACAGCAAAAGATTAATTTGTTGTCCAGCATCTCTCATATCTATGATTCTGAACATATTAGTGTTTGAGGGAATGTCCTGATAATTTTGCAGTCTTCTTTCACTTTGCCTTACATTTTTCCTCAAACATTATACCAGTAGGACTCAAAACGATACACTTGAAATCCGTCATTAATCAAATCACAGGTTTCCATAGAAACCAATTCCAAAATGCCTTCAATTTTTTTTCTCATGTAGAGATACGACAGCAGATTCAAATTTGCTTAAGAGGATAAATGCTGGTCAGATGATTACACGTCCATTTTATGTGCTAAATGTACGACGAGGATGCTAGACCTGACTGGCTTTTAGCTGTGAACTTACTGTGGGGTTAGCATTTCTATTTTGCTTTCTTAATAGCCCAATTGCTATACTGGTAAGAAAATATTTTATTATTAATTATTATTATTGTCATTATCATTATTCTTGTATTTGTTATTACATTACATGCTTATTTAATAATCATATTTGGTTATCTTTATACGCTTGTTATGTATCAAATTCATCTATTGAGCAAAAAACAAAAGTAAATAAATGAATAAACAAATGATATTTAAAAATACCAGTTTATAAGCTGATGAACAAAATAGACCCAGAGACATAGCAGTAGGGTCCAGACTGACAAACCTCAGAAGAGGGGGATGGGGGTAGGGAAGAGATAAACCAAAGAACATATATGCATGTATGCATAACTAATGGACATAGATAACAATGCTGGGGACGGGGTGGGAGGGATTGGGAGGAGGGTGTCAATGGGGGAAAAAGGAGAAACATCTGTAACAAAAATAAATTAATAAAAGTCCAGAATATAAAATAAAATACCAGTTTCATGGCATTTATATTTGTTTCACTAAGTAACGTATGTGAACACAAAGGAAATCCTAGAACATGTTTATAAAAGATAATAGTTCCCTATTAAAAATGTTTAAAACTCTCATTAAGTTTTAAATAGGGTAGGAAGAGGAGATTACATAGTATTTTTAAATATATTTGTGCAACTTCTGCAAATACCTCGTAGGGTAAAGAACTCATGAAACAACTGAGAGCTCATGAAAAGTGAGAGGCTGCTGATGTCAATTCATGTGCCAGGAAGTGAGGATTTAGACAGTGGTTCAGCAGCATTCTGCTTCCCAGGGCCCTCTGATAGTCCAATAAAGGCTAAAGTAAATGCATACATGTACAAACTCTCTCTGCTACACACACACACGCACACCCCTTATTCTATAATTTCAGACAATTCATAGCCATCAATTCCTGCCAAACTCCAGTGGCTCCAAACAGCATGAGCCACAGTTCACTAGGGCGAGATAAAGACTGCAGGGTCTACCACTTGTTTGCTCAATCATTATTACACGATGACTTTGGGATAATAGTGTAGTAATATGTAAAAACAAATATTAGGGTGGAGGAATTGCGTGCAGAAAATAAAATATTTAAAAAGCCATTTTAAACTGACAATCCAAGAAAATTGACACTATATTTCAAAATAAGATGCTGGTTTCATGATAGATGATTGGACATCTTTTTTTGAGACACTTAAGCCTTTTGCAATCCTTGAAGGAAGACAAGAATCAGGGATTAAAGATCAGAGGAGGTTTTTTGAAAACATTTCCATTCAGAGAGCTGTGGGCATGTAATACTTCCTTCTTTAGGTTAATATAAGGGCTTCACTGAGGTCATTTAAAGCTTGATATCTCTCTTTTGCAATTTGGGGATACACGGGGGAAGTATTCATTCTGATTTATCTGGAAAACATAAGAGGGTGGTTAACTGTTTTAATGTTAGAACGCATAGAGGTTGCTGCAATGGTCATCCTGTATGTCAAGATCTTGTTGGGACAATGAATATATATGTCCTACAGATCCAGTGTAGGTCACATGCAAAAAATCTCACAAGTAAGTACAAAGGAAAATAGGCCAGTTTTATTTATGAACTCAATTTCAAAAATCCTGAGTAATTTGAAAAATAACAAAAAAGGAAAAACCATTCTCCTAGATAAGAATCAGATATTAGGAAGCCTTGGTGTCAAATCAGTGCAGTTCTTGTATAAAAAATGACAAATAGGTCCTGAAAGGCTTGGCTCAGTGGTTGGAGTGTTGGCCCCTGGACCAGAGAGCCTCGGGTTCAGTTCCAGTCAAGGGCACATGTCTCAGTTGTGGTTCGGTCCCCAGCCCTGGTTGAGGTTGTTCAGGAGGCAGCCAATCGATGTGTCTGTCTCACATTGATGTTTCTCTCTCTCTCTCTCTCTCTCTCTCTCTCTCTCTCTCTCTCTCTCTCTCTCTCTCTCTCTCTCTCCCCCTCTCTCCCTCCCTCCCTCCCTCACACTCTATCTGAGGATAAATGGAAAAGTATTCTTGGGTGAGGATTAAAAAAAAAAAGACAAATAGGACAATGGGATCAAGGACAGTCCTTAAACAATCACATGTATGTGATTAAACTTGGTTTAAGACATCACAAATGAGAAGAAAGAGCAGATTATATATTTAATGTATTATATATATACATTAAATAACGTTGGAAAAACTGGCTCACTATAACAACAAACGAAAGATTTACTAGGTCATAATCCATGCGAATACAGGGGTGGGCAAAAGTAGGTGTACAATGTAATACAAATAAATAATACAGTAATTAATAAGTAATAATACAAGAATAAACTCTGTGTTTCACATACTCACAACTGTAAACCTACTTCTGCCCACCCCTGGTGCATTCAATCTAAATGTTAGAGGGAATGTTATAAAACACTCAAAAGATAATTTAAGGCACTAGTTTTTGAGATTTAGTTGGGAAAAAGTTTCTTAAACAATAATCCAAAAGCCCAATTTACAGGGCTAATTTTAATTTATGAACAGGATTATTCAAGTACACAGAGTAAGCTAATTAGTAGACTATGTTTACAACTTAATCACATATAGATATAAAAATTGACAGAACCGTACATCATTAATCTGTAAAAGCAGAATAAAAAGTTCATTTATTTATATTCTGAAAATCTAAATAATTTTCAAAGCCTAGCAGTGAGCTGGGATTCAAAAGTCAATGTTTGATGCTCTGGACCCCTTTAGGTCTTACCAGATCACTTACCCAACCTATTCAGACTTATCAGTGACTCAGGAAATAACTCCTTCTCTCCCCTTGCCAGGACAAGTTCTAGGCATGGAGGCAGAGCTCATACACTTCGTTTTAAAGTCCCTTCTCAGTTTTCTAAATCTTCTAAGATCGGATGTCTTAGTTGATCTGCCTCAACACAGGAGTCCACTTGGGACATGCTCACAGGTGCAGAGAGGCATCATGTGTTAGTATAGAAGAATCACACTCATGATCATAAGACTTAGGTTCCAGATCCATCTCTCCCACTTACCAGCCTTTGTCCTTAGACAAGCAGGTTATCCCTCTGCTTTAAGTATACACGTGATTAAAATTAAGAGGGTGATGATCTTGCCAGGTTATTATAGTTCTAACTACTGTGATTATCCCATTGTTAATGACTGCAATGTGAGAATTATTGGTCACAGGATCCCAAAGTGGGTGATATTTGGAAGGAGGCCCTATGGACTCCCTCAAACTGCAATATAAGAGTAATCACTTCCTCATTCTGTGACAACAGCTGGCCCTATCTTCAATAGACTAGGGAAATTTCTGTATCCCTTAGAGATGTTTGGTTACATACAACAGAAAAAAAAAATAACAACGGGTTAAAGTAAGCAAGAAAATCAAAAGGAATTCATTGGAAGCAAATGTGATCAGGTCATAGGATTGACCCTGGTAGACTAGGCTTCTTACAGGCCTGCAACTAGAGCATATCTGGAGACAGTGCAAAAAAGAGGGAACGTCCCCACATCACCACATGGATAATTCTGTAACAACTATTTCCTCTCCTGGTTTCTCCCTATTTGGAAAGAGACCATGATTGGCCTGCCTGGGCCGCATGCTTACCAGCACTTGGCTAAGGAATATCACGCCATCTTGGCTAAAATACCAGACAAAGCTGCTCACAATAAAGGATGTAGGTCCTTGGGTGGTGGGCACACAATGCAATATACTGATCATGTATCATAATAATGTACACGTGAAATCTAAATCTTATTAACCAATGTCACTGCAATAAATTTATTTTTTTTTTAAATATTAAAAGAGAAAAAATTAAAAAGATGCAGGTCCTTTTCCCAAAGGGAATCAAGACACAGAGACCAGAGAGAAGGTAAATTCATGCTGGATAAGCAAAACAACACATCTCACAAAAGTCAACAGAAAACTGATAATAGGGGCTGTCACCATTTGAGCCTTTGCTCACCTTGGAAGCTCCCTGCTGTCGGATCTAATAAGACAGTAGGAATTATGGTTCTTCTGCAGGTCTTCATCTGAAAATGGTTGTTCAGTTGTTTGGACTTGTTAGGAACACTTGACTCTTTTTACTGCCTCTACATCTTTACTTCTCACTCTACAAACATGTAATGAATGTCTCAAAGAAATTGTAACATGTTAAAAAGGCATATATTGCCTGGCTGGTGTGTCCCAGTGGTTGAGCATTGACCCATGCACCAAGAGGTCATTGGCTCGATTTCCAGTCAGGGCACATGCCCAGGTTGTGGGCCAAATCCCCAGTGGGGGGCATGCAGGAGGCAGTCAATCGATGTTCTCTCTCATCGATATTTCTCTCTCCCTCTCCCTCTCCTTTCCTCTCTCTCTCAAATCAATAAAGAAAAAAATATTTTTTAAAAAGGCGTATATTTTCCCTGGGCACACCCAGTGAGGGTAATTTATTATCCACAATTTCAGATGGATAGAACAGGACATGCAAAACAGAATGAGGTAGAGATTTATCCTAAAAGAAAGTTATCATAGTCATACTCAGTAGAAAATCTGTCGTAGAAGTAGCTCTGCTTTCTTGTGACAGAATCCTCTTCCAGAATTAAGGATCTGTCATGCTGGCAGAAATGTGCCTGGCAGGATGCAGAGCTATGCTGCCACCTCAGTGAGAAAAGATCTGGAGGCTGCAAAAGACAGTCGTGCAAACTGTGCCCAAATGTGTCAACACCCAAATAACAACTTCTCGGTGCAGCAGTAACCTACAGTTTCATCATAAGAATGACTGCATACTGCAAACCAGGTGTGCTTTATCCCCATGGATTCTTGGAGATTTAATTCCTCTTTAATTTTGATGACTGCTTAAAAATTGGACCCAAATTTAGCCACGTGATCCAGGATGTTTCAGTAGATGCCCCATGGTTTCAGTCACTGGTAAACTGAGCAACCACCTGACCATACTGGGGATGCTGCCCAATGAAACATCCAGCCTGTATCTGTCTTTGGTGCCTATTGTACTGTGGTTTCCTTTCAAGAACTCCTTCTCACTCATCACTCAAGAAATAAGGTGAATTCCAGCCCCAGAACAGAGCTTTACTGATGAGCACTACCGAGGCGTTGCCCGTGCCCCTGGAGGTTCACCCCTGCGGAGACAATCCTCTTCTTGTGCCATTGTTCACAGTGAAGACAAGGAGAGAGAGACTGGGGGGAGCCTGGCTTAAGTAAACAGAGGATTTGAAATGTAATTTTTTTTTCATGTGTTAGTATGAATAAAAATTCTATCCGGAGTTTAAATCTGGTCTGATTTTATAAATATATGATGACGTGAATACAACATCTTACTATTGAGTCTCTTGAAGAGCATGTTTTTATTGGTGTGTGATCTTTGGGATGTCATTTCAATGTCTCATAGCCTGGGTTGACTTACCTGGAGAATAAGCACTTAGCTTACCCATCTCAGACGGGAAGTTGAAAAAATAAATATGAAAACACTACGTAAAGACAAAGTCGAGTGAAATGGAATTATTTCCCTGAAGCATTCCAATGTGGTACAAATAACAGACATGACAGTTAAGTGATTCTGGTACAATTTAAGATTCTGTACTTAACAGCTAGGTATTTATCTTGGTAGTTTTGGTTACAAGATCTAACAATAAATAGTAGAGAAATTATGAGTACAGGGTTACTATCAGGCAGACATAGGTTCAAGTACAGATTCCGCCACTTCATAACATTTTTTTTATTAGACAGGTATCTTCTCCTCTTTAAAATTCATTTTTCTCTCTTATAAAATAAGAATAATGTTCTCTACCAACACTAATTAAACTTCTGATATACCCTCCAAAAGGGATCAGAAAATCCAAAGAAATGAGAAGATACGAGCCTCAGATACAGAAAGAGCTGAGAAAATTTAAAGGGTGGAAAAAAGCTTTACAGAATAGATAAAGGTGGCTACTGCAGACTTTAAAAAAATAAGTGTTTTAAATGGGCATGAAAATGTGGTTCAGCACAAAAAGGAAAAGCCTCACATCTATCTACACCAATGACATTTTTTTAAGTACATCAAAATGGGTCAGGATATTTTATACCACATATTCAGAAATAAGCAGTAAAAACAAAAAAATTTGTAGTTGAGACATTCTTCAGCCTGAACCACTAGGAAGATCAGGTATGAAGAATCAGGGTGGGGGTGTTCACAGGATCAGTGTCTCTTTTTTAAAATTTTTATTGAATTTATTGGGATGACATATCTCGTTTTATAGTATGTTTCCAGTGAGCTTTTCTGGAGGCCCAGATGACTTGAGCTGATCAGTTTTTGAGATTTAGATCCCAGAGCAGAGCCCAGAGCTTGCCCACACAGAGCAAACTCTCGGAATTAAAGCAACATGTAGCTCAGTGCTCTCTCTGATGTTATGTTAAAATAGTGATGAAGCAAGAATTTCAGAACAAATCTGAGTACTGTGTTAGAGGCGTATTGGGGGAAAATATTTTATTTTAACTTTTTTTTTCCCTGAGATATATTGAAGCAATAAACCACTTCTGAGGCAAGTTATGAATAATTCAGCCCTGTATATTTGAGTGTAAAAGATGTTCAATTTACAAAATAAAGCTAGATTTTATATTAATGATGGCAGAGATGATATAGTGAGGCTACTGTAAGGATACAATGAATAACTACCCAGATTTAGTCAGCATCAGGCGTCATGAAACCCAGAGCATGTTTCGTGAAGAACCCAGGGCACTCTGGAGATCTGTCACAGAGGTGAGTATTTCCATGCCTATGTCTACCCCTGGCGTGGTTTAATTACTTCTGTATCTTTGCTTATTTCTAACCTGGTACCAAAGGTCTTCTCATGGCAGTCTCTTTTTTCCATCTTGACGTCTGTTTGACCCATAACTTTGTCTTTTCCCGGACTTTGACTTGCCAGTAGCCCACAGAGCTCTGCTCTGCCTCGTGGTCTTCTTTCATCTTCTGCTTCCACAACAGCGTCTGTTTCACAGTTTATATCCCCAGCAGGGATGATCTGATTCATCCTTCTAATCTTTCCACATCAGCCATGCACAGGTTTCCAGCTGGCCTTTGGGTCAGATGCCCACTTTTTGTTCAATCAGCTGCTCACGGGAAGGTCACATGGTCTTCCCAACTGGGAATGTGGATGAGGAACTTTCAGTGACAAGGACTGTGTGCTGGAACATAAACGAGACCTCCCTCAGTGATTAGGGAAATCTGAGCCAGTCCTTCCATATCTTGAAGCTCACCTCACAAGATTTTTGTGATCATCAGATGGGCTAATTTATGTGGAAGTCCTTTGAAATCTCTAAAGAAATATATGTGATATAAATATGCATACGTTTAATTTTTAAAATCATTTAGTTCTGTGTATGTAATGATTGAATAACCTGTAGTCAGTTCTCAAGGTTAATCTGCTCACTAAAGATTCTCTCAGCCCGGCCTGTGTGGCTCACTGGTTGAGAGTCAACCCGTGCACCAAGAGGTCGCTGGTTCGATTCCCAGTCAGGGCACATGCCCAGGTTGTGGGCCCAGTCCCCAGGGGGGGCATGCAGGAAGTGGCCAATCGATGTTCTCTCTCATCGATGTTTCTATCTCGTTCTCCCTCTCCCTTCCTCTCTCTCTAAAATCAATAAAGAAAAAAATATTAAAAAGAAAACAAAGATTCTCTCAAACACGCCAACGGGTCTGAGTTAGAACTCCTTAATTTATACCAGTTGAGATGAAAATTTCTGTGGTTCTCTTCAGTATATATTGAACTACATTTAGCTGCCTAGCCTGGTATTTAGGAGAAGTGTACTGCATAATGACTTTGCACAGAAGGATCAAAATCTTGTCTTGAAGATATTTTCTGTGGTTTTAATAATCATTTATCAACTGTCAACTTCCAGGAAGACATGAAATAAGGCCCTATCCTCAAGGTTTGATTATTTTCAAGGGCTGAAAAATGGAGTTCAGAATGCTTTATTTAAAAACAAACAAAAAGAAAACGTTATTTGCTGCAGAAATTCTAAAGATACAAAAGTAGCATTTTGTACATGTCAGCTGTGATCTATAAAGAAGGAACGTGTTTGTTATGAGAGTTTAGCCAAGGGTAGAGTCCCAGGCAAGATCACCTTCACCCCTGACACCATGCAAGTCTGGGGTATTCCCAAAGTCTCTCTCATGTTTGATCGTTTTCCGCAAAGATCCACAGAACTCACTGAAGACTAATACTCATATTTATGGTTTATTATAGGGAAAGGATGCAAATTAAAACCATCCAAGGGAGGAAGTGCATAGGACAGAGTCCAGGAAAGGCACCCACTCCAGAGCTTTGCTGTGCTCTCCATGGGTTGTGGATACGGTCCTTTCCCAGCATCAGTGTGTGACAACATGCATGGGCTATTGCCAGCTGGGGAAGCGCACCTGAGCCTTTGGTGTCCAGAGATGTTTCCTGTTGTTTGATCACATGTGGTCTGTGCAGCTGATCTTTAGTTCCCAAGCTCTCCTAGAGAGCACACTGATACCTTGAGTCTCCATTTCTTTCCAGAGGCAGAACTAATACCATGTAACTGAAAGCTCCCAACATAAATCACATCATTCGACTGTCAGTGGCCAAGGCTTCCACGCAAACAGACACTCCTATCAGGCAAGAAAATGTATGGACTTAGGGGTTGTCTCCCAATAGCAGAGGGCAAAAGCCAGACTTCTCCTTGAGTAATATTAATTCTTTACTACGCAGTAACTGGGATAAGTGGGATTTAACTCAGAATGCTCATGAGATGACCTCCAGGAAGGTTAAGAGCCAATAGTGAGTAAGGCAGAATCACATAACATCAATGTAAACAGTAGTACAAATGTAAAACAGGATAATCTTAGAAGGACAATCAAGGAAAATCCTTATGTTTGCAGAATGTCTTCCAATTTATTTGTGTAGACAGTTTTATCTGGTTATAATTCACACACCATAAAATTCACCCATTTTAATTGTACAATTCAATCATCTCTACCAAACTTTCAGAGCTGTGAAACCATCACTACAATCCAATTTGAGAATATTTCTATCATCCCAGACAGATCCCGTGTGCCAGCTTGTAATCAACTTCTCTTCTTCCTCCCAACCCCAGGAAGCCCCTTATCTGCCCTGTCTCTAAAGATGTGACTTTACTGAACATTGCTTATAAATGGAATCATACAATATGCAGTCTTTAACTTCTTTGCATAGTGTTTGACATTCACTCATATTGTAGCATGAATCGGTAGTTTATTCCTTTTTATTGCTGTGTTGTATTATTTTATTATATGCATATACTACATTTTGTTCATCCATCCACCAGCTGATGGTTGTTTTCACTTCTTGTGATTGTGAATAATGCTCCTATTATGAACAAGTCTTTATGTGAATATGTTTATATTTTTCTTAGGTAGGTATCTAGGAGTATACTTATCAGGTTTTATGGTAAGTTTATGTTGAACTTTTTAAGAAACTATTAAACTGTTTTTCAAAGTGGATGTAACATTTTACATCAACAAAGCATGACACTTCCAGTTTCCACACATCCTTGTCAACATTTATTGTCTGCCTTTTTTATTACAGCTGTTTTAGATGGTAAAAAGTGACTTATCATTGTAGCTACAACTACAATGGTAACGGGCTAATATTAAGGTGTGTATCTAAGAAAATATCGAGTTCAATAGGAGGTATTTGTCCCCGCCTTTCCCTAGAGGAGAGATCTTGCTGTGTTTATCCTTCTCGCTTGAAACTTTGATACACTTGACCTGTTACCGTCCAATTATCGCTGGAGAATACTAAGTGCATTATTATTGCTCTTCAGATGACTGTCGCATCTACTTTTCTTTCTGGTGGTAAGTACAATGTTATCTGTCAGTAAAATTGCCTGTGTTTACTAGGAGAAACTGTAACCAAAGCAGAGTGAGTAAAATGTAAGCAGGAATTACAGCAGAGTGGATGTAAGTGAGAAACATGCTGCATGTATGTAAATGATCAAAAGACTTCACGGGATAATGCAGAGCGACACTGTAAATACTTCATTTGATTGGCTAGTTGACCCATGGATTAAACTTAAAGTTATAATAGCAATATTCTGGACATTATTATCTTACTTCCCACTTACAAAAATCACTGTGCACAAATCACCGTGCCCAAGAAAAGTGGGAAATGAGAAAAACATAGCAAGAAGAAGAAAGAATACAAAAGGGAAGGTGTAAAAGAGACAGAAGGATTCTAATGTCTAGTTTATAACTGTTAAAACTTGCACTTAAGTACTGAATTTCATACCACGCATGATGTAAAGCATGACCAGGCTGGCTACGTATGGTAGAGAGGGGAGGGGTATCGCAGACGGGCCTTTCAGGGAACACGGGGACCTGTAGGCAGCGAAGCTTAGGGGCTCCTGGGCGCTGACTGCATTTCCCCGCCCCCCGCCTGATGAAGTGGCCTTGATGATGCTGAGCAGAGAGCAAGAACCAGGAGGGCTATTTGTAAACATCACCTGAATTCAGTGGTTTTTAACTGCATGCTATTCATTTCCTGGGGTTTACTTGGCAATGTCTGGAGAAAAAAGGCCAGGCAATGCTCTTGAACATCCTGCAATCCACAGGACAGCTCCCACAACAGAGAATCATCTGGTCCAAAGTCAGCAGTCCTGAGGTTGAGAAACGGTGCCTTCAGCAGGAGCACAGAGATTATTTGAGTAAACTCTACCAGAATTGTAAGGCATAGGCACAAAGTATTAACCTTTTACTGAAACCGTTGGCAGTTTCACCAACACCTGCATATACTTTTTGGATTCTTGGGCAAAGGAAAAATAGGGGGTGGGGCAAAAGTAGGTTCACAGTTGTAAGTACACCTAACAGAGTTTATTCTTACTCTTATTTCTAATTATTCCATGATTTTCCATGCGAAAACTGTAAACCCACTTTTGCCCCACCCTGTGTATTATACGATTCATGTGCTCTTTTTCTGTATGCTCCCATTCCTTTCAGTAATGTTTTGTAGACCTGGTGAGTTAAACTGAGTATGCAATCTTATATGAATGTTGGGGTATGTACAGGTGGTCTCCCCTGCCAATCTGTAGCACACCTAAAACACTAAATTTATCTTTAAAAAATTAAAATCAATAGGTAGCCTGAGAGATATTTTGGATAAATGTTTCCAAATCTTTCCTTGCTTTTTGGCAAAATAGTTTTGTGAGTTTTTTAAATATGTTTCTACTGATTTCAGAGAGAGGAAGGAAGAGGCAGAGAGACATAGAAACATAGATGATGAGGGAAACATCGATCGGCTGCCTACTGCACACCCCCTACTGGGGATCGAGCCCGCAACCCGAGCATGTGCCCTGACCAGGGATTGAACCAGGGACCCCCAGGTGCATGGGACAATGCTCAATCCCTGAGCCACACCACTGGGCTCAGCAAAATTGTTTTAATAAGACTTCTTTGAGTTTTATCTCACATGTCTCCTGTTGAACTTCTTTCAAACAAACAAAACATAATGAACAATAATATGTTTTAAACAGCAGGTGGCAGGAAGGAAAAAGAAAAATAAAGGTGTTGAAATCATAAACCAGAAAAACAATCTCTGTAGAAGTCCCGAAATAGACTCTAAAAATTAACTGTACTTGGAATGATTCTACTGCACTGTATTTCATAACACAATTTCAAGATCCTTGTTAAACTTCCCCGAATTACTATTTTGCTTATCCCACTTCACGTGACAGAGAAATGGCCTTCTTTCCATTATGTAGTTTAACTACTATGCTTTCTAGGCACACATCCATCAAGTTTCATGTGGTAATGAAATGTGTTAGACACATTCTGTCCCAGTAGCTTTATCTTTAATAATTTCCAGTTTTCTGTTTGGAAACATCTGGGAAATGAGAGACAAGGAAAAGGAAGCTGGGCATCTGTCCTCCATTCCTGTCACCCGTCGTGTGAGGACTGCCCGGAAGCGTCACCCCCAGTGCCTGCAGCCTTAGCTGCTAGCCGAGTAGGATGCTTGCCGTGAACTCCATCTGAAGCTGCTAGAAAATGAGTTCTTAGGAGGTCAGGACAAGGCACACAGGGCATCTGCTAAATAAATAACCCAAGTGTGTGGATGCGATGAGAAAATGTGGAGAAGGGGTAAAGGCATTGACTTTTTTTTTTTTTTTTTACTTGTTTGCAGCTAGTCAGTCATTCCTTGGTTTTACAAAGAAAACGTAAACGTTACATTACTTTTCCGTAGAGTTTTTCTCCACTAAGAGAAAAAGCAGCAATAATGTAACGCCCCCTAATCTAGAGACATAAAGGTGGGAGAGGTGGAAGGTAGTAAAGTTGTACTTTCCTCATTCTGCTTACCATGGAGTCAACAGAAAAAATGATTTATGAATTTATATACATATGTGTTTATAATACAGGGAGATACATACACATATGTGTGGGTTTTTTTATTTTAGAGCAAAAATTTTATTTTTAGGGAGAATAACAGAAGAATTAGCAATATCCAGATTCTAGTTCATTCTTTCCACTGAAGGACTAGAACAAAATCTTACTGTAGCAGTCTGGTGACTGCAGGGAAGGGGTGTGGAGGTGGAAGAGGGTATTGGGGGGATAAATGATGATGGAAAAATAAAATGAAGAAAAAATAATAATGAAATATAAATATAAAAAATAAAAATAGCTTGAATTAACATTACTTATGTTCTGAGAAAATTTTGAAAAACAATTTTTTTTTTTACCTTTTAAAATGATTTTAATCTTGCTCTCATAGAATTACTAAGGTTTTTTTTTTTTTTACTGAATTTATTGGGGTGACATTTGTCAACAAAACTATATAGGTTTCAGGTGTACAACTCTACAACACATCATCTGCACTTTGTACTGTGTGTTCACCACCCAAAGTCAAGTCTCCTTCCATCACCATGTATTTTCCCTTTACCCTCTTCAATCTCTCCCCACCCCCTTTACCTCTGGGAATCACCAAACTGTTTCTGTGTTTATAAGGTGTTTTTTTGTTGTGTTGTGTTCTGTTTTTTGCTTGCTTGATTCTTCACCCTTCTCACCCAGTCCCCCAACACCCTTCCCCTATGACAGCTGTCAGTCTGTTGTTCACAGTATCTGTCTCTTTCCATTTTGTTTGTTAGTTTATTTTGTTCATTAGATTTCACATATATATGAAATCATATAGTACTTGTCTTTCTCTGATTGGCTTATTTCATTTGGCATAATAATCTCTAGGTCCAATGAAATGAGAACAAACAACTCAAAATGTATGGGACATAGCAAAAGCCGTCCTAACAGGGAAATCCATAGCATTACAGGCCTACCTCAAGAAATAAACAATCTAACTTTACATTTAAAGGAACTAGAGAACCACAAACAAAACCCAAAGTGAGTAGAAGGAAGGAAATAATAAAGATCAGAACAGAATAAATGAAATAGAGTCTAAAAAAACAATACAATAGATCAATGAAACCAAGAGCTAGTTCTTTGAAAAGATAAACAAGAGCCCTGGCCAGCATGGTTCAATAGTTGGAATATCAGCCCACACACCAGAAGGTCATAGGTTAGATTTTAGTCAAGGGCATGTACCTGGGTTGCAGGTTCAATCCCCAGTCCTGGTCAGGGCACATTCAGGAGGCAACAAATCAATGTGTCTCTCTTACATCAATGTCAATGTCTCTCTCTCTCTCTCTCTCTCTCTCTCTCTCTCTCTCTCTCTTTCTCTCTCTCTCCCCCTTCTCTTTCTCTCTCCCCCTCCCCTTTCCCTTCCACTTTTTCTAAAATTCAATGGAAAAAATATCCTCCAGTGAGGATTAACAAAAAAAAAAATTTTAAGATAAATAAAATTGACAAACCTTAACCAGAATCATCAAGAAAAAAAAGGGAGGACCCAAATAAATAAAATCAGAGAAAGAGGAGAATTAACAACTGACACCAAAGAAATACAAAGGATTGTAAGAAAATACTATGAACAACTATATACCAACAAATTGGACAATCTGAAGAAAAAAAAAGTGTACAAATTCCTAGAGCCATACTATCTTCCAAAACTGAATCAAGAAGAATCAGAAAATCTAGACAGATTACAACTAACGAAATTGAAGCAATAATGAAAAACAGTCCTGGACCAGAGGGCTTCACAGGTGAATTTTACCAAACATTCAAAGAACTAACACCTATCACCTATCCTTCCCAAACTATTCCAAAAGTTCAAGAGGAGAGAAGACTCCCAAGCTCATTTTACATAGCCAGCATTATCTTAATTTCAAAACCAGATAAAGACACTACAAAGAAAGATAATTATAGACCAATTTCTCTGATAAACATAGATGCTAAAATCTTCAACAAAATATTAGCAAATCAGATCCAGCAATGCATTAAAAAGATCATACACTATGTTTCAATTGGGATTTATTCTAGGGATGCAAGGTTGGAACAATATTCGCAAATCAATAAACGTGATACACCACATAAACAAAATGAGGGATAAAATTCACATCAGTAGATGCAGCAAATGCATTCAGTAAAATCCAGCACCTATTTATGATAAAAACTCTCAGCAAAGTGGGAATAGAGGTAACATACCTCAACATAATAAAGGCCATATATGGCAAACCCACAGCCAACATCATGCTCAATGGGCAAAAACCACAAGTATTTCCCTTAAAATCAGGAACAAGACAGGGATATCCACTTTCACCTCTCTTATTCAACATAATACTGGAAGTTCTAGCCATAGCAATCAGACAAGAAGAAACAAAAGGAATCCAAATTAGGAAGAAAGAAATAAAATTGTCCTTATTTGTAAATGACATGATACTGTATATAGAGAACCTTAGAGATTTCACCAAAAAAGTACTAGAACTGATAAATGAATTCAGTAAAGTAGCAGGATATAAAATAAATATCCTATCCATATATATTCATTATTGACATCTGTAAAGAAAAGTTGATAAATGACAGTCAATGGTTTTATATTTCTCTGATCATTGCTTTCAGCACAGCTACATTGAATTCTTTTGTATCATCTCTAGATTATATCTTGGGAAGATTCTGTAACTTTTTGGTCACTTTTAGTTAATAAATTCTAGTCTAATTTAAAGCATCAATCTCAAACTCAGTTTAAATCTTAGCTCTTTCTTTTCTCCTCCATGTCCTTTTTTTGAAATCCTCACTTGAGGATATTTTTCCATTTATCTTCAGACAGAGTGGGAGGGAGAGAAAGAGAGAAACATCGATGTGAGAAAGACAGATTGATTGATTGCCTCCAGCACAACCCCGACCAGGGCCAGGACTGAATCGCAACTGAGGTACATGCCCTTGACCAGAATTGAACCCATGACTCTTTGGTCCAAAGGCCAATGTTCTAATCACTGAGCCAAACGGGCCAGGGCACCCATGTCCATTTTTGAGAAAAGATTAGTTATAACCTTAGTTGCTTGGAGTGATGGAACTTCTAGGTCCCATCCATGGAGCAACAGGAGCCACACACATCCTGTTTTGTACCCCTCCCAAGATCATCAAGAACTGAGATAGACTGAGGAAGTAGTTACCCTATCTTCTTCCCATAGTCCATGGCAGTCCCATCTCACACTGCTGTCACAGGCTACTCCAAGAAGCCTCCCACATTAAACATCACAAGGCTATAAATGGGCATAGTCTCTTTATTTATGTAGGTCTCGCCCTGGCCGGTTTGGCTCAGCAGTTAGAGTGTCAGCCTGTGGTCTAGAGAGACCTGGGTTCGGTTCCCGCTAAGGGCACATACCTCGGTTGCAGTTTGTCCCCGGCCCCAGTTGGGGTTGTGTGGGTGGCAACCACTCGATGTGTCTCTCTCACACCGATGTTTCTCTCTCTCTCTCTCTCTTCTTCCTCTCTCCCTCTCGCTCTATGAATGCAAAAAGTGTCCTCAGGTGAGGATTAATATATATATATATGTAGGTCTCTAAACTGTGGATAAACACTGACAAGCTCAGCCAAAACTAACATACTCCCTTATACTCCAGGGGTGGCTGTGTGGATTCTGCAAATCAACAAACATCCAGCCTTGGATTGTGATGTAAGTATCCAGCCTTGGATTGTGATGTAAGTATTCTAATTGGCAGCACCTATATCTATTCCTGATTCCTTTGGAGCTCCTCTCACTCCCTGGAGAGAAGACAGTCTCTCACCATGAACATGGCTTCTCAATGTCCTGATGATGACTGACTTAGACCCCCCTCCCTGGTCCTCTTTTTATATAATCTCAGAATAGGAGCATTGGCTATATTTAGGCCATCTCTATAGCCTCTTGCTAAGCTGAAAGAGAAGGATTTCTTGAAGTTTCTCTCTTTGGAATCTAGAGCAGAACGTCTCAAACTTCAAAGCATATATATCACTTGGCAATGTTGTTAAAATGCGGATCCTGGTCCATTAAATCTGGTCTGAGCTCCCAGGTGATTCTGATGCTGCCGATTCATGGATCAGACTTTGAAAAGCAAGGTGCCTTTTGACCACAGCTGTGTATGTTCTAGTTATGGATTCCAAGGAGAGACAGAAGAAGGAGGTGTGGAAGCAAGGCAGAGGAAGATACTTCTGTTTTCTGTTTAAAATCCTTTGGTGTGATTGGGAAATGTTTTGTTTTTACTTTAATTTATTTTTTAGAAAACAGAGGGTTAAGCCATACAAAAAGCATAAAAATAATTGTAAGATATTGCTACACTTGTTGAAGGGACTTTGAGAAATATTTTGCTCTTCACTTTAACCTTGAGCCCTCAATTCTGTGTTCTTCTAGTTCTGCTGCAGAGATGTATACAGCAGTTCACGCTTTTGCTGCAGTGTCAGCAGTTTGAGCCTTTCTCACTTAAGATGGATCTCTCTCTCTCTTTCTCTCTCTCTCTCTCTCTCTCTCTCTCTCTCTCTCTCTCTCTCTCTATTTTACAAATATCTGTTAACCAACAGGAAATTTAAAATGCATTAATTAGACCTTGGGGGTAGTACTCTATGACTACATCAAATTACTTTTTTGTATTTCCATTTGTTAGAGACAGAGAAACAAAAGGGAAAAAAAAGAGAGACAGAGAAGCATACCACCAGCCTACACTTATATAACATCAAAACTCCCATTTCCCTCGGCCAAATAAAGACTTACTAAATATTAGAAGTTTCCTATTAGGATATTTAACCTGAGGAATTATACTGATGCCCCGATTCTTCTCTTAGTGTTAAGATCTGTATTCCTGATGCCTCACAGGCTCTGTTCTTCTTCCCTCATTAACCTGCCAGGATTTTCATTCCTTCTCCCTTCTAATGTGCAGTTCCCCTAACGCAAGTCTTTTTTATTCGTTCTTCATGCTTTCCTTTCCCTTCCTCCAGATTCACTATCTTAGATGTGCTGCTGAGGTTAAATGAGGATTCATGCCGAGTTCTTTCCAATTTCTGATTCAGGTTGGCCCTAGGTTCCCTGTACACTCAGCGCCATCTCTGGTCATGATGTGGAACTGCACGTCAAAAAATTCCAGCGCCATTCTTAAGCCTAGCAGTTGTCTCTCTGATGTGGTCTGGGCTGTATTTTCATCTCTGAATCGGCTAAAGAACCTGGTAATGGCTTGCTGCCACACTCTCTACTCTTAGAGTAACCAGTGCCAAACTAATACATTTTATAACCTTCCCACACACACACACACACACACACACCCCAACACACACACACACACACACCACCACCACTAGAAGTGGAAAATTTTAACTGAGAACTGGTTAATGTGTTTGGGGAGAGGTTGTTTATTTGTACAAAGTGCAACATAAAGACTTGAAATATTTTTTTTATTATTATCCTCACTTGATTTATGTATACTAATATTGAAGTGTTTTTATGGACACTTATTTACGCAAATCGTTGCCTCAGGTTTTAATTTGTATGCTTCAGACACATTTTCTGTATTTATGCAATTTAATTTTGTTGGACATCATGTTGTCTTTTATCTGCAGTTTTTCCTCATATTGCTATTTACTTTTTTCTCCACTGTGTGTTTCCCCTCTTCTCAGAGGGGGTAAGCCAGACCCCAACATTTCAAAGATAGGCACTTCATTTTGCTATATAGTTAGATCAAAAGTAAATCAAATTATAGTATTTGTAAATAATAGTTTACATGTGAACAGAATGTTATCTTTTTCATTGCATCAGGATATTTTTGCTAAACTGGTTCTTTCCGTTTCACTGGTTCTTTCCGTTACAGTTATTTCACTCGGGATTCTGAATACTCTCAGAGGAGAGAAGGAACACCATTAACTATAAAGTGGAGTGTTAATCAAGAGAAGTGTTCATCTCCGATCTCCTTGCTCAAAAAGGAAGTTGCTGTGAGTACCTGCCAAAGTAAAGAAGCCTAAATTCTGTACGCTGAATAAGAGTGTGTGAGAAACTATGAAAATGTAAAAAAAAAAAAAAAAAAAAAGATTAAATATACTGAAAGATTGAATGGCATCTGCTGTATAGTTGCATAAAAAGAATGCCCTTAAAATGTGTGCATCACAGTGGAAAACTGCAAAAATTAAATAATTCTTTAAAATGTGTTGTCTGAATCTGATTTACCTTTTATGACTCTAATGTAGCTCCTCTACTTCAGTCCAAGCCGTTCAGGGACAGAGACCATCTTCACATCTCGTTATCCCAGAGAGAGCACACTGCGTTATTATTCGAGAGGCGCTCTTGAAGGTGACATGCTAATTAGCCGTAGGACTCTCTTCTTTTAAGTACAATATTTGAAGCTTGAACTCTGGTAACAGTAGTTTTTCCTATGTAGTAAAAATTTCCATGCAAAAGCCAACTTATCATTTCAGAAACACAAAAAGCAAGACAACAATAATATTTTTCTCCATGTGGGATTACTTTTATGAAGAGAAATTCTGCCTTATGGGAATTCTTTAAATTCTAAAGTGTAAGACCTGCTTGCAGCCTGTCTTCAAGCACAGGTGACTCTTGCATAAGAACAGATGAGGCACAAACAGCAGGCAAAATTTGGTCTTTTCTGATTTATTTATTCATTCGACAAATTTGTGAGCAGTTATTTTGTTCCAAGCACCATGCTACACGACAGGTAAGTCACAACATGCAAGGAGCTCATACATTAGACAGGAATATAAATGATCATACCTGCATTATACACACATGCATGTCATAAAATATATATACATACATTACTGTATAATGAAACAATACATGAAAATTATTGAACAAATTTTATGATAATACAATTCAAAGAAGACACCCACTGCATCTTGCTGTACCATACTCTGACACCTTATAAGGTGCCTCCTGTAACTACCCGTTTCCCAAGTTACTAATAATTTTATGCTGCCTCATATCTATAATCACAGTGGGATTTATGTCAGAAAGCTAGTTACCAAAAGGTAAGATATTATAGTCATTTTTTCCACTGACGAATTATAACTTGCTCATCTTGGGTTCTAACTTTCAGGGTCCTACTGCAGGGTCTAGCTTGATTTTCAAGCTAAAATATCATTCAATGTAATCAACCTTTATATTTTACCATTCAAAAATGAATTTTAACTAAGTCCTTTAGGGCCTCATATAACAATAAATAAATAAATACGTCTTCTCCAAAATTTTACCTTCATTTCGGGTATTCAAGGGAGATATTTTGGGACTAGAAGAGATTGTAAAATCCCTCAATGCAGAGTACAAAGCAGTGCACCTTTTTATCTTATTATTTGGCTGCAAAAATAAATTAGTCAATTGGCCATAGCTATGGATATCATTTTTCGATAACTATAAAATGCAAAGTCAGATCTATGCTAATATAAGTTTAATTGATATATAAATATTCCGCACAGTTATTAGAAATTAAGTAAAATTTAAATTACAATAATCCAGGTGATAAAGATAATTATCTACATCAACAGTTTTTGAAATTTTTAAGAGTTTAATATTTTATACTTTCTTATTTTTCAGTGTTTTTCAGAAAGATTGTCTATCTAGAGAAATACTGATTATATAGATTATACCTAGAATATGGTCTGTCACTGAAAGCTTGCTGATTACTTTCATGATATAACTAGATTTGACTTTATGAGGTCAAGGCTTTGAAACCTAAATGTGTATTTGTAACTTGACCTAGAAAATAACATATTCTTATGTTAAGCAATGGCAGAAATTCTAACTCAAAGTATGCTAAATCACTATAAAAATGTATTAAGAACAAAAAGAAGTTATTGACATATTTTCATAGCATAAAAAATAAAACAAAGATCTATTTATACCAGATTAATTTTCCATGAGATAAGACATTTGCAAGAGCTTTTTCTGTATTTCAATGGTCAATGGATAAAAATCAGAAATTATGAGAAGTCTTTATTTGCATATTTATCTTTTGGAATTTAATTTAAAAAATAAATGCAAAATAATCTTAGAACTTCAAGATTGATCTGCATCTCCATAACTCCACTCTTAGAATCTGGCCAGAAGCAAATGCCTAACACCATATGCAGTTGTTCAGGTTAAAGATGTCCAACAGTGAGCTATAAAACCCAAGAGAATTCTGAAGAACAAGAAGAGGGAGAAGTAGGGCTAGCCCTACCAGATATTGAAATAATTCAATCTATAAAGCTTCTTTTTGAAATTTATTGTTGACAGTATTACAGATGTCCCTCATATCCCTCCCTTTTGCCCCCCTTCAGCCTGCCCCCACCCCAACCCAGGTCTTCCCCACACTATTGTCTGTGTCCATGGGCTATGAATATATGCATATATGTTCTTTGGTTAATCTCTTTCCATCCCATGACCCTCCCCACTGAAATCTGTCAGTCCGTTCCATGCATCCATGCCTCTGGACCTATTTTGTTAGTCAGTTTATTCTGTTCATTGGATTCCACATAGAAGTGAGATCATGTGATATTTGTCTTTTTCTGACTGATTTATTTCACTTAGCATAATGCTCTCCAGGTCCATCCATGCTGTCTCAAAGGGTAAGAGATCCTTCTTTTTTGCAGCCACATAGTACTCTATTGTGTAAAAGTACTAAAATATTTTTATCCACTCATCTACTCATAGGCCCTTGGGCTGTTTCCAGATCTTAGCTTTTGTAAATAATGCTGTTACGAACATAAGAGTGTATATATTCTTTCTGACTGGTGTTTCAGTATTCTTAGTATATATTCCCAGAAGTGAGATCACTGGGTCAAACAGCAGTTCCATTTTTAATTTTCTGAGGAAACTCCGTACAGTTTTCCACAGTGGCTGCACCAGTCCGCATTCTCACCAGCAGTGCAGTAGGGTCCCCTTTTTCCCACATCCTCTCCAGCACTTGTTCTTTGTTGAATTATTGATGGTAACCATTCTGGCAGGTGTGAGGTGATATCTCATAGTTGTTTTAATTTTCATCTCTCTGATGATTAGTGACAATGAGCATTTTTTCATATGTCTATTGTAAAGTCTCTCTTTTAAAACAATGTGGGATTTGGTGCGTTGTTCAGACAGTCATGGAAAAACACTGAAATGCTTACACAAATAATATATGATAAATAACCGTTAAAATTTGTGGATATTGGTTGTTATTTCTAAATTAGAGTGTTGGAATCACTGGATAGACATTTGGATAACTGGTAAAATCAGCTCCATTCCTCACACCATGCAGTGAGGTGAGCTTCAGATGGATCAAAGTTTTAAAGAAAAAGTGAAATCCTGCAAGTACGAGAGGAAAGTTGGATGAATTACTCTATAACCTGAAATGAGAATAACTTACCCATTTAAGATTCAAAATCCAGACACAAAAATAAAAAGTAAAAAAAATACAAAAATCAGATCACATAAAAAACAACAACTTTTGAATGTTTAATAACACTATAAACAAAGTAATAAGATAAATTACTTATTTGCAACTTAAACCATAGAGAAATAATTAATATTCTTAATGTATTAAGTACTTCTGAAATAGAAAACAGCCGATGGCCCTATAAATATAGCCTAGACAAAGTAATAGCCAATTTATAGAAGTAAAAATGCAAATAGTTTTAACCATGTGACTAGGTATTCAACCTTGCTCGTCGTGAGAGAATATGTAAATTAAAACTACACCAAGAGAGCAGGTTCCACTTATTGCTTTGGCAAAAAACTAGAATACATACTATGATAGTATAAGTGTGGAAAAAGAAGCACTTTCATACATCTTTAGAGTGTAAGGGCATGGAGCAATTGCTATGGAAAATTACTTGGAAATATCTAGCCAAATGATATAGAATTTATCTTTTGATCCAGCAATCTCACTTGCTTGAATCTACTTCGCAGATACACTCGCCAAAAGAAAGGCGTCTGCATAAGACTATGCATTGTAGGAATATTTATTAGAGCAACTCAAATGTATATCATGACACAACCACACAGAACTACCAAGTAGCTGAAAAACCAAATGAGAAACATCTCTATATACTATTAGGGATTGATCTCATAGAAATATTTGTCAGTGAAAAAAATCAAAGTGAAAAAGAGTCAGTATAGTATGCTACAATTTGTCTTTTAAAAAAACTGATGTTGAAAGTTACAACTAAACTACAGAACAACCATCATTCAAAACCGCCTAAAATCAAGCTGAACGGAAGTCCTGCAACTACAAAATTAAAGAAGAAGCCGCATCGAGACTGGTAGGAGGGGCGGAGGTGGACGGGCTGGTCCCACACCCACGTGTGGCGGATAAAAATCAGGAGGACACCTCAGCTGGGAAGGTCCTTCCTGAGGACTGAGGGGTTCCTGTCCCACACCAGGCGCCCAGCTCAGGGTTCCAGTGCCAGGAAGAGAATCCCCATCACTTCTGGCTGGAAAAACCAGCGGGAAGTGAGGCTGATGCAGCTGGAGCCCCTGGCAGCTCCTCTTAAAGGGCCCACGCACAGACTTACTCGGACTCGCTCCCTCCAGGCTCCAGCGTAGGGGGAGGCAGCTTGAAAGGCGCCAGAGTCATATGGGGAAGAACTGAACTGTTTGGCATTGGAGCGAGGGCTGGAGAGGCAGCTTTCTCCTGGACAGATGTACTATCAGAGGCTTTTGTTCCTTTGGAGAGCCCTTCCCTGGGCCCGCAGACAGCCGCCATATCTGGGACTCCAGCAACCTGGCTCACACTGTTGGCCCCGCCCTGGTGATTCCCTGAGGCCCCGCCCCACCCAACTTTCAGGTCCACCCAAGCTGTTGCCAGTTGCTTTACCATAGGATTGGCCTGTCTTGGGTCCTGCTTCAGCTTTTCCTAAATTCTTTCAAACAAGCCGCATCTGGTCTCAGCTAGCCCCACACCTCTCGCTAAGTAATACATAGAAACAAACACAGGGAGGCAGCCAAAATGAGGAGACAAAGAAACAGGTCCCAAATGAAAGAACAGAACAAAACTCCAGGAAAAGAACTAAGTGAAATGGAGTTAGGCAACCTAACAGATGCTGAGTTCAAAACACTGTTTATAAGGATGCTCAATGGACTTAGTGAGAACCTCAGTGGACTTAGTGAGAACCTCAGTGAACTTAGTGAGGGCCTCAAGAGCATAAAAAAGGACCAATCAGAAATGATGGATGCACAGTTAGAAATGAAGCAGGCACTAACTGAAATAAAGAATAATTTACACAGAATCAATAGTAGAGTAGGTAAAGCCAAGAAGCAAACCATCGATTTGGAATATAAGGAAGCAAAAAACACCCAATCAGAACAGCAAAAAGAAAAAAGAATCCAAAAAAATGAGGATAGTGTAAGGAGCCTCTGGGACAACTTCAAGCGTGCCAACATTCGCATCTTGGGGGTGCCAGAAGGAGAAGAGAGAGAACAAGAAATCGAAAACCTATTTGAAACAATAATGGCAGAAAACTTCCCGAACTTGGTGAAGGAAACAAACACACAAGTCCAGGAAGCACAGAGAGTCCCAAACAAGATGAACCCCAAGAGGCCCACACCAAGACACATCATCATTAAAATGCAAAAGGTTCAAGACAAAGAGAGAATCTTAAAAGCATCAAGAGAAAAGCAGTTAGTTACCTACAAGGGAGTTCCCATAAGACTGTCAGCTGATTTCTCAAAAGAAACTTTGCAGGCCAGAAGGGAGTGGCAAGAAATATTCAGAGTGATGAAAAGCAAGAACCTACAACCAAGATTACTCTACCCTGCAAAGCTGTCATTTAGAATTGATGGCCATACAAAGAGTTTCCCAGACAAGGAAAAGCTAAAGGAGTTCATCACCACCAAACCATTATTATATGAAATGTTGAAGGGTCTTCTTGAAGAAAAAGATAAAAAAAAATGAACAAACAAAATGGCAATAAGTACATATCTATCAACAGTTGAATCTACAAACAAAATGAACAAGCAGAACAGAAACATTCTCAAAGATACAGAGAACTTTTGTTGGTTACCAGATGGGTGTGGGCTGGGGGAATGGATGAAAGGTGAAGGGATTAAGAAGTACAAATTGGTTGTTAGACTGACAAACCTCAAAGGGAAGGGGGATGGGGGGTGGGAAAAAATAAACCAAAGATCTTATATGTATATATGCATAACCAATGGACACAGATAACAGCGTGGGGAAAGGCAGGACGGGGGCGGGAATTGGGAGGAGGGGGGCAATGGGGGAACAATGAGGAACATCTGTAATACATTCAACAATAAGATTAGTTAAAAAAAAACTGATGTTATTATTATATAGGTATGTATGCTTTATATTAAAAAAAAATAAAAAGAAATAAATATTTTAAAAATAAATACCTATATATGTGGGAGAGGAATTAGGAGCAAAGAAATAAAGGTGGACAATAGACTTCTTTAAATATACAATATATCTGGTTTTGATTTTCAAGCTGTGCAAATATTTTACATGATTAAAAAACAAAACATTTAATTTTGAAATTTTTCAATATCTTAAAAAATCTTAAGAAAATGAAACAATAGAATCTAACTACCTATGTAGTTGGCAGTGATATATCCACACAGAGAACTGTATTAAGTGACTTTAAAGCACATAATAGAGATTTACCATCAATATATATACACTTAGGGCAAAAAGAAAAAAATAATCAGAAAACTAAATTGAGCTATGTTTGTAAATCATATTGGTGGTGGTAATGTTTATATTGAAATTCTGACACCATTGTCTATCTTATATGGTAAATTAAATAAATAACTGTATTAATCTATTATAGTCAATATCCTTTACAACCAGGATTCTCAGTGTTGAAGTAAGAAGAAACATAAATGATGTGGAAAAGACTAAATAAAATCCCCATGGTCATAAATTTTCATGGGAAATATATATATAAAACACTATAGTCCTTATCTCCTATCCAAATAAATAAAAGAGCTCATTGGAGAAATGGCTGATTTCAGGTCTGGGAGGAAATAAAGCTGAGCCTGAAACATTTTATAATACCATATACTATACAAAAGACTTAAAGAGTCATCCAAAGAACTCAGGAGTCAACTTAAGGAGGCTCCCATTGACCAAAAATGGGAAATTTGAACATTAATAAGAAAAATAACTAAAATGGGTTGAAAAACATGACATATGGTCAGTCATTAGTTTATAAAGATTCCAAGTAAAATGTTAAAAATTGTTGGTCAATTACTGTTTTGAAAACTGGTAAATAAATAAAAACTGGTAAATGAAGGTAAATAAGCTCTGTAACTGATAGCCAGTGGTAGATGAAGAGATGTCTTTCTTTATCAAAGTAATCTAAATGTTAAATGAGGACGAAATTGCAAGTTGCAATACCACCATTTGGCAAACCCTAATTAATTAAACTATTTGCTGGGCACACACACACCACTCACACAAAGTGATGTGAAATTACAACAAATATTTGGTATTTTCATTTTGTACAAATAAATTTTTTATTTAAACATGAAAAAAAAGCACATAGCCAGAAAATTTAAAAAAATAAGAAAAGTATTTTATTTGCTAAAATAATAAAGGTACTATTACAAAATCTTTCAAACTTTAATGAAAACCCTAAGTCATTGTCGGGATTTTCTCCTTCTATGTAGGGTGTTTGGAATACCTTATACTAATAAGACTTTAAGAATTGCTGAGAACAAAGAATGTGTATTAAAGTATGGTCAAATACTATCTTTTAGACTCAGCAGAAATACCTAGTAATATCGGCCATCTGATAACTGGTATTTTCTCTTGCAATCAGGACAATAGAAGCTCAATAGTAGCTATTACAATACATTAAATAATATTCTGGGTCTGTGATGGTGGAAAACTAAAGTTTGATTTCTGTAACTTTCTAGTCTTTTGACATATTTACATATAAAATTTCTACTATTCATCTCAAACCTGGAAAAATATAATTTCATATATACTAAAGATTTCTTCATGGCTCATTTTCCTCTTATTTAAGGCCTTAAGCTCTGCAAGTCAACTACGAACCAAGCAGCTGTTGCTAGGATGTATCTGTTTCCATAGCAATAGATGAACACTTCAGATGCATCTAGAATTCCTCCTCTTCTTTTCTACACCTGTCCCTCGTCCACATGTAAACCGGTGTCTAACTCTCTAATTGCAACAAAATTATTTGAAGTAATAATATCCTGCATTTAACATCCATGTACACAAAATTACACAAGTACAATACAATATTAACCTTTTTCTTTTTCCTTTAAGCTCTGCATTCTTTTCTCAAGCCATTTAGACTACAGAAATTTCTATGATCTGGGGAGTAACACTGTGTCCAGTTAATAAGCATCAGAAATGTTTTCTGCGAATGCACTTGACAGAAATAGCAATTAATAGAGGAAAACAACTAAGTGCAAATGGACTCTTTCCTTTCCTTTTTTTAAATAAAAGCATTCACTGTGGAACCAAGTATGTGTTACAAAAATAACAAGCACCATCCTCCACATGGAGCTGAGCCAGTCTATTTTGGACGCAATCATGAATTTCCCACATCAGTTGAGGCTGACCCTTCAAACGTGTTACTGAACTTTTCAAGTCCCGTGTTCTCGGTGTGAAGTGTCCACATAATTTCTCTGGCTGTCCATAATTCACCTTTCTGGATCTAAAATGGCCACGGCAGAGCTTACTCTCTGTTGCTGTTGTTCCAGAGCTTTTAAAAATCAGCAGTTTCAATAACTTTGCTTGACCAAGGGACAGAAGTTCCTGACGACTAGGACTCCCACTATGTTCAGTAATCCCTGCCAAGTGCTAAACAAACTGAGAACTCTGCAAAAGCTGGGAGACATAGGGAAAGTGGAGATAGAAATCATTACAAACAATATTTGGGAACAGACTCTTGTTTGGGAACACAGACTTGACACTGGTTTCTTTATATAACTTCTGACTTTCTGAGGGTGAACACCACTTTGTTTCTTATTGCTGTTCAGATGCAGGCTCTCCTGTGCAGGAGAGAAGTGTCCCTACTTCCCTACTCATCCATCTTACCTAGAGGTGGGAGGGAAGTTAAGAAACACCGTGTTCTTAACTAGACATATGTTTGAAAATAAACCATGCATGGAAGTCAAGGCGTGGCTGTGTGTGTGTGTGTGTGTGTGTGTGTGTGTGTGTGTGTGTGCATATATTTGCAAGAACACAATCATGTCCTAGTATATAGGAATGAAACTTTGTGAATGATAATCCAGTTAAACATCAGAATTACATTTCTGTAGGTTATGTGTCTTTACAAAAAGTACTCCATGAAAACTCTTGTTCCAAAACACACTCATTACTTCCTTTGAGAATGGCATATGTCTCCACCCCCAAAATATAGAGCAGGATTTTTGTCTTTAGGTCTTTTGTTCTTCCTATTTGTTTGGCCAGAAATAATCTTCCTCCAAATGTTGCCTATCGATAATCTCCTTGTTCCTTGAAGCTCAAGCCTGTTTTGTTCACTTTGGTTCTTCCCCAATGCATGAAACAAGATGGGTACAGAGTAAGGGTTTAAAAAAATCATTTGAAACATATGTCATTTTATTAACCAAGGTCACCCCAATAAATTTAATTTAAAACATTTTTAATATAAACAAAAATATTTGAAATGTTAATTCCACATGGTTTTCACTTTGGGCAAAAATGTTTTTGCCTGCCTCCAAATATCTGTAACACTTTGTTGATATTTTTCATAGCCTTCTTAAAACACTACTAATTCGTTTCCTCTCCTATGATGACTATGAGTAGAGAGGCTATGCATTATTATTGTTTTAATCTATAATTTTATTTAAAAAATTTCCCTCCCAGGGAAATAAAAATGTAGTGCTAAGTAAAATAGACCAAAAAGGTAATACACAATGGCAATCAGGTGGAAAATAACTTTTTAAATGTAACTAATATTTTTCTAGAGTCTTGTCCAAAAATCTTATTTAGTTTCTATTATCACAAGTGATTCAGAAGTAGAAATAAAATATTTATCAAATATGTGGATGAAAAGAAACTTGATGGTAGTGTAAATAAGTTGCATAATAGGATTCATATTAACAAAGAACTTTTTTAGGTTGCAATAATTGGAAAAAATTCCACACTCTAGAATTTAATTACTATAATTTTATAAAACTATATTTGTATGCAGATAGAGCAACTATATAAATTCAGGTTCTGAATGATTTTTTAAAATTTTTTCTTTTTATTGATTTTAGAGAGAGAGGAAGGGAGAGGGAGAGAGAGATAGAAATATCGATGGGAGAGAACATCGACTGACTGCTCCTGCATGCCCCCCACTAGGGATTTGGCCCACAACCTAGACATATGCCCTGACCTGGAATCAAACTGGCAACCTCTTGGTGCATGGGTCAATGCTCAACCACTGAGCCACACCAGCCAAGCAGGTTCTGAATGATTTTGACTTAGCATTGCTTGTATAAAACCAAGTTAGTTGATTTTTTTTTTTATCCTAAGGATATTTTTCTATTTATCTTCAGATAGAGTGGGAGGGAGGGAAAGAGAGAGAGAGAGAAACCTTGATGTGAGAGAGACACATCGACTGGTTGCCTCCTGCACGACCCCTACCAGGTCTGGGGATGAACCGCAACCGAGGTACGTGTCCTTGGCTGGAATCGAACCCACGACCCATTGGTCCGCAGGCCAATGCTCTAACCACTGAGCCAAACCAGCCAGGGCTAATTGATTTTTTTCTGCATTAAAACAAAAGATGCCATAAATATGATGTGAATGATCAAAAAGCAGATAAGATCCTAAAATAAAGATATCATTTCTAGAACAGGAAGATAATATCATATTTACTCTGTACTGATGAGAATTATCTGAATAATTATATTCAGTTCTTAGACCACATGTAAAATAGGTACAAAAATCTGTAGAGCAAGTAAATGGGTGACAGGCCTGGAATCCATGTCACACAGAATCTTAGATGAGCTCAAAGAAGAAGTTAAGAGGACATGATGACTCACTGTCTTCAATTATTAGAAGAATTACCATAAAGAGTTTTGTCATAAATTATGATGAAATGGTGAAAGTCACAGAAAGAGATGTGAGGGCCCAAGTAAAAGTGGGGATAGAATTGGTCAGAGCTGACAGGTGGTAGGTGCGGCTGATCCTAGGACGATAAGAGTTTTTGTGGCAGACGGTGCCCACAACCCTGATCAAGGGCCATGTGGCCCACACCACAGGAACAGGAGCATCACATGACTGATTTAAGTGGAAAATCTTAAATCAGCTCTCCTGGCAAAGCTGAAATTCTAACGTAAAGGTCTTACAGCATAATTTGCTGTGTGAGATGATAAGAAGACTATCTTGGCCATCCCCCATCTTAGATCTCTCCAAAGTTAGGGATCTTTCTCCTTCAAGTTCTCTTGCCCACTCAGGATAACTACTATTTAGACATATTATCACATTGTGTCTTCAGTTTCTAGCAAATAAAAATGCATCCAGTAATTTTTAGTTGACTGAAAGCCTCAAGCCTTCAAGCTACCAGAAACAGACTTAAGAACTAGATATACCACATAAAGAATGAACAAAATAACAGGACAAGACACCAAAATGCAATCATTACAATCATGAGTCACAAGGAGACTATCAAAGCTGAGAACTAAAAAACAGGGACAAATGAAAACTGACTTGATGGTCACCGAAAAAATGAGCAAGGAAAGATGGAACTTCGAATGAAATTTAATTTCTAAGATCCCCTGCTAGCTGCTGGTAAATGATGTAACTATCCCATTTTTCCTGACTCTTAATAAATATTATTTTCCATCTGTCTCTCAAGAACATACTAGAAAATCTTATAGCACCAACTTGCCTGAAGCTAATTACTTAATACAACTTTCAGTTGGAGATTTAAAGTGGGTGAGAATAGACAGTGATAACATAGAAGACCTGAAACATCAAATAATAATTTTTAATAAAGTCTTGAGCACTGAGTTATTCCTGAAATTGCAATCTCTTCTGTCTCTCATTTGTCATCTATGATGGAAAAGCACAAGGTTTGGGATTTGGTAATCTGGGTGTATGTCCCAGTAATTCCATTAACTAGATGTATGACACTGCTCAAGTTATGCATTTTTTTGAGAGTTGGTTTCTTCTTAGGTGAGTAAAAAATGGTCTTATAAAGGAGTATTTTGATTTTATTCTTTTAAGTCTATGTGTTTATATGCTAGAAGGGTAATTTGGAAACACAACAGTAAATTCAAGCTAGCAATATTGTAATGTAATCTCAATACTGTAAAAAATTACAAGTGTACATGAGCAAATATTGTCTGCAGTAAGTCCTTAAATTGCATTTTATTGATTTTTTTAAATATGTTTTTATTGATTTCAGAGAGGGAATGAGAGGGAAAGATAGAAACATCGATGAGAGAGAAACATCTATCGGCTGCCTCCTGCACACCCCCCTACTGGGGATCGAGCCCACAACACAGGCATGTGCCCTGACTGGGAGTCCAACCGGTACCTCCTGGTGCATGAGACAACGTGCTCAACAGAGGAGCCACACCGGCCAGGCTCATTTTTTTTTCACTTTTAATTAATTTTTTTCAATTACTGTGTTGACAGTCAATATTATTTTATATTCATTTCAGTTGTGCAACATTGTAGGTAGACATTTATATAATTTAAGAAGTGATTCCCACCTCTATAGTCTAGTTCCCACCTGACACCATCCTTAGTTATTACAATATTATTCACCTTATTCCTGCGTTGTGCTCTACATCCCTGTGCCTGTTTTGTGACTACCAATTGTACTGCTTACTTCCTTTGCCTTCTACACTCAGCCCCCGGCCCTAACCATCTGGCCACCATCAGTTTGTTCTCTGTATCCCTAAGTCTGTTTCTGTTTTGTTTGTTCATTGATTTTGTACTTTAGATTCCACATATGAGTGAAATCACATGGTATTTGTTTTTCTTTGTCTGACTTATTTCACTTATCATAATACTTTCTAGATCTATCTATGTTGTTGCAAATGGTAAGATTTCATTCTGTTTTATGGTTGAGTAATATTCCATTGCATTTTTAAAGCACTCTCTTGAACATTCTCCTAACAATCCTGAAGAAATAACACAGTTTAAAGCACCTTGGTTAGTTGGCTGTATACATTGGCTTGGCTGAGTTCCATAGTTATTCCAATTTTTATTTCTTTACAGAAATTGTTATCTTCCATAGATTTTTGAGTAGCCCTTCTTTGCAAATACCCAAGCAATACAGTATTTATCTATAGCTTGAAATTAGTTCTTGAAAGTCCATATTATTCTTAATGACATTTGGGGTACTATTTTTACCATTCCCTACTCCTATGTCATACGTATGGTACATATTGGGGAATTATTTTCATATTTGGTCAACATATTATACTTTATCACTGTAATTTTTGGCATTATTATTGTTATTAATACATGATAACATATATTGAAAATTTACTACATGTCTGGAACCAGGTTTAACAATTTGAGTGCTCTCTAAAAAAAGCCACTTCTATGTTTGTATTGTCTAGAGTTGCTAGATGTAGCAAATAAAAATATAAGGTGCCTTGTCAAACTTGAACTTCAGATAAACAACAAATAGTTTGTATACATGTATCCCACGCAATATTTGGAATCTTGTTTTTTATCTGACATCCCTAATTATGTGCCATGTTGTGTTATACAGTATTCTTTCTGAGCATATATGGGTCAGGTGTAAAGGACATTCAGATCAATATAACAATATTATAATCTGTTTCTATTAATATTATAATGTTAAAAATAGTACAATATTGCTTTCCTCAGATACACTAGAAAATATAGCAATGCCATCTATCCATAATATTTTCTGAATTTGTCCAAAGTCACTTTATATACAAAGCCTAAAGCATTCTTAATTTGAACTGTAGTACTTTAGAATCTATTACTATGAACTTGCCTTATGTCATGAAAATAATAAACCCTAAGCCAAATATAGAATGAACTAGATTATGGGTGGAAGGAAAGAATGCAAAACAATTTAAGAAGGTAAACTCTTTGAAAGCACTAAAACCTACATTAACCATGCAGATACAAATATTATATACATTTTTTTCCTCATTCTAATTTGTGTTTTGATTTTTAAATCTATTGTCTCTAACAGGTCATTGTCTAACAGAAACAAATGAGGTACACGTTTTGATACTACACACATAATTATGTTTCTTTTGTGTAATTCATACTTCTATAATTCCCAATTTTTTTTTACCTTTAAAGAAGTTTTACTATAATTTATTTCCGTAAATACAGAGATTCTTTATATTTCTATCATTTCATGAGTGTCTTATCGGAAGTTTTGCTGATGTGAAGGGATTATGGGTTATCATTTTCTTAAGCAAGTGATGGATTATTCCTCAAGTAAAGATTGGCAAATGGGTCAAAATAACCTAATGCCATAGGTTCCTATGACATATTTATGTATCTAACTTTTATAATTGTTATATAACTTTTTAAGAAGAACTCGAGAGGGCCTTAAAAATAATTCGCATCAGAGGAACGAACAGCAGAGAGTTTGTGACATCCTTCGGCAATGACTAGGAATGTACTCCAAACTGTCCAGCACTTTAATAGATGATAGATGATAGATAGATAGATAGATAGATAGATAGATAGATAGATAGATAGATAGATAGATACTAGAGTGAGAACAATGATTGAACAATGGTAGATATTTGGCTTTTCTTAAATGCTTTGTCAACTTAATTTCCCTGTAAATTCTAAAATGGTTTGAGTTCCTACAGCAGAAATTGGTACAAAAAACATATCACTGACATTTCCCTTGAATTTAATCCTCTGTGTGTCAAGCTTTGTCATAACTACACTGAACTTCTGATGTCTCTCAGCTTTGTATAAAACAATCGCATACAGTTATCTCTGGCAATTAGAAATCTTGATTTCCGAGCTTTCAAACTAAATAATTTTGGACAAATGCTTGGTGAATGTTTTACTATTGAAATTCTCCTTACTCATTCTCTGAAATAAATGGATTTGGATATGAACATATCCCCTTTATATCTGGGGTTACTAATGAGCCTCATCATTTAAATGCAGGAAACAGATTTGACTGTTAAGATGTACCGGGAGCAGGGTGGAGGTGGGCAAAGAGGGGCGAGGGATATTGCGACATCTGTAATAGGGTCAACAATAAATATAAAGTTATTTTAAAAAGATGTATATATCCACAAATAAACATATGTAAATATCTCTATGTTGAAAGACATCAAAAGCTACCCAAATAATGCATTAGGAAAGACTACATGTAGATAAAAGAAATTGTCAAATCTTCAACATAATAAAATTCAAACTCAACATATATTGAATGACAATTATTTTATAGCAAACACAATTCCAATAATAATTATCTGGTTGCCATAGCACATAAAAATATATTAAGATGATCAGTAATTTTAACAATTAATAATCATTGTAATAATCAATTGCAATAAATATATGAAGCAATAGATGCCTCTTATTTTAATTATTTTGTATACTAAATATTTGCACTCTAGAAAATATGCGTGTGTGTATGTCTCCAATCACAAACATTCCCCAGGCTGGATTCTCCTCCCCAGCTTAACTGAAAGGCCAGATGAAGAGTCACTTTTTATATCCAACTGCTAACGTGAAAACATTTGAAAACTGGTCAAAGTAAATGAATACTATTAAAATTTCTTTTACAGATCTCAAAATGATTTTTCTTAACTAAAGAAAAAGATGTTTTACCAATGCCAAGGATACATTTAACTGAAAATGTAACCAACCTTTAAATAATAACCCAAGGAGGTAACATTTTCATATATAAAGCAATAATCACAGAAAGAAATGGATAAGTTATTTAGAACTAATGTTATTAAGTTTTAAACAATTGAAATTTCTTGTGCTTAACTGATGTTACTGATTTCTAAATTCACTGCATTCTAACAGAAAAACATGTTTAGTGTGAGCACTTTAGAATATACTAAGGCTTCTTTTGAGACCCAGTCCTTCATTGATTTTCTTTTGAGTGTTCTATGTGTGATAAAAATAAATGTACATTATCTCACATGGATGCAGTTTCTGTCTGTCTTTTAGGTCACTTTTGTGAATCAATTTTAAATGACCCATATCTGGTACTTTTTGACATTTATCTATTTTTTCCTGTGATTGGAGCTCATGCTCCATAAGGGCAAAGACTTTGTCTTTTTTCTTATATATACTCAATCCTAAAATATTGTGTGTGTGTTTTTTTTAATTAATTTATTTTTGTTAAAGATGTTTCTCCTTTTTCCCCCATTGACTCCCGCCTCCCTATCCCCTCCCACCCCATCCCCAGTTTTGTTGTCTATGTCCATCAGTTATGCATACATGCATACAAGTTCTGTGGTTTATTCCTTCCTCCCCCTTTCTGAGGAATTTCAGTCTGTACCCTACTTCTGTCTCTGAGTCTATTTTGTTCATCAGTTTGTTTAGTTCATTATATTCCAGAAATAAGTGAGATCATGTAATATTTGTCTTTTTCTGCTTGGCTTGTTTCGCTTAGGATAATACTTTCCAGGTCCCTCCATGTAAAATATTGTTAAATGAGTGAAAATTAATTACATAATCCATTTCAGCAGCATTTGGGGGGGAGATTGATTAACTGACTCTAACTATATATTAAATAATAAAAACATAATAATAGTAAAAATTGAATAAAAAGTAAAAACAATGGGTTTTTCAGATTAATAGATATTAAGACATATTGCAAAGCTATAAAAATTGACTTCCTTTAAACGTGACCCACAACCCATGCTATTCTTTATTCTTTATGTATTATTTGAAAATACATATACCATCTGTCCATATGAAGCTGAATTATTTTCTTCTTCTGAAATAACAACAACAGAAACTATAGCAATCGAAACAAAATAGTATGAGACTAGATTACAACAGGTAAATAGCACCAGTAGAGCAAAACGGAAAGTCCAGAAAAACTTTGACATGTATTTATGGAAGTTCATGTAATTGCTCACAATATGATGAGTTCCTTTTATAAAATAAACCATAACTATTCATGATATATATGGTAGTTTTATCTGCGTTTTACAGATTAGAAAACAGAGACATAGAGAAATTATGTATTTGCCCAAGGTCAGAGGACCAAGAAATAGCAGAACCAGAACTTAAACCCAGGTAGTCCTATCCATTTTGTCATGCTGTCTTTCCCACAAATGAGTGGAAGGGCAACAGATAACTTATTAAATGGTGTTGGAAAAATGAGTTTAATACAAGGTAATAATAAAATTAAATCACATAATGTTCACACCATATTAAATATACAACAATAAAGATTTTAAAAATGTAAACTTCAGAACTGTAAAATGACTTCAATAAAATATAAAAGAACATGTTTCTGTAACTGAAGTGCACAACAAAGTTTTAAGTGTAAAACCTACTCCAGTTCCAGTTTATGATAGATTGATACCAAACTCACCCCAGTACCCTTGAAAAACAAAATACACAAGGTACCCATTTTCAGGCATTGAACAGCAGGCAGTGAAGGACTGTGATGCTTGAGAGGAGGGCAATACATGAAATGATCTCAGTTTTCATCTTGGCTTCCTGCTTGGTAGTTATTGCCAAACCACAGCCCAAGGAAGTCAAGCCCCAACAGGGAGGATCAACTTCACTGAGTGGAATAGAAATCAGATTCCGAGGAGGCTGGGATGACTGGAATTAGTGAGGTAGGAGCTTCTCAGAAGAGTTGGTTACAAAATATCCATGTTGTAGTTCTGGCCAAATACTAAGCTGTTCATATCAAAGGCAAGACTCTACAAGGTGGTTGTAGCCTGTCCATCAAAGGTAGACAGAGAGCACTGAACACCTGGCCTTCAGCTGAGACTTCAGAAAAGTTACTCCTTAAAAGTAGGGCTAACCTGGAGAGCAAATAAAAAACCTTGGATAAAAATGGATACGAATCATTTAATTCTGAAATAGTAACTCTGTAAGGTAATGAATCTGGAGGATGAAAAATGAATTCTCTGGGTTTCTGTTCAAAAAAAATAATTAACAGCTGTTACAAAGGGATTATAAAAATGAAGTTGGCTTTCTATTTCTGCCCAGCTGCATTCAGTCTGGAAACAATGAAGCGAAGACTTGCGAGCCTCAGCACTATTAATATTTTGGATCAGATAATTCTTTTGGGAGGAGCTTTCTCATACTTTTGCCTACAAGATGCCAGTAACACACTGTCTTCCATCCAGAAGTGACTCCAGAAGCCTGATGTCCCTGCTATGGTCTGAGTGTTTGTGTTCATCTGAAATTTATATATGAAAACCGTAACCCCCAAGGTGATGGTATGAGGAGGTTGGGCCTTTGGGAGGTGAATAGGTCATGAGGGGGGAGCCCCATGATTGGGATTAGTGCCCTTATAAAAGAAGCTGAGAAAAGTCCCTTGTGCCCTTCCTCATGTGAAAACACAGTGAAAACGTGCCATCTATGAACCAGAAAATGGGCCCTTATCAACTACTGAATTGTTGGTGTCTTGGTCATAGACTTTCCAGCCTCCAGAAATGTGAGAAATATTGGTTGTTAAGAAGCCACTCAATTTATGGTATTAACAGCTCAAACAATCCCTGTGGTGGAGAATGGGTTAAAATGTCCCCCCTCCCCCCTGGTTCAGAACTAATGTGCTGGAATAATAAAGTGCAGAGAGAAAGTATGATATAAGACTATTTTATCAGGGGTGACCTACAACCCCCAAAAATGAGTCATTCTTAAAAATGGAACTTGATGGTAGAATTAAGGTGACCAAGAGACAAGAGGACATGTCATAGCCAAAAGTCTGGTGGTTTTTAAACAACAATGAGATATGTAGCCACAAAAGATAAAAGCTGTAAATTGGGAGAACTGAAAATAACATTTTAACAAGTAAAAACTGTGAGACAGTAATAGAAAATAAATTGGAGAAAATATGTAATTTCCTTATATTTCTTAAAGAAAATATAACAGTTACTTCTTGTATGGATAAATCAAGGAGAAACAGTGTAAGCCCATTAGATAAATTTATTAAAACAGAATAAAAATCTATAAAAGGAAGAGGGTGGAAGTGTAGAATTATGTTGATTTTCTCATCTTTCAAAATAGGACATTAAGATTCCAAAATGGCAGCAGAGTGAAAGGAAGCTACACAGATCTCCCAGGACCAAACTGGAATTATAACTGAAACAAACACAAATTGTCGGGAAAAAGCAACAGAAAAGCCGCTGGAGAGGATCCACATAACCAGAGACAGGAAAAAAGGACACTGAATTGAGCCTGGTAAGATCTGTGGAGGCACGAGAGGGTGGTCTGGGAGCCCACGGACAGCAGCTTTTTAGCTTTGAGCAGCTCCCTCAGGGTTGAAATCCCAAGCTGGCTCCACAGTGCAGAGGGCCGGGACAAAGCACCTAAATTAGCTACAGCCACTCACCTTGGGCTCCAGCAGAGGGAGGGGGGACTGGACTGGAAGTGTGTGAAGACTCAGGAGCTTGGAGAGCTCGGAGGGCATTGGGAGCTTTGTGCTGAATCACTCACTCACAGGACAGTAGCCATTTACTCAAAGAGCCCCTTCCCAGAACCCTGGGAAGAAACAACAGCCCCTCCCTCAGAAATTTAACCCCACCCAGCTGGGCCAGAGAAATGCAAATTGAGTCTCATTAACAGCCAGCATCTGCCCTCCCCTCTGGAAATCCTATAACCCTGAACACCTGAGGGATTTTTTTTCATTCAGCTGAGGGCTACAACCCAAGGCTTATCAAGTAACTGAGACAAACAGCATCCAGGCAAAAAGCTAGAGGATAACAGAGCCATTCCTGGACTTGTAAGTCTGCCCAGGGAAGTAAGACTTGACAGTGGTATTTAACATGGGTCTTCCCACACTCATCCAAGCACAGTAAGGGAGCCACAAACAGTGAAACACCAACACCCACAGGGAAAATTTGGCACACTCCAAAACCCACTGAGGCAGCCAAAATGGTGAAACAAAGAAATAAATCCCAAATGAAAGAACAAGAGAGCTCTACTGAAGATGAGATAAATGAAATTCTGTTAAGCAAGTTATCAGAGGTAGAGTTCAGACTGATGATAATGAGGAAGCTCAACAGCATGAGTAAAGAGCTTAGCACCATGAGTAAAGATATAGAAACATTGAAAATCAACCAATTGGAAATTTTTAAAAAATGACATAGCAGAAAATAAAGAAAACATTGGAAGGAATAACCAGCAGAATAGAGGAAGCTGAGGACCAGATCAGTGAATTAGAAAACAGGGTAGGAAAAATCACCCAATCAGAAAACCAAAAAGAAAAAAACAATTAAAAAACAGGAAGACAGTTTAAGAGAACTTTGGGACAACTGAAAACATAACAACATTCAAATCATAGGAGTTCCAGAAGAAGAAGAAAATGAGCAAGGGTTAGAAAATATAGTTAAAGAAATAGTGACAGGAAACTTCCCTAACCTGGTAAAGAAAGAAGGCATTCAAGTTCAAGAAGCACAGTGAGCCCCAAGTAAGAAGAAAACAAAAGGGCCACACCAAGACACATAATAATTAAAATGCCAAAAATTAAAGACAAAGAGAGAATCCTAAAGGCAGAAGAGAAAAGCAACAGGTTACCTACAAAAGAACCCCCATAAGGCTATCAGCTGACTTCTCAACAGAAACAGTACAGGCCAGGAGGGAATGGCATGAAGTAATCAAGGTCCTAAAAAACAAGGATCTGAATCCAAGACTACTCTATCCAGCAAGGCTATCATTTAAAACGAAAGGTGAAATAAAAAGCTTCCCAGACAAAAAAAAAAAAAAAAAAAAAAGGCACCAAACCAGCACTGCAAGAAATGTTAAAAGGACTGCTCTAATTAGTACAAGAAATAGGAAGAAAAATATAATCACACTAAACAAAAATGGCAATAAATAAGTACATATCAATAATAACCTTAAATGAAAATGGATTGAATGCTCCAATCAAAAGGCACAGAGTAGCTGATTGGATAAGAAAGCATGACTCATATATATGTTGTTTACAAGAGACCCACCTCACAACAAAAGACACATAAGTTGAAAGTGAAGGGATGGAAAAATCTTCCAAGCAAACAGAAAGGGAAAAAAAAGGCTGGGGTAGCATTATTCATATCTGATAGAATAGATTTCAAAATGAAGGCTGTAATTAGAGACAAAGAAGGCCACTACATAATATTAAAAGGATCTATCCAACAGGAAGATATAACCTTGGTAAACATATATGCATCCAATATAGGAGCACTAAAATATATTTAAAATCTTCTGGAGGACTTCAAAGGAGAAATCGACAGCAATACAGTCATAGCAGGGGACTTCAACACCCTGCTGACATCACTGGATAGATCCTCTAGACAAAAAATTAACAAAGAAACAGAGATTCTAAATGATGCACTAGATCAAATGGATTTAATAAGTATCTACAGAGAATTACACCCCAAAACTAAAGAATTCACATTCTTCTCAAGTGCACATGGGACATTCTCAAAGATAAACAACATGTTAGTACACAAACTAAATCTGTACAAGTTCAAGAAGATTGAAATCATATCAAGCATCTTCTCGGATCACAATGGCATAAAACTAGAAATCAATTACAACAAAAACAGGCAAAGACATTTGAACACATGGAGACTAAATAGCATGTTATTAAACAATGAATGAGTTACCAAGGAGATGAAGGAAGAAATTAAAAACTTCCTGGAAACCAATGAAAATGAACACACAACACAAAATTTATGGGATGCAGCGAAAGCATTCCTGAGGGAGAAGTTCATAGCACTACAGGCCTAACTCAAGAAACAAGAAAAATTTCTAATAGACTATCTAACCTCACAACTTAAAGAACTAGAAAGCAAACAAAAAGAAAACCCCAGAGGAAGTAGAAGGAATGAAATAATAAGGATCAGAGCAGAAACAGACGACATAGAGACCAAAAAAACAATTCAAAGGATCAATGAAACAAAGAGCTGGTTCTTTGAAAAAATAAACAAGATTGATGGACCCTTAGCTAGACTCACCAAGAAACAAAGAGAGAGAACCCAAATACACAAAATCAGAAATGAAAGAGGAGAAGTAACAACTGACACCACAGAAATACAAAGGATCATTAACAAATACTATGAACAGTTATATGGCAACAAACTGGACAATCCAAGTGAAATGGACAAATTTCTAGAAACACATAATCTCCCAAAAGTGGACCGGGAAGAGATAGAAAACTTGAACAGACCAATTAGAGCCAATGAAATTGAAGATATAATCAAGACTCTCCCAGCAAAAAAAAAGCCCAGGCCTGGACAGCTTCACGGGGGGTTTTACCGAACATTCAAAGAAGAACTAACACCCATTCTCCTCAAACTATTCCAAAAAATTCAAGAAGAAAGACTTCCAACTCATTTTATGAGGCCAGCATAATTCTAATTCCAAAACCAGAAAAAGACACTACAAAGAAAGAAAACTACAGGCCAATATGCCTGATGAACAGAGATTCCAAAATCCTAAACAAAATACTAGCAAATCGGATCCAGCAATACATTTAAAAAACTATTCACCATGACCAAGTGGGATTCATCCCAGGGATGCAAGGCTGGTACAATATTTGCAAATCAATAAATGTGATACACCACATAAACAAAATGAAAGATAAAAACCATATAATCATATCAATAGACGCGGAAAAAGCATTCAACAAAATCTAGCACCCATTTCTGATAAAAGCGCTCAGCAATGTGGGAATAGAAGGATCATATCTCAACATAATAAAGGCCATATATGAAAAACCTACAGCCAACATCATACTCAATGGGCAAAAACTAAAAGCATTTCCCTTAAGAACAGGGACAAGACAGGGATGCCCACTTTCGCCACTCTTATTTAACATAGTACTGGAAGTCTTAGCCACCACAATTAGACATGAAGAAAAAATAAAAGGGATCCAAATGGGAAAGGAGGAAGTGAAACTGTCATTATTCGCAGATGACATGATATTGTACATAGAAAACCCTAACGACTCCATCAAAAATAAAAGAATTAATAAACAAATTTGGCTAGGTAGCAGGATACAAAATTAACATCAAGAAATCGACGGCAATGTTATACACCAATGATGAACTCACAGAAAGAGAAGCTAAAAAAAAAAATCCCATTTACCATTGCAGCAAAAAAATTAAGATACCTAGAAATAAACTTAACCAAAGAAGTAAAGGATCTGTTTGCAGAAAACTACAGAACATTGAAGAAATGGAGGAAGATATAAAAAAGTGGAAGCACATACCTTGTTCATAGATTGGAAGAATTAACATCATTAAAATGTCCATACTACCCTAAGCAATCTATAGATTCAATGCAATCTCCATCAAAATACCAACAAATATTTCACAGAACTAGAACAAATACTTCAAAAGTTCATATGGAACCAAAAAAGACCCCGAATAGCCACAGCAATCTTGAAAAAGAAGGACAAAGTAGGAGGGATCACAGTACTGGATATCAGGTTATACTACAAAGCCATTGTAATCAAAACAGACTGATACTGGTACAAGAAAAGGCAAATAGATCAATGGAACAGAACAGAGAACCCAGAAATTGACCCAAGATATTATGCTCAATCAATATTTGACAAAGATGGCAAGAGCATACAATGGAGTAAAGACAGCCTCTTTAATAAGTGGTGTTGGGAAAACTGGACAGCTACATGCAAAAAAAAAGAAATTGGACCATCAACTTACACCATACACAATAATAAACTCAAAATGAATAAAAGACTTAAATGTGACTTGTGAATCCATAAAAATCCTAGAAGGAAATGTAGGCAACAAAATTTCAGACATCATACACAGCAGAATTTTCACTGGTACAACGCCTAAGGCAAGAGAAACAAAGGAAAAAATGAACACATGGGACTACATCAAACTAAAAAGCTTCTGCGCAGCAAAAGAAACAACCATCAAAATGGAAAGGGAACTCACTATATGGGAGAGCATAATTGCCAATGATACATCAGATAAGGGGTTAATTTCCAAAATATATAAAGTGCTCATACAACTCAACAAAAGGAAGAGAACCCAATTTAAAAATGGGCAGAGGACCTAAATAGACACCTCTCCAAAAAGGACATACAAATGGCCAAGAGACATATGAAAAAATGCTCAATGTCACTAATCATCAGAGAAATGCAAATTAAAACAACTATCACCTCACACCTGCCAGAATGGCTGCCATCAACACATCATCAAACAAGTGCCACTAGAAGTAAAAACATGCTATGTGCCTTAAAAAAAAAAATAGACACATAGTAACTCACACATTCACTCTATTGCAAATAAAATAAAATAAAAAGAAATCCAACTAGCAAAAACTGAGTATAGCAAACACTGGAAGCAGAAAATATAGAGGATTTTAAAATAATAGTAATTATAACCATTTTATCAGGAATTTTAAATGGAGGGTAGCTTCGCCCATAGAAACATAAAGAGTCATACCTTGTTAAATAAACTAAAACAAGCCATGTGTTTTATACAAATGATACAACTAAAAGCACGTACCTCAGGTTACAAGTAAAAGGATGAAAATATTAAATCAAGCAAGTAATAACAAAAAGAATATTGAAATTGTAATACTATCAACTTAAGGTTGAACTCACAACAGTTAATGTTAAATCAAAGAGGTATACAACATTTATAAATTAATATAGGTAGAAGAATTTGGCATCTCTACAATATTATGGGTTTTTTTTAAAAGTAAGATATTATAAAGGTACATAAATTTCTTACAGTATTCTTAGCAAAGTTTATCTTCTTTGTACTCATAAAAATAAAACTAGATTTTTTAAAAAATTATGCAAACCTTTTGATACAGCAATTCTTCATGTGGTATTCTTACAGAAATAAAATCTCCATTATGTAAGAATTTATATGTAATGTTATTTATTACAGCTGGGTTAGAAGATTGAAAGCAAAATGCTCATGTGTTCAAAAGTGAATGCATGCATAAATTATGGTCTGTCCAAACTATAAACTACCAGGCACTTCTAAAAACGCTGGGTTATATAAAATCTATCAGAGGCCACCCTTTAGGCTGCAGATTTATATACAATGTGTAGTTCTTAAACACACAGAACATAACACCCATATCCCATGCTTCCTTGTTTCTGTTTCACTAATCCTAGGACAACCTGTAGAATATATACATCAGACAGTTAATATTGCTTATTTCTGGGAGAGGGATTTTAAAGGTTTACTAAAAATATTTTATTTTTCCTAAAACCACCTCTTAACTCTTTGATTTGTTATTTTTTAAAAAGCAAGTATTATTTTAGCAATGTAAAGTATAAAATCTTAAGCCCTGAAAAAGAAAATTTAAAAAAAACAAAAAACAAAACACAGTTCCCTGAAGAACCTATATATAAGTTAGTGTGAACGCAGAGGCACATAGTGTTCTTCTGGATCAGGAACTGGACTTGGTTATTCTGTCTAATGAGGGTGATTTTGTGTGTTCTAGGTTAGACTAATTTGGTCTCTAAAGCCCAGATCGTGAATGTCTTAGGCTTGGCAGGCAAACTGGACTCTGCCACAACTACTCAATTATACAAAAGCAACCACAAGCAACAGGTGAATAGCAGAGACTGTGTTCTGATGAACTTTATTTGTGGACACCGAAATCTAAATTTCATGTAATTTTTATGTGCCACAAATTATTCTCCTTTTTTCTATATTCTTTCAACTACTTAGAAATATAAAAATCATCCTGAGTTCACAGGCTGCCCCCAAACAGACTCCCCACCATAGTTTCCAACCCGTGTGCTAGGGAGAACATACGGAAGTGCAACTGTACCTACAGGAACTGGGTTCTGCTGTTCAAGCCTTTGGGACCCAGGTGAGCCCAGTACAGAACGGACACAGATTGAAGGTTATCACTGCTACACGATATGTTGTATAGATTCTGAAAAATATCCCCATGTTCTTTCCTGTTGAAATGTGCTTGATTACTGTATCAGTGCTAATTCTATACTTAGAAGTCCCATTGTTAAAAAAAAAACTACAACTCTAAGGGAAAAAAATGCATTAGGCTATGTTGTGTCTCACTGTGTGAAATTGTGAAAATTATTTTCTCCTAACAACTATACCCCAAAAATAGATATTGTAATGGGGTAGAAGAAAAGAGGAAAGTCCCCTGGCAGGTTTGGCTCAGCAGTTAGAGCGTCGGCCCGCGGACCAGAGAGTCCCGGGTTCGGTTCCCGCTAAGGGCACGTACCTCGGTTGCAGTTTGTCCCCATCCCCGGTTGGGGTTGTGTGAGTGGCAGCCAGTCAATGTGTCTCTCTCACATCAATGTTTCTCTCTCTCTCTCTCCCTGTCTCCCTCCCACTCTATCTCAAGATAAATGCAAAAATGTCCTCAGGTGAGAATAAAAATTAAAAAAAAAAAAAGAGGAAAGTCCCCTTTTAGATAATAGAGCACAACTGAGCAGGCTGTGTGGGCTGTGGGTGCTGAGCAGAGGAGGGAGGACGCTGGTGATGCACAGGGCAAGGGAGATGGTGTGGACACTGGGATGTGGGCGCAACAAGATAAAACACATGTATTTAATAGTTTACCCCTGACCATCCTGGTTTTACTGTAGAGATTAAAACTGAATAAAACAAATGCGTTTGAAGGAAAGATAGAAGAAAGGCAAGAATCATTTGAATTTTTATTGAGGTTCTGGCAAGGAATTACTGAGATCACTTTTAGTCCGAGAATCAGATGGGGCATCGTGTGCTGATGGAAGTGTGGGGCCATGGTGTGTGTATTGGAGGTAAACCAGTTTCATGGAGTGGGAATGTTGAGAGCATCAGTAAGCGGGGGAAAATCGTTTCAAATAAATTTGAGGAAGAATGTGTTAAGGTTAATGAAAAAGTTTACATTTTGCAGAACTATGTAAAGTGCTAAACATTCTCATATGATTTGTTAATCTCCAAAGAGAGATAGGGTGTGTGTGTGTGTGTGTGTGTGTGTGTGTGTGTGTGTGTGTGTGTGCATGTGTGTATAAAACCTCTTGAGATTAATCCCTATAAAACTATTTTGGACAATACTAATTTAATTATAACCTTCTATGGGAAAACTGGTTCTGAAACAATAAAAAGTACCAGGCACACTCAAACTAATTAATGCATAGAGAGAAACAAAATTTCAAATATGCATTTATGTGCATTTACATGCATTTAAGAGAACTGCCTTCCTGTGGCACAAATTGTGGTAGATATTCACATAAACACTTTTAAAAGCAAAGGCTTCAAATTACTAAAGGGACTTCACATTCTAACAGTTTGTGTTACTCTTAATAACATGCTTTCTGATAGAAACTAATTGAAATGGTGGCTAAGTTCTCAGCCAAGCCGACTACATTTTTTAATAAAGTTGATATAAAATTACTGGTGGTGCAGTAAACTTCTAAAAAGGCACTATTATTAAAACCATAGTAGATACATAAAAAAGAGATGCAAAGATCTATTTTTAAAATAGTGGGTTGAATTTAATGCTCCTAGAAAAGAAGAAAAAAGAAAAGGAATATAAAAATGTTTTTAATTAGGTTGCCTGCCATAGGTTGAAGTATTTGTTTTATTTTAATAGTTTATTTTATTTCAAATTACAAAAAAAGTATAGCAAAATATATAAAATAAAATGCATTGAAGAATATAAAACCATCTATAATTTTACCATACAGTATAATTTGTTTGAAATATATACTCCTAGACTTGTCTACACACATATTTATCAAAATGAGATTTTTTGCCTTAATAATATTCCTTTTAACATTTTCATTTAAATATAACAAACACACAGAAAATAGGTACAGAACAAATATTCATCTCAGTCATAGCAGATAATGCCACAGTTTTGCAAAATAGTTGTTTCAATTTACATGTTTGCCAGAGTCTCTCTTGCACACACTTGGCATTGTCAGCTTGTTGAATTTAGCAGTTCTGGCATCTGTGTAGTATGTCATTATGTTCTGATTTACATTTCTCTAATCGCTTTTTTATATATTTATTGCACATTTGTGTCTCCTCTTTTCTGTTCAAGACACTTGCCCTATAGCATCTATCATTTTTATTTTTAAATAATTCTTAAGTTAGTCTGAATAAGAGCCATTCAATTTTTCAAACTATTTTTTAATGTAATATTTTGGTGAGTTTCTGGATGAGCTAAGTGTATACTTGAAGGAACAAATCACCTCCAGTGATCTGTGGATTCACACATAAAAGTTAAGATTTGCTTCAGGTCATTGGGTTCAGGGACAGCTACTTTGCTCCACACAGTCCCTCAAGAGTTGAGGGTGACCAGTGTTCCACCATTTAGAATGCTGCTAGTTGCTACGGCAGGAATAAAGAAAGGAAACTAAAAATCTCACACCAGAAGTGATATGTCATTTCTGCTCACATGACATTACCAGATCTAGTCACTTGTTCATAAGTAACCATAAAGAGATGGGAGGTGCAGTCTTCCCAATGCCCAGGAAGGAGAAGAAAACGCAGTGTTGGTGAGAACTAGTATTGTCTACCATGCCTTGACATCTTCCCTTGTCAATAATATTAATATACTTTCTATTTTTGTTGTTGTTAATCCTCATCTGAGGATATTTTTTTGCATCAATTTTTTTTAGAGAGTGGAATGGAGGGGCAGGGAGGAAAGAGAGACAGCAGGGAGAGAGAGAAACATCAATGTGTCCCACACCCCAATCAAGACCGGGTATCGAACCTGCAACCCAGGTATTTGCCCTTGACCCTTGACCGGGAATGGAACCTGTGACCCTCTGGTGCACAGGCCAACGCTCTAACCACTGAGCAACACCTGCCAGGGCTAGACCTTCTGTTTTTTTGTGGGTTTAAAAAAAATTTTTTTTTCCTTTATTGATTTCAGAGAGAAAGGGAGAGAGAGAGAGAGAGAGAGAGAGAGAAACATGGATGAGAGAGAATATCAACTGGCCGCCTCCTGCAGCCCCTCACTGGGGATTGGGCCCACAACCTGGGCATGTGCCCTGACCGAGAATCAAACTGGTGACCTCTTGGTGCATGGGTCAACACTCAACCACTGAGCCACAACGGCCGGACAGGACCTTCTGTTCTTAATGTTTGTAGTATATTTCAGTTTTGCCTTATGCCATACTTTAGTAAAGTACCTTCCAAAATTACTCTAAAAACTGGGGGATTGGGTCATGCTAAGGGACTCCATATGGTGTTGGGTTAAAAAAAAAAAGATTACATTTTTATATTATTTAATTACTACAAAAATAACACATTCAGCCTTATATTCCATGATTAATTACTGTAAAATATTCAAATTAAAGCTTTTTCAAAATGTAAATGAGAAATTTGAAACTGGTTTTTGTGAATATGTCTTTTTAATATTAGATCCTGGGCTTGAAATGGTGAGATAGAGTTTCTGGTCAAGGCTTTTAAATGATATTTTCAAGTTCTTAATGTGATCGTCAATCAATAAAACTGTTCACAATGTTTGCAGAAAAAAAAAAGTACCACAGTAGAAAATATATTTGAAGATTCCAACAGCTTTTCTTTTTCCTTCATTAACAAAATAATGTTGAAATTGCTTATGCAGATGGGGATGGATTTTGAAATCCATTTCAGCATTGTCAGCCCAATTATTTTAAATTACTGATGAAGATTTAACCTGCAGGACATGCGTACATTGTTAGAGCAACACTCTATAGCCAGGATAAACATCATCAAAGAGATACATCAGCCACAGGGGATAAAATCTGATACATGTGAAAACAGAAATTCAAAGGATGGGGCTGGTGAGCCCACCAGAACCCCTGGGTGCCTCAATGCACACACCTAGGGCTGTGTGCATTAACCCGTGGGCACCTGAAGCACCACTCCTAGCAGCACACAGACCCTTTGATCCTGTTGGGCAGAAACATACTCTGCAGCTGGCTGGTGAAGATGTTGGCAAGGTGGTCGATGCTGACCATTGTGTGGCAGTGATGTTACTCATCTGTTTCACCACCAGCAGAGAACTTGAGTGTATCACAGTGGTGCTCTCAGGGGAGCTTCCTGCTAAAACCAAGTCAACTAGAGGTGTTTAGCTCAGCTCCATATTGCTAGACTCTGACTCTTTTCACAATGATTTTGGCACCGATTAACTAGACCCGAAATAGGTCATGATGACATTTGCTCAGTTTAACACGTGAAATGGGGGCACCAGATAAACAAAAAGCCTTATGCAAGGTGACACAGATTGCTAAGTGGGGAGTTAACATTTGAAATCAGGGAATTGGGCTTCATAGTTGGTACTCCACATTCTAGAGACAGTCATTGATTTTCTCAAAATAAAACAAAAATGGCACAACTGAAAAGAATGGATATGTTGTGTTGATATTAATTATCTCCAGGGTGTGACCTATTGATAAACAGATTATAAACATCTGCAGATTTGCAACTCATTAAAATTCTGCCTCTTCCTTACTTCACAAAATGAACTGAGTTAAACTAGTGGCTTACAAGTTTAGTATCTTAGAATGATAAGATGAAAACTGTGATGATCATAAGTTGTGATTTGTACAGTACTTTAAAATGTGTTAGTGTTTTAACACGGTGTTAATTAAATCAATCGAATTGTATTGAATGGTTGTTCTCAGGTGATACAAGTAGAAATTCAGTTGCTAGAATTGGTCATTCATTAAATTAGAGCTTGAGTAGGTACTTTATTTTAGCAACACAGCTTCCCTATTCTCTTGTAATAATAAAAATGTCACATATACAATGAGGAAAGCACAGATCACTTAAAGTAATGCCATTCTGAGGATTATTATTCAAGCACACTCTGTTCATTGTTTTAAGATTTGACTAGTTACTATGATTACTTAAATTCTATAGATAAAGGAGTATTGCTGTAGTTTTCCTTAAAGCATATATTTACATTATAGAAACTATAATAGCAGATTAGATTAGTAAGAATAAATCTGGTCAATTTTTCTGACACCTAGATCATTAGAAATCAGAAAATCCACATGACATTATCTCTCAAACAGATAGCTTTAACAATATTTTAATTTCAATCGCATACCCCCATACTAAAATATTATATACACTACACATAGATTGCACTTCAGTGATGTTCAGCAACAAGGTGGATCGTGATGACATGCTGATATGGTTCTGGCCTGGTGCAATTTGTTTGCTTTTGATGTAATTTAGCTGCATATTGCAATTTAAAGAAAACAGGAAATAGATTGTTATTTTGTTGTGTTTTCTGATAGGTTATTTTATTCTTTTAGGTTTCAAGTGCATAGAATTGGGGCAATTTACTATAGTTTATACCACACTACAATGCTTGCTTTTTGTATTCCCTTTCTAAATTTATTTTCGTCTGCTTTTATCTTCCTCCTTTTTATTCTTTTGTATCATCCCTAATATCACCTCATCTTCACCTAAATCCTCACATAATAATTAATTATGGTAATGCAATTTACAAAATAGCTTGGGGCCATTCATTTCTTTATGTTATTTCACAGTTTTCATTCAAAATACTCTTCTGAGTCATCCATCCTGTCCCCTGTAGATATAGTAGTTTCCTTTTCACTGTAGTATAGTACTCCATCATTTGTAATACCACATTTTACCCATCCAGTTCCTGTTGATGGACATTTAGATTGTTTCCTACTCTTTGATTTTTCTAACAATGCTGGGCAATTTCTTCGTGTATTTGTAGAATGGTTTTTCTCAAGCATACATCTCAAGGAATACAGATGATGAGTGACAATGTATACACATACACATATTCACTACAACTTGCTCTGCAAATAGTTAAACCTATTTATATTTCAGAAGCAGGCAGAGATTAAAGTTTCTCCACTGATATCTGACCTTAATTGAATGGCAAAAATTGGTATTTCATTGCTTTTTTTTTTTGAAAGTTGTCCTTACTAAGGAGATTGAACAATCTTTACAACCTTTTAGGTGCTTTTTCTCCCGTGAATGTAATTGATTTAGTACATCTTTCTTTCAGCTAATTAGTAGTTTTTCTGTCTTATTCTTTCTAAATTGAAGGACTTTTTTATATATTTAAGATTTTAATCCTTTTTTGTTGTATGTTGTGCCAGAATCATCTCTATGTCTATGACCTCTCTGTTCAATTTGTCCATGATGTTATTTGTATAACAAAAATATTGACGGGTTGTATTCACACCCCTCAGATTTTGCCTTTATATTTTGTACTTTTAGCACATTTTATTTTTTAATATTTATGAGGTCAAACATGAATAAAGGGCACAAATTTTTAGTATACAGTTTAATTAATGTTTATATGTGTGTAAACTTTGTAATGGCCATTCAGATCAAGATATGGGATATGTCTAGCACCCCGGAAAATTCCCTAGTGTCTTTTCCCAGCCAAAACCCACTCCCTATCCCTAACCCCCACACCCATTGAGCAATCTTCTACAATTAGACATTAGTTTTGTTTGTTCTTCAAGTTCGCCTAAATGGAATCATACATTATGTACTTTTTTGTCTACTTTTACTCATCATTGTGACAGTGAGAGTCATCATGTTGTTGCCGGTAGCCACAGTTTAATCTTATAGCTGTGTGGTTCTCCTCTGAATGAATGTGCATAATGTATCTATCCATTCTACTACTGATGAGCATTTGGGTTGTTTCCAGTTTAGAGCTATTATGAATATGTTGTTCCAAATTGTACAAAGAATTTTAAAAACATATTTTCACTTATCCTTTAGAGTGGATATATGCACTATTTTTTCTTGAATATATTTATATAACATGTATTACATATGTATAAGTAAGTATATGTAAAATTTCTGGGTCAAGTGTTGCGTATATATTTAGTATTAGTAGATAATGCAAAATCAGTTTCCAAAGTCGTTGTCCCAAATTACCCTCGGAAGAGCAATATATAAGAGCTCTAATTGCACTATGTCTTTGCCAAATTATGTATTGTGGGTCTATTTAATTATAGTGGTTCTCATGAGTGAATAGCAGAATTACATTGTGTTTATTTTATTTTTTCTCAATATTTAACTTAATTTCTCTGGCTTCTTTATCAATTTTTTTAGGAAAACATTGCCTGGAGTCCCACAGTCTAAAGATATTGCCTATAGACTATCAACGAATGAATCAATTTTTTGTTCTAAGACATTTAGCCAAAAAATGTAATCACAGATAATCTGTATGAACTTTATAGTCAACCTTTATGTATACATAAAATTATTGTATTTCAATGCATTAGTTGATGAATTCTATTACCAGATTTCCTAGTGCTGAACATTTGTTATATAACTAAGAAAAAAATGGAGTGTGTTATGCTGTTGATGTATTGCTCAATCCTGTTTGCTTAGAATTCTGTTTGCTTACTATGTTTCCATCAGTATGCGTAGGTGAGCTTGCTTTGTTGACTTACTTTTATGTGCTGTATTTTGGGGGCATTAATATCAAAGTTATTTGTATCATACAATAAATTGGAATTTTTGTTGTTGTTGTTTGTTTCTCTTCTCTGAAACTGGTTATACTCTATTGATTAGTTCTAGATCAAAGCAAGGTATTTGCCTATCTCTAGCCTGATGCCTTTTGTAGAAAGTAACACTTTGACAGAAATTTCTTCTGTGGCATTTGGCTTACTAATGTTTTCTTAGAGGCAATGCAGTAAACTGGCTGAAAGTATGGACTCTGATGACAGAAGCCCACGGTTAGTTTCCTGGTCCCATCACTTACTAGCTATGTGCTCTCAGGCAAATTACTTATCCTTCCAATGCCTCCATTGGAGAATAGGAGTGATAAAAAATAATGATAATGCTTACCTCATAAGGTTATTGTGAAGACCAAAAGAATTAAGGCTGGTAAAGCTCACAGAACAGTGCCTAACACAGAATAAAAGAGCATTTAGTACTATTATTTTATCTCTTGGGGGGGCAAGTTGAATAACTTACATTCTTGTAGAAAATGTTTTTCAACAAATTAAATTACAGAATATGGGCAGAACCATCCATTTTGCAAGTTCAAATTTCCTTTGCTTCTGTTGTTATTTCTCCACTATCATTTTTTATTCTTTATTGGTGTATACTCCTCCCTTTTCCTCAATTGGTTTTGTTAACAATTTTAACAATGTTGTAGTCTTGTATTTTCCCCCAAAGAACCAGAACAGGTTTATTCATTATTTTTAATAATTTTAATATTCTAATTCATTATTTTCTGCTTTCATTTTTATTTGTTTCTTTATTTTCTTCAGATCTATTTTTGTATTTCTAAGTTATCATATCTGGTGCTTGATTTTTTCTTTTCATTTTTTCTTAATTATTTACCTGTAGTTATTGTATTCCATCTATATGTCAAAGGTTCTGATATGCAGTCTTTTAATTATTTTTATTTTCCAGATATAAATTACTTTGGTATAGAATTCATTTTTCTTACCAAATAATTCTTTATGAAAGGTTTTTAATCTGTTGATTTTTTTTGTTGTTTTCATTTTTTTCTAATAAATATTGTTTTATTCACTAATTTTATTATGAATACCTTTATGTATTTTCATTATTTTTCTTCTTTTTTATTTTTATGGTATTTTTCTATTTGCTTTTCATATTCAATTTTATTTCTTCTTATCTAAGTTGGAATGTATATCATTTATTACCATATCTACTGAACTACAATGTCTATATTGTATTTTTTTAACTTTCTAAAACAATATAGGAATTTTGAGTGCTTAAATGTAGATCGACAACCCCCCCTAACATGTTGTTATTGTTCCACAGTCTAGTGCTGTCATATAGGCCCTGATAAATTAGACATCATTATTATCACTATTTTTAATGAATTTCTTTACACCATTCTTTCTCATATCTGTCGTTCCTTTTGAAATCATTGCCCTACTCCTCAGATTCATTCTTTAGAATCTGAGTCTCTATTTCAGGTAGATAGTAGTAGTATTCAGTAATGCCCCTCACTTCCCTGATACTCACAGTCTTGTGTAGTTAGGTACAGCCTTTTGACTGCTTTTTGGCTAAGGAAGTGACAAGCTCTTTCTCACCCTGAGACATCCGAGTTCTGTGCCAATATGAGGTCAGAAGATGAAAGTATATAATTGCTAAGGAAAACATTTGGAAAGAACTACCTTTGAAAGCTTCTAAAAGCATAGCAAAATTTGTACAATTAAGAAATAAATTTTTAATGTTTGAGCCACTGACATTTGCAAACTAGAATTATTCTAATATAATGAATTTTGTTTATTTGAAAAAGGTTTCATTTCTTCCTTGCTATTTAAAATAGTTTTGTTGTGCACATAATTCTAAGTTGTCAAATATCTTTTCTTTGAACTTTGTATATATTATACTATTGGATTCTGGAATTGATTTTTTTTTTTTTGTCCTATTGAGAAGTCTATTAACTGTCCAAATTTCATTCCTTGTAGGTGACTTGCTCTATCTCTGATGATTTTTAAGATTTTCCCCTTTACCTTTTATTTTCTGCAGTTCGCCACAATTTTATATAAGCATAAATTTCTTTGTGTTGTCCAGACTGGTGGATGTCTTGCTTTCTTTTAAAATTAAAAATCTATGGGTTTATTTCTTTAACCTATAAAATTCTCAAATATTGTCTCTTCTCTACATTTTTTTCTATCCTCTTTTTCTGGAAGTCCGCTTACCTACGTTAAACCTCATTCTTTTCTCCCTATATCTTAACCTTTCTCTTCCATTTCTGCCTCTCTGGAGTGCATTCTTGTTAACTACTTTAGTAGTACCTTCAGCACATTTACTCTCAGCTATGTCTGATCTGCATCTTTGGAGTTATTTCAATATTTTCTATTTCTAAAAGTTACATTTGCTTTCTTTTCAGATCTGCCTATTTATTTTTCCATTGTCTTTTGCTTGTTTTTATGCAGAGCTCGTCCCAGAATTCCAGACAAAGTGTGCAAAGCACTGCACGCTGCTCCCTGTGTGGGCCCCCACAGAGCCTGAGGTTTTGCTTGTACAGAATCGAATAGCCCATCGGCCCATTGCTGTAGCAATTTTTTCTTTATTTGCAACAATTTGTCCCTCACACAACTATTAATGGGAGAGAGAGAAATATATTAAGAATTGGACTTATTTAACCATCTAAAAACTGTATTTTTTTTTTCTTGAAGTAGGATTGTTGTTATTGCTGGGTTTTTGTTTTGTTTTTCTCTCTAAAACACTTCCCATGGCCTCAGAATTAGACTTATGTTAGTGTTTCTGTCCTCTTGATATTGCCTCTCTAAACACTGCAAGTGAGGAGAGTTACTACAATTGCCAGGACCACCAGTTAGTAATTTTGGTCTTCATGGTTTCATGTAAATTAAATCTTTTTAGTTTTCTAAATCTTAGGAGATTTCTATTTATTTCCTGTGGCACACAGAATGGAATTAGAACTAAACTCCCCACGTCTTCTGAATAAAATACACATATAGGAAGGATGAAAAGTATTTCCCCCTTGATACAAACATGGTCCGGGCGCGGTACTAGCAGCCATTCATTCTGAGACTCTTCTTCCTGTGTCTCCTGAGCGTTAACCATCCAGGAATAGCGCTCCCTACACCATGAAAGCTTTGCTATCACTGAAATACAGGCCTGCATTCCTCGTCCATGACCAACGTCAACAGATTAGAAACACACCCAAAAGCACATCCATCCTATATATTAGGAGAAAGGTGAAACATTCTAAGACAATTAAAATACAAGTTAATATCGTGTGGCTTTGTTTCACAGATAAGAACATATGAACTAGGGATCTTTAATATTGCCTTATTCAGCTGTAGTAACAATTCTAATTCTCAATATTTATACTGAGAGACCGAATAACCCTCTCCTATTCTTTTCCACCTTTACAAAGGCAGACATCCTCGGGCACCCTCTAGGCTTTTCCCTCCAGTGTATGGAAAACTTCCACTGGCTCCCTCAGCTGCCTTAGCTCTGAGTCTCACAATAATTGGTGTATGGCCTTGCCCAGCTACACCAACTTATTACAGACCCAAATAACTTCTTGCCATGCTTTGCTTTGAATTGAACCCCATCCTGTGAACATTTACCAGTCCCATTTCCAAAAGTTCAATTAATTGCACGAGGTAGTTTCTCTAGAGACATAGGGCTGGGAAAATTCTGAGTGCTATCACTGTTACTTCGAAAGCTCATTCTCATTCCACAGAATGAAATATTTATTCCCTACAGAAGCTAAGGAAGCTAAAGAGCATGTTTCAATCATCTGCCCATTATCACTTCTGAATGCTTCTACTGCTTATTCCATTAGGCAATTCAGTGACTCAAAGCCAGGTGTTTTTAACCCCAAGTAAATAGTCCTACATTTCATCTAAAATTGCAACTATACTTTAGTGCAGAGAATGACATTCTGAAATTAACCAAAGGGTTTTATTTAACATCCAAATACTTAGAGCATTTCTGAACTAGTCCTCAAAATTTATCTTCTATAAATATATTCTTTGTATAAGTATGTGTTTTATGACATATCACTGCTTATTGTTCTGACCAGTAAGACTTTATTTTCATACAGCTCTGGTTTTATCTAAGTTATGGCTCAAAATTAGATTGTCAATAATTTTTATTTTTGGCCCTTGGGGAAGACAAATCATATTTCCCTCCTACTTCTCTTCGGGTTCTTCTACAATGTCAGATAGTGCCATTTATTTTAAAAATACAGTAACTAGTCTATTTTTAAAACAGACTTCTGCTAGCATTTTGTTTACTCACCACAGAATGAATAATTGAGTGATTATATTTTTTAAAGCAGTGATAAATATATATATATACACACATACACACACACATATATATTCCTCTCTCTCTCCCTATATATACATATATATATACATATATATGTATATATATATATATATATATATATATATATATATATATAGTCCTCTCTGTACGCACACACAGTAAATTCTCACTTAACATTGTTGGTAGATTCTGTGACTTTAAGAAAAATTACCTACAATGAAACCAATTTTACTGTCGGCTAATTGATATAAACAAGAGTTAAGTTCCTACAGCATCTCATCAATATTATAACAAAGTGCCACTGAACAAAATAGTGTTATTTGAGAACCTGCTCTGTGTGTGTGTGTGTGTGTGTGTGTGTGTGTGTGTGTGTGTGTGTCCAGGCTTTTTTGGATATCACTAACCAATGGTATTCAAGAGTTTAAGATCTTTCTGTAATTCTGTGGCTCTTCATTGATAAATAAGGAATAAGCCAGAAAAAAATCTACTTTGTTGATGGATAAACATGTGTTGGCAAGAATGCTGGAGCAGCAAGACAGAATGATAACACACTGATAATAACTCAGAGTTATCCAAAGAACAAAGAACCATCCTGAGGCTAGCTGAAAGGCTTCAACAACTCAGCAAATGCAGAGCAAACACAATTGCATCTTCTACCTCCAAAATGAAATGATACTGTGAATAACGTTCCATATTGTGTTGCTAAAACTTTCACAATGACAAGCAAAGGCACTTCAGCACTCTGCCTAAATAGACTCTAATAAGGTGTCCTGACCAATACAATGGTGACCTATCCTGAGTCTGTCCCCAACAAGTGTGAAATTTGAGGCAATTCACACAATTTACAAAATGAGTTTTATGGCAACAATAATTTAGAACAATTCCAACCTTAGATTTGGGGGGAAACAGCAAAATATGTAGCAATGGGATAGAGGGTCAGAATCAATCACTTTTCTGTGGAAACTCAGAACTTCAAATATGCGTCCAGGTGCCCAGTTCATTCACTCTACACCAATATCTCCTTCCCAAAACACTATTCAGCAGCAAAAGCAGAAGCACTCAGAAGACTTTCTCATCCTGTTCCACCAAATCCACCAAAATCAAATATCTGTTCTTATGTACAGCACTTCCTTCCTGAATCATGGTGAACAGCCCTTCTCCAAAACATCAAATCAATTCCTCCATCTGGGTTCTGGCTCTTAAACTCCTAAAATGACCTACTCATCTCCCCTCTCCTCAAGTTTCCTCTGTTCACTGGATTATTCTCAATTTATAGGGAATGTAGGACATCTTCCTTTCCTCAGAAATCCTCTTGCAACGTAATATAACTCTAATTTTAGTAGCAAAAAGAAGTGTAACCATTTTTATCCCCATTTCTTCCGTTTTTCATCACCCACTCTCTCTCTTGACTTCACCATTTCAGGCTTTCCTCTTCACCACTCCACTGAAACTAATCTTGCTCTTAGTCAATAATGACATTCATATTGTCACATCCAAAAGTCATGGCTGACCTTCTTATGTGATCTCTCAGGAGCATTTGACCCAACTGTTCATACTTCTTTTCTTTCAAACACCTCTTCATTTAGATTTAGGGACATCCCATTTTTCTGATTTCCTCCTTTCTCACTAGGGTCATTTCACTTTGCTCTCCTATTTTTAGATTCCACACGTCTTCCTAACTTCTAAAATCAGCATACTCCAGAATTACACCTTGGACCATTTCTGTTCTCTGATTATACTCATTCAATACCATAGGTTACTGTCATTCATGCACGGTGGCTCCAATAATTATCCCTTAGCTTCAACATGCCCCTTGGTATTTATCCAACTATTTACATGACATTGCTATTTGTTATGCAATAGTCATATTAATAATGATATCTGATAGCTAAACTCTTTTACCTTCTTAAATCAACATTTCCCTGAATTTTTCTCAACTCTAAATGGTTTCACTGTTATGACAGTTGCTCCAGCCAACAAGCACAGAATACCTTGATTTTTCTCTTTATGTCACACTCCTCCAGCTGTCCACAGCATCTCTCACCTCCACAACTAAATAGCCCTCTAATATTCTCTCTGCTTCTTCTCTTGCCATCCTACATCCATGCTCAAGGTATCTATTGTTGTATAACAAATGTTCTTAAAGTTCAGTGAGTTGAAAACAACAATAATTTTATTATTTTCCATGGTTCTGTGTTTTGAATGGACTCAGCTGAGCAATTGGTCTCCCGGTCTCACTTGGTATCTTTAACACAGTTGCAGTCAAATAGTAGTTAGGACACTGAAAAAGCTGGGCCTCTCTCTCTTCATGTAGTCACAGGACCCGTCCTCTTCATGTGATCTCTTCAGTAGAGTAAGTGGACTACTTATATGGGAGTTAAAGGCTCCCAAGGTGAGTTTTTCAAGAGAGGGGAAGAAGAAGCTGACAGTCCTTTTAAAGGCTAAATCCAGAATTGGTACAGTATCATTTCTGTCACATTTTAGTGGCTAACGTAACTCAAAGGCCAGCCCAGATTTACTGTGGTGGGAAAGGACCACACAAGGGTATGAATGCTGAGAACCATGGTCCATTCAGGGCCATTTTTGGAGAGAAGCTGCCACATTTTCCAGAGTGATCCTTTTAAAACATAAATCATCCTATGTAACTCTCTCTCCACACTCCAAAGAATTTCTATCACACTGAAAATGGATTTTAAAAAATTTAATATGGCTACCAGATCCTACTTAATCTTGTTTCTGAGTACCTCTCTAATGTTATTTACAGCCACTCTCTGGAAATTCCACACACAAGTATGCAGATATTCTAAATCATCTGGGTAATTGCTTCCATGTTTCAGTTCATCCTACATTTATAGTCTCAGATGGACTGTAGAAAATTACAGCTACACAAAGTCATAGATGCAAGATGAGTGGATAAGAAACTAGGATTGTTCCTGCAGAACCAAGAAATTCACAAATATAATTTCTATTACCTAATAGGGTTTGGTTGCCTATAAAGGGTCATCACCTTCATCACATCTCCTGACCATTGCATTAACAGGTCGAGTGGAAATTATTCTTGTAGTTTTCAATATAAGAACCCAAATCTCTTAACCATGGTGATTTGTTTAATGTCAGAGATGAAGGAAGTGGTGGAGCCAGAGCATAAACCCAATTTCTCTAATTGCTCATAGATAGGACACTGAAAAAGCTGGGCCTCTCTCTCTTAGCGTTCTGGCTACTGTCTGATAATAAAAGACCAGATAGGAGAAACTCTAAGATACCAGATTATTACAAAAGAATAGGTCAACTGTATCAATTCATACTTGCAAGATACTGTCTTATCTCCTTGACTCAGTTATTGAATAAAAATTATATTGCAAGATACTCCTTGACATTTCCTTTTTTTCATTATAGACACATGAGAACAAATTGTAGTGTTCACAGAACTACCATTTTTAAAATGGGCTGGAATGAACTGAAGTTCTTTGTACCCTGGTACACATTCATTTATTTATATATTCACACTTTCTGTACTTCATTTGTCCATTCAACAATATTTTTAAGTGCTAGATACTTCCAATTTATGCAATGCTTTTGTAGCTGTTGCCACCACTGCAAAATGAATAAAAGATGGGCTCTCTATTCAAAAGGTTCCTGAAGGAATGAGAAAGAGGTACATAGCAATGTAAGAACAAAGCAAGAGATTTAGCCACCATGCAAAAATCATAAAAGTAAAGTTGGGGGTGTGAAAGGCCCTAAAAGGGTTCATTGCTTCCTGTTGGAAGGTCTCAAATTATTACTGGCCCCAAGCATAGACTGCTTCTCACACCATACCTAGAAATAGATGCTTCTCAACTGTTATCAAAATAATTATTTCCCCATGAATAGTTGAGGGACTTTTGGAAGATATATTTATTCTTTTGGACAATTTCTATGTCACTTATTTGATCTGATAATCTGCAAAATGTGATCAATCTGGCTCACACTGATGAAGTCTAATTACAGAATATACTTCAAAACTTGCCTCATCTTGTAGACAAACATCATGCTCACTGTGCTTAGTATTAAAGGTTAGAGAGGGCAGCCCAAATACTTTCATCATTAGCTTAAGAAGCCATGCTGACTTGTGGAGAACCAGAGCAACCTCTCCTGTAGAACCTCAATCTCAAGGCATGTTGTAATGTATCTAAATATAAATAGAAGTTACAGGAACAGAGTGGGACATATTTCTAAAGCAGTACACCCATAAATGTATTGCTTCAGAAACATCTCATTTATTCACAACCACATGAATTGTCTATCATTTTATGAGAACCAATGGGGGAAGTTACCTCTGGTCTCAGCAACAGGAAGAGCTGTGCTTCTATAGAGAAACTAGTTATTGGACTCTGTGAAACAAATAACTGTTTGTGTTCTTTTTCTAGCAAGTGTATCATGTTTCATGGTTTTGGTTAATTTTGTTCCAACTGGGCTGAGCCATGTGATCAGCCATTAGTCTGGATACTTCTGTGAGGGTGTGTTTTGGATAAGATTAATATTTTTAAAACATAGTTTTGAGTAAAGCACATTGTTCTCTATACTGTGGGTGAGCCTCATCCAATCGGCTGAAGACCTAAATAGAACAAAAGACTGACTGCCCCTGAGCAAGAGGGAATTCTGTTAGCAGATGGTTTCTCACTTGGATTGAAACATTGGCTTTCTTAAATATCCAGCTTTCAGACTGCCAGCCCAGGCTGCAGATTTTGGACATGCAGGCCTCCATAATCATGAGAGCCAAAGGAATTGGCTCACACGATTTAAACAGAAATTTAAATAAAATATTTGTTCTGTTTCTCTAGAGAAAGCCTGGCTAATACAATGGCACACATTTTGCATACTGTGCATTCTTTTAGCCTTAAGAGATTTTCTTATTTTTAATTGCTCTTTGATTCATTTCTCTTGCTTAGTTTCATTTATCTTGGGAAAGAGAAAATCCAGTCCCTTATGGCCAAGAGCTAATCTGGCACTCCTAGCTAGGCCTCCTATGAACAGAATTTCTTTCAGACAACATCAACATTAGACAAGGCCAAGATGTGACTCTGATGGGTCAAGACAAAAACAAAACAATAATCACATCTTAATACAAACAAAAATATTATCATTGTCTAAACAACGAAAATGTCTAAATATCCCCTACCCTGGCTGATAGGAATGACCACGATTTTAACCTCAATCTAATCTTCTTCCTTTTAGGTAAGATTTATTAGGATAGAATTACCCCCACTCTCTGACATCATCCAATCCAGAGAAAAGCCTGCTTCCTCAACCCTCTTCAGTATAAATAAACCCACACCCGAATCTTATTTTTAAAAGTTATTTCTAAAACTCTCTTACTGAGTTGACTCACAGTTCTTGATGGTGTTCATTTTTCCTTACTGAAACAAGCAATAAATGCAACTTGTTCAACTACAGTTATATTTGTGATGGTTTTTGGATAGAGAGCATTGAGAGTCTTAGTTCATTATACATTCATCAGTTGTCTTAAATTATTTTTAAATCAAATCAAGATAATATGAAACATTTAAACAATAGCAGCATGAAGTGTGAAATTTTTAAAAATCGATAATAGTTTTATATTCTAAACACAGTCTCAATTATACATTGACTTATTTCAATGTGTATTTTGATATCTTATGGTTACAAACTAATACTGAATATCCAAAGCACTCAGCATATCACTGTCTTGGAACATTAAATTAATCTCAAATAGTTGTATTGCATTCGTTTCCTGAAAAAGTTGTAGGTTTTTAGTTATTTTAATTCTAAGTCCTATCAGTATCTGTACAAATCAAACATGTTTTAATTGCCATTGTTGGTGCAGCTACAAAAAGAGAAAAAAAAAGTAAGATGCATCATTCCAGTTCTATTTAGGAGGTAATGGAATGACAGTTAAAATCACAAATGATTTAAAAAGAAAAGATCAAACAAATCCAGGCACAGAAATAAGTACAAACAGAAAACACAAGCTCTGACTGGTTTAGCTCAGTGGTTAGAGCATCGGCCTGTGGACCAAAGAGTCACAGGTTCAAGTCCAGCCAAGGTCATATACCTTGGTTGTGATTTGGTCTCTGGCCCTGGTCAGGGTCATGCAAGAGGCAACCAGTCAATGTGTCTCTCTCACATCAATGTTTCTCTCTCCCTCTCACTCTATCTGAAGATAAATGGAAAAATATCATATCCTCAGGTGAGGATTAAAAAAAGAGAGAGAGAGAGAGAGAGAGAAAACACAAATATGACAAACATAAACACAAATGTAGCAAAAAAATGTAAAGTTCTCCTTCTAGAGTAATGGGGTACTAGAGCAGTGATTTTTAACCATTTTCATTTCATGGTAAACATAACTAATTACTAAAATTCTGTGGCACACAAAAAAAATATATACTATATTCTAGCCAATCTGACCAAAAAAAAGTATAATATTGATCCATTCACACCAGACAGCTATTGTTGTGCTGGCTGTTGTCATTTTTTATTTGACAATCTAAGGTAAAAGAGGTCAGTGCCCCTGACTGAATAGTCAGCTATTACATGTTTTAAAAATTCTTGTGGCACACCAGTTGAAAAATCACTGTACAGTCGTCCCTTGCCACTTTTTGCTTCGACTTTCGTGGCTTCACTCTATCGCAGTTTGTTCAAATACTATACTATACTATATTTGAAAAAAACGCAATAGAGTGAAGCCCCGAAAGTCAAAGCGCGAAATGGCGAGGAACGACTGTATATAAATAAAGAATCCTACTTCGCAGAAATTCATTTATGGCGGTAGAGTTTGGAATTGATTAACTGCAATAAATGAGGGCCGACTGTACTAGAGACTTAATTAACCCTCCCTTTTGAAGCAATCAAAAAAGGATGGAATATATAAAACGAAGTCTCAAGACATTGGACAAATGGCAAAGAGGACAATAATCCCTGAGAAATGTAAATGAGGTGAGTCCTATAATTGCCCCAGTTTACTACCTTGAAAGAATTTCCAGGTCACCACCCAGGAAGGAAGACCTTAGGCAGAGAATCTGAGATGTGAAGAGATGAGGTAAGAGTCCAGGTAAAGCAAGGCAGCTAGAGTTCACCAAGCATAATTCTGGAGAGAAGAGTGAAAGAATCCTGAAATCTGCAGAAGTCCCTATTGAGTATTTTACATAGTACTGAATAATGCATGTGTGTAAGGAAAAGATCAGAGGCTGGGGAAAAAATTATCTAATAGGCTTAGAGGGAACAGTAATTGACACTCATACAAGACTGAAAGCATTGCTCATTCCTATTAGCCAAATAGCAAAACATCAAACTTTATGGGGCATTAGATAAAATATTCTAAAGGTCCCCTTATCTAATATTCAAAACCCACAAATGTACATGGGTTGGGAAGAGAAGTAACATTCTTGTGATTTTATTCTTCTTAAAAATCAGTCTTTTTTTTTTTCATTAATTGTCTCTGTTATTTTTGTTTTGTTTTCTGCTTTATTAATTTTTCCCCTACCTATATTATTTCCTTTCTTTTGCTCATTTTGGGTTTAATTTACTCTTTTGTAGTATATTGAAGTGCAATCTGAAGGTAATTTATCTGAGAACTTTTTCTTAATGTTGAACTTTAATGCTATAAATTTTCCTCTAAGTACTGCTTTAGTCTGTGTAATTTAGTCTGTTCAAGGGTTTGCAATATAAATGTTCTATAAATATTAGTTCGAATTGGTCAAGCTTTATTATTAAACTTCTCTACATCTTCACCAGTTTTCTGTCTACTCTTCTATTAATATTGAGAGGAGGTGTTGAAATATTCAGCTGTAATTGTGGATTTTTCTGGTTTTCTTTATAGTTCTTTCAGTTTTTAGTTCTTGCTTGACATAGGCTGAGACTCTATTATTTTTTTAGTAATCTTTTTCTTTATTAATTTTAAAGAGAGAGAGAAACAATGATGAGAGAGAACATTGATTGGCCACCTCCTGCATGTCCCCCACTGGAGATCGAGCCCACAACCTGGGCATGTGCCCTGACCAGATATCAAACTGGTGACCTCTTGGTGCATGGGTCAACACTCAACCACTGAGCCACACCAGCCAGGCACTGAGGCTCTATTATTGTATTCATTAATAATTAGGATTGTTAAGTCTTATTAAATAATTGATCCTTTAGCATCACGAAATTGTTCTCTTCGTTGCTACTAATATTTATTCCAAAAACTATTTTGTTTGATGTTAATATAACCACCACAGATTTCTTTTGATTAGTATTATTATATTTTCTCACTATTTTACTTATAATCTATTTATATTATTTTATATTGCTTTATAATTTTTCTTATTACCTTATCCTCTGATGACTTTATTATATAATGTTATAATATATAATATATATGTATGTATGTATATGTAGATATCTGCTTGAACTTTTCCACAGCTCTCTAATGTTAACTTTATTTAGTTCAATCTTTTCCTCAATTTCATTTTGAGTATTTTTATTGATAATATCTGCAAAGTCACTGATTTATTTTTTCTGCAATATCTACTCTATTGTTAATCTCATTTGGTGTATTTATCATCTTGGACTTTGAAATTTTCGTCTTGAGACGTTTGATATGGAGAGATATATTTTTTCTTTGTCTCTACTTAATATTTTCAGTCTTTCCTCAGCTTCTTAAACACATGGATTATAATCACAATAGCTATTTTAACATTTGTATATACTAACTCCATTATGTGTGTCATTTTGAAGTTGTTTTAGTTTCTTTTTTATTTCAATCCTCATTATGGAGCATATTTCTTGCTGTTTAGCATACAGATAATTTTCTACTGTATGCAAATGTTACGAATTTCACCTTGTTGTATGTGGGATATTTTTGTATTTCTATAAATATTATTTACCTTTATTCTGGGACAGAGATAAGTCACTTGGAAACAATATAATTATCTTGGGTCTTGCTTTTAAGTATTGTTAGACGAGACCAGAGCAATATTTAGTCTATGATGAATTTTCCCCACTACAGAGATTAAAGTCTTTGAGTACTTTTCTTGATGCCCCATGAATTAAGAGGTTTTTCACTCTAGCTAAGACCTATTTTTAACTTAGTTGAAATATTGTTTTCTCTAATCCTTTCAGGTGGTTCTTCCTGTGGTCTCAGTTCCCTCGCATGCATGTACTTATCAGTAAACACCTAAAGACTTGAGTGGGAATCTGCAGCTCTCTTTATATACAGCTCTTTCTTCTCTGATACTCTGCCCTGCCAACTCAAGCCACCTTGGCTTTTATGGACTCTCAGCCTCCCTGCTCAGGTAAAGGTGACCACCAGGTTTTGTCTGTGTTTTCTCTCCATGTATTGCAGCCTTGGAACTTTCTCCAGGCAGGAGGTTAGGCAATCAATGTCCAAGTTCAACTTGTTTGTTTCCTATCTCCCCGGCATCAGTGTCCTCTATTGTCAGATATTCAATATTATGAAAACCATTTTCATATATTTTTTAACTATTTCAGAGATTAACCTTAGTTCCTTTCATGGCATCTCCACTGAGAGCAGAAGTCCAAGAATTGAGAATTTCAATTTACAAAATACTAACCACAAATAAGAAAAAAAATCCAAGTTTTATATATTATACCCTGATTCTGTCCAAGTATTTCACTATTGGTATAAGAATATGGATGATTATTAAGAATAGTAAGAATTGATATTTCCTTTTTTTTTTTTCTTTTTCATTTCATACATTAAAAAAGGAAAGAAGAAAAATGTCTTCCATTAAAAGGCATCTGAGTCTGCCTCTACTTTTATTTTCTCAACTGCTATGGTCTATTAATTCTTCGATCAGCTGCATCATAGGAAGAACATTTCACGAAATGAAGTAACTGGATAGTTCTCATTTCTTATGGGCACATTTTTCTGCAGTGAGAAAGATATTAGAGTGATTCTCCGATCACTCTGGGAATCATTTGGAGAAGCCGAGGCTATGAACAGTGCTCAGTTGTGCTTTCCTTTTACTGCTGCTTTATGGACTTCATATGGAACTCAGGTTGAAGTTCATAAAAGTTTTAATAAATGTAAACCTAGGAAGCTCATAACTCATGTCCCAAACTCTACAACTATAATTGTTCTTCACTTTGTTCTAAGGAATGCTGACACATACCCATATCTTAAAGCATTTTTCCACTTCATTTAACTTATATAGTTACTTAGGATATGTTTTAAATACATTTTTATTGATTTTAGAGAGAAAGGAAGGGAGAGGTAGAGAGAGAGAGAGAGAGACATTGATCAGCTGCCTGCCGCATGCACCCTGACCAGGGACCAAACCGGCAACTTGAGCATATGCCCTGACCAGGAATCGAACAGGAGACCTCTCGGTGCACCAGACGACACTGAACCAACTAAGCCATACTGGTCAGGGCATTACTTATGATATTTTTATTGCGTCAAGGCACTGTGTGAGACAATAAGTTTATAATACATGAAATAAAACAAAAACAATCTCTATACTAATGAAGTATATAATCTAGTGGAGAAATGGATAACATGGAAGTAAACAAATAAATATTTGAATGCAAATTTGGTACTTGGTGCTATGAAGGAAATTAATAAGGGGAAATGCTAGAGAATAATAAAATAATCAATTTTGATAATTTAAGGAAGTTCTATCTAAGATAGTACCATATAAATTGACCTGCTGAATGAAAAGAACCAGTTATAGAAATAACATAAAAGAGAGTTGGCAGAGAGCTATGTTTGTTCTGAGATGTTAAGAAAGACAAACTTAATGCATTCAAGAATAGGAAATTAAGCCCCTGTGGTTGAAATAAAGCAAGGAAGAGAGTGGAATCAGATGAGGCTGGAAGATAAACAGAAGCCATATCATACAGAGTCCTAAATGCAATATTCATTGAAGAGTTTAAAGCATGGAAACAGAATCATCTTTATGTTCGTAAAATATCACTCTAACTTCCCTTTGCATAATGAATTGGAGGAAGACAAGAGTAGAAGCAAAGGTATCAAGTAGGAGACTAATTTAGGGATACAGATGAGAATGATAGTGAGATACCCTGAGGCGGTGGTGGTTGAGAAGCAAAGGGTGATGACTACATGTTTGAATAGAGAGTTTGTTTATGGATGCGTATGTGGGGAAAAGGGAGTAGGAGGAATCAACCTTAAGTCTCAAGTTGCTGGTTTAAGTAACTAAGTTAACAATCATATAATTTACTGAGATGGAAAAAGACTAAGTCAAAACAAGTTTTGGAGGTAAAATCAGGAGTTCAGTTTTGGGCCCTTTAAGTTTGGAATGCCCAGTAGTTGTCAAAATACAGGTGTTAAGTAGTCAGCTGAGTGAATAATTCAGGGAAGACGTTTGGAATGGAAATATATAATTTTGATAGTTGTTAGAAGGTAAGTTGATGCTTAAAGTCATGAGACTGGATAAATTCACTTAAGGAGAGAATGTAATCAGAGATTCCTAAGATTTATCCTCAAGTGTGATAGATAATATTATGTGTCAACTAGACTGGATCACAGGGTGCTTAGATACCTGATTAAACATTTCTGGGTGTGTCTGTGAGGATGTTTCTGGAAGAAATTAGCACTTGCATTGATAGATTTAGTAAAGTGCATTGCCTTCCCAATGTGAGTGGGCATCATTCAATCCACTGAGCACCTCATCTGCATAGAACAAAAAAGGTGGAGAGAGTATTTGCCCTCTCTCTCTCTGCATAACTATTGAGATGCAGCATTGATTTTCTCCTGCCCTCAGCACCTCTAGTTCTGAAGACTTCAAACTACACCACTGGTCTTCCTAAGTCTCCACCTTACACATTGCAGACCATGGGACTTCTCTTTCTCCATAATTAATTGAGCCAATACCAGATAGATACATGAGGATGATGAAGATGATAGCTAGCTAGCTAGCTAGCTAGCTAGCTAGATAGATAGATAGATAGATAGATAGATAGATAGATGATAGAGATAGATAGATGATAGATGATAGATAGATAGATAGATAGATAGATAGATAGATAGATAGATAGATGATAGATAGATAGATAGATAGATAATAGATAGATAATAGATAGATAGATAGATAGATAGATAGATAGATAGATAGATAGATAGATAGATAGATAGATAGAGCGAGCTAGGTTCCCTTCTGCTGGAGAATTCAGACCAATAACCAAGGAACTCCAACATTTAGATTTCAGATAGAGAGGGGGAATACCAGAAAGGAACGAGGAGAAAGGAGGACAGTGTAAGGTCATAAAAACAGAGAGGAAAGTATTTTAAGAAAGATAATGTAAGTAGGTTGAGGAAATACATACATCAATTAGTTCTGAAAGTCAATAACAATCTTGTGAAGAACAGTTTTTGTGAAGCATTAGAAGTGACAACCACATTGAATAGGTTAAAACGAGGTAAGAAGTGAGAAGGTAGAGCTGCATGTGTGACAAATAACTTGGCAAAATGGTTTTGAAGGAAATCAATGAAGTGGGGTGGTAGAGGGAAACATGGGGTCAAGAAAGAGATTTGTAAAGATAAGTGATTCAATATTGTGTGTGTGTGTGTGTGTGTGTGTGTGTGTGTGTGTGTGTTAGGGTCAAAGTCCAGCTTGTCGAACTCCAAAGCCAAGACTCCCAAAGATATAGCATAATGGAGCAGTAGAGGGGAGTGTTTAGGAATGTAGGTTAGAAAACATATTGCCTCACTTTTCTCACTGAAATACACCCTGAACATTTGCCATGGTACCAATTTGAAGCACATAAATAAGTTAGAGAAATAAATCGAAGTTGCCTAGCATCATCAAGAAGGGAAGGCTTCATGGCAGTTCGCAGTCCTGAAAGATATGTCGAAACCCATTCAGTCTATCAATATTTGTGCAAACCAACCTATTGCAGAAACTCATTAGTACCAACACAATTTTGCAAAGCAACTCTCCAGCCAAAAATATCCTTTCTATTTAACAGGAAGAAATGGTTTTTGAGGTAGATTCTTGTGAAATTGCAGTAATTCATGTGATGTGTGTTGATATGAAAGCTTTCTTTCCCTAAGAGTATAAAACTAAGCTCTATCAGACCAAAACCAGAGGGATTGACCTCAGATTGAACTTCAAGATGTGCTTTTCCTGCAATTGTACTGCAAAAAAAAGGCCCAACTTTATCCAAACATAAGAATTTTTTTCAGCAAATATAAGAATTCTTTAGTTCTTCTCCCACATTGGGTGAGAGGTGAATAGGTGAAAAGTGGATGAATAAGCACAGATGGAGGAATGAATAAAGCAGGTGATTGAGAGGGAGCAGTAAAAAAACTAGTTTTATTTAACATGAAAACAGAAAATTTAAGTGAAGGGACTTTTTTTAACTTCACAGCTTCCATCTAAGTAAGTATGCCAAGTATATTGTATTTATTCCTACTAAACACAATGTGGTTGACCTTATCATTTTAATTGTACAGACGAGGAAACTAAGGTTTGTAGAAGTTAAATATCTTACCCAAAGATACACAACTGGTAAGTACCAGAGCCAGGGACAAAGTCCAGCTTGTCCAACTCCAAAGCCAGTGCTCCCAAAGTTGTAACATAATGGAACAGTATAGGAGAGTGGTTAGGAATGTAAGCTAGCAGTCATATTGCCTGAGTGAGATACTTAGTTCCACTCCATATTAACTCTGTGAATTTTGTTTTTTTTTAACTCTCATCCGAAGATATTTTTATATTTATCTTCAGATAGAGTGGGAGGTAGGGAGAGAGAGGGAGAAAGAGAGAAACATCAACATGAGAGGAACATATCAACTGGTTGCTTCCCGCATGACCCCGACCAGGGCCAGGTACAAACCACAACCAGGATACATGCCCTTGACAGGAATCAAACCCATGACCCATTGGTCCGCAGGCCAACACTCTAACTGCTGAGCCAAACTGGCCAGGGCTATCTCTGTGAATTTGAGCAAGTTATTTCCTCTACTCTGTCTTGGTTTTCCCACCTATGAAATGGGGATGATGATAATAATATTTACTTCATAGAATTGTTATGAGAATTAAATGAGTTTAAAAAGTGCTTGGACCACAGGCCCCAGTAAATGACAACCATAATTATACTGCCTTCTCTTAAGAAGAAAGGTTCTTCCCTATTTGGCATGGTCACCCTTTTAATAGAGCGTTCCTAGTGACTTTAGTGAAAAAGATGCTTCACAGTCTAAACCACAGTCTAAACAATGATGTTTCACACTCTAAACCACTTTTGATCTTATATCTGAACATATACACCACTAGGATTTTAATTTTAAAATCCTGATAAAATCATCTTTGGCCCACCATTACTTATATATTTGTTTGTTTTTCAAGCTTTCCCCACCCACCCTCCAGTAGTTTTTGTCTTCCTGTGAAGAGGATGATGACTAAACCCATCAGCACCAAAGCTGGGAAGGCTTCCAGGCTCCTTTGGAGAATACTCTACAGCACTGAGGGGATGTGTGATCTGTCACACTATTGTAAGGCTGCACTAAGTCTGTGTCTGAAAATTTGCTGGGAAAAGGGAGAGCAAACGGAAGGAGCAGCTGGGTCAGGTGGTGTGCAATAATGACTTTACCTGTACTAATTGTCCTTTTTCCCATGAACAAGAAAATCCAGTCAAGTAGATGTGGCAGAACTGGGTTGCTCTATGATGATAGAAAGAGACTCCTGACTTTTATATAATTGCAGCCCCTTGTTCTTGGGGTTGTTGTGTGCAATAAATGTCATTCTGTGAGAAGTGTCCCTGGCATCCCATCAAAATCTTTCCCGGAAACCTGGAGCATAGAACTCTCATATCCTCTCATATTGTGGCAGAAACAGAGCAGTACAAGGCACATTACTAAAACAGCATGGTCCAGGGAAGATGGGGCTGACTTGTTTTGTTGTAGAAGCCTTTTCTATTGAATTTGCTGAAAAAGCAGGAGTAAGAGCTATTTAACATTCATCTTTTGTTCTTTTTTTTTAATTTTTATTGAACTTATTGGGGTGACTTTGGTTAATAAAGTTATATAGGTTTCAGATGTACAATTCTATAATACATCATCTGTATATAGTATTGTGTGTTTGCCTCCCCAAGTCAAGTCTCCTTCCATCACCCCCCCTTTACCTCTTATACTTCCCCCCATTTCCTTCTTGTAATCATCATACTGTTGTCTGTGTCTATGAGTGTGTTTTTTTCTTTTCTTAATCCCTTTACCCCTTTCACCCAGTTCCCCAACCTCCCTCCCCTCTGTCAGCTGTCAGTCTGTTCTCTGTATTTAGGAGTCTGTTTCTATTTATCTTTTTTTTCCTCCTTTATTGACGTGTGAGAGAGAGAGAGGAAGGGAGAGAGAGATAGAGACATCAATGAGAGAGAACATCGATTGGCCGCCTCCTGCATGCTCCCCACTGGGGATCAGGCCCACAACCTGGGCACGTGCCCTGACCGGTAATCAAACCAGTACCTCTTGGTGCATGGGTCGACCCTCAACCACTGAGCCACACCAGCCGGGCTCTATTCATTTTTTGAACAGTATGCATTCTGCCTTATCCTTTTGATGGAAGAGCAGACATATGAGGGACAGCAAGCACAGAAGAGTAATTAACAATTTTGAGAATTAAATGATGAGGCATGTATGTGAGCATGTTTGTCTTTTCCTGAAGTGGCTATAGATAAGTGATATTCTGCCCAAGTATAGCTTTGTAGAAATCATTTTAGAGTTCCTATGGTTGCTTTTTAACTTTATTATGCATTTGGAAGCTGGCAAAACATAGGGAAATCTAGGCCTCCCAGCTATGGGAATTAAAAATTTAGAAAAATCAACTAACGGCAAAAGAGAAAAGAGAAGAGCTTTAACAGATGAAAAGTTTCACAGAAGTGTTGTTTTTCAGTACAAATATAAACTACATTATGGATGTATACTTCATGGGTGCATGTGTGTGTGCGTTCATTTACAAATGGTCATTTGTAATAACTTAAGGCTCAGCACTTTAAATAACATGTCTCAATTATCTGTATATGACAAGAAAACATAAAAACTATTCTGACCATAATAACTTTTATAATTGTTTTAGTTTTCCATTTTAATCATATGTAGAATGTTTTAGAACATTTTTTTCTTTTCAAAATATCTTTGGCAGCTTTTAAATAAATAGACACAGTTGTTTATTTATTTCCTAAATGGATTATTAATACAGATGGTGTTATTAAAATTATGCTACACCAATATTTGCAGAGAAGTGGGATTTAAATTCAAAGAAGAAAAAAGATGTTCATTCAAAACTAAAAAGAGTGATACCTTGAGACTATAGACAAATAATCTTCTAAATAACATAAGCCATACTTTAAGCATAGACAAAATAATTTTAGTGATTGGACTTTCACTTCCAAATGTAAAGATTTAAATATCTCCTACAATTTTTTTTCTTTATACCATGGAGTCATCTCAAGAACACAGGTGAAGGGGAGAATTAATTACCTATTCAGCAGTTATGTGATGGGACCAACTCAATAACACCAATGGAACTGAGTATTTACAATCATTGCTTCAACAAATGACTTAACATGGGCTAAATAATAAAAATATAACAAGCTAGGATTTTTATAAAGGTGAGATTTGAATATCTGACAAACTTCTGAAATAATCTCAAGCTAGTAAAGCTCAACAAAAATAAATATTTGTCTTCTAATCACTGTCATGGTGGAAACTTTCCATAACTTATAAGTTATTGAATTATACTGCTCAGACAGGAGCTGTAGATGTAGTATCAACCTTTGGTCTAGATCATCATTGGACACATCTCTTTCCTTTCACTAGTAGCCATTGGGTAGACCTCGGCTGAAAATACAAATTGGCGGAGCTCCCACTGTTGGCACAACAGTGGCATTTACTATGGCATCCAATTTGCAGAACCCTTACAGCGGTTCTCAACCTGTGGGTCACGACCCCTTTGGGGGTCGAACAACCCTTTCACAGGGGTTGCCTAAGACATAACAGTAGCAAAATTACAGTTATGAAGTAGCAACAAAAATAATTTTATGGTTAGGGGTCGCCACAACATGAGGAACTGTATTAAAGGGTCACGGCATTAGGAAGGTTGAGAACCACTGATTAGGTATCGTACTTCCAAAGATTTAAAATGTCAAATAATGCCATATTCTAGCATGTGGGAGTCTAGGCAAGGGTCTCAAAAGCAGAGTTTTGGTCAAGACTGGTCTGATTTCAATGAACTAAAAATATTTATTCTGTCTTTAAATTTATTCATTCTCAACAATGTTCAAAAACAAAAATAGGCTCTATGAAATATATTCCAAAAATGAATGAAATATGAGTTTGTTTAGTAATATTTATTGCTCAATATCCTTACTCATTTAGGCCTGCAAATGAGAGGAGGAGACTTTCAAGTGGATGTTATCCTTGAGCCCCAAACTTATTGATTCCTGCTTTTATTTAAGGCAGCTAATAATCCAGAGAAAACAAGAACAACAAAGAGAGTTGTATATAGATTATCAACCATTTTTGATCAGGACACTTTCAAAGAATAATGTATGAAATTCTTAGTGGAGTTGAGAGACAGTTATGTACATTTAGTTTAAATCACCAGAATAAGTATGTGAGAGAGAAAATTTAAATAGTTTGAGAAATTCTATTAGCAATAGCATTCAGGTGCTTGAAATCTTCAGTGCATGGGGACAAAATTTATGAAAAATATTTTTGATTTATACATCTAACAAATGTTTATTGAGATCCTACTTCATTCCAGAAAAATTCCCTGCCTTCATGGAATTAATATTGAATGACAGAAAACAATAAACACAAGCAAAATATATAATAGGTTGGATAGTGATAAGTAGTAAAGCTTAGTGCTAGAGAGGAAAATAGAGTGTCAGGAGAGTGTCTGTTAGGCAACTATTATCTCAATATGGTAACATTCAACGGTAAGTATTTATTGCATGTCTTGCCTGGGGTTGGCCAACATTAGAATGATCAAGATTGATCTCAGCTGAGATGACTGAAGCAACTCAGCTCTAATCCGTGTGTTTCTCAGCCTCCACCAGGCCAGTCTGAGCAGATTCTCAGGGTCTTGGAAGAGGTGTGGGGGAACAAATGGAAATAGTCAAGTCTTCATTAGATCTAAACTTGGAACTGGCCTACAATCACTTCTAATTCAGTCTACTGGTGAAAGAAAGTCCTATTACCAAACCTGGACTCAGAACAGTGTAGGTCACCATACCCACACACCGGGAAAGAATTGCACAGTTCATTGTAAAGGGTAAAGACACAGGTTTGGGTTGTGAAAAATGAGACAAATGATGTATCTATCACAGTATAGAGGTTACTTGGAAAGAATGGTCAGGAAAGGGGTATTGATCTATTTGATCCAATAAAACAGACTCCTCAAGAAGGAGAAGGGGCAAGCCACTGGGATATCTGGGAGAAATATTTCAAGTTCAGTGGCCATGAGGCAACAAGGAGGAAATGAGAGGAGTGTGGTAGAATATGAGATTACAGAGGTGGCGGAGGAAGGTGAACTGAGACACAGATCATAGAGGTCCTTGTAGGCCCTTGAAATAACTTTGATTTCACTCTAAGATAAGAAGCCATTTAAGGTTATGAGAAAAGACAAAACATAACTTGATACTTAAAGGGTTTACTACAACTAACAAAATGCTGGGTGAACTAATGGTTGTCATGAATGGTTGTGGAAGAGTATTTGAGAATCATAGAGAATTACGTACTTACAGACAGTGAGAGGAAATGGCCAATTCTACATGTGGAACTCTATATACAAAACTACATATATATCACCTTAAAGGAAATTTAATAGCTATTCCAAGGTAAGGCAATTTGCAACTTGCTTATGCTGAATTTAGAAAATGGTTCAGCTAAACAAAACTTCACTCTGAGCTATGGCCTTTGATGTATTATTACTAGGTTCACTGAGCCCAGCTGTCTCTTACTTATGTTGCATATGCATTTCTGAAGTTTTCTGGGGTTTTATATTTTAAAGTAAAGCAATTCCCCAATTTCTGTAATTTAAAATATATAACCCCATACAAAAAAGTGAATTGAAATTCCCTAAAGTAAAAATTTTCATTAAAAACAAAGGGATTAAATAATGTAGCAAGTATAAAAAGTTAACAGAAATAAAGCAATATCCTACATATATATAAATATAACCAAATAAAAGATATAATGGGGAAAGAAACCACCACAGTTGCAACAGAAAAACATAACAATAACAATAATATAGACTACTTAGGCTAATCTTCACCAAGAAATAGCCATACCTTTGTGAAGAAATCTATAAAACACTCTTAAAAGACATAAAAGTAAATGTAAACAAGTGAAAATATATATATCATATACTTAGATAGGAAGAATCAACATCATAAATAGATCAATAACTCCAGAAATCTATCTAAAAATACACTGGCAAAAGGTATGAAAAACACAGGGTTATTCATTGTAATCATATTTGTTAATAGCGAAAATGTGAAAACAACTTAAATGTGAATTAAAAAGCGATTGGTTGAATAAATTATGCTACAGCCACACAAAATGTTACTTACAGCTCTGAAATGGAGTGAATAATATTTCTACATATTACTATGTGCTAGTTATCCCCATGAAAATGTATTAAAGTAACAATTATAAAATTAACATGCAAAAATATAAGAAAACAATGAAAGAAAAAATGCATGATGTACTAATAATTATCTAACAATGAAAGAGGGAATAGATAGATAGATGATAGATAAAGATAGATAGATACACATATATACATAATTATTTATGATAAAAATTTATGGAGAAAACAAAATTTTAAAAAAATCATCTTTAACTCAGGGAGGAAGAGAAAGGGTGGTGGGTAGAGAGCAGCTGAACTTCTTTAGAATGTACTTCACTTTGTATACTTTACACTAATAATTTAAATTGCTTTTTGCTGATAAAACATGCTTAATAAGTTTTAGAACTGAATTTGAAAAATTTATACTGAAAGTCATTTTCGCCTCTGGGAATTCCAATAACATTTTAAACATAACATTAAATTATTGTTTACAGTTAGTCCAATGTAACAGATATTTTGGCATGTGTCAAAGTACAATGTGTGTGGACGATATTTTTCACTGTGAAAGGCATGCTGTAATACAGTGGAGAAGACTGGGTGTGGTGGAGATTAAGGAATCAACCACAAAAAAGTTCTTTAGAAATAAAAACCCAGTAGTTGATAATCATGTAAGAAAAGAAAATATGGTTGGTGTGTATTATCTTAATGACTATGATCTCATTTACATAATCAAACATAAATATCTCACTATACCTCTTAGTTTGATTCCTCATTGGACTATCAATATGGTTTTGACACAAAGTTGACTTGTTTTATTTTTCCTAGTACATTACTTACCTCCATCAGATATTATATCATAAACTAATTTGTGTGCTCTCTCCTTCTCCCCCCACCAACACTTCCTCCCTCCCTCCCTCTGGAATGTAAGTTCCATTAAAGCAGTATTTGGGCATTCTTTTAACGTAGTACCTGGTTCCAGTGCCTGCCAAATAGATGTTGCCCAATAAATATTTGTTAAATAAATGAACGTGTGAATATTATGTGTTGGCCAAAAAGCTACCCAACATTTGATATGATCACAGTGTGCTTGGCCATGTGTATAAACCGAGCTGATTAGGACGGACAGCATCTCCTCTAAGCTTTTAATGTCATTGGTACGTAGGTGTACATGAGATCAGTTGGAGGATGTAGTGGCTTAAGAATCTCTGGAGTCATTCTGCCCTCTCACAGAGCCTAGTTTGCTCACCTGGCAGAGTGATTCATGATAGTGCCTATTTCATAGTTATTCTAGGTAAAGCACACAACATTTGCCTGGCATTCAATGGGCTTCTAGAAAATATTTTATTTATAGTCATATAAGAAGGGATTGAGGAAAGAAGACCGAAAGAATCATAATGCCTCCCTAACATCTAATTTTCCTTGCGTCTTTGTTCTACTCTTTTCCACACAGGTGACCACTGTTAAGTTGTTAAAATAATTTGAGATTCAGTTTCTGAATTAGTAAAATAGAAATAAAATAATTCCTACTCAACACACCACACCCAGGTTGCTCTGAAAATCAAATCCACTGGAGAGTTACATTCTATACAGCTGTGCTGTGTCCTTTGTCATTTATTCACTCAAACCATTTAGTCAAGTCAACTGCACAATCAATCAGTCATTTGAACAGTACATATTTATGATCACACACCATGTATAAAGTACTGAACTAGTCACCATGTGGAATAATGCGGCTATTCATGCCATGACCCAAGGAAACCACAAAAAGATTTACTAACTTCTTCTGACTTCTGTTTAACATTTAGCTGCTGGCACCTCCCCAACAATTCCCTTTCTCGGGACTCCAAAACTTATTGTAATTCTGTTATATAATAAAAATAGATAAGGTCACCTATATTGTCCCAGGAGAAAGCATTAGATTTTTCTTCAAAGCATCATTCTCATTTCTAATCTTTAGGCCCAGTAAGGAGTACTTAAGTCCCCAAAATACTACTATGCCTGGACCTAAGATAACCCTTCTTTTTGTGTTTTGTACATCCCTGGGAAAAGAAAGTGTTTCTATTTGGGTACAAAGTCCTCCTCCCTTAGCTCCACGCTTTAGCTGTTCTCCATGCAGACCACCTCCACCCCGTTACTACCCCTTTCCTCTCTTTCCGAACATGGAAGTTCTCTCTCACAAAGTTTTTCTTCATTGTATCACCACTTTTTTTTTTTTATGGTAGTTCTATTTTTCTTTCTTATTTTTTGCATTTTATTAATTTATTTTTGTTACAGATGTTTCTCCTTTTTCCCTCCTAGATACCCTCCTCCCGATCCCACCCCCCTCCCCCCCAGCATTGTTGTCTATGTCCATTGGTTATGCACACATGCATATAAGTTCTGTGGTTTATCTCTTCCCTCCCCTCCACCCCCCTTCTTCTGAGGTTTATCAGTCTGTACCCTACTCCTATATTTTATTCATCAGCTTATTTTGTTCATTATATTCCACAAATAAGTGAGATCATATGATATTTGTCTTTCTCTGATTGGCTTATTTTGCTTAACATAATACTCTCCAGATCCTTCCATGTCGTATCAAAGGATAAGAGATCTTTCTTTTTTACTGCTGCATAGTGTTCCATTGTGTATATATACCACAGCTTTTTTATCCACTCATTTATTGATGGACACTTGGGCTGCTTCCAGATCTTAGCAATTGTAAATAGTGCTACTGTGAACATAGGGGTACATATATTCTTTCTGATTGGTGTTTCAGGCTTCTTAGGATACATTCCTAGAAGTGGGATCACTGGGTCAAATGGCAGATCAATTTTTTATTTTTTTGAGGTAACACCATAATGTTTTCCATAGTGGCTGCACCAGTCTGCATTCCCACCAGCAGTGTACTAGAGACCCCTTTTCTCCACACCCTCGTCAGCACTTGTTTGATGATTTGTTGTTGGCAGCCATTCTGATAGGTGTGAGGTGATACCTCATTGTCGTTTTAATTTGCATCCTTCTGATGGTTAGTGACATTAAGCATTTTTTACAATATTACCACATTATCCAGTCCAGCTTATATCTTCCCTTTCTTTTTGTACAGGTCTCTATATCACCTCCATGGGGCTTCACTGAGCTCAAATATAGATGCCTATACTTAAAAATTCCCCTTTATGTTTTGATCTTCCCTTAAAATAGTTTATATATACAAGATTGATACTTTCTAAGTTAGTATAAATGCAGTATGACAGTAAATTAAATGTTTCTCTTTTTTAAAAAATTAAGCATTCTATCCCTGGCCAGATGGCTCAGTTAGTTGGAGCATCATCCCTTACACCATAAAAGGTTGCAGGTTCAATTCCTGGTCAGTGCATATACCCAGGTTGTGGGTTTGATCCCCAGTTGGGGTGAGTACTGAAGATTTCTCTCTCTCTTTCTCTCTCTCTCTGTCTCTCTCCCCCTTCCTATCTCTCTCTCAAATCAATTTTTTAAAAACAAAAATAACAACATATCCTTGGGTCAGGAATTTAAAAAATTAAATATTCTAGAATGCTAGAACATGATAACTTAAATGAAAGTAATTCTTCAAAATGAACATTTTGTAAGATTATGTACTTCTAGAAATACTTGCTTTTTCAAAAACTCATCTTGAAATTGCCTATAAAAACTGTCTATGCCGCCCTGGATGGTTTGGCTCAGCAGTTAGAGCATTGGCCCATGGACCAGTGAGTCCTGGGTTTGGTTCCCGCTAAGGGCATGTACCTCGGTTGTAGTTTGCCCCTGGCCCCAGTTGGTGTTGTGTGGGTGGCAACCTGTTGATGTGTCTCTCTCACATCGATGTTTCTCTCTCTCTTCTTCCCTCTCTCCCTCCCGCTCTATCTGAAGATAAATGCAAAAATGTCCTCATGTAAGGATAAAAAAACAACTGTCTATGCCAATTATTTTTTTAAATCCATCCGTATGCTGATTATCTTTTTAAACTCAAAATAAAATTATATAGGTACACTACATTAACTTGGTTCTAAATTACTTTTTTTATTTCCAAAAATCAATTTTACTCTCAAATAATGAAGACTTGTAACTCTTGCAGCTATGTTAAAGGATACGTCAATAATTATGAGGAAGCACGGTTACAGAGGAGATTTCATGAGAAATATTATGGACTGCAGTTGATAATTCTGTGACTTCCAACCAGGAAATGTTTTAAGCAACATATTCCCATTTATGTTTATATTCAGGTACGTTTCCTTAAAAATTCATAGAATATTTGACATATTGTCATATTTCCTGCTGAAAGACTTTTGGAGGCATCCAGGTTTACATTTACATTTAAGAAAGAGACAGTTTAGCATATTTATGAAAGAGGGCAAATCCTGGTATTGTGGCGAGACAGAGTCAAAGAAAGACCACTAGAGAATTGAAGTCCAAATAAGAGCCGTTTATTAGCTGGCCGGCGTCTGATTCCGAGCACCCCTGTGATAGAGTCTTTGGAATCAGCCTCGATATGCTCTATTACATGTCTTTTATACCTTACAGCAAAAGTTTAACCATATAAGAAAATAGGATCTTCTTGATATAATGCCCAGGGCTACAACAATGCTGTATAGAATTAGTTTGCCTTGCAGATCACAGGAACACCCAGGCCCACCCAGGAACACCCAGGCTGTTATCTCAGGTATTTCAAGGTACATTGGGTCACACTTAGCCCCAAGCTGCACAAACACAATGCAAGCCTAATTCCTTGAGATTGTGGGGGAGGTCGAGTCTCTGACCAATACCTCCAGGCTCCGTGGACTCTGTCAGACACGTAGCCGGCTCCCAACAATTTCTTGGTTCAGAGAGTATTCCAATTTATTGAGGTTATTTTGATCTCTATCCTATTGATTAAATTCTTTACAAAACAGGTTCAGCTAGAAGGCACACAGGGACTTTCCCAATCATCAATTATGGAGCTATAAACAAGTCAGCACAATAATTTACCAATCATCAATTATGGGGTTATCAGCACACTAGTTTTTGCTCTTGAGGTTCTTACACCTGATTAAGGAAATAAAATAAGCAGACATTATGGAGACCCTAGGATTTTATAACTTTTCTCTTATGCTCAGAAAAATTTTTTAAATTCAAAATAGGACTATGTTGGTCCCTTTAAAAATTACAATTTTTAATAATAGCATATTATCAAGAATAAGCTTAGAAGTGTTAGTTTGTTTGAATAAAAAATCTTACTGTATGCCTAGAGAAATAGAGAAAAAGTAAAATTATAAGTTTATATAAAGCAGACTAGGTAATATTAATCAAAGACACACCCTCAGCTTTCCCCCCAAGCAAATTTGGTTTTAGCAAAGAAAATTCTGGTATATTTTCCCCACAGGATTTAGAAAGTACAGAGAGATTGGAGAAGTGACTTTGGGTGATAGATATTGTCCTACATCAAATTTTGTGCAATCTATTCACTGAAAAGAGAAAAAAAAATGTTTTATGAATATGGGAAGGAATGAGAGTTAAAAACAACTTTAAAAAGATACATACTGCTTTCATTATTCCTATAGAAAAAAAATCACAGCCCAGCCGGTGTGCCTCAGTGGATTGAGTGTTGTCCCATGCACCGAGAGGTCACAGGATTGATTCCTGGTCAGGGCACATGCCTGAGTTGTGGGCTCGATCCCCAGTAGGGAGAGTGCAGGAGGCAGCCAATGGATATATCTCTCTCATTGGTGTTTCTATCTCTCTCTCCTTCTCCCTTCCTGTCAATCAAAAAAAAAATCAATAAAAGTATAATTTTTTAAAAAGTCACAGAAAAAAGAAAAACAAATAGGGCAAAGTCATGTGAATACATCTTTCTGAAACTGCAAAGGAATACAGAGGAAAGCTCAAATATATAACCCAATGTAATGGGTAGAAATCACACTCACCAAGAATCTAAATGTAAGTTACTGGTAGGGTTATCATAAGTTTGTTTTACTTTTACATTAAAAACAATAAGAGAAAAACAAAAATAAAAGAAAAATATATGATAGTCTAATCCCATCAAAAATTCTATAAATAGGAGTTTATGTCTCTTTCAATCTTATGTCAAGACAAAGCCTCTTCATTTTAATATAAAAATATTGGCATTGAGACCATTTTAAATTATTATTTTACTGATGTTCCTTAAGGGAAAAAATGGCCGGTCATTTGTCTAGCACAAGTACCTTACATTCTGAGATCCTCTGTTCCATGTCTTTGGGTTTTTGTTGCTTTCCTGGCAATCAATTGCTGCAGACATTTTTACTGAAGATCTGTTCTCTTCCCTCACTGTTCCAGTCTACATTGTCAAGCCAGACATTAAACCAATTACATATGTAAAACAATGCCACTCTCCTCACTAAACATTTTTTTTTTTAATTTGGGAAATTATAGGGGTTTTTTTCTTTAAAAAATATTATGTTTACATGTAATAGGTTTATTGTTGTTATTTTAACTGAATTGATAAAGAAATGTTTTTAAACTTTTTTGTTTTAGTTTCTAATGTGATAAATTGTTATCAAGATAACCCTCATAAATACAAGATTTTTTGTGTCTTCAGTTATTTTTAAATGTATAGTCTTGAGACAAAAACAAATATCTGACAAGTGTTTGTCTAAATATAAAGTGGTAAGAGACTGTCCTAGAGAAATGGCAGTTATCTGTGACAGAAACTGAAGAGAAAGACTTAAATAGAAACAAGGTTCCACATTTTAAGAAAAAATGTACACTTTTGAATCACTTAAACTAGTCCTCGGATGAATTATTCAAAAAAGTTGATTGAGTTGGAGTTATAGGTACCACCATCAGGCCCTGAAGCAATCAAGTCCTTTAAATGCATTCTATACTATAAAATAATGTAATATTTCCAATAATTCTTCTTGCTAATCTCCAGGCCACATACAAGATATAAAAAGCCAAAGGCAAAGGATCAATCCTTTCATATATAAAGTAGTCCTGCAAAACTTCTCTGAAGTTGATTGTTATACTTTTATTTTACAGAAGAGATAAGCAAGTATCAGGAAGCATGAATAATTTATCTAAGTCACAAAGAAGTAAATAGCAGAGCCTGGATTTTGAGTTGCTTTTTTATTTAAAGTCCAGGGCTTTTACCCACTCTATCCCAGATGTCTTTCTTTTAGGTTTATCAGGTTGAGGTAATTGTAAAGTTATTTTTCTTCTTTCTTTCTTTCTTTTTTTACCATAAAAATAAGGGTACCTATTCCAATTCACTGTCTGTTTATGCAACAATTCAGTGATCAAGGATAATAGTGTAACATAATTTATTTATATTCTCATTAATTATATAAATTTAGATGTTAGATAACATAGGAAATATCTGTAAACAAATACACAAAATGTTCTCTTAATAAAATCTTGAATAGCCCCCTTTTTCCCCTTTAAACTACTATAATAGTTTCATGCATAGTATTTATGTCTATATTCCACATTAATAGCTGTTAATCGTGTGTTCCATTAACAGCCAGTCTCAAAAAATATATATATCAAGAGTAAGCTATTAAAGTAAGTGTGGGATGATGGCAATTACATGAATAACTAAAGCCAATATATTTTTAAATTCAAGAAAGAGGAGTAACTTTTAGCAGTTGCCTTGCTCCATGGTAGCTATTACTAAATGCATCGCTTTGAAGCAAATATTTTTATGAAAAAATATATGATATAGGTTTGATATCAATGTTAAATTTTGACTGATAGATAAGTTTTTTTCCAAATAGAAAATATAGGCTAAGCAAGAATTATCAACAAAAATGCAGATATTTCTATTAGATAACATATAAAGGAAATTAAACATTTTGTGGTTAGAATCCATGTAACATAAAATAACTAGGCTTATAGGAAATTGACTCGTGTACTTAGAGTTCACCTCCTTTCACAAGAGACCTGAGATTTCACAGCAGACTTGAGATCACTCTAGGAGAAAATGTGCAATTAGGGAGGAAAGGGAGGACATACTATGGGCAACTAGGATATAATGGAATCTACAATTTGAGATCTTTTGTTCTATATATTAAGTGGTAGTAATTGGTTATTTCTATATCAGCTTTTCCTTAGCCTTCTCACGGCTGTCTTAAGATATTTGAAAGAGAAATTAAAGTTGTCCTGTGTTTTCCCAAATTGTATATTGAATAGGTATGAGGTACTGAGATACAGATGTTAGTACAATTTAAGAGAATACTTGCAACAATGTCCAGAAAACCCTGCATTGAAAACAGAGAAAGAGATATCCTTAATGAAATTTAAGAAAGGGTAATAGAAAAAGAAAACATCAAATTTCAGTTAAAAATATACAGTTGAAGTACAAAGTTCAAATGTCTAACCCGAACAATAGTATTTTTTATAAAATAAATTGAAAAACAAATAATGTTTCCAGAGAAGGACAATGGGAATTGGGCTGCTCTTTGACTAATACTAGAGGAAAAGTCACAGTCACATGGCCAGTCTATATGTCTATACATTTAAGTTCTGGCTGATTAATGGAATATACTGAGTTTTTAAAATATTCATAAAAGTGTTTTGTTTTTACAAATCACCCAGATTATTTTCGACGATGTTATTATCTTAGTCAGTCCAAGTTGCTATAACAAAATACCATGAACTGTGTGACTTAAAAGCAACAGAAATGTATTTCTCACTGTTTAGAGGCTGGAAGTCCAACATCCTGGTGGCAACATGGTCAGATTCTGGTGAGGGCTCTCTTTTGGGTTGCAGACTGCTGTCTTCTTGTTGCACCCTCAGTGGAAAGAGAGCTAGAGAGTTTTCTGGAATTTCTTTGTAAGGGCAATAATGTCATTCATGAAAGCTCTACCTTTATGACCTAATTATTTCCCAAAGACCCAGTCTCCTAATACCATCACAATGGAAGTCAGGACTTCAATTTATGTATTTTGGAGGGACACAAATATTCAGTCCATAGCTTTCATTAAAAATATGCTAATTATTTTTCAATTAAATTAAAGTATTATATGTGTACATACATACAAAGAGCAAGAAGGGAGTCCACTGTGTATTAAGTACTATGTAGTGAACAGGCCTGCCTTCAGGAAATTTATTCTAGAGCATATAAAGCGGGAAGGCTAAATAAAACATATAAAGTAGGAAGCATGCACATAAAAGATGGAAATCACCATTCCAAAAGATCTTGTTAGATTTGAATCATGAACTGCATCTAACAAGATATTTAAATTTTAAAATTAAAAACCTATACTGTCGTACTGAGATGCCTCTAAAACAACCATAAATTTATAGTAGAAGAAAAACATGGCTCGTCAGGTATAAGAAGCCAAGTCCTGTGTTCATAAAGAATTGTATCATTTTTAACTTCAAGACCTTGTCTAGGGTAGACCTTTAATAAGTATTTGTCAAACTGACTTGGATCATGTTTAGGGAATTTTGTCTATACTGAGCCTAAGGAGAGTCAGGAGAGCAATGTGACTTTTAAAAAAAGGGGGGGGGGAGGTCAGGGGAGGGGGAATGGGACCTTCCAGTGACTATATTTGTAGAAAAAAGAAGTTTATAATCTTGCTCAGATTTTATTGGTTAGCTCTAGAGCTGTACTTTAAGGGTAGAGAGACAAACTATAATCTGAACAGAAAAGAGGCAAAGGTATTGAAGCAACCCAAAACTACATCTTATAAGAAACATCCAAAGGAAGTTGATATTTAACTTTTCAAATACATGAAATGTAATACTAATAATAATTAACTATTTATTAAACAACTGCTATTGCATTGTGTATCTCATTTAATCCTGCTAACAGACGTGAGGTATTATTAACTTTTTTTTTTACTGATAAGAAAACTGTCATTCAGTGAGGTAAAGTAACACATCCAAACTCATACAGCTAAAAAGTTACAAATATAAGGGTCACAAGATGATTTAACTCCAAGGCCAGGATTTTTATGTTGTATCCATTTGCTTTTCACATAATGTGAGCTTAGACTAGTTCTCTGTGTCCTCAAAAGACTGAATAATGGCAGACAAATTTCAGCTCAGTGAGAGTGAACTGATATATTATTTCATAGGGAAAAAATGTGGTAAGGTATTTTTATTAGTCTCTAGGACATCTCTGTAAATGCTTATTGCTGAAAGTATACCCTTTAATGTAAAAGGATAGAAAAATAAATACTGAACACTGGCATAATAGCCTACGGTTAGCAGAGTTTACCTATGACTTATCTGTTTTCAAGAAAATGATAAAATTATATTAGAATCAACTGTTCCTTCCAAGCTTCCTAACCCACCCCACTCTGCTCCTCAAGAGTGTAACTTTCTACAACAAAATGGGGATACTTAGTGGCAATGTTATTGTTACAATATATATACAGACACAATATACACATGTACAAAAATGAGAATTTCCTTGTAATTAGTATTACTTTTGCAAAAAAATAAAACTTATCCCTGGCTGATTTACAAATTTATTTCTAAAATAGAAGTGTTTATGGACTTGAAAATGAGTTATCACATTTTTAAAATGTATCAATATTCCTCAACCTTGTGTGGTCCACTCCAGTTATCTATGAGGTTCCTCCTGGAATTTCTACACAAGAAAATAGACTAAGTTAATGCAAATGTTGTTTGGTTTTGACACCGTTCTCCTGAGAAGCACATGTCCATGTAGGAAGTCTGGAGATGAAATGTATAATTAATAATTCCAAACAGATCTATGAGATTTAAGATGTGGAAGTTAAAGATTATTTGTGGTTGACTTTCCTGGATGCCACAACCAGCCCCCTGATTTCTGTAACCAGTCTTGGTGCCTCTTCCCCACTGGGCATAAATCAGATGCATCTAGAACTCTACTCTGGGAGAAATCTAGGGACTAGAAAGTAAAAGTAATAGGTTTCATCCACAAAAGTTTATACGTTTCTCATTTCTTTTGCGGAGAAAAGATCACGCTCATTTCAGGCAGGTTTGAAGGGTTGGAAATTCTCATTTAGTGATATGCAAAACACAGTTCCTGTTCATGAATGTTCAGGAAGGAAGACTGAAGAAGAGGAATTTGTGTCCCCTGACCCAAATGATTGCGATAGGCAGAAGGGATGAAAGAGTGCTGGGGTGTGAGGGTTGCTGGAGTTGCGTGAGGCCGATGTCTTTCCTGTCATATTATACAGAGAGAATGACGCCAGAAAAATAGTAATGTCAGCCCCCTTTCTTATGCTTTCCTGCTGTCAGAAACTAACTCTCCGTCTGTCTCACTGCCCACCCCTTCCTGCCAACTCCCTTCTCCATTCTGCCCCTCCTCAGTGGTGTTTGCACAGACGAGTGCCAGAACAACTCGTTGGATCGCTTTGCGCAAAATCCAGCCCTTCTCTCTCATCCTTCCCCTCCAGCCTCTGGATCCCGCAATGCCCTCCCTCCCCTCCCTCTAGCGGTGTGGGGTTGGGGATGTGTCTCTGTACTACTAAGGTGGGAGGGGGCTGCAAGAAGAGGATAACGTCAGATGCTCAGTTCTCCCCTTCTGCCTGACGCTCCTGTCTGGATTCGCCAGGGTTGAGCTCTGCAAGAAATAACAGGAGCCCTGGCAGCGGCTGGAGGAAGAGACTAAGGCGCGCGGACCCTGAAAAGTCCGTGTACTCGCGGTTACCTCCCAACGAGGTCCCAGCGGCCGTCAGCACCATGGACAGCGGTGTCCCCAAGAACGCCAGCAACTGCACGGATCCCTTCCCTCACTCTTCAAGTTGCGCCACAGCACAGAGCCCCGGTTCCTGGGTCAACTTCTCCCACTTGGATGGCAACCTGTCCGACCCGTGCGGTCCGAACCGCACCGAGCTGGGCGGGAGCGACAGCCTGTGCTCTTCGACCAGCACCCCTTCCATGATCACGGCCGTCACGATAATGGCCCTCTACTCCATCGTGTGTGTGGTGGGTCTCTTCGGAAACTTCCTGGTCATGTACGTGATTGTCAGGTAAGAAAGGCGCCAGAGCTCCGAAGGGAGGTTTCGGGGCCAGTAGGGGCATAAAGGGACACCTGAGCCCCCAGGCAGAGTGTTTGGTGGGAAGATGAGAAAGGGGGTTAAACAGGGGAGAATGTGGGGCAACGGATTGGTTGCTGTTTGCGTGCAAAATGCTGCTTTTCTATTTCCCCCCATTGATAAAGAATAATCCAAAATTTCAGAAACAAAAGTTGCTTTGGAAAAAGCTGTAAAGCTCTGGAGAAAAAAACAAACAAACAAACAAAATCTCTATCTTAGAGTTCCCTTGTATTGAGCCTATACTGAGCAGAGAGGGCTCTTGGGCACAGTCCCACTGTTTCTTTGGCAGAAGCTCTGGAAACAGTAATTTGTGAATAATGGAAGAAGAATTCTAGTTTATTTCCTCTAATTGGGTGGCCAGATCTCCTTCTCAGTTCTTTTCAGAGATGCACCTTGGCAACTTCCCTGCTCCTGCTGGTTTCTGTATAGTCTTCTGTACCACGTCCCACTCTCCTCTTCCCTCCCCTCCTCATAGCAGCCCTTACCCCATTCCTTCTATCCTGTGGCCACATTCACAGAGGAAGTTTTCCTCTGTCTCTCAAGTGTTGCTTTGTTGTAACATTGCCAGTTTTCAGTTAGCAGCTCGGGACCTGCTAGGGGTGTCACAAACTGAATTGGGTTCAGGAGAAGTGCATGACATGACTGTTTCAGTGACTCCAAAGAGTGAACCAGTGAGAAGTGACCAAAAGCAGCACAAAACTGGGTTATAAACTATTCTATAGGAAGTTGTAATGGTTGCTCTTAAATTTAAAAAGTGTCTTTTTCCAGGGAAATTATTTTAAAAGAGTTTGTGGCCCATTTTCTGTTTCCCAGGTTTACTTGGCAAAGAGTGTGCCAGCTCGCAATATTCACTGAGATTGATATAATTGTGTTAGTGCTGGGGTGTGTATACAAATATGGAATACTATATATTCACTTTTGCTAAAGCAGATAAAGATTTTAACACTTTAAAATGGTCCCTGATTGAAGATTTTTTTTCCTACTCGGGGTTCTATGTGTTCTATGTATGTAGTGAACATGGAATTTTCATGTTTAGCTACAATGTTTGCTTCATCTATTCCGCAAATATTGCAGGTTTCAGCAGAACTCTTTCAGCATTTAACAATTTGTTTTCCTCATTATGCTTTCATTGTCTAGGTACTGCGTGTTTCTTGTAATTTATACTTTCTACTTTTATGTCTGATTTCTTTAGTTAATGATTATTAAAGAGTAATACTAATTCCCTGATCTTTTGATGAGGAATAAGTAGTGTCTCTGAGAAAACAGCACCATCTATTGAGAAGAAAGCTAACAACATGATAATTCAGGAAGACTATCAATTGAATTTATTTTTATAAATATTTACTTTTATTATGAATTTGTTTTTATAAACATTTACTTATGGAATCCAATACAAACATTCATATCAAAGATAAAATATACACCTCACTTTGCAGTTATGATGATGAAAATCATAGATAAAGGCCTGCCTGATGGGGGGGGGAATATGTTTCTCATTTTCCTAAGAAAATTCATGGAATCATAAGCTTATAGGACTAACAGGGACCCTAGAAATTATCTATGCTAGGTGAGTAAACTGAGGCACAGGAAATATAAATGATTTCTCCAAAGACAGATAGCTTATTAGTTCAATACCACTGAATGTCTCTAGCCAGCATAATTTTCTTTTTATTAGAGTGATTTCAGTTCATTCAACTAAAAGAATGACAGAGTAGGTTTAGTTAACAGTAATAATATAGAAATAATAAATTTCCCCACATTTATCTCTGGAATCCTGAAGAATACAGAATGAATAGAAATCACCAAAGCATCTAGAAATTCTGTCACCTGAAACATTATGTCTTCTCTTTTGTTGCTTCTGTTGGTATTTCCCTTTATCATTTTTATCCTCTCTGGTTTATGCTTTTCAATAAATGACAGCTAATAGAGCAGCAACTGGTTGTGAAATAAGCAAATTGATATTTTTCCAAAGTTTAAGGGATTTCTAGTTAGGTGAGTTTGTTTTAAAGGCATTACCTCTGACCTCTTAATGACCTGGAAAAGGATGGTGACATTTTATCTTACTGAGAACATGATATTAAGCTTTACTTCTCTGTACTGAAAGTTCCACCAAAATGCCAGTATGATTTGAAAGGTCACCCCAGACACTAACCTGTGGCAACTCAAGTGTTTAATCCAAGGTCAGGTAACCCTCTGAGAATATAACTGTGAAATAGGGGGAAAAAACAAAAACACACGGTTCAGTGACTGATAAAGTGATGGGAAAAGTAACTGAGAATTGACGAAAGCATGTCTGTTCAGCTGAGAACATTTAACTTGACTGTTTCCAGGCAGTGGTGTTTTATCTACAAAATGATCAGTTTAGAGATATGATTGTCCCTTTTAAAAAGATGAGGGTAAAGGGGGTCAAATATACACTGATGGAAGGAGACTACACTTTGTGTGGTAAGCACACAATGCAATATAAAACTGATGTATTATAAACTGTACACTTGAAATTTATATAATCTATTAACCATTGTAACTCCAATAAATTTTAGAAGATGAGTATAATGTTGCATCTTTTAACGTATTGAGATAAAATGTTCACATCCTACTATTATTTAAAATTCAACAAATACTTTTAAATGGTCAAGTAGTTACAGTTTTCTAACCATATGAAGGTAACATTTATTAGAATGTCTTAATACAAACATAACTGGAAATACAGGTGCTGTAATTAATGCTTTTCTGTTCTGTGTCTCAACGTAACCATCAGCATACCTTCAATATTATGAAACAGTATAACAAGTAAGATTCTTACATGGTACTGTATTAAGGAACATAAGGGAGGAAAAAAAATAGTGTCATCTGATCTAAAGATTTAAAATGTAGATGTTAAAAATGGAATATTATAAATATTCAGCACCTGTAAGCTCTTTTGGTTGTAGGATAATATTATAAAGACTATCACAAAGATTCTAGAAAATACGGTGATAAAAATATTACAAAATGTAACAATCATTTTAAATGGGATGATAATATATTGTTGAAAATTATATATAGAGATATATATATAGATAGATAGATATTTTTTAATCCTCACCTGAGGATATTTTTCCATTTGTCTTCAGATAGAGTGGAAGAGAGAGAGAGAGAGAATGAGAGAGAGAGAGAGAGAAAAAAAGATAGATGTGGGAGAAACACATCAACTGGTTGCCTCCCATACAACCCCAACCAGGGCCAGGAACAAACCACAACCGAGGCACGTACCCTTGACAGAAACTGAACCTGTGACTCTCTGATCCATAGGCAGACATTCTAACCACTGAGCCAAACCAGCCAGGGTGAAAATAATATATTTTTAAAAATTATCCAGCCCTGGCTGGTGTGACTTAGTGGTTAGAGCATCAGTCCACGCACCAAAGGGTGGCAGGTTTGATTCCTGGTCAAGGGCACATACGTGGGTTGCAGGTTGGATCCCTGGCCCCACTCAGGGCTGGTGGGGGAAGGCAACCAATCAATGTGTCTCACATCAATGTTTCTCTCTCTCTCTCCCCCTCCCTCCCTTCCACTCTAAGAGTCTATGGAAAAAATACCCTCAGATGAGGATTAATCAAAAAAATAATTAGTCCAAATGATGCATAAAGTTATAGTTGCCAGGAGTGTTTCACTTATTGAGAACATTTGACCAAACTACAGAATTAACCATAACTGGAAAAACTGATGTAGTCTTAACTGTGCTTTATTTTGTAAGATTTTTTTTTTTCCAAAATGACTTGATCATGGAGTCATGGCCGTGGTCTATGCAGACACTTAAAACAAGTAGAAGGTTAGAAACTGTTATATCTCTCTGGAATCTCCAATAAAGAACATCAAATGAAATTGCCTTCATTTTTAAGACTAGATAAATTCTTAATATGACTAGTTACCAGAGAAGAGTATTTAAATATATGCATAATGATATTGTCATTTTTCTTTCACTCAAAAGTATTTCTAATTTTAAAACAAGTCTATGAGCTTACACTTGCTTTGTGTGTGTGTGTGTGTGTGTATATATATATATATATATATATATATATATATATATATTTGATTCAGGTTTAAATTACAAAATGATCAGTCATGCCTAATAGAAACAGAAGTAAAGATTTCTCACTTAATTCAGATATAAGAGAAAATAAGAAATAATAATCTGATTTAATTTAAGGCTATATATATATGTATTTGTATATACATATAAATTAATTTGAATATATATGTCACTGAATATGGTCACTAGTAATTTTTATGAAATAAAAAAGTTAATAGTTCATTGAGAAAACTCAAATACTTAAAAAGCTCATTTTTTTTTTACTTTAAAAGAACCTAGTTAGAGTATGGATTTAAATAAAAAATAACTACTAAATAAAATTCTATTTTTAACATAATGGTTTACCATCAAAACATAAGACTTTAATTGGATGCCTTTCACTTGGCAATAGAGAGCGTCTAGTATCAACTATTACAATTTGAACTTGAACTGCTCATTCCCATACAGGTGCTAATTCTGTTGGGAACACCTCTTCCTCAGTGTATCCTGAGAATAGTAAATTTCTTTTAATTTCCTATGTTGTAAATAGTGTCTTTGTCATTTTCTTAGAGTTATCACTGAGTCTCTTCTCTTTCTCTCCTTTCTTTCTTGAAAGAATGAGCTATCTTATATTTTATGAAATATTTTCAACATAAAGGAATATGTAGAGAATATAGAAGATTCCTCACCTTTAAAAATTTATGTATATATAATATATATTACATACTATATATAATAACATAATATTGTTTATATTTATATAACATAATATATAATAGATTATTATATATAATTAATATATTATGTAATACATAATATAATGCATAATTATAAATACATAATAAAATATAATATATAGTATTTATTATATATGTCAGAAACCTCCCTCTTCTCACTTTATATTCTCTGCCCAGAGACTATCACTATTGTAAATTTGATGGTTATTATTCACATGCGTATTTTTAAACCTTTATTTTACATCTATTTCCACAAGCAAAATAGAATCTTTAAACATATTCTTCAAACTGTATATATTATTTACATTTTACATTAATATTAATACACATAAGGTCACTATTTGCCCAGAGTTGTTCTATTTCCAGCATGTCAATGATTGAAACAAGATGTCACACAAAACAACATAAAAACAAACAAAACTGGGGACATTAACTCTCCTGAATACTCTCCTGAATACTTAACACATATCTCTAAATATGTGTTAAAATTATAATAATTATATATTTCCAAGTGTTTTCCCAAACTAATTAATATTTTTACTATAATCAATATTCAGAAAAATTTTTTCAGCAATTGCTGCAAGTAATGTGTTCATAAATATAATTCAGGAATAATTTTTCTACTTCTAAGAGGGAAATAAAAAATAATGGGTTTCTACTTCAAAATCCATTCAAATGATAAATGCTGATATTTATTTTGGGATTTTGAACATCTTGGAAGACCCCTTACACATGAAAGTGGAAAATGTTATTTCTTCTAGTAGTCCACTTTAGGTAGTACTTAAAATCAAATTGTTTTGTTCAGCAGGAAAAAATAAACTTATTTCAATATACACCATTTTTCAAGGCTTAATATTTGCTACTATTGTAAGAAATCTGTGCATTTTCCCATGGCTTTACAACATGTCACTTGGTAATCCTTGAAGACTTGATCTACAACAATCTCTCTGATAACTAAGAAATTCAAACTTTCAAAGTGGAGCAACAGAACTGTATATTTTAAAAATATTGTATAATTCAAAGTGCTCAGCATTTCAAATTTACCTCAGATTATTCAAATGTAAATTCTAATGCAGACAATTCCTTCAATTCACTGCTTTGTTCATGCATATTTAGCCTTTATGACTTGAGACATGAAAGGACTTATGACTTGAGTACCAACAGACTGATGTCAGCAGATGATAAAACTCACACATACACTCTATATTACATATATGCAACTTTGAATAGGGAATAGATTGTTACTCTAATAATTTAAATATAGAAAATAATATTTTAAAGAGTGAAAACATAAAAAGTTAATATGGTTGATTCTCATTATTCATGGTAGTTACCTTCTGTAAAGTCACTGTGACTTCCATAAATTTATTTTTGAGATTATTCTATCAGAATGCTAGTACTATGAAAATGTAAAAGGAAGACATGTAAAAACTCAGCTTCTAAAATATTTCTCATTGATGATAACGACAAAATAATTCATTTTCTAGCTAGTGAACTAGTATGTTTTACAATTTTATGAAAATCTAGGCATTTAGTTATCATAGAAATAATCATACCATATATTCTTTTGTTAACTCATTCTATAAGTGTGGTAGGATTCTTCATTTAATACAAAAATACTAATCTTCATTTTGGTTTGCTTGATTATATAATGCAAATCATTCCATAATATATTTTACAAAATTACTTCTGTTTACAGACTGAGATTAAAAACAACCAAGCTAAATTTTATATAGAAATGTAAAACCATTCTTAGCCAATATGCTGTCAAAGGCAGCAGCGAGCCAGTTTTGGCCCATAAGCTATCATTCGCCAAACTCTGGTACAGAATATGATATAAAAAAAATGTATATTCTTGCAGTGGTCATGAAATAAAAACATACTGCTTTCTTCAGCAAATTTGATTGCATGTTGTCATTTAACAGCTGGAGACGAAGTATTTTGTAAAAATAACCTAGTGCCAACTTACAGTATTTTTAGGCATGAGAATATAGCAATACAAATATGAAGTTTGACACACCAGAAGAGTGACCTTAGATTATTCTGACAGAGGATACTGCTTTTCTGAAACTGATGTTGAGGTTGGATTAAAATAGTAATCACACAGGACTGTCTCTTTTTCACCCCGGGTCCCCATCTTCAGCTCCCAGCATTTCATTTGATGCAGGTGATTTGCAATATCCATTACCAACCTTAGCCAGTGATTACCATAGGTGCTTAGAAAATAGAATTTCTGAAAATTATTCTATATTGGATATGCTTTGTGGTTATCTTATACCAGTGCAGTTTTCTAGGCTTTCTCACGGTATTTTCATCTTCAATCATTTGAAGCTTTCAGGAAAAAAAAATGTAACTGTCATCTGTAAATTTATACTAACTTCTTAACAAATATAAAATCTGCTTTTAAAGACACCTGTGCCTGCATACCAGCCCTCTGCACCCACCCATGCACCCAGATGGTGATTGGCATTTCACTCAACCTCTCTATGTCCTTTCAAGAACAAAAAGTTTGGATTATTTTCTGTTCTTTCCAACTTACATAACTTGCTCATTTTTTAAAAAAAAATTGTTTTCTGCAGTTCTCAAAAGTCTCTTTGAAAAATGTTATTCCTTGTGTTTTTGAATTCAGACTGTCCAGCTGAATAAAGAGGACTCAGGCAGGCCAAGGTGTCCTGTGGTGTTGAAAATCCTTTGGCTTCCTGTCCATAGTTTTGTTCCATGATTTCGTAAACACTCACTGAAATCTCCTCCCTGCCTGACTTCATATCTTTAATGCAGTCCCTATCTGTCTCCAAATGACTGCTTCTTTGGTCAGTGGTACTCAGAGAAAACTTTCGGGCAGGTACAAGAATTCTTTAGATTAGCCAGATCTCCAGCAGGTATAAATTCGCAAGGAAGCCAAGTTAAGGAGAATTCTAACGATATGATATGTAGTCCAACTGAAGAATGCGACAGTTTCCAGAATCTCTTCAGTGAGGACTGGATCTAAATTCTAGCCACGAACCAATACAGAACAAAAATGAGTAATAAAACGTGAGTTTCCTTCTGAAGAACTCATGGGACATCAGTCTGTTGCATAAGTCCTTGCAACACACTGACACATAGAAGAAGGCCTCCCAGACCTTCCATTTCAGTGCTTTTCCGTCTTGGCTGCACCTTAGAATCATCTGGGAAGTCTTTCTAAAAAATGAAAACCCACCTCCACTCAATCTCTGGAGGTAGCTCCTGGGCATAGGTAGATCTAAAACCTCCCGAGGTGATTTTAATGTGAAACCAAGATTGAGAAGCAGAGATCTGGCCAAATCTTTGCATTTTGTGGCTAAGAAAACTGAGTCCTGTTTGGCAAGGAGGTTTAAGAGGTCTGTCCATATGTTTTACTCCTCTGAACTTTAGGAAGCTATTTATTGAATAAGACCTGAACTAAATGATCTCTCAAAGGAGCTAAAGCTCAAGGTATTTTAAAAATGTCCTTAAAATTAGCCAACCAGCTCTCTGCGTAGTAGACATAAGGGAGTAAGCAGAGTGCTAAACCTGAACCAAGAAGACTCGTGTTCGAACTTCTGTCCCTTACTAGTTATCGTCGTCACATAACCTCCCTAAATCTCATTAGATCACTTACACTGAAAGAATAATCATCATATTTAATCTCACGTGGATTTTAGGTCCCAATTAGATAAGATATATGGAAGCGTGTGGCAAACTCTGAAAGTGTTATATCAAAGTAAGGAATTTTGTTATTTGCTTCTCTCTCACTGACAATTGATCTTCCTTCTCACTGGGCTCGCACCATCGGCAAGCTGGATCTCGCCATTCGCCCAGTGCTTGGGCTTTCCCGCAGGTCAGATGTATTATCTGTTCTAATGTTTTGAAATACAGTTCATCCTGTTGGAATCACAATTTTGCAGAAGCCAAGCAAGGTTTTTCAGGATGTCACTGCTGTCGTTCTTCGTGCCAGTCGCCTCCTTCCCAGTGCACTGGCTCACTCCACAGTCATCTATCTCGTTGGCGGCCAGGATGATGAGAAAAGATTTCCAAGGACAGATAACTGAAGCTTATTTGGTTCCCCATTGATAAGTTGCTTTTGTTTTGTTTTGTTTGATTGTCCAATGAATTCAGTAAAGAAACAGGACAACCCAATTATTTTTTGGAGAAAAACAGCTATTTTTGTTACTTAAGTGTTTCACATTTAAATTGGTGTTATAGTAGAAGCTCTAAAACAGAATCTAAGGCTAGATAATGACTGCGTGTGATGAACTCCTTTTTACCAAGCAGAGTAGTTTATTGGCATTAGAAGAAATAATTTACAGTAATGATGGTCTCTGAACACTAACTTTGGAAATTTGGGCATTTGAAATACCATCCCTATGACTAGTCCTGGCTTCTGTTATCACAGTAACATTAATCATAGTAAAATTGGTTAAAAAGATGGAGGATGAATTAATGAATTTACTGTGAGTTGTGTGCCTGTCTGTTCCTAACACTTTCATTATGGATTTTTCCAAGACTTGCAAAGCACTGTTTGTCAACATTACAAACCAGAGTAGTAAAGTCTATAAATAAATCAAGTACAAGATAGAAAGTAACATCCTTAAGGCTTGCAGTGTTCCTGAGAACTAAGAGTATCCCAAGTACAGAAACCGTGCAGAACAAGGTGATCAACGAAAGAGGCCTTTTCTGCTCCTGAGCATTTTTTCACTGAACACTGGGTTCAGTGCCAGTGAAAGGTTAAGTATTTTTGTGGGCGAGTATTAAATGTTAATTGAAAAATGCTGCTGGCAGTATAACCTGAACATCAGAGCCCGACTGTGCTTGCCAAGAGAACAAGGGAAATTATCATTAACATTATAATTTCATACTTACTCAGCCCCCGTCATCTCTGAAAAGGAAACCACATGGGTTGAATGAAATTAAATCTGAGCATGTCTCTGGTGATGTTGGTGATCCCAGGCCACTAAAATAAGAGGTCCTATTAAAAGCAGACAACATTAATTGAGATCCTTCAAACAGCCTGTCTTTCTCATGACAAAAGGAAGCTTATTTTGCATATTTGTAAAACATGTATCTAAAAGGGTAAAGATAATGCCTTTAAGTTTTATATGACTTTAGTTTTTCATTACATTGAGTAATTTGATTTTCATAAAATGGTTTTGAGTATAAACAGGGAAAAATGTTAATCAAAGTAATATTAAAGAAGATGAAACTCGGGCTCATTTCTTCATTTGCTCTGTTTGTTGAATACGAACTATATACAAAGCACTTTCCTAGAAGCTGCTGATATACTTGTAAGCAACATAGATACAGTTCTTCTTCTCTCCAAAAGTACAGTCTAGTGGGGAAGAAAATTAAACACTTAACTAGTTGATAAATGCCAAGGACTGAACTATAATAACTATAATAGTGTTCTCTAACCACACTATTAGACAAACACCATACCCAAGGTTTATTACAATTACTGTAATTCATCTTCCTCATCACCAAGCCCAGCAACCGGATAACTTCTGATTTGTCTCCATCCAATTTTACAACTTTTGCTAAAGGTGTTATTTGTGTCTCAGAGGCAAGATAGAGAAAAAGAGGAGAGGGTCTTGATTAATTTTCATAGAACAATGAAAGAGAATTCTATCAACCATAATTTACAAGTATTTCTCAAAGCAGGTATTGTAAATATTTTACAAATTATAAGTATAATGCAGTGAAGTGGTAGAGTACTGAATAAAAGGGACTCAGAGAGAAAAGCTCTCAAGAATCATTGATCTGGGACATTTATCCATGTGCCATTGTATGGAAAGGATGGCCAGTCTACTTCTGAAGACCCTGTCACATGAACAGTCAGCAGAAGGCTCAAGCTGGATGTGAGACCTGAAATTGCTGTTCCTTAAAATCACTGTCCTTTTTGTGGAACTTAAAATATAAGTATCAAAGGAGAAATCTATGCATCTTTTGGAAAAGGACTACCACTCTGAACAAATTTTCCTACCTACAAACAAATATGTCACGTTTCCATAAAATACATTGGTACATGAGTCAACACCACAAAGCATATATTAAAACATATAAATGAACAAAATTTAAAAAGACAAACAGTAACACACTTATAGATACAGAGAACAAACTGATGGTTGCCAAATGGGAGGGGGATTGAGGGGCTGGGTGAAAAAAACTGAAGGGATTAAGAAGTACAAATTGGTAGTTCCAAAATAGTCATGGGAACATAAAGTACAGTATAGGAAATATAGTCAATAATAGTGTAATAAGCATGTATGGTGTCAGGTAGGTACTAGAATTATCAGGGAATGACTTCATAAATGATATAAAGGTCTAACCATCATGCTATACACCTGAGACTAATATAAAATAATATTGAATAATATAATTCAAAAATAAAAAATACAATAAAACATATAAATGACAATTTTCACAAAAGGCTATTACTATTTTCTTACCCATTTAGAAACTCAAATACAATTGATCATGCTCATCTCTATACCTTTTCTTAAATTGCCTTTTAAAACATATAATATATATGTCCTCTACTCTGTGAAAAAATTTACTCTAACTTTAGCACAAAATTAGAAACCATGCTTTGGGATAGCTGAGACATTTTGTTCACACAGTTTTTGCTATGTGGTTGCTATTAGAAACATAACAGATTGGTCAGCACTCCAATTAAATTAGATGAAGATGTGGAATTTAACAAATCAAAATATCTTATGGGGGATAATGGGTCAAGTAAATAGTTGTGTTTTCAGAACAATTTTAGGTTAAGGATTCATCAGTTATCTTTAGCACATAAGAGAAAGCATGCTAGAAACAATGTTAACACAAGCAAAACAAAAGTCACACTTTTATGAATATAAACATTTAACCTGTGTCTTGTCAGAGAATAGTGTCTGCCTCATCAAATTTGAAACCTAGATCAGCCAGTGTGGCTCAGTGGATTGAGCGTTGTTCCATGGGCTGAGAGGTCCCAGTTTCATTCCTGGTCAGGGCACATGCCCTGGTTGAGGGCTCCATCTCCAGTAGGGGGCATGCAGGAGGCAGCTGATCAATGTATCTCTCACATCAATGTTTCTCCCTCTCCCTTCCTCTCTCTAAAATATCAATAAAAACATATTTAAATAATTTTTGAAACCTAATTTGAAGCATCATCATCATTATCATCTTAACTAACATTTAGGGAAAGCTACTACACATTAGACTTAATACTAACAACCCTTAAATTCATTTTTTAAATACAGTATTTTTGAAATTGTCTTCCTTACACCAATCATTTAAGAAAAGTACTGATACTTTCAAGTTTTACAGATAAGGAAACTACTCAGAAAATTTAAGTAATAATGATAAATTTGTCCTGCTAATATGATACCAAGATTTGAATCAAGATCTATAGGATCCTAAAAGTTCAGATTTTTCAAAACTGTTATGCTTAATTGCATCAAGGTGAGATTTTCAGGCCAGTTATTGAGGCTTCATCAGGGTAGCTGACTGGACTATTATCTTAGCTTCTGCATCTCCTTTTCCAGAATGTTCCCTAATTGACAACCTGTTCATGACATTTCCTTTATTGATAGGTTGTGTCCCCACTGAAATAAGAATAAATAAAATAGGAAACTTCTCATGTTACAGGTCTAAATTTGGAGGTTTTTTTCTTCATATTAAACGGTGACAAGATGAACAGAACTTATATCTCTGGACTAAGTTGATCTGGATCTCTAATTGAGCTTACCTTTCAGCGTGGAAAAAATAGAATTCATCAGTTATTTGATGTAACATACAGAAAGTCATACTAGGTGACTAAAGGACCTTTGTTGGCCTCTACTGTATCCAACCATTCAACAGACATTTGAAAGTATAAAGTTTAGGTCAGGAAAAAGAAGTTCTATTTCACAAAACAAAACAAAAATTAATTGGCAATAAAATTTGATAATTACTATCAGTAAAATGGGTACTAAAATTTGCCCGTTTAAATGTACTTAACAGAGGTTTATATTTGTCTCTGAAAAACAGGTACATGATAGACTAATTGGAGAAACTGCATTTATTTCTGGGAAACAGACAATAGGTAGGCTTATTTGGGGGTCAACCCTCTACTAAACACCTCCTGCCACCATCAGAGATAAAATCCTCAGAGCATAGATCAGCCATATGACTCCAAGAAGTAAACTTAATATTTTCATGGGCACTCTCCAGGTGATGAAACAAAATCTGAGTAATTGCAGCTTTCCTGACACCTAAATGCAGGTTAAGTATTCCTTTCAACATTGCCATATCACTCCTACTCTGCTTTAATATCTAACATTCTGTTTTGAAAACACTTGGTTATGTTCTCTCACCAGACCTTAGGTCTCCCCGAGGCAGGAGGGACACCAATCAGTTGAGAACCATTCCCTAGCATGGCGCTTGGCAAAAATAAAAAAGGTGTTACATAAAAATATGTTTGATTCAGTGTTGACACTCAGAGGGTTTTATTGTGAAAAAGAAATGTTATACAAATATAAATGTATTCTATGAAAATGAAGAATATACCTATAATTCTTTAGATGTTCTATTTCAAACATAAAGTCCAATACAATTTTTACCTTTAGCTAGGAGAATTGTGTAATGTAGAACTTTGATCATGAAGTTGGGACATTCAACATAAAATGGTATCAGTTTGTCTCTACATGTTAAGGTTATGGTGATTTGTATTTTACTTTTTATATTCTTCAGGTTTTTATTTATTTTTTTTTATCCTCACCCGAGGACATTTTTTGTTTTGCATTTATCTTCAGATAGAGTGGGAGGGAGGGAGGGAGGGAGGGACTGAGGGAGAGAGAGAGAGAGAGAGAGAGAGAGAGAGAGAGAGAGAGAGATCAGTGTGAGAGAGACACATAGAGTGGCTGCCACCCACACGACCCCAACCAGGGCCGGAGACAAACTGCAACTGAGGTATGTGCCCTTAGAGGGAACTGAACCCGGGACTCTCTGGTCCGCAGGCCGATGCTCTAACCACTGAGCCAAACAGGCCAGGGCTTCTTCAGGTTTTTAAAAATGAATGTTGAGTGGTATAATCAAGAAAAACACAATAATATGAAAATACAAAAGGAGAGTTTCCAAAGTAATAGATGATCCTGAAAGGCAATAAAATATGGCATTAGAGTCTTTTTCACTAAAATATAAATCAAGGTCATATTTGGAGTTTTCTTATTAAAAATACAGTTATACATATATACATTAATTCACAACTAAAAATGTTAGTGCCAAATGAGTCTGTTTCAAAGTGGAAGACAATTCTAATTGATTTAATAATTCTAATTGATTTAATAAGTCTTATTGGACCCTAAGACTGAAATTTCAGATTTTAAAAACTAATGGGACTTATTTGCTTTGCCACATTACTGGTTTCTCCATGAATCATATTTTCTTCTAACAAGCACTATTGAATTCTCCACAGGGGAAGAAAAATGCCTTCCAAAAATCTCTCTGCCTAAAATTACTTAGAAAGAAAATCTCAATAAATAGCTTTCTGTTTCCTAGGAAAATTCCAGGTCAGCATGGTAGTTACATTATAAAGATTTGTATAATTCTTAGATAGAAAACAGTTATTATAAATATATAATTTTATATAAGCCAAGATCTATAGGAACTAACTGCATAACTGTTGTGTGTGTTTTTCTTCAATTGGTCCTAAAGTTTTGGGCAGCTACTGTGGCAGGAATTAATTGAATGCCAAAACATTTAGATATCACAAGGTGTGATGATACATTGAAAGGGATAAACAAGGAATGCTCATCCACGGTTTTGACCAATGATCTTGAAATCAAGTCTTCATGGATGTTAATTAAAAATCTCTGTTGAAAAATTCAAAAGCTATGAGAACATTTTTATTTCATCCTCTTACACAATATTCTGATATATAATTCTTTCCATGTTGTGCCATTATTAAACATTATTAATGGTTATATCAACAAGATTCTCACATACACACAAACAGGCCCCCTCAAAAGATTAAATTATCTAGGTATTTTGTTTGCATAGTAACAAATAGTCAGACATTTAAATTTATAATGTTAAACATTTTTGTCCTTGACAATTGTCCTAAGCCTCAGTTCTCTTTAAAATAGAGACAAAACCACAGTTGTTGTTGCTACTAACACGATTTTTGTGAGCATCAGTTTACACAAATATATGTAGAAGTGTTTACTGTACCTTATAAAGTTACAATTTATCACATAGCTTATATTACTTGGTGCATACTGTAACAGTACAATGTAATAGTGAAGAACATAAAACTGTAACAAACAGATAAGGATTTAAATTCTGCCTCTGCCATTGTTATTTTTGAGCAAGTTATTTAACCTCCATGAACCTCAGTTTATTCATCTACAAAAGAAGTGATAATATGCAATTCATAAGTCTGTGATGACGATTAAGCCAGAAAACCCAAGTGAACTGCTTACAGCAATGCTTGACAGAAAATAAACATTCAGTAAAGGTCGGCTAGGGTTCTAACACTCCAAAAATACCATCTATCACCATCATCATTTAATTTGTTCTAATGGTAATTTTCAGGGTTAATATAACCACCTCTTTACAATTGTGGAAATCACAGTTCAGCCACTTGGTCAAGGTCACAAAACCTTGCGCAGACCTATGTGCTTTAAGTCCAAACCCAATGTTTTTCCTACTAGACTATGTGAGAGTGTTTTACCCCTAACTTGATTAAGAAGCCGAATTAGGGTAAAATTAACAAAATCAAAGTAGTTTTAGTTACCCACAACTCTGGAGATTCATAGCACTTTTATGGTACTGGTCCCGCTCTTAAAATCAAGTAAGGAGTTGGCATGATTTGAGAGCCACCAGGAATGTTTCCACCTTTAAAGGTAAGATTTTTATCCCTTCGTCTCCCAACACTTAAATGTTAAAATGCAAAAAAAATTATTGAAAATAGAGAAACTAAACACTGTGAATAGAAACCTCTTGGTTACAATGGAGCAAGCAAACCTCTGCTTTAATGACTCATAGATCCAAAGACACATTCAAATACTTATTGAAACAATGGAAAGCAGAATAGGTAGAAAGAGTTGACCTAGGGCGTGATGAGGATCCAATTACAGCTGCAGTGCATGGTCACGGGCTCTGAAAAGAGGGGAGTGGCCCCCCAAAAAGGGTAAGATGGTACCCAATCCGAGCTTTCATAGCCCCAGCTTCCATCTGGAAGAGGTTCTGCATGCTATGCATAGACAGTGGGTGAATATGTTTGCCAAGACTCCAGTGGTGCAGGTAGCCCGTACCCATCTGTGGACATCACTGGGAAAATTCCTAATGCTTCCTTCTAATTGCTGATTGCTGTTGACCTGCTGCTCCTGCTGGAGCAACCTCCTGGTCCAAGTACACTCTGCTATCAATGCTCACCAGCTGAGAGCCATCAGGAACAGACTTGGAGCCCAAAATATTAGGCTTATTAAGCTTGCTGCAGGAGGGGAGAGAGGACATCACAGGGATTTTAGTATATGTTTGGCGATTCATGAGAAGATTCAAGGAAGCAGAGGTCTGTCTGGATAGAGTGTTGTCTCAAAGTAAGAGTAATGTGAAACATAGGAATCAGTGATTTCTTATCTAGGAAATAGAATTAACAGAGTAAGGCTAGAGTTATGGAATGAGAAGCAGTGGTCACTTAATGTTAACCAGGAGAGGGAGATGCTTGGCATTTTTATGGTTCCGGTGATTTGGTTTTATCTCTGTTCAGGCCCAGTTATAGAGGTGTCTTATTTTGGTCTTGTTGCATCGCAGTCACGAAAAGTCCTCATTTGAAGTTGATACTCTAAAGAATTATTTTCCATTAATGAATACCACAGCCTAGCTGTTAGCAACTAAATTATCTCCCTGAAAGCTATCAAGGACTTTTTTCTTTCTCATCATTACTCAGCTTCACCACTATACCATGACATCCTCTATTCCTCTGCCAATAGGAAAAGATAAAATGGGTATAAATGCGGGGAGTGGAAAGATGACATGAGATGGGAAAGCAGAATTTATTTCTATGGCGGCAGGGAGTGGGAACCCCTTAGGGATATGAGATGAACAGGAATGTCTCATTTAACGAGATATATAGATGAAGGTTTAGGGTCAAGAGAATTAACCATGTCGCTCAGCCAAGCAGCCAGTAGAGTATAGACTGATCACGGTCTCTGTACCCTAGAATCTTACAGACTAAAAGACAAAACATAATTTCCATATAATTGTCACATGTATTACACAGGACTAAGATTGTATATGCAAGTATGCAAAAGGTTGAAAGTTATCCTCAAGTTCATTAATAGAGCAAGATTTGCTTTTATACAATACTCAAATTAAAAACTTGTTTAAAGTAATTACTATGCAATGTATCATTTTCAGGATCGCTGATTGAGAACAGAAGACTCATTCCCAATCCCCAAACTCTCAAATAACATTAGGAATAATTTTTTAAAGAACACAAATTAAAGCAATAAATCAATAAAAACCCATATACCCATTTATGAAAACGATAGAGAAATTCTTGGTAGGAAAAGTGGATGTTTAAAGAGCCCTGTTGAATGCTAGTCCTTCTTTCCCTGATGATGTTTGGACCAACTAAGCGAGAATACAAAGTGAATTAACAGATAGAGAAAAAATATCATCTTTATTATCGGCAAATATTTTGCTAGTGGTTGTGATTTAGCTGTACAGTAATAATGGCTTCTTATTTCTAATCCCAGAATGAAATACATGAACACAAGTAGCCTCCTTATATGGAGACCAGTCCCTTTAAAATTTGGAACCTAGAATAGTTAGATATAATATGTGTTTCCTCTAAGCAGCTGAATCTTAGAAAAAGATAATGCAAGGGACAGAGTTATACATATCCAATTCTTCACTCTAAACATATAAACAAGATAGGTCATTCCTCCTCCTTTTGAAAGGAGTGGATGATGCAACAGAGAGAGATCAAGAGTGTTCGAGACATTAATTAATTAATGACATTAATTACTCATGAAATATGAATTCAAAACAAGAAGTTTCTGCAGTGGGGTGGATTTCCACAGTAGCGGCAGCCTTGTCTGTTGGCCCTGGTGTGTTTTCTAGTCTACAGGCTACACAGAAGCAACAATCTTCATTTAAAAACTGTTGCAGTTCTTGGGGCAGAGATCCTGGCTGTACCTGAGAGACCAGTTTCCAATATCCAAAAGAAAATTTGAAGAGACTTACAAAAATGCACAAAATAAAATTTAAGAAATAAAGACGAAACTAGGGAAATAGGAAACCAAAGGAGAAATAATTAGATTAGCAGGAAAGTTAGTACAATAGAAAGGTATTGGATTCTAATGGCACTAGAATTCTACACAATTGTTACGGGGAGACACAAATTTTACTCTGAGTTTTTCTAGCACCAAACACAAAAATAAAAATATGATCAGTTTTTCATTTCACATTTCCAATGTATAAAGTTCATTCGTGGCTTAAAGAAAGCAGATGTCTCCCTTCCTCTGTCCAAAAGATGCTTTTCTCATGAGTTGTGGTTAATGGGACATGGAGGAGGAAGAATGTAGGACTATAAGACAGAAGAAAAAAATGAAGTCGGTGCGGCTAAAGAGAGAGCAACACTCACCAAAAAAACTCTGATGGTCATCACACTGGTGCCACAGAGACGAAAGAGCCAATTGACCTCTGGGAGGAGGTGCATCTTTAATTTCCTGCAAGCCTCTCTGTCTTCTCTTTTGAGGAAAACTAGTAAGCAATAATTACTTTCCTGTCTGTGGGGCTCAGAGGTCTGAGGTTACTACTATTTCCTTTTTGCTAGTATAAGCTCATTGGAAATTTGGTCCCTGACCACATAAAACCACTTTGAAATAAATGTAAATGAAATGTTTTAGAACATTTTACAGCAAAGTGAGAAATCCCTCATTCCCTCCTTCACTAAGCTAGTGAAGAACATACCAAAAAATAAACTAATATATGGTCTCTTTCTGTGTTAATACCTAATGAGAGTATATCACTGGTTTCGAATTTGGTTTTAGCTATTCTCTAACTTTCTCTCTCTCTCTCTCTCTCTCTCTCTCTCTCTCTCTCTCACACACACACACACACACACACACACACACACACACGCACCCATGCTTGACTGCTGCTGGTGGAACAACCTCCTGGTCCAAGTACACTCTGCTATCAATACTCACCAGCCAAAGCCACCAGGAACAGACTTGGAGCCCAAAATATTAGGCTCATTAAGCTTGCTGCAGGAGGGGAGAGAGGACATCACAGGGATTTTAGTATATGTTTGGTGATTCAGGAGAAGATTCAAGGAAGCAGAGGTCTGTCTGGATAGAGTGTTGTCTCAAAGCAAGAGTAATTTGAAACATGGAAATCAATGATTTCTTATCTAGGAGGCAGAGTAAGGCTAGAGTTATGGAATGAGAAGCAGTGCTCACTTAATGTTAACCAGGAGAATGTTATTTTAATAGAATGTTATCCATTCTATAAAGGAGAAATTCAGGTAGGTACTCATGATCACTTTCGTAATCTAAATAAAGCCTGAAATGTAGGACAAGTGCTTTTATTTCTTTAAATTTATCCACTTGGTCATGAGTATTAAAAGATGACATTCTAGTGCTGATCAGTGTGGCTCAGTCGGTTAGAGCATCATCCAGTGTACGGAAGGGTCCCAGATTCGATTCCCAGTCAGGGCACATACCCAGATCATGAGTTCAATCCCTGGTCGGGGTGTGTATGGGAGGTAACCAATTGATGTTCCTCTCTTACATTGGGGTCTCTCTCTCTCTCTCTCTCTCTCTCTCTCTCTCTCTCTCTCTCTCTCTCCCCTCCCCCCACCTTCCTCTCTTTCTAGAATTGATGGAAAGTATATCCTTGGGTGAGGATTAAAAATAAATAAATAAATAAAAATATGACATTCTAGGGAATGTTTCTCTCCATTTAAAAATGTGAATTTCTTTACATGAGTGTAAATGGACATGAAAGTCATGGCAGACACAGGAAAGGTATATTTCCAAGCACAGTACTGATTGAATTTTTACTGAATTATATAGCTTTCTTTTCCACTGATATTAGCAAAAGGAATAAAAACTCTATTTGGTTAAAACATTCCAGAGCAGAAAATCAGCCCCAAAAGAGCTAAAAGTCTGTGTACATTCCAATTGGCTCTATTGTGAACTCCTAGCAAAGGTAGTTGTTGATCCATGTAAAGGGCTTGACTTGGTACAAAACTGACAAGCTGGATTCCAGAATTTGTTCTTCCTCTTTGCAAGCTCCCTTGGTCAGTTTTATTTCTAAACAGAGATAGGGTCATCACAATATAAGAATTAACTCAAAAACAAAATGACAAAATATTTGCAAAGCCCATCAGCATACACAAGTAATTTATTCAGTGTGGCTTCATTTAGCACAAGTTGGTCAAAATCAATGATGTATTGGTAAGTAGTAATTGTTGGAGAAATGGCATAAGAATTAACACCCTAAACAAATGAGTCTGTAACACTATCTTCTCCAACCAACAGCCATCTTGGGCTTAATGAGTTAGACTCTTAATTTCATGTGACTGAAAAACAATAAACACAAACTGGAGATTAAAAAGAATTGATTGCAGCATGAAGTAAAAAGTCCAAGGAAGACCTGGCATCAGGTACGGGTTTCTCTCTGTCAGACCTGCATCCTGTCAGTCAGATTCATTTTCAGACAGGCTTCCGGAATCTACATACTTTCCATTCTCTCAGGTTTTGGGTCCTGTGGGGAAAATAATATACTCTTTCCTCAGAAGTCCCCAAATAATCTCATTGACTCTAGTTGAAATATGAGACATTGAAGGATTGCTAAACATTCCCCATGGTCCCAAACACTTTACATCTTTGTGCCCTGAACTAGTAATAGAGCCTATTGCAATGCATATGGACTGAGAGTGGGAAATGAGTGGTTCCCCAAAATGAAACTGAGGTACTATTACTAAAATTAAGGTAAACAGATATGGAATGTCAAATATATTTGACAATATTTTTGCAAGATATTTTCTACCATCAGATAAAATGTATGAGTGTTGTCAGTGTTACTGCCTATCTAAGCAGCTGTAAAGACATATAACAGTCCTGGATACGAATCCCAGAGAAAGAAAAACGTGTGTCCATGCAAAGACTTGTACATGAATGTTTATTAGAGCTCACTTATAATATCTTAAAACTGGATCCGACTCAATTCCCATTAATAAATGAATGAATAAACAAATTATGGCATATTCAAACAATGAAATACCACTCAACAATTACAAAATGAATTATTAATGCATGCAACAATGTGGATGAATCTCAAAATTATTATGCTGAGTGAACAAAGCTAGACCAAACAAAGGACACCCTCAATGATTCTACTTACATAAAAGTCTAGAAAACGCAAACTAATCTATAATGACTGAAAACAAATCAAGATTAGTGATTGCCTAGGGAATCAGGGTAGTGGTGGTCAAGGCAGGGAGGGGTACGATGGAAAGATTAAAGAGCTGCACAAGGAAATGTTGGGGATACTTGATATGTTTATTATCTTGATCAAGAGTTGGCCTTTTTTGCTGTGAAGGCAAGATAGCAATTATTTTGAGTGTTGTGGGCCATGTGATCTCAGTTGCAACTACTCAGCTCTGCCATTGCATCATTGAAACAGCTTTGATTGGAAGTAGTTAATTGGTGTGTGTGTGTTCCAATAAAACTATTTACAAGAACAGGCAGCAACTCAACTGGTCTGGAAGCCATAGTTCGTCAATCTCTGATCTTGATTATGGTGATGGTTTCACAAATGTGTACATATGTCAAAACTTATCAAATTGTACACTTTAATTATACAATAAGTAAAGCTATTAAATAATAAAAACAAAACAAACAACCTCAGCTTCCCCATCACAGATTGGATAAGGTCTAATCTTCTTACCATGGCATACAAATCCTCCATGAACTAGCCTCTGTATTCCTCCTCTATCAGGTTCATTGTCACTCCCTGGTGGGGTTTCTCCCCTGTTAAATGTGCCAAACACACATCATGCCATTTCAGCTCTGTGCCTTTGTTTGGATTCTTTCTCTGCCTGGAATGACCTACTCCTACCAACTGTAAGAGTTGACTTGTGCATCTAAGTTCTAGGATGTCTTCCTTCTTTTCTTAATCCTTCTAGTCCCTTTGCCTCATCTCTATGCCCCCTTGATAGCCCATGTGTGTGTGCCAACATATATGTGTATATATGCATACATATGTATGCTCTCTTTCACAGTTACATTGCTTCACAATTTTAACGATATAAATCTGAATTTTTATGTCTCTAGAATTAAAATGAATTATTATTTTCTGTCTGGATACTTGACTGAGAGCTACCTGTGCCTGGCACATTATAAATAACTCAGTATGGCACCTATTATCATAACCATTTTATAGGTAAGAAAACTGATAGAGAAATTATGTATTTAGCCTATAGATACATCTAGTATCAGAAAACAGTTCTTCAATGGTGAATCTCAAATGCTTTTCTCTAATCCTTACTTTTTTAAAAATTATTGGAAGCTTATCTATATTTCACATTGCTGTCTTTTTCTGACTTGCCTCTGCTCTTCCTTCACTTCCTAGATACACCAAAATGAAGACAGCCACCAACATCTATATCTTTAACCTCGCTCTGGCAGATGCCTTGGCAACCAGTACCCTGCCATTCCAGAGTGTCAATTACCTCATGGGAACATGGCCATTTGGAACCATCCTTTGCAAGATCGTCATCTCCATAGATTACTATAACATGTTCACCAGCATATTCACCCTCTGTACCATGAGTGTCGATCGCTACATTGCAGTCTGCCACCCTGTCAAGGCCCTGGATTTCCGTACTCCCCGCAATGCCAAAATCATCAATGTCTGCAACTGGATCCTCTCTTCAGCCATTGGTCTGCCCGTGATGTTCATGGCCACAACGAAGTACAGGAATGGTGAGTGATGCTGCAGGTCTCAGGGACGGAGAGTTCATAGATGGAACTGTGGTGAAGTCATAAGCCAAGTAGAATTTTATGGAGTGGTCCAATGTCTCAGTCAAATTGTAATTTTAATCTTTTTTTTTTCCTAGAAAAATGTCTTTGAATATTTTTAAATAGGAATTTTTCCTTGTAATTGTAAACCTACTAAATATTTCAAAGACAATATAATGTATTGGTTCTTGACTTCTCTGCACGTCATCAAAATGATGAAAAATTAGAGCTTAAACCCAAAAGCATTAAGTGGAGGCTTATTTTATCATTTCAAGTGGCTGCCTACATAACAAATTTATCTTTCTATACCTCATATCAGAATAATAAATGACCAGCCCGGCCGGTGTGCCTTAGTGGTTGAGCATCGACACATGCACCAAGAGGTTACTGATTCGATTCCCAGTTAGGGCACATGCCCAGGTTGTGGGCCCAATCCCCAGTGGGGGCCATGCAGGAGGAGGCCAGTCGATGTTCTCTCTCAAAAATGTTTCTGTCTCTCTCTCCCTCTCCCTTCCTCTCTCTCTAAAATCAATAAAGAAAAAATATTTAAAAAATTTTAAAAAAGAATAATAAATGACCCATTAAAAAGTGGAGTGAAAACATTCATTAGCTGGGACATCCTATAGACTTTGGACAGTGATTATATTTTTTATATCAACATAGATCCCATAAAGGATCTAGTTCACGACAGGAGGTCCATAATTGTTGACTGAATAAAAGCTTAATGTGATCAAAGTGGATAGCAAAATGAGACATTTAGAAATAAATAAATAAATGAATAAAAATAACACTTTCTGAAAATCAACAGAGAGCTGAGTTTCTCCCACAATTTCTTTGGATTTTTTTTTTTTTTTTTACTGGCGTGCATACTAATAGCCTTAAGTGAGCTTAAGTCAAGGCTATAAATTAGTAAGAAACATGGCAATGTTCATACCTAATGGCATAAAGAAATGTTACTGCTAATTCTTCCTTATAATTTGTTTTCATCTAGGTTCCGTAGATTGCACACTAACTTTCTCTCACCCCGCCTGGTACTGGGAAAACCTGCTGAAAATCTGTGTCTTCATCTTTGCCTTCATCATGCCTGTCCTCATCATCACGGTGTGCTATGGGCTGATGATCTTACGCCTCAAGAGTGTCCGTATGCTCTCTGGCTCCAAAGAAAAGGACAGGAATCTTCGAAGAATCACCAGGATGGTGCTGGTGGTTGTAGCTGTGTTCATTGTCTGCTGGACTCCCATTCACATTTACGTCATCATCAAAGCCTTGATAACCATCCCAGAAACAACTTTCCAGACTGTTTCCTGGCACTTCTGCATTGCTCTAGGTTACACAAACAGCTGCCTGAACCCCGTCCTTTATGCATTTCTGGATGAAAACTTCAAACGATGCTTTAGGGAGTTCTGTATCCCAACTTCCTCCACCATTGAGCAACAAAACTCCACTCGAATCCGTCAGAACACAAGAGACCACCCCTCCACGGCCAATACCGTGGATAGGACTAACCATCAGGTATGCAGCTTCTAGAATTGGGTATACTTACTGGGGCTGTCATGAAAACAAAGCTTTGTACCAATCCAAGATTTCAACCCATTAGAAAGAGACCAGTAACTAGGAGGCTGAGGTTCAGCAATGAGGATAGAGAGAGGAAGGGAGCAAATTTTGATCATTGTGTTGGAGAGGCGATTTGTTTATATATTGAGCTCTGTATATGTGTATGTATTCGTTTAAATGTAGAGATATGCAAACTAGAAGTCTGTAAAGCCTCTTCTCTCAGTTCATACTGGCTTATGAAGCCACTGGTTTGCAAAATTTGGAGTCTGACCTTTAAAGTAAATCAAATAGACCACTTAATTATTGATATTAATTTAAGTAAGTAAATTTTCAAATAATGGTGCCAGCTTCCAAAAATCACAGCTTGTGTAATATTATAACCCAGGATTCAAATTTAAACTTCCTGTACAGTAAATTCTTGAGTCAGAAGCTTAGATAAAGTTCCCAGGGTCAGAGGTAGGTCTGTGGGAACAGAAGGATTCATAACAATGACTAGAAGGAGAATTCCGGGAGACAAAGGGAGTTAGCTGCTTCCTCTCTCCTGTGTCTCCAAAATACCCCACCCCGCTGTCCCCTGTTAGCCCCAGGCAGCCACCCAGCCGAACCCAGACTCACCCTTTCTAATTGACCACAGGATTAATGCAATTCTGTGACCCAGAGGGGTTATTAATCCTCATACCCCTGATGTTAAATAATGTTAAAAGGAACACAGGAACTGGCACCTCTGGAGAGTATTAGATAATGATGGCAGATCCACTTCCAACCAAAGGGAAATTAACTTATTATGTCTCACTTCTAAATGCATCTCAGAAATAAAAGCCAGAAAGAAATGGTTTCCTACCCTGCTTCTTTTCTCTAATTTTTTTTTTTCCCACATCAAGGCCTTTAAATCTGTCCCTTTTACGAAGAGGTCTCCTTCTCAGCAGCTATCAAAAGCTTGTGAGTAACTTTAAAAAGGCAGGGATTTAAATAGATTTTCTTCAACCTGAGGATAACATATTAAAGAATGTAATTTAAATGTCTCAGTTCTAAACTAAATTTAAAATATATTGCATTGCAGCAAAATACTTCCATTGGAGGTCATGATGGCCGTTACAAAATACTGGTTCTTTCTTCTTCAGTGCCCACCCACACCTTCCCTCTGCTTTCTGGCACTTTAGGGTGTGGCTGTCAGTAGTATACTCTGGACCACTGCTGTGGCCTCTTGTCACTTCTGATCCTCCCAGCATCCTCCACTCGCCCTGCTCTCCGGGCCATTCAGCCCCAACCCCGTGCTGGAGCGTTTCCCTTGACTTCAGTATGACTCTCCTTCAGTTGCCCTTGACAATGCCCTTGACTCCCTTCCAAATCCAGCATTTTCACATCAGTGTGGTTCTTGCATAGCCAGAGAGAGGAGGAAAGAAGCTAATTGGGGAAGCTCTGTTCTAAGTAACAAAAAGGTTTGCTTTAAAAATGCTTCCAATTAGCACTTATCTCCATTGTTGCTTCCACGAAGCAGCATCCGTGTCAGATCCCAGCAGGAGCACATTAGCCCTGGAATTGGCTGCTTTCCCAAAATGCCCAGCTGGGAGAGCTGGACAAAGAAGAGCGGCTTCCAGGAAAAGAGGAAAAGACACTCTGACATATTTGAAAATTAAGATAAATCAAAGATCCTTTCGCTAATCTCCACTAATGTCATCATTAGAATCAAGGCAGTTACATAGACATCTGGAACAATACATCAGCCTTTGGTGATAGTTTCAATAATACATCAAAGTAATAAAATTATTTGAAGGAAAAATTGGAGACTTTATGGCTGTGTCTGTTGGACACAGTTGATTCGTTGTACAAATTCAGATTGTGACTAACAGGTTGTTTTTGTTTTGTTTTTCAACATCATGAGCCATCATGCTAGGAAACAATGCTAACTGGATTTGCATTAATTTTTTTAACAGCTTGTTTGAAGTTTGCATTGTTGTAGATGTTTATGTCTGCCTGTGTATTTGTGTTTTCTCCAAGAAATATATTATACTATATATGTCACATCTCAAGCACATTAGTCAACTTCATAGTCTGCAAATCAGAGATCCAATATCAAACCTTCCCAGGGTGCCTATATTCTGACAACTATACACTGAGACCATGTCCATACAGCACAAAGTGAAGCAGAGAGTTGGCAAGTACCAAGGTAATTTGATAAGTCATATGCGAAAAGTCCGTACCCAAAATAAACCCTGAATCACACTTACATAGTGAAGCTTTTGCTGCATAACAAGTCATTCGAAAATCTGGTAGCCTAAAGGAACCCTTTTTTAGGTTGAGATTTTATAGATCAGTAATTTGGGCTGAAGTGGGCTGGACAGTTCTTCCAGGCTGAGCTGGACTCACTCTGTGGTCAGCAGCACCTGCCAGATCAGCTAGCAACTAGCTGATCGAGGATGCCCACAGCGAGAACGCCTATCTCCTCACGGACCCTCGTCCTCCAGCATGTTAGCCCAGGCTTGTTCACAGGGAGGTCACAGGTTTGAGATTCAAGGGGTGGGAAACAGACTCTGCCTATTGATGGTAGGAGCTGCTGTCACAATGAAAAGGGGTGTGGATATAGGGAGGGAAGTAACTGTGGCCACTTTTGCTAACCGTCTACAGGAGGCACATGTAGCATGGGACAGGCAAGCCATAGCTTCCTGAGGGCATACACCGCGTCTGCCTTCTTGTGCCTCCAGTTTCAACCAAGCACAGTGTCTGGCACATTACAAATTAGTCCAAAAAATATCTGTTGACTGAATGAATAACCAGAGGGCTCATGATATTTCAGAGGATATGAAGGGTGGTGAGAATGGCCCCTCTTGTGCAACTGGTTGACAACCTGAATGACTGTGTAACACTCTGATATTATTTCAGGCTCACCCTTCAGAACTTAGAAAGTACTCGCAGGAGGGCATCTTCATTTTCTCTTTGCTGATCCTCTGATCAGAAGTTATACTCTTCAAAAACTTGCTTATTTACACTTGTGCTGTCTCAGTTTAATTTTTAACGAGAGCTATTGATGAGGAGGCCATGACTTGGATTCAGTGCCCAAAGAGATCTTGCCTTGGCTAAGTACGAAAAAAACAAAAAATGCTCTCATGTTCTTTTGTGTATTTCAGGGCTCAGCCACTGCTCCGTGACTGGTTTATGTTCAGCTGATTATCTTTATGGCTACTAGGCTTTTGTTAGTAGACTCAGGCATAGGCATTCACTTTCCACGTGCTGAGTGCGGTCTGATTCCTCTGTACATGTGCCCCCTCCTGCTGTCACTACTGGACTCCATGTTGCTGGAGAATACTCCCCCCACTTGTTGGATTATTATTTAAAGAGTTTGTGTTAACTATAACCATAATAATAATGTTATCTTACATTTGTAGCACGGGTTACAGCATAAAGAGTGTTTTCTTGTGCACTAACACCCAGGCTTCCTATAACAACCCTGATGGGTAAACATGAAAAAATAAATGCTCAGGAGGTTAAATGATTAACAACATCAAGCCACCAGCAAAAGGCAGAACTCAGATGGATATCGAGCTTCTAACATTAATCCAAAGCTTTCTTCTGCACTCCCACACAGTGCCATTCTGCACTCAACTATATTGCATGGTCTCAGCCAGAGATTCTCAAGTTTTCCAATGAGCTCCAGAAAACGGAAGTGCTAGAGAACTTTTCTAAGCAATTCTGGCTCACTGGGTGGAAGAAGGACCCAAGAATCTGTATTTTAAATTATAAAGCACAAAACTAAAAACTCTGATTTAAACTATGACGTCATCCAAAGACTACCAATGTTATTGTTTTGTCTAATCTGAATAACTATTTCTGCCAAGCTGATTGATATAAATTTTTTCATGAAATATACCCTGTGTTCAGCAAAATAATGTAGTTGTTCTTGGACAAAGTCTTAACTTTCTATTCTATCTAGCATTAAGTCTCACAGGAGGAAGTAATACAACAGTGGGAAATCCAACATTGTGGTACTACTTCCTGCTAACTCCTATTAGCAAGCCCATCCCTAGACCTTCTGGTTACTATTTTTAAAAGCACTTTCTTGACATTTTAATCCAAGTAGCAGGTCAAGACATTAGGAGATACTTTGCATTTGTACTAACTATAAAATGATATCATCACCAGCTAAACTAAAAGCAGAAACCGAATTTTTATAGTCAATCACCTGATTCTCAAAAGCTGGAGCTTGGTTTTTTTATAAGACACCTGTGGAGAGCTAATTCGAGAAGGAAAGCATTTCAATTCCATGAGAAAAACTCAAAATGAGAACAGCTCACAAAATTACAGAGCTTGACCACATTAATACGTATTTGTGAATAAAACCAAAATGTCTACTCTTCAATCTGATGGTTAAGGAAATGGTTCCAGTTATGAGTGTGTGGTGTGTGCCTCTTTGCACATGAGTGATTCTAGAGTATATCTAGGTTTAAAATGAAAAATATCTTTCATAAATAGTAGAAGAACTTGATATGTTTTGATAAATTGACTGGGAGGAAAAAAATATTATTTAATAGGAAATAAGTTTATTCCCAGAAAATATTTGGTTTTAAGACTACTAGTAATAAAAATTTATTGACCAGTTTCTGCCCAGTATATCCTATTTAGTCATATGAAGTATGAACTATTATTTCTACAGTTGAGAAATCAATGTTTAAGGAATTAACTTGCCCAAGGTCATAGTTAAAAAGTAGTGGCTGAAGAATAAATCCATTTAATTTGATTTTATGACTCAGGCTCTTAATCAATGTTCCCTACTCTCCCTCTGGTCTGGTTTTCACTCTTTTCAGTGGTGGTTCTTAGAACTAAACATTAGCCTTTATCTACTGACAATGAGTGCCATGCAGTCTTTATGTGGGTTTGTTAGATGTATTCATAGAGTATTTATGAGTCTGTGTGTAAAGATAAGCATTAAAATAGTTTCATGAATAACATGAGAAATTAAAATTTTAATAATGAGGATCTTGTTACTGTTATATGACCTCAGATTATTTGAACTAAAATCTTTTGACATCATTAAAGTCGTATTGACTCTCACTGAATGATAACATTTGGTTTTCCACAAGCTCAAATATTTTATTCATATCAGAGAGGTTCATTTGATATTTTCATAAGTTGACCTTTGTGATCACGATTGCTATCACATTTATCCTACTAGAGAAGGCAGCTGGGGGGCGAGGGTGCCAGAAGGGACCAGGACAGGGAGTCAGGTGAAGGCTCTAGTTGTCACTCTGTGCCTGACGATGTGATGACGCAAACCTTTTCATCTTGCAAAAACTCAGTTTTCTCAACTCTCATATTAATGGATTGAACCAGAAGATTATTCTGTGTAATAAAAACCCTACAGTGGACATTGGTACATGAATTAACTGGAGAGATTCCTGACTAAACACTCTGATCTTTCAGGTAGTCTGAATTTTAATGATTTCATTAACTGATGTCATTTCTGTAGCATTCTCTGGTGCTTGTCATTTCAATTAATAGAACTACTTGATAAAATATAGCACATATTTTTATTTTAAAAACTAACTCAAAAAGAGAGGTCATTCTACTTGGCTAGACTTAACTGGTAAATTGCTATATTATAATTGGTCATAAAAATTTCTCATTATTGGAATTTACTGTTTTAGAAACTGTCAGTCTTTATTTTCTATCCTATATAGAATAATCATCAAATATAAATTAAATGTAAGCCAAAAGTTTCATCATAATTGAAAATAATGGCCCTGCCTGGCTGGTGCGGCTCAGTGGTTGAGCATCGACCCATGCACCAAGAGGTCACCAGCTAGATTCCTGGTCAGGGCACATGCCCAGGTTGTGGGCCTGATTCTCAGTGTGGGGCATGCAGGAGGCAGCCAGTCGATGTTCTCACTCATCGATATTTCTCTCTCTCTCTCTCTCTCTAAAGATTAATAAAGAAAAAAAATTTTTTTAAGAAAATAATTGCCCTTTCAGTATAAGAATAAATATAACAAAAAATACTTCATGTTATTTGTCTATATAAAACACTATTTATTAAGAAGGAAAGAAGGAGGAGGGAAGGAAGGAAGGAAGGAAGGAAGGAAGGTAGGAAGGAAGGAAGGAAGGAAGGAAGGGAGAAAGAAAGGAAGGAAGAGAGAGTGAGAGAGGGAGGGAGGAAAGAGAACTCATCCACACAGCACACTTTTCATCCAAAATCTGCTACATCCTTCCTACTATTCTGTTTTCTATACAGACATCAGAAATCCCAGGGATACTAGAAATCCATAAAATCTATGAATCTTATCTATTTTCTACATATATATGTGATCCAGAGTCTCAAAATGGTACATCTAAGTCCCTTCAAGTGTAAGAAATAAATTATGTTTTTCTTGTGATGAAATAAGTACCCCTAAGACATTAGGTAGAAAAGCAACAAAGAAAAGCCTATGGGAAAATGACATTAAGGAATAAAAATAGCTTAAGAAAATTCAAACTTTAACAATAATCACACAAAAAAAAACCTTGACAACAAGAAAACGCAGTGAACAGAGAATATGAAATGGGAATTTACCCCTGGCTGGTTTGGCTCAGCGTTAGAGTGTCGGCCTGCGGTACAGAGAGACCCGGGTTCGGTTCCCGCTAAGGACATGTACCTCGGTTGCAGTTTGTCCCCGGCCCTGGTTGGTCGTGCGGGTGGCAGCCACTTGATGTGTCCCTTTCACATCGATGTTTCTCTCTCTCATTCTCTTCCTCTCTCTCCCTCCCACTCTATCTGAACAAAAGATGGAAAAATGTCCTCGGGTGAGGATAAAAAAAAAAAAGAAAAGAAATCCAGTGGGACAAAGAAACTTCCAAATGGCTATACTAGAAGTAAATATCAACATTTAAATCCCAATAATGCAATTGGATTTATCAAGCAGATGCAAATAGTCACAGTTCTTAGAAATTTGAAATGGAAATTTCATCAAGTAAGGGGAAAGTTTATATTTAGATAAGAATGGCAGGTATATTATAGAATCTTAAAAAATTTAGATGGCATTTATTTATCCAGATTCTACCGCCGACCAGCTGAATGTCCTGGGCAAGTTTCTGAAATTTTCCATGTCTCAACCACCCTCATCTGTAAGAATGGTGATGACTATAGTAGCTAACACTTAGTTTCGATGTGAGTGTGGTACATGAGTGTCCATGCAAAGCACACAGCACAGTGCCAGGCAACTGGCCAATATTACTAAGTCACTTAATGAAGCTTTACTTTTTTCATCTCTTCCCTTCCCTTTTGCCCAAGAAACTGAATTACAGCTCTTGTAAAGAAAAGTTAAAAGGAATTAAATAATGGTGCCAAAGGAATTATAAGATTGGTCTAACTCAAGGCTTCTCAACCTTGGCACTAGTGACATTTTGGGCCAGATAAATTTTGTTGTGGGGGGATGTTTACCAGGTTCCTGGCCTCTACCTGCTCGATGCCAGTAGTACCCAGCTGCCACAGCCAAAATTTCTCCGATGTTGCAAAACAAAAACAAACAAAAAAACTCACTTGAGAACCACTAATTTAACTTGACCAACCATGTTGAATAGATGAAAAAACATCAATGTCCAAATCAGTTGTAATGTTCTCAAAGTTGTACCTGAGAGTCGGAACTAGACCCCGGGTGTCCTGACTTCACTGTAATTCTCCTCTAAAACATCACACTGGTTTCTCAAAAGAAAGCTTTCTTCTGTACTGCTAGTCAGTTGCAAAGAATAAGACAATATCAATGGAAGACAAAAGGAAAGCATACTTCTTCAAGTTATCTTATTTCAAGTTTCTCTTTCAAAGCAAATGATCTCTATCCTGAAACAGTATTAAGAAAGAATTAAGGTCAATGAAGTGAAGATCACTGTTAGACAACTGGGAGGCTCTGGATGAGTTCAAGATGCCTCGTGATCTTAAAACTTTAAGAGAACTTTTAAATGAAACACAATTGATGAAACACAGATCATAACTTCAGAAGCAAAAAGTGGGAGGATTCCTAAACATCAAGGGAAAAGAGAGTCCTAATTTTAATGGGAACTTTGTGGCAATGGAAAACCACACAGAATATTTAACTTTGTACTGATTGTTTTTAGAACCTAGATCATATTATTAAAATATATTTTGAGAGCACTTAGAAAGGAAGCACTAATCTCTAGGAGGCAACTAAGTTCTCTAAGGATTCGTTATGACGAAACAAATCTTATCTTCTTAGAGGATCGCAGGACAGGAAAATCAAGTAAACCCAGTATCAATAGTGTTTTAAACACAAGATTTGAAAAGCTCTTGTTAATTTCTGTAATGCTATACTATGTTGAATTATGATCTGGATATAACAGTACAATTACATAGATTTATAAACTTCGATTGCCATCTTAAACATCCAATCAATGAAAGAATGCTGAATAATCTAGATAATAGGATAACAAACCAAACTTAAGCTATAGTAGTTACCAGAGGAAAACTTTAATCCAAAAGTCCAACTATAGAAACATAAAATATGAATGATAGCAGATATGGACAAAAAGCCCTAGAAATGTTATTTCATGGATTAACAATATGATATAGTGCATCTCAGCTATTGCAATTACAGCTTGATTGCATCAACAAAAGCCTAGCGTTGAGAGTCAAAGAAATGTTAGCTTCACTGGCATAGACAACGCACTTCAGGAATGAAATGAGCAGATTAGGTTGTGTTCAGAGATGAGCAGCGAAGAAGGTGAAGGGAGTTAAAATCCCTCAAGTGGTTGAAATAAGTGCACATGATTACCTTGGGAAATAGAAAACTCTGGACAAAATAATTATCTGCATATACTTAAAAGGATTCAAATAAGGAATTGGACTTATCCAATAAAGCTCTACTAATGAAAGCCAAAGCTACAGGGAGAGGGATTGCAATACAACCAAAGAAAGAATTTTCTAAGCTTGGAGATACAAAGATTTCCTTGTCACTGGAAGCCTCGATTGTTCAAGCATCAGCCTACATGGCAGGGTTGCTACAGGAATTCAGGTGTTAAGGTTTGATACTTAGGGAATCATAGGGGATAACTCTCTGAACAACATTTTAGTTTTAATAAGTTCTACCCGGTCCCTACAGAACATCACTGCAGTGAAATGTTAATATATGATCCATGAAAATATAGCTCTTTAGACAAATATTAGCAAATGTTGCCTCTCTCATTTTTGGTCATGTATATTAGCATTTCAAGGTTTTGAAAAGCCCTATGGAGTGTGTGTGTGTGTGTGTGTACTGTATATATTTATATCTATATATTTGCATTTTGTATTGTAAGCTGAAGTTTTCAAACTTATCTAAACACAGGCTCAGTTTTTCAGGGGACACCTTGTAACATCTCATAAAATGAAAGTTTCATTCAGCAGTTTCCAAAAGCCCACCATAGACCATCAGTCTGAGTTAGGCACAAATCTATTCAAAAGTCAATGTTTTACTAGAATAAATGGCAACATCCCATAATTCCAGGCCTTCATCAGTATTCTAAAATTGTTGATCTCCTACTCTTACTCATTTAAAAATATAAGGTCTAAATACAAACAAGACGCTGAAACTACGTATCTCTGAAAATAGAACAGGCTGCATTTTGTTTGGGTTTTCATTTTTGTTTTGCTTTGTTTGAATCTTGCCACTTTCTGGTTACAATCCTAAAGGGAAAAAATTCTATGTAGCTTTCGGATATGTTTTCTCTGGTTGAAACTACACATTGCTAAGAATAAGGCTTACAATTGGCACATTTTTTTTTTTGTTTTGAATGAAACATCCTTGAAGAAATAGCTCTCTTTTGAAAAGTCATCCAGACTCAGCTGTGAGAAGCATACCAAATGTTGACTGACTCAGCCTTTCTTGTGAAGGAGCACTGGACTGCAAGCCAGGAAACAGAGTCTGCTGTCTGCTGACCAGCAGCTGGATGAGCTTGGCATCCCAGGCCACTGGCTGCTTGGGGGATCTCTTGACAAGCGGATTTCCCCAGCCCTTTTTTGACTGACAACACATTAGGACTCTGAGGGGGAGGGGGGAGAGGGGCTAGCATCTTCTAGTGAGCAGCAAAAGTAACCACCAAAGCTCCCTTTTATGAGAGAAAAGATATACTGAAAAAAAATAAATCCATATTAAAAGCAGGAGGCAGTATATGGCATATTGAGTCTGGACCCTTTGAACGACCAGATTGTTCTACGTCTCCTTGAATTCTTCTTTGCTACAGTTTGACCCCTTGTAATACCTACATCCCAATATGTCTGATTCCGGCAACGGGGCTTGGAAGAGAGAGATGGGTTCTCTATGATTTAGGTAAATGGAGAACTTCACCACTGAGTCATCAATTCCAAAAGTCTTTCGTGTAGCTCTGCTTTTATGGTTCTGTAACGAATGAGATTTGAAGCCTGTCATGGACTGAAACCTTGATCAGCTTCAAAAGTACCCAAGGCTGTTATTGGCTTCAATTGCAAATTTGGGTGGCATTACAAACAGGAAAAAGAAAATGAAAGTGGGAAAGAGTCACAGAAAACAAAAATAAAAGTATTAAGCCAGCTTTCCTCAACCAGTATACGTGGGCATGTCTTTTACCTCTAAAGACCTCTACTTCTTTCTATAGACTGATGAAGCTGGGAAAGAATCTCTTAAATTCCCTCCAGGGCAGGAAACACACTCCAATCATTGTATGGGTAGAAATTAAAAGTGCTTTAAATAAGCTTCAGTTTGAACCTAAAAGCTTCTCAACACTTGATTTTTCAAAATAGGCTAAAAAAAATAGCCCAAAGGGATTTGCTTGTTGATTTCCTGGAAAAATAAAAGCTTAAAAAAAATCTGTTGGCAAAACTGAAAAACTGATGGTAGATTAAACTATTATATCTATGTCAAATGTCAAGTTTACTGAAATTCATAACAGTACTGTGGTTATTGTCAGGAAAGAAGCCCAGCCGCAGAAAATGGTAGGGAGTTACAAGCTTCCAAAGGAGAGATCTCAGCAAGCAGCAGGTCAGCTGGCCACAACTGTATGGATGACAAAAATAAACAGTGTGACTCAATGGACCAGAGAAAACTGTTTACCACCGACAACAGAGCAAACAGCAGAAACCTCAGCACAAGAGTGCTGGCTCCCTTGCCTGAATGTTACATGGGTGACACAGTGAGCCCAGATTGCCACTGTGCATACAGTGGATTGCATTGCAGCCGAAAGGCCCAGAGCTAAGGGTTCCGCACCTTGCAGTACCCAGTAAACAAGCCTATCCTTCTCCCTTGAGAGCAGGAGCAGGCAATCACGAAGTGGTCATGCTGTGGTCCTCTTGTGGTCTGGCAGCAAAGGTTCTTAACTGACTATGTGACTATAGAAATGACTCAGAGTCAAAAGATAGTTAGGTCTTGCATTTCAGCTCAGTCGGCAAGAATGTGCAGGGATGCATGGTGGGCTGCCTTTCCCAACGATTCACCTGTCAGCTGGACATATTCTTGGTTGAATCAGTTTCCATATACTTATGTCACCCCATTAGCAATTTGGGTTAGACATACTGACAAGGGCTAGGAACAAATCTCTTCCATTTATTTCAATCAATATTTGATTAGGGTTATTATTCACAGAATCCTCATTCACAGGATCAACTCAGTCGGCAGTATGGACCTCAGCCGTGCACTTCAGGATCTTAGACTCAAATGAGTTAGTCCCAGAGAGGACCCATAGGTCTGATCTCAGCGAGCCACTTGGCTTCCTCTTTTGTGGCATGCATCTAGTGTGCCACCATACTGTTGGTCTTAATTAAACACAACCGGAGTGGTTGGCAACCATACCAACCAGAATGTAGTCTAAGGCCAATCGATGATCAATTTACGATCAGGGAGTTTAACCTGATCTACTGATCTCCTGCAGCTTGTTCTGTCTCATTGGCGTGGTAGCTACCGTCAAGGAGAGGTTCCTGATCTCTCCCTCAAATGTGGACTCAGATGCCAGGAAACAATGTCACATCACTGTACAGAAACAGGAATTCATGTATTCCTCAGGTACAACAGCCTTCTTTTACCTGGAGGCCTAGCGAAGGGAAGGTGACCCAGGAGTGGAGTCATAGTCAATAACTGCAAGGGGCCAAAGATGAGGCAGACTACTGGTCCCGTGCTCCATAGAGAGCTATCCTATGGCCCATTCTTCCCCACATGAAGACATCTAACTGAAGGGGGCAGGTTCAATTTGTTGATAAACTTAATTTGGATCACTATTACATTAATTTGGATATTCCATATGGGTGTGATTACCAAGTAGCTGTAGCCTGGAACGCCATCCATGGTATAACCCAAGGGCACTCAGGTGTCAGGAAAAGCAAATGAACCGGTATGAGCCTGACTGAAACAAGATTGCATCTATCTGTGTGTTTGTACATGTACAAGGGGCTTCACATTTAGGACCCGCCTCTGATGATATCAGGAGTAACTCAAGGCCAGCCAAGCCCACATGAGTTTTTCTGATCCCATGCATCCAGATTAAAGTGATAAGCCTTAAAGTAGGTCAGGCTGGCAGTCAGAGCTGCTGCTTGTCTCAGTGGAACATGTGATTGTTTTACCAGGCTGCAGGGCTGGAATTTGGAGATAAAGATAGTGTTAATCATTTCCCGCTGCCAGCACCTCCAAGGTCTAAGGAATTCCTTCTCCAGTTGAAGTGGTTATTGGTGCCAGGGTGGCACCAATAGGTCTCTTTCCAAATTTGGCAGATTTCCTAGTTAACTTGCATCCTCAACAAAATGCATACATAGGTAAGGCACATACTGTCTCTGATACCTGAATGAAATGCCAGGCTTCCTTTCTGATAGTGGGGAGCCATAGTACTAAAAATATTTTCTTTACTGTCACTAGGATCCACTTTTAAGTGTAACTCACATTGCTCCCAAAATTTTGACATGGGTGGCTGGTCCCTGAATTTTATTAGAATTAATGAGAAATCCTGGGCCTTCACTTGAGTTAGCATCTGCTAATTTCCTTGGGGCTTATCAACATAAAATTGTCAATATGGTAAGGCCAAGTCACTTGCAAGAAGAGAGAGGCTTGTTCTGTGTTCTGACCCATGGAAATAGCAGGAGAACCCAAGTATTACTGAGGCTGCACAGTAATTCTGTATTGGAAGCTGAGTCAGGTTAAGGATTTTGATCTTCAGGTGCCAAAGGAATTGAAAAAAAGACATGGCCAAAGCTCAAGATGGCATGCCAGGTGCCATCATGGGCAGATGATTCTGCTACAGTCACAATGTCTGGAATAGCCAGAACTGTAGAGGCAAAAACTGAATTCAGTTGGCAATTATCCTCCACGAGCCTCCAGACCACATGAACCTTTGTCACTGGCCACATGGGGCTGTTATACTGGAAGAGAGCCTGAAACTGAATTATCATCTCTTGTGTCTGTGTCCCACCCTCACCTCTCCACAATCAGCTCTTCCAGATTGGGACCAGCTCCCTTGGACATTATGAGCAAGAGCAAGCATGGAAATGATCAATACCAGTTATACATTGGCTTTGGGAGCAGCAGAAGTAGTGCATAACAGCCCCATCCAAAGGTCACAGTCACTCTCTTTCCTATTTGACTCTGTTTCAAATCTCACTAGCTACAGGAGTGGTCCTCGCCCCTCAAGAAAGCCTGGTACATTAGTCATTTGAGCATGGATATAAAAAAGAGACATAAAAGTAAGACCTCTGAGATCTCTTGGGAATGAGGACACTTCACCCAATGCCCCTTGTCCTTAAAGGCTTTCAAATGCAGGGTCCGGTAGTTGAGATTCTGAGGGAGTCACTTGTTCTAAGGCAGCCACGGGCTTCCTAGTGCCTGCATTAGAGAGAGAATGATCTCCACGAAGGAATCTGGTTCTACAGAGGCACGCAGAGCTTGATCTGCCTGGACAACTAGCTGCCTCCTTGGAGCCCAGCATAGCCTCATATCTGGGCTGCAAGTCTGTGGTGATCATCACCTCAGTCTCTACTTTGGGAACCTTTATTTTAATATGCCTATCCACATTGCCTTATGGTGTCCCATCCTAGGCTTTTTCTTGGACTTCATAGGCTTTGCCCAGTTTAGGGAGTGCTATCCTGGACATCCAGTGGCCCTAAATTAACACAGCGTCCAGCACAGGGCCTCCGCATGAGAAAGATAGTGAAGTGGGCCACCGCGGGAAGAGGGGGGCAATCTTAAAAACTCATCAGTCATTTTCTGGACAAGAACCATAATCAGGCTGTAATTCCATTTAGGAGGGATGCAGTCTAAAGCAACTTCAGCCATTTGACCAACTTCCTCCATGGAATTTCACGGAATTTTATTGTCCTTAAGAAAGCCTCGTTGGGTTGACCATAATGTAGTCATTAAAACAGAAATCCACTGTAGCAAACCTCCCTGTGAGGAATGTCCCAGTTAAGGTATATGCACAGTGGCTTAAATCAAGGGCTCTAATGTCAGATGCCCTAGGTGCTTCCTTCACCCTCTAGAGCACAACGCCCCCCAAATTCCCCCTGCCCCCACTCCTGTATCAGCCACGTGCCTAACAGCTCCTCAGGCTGTTGATAGGAGCACCCCTGGGCTTTCTTCCTTTCTCTCTCATCGTGGGTCTGCATTTTCTACTGACTACAGAGAAATATTGTCCTCTAGATGTTTCCAGTTTTGACTTAAGACTGGGTGCAATTGTACTTTCCTAATGGTGAGGCCCAGAATGCTCTCTTAATCCCCTAGTCCATAGGAGAACAAGCAGCAACCATGCACAATTTGGGCAGCTGACTGGAGTTTATCCCTCAGCCTCCATCCATCAACTCAACTCGTGTTTATCAACAGCTAGGACAGAGGTGAACCGCTCACCCCCTCTCTCTGCACCACTTGGGCCCGCAGAAGCATTGGCATGGTAGTGCCTTTCCTGCCACAAACTCCACAGGGTGATGCAGTGGAACCAGATGGTGGCTGCACACTCAGTGGGCTGTGAAAATCTCAGCCTTTCTGCAGCAAGCAGTAAACAAAATTCCCCAGGAGTGAGCAGTCACACAGTGGCCAATGCTGTGGTCACCTCGACCTACTTAATTACCTATGTGACTATTTACAGAAACTGTGCCAGGTCAGAGGACAGGTAAGCCTTATAGTTTGGCACAGTCAGCAAGCAAGTTCAAGACTACCCAGGGCCCATGGCAGACTGCTTCTTCCAATAGTGATAATGATTTTTCTATTCTTATTTTTAGGAAATAGATATTGAAATATTTAGGGATAAAAGATCAACTTATCAAATGGTTCAATAAGATTCTGTGTGTGTGTGTGTGTGTGTGTGTGTGTGTGTGTGTCGTGTGTGTGTGTGTGTGTATGTGTGTGTGTGTGTGTTTAGAAGAGAGAAAAAACAGAGAAAGCAAATAGGGTTAAAAAAAGAAGGCAAATAGGCTAAAATGTTAACAGTAGGTGAATTTGGGTAAAGTGGTCTTTGTACCGTTCATATTCTTGCACTTTTCCTGAAGTTTGAAATTTACCAAAATAAAGTTAAAGGAAAAGTTATTCATCCCTTTGCATTTATTATACAAATGTCTCCTTTTTCTCACAAAAAATTATCATAACTATGACAAGCAATGATTATTTGTTAATTATAAAACTTGTTTCCTTTCCATAATTCTCCACCTTATTTGAAAAGATCAAGCCATATTTTCATGTGTGTGAACAAATATCATGTTATTGCTCAACATATGTATGTGCTAGCTTAACAACAGAAATGGGGATGGGGAAATCCCTGAACTTCCTATCAATTTATTCAGAGAAAAACATCTATTAATTTTTGAGAATTGGGTGAAAAATGAAAATGTCTTTGTCCAGACATTTTTTTAAATACACTGTAATTTTCTTTTAAAATTTTGGTCAAATTATGAATAATTTGAGGATAAGGAGACAAAAAGAAGGTCAAGGACAGAGGGAGAAAAAGAGTTTGCATTAAAATATATATTTTAAGAGAAGCCATCAAAAATATCTCTTTGATGACCAGTATATAGTTCTCATTCATTAGTGTATACAAATACAATAGCATATTCATAATGACCCAAGAGGTTATTCATAATGACCCAAGATATTATATAATGTCTTGACATTTAGGAAAAACTCTGAGTGTTGCAGGAGAAAGTATACACAGACACTCACTACAGTTCTGATGCAGAGAAGGTGCCCAATAAATATGTGCTATAACCCCATCTGAAATGCTCACTGTCTTTGTTTTTTCTCTTCTTTCAGCTGGAAAATCTGGAAGCAGAAACTGCTCCGTTGCCCTAACTGGGTCTCATGCCATTGAGACCCTCACTGAGCTTAGATGCCACCATCTTATGTGGAAGCAGGTCACTGCCAGAATGTGTGGGAGGCTCTAGTTTTCTAGGAAAGGGCCTGCTCTGAGTCATCAAAATTCTTTCCTCTCTGGCCACTTCGCTCTGCATTATTAGCGAGACTAAGTCAAGCACTGGGAAGGAAAGAACTACTAATGAGTTCAGCCTGTATACATAATCACAAGGAAGATGCCCAGCGGGACCACAACAGGCTATGGTATGTAAATTCAGGTCATCATGGAAAATGAACCTTCTGTATAGGTAATATTTTTTTCAAGCAAATATTTTTGGCCTCATCAAAGAAAGACCACAGATTGTTTAATTCCCCATAGTAACACATAAAGTAAATGCTACCTCTGATCAAAGCACCTTGTATGGACATCCAAGACTTTCTAGTCTTCTGTAAGAGAATACTTTGCTCTATTTTTTATCTTTAATGTTAACCTTAAAATTATCTTCTGAATAAGACATAATTTCTACCTTCATTTCTTGGTTTTATATTTTTTAAACAAAAACATCTCCATTATTGCAAGGGAAGAGATTAGCATGAAAGGTAATCTGAAACCCAGTAATGTGTCAGCTGCAGAAAGGTTGATTCTTGTGCATTGCAAGAACTTCCTAAGTGTTCACAAGAGGAATAGTGGGTCAATGAGCTCATCACTTTATTCATGCAGAAAGTCAAGCATTACAATATACTCTTCATTTCTCAGTAGTTTCTCCATACTGCATGCTCCTTTTACATATTATTTTCTTTGTTCAGAATACTTATGCTCTTTGAATCAGAGTAATAAATTGACAGATGTTTTTGTTGATTTTCAGAACAGTTTAAACTTTTCTAAAAACATGGATTCAATAAATTTAATCTCAAAACAGATAGACTCATATGACCATAGAGAAAAGTGGATGATCTATTTTTCAATCCTGTATTATTACTTGGACATGAAAAATTAACAATGACCCAGGAATATTTTCCTGGAGGTTGTGTTTATATAATGTCTTCACCAATATGTTGGTCTTTCTGATCTTTGCTAAATGCCAAGATTTTCTTTGTAAAATGTCAGTCTTCTGAGTAGTTTCTCTAAGACAATTCTCTTTGACTGGTATGAAATACAGCAGAGATTTGGCAATCACTCATTTTGTTTGAGCTACAATGACAGTCAAGTCAGATGGTCCATGCCAAAAAGCTCTCCACTGTGAACTTTAGTCTGGATTTATTAAATTAATCAAGTATATTGTAGTTATCCATGAAGACACAAGTAGAAAACTAGGTGCCAGCTTTCCTTACAAGAACATTCCTGAGTCTACAAGCTGCCAGTAGCATCAACTTTAAAATTGCATCCGTTCTTCAATCTAACAAGGTACAAATATGCACCAGACATCCAAAGGCGATGTTTTAGGAAGACAGCTGTCATGGATCAGAATAACTGAATTTACTGTCTCGGATCTGACAGCCTATGGTTATATGGACCCAACTCAAATATCCATTGGAGGAGGAAAAAAAACATCCAAGATAAGTGTTCTAACGTTTCCTTCTAATGAAGTCTTATATTTGCTTCTAATAACCTCCATTTCTCAAATATTGTGTTCCAGAATGTATATGCATTATTTTTAAATTTTTACATTTTCTGATCAAAGTATAATTAAAACTAGGGCCTTAAAAATATTTAGAATGTTAAATGTATTTGCATATATATTATTTACATATATGTACTACTAGGGCTTCCACAAGTAAAAGGGATAATTCGGATGAAACACAGCAAGGGAAAATGAATATTTGCAGATAAGTCACTGGGGAGGAAAATTCTTGTTTTTCCATGAGCTATAATAATAAGAGCTCTCTCAAGGGATGCCATAGTACTGCTTTCTGCTCATAAGGTTGTTTCTCAGCAAGCACTATCTCAGCCTAATGGCCAGCTGTCTGTTATTATTTGCTTGTTATAAAGCAAGTAATAAATAAGTGTGTTTTCAATACTTTTTATTCAAAACCACTTTTATCATAAATTTGCTAAAACTACCTTGCAATTAATTCCCTCGCAAATAGGGAAGTAACAACCCTAACTCAGTCAAATGGGCTAAAATTAAGTTTCTTATGAAATGAAGGTAAAGAAAATGTAACATTCTGCTTTGTTCTTCCTTCTTACCTCACCCTTGTGCTTGTGGATGGGCTCTCTTCCTAGTTTGGCAGCACAGTAATGCAGATTGTAGGTGGGAAGTGGAAGTTTTGCTTCTCCATCTAATTACTTGCTGTGGAGATTCTAATCCCAAGTAGGTACTGTTTTCTCCTTTAGTCTTGGCCTTCACGGTTACTTTGCTCCTACATCCTCCTCTCCCTGCCAATCCCTGGAAAGGAAAGAAGAGGGGAGGTAAGACTCTCTCGGCTGGGGCAATAGTGAGTCACGGGGAATCTACTGCCAATACCCCTGCTGGGTATTTGATCTCATTTTTGTTTTAAACCTTTAGCTGTAATAGTCTTGATCCATATTAACAATTTGATGATGTCAAATAAGAGAGTTTAGAGAAGAAGCTAAAAGTTTAAGCTTTGAGGTCATCTGCATCCATGTCTGCGTACCCATCGTGGTGTTTTGTGGCTTTGAGCAACACATGTAAGCTCTGTTCACTTCAGTCTTCTCTTCAAAAATAGAGCCTGTAATACCAAATTATTGGGCTGTGGTCAGGACCAAGTAAGATAATGTATATAAAAAGCTTGGCCTACCATGTAGCAAATGCTGTAGTGAAAATTATAAATGAAAACTATCAATGTCAAAAAACCGAGATAAACTTGGTGAATTCTCACTGGGAATCACTACTCTGAACACTCACCTTGGCACAAAACCCTGAGAGGGACCTGCCTCTTGAGAAGGCAGGAAACATCTCAAGTAGAACCTCCATCTATGATAGAAGGACATTCTAATGGTCCAATCAAAAGAAGTAGGACTCTTGCCCTGGCCAGTTTGGCTCAGCAGTTAGAGCGTCGGCCCGTGGACCAGAGAGGCTCAGGTTCGGTTCGTGCTAAGGACATGTATCTTGGTTGCAGTTTGTCCGCAACCCGGGTTGGGGTGGTGTGGGTGGCACCGGTAGATGTGTCTCTCTCACATCGATGTTTCTCTCTCTCTCTCTTCCTCCCTCTCTCCTTCCCACTCTGTCTGAAATGCAAAAATGTCCTCTGGTGAGGATAAAAAAAAAAAAAAAGAAGTAGGACTCTTAATTTGTCCATTGGAAATATTTCTCAACATTGAAATAGATGGCAGTTTTAAAATACACTCTTCTGAAAATTAGCTTTGCGTTGGCAAAAGGATATTCATTTCCTTAGATAATATGTCATGTATTGCTAAAATTGATATCCATTCAGTTGCAAATTTCATTATTGAAAAGGCACACTTAGTTCATTGAATATCACCTAAAAGATGCTAACAGAATCTATTTTCAGTGTTTTCACAGCATGCCCTCTTCATCTCAGGATCCAGGCAAAACATAAAATTTAGAAGCACAGACACAAAGCCTCATAGAGATATGTAACTGAGGCACAAGGAAAAAAATTCTCTGACCACATTGATCACAAAGCTTCCAAAGCATTCAAAGTCCTTACTTAAGTCAAGTATGTTTATTTGTTCAAAAGTAAAACAAGATCCTTCCAGTAATGCTTGGATGAACTGTTTCATTCAAAATGTGTTGCATCTCTCCTATAACAAAGGTGATCAGTTTGTACAGACAATTTTCTGTCTACTGGCAATCACCAAGAGTTGGCCCATGAGCAATTCTTCAGCCATAAATACTACAGAAGCTGCTATTAACTCCTGGGGTTTCCCAAACTCTGAAGACTTCTAACCAAAGCAAACTAAGGATAGGACATGGTAGTCTCAGCTTCTTGGCTTCTCTAATGACCACACACATCCCTACTCTGACTGTTCATACACAGCCAAATCACTGCCCTCTTCATAGAAATAGCCACCAATAGGAAATGTATGTCTTGAGGAATCCTTACTGCCAGTGTAGAAGCATCAAATCTTATCTAGATTCTCAACATAATTTTTTTCCTACAGGCCATATTGTTTGGGTTAGGAGAAGAAATGGGAACAAATCCGGACCAACATGGGTACCTTGGCCTACCATTGTATTTTCTCTGTGAGATACTTCAGGATTCACAGTCACAGAATGTGGCATCCAGATTATACTTAAGACCACTGTCATTAGGACTTTAGGGTCTCAAATGACAAGTCAATTAAAGAGTTGAACTTTGGGACATCCATCCAAGAACCAGTTAAATTTAATTAGAAATAATTTCAACCCACAGTCTTTGTTTTCCACTGAAATCAAAATACTAAACCTTCAAGGAATTATGTACATTACTAACTATTCAAGAATCAAGCAAAAGCAAATATTTAGTGTGCTACAGTGTATGGAAATATTCAAACTATTGCCATGCAATTCCATAACATTCCTTAAAGAGAACAGCAAATGGATCAGGTTCAACTTAATTCAACCAATATTATTGAGTCTTGGGCACTTGGGTTACAATAAGGACCATTGACACTGAGATTTTAGGAATATTACAAGTGGGTTCAGAGTGGGTTAAAAGTAAAGTTCTTAAAGGAACTAAATGGTGGCATTTTTTTTAAATGCATCCTATTAACAAGGTACTTTTCAAATAACATTGAAGAGCTGCATATAATTTTAAAGGAATGTTAAGAGTTCAGAAATGATTAAATTAATATATCAATCATTTAAAGCATCTCTTGACTCATATATATGAAAAGATGATTCTAGATCCTGGGCACATATTCAGAGAAAGATCACTTTTCTGGGTTTCTTCTCACCATATGTTTTTATACAAATTTAATGATATATTTTTTCAACTCACCTTGCATTTCCTATGAACTTATTGGAATTGCACTTAAACTTTACAAAGTCACAGAGGACATTGGGAGAGTGACTGCTCCCTCTGCACTTTGAGAGAGGTGCAGGTTTGCATTTCATAGGCAACCCACTTGGAAACCAATGCTTAGCCATGCCCCAGACCACATACCTAAAAGGAACAGCCTACTGATCTCATGTGGTACAAGAAAGAGGTGAGCTCTTCCTTCTCTCCCAACCTCCAGAAATTTAAGAGTCTTTGATCCATTTCTTCATATGTTTGAAGAAAAAATAAAAGTCTGTGGCAGTAGATTAAGATATTCCCAGAGTGTACTACTAGGGCTGAGACAATATAAAAGTTTGTTTATTTATTTATTTATTTATTTATTTATTTATTTATTTATTTATTTATTTGGAAAAAGTGAGTTAAGACTCAAGTAAAACCAATATTGGGGAAGGAAGGAAGGAGGAGTGAGCTTACTCATTTTATTATTTTACTACATAGGGCTGAGACAATATAAAAGTTTGTTTGTTTGTTTGTTTGTTTGTTTATTTGGAAAAAGTGAGTTAAGACTCAAATAGAACCAATATTGGGGAAGGAAGGAAGGAGGAGTGGGCTTATTCATTTTATTTTTCTACCATTCGAATTATTTGGCATCACACTTCACTGTTAGTCAGAGAAAGTAGTTGGCACATACCACCCTTTATACAAAGATATTTTCTCTAAAAGGTACTCCTCAGATGGTGTGTAGAGCAGGTACCAATCTATTCAAGATTGCAAAAGCTCTACAGAATCTATCAGACCAGAAACAGCACCCACTGAAGCCATATCTGAGTGCAAGCTGCTACACTAGATAGATGTACAGCTCTGTTTTAGGAAAGCCTCTTAGTTGTGAAAACAACACAAAATACTCCTATGTTAGTGTAAAAAATGCCTGATATTAATCATAACAGTGCCAAATTTTTTCAATGGAAGCGTAGATATGTTTATATTCTTCAGATTGTCTGTCTCCAGTTTGGATTTTGATAGAATGGTAATATTGAGTGTATCTCATGAGGAAGGACACTCACAATTTCTGCAGACTGAATTTGCCTGTCTGTACATTTCAATGATTGTATATCTCAATGATTTGTTGTCCTTCAGGGCTATCTCATAAATCAAATATAGTTTGTTTCTCACCCCACAATAATGTGCATGAAATTTGAACCAGTGCAAATGAGGAAAAAAGGGTTGTTGCTTAAGTTCCATCTATAGTATCACATTCTTGGCAACATATGCATTTTTCACACACACACAAAAAAAATGTGTGTGTTTGTTTTATGGTTCCAGAGAAGCAACACAGAGGTCATTTTGGAGACGGTGAAGAACATTCATCTTGGTACTTTCACATGAACTGTAATAGTAATGTTTAGAACAAAAATTTTCCAGGAAAAGGTGGTTTTAAACATTGCCTATAATTTCTATCTTCTTACTTTGCAATTTGAATCAAAAACAAAAACAAAAACAGGTTATCATACTTGCTTTCAAGTTTCAAAAGAAATGTCTGTTGTTTTTATTCAGATACATAGTGTTTTATTTAATTAGCATTAACCACTAATTTTAGAAAGTTTTCAATGAATACACTGGATTACAAAAGACCAATTGAAAATGAGAGGAGAAGTAATACAATCTAAGGGAACTAAGGAAGAGAATGGGAAGAAATAAAAGAGAACTAGACTTCTAAGAGTCTGAGTAAAATCAAACACAGTCACACACACTGAACAGTGTGAGTGTGTTTCCTAATTTAAGCACTGTAAAACTGTTTGAATTAACAAATTCTAGAGGAAAGGGAGAGATGATTATATTTGTGTGACCTGATGATTGTGATTTTGCCATCCACAGTGGAAAACGAAGTTGATGAATCTCTGTGAAGAACAGCAATCATTTTTCCCCATTTTGAGGAGGGCAGAGGTGCCCCCACACTATGCACTATTTGAAAAATGTGTATGCTTCACAGGCTCTCCTATAGTTGGTTCCCTCAGAGGTGGGCTTCTGGGTTGCAGAGATACTTTTCACATTCCATATTTGGTTATGGCCAGAATGTCACCACCTGCACTGCTAACACCAAAACAACCAAGCCAAGAGATCAGCCGGTACCTCTTCCAGTCTTCAAGTGCCTGGGTAGATTTGGCTTCCATAGATATTTCCAGTTATAGGCATATAGTTGTCTTCACTAAGCCTTCAAAGGATCTTCAATCAGAAGTAAACCTGTGAAAATCCCACTGGTTTTTTGAGTGACATATTAGAGTTCTTACACTGCCAAAATAATAAAAGGCAATTTGCATGAAGTTCCATCATACAGCATAACACTGAGATGCAATATTAAGTTCTGTAGCTTTCCTGGCAGAGGAAAGTACATATGACTCTTCTCTTGCCATGGTCAAGACATTCTTTGAAATCAGAGAACATTAGTCAGTCTAAGAAATGTGATTACCAGACACTTCCAAAGGAGAAGAGTTTCCATTTACAAAGGGAACTGGATAAAACAGTCAGGAGTTTCAGAATGCCTATTTGTTATTTGCCTACTCTTTGAGGATTTTTTGTTTGTTGGTTGGTTAGTTCATTGGTTGTTTGGATGTTTTTGTTGTTGCTGCTCAAGATTCTTTACGTCTCCCTGGAATGTTTGTTATCATAGATACAAGCTCCTCTACTTTCTCTACTGAATGGATTTCCCTTTGTAATGACTAGAGTAGGGGTTAGCATTGCCTGAATAAAGTGGAAAATTAAAACATATCGTTGCTCACAGCTTAACATCATAGTGTTATCAATGGGAAGATCTCCATGTCTCCACTGGTTGCTAGTGGGAGTGGGCTTGTTATGATATCCCAAGGAATTTTCTGAGACTCACACAGGAGGATGAGATATTGCAGAAAGCTTTATTTCTGTGGAATTAAACCCCTGAGTTTCCAAGGTCCCATTTCACTTTGTCCCGCCAAGGAAGAAGTCCCATTTTGCTTTCAGTAGAGCTAAAATCAAAGCCATGTCCAGAGTTTCCTTTCCCTGTTAGGGTATAGTCCAATCCAGCACCAGTCTAGCTTAGTTTGCGTTTCCTGCTGCAGTCCATCAGTCCTTTGCATATGGGATCCACATGACCACATAGCCATGGAGGGAACACAGGCAAGAGCAAAGCCAAAGAAACCAGAGCGCCGAAATAGAGTCAAGCCAATGAGCTCCCTTGTTTGAGGGATTATGTATTCCCAAACTTTTGTGGGCTTCAGTGGCCCTGCCTACTCTAGCCAATCTGTGGTTCCCCATGTTTGACTAACAGGCATCTTCCCTATGTCATCCCAACTTTACTGTGAATGCGTTCATCTCCCCTTTATTGGACCCCTTCCCCCAGTGGTCTGCAGTGTGTGAAATTGCAGTTTCCTAGTAAAGCTGCCCAAATGACATGCCTATGTCTGGCCTCCCTTTGCTTCTTTTCTTTATTAATAACTAGTTAATTATAATGGTATCAATGTTGGGCCACCTACATTACCATTTCACCAAACAATGGCCCCCTTCTCTGCATCATTTTGACTTTAGAATCAGTCTGAATTCAGTCTCCAATACTCTGACTAGTACAAGAAACCCATCAGCCTATTCTTGTTCTCCTGCCTCTCTGCAGGTGGTAAGCCTGATTCCTATTGCCTCCTCCTGCCTCTGCAGGGGTCCGTTCAGAAAACGGAAAAATAACAAGACCTTCTTGTTACTCTCTTTGGTTGTGAGACAATTTGTTCCCATCTGCCCCCAGGCTCACCCAGTGCTCTGACTCAGTGGGAAGCTGTTACTGATCTCTGCTGTATTAACTCAAAACTCATTTGTTTGCTTTATGGAAATTCATGGCCCTTATTTCTCAAGGGAATGGAGGAAACCAATAGGCCTCCTACCCAGCTGGTTACTTTCCATGCAAGTGACAACATCTATACAAATTAGTTTAAAATAACATCAGGTTATTTTCAGAATTTATAAAATCAATATTTAAATAGAATCTGGCAAGCGTTCTTAGGATCCCCTTGCTACCTGTGAATCAATCACATAATTTCTACATGGATTGGGAGGAAATAACAATAAGAAAAACTTGTGCCCTGGCCGGTTTGGCTCAGCGGTTAAAGCATTAGCCTGTGGACCAGAGAGTCCCGGGTTTGGTTCCCGCTAAGGGCACATACCTCGGTTGCAGTTTGTCCCCGGCCCTGGTTGGGGTCGAGTGGGTGGCAGCCACTCAATGTGTCTCTCTCACATCGATGTTTCTCTCTCTCTCTCTTCCTCCCTCTCTCCCTCCCGCTCTATCTGAAGATAAATGCAAAAACAAAAAACAAAAACAAAAAAAAACAGAAAAACTTGTGTTTATGTGAACAACTGCCCACTGATTTTTGTTTGTTTTAATAAATTCCATCCATTTATGGGGGGATAGGGATGGAAATAATCCTGATTACATGATTTCTTTTTCACCTTTATTATGAAATCCTTTCTTCTTTAAGAATGAACTAAATCTGCCCTGGCCAGTTTGACTCAGAGGTTAGAGCGTAGGCCTGCGGACCAGAGAGTCTCAGTCTCAGGTTCGGTTCCCACTAAGGGCACGTACCTCGGTTGCAGTTTGTCCCCGGCCCTGGTTGGGGTTGTGTGGGTGGCAACCAGTCTGTGTGTCTCTCTCACGTCAATGTTTCTCTCTCTCTCTTCCTCCCTCTCTCCCTCCCGCTCTATCTGAAGATAAATGCAAAAATGTCCTCGGATGAGGATAAAAAATAAAAAATAAATAAAATAAAAAAGAATGAACTAAATCTTATCATAACCAAATTCATACACCAAATGGCATAATATAATTCCTAATAATCATTGATGATCCATTCACTTTAGGTAATGTTCACAACAATAAAATTCCAGTGAAAAATAAGAATTGGGACAGTCTGTTGAAGTTACCTGCACTAGGATGTGGCTTGGCCTGTACGCGTGAAGGTGCACATAAATAACACGTATCTCTTTTAAAGTATCATTCTCTTATAACAAGGTGGAAGCTTCCAGTAGGAACTTGGGAAATCAAGTTGGCCAGTTTCTTATTGATCCTGAAGACTATTGAAGTGATCATGCTGTTTATTCTCTAACTGGCTGGTTTCTCACTTAGAGACAGCTGGAAACTGAGCAATTACAGACAGACACCTTGAGGAAAAGGGCTACCTTATATTTATTTCATACAGAGCTGTGGGAGAGGAGCGAGGAATCCAGTAAATGCTAACTGCCTGGTAACAGCTGTGATGTTTGTGACATCAATTAAAAAACTAAATGTGTTTCCTCTCTGTTTTGTCATGGCACACAGATATCTTTGTACAAATAGGAAATTAAGATTAGGTTGGATCTGTAAATGGAAGTCAATTTGACTCTCTTCTGTTCAAAGAAAATCATTTTGACCTGTATCTGTATTTCATAATGGTTTTAAGTCCAAGAAGTTTATGGCAACAGTATATAATATTGGAGGTTCCCATATACAAGTATAATTTGAGTTTGAGTGCCCACTGTTTGAGAAAAATCCATAGTGGAAAAAATAAAATATCAATAATCCTTTTAGAGGTACATTTTATTTTTCATAAGAACATCCACATTAATTTCAAAAATATATTCTCAAACATACTTATTTAGTGCATGGCCTGATAAACATGTAACTTTCCAGATTGTTGGAAATAGCTCTACAGTGTCTCAAGGATCAGGGGACCCTGTGATTTTTAAAATGGCTGGTTTGGTTGAAGTATCTCTTATCATTCAGATGCTTTGTTTTATATAGTATATTTTATTTTTTTCATTTATTTATTTTAATCCTTACCTGAGGATATTTTTCTATTTATCTTCAGATAGAGTGGGAGGGAGGGAGGGAGAGAGAGAGAAACATCAACGTGAGAGGGACACATCGACAGGTTGCTTGCCACATGACCCTGACCAGGGCCTGGGATGAACAGCAACCGAGATACGTGCCCTTGACCAGAATCGAACTTGCGACTCTTTGGTCCGCAGGCCAATGCTCTAACCACTGAGCCAAACCAGTCAGGGCTATATAGTATATTTTAAAATAAATATCACCAACACACACACGCGCGCGCGAATACATACACCCCTTAACAAAATGAATTCTTAGAAATTATATGGTAATTGTGATAAAAATATAAAGCAGTCAAAATAAAATTTACCAAGTTCTTAGCTCCTTATTTGAAAGTCCACAATCAATAAATTACTTGAAAACTCATTATTTACATTTATACTCTGGAAATAGACTTAAAATAAAAATTAGAAAATGCTTTCAACTATACCTTCTCTACTTAAATCTTAATTTGAATATCAAATAATGTTATTATCTCCACTCAAAACATCAATTTCACTAAAAAGTTTGAGTGATCATAAAACCTGAATGCATAAAATCCAATGCTGCAATTTATAATTTAATACTGGCACCATAAAAAATTTTACTCTATGACTATCAGAATATAAATACCCATTAATTTAACGAGAATTAAATTAAAAATATTGGTATATGTATTCCCATTACATTTCCAATGTAAATGGCATATATAAAGGGGCTATTTATCTATATATACCAATATAAACTTACTATATATTTATATCAGTATATTCCCATTGATTTAGGGGGAATTAAAGAAGAATTACCAGTTTTCACTAACTCATCCTTCCTTTGACAATGCATTTTCTGACCTTTTAATATACTTAATAATTCTGGAACCTTAAAATTACAAGTGATCTTTCTGTTTTCATGTTATTATGTTAAATGGAAAAAAAGGAAATTTTGCAGGTGGAGCTTTAAAAAAAGAAATAGAAAAATCTGCTCTATCAAATGTAGCAAATGGACAAGTTTTTAAAAGTGTGAATCTAAACACTGGGTGCTCTGTAACTTGTCATTAATTTTTTTTGCAACATTAATGACATATTTTTGCTTTCCAAAGATAATTTTCATTAGAAAAGAGATGTGCTGTAGATTTTTAATAATATTTTAAATCCAAGTAACTAAAAACGCTTAGTTTTAAAAATATATACCCATATTGTTTCCATGGGAAAAAATAAAAAATAAAAATATTATAAAGAATATGTTTCATTAAATGAGATTCTCTGTGATTGACTTAGTTCAAATATTTTTAAAACAGATTCTAGCCCACAAACTACCTTTTTCCCCAGCAATAGAAATGGCTGCAAAAGTGTTATTTTCTTTTTCTGAACTTGAAGTCAAAACTAACATAAGCGATCAACTCTTTACCAACTGATACCATTCTAGTGGCTGCCATTCAGGGGTCTGCAGAAGAGCTGAATCCATCCTTTTCCTGGAAAGTGTTGGGGTTAGAAGAAAAGACAGACCTGCTGCTTTGCATCTGTGTTCAGCTCCTCTGCAGCAGTCAAATATCCAAAGAGGACATAGAAGTGCCCACCCATAACATAAAGTCTAGAATAATTCATGTTTTACAGATTGTGTATCTTAGTAAATGAAAGCACATCTTTCAAAACATAGTAGGAAACCCATAGATGTAACAATGAACACAACATGTTTCCTGTGTTTATTTTCGGATCTTCTCCCATATTTGCCTTTATCACAATAAGTCAAATGTATTGGCCTGAGTATCTGCACAGTATTTTACTTATGTGCCCCTGCCGCAACAATAGAGGCAAATGAATATCTTGTTGGTTGTGGTAACACACAGAAAGGAATGTTTATAAATATACAACATTCTTTTCATTTTGTTGGTCTGCTAATTTTGCTTTAGTTTTCTGTTTGTCTTTTGGGGGGTTTATTTAGTGTGTTAGTCCCATCATAATTTTTTTTCACTGTTGGAAAGTATTTTTACTTGCAGTAAAGACGAAGCTATCATTTCACATGTTATGCACATTTCCAGGTAGGGCTGGATAATCAGCAGCAGCTTTCAAAAGAACGACCTGCCAAATCACAGTGGTCTCATGTGCAGATCAAAATGGGGATTCGTACATCAGTGAGCACATTGCTGCATTCGTTTTACATTATTCCTATTTGACTGTTTAAGGTATTCGTATGTAAAATAAAGACTACATTGTATTACTCTTGTTGTGCCAGAATACATACACATTTTAGGCTGTATTATAATTTTCATGCATGTAATGTACAATGTCATATATATCTAATAAAGAAGTCCTGATGGTGATACAAATTTAGATTTTTTCTCTCATCTTTCTCATTCACATATGATAACTGACCTGTTCAAAAAGAATATTCTCCAGATAAATGATGCAATGTAGGTCTGGAGCCTAAAAATCAACTAACAGATGACTTGGGTTCTGGATAAGCACTTCAAAATAAATGAAAAAGTGAGCTTTACTCCTTGTAAATTATTTCCATTTTTTTGTCCCTAAAACTTGACAACTATCACTCCTTCAGCTAGAACTGCCAACTATACAGAGAAAAAAAAATCCTCTTGTGTAACATCTATAGTTAAAAATAGACGTATTACATTCATTCCTAACCTACTTTTAAAAAATAAATTTGTTATCTTGAGAAGTTACATTCTTGGCAAAAGGGGAAAAAAAAGTTCAATAGGATGAAATTTAGAGCATAGTTTAAGTTGTTAGGTATGTTTTTTTGAATGTGTAAGTAATCTTGACACAAAAGCACTTTATTGTACGAAAAGAGCTATTTCAAAATAACATTGGATAACTCCAGATTATATATTGGAAAGGGTTATAAATATGCATAGTTTGAAAAGAAAAACCTATGTCCAAATCCCAATATGTGAAAATATCTTTTCTGCCTGGCCACATGCAACTTCCTGCCACACAGCTTTGTTTTGCTCAAAACCTCTGAATGGGGTTCCATTACCTAAGAATTAAAGTCCAATCGCTTCGCATGACATACAAAGGCCTTCATACTTTGTGTAAATATACCCCGATTTATTCATTTATTCTGCTATTCGTGGACAGTTGGGTTGTTTCCTGTCTTAGGCTCTCATAAACAGTGCTAGTATGTGCATAACTTCTGGTGTACATACATCTGCATTTCTCTTGGGTACATGCCTGGGGATGGAATTACCTGGTAAATAATACTAAACAGTTTCCTTACCCTCCCTCTAACACGTGTGAGCAATTTCCAGTGCTATGCATCCTCGCTAATTTTTTATATTTTCAGTTTTTAACAATTTTAGCCATCTTTGTGGTATATAGTGACCTCTTATTATGAGTTAATTTGCATTTCTCTGATAGTAATTATGTTGAGCATCTTATATCCTTATTGACATTTGGGAATTATCTCTTGTGAAATGACTATATCAGATTTTGCCTATTCTTTTTTTTTTTTTTCTTTATTGATTTTAGAGAGAGAGGAAAGGAGAGGGAGAAAGAGATAGAAACATCAATGAGAGAGAACATTGATTGTCTGCCTCCTGCATGCCCCCACTGGGGATCGGGTCCACAACCTGGGCATGTGCCCTGACTGGGAATCAAACCAGCAACCTCTTGGTGCACGGGTTGACGCTCAACCACTGAGCCACACCAGCTGGGAGATTTTGCCTATGTTTTATTGGACTATATGTCATTTTCTATTGACTTGTAGTTCTTTGCATTCTATGGAGGTATGTATTGAAGGTATCTTTCCCACTCTATGGCTTTATTTTTTACTCTTTCACTGGCATACTTAGATGAATGAAAGTTCTAGATTTTAATGTAGGTGAATTTATCGATGATAGTGTCTTGTATGTCCTGTTTAAGACATCTTTGTTCACTAGAAATGGAAGATTTCTCTTATGTTTTCTTCTAGATGGTTTTGCCTTTTAGAGCCTATAATCCACCTAAAAATTATTTATATATATGATATGAAGTAGGTATAATATTCATTGCTTCCATATGAACATTCCGTTGGCCCAGCACCATTTATTGAAAAGGCTCTTTCTCCTCTGCATTGCATTGTATCTATGCTATAATTCAGGCAACCTTGTATGTGTGGGTCTACTTCTGTTCAAGCTGTTCCATTGGTCTATTGACGCTGTTTTAGACACCATAACTTTACAGTGAGTCTTGATTATCTCGTAGTATAAGGCTTCCAACTTTGTTCTTTGTCTTCAAGATTGACTTTGCTGTTCTTGGCCCTTCATATTTCCATATACAGTTTAGAATCAGTTTATTTATACAGAAAAGGCCAAATGGATTTTAATATAAGTATTGCCTGCTGGAAATGACCAATGACTGTGGTATAGGGTTTGAGAACCGAACGATGGAAGAAGCCTTTGAAGTTTGGCTGCAGCCCAATTTTGAAGGACCCTGAATGTTATTTAAGGAATGTATGCTTTATTCAGTGGGTGGAAGGGAGCCATCAGAGATCTATAAGCAAGGAACTCAGATGATTAGATCTGTTATTTTGAAAGATCACCAGGAAACAGCATCCATACCCAACTCTCTCTACCTAAATTCCCAGATGCTTACCTTAGAAGTAGGGTTATATTCATAGCCATGTACAGGGAAATGAGTTATTTCTTTTGGAACCCCAAAACAGAGATGAAACTGTTTGATGCCTGGGAATGGTAGGAGAAGGGACCCCTCATGTGTTGCAGTAAACACAGCAGCCCTGTGACCCTTTCTGATGTACTAACATTCAATCCAAGCCTTGATTTGAGAGGCAGAAAAGGGCTGTGTCCTCTCTGAATCAGTTTATGGCTGCCTGGAAGACAGTTCTCTGGGATGTCCAGATGATGACAGCAGGTACAATGACTCTGGAACTGGAGTTATGCCCGAATTACCCACCCAGTACCCCACATCATCCCTCTCCCTTCTTCTAAGCCCAGGCTGAGGCAGGGAACATACTCAGCACTGAGAGTGCCGGAGGCATAATACATCAGAAGCCACACTGTGTACACTGAACCGCACACAAAACAGCAACTTGTTCAGAGATATTCAACCATGACTCAGACGCCTTCCCCTCCAACTTCCGACCCAGATCGCAGGAGCAGTCAGGCAGTCCTGCAAAAGTACAGACAGTTCCCTCCCAGAAACGGGCTGGCTGAGCAGCTTATTTAAAAATTCATATGCACTTTAGGACAAGAGTCAAAGAAGAAGCGCTCTTTGAGAGAAGAAATGGGAACAGCATTTTACCTATTTGTCAAAAATGAATGACAGGAACTACCTATTTAAGTTAGATTTCATAATGAGAAGTGATCTCAGAGCCCTGTTTTATTTCCCTCCCATCCCCTATGTGAGGTCATGGGGCTTCCAGGGGGCGGTCTGGGGGCCAACTGAGCCTTTGACTTTTCTGTAAGTCAAATATAGCATCCACATCCTGAGAAAGCTTTGTTTGCTGTACATATCATGGAATTAATTGGAGGTGTCTTGTGCAAAAGTAAAATAGACCAGAATAACTAAAAGTCTGTGAAAATATATATCTTTTTTTTTTTTTTTTTTTTTTGTACCCTTTCTGAAGGAGACAGACTTAATCTCTGTCTAGACCAGGGGCAACTTTAGTTCTTTTTTTTAATTCTATTTTCTCTCTGGTGACAGGCTTCATGGCCAGAATATGAAAGGCTTGAACCAGCCACAGAGCCCAACCTCTCTGAGCTACCTGGGGCTCGTATTCAGGCCTCTAGACCCTCTCAACCTTGGCAGAGACACACGGAGGCTGGAGAGAATGAAGGAAGTAGTATGCATTTCAATCAGAATTTCCCTGGCTCTGCCTGATATTGGCAGAAGTGTCCAAGTTTCCCATTAAAACTGGGCCTGCACTTTCCAGAGGACAATCAAAGCAGGCGCCCTAAAAACACCAAGACAGAGAGAGAAAACTGAAAGGATTTTGATATTAATATTCCCCGAAGAAGCACCATGTAATCATAACAGAAAAACTCAAATCCTTACTGGCATTTCTTTTTTCAGTGTTGAGTATTTCACTGTTTTTATTTGCTATGCAGAGTATGAGAACCATTAACTTTCTAGTGTTTAGGACCCACAAAGACTTAATTCAGCTCGGCTCATTCAAAAACCCTGAGACATCGTACCCCAGAGATGCTGGTTGGTCTTAGGGAAATGGCTGAATGAATCTGTTGGTCCTGAGTATCATAAAACAGTAGAAAACCCTATCAAAAGGATTACATGCACAATCCTGTGTCTAGCCTGTCACAACTTCTCCATCTCTGTCACCACCCTCTCACCCTGCCCATTCCTGACTGTACCAGAGCTCCATTCTGAGGCTAATATTTAATATGAAGATTACTCTGCCTAAAGTAGAAGGAGAAAGTAGAAATGTGAGCTACCCCAATAAAAATTTCTGATATTCAGCTAGTTGACTCTTCTAGTAAAACAACAGTATCAAATTTCAGCTGAATAATGTAGAAACTGATGTTAGATAGAGCCAAGTGATTCTGCAGGCTGAGCTCATCTACATCTCTCATGCCTACTTTATACTCCCTCTTTAGAATGGCTAGGGGACCTCATTTCCCATCCAAACCTTCAGCCCCCTTCCAGACCCCTTTTTTTTCTACTGGCCAAACATTCCTATAGACAGTGGCCAAGCCACCTTCTGAAATGCAGGCACAACAAAAATATACAGCCCTTGATATGCAAATACATGGGAGTGCAATGAAAACTGGTAGCTGAAAGGGTTAATAACATTTTAAAGGGTAAAGGCAAAAGCTTGCAAAAGGCAGAAACTGTGAAAAATGCATTGCTTGCATGACCTTTGCTCAGCCTCCTGTTGAGTATGGATTATCTGGATTATCCACAAGACAATGAATCACCCAGCAGATGCAGGACGAGATACCAGACCAGTCCAACTGCAAAGTGGACAATGGGCCAGGCATAGAACATCAGCAGGAACTGCCCGAAGCTAGAAGCAGAGTATATAACCTACACCTCAACTATTGTTCAAGGCTGACTCCTTTTTTGGGTTCAGCCTGCTTGCCCCCAGGCGCATGCAATAAAATCGGTTTGATCTACATTGGCCTTGAGTTGTGGATGTGATCTCCCCCCAGCTCAGACCTTTTAGTAACTGCCTTCCATGATTTACCTGTGATGTAGATGGAGCTGCACTTCGAAGGGATTCCCACCTGCTCACTTGCAAATGAAAAGTCAAGCAGTGTAGTAGTAGGTAGCTCCCACCCCTACCTGCCAAGAAAGCCCCCACTACCACTTGGGAATATAAAGTGTCTTTGATGCACACTCACTTTATACCCCCTTTAATGATAAGTAAGATATTAACAAAGATATTATGAACACTCATCAAGTGCAAACCATTTACAGTTGTTCCACTAAGGGCTTTACAAGCATTATCCCATTTATTCTTCACAACAACTTTATCAGGAAATACTCCTAGGAACCTGTTGCAGATGAGGAAATCAACACTGAGAGTTTACATTCTACCGAGTAACCCCGATAGCAGGTTATTTCAAAACTATGCTTCAACTTCCACATTAGACTACTTCTTCCTAAAACTATTCCCAAAGCTCTAGATGATATGCACAAAAATATAAATAAAAGTCCATAATTAGAAAAATCAAGCTAGAGGTGAGCTGGTGGTTAAAAATAATAATAATAATAATAATAAGTAAATAAATAAATAAAAGATTACAGCTACATACACCAGTAAAAAGAAAGAATGAGATAGGAGTATGTTTACTACTTAAAAACATCTATTATCTTTAAATATGCTTATTTTCTGTGGTACACCTTGTACAAGGTTAACTATTTATTTTATGGTTAAATAAAGAGATAAACTTAAACCTCTCTGAGCCTATTTTTGCCTTGGCAAATACAGTAATAACTGTCATGAATATTAAATTACACAATGTACAGAAAGCTTTCAGTAAAAAAAAAGACAGTAATGTGGTTTTGGATAACGTTAATATATTAGAATCCCTTTGTATAGAACAGATTCTCACACCATTTATTTATTTAAATCATCTGACTGTTTTAAAATTGAAAAATTCCAATGCCTGAGCCCTGCTTTAGATTAATTTTATCAGTTTGGTGTCTGGAGGTGGGGCCTGGTCATCAGGACATTTAAAAGTGCCCCAGGTGATCCTCAGGAGCCTGCCTTCCAGGTTGAACACACAGAAAGGATAAGCAGCTCTCCTGTGAGTTTGAGGGAAGGGAGACAGCCAAGGTCAGTGTCCTGGAACTGGTTTCTGACTTGTGCGGCAGGTGTCAGAATCCAGCATAAAAGACGGGGAGAAGATCAGGTGCGTACCTTGAATTACACTGGAGAGGTCAGGAGCAGGGTTCTACTCTCCCTTTGTTGACTTAAAAATGGTTCCCCTTTACGGTGCATCTCAAACTCATTGAGTTCACCCCTTACAATTTCATTCTTTCAAAGTTTCTTTGAACCTGGAGCAAACTACAAACCAGAAAACACAAACAGTTGAATAACTACTGTCAACATAAGAAACATTCAAACTTGTAAACAATTTTGTGAGTTTATTTGAGCCAAAACTGTTGCCAGTTGCCAGGAAGCAAAACATCAAGGGATTGAGATAATGCTCCAGAGAATGGCAGTTTTGCACTTTATTGTATACATTACAATCAAAAGAGGAACATGAAATCCATTAGTGATAGACTAGGGAGGCGGGGAAACCTCTGGGATTGGATAAAAAGTAAAATGATAGACACGTGCTTCTTTTACTTAGGCGGGTACAGGATGGTTAAGAGTCAACAATTAACATGATAATAATGACAAAGAGGGGATTTATGGTCTCTGCCCTAGGGGTCTGGAAAAAGGGAATTTACCCTGACATTCCTAAGGTATGCTATAGATGCAAAAAGACAATAGGCTCAATTAAGGTGAAAGTTGACCTTTGTCAGGGAAGATACCAGCCTAGGACCTGACTACCCACCATAAACTGCTTTTAGTTAAAAAGCTTTAATTTCAGACCATCCTTTGTGGTTATTTTTGGTCTCTGTGTTTGTAAGGCCGCCACAAAGGCCTCCCCCAGGCTTGTCAGATTTAGTATGTGGCCCCTTTTCATCCACACTACAATAGGAAAGGACCAGCAATCAATAGCAGTGACCCTTTGAGTGGTCCCATATCCACATTCACTCTGGTCATATTAACTTACTCCGACCTGGTCACTGGTGAGTCAGAAAGAGCCCCTAATGGCGGGGATCCTGGGGATGCCCTTTTTAGTTTAGAATCATCCTGACAAAAAGGAACGGTGTCACTGTGGCTGCCTCTGGGTCCCACGTAGCCATACATCTGTGAAGGCTAACATATTTCAAAGAAGCAATCAGAGTGAAGGACACTCAAGCGCCCTGGCAAGTGTCTTACATCAGCCTCTTACGTCAGCTCTAACACCTGACCTATAGAAATGTAATCAAATGCTTTTCATCTTGTCCACTGTGTATGAAACAAAAGACAAGGTCTGCGGACCAAAATGGCCAGAAACAAGGACTCTGATCCCACTGCCCATATTTTAAGTGTCCCAAGGCTGCCCCACAGGAAAATGAAGCCAGCGTGCAGCTGGCTCGGGCTCGCCACAGAAAACCAGCACGGAGGGCCTGAAACATTGATATGCAAGTCACTGTCAAGCTCTGAGTCAGTTTTCTTCGCAAAGCAATTAGCAATTACCAGCATTTATTCAGTGAGCAGAACTCAGGCAGACAGAGGCTGACAGTCCATCATTATCACAACAAAAGAAGCACAGCTTTTATCCTCCCCAGAGGAAGTGAAATTTTAAGAACTCCAACTTTCAGGCTTACACTATTCCCAGACCTATGATTTACTTCATCACCAACCTTAAAAAGAATATCAAGTTCAACCACTTGTTTTTAAGAAGCTGCACCCTTTCTGCCAACTCCCTGCAGAGTGCCAGACCCTAACCATCCAGCTGCTGTTCTGATGTGGTCAAATCAATCAGTATTTGCCTCACTCCAGTTGTAGGCCACCACTAGACACTGTAGAAGCAAGAATGAACAGAGGGCCCTGCATGTCCTCAGGTCTTGACTACTAGACCTACAGTGAGGTGGGAGCTTCAGTAACGAAGACAAAACCGAACTGGAATCAAATCGATTCCACCACCAGCCCTTACAGGATGCACAATTTGCAGCAAAGCATTTACCACTCTGAGCTTGAGTTTAGTTTCCTCGTTTATCAAAAAGATAAAACCTACAACATATTTAAAAAAAAAAAAAAGGATACTCTACAGGGTGGGGCAAAAGTTGGTTTACAGTTGTTCTTATGGAAAATCATACAATAATTAATAAATAATAATATAAGAATAAACTCTGTTTCTCATACTCACAACTGTAAACCTGCTTTTGCCCCACCCTGTATATAAAGCACACGGCCTTACACACAATTCATGGTCCATATGCATTCATGTCATAAATCACCCGTTGGTAAGCATAAATGTTCTAAAGGTCAGCCCTACCCACTACGTCTCAGTGCTCTATCCCCCAGGCCCACCATGTCTGAAGGCACAGTCCTCCCCCATTTTCCCCTTGTAGAGTCTTGACAGGGGAGGGACAGTGGAATTCCTGGCAGGCCTGTTGTCCGAAGCTCTATGCAGCAGGGCTGCGGCACTATACACCTTCCCAATCTACAAACCTCGGTTGCTGCTTTGCCTTGAGCTTCTCATGACCTAGTTTTACACAAGAAGTTTCCCCATAGACCCGTGGAGCCTGTAGCACCATGGATTTCTCCTCCCCAGGGTGCTCGGGCACTTGAATGGCAGAGGAGATGCTAATAGCCCACCTACACTCACTCTGACCTGGAATCTGTCCCACCTTTAGCCCTTCTGCCTTCCAGCCCCACAAGCTCTGTTACTCTCTCATTCTCTAGTCAAGCCTCATTTGAGCTCCCCCAATCTATCATATTGATGTGGCCTTATCTCAACCCCAGCTGTGGACCAATTCTTTTTCAAAAGTCTCCTAGGTTCTTTACCAGTTGGGGTATGATTCTGAATTTCCTGAACATTCTCTGCCCAGAGCAGAGGACCTCCAGCCGAAACAACAGAGTCTCATCTCTAACATACCAAAACCCTTGGTCACGAACATGTACATATACATACACATATGCACATAAGCGCACAGATGTGATATATGGTCAATAAAAGGAATTGCTATTTTGATTAGTTTTCTATAGGAAGCCAAACTGCTTATGTTTCATTAGACAGTTGTCTGACTTCACGCTGTCCCTTTGTATCTCAGGCTGGTACACTAGCCCATCTCTCACCCGGAAAACAGAACAACAATAAAGAAAGTGAATAAAATAAAAAGGTAGTTCTCTGAAAAGATCAGGAATGTTGACATATCTCTAGCAAGACTGGCAAAGAAAAAATTATAATAAATTACCAATATCAGGAATGGAACGGGGGTTATCAGCACAGACCCTGCAGACATCAAAAGGATAATAGGAGATATTATAAACAACTCAACAGAAATAAATTTGGAAACAAGTGAAGTGGATCAATTCCTCAAAAAAAAAAAAATCACAAAGAACCACAACTCACCCAATATGAAGTAGATAATTTATATACTCTGCAAGTATTAAGTAAACAGAACTTGTTACTTTGAAATTCCCAAAAATGATATACCCAAGCCCAGACAGTTTCACTGGAGAATTCTACCAAACTGGAAGAGGAGAGAACATTTCCCAATTTGCTTTCTGAAGCTACTATTACACTGATAGCAAAACAAAACAAATCAAACAAACAAACAAAAAAACCCACACAAAGATAGAAAAATAAGCATAGATCAATATTCTTCATAAGTATAAATGTGAAAATTCTTAAAATATTAGCAAGTAAAGTTCAGCAATACATAAAAAGAAGTATGCACCATGACCAAGTTGAATTTATTCTGGGGATTCAAGGCTCATTCGATGTTGAAAAATCAATCAAGAAATCCACCATATCAACAAGCTAAAGAAAAGTCACATGATTATATCAATTGATACAGAAAATTCATTTGACAGAATTCAACACCTATTCCTGATAAAACTCTCAGAAAATAAGAGTGGATGGGAACTTACTCAACTTGATAAGGAATATCTACCAAAACCTACGGTTAACATACTTAATGGTGAAAAGTAGAATTTTCCCCCCCCTAAGATTGGGAACAAGGCAAAAATGTCCACTCTAACCACCCTTATTCAACATCATGCTGGAAGTTCTAGTCAGTGCAGTAAAACAAGAGAAAGAACTAATGGTCTTATAGACCAGAAAGGGAAAAAAATGAAATTTCCTCTGTTTGCAGATGACATGATTGTTTGTGTAAAGATTTCCAAAGAAACTTTAAAAGGATCACTGGGAAATAACAAGGGATTTCAGCAAAATCACAGGATATAGGATAAACACACACACACTACAAAGCATTGATGAAAAAAGTAAAAATAACTAGAGAAACATACCTTGTTCATAGGTTAGACATCTCAACATAGTAAAGATGCCAATTCTCCCCAAATTAATACACAAGTTTAATGAAATTCCTATCAAAATCTGAGCGAGGGGAATAATGTCAGTGAGATGGTGGAATAACCTGGCCGGTGTGGCTCAGTGGATTGAGCGTCATCCCAGGACTGAGAGGTCCTGGTTTGGTTCCTGGTCAGGGCAATGCCCGGGTTGGGGGCTTGATCTCCAGTAGGGGGTGTGCAGGAGGCAGCCGATAGATGTATCTCTCTCACATCAATGTTTCTCTCTCTCCCTTTCTCTCTCTCTAAAAAAATCAATAAAAACATATTTTAAAAAATGGTGGAATAGAAGTTTCTAGTGCTTCTTCTGAAATAGATGCTCTCTGGTGGATTAACACTCGATACAAAGATCAGATCCTCACATGTTGTCCCCACTCCCGTGGGTACTTTCTCAAGCCTCTCTCCCAGACCTCCTTGTCCTCAACATCCCTTCAGCCACTTCTTTCTCCACACAAAGTGAATGACCAGATGCACTGTCTGAAGCGCTGACTCCTGGGAGGTTTTCCACTCACCACTGGCTTTCAGATTCACCCACAGAGAGGCTACCGAACAGTAGCAATCCATTTTTGGCTTGAACTCACATATCAAGTCAACTCACTAATGAACTAAGTTCCGGCATTTTCGTCCTCTGTCTGACAATGAGAACTCCTCCATGAGGTCAGATGTTTGAACTGAGGGAGAAGTGATGATGCAGTAGAGGTAGTAAGTGCATAGGTGTCTGAGTCATGTGTTCATGAAATTTTCTTGTGCCCTGTGGAGCTGCATAAGCTCAGTCTTGGATGTAGCACTTCCATTTCACAATGAACTGCTTCTGGACCACCCTAAATTTCCATCTAACAGTACCTACTCCTTGATGGTTAGTTCTGGCTCCAAAGCCAGCTGACAGCCCACAGTTAAACATTCTACCATTGTTAGTGTCTGCCAGGGCTAAATAGCATACCATGAGCTATTTTTTAATGGTGATTCTTTGTTGCAGATGGCATAACATTGGTCCAGAACCCTAGGGATCTATGCTATGATTCTCGTACTGGAGATTATCATAGACTCTACATTACTTTTTTCTATATTATAGATGTCTCTACTACCATGGGATCTGCGAAGTCACATGACCCAAGCAACAGAACTGCTTGTACCACAGTCCATTCCTGCTGCAGAGTACATTCTTTTTTGGGGTCCCACTAAAAACCGAGAGCTTCCCATGACACTCATTGAATGAAGTCAGAACAATCTTTCCAAATACAGAGTTGATTGCTTTGAAAACGTGAACAGGCCCACCAAGCAAAATGCTTCTTTCTTACTGATAAAATTGCAATATACAATAACATGTCCCTTGAATTAGATGTCCTGGCTTTCTCCAGGCCCCTGAACTCTGTAGGATTTATCTCTCACTTTCTGGAGTTCCTATGTCTAACCGTAGCCTCCAGAGCACTTGTCACTTCTGGCTCATCAAGTTCTTATTGTTTAGTGCATGATAACATCTGCTTGGTAAACCAATGTGATGTTCTGTGGAATGTTCAAATGGTCCAGGTCCCCGCTGACTATATTGTGGCACACACAGGAGAATTATATAGACCTGTGGCAAGACCATAAATGTGTATTATCATCTATTGTATATAAATATGAGATGCCTCTGATCCTCTCTCACAATGGATATTGACAAAGAATGCACTTATCTAGCCCAAATCTATGTACTGGGGGCTATAATCTGCTCTGGTAAAGATACTACGTCCAACACAGCAGCTACAGGGGGGTTATCATTTGGTTCAGTTCTCAAGAATCCACTCTACTTTGCCATGATCCATCTTCACTTTTCAGGAGCCAGATTGGTAAATTGTATAGGCATAAGTGGGGACCACTACCCTTGTACCTGAAAGTCTTTTAGGGTGACACTAATCTCTGCCATTCCCCTTGGATGCAATATTGGCTTTTATTTACTATCTTTTCTGAAGGAGATAGCCTCAGGGGCTTCTATTTGCCCTCTCTTGCCGCAGTAGCTATTACTGATCAAAGAACTGACATGAGCCTTCTTCCATCTGCTAAATATGGCCATTGCAATTATACATGTAGAAGCCAGAGGATATGGGCCACTTATCACTTTATCTGTGTATGTCCCTGTCCTACCCTAACACAGTGGCCACGATATTTGGGGGTGGTTCCTGGGAACCAGCAACAATTTGAATCCTGAATCCCATCTCCCCTAGAAATTATATATATATATACATAGTTGGCTTCCCATATGTCCTGTCTCTAGGAACATCACTTTCTCTTAGCAATCTCCAAAGATCCATATGGACAGCACCAGCCCTAAGCTGTCCTTTCGACCGTACTTGTCAGTACAGTAACTCTGACTACCTTGTTTATAACTGTTAAGTGCTGCCGTCTGGCCTCAGCCAGTCATTGACTAAGACCACCTGGTTGGAGATGGAGAGCATAGACTCCTGGCTAAGTGGCTCTCATTTAGCTGAGGACAATTTTCTGGAAAAGGGGGATGCCGTTAGCTGCAAAACCTCACGGCACTGGGGGGTGAGTTCTGGCCAGGTGAACAGATCTGGGCAGGCATCCACAGCGTCCACAACAGTAACCTTTGGCACGAGAATAGTAACTGGCTGAGTGCCCAGGCACCCTGCTTGCCTGGGAATTTTGTCTCCTCCCTCTGGACAGGACTGCCAAGACATGCTCAGCAGTGCCTCCTCTTATGGAAGAAGAGAGACAGATTGGGCCAAAACTCCTTGGTCGGTCTCATGGCTCAGAGTAGCTCGGAAACCCAAGATTTTCAGGTCTAAATTATCCTTTTCTTATGATATTTGATTCTTAAAAGTGACTTTCTAATGATTTGTCTTTCCAGCATAGTAAAACCTGATTCGATTATTAAAATGCTGTGCCTGACTTCCGGTCAAGATGGCGGCGTAGGTAAACGCGGTATCGCGTCCTCCCACAACCACATCAAAGTTACAACTAAACTACAGAACAACCATCATTCAAAACCGCCTGAAATCAAGCTGAATGGGAGTCCTACAACTACGAAATTAAAGAAGAAGCCACATCGAGACTGGGAGGAGGGGCAGAGGCGGAGGGGCTGGTCCCACACCCGCGTTTGATGGATAAAAATTAGGAGGACACCTCGGCTGGGAAGGTCCTCCCTGAGGACTGAGGGGTCCCCGTCCCACACCAGGCGCCCGGCTCAGGGTTCCAGTGCCAGGAAGAGAATCCCCATCACTTCTGGCTGGAAAAACCAGCAGGAACTGAGGCTGAGGCGGCTGGAGCCCTCGGCAGCTCCTCTTAAAGGGCCCGCGCACTGACTTACTCAGACTCGCTCCCTCCAGGCTCCAGTGTGGGGCAGGCAGCTTGAAAGGCACCAGAGTCATATGGGGAAGAACTGAGCTGTTTGGCATTGGAACAAGGGCTGGAGAGGCAGCTTTGTCCTGGACAGACGTGCTATTAGAGGCTTTTGTTCCTTTGGTGAGCTCTTCCCTGGGCCGGCAGACACCACCATATCTGGGACTCCAGCAACCTGGCTCACACTGTTGGCCCCGCCCTGGTGATTCCCTGAGGCCCCGCCCCACCCAACTTCCAGGCCCACCCAAGCTGTTGCCAGTTGCTTTACCATAGGATTAGCCTGTCTTGGGTCCTGCTTCAGCTTTTCCTAAATTCTTTCAAACAAGCAGCATCTGGTCTCAGATAGCCCCATACCTCTCGCTAAGTAATACATAGAAACAAACACAGGGAGGCAGCCAAAATGAGGAGACAAAGAAACAGGTCCCAAATGAAAGAACAGAACAAAACTCCAGGAAAAGAACTAAGTGAAATGGAGTTAGGCAACCTAACAGATGCTGAGTTCAAAACACTGCTTATAAGGATACTCAATGGACTTAGTGAGAACCTCAGTGAAATTAGAGAGGGCATCAAGAGCATAAAAAAGGACCAGTCAGAAATGATGGATGCACAGTCAGAAATGAAGGAGGCACTAACTGAAATAAAGAATAGTTTACACAGATTCAATAGTAGAGTAGGTAAATCCAAGAAGCAAACCATCGATTTGGAATGTAAGGAAGCAAAAAACACCCAATCAGAACAGCAAAAAGAAAAAAGAATCCAAAGAAATGAGGATAGTGTAAGGAGCCTCTGGGACAACTTCAAGCGTGCCAACATTCGCATCTTGGGGGTGCCAGAAGGAGAAGAGAGAGAACAAGAAATCGAAAACCTATTTGAAACAATAATGGCAGAAAACTTCCCTAACTTGGTGAAGAAAACAGACATACAAGTCCAGGAAGCACAGAGAGTCCCAAACAAAATGAACCCCAAGAGGTCCACACCAAGACACATCATCGTCAAAATGCAAAAGGTTCCAGACAAAGAGAGAATCTTAAAAGCAGCAAGACAAAAGCAGTTAGTTACCTGCAAGGGAGTTCCCATAAGACTGTCAGCTGATTTCTCAAAAGAAACTTTGCAGGCCAGAAAGGAGTGGCAAGAAATATTCAGAGTGATGAAAAGCAAGAACCTACAACCAAGATTACTCTACCCTGCAAAGCTGTCATTTAGAATCGATGGCCATATAAAGAGTTTCCCAGACAAGGAAAAGCTAAAGGAGTTCATCACCACCAAACCATTATTATATGAAATGTTGAAGGGTCTTCTTGAAGAAAAAGATACAAAATATGAACAAACAAAATGGCAATAAATACATATCTATCAACAATTGAATCTACAGACAAAATGAAAAAGCAGAACAGAAACATTTTCATAGATACAGAGAACTTTTGTTGGGTACCAGATGGGCTGGGGGGAGGGGTGAAAAAGGTGAAGGGATTAAGAAGTACAAATTGGTTGTTAGACTGACAAACCTCAAAGGGAAGGGGGGTTGGGGGGTGGGAAGAAATAAACCAAAGAACTTATACGTATATATGTATAACCAATGGACACAGACAACAGTGTGGGGAAAGGCAGGATGGGGGTGGGAATTGGGAGGAGGGGGACAGTGGGGGAAAAATGAGGAACATCTGTAATACATTCAACAATAAAGATAAGTTAAAAAAATAAAAATAAAAAATAAAATGCTGTACCTGTTATGCCTGTGTATGAATGATTTTAAAAACTGGATTTTTTTTTTTTTTTTGCTTTTCTACTCATAAAGATAGAATCACCGCTCCTCTGGTGATCCACATTTCGATGAAATCCAATTCAAGTCACATGGTATGACTAGGGACTTTCATGTCTGTTGGTAAAACTTGGCAATCCTGGAATTTCTGGGAGAAACTGGTGGTTTGGGGGACTAAGCAGGATATTTGAAATGGAAATTTGAGGTAGGCAGGATCGGGGACACGTCCTACTCCCCGGAACCTGTGTTCATGTTACAAAGGGGAATGAAGGGCAAGGGGGAATGACAAGGTTGGAAATTGAATCTAGGCTGCTGGTTAGCTAACTTTAAAAGAGAGAGGTTTTCTGAATTACCCAGGTGGGCCCAGTGTAATCACAAGGGTTTTTAAGAGTCTGAGGAGGGCGAGGCTCCAGAAGAAATGTACAGAGACACAGCATTGCAGACTTTGAAGAGGGAGGAAGAAGGCCAAGAGGCAGGGAATGAGGGTGGCCTGGAGAGCGCAAGGAAATGCATTCTCCCCCTGGAGCCTCCAGAAGGACCGCCATCCCGTGAACGAAACCTGTCAGAATTCTGACCTCCCGCACTATAAGAAAACACATTTTTAAGTTGCCAAATTGGTGGTCATTTGGTACAGCAGAACTAAGAAAACTGGTGCAGGAGTGCTCTGAAAATCAGGAACACACTATACCAATGCCTTTGGTCTTGAAAAATGTTTGCTGTTTCCATGTGGGAGCCTAGACACATGTATTTGTGGTTGTAGGGTAGAGAAGAGAGGGCGGGGCTCAGCATGTAAAGTGAGAACTGGGAGAAAAACAGCACGTTGTGCAGACAGCAATCAAGGAGGCATAAACCAAGTTCAAATGTAGGCTAACTTCCTCTGATCAGTGGATCCAAAAGAAAGGCAAATTATCATGCTATTTCAATATTGTCTTTGTTTACTTTTCACAGAAATAACTCATGTATTTCAAGTAACTGATGTGCCACAGGTTATAACTTTTATAATATGAATTAAGTTTTTAAATCTCTAAAGAAGATATGGGTGCCAAGTAATGATAAGGGATATATAATAAGCAAGTCAAATTTTGTGGGCCAACAATTTTGAAAAATATAAATAGCTCTGTAACAAAAAACCTGTAAGCTGAGGACCCCTGGAGCAGACCACATCAGCTATTGTTGAAAAACATTTCCCAACATAATTAGATTTTTGATTTAATAATAAAAATATCTATAGTCTAAAACCTATTATTTTTGTGACTGGCACCAGAGGGCGCTATAACCTTTGCCGAAGATAAACACCCAGCCATCAAACACTTCCTGGAGAATTTTTTTTTTTTTTTTTTTTCTTTTGAGAATACCACATTGCAGGGCAGAAAGTAAACACCAGCAGTATATTTTGATATTTTTCCATGTAATTTTACTAAATATATTTTACCTTGTTTTTATTTTTATCTTACAAGTCAACCTCAAAAACAGAAAGCAGGAGAAATGAGCTGTGACACTTTTTCTGTTTAGTCCAAGAGGGTAGGTGACAGAGAATGAAAGCACAATGCAATTGAAGGTGTCATTTCCACATTAACATCTTGCCCCCAAAGGCCATGCAGTTCTAAAAGCCACATTCCCATCATGCACGGACATTCACATGTACGGTGATGTATAATCTTGGTTTTTATTATGGGATGCTAAGAGTCTCCATGGGGCATGCTTCCCCTTTGCACTCAAGGCGAAGAGATATCAATACAAAACAGTTAAGTCCCCTCCCAGCAAGAGAAACAGAAGAACTTTTTTTTTTACACAAGAATTCACGTTTAATGTTTTCTCTGTGGCCTATGGTCACACGAGGAAGAGTAAAGGTGTGCAGAGGACCCGAGAAAGTTGCTTCTTGTCTCGCCACGTAGAAACCCGTAGCTGTTCAGTATCTCGTTCACTGAGATGGACATCGCACCGTGAGGGGTGGAACTGCCCCCGTCCCAGTCCATTTCAAATGGGTTGTTAAAGTCTAGTTTCAGGGGCTTCCCGTTTCAACTCCCTGTTAGAAAGCCTGGGCAGGGCAGTCGCCTCACATTTCTAGGACTTGGTTTCTCTTGTGAGGTAAGTATACAAAAAATGGGAAGGGGAATAAATAAGAAAATCCCAATCAAATATCATACTCTATCAGACGAGAAGGGATGCATCCTAAAACTTCACTTGGATATGGGGGCTTTTCAATAAATAGTAACTTTTGCATAGGCATCCTGTGTACTTAAATTACTCACTAAATCTGTGTGGCTGTATCAAAATATTAACTTTCAATGGCATCTCTCGTTAAAAGACTTAAAAGTATATTTTATGTTTCATCTCTGATATTATTTGTGACTTAAAGGTTCTCTGAGGAAATTATCATCATAATTACACGAGAAGGAATTGGGAGAAGTGACTAGTGGCCCCTAGTCACTAAGCTCAGTCTCTGACACCTCCTGACACTCTTTGAAAGGAAAACAAAATAAACACACTCCATTTCTTTAACTATGTCTCTTTCATCCAAGGACCTCACAGCACCTATCAAGCAGCAGACTTTTCAGAAGGAAGGAAAGGAAGCCCAGAGCGATTAGGTTAAACCCCAATTCACAGTCAGCAGGTCACGAGGCGGGGCAGTACTTGTGGGGTCATGAGGAAGAGACTGTGTTCAAGGAAAAGAGGCCCCCTCAGGGTTCAAATGGATGACTCTGCAAAAGCCATCAGGGACACGTGCCCGTTTCAGCACAATGGCATTGCACTTGCCAAGTCAAACTACTTGGTCCCAACAGCAACTCCACAAGGTAGAGAGGGAGGAACAAGTTCGAGTCCTGGCTGTACCATCTGGGGCCCTCCCCACCACCTCACTTTTCAGAGCTTGTTTCCTTCCTCCATCAAAAGGAGCAGTAGCAATCGCAAGCATCCCATAAAGACCACTGGGGAGGGGGAGGGGGAGCCTGAAACACACAGTTTGCAAACTATAAAGTGCTACGTAAATACAAGGCATTGGTTTCACACTGAAATCTCACTCCAAACATAAGTTCTTTCTTAGACTTCCTGGGGTCTCTACAAAAGTATGCTTTATGATTCTTTCTAGGCCTTTGATGCCATGCTGGAATTGTAGCAGAACTAAGAATTATTTAAAGCAAAAAATGGGACCCAAGTGTGGGACCATCTGATTTAGCTTGTGCTGCCATGTGTCAGCAAGTGTGGGTATCACAGACTAACAATAGTGAGAAGTGGTCCTCCCCACAACCCCAGGGAGGAGTCTGACCCAGATCCTAATCCATAGCAGGTGCCACGGGTCCTGAACGGCCACAATCCGCAGCCCTCAGACCCTATGTCTACAGGAGGGGTAGAGCAATCTCCCTTTAAGGTGAGTTTTGTCCAGGAGAACCGACTGCAAAATGGCCCAGTCCAGTTTAACTTCCATTTGGGGCGTTCTGCAAAGTAGCTGCTTTACCTAACAAAGCAAATACTTCTGGACGAACCCGACTCTGAAAAATAACGGACAGGCTTGATTAAATCATCTCATGGACCTACTCTGCCTGGGTGGTTCTAAATTTGTACTAAAAGGTCCGTTCAATATGTATCAATGAAAAGCCAAAGTTGGACATGGAACTATATCCCAAGCCCTAGTCAAAAGTGTTTGGTCGACCTCAACTTAGAAAAAAAAAAACTCTTGAAATGTATAGGTTGGTGCTGGGAACCAGAGAACAAGAGGTGAACGAACTCCATTGTACTTCCTCCATTAGCTCTCCTTCCCTCAGCACTTGGTTGATGTTGTGAATCCTACCCCATCAGCATTTGATTGGCTGTGAAATGATCCTTTCTAGAGTACAGAGATGCAAGCATTGGCCTCTCAAGCCAGAAGCTTCAGGTTCCAATCTGAGGACATGAATGGTTACTTCTCTTTGGTGCCAACAGTAAGTCACTGCAGGTCAGGCCTCCTCTGGCGTGTGGCCCGTGGCCTCGCCCAGCACATTCCTCTTGGTGTAGGAGCTCTGAAGAGCTTGACGGGCCAAACCGACTGACCTGGCCTCTTGGCTCATACAAGCTTCTAGCACTATAAGTTGCTTCCTCTTTTAGTTTTTCTTGTTCTTTCCTAATGCTTAGGTTGTTTTGTGTTTGCCAGGTATTAAGACTTCTTGTAAAGCTTGGGGAAATATTCAACAACTATTTCCATTTAGTTGGCAGATAAAATTCAGGGGTTGTTTCCATTCAAATGTCAAGCCATGCTTTAACTGTACACAGAAAACTGTTATGTCGACAGTTCACTAGGCATAGGGCCAAAGTGGGTTTTTGGTGGGTTGTAGTTATTTTTGTGGTGAGAAATAGTCATGATGATTAGTAAGGGAAGACTTTCATATTGCTTCTCTACCAAAATCAGTTCTCTTTAACAACAGACCCCTAAATTTCTATTAGTCTTTAGACAAAAGACTACATTAGTTGTGTTTCATTTGGTTTAGGGCATAAATGACATAAAATTTAAAGTTTATTTACCAAAAGGAATAATGTAAGATGAAAGTCCATTTCTGGTTAAGACTGAGTTAAAACAGAGAAGTGTAAGCCCTCTGCAGGGAGGAAGAGAGAGAGAGAGAGAGAGAGAGAGAGAGAGAGAGAGAGAGAGACCAGAAAATGAAAGATTGTTATTGCATTCCCCCACATTTATCCCACAAGATTTCCTGAGCATTCCTCATACATTATAGTCTATAATAACGCCAATGAATCAATCATCAATAGTATTTCTCTTTTTCTCAAGCAAAAATGTGTATCCTTTGAGAATATATACTGAGCAAAACATAGACTAGTATATCGTCTTTTAAAACACTAGTAATTTGACCTTCTATAAATATACTTAAATAACAAACATTACAGATGGCTATTCACATAGGACACAAAGTGACATAAACATACAAAAATAAAACAATCTGGTTTTAACTCTTTTGTTGTTTTTGTTGGCTTTTTTTTTTTTCAAGTAAAGGTATTTAAACAATTTAGGTAACAGAATCATCGCATCAATATTTATCCTGGGGAATTGAGATGTGACTTTGTACTGTGCGAGGGCACACACCCAAGCGCAGCAGCAGCAAACACTCCTTGCAAGATCTGCTACTACCTCCTACAGTGATTCAGAAACACTGGCCTCCAAGTGCAAGGAGACATTTTCTTTAGTTGTTCTGTGGAAAGGAAACATAATCAGATCCCACCTCACCCCCAGCTGGGTGAAGTGTGAAACTATTAAGCTGTCCTTTGAGTGAGGGGGATACAGAACACACCTCCTCCTTGGGTTCTCCCACACCCCCACTTGCTATGACTTGTTTCTCCACTCATGGTAAAGGTACCGCCATTCTGGACCACAGGCAGGGGATTTCAGTTTCACAAAAACATTTGTGCTGTTCCAGTTGCTGCTAGAGAACATATTCCTTCACCCAACAAAATGATTTGGAGAACTCAGCTACCCAACCAGGTAGAATATGTACATTCTCCTTTTGGAAAACTGAATATTTCTATGAATGATTATCCTTGGTAAAAAGTGATCTTCTGTCCACAGAATGTTATAATTCTCTTGAGAGCAAGGACAGAAGATGGGAGTTCTCACATCCCACCTAGAGCCTGACATAACTGTGAGCTCCCTACAGGAACACAAGGACTGTTCAACTGGACTTCATCACTCCAGTCTCCATGGGAACACCACACCTGGAAGGAGTCCTGCTGCTATCGGTGCTGATCCTCACCCAGAATGCACTTTTATGGGGAGCTGATGTTGAGGAATGGGTCCTGGTTTTCCTTTTAAGGAAAAATGTAAGCTCTTGCAACGTCTTAAGAGTTGCTTGGGGGAAGAAGGAAACAAAATTCTGGCTTGTTCTCAAATAGGATTTCCAACAGAGGCCGAGGAAGGTGGTTTCTCGAGTCCCTGGGGGGTGCCCTCAGGGGCAGATGGGTCATCCTGCTGCTGATGATAGATGTCCTGAATCAGCAGGGTGTTCATGACCTTCCACTCCCTGTATTTTCTGGCTGTCAGCTTCGGATCATCCAGTAACTGGTTAATCATGGCCAGGTCATGTTCTTTACACTGTACAAGTAGAAAAGAAAAGGGGGTGGGGATTATAGTATCTCAATTTCAATAAACCACCTTCAGCCCTTTGACAAATACATGCACATACACATTCATCAAAATTATCAAAGTGTTTTTTTACCCATTAATATTGAATCCCTACAATAATCCTAAGATATATGGGAGGACATCCATTCACATACACTAGGTCACCAAGAAGTGAAGTATCCTACCCCATGGAAGAACTAGACATACAGCCAAGGTCTTCTATGTGACTCTTCTCCGATCAACCCATTTTTCCTCAACACAGTGATAGTTCTGTCTTCGTGTGAGCATTATTCCTCCTGAAACTCGTAACTCTATGATCATTCCCTTAACCATCCAAACTTCACTAAGTAAAATGGAAAATATTTTCCCTAAGATTTAAGACAATACAAAATATATTTTTTTGCTTTTTAGCTTAATTTTTAACAAATCACATGCATTTATTTAATTAATATAGACAAATAACTATATAGGCCAGTTTTTTATTCATACTACTAACCTCCCATGAAAACAGTACGTACTGCACTGATGTTAACACAGTTTGGAATCATATTATTCCACCCTGCTTCCTCTGTGGCCAATGACACATTTCTGAAATGTCAGGCCCAGGTTAGGGAAGTTTTCTCTAGTCAAGCAATGAGATTAAAGATCAGAAGCATCAGCTTCCACATTCAAAAAAGACCATTCAGTCCTAACAATTTTATCTCAAATCTATTCTTGTTTCCTCCATCCCTATGACCATCATCCCGACTTCAGACAGGAAGTCCAATATGCCACAATGGGTCTGCCGTACAGCCTCCTAAGTGAGGTCCCTGCCTCCAACCTCCAATCTCCACTTCAAATCCGCATTCTGCGTGGCAGGGCAGGATCCACCTAAAATGCTGGGTCCCTTTGATGGTTCCCCTTCATGTCCAAGGTTCCATGGACCTGAGCACCATTTGCTGTTTTCCATGTTATGTTCAGATATTCACGGATCTGTCATACCTATTGTAAAGCTTCGTTAAGGAAGGAGACAGTAGTAAACATATTGTATTCACCCCTGTGTTCTTCACACCTAACACAATGCCAGCTGCCAGGTAGACATTCAATACATGGATATTAATGAACCACTCTCCCTGCCTACCTCCAGGATGGCATGTGTGCAGCTATAAGTTTACGGCTGTGCTCACTGATTACAGTTCAGATTCATGACCACTGCCATTTAGTGGACTTTCACTATTATCCAGTCATCATATTTTCTCATCCCTTTCCTCTCTCACTCTCCCAAATGACTATTTCCAAACCTCTTGTCTCTACTGAAAACTTGTTCCCATACACCTTTGCAGCTAATGACCTTGCTCTTTTTTTTTTTTTTTGAGGAACTAGAAATAATCAGAAGAATATTTCTCCTAGTTTCTTATTGCCCACTACCTACATCTGTATAAATATATTGGTGCCTTCCCTCCTATTCATTTGGATAAACATCTGTGGTCCTAGCAAAGGTCATTCTCTCCTCTTATCCATTATCACCCCCCTTTCATACTAAAAAAATTCACTCCATCATATCTCCCCTTTCCCGTGACTCAATTTCCATCTCGTTCTCACTGGCATGCATGCATGCTATTACACCTCTCATCTTAAAAGCTCTCTCTTGACCTCACATCCCTGTTCCAGCCAATGTTCAACTTTTCCCCTATCTCCGCTGTCCCTGTGTCCATTCTTCCACAGACCCACTCCCATCAGGCTTTGCCTCCACCATTCCACCAAAACTGCTCTTCTTAAAGACCACCAATGATCTCCATGCTGCTAAATACAATAATTGATTATTCATTTTCAACGTATTTATCAACAGCATTTCAACTGATGACTACTCCTTGAATGCCTTCACCCTGTCACTTCTGTGACACGTTCTCCTGCTTTTACTCGTCCCAGAATGGCCACTTCTTTTCAGTCTCCTTTGCTGGAGTGCCCAGAGCTCCAGTCTTCAGCCTTTTCTCTGTTCTATCTACACTCATGCTCGTGGAAATCTCAGTATAACTCTCCTGTTATACTGAAGGTCACAAATTTATCTTTCCAGCCATTCCTCTCCCTTAAATTCCATGCTTGTTTGTCTAAACTTCCTCTTCAGAAGTTCCCATCTAGACATCCAATAGGTATCTCAAATATATCATGTCCAAAATGTCCCAAACCAAGTTTCTGTTTTTCTCTACATGCCCTCTTTCCCGTGCCCCAACTCCCAGTACACACAGAAACCTGCTCCTTGGTCTTCCTCAAAGCACCTAATGGCACTTAGTCTTCCCAGTTGCTCAAGTCAAACACTGGGGTCATCTTTGACTCCTTCCTTCTCTCACTCCCAATCCACCAGAAAGTCCTGATGGTTCTATCTTCAAAGTATGTCAAACCATAGCACACCTCTGTTCAGAACCTTCCAAAGACTTCCTAGTTCACTCCAAGTAGAAGCCAAGGTGTGTGCAATGATAATAAGGCACTTGATATGATCCCTGTTGCCACTCTGACCTGCTGCTCGCCCCATCCCCAGACCTCACTGCACTCCAGCCACAGTGACCTCCTTGCTCTTTCTTAAACCCACTACACACACTCCCACCCCAAGGCATTTGCATTTTTGTTCCTTTTGCCTGGAACATTCTACCTCAGATAGACTCGAGGCTCACTCCTTTTCCTTTTTCAGATTTTATTCAAATTACACTTTCTACGTGGCTTTTCATGCTTATCTTAATAATCAATCCCTCAACATTCCTTATCCCTCTTCTCTTCTCTATCAAATTTATCATCACTTTGTGTACTATAAAATTACTTACTTATTTTGCTTATTTCTCCTTCTGCCTAAACATAAGCTACATGAAGGCAGGCAATTTTGTGTGATATACCCACTGCTATGTCCCCAAGTACCTGAAGAATGACTGACACATGGTAGATATTTACTAAAAACTGCTGAAAGAAAATTAATATGTAAAATAAGAAATGAATGAATAAACTACTTATCCATTTGTTTATTCATTTCTTTTGCATTATGAATCGTATTTGGAGCCTGAGGAAATCCTCTCCATAAACAAACAAAAATGTTTTTATACATGTTATATATGTAATATATGTTACATATGTATATTATACATCTGTATCTGTCTATCTAAACAGACATTTCCACCTAGTTGTAGGGATTCTAGAATTGTCAGCATTTATTTTATCCAAATAGAGTATCTGGTCATAGATGATCACAAATATTAGTGACACTCAAATCTATTGTTTATACCCTATAATTAGCTTTAACTTTTGTTTGGGGTGTTTTGTTACATTTTTCTTGTTTTCTTCTTTTCCTGTTTCTGGATTGGTCAGAGTACTATAGACTTCAAGAGAAAAGCACCTCCCATACAGTAGTCTGGGTGATGAGGTTTATAATCTTGAATCAAGAGAATAAGGATGTGGTGATAGATGAAGAACAAAAGATATATTTAGGTTTCAGAAAGGAGAAAAAAATTGTTCAGTAGGAAAATAATCAAGGAAGGATAACAAGCAGGCTGACCAGGACCCGGAAGCAGAGGGAAAGAGGTGAAGTACGTGGGTAACTGAGAAGACGGCTGGTAGAAAGTCAAGCAGGCCCAAGAGAGTTTTTCTTCCTCTGAGTTTCCAACATTGACGCTTCACAAAACAGTGATTTCAAACAACGAATGAGCTTTCATCCTCCATCACCACAGTGCTAATCATATGAAGCTATTTCAGGATTTTCACTTTTGCTCTTAAGAAATGTTGACATCTGTTCAGAGAGAGATCCTAATATTTTATTGAAAAACTAAAATCTTTGTAGATGAACACCATTTTTTTTTCATTTTTTTTTCTTTTTTTTTTTTTTCTTTATTGATTTTTAGAGAGAGAGGGGTATGGAGAGGGAGAGAGATAGAAACATCGATGAGAGAGATCATCGACTGGCCGCCTCCTGCATGCCCCCCACTGGGGATTTGCCACAACCTGGGCATGTGCCCTGACCAGGAATCAAATGGGTGACCTGATGCACGGTCGATGCTCAACCACTGAGCCACACCAGCTGGGCTGAACACAATTTTTAAAATTAATTTTTTTAAAGGCAAAAGTGAACTAACTACCCCTCTAAATTTGATAAAAAGTTTTAGGGAAGGGTCTCTTCAACTTTGGGCTAATATGTTTTATAGCTCTAAACAATTCAAATTTCTTACCATTTGGCTCAAGTCTGTGTTAGTTCTTTTATGGATAAAAGAAAAAACTGTAGACAAGAATACAGAGGGAGGAAATTAATGAAACGACAAAACCTCTGAGCTCCCTCCTAGACCCAGCACCCTGGCCTTAGCGACATCAGGTGTGGACCTGCTTTCCCTATGGTGCAGGAGGCTTGTCCATTGCTTTGAACCACTTTTTCATCATCCTTGATTTCTGGCAGTCAGGCCAGGCTTGGTAGGGCTTCCAAAAAATACAGTGAACGACAGATGCTGTAATTTCCTTTTTCATTCCAAATATGCAATAGATGTCTTGATTCAAGACCTAAGCATTGAAATTTTGTTCTATCAAATCAGCTTAACATAGGCCAGGGAAACACTGAGAGAAACTTTCAATCAGACCCATTAATCATTCCACCAATCATTCAATAGTAAAATAAAGGCAGACTAAGCCAAAACTCAGTGCATGTTGACCTATCAGAAATTCCTAAAGACCTATAGTAGAACATGACATGAGAGTCTTCTCAGCTTCCTTGAAGAGTTCCCACATTTGTTCCAATACTATCCCTGGGCAGGGATATTTCTTTATTTATGGAATGTGCTTATCACTAATGTGAACACTATTAAAACAGTTTCCTTGTTTCTCCATGAAACTCTGTTTTCTCTGCTTGTCCACACTTCAGCTTTGAAGTGTGTGTGTGTTTTTTTTTTTAGTAAACATCGATATACAAGGAAAAGCACACATATAATAAGGCTTGTGCTTGATGAATTATCACAAAATGGAACCGTCTCTGTAACCACCACCAAGGTCAAAAAAGGGCCCTTACCCAGCACCTCAGAGGCCATCCTCCCCTCCTCCTCAGATGCAACCACTGTCCTGACTGCTTTGAATTTTAAAGACAGTTAAAACTAAACTAAAGATAGTTAAAATAAAATAATTCTTATAGCCTTCTGACATGAATAAATACACATGTAGCCAATTATCTTTCTCCAATGAATAATTTGATATGTTTTTTTTTTCCTCCCCAAGGTCAAGTTCCACATAATCAGGTCTTCTTCCCTCCTGATGAGGTTCACAGGACCACATGACATGGATGATGTTTCATCAAACCCAACAATACACATTTGTGAGGTCTAAGGGATCTGTGGAAATGGCTTCCTTCCGGAAATGTAGAAAGAGAGCAGTTCTTCAGCTGGGCGTGGTAACCCCTGACATGAATCCCAGTGTTCCCTGCAACCTGCTATCCATGCCCTTGTATAATTCCCCTCTGTGAACCCAGGATGACCTAGTGACTTGTTTCTAATGAATAGAATACTATAAATTGTAAGTGTAATGTGACATCACGACTGAGATTGGGATATGATCCAACTTGCTCACTTACTGTCATTGTCCCACTTGCTCTCAGGGAAGCCAGTTTCCATTTTGGAAGTTGCCCTATGAAAGGCTCAAGGGCAGCCCTGGCCAGGTGGCTCAGTTGGCTCGAGCATCATCACATCCACTGAAGGGTTGTGGGTTCGATTCCCGGTTGGGGCACATACCTAGGTTGTGGGTTTGATCCCCAGTCAGGGCACATACGGGGGTAACTGATCAGTTTCTCTCTCACATTGATCTCTCTCTCTCTCTCTCTAAAAACACAAAAACAACAAAAAAAATCAATGAAGGTGTATCCTCAGGTGAGGATTAAAAAAATAAAAGAGGAAAGAAAGGGCTCCAGGGCAGGAAACTGTGTGGACTCCCACCAACAGACAATGAGCAACAGTGATCCTCAGTCCAGCAACCTGTAAAGAGCTGAATTCTACCATAAGCTCAGTACCTGCTCCCCGTGGAGGAATGAATGCAGCCCCAGCTGACTCTGGGCTCATAGGCCCAGGCCACACCCAGATTCCTGACCCACAGACACTGTGAAATAATGTGTTTATTATTTGTAGGTGCTAAGTTTTTGAGATATTTTGTAGCCTAGCAATAGACACCTAATGCACTGGGAGAAAAGAAAAAAGCTCAATCGATCAATTCCATGGCCATAGTGCCTGGAGAGCAAGAGGTCACAAAGAACCACATGGAGCTGGTAAACCTTTGAGTTCTTTGTACAAACCTGGCCTCCCAGTGGCCAGGCCAGAACATGGTCTTGCGATGGCCTTGAATCCTATGATTGCTGTTCTATGAACAGTGAGAACACAGTCTTTCTCCTTTTAAAGATGGCTTGTACTATCTATCCTCTCCTTAGCCTCAGCTTCCTATTTCTCCCAACATGGACTAACACTTGACCCAGTGACATACATTTACTCAGGCCAGTTCCTCTTCTTTGAGTGTCCTTCCTTCTCATCCTGATATTCATCTCTTACTCATTGGTCAGGCGTTAGCATGGTCCCTAATGGCATCAGACAGGTAGCCACTTTCCTCCTCTGGACTACCAAAGCACCCCAAGCTTGTCTCAGCCACAACACTTAGCACACTGCATTCTAACTGGTTTCCTCTCTGTTTCCATTGTCCATTGGGGTCATTCAATGGTCCCAGTGCCCTCCTGGTACATAGTAAGATTCAGACAATATTTGTTCAGTGAAAAATGTATTCATGTATAGACTTTATCACAAATAAGGTAGTAAAATCCCGACATATAGTGGCATATTACACCAAATAACCAAACATTTATCAACTCTCTACATACAATGAAATACAACATATTTGCCTCTGAAATCAGTGCTAGTGATGTTTTTCATCAATAAATGTTAGGAACTGTCTCTGCATTTTTTTTTAAATCCTCACCTGACGATATTTTTCCATTTATCTCCAAATAGAGTAAGAAGGAGAGGAGGAGAGAGAGAGAGAGAGAGATGCATCGATCAGCTGCCTCCCGAACTACCCCGACCAGAGCCAGGTACCAAACCGCAACAGAGGCATTTGCCCTTGACCAGAATCGAACCCGAGACTCTTTGGTCCACGAGCCAATGCTCCAACCACTGAGCCAAACCAGCCAGGGCTGCATTTGCATTTTATTTGTATAATTAAAATACACTTTTCCCTTTGATTTTTCAGCCTCATTTTTGTAACCTTATGGGCTACTTAGGTCTTCTAGTGACTAATTGGGACATCTAACTAAGAGTCACTCAGCCATCTCTTTGTAGTCTTGTCCTTGATTGCTGATATTTCTTCCTGCAAAGAGATTCAAATTCTTGATGCAAAGGAACACGTACCAACCAGAATTAAATTGCAGGATCTATCAGGGGTTTGTTGGCATCTGTAAATCCTTTGCTAATTCAGGACCTTTGACAAAGTATCCTGGCCTCCTCCTGTTCATGCTATAATCTAAATGCGAAAGCAGGATGCTTTTGTTATGAGGAACCATTTTAGTTACAGGAGGCCCTGGAAATAGCTTCAGTACATCCTGTACACTGTCCCTCGTTCCCATTGTGAAAACATCTGCTGGTCTATTACCATGAAGTATGTATTTCCTGCTGCTTGGCTCTTATGGCATAGCTTGGCTGCAGAGCCCGCAGCTGAGAGTCACTAAGTCTTTGCTATATTTGAAATCTAGAGAATTTCTTCTGGACGTAGTACAGAACAGTGGCACTTTGTGATAAATCAGGTGAAATCCCAAGGTCTTATTCATATTACTGTTTATTCTCACAAATTGACTACCTTAAGCTCTCATCAACATTTACTGTGCTAGGTAAAAGGGCACACACACAAAAATTGCACGTGGTTCTTGCCTTCTAGGAGCTTAACATCTGAAATGTTATACCAGAGTAAATGTAAAAATCAAGGCCTATGTAGAACAGTAGATTAGTGCTACCCTGTGAATGTTCTGGTGCTTCAAGAACACCAAGAGTCACCTCACCCCACAGAGACTGGATCTGCTTATACTGTCCTCCCTTCCACCCACACAAACACACAGAGGCGTGAATCTCTGCAGAACCAGCCATTCTTTACCCCACATCCACAAAGTTCATCCACAGTCAGTATCTTTTTACCTTTAATGTGCTATTCAAGGTTCGGATTTTGTGGAGTTTCTCATTTATGGATGGATTTTTACACCGCTTCACGAAGGACTTTCTCAACTCCTTTTTGGTGGAAGGTCGTCGGTCCCCAAGAGGAGATAGACTGGCTTGCTCTAAGGATTTGTAGAGCTTCTCCATTTCATCTTCAGGAACTTTTGTTTCCTCTATTAAAATAAAAAGGCAATAACAATAAACCCAGTTAAAATCAAGGTGAGAACACTGGACACTGTGGTCCTAAACACTATGTTAGGACCTATGACACTATGATCTCAGACTTCTAGCTTCCAAAACTGTGAGACAATAAATTGTTGTTGGCTGAGCCACTCAGTTATGGTACTTCGTTATGACAGAATCATGTTTCCTTTGAAGGCACTAGGGCAGGACCTGGTCCAGGCCTCTCTCCATGCCTTGGGTTGTAGCAGCATAACTCCAATTTGCACAGGGTGTTCTCCCTGTGTGCATGTCTCTCAGTACAAATGTGCCCCTTGTATAAGGACACCAGTCATTCTGGGTTAGGACTCACCCTACTGACCTCCTCTTAACTAATTATATCTGCACCTACTCAATTTCTAATAAGGTCACATTCTGAGGTGAGGTACTGGGGGTTAGGACTCCAACATAGGAATTTTGGAGGAACACAATCAAACCCATAATAGTGCACTATCTAGCCAGCCAAAATTCATGTCCTTCTCACATGCAAAATACATGTATACCATCCCAACATCTCCAAAGTTTTAACCCATTCCAACATCAATGCTAAGTCCAAAATCTAATTCAGATTTCGTCTATATTTGGTATTGGTGAGACCCAAGGAATGATTCATCCTGTGGCAAACTTCCTCTCCATCTGTGAACCTGTGAAACCAAAGGAGTTATGTATTTCTAAAATACAGGGATGGATAGGCAAACCTAAAAAACTAATACACACCACCCTATGTCTTGAACTACTGCACAAGATGACGTTTGATGTTCTTTTTAGAACTACCTTTGAGAGAAGAAACCTGCCTCTGGTCTGTGGCTTTGAGCAGATAAAGACCATTTTTGGTGCTTCCTCTACTCACATTCCTAAATAGGCCTTTCCAGCCTCAGCCAAAATTCTTCCAGTGAAGCACCTCTACCCGAGATCCAGGGGACCGTATGTGTTGGGCTAATCCAATGGCAGTTCCATCATGCTGGCCACAGTCATTGATTCCGGAATGAGCAGGGGTTTCAGGTCAGGCCAGCTGGGGCCAAGGACCTCCGTTCCAAACTTTGGTTTGGGGATATCAGGGAATCAATTTCTCTTTTTTCCTAAACTGAGTGGTGTGATGATGTGAGTTAGCAGATTCCAGGAATCATCCCAAGAATCATGAGAATGGAGCCCATCTATAGGACACAGCTGAGACAGGCATCTTAGTGATGCCATTAGAGCTCTCTCAGCTATGGGAGCCAACATACTGCCTTTGTTAAGATAACCTTGGGTGTGGTTTCAGTCACATGCAACTGAAAGGATTTCAAACAATATAGAAGGCTACCCAAAGAAAATCTTCATATCCTGATGTTGGTTTAATTTCTTACTAAGGATTTCCTATCTTTATTCCTTAATTTCCTGAAAATAAATCTTGGGAAAGACACACAGTGAGATTTCTCTTCCATCACATAGTCCTTAGAGTCTATGCATTTCACTCCTGTCCTGAGGAAAAACTTGATAGAGGACTATATACAAAGTATGGCATTACGAGGTACTAAACCTCTCTCAAGGAGAGAGAAAAGCATACAATAGTAATCTAGAATCATCAAAATCAAGCAAATTTCACTTACTTTACAGTTTACTCTTGTAAGATAAGAAATCTTTAAGCAATAGTTTTCCTCTATTTACTGTCAGAAAGTTATGACAGGTGTTCCCAATACTCTTTCATTAAACGGAGAACAAAGACATTGGACTAACTTTGCAACTAACTTAAAGCACTGATCAGTAAACCTCTTTGTTCTTTACCAAAACGGTCCCCCAAAAAAGAGTGAAAATATTCAAAACTACATTTGAACACAATTAGACTTTTTGGCTCAGGCTGTGTGCCAGATATCAACAGTGGGTTTTTGTCAAGCACAAAAAAAATTGCTCAACATCATTAGCCATCAGAAAAATGCAAACCAAAACCACAATGGGATACTACTTCACACTCATGAGGATGGCTAAAATGAAAAAGACAGACAATAATAAGTATGGGTGAGGATGTGGAGAAACTGGAACCTGTATACATTGCTGGTGGGAATGTAAAATGAAGCCACCACTTTCAGGAAATAGTTTGGCAGCCCCTCTAAATGCTAAGTGTAGAGTTACCATACAATGCAGCAATTCCACTCCTAGATATTTACTCAGGAGAAGTGAAACAGTGATAACATAAAACTTGTACATGAATATTCACAGGAACACTATTCATATAGACAAAAGGTTAGAACAGCCTAAATGTTCATCAACTAGTGAATGAATAAACAAAATGTGGTCTGTACATACAATGGTATATTATTCAATAACTAAACGAAATGAAGTACTGAACATGCTACATGAAAGGACCTTGAAAACACTCTGCCAAGTAAAAGAAGCCAGTGACAAAAGATCACATGTTGTATGAGTCCATTTATATAAAACGTCCAGAATAGGCAAACCCACAGAGACAGAAAGCGGATTGGTGGTTGCCTGGGGAGAAAATGAAGAATGATAGCGAATGCACTCAAGTTTCTTTTTGGGGTGCTAAAAAGCAAATTAGATTGTGGCGACAGTTGCACACCTCTGAGAATGTACTACAAACCACTGACCTGTGTGTTCTTACGTGTGAATTTTACGATATGTGAAGTATCTCGATAAGGCTGTAAAGAAAGTAGGCTTTCATAAGATTATCACGACTGAGGCTACCTGCACGGAAATACTAAGCATGGTAATAGTCCTGCAGTTAAGCTGGAGGCATTAGAGAGTTTTCAGGAAATTCAATAAAAAGTCATCTGAATCTTAGAGGGGACATTCGGATCAAGGATTCTGGGTGTTTTCAGATGTACAAGGAGATGGTAATTTTTTATACAGGGTATGGCAAAAGTAGGTTTACAGTTTTTCGTATTAAAAAAATACAATAATTAATAAATAATAGAAGAATAGACTCTGTTTCAGGTACTCACTACTGTAAACCTACTTTTGGCAAACCCTATATATTTGTTATAGCTAGGCCGTTGGGACTCTACTTCAAATAAAGTTTAAATAATTACATAGCTTTCAGTACCATCGTATTTTTAAAGTAATACATATTTAATAAACTTCAAGAAGCAAATCAAACAAGCATATATCAAAGATAAACAGAATAATTTCTTTAAGCTTCTCTCTGTTCACCAAGCTGTTCAGTTATTCTACTAAAGCTTATGATAGAAAATAAAATTAATCAAGACTAATACATTAGTTTGTAATTATGTCAGAGTAAAATGATTATATTAAGATTATGTATCTAATTCAACAGATATTAAATTGGTAAAGATAAAAATAACTAGAATCTTAGAGTAATATGACATAAAGTACATTCCATAAATGAAAAATAAAGAGGACTGCCTTTTGGATAATTTTCTCGTTATTCAACATACTTATATGGGTATATATTACCTTTATGTTAAAATATCAGAGGTATCCTCCTCCATACACACATATTCCTTTCTCTGACTTAAACTTTGGGACATTAGCAATGAGAATATAGGTGTATGTGGGTGTATGTATAACTTTAAATATATTTTTATTGATTTTTTTTTTTAGAAAGAGGAAGGGAAAAAGATAGAAACATTGATGTAAGAGATACATCGATCAGCTGCCTCCTGCACGCCCCTCACCAGGGATCGAGCCTGCAACCCAGGCATGTGCCCTGACCGGGAATTGAACCTGGACCTCTCAGTCCACAGGACAATGCTCAATCCACTGAGCCACACCGGCCGGGCAGTGTGTGTATAACTTTAAAATTAACATACAGGTAAAGTGGACCTATTAAGATTACTGAAAGTTAATATAGAATTCACCTAAAATATGAACAAATAATATTCTCTATTTGGATTCATTTAGAAATTGGAGATAATAGTGAAATAAGGTTAAAGCTGCTGGAGAAATGTAAGGAAAAAATAAAAGGTGAATCATTATTGTGTTCTTACCTTTCAGCCACAGTCTCTTCTTAGAGGAAACCTTAAACTGAAAGACTATGTATCTAACTTCTAATAACCTGACTCCAGAATTGCCCACAAATGTAAGGACAATAGAAGAACAAATGGAGATGGGAGTAGTGAAAAAAAAACAAAAACCTCATTGGCTCTTTTGTGTCATAACCTGAGAGACATACAATGCATTGCTAGATACTCAGGGGACATACCTGTGATCTAACCATGTCCACACCTAGCCAAAGACTTTATATTGTTTTTACTGCTGCTAGTGGCTGGTGCGTAGGTCTTCACAGAACCATAAAGTGAGCATTCAGTAATAATGGAAGCAGATGATAAACAGAATCATAGGGGGGGAAAGGACTCCAAGGGTATACGCACACAATGAAACACAGCTTGGCCTGAGCCCAAACAGAAGTGAGCCCTTTCCCAGTTGCTAGGCAGAAGACTGGCACTGGCCTGTTAGCCCACACGACTGTCCCTGTACCTTTAAGGGGCTTCTCCATAAAGGCATATTATAAAAAGCTCCCTACCATATTTCTATGTAAATATTTTTCTAAATTACAATAAATATTTGAAAGCACTAGATTATTTCTCTTATCTTACCAGACTGTAAAAAGCGCAAAAAGAAAAAGAAAAAGAAAAAAGACTGGCAGAAAAGGCCACTTATCTCTCTCCCATTGGGAACAGAAGCCAAGTTAATTATTTCCACTTCCCTTGTCTTCTGGTGCAAAATAAATTAATTTTGTCAGACAGCCAAGTGTTTCCAATGCAATTGTTATCCTTCCTCTCAAGAGGACATTTTAGTCTTCTTACATAAAAGAGCAGGACCTGAATTCCCTTCTCTACATAAAGCACCTCATAGTCCAGCTCTTCTAGCCTCACAAGTGCTTTGCCAGAAAAGGTGAAAACTTTTTATTTTACGGATGAGAAAAAAATGAGATTCTTGAAACACAGTAAGTAATTTTTCCCCAATGTAAACCAGTAATGGAATTAAGAATAAAAGTTCAGTCCTGGCCAGTTTGGCTCAGCAGTTAGAGCGTCAGCCCACAGACCAAAGAGTTGCGGGTTTGATTCTGGTCAAGGGCGCGTACCTCGGTTGCGGTTCAGTCCCCAGCCCTGGTCGGGGTCATGTGGGAGGCAAGCAATTGCTGACTCTCCCTCAGTGGTTAGAGCGTCGGCCTGCAGGCCAGAGAGACCCGGGTTCAGTTCCCGCTAAGGGCACGTACCTCGGTTGCAGTTTGTCCCCGGCCCTGGTTGGGTCGTGCGGGAGGCGGCCACTCGATGTGTCCCTTTCATGTCAATGTTTCTCTCTCTCTCTCTCTCTTCCTCTCTCTCTCTCCCACTCTGTCTGAACAAAAAATGGAAAAATGTCCTCAGGTGAGGATTTTAAAAAAAATCAATAAAAACATGTATTTTTAAAAGAAGAATAGAAGTTTAATTCCACACTGTGCGGGTCCATGTGCTTCTAGGCGAGTCTTCTCAAACTTTCATTGGCCAAAATCACCTAGAGATCTGGTTAAAATGCAGATTCTGATTTAGTCAGGCTGGGATGGTGCTGAGATTCTAAATTTTTTCTTTTAAATCCTCACCCAAGGGTATTTTTCCATTTATTTTCAGATAGGGTGGGAGGGTGGAGAGAGAGAGAGAGAGAGAGAAACATTGATATGAGAGAAACACTTCGACTGGTTGCCTCCCACACGACCCCGACCAGGGCCGGGGACAAACCGCAACCAAGGTACGTGTCCTTGACCGGAATCGAACCTGCGACTCTGGTCCACGGGCCGATTAACCACTGAGCCAAACCGGTCAACATGAGATTCTAAATGTTTAACAAGCTCCTAGGTGATGCCAGAATGGCGGCTCCGTGGACCACACTTTGACTAGCAAGGTTAGACTGTCTGTCATCAATCTGCCATGAAACACCAGCTCAAGTCATCAGAAGAGAAAGGGACTGGAGCCACAATGAGAAAGATGGGACTTGTCCAGAAAGCAGCATCTATTTGCTTTGAGCCACATCCTAATTAAAAAATATATATAGGGTGTCCCCAAAAATGTATACATAAAAGGAGTATAATTATAAAGCCAGTGTTTAATAAAATATAATTCATTTTCAAAATGTAATAGAATCTACAGACACCCTGTATATTCACAGCTTCGCCCAAAGGAACATGTCCACAATCTCTGCTCTAAAGCATCGGTATCTCATGTTCAGTTGACATGATTTTGAGGTGAACGTTGGTGACATTTTACATCTGTTACACGAGCTCAGAACGTCTCGAGGGGTCAAACTTTTCTCCAAACTTAGGTCAGTAATCTACTAAGCTACACTCAAGAAAGACATGGTATTTTTTAACAGGATCTTTCTTGGTGACATTAGTAAATAAGGCAAGACAACATTTTTAACTAATGGTTACAAGTTCACTCCTTTCCAAGATCATGTCAAATGAATGTGCTGCGCTCTTCGCTTCCTCCCCCATATCTTAGCCCATTGTCTGCTTCCGACGGGACAGGCGTGCTCCAGGAGCCCAGAACTCAGTTGTCGGGAACACTGTAGGCAGAATCTCTAAATGCTCTATTTTCAACTTTGCCTCCCCCACTATTTTATTTTTAGTGTTTCTTCGTGCTTTCTAGAATGTGATTTTTATTTTCTCTTTAAAGCATAAATTCTTACCCTTTGAGATGACATGGAGGGACCTGGAGAGTATTATGCTGAGCAAAATAAACCAGTCAGAGGAAGACAAGTACCACATGATCTCACTTATTTTTGGAAGATAATGAACAAAATAAACTGTCAACCAAAAGAGATCCAGAATCATGGAAGTAGGGAACAGACTGACAAACCTCAGAGGGATGGGGGGTGGGAGAGGTGGAAAGAGATAAACCAAAGAACTTATATGCATATATGCACAACCAATCTACACGGACATTAGGCTAGGGAAGGCAGGAGAGGGGTGGGAGCGGGAAGGGGGGGGGTCAATGGGGAAAAAAGGGGACATCTGTAATACTTTCAACAATAAAATAAATAAATAAATAAACATAAAACATAAATTCTGGCTTCAGAAGACAAGGGGAATTCATATGCCTTATTTCATATTAGAATTGGAAAGGAAACCTTTTAGAGATTGAAAAAGTCTGAATGATGCTCCAAGGAAGATAATATTAGTTTCCAAACGTGAAACACTTGCAAAGGTTTAGGGAGAAGCGGACTTCCCCGTTTCATGTGCAATGCTCTGTTTGAGAAAGGAAAGACCACGGAGGGCACTGGTTACCAAGAAGAGACATAACCAGGGTCATTGGGACAGTTTATAAAGCTTTTGAGACTTTACAAATGTTTTTTAATATAACACTTGATCCCAATAGGTCAAAAGCATTTTGCAGGCTTTCTCTAGTGATTCTGACAACTCTACAATGTAGCAAAAGACTTAGATCATAATGATGAACAAGTTGAAAGTATATAACTAAGATAAATCTGGGTAACTCATTTTGACAGCACGGATGTTACTGACCTAGAACATTAGTATAGCATAATTTTGAGGGAGAGACTACCTGTTTTTGCTGCTGTTGATGCTGGTGGAGATAGCTATCAGGTATGAAGTTTTGAGAAAAGTATTACTAATACTGATACAAAGAAGAGAATGTCCACACATAGATTAAAAAGCTTGACCAAGGAAACAATGAGACAAACCTAGGTTTTGACGCAAAGGTCACTATCTTAAATACTATGCTATCCTATGAAAATATTTGATATACTTTCTTTTGAATAAAGTTCAGTGGTGTTTATTTCAAATCAGGTAACACACTGTCACTGAGGTAGTCACTGATTGAACTAGACAGACCAAGTTCAGATCCCTGCTTCCAAGAGAAAAATCCCTACCCACAGCCTCTGCTTCCGAGGTGCCCAGGTTTTACTCTTCAAACTCTGTTGTTACAGGGCCACAAAGCACTAGACCCTAGGACAGGAAATTCATAAGATGGCCAGCAACCTAGGACACAGGCCAGAAAATCAGATTCTCTGCTTGGGCATTTGAACTGGACACTTGGAGATAATGAACCAGTTTAAATTGGGAGCAGAAGGTGAGAGTCAAGGTCATAATAGATTGTGGCCCTGGATACAACAAAGGTATAAGTGCTTAGAAACAGAGAAGGCAAAGTTAGAAGAATGGTACTTGGGAATGAGGTGATTTAAAAAAATATGGCAGGTAAAAGAAATTCTATAAGAGAGAAAACAGATTGAGAGAAAGTCAGAGAGAGTACTCTATTATAAAGTTAGTATTTTTACTTGAGTTCTTATAAGTCTGAAAGATTCGTTTACTTTAGTTTTCCTCATTTTTCTATATTTGCTTTACCGTCATGTACCTATTTTTTCTTGAGTGTTTGACATTTCTATTAAGTAAGGCAACTCAGTACTCTACTACTTTATTGCTTTTATTGATAAGAATAAACCTAGTCTAGTAGATGATCTTTAATGTTGTTTTTGTTTTATTATTATTGCCTCTTCTGACAGTGATTTCTAGAAATAATCTAAGGTTGAGTCCATTGCCCAAGCACCTGATATAGAGCTTTACATTCTCAAACCAAATATTACCTTTGTTTTTGTTGTTGTTTTTTGTATGTTTTTATTGATTTTTGAGAGAGAGAGAGAAAGATAAAAACATAGATGTAAGAAACATCTATTGGCTGTCTCCTGCATGCCCCCTACCGGGGATTGAGCCCTCAACCCAGCCATGTGCCCTGGCCGGGAACTGAACCCAGACCTCTCAGTCCATGGGATAACTCTCAATCCACTGAGCCACAATGGCTGGGCTACATTTGTTTCTCAAATGTATTCTTTCAATCACATGAGCAACAAGGATTTGGTGAAATATGTAATGTAGACATAAAATTTCTGTATTTGCCTACATCCTAAGAAAACAAACACTGACATGTATATTAAAAAGGCATATGGTCAGGTTTTCTTTTTAAAATATATTTATGAAGTGGAGATTGAATGAGAAAAAAAAATAGCTGGAAAGCTGCCTAAAATCAAGGATACAAATTCAATGCACTATAGAGAAATATGTCAACGTTGGCCCCATAACCTGCTGGATTTACCCCATACTGGAGACAAGTGAGAACGACAGATAGAAATGGAAGATTCGAAAGGAGGGAAAGGGTCAAGAGCAGTGAGGCAAGAGGAAGGAAGACGTTACCCCATCTCAATTTCACTAAGCAGAGAATGAAGGTTTGGAACATATAAATGCCCTTAGCTTTTTAAGATTAAGCACTTTTTCTTATTTCTATTATTATAGTCTAGTGTATTCTATAATTACTTCATAACATCCTTAATTTTTGCCTTATAGAAAATCCTTAATGTATACATTAAGTCCTCACTTAACCTTGCCAACAGGTTCATGGAACTAAGATGAAACAATGTATACTGAAACCTATTTTACCACAGGCTCACTGACAAAAACAAGAATTAAGTTCCTACCGCATTTCGTCAACATTATAATGAAATAACATTGAATGAAATGACGTTATTCAAAGACTTACTGTACATATTTAGAGTTATATATTTAAATATGACCATCACATCCCTACTAGGAAAAGTTTTTCCCAGGAAATGGTAATCCTATAGAGCTTAAATTATTTAATGTTACAGGAGACAGAATGTGCTGGAAAACATCTGACCCATCCATGATTCCTCTCTTTTCTTCACATTCGATTTATTCATTTATTCAACTCCTCCATCGAATACTCTGTCAATGTCCACTGTGTGCTGGGGCAGTGTATTTGAGAGCCTAGGGATGGACTAAAACAGATAAGAATCCTGTATGAATCTTACATTTTATCCTTACACTATGTCCCAAATATGTGTATTTTTCCAACCCACACTCTCACTGCTACCATCTTAATCCAGCCACCATTATTTCACTGTTGGCCTACTTCAACAGCTATGTAACCGGTCTACGTTAGCTTCCTAACATCCATTTTCCATACAGTGAAGTGATCTTTAAAAATGTAAACCACACCATAACACTCCCTAGCTTCAGTTTCTCCAAAAACATCTCACTGCACTCAGAACAACATCCAAACACCTTACGTGCCCCAACTAGTGCCACGTCAGCCAGGTGCCACTGAGTTCTCCAATCCTTCCTATGCCTCCCCTGCCCACTCTGCTTCAGCCACTACCATTACTCAGGTGTTTGTGGTGCTGTGCTCGTGAAGAAACCTACGCAGATGCCAGTTGTATAAAAGTACAGCACATACAATCACAGTAGGAGGCTATACATCTACATTTGTGTGAGTGCACTCTATGACATGTGAACCATGGTAAAATCACCTCATGACACATTTCTCAGAACGAATCCCCATCAACAAGCGGTACATGTCTGTATTTAGATGCTTCTGTTTCTATCATTAAGTGACTTGTACTGTCTCACTGGTAGTTAAAAAACAGGAAGGAAAATTGTTCTGGTTATACTATGTGGCTTGGCTCACATCAGTCTAACCCAACCCTGTGTCTTGCTGATTATCTAGGCGGAATTATTCTTAATCAGGTGGTTAAAATCTCAGGCTCTACAGTCAAAGAGACTGCATTCCAAACACAGCTTTCACACCAGTGCATGACCACTTTCAGCAATTTACTCAACCACTTTAAGCCCCAGATTCTTCATCCATTAACTAGAAGCGGCAATCAAGCACCTACTTTTAAGCTGGCTGTAGTTGAGAAACAGTAAAAGTTTTCCTGTTGAGAGCAGGCACACCACAAAAATGCCTGTAATCACCATTTCTATCAGCATTGCACTGCAGGGCCAACCCCAGGCAAGAAATAAAATAACAGACGCGACGATTGGAAAGAAAAAATACAAAACTGTCGTTATTCAGAGATATGATTGTGTTTATGAGAAAACTTTAAAGATAAATTATTAGAATTAAAATGAGCCCGGCTGATGTGGCTCAGTAATTGAGGGTCGACCCATGCACCAAGATACATTTCTTGTGATATATTAAAACAGTTGAGTACTATAAAGCAATGAAAAACTAATTCCACTAACACGGGGAGGATTTCACAAAGGCAGAGAAATGCCTTTGACCAATGCCTGAGACCAATGCCACTGAGGTCAACACACAGATTCAAGATTTTCCCAGTAGTAAATATTTATGCCCATTTTCAGAGCATAGTTCAAAAAATAGGGTCACTAGGAAATTTGCTAGGGACTAAATTAAGTGATAGAGATACAAAGACCAAGATCAGTCATTCACCTTGACTGACAGGCATGCTGTAGAACCCCTCAAGTCTCACCGCTGCTTTCTCTATTTCCACAGCCACCCCACCTATTACAGAAGCTCCCTGACTCTTCTAATTTCCTTATTCCTAAAATAATAAGTCTTCTCTTATTCTCTTCCACTCCATCTTTAAATCTCACATAATTTTTTATAAAGCATAGCTCAATCAAATGATTAACCTTGTTAGACATTGTCATCCATTACCTATTGAAATAAACTAATGACTAGCCCAGTATTCAACATTATGGAAATTTCTTTTCCATCTGCCTTTCCCATGTCTTTAATCTCTATCCACAGAACCTCCCACTTAAAGGTGATCTGCCATAGTTTGAGTCCCTGTTCTCTTTTAAATCCCTCAAGTACTTTGTACTCTCTGTGACATCTACTTTCCTCTGCTTTCTTTGGTTAAATGTGTCTTATTCCTCCCACTCTCCTTATTAGATGTTAAAATGTTTTAGACCAGAAATTGTGTCTTATTCATCTTTGTATTCCCATTAGTACAAAATACTTGAATAGATGTTAGATACTCAAAAAAAATAATAAAAATGCTAAATTGAATGGAGTTCAGTATTCAACATTTTCTTCTTATCTTCCTGCTTTCTAAAGAGACATGCCACAAAATTCCTACAGAAACATCTGCAGTAGCTGGCTAAAATAATGCACCATCTTTACTGTTCGCACTCAAATTGTGTAAAAATTTTCGTAAAATTTGCTAAATTTTAAAATCTGACTTATTTATGCCACTTTCCCGAGATGTCATGCATGCTCCAGTGTGCCTATCTTTTCATTAAAAATGCTTTTTATTCAACAGGATTCCCAGGTTGATTCTGGCTGTACTTGTTGTACTTGAAAAATATATTTGTATATATTGGGTGTTAGTCTTATTAGTGGTTATTAGCTTTCCAGTGTCCAGGGTATGGTCACCGTACTCATGGAGTAAGTATAATGAAATTGTCTCCCCGTTGTTGATATCATGCAGATAGAGACAACAATATGAGTCAGCATCGCACAGGCATAAGTCAGGGGCCAAATAACCCCTGCCAAAAGAAAGATGCAGCACAGAGTAAAATGGAGCTGAGATGGACATTCACCCATCACCCCTTTTTCCTCCAGGCTTTGTAGAGAGACCAGAGGAAGAATCTGGACAGCTCTGGAACTCTGAAACTGCCAATGTGGAAAGGCAATAGGATGCAGTGAACATCCTGCATGTTTTAGTAGTTTACACAGCGAGGGAGAAATGTCTAAAAGGATATTTAAATTCAGCATAAAATTCTGGCAATCACACTTTTAATTGCATACCAACTGCAAAATATTTCTCTCATTGTCTAAATTAAAAGAAGGTTATAATGCATGCTGCCTGTTTGTTTCAAGACTCAGTTATTAACCTTTAAGAATCTTTTTTTTTTTTCTTTTCTAGGATAAAAGCCTTTCTCCAACAAATGCATCTTGAGCCTGGGACTTAATTTAAAATCCTAACTCCTGTTTTGTTTTGGACGATGTTGAAACTTCAATCCCTGTCATGAAAATACCCTGAACGGTATTTCAAACACAGGAATTTCAGGGCGTCTATTAATTATTTTTAACTGGCAGATAAAAAATAATTTTTTAAAGTTACAAAAATGAAAAGCTACCTTCTCTAACACACAAACACACACATGTTTTAAAAAATGTAGAATACACAATCTGATTACTCAAGAGCAGGTCATCAGAAACACAAGCAGAGACTGGGTTGCTGTTTCCATAGCAACAGCTTTATGTAGTTTAACTGCTCTGGGAATTTAACCAAATCCCCAGTAGCAAGAAAAAATCATCAGCAAAAATTTTGTAACATATGGCAACTGCCGACACATGGGTGGAAGAAGAACACTTTTATTCTCTCTTCCTTTCCACTGATAGCAACGCTTTCATGTCAAGCTGTTTGAGGAAGTGGACAGATTTTGTTGGTCACTCAGCACTTAACTCAAAATTTAAAAATACAAGGCTTCTTCCTTCTTAGAAGGAAAGAGCTGTTGGTGTCCAGCCAGGCTCCGCAGTGCACGCATTTCAAGAGTGATATTTAGACAGGGGTAAGAACTTCACACATCTTCCCGTGACTCTCAGGTTATTCACCCTAATGACCACTCAGCCTGCTGGGTTATCTCTTGGGAAAGAATGCAGATGGAATTCTATTATCTATTTTGTTTTTGAGACCATTGTCATCCCAGGGTTCTGTGTGTGTGTGCATGCAAGTTTTTAGTTCTACCTTATGGTCCAATGATTCAAGTAAGAGCTTTTAGCAGGAAAAGAATAGGGGTGGTACTTTTCATTATTTTCTTTCATTTCACCACTCCTATAGCTGAAAGGATCTTCTAAGTATCAAGTTAGAGGCTCTAGAGTCGGAGATAATTAAACTCTCTTCAGTCTATCTTTGTAAAAACAAACACAATGAACAATACGCAATTCATACCCAAGGCACACAGTTGTGTCAGAATGCGAGGACACCTCCAATGACGAGGGATGCCTTCCTTTCCCAGGAGCACATTCTATTCTGAACTTTCTCAACGTTAAAAAGAAGTTTCTTATGCTAACCCTAAGACTACCTCATTTTTACCTCAATTATGTACTTCCAAGGACATACAAATGAAGCCCATACTTCTACCTGACAGCACCTCACACACCTGAGGCCCACGTGAGTCTACGTTTTCCTCGAAGTCCAAACTCGACCCCTCTGGGTCCCTAAGTGGCATTACTTTCATTCTCCTCCCTACCCCACCTCATTCACCTCTAGAAGTGGGTTATTTTGCCAATAACTTCTTCTTTCACTCTACTTTTTTAAAATGTAAAGTAGACCATTGGGTTATCTATCAATTGAAAACGCCATCAGAGGCCAGGCAGGTAAATCAAACTGGGTGAAACATCACTATGACAATTGTGGTGACTGAAGAATGAGTTCCCAGTCTGAGGATTCCAATTCACATTCTTTAAAATACTGTATGCAGACACACACACACGCGCGCACACACACATACACACACACACATGCACACAACTTTGTCTGCAGTTGTAATCCTTGGCCTAAATTACTCTGATAACAAATACTAAATTAAACAGAATACATCTGAAAATTTGAGGACTTAAAAAAATAACTTTTCCTGATTAGGCTAGGAGACGGGAGAACAGTCACGGATGCCATCAGGCCACTCTGGCTAAATATCACAGGAATGTAGCCAGTCAACTTTCTCTCAACAATACAGTAAAAAAATATATATATAAACCAAACTCATCACTGCATCATTGCTCAGTATCTTATATCAGACAAACTTGTTCTACACCAGAATGAATAAGGCACAGACCATCAGAAAAGACACATCATGAGTGAACCTAATAATAAAAACAGGCGGCATGAAAGGATAGGACCAACCATCACAGAGCACTAGGAAGACTCGCATTATTAATCTCTCCATTCCATTAGCTCTTTTCTTTGCTAAGACTTTTTTTTTTTTTTTCAAAAGTATAAATTGTGCTCTCCTTTGTGTTTTAAAGTTCTAGGGCTGCCTTCCAAAATGTATGCAAATTGTCTCTCTTCCTGTTAACCACACAGGCACCTTCAGGAACCTACTAGCTAGCCCAGACTTTGTCTCTGGGTGTGGTCCAGGGAAGGTGGTTGCTCTAAGTTTATTTGGAAACAAGGAAGTGATGTTACACATACCAGTCTACAAAACCCTGATCTAATTCCTACAAGCTTTAAAGCACAAAACATGGGACCCAAAAAAAGAGTCAAGCCTTTCCTCAGCTTGGTGAAAAATATATCATTATTTTATGATCACATGTCTCAGAGTCGAATGTAGTTAGTGACGCTTATAGCTGATCATGAATGGCCTTGAAGCTGGAGTTTTCCACACGCAAACTCCTCCACAGAGACAGCGCCTTGGCTTAGCCCCACGAGACTGTTTAATTTCTGAATCATCATTCATGACTTTAAACACTCTTTTTACAAATTAACATCAGAGTTCCACATTCACACCCAAATGCTCATTCTCAAAAGAAGAGTAAACAGTGTCTTAGTTTACCTCTGTCCATCATCTTTGATCCAGAAGGCTTGTCCGGGACAGTAAGATGGTCTAGGTTGCTACTCAATGAAGATGTTTTATCACCAGATAGAGAGTTCAAAAATCCACTTTCTGATGTGGCAACGCTGTTCTCCAGTGCTCTTTGACTGTCTGCCCCTGAGGGTGCAGGTGGGTGAAACTCCACAGAAACTGCTATAGACTGGCTCACATCTTCAGCTGCAGATGAACTGTTCGTGCTGATCCAGGACTGTCTTTCTTTAGATAAGGAGGACAAGGTACTTGGTGTCCTTGTGGTATTTTCCAGGGAAGAACTAGAACACAATGTTTCACTCAGTTTGGGTGAAGATGAAGATGCCCGTTGTGCTGCCTGTTTTGCACATAAAATAAAAATAAATGAATCACTATTAAGCCAGCATTCTCTACTTTTCATTTTCAATGACATTTACCCTAAGCATTTCAAAAAGTGGCCAACAATAAAACAGTCAAAAGAAAATATATGATATTTATATCCATATAACAGGCATTATTGATGCCATTTTCCAAAAACTGGTCTGTATAATTTTGATTTCACTGTTCTTGGATATGAAAAAATCTCCATATCATGATTTACCCTATTCTTCAATGTTCTCCAGAAACTTAAAAGGCCTCTTTGGGGAATTCTTTGGAATACTGAAGGACTCTTTGAGCAAAAAGAAGATTATAGTCTATCACTAAATTGGGCAAAAAAATCTTGAGAAATGTGATTTTAAAAAGAAACAAAAGCTGGAGCCAGAGAGGAAGCAAAATAATATTAACTGAGTGATAACCAATATATGTGAGCAAAGCATGTATATTTGAACCCTTAAATATCTTTTACATACTACTTAGTACATGACCAGTATCAGCTCACAACTACATAGTTAGGTGAAATGTTAACTTACTCACTCTTCAATACTTTAAAAACTTTAATAAACTTTTGCCAAAGAAGACAAGGATATATTTGCAGGCTCCTAATTCATTACAGAGAAACCAAAAACTGCACCACAGACTATGTGAAGTGGTTTGATGATATAGGACCTTCTGAAAGCAGTCCCTAACATACAGTCCAAGGCTGAATAACAATCCTTGGTGAAATTTTCACCAATCCATGGAGAAAACATCAATGCAACATCATCAATCATCCTCTCTTGGTAAAGACTTCATTTATTCTGAGATTATATCCTTGTTACATTTTGATGTTAAAATATATTTGGAAAATGGTGATGGTAGTCATTAGCTCTTTACTTTTTGAAGTGTTTTTTTTTTTTAATATTCTACATAGCAAAATAAAGATTTGACAACTATATGTTGTCCTTCCATTTTTAATTTTATTGACCAGTAAAATCCATAAATCTAGACACCAGTGCTCTATGTATCACCCTATACTTCCAACGGTAGGTAAGACAGAGAAGGCATTTTACGGTTCAGTTTCATTATGTCATCCTATGAAATATTCTCATCAATTGTAAGCATTCAAAACTCCAAGGAAGTGGGAAGGAAGAAATTGTTAAAAGGAAGAAGCCAAACAGTAAATTAGTATCTTTACCCAAAACCCTCAGTATCATTCCAACTAACTCAGAATGGTTGGCTTTGTTCCAAACCAAAAACGTTGCAAGTTCTAAGCTCTGAGTTCTGATAGGAAAGCCAGTTATTTACCCAATATGTGCCCAGTTGGCTGCATCCTAGACATGGATTGCAAAATAATCAATAAATCCACTTTTTTAGTAGCATGACATTAAAATATCTAGTTAAGTTACTAACTCATTGCCCACATCTTCTTAATAATAACATATTTATGAAAACTTTCTATTCAGGAATATGTCAATGAGCTTGGGAACCAGTTGCCTTAAAGTACTCCGACCATTTAACGACTAATAGATCAAATAAAGACCTGTAATTCACTAAATAAAACCCCAGTTATCTGGAGAAAGTAATGCCCACCTGCAAAACTATCCAAATAAATTCCAGGAATAATTTACCCACCAGTAGGATCTATAAAATAAATACCAACAAAAGTACCTACGTGGGCCCAGTTCTGATACGTTCCCTTATTGTGAGCTATTTTGGTAAAACTTGGCTTCCATGTGTCCAGCTTCCTTTTCTGCAGAGACTAAGCACATGTATTTTCTGTCACTCCTGCTGATGCTACTCTAAGTACATTATAGCAAAATGGGTGCTTGAACAAAAACCTGCACACAATTGCTACAGGACATTCCACAAACCTCTTTGAACCTCAAAACTCTGCTTAAAGGACAAAGGAAAGACGTGTTCAGTGCGCATCAGAAATGTCTGTGGATGGTACTCCCGTTTGTGGTACTACTCAAACACAGTCACACGCTTTCAATCCACTTTCTCTAGCACCAGGTCACATTTATAAATGTGATTTCAAAATGGAGAAAAGAATAAACCAAAGGAGGAGGAGGAGGAATGAGGAGGAAAACTGGAGAGAAGAAAATGAGAAAGAGATTCCACGGATCAGGTCGGAGGGAGTTTTCATTAGAAAAGGGACCAACAAAATGCAAATCGAAGTGAACCTGGAGCACCACTGCAGAGGATGCCACATGGGAATGTGCACTAGAGACACTGTGGTGCTACATCATGGCTCCTTATTTCTACCATTCTGTAGCCACTAATAACTGTAGCTACGTGTCATGCCAAGAAAGAGCAGACTAGAGAGCCAGCTGTATGAAGAAAAACAGCCCTGGGACGCCCAGCCTCTTATTGAAGAGACCCTGAAATTCTCTGCAAAGTCGCTACGGATGATTTATCCTAACCAAAGGTGACAAGTACTGACTGCAGTACAAACACTCTCACAAAATATTCTCATAATCACAGAAAAAGTATTATCTTATTCATTAGATATTAACAATTGTATGGGGTTTCACTCATTTCAGAGCATTTGGGATTTAAATAATTTATTTTTTAATGAGATTTAAAGACATTTTAAAGAGTTTAATGTTAATGAAGACACTATGTATATGATTAAATTAAAAATTCAATATTACTTTTCCCCATTTTCAGTATACTTTTATTCATCAAAGAAGCACAGTACAAATGCTGATTAGCTCCAAAATCTTTTTCTTTGAATTGTTTTAAAAACATAAGTTTGACATGGGGAAAATAGTTTTAAATGGTGACCCAAAGCCTGTAATTAGGAAGCAGTGAGTCAGCATATATACTTTAAGCAACATTAGTCAAAGCATATTAAAAAATGGAAGATACGGGAATAACTTAAGACTAAACATAATAAAACCAAATGAGAAAAAAAGAATGTACAGAGCTTTTCATTCCTTTTATTAGCTATATCAACAAAAACAAACCAGGCAATTGCCCTTTGGCCCTAGAAAGTGTTGTTTGTATTTCTACCATATGCTAGTAGCATTACCCTAAAATTCCAGAGACCTGGGTATCATATACTCCTTATTCCTGCCATTGACATTCTGCATGACTTTGGACAATGAAGTGGCAAAAGACTCTCTTCCTCAACCCAACACTTAGCATCCATGACCTTGGAGAAGCCATTTTACCTCCAAGTCCTGTTCTACTCATTTCCTGTCTCCACCATCTCTCACCCTCTCCCCATCCAGGTCTATCTTCTGAACAATAACTATAGTATTTCTAAAACATAGAACAGATCAAGATATTTCCCTGCTGAAAATCTTCTAATAACTGCCCATACAAGTAGAAAAATAGCCTAGTCTTCATTATAGCTGAAAAAGTCTATATGAACCCCTACCAGCCCCTCCAAAACCACCTGCTTCCACCTCCCCTCCCTTCTCCTTTCCAGCCATGTTGGTGTTCTTTCTGTTCCTTGAGAAAATCTCTGGCTCCTTGTGCCATAAAGGCTCTTTCTGTGGATTGTTCATTGGCTTCCTCCTTCCCATGATTTTGATCTCAATTCAAATATCACTTCCTCAGCAGGCTGTTCCCCAACAATCATAGACAAAGCAATATCCTCCATTCCCAATCCCGGCCACTCCCTAGCACATTGCCCTATTTCTTCTTCTTCATGGCATTTATCAGCACTTGAGATCATTTTGTTTGAATTACACATTTATTGTGCCTCTTCCTCAACTTAGAACTCAAGATGTTCAAGGGAAGAGACATTATCTCAGTTCAGCCTCCCTTACCAGGTACATGGTCCATAGACAAAAAATATTCCTTAGCTGCCTGATTGACTGATACAGATTTACCAAGAGGAGCATATGAGATAACATAAAAGAATATTCTTAATAAATGTAAGTTTAAGCTTGCAAATGATACTTAGGATGGTTATATTTACTTCTCTGGAACGTGGCTTACTCACTTGAGAAACAAATACAGGATTTGTGTGAGAGTCCAGTGGAATCATCCTTCCCAAAGCAATACGAAAGCACCAGACAAGTGTAAAGTAGTAACTTTCCAGATCTCACAGGAAAATGTTTGTAGAGCAACAAATCTGTAGAGGGTGTGGATGATGTCACAACAATCATCCATTCACTCATGTATCAGTCCATTAATAAATACTAGTTTCAAGTATGTGTTAGGCACAGTCATAAATGTTATGGGTAAAGAGAAAGATATTGGACACTGCCTCTGACTTTAAGAACTTAATAATTAGAGAAATACACCAGATACACAAAATCTATAATATAAGGCAGATGAAAACATGAAAAGGTATCAAAAAACAATGCACTATAGGAATATAAAGAATTCAGAAGAGGGAAGGATTATCCTGACTTAAAGGACTAAGGAAGCTTTAATGAAGAAAGTCACATTTGAACCTGTCTTGAAAGGCATTTAGAAGGTGGACTCAGGGTGAGGGTGAGAGGTGCCTGCAAGTGGAGAAACTTTATAATTCCAGGTTCAAGAGCAGGAAAGTCTGGAGAGCTTTGGGGAAAACAGCCAGCAGTTTATTGAGATGATGGCAATGGAGAAATCAGAAAAAAGACTGTAGTGCTGGTTTCAAGTAAGCCCAGTGTCTTCAATATCATGCCAATGAGTCCAGAATTAATGTGACAAGCAAAGAGGGTTTACTGAAAGGTCTTGCTAGGTGAATCGATATTATAAGACTGTACTTTCGACAGACTAATTTGGATGTGGTTTTTAAGAGGAGAAAGAGATGAGAGACTGAGAAAAACAAATAGCCTGCTATTTCAATAACCCAAGCAACAGCTGCTGTGGTCCCAAACAGGGCAGTGGGAATGGAAGACATGAGACTGGTTGAGATACAGCCAACCCATCTTGTGACTGACAGCCAGAAGAGCAGGCTGAGAAGATGAACTGTTAAAGCAAGAAACAAATATGTAAGAGACAATTTTAGAATAATCTTAAAATCAGTTAAACGTTCAACCGTAGAGCTTATACTTTTTTGCATCTTGAGGAGAAAGCATGAAATGTTCTAACTTTTCCTTAAATGTATAGTCACTGATAAGTTTTCTTACAACTCTCTCACGTGCAAGCATTTCTATTATTTAATATAGTAGACAGCGAAAGATCAAGTGAACTTTAGTAAACAGCTGTGCAGGAGTTATTCTACTAGGATTATATTCTAATTTCTAAAATTGATTTTATCACTTCCTGTGTTTAAGAGACTTCCTCCTCTGCCACTGGCCAATGGGCCACAGTTTGAAGGGTTTGTTATTACTGATCTCTTCTTAGCTAATTTTTTTTTCATCATTTGGATATAAAGAATTGCACTTCTCAAAAGCAGTAAAATATGTGACTGCCATGTCAAAATGATCTGCACGAGCTTGTTGGAGCTGGAATTATAAATATTTATCTTCTCATTTTCTCTCATGTCCGATCCACCTATTGGGTTGTCTGTCTAACCAGATTCACAATCCGACGATTTCATTTCTCAACTATGCCCTGCTCTGAATACACCCTGTCTCACTGCACACCTTCCTTTAGATTTCTTTGATTTTATACTTAGCCCCACCTCCCAAGGTCCTCTCACACAGCCGGAATGGTCCTTTCAAAATGGAAATTGATCACATCACTCCTCTGCTTCAGTTAGGGAACTTCTGAAGGTTCCCTAAGTAACCCAAATAGCACAGGCCCTGCATGGTATGCCCTCCACTACTCCATCCTCATTTCCTGCTGCTCTCATCTTTGTTCACCCTGCTCCTGCCACCCTGGTTTCCTTGCACTACCCTGACTCTACCAAGGAGATCTTGGCTTTAACTATTCCCTATGCTTGGAAAACTCCTTCCCAAAATATCTACCTGGCTGACTCTCACCACCTTTCAAGTGTTTTCCTTAGATCTTAGCTCACACTCAAGCCTGTGCTGGCTTCCTATTCATTGCCACAACCCGACCTCAAGCATTCCTGACTTCCCCCACTCACCCTGCTCTACTTCTTTTACTGACATAGCAGATATTTTACTTATGTTGATTGTTTATTATCAGTTTCCCTCAACTGTAAGTTGGGGTCCACAAAGAAATGAATCAGTGTTGGGTTTTTGTTTTGTTTTTTATTCACTGACGTGTCCCAAGTATTTAGAACAGTGGCTCTCAGCAAGTATTTGTTAAATGAATTAATAAGCATATAACCACAGATCAAGTTTTCATACAATGAGATTTAAAAATTAAATTTAAAGGAAAAATACAGGGTGGAACAAAAGTAGGTTTATAGTTGTAAGTACATGAAGCACAGAGTTTATTCTCACATTATTATTAATTATTATATTATTTTTCCACACAAACAACTATAAAACTACTTTTGTCCCACCCTGTATGTGGGACAGATCTTCAGTGATTTTTATAGCTCTTAAATCACTTTGTAACTTATAATATCGGGTTTAAAACATGAATGAAATCAGTTCCCTTTTTGCTCTTTTGTGATTTCAGGGAACCATGGATAGTGACTTCTACAAATGATCTTCCAAAGTGAAATACAGACTCCCACCTATTTTGAGTTTTACTAGACCTGTCAAAAAGCTCCCATTTCTAATTTCTCTATGACTAAATGGATGTCCTGTCTACTACCCACCCTGTGAAGCCTTCTCAAGAAAAAGGAGCATAAATAAAAACCTCTTGTTCACCCATGGGAGACTCTGAACTGTGGCGTGGGATTCAGCCTCTGGAGGCAGAGGCCCAAATTGGTCTGCTGCTGATAGCTAACAGAATGACTGGATATTGAATTAAAATTTTAAGTCAAGATTTTTTAAATTATTGAGAGAATTTTCCAGACTAATAGGATTTTATTCTTTTGAGTTCATCATTCCAAAATGAAAGTTTGTTACCCAATTCTTTTTTAAAGCGAGAACTCGGGGGACGGATTTTTTTTCACCTAGGCTTCTATACATCAGTCACGGCTAGACTATGTTAAATTGAGCCAAAACAACTTGAGTCACGCTCTGGATAGAAGTTACTATGATCTTTTAAATTTCATCTGTTTAAATAAAAAGCTTAAATGTTATTTTAACCAAGTGTCTCACATGTCTGTTTTTCAGAAACAAGAAGAAACAAAAACAAAATCTGCCTGAGAAATATGCAAGAATGAAGAACATATTTTATTTCTAAGAAAAATAAAACCTAGTCCTTCAACATTTATCTATTTCTAACATATTTCTTCAGAAAAAGATGTTAGCCTTACTGGCCTTCCAAAAAATGTTCAACATATATCTCAAAAAAACAACATTTGATTAATGACTCAGAAATTCTAAAGGATCCTCCTACTTCCATGACATAACTTACTGGTCTCATAAGCACCCCTTCAATTATTTGTTTTAAAACAGCACTCCCCATAACATCATGTAAGACTGTCATTGCACAATGCAATTAAGCCATGACCCTTCATCTAAGAAGATAATTGACTGCATTTACTTTCATCAAATAGAGCCCTAGGCACCTGACAATGCTTTTAGTAAAGTAATAGGTGATACTAATTTGCCATTAAGAAAATGAAAATCACAATATTTTAGAACTAAAATAAATCATATAAAAGTCACATATGGGGCACCGTGGGAGAGAGAGGAAATTTCAGGAAAAGAAAGAGGGAGAACCAACCAAATCCTTGTATGTTACAGGTTAAAACAAGAGAGAGAAACAGAAAGAGAAGGTAGAGAGAGAGAGAGAGATTTTAAACTGAAACATATATTTCTCTACTAAATCAAGAAGGAACATTTATTGAAGGCCTTCTCAACTACGTTAGGAGCAATAAAGGGTTTCAGAAACTGATTTTAAAAGAGAAAGATTACATTAAGAAAAAGTTATGACTGTATCAAGAAAGTAGGTTACAAGACTAGTCCAAATTTACCATATTCAAAATGTAATTTTATTTATGTCTTGCTTAATTTTGGCTAATCCTATTTGATAGAGATTTTTTAATAGTCAACAAATATTTATTTCTGGTCTTGGCTGCTAGCCAAATAAATTAGAAAAGCGACCATAACCCTGCACTGACAGAGATAAACAGTAGAGATCATTTTTTAAATGATACTCAACACCTTAAATCCAGGAACCGGCAAAACACAAAATTGACATCCCTTAATAACCTGAACTTACACTGGATGCTTTGAAAGCTTCGAGTCAAACCTGGACTTTTCTCACATAGCATAATACTCTCCAGGTCCCTCCATGCAGAGAAAGACAAGTATCACATGATCTCACTCATATGTGGAATCTAATGAACAGAATAAACTGACGAACAAAATAGATCCAGAGACATGGCAGCAGGGAACAGACTGACGCATGGCAGAGGGAAGGGGGGAGGGAGGCGGGAAGAGATTAACCAAAGAACTGATATGCATATATGCATAACCCATGGACACAGACAACAGGGCAGTGACGGCTGGGGGGTGGGAGCAGGGTGGAGGGGGTCAGTGGGGGAAAAAGGAGAGACATCTGTATACTTTCAACTACAAAGATAAATTTAAAAAAATTTTTTAAATAACAAAAACCTGGATTTTTCTCTAGTGAATATTCAGAGTCATTCCATGGGCAGCTCTAATGCACTAATCCCACTCATGGCTTCCTGCTCCTTCTGACTCCAGTTTTCTCTTAATGCCTGTCTTTATCCTCTTTACATTCATTTTACATTGTAACACATGCACCTAGGCAAGGCACTTACAATTCTTTCTGAGAGTAAGTAGGGTATAACTAAACATTATAAAACAAGTCTAGGCAAGCAGTGACCTGTCACTGAGAAGCCCTTGGCATTACCCTGAATCCTCTGAGACCGATACATCTGTGTTCATGCACAAATACTCCAAGTTTGTCATACCAGTGGGTTGCTATGGAGAAGGCTCAAAATCAGCACCCTGAGAATCGTGCTTGCTCTTTGGCGAGTATCTTAATTTAGCCTGTTCTAAAAATTTATCAGTCAAGGTAATTCCTACCCAATTGGAAGGAATAACATCCATGCAGTTTATCAATGAACAACAGACCAATTATGTCGGTACATACCGAAGGAGACAGAGTCTCCGCAGAGCAAGGAGGCCATGCTGTCTCCACAGCTATTTCGGGATCGTCCTGTTCACTTTCACTGTAGCATTCTGTAACAAAAATGAAAATGCTTAATGTTTCAACTCCGTTATCACTTATTCCGTAACGCATGAGCAGAGAGGCTTGTCCATCTGGCTACTGCGATTCCATTCCAATTCTGAAAGTACTTGTCTAGGGAGCTACTGGGTGCAAGGAGATTACAGAAGAGGGGAACATGAATGGCCACATCAGGGTTTCTGCCCTCAAGGAGCATCCAACACACAGAAAGAGGACTAACCGTAGCTCAGGCAAAACAAAATAATTCCTCAAATAATTCCTCATATACTATAGGAGCATAAAATCAATAGTGATTAGTTCTGATCACAGGAATCATAATAAGTTGAAATTGGAAGGGTAAGTAAATCATCAATGGTGCCAAGGTGTTGCTAACAGTAGCAGGGCATGCTGAGCCAGGTATATGGCACACCCTCAAAGAGATGGTGGGAAAAGAAACTAAAAGATTCTTTGAGGCCATATCATAGAAGGCCTTATGTACCAGAATAAGGAGAGGCTTTTATGTAGTTATTTTTCCCCCCTCACAATCTATAAAGTACCTTAAAACTAGAACAATTTATTTTATGAACAATAGGACCAAAGAGATAGTTAGGTCACTGATTTCACAGTACTGTAATGTACCTCTTTATTGTTTTAAACCAAGATGCCACTTTTCTATATTTCTAAATTAAGACTGTTTGATTTTGCTATCCAAAGGTATAACTCCCTAGGTCCAATTCCCAAGTTCTATGTGATCTGAGCATTTCAGAAGAGTATTAGCTCTGTGACCTGGCACCTAATGCCTCCTTCTTTTCCCTATTAAGGAGCATTTGCTTCATTAAGAGGAATTAGACACCTGTAGCTGTGAACCCTGAAAGCTACAGATTGAGACTCAGCCTGTGTCCCAATCTGACCCTCAGGTTCCTAATATAAACCTAGGGTAATTATTCTCAGCACACATCTGGTGGAAATGTTAAAATATCAGAAAGGAAATAGTGGGATGAAAGGTATCTGTCTAGATCATGATGCGATAATGCCTATGAGTAAGAATCCAGTAAGTGGGGCAATAAAACATTTGCACTGGCAACTTTGTTTGAGATGTCACTGAAGCCACAGTTGCTAACGAGTAGGTGAGATGTGAAAAGCATTCATAGTCTGCATAGGAAGCACTATTCCATGCTGGTGAGCCTGTGTGATTATGTCTCTACATATTTTCAGATAATTTTAAATGCCAAAGTATGTTTAGGACAAGGCTATGCATAGAATTTGACATTGTTAGGTTTCTTTTTTCATCTTATTTCATCCTATTCTAATATTCTTGCTAAATTTTCAGAAATTTAAAATAAAACATACCTTCATCCTTTGTAGTAGATTCGTGATGGATTACAGATAATCCGAGTTTGTTTAACCATCTAAAATTTAAATAGAAAATAAATGTTTGACCAAAGAGATTAGTCACCTTTCCCCTAGGACCTCAAAGGAAGGTTTTGTACCAGACTTTACAATAAAGTTAAGTCATAATTCTACGGTCAGTCTAAACATTTCCAGAAATAGCATAAATTTGTGGTTGTGAAACCTAAGAACCTCTGGTTTCACTATTTTTTCCTTACTCAGTGCATTCCTTGCAAGAAAAGAAAAGAAATGAGGTAGCCCATTATCCAGTTGGCTACTGTGGGCAACTACATTAGATATTCTAAATATATGAACAAATATATCTTCTGCAATTGTATATTTGAAATTTTTAGCAACCATTAAAATCTTTAGGATTAAGTTTAGCAACTTGACCATTAAAATTTTATCTCTATAATCCTTAAAATGTTTATTTCACACACACACAAAGAAAAGAGGATATCTTTTTAAGCCAGGATTTTTATATTAATCAGTAAAAGATCTGGCTAGAGCTAGACAGGTATTCCTAAACTGGAGAAAAGTTTAATTCCTTAAAGAATTTAATGTAAAGCAAAAATTGTCAATGTCATCTCTTCTGTTGATTTGCCATTTTGTTGGCAATGAATTCCAACTAAACATCGATAACAAAATTAGAACTAGACAAACCTGAAGGAACTCAAACTTGGCTTATGACTTTGGGACACTGCAATTCCTTCTCAAGGGTTTTGCTAGGAACATATCTTATAACACAGCCTTTTAAAAGATATAAAATGTGTATTCCATATGCTCCTAACTATATAACCTCCTATTTAAAGGTAATATATTGTTTGGGGGCAGTAATAATCTAAGCAATTTATTTTCTACTTCTTTCCAGTTTTCTGTATTTTAAAAAATATATTCCATATTGTGTATTATTTTTGAGAAACAAGAGAATTTGGTAGTGGCCTACGTCTACCAACACCAATAAAATAACAATGACAATGCTATGGACTTAAAGATTGACTTGTACTTTTCTATTCCTTGAGCCCTGTAAGGCACCTCATGAACTATTCAGCACGCTACACTCCCGCCATGGCAGAGCATTGCACATTCCCAACTACCAATCGATTAGGAATCTTTACCCAGTCCCCAACCTGCCATGGCCTTGCTGCATTTTTTAACAGAAAATATATAATAAACTTGATTTTTAAAAAATAAATAAAATAGGACTGCCTACAAGGAAAAGATGAGCTCCCGCCTCATTTATGAAATCTCCTTCACCATCATGAGAAACATGTACTCACAAATGGTCACTTAACTAGAACAATACCTGGGCCCAGATCATGCCATAGGAACTGGGAAATGTTCATCAAGACCCAACAGAATAATAAACAAAACAAGTAAACAGGAAATCACCAAAATAAAAAAAAATAAAAATGGCTCATAAACGTATGGAAAAAATTTTTCTTAGCTTCGATCGTATTTTGGGTAATGCATATTCAAACACAGGAAAATATTTTTCACCACTAGATGGGCAAACATTTTAAATATCTCTGATTTCTAGAATTTAGGAGAAAACATTCTACTCCTTTGTTGAGTTGAACATGAAAATTGATACAGCCCATTTTAAGCAGGCAATTCAATGATACTATTCAAAATTTAAATATGCAATCCCTTTGGCCAACAATTCTAACTATAAATATCTAGCCTACAAAAACATAACTTCATATGCACAAAGAAAATGTGGAAGAATGTTAATTCAATAAGCCTTTCAATGGCAAAATGAAATATAAATATATATAATTGTCCATCAATAGGAAAATGGATAAACAAAATACGGAATGAGTCCACCAGCACCGTGTTATAATGGAGCTAATAAAAAGACAGACGGGGGCCTTGTAATGGCTGGACAAACCCTCCATACTGTGAAACGAACAAACAAGTAAAAACAACGTTTAGCCTGATTCAATGCACTTTTGCTTGTTTCATTTTTTCCATCACCATTTATTCCCTCTGCCGTCTTCCACCTCCACCCGTACCCCTCGACCACGCAATCACCACACTGTGTCCATGTCCATCAGCTCTCCCCTTTTTAACATTTTTGGCTGAATTCCTCTACCCTCCCGCCCCCGCCAACACCCCACCACCACCTTTTAAAACTAAACATTTGTATATATACACACATTGGTATGCAAAGAAAGCATCAGGAAAGGTATACAGCATGCTGTTAAAAGTAGTTCACCCCAGGGAGAGAAGCTGGGGGATGGGGGAAGGTTTTCACTTTGCATCCTTCTGTATTATGTGATATTTTTACAAGAATATGGTTTATGTATTACCTAAAACTAAAAGAAATATTTTAAAGGACATTTTTAAACACCGAACAGGCAAAGCACAATGAATTTAATGGTTCATTTTAAAATAAACTCATTCTTAGTTTACACATTATTTCATAATTATATAAGCTGATCCTCCCCACAAAAAAAATCTAAAAAGTGAAATAGACAAAAATATTTTTAACATATGAAGGCAAAAATAGTGCTAAACTGAGAATGCCTGAAACAAGCAAAGGCATTTCTAAGTTCCTTCCAGAACATGAAAATACAAAAGCATAGCAAAATGGAAGAAGAGTATTAGCAATAAGAGAAAGATTCCTCTCAGTCCTTACTCAAAAACGATATCCTTTTCATTGCCATGACTAGTTACTTGCCGTGAAAAAATAGAGATTGATTAAAACCTTGTTCAACTGTTTTCTTTCCAGAACCCACTGGCTTAGAGCACCTCCTTTGCTAAGAACTTGTTTTCTAAACATCGAGGCAGTAGAAAATTTTGTGTTTGTGGCTAAATAGATGGGTGCCTAAAAAGACTTATATTTACATAAAAGATGACAGATGTTTCCTGGGAGTTTGTTGTATGTTGACTTGATGTGAATGTGTGTGTTGGAGAAACATAAGTATTAAGAAATGGATGTACAAAACAAGAACATTCTTCCTGCAAGCACCGAGGGAGAAAGGCAGCCACAACAAGTCTTTTCTTTTTTAATATGTTTTTTGTTGATTTTTTAGAAAGAGGAAGGGAGAAAGAGATAGAAACATTAATGTGAAAGAGATACATCCATTGGCTGCCTCCTGCACGCCCCCTACTGGCGATCGAGCCCACAACCCCGGGCATGTGCCCTGACCGGGAATTGAACCGGGACCTCTCAGTCAACGGGACTCTCAATCCACGGAGCCACACCGGCGGGGCTACCACCAGTCTTTGTTTAGAAACCAGCTCTTTCATTACCCTTAGTTACTTACCCCTGTCCTTACAAACTGAGGGTCCCTTCAGCATACACAGCATTTCTATTCAACGTAATTGCCTTTCCCTTCATCATCCCCAAGAGCAGTGTCACCACCCAAAAATGCAGCTTGAGAAAGAGAACTTCCAAAACAGGACCCGTCTCTCCAAACACCGCTCATTCCCTCCTTCCCCAGCATCTCCGTGTCTCACTAAGAAACACCCAGATACAGCCCTGGCCGGTCTGACTCAGCGGTTAGAGCATCCGCCTGTGGACCAAAGAGTTGCGGGTTCGATTCTGGTCAGGGGCATGTGCCTCCTATGCAGCTCAGTCCCCGGCCCTGGTTGGGGGGTCGTGCAGGAGGCAACCAATTGATGTCTCTCTCTCTCCCTCTCTCTCCCTACCTCCCTCCCACTCTATCTGAAAATAAATGGAAAAAAGTATCCTCGGGTGAGGATTAAACAAATAATAAAAAAAAAACACCCAGACACATTATGTACTGGCTCCAACAGCCACATCAGCATGAAAGGAGGCTCTTCAGGTGCGACTGCAGAACAAATATTTAAAAAGCACATGAGTAACCTTGTGGGAGAAGTTATACTAAGGGCCCAAGGGATTCTGCATTGTTGGCTTCTAGAAAAACCATCTTAGAATAATAAAACTTAATAATGATATTATAAATAAAAGAAATTATGATACTTTCAAGCACAGACAAATGGGCCATTTATCTATGAGTGGCCATATGGACAATTTTCAGCTATAAAGGTCATTGAAAACCACGGGATCAGGATGCCTTACATTCAAATTTCAATTTATATCTTGTTTGTAAGCTGGAAAGACAAATGCTAACATAATTTCAAGTAAAATGAACAGATCTTCACAGCATAGACAGGTAGTAAGATCTTGGCTTTGATAACTATGAAAGGCTTTGATCTAACAGCCAACCAGGCAGAGTGTGTATGTCACAGGTATAGCTAATACTCATATAACTCTACTCACTGTTAGACCTCTGCAAAGGGAAAACATGAACACTGAAGATAAAGGGACTAGAAACAGAAACATAAACTGGAAAGGAGGGTGAGCAGGGAGCGAAATAACGCTGTGAGTGAATTACAGAGCAAATCTGCCTGAAATATAACAGGTTAATAACCTTGAAAGGGTCTCACACTCTTACTGGTTTACCAATGCATTTTGGAAGAGAAATTCACTAGGTAACAAAACAGCACTGTTTTCTCTGTTGAACTCGGTCTCCCTCTTCCCTTGTCAGAGAGAATAGAACCACTTTGAAAGAACCAGCCACAGGATGGGTAGGAAGGATGTAGACAGGAAGGAAGCCGCTGTTTGAGAGAAGCCAGAGACAGCAGGAGGCTACGGGCGGATGGGGGGTGGAGTCCATGTGGGGTTAATTGATGGCTCAACTCCAGACTATCTCAGGGCTCCAAGTACTGCTAGGCAAGACATGAAGCCTTCCACACACCCCTTACACACCTAGGGCTTGCTAATGCAAATGGAAGTGAAACATAAAGCGCTTTGACTGTGAAATTTTTTAAATCTTCTCCTTTTGTGTATCTGCTTTTATTTTTTTTCCAGACACTTGAGAAAGCCAGGGAGGAAAAGCTAAAATCAGAAAGAGGGAAGAAACAACTTCTCTCTTTGTCTAAGTAAATAAAGAACTGGTTTGAAAGACTCAATTGTCAATTCCTTGCCTTGTCATTTCTAACACTGGGTTTCTCAATAAAAAGCTGTTCTGCCCTCACATGAAGGGTTGTGGTGGGAGACGAGTGTGGGGAACCAGTGAGAATGCTGCTGGCTAGATAGAGCTACTGACAGGATATCCTATAAGTTGTGTGTGTGTGTGTGTGTGTGTGTGTGTGTGTGTGTGTGTGTGTGTGCGCTCACGCACGCACACACTCACACATGTACTCATGCATGTTTGGTGAAAAGCAGCTTCTTTTTTCTTTAAGTTTCTTGAGCGAGGGGTCAAAGAGAAGTTATATAAGGCAGATAAGAAAACATTATATATAAATAAATAAAATAGATTAAGCCATAAACTCTATGAATGGAGGAATTATGTCTGTATTCTTTACTTTGATTACCTAGGATCTGCTACAACAGGACACATAGTAGGTATTACACAGACATATTTTAATTAGCTATGTAAGGTAATAAGAAACACTAAGAGTTCTGAAAATAGAGCTTAAATCCAATAAAATGTCCCTGATGCCTTAAGCAGGTAGTATATAGTATGGCTGTATCTATGTATATATTCCACTTATTTAAACAGAGAAAATGGGAAGCAGGAGTTTAGGGACATAAAACTTATGTTAGCTTATGTTATTTTGAGCAAGAATGTTCTGCAAAATATTAGGGATTCAACATGGAGAAGTGATAAACACATGAATCATCATGGTAATCACACAGCACATATGAAATGGTGTAAAGATCAGAATTCTTTCTGAAAGCTGCGAGATCAGGTACATAATACTTTCAAGTCTTTCTTTCTGTGATCCTGATTCTCATTTTAACATTTTCTTATAATGACTTTCCTCTTCCTTTCTCAATTTAGTGGTTCCCTCAGAAGAATCTCATTACTTCTTCCTAAAATAGCCATTTTGATAAGTATAGTTCTCCAGAACACTTCCAAATACTAGAGAAGAAAGCAAGACTTTATAGCTGCTAAAGAGATTAATCCTTAAAGCAGCAGAACTAAATAAAATAATAATTGATATGAACATATGCTTAAAATGCAAACACCTGACCAAAGTAAGTCTATTCCCATAAAGATTGGATTTAGCCATTTCCTCTACTTACACGTTCATTTCCTGCGTATTCTCAGCTGCAAAATAAAAAGTCTTGATCTGTGGATGGCTGATCTTAAAAGCACTTGAAGGGGAAAAGCAGAGACATAAGAAATTAGTGTTTGTAACCGTCAATGAGTTTGAAAATAAACCAGTCAAATATAAGTATGGTAAGTTGACTGGCTTTCTTTGTAAATTTACAAAACATAATTTAGTCACATTAAATACCTATTGTCCAATCTCTATTTCACTGAAAAAACAGAGGATTAATTTTGTTGGAACATCCAAAACAGGACTGAGTTTTGGATGATCACGTTTCTATTTAAAACATATGGGCATATTCTTTTATTTTCATTTACTAACTTCTTTGCGATAGAGACAATAAATTAAAATACAGAGTGATAGAAGTGTCACTTCAAAATACTTAGATCAACTCCTTCAAGAACGGTATTAATTTAATCAAATATGTACAAGAATTTATTTACAGGAAAATAATCAAGTATAGAACGTCCACACTGTGATAACCCATCAAAAACCTTATCTAACCACCATCTAGTAAAGAAAAAATGTAAGGTAGACTTTTAGTTTAACATAAAAGTATAAAACATTAATGGTAACAAACAATAAAGTGTTTCTCCTTTACAATTTAGACCGGAAGTCCTACAGTATGGGCGAAGATATTTATAAATACTTTGGCCAAAACTACAAGCATCATCACTAACTCACGTATCACTGGATAAGTGAAGCTACTCCAGAATGACAAAGACTTAAAACTAGCACCAGTTTATTCATTTTCTTAGAAATAAACTAATCAATTGCTGCTACTAGTAACATAGATCAATATGAAATGCCCTTTTCTAACAAAACAGGAAAAGATGTCAAAGGTAGAAGAAAGAATAAGAAAAAGGTGAAGAGGACACACGTGCAAAATGCAGCTGGACGCTATCAAGAGCACTTGACTGGGAGTCTGGATAGCGGGTCTACAGCCAGTCTCCCATGAGTTCCGGGCAAGTCCAAACTCTCTGGGCTATTCCCTTCTCAGTAAAATGAGGATGACAGCTGGTGACTTTTTGGTTTCTATTCGTCCTCAAATCTTTTGGACTTAAATTATATCAGGGTGTAATCCCCAAGTCTAAGAAATCTCAGGAGAATTCAATTTCAAAGGTGCTACTGATAATTCTACTATAAACTAAGAAAAAGTAACTGATCTTGCCATCATATAGACAGCTCTGAAGAATTCTATTTTAGTCATTCTCTTCACAAGGACAAAACCTTGACAAATCTGACCTCCCTGCCAATTCTGGAAGGGAGCTTGTTTTTAATTCTATCACAGACACAGTCATCAACAACATGCCATGCCAAAGCTCCGTGGGGTTTTCATGTTCACCTGCTCCACAAAATGAAATTCCTGAAAAGAACAGGTTAAACTTCTATTATTGTTTAGGGTGCCAAAGCCCAAAGTTCTAAGACATTGAATGTCACCTTCACTGACTTCCAGATCACCACATCACCGAAAGAACTTTATGAAGGGATATTATCCTGGTTCAAAGTTTTGTGGAAAATGATAGAAAACTTACTGCTTTTTTTTGCATTCAGATGCTTTCTCCACGGTGAAATCAGGCAGGTTGACAAATCCATCAGCTTTTTCTGCCTGAAACACATGTATACCACATATATGAACAAATGCATTAACCCTAACAGTTTATCGAGATTACATACATTGAATAAAGATAGTATAAATGAAATGATGGAGAATCAAAAGATATGTCCCTGAAGCAGCACTGGACTTATTGTAGATACACATTTTATTAGGGAAATTAATATTCTCTTGTAAAGTCATCTAGGATCTTTCCATGAGTAGTAACATGACACAGCTTAGGGGTGGCCATTGTATGGTGCCCAACGGACCTGCCCGCCATACCCCTTCCTCTCTTTCTAACCCAACAGAGCTCTGCTTCCTGCTGAGCGTGTAGGCATCCTCAGCATAATTCTCAGCCTACTACTCTATAGTAACCCATAGCATGTAAGAGGGAACTTAATTAGTACTCTTATATGTGGTGGACAGAGGCTTGACTTTGGAGTTAGTAAATCAAGGTTCATATTATGGATCTACCACTTACTGGTTGTTATAAGACTTAAATGAGTTCAGGTAAATAAAACATTTAACAGACACCCAACAAACGTTAGTTCCTCTGCCAAGACTGTAGGAAATTCCTTGGGAAATAAATCACAGAGTCATATCTAGGAAAATCTTCAGTTCCATAACTGATTCCTAGGAGTTGTTTCAACAAAGGAAAGACTGCAGAAGAAAGTAACAGTGTTGAACATAATATAAATGCTACTTTAAGATCAATGTTTTTACAGGAAATGTAATCATTCTTCCACTTCTCTAAGAATTAATCTTTGTTCATCTTTACTATGTGGATAAAATTTAACTAAACCACAAGGAGGCTAGACTGCTTATCACAGATAGAACTCAAATATCCACACTGGTATCTAAGTGGAGAAGTACAGACCACAAGATTGAACATTATGAGTCAGTGGTTACTAGGAGATAAGCAAATACTTATTTTGAAATTACAATCTTAATTTTTAAAATCAGCTGGTTATTAAATTAGCACCATGGGTACTCTTACTTCACTTCATCGTCTGTCTCTTTCCCTTATTATCAACTGAGTGCAACTTGCACTCTTGTCTTCAGAAAAATTAAACTGAAATACCCAAACCTACGCCTGTCCCATCTTTTCTCTCCTACATGAGTCAATTCATCCCAAGCATTTCACTTGAAACGTTTTCTTCTTATAAAACTCACAATTCAATTCTAAAGGGCACTTCCTAGATGGGTACTAGACTTATCAGGGTGATCATATCATAAGTTATATAAATGTCTAATCACTATGTTGTACACCTAAAACTAATATAATATTGTATGTCAACTGTAACTGCAATTGAAAAAATACATTTTTAAAAATTAAATAAATAAGTTCTTTGGTTTATCTCTAGAACTTATTGAGAGATAAATCAAAGAAATTACATGCATATATATACAACCAATGGACAGAGACATTAGTTTCGGGAAAGCAGGAGGGGAGTGGAAGTGGGGAGGAGGGAATCATTGGGGATAAAAAGGTGGACATCTGTAACACTTTCAACAATAACATTTTAAAAAATGAAACTATATCTATTTACAAGTTGAAAACAAATAAATAAAAATGAAGGGTACTTTCTCCTTTAAAATTATATGTATATATATATGCACATTTATAATATAGGCATGTATTTTTTCATTCAACTTCTGTATCTCTTGATGGACTCTTTAAGTGTTTGATGGTGGTTTCTCCAATCTTATCTCAAAGAGAATGTGAATTACTTAAAGAACATAGACTGTGTAAGTTAATGTTTTCTACAATGCACGGTGCTTCCTGTGGATTCTGTTAACATCATATAAAAGTATAATTTTGAAAAACTGTGTTAGACTCGAGCAATTCCACTCTTAGATCTACACCAAAAAAAGTGGGGGAAAAGTACTCAAGTAAATGCATGTACATGTAGGTTCACAGCAGCATTACTCGTAATAGTAAAAGGTAGAAACAGTCCAAATATCCCTCAAGAGAGGAATAGATAAACAAATTATGGTCTATCCATACAATGGAATATCATTCAGCCATGAAAACAAATGGAGAGCTAACACATGCGACAATGTGGATAAACCTCGAGAACATTATGCCGAGTGAAAGAAGCCAGAAATAAAACATCACATGTTGTATGATTTCATTCATGTGAAATAGTCAGAATAGGTAAGTTCACAGGGAAAGAACACAGATTCATGGTCGCCAGAGCTTGGGAGAGTGGGGAGTGGGGAGCTACTGCTTAACACACGCAGGTTTTCCTTCTGGTGTGATGAAAATGTTTCGGAACTAGAGAGAGGTGATGGCTGCACAACATTGTGAGTGTGTTAAACAGCACTGAATTGCTCACCCTAAAATCATTAATCCTATGTAATATACATTTCACCTCAGAGGAAAAAAATCTAAAATGTCAGAGTTTCTTTTTTTCAAATCCTCACCCCAGGATATTTTTCTATTTATCTTCAGATGGAAGGAGAGAGAGGGAGAGAGAGAAACATCGATGTGAGAGAGACACATCGACTGGTTGCCTCCCGCACAACCGGACCAGGGCAGGGGACGAATAGTAACCAAGGTACATGCCCTTGACCAGAATCGAACCCTCGACTCTTTGGTCCGTGGGCCAATGCTCTAACCACTGAGCAAAACAGGCCAGAGCATAAAATGTCAGAGTATTTTTATATAAATTTCTATATTTTTGTTAGACTAAAAAAATGAAGTAATTTATATTCATCATTCATTTGTACTTCCTCCATCCATTCATTTCTATGTCCACTGTTCCAAAGAAGTGTAGTTACCATGAACCCCAATGACATCCACATGTTGCTAAGTCCTACCTACCTTTATGAGCCGTCACTTAAGTGGACTCTATAACTGATACTATAGCCTGCCCCTTCCATCTTGAAATACCTCAATGCCTTGCTTTACTGACAACACATTTCATAGCCCCTTTGCCTCTAACTACTCCTTGATCTCATTCTAGGGGTCTTTTCCTCCTGTCCGTTTCTTCAACGTCACTGTTTCCCAGATTTCTGACCACAGACCTGTTCTCTTCTTATTCCAGTACTCTCAGTGGGGGATCATACACACTCCCATAGCTGCATGTATCACCGTTGTATACACACATTCAAAATCTATACTTCAAACTGGGATTCAACCCAGAGATCCTGTCTCAGGGATCCAACTGCCTAGTGTTACCTATTCACAAGGGTATTCCATGGGTTCCCTGTTATGGACTGAATGTGCCCCCCTTCCTTCACATCCATATGCTGAAGCCCTAATCTCTCTTGTGATGGGATTTGGAGGTGTTGCCTTTGGGAAGTAATTAGGTTTAGATGAGGTCATGAGGGTGGAGCCCATGATAAGATTAGTGCCTTGATAAGAAGAGTCCAGAGGCCTTCTCTCCCCTCCATGTGAAGATACAGCAGAAAGGCAGCTGTTTGCAACCAGAAAGAGAGCCCTCACCTGACACAGAATTTGCCAGCACTTTGATTTTGGACATTTCCCTGCCTCCAGAACAGTGAAAAATAAATGCTTGTTGGTTAAGCTACCCAATTTTTGAGATTTTGTTATAGCAGAATGACTGAGACATTCCCTAAGAATGACAAATCTAAAATGAAACTCATCGTGCCTGTTCCTCTTTCTCCTGTGTTCTCTACTTCAATGAGTGACATCACTTTCTATGCAGTTGTCAAAAAGGAATATGGGAGACATCATTGCTGCCTCCGTCTCAGCTCTTCAGTCCATCTATCACCTACCACCTCCGTCAGACCACATTAACTTTCACCTGAATGACTGAAAAAGTCTCCTACGCTGCTCTCCTTCTACCTAATTCTGTCCTTTCCTCCACTTTAGATCAAAATCACAGCAATAGCAAAACTTCATGAACATTCTTCATGTCACTTTTTTCATTAAACTCCTACATGGTTCCCAATTGCCCTTGGATAAAGTCTACATGTCTTAGCAGAGTATAAAAGGCCCTCCATAATCAAGTCCTGCTTAATTACACAATTTCATCTCCTACGGTGTCTCAGCTCCTTATTCAACCAAAATAAACAAAAAAACCTAAAACACTGAAAATACTTCCACTGAGCTGAATTAGAATGGAGACTCAACTGATAGCATTATTAGACTCTAGGAATTAATTTTCAGTTCTAAAAGCCCATCTCAAATGACAATACAAAAATCAATCAACAAAAAACAAAACATATACACCTTTACTAATATTTTTTAAATTATTTACATAAAAGATAAGTTGTAAATCTTCATTTGAGTGGATTTATTTTCTACATTACTGAAATGGCTGAGATTCCTCCAACTAAGAACCTAAATAAAGTTGAGTGAAAGATGCCTTAGTGTTTCCCCAGGAAATCTTTCCTTTATGAGCAAAGGCATTTTTTCCACTGTTCTGAAGCAAGATATGCTAAAAATCAAAGGTAACTGTGTCAAAAAGTGTCTGCTTATTTGATTCGCAAAAAAATTCCTCAAAGAAAGATAATCACAATGGGCAAATCCTAAGGAATGACAGTTTTCTCCTCTTCATCTTCCTTTCTCTCCTCCTACCCCACTCAGATCCCTTGTTCCTTATTACATTAACCAAAATAATATCCCCGAATGGTATTCTTCCTCTTCAAGAATTCCTTTATTTGTGGAATATAATAAACATAACAGTCTGAGGAACAGGGTAGACCCAGAGAGGTGGAAGTAGGGTACAGACTGACAATCCTCAGAAGACGGGGTGGGGGGGAGGGAAGAGATAAACCACAGAACTTACATGCATGAACACATAAGTGATGGACATGGACAACAAAGCTGGGGACAGGGTGGGGGGTATGGGGACGAGGGTGTCAATGGGGAAAAAAGGAGAAACATCTCTAACAAAAATAAATTAATAATAAAAAAAAGAATTCCTAAGTTTCTAAGTTTCTAAAAGGTTCATTGAAAGTTCTGCACTGGTACCTGCAAACTTCCCTCTGTGTCCTAATGTTATAATAATTTTGTTCTCTTATCAGAGTTATCAAACCATCATTTGGCCATTGAGGAAACTCTTCTTACCAAGTCTACTCTTATTGTGAAGAGAGATAGGCTTTTCACTTTGTGGTATGATATTCTACAACCTCAAAGGTGTTCCCCCTCACCAACCAGCTCATCCACTTTTCCCAGCAACTCCAACTTTGTTTGTCTCAGTGGAGTCTCACTTACACTTGCTTTTTTTTTTTTATCCTCACCCGAGGACATTTTTCCATTTTTTGTTCAGATAGAGTGGGAGGGAGAGAGAGGAAGAGAGAGAGAGAGAGAGAGAGAGAAACATCGACGTGAAAGGGATACATCGAGTGGCTGCCTCCCGCATGACCCAACCAGGGCTGGGGACAAACCGCAACCGAGGTACATGCCCTTAGCGGGAACCGAACTCAGGTCTCTATGGACTGAAGGTCAATGCTCTAACCACTGAGCCAAACTGGCCAGGGCTACACTTGCTTTCTTTAGGCAGCAACAAATACACATTTTTATCGAAACAGGGCTACATATCCCTTTATTCAACATATATATTTGAGTAGCTTCTTTGTTAGGCGCAGTGTGATATATTAGGAATATATCAGTGAACAAAACAGACAGAAATCTTTCATCTCAAGGGGAAAAGAGACGACAGCTCAACATACAAGCACATAAATTACAGAGCATGGTATAGGCAATAACTGCTATGGACAAAAGTAATGTTGATCAAGGTAAAGGGGTTCTTCAGGAGCTGGTTGCCTTCTGCTCCTAGGCTTATAATGCCCTTCCTACCTCACTCCCCTAGAATCATCTCCAGGAATCAACTCAGGTGTGACCTTCTTTAAAACTTTCCTCTGTTTCTCTCAGCCTGGAACAGGTGCCCTCTCCTTGACACCCAGCACCAGGGGTGGGCTTCGATTACATATCTCTTACTATATTTGGTTATCTGGTTGTCGGTTTCTCTAATAGGCTGTGAGTACTTTGAAAGAAATACTTTTGTCATTTATATTACATCACTAATACTTCGGACAAGGTAATTGTCCCAAGGTAATTGCCTGTGAAATAAAAAAATGAGTTTTATAAACGAATGAATGATAGGAATATTGTCTTTTTCCTATGACAATAAAATGCTGAAATGAGATGCAGAAGCCACTTTGGTAAAACAGTTTAACAATTTCTAAGAAATATAAACATATCATTACCATACAACCCAGCAATTCCACTCATAGGTATCTACCCAAGAGGAAAGAAATCATACACCCACACAAAGATTTGATTGCAAATATTATAGCAGCATTGTTCATAATAGATCAAAACAAGCTAAATATCCATCAACTGGTAAATAAATAGTGTGGTATATTCATCCAATAGAATCATTCAGCAAACTATGGACACATGCTAAAAACATAAATGAACCTTAAAAACATTATGCTAAGTGAAAGTCAGATGCAAGAAACCTGTATAATTCCTTTATATAAAGTACAGAGCCCAGTCAGTGTGGCTCAGTGGGTTGAGCGTCGCCCCACGGACTGAGAGGTCCCAGTTCGATTCCCGGTCAGGGCACATGCCTAGGTTGTGGGCTCGATTCCCCATAGGGGGTGTGCAGGAGGCAGCGGATCAAATGTTTCTGTCTCACGTCAATGTTTCTATCTCTCTATCTCTAAAAAATCAATAAAAAATATATTTTAAAAAAAATAAAGTATAGAGAAAAGGCAAATCTATGGAGACAAAAAGCAGAATGGTAGTTACTTGGAGCTGGGGATGGGAACGGAGATTAACTGTAATTGGGCATGAAGAATTTTATTGATATAATGAAAATGATTTAAAATTGATTTATTATGATGGTGTCATCACACAGTAAATTTACCAAAAATTATTGAATTATAATTTTAGATAGAATAAATTTTATGTTATATAAAATACATTTCAATAAAACTGTTTTTCAAAGCAAGAGATACAGGAAAAGTTTGGGGAATAAAAAACTATGAATGGAATCCCACCCATCTGGTTATCAGTTAAGACTTGAAAAAAGGTAAAATACGAGACCTCTGATGATCCTGCTTATGACTCAACATGATTTGTTCAAATGTTGGACACAAAATTGGTTTAACATTTCTTAGAATCTATGGTTTAAGCCTAACTATGGCTTCAATTTTTGAACTACAGGAATTTTAGAAACCAGAATATTTTATATGAAATTTGCCACACTTCAGACTTTTTAAAAATTGATTAAAATAGGAAATCAAATTTTAATATTTAAATACAAAAATGAGTGTTCATTGTCACCAAAAAGTTTGGCTTTTTCACACTACAAATACTTTGCGAAATAGACAAAATTACTTAAGCATCTACCCAAGTCAGAAGGTAGAAGGGCAGACCTAAAAGTAAGAGTTATGTACCTGTTTCTGGGGCTAAGAGAGAGAAGAACAAACCAGCAACAAATGAAGTACAATAGAAGAAATTATCATGTATTTCATGGCTAAAAATAAAAAGTATAATTCTCAGTGAAACCGTATTACCTTGATTAGAAGAAACCTGATTTTTTATACTTTAATAACTCTGAAATCAAGAGGCACCCTAGAATCTATATGGATTTTCATTGTAGCATTTCCCCTCAAAACCTGTTATTAAACAAATTATAGGTCTTTAAATATAATCTTTGATTTGAGGGAAAAATCATTTTAAAAACAAAATATAGATTTTTTTATGATATGCTTTTGTGCTTATGTGTAAACATGAATTTAACATTCTTGGAATTACTTAAATGAAACGTAAGTGAGGTGACCCAGTGACTATCAGAGTAAGGAGAAGCTGCAAACTCCAGTTCTCCAAATAGACGCGCGGTCTGCTCAGTTCTGCCCTGAACCCAGCACGCTGGAAACAGGTGACGTCTGAACTCCAACTGCTTATTGAATGGATAAGCAAAGCTATTCATTCTCATGTCGCCCTGGAACAGTTGTCGCTAAATTCTAATGGTACACGCAGACTGATGACACTAAAGAAATCTGAATTATAGTCTCTAAAATACAAGCCCAAAATAAGCTGAGATGGAAGGAAAGAAAATGTAAAATCAATTGCAAAAGTTCTAGTTCTACAGAGAAACAGTCTCGTACACTGCTGGTAGTATTGCTGAAGGGAATGCAATGGAAGGAAACTGGGCCGTAACTAGCAAAAATGCATGTACCCTCTGACCCAGGAATCCCACTTCTAGGAATCTGTCCTAAATAGAATGATGTGTAATGACATGTGCATTGCAACATTATTTGCAACAAAAAATGACTTTAAAGAATGGAAATGCCTGTGACATCCACGTGCAGTGAGTAACTATAAAAAAATGACACATAGGGAAACCTCCAGCACATGGAAAAAGAAAAAGGGACCATATAATAGATTTAGTATGCTAATTTTCTGTAAAGAATGAGAAACAGGATATGCCTCAGTAGACATACTTGTTTATATCAACAAAACGAATCAATGAAAAAATAGAACAAAAACAGAATAGGAGGAAGGAAAGAGAGTAGCAGAATTGGGATGAAAGCAAGATGTATCTGGTTTAACTTGTAATATATGGTTGATTTTTGGATTGGAGTTATTGATATATATTACATTAAGAATAAAACAAAGACAAACCAAAAAAAAGAAGCAATTCTTAAAATTAAAAAACAAACCAATGAACCTAACTGGATACAAGCATGGTGACATAACCCCACACAAATGATAACGACTCCAAGGGACCACAGAGCAGAATTTTGGTTATACATACTTAGTGGAATATGGTCTAAGGACTTTTTAAGTGACATTGTTATTCTTTTTTTACATAGTTTGAGCAGTTTTTCCCCATTCACCCCCTCCAAAATTGCATTTAATCTAAACATTTCCTCCTCCTGTCCATATGACAGAGTCCACAACACTGCTTTGCTCTGATGAACACACCAAGGCAAGCTGCGTTCTGCAAGAACTGCTGGCAGCAGGCAGACGGCTGAGCCTTTTAGCACTGGGCTATGACAAGCACTGCAAAGGAACCAAGAAAAATGATTCTAATTTTGTTTTGTTTTGTTTTTTCTTCTAGGTATAAGAAGCAGACCTGGCAGTAAGAATGCCTGAAGTCCTTTTAAGAACTATAATAATCTTAACTAACAGCTAATAATAGCTAACATTTATTGAGAGCTAAGCACAGTCCACCAAAGTACTACTATCTGAGCCTTCAGAAGAAAATTAATCATATCCAAGTGCCAGAATTTACTAAATGATCGGTTTCTAACCTAGACAATAAACTAGATGGGCATTATAAGATGGGAAAATTATATGGTATTATTAAAGTGACAAGACCAGAACACAGAAATCAGTTAAATAATTCTAAGCAAGAGATTAAAAAACATCTTCAGTTACAACTAGGAGCTAAAATAGGAGAAGAGAATTTGCAATCAATGGATGGCACAAAGAAAGGACCCTGGATTTGATAAGTATCTCAGTGCAAGCCACCTACTGTGTGATCCTAAGCAGAGCCCTTACCCTCCCTGGTCAGCATCCACACAGTGAAAACGCAGATAGAGCCAGCGTCTCGAGGCTAATTGGATTTCACATAAATGCGTATAATCCTGTTAAATTGCTAAAACTATAAAAAACTAAAATTTTATTATTTCATTATCTGTTAAGAATTAGGAAAAAGAATGAAAACAAAAGAGAAGGAATGGCCCAGAAAGACAAAGGTGAAATAATGTAAGTTTTTACTCTGTCCATTGCCAGCTGAGCACTCTGAACAGCTGCTTGTATTCCTAGCCTTCCCTGTCTTCTTTGTGTCAGACTAATCCCCGGAAAAAAATATTTTAAATTCTTTGGAGAACAAAAATGCTAGCGAGCTTACTATATCCTTCATACATTATTTAGGATGTGTTTTTTATTACAATATTGTTGCATTTAGTTTTATCTAATATTACCCAATGACTATGATGAGATTGTGAACAAAAAATACTTTATTCTCACAAATGCCTAAAAATAGTTATTCTACATAGAAAACATTGGGTACATTTTTTTTAACAAATAAACAGAAAGGCCCCATTTCTTACAGAACCCACAGATTCGCAGCATTACTTATAAAAATGCAGTGAACGTGTTGATGGTGGTAACTATGATGGTTCTGAGGATGGCAAGGCTCTGACAAGGCGGGAGGGAAAGAGCTCCGAGGGAAGCAGACCACTGGTAGCTGGTGCTGCTGGTGACCCCACCACACCCCTCGACATGACCACCCAGGGCACACCTGCAACTCTCTGGGGGGGGGGGGGCTGCCCTGGCCGCCACATTCCACTTCTCCACCTGTGCTGAGGCGCTAAAGAATCATTGCTCCCAGGATGAGTTCTCAAGCAATGACCAGGTCCCCGGCCCCATGGACGCAAAGCTCTGAGGTGCACATTTTCCACAGGCTCTTAGAGTTCCCCAATAGAACTGAGCTCCAGGTATCCCCAGTCATAACTGTTTGCTCAGTTGAGCTTTCTTAGCTAATCTTCTATCCTTTTTCATTTCCCCATTCTCTCTCCAAGTACTTCTAGTATCACTTTCCAAATAAACTACTGGCACCCAAATCTTCTTCTCAGGGTCTGCTCCTGGGACACCTGAACCAAACTGTCATTGCTCTCAGAGGAAGTATCTCCTCACGGCTCCTACTCATGAAGAGCCCAGCTGCTGGCACCATAGCCCTCTTCATCTTTCCCCTAAAAACCACTCAAGATGACCACCTCACTAGCATTATCAGGTCGTATTTAGTGTGACTAAGAAGTGACTGGTACCCTCTTCTAGGATTTGTAGATCAATTTTCCTAGCTCGCCATTTACTTCCATTCTTCCATTCTTCCATTCTCCCTATGGAGTCATATTTTAATTGAAATTAAGTGACTAGTGAACTTTCTGGTAGTCTGACATACAAAGATAGTCACTGCCTTCTGAAATACCATTTTCTGTGTGTGTGTGTGTGTGTGTGTGTGTGTGTGTGTGTGTTTAATCCTCACTCAAGGATATTTTTGTACTTATCCTCAGATAGAGTGGGAGGGAGGGAGAGAGAGAGAGAAACATTGACGTGAGAGGGACACATCTACTGGTCGCCTCCCACACGACTCTGACCAAGGCCGGGGACAAACCGCACCCGAGGTATATGCCCTTAGCTAGAATCGAACCTGCATCTCATTGGTCCACAGGCCGACGCTCTACTACTGAGCCAAACTGGCCAGGGCTTTTTTTTTTTTTTTTTTTTAATTTTTCTTCTTTATTGATTTTAGAGAAAGAGGAAGGGAGTGGGAGAGAGAACAGACACATCTATGAGAGAGAGAACATCTATTGACCATCTCTGCATGCCCCTGACTGGGGATTTGGCCCACAAACTGGGCATGTGCCCCGACAGGAATCGAACTGGTGACCTCTTGATGCATGGGTCCACATTCAACCACTGAACCACACCAGACAGGCTGAAATACCATTTTCAAAAAAAAAATAATAATAAGATGGAAATCTTACAATGTAAGAGAATCTTGTGTTATAGGTGTCTGTAATATAAAATTCTTAACACGCAAGCCATTTAGGATCTGACCCCATCCAACTTTATCTCCCACCTGTCCTTTTAGGAGCCTTAAAACCCTAGAGATGATTTTCACCTACATAGGGTTGGTCTCTTCACTAGCATAGTCAAAGAAAAAAAATTGAAAAGGAAGAAAGCACTAAATAGAAAGGAAAGTTTTAAATGAATAAGAAGGAAGTTGATTAAATTTCACTATTACAGAATAAATTACATCTCTTTCTATCTAATAAATTTCATCTACCATCCGTGGTTAGAGCAGGAGAGGGAAAGAGTAAATAAAGGAACCCATTTAAGAAAAGTTAAAATATGGTACATTCACCTTCAATATTAACAAGTTAGGAGAAATAAAGAATGAGGTTAGCTCTTTTAAAATCGCAGTGAGTAAGTAGGTATAACATATAATCTTGCCTTCACACAATGTATATTAAGTCTTCCCATACTTCTTTCAAATCTCTTCAAACTGTTTTTCATGAGTTTTATAAGCGCTATTAAGATGCCACTCAGGCCCTGGCCAGTTTGGCTCAGTGGTTAGAGCGTCGGCCCGCAGTCCAGAGAGACCCGGGTTCGGTTCCCGCTAAGGGCATGTACCTCGGTTGCAGTTTGTCCCCGGCCCTGGTTGTGTGGGTGGCAGCCAGTTGATGTGTCTCTCTTACATCGATGTTTCTCTCTCTCTCTTCCTCCCTCTCTCCCTCTCACTCTATGAATGCAAAAAGTGTCCTCAGGTGAGGATTAAAAAAAAATAAAAATTAAATTTAAAAAGATGCCACCCAGCCACAACAAAACAATCAGCTGGACTGAACAATGAAAAAAGACATTTCTCCAAAGATATACAAATGGCCAAAAAAACACGCAAAGATGCTCAAGGTCCATAATCTTTAGGGAAATGCAAATCAAAACCACAGTGAGATACTACCTCACACCCATTAGAATGGCTACTATTAAAAAAAAAAGTAACAAGTGTTGGTGAGGATGTAGAAAAACTGGAAACCCCATGTAGAGTTGGTAGAAACGTAAAATGGTGCAGCCACTATAGAAAATAGTGTGACAATTCAAAGCCTTAAAAATATAATTATCATATGATCTGGTGACTCCACTTCTAAATACAAAACCAAAAAAATAATATTGAAAGCTGGGGATCAAAGCATTATCATGTCATATTTAGTGTGACTAAGAAGTGACTGGTACCCTCTTCTACGATTTGTAGATCAATTCTCCTAGCTCGCCATTTACTTCCATTCTTCCATTCTCTCCCTATGGAGTCATATTTTAAATGAAATTAAGTGACTAGTGAACTTTCTGGTAGTCTGACATACAAAGATAGTCACTGCCTTCTGAAATACCATTTTCAAAAAAAAAAAAATTAAGATGGAAATCTCAGACTGTGAGAAAATCTTGTGTCGTAGGTGTCCACCCACACTCACAGCAGATGTGAACGGATCACCAAAACGCGGTATATACATACAGCGGAATATTACTCAGCCTTAAAAAGGAAGGAAATGTAGCCCTGGCCGGTTTGGCTCAGTGGTTAGAGCGTTGGCCGGCAGACCAATGAGTGGCGGGTTCGATTCCGGTCCAGGGCACGTACTTCAGCTGTGGTTCATCCCCCGCCCTGGTCACGATCGTTCGGGAGGCAACCAGTCGATGTGTCTCTCTCACATCTATGTTTCTGTCTCTCTCCCTCTCTCCCACTCTCTCCCTCCCTCTTTATCTGAAGATAAATAGAAAAATGTCCTCGGGTGAGGATAAAAAAAAAAAAAAAAGGAAGGAAATGCTGACACATGCTATAACACAAGTGAAATTCGAAGACATTATACTAAGTGAACTAAGCCAGACACAAAAGGGCAAACACCATCTGATTCCACTGACGGGAAGTACCCAGAGCAGCCAAGTTCGTAACACAGAAAGGACAATGGTAGTGGCCAGGGGGAGGACAGGAGGAAGACGGAGAGCTGTAGAGGTGTTTGTGCAACAATGTGAATTTACTTAATGCCACTGAACGGTACCCATGGCGAACATGGAAAATTTCGTGTTATGTGTATTGCACCCCACGTTTTAAAAAATAAATTTAAAAAACTTGAAGATACTACTCCAAAAGTCATTATTTTCCAGTAGAGGATGAAAATGCATTTGCCACGGTAAGTGTCATACACTTCAAAGTGTGAAAACAGTGGTTAAGGTGCCATTGACAAGCACCGTCTCTCAACCCCCCACCTCCACTAGCCCTACGTTCACAATTCTGCTGAATAGACAAGGGGGGGGGCTTGCCTGACGTGTACAGTGGCTACAGCCTCAGGGTACAGCTTGTCCTCCTGATTCTGAACCCAGGGATACACTATAGCATGTTGTTTCCTTATGTCTTTTTTGGAGACATTGTTTCAAACAGATTCTCCTAAATTCTGACTCCTTTAAAAAACACTCAATTTTTAAAAAAATTTTTCTTTAATCCACACCCCAGGATATTTTTCCATTTATCTTCAGATAGAGTGGGAAGGAGGGAGAAGCGGGGCGGGGGGGGGGGACATCAATGTGAGAGTGACACATCAATTGGTTGCCTCCTGCACAACCCCAACCAGGGCGGGAACCAAACCACAACCTTGGTACGCACCCTTGACTGGAATCGAACCCACGACTCATTGGTCCGCAGGCTGATGCTCTAACCACTCAGACAAACCAGCCAGGGCAGAAATACTCAATTTTTTAAAATTTTTCACTGCATAGCTTCCTTTTGAAATGTTCTTGAAATGTGCTCTGTGGGAGACTAAACACAGCAGCCCGGTGAGATGGGTTTATCAGTTAGCTTGTCTGCAGAAGCAGCTGGGCCTTTGGCCCTTGGAGGAGAGGGCCCCAGAGGGATGATAAATCTTCATGTAACGGCTTCTAAGGAAAATCCTCAAATCTAACCAAAAGTTCAGCTCATCCCATGGGCCACTTCTCATGCTATTGCCTGAGCAATCTACACACAGCCCTCATCACTTAAGTCGTGAATTACCTGGACTCTTCCTCCAGGGTAGCAACCCCTGAGCCGAAGAACCCCCAGGGCCTTCTCGCTTACTCCCATTTTATGCCTAAAAGAATCATCCTTTACTCAGTAGGCATATTTTTGGAATTTTGAGCACAGGATAAGCCCCTACTGCCCAATGAAACCATTTCTGGTGTCTGGAACCCTTTACCACCATTCCGCATCCTAAAATCACAATATTTTATAAGCACATTTTATCTAAAGCTTACCCAAAATTGTCTTTCTTTGTATGTATTCCTTTGATTTTTTAATATTGTTTTAAGAAGCACATGATCTTCTCAAAGTCACTCTGAATTTTGTAGAGATAATGTTCTTGTCACAGTGTACGTGTAAGAAAGTGGGTGCACAGAGAGTTACATCGCTGACCTAAGGGTACACAGCATCACAGGAAAGTGCAGAACTAGAATCCAGGGGACATTTCTCCCTTTACCATGCTGGCAAAATCCACCTCCCTGCCTGCTAGCTTAAAAGAATGACCTGGTAATCAACACACACACATATGTATACACATGCATTCCAGTATATTTATACACACATATTAACATTTATACACATGTATTAATAGTTATATAAACACACACATTTATACATAAGTTAAATGTGTATTGCTTTATATTTAAGTTAGTATATGAGTGGTTGTGTATCCTATCTGCTGTTAGCTATTTCAAAATATTTTAGAATAAAAGGTACTTCTATTTTAGATTCTATGGATAGATAAACTATAATATATCCATACGTAATACAGCCATTAGAAATGATGCTATAGATACATATGTATTGACATGAAAACAAGTTAATAATGTACTGCTGCACTGGCCGGTTTTTGCTCAGTGGTTAGAGCATCAGCCCTCGGATCGGAGAGTTCCGGGTTCGGTTCCCGCTAAGGGCACGTACCTTGGTTGCAATTTGTCCCTGGCTCCGGTTGGGGTCGTGTGGGTGGCAGCCAGTCGATGTGCCTCTCTCACATTGATGTTTCTCTCTCTCTCTCTTCCTCCCTTTCTCCCTCCCTCTCTATCTGAAAACAGATGCAAAAATGTCCTCGGGTGAGGATAGATAAAATAAATAAATAAATAATAATAATGTATTGCTTAGTGAGAAAATCAAGTTATGACACTATGCACAGTATCACTGTATTTTTGGAAAACACAGAAGAAAGTTTGGAAGTGTAGCAAAATGTTTACATGGTCACACCAAGGTGCTAGGATCCTGATTCACTTAAACAAACAAGTGATCTTAACGCACTTACTTCTTTGTGTTTGACTCCCTGTCTGTCTTTTTTGTTTTGTTTAATCACAGATTCCAATTTTTCTAAATAAATGCATATTATTATATAATATTTTTTTTAATATTTTTTTTCCTTTTTTATTGATTTTAGAGAGATTTAGGGAGAGAGAGGAAGAGAGAGAGAAAGAGAAACATCGACGTGAAAGGGACACATCGAGTGGCTGCCACCCGCACGACCAACCAGGGCCAGGGACAAACTGCAACCGAGGTACATGCCCTTAGCGGGAACCGAACCCGGGTCTCTCTGTACCGCAGGCCGACGCTCTAACCGCTGAGCCAAACCAGCCAGGGCAATTATATAATATTTTAAAATATTTTAAAAATTAATTTAAATTTTCAAGAAGCAAGAAGATGGATTCTACCCAGGAAAGATGGAGGAAAACAGAAGTTGTGCCAACACCAGGGGAAGCCCTGTGCAGTGCCCACTGGAGAAGAGAGGGCAGGGCTGCATCCCTTGAACGGACGTGTCGGCCACTGCCCAGCACTAGGATCGGCCTGGACACAGCCAAGCCGACCTCAGCAGCTCTGGCATCCTCGTCCAAAGCAGCAATGCCGGAGCCCATCACTGCCCCCCGAGAACAAGACAAAAGACACAACGGATTTCATAGTCTCGGTGTTTCTCAACTGATTTTGAAAAACTTGGGAACAAGATAAAGGGAAACAAATTGGCGACATAAGCAATCGTTCCCACATTCTATGAATTCAGCAGGTGGAAGTTATTAAAAACCGCCTGTCCCAACAACAGACTGGCCTGCTCATAACACTACAGTGGGAAACCATTATTTTAGAAATTCATTCTGGGAACTACCATGGAAAATAAATATCAGGACATAGTGATCGCATCGTAGACAATGTATAGATTAAGGCAAACGTGCATTTTAAAGATCTTCTCCACATACCTGAAATTACAATGAGGGAATAACAGAATTTTTAAGTCCTCAATCATTACTGTGTTCAGGTTTTCAATTGGTACCTGAACAATTATGTTTATCCCTTTCATCCATCAGTCAGCATCTTGAGGTGAACTGCTCAGACAGCTGCTGAAACATCATCCTTTGACCTGTGTAGTCCCTATACACAAGCTCTCAACACGCCCTGCCTTTTGTGTCGTATGCCCTAAATTCTTAGTTTCCACTCCAGTCTAGGAGTTGATGGCCTGCATTCTGTCATCTTCTCCCACTGGCCTTGGGAAAGCTCCTTCATTCTCCAATACCTCCCATTCATTGCTGCTAGGTTCATATTTTCACATGCCAATTTCATTAGATCACCTTCTGATTCGAGAATGTGCAGTGGTTCCCTACTGCCTGCTGGATAAATCCACATTCCTGCATGGCACATTTGAGGGCCTCATTTACTGGCCCTGGCTCCCCTCTAAATGGGGACACCATGTAGCCCGAGGGGAAGAGCCTGGTTTTGGCGTAGGTGGGTAATATTTTTAATCCTAGCTCTGCCATTTGCTACTTATGTGACTTTGAGCAAGTTACTTAAATTCCCTGCCCTGTAGTCAATTCCCTTCAAAAATGGGAATAAAAAAATCGATCATGTTAAGTTATTATGAGAATTCAATATAGTGCCTAGCACAGTGGGTTGGCATGTCTCATTTATATTTTCATCCTTTTCTTTATATTCATCCCCACACTGGAATGCCCAACCCCTTACTCTCTACCCGCCCCCTCCCGAGAAAAAAATGCCTTAAAAGGCTGATTTTAAGAGAATCTTCTTTCTGAAGCTTTTCTATATTCACTTCACAACAAAGAAAAAAATGTTTTTGGATTGGTAAAACTATGTTTATCTAGTAAAGAAGGCTGGCCTCTTTGACCAAGGAAATCGTGCATCTTTGGAAATGATAAAAGGGAAAAACACACCTTCCTAGGTAGAAAGCAAAAGAGAACCTTCCAGGGATAAAAATTGCTGTGGTAGAACTCTCATACATTTGACCCAAAATATTTCTCTTACCCCTAGAATTTACAGAATTCACCTGTATTGCTCAAACTCAGAGCCATTTTATCCACTAATTTTTCTTTGATAATGTGATTTACATAGATTTTTTTTCCTCCTCCACCAGTCTATAAGCTCTTAATAGAGAGAAGAAATGTTGTCTCTTGTCATGTGTGCATGGGTGTGTGTGTGTGTGTAATATATATATATATATATATATATATATATATATATATATATATATTTAATCCTCACCCAACAATATGTTCCATTGATTTTAGAAAGAGAGGAAGGGGGAGAGAGACAGAGACAGAGACAGAGAAACATCAATGTGAGAAACACTGATTGACTGCCTCTCATAGGTGCCCAACTGGGGACGAAATCCGCAACTCAGGCACATGCCCTGACTGGGAATCAAACCTGCAACCTTTTTGGTGTACAGGATGACACTTCAACCCACTGAGACACCTTGCTAGGGACATTTTTATAAATTCTATAATAGCATTTACAATAGCTAGCCCAAATTATTTATTTTTATTTTTATTTTTTTAATCCTCACCTGAGGATATTTTTCCTATTTTCAGATAGAGTGGAGGGAGGGAGAGAGAGAGAGAGAGAGAGAAAGAGAGAGACATCCATGTGACAGAGATACATCGATTGGTTGCCTCCCACACCACCCCGACCAGGTCCAGGGACTGAACCACAACCGAGGTACATGCCCTTGACCGGAATCGAACCCGTGACTCTTTGGTCTGTGGGCCAATGCTCTAACCACTGAGCCAAACCAGCCAAGGCCCAAATTACTTTTTTTTTTTTTAAATCCTCACCTGAGGACATTTTTGCATTCATCTTCAGACAGAGCAGGAGGGAGAGAGGGAAGAAGAGAGAGAGAGAAACATCGATGTGAGAGAGACACATCAAGTGGTTGCCACCCACACAACCCCAACTGGGGCCGGGGACAAACTTCAACCGAGGTACGTGCCCTTAGCAGGAACCGAACCCGGGACTCTCTGGTCCGCGGGCTGACACTCTAACCGCTGAGCCAAACCGGCCAGGGCCCAAATTACTTTTAATGCCCAATAAATACTGGTAGAAGGACATGTCTGTGGGTAGTAGGTGGATGAATAAATGGATGGATGATGAACTCAGGGTGGGCTCAAAAAGAGATTTTTAACAATCGATAATATGTAACTAATATTAAACTGTGCCTTCTATCAGTAGAGCCTGACTTGTTGAGGCAGTACCTCCAAGCTGTGTACCAACATAATGTATATGTCCCCTTGGTGACAGTCCCCACGCGCTCCTGGATAATATAAGAAAACCTACCAGTAAGATGAGTTCATGCTCTCTGAATAGAAACATGGAAGAACCGCACTAGTTTTAAGTGGGTTATATAATACACATTAACTTTATGATCTGTCTTGGATATAAATAAAATCCACAATATAGTTCCCAAGGAACTAAGCGAGATTTGAATTCTTAGAAAAGAAAAACAAGTTAGGGCAAAAGGAGGAATCCTGAAAATGTTTAAATCTAAGAAAGTTTTGATGAATAACGAAAATCTTAAGGACTTATCTTGCCACTATCTAATAGCAACATGCCTGAAGGAAAACAATAATTCGGAGCTTTGCTTCTCCTTCACCAGAGAGAAGATATTGATCCCAAACGTGGGTCTCCAGCTGCGCCTGGTATCCAGGTGAAATGCTAGGGAGGAACTGCCCTGGGATGAGTTGTGTGGGGCCTCCTTGAGACCATGGCTGCCCTTCTAGAAAATCTCAAATCACACCTTTTCCTGTATCTATTTTTAAGAATAGAAGTAGAAATCTCTTCACTGGAAAATTACTTTCCATCCAAAGCCGTCCTTATTCACCATTCCATTTCTCAAAATTCCCATGGGTAATATAAATGCTGATGATGCCTAAATCTCTTTTATTTAGGAAATCAACAAATATTGGTCGATGGCCCAGTAAGTGTCGGGCACTGTTCAAGTCCTGAAAGACAGACTTGCGGTCCTGTCCGACAGAGGTTATGATCAGTTATGGAAAACAGAAAGTCTAACAAACATGTACACGTGAGGAAGACGAGTATAAGAAGAAAATTACAGGATGCTACAGGAGCAGACAGAGGCAGCCTAATGTAGGTCACAGTTTAAGTAAAGCCACCTAGAAGAAGGGCTATTTGAACTCCAATTTGACTTATGAGGAGGAAGAAGCTTAATGGGATTGGTGGGAGAAAGTCTTTAGGGCCTGGAGACAGTTTTCTGAGCATACATGCAAAAGCTTAAAGAGAGAGCCAGAATATATGATGTTAACAAGGAATTAAAAGAAGCTCTCAAGTTGAAGCTTGGGTGGGGAGGTTGAGGAAGTAAAAGAGATACAGGTCAGGAGATTCTCATAAGCCAGGAAATGAATGTGTCCTTTATCCTAGGGGTAAGGAAAAACAATTGTGTGCATTTTAAACCCAGGATTATAAACAGCATGCATTTTCATGGCTGTTAAACATGAATCTGCTTTGCAAGACTTGGCATGCATTTTTGTGTGCTGTATCACATTTTAAGCACATAATATGAGGTATGAAAAATGGCAGCTGTGTGTCTAGACTTGACCTTTCTCAAGGAAATCTGGGTAGTACTGTTGAAGCCACAAAGCATCGTGAAAGAAGAAGGTACTCCATGAGGCAATTACTGGGTAACAGCAACAACAGCAAAAACACTAGGAGCCCTAGCTGGGTGGCTCAGTTGGTTGAGCATCATCCCAAGCACCAAGAGGTCGCTGGTTTGATTCCCTGTCAGGGCACAATTCCTGGGTTATGGGCTCGATCCCCAGTAAGCAGGAGGCAACCTATCAATGTTCATCTCTCTCTTTCCTTCTCCCTTCCTCTCTCTCTAAAATCAATAAAAACATATTTAAAAAACACTAAGAAAGTAGAGGAAGAGGTGGTCTCCCCAGGCACTGTCAGGGAACAATACAGACAACCAAAGGGATCCCATGAGCTCACTTGTACTTTCTCATGAGAATTGCCCTAAATTTCATTTCTAGAGTTGTTCTCTCCGAACCCTATTGAAGGGAGAAAACAAGATGATCTAATCATGTCTTTTATCATGGTCCCTGCAAGCAGTCAGGTTGGCATATGGCAACAATCCTGGGCTGAGGACATTCCTCTGTAACACAGTCACAGAATTAAGGAGTTGGAAGGGTCCTTCTATTGCCTACCACTAGTTTAATAGGATAATTCCATGGCCAGGTAACAGTACATTTATTCTCCATTCAATGTTGCTGATCTAATGCTATTCAAGTACATTATTTGCTACCTGAATATTGCTTTATGCATTTGCAAGGGAGGACAGGGGTGCTTGAGTGTGTCTGATGCTATCTCCTTTCCCTCGTTTTAATCTGGTCTCAGTCAACACTGCTGCTCCCTGTGGAAGCATGAGATTCCCAACACCCAAAATAGTAATTCATTGCTCCTCTAAGAAAAGCTTAAGCCAAATGAGCTGATGAAGCCGAATAAACCAAATCTGTAACTGTGTGCTGTTCACAGGGGGCTTCCTTTAAATTCTCTAAAGACAAGGGCAGAACCCAGAACATATCTGCAGAATAATTTGATTGAATGAGGAAACGAATGTCGTGTTTACATCTGAGCTTTGTTATTTCCCACAGATGCGCCATTCTCCATCAGCACCCATCCTTCCAACAGCCTCTGGAAATTCCTGGGGAACTATTAAAAAGTAAATAAGTAAGTCCTTTCATTTTATAAAAAACACAGACTCTCAATTGCTGCAAATAACCAAAAGCGAGAGCCTAAGATAATATGAAACAAGAGACTGAAATTTATATTAACCTTAATTCCTCTTAAGAAGAAAGCTATATTTTTTTTTTAGGAAAAATCCCTTGGGATCAAAGGTGAGACTCAAGCTCCAGGTTGCCTTAATTTGGGAAAAACCTCCCGTTCTAGACAAGATGATAAAAGCACCCAGGAGGGCAGAAGAAGAGAGAGAGAAAGGAGATGGTGGAAGACGGCACATTCTTCAAGGTGATTCTTGTGAATATCCCAAATCTTTGGTGAAGTTTTTAAAACTCACAGAAGGCCTGAGGAAATATATTTTTATAGAACTTGATGAAGAATTTTAGGGCACGTTTTTCATGGGGTGAAACCAAAGCAATAGGCTTGGGGTCGGGTGGGGGAGCGGGTGCAGAGAGCAGCGCCGGGGACAATGCTCATTCCAGGACACTAGAATTGGATGTGGGTCCAGTTTAACCACTGAATTAGTGATCAGGGAATGTAAATGTATCAACTACACACAGCCCGTATTTTACTTTTATACAGTGAGATGCTCTAATACTCTGTTGCTTGAGCTTTGGGCACATACAGGTTACTTTCAAAGAATGGTGTCATAGAAAAAGAATTCTCCTGGCTTATGAGCAATTCCTCACTTTCCCTTCATTGATCAAAGGACACCCATTGCTGATCTTCACTTTACCCCAAAAAGAAACGCAAGCTCTGCTGAGATCAGCAATTGGCTACTCAGGGGTGAGTGGAGAGAGTTCCTATGGAAAAAGTCTCGACTCATTTCATCTTCAGCAATATCATCGTTTTCAAAATGTTTCAAGCCAGGAAACATCAGCACACCTTCTAACAATAACTTGATTCCCAGCCCTTTCCAACAGAAAACTAGCCTGTGAGGCAGACCACTGCCTCCACACGATACATTAAACAACTCTCTTGTCAAGTGCTGTGCAAGCATCGGTAATCTAATGCCATCACTGAACATGCCAAGAACAAGAGACAACAGTCGCCAACACAACGCGGGCTCACACATTAGCGGTTCCAAAACCAACCCCTCTAATAAAGCAGGTCAGAGGAAGGATAGTAAAGGAGGAGAAATGGAAATAGCCTTCCATGGACTGAATCAATTGATATCCCTAATAGGTCTCAAAGCTGAGTCCCTCCCCTCCTTTTTTTTTTTTTTTTTTTTTTATAGAGACCTTAACAATGTAAATTTCTCATATCCAAGGCTGTCCACAGAAATCCTGAGACAGCTGGAATCTCTCATGAAATAGTAACATTAACAGACACTAAAATCCTCCTTTAGCAGGGACGTACATTTGGATACCCTTCTCCAACCAAAGATTAGTAAGTCAAGCAGGATGGCTTTCTCTTCCATAAAATACAGTAGAATGACCTAAATATGTTTGGACCTAAAATGATGTCTAGAACTTGCTTATTTGCTCTGTTCCAAGTCCCAGAAATAAAAATCAACTTTCCCTTAGGGATCGTCTCAACAAGGATCTTGAAGGCACCCTTGGTGAGAGAGGCTGGGGATGGGAGGGAGAGAGTGGACTCACCATTTGATTGCTGTACCAATATAGCGACGATGCCTTCAGTACCACCCAGAACTTTTTCCATTTGTTGCTTAGAAAAGTTCCTTTTTCCTTTTTCTTATACAGCCACCCTTGACAGTCAGCATGCCCTAGGTCTTTGCATGATATTCTCCTCCGACTCATCGTGAAAAATCCTGCAACAATTACATGCAAAGATGGTCACATATTACCCCAATGTCTGTGACAAAGTGGAAGGTAACTTCATTTTTTTTTTTACCTCCTGGGAGTTAGATTTTTTAAAACCAAGATTTATGCAAAGTAAAGGCAAAAAAAAAAACCCAGTAATTTATCTATTTTATTTTTAAACATTCATTTGGTGCTTAGAAGGCACAACACATGACCAAAGAAACAGTGAGACTCACACGCAAGTGTTCGTCTAAGAACACGGTTCAAGAAGAAGTTGAGAAATTAAACCCTGAGGCTGTGGGGCACCCATCGCACCGATGCGCCTGGGCAGCGGCGGGAGCAGGGGTTAGGCACAGATGCAGAAGGGTTAATTCCCACCTCAAAACACAGCCCCTTTCCCACTCAGTGCCGGGCTTTCTCAGCTCTACTGACATACCACAAGGGATTAATCCGAATGAACAGCCTGCTGGCATTTCTTAAAACCGATCCAAAAATTAATGTGCCGTCCACCTCCTGATTTTAGCAGTAAAACAGACAAAAAGCTGACCCCAAAGAAGGCATCCAAGAGAAAAACCCGCACTCACACACACGAAAAGGGAATAAAAAAAAAAAAAACACAAAAGAGATCGAATTACCTTGAGTTTTCTTTCTGGGTTTCTGCCGCAAGGGAACCTGCTGAAAATGCAGGAAGGAAAGAAAAGAGGAAATTTCTGATTGTGTTGTAACATTTGTAAAGAGAGAGGGAGGGAGGAGGTGGCAGTGTTTATGAGCAGGATGAAGCTAAAAAAAAACTCTCCAAGCAGAGCTGAGGGGAGCTAGAGCTGAGGCACAAAATGTGCTAATTAGAATCAATAGACATTGAGCTGAACCTGGGGGAAAAAAAAACGTAACACATTTATCACTAATGTTTCCTGTTCCCACCCACAGGCAGCCTTCTCACTACTTCAGTTAGGACACTGCTCACTGAAGTTTTTTGAAAAATAAAATATTTCCTTTTTATTTTTTTGAGAGAAGAAAAAAATATATATATATCCTGCTTCTTTTCTTGTGATTTCTAAATAACAATTATTTAAATAAACCTGGAAGATCATCATTGCAATCTCACAATACTACAGGTTCACATCGGACCAATAAATTTATGGTCCAGCCATCACATAGGGTTATAGCTAAACCACAGGAATTAAATATCCCAGAAAAAGAAAATACACATTCTCTTTGGGTGAGATCTAATTAGCCACCAAGCCTCCTTATCAGGACATTTTTATTTACAGCCAAATATAAATTGTTTATTCTGTCTTAAGCATCTGTGAATATTTCTCACATGTTTTATAAAAGATAAATTATTGAATTCTGTTATATAATAGCTCTGCAAATATTCAAATCAGGTATAACACAAAATATCTGAAATATCCATTTTTCATCATACATTTTAAACATTCATGTAAAATCAGACTGTCGGCAAAAAGAGAAAACAAAAAAAAAATGTTTTCAAATGGCCCTCTTTGTGTGAGTGTGTGTGGGTGTGGGTGTGTGTAGGTATATAGGAGGAGAGACGTTTTAGATTTAAAAGTTTCATTTATTTTCTCCACAATATCTAAGCTGAATTTACTCGAGTTTAAATGACAGACTTGTTAAGCTAACAAGTAGAGAATTTGAAAAAATTGTACATAATTGAAAAGCGGTTCTAAAAGTTGGGAAGCAACCTTATTACAATATTTTATAACATCATACCAGATGCACCTACATGTCTAACTACTGACCCAATAGCTATTACATATGGTTCGACGATACATTTAAAGAGGGAACATAACATAGCGGAATTAGGACGGGCTTTTTCAACTCAGAGGCCTGAAATCAATTCATGGCTGTCATAATTAGCAGCTGTGCTACCCAGAAAAATGTTCATTGGAAACCACTTCCTCATCTGTAGACTCAAGATACTAATAATAATTCTAATCTGATAGGTCTCATTAATATTTAACAAGTCTGTATGTGACAATATTCTGAAAACTGAAAAACATTATATATATGATTATAAATATAAACAAATACTTCATATCTAAAAACAGAAATTTCATAATAATTTTTTAGGATAAGTAGCACTTGTATTTCTTTCAGCAACAATGATGAAGTTAAAGTGCTTAAATTATATTTCCTGGAAAATCATGAACTGACTTTTTATTTTACAAATGTTAGAATAAAATTTTATCCCCAAAGAAATTAATCATCCTTGTGAAGAAAAGGACATAACAAAGACAATAACTGTCCTAAATTGAGGCAAGAATAGACATATAACTCAACTTTCGGCATGTTGTCACAGGAAGGTCCTAGTCTCAGCCCCACTTCACAAAATATCTCCCACATTGACCTGCATCCTGGTCTAAAATCCCCTCCATTCCCTCAAATGGTCTCCTGGGCCTTTTTTATATGCAGCTACCTGAGATCAGTAAAACCAATAGTATCTATTAACAAAATATTTTAGTCCAAATATGTGTATTATGTGGATAGCTAAAATTTTTCTGAAAGCCAGGACTAAAGGCAAGGGAGAGAGTAAATAAATTTAGATAGTGGGAATGATTTCAGAAAATCGGGGTCCAGAAGACTCCAGGGAATACTCAAAACAAACTAAGAACCAGGGCAAGAGGGAGAAAAGGGAGTCAGCTGTACAGAGGCATTCCTAGAGGGTTCTGGCCCCAGACTGACAAGGTGCCATCGAATTATAAATGCAGCTCATAGAAAAAGAACAGCTTTAAGAAGAAATAGAGAGAGAAGTCACGAGAGGACAGCTATAGGATCTGTGAGGGACCCCGTAAACCTCCTCCACCCATCACTTATAAACTCGGTTGGGCTATTTCTAGAGACAGCCCCAAATCAAACTGTGGTATTTGTCTCCTGCCCTTGGTCTATGCTAAATTCTTGTGCCTAGGCTAGATAAAATAGAAGGATAATACCTCAAACGGTGTGCTCACCTAACATCAAGAAAGGATTTTATTCAGACTGTTTTAAAGTGGGGCAGGGGAGTTTAGTCATTGAGTCAACTCTCCTCTGATAGTTCTTCTCTTAAGGCAAATTATTTTACAATCTGGGTAACCATTCAAACTCTTTCCCCCGACCAGAAACAGGCTGCATATTATAGAAATAACGAATTATAGGGAGTTTCATTTTCACTTGATATATGAGTTTGAAACCTACATTGGTTGACATCAGAGAATGAAAACAATCTTGAGAACTTCAGTGTGTTTAAGATACATCTTACTCTTCACAACAGGAAGTGGAACTGGTGAACTAGTCAGTTTCAAAAAGATCTTACATGTGGTTTCTTCATTAGGTAAGTAAAAAAAAAAGACAAGCACTCGGTTGAGCATTTTATGAGACAGTTTTTCAACAGGGGAATCATCTTTTTCATAACAATAATCTAGAGCCTAGAAAGATATATTTCTCATACTATATTCTTCCCATTGAGATGTTATAAGAAAAACTAAAAAATTATTCGAAATTATGAATTTCTTCTCACTTGCTTCTAAAATTGGGGGAGGGGAATTTTTCTTTTAAATACAGTCTTTTGTTTTGATTGTGAAAGGGTCGATTTTCTTTTACTTTTTAAGATTGTTTAACAAAAGCATTTGATCACTAACATACAAAAAAAACAAGTACAAAATATAGAAAGGGACCTCCTTTGATGATGAATGATGTTACTGACACCTAGGTTACAGGGTCATTATTACACTGACTTCTAATTTGTGTAGTTAATTGTTAAATCTTGCAGGTGCAATTTACCCTCCTGCTACATTAAAATTCACAGTAAGATAGTCGTCATTACATCAAACTTCATAATGATCTTGGTCTTTAGCAAAATTATACAGTGACATGCTGCTAATTGGGCCCTGATTTGTAGCATTTACCCAATTTCCATGATGAAAAGCCTCACACTGTTCTTAATTTCAAGCTACCAAAACTTGAACCAAGCCACAAAATTTCCTAAACATTTTAGAGCCAGACCAACACCAGTTGTTACAAATCTTAGGGATGTTTTTCCACAAACACTTTTCCCCCACAAACATCTTTACTCCTTCTTAGAAAATTAAACTCAAATTTTAAAGGGAATTATAAAGCTTTTAATTATTAACATTTTGCCTGTGAAAATACATGAAAACTTGTTTAATTTTTTCAGAAGATTACCTACCTTAAATATTACTTCAAAATGAACATTTAAAAAAATCTCTAGTAGGGAAAAATGGAGATAGATAATAGACATTCTAATAATAGTAGACAATAATAGAAAACAATGACAGTTAAGAAATATATATGTAAAGCTTATACTCATGTAATGTTTGCCCTGTGCCAGGCACTGCTCTGAGTCTTTTCACAAATTCACACATTTGCTGCTTGGGTGCTATTCTTAGTCCCATTTTACAGAAGAGGAAATTGAAGCAAATGGAGTTTTAGTATTTTGCCTAGTCACAAAAGTCAATGGCAAAATGCAAACATTGATTTTGCTAATAAAACTCACCAAGTAGTAGCCTTTGTTGTCGGTGTTATATAAAGGAGTAGGGCAGGGAAGCAAGGGCTGAAGTTCAAGGGGAAGCTGAATGCAATGGCACCTTCTATAGAAGAGAAATAGAAGAAATAAAAGAAGGAGGACTAGGTAGAAGGGGAAGAAAAAAAGAGAGAGGAGAGAAGAAGGAAGGAGAAGGACAAAAGAAGGGAGCAGGTCTAGGGAGAGGAAGGTGAGGATGAGGAGGAGAAGGGAGTTAGAATGTGGACACTAAGGGGGAGCAAAGTGCCAGGGGAAATCTTGGAGTTTCTCACTTAAACAATTGAATAAATGACAGCACTATTTGAGAGCTTAGTTTTAAATATATATATATGAAATAGTATGTACAGTATTTAAGGGTCTAGGGATTTGGAGAAAATCTAGAATAAAGATACAAAAGTGGGAATGATCAGTACACAGAGGATAGAAGTTTTGAGTTTGAGTAAGACCACCCAGATATGTAGAATGACAAAGGACAAAAGTCAGAATCAAAAGGAAGATCAATATGTTGCATAGCAGTAGTAGAAAAGGTGACTCCAAGGACACTGAGCCGAAGAGCAAGTGAAAAACAAAGAAAATCCAGAGAGGGTTTGTCATGGGAGTGAGGGAGAGACTCAAGAGAAAGGTGGGTCCAAACCATCAAATGCTGCCAGGATAAAAGAGAAAGGAAAAGTTCATTGGAAATCCTGGCAAAAATAGCTTAATTGTCAAGTTGGGCTTGAAGACCAATTCCAGTGGGTTGGGAATGAATGGGAATTGAAAAAACAAACACAGCATTGACGACTGCTCAGTCAACCATCTTAACATTCAGGCTTTAGAAAACTGATTTTACATACAATAAAGTTATCCTTGAATGTTTTATTCTGTTCTGTTTTTCTTAGCATTTTGTAAATGTCTTGGAATTTAAAGTTGCAGAATTATGAATTGAAGAGCGCGCTCTCTCTCTCTCTCTCTCACTCTCTCGCTCTCTCTCTCTCTCTCTCCCCCCTCTCTTTCTCCCTTCCTCCCTCCCTCACTTTTCCTGGCTCCATCTTTGTTACCAGTCCTACAATTGTGCCCTGAGACTATCATGGAAAATCTTGCATACCCAGTCCCTGATCCAGTTAGTGACTAGGTTCAGTTCCTGATTTGGGGGGCTGTGTCTCTGTCTGTGGCTAACTCTGTTACCCTAAGCCGTGGTTTGATAACTGCTTTCATCTTTAGCCCTTTCACAAGTGGGGGAGCCCCCATTTACCACTGTCATCAAAAAGTAGCTCTCCTCACATTAGTGGAGCATTTTTTACCTCCTTACCTTGGGCCAGGAGGTAAACTACTTCCTGCCCCAAGTTGAAGTGCTCATCAGGTCTATAGCTTCAGTCATGCTTGATTCACTCTCACTCACAGAGATGATTACCACCATTGCCCAGCCAGATTGTGCTTCTTTTGGTTTTCTGTTTCTTTTTGTCTATCATTGCTCTGTGTATGCAACAGAGTGGAGTGTGAAAATGTGAACTCACAGGACCATTACTGAATGGAAGCCAGTCATTTCGTTTATAAGGTTCCATCTTGAAGTCATGGTCCCTGCTCATAGTAGCCTCAATATGCCACCAAGCCATCTGTTCATCTCCTCTCCTGACACCTTCAAGTTTTTTCTAGTCTGCAGAAATGTCAGTACTTTAACAACTTCATACTTTTGAATTTTATTCCTTTCCCTTATTTCCCCTATTTTGCATCTGGTTAATGCTTACTCATCCTTTTAGACCCAGGTCAAATACCACCTCCAACACGAAGCCTTCTTGGAGTTTAGAAGGCAGTTAACTTTATAATAATCTTATATTCATTCAGTGTTATTTATTTATAGTCACTGTAATAACTAAATAATATTATCTCCCAAAGATGTTTATGGTAGATGCCATTTTTATCTCCCCTTTCACAAATGAGGAACTTCATCTTGGTGTGGTTAAGTAACTTCCCCTCCAATCACACATAACTAGTAGCAGAGCCAAGACTGGGACTCAGGCCAGTTGGACTCCTAGGCCTGTTGTTTAACTCTGTGTTACCCTCTGCTTCTTCTGATATCTGTATACCTACAATGCTTTTCTGGTGTCTCTGAAATGCATATTATAATTTATTTGTTTATATATCTGTGGCACACACATGGTGGTAACATTATCCACCCAATGGTCCAACCTAGAACCTGTGCATGATCTCACACAGGTCCTTTCCTCTATCTCATACATTAACACGATCATGTTGCCTCTCAAAGTTTATCAAATTTCTTATCAACTCTGTATTTTAATGATGATAAGTGTTTACAGTCAAAGACTGGCCAAGACTTCAAGATAGAATTGATGGTCTTGAACTTGTCATTATTTTAAAATCTAGCACCTAGCCCAATGCCTGATACATGGAAATCACTCAGTGAATATTTACCAACAGATTAACTGTGTCTTACATCAATGTTTACTTTCTATGATGCCTTACCAATAGTACTTGTATGAGTGGAGATTTAACAAATATCTGAAAAGCTACCTACTCCTTGATTATTCAGAGCTGACAAATGCCTTCTCTAGTAAATAACATCAGCAGAGTAAAGCAACATAGAAGTTGGCCCAACATCTTTCTCACCACCAAAGCAGCACATACTTAGAGAAAAGTCCCTGGGATTAACTGACAGTAAATTTGAACCCACCTGGAGAGTCGAACTTTGGTATTTCCTTGAAGGTGAAATGGACTTGTGCTGAACAAATCTCTACTTCTATCTAAAATGCTATTTCCTCAAAAACCACAGTAGCTTTCTCCAGCATCCTGTTTTAACCATATCCTCCAACTACTAAGAATCTGGAATCCAAAAATAGCAACACATGGGGGCGGAGAAGGGGGACTGGGAGGAGGGTCAGAAGTTTTCCAGTGGTAGCTAACAAGCCCCTACCCAGTAATCTATTCCCCAGGCAGCTGGCATGCACCTCTCCCCTTGAAGTCTTACTTGGGACAGCAGATATGTTAAATAGCCTCTTGAGTTTGAGCTGTGTGGCACGTTTATGCCCAGCAGCATTGGCTCAGCCATTTCAGAATAGACTTATATTGATGTAGCCTAAAAAAGCCCAAATTTCAGCTGTTTTCAGTTGGTGAAAATGTATATTCCTCAGTTTATCTCTGAATATCACCATATCCCTGAGACACACACCACGGGCGTGGAGATGGGCAGAGCAGTTTCCCACTGAGGCTAGAATCGTGTCTGGGCTGTTCACTGCACACAGGACACATAAAGCCCGGGCAATACATGTTCTGTGAGTAATGAAGGCAGAACTCTGAACTTTCTTGTGAGGCAAACACAACAAGTACCAGTTTGCTGTTAGACTGATCATCCCAGAGATGACAGTCCAAGCACTAGCAGGTCACCCAGCCACAGGGCTAGAAGTACATGTCCATTCGCAGTCAGAGAGCTGCCCCTCCTCATCTTGAAAACCAAGCAAGGAAACCATGATTTACATGCAGCGACTTTTGTTTCTGGAAAAAGTTTTCCCTTGACATTTTATTTGCAGGCAATATTTAATGAAGGAATTTCATCGAAAAGAATTCTTGAGCAAACACTGTCATAAAGTTTTGATCTAAGATAATTCTGACATTTCTTCCCCACGAGAGCCATCCGTGAAAGTAAGAAATCTCAGAAGCTTTAGGTAAAAGAATTATGTGCAACATGGAAAAAGATAATGGATCCCATTCCCTCTGAGCCTTGTCATCTTTAATTCAAGACTGTTTTCCTTTCTTAGCTAAAACACTGTTGCTAAAATCTGAGACCAGAGAGCTTTCTTAATCAAGTTTTTAAGATTTATATATGCTAGTTGTTATTTATTTATCTCTATTTGTTTATTTACGTGAGAAACTAGTCAAAAAAGAAAATGAAGCAATACTGATTTCGTGTATAATACTTAGTTACCACCACAGTGTGATGTACAGAAAGTCTTATAAAGTATCAAGGACTACACAATTGGATGTTTAGAGATGCTTAGGGACTGAACCAAATCTAATCATGCTGAAGATTTCCCAGCAAGCTATGACCACTTTCTCAAGGTGATTGGGTTGATTCTTTTTTTTAGGCCACAATTTGGTAAATTATGTTTTTTTGTTTATTCAACCACCAGTTACTGCAAAATTACTCAGTGTCAAGGATTAGAGATTCAACAGCAAGCATGCTCCCACACAGCTTCCAGTCAAACACAGAGGACATAGAATTCAACAGGGATAATAAGGTCCGCACAGAAGTGCTGTAACATAGCTCATTATAGCATTGATCCAGAACTGGGGAGCCAGGAAAGGCACCCCATGAGTTGATAAAAACAAAGACTTGTACGATAAAGACCCGAGCATACGAGGATCGGACACAGCATGCAAGTACGATCCAGTAGACATCAACCACAGAGTGTGGGGGAGAACCACATTCAGAGCAGCAAAGTCGCATCAGGCAGGACCCTCGTAAGTTATGTTTGAAAGTTAAAAGTTTACCCACGTGCCAATGGGAAGCCATTGAACAGATGTCTGCAGGTGAGTGGCATAATCAGATGGGCATTTAGGAAAATTCTCTCTGGCTGTTGCGTGGCAAGTGGATTGGAGGGTGGCAGGTATAGAGGCAAAGCGCCCAGAGGGCAGAGGGAAGAACAAGTGTTGTGTCTGTAAAGATGGAGAAATATTTAGCAGGTGAAACCAACAGAACTTGGTGAGTTAATACCTTTGATTCTATGTGAAGTTTTTGCTTTGAAAAGTCTGCTGTTCCCCTTCAGAGGACAGAAAAGAATACTATCAAATAGCAAACAACTCAGCTTAACAAGAAAAGAACAATGCTATTCTCCCACACACATAATGAAATTTCAAATGCTTTGCATCAAGTTTTATGAGTGGTTTTATTTGCACCATTTACCATGCCAACCTCAACCATAACTATCAGGTCAGAATCAACAAAATTGCCTTCAATATATTACCCTTCCCTCACCAGGTGGTAAGCTCCTCATCCTTGTGCCCCAGCACCGAGCAACACTCAGCACATACATATAGCTCAATAAATGTTAGTTTAGTGGAAATGAAGTGTAATTCACGATGTGATAGGTCAAATGTGTCAAGCTTACCGAAACTACCTAGCATAAAAATAGGTCTCCTGTGCTACATTTTATTTAGGGAACAAATGACAGCAGAAAAGTGAACTAATTTTCTGAATGGAAAGATAAAGTAGGGTAACCGCTGAAAAGCAGCTGGGAGAAATGCTTAAGAGAGATGTTAAGCAGTACCACCCAGACCCATCAGCTGTAAGACAAAAATAACAGGTAAATATGCACACAGGGAGAGCTGAGCTGATTGAATCTAGGAGTGGAGGTTGGCTCATGAAATGAGAATGACCCACAAATAGCCAGAGTTCCCATCAATGGAAACGGAATCCACGTGTGCCTAGGTTCAAGGGGAAGCAGGTTACATGTTACAGTGGTAACAGCTTTAGATTGAGAATTATATGGATGATATGTTAGTCCTTAGGTAATCACATCTACAGTCTTTGTTCCAATACCCAGCATTATGCTTTCTTAATAAGATGTGGAGATTTCAACTTGTTTTAAGTCACAAATCTCCAGTTCCTACCTAGCACCGTGGCTGATACCTGATAGAGTCAGGAGAGGTCATCAGTGAACATTAAAAGAATGTTTCAATGGTTGGATGGATGATTGAATGAATGTATTTGTTAATTTGAAGTGCTTAGGTATTGTCTTATTTTCTTAATTTCTGTTTCTTCTTAAACATTCTTTCCATGGAAAAGGAGAAGCAATGGAAGAAAGCATTAATTTTCTCAAGGATCCAACAGTCCTAATTCTCCCTTTTCATTTTTCCCGTATAATATGTACACATGTGCTTATAATCATATGCATTTTTCTTTTTAAAAAAATTTATAAACTTTGGATACTGTGAACTTTAGTCTTCCTGACTCTATTTTTATAAATCTGTGATATCTATTTGCCTTTGCCCTTGACCATAGGAGCCTCCTTTAACATCCTGTACATATGTTTTTATATCTAATTTTAGCAAAAGTCTCCCATTGCGACCACATTTATTCTCTTAGTTGTTCTTCTCTACTTTCGTTGTGATTATTCACATTTTTATTATGGAACAACACCCACCCATTTGTGTCCAATAGATCAGACTTCCTTTTCTGCACGTTTTAGATGGTTTCATTTCCTAGGGTACAGAATTGACTATAATTCATGTTTTCATTTTTAGTTTTCAGCAGTCCTGTCTCCTAAAGTTTCCACCACTTTTTATCACTAGCAAGCTCTTTTGCCTCATTTAAAATTAGCATCGGAATTAAAGTGTTCTCACTGCCTTCTCTATTTCTGGCATTTGAAATTGTGAAAGTAAGCAGATAATTTCTTTTCTGCCGTGCTTTTTAGTAAGGTGTACCTTCCAGGAGCTGTCCAATTCAATTTCCCCTTCACTGTTACCACAACCTTCCTTGACATCCATTCTCTCATTTGCAGCAGGAAGCCATTGTCCATGCTCCCTATTTGGCAGGAAGTCTGTCCTACATTCTCTCAACACCCTATTTCTGATTCTGCTTTTGGCTCTATTCCAAAAACTCTAACCTATGGATCCCTCATGAGGTCACTAGAAGACACACACATGCAGTCCCACACTGCCCCGATCCCCTTCTAGTAGAAACTCATGTTGCTGATATCAATGTCCCCATTTCCCTGCCTAAGTTTTCTCATCTATCAGAAATAATAGACATGCGCAGTTGACTTACCAGTTGAGGCATATTTATGGCTATAAAATTATCTTACAAGAAACCTACAATTTCAGTGTAATAATTAAGAGAATTTGTTCCCATAGAGGCTGCATGACAGGTTGCACTAGTACCGTGGTTCATTTAAAACTGAAACGATGTGTGTGGAGGACATTAAAATCATGGCGATGTGTGTTGATCTTTAAAAGGAAGAAGGTAGGAGTCTGAAACAAACACTTGGTGATCATAAGAAAACCTTGAAACCCAGCAAAGGAGCATTAAATTCCGTTGTGGCTAATGTGGAGGACAATAACTACGTAATCAAAATTAAAATCAGCGTGTCTAGTTTTTTTACTCATTTATCAAACTAACGATTAATATCTAAAATCTAGAGCCTTCCAAAGGGTACTTACGAGAACATTGCCATCTGAAGCCATGTATGATTCCAAACTGGTAGAAACAAGAGCTAGAAGAGGAAAAAGATATCAGATAAATGTGGGATTAGACTGTTCATAGAAACATGCATCTCTTTGACCTGGGGGCAGGGGTGGTGTGCATTTCTATTTCAACTGACAAATTTCACAATGAGAGCAATCCATTAAATGGCCTTTTAATATACAACTCAATAAAAGAACTGTTTTAAGACTGTGTTTATAAAATAAGCCAGAATTTTATCTGCACATTTGCCAGTATTCTTTCCAGTCTAATATTATGTATGTACTTATTATTGTATTATATATAAACATATTTTTGAAAAGTAAACGTATTTTCCTCTTCCTGATGAACAACACAATGTAAGATGTGGAACCACTGGGTTCATCACTATTATTCTGGTGATATTAACGGAACAATTTCAAAAATACAGCTCATTCCTCTGCCTCTGAAGTCCCAACTTTCATATGGAGATGATCCACTTTTGATGTGTTACACTTTGTAGTGGATTACCTGAAAAACAAGAAACTCTGTGGTTTCAAGAAAAGCAGATGAAAACAAAAAGAAAAAAATCTCATATTTTCAGACTTTGCCAAGCAAGAAACCTGTTAGACATTCACAAGCCACTGAAACTCTACCCAAAGCAGAAAGCCTTTCAATTTCTTCCTGGTGACACCACAGATGCAGAACCATAGCCTGTGTGACTTTATTTCTGACACAGGTGAGTCCCAACTTTTGAAGAATGAATACCCCTTCTTAATGTCCAAAATTGCCATATTTATATTATATAATTATGAATAAAGCATTTATTTGTAAAATGCCAGAGAAACCCCACAATTTAAAAAACTGATACATTTAATTTATTTATTTTACTTGATTTAACTCACTTAATTCAATTTGTTTATTTTAAAAAATATACTAAGCCCTGGCTAGGTGGCTCAGTTGGTTAGATTATCCTCCCAATGCTAAAGAGGTTGTGGGTTTGATACTATCAATGTTTCTCTCACATTGATGATTCTCTCTCTCTCTCTCTCTCTGGCTCTCTCTCTCTCTCTCTCTCTCTCTCTCTCTCTCTCTCTCTCTCTCTCTCCTTCCTTCCCTCCCTCCCACTCTATCTGAAGATAAATGGAAAAATATCATTGGGTGAGGATTAAAAATATATATATATATGTTTATATACATATAACTCATACATCAATACATTGGGGGAAATTCTGAAGATATTTATAGTAAATGTACAGAAATTATCTATGAAAGTTGAAATAAACAGTCATTTATTTTTTATTCCCCTATGTATTTTTTTTATCCTCTGCAAAGGATATGTTCTATTGATTTTTTAGAGAAAGAGAGAAACATCAATGTGGGAGAGAAACATCGATTGGCCATCCTCTGTAAGCTCCCTGACCAGAGATCAAACCCACAACCTAGGTGTGTGCCCTCACCAGGAACTGAACCCAAAGCACTTTGGTGTACAGGATGATGCTCCAACAAACTGAGCCACCCAGCCATGGCTATGTATTTTTTTTAAGTTTTTATTTATAAAATAAAAATGTTCATATAAAATGCTATAAATATTTTTGACTCTTTATAGCAATATATTTTTAGTATGTATTGATTGAGCAAAAACACAATAAGCAAAAGTTACTTTGAATTCAGCAGCACTTTTAGGTAAAGCAACTTATAGACAGGCAATTGCGGGGGGAGGGGAGAAGGGTAAGTGAAGGAGGGTAAAGGAGGGATAAATGGTGATGGAAGGAGACTTGACTTGGGGTGGTGAACACACAGTACAATATACATATGATGTGTTGTAGAACCTGCACCTGAAACCTATATAATTTTGTTAACCAGTATCACCCAATAGATTCAATTAAAAGAAAAGAAGAAGCTTATAGAATGTGTAGAGGTTAAGATCAAAGATTGGATTGGTTTGGACTTGATTTAAATCCCAGCTTGGCCATTTATTGTGTAATCTTGAGCAAGTAACTGATATTTTGGGGCCTCAGGACTCCCATCTGTGAAATGGGGATAATAATAATATTTCCTTCTTAGGATCAGATAAGAATTAAGTGAGATAATATCTTTAGAATGCTCATAGCAAGGCTTAACATATAAAAAATGTAATAAATTATTTTATTGTCATAAAACATATTTATTACTTAACCAAGCATTTATTAGAGGTCAACTATACATGCCATTTACATATGATATAAACTATCACTGTGTCACTTTTCCTGATTCTACTCAGATGGCTGATCAGCCTCTCCCCTGTAATAATAAAACATCAAAAGTTATTACATTTTTTAAGCAGTTACTATGTGCCTGGCCGATTGATGATTTTTATGTATCATGCCATATGCTTGTTAGGACCACATTATGAATAATCTACTATTATTAGTCCCATGTCTTAAATGAGACCATTTAGGCAGTTTAGAGAAGGAAGTTAGTAAGTGAATATTTCTGAATTCAAACTCAGACTCCAAATCCTGCTCTCTTAACCATCACAGTACCATCCTGGCTCCCCCCAAATCTCCCACAGCACACAGTCCATAACTATTTCCTCAGTATGTGTGGTATTGTACCATGATGCTATGGACAGGTCTCCCTGGCTGGATAATGGGAATATCAAAGGTAGAGGCCAAGACCTAGTCTTCTTCATGCCCCAAGGCCACGCCCAGTGAAAGCCCCCGCTTAGGCAAAAGTTGTCAAAATTACTTTTTAAACTAATAGATCACACCCTCAGACAACTTAGTTATTTCAGTGGAATTCTGAATCCCTTCACTCAGCCAGCTTACTAATAGTAAAACAAGCACCGAATTCACAGAGCTGATGAAAGAAAAAAAAGGGGGGAAATTATCTTTAATTCTTCCCCTAAGCATTGGGATTTGTTGACAATACACTGCTTTGGTCATTGATATTATCTTTTGTTGGATCTTGAGGAATATTTCTCTTGTACATATTGTATCTTTTTACCTCCTAACATCGCGTAAGTGTGTCCACTTTGTCTATACCCATTGCTACCAACCAAGTCCAAGGCACCAGCACCTCCTTCTTGGACCACTCCATGAACATCCTAGCTGATGTTCCAGCTTTCTTTCTTGCCCACAGTGATGTTTTTCCAATGCACATGACTATACATCTCTACCTTTAAATCTCTACAATGGCCACTGAGTCTTGAGATAAAGAACAAAGCCATGAAAATCTCCTGCAAGGAAGGCTCTGTCCACCTGGCCTCTGTCTCCTCTCTAGCCCCACCCTGGATCATTTCCATGTCCTTGTTGCCACTTCCCTGACTTACTAGGTTTTTAAAAATCCTTAAACATGTTTCTACCAATCTCAGAACCTTTGTGCATACTCTTCTTCAACAACCCTCACCCCAGATGGCTTATACTATCTAATCTTTCAGCCCTTAGACCAAATATAATTTAGTCAAGAAAGTGCTCCCTGATCCTGAGACATCAATCCCCTTTTATATGCTCTCTTAGCACCTTATCTTTTATTCCTAGACATTCTCATAATTGTATGAATTATTAATTTTGCAATTGATTCTTTAACAACTGACTCCCCACTATAGTATAACTTACCTGAGGACAGGCCTGTGTCTTATGTTGTTTATTTGTTCATTGCTGTATCCCCATTTGGTATACAGAATGATTCACTAGATATTTGTTCAGTAAATGAATTAAAAATACAAACAATAAAGCATTAAACTTTAGATCAGTTTCCATAAAGAAAACCTATGAATTCTAACTTTTTTTGTTTAGTGGAATATTGCCATCATAAATATCTCATTAGAAATCTCCTTCCCAGGATATGGAAATGAAACTGTGTTGACCTTAGACTTTCCTCAAAGAGAAAATTGGTAGAAATAAGATACAAAAAAATTGCATGTTTTGTTGAAGTGTATGATAGAATCATCAATAAAATATTTTCAAGTACAAAGATTTTATATAATTGGATAAAACTCATAGAGTAGTGAAATAAAAATATGAGTTCAGGTTGGGGGAACAGACCAATGTAGAATTTTAAACTCTAATGATTATTTTTTAAAAAAATAATAGGACATATTAAATCTCTGATATTTTTATTGCATAGATTACATTTAGAGAATCTAAACTTTGTTACTATCAAGATTTATAATATGCCAGAAATTACATCTTTCACAATTACTTAAACATATGACTAAAACTCTAAATGACAATTTAAAGTATAAGTGAGAACACAGGGTTTCCAAATTTTATGGCTACACAACCCAAAACAACATTTTAAGACTGCTTTACACACAGATCTGTCAAACAGATTTCACACTGCCACTTGTTAAATATGGAAACTTATGAAAATTACTTAATTTCTCTGAACAGCAGATGCCTCATCTGTTAAACAGAAATAATAATAACCAATTCCTAGGATCTTTGTGGGAATTAAATGAAATATCATATGGGAAACAAGCTCGGTGAGTGGTAGCAATTACCTTCAATGGGAGCAATTACTTAGAAATAGCTTTGTTATAGAAAACTGTTCTTCCTAATGGAATTAGCATACAACTAAAGGGTTTGAGCAAGTGTGATAACAGGTTTCATCAAATAAAATAGCTTCCACACTTCAAGGTTGATTAAACTCCCTAACTACTCTCCCAGCAACATTTCTAGTGCCTCTTTCAGAGTTTCAGCAAATAGCTTTTTTGGTCATATTTGAGATCGTTACCTTTTTAAAGTACAATTTAACATACCCATGACATGAGACTCAGCCAAGACAATGAATTTATGATTTTTTTTGAAGTTGTGATATGAACTAAAATGGATTCTGATAAACTCTGTAACTAAAAAGTGGAAAACACATTTCATTATCAAATGAATTATAAAGTTAATTTTTTTAAAAAAGAGAGATTTTCCTTTATACTGGTTATTAAGGACTAAAAACATCTTTCTGTCCCCCCTCTGAAAAATAAAATAAAATTCATATGCTGAAATCTAATCCCCAATGTGATGGTATTTGGAGGTTGGGCTTTGGGGAGGGAATTAGGTCATAAGGGTGGAGCCCTCATAATTGGATTAGTGCCCTTAGAAGAAGAGGCCAGAGCACTGACATAGCCTTTCCTCCATATGAAGACACAATGGAAAGACATAGTCCACAGCCCAGGGGAAGGCTCTCACCAGGACTGTGCCAGCACCATGATGTTGGACTTCCAGCCTCCAGTACTGTGAGAAATAAATTTCTGTCATTGAGAAGCAACCCAGTTTATGGTATTTTATGATAGCATCCTGAACTAAGACACTGGTGAAGAATCATTCCATTTTGTTTTAAGCACAAACAAAATGGAAGTCTATTCTGACAATTATTTTAGAAACTGTTTTGTGAGTTAGTTAAGTCAGAAAAATGTACTCCAGTCCTATATAATTTCAAAATGAGAAAATAAACCGAGACTATCAATATGCAACATATGCTCTATTGATAAGGAAGGCCAATGCTAGTATAATTAGTATTTTTTTTTTTATCCTCACCCGAGGACACTTTTTCATTTTTTGTTCAGATAGAGTGGGAGGGAGAGAGAGGAAGAGAGAGAGAGAGAAACATCGATGCGAAGGTGACACATCGAGTGGCTGCCACCCGCACGACCAACCAGGGCTGGGGACAAACTGCAACCGAAGTACATGCCCTTAGCAGGAACCGAACCCGGGTCTCTCTGGACCGCAGGCCAACGTTCTAACCACTGAGCCAAACCAGCCAGGGCAGTATTTTTTTTTGAAACTATAACAAATTCACTAAAGGGGGGTAGGTTCAACTGCAAAATGTAACTGCCTTGGGATTCCAAAATGGCGGCAGAGTTAATGGAAGCTACACAGACCATCTCCCAGGACCAAACTGGAATTACAACTAAAATAAAGACAAATCGTCGGGAAAAAGCAACAGAAAAGCAGCTTACGAGGACGATATAACCAGGGACACTGAATTGAGCCTGGTAGGATTGCGGAGGCTCAAGAGGGGGGCTGGGAGCCCACGGACAGCAGCGGTCTTAGCTGTGAGCACTGCCCTCAGGGTTAAATTCCCAAGCCTGCTTCACAGCGCAGAGGGCCGGGACAGAACGCTAAAATAGCACAGCCACTCACCCTGGGCTCCGGCAGAGGGAGGGCAGACTGGACTGGAACTGTGTGGGGACACTCGGGATTTGGAGGGCACTCAGAGCTTTTGCTGAGTTGTGGCCACACAGGACGGTGGCCATCTTACACCTTCCCAGGGCTCTGGGGAGAGGTGGCAGCCCCTCCCTCTGAGATTCAACCGCACCCAGGTGGGCCATTGAAATGCAAACCGAGGCTCATTAACAACCAGCATCTGCCCCACCCCCGGAAAATCCTCTGACGCTGAACACCTGAGAGAGGTTTTCATTCAACTGAGAACCCAAGGCTCTTCAAGTAACCACGACTAATAGCCTCTAGGCAAAAAGCTAGAAGATAACTGAACCTTTCCTGAGTTTCAAAATCTACTCAGGAAAGTAAGATTTGACAGTGGTGTTTAACATGGGTCCTCCCACGTTCATCCAACCTAGTAGAGGGAGCCACAAACAGCAGAACACCAACACCCACAGGGAAAATTTGGCAGGCTCCAAAACCCACTGATATAGCCAAAATGGTGAAACAAAGAAACAAATCCCAAATGAAAGAACAAGAGACCTCTACCGAAGATGAGCTAAATGAAATGCAGTTAAGCAAGTTAACAGAGCTAGAATTCAGAGCCATGATCTTGAGGAATCTCAACAGCATGAGTAAGGACATCAACGCCATGAATAAAGACATAGAAACATTGAAAATCAACCAATTTGAAATCAAGAAGCACCAAGAAGAAATGAAGAATGACATAGCAGAAATAAAGAACACATTGGAAGGACTAAACAGCAGAGTAGAGGAAGCTGAGGACCAGATCAGTGAATTAGAAGACAGAGTAGAAAAAATCAACCAATTAGAAAACCAAAAGGAAAAAACAATTTAAAAACAGGAAGACAGCTTAAGAGAACTGTGGGACAACTGGAAACATAATAATATTCGCATCATAGGCGTCCCTGAAGAAGAAGAAAATGAGCAAGGGTTAGAGAATATATTTGAAGAAATAGTGACAGAAAACTTCCCTAATTTGGTGAAGGAAGAAGGCATTCAAATTCAAGAAGCACAGAGAGCCCCAAGTAAGAAGAACCCAAACAGGCCCACACCAAGACACATAGTAATTAAAATGCCAAAAATTAAAGACAAAGAGAGAATCCTAAAGGCAGCAAGAGATAAGCAACAGGTTACCTACAAAGGAACCCCCATAAGGCTATCAGTTGACTTCTCAACAGAAACACTACAGGCCAGGAGGGAATGGCATGAATTCATCAAAGTCATGAAAAACAAGGATCTGAATCCAAGATTACTCTACCCAGCAAGGCTATCATTCAAAATAGAAGGTCAAATAAAGAGCTTCCCAGACAAAAAAAGGCTAAGGGAATACATTAGCACCATACCAGCACTGCAAGAAATGTTAAAAGGACTGCTGTAATTAGTAGAAGAAATAGGAAGGAGAATAGAACCACACTAAACAAAAATGGCAATAAATAAGTACATAACAATAATCACCTTAAATGTAAATGGATTGAATGTTCCGATAAAAAGACACAAAGTAGCTGATTGGATAAGAAAGCATGACCCATATATATGTTGTTTACAAGAGACCCACCTCAACAAAAGACTCATATAGGTTGAAAGTGAAGGGATGGAAAAAAATCTTCCAAGCAAACGGAAAGGAAAAAAAAAGCTGGGGGTAGCAATACTCTTATCTGATAAAATAGATTTCAAAATGAAGGCCAAAACTAGAGACAAAGAAGGTCACTACATAATATTGAAAGGATCTATCCAACAGGAAGATATAACCTTGGTAAACATATATGCACCCAATATAGGAGCACCAAAATATATTAAAAATCTTCTGGAGGACTTCAACAACAATATAATCATAGCAGGGACTTCAACACCCCACTGACATCACTGGATAGATCCTCTAGACAAAAAATTAACAAGGAAACAGAGACTCTAAATGAAGCACTAGACCAAATGGACTTAATAGATATCTACAGAGAATTACACCCAAAAACTACAGAATTCACATTCTTCTCAAGTGCACATGGGACATTCTCAAAGATAGACCACATGTTAGGACACAAACTAAGTCTCTACAAGTTCAAGAAGATTGAAATCATATCAAGCATCTTCTCAGATCACAATGGCATGAAACTAGAAATCAATTGCAACAAGAACATGCAAAGACATTTGAACACATGGAAGCTAAATAGCATGTTATTAAACAATGAATGGCTTACCGAGGAGATCAAGGAAGAAATTAAAACCTTCCTGGAAACCAATGAAAATGAACACACAGCCCTGGCCGGTTTGGCTCAGCGGTTAGAGCATTGGCCTGCAGTCCGGAGAGACCCGGGTTCAGTTCCCGCTAAGGGCATGTACCTCGGTTGCAGTTTGTCCCCAGCCCTGGTTGGTCGTGCGGGTGGCATCCACTCAATGTGGCCCTTTCACGTTGATGTATCTCTCTCTCTCTCTCTTCCTCTCTCTCCTTCCTACTCTGTCTGAACAAAAAAATGAAAAAATGTCCTAGGTGAGGATTAAAAAAAAAAAGAAAATGAACACACAACAACACAAAATCTATGGGATGCAGCGAAAGCAGTTCTGAGAGGAAAGTTCATAGCACTACAGGCCTACCTCAAGAAACAAGAAAAATTTCTAATAGGCTATCTAACCTCACAACTTAAAGAACTAGAAAGCAAACAAAAAGAAAACCCCAGAGCAAGTACAAGGAAGGAAATAGTAAAGATCAGAGCAGAAATAAATGACATAGACACCAAAAAACAATTCAAAGTATCAATGAAACAAAGAGCTGGTTTTTTGAAAACATAAACAAGATTGATGGACCCTTACCTAGACTCACCAAGAAACAAAGAGAGAGAACCCAAATACACAAAATCAGAAATGAAAGAGGAGAAGTAACAACTGACACCACAGAAATACAAAGGATCATTAACAAATACTATGAACATTTATATGGCAACAAATTCGACAATCTAAGTGAAATGGACAAATTTCTAGAAACACATAGTCTCCCAAAACTGGACCGGGAAGAGAGAGAAAACTTGAACAGACCAATAACAATGAAGGAAATTGAAGATGTAATCAAGACTCTCCCAGCAAACAAAAGCCCAGGCCCGGATGGCTTCATGGTGGAGTTTTACTGAACATTCAAAGAAAAACTAACACTCATTCTCCTCAAATTATTTCAAAAAATTCAAGAAGAAGGAAGACTTCCAAACTTGTTTTATGAGGACAGCCTAATTCTAATTCCAAAACCAGAAAAAGACACTACAAAGAAGAAAACTACAGGCCAATATCCCTGATGAACATAGATGCCAAAATCCTGAACAAAATACTAGCAAATCGGATCCAGCAATACATCAAAAAAATTATTCACCATGACCAAGTGGGATTCATCCCAGGGATGCAAGGCTGGTTCAATATTCACAAATCAATAAATGTGATACACCACATAAACAAAATGAAAGATAAAAACCACATGATCATATCAATAGACGCTGAAAAAGCATTCAACAAAATCCAGCACCCATTTCTGATAAAAATGCTCAGCAATGTGGGAATAGAGGGATCATATCTCAACATAACAAAGGCCATATATGAAAGACCTACAGCCAACATCACACTCAATGGGCAAAAACTAAAAACATTTCCCTTAAGAACAGGAAAAAGACAGGGATGCCCACTTTCGCCACTCTTATTTAACATAGTACTGGAAGTCTTAGCCACAGCAATCAGACATGAAGAAAAAATAAAAGGGATCCAAATTGGTAAGGAGGAAGTGAAACTGTCATTATTCTCAGATGACATGATATTGTACATAGAAAATCCTAAAGACTCCAACAAAAATTTACTAGACTTAATAAATGAATTTGGCAAAGTAGCAGGATAAAAAATTAACGTCAAGAAATCGATGGCAGCCCTGGCCGGTTTGGCTCAGCGGTTAGAGCGTCGGCCTGCGGTCGAGAGAGACTCGGGTTCAGTTCCCGCTAAGGGCACGTACCTCGGTTGCAGTTTGTCCCCGGCCCTGGTTGGGTCGTGAGGGAGGCAGGCACTCGATGTGGCCCTTTCACATCAATGTTTCTCTCTCTCTCTCTCTGTCTTCCTCTCTCTCCCTCCCACTCTATCTGAACGAAAAATGGAAAAATGTCCTCCGGTGAGGATAAAAAAAAAAAGAAATTGATGGCATTCTTAAATACCAATGATGAACTCAAGAAAGAGAAACTAAAAAAAACAATCCCATTTACCATCGCAGCCAAAAAAATTAAGATACCTAGGAATAAACTTAACCAAAGAAGTAAAGGACCTATTTGCAGAAAACTACAGGACATTGAAAAAAGAAATAGATGCCCTGGCCGGTTTGGCTCAGCAGTTAGAGCATCAGCCCGCGGACCAGAGAGTCCCGGGTTTGGTTCCCGCTAAGGGCACATACCTTGGTTGTAGTATGTTCCCGGCCCCGGTTGGGGTTGTGTGGGTGGCAACCACTCAATGTGTCTCTCTCATGTCAATGTTTCTCCTTCTCTCTTCCTCCCTTTCTCCCTCCCACTCTATATCGGGATAAAAATGCAAAAATGTCCTCGGGTGAGGATAAAAAAAAAAAAAGAAATAGAGGAAGATATAAAAAAGTGGAAGCACATACCTTGTTCATGGGTGGAAGAATTAACATCATTAAAATGTCCATATTACCCAAAGCAACCTATAGATTCAATGCAATCCCCATCAAAATACCAATGACATATTTCACAGAACTAGAACAAATACTTCAAAAGTTCATATGGAACCAAAAAAGACCCCGAATAGCCACAGCAATCTTGAAAAAGAAGGACAAAGTAGGTGGGATCACAATAACAGATATCAGGTTATACTACAAAGCTATTATAATTAAAACAGCCTGGTAGTGGCACAAGAACAGGCACATAGACCAGTGGAACAGAACAGAGAATCCGGAAATTGACCCAAGACATGATGCTCAATTAATATTTGACAAAGATGGCAAGAGCATACAATGGAGTAAAGACAGCCTCTTTAATAAATGGTGTTGGGAAAATTGGACAGCTACGTGCAAAAAAATGAAACTAGACTATCAACTTACACCATACACAAGAATAAACTCAAAATGGATAAAAGACTTAAATGTGACTTGTGAATCCATAAAAATCCTAGAAGAAAATGTAGGCAACAAAATTTCAGACATCAGCCCTGGCCAGTTTGGCTCAGTGGTTAGAGCGTTGACCAGCGGACCAGAGAGTCCTGGGTTCGGTTCCCACTAAGGGCATGTACCTCGGTTGCAGTTTGTCCCTGGCCCTGGTTGGGGTCGTGTGGGTAGCAGCCAGTTGATGTGTCTCTCTCACATTGATGTTTTTCTCTCTCTTCCTCCTTCTCTCCTTCCCGCTCTGTCTGAAGAAAAAAAGGAAAAAATGTCCTTGGGTGAGGATTTAAAAAAAAAAAATTCGGACATCATATGCAGCAGAATCTTCACTGATACATCACCTAAGGCAACAGAAACAAAGGAAAAAATGAACACATGGGACTACATCAAACTAAAAAGCTTCTGCACAGCAAAAGAAGCAACCATCAAATTGGAAAGGGAATCCACTGTATGGGAGAGCATAATTGCCAATGATACATCAGATAAGGGGTTAATCTCCAAAATATATAGAGTGCTCATACAACTCAACAAAAGGAAGACAAAAACCCAATTAAAAAATGGGCAGAGGAACTAAATAGACACCTCTCCAAAGAGGACATACGAAGAAATGTTCAACATCACTAATCATCAGACAGATGCAAATTAAAACAACAATGAGGTATCACCTCACACCTGTCAGAATGGCCGCCATCAACAAATCATCAAACAACAAGTGTTGGCGAGGGTGTGGAGAAAAGGGGACTCTAGTACACTGCTGGTGGGAATGCAGACTGGTGCAGCCACTATGGAAAACAATATGGTGTTATCTCAAAAAATTAAAAATTGAATTGCCATTTGACCCAGTGATCCCACTTCTAGGAATATACCCTAAGAAGCCTGAAATACCAATCAGAAAGAATACATGTACCCCCATGTTCATAGCAGCACTATTTACAATAGCTAAGATCTGGAAACAGCCCAAGTGTCCATCAGTAGACGAATAGATGAAAAAGCTGTGGTACATATACACAATGGAGTACTATGCAGCTGTAAGAAAGAAAGATCTCTTATCCTTTGAGAGACATGGAGGGACCTGGAGAGTATTATCCTAAGCAAAACAAGCCAAGCAGAGAAAGACAAATATCACATGATCTCACTTATTTGTGGAATATAATGAACATAACAGTTTTAGGAACAGGGTAGACCCAGAGAAGTGGAAGTGGCGTATAGACTGACAACCCTCAGAAGAGGGGGTGGGGGGAGGGAAGAGATAAACCACAGAACTTATATGCATGTAGGCATAACTGGTGGACATGGTCAACAAAGCTGGGCATGGGGTTGGGGGGATGGGGAGGAGGGTGCCAATGGGGAAAAAAAGGAGAAACATCTGTAACAAAAATAAATTAATAAAAAAAAAAGAGAGAGATTAGTTCAAACCAAAAAAAAAGTAACTGCCTTGATTATTCCCTGGTAGATGTTATTATAACCTTCCAGTGGTTCTCAACCTTCCTAATGCCGCGACCCTTTCGTACAGTTCCTCATGTTGTGGTGACCCCCAACCATAAAATTATTTTCGTTGCTACTTCATAACTGTAATTTTGCTACTGTTATGTCTTAGGCAACCCCTGTGAAAGGGTCGTTTGACCCCCAAAGGGGTCACGACCCACAGGTTGAGAACCGCTGCTCTAGGATGATACAGGAAAATGAGCATCATGACTAACGTTTTCACGGTTTTTAAAAAGAAGACAATTTATCATGAAATGGAGATAACTTTTCCAATCGAAATAAACTGTGGGCTAGGTTTATTCTCCTTTTTACAGAGCCTTAAATGAAAAGGCTCTGTAACTCTTAACTAAAAATTAAAAAACCCAGAGATTAAGCACTTACATGTTTATCCTTTAAAATTACAATTCTACCATTTGACAAGACATTCTCAAAGCAACAAATGGACTTATAGAAAGAAAGTTCATGAAGACAGGCAAACAATATAAATTAGTCTTAATCCAGGAACAACAGCTAAAGAGGAAACAGAAAACGCTGGTTAGTCTTGAAGCAGAAGTCTGGATCATCAGAAAGCTTGTAAGACACGAGGCAGCAAAGTGTACACTTAATGAGCAATGAGAACCGTCTATAAGCAGCATGTTCTATGAAATGATAGTCCGTCAAAGGAATGCCATGGGGAGCGGGGGAGAAAATTCATCTTTGCTCATCTAGATAAGCAAAGGACATAAATAATCCGTTAGTTTTGCCAATTAGCAGGAGGTTTCTCTTGTCAAGGCAGAACAAGAGAGATGAAAGCAAAAGGCAAGGTGACCTCCTGGTGAGCAGGTGCCCCGTGAGGCATGGGGTGGGGGTCGTCTGAGGTTGTTACTTTATCCAGGAAGCGGATGAAAGTGAAAAATGGCTTTATCCAAATTATTTCAACATTTTTTCTTTTAAATGTAAGCTCTCTTGTCACTCTGATTCCAGTTCACTTATTACATGCTTTAAAATATTCTCATTCATTCTTTTCAATTTCTTTTCTTTTTTTTTTTATTGTTAACATTCCACTCATTTGGCTGCATTGCTTCGCCGATGTCTCTCCACTGTGAGGATGAACTGACCAATGGCTTCATGAGCCACAGCTTTTTTTAAATTGAATTTATTGGGGTGTCATTGGTTAATAAAATCATGTAGATTTCAGGTGTACAATTGTATAATACATCATTTGTAGATTGTATTGTGTGTTCATCACCCCAAGTCAAGTCTCCTTCCATCACCATTTACCCTCTTTTACCCTCTCCTACCTCCCCCACCCTCTTTCCCCCTGGTAATCACCATACTGTTGTCTGTGTCTAGGGTTTTTTTTTTTTTTTTTTTTGCTTTGCTTAATCCCTTCACCTTTTCACCCAGCCCCGCAACCTCCCTCCCCTCTGACAGCTGTCAGTCTGTTCTCTGTGTCTACGAGTCTGTTGTTATGTTGTTTGTTAGTTTATTTTGTTCACTAGATTCCACATATAAGTGAAATCATATGGTACTTGTCTTTCTCTGACTGGTTTGTTTCACTTAGCATAATGCTCTCCAGGTCCATCCCACAGCTTTTTTTCAACAGAAACTATGATGGTTAAAATTACTTTATTTTTAACACCACTAAATACTGTGATACATCATCTGAGGAGACTGGCAGTCTTCTTCCTTACTTTTTTTTGTGCATTCCCACATAAGCTGTCAGTCCTGACAATCAAGGCTTAGACATAAAACTCCACAAATCTAAGGGGGAAAAAAACCCTTCTTTCAGCCAAAGTCAAAGTCAAACTCTGCTTAGAAAGGACCATTTTACCATGGTAACAAATAAGTGGCAAACTGCAAGAGATTTGGAACAATCTTTTTCCTGGGAGAACCCGCACCCAACACCATCAGCTGGCATCTCTGGACTCGAGGGGTCTCCTGACCTGCTGCTGCCATCCAGAACCCAAAACATCAAAGATGTTGGTCTGCACCCACAGCATGCCCCTATACTTGGGCAAGTGGGGTCCTGCTGATCTGCTCTGGGGACAAAGCAGGGTGCCACCCAAGTGTGCCCTGTGCCCACTGCTCCCAATTGAGATAATTCTCACCTGAGCGTGGAGTCGACCAGATACCTGAAGAGCACCAGGTCAGGTCTCATCTCTATAGGATTGATTCTGTCCTCTTTTTTTTTTTTTTTTAAATATTTATTTTATTTTTTATTAAATGAATTGGGGTAACATTGGTTAATAAGATTATGTAGGTCTCAAATGTAGATTTCTGTGGTACATGATCTGCACATTGCTTTCTGTTCTCATGATTGTCAATCCTGAGATGCCACTCCCCTGATTACTCCCACCAGGGCTCCAGAATCTGGCTAACACTCTGACTTTTGGGTATTCGAATTATTTATACAGGCAGGAGCCTGGCCAAACATACTTGCACATACCCCAAACACACACACACACACATGCTAGCAGCAGCCTTGCGCACCAGTGCAGGTAAAACCTGCATGGTACCTGCCTCCTCTCCTAGGCAGGTGACAGAGATCCAGGGAACTTCCAGGAAGGAGCCAGTCACTCTAAGGTCTACATTAGCTTCATGCTTAGGTTCTATTTAAGGGACTTGTGTTCAGAACCCAAGGAGCCTCCTCGTGGTTCGTACTAGCCCCAAGAAGCTACATAAGAATAGGACCACCAGGCCAATAATGAGGTCACAGGGAGCATTGGTAGCCCCTAGGCAAAGTGTCACACCGGCTAGGTCCACCACAGTCTGTCCCACGAGCACACCCTGGCTCCCTACAGTGGTAGCCCATACCTAACAACACCTGATTCTAAGTTCTCTTCAGCCCAGCCTGCGGGCCAGAGCAGATAGAGCGCGCTAACCTGGGCCAGACAAGAAAGGCAAAGTCAGATGGCCCTTACCTTTCTGCAATTCGTAACTCTAAATTTCTCCACATGAATAGTGGTTATATTTTCTCTCGGTGGAAGATGGCATATTTTTCCGCCTGTGAGATCTGGACTGTGTGTGCACTGCTCTGAGGCAGCCAATCATTTGAATGCAGTTTAGACAAACAACCTTCCACTGAACACCCTTCACATCAAGATGAATAGGTCACCCGGAGTGTGGACACCACCTCAGGGCCACCGCTGGCTGGAAGGCAGCCAGAAGAAGGGAACCACTGTAAAAGCCAGCTACCGTTTGCACCCGTGGCTCTGGAGTTGGAACTAAAATTCCTCTTTTGACTGGTTAGCTCTTTCATTGGGAAATATCACTTTAATGGGGCTTATGATTTTGCAAAGGTAGTCCCCAAGGCCTGTTCAGACAGGAGAGGTAGAGCCCATAAGGAACTAAACTGCTGTGCCTAATAATGGGAAGGCTGCCTTCACCAAGAATAGGGTGACTTCTCTTGGAGGCTCTTATGATGATATTTGTCAGAATCATTGCAAACTGTTTTCCAACTTCACATCAACTCTGTCAAGTATATTACCTGTGCTTTTACAAATGAAAAAGCTAACACAGAGAGCAGGGAGAGTAATTACTTTACAGAGCTAGCAAGTTATAAAGTCAGAATTTGAATTCCAGTTTTCAAACTCCAAGTTCAGGGCCCTTTGGACATTAGCAGAGATATCTTTTATAACAGAGATTTTCCGCTGGTGTGCCAAAAGAAATTTTAAAACATGCAATACCTCACTATTTAGTCAGGGGCACTAACTTCTCTTCCCTTAGGTTGTCAAATAAAAATATGACAACGGCCAACACAACAATAGCTGTAGGTGTGAATGAATTAAATTATACCTATTTTTTGGTCAGGTCAGCAAAAAATATATTGGTGTACCGCAGAATTTTAGTAATTAGTTTAGGTGTGCCATGAGATGAGAATGGTTGAAAATTGCTATCTTACAGTAAGTGTTGCCTTTTCAACTTCTCCTTAGCAGCGTGCTAAATTTTTCTGCAAACAGTAAATTCCATTACATGCTTACAGAATGAATGAGTCCAATAATTCCTGTAGACGCTCCAGGTCAGGCATCCAATGGACACCTAATAAATATCTGTTGACTTATATATTGGCCCTGCTTCTACTTTAAGACAAGTTGGAGTGGACAAACTATTTCCCAAATTTGGACAATTCAGAAGGGCCTTATGTGGCTCACAGTAATTGATACCTTGTACACAAAGGGTTACATATGGGACCACAGATCAACTGTCACTGGGTATTTTGAAGGGTCTGATCAGCAAGGCATAAAGCTCCTAGACGGAGACATTGGAGAGCCAAATGCAGTTTGTTTTGGAATTGAGCATCCTTGCCAAGGCTTCAGTCAGAAATAAAGTGGGTCTGATTTTCTGGTCAGAATCCTAAATGGGCAGGCTATTGAATCTAAGGCGTCTATCCATTTCAGTCTGCCCGCAGTCCTGGTACAAGTACCTGACTTTTGCATCTGCTGACAATTCTGTGTGAATGTCTCCCAAATTTCTAAAGGAAGAGCAACAGATGCAACCAGGACACATCTACTTATCCTTTAGGAGGAAATATTAAATTAAAGCCATTGTTAAATAGCCCAAAATTGAGACATTTGTTGATACAATCCATGTAAACTATTGCCTTCAGTAATACATTAGCTTTTTGGAATCATAACATGTAAGCAAAGAGACACCTAGTGGACGAGCATGTAAGTACATTATTTAGCTTGAGACAAAGATTGAATCATTCTGACTCCCTAATTTAACATTCTTTTTATTTCAATAGAGTATTTTTTAAAAAAACAACTAGAACAATAAACCCAGAAATCTAAGTTTTACAAAAGAATGTTTCATGTTTATTTCTAAAGGAAGTCTTTTTCTCTTTTATTTATATTTTAATTAGACTATCTTACTACATAAAGTTCTGAGAATACAAAAGTTAGAGTAGATTGTGATTGGCCAGCCACTTCGGTTCACCTTTCTCTGAACACATGTGCTTATTTTTTTTGTTTCCATCCCTTTATAGACTTTGCTTGTGAGACTTTCCATTTGTCTTTGGGTTGTTTTATTCTTGCTTTTAATTAAGTAAAGCCAAAGACAATATTTTTTTCCAGCCAGCTTCCTGTGGTCTGCCCATCTTCCTGTGGCCAACTGACTCTCTTCATTTCATACTCGCTTTCTCACTCACATCTCACCTACACACCACACTGTTTTATACCCATGTCCTCACATCACACTGTATATGCACCTGCCACCCTCCCACGGTCCTTCATCTAACCTCAAAAGTAAAAGTCTGGCATCAAAATAAAAAATCATCTTTTTTCTTTTTTTTTTTTTTTACTCCATACTACTAAAATGTGGTTGTGTTAACATTTTATATTGGAAAAATTTTTTAATTAAATGGATATGTTTAATTGCAATTTATATGAGCTCATGGACTCTAATTCATAGAATTTTAGATCTGAAAGAGGAATGCTTGTTCTATGGGAAGCCAGAAGACATTTATAAAACTCTGTTATTTTGAGGCTGCCATGTTGTAAAAGCCAAGCCATGTGGATAGTCCCAGAAGATTGAAGCATTATGGGGAGAAGGAAAAGCAAGGAACACCAAGGCTCAGACATGTAGATGTAATAGTGATCTTGGAAATAAATCCTCCTGTCCCAACACTCCATCTGAAACCACGTGGATCAGAAGTGACCTGCCAAGCCCTTTCCTGATTCCTCTCATGGGCAAAACAAAGAGGTCCTTACTCTTCTACTTTCAGTAAGTAAGGTGGTCCTTACTTCCTCTCCCAAATATTTGATGGTGAAATGTTGAACCTTTTTCTTTGATATTAGGAATAAACCAAAGATGCTCATGATCATTCAACAATATTGCATCAGAAGTGCTCATAAAAATAAAAATAAAAAGCAGTAAGAATTATAATGATTAAAAAAAAAGGCTATCAACATTTTCAGATGATATTGTTTAACATGTGAAAAATTATCTACACATGAAGTATTAAAACTAAAAACTGGACATAGAAGGGTTGCTAGATACAAGGCCAACAGGTAAAAATCAGTAACATTTCTACACATCAGCAACAAATAGCATGAAACTATTTTAGAAAGATTCATGTAGAGCAACATCATTAAATTCCAAATACATTAGCATGAATCCAACAAAAGATGGTCAACATTTATATGAAGAAGTCTATAAAACACTGTTGAAAGAAATTAAAGAAGATCTAAATAAATGGAAGGATAGGTTGCATTCATTAATTGGATGACTCTAGATGGTTAAGATGACTATGATGAATGCTTGTCTTTTGCTATTAATTTTATTATCCTGTGGTCATAGAGTATTATCTTACCTTTTCTTCTATAATATTTGGGCTTATTTACCTTTCATATTGGATCTACCATCTACTTAAAATTGAATTTTTTTTATTATGGTTTCAAATAAGAGTCAAGACTCAGCTTCTAAATCAATAATCCATTGTCTCAGTATAATTTTTTGAAAATACTGTGTTTTCCCCATTGGCTCTAACCATAAAGGGAAATCTTGGTGAGTTAGAACACTCTAAAATTAAGAATTTCTATTCAACAAATGACAATCTTAGGAACTGGTAAAGCAAGCAAACAAACGAGAAAAAATATGTGCAATACATATAACCTATATAAAGTTTATACCAGAATGTATAAAGAACTATAAATCAATAAGAAATTGGCAGAAAATCCAAGAGAAAAGTGAGAAAAGACTTAGTACTGATTTCACAAAGGATGATATCAGTTAGCCAATGTACATATGAAAAGGTGCTTATCCTCACTAACACTGAGGGAAATGCCAGGCAAAACCACACCAACAAAATACCATGATACATCCTCCAAAATCCTGAAATTTTAGAAGACTGACAGTAGTAAATGTAGACCTTGTAGAGCTAATGAAAACTCTCAAACACTGCTGGTGAATGTGTAAATTAGGCCAACCATTCTGGAAGACTGGGAATATCTACTAAAGCTGTGGTGACAATGTTAATATCTGAAAATGTAAAATACATGGTAAATACATATATATAGATAAATAGAGAAAGATGTTCTAGACTGATAACAAAAAATAAAGCCAGAAAATATAACCTTCATAAACATGTACATATATTACCTAAAAATTTATCAAGCAACCACAACTCATAGAGCTGGAAAGGGAAACAAATAACTCAGCAATTATAGTTGACTAGAGCACAGATCTCTCGAAAATCAATAGCTTAAGCAGACAATAAATAAACAGAAATGCAGATGACAGAAATGACACAATTTAGTAAATTCAGACACACAGAACTCTATGCTTGAGAGACAGAGAATACACACGCACTTTCAGCATGTGATATGTTGTCAAAATTGACAAAGAACTGTATTACAAAGGGAGCCTTCATAAATCTCACATAATTTTAACACGGATTATTTCCTCTGACTAGAACTCACTCATTACAGAAATGAATAATAAAAGCATAGCTTTAAAAAGGCTGGACACAGAAAATAGTGTGGGGAAGGCAGGAGTGGGTAGGAGTGGGGAGGAGGTGGCCAGTGGGCGATAAAAGGTGGAACACCTGTAATACTTTCAACAATAAAGATTAAAAAAAAAGTTTGTATGTCTGGAAACTGAGTCTTGTAGGTGGAAGTTAGGCCCACCGCCTCCCCCAGCCAAACGGATTTACAAGTAAATTTTTCAACCGGAATAACCAACTGAATCCTAGCTGAACAGAAGTAGTATAACCAAGGATTTACAGAAGAAGCCACATTGAGACTGGTAGGAAGGGCAGAGACGTGAAAAGGGCTGACCTCACACCCACATGCAGCTGCAAGAATCTGGAAGGATATTTCAGTTACAAAGGTCTCTGAGGAGCATGAGGTCTCAACCCTACACCGGGACCCTCAACCCAGAGCACCAGGGCCAGGAAGAGGCGCCCACACAGCCTATAGCTTTGTATCCCTAGTTCAACATCCCATGAATTGATTTGGTAGTCAATCCTCACTGTGTTTGAAGCTACATTTATTTTCAAGTTATGGTCTTACTGAAAAGAAAAAACAAATAAGAGTAGAATACTATTAATAATACAAATAGAGTCTATGGATATATAAACATCTAAGGGCCCTTTTTCAATTGACAATTTTTCTATTGTTGATTATATCTATACCCTCAATAATCCTTGTTTTATTTATTCCTACCTGAAGTTAGAAAGTAAAAAATGTGAAATTAGTTTTACAAGATTAAAATAACTTACGTATATACATAATAAAACATAAGGAATTATAAATCTGTCTGATTTAGGAAGGAAAGTTATTTTACAGAGATGCTTAAAGCAAGAATTTCCAGCAAAGTTCACCAAAGGAGAAATTACTGCTTCTGTCTATATCTAGTTTTTCTCTCCTTCCTCCCCCACCCCCCAGGAAGACCTTCAGCCCTGTGTGGTTAGGAGAGGCCACATGACAACCTCTGGCCAATGGGCTCTGTCTGGGTGGAGGTGATGTGGGACACGTCCAGGTTGGAGAAGCGTACGCATGCTCCACACTCTCTCCTCCCGTCATGGCAAACCCTGAAGCCACCTCTGGCCATGGTGGTGCCACAAGGTGACTCCGTGGAGTAGAGGAGCCTTCCCCTTCGCATGCAACCAGTGCTGAACATGCAGTGTGAATAAGAAACGCAAGTGTATTGTGTTAAGCCACTGAGATTTCAGGGTTAATTTGCTACCACAGCACAGCTAGCCTAGACTGACACGCGTTCCCTGTGCCTCACTAATCATTAACAAAAGTCTTTTCTAAATTTTTCAAAGTTATGTTTAAATTTTTCCTTTGTAAACTGACATATACACAAGCTAGCTAGCCTCTTTTCTGAACACTTGAGTTGGAAGGGGATTTTATTAGGAAAGGCATTGATATTTCTACAGAGTATAATAAACTAAGGGAAAATGAAATGTCTGTCAACCAGAAACCACTTGCTCGGAGTAAGCCTGTCCCTCCTATCTCCTTCTCCCACTGTCTATAAACAATAAATGGGGGGGAGGGGGACTTTCTGGAAAGGTGCCCCATTGATTTGTAGAAATAACCTCAGAATATTTTGAGATTTTCAACTAATACCTTTCGGTTTTGGAATTGGATTCTGTCCCTTAGAAAGCTATCTTCCTATGTTTCAACCAAATTTAAGAAAGCACAAATATTATTAACCAGAAAACATAATAGCTCAAATATTGATCTGCCCTCTTGATAATTTGAAAAGCTTGCAAATTCTGTTTCAAAGAACAGCCTCTATATAATTATTTCTTCAGCTAGAAAATCTCTCTTGCTAATGTAGTTGTCCCGTTTCTGTTCATGTTGGTATATTTTGTATAAAAATACTATGAGCCTTCAAGAAGAAAACATATGTGGTCATCTAGTCCTCTCCTGCCAGCACACAGAATTTTAACGTAGAGCTTATTTTAAAATAAGCCAAGAAATCCTTGGAGTTCAAGTTGTTTTTCCATTAGAGGTATGAGACTTGGCATCCCATGTTTCTGTCCTGGAAATAGTCCACTGACACTCTGAATCACCTGGTAACATGAATTAATATTAAGTAGGTCTTAGAACATAACTCTCAGAGGCACAGCAGGAAAAGAAAAGAATAGGAGAAATATAACCTTGTTTTCAAAATGTAGTCACATAAAACTTCACAATATTCACTGCCCAGTAGGAATATGTCAAAATAATTAGACAAGCTGTCTATACTTAAGAATTTTGTGAAGACTGTTGGTGAGAAGGTAAGAAGGTACAGCCGCTGTGGAAAACAGTGTGGTGGTTCTCAGAAAATTAAAAATAGAATTACCAGCCCGGCCAATATGGCTCAGTGTTGAGCATTGGACCCATGCACCAAGAGGTTCCCGGTCAGGGCACATGCCCGGGTTGTGGGCCAAATCCCCAGTGTGGGGCATGCAGGAGGCAGCCAATCGACATTCTCTCTCATCGATGTTTCTATCTCTCTCTCCCTCTCCCTTCCTCTCTCTCTAAAATCAATAAAGAACAAAAATTCTTTTAAAAAAATAGAATTACCATAGGATTCATCAGTTCCACTTCTGGGTATATATGCAGAAGCAATGAAAGCAGGGTCTCAGGTATTTGTACATTTCTATTTATGCCAGCATTATTCACAATAGCTAAAACATGGAAGCAACCCAAATGTCCATCAGTGGACACGGATAGGTAAAATGTGGTATATACACACAATAGAACATTATTCAGCTTTAAAAAGGAATAATATTGTGCAATATGTTACAACATGGAAGAACCTTGAGGATATTATGCTAAGTAAAACATGCCAGCCACAAAAAGACAAATACTATATGATTCCACTTACATGAAATACTTAGAATAATCAAAATCATAAGGACAGAAAGTATGTTGTTTTCAGGGGCTGGGAGAAGGGTTAATGAAGAGTTATGGTTAATGGACATAAAAACTGATTTCTCCAGAATGAAAAGAGTTACGGGGATGGATGGGGATGATAATCACACAACAACATGAATGTTTAATTTCACTGAACCATACACTTTAATAGGCTCAGACTGTAAATTTTGTGGTATGTGTATTTCACCACAATTTTTTAAGTGAAAATAAAAAACAGAATTCTGTGCAGAACTCAAAACAATCATGAGACCGTGAATTTAGACACACATGAATGAGAACTAAATATATACTGTTTGCTCCCACTACACGCACTTGAACTAAGACCTATGCTTATAATAAATTGGTCCTTTATTATTGCCTAATGACAATGGTAGAGATGAAAATTATTTATATGCTTTTGCATCAAGTTGGGGGACATTTTATTGTCCTAGTAGCTGGTTCAAGAATTTCTTGTAGGGAAGCATCTAGCTTGGCTCAAAAAAATACCATAGTAAGGTCCTTGTTGTAAAATCTGGAATCCAGAAGGCAGGAGGCAATGAAAGGAAGGTGGAAGATGGAGCCTTGACCATGGAGGAAAGCAGCATGAAGGAAGCGACGCCCACAGTGTTGGAACCCGCAGAAAGCAGTGAAGAGTCAAGCTTTGCCTTCATGTTGGCTCCAGGTGGAACCAAGACAATAAATACATAAGGACACCTGAAGAAATAAATTATTGGAAATTTGTACAAATCATTGCCAGATGTGCTTCATTCTTAAAGGCCATACATTTGGGGGATTAGTGCCAAATGCATAAAACCTCCAAGATGCACAGATGCCTCAGCTGAAGACAGTAGTGCTTATTCATCACCATCATAACTAACATTTATTGATTTCCTAGCTATGTACCAAATATTGTTCTAAAAGCTATATTCATATTAACTCATTCGATCCTCATCCCAGCTGTACGAGGTACTATTATGATCTCCGTTTAACAAGTGAGCACAGTGAGGCACATGAGGGTTAAGTAATGTGACTAAAGTCACACAGTTAGTGTAAGAGACAAGATTCGAACTGAGGCCATCTGAGTTCAGATCCTGCCCTCTTCACTGTTTTGCTAGGTTCCTGATTCTGTTCAACGAAAAATTTCTATGCTTAACGGGACCCAAGTAATCTAATTTGGTCATTGGTGACATAGTTAGTTATCATCTTCCATAAGAAGTATCAAGTTTTATATTACAAGAGACCATTGAATTTATCTAACCCAGTCTATCAACTAATGCAGGGTTTCCTCATAACACACCTTTTTATTTTATTTTATGCCAAATCAGTCTTTTTCTAGATACCTTTCATGATGGGAGGCCCCAAATCTGAGGATTAGAGAAATGTTTTACTAGAAACAGTACTTGACGACTTTTGAAGATGATAAAATCCGCCCATTTTTATCAACATCTTAAGGTAAACAGTTTTGTAAACCATCAATGAAACATATGAGGATGAAAAGTATCACTTAAAATTCCTCAATGAAACATCAACTGTTATGGCAAATAAAGCATTCTTTACTAGAGTAGGCAATATGGGAGTCCTACTGGCTGTTATACAATCTGCCTCATCAATAAATGCTTATCATAGTACACACATGTGGAAATAAGAGGAATGTATATATCTGAAGACCTCTGAACAGCTAAGATATGCATCAAAACTAATTTTTTTACACTGAGTTAGACAACCAGGACCATGGGTTTTAACAACTACGGAAGGGCATTAGTCACCAAAAAGAATGATGGCAACTAACAGGTCATCAGTAACAATGTTTCAAAGACAGTTGCAAGATAATAAAAAGTGATAGGAAGTATATACTGGGAAAAATAGTGATTATTATTGCTGTTGCTTGGCTCATAGAAAAAAATAACACTTAATATACTAATACTTTCAGAAAATTTACTGGAATTTTTTATATCCACAGGGTCACAAAAGGATGTTCCTTTCATAGATAGCTGTGAAAAGAATGTTTCCCTTACATTCCCCAGCAAGATTATGATTGCATTTCATCTTTAAAAAGAGTTAAACCAAACAAGAAATGTATTTCCCAGTCAGGAGTTAAAACACATAACTCTTCTCAAATCATTTTACAAAGAGAAAATCAAAGCAATAATTAGAAAAAATACACACATTCAAAAAATTCTACCCTTGCCCAGATCATTAGTTTTGAACTTTAAAAGCAGGAACAGCTTAAAATTATTTTATTTTTATGTTACAATATTAAATATAAATATTTTATTTTAATTATTAGTAAATTTAAATCAGTAAATGCCTCATGTTTAAAGCATTCAATTTACTACTGGGCATCTAAACACATAGTTGCTTTTCAAATAGATTTTTCATATAATTATAAGTCTATGATACTTTAATAATTATGGTATATTCTTGATCATTGAGGGGATCAAAAAAGATAATTCCATAAATAAATTGCTTTAGTAAACAACTCTCCTATAGAAAAATAATCATCACCACAAATCCATTTTTAAGGGAAATCCAGATTAAATATGGTTGGTTATTTGCCAACACTATTAGCTTCCATCTGCATTAATCCTAACCTAGTGATAAGTATACCTAGGCTATTATAATCTGGTTCACAAATTAGAATAGCAAGGTAGAGTACAGGCCCTTCAGTTCATAAATATCACTAACAAATTAATTTTGAAGAATTTTCAATTACATACCAAAAAGCTATAAGCTTCTTCGTTCCAGTTATGTTGCCTCTGATCTGTACAAAACAAAAGACAAGAAACGGGGTCATGAGATTTCTACCTGGACTCAACTGCCTAGGAGGCAGTCAGAATCCTACCATGTCAACCCCAAGAAGAGGCAACAAAATAGTAACTTTGTCATCGTAACAGCTACCCTGTGTCTCTCCTGCAGAATGAGACAGAAAGTTCTATGTCATAGAAGAGATGACCTGGGTAATAAACTAGCAGGAAATCATTAAATGGAGATCCCCATGAACTAAAGGTTTTCTAAAAATAGAGTGAAAATTATGTTCTAATCCTCTGAACACTCCTCAAGATACATTTTTACCTTGCTTTTAAATACAGGTGTACCTTGCATTACTGTGCTTCAGTTTATTGCACTTCGCGGGTATATTTTTCTTTTTTACAAACATTGAATGTCTGTGGCAACCCCAGGCAGAGCAAGTCTGTTGGCGCCATTTTTCCAACAGGTTCAGATGATGATTAGCATATTTTAGCAATAAAGTATTTTTTAATTAAAGTAGGTAGAGTGTTGTTTTAGACGTAATGCTATTGCTCACTTAATAGACCACAGTGTAGTGCAAACGTAACTTTTATATGCACTGGGAAACCAAACAAACTCATCAGACCGGCTTTATTGAGATATTCGCTTTATTACGCTCGTTTGGAACGGAACCAGCAGCATCTCCGAGCTTTGCCAGTACCTTCAAAGACATGCACATGGATTTAGAACTTCCATCTGTTTTCCTGGAATTTTGCCATGGGAAAATGTTTCATAGTAGTAATAATAATCCCACTTATTGCCTAAACCATACATTAAAAAAAAATACAGACTTAAAAAAAATACTTTATTTTTAAAAGCAGTTTTAGGCTTACAGTAAAATTGAGAGGAAGGCACAGTTATGTTCCATATACCCGGTCCCCACACAGAGACATAGCCTCCCTCATTATTAACATTACTCACCAGAATGATATATATATATATTTTTTACCAAGGATGAATCTACACTGACACATAATAATTACCTCAAGTCCACAGGATGTTTAGTAGTATCACATTTTTGTTTTAATTGGTATTTCCCTGGTGGCATACAATGTGGAGCATCTTTTTATTTGTAGTTTTCTACCTGTATATCTTCTTTGGTGATGGATGTTTCTTTTAGGGTATTTGGCCCATTATTTTTTTATTTTCATTTTTTGTTCAGATAGAGTGGGAGAGGGAGAGAGGAAGAGAGAGAGAGAGAAACATCGACGTGAAAGGGACACATCGAGTGGCTGCCATCCACACGACCAACCAGGGCCGGGGACAAACTGCAACCAAGGTACATGCCCTTAGCGGGAACAGAACCTGGGTCTCTCTGGACCGCGGGCTGACGCTCTAACTGCTGAGCCAAACCGGCCAGGGCTGGCCCATTTTTTAAAATTGCGTTTTCTATGGTTAAGTTTTAAGAGTTCTTTGTATATTTGGGGTAACAGTCCTTTAGCAGATGTGTCTTTTGCAAATATTGTGTCCTAGTTTGTGGCTTGTCTTCTAATTGTCTTTATATTATTTTTCACAGACCAGAAGTTTTTTTTTTGTTTTTTTTTGTTTTTTTTAATTTATTTTTGTTACAGATGTTTCTCCTTTTCCCTCCATTGACTCCCTCCCCCCCCTCCTTCCCTGCCCCATCCGAGTTTTGTTGTCCATGTCCATTGGTTATGCGTACATACGTACAAGTTCTGCGGTTCATCGCTCCCCTCCCCCACCCCCTCTTCTGGCAGCAGAATGTCGATTGCATCAACATCCCTGGCAGCTACCGCTGCAAGTGTGCCCAAGACTACAAGCCTCTCTGTGCTTTAGTTTTCTCTTCTGTAAAACAGATTAATAGTGGTACCTACCTATATTAATGTCAGATCAGAAGTTTTTAATTTTAATGAAGTCCAGCTTATCATTTCTTTCTTTCATAGATTGTGCCTTTGATGTTGTATCTAAAAAAATCACCATATTCAAGGTCATCTTGATTTTCTCCTATGTTAACTTCTAGGAGCTTTATGGTTTTGTGTTTTACATGTAGGACTATGATCCATTTTGAGTTAATTTTTGAACAGTGTGAAATACATGTCTAAATTCGTTTTTTGCATGTGGATGTCCAGTTGTTCCAGCACCATTTGTTGAAGAGACTACTTTGCTCCATTGTATTGTCTTCGCTCCTTTGACAAAGGTCAACTGACAATGTTTATGGGGGTCTATTTCTGGGCTCTCTGTTCTGTTCCATTGAACTATTTGTCTATTTTTTTGCTATCACCACATGGTCTTGATTACTGGAGCTTTTTAGTAAGTTTTGAAATTGGGTAGCATTAGTCCTCCAATGTTGTTCTTCTCTTTCAACATTGTGTTAGCTATTCTGCATTTTTTACCTCTTCATATAAACTTTATAACCACTTTGTCAATATCCATAAAATAAATTGCCAAGATTTTAATTATGATTGTATTGAATCTATAGGTCAAGTTTGGGAGAACTGACATTTTGACAATATTGAGTCTTCCTATCTATAAACATGGACTATCTCTCTATTTATTTAGTTTTGTTTTTTGGAGTTTTTGTTTTGTTTTGTTTTGTTTTTATTCATAAGAGTGCTGTAGTTTTTCTCATTTAGACCTGGTATATACTTTGTTAGATTTATACCTAAGTACTTCATTTTTGTAGGTAGTAATGTAAATAGTATTATTTTTAATTTCAAATTATACATGTTTTTTTGCTGGTATATAGGAAAGCAATCAATTTTTGTATATTAACTTTGTATCTTGCAATCTTGCTATATTGTTTATTAATTCTAGGAAGTTTTTTATTGATCTTTTGGATTTTCTGCATAAATGATTATGTCATCTGCAAACAAAGACAGTTTTATGTCTTTCTTTCCCATCTCTATACCTTATATTTTCTTTTCTTGCCTTATTGCATTAGCTAGAATTTCTAGTATGATGTTGAAAAGCAATGGTAAGGAGACATCCTTGCCTGTACCTGATCTAGAGGAAAAGCTTGAAGTTTTTATCAGTAAGTATGATGTTAGCTATAGGTTTTGTATAGATTGCTTTTATCAGTTTGAGAAAGTTCCCTTCTCTTCATAGTTAATAAGAGTATTCTGTTGTTGTTTTTGTTTTGTTTTGTTTTTCTTTATTAATTTTTAGAGAGAGAGGATGGGAGAGGGAGAGAGAGATAGAAACATCGATCGGTCCCACAACCTGGGCATGTGCCCTGACCAGGAACTGAACCAGCAACCTCTTGGTGCATGGGTCGATGCTCAACCACTGAGCCACACTGGCCGGGCATTATTAAGAGTTTTTAATCATGAATGGGTGTTGGATTTTATCAAATGTTTTTTTTTTTGTATCTATTGATATAATCATGCGATTTTTCTTTTGTAGTGTGTTGGTGTGATGGATTACATTATTTTATTTTCAAATGTTGAACCAGCTATGTATACCTAAGATAAATCTCACTTTGTTGTGGAGTATAATATTTTTTAGATTTTTTTGGATTTGATTTGCTAATATTTTGTTGAGGATTTTTGCATCTATGTTCACGAGAGATATTGGTCTTTAGTTTTATTTTTTTTGTAATGTCTTTATCTGGTTTTGGTATTAGGGTAATGCTGGCTTCACAGAATAAATTAAGAAGCATTCCCCTCTGCTTCTGTCCTCTGAAAGAGATTGAAGACCATTGGTGTCATTTCTTCCTTAAACATTTGGTAGACTTCACCATTGAAACAACTGGGCCTGATTCTTTCTGTTTTAGAAGGTTATTAATTATTGATTCAATTTCTTTAATAGATACTTATTCAGATCATTTATTTCTTCCTGTGTAAAGTTTGGCTGATTGTGTCTTTCAAAAAATTGGTCCATTTCACCCAAGTTATTAATTTGTGGGCATAGAGTTACTCATAGTATTCTCTTATTATCCTTTTAATTTCAGTGGTATCTGTAGTGATGTCCCTCTTTCATTTCTGATATTAGTAATTTGTGTTCTCTTCTTTTTTTCTAAGTCTGGCTAGAGGTATTTATTTTATTGATCATTTTAAAGAACTAGGTTTTGGTTTTGTTGATTTTCTCTATTGATTTCCTGGGTTTTTTGTTTGTTTGTTTCATTGATTTCTTCCTTAATTCTTATTATTTCTTTTCTTCTACTTACTTTGGATTTAATTTGCTTTTCTTTTGCTAGTTTCCTAAGATGGAAACACAAACTATTGGTTTTTAGATCTTTGTTCTTTTCTAATTTATGCATTTAATGCTATAAATTCCCTCAAGCACTGCTTTTGCTGCAAGATTTTTTATTTTTGTTTTTTTTATCTTTTTAGTTAATCTTCACCTGAGGATAATTTTTCCATTGATTTTTTTTTTTTTTTTTTTTTTAGAGAGAATGGAAGGGAGCAAGGGAAGGGGGAGGGAGAGAGAAAGAAAGAGAGAAAGAAACATCGATGTGAGAGAGACTCAACTGTTTGCTTCCTGCACGCACCCTGACCGGGGCTGGAGATCAAACCTGCAACCGTTTGGTCTGAGAGCTGATGCTCTAACCACTGAGAAAAACTGGCCAGGGCAAGATTTTTTTCTTTTAAACCTACATATTTGTATCTAACAATAAAATGAGATGGTTGAAAAATATGATCTGTAAGAAGGCTTGCTTTTTAATAACGTAATTTTTTTGAGTAGTTGGTTTTTATAACTTTTAAGTTGGTTTTTCCAATTTTTTATTTTGAAAATATTCAAACTATAGAAAAGCTGCAGGAATAGTTAACAATGAACACCTGGACAGCCTTCAGCTAGATTCCCAAATGATTACCATTTTGCCACATTCGCTTTACCTTTCTGTGCATGTAGTACATATTTTGCCAAACCATTTGAGAATTACTTGTCGACATAAAGATGCTTCACCCCTAAATACTTTAGTATGTACTTCCCGGGGACAAATATAATTACACAATGATCGTAACTGGGAAATTTTAAATGGTGCAAAACAATTATCTAATATGCCGTTCAAATTTCTCTAATTGCCTCTGTCAAGTCCTTTTTAGTCTGGGTGATTTATATTTTATTTGAAATCCAGGATTCAATCAAAGATCATTATTGCATACAGGGTTGGGCAAAAGTAGGTTTATATGTGTTTGTGTGGAAAATAATACAATAATTATTATATAATAATACAAGAATAAATGTTTCGCATACTCACATCTGTAAACCTAAGTTTGCCCCGCCCTGTATATTGACCCACATATGTAGTTCCTTTTGTCTTTGATGATTGACATTTTTGTGGAGTCCAGGCCAGTTGCTTTGCATAATGTTCCTCAAATTGGACGTATGTCTAATTGTTCCCTCACAATTAGGCTAGGTGAAACATTTTTTGGTAGATGTACACAATGTGAAATTGGAATGCTTTCCTTATTTTTATATATTAGGAAAAATACAAAATAGGTTGGATTAACATTTTATTTCAATCATTCAATAACACTATAAATTGTCCCTTATAAAATAAATTTAATGTTATAATTTGCAATTTATAAAATCCTTTGACATGGATTAATTTATTCAATTTGTACAACAACTCCATGAGGTAAGTATTTTTAACCATTTTTCATCTTTTCTATTTTTTTTTATTGATTTTAGAGAAAATGGAGAAAGAGGTGGGGAGAGAGAGAGAAAGAGAGAAACATTGATGTGAGAGAGAGAAACATCAATAGGTTGCCTCCCATATGCGCCCCTACCAGGGATCAAACCCACAACATAATATGTGCCCTGATTGGAATTGAACCTGCCACCTTTAGGTGTATGACATGATGCTCCAACCAACTGAGCCACCTGGCCAGGGCATGCATATATATATATATATATATATATATATATATATATATATATCCTCATCTGAAGACATTTTTTTTGCATTTATCTTAAGATAGAGTTGGGGGGGGAAGGGAGAGAGAGAGAAAAACATTGATGTGAGAGAGACACACTGAGTGGTTGCCACCCACACGACCCCAACCAGGCCCAGGGACAAACTGCAACCGAGGTACGTGCCCTTAGCAGGAACTGAACCTGGGACCCTCCAGTCCGCAGACCGATGCTCCAACCTCTGAGCCAAACTGGCCAGGGCTATATATATATATTTTTTAATGGAAATATATCCAAGCTTATATAACCAGTAAGACTATTTCTGTGACCAAATTTTAAATATAGAAATACTATAATATTATAGAGTAAGAAGCCCTCTATTTTCATCTCAAATAAATCTGGACGTTTTTTTCTCTCCTACAACCTGCACCCTGTATTGCACAATCTTGGTGCCTTACAGTTCTAGTTTCCCTATGTTAAATTACAAGGCAAAGCGATACTATACTTTATTTAAACATTTTTTCAACTATAACGATTTGAAATTGTAATAGTGAAACCAGAAACAATGTAAAAGTAGATAAATGTTCGCTGAATTAAATGCCAAGTCATTGGCTTTTGTTCACATTGATGTCCTTGCATTTGGTGTCCCAGTAACACACCAGCTCTTCTTTTCACCCCAGACAAGAATTTACGTCCCTTCCTTCGGCTTTCCAAAGCAGTGAACACAGCATCGTTTCATGATGTAGTAATCAGCATTTGTATAAGAATTTCTGCCCTGGCCGGTTTGGCTCAGCGGTTAGAACGTCGGCCTGCGGTCCAGAGAGACCCGGGTTCGGTTCCCGCTAAGGGCATGTACCTCGGTTGCAGTTTGTCCCCGGCCCTGGTTGGTCGTGCGGGTGGCAGCCACTCGATGTGTCCCTTTCACGTCGATGTTTCTCTCTCTCTCTCTTCCTCTCTCTCCCTCCCACTCTATCTGAACAAGAAATGAAAAAATGTCCTCAGGTGAGGATTAAAAAAAAAAAAAAAAAAGAATTTCTTAGCATATTAAACTAGTTAGTTTAATTTTTTTTTTTTTTTTTACGCTTGGACCTCAAAATCCCAGCATTGTTTAGTTTAAGGTCAAGAAAAGTTTGAGTATCAGTGTATGTAATTGATTCATAAGCAATTGCATGAATGTCTAAGCAGACATCCCAGTCAGAAAGAGCACAGACAGGTTTTCCCATTCTATATGTCAAGGGCACTGATGGGGATACAAGCCAGACAACTTTTAAAGCAATACTTAAAATTAAAAAGAAATACCACCCATGTCCAGGCAAGGGTAACTGCAGATGCTTATATGTCATTCAGACTAAGATATACTATCTAAACCATTTTGAATTTGGAAAGATCTTAAAGAAATAATGTGTTATTTTTCACTGATAAAAACCACTTTACCACCTCCAGAAAGCCTCAAGCTGAGATGACAGATCAAAATCCATTTACTCTTTCTCTACGCACCATTTCCTTAACGTTCTCTGATTGGAATATTTCATTTCACAGTGAGAGTAATTTCAACTGCCTGAATAATGAGTGTGATATCTTTGTCCTTGTCCAGTATTCAATTTCTTAAAGGAGCAGAGACATAACCCTGAAAATACCCAAATAAGGAACAAAACTCTCTTTTAAACTTTCATAGAGTTCTGTGAGTATAACATCATTTTCTTTTGAATTGGTATATTATGCACCTCCTTAGAAGAAAAAAATCTATACTTTTATCCTAGAAAAAGCATTATTCTCATTCATCATTTGAATTGGTTTTCTAGGCCAAATACAGTAAAGGAAGATGCATTTGATGATTACGCCTTGACTATATAAATTATAGCCAGACAGAAAGAGTGATGAAAAATATCTCAGCTTTGAAGTTTTTTATAGAAAATGTATCATTCATTTTTCCTCATCAATCCTCAACAGACTCCTCTTATCCTCAAACAACAATAAGAAAGGCTCCCTGCTGTTAACTTAATCACTGTGATTTCCTAAGAAATAAAGACTGATGTCTATTGAAAATTATTCTAATTATGTCTGAAAATTAGCTTAAACCTGTTAAAATTACCACTTTCGATATTATATTAACCTCTACCAGGTGTTATTAGTTATTCTCACAGCCTTTCTAGAGCAAAAAATGACATTACTATCCAATCTTTTATTCAGTAAAAATTCAACTTTGAGATGTCACAATTAGTTTTTAAACTTTGCTCAATTTCAATCTACTTAAGGTTTAATCTGACCCTTTTGTAATATATCCGGAGAAGCAATTTCTCGGCTTGAAAGCAAAAATGTGGCCAAAATTCATTTTATTGAATCACATAAAATCAATCCAACCACTTGAAAATAAGTAGAAGATACGTACAGAGAAGGATCTCACAAAAATAACAAAGATGAAAATAACAGAAGGCAACATTTACTAAGCTCTGATTATGATTTAATTTGCACCAGCATGTTCTAAATGCTGTACACACATTAATCATTCAGTTTTCACAACCACCCTGTGTAGTTAGTCCTGTCTTTATTACCATTTAACAGATGAAGATGACTGCCCTAAAATCTGCTGCTCTGGCTGTCATCCTCAGCTCTGTGGACAGCTGTCCCTACCTTCTCTAGACACTCCCTATACACACATCTGTGTCTGACTAGGACTTTGATGAGGACTCTCCACAGTGATACATTCTTTGATCATAGCTCTCCCTCCGGAACCTACAGACACTCTAGAAGAGGGACTAGGTAGAAGGGTATAGGACAGGGAAGACCCATGTCAACAACCTCTGCATCCATAGCCAAGCCTCCTCCAACCCTGCGCAACTACTTGCTCATCTTAATTTTCTCTAGGGCTCTCTTTCCCTCCAGTCCAGTTCCCTTAAGGGTCTTCAATCCCTCTGTCAATTCTGTAATGCCTAAACCACAACTGCAGAAAAGCTGAGCTCCTCTTCCCCAGGACTCCTGGACCCCACACAATGCACTTGGCCTTGCCTCTGTATCCCAGGACATCCTGAAGGGCTCTGTGGTTCACTGAAGACTCTCCACCAGCCAGGAGGCCTCCCTGCTTTGAGGGGCACAAGTACATTAGCAGTTGGTTGGCTGCAGCCTTGCACTGCAGATCATATTGGCAGACTCTCATCCTGACATGGTTCAAAATACTGTCCTCCAAATTCTTAGCTCTATGAAGGAAGCAGAATTCATGCCTCTCCAATATTTCTATGTTTTGATTCTTGATATGTTGTGAACTCCATATGCATTTGATGAAGATGAAGGGAAGCACAGTGAGAAAGAAAAGAAAGGTAAGAAGAAAACAAAGGAAAGGAGGCCTTTGGTGTGAGCAATTTTGATGGTGTGTTACAGTGGAGAGTTTGACCATCCAGGGGCCAGGCAGCAGGAGGTGGGGAGAGGGTCCTGCCATGGAAGAGGACATGAAGAATACCAAGAACAAAATTCACTCTCAGCTTTCCACTCTCTGATTTTCTTCTCCCAGAGGCCAATATCACTTTTAACCTCATTAGCCATCCTTAAAACTCCACTCCACACACTAGAAACATCCATGAGTAGAGATTCATTTGTGTCAACTACCTGCACCTAGGGAAACTGTCCTTCTGTACCTCTCTTTGACCAAAACGCTATTGACCTGAATATCAGTGGTTTGGGGTAAAGACAAAGGGACATTAACGTGAAAGAGGCTGACAGCTCTCTTCCCCCTACCTCTCAATGGTGGGAGGGAGGGGTGAGTTGAATGCAGATGCTAAATGTATATTATGCAACAAAGCTTTCCCCTTCTCTTCCTTATTGATGTAAAGTCACTACATTTCTAGTTGTTTGATTTTTCTTGCATAGAGCAGTCTCCTGATTCACCACTCCTACCATGGGCACATTATTAAACCCAAAGTTGATATGCATGACTGTCAATGGTGCCCACTGTTGAGCAATGAAAGGGACAGGGTATAGTCAGGACCCATGACCACCACTTTCTTACTCCAAGGTTGGCTCTGCCAATACAACAGCATCTATTACATTTTTTTTAATGAAAATTGTTTTTTATATAAAAAATACATATTTTCATTGTTATAAACTTAGAAATGCAAAATTAAAATGTTAATAAAAGAAAACAAAAATCACCCATTATCCTGAAATCCAGAGATAGCCACTCTTAACTTGTGTATTTCTGGCTCCATTTTCTTCTAATCACTTGTAAAATTTGTAATGTAACAAGGGTATTCGATATCTCCAGGTTGTGTCTACAAGGCCTAACCTTAGAGCTGTGCACAGATGGGGATTAGAGCTAATATTTGAACTACTTGACAAGTCACACTGAGATCCTTTAATCACAGCAGAGGCCCTGACATCCCACTAACTTTATTAGGCATGTATGAGATTTTGGACAGCACCCTAATGAGCCGTAGTGCTCTGGAGAGCATTCTTTTCTTATCTCAGTTGTTGAGTGTAGGTCCTAGGGTGCAGAATAATGCGAAAGTTCACACGTACATGCTCAGTGTTTGATAACCAGCACATGAGGCACGGAAGTGCTTTTGAGGACAAGACCAGTAATACTTCCAAGCTGGGGCAATCTCAAATATGTCATTGGCTAACATTTCTGTGTTCTTTTAGGGGATGAGCTACATAAATGGCAGAATGCAAAGATTGTTTAACTCAAAATTTCCTGCTAATAGGAAACCAAAGGAGTCAGGATCATCTGACTCAATTTTACAGAACCATAAAAACTTTTTTCTTGGAAAAAAAATGTAAAGATGCATTAAAAATACATTTTAATGATATTTCATATATGCACCACTTTGATTTAACAATTTCTCAAACTGTTCCCAAAATGTCTTTTTAGAGTTGGTTGTAGAGAACTTCTTACTAATAACTCAAACTCGATTTAAGCCAGAAGCCTCACTTTAACTTCCCAAACACTTCATGAATTATTACAGCAAATCATATAATCTCAAGTCAAGAGTACATTTTTTATATTCATATAAGAAACAGACTTTTCCCAGTTAATTCAACTAAAAAAATGATGCAAACCCAAAGAAAGCAAAAGAAACTGAGAGCAACCTTCCTTTAAAGAATGCAAAACTGTTAAAAGTCTCTTCTCCTTTCAATAGAGAATGAGTAATTCCTATAGAAATCACCAGCATCAATAGCTCAGACACACACAAACACATATGTGGGCACACACACGTGTATAGTTAAAGGAAGAAAGTATACTAGTGTGACTATTTGTCTCAGTACTTCATCTCGAGGAATACTGCTATTGCTTTCCCAGAAAGATTGGGAACCCTCATGACTTCAAATGCTATTGGTGGCCCCCGGGGGGTAGGCTGGGAGAGAGGAAGACAAAGGATGGCTGAGTTCTGAGAGCAGGCATACCTAGAGACAGATACTCTTGCTTTGTAGTTCATGGGGGAAATTTACGTTGCTAGCAGTCTCTCCTTTGCACAGTTAAGTTACTGCTAGATGTTCAAGCATAGTAATAGCTTCCAGTAACACTCTACATCCTACTGGCCAATTCACCTGACATGGAGATATGATTGGCTCAGGGCCAGAGGTCATATTACAATATGAACAGGTCCTGTGACTCCCTGTGTCTATGGAGAGTAGAGGAAAACAACGTTTCCAAGGAACAGTACTAAAATTAAATTTGGGGGAAATTCTTCCCAAATTTTAAAGCTCATAGTTGAAAGAAACATGAGAGAGAAAGCTTAAAAATTTACATTACTAGTAATAAACTATGAAGCCAAAAGAAGTTTTTCTATACAAACAATAAAAATGAAAAACAATTATGATCAATTTAGGCTAGAGGACACACTGAATTACCTTTCTATGCTCTCTAGAGAAAAATGACTTTATAAAATCATTATCGTCTGAAGAAGCAACCAAATATGAAGCTAAATATGTAGGGGAATAATGGTTTAGAGATATGTCAGGCAGTTCATTTTAAAATTGTCTTATTTTTCTGAATAATGTGCTGTTTCTGGTATTTTGTCATTTCTGTCATGTCTTTTAAATATTAAGTTTCTTACAACTCTTTTTGTGATTTTGTATTATTTTCCCTTTAAAAAGCCCCTTCAAATTGCATAAGCTTTGGGCCCCACAAAATCTGGATCCACCCTAGGTGTCCCTGATCCCTCGTGTCACAGCTTGGCCTCAGCTGGGCTATGGCAAATGATGCGGTGGGAGGGTGCCGTGTCCACATTTGGGCCACGATCTCCCAGGGCCACGCAATGGTGGTAGCCAGAAATGTGTGAGGTTCTCCAGGGAACATGAGAACCTGGAGCATAAGAGTTGAAGCTGTATGATCCCCACACCCCTCCAAACTTGAAATATTAGTGTTGTATTTTGTTAAATATGCCTACACGTTTCCTGTTCTCCAAGCCATTAAAGCATTTGTTTAATCTGCAGCATAGAATAGCTGCATTCCCACGCTTGCCAGGAGCTTTAAATCCAACTGGCTGGTTCTCAATGCAAGTCAGATGCTCAGTTGCAATGAACAATATTTACATTACATGTTTAAAGGCATATCCATTACTCTAGATCCCAGAGCTATTTACTGCTCAGTGAGGAGACTTCAGGACATCTATGATTCCCTAACGTTGTATGCAGAATGTAATGTGTGCCCGCATGTACGGCGTTCATCAGTCTCAAATTGGTCCATGACACGTGAAAATTAATAATCACTAATCTACATTTCAAGAATAAGGGCCTCCCAGGAGATGGTACTAAAAAATAAATGATATTTTATACCTCTAAAAGATTTTTTAAATACCCTAGATATTTTTTAATTCATTTCTATATTAAGCTAGGCCAGCAGAAACATATTTTGTTGATTTACAATGAGTATAAAAGAATGGCCCAGTGATACAAAGGCTGTTTTTATTTTATTTTACTTTTTTGTAGTTTTAATTAATTTATTTTTTGTTACAGATGGTTCTCCTTTTTCCCCCATTGACACCCTCCTCCACACTCCCTCCCCCCTTCACAGTATTGTTGTCTGTGTCCTTTGGTCATGCATGTAGGCATATAAATTCTTTGGTTTATCTCTTCCCTCCCCCCACCCTGAGGTTTGTCAGTCTGATCCCTATTTCTATGACAAAGGATGTTTTTAAAGATACTGTTAATCACACAGTGTATCACTTCTAAGGACTGAATTGTGCAGCCCCCAAATTCATATGTTGGAGTCCTAACCCTCAAGGTGAAGGTATTTGGAAATGGGCCTTTCTGAGTAATTAGGTCATGAGGGTGGAGGCCTCATGATAAGATTGGTGCCCTTAGAGAAGAGACAAGAGAAAGAACATTCTCTCTCCACCTTGTGAGGACGCAGCAAGAAGATGCCCATCTGTAAGCCAGGAAGAGAGTCCTCACTAGCACCCAACCATGCTGGCACCCTGATCTGGATCCTAAACTGGGAGAAATAAATGTCTGTTGTTTAAGCCACTTGGTCTATGGTATTTTGCTATAGCAGCGAGAGCTGATTAAGACAGGCAAGTCCCGTGGATGAGATTTCTCTCTAGTTAAGTAGAGAAAGATTTGGGTATCTCATTTTATTTTACTCAAGATGTGATCATGAGTCTATTTGCATTCAATGTCATAAACTACCCTTTGCATTCAATGTCATAAACTTAGAATCCAATTTGTTATTGTACTCTAGTTACAGTTTAGAATCTTCCCACATATACTTTGTATATTAACTTCACTCCAAGAACCTCTTATTTTTCATATTCATTCTTTCTTTTATTCCTTTTTCTCTCATCCATTTACTTATAATTTTATTATATTTTGTTGTATTCATATATTGCAAGTTGCCTCAAGTCCTTTCAAAAACAAGGTAGGTGATAAGTAAGAATATAAATGAATGATGAATAAATGAAAGAATGATGTTTCCATTTCAGAATAAAAATTATAAATGCTCATAACTGCATTTGGAATTATACACAAATATGTATTTGAAGAAACTTAATTTATCTCAACCATGCTCAGAATCCTATAAAAACAATTTTCCTATTCCAGGGGTCCTAACTAGGGTTCATGGACCCACCGAGGGGCCTCTGGGCAGAAATCAGGGAGTCTGTACACTTGGGTGAGGAAAGTATATTTTCATTTTCACTGATCTGTAACTAAAATTTAACATGTCCTTCAAATATAAGTGTTGGCAACAAACCACAGAAGTATTTGCATTATCTGTGATTTGGTTTCCTGTATAAATCACAGGTCTTCTAATCTCCCATTATGGTTGTTGCGACTATTTTCAAATGTCATTTATGCTTATCATCACCATTGAAATGTCATTAGACTTGCTGCTACATTGTTAGTTAATGCATTAATAAAGAAGCAGATATATTACTATATCACAAATTTTTATATATTTGATTTCTTTAAACTCTTTTATATTTTATTTTATACTTCTGAAAAGGGGTCTATAGGCTTCCCCAGACTGCCAAGGGCATACAGGCCATAAAAGAAGGTAAAACTCTGACAAACACAAACTGTTTAGGTACCATTTTACAAAGTGTTTGCAAATGCCTTACTTAGATCTGTACTATAACTTGGGAATGGTGGTTTCTCTTGATTGGCACTCTCTTTTAAATAAAGGGAATATAAGAAGCTGCGTGAATCTTCTAGTGCCTTTGACAATATAAGGTCACAATAAGCTCACATGCAACAAGTCTGTTTCTTAAGTCTGCATTTGTACTTCCAAAAAGGCATTTATCAGCTTTGTGAAACTCTGGGTCCATGAGTTTGTCTGTTTTCTTTGCTTAATCCCTTCACCTTTTTTACCCAGCCCCAACACCCCTCCCCTCTGACAGTTGTCAATCTGTTCTCTGTATGTATGAGTCTGTTTCTATTTTGTTTATTAGTTTATTTTGTTCATTAGATTCCACATATAAGGAAAATCATATTGTGATTACCACAGGAAAAGGGGGTTGAGGGAAGGCAGAAGTGAGTAAAGGGGGGATAAACGGTGATGGAAGGAGACTTGATGTGGGGTGCTGAACACACAATACAATATACATATGATGTTTATAGAACTGTACACCTGAAACCTATGTAATTTTATTAATCAGTGTCACCCCAATAAATTTAATACAAATTTTAAAGACCAAAAATCTGTGGGTCAGCAATTCTACCACAGAGAGAACAAAGCCATTTTTTTTTTTTTCCAATCTCCTGGAACCTTCCCTATTTGTTCCTGACATCGGCTGGTTCCAGTCCTATCTCAGTCCTTCTCCAAATCCCTCACTGAGTCTTTGCCCTCGTATCTGCCTTCAGACTTAGTGTAGATTGGTTCCCCACTCCATCATGTAGACTCATTAACTGTTTTGCAAATTCTCCAAGCCCCTTTCCTTTATTTTTTTTTCTCCCTTGTGTGTTAGGCTTCTTTAAAATTTTGTCAGAAACTTTGGCACTTTTAGCACAATTGGAATAGGGCAAGAATAAGGAAATATAACAAAAGGCTGTTACTATAACTACTTCCCACACACTTAAAAATTATTTTTAGTTGCTGCTGTGACGTTTGCAAATAGGATCTGGTACAAAGGAGTGTGTGTGTTTGTGTAGGTGTGTTGAGGGGAACAAAACACATATGGTGAGACCATCCCAAGAAGGCCATGGGTGAGGGCCTCTGTCCCTACTTCCCAAGTTCCATAGAGGGAGTAAAGACTGAATGGGGAGAGTCTCTCCCATCACCCCACCCCAACCTGCAACTACAGAGGAAGTGTGGAGTGAGGAGGCATGGTGGACCCCCAGGTGGTGGAGTTTCTCCTCTCTCTCCTTCAGGCCAACAGGAGGACGCGATCCCTGGGCCACCTGCCCTTATTTCCATGAAAGTAGCGGTTGGAAATTGGAGTTCATCATTAAAGGATAAGGCACCAGATTATCTACAATCCTCTGAGTATAGACCACTTTGTAAAACTAGTAAGTTCTCAAGATGACTGAGTTCTTATCCTTTTAAGCAATGACACGTTTCATGTAGTTATTTTAGACAATGAAATGTATTATAAATATGCATGCTTATATTTATAATATGCTCAGTTGTATACCTCCTACATACTTAGAAAATACCCTGAAATTAGTTTAATCTGATATTGATGACCCTGGGTCAACATTGAAAACATCTGCTTTCTTGTATGGGTGTATTACAAGGGTGAGAGCCAGAATCCACTGAGAGTATTTGACAATGATATCATTGATGCTGACATCTTTGAGTTCCTATAGTTGCTTTTTCTATTTTTTGTTTAATCCTTCCTCATCAGACATCACTTCTCACTGTTTTCAGTAATCCTAATGAAGAGTTTCTTTTATTTTCCAATAGATTTGGAAACCAGATATACAATAATGAGTAGATTAAGGATGTGAAGGCATTTTGAATGGAATAAATAGTACAATGCATGAAATTTATTATTTGCTGTTTAAGACATCTTTTTGAGTGTTCACAGAGCTTTACTTATTTGCTAATTCTTTGCTATGTGCTAAATGTGTGAGTTTACAGTACAGATAACTTTCAAATAAATGAGATCCAATTATACTTGTTTTTCTGTGGAAATCCTCCAGAGGCTTCATTGCTCTCATAGATGTGACTATACACCAACTCAAAGAGATGCTTACCCCGGTTTGGGGCTGACAGCCAGCTCTGTTATTGAGTTAAAATCTCCTGGATCTAGTCACTGAAATATTTGCAGACCCGACTACAAAAACCACTAGGTCCTGCTGTCAGAAATCTCTGAGTCATATACTCATTTTCACAGAGGCAGCAAAACCAAGTTTTCCCACTTCCTCTGTCCCTTACGTTTTATTTGTCTCATTTAGTTGTAACCACACAATGTGGTGGAAGCACTGTGGACACGTATTGAAATCCTACTTCTGCCTCCAACTAGCTATTGTTCTCTCAAGGCTCAGCTTTTTCGTCTATAAAGTGAATATAACTTAGGACCCAGGGTGTTTGTAAGGATTTAATGACATAATTTCCATGTCAGGCACTTAGTAGATGCTTAATAATGATTTGTTCCCCATCTTTTCCCAAGTTTCTTTATTTTCCTAGTTATTAACTCTGCAACACCCAAATATTTAGATCACCTTAAAAATACGGAGTTAGTGCCTGGCCGGTGTGGCTCAGCTGTTGAGCATCAATCCATGCACCAGGAGGTCGTCGGTTCGATTTCCGGTCAGGGCACATGCCCAGGTTGTGAGCCAAATCCCCAGTGGGGGGCATGCAGGAGGCAGCCAATCGATGTTCTCTCTCATCGATGTTTCTATCTCTCTCTCCCTCTCCCTTCTTCTCTCTCTAAAATCAATAAAGAAAAAAAATATATATATATATTTCCCCCCCTGTGGAGTTAACTTTGGCGAGGCATTGTTGATAGGCAGCCAACCGTCTATCGTTGAATGTAGCTGTGTGATGATGGCACAGCCACCCCATCTCGTGAACGTGTTCATGTCCATGTCTGTCACCCCTTAGACCAGGAGTTTCTTGAGGGGAGGATTAGCATCTCATTTATCTTCACATTCCCAACTCTTAAGACATTAGCAAACATTTCATGAATAAATAAAAGAATGCATCAGTATTTACATATCTTAAATGAAAGTTGGCTTATTCCTAATCCAGTAGAGTAAAAATTTGGATCAGAAGCTAGAAATCCTGAAAAACAAGAGGCCAAGGTGACCAAATCCATAGACAGTTACCTACCGATGGCTCTCTGCTGACCGCCTAGCACCACACTCGGTGATAACATTAACCTGAGAAATTCCTCACTGATCTTCAATTCGGAAAAGAAAAAATCTTCCTCTGCATTTCTAGACAGTCCATCTGTCTATGCCTAAAATCGTCTATTTTAATTCATAAAAAAATAAATGAGAGGGCTAGTGCCCCCAGCTGTCCACTCAGCCTTCCCATCTCAACCTCGACCCAGTCAGGTGGCTTTCTTAGGAGAAAAGAAACTGCTTAGGACTAAGAAACCTGGTTCACCACACTTGCCCATCAGTTACTTGGGCTCCCATCTCTTCCACCTATAACACCCATCTCTTAGTAATGTCTGCAGTGCTTCTTCACCAGCATTTTTCATCTCCACGACCATCACCCTTCTCCCTTCATTTTTTTAAAAAAATATTTTTCTTTATTGATTTTAGAGAGAGAGAAAGGGAGAAGGGTGAGAGATAAAAACATCGATAAGAAAGAATATCGATCTGCTGCCTCCTGCACACCCCCCACTAGGGATCGAGCCTACAACCTGGGCATGTGCCTTGACTGGGAATCGAACTGGAGACTTCTTGATGCATGGGTTGATGCTCAACCACTGAGCCACACCCACTAGGCTCCCTTCATTTCTTTAGGCTTCTCCCTTCATTTCTGCCTCTGCCTCTTTCTGCACCTATCAATCCTACACATAATTATCAGAACACTCTTCCACAAAAGTTACATCTCACTGATTTTAAAAACATCGACAATAGTTCTCGATCTTTAGCACTCTTTTTCAACCCGTGAAACCATCTCCAACTCTCCTCTTTTCCCCTCCCACCGGCTCTTGCCACCTAATTCTAGAAAGCTGGCATGACCAAGGAGCAGGAGGCCAAATACTGTGGAGTAAGAACTATATTGATACTAAGGATTATACCATACTCTATACTAGATATACTATATAATACATAATACCAGGCTCTATTCTAGGCATTTTCATGCTCAAGTCATCCTCATAGTGAACCCATTTTATGAAGGACAAATCCGACACTCAGAAGGTCAAATAATTTATTTGCTCAAAGTCATACACTTAGTCAATATCAGGCTCAGTTTTCAGAACAGGGTTTCTTTAAGCCTTCAAATCTCCCTTTATTTCTATGTCTCACTGTTTCCTCCTCCTGCAGATACTATATGAAATTCACATTTGTATTTATGTCCTTCTATGTGTGTTATTTCACTTGGGTGCTTGTATAGATTGCTAGAGCTGCCATAACAAAATACCACTGAGTGGGTGGCTTAAACAACAGAAGTTTATTTTCTCACAGTTCTAGAAGCTAAAGTCTAAGATCCAGGTATCACAGGTTTGGTCTAAGTTCCCTCCTAACATGCCCATTTTAACTCAGTGACCTCCTTAAAGGCCTTATCTCCAAATACAGTCACATTCTGAGGTTATAAGGGTTAGGTCTTCAATATGCAAATTTCGTGGGGGGCACAATTCAGCCCATACCAGTTGTCCAGAATTATATCTTCTACTTGCTATCCTTTATCTCACCCCTCTCCCAAGTAGACTAATCTCTTTCACCAAATTATAATGAAAATCACACAAATTAGTATGCAGATCTTTTTCAGATCTACATTTAATAGTGTAATGTTATTAATATTATTGTAGTAATACTATTAATAATATAATTTATTAACATTAATAATGTAATAATGTGAGAAGAATCTAGATATGCATTTATCATGTCTTGATTGCTATCTATACCCTGCTCTTTGCTTCAAACATTCTTCAGAAACGGTGAGTAACAATTAATGTCTGCTAACAGCATGAAGCTCCGTGGGTGTGCTAAGTACTACACTGTTAGACTGTTAGATACTGAGTTCCTGTTCCAAACTCATCCCCCTCACACCAACCCATGAACAAATATGACCACAAGCAAGCAAACACAAAACTTCTCATTGGATCTCACCTTTGAAAAAAAGAAAGGCACCAAGGTTCCTTGAAAACCACTACTTCTTAAGTATAAATAGCTCTCTAGAAGCTACAGCAATTTTTAGGGCAGAGGAATGAAAAGAATTGTGGAAAGAAATGAGAAAGAGCCAAGAGGAATGTGTTTATCATCCTTTCTAAAATATTATAATCAGGTCCACAAATTTAAAATTGTACCACTTAATTCATTCTTTTTTATAATACTTATCCAGAAGTCAGCCTTCCTTTCCAAATCAGTGACTTTTGTACACAATAAAGACTACGTCATACTTTATCTTAATTACAGATGTTCTGAGAAAACACAGTACTAAAAGAACTACAAATATACCAGCCCTGTCATAATATAATGGGAAGGTAATATGCACTTGTGATTTCTAGATGATCCATAAGGTGGTAATTGTTTTGAATGTTCTCATTTGTTGTCAGTTTTACAAGATGAAACTATTTTCCATTTAAGGTTAGTTGTGATATCTGCAACTCAGGAACGTGAGGAGAGTCCATTAGAAATGGGTTACGCAGTTCTTCATAGTTCTCATTTTAAGAGTGTAAACATGTACATTTATTTTTTTTAAAAAAAATAAGGAACTGCTTACAAGTATGGCAAGTCATCTTCAATGGGGAAAGTTTGTAAAGGGACATATGGGGAAGAAGGTTAATGTTTGCTACAACACGCTGTCTCGTTCATATAATATGATTTGCAAAAATGAAAAACTAACATTTATTAATTATTATGTATCCCTTTCTACTCTTTCCTCTCAATGCAGAACCCTTTTTAAACCCGCTTAACCTCAAAAACAATTCCTTCTGCTAAAGCCATGCTACTCACTGCTCGTTTTTAACCTTCCTTTCAATCAAGCTTCTTGAACGAAATGTGCTCTTTTTGCTCCAATCCTTACCATGTACCTGTTTCTCAAAGACCTGCAGGTGGACTTCAGGCTGGCGGCTGTATCCGGGTCTCCCGTCAAAGCTGGTGGGCATTTCTTACTGCTGAATTCAAGGGGCACTTTCCATCCCTTTTTACTAACCTCCCCACAGCATGAGAGCCTCACTCAGTATTCCCTTCCCTTGGCTTTCAGGAATCCACTTTCTCCCAGTCTTCTTCCCGCCTTCCTGTCGTCTCTCCTCAGACTTCCTGCTCCCTCCGGTCTCCTTTAGTCTCTTAAGTATTGGTGTTTTCTGGGGTCCTGGTCCTTTCTCGTGCTGTATTTTATTTAACTATCACCAGTCCCCATGAGTCCCACAACTATATTTCAAGCCAGAATTACATTCTGAGCTCCAGAATGGCCATCCCCCATTTCCATGTAACACAGTTTCTTAAACATGTAACAAATAATGAACTCATTATCTTTCCTTAAAAATGTGTCCTTCATCCTCATCTTGATGAATGGCACCACCGTCTACTCTCTCTCCTAATCCAATATCTCCTTATTTCCTTTATTTTCACATTAGCAATAAATTGATATATTAATTTCTAAATATAAAAATAACTATTGTTCAATTAAATTGTGAAAATCTAATTTAAGTTGCTTTTAAGTATATATTTTCATTTACTTAATAACAAATCAATGCCACAAAAAATATCTCAAAGAATCTAATAGATAGATGGTATTTAAAATTAACACTGTATAAATTATGCCTCCAAAATGTTTTAAGAGGCTAGAAAAGTGTGTTCTGTTCAGTATTTGAAACATTTCCCTTTATTATTTGTCTATAGTATTGTATCTATTAAGGAACGATATTTTGAGTTCAACCCAGTTCCTGTGAAGCCCGACCCTTGTTCCAGTTGATAAGGTTTTTTTGTATTATTACACAAGCAAACAACTTCCAGGATGATGTGTCATCGCACATATGCATATGTAAAAAAGCCAGCAGCCAGAAAGCCCTAAGGAGCTGAAGCTTGATTTTTTTTTACCTGATTCTGCCCCTACTCCACAAGACAGTCCCACCACATCACCGTGACTTTCTTCTGACATTAAGAAGGCAATGAACCCTGCCTCTTTGCTAATAATCACACGACTTACATTTGTACATTCTACACAAAGTTCATCTGATTTTATTTTGGTCATAAAAGCAAATCCTTGGAGTATCATCAGCTCATGGTAGAGATGGAGAAACTGAGGAGAGTGTGGGGAACTTGTCTAGGTCACTGAGAGCAGGAGAATCAAATCAGGTCTATGACCCTGTGCCCACAGTCCTTCCAAAAGAATGCCCAGCATATTGGAAAGGTGAATGAGGTGGTCATGTGTAGCTAAGTTTGATCCAATAAATAGAAATACCAAGCAATGTGTAAATATATAAATACATATATATACACACACTATCAACAAAGATACTAAGGACAAACTAATCAATGATCAGATCTAGGTGCTTGGAAAACATTTCAACACCTTCTCACTTTTTAAAAACCCTCCTGCCTGTTTCTTTCCCTAGTCTAACTATCCTAAGAATTATTTTGTCTCTCCTAACACTAAAGCAAATGCTATTTTCCTTTGGTGTCTATTAAGGAAATGTAATATCAGAAATGTGTTCATTGCTGTGGTTCTATTTGAATTCTCACGTGTGCTTATCATCTCATGAGTTGATGTGGAGTCTTAACATGAAACATACATTCTGAAAAGCTGCTCTCAGTTTTATAAAAAACAAAATGAGATAAGACCAAGACCACAAAAGAAGTCCTTGGAAAATACCTTTTATCCCTAAGAGTTTTAGGGATAAGGTCTCCTAGAACTGGGTTCCTTCTCCTTCAGGGCCCCACCTACATTGTCATTATGCCTTTAATAGTTACTTGGTTATTTGATTAACATCTGTCACATCAGACTGGAAACCTCAGGGGAATAGAGCGGTGAATGTTTTTGCTTTTACCCTAAGCACTTAATAGTCTGTGTTCAGTAAATATTTGTAGGACAGTCCGTGGGACATGGGACAAAGCATTCTTGTAGATATGACCTTTCTATGGGGAAAGACAGAGCTCATAAAAAGACAGAGATAAAGTTCTAAGACTGGGAATCCTTAGAAATCTGAAGACCTAAATACTGCAAACCAAGGGTTTTCTCAAATAACAGCTTTTTCATCAATATGAATAAACTGAGTTATAAGTACCTCAGATGCCCAGTGTGGAGTGTAATGGCAAGATCTTTATTGCAAAAATAATTATTACTTAAAGCATAAGACAAAGTGAAGAGCAAGGGATAAAGGCTTAAGTCAATTTTCTCTGAGGCGAGAATCTCAGATGGGATTGGGCCAGTACCCACCACCGATGACAACAGTGTCCTAAGTCCCATATTTTATGTCTCAGTCCTGTGTATCTACACCAAGCTTGGGATCTGATAGTCCAGGCCCACTAGGCCCCTGTGTTTGGCCATAGGATACTGATTCCCCTATATGTCTTCAGATAGGGATGACAGAGTCAATTTCAAGTGTTCTTTTATCAAGTTTTTAAACTAAATATTTATGGGGAAATTAATGAAAATCAAAATACAGAAACATAGAATCAAGATGAAAATGTGAAAATTCTTAACCTTTACTGTAAGCAGCACTAATAAAAGACCGACTGGGCTGCCCTAATATTGGCCCTGTCCTGCAGTGAAGGGGAGGACCCTTTACCCTTGGCAATCCCTCCTTCTCCTTCTTATGCCTCCACTCTGGACAAGAATTATGACCTTGGGTAAGAAAATAGATTGTTAACTGATTCAAGGGTGTCTCTAGATGAAGAAAGAAGTTCAGATTAATTAGCATATATTTGCATTTCAGATGCTAGGTGCAAACACAATCCTCTCTTCCTCCACCCCCCTCTCACCCACTGGTGAAAATCACTCCACACTCTCTAACAAAATAGTTTTCATTTTATTGAAATGAGAGTGGGTTGCCTGTCAAAATTGATAAGTATATTGACTTTCAAATAAAGTTTTGCTTTAAGCATCATCTTTTTTGAGAGAGTAAGTATGATTTTAGAATATTTTCTGAAGATGTATATATAATCAAGTATGTGTATTCTAGCTATACAACTAGTATGAACTCTACTTTCCATTGAGAGAAGGGAGGAGTATGGGTCAGCATGATAATGTGCTGATGGATAATTACCATAAATCCCTCTATATATGGACTATCAATTTGAAGAATTAGAATATATTTAAATAATAATACAAAATCATATTGGAGATATATTTGATATTTCAGAATAAACTTTGGATTTAATAATGTCTCTACTTGTAATTATGAAAAAGCTCTATAAAGAATAGATTATATCTGATTTATTTTTCATTACCCTGGAGATAAATACACTGTCTTACAATTAAGTATGTCAAATAAATAAATAAATGATGTTGCCACAGTTTAGAAATGTCAGAATATAGATTTTCATTTAATAGAATGCCTATGTGGTATATGAATATAATACTGACAAAAATGATGAAATTATACTTTATTTGTGTATAGTATATCATATATGTTTTAAAGATTTTAATGTACATTCATTCAATTGATTTACAAAATTACACTGTGATATAGACTCTATTTTCTGGGAAAAGATAGAGGAAACACTTTTAAACTATTTTTATGAGGCTATTATAACCCTGTTAACAAAACAGAGAAGAAAGTTATGAGAAAAGAATATTATACACAAATGTCCCACAGGAACACAAACACAGAAGTCTATTTAAAATATTAGCAAATAAAATTCAGCAATATATAAAAGTATAATATATCCCAGCAATGTGTTTGTTTTTACTTTTGAAAACTAATCAATATAATTCTGCACATTGACAAAATAAAAGAGAATAATTATATGATCACTGTAGTAAATTCATAAAAAAAGCATTTGAAAAACTCAACACCATTTATGATAAAATAAGACTGTCAGCAAATTATTAATAGAGGAAATTTCTTCAATCTGAAAAATGACATGTATGAAAAGTTACAGCTAATGTTGTGCTTAATGGTGGAAGACTGGGCACTCACCAATTCAGATCAGAAACACCAGAATGTGCCCCCTTCCCAGTTCTATTCAAAATTTTCCAGTAGGCTTAGCCAGCATAATAATGCAAGAAGAATAAATAGAAAGTATAAATCTTTAAAAAGAAAAAAACACCTATCTTTACTGACAGTATGGTTACATACACAGAAAAATACAAAGAAATCTACAAAACAGCTACTCAACTAATAAGTGAATGTATCAAGACCGCAGGAAACAAGTTCCATATACAAAAACAACAGTATTTCTGTATAATAGTAATGAACAAAATGGAAAAATATATTTAAACAATAATACCCTTTACATTAGCATCAAAAGCACAGAGTATACGTGGATAAATATAGCAAAATAAATCTAAAACCTCTATACTAAAAACTACAAAACATGGCTAGGCAATATTAAAAGAGATCTACAATAAACCTGTAACAATCAAGATAACATGACATTTGTGGAGTTTTTTGGTTTTTTTTATCCTCACCCGAGGATACTTTTGCATTCATCTTCAGATAGAGTGAGAGGGAGAGAGGAAGGAAGAGAGAGAGAGAGAAACATCGATGTGAGAGAGACACACCGAGTGGTTGCCACCCACACGACCCCAACCGAGGCCGGGGACAAACTGCAACCGAGGTACGTGCCCTTAGCGGGAACCGAACCCGGGTCTCTCTGGACCACAGGCCAACGCTCTAACCACTGAGCAAAACTGGCCAGGGCAACAGCATGACATTTGTATAAAAATATACAAATTGACAATGGAAGAAAAGAGAGAGTTAAATCAATACATACTGCTATCGGCAATTGATTTTGACAAAAACACCAAAGCAAATCAATACAGGGGGAAAAAAAAGATTTTCCAATAATATTTCTGAAACAAGTGGATATCCATTTGACAAAAAAAACAACTTCATTTCCTACCTCATAGACCTAAACATAAAAGTTAAAACTGTAGGCCCTGGCTGGTTTGGGTCAGCGGTTAGTGTTGGCCCGCAGACCAAAGAGTCTTGGGTTCGATTTTGGTCAAGGGCACGTACCTCGGTTGCCATTTGGTCCTCTGACCTGCTTGGGGTCATGTGGGAGGCAACCAATCGATGTGTCTTCTCATATTGATGTTTCTCTCTCTCTCTCTCTCCCTCCCACTCTATCTGAAAATAAATTGAAAAATATCCTCGGGTGAGGATTTTAAAAAAAAGAAAAGTTAAAAACTGTAAAACTTTCAGAATATAATATATAGAGAAATATTTTCAAAATCTTGAGGTGGCCAAAGATTTCTTATCCAGGATACAGAAAGCAACTAAGTAAAAAAAAAGAAAAAAATTAAAAATTTCTGCTCATCAAAAATTACATTAATAAAATAAGCAAACCATAGACTGAGAGAAAATATTCACAAAACATATATCTGGCAAAGGACCTATATCCAGAACATATAAAGAATTCTTCCAATTCAATAATAAAATGACAGACCAATTTAAAGAGGGCAAATTATCTGAACTATACTTCACCAAAGATGTACAAATGGCCCTGGCTGGTTTGGTTCAGCAGTTAGAGTATTCGCCTGCAGACCAGAGTCTCGGGTTCAATTCCCATTCAAGGGCATGGACCTTGGTTGCATTTTCAATCCCCAGCCCAGGTCGGTGTCATGTGCGAGGCAACCAATCAACATGTCTCTCTCACATCGGCTTTTCTCTCTTTCTCTCTCTCCCTCCCTCCTACTCTATCTAAAAAAATCTATGGAAAAATATCCTCAGGTGAGGATTTAAAAAAAAAAAAAAAAGATGTACAAATGGCCAGCAAACACATAAAGTGGGGTTCAACATAGTGAACCATTAGGAAAATGTAACAAAACCACAATAAGATACTATGATAATGGCAAAAATGAAGGTGTCAGTGAGATGAAGAGCAACCGGAACTCTCATACGTCACTGATGGGAGGGCAAAAAGCTACAACCATTTTTTTAGTGTTTGGCAGTTTCTTATAAAGTTAAACATAAATATCTTATGACCACCGATTCTACTCTATAATGTTTGCTGAAAAGAAAGAAAAACATATCCACACAGGGACTCACACATGAATAGCCATAGTTACTTTATAACAGTTTCAAACTGGAAACAACCAAAATATCCATCAACAGGAAAAGAGGTAAACAAATTGTGATATTGTCATGCGATAGAATAGACAGCAATAAACAGAAATAAACTACTACTGATACCTGCAACAGCATAAATTAATCTCACACATGATACTGAACAAAAGAAGCCAAGTTCATAACAGTACCGGCCATGGGATGCCATTGATATGCAGTTCTGGAACACAGATTAACTTGAGAAAGAAATCAGAACAACGATCGACTCTAGAGGGTGGTGGGGGTGACTATAATGGGGCATGAAGGGAAATATTTTGTTCCTTGGTAACAGTTTGCATTACGTGAATATATGTATTTGCCAAAACTCAGAATTATTGCACTTACAATCTGCGCATTGCACTGTACGGAGACTATACATCAGTAGAATAATTTAAAGCATAGAAGGTAATGAGACAGTATTGTTTTTGATGAAATGAAAACGAAACCTGAAAACATATAAAGCAATAAAATAGGGCAAATTCAGTTCATGCTTCCCCTCAAGGAATATAAAGCCCCGATGTGGATGAGGAGGAAGGGGCAAAACTGCTTTCATTTCCACCTGACTGGAATCACAGTGTGCTCCTAGTTTTAAAGATATATATTTTCCATACAACATGCTCTTGATGGCTGTAATTACTTTTTTCCCCCATTTGGCCCATAAACTAAAGCCAACCTCATTCATTATCCAGAACTTATAGACGATATAGGGACCTGACCCCACTAGCTGTGTTAGTAGACCTATGAACGTCTCCAAAGAATGCCTTCCAGGGAGAGGTTCAAAGATAAGTCTTGAATATGGGTGATGTTTGCTTTACATACTGACTTTAGAACCTAATTAGGAATAAACTATGACTCCACAGTAATTTTTCCTCTGTAAGTAGATAATATACTCTAGATGCAAATGTATAACTAAATGTCTATCATTTAGTGCTCTGGTTACAATTAAATGTCCTGATTGTACTCGAAGTATATTAAAATTCTGCCTCTTCCCTCCCTCCACCAAAAGAACATGAACTATTTATAAAACTTTCATTGTCTCTTCATTTGGTTTTACTTATCTGGACTCATAAGCCATGCATGGTAAATTTCAGGCCTATAATTTGTGGCTTCCTGCTTCCAAGATTACTCCATAGTTCTCATGTGACTGTTTTTCTAGTTAAATATTTGCACATATACACGGGGTACACAGGCGGTTCATATTTGACATGATTTAACAGCATCTACATCTGTTTCTCATCATAACATGACTGGAAAATGTGCCTACTAAACATTTTTTAAACATATTTGTCCCAAACATTGTTTTTACTCTTGTAAAGAAAACAGAAGATAAGATGCTCCTCTCGGGCTGTTTCCTTCTCTGGCTTCAGGATTCTCTCTTGCTATCAATCATTTCTTTCCAAGCCAAACCAAAGCATGGGTCATGTCTTCTTTTTATCAGTATGTGAGGAGCACAAAATTAAATTGAGATATGAAGGGGGAAATAGCCTATTTAAATAAAAAAGCCTCCAAAAGCAACAACTGGCTTTGGGCGTGGTACTTCAAGGTTAGCGAGACTGCATCTGAAGTGAGGGCCCGCTGATACAAACATGTCTGAAGTCTGTTTCAGGCCCCCAGTGCACAGCTTCAAGCACGGGCTTTCCAAACACGAAAACAGAAAATTCTTGGCTCTCAAGAGGTCATTATTCCCAGGTCTCAAAAAATGTCAAATCACAACACAAACATCTGTTCTAACTCTCCCTGAATGAAACAAAGTTAATCATATTTTAAATTCAGATATTTTTCCCCCAGAAATATAAAGCATAATTAAATTATAAGAATATTCTCTTCAAAATACTAATCTAGCCCTGGCCAGTGTTGCTCAGTGGTTAGAGCATCGGCCTGCACACCAAAGGGTCTCAGGTTTGATTCCTGGTCAAGGGCAGGTGCCTGGGTTACAGGTTTGATCCCCCAGTTGTAGTCAGGGCACATGCAGGAGGGAGGCAACCAATTGATGATGTCTCTCTCACATGGGTGTCTGTCTCTCTCTTTCTCTCCCTTCCACCCTCCCTCCCTCACTCCCTCCCTTCCACTGGAAGAAATATCCTCTGGTGAGAATTAACAACAAAAAGTACTAATGTAGAATAAATTGATCTTGTCTGACTTTCATTCTGTTTTGGGTTTCAATCCACAAACCTGTTTTCTGGTTTTTATTTATATGTTGTTATTATAGGCAAATAAGGAAGCAAAAGTTAAAAGAATGAAAACAAAAACTCCTGAGTGATTATAAATCCTAGAAACTGATCGTAGTTCATATGTATCAAAGAAGCAAAAATAAAAGGAAGAATTCTTTTCAACAATTTTGAGACTTAGTTTTCCAGTTTGTGTCTAATTCAAGACCTTGATTTTTTCTTTCCTATTCTTGATTATCTGTTAGCCATTCACAGCTCATTACACTCTGGAGAAAAAGTGATCGGATAAAATAAAAGGACACAGACTAAAATGGGTGAAATTGGCTACAACAGCCCTGGGGAAAACCTTCATCCTCAAGAAGCCTAGAAATCCTGGCTCTGATAAATAGTTTGGTGTATATGAGAATTTAAATAATCCTTAATGTTAATTTTTTTGTTGTTTTGTTAATCCTCACCTGAGGATATTTTTCCATTGATTTTTAGATAGAGTGGGAGGGAGGGAGAGAGAGAGAGAGAGAAACATCAATGTGAGAAAGACCAGGGCCAGAGATTGAACCTGCAATCCAGGTAAGTGCCCTTGACCAGAAATCCAACCTCGACCCTTTGGTCCAAGGGCCAATGCTCTAACCGCTGAGCCAAACCAGTCAGGGCTCCTTAATATTCTTAACTCTTATCACACTAATTAAAAAGCATAATACTAAATTTTTAGACATACTATTTTTAGACATTCAATTTTATGAAATAATAGAGAAAGTTGCTCAAGTCCAGCTATCATATTGTATACTTAGAGAAGCACCTCCTAGGATTCTATATATTTTCTCAAATAAACTATATATACACAGAGTGGGACAAAAGTAGGTTTACCGTTGTTCATATGGAAAATAATACAATAAATAATAATACAAGAATAAACTCTGTGTTTTGCATACTCACAACTGTAAACCTAATTTTGCCACACTCTGTATACACATATACATAAATAAGTGTTAGTTTTGGTCTGCTGTTCTGATACTTCAAATATCTCTACTAGTTTTAGAAGAAAGTAATCACAATATGTGGATAAATAAAACCTACAGATGATGCAAAGTTTGTATTTTTTTAATCATGAAGCTTTATTACATAGTAAACATTTCAGAAAAATGTTTACATGTACATTTAATTTAAATGTAAATTTAATTTTTTCTCAACTTTTGGAGAAGTAAAATATAACGTGCAACAAAAAGACCCAAGGAACCATATAAAACCTTGCAGAAGGCAGAGAGGGAATAGTTTCCAGATCTGTTTGTGAGGAAAGCAGAACCCTGATACCAAAACCTCACATAGACATTTGTAAGAAAAGAGATTTGTAGAAAGTATCCTCATGAACATAGATACAAAAATTCTTAACAAAGTATTGGCTAATGAGTCCTGTAATATATAAGAAGGATATTATGTTATGACTATAGGCATCTTATCCCAGGCTAACATTTGAAAATCAATCAATGTCAATCACTATATTAACGGAATAAAGGGAGAAAAACAATAATCTCAATATATACAGGAAGTGCATTTACCAAAATTCAAAATCCATTCATGATTTAAGAACAAACAAAAACCCTCAAGGCATGCAAGTAGTAGAAGGGAACTTTAATAATAAGGCCATCTACAAAAACCTCATATTTATGGTAAAATAGTAAACTCTCCCTTGTAGTTGGGAACAAAGCAAAGGATGTCCTATCTCACTGCATCTATTTATCCTATACTGGTAGTACTAGCCAGTGCAATAAGTTAAGAAAAAACAAAATTAAAAGACTTAAAGACTTGGCGAGGAACAGATAAAACTACCTCCTAAAAAACATCTTTAAAATTAATATTTTTAAACCAAAGCATTATTTAGGAAATCCTAAGAATCCATGTCAAAATTCTAACAAATCTTTAAAAAATAAAATAAAAACCTTAGAATTAATCATTGAATTTATCATGGTCATAGGATAAAAGATTAATATAAAATTCAATTAGAGTTCTATATAATAGCAAAAATTTAATTTGAAAATAAATTTAAACACAATTCCCTTTATAATACCATCAAACAATATTTAGGGATAAGTTTAACAAAGCATGCAAGATCTTTACACTGAAAAGCATTGCTGAGAGAAGACCTAAATAAATTAAGAGGTAGACCATGTCCATGGATCAGAAGACAATACCGTTCAGAGGAATGGATAAATAATGATATACCCATATACTGGAATATTGCTCCATTGTATAAATAAATTAAATAGAATATAGATACATAAAACAATATGAATGGATCTCAAAATAATTATAATGAGTGAAATAAGCCAGATAAAAAAGATTACATAAAATCCTAGAAAATACAAAATAATCTATAGTAATATAAAGCACATCAGAGGTTGCCTGAGGATGTGGAAAATAGAGAAAGATTAGAGAGAAGGATTACATTTTCTTGATTCTGATGATAGTTTCATGATTGTAGACATGTTAAAACTTATCAAACTGCACACTTTTAAATGTTTTCTTTATTTAACATGAATTATACCTCAATAAAACTGTTTTGTTTTGTTTTGGTTGGTTGCTTTTTGTTTGTTTGTTTTTTGTAACATGTTAGTATGGGATTCGTCTCCATAAATTTGAGATGCAGAAGGAAGGCCAGTGTGGCTAGAACAGGGTGAGTGAGAGAGTTCGAAGACAAGTCAGAGGTAGGCTGGGGTCAGACTACATTTGTCTTTATGGGTTGAGGTTAAGTATCTGAAATGTACGTAAGTGGAGGATTACAAACAGGGGAGTATTATGATCTCATTTATGTGAAATGCTTACTGAGCAGGTTAAAACAGCCAAGTCAACCCTCTGGTCAAGTGGCTACATCCAGTGATTTCAATGGTGCTCACTAATCCTGAGTATAGGTAAATCCCTTGTGGCAATTTCTGTCACAAAATGGGTTCTACAATTCCATACAGAATTTTGTGAAGAATGGAGTAGATTTCTGTTATATTCTATCATGAAATACATCATACAGCAATCTCTTGTTAAATAACTACTATGGGACAACTACCAAATTTCCTGATTTTTCATAAAAATAATTTTGCCAACAATATGGCCAAAATATCAAGACCAATGTAAATCTCATTGATTACATTTTTAAGAGACTTTGTTCTTTAGAGAAATTTCAGGTGCACAGCAAAATTTAGCACAAAGTACAGAGAGTACCCATATACCCCCTACCCACGCACACACCCTTGCTATTTCCAAGTTATACAGGTGAAGTTGTTCCATTGAAAGAAATGAAAGTTTCTAGTCTTAGCCAAGGCCAAAAATGTAAAAATCTTGCCTATGGAGTCATTTTCCTCACTGATATTCATATCTAATTTTATAAGTTCCAAATTTTCCATATTAACAAAGTTAATTTTTTTTAAATGAATGCTTAAATACATTGAAATTTAGAATATAAAACAGCATTTCAAATTAGTAGGAGCAATGTGGCTTATTCAACTGACTAGCCATGTGGAAAAAATCTAATAAAGCTATCTTTCACTAAAATAAGTTCCAGATGAATCAAAGATTTTAATATACAAAATAAAATAAACCTATTATAAGTAAATAGATGAAAAATTATTTCTTTGGGGGATGAAAAGGCTCTTCGAAGCAATACCCAAACACAAATTCCAAAAAGATTAGTGAATGAGACTACCTAAAAAAAAGTGTTGTTGTTTTTTGTTTTCTGCACAGAAAAAAATACCATACAAAGTCAAAAGACAAAATGATCAACTGGGGAAAATATTTCAACACATATGACAATGAATTCATTTCCTTAACATATAAAGACCTCATACAAATCAGTTACAAAAGACCATTAAACCAATAGAAAAGTCCACAAAGAACTTAGGGGCAGTTCATAGAAAAGAAACTCAAATGATTTAGAACATATGAAAAGTCAAACTCAGTCCTAAAGAGATGAAAAATAAAATGTCAGTGAGATATATTTCACTTATCAGAAGGCAATTCTTAAGGTATATGTCAATAAGATATATATTTAAGTGTGAAAAAAATCAAGATGTTGAACAATCTACATTGTATGCCTCTACCTCTTTAATAATAACTGTTTGTATATCTATATATGTATATGTCTATATACACATATATGTATACATGCTTAAATATGCATAGAACATTCTAGAAGAATACTGTACAAACTGGTTACAGTGGTTACTTCTATGGTGGGAACCTGGATGTCTTGAGTGAAGAGTAAACATAACTTTCCATTGTGTGTACTTTTACAATGTTTAAATTTTAAATGAATGTCTGCATTACCTTTTCAATAAAAAATAACTACTTTATAAAGTAAACTAAATTATTTTATTCAAAAAATATTTAATGAGCATCTACTTTGTGCCAATCACTATTTTAAGTGCTAGGAATATAGTTGGGGTGACCAACATAAATCTCTGTCCTCACAGCTCTAACATGCTCTTGGGGGAGGAATAATAAAAGTCTCAAATGATTTCTATTCAGTCTGCACAGTCTTGATTACAACAACGATGTTTTCTTTGGATGTGATTTTAAAAATATATATAAGTGAATATATTTTGTTTTACATAAAATAGTAACTATGGAAACACATTCTTTGGAACTGACACAATTGTCATCATCACAATTTGGATAGGCCTTGTTGAATGAGAAGAACCAAAAAGAGGTTCGTGGTTCATGCCTCCATATGTATCCATATAATTTAAGAACTTTTTTCTTCTTGCAACAAAATATTTCTAATCTCTTTGCCTTCATTTGATGGTTTACTCATTGAATGTTAAGCCTCTCACTCCCTCACCTCTTATTTCATTATTTTAGGATTCAAATCTAAGTTATGTCCTGAAGATACAGGGCAAAAAACAATTCCAAAGACTTTTACTCTCATCCATATACATATGATTTCCATCAGTATCCTAAGTTCTCATTTTTATTGTATCTCCAGAACAACTATGCCAACAAAATGTAAAATTACAGCTGTTAAGACTTTGTTTCACTTATAAATAATACAATATTTTGGTTGAAGGACTGGGTAAGCTAAAAATCAGTATTTTCTAAAGTATGGCTGATAAACACTAGGCTTGCTCAATGCTCTGTCAGAAAGGAGTAACTTGGCCAATGAATTGGGAAATGCTGTTTATTTAATTTCTCCACTATTAAACACTTTCCCACATTTGTGATTTACAATGCATATTAGCATTGTAATATTGCAATATTACATTTCATTAGCATGTTACAGAAAGAAGTTTGCTTAACTTTTGAACAACCCTTTTTCTTTCATCGCCCTGCCACGAGTTAGCCCCGTGACTTCATTTAAGATTTAGATTCTCTTCAGCCTTAATGTTCTCATGTCTAAAATCTAAGAGTTGGGACCAGATGATGTTTTAGGGTCCCATTCTTCTTTAGTATTCTAGATTCTTGGTCTCACTTTAGAAAAATTAAGCAATTGAAGCATTCAATGTCACTGCATTGAAACACAGCCAAATAAATAATAATCAGCTATTACTGAATTCCAATGTATGTTCTATGATTAATTAATGTGATATGAAGTGCCTCTCAACCTAAAACACTGACTGGTGCCTTATGAATAGCAATAAATAATATTTCAAATTATTCTTCAAGGCTACTAAGAATAAGTCTCATAAGATGACACAAGGAAATAATCCTAGACTAGGCACACACAAAAATCAAAGTTGAAGTTCTAATTTTTCTGGGAAACGAGGAGAAGGTTAAAAATTACTATTTTAAAAATCAACTAAGAGTAATATTTTTAAGTAACTATTCACATTAACAACTCTGTCATGATTTCCTAATCAGTCATGCAAAACAGAAAATAGATTATTTTCTCATGGAGCACCTACTCATTTGACTGTGAAATGGATCTGTATCAGCCTATATGAAGAAAGTTCTGTAACCAATCTTGTGTTAAGAAAGACTGAGAAAGCAAATGATGAAAAAGAATAGATCTCCTGACATCAGGGGAAGTTATAATCTAATCTGTAATCAGGATGTCTCAGTTTTGAATCTGTTTTCCTCTCAGTAAACTCCAGAGGACTTCCTGACCCCACTTTGGAATTCGGGCTATAAAAACTTCTTATTAGCTCCCAGCTAACATGAAGCTTCCACATGCAAGAATACAGCACAACATACCTCTGTCACAAGGAGCACACTCTTGGTCCCCTGGCAAGAAGAAAGTGAAAAGACTGAGTATGTGTGAGTTTAGAACAACTGAAATCCAATATTACCCACCAAATTACTCCCTCATAAGGATAATCCTCTGTGATAGAACACAGCTATATCCAATAACAACAAATGTAAAATCCAGGTGGGTGTATTTTTTTTTAAGTATGGGACAAGAGATCCAGTTCAAATCACTACACCAAATCAAAATGTGATAGGAAACAACCTTGCTTTGAACAGAAGAATACCAACAGGACTTTTAAAATTATAGCCTCTCTCTCAACTAACACTCTAAGGAAGTTTTATTAGATACAACTTTAAAACCAATCCAAGAATTCTCTCTTCCAGTGCCATATGTTCAGCCATGGAACTGGGTCTTCCTAAGTTCTCATTATCTCTTGACTTTTATCACTATACCTTACTTTAAAGGCATCCAGGGTCACAAAGAGCCTAATTTAATCCTGAAGATTGACACAGCATTTTCTATAGTCTACTAGATAAAGGTGAACCTTAATAAAGCAATCCTTTGTTTCCATATTTAAAAGATGCAGTTCCCACCAAGAAAATCCTGCTACAATTTCATTAATTCATATGTAGGTCAAATGCAACTGAAAAATCAAGGACCATGACATTTTCATACTTCATACCCTGTGAGACACTTGACTTACTGGTCACTTTTTATGAGGCAAATTCACCTTCTGGGGAAAGCCCATGAATGACAAATATTTATCTGAAAGTCTAAATGTAATACATCAAGAAGCTAAAATGTGTCATTTGTGTGAATGTATGTTTAACTACTTTTTATTTAAAAATCTTGAAAAACTTTGGAGATTCTTTCCTTTGATACATGGAACTGGAAACTCGAGCTTTTTGTGGAGGTTCTGCTTAGATTTGCATGTTTTCTATGCCAATTAGGAGTGTCCTCCTTACCACCATCTTGTGCAAACTTTTAATCACTGGAGAAACCACTGGGCAGAAAGCCAGCACTAATACCCTCTGAGCCTCAGAGAAGGTGTTGCTTAATGAGGGAGGCTCAAGAGAAAAAGGGAAACTGGGTAGGGACTCTATTGTCAAACTGGTGTATTACAGGGTCAGAAAATGTTGTCAGTAAAGGTATGTGTGACCAGGAGGTCCCCAAAAAGTCTTACAATGTCTCAATGCTCAGCTGCTCTTGAAGAAGGCCTGATGGGGACCCAGGAGGGGATTGTGGTTAGGGAGGCTCAAAATAAACTTGATCTAATGGAAAAGCCAGCATTAACTCTTGCCTTATAGAAGGTCAGGCCTGTCTCTTATTCAGAGCCCCCCAAACTAGATCAGCTTCATTTCCTGATGGTCTTCAGAGTGTTACTGAAACGAAGTCATGGATTGAATTCTCAAACAACCCAATTCATTAAGGTTTTTCCTTGGTCACAAACTTCCCCCTCAACCCCAGCACACTACACACGCAAAGCTTTGACAGAAGAGACTATTAATTAGGGTAGAGGAAGGATAAAATAAAGTAAATCACTACCATTTTCATACATAGAGAACAATATCTCATTATATAGAAGGACATTTTACATGAGAAAAGCTGAAAGAATCTTCAAAAAGATACGATACAGTCTTTGTCATCGAGCAGTTAACACTTAGAGGATCTAGATTGGGTACTTTTCATATCGAAGTTGTGGGACAGGTAGACCAGATGGTTTGGAAATCCAAATTAGCTCTCTGTTGGAAAGATCTGACTGGTTAATTCACACACTGGTGCTAATAGGTCATAACAACTGAAAGACTTTTTCCTCCCAAGAATATATTTATTTTAACCCAGATTTTACAGTGGAAGGAGTCTAGGAGTCAGAAAATCAAGGCAGTGGACTGAGCATTAGCTCTAACAAACTGTGCACATTTGGGAAATCACAAAATCTCTTTGGACCTCAGTTTCCTATCCACAAAGTGGCAGGGTTAGAGTAAATGGAGTCTAAATTCTCTCCTCACTAAAATAGGTATGGTATCTGATTCTATGGAGTAAACTCTGGTATCAGGCGTCCAAGACAGGTGAGTACGGTCCTCCCAACACACTCAGTTGTTAGGCTAAGAACACATGCCTGATGGGATGAACCAGACTGGGGGACACTGAGGAGCACATGACTAGACTTGAATTCAAACTTTACTTAGATGACAGATCTCAGAAACTTTACCTAGATTATAAATCAGTGGAGATAATTTACTAATAAAGGTCAGAACATAGAAAACTCCAAAGGGGAAAAAACTGTAAGAGACAGTAAACTAGAGTCAGTGCTCAGCTCAGCCATTCACTAGCAGTGTTGCCTTGAACAAGCCACTTAAACATTCTGAGCCTCAGTTTCCGCAGCGAGTGCATTACTATCTACCCCACAGAGAGCATAAAATCTTTGCATCAATATAAGAAAACATGCACAAACGCACTTGGTAGATTGTAAAGCAGTCATAGCTCAGAGGTTCCACATGAACAGGATTTAGAAGGAGGTCTCTTTCTCAAAGAACAGAGCAAAAACAAACAAAAAGTCTGGAAAAAAGACTTTTGAGAAAACAGCTTCCTACTTGTCCATTCCTAAGATGCAGACACTGAAATGCTAACATGTGAAACTTCTCCATGTAGCCTATTTGAGAAATGCAATCAGAAATAAGGAGCCCTCTTGCACCCTATTTTCTGCCTTCACTCAGAGGCTTGCCCAGAAAGTTCCAAGCTCCGTTGAGGATACCTCACTGGCCAGGGGCCTCCCTCCATTGGCACAGGGCTCACGTCTACATGGCAAGAAACATGAGCCCGTGGGGAGTAGACAGTAGTGCTCAATGTCTGAACTCAGTCCAGGATTGAGAAGGGAATCCTTTGCTAATTTGCTCCTGATGCAAAGCACTCAGGACTAAGTATGCAATGCAAGGTGAAAATGACGGTACCTCCTGTCTAGGGCTCCAAAACTTGAAAGCAAAGTCACTTTGGAGGGATTCACTGAGCCTTTCTGCTCACTTACCCTGCTGTGATGAATGCTCGGGTGCCTGTCTTCTTGTGCTGGCATCTGGGTTCAAACAGCTGGCGTTCCTGTCAAGGCAACTGATTTGTACATAACTTTGGAATGCTTGTGAGTGTTCACAAAATAAAACTAAATGGGACTCTAGTGCCTTGCTCAAACCTTGCTCCACAATTCCCTCTTAAGTCCCCATTACCTACGCAAAAGCGGCTCTAGTTGATTAATCAAGTTGAAAATCCAAGTGCGGGAAATCTTAGTAGCTTGTGTTCTAGGGTGAAATCCAGCTCTAGCTGGAAAACCTTGGCCCTATTTGATCAGGACTTCTAGTTCAGATCCTTCTCTTTGAGAGAACGACTGTCACCAAATCTAGCCAAGAAAAGGTGTTATGAATTCACATGATTATAAGGGATGTTAAAGGATGATCTTGCCTGTCTCCTGCAATGAAACACCTGGAAAATATTTGGTATTTAATAGGCATTTGTTGAATGTTAAATATTCAAAAGTGGGCATTCGTCATATCATATGATTAATATTTACTTTCCCAACTGAGAACAATTCTTTGCTTGTTTTGTTAGGATGGTAAGAGGGGTAGGGAAGGAACCAGAAAATAAGGCCTTGAGCCAATTTGCTTCAGGCTTTACCAGGTGGAAAGAACAAGGTTGTTATAACTGACCTGTACTTTAGGTGAATAAATAAAATGTTCCTGTTGCAACCATAAATTTACTAAAGTAGAATCTTCAAACATGTTCATGAAAGTAATGGGACTCCACGTGGTCATCAGACCATAAAAAACTATTGCAAACTTCCCCCGTATCGTGCTGTAGTCTGAGCTATCCAAACAGGATCATCATAAACTAAAAGCCTAAAAACTATGGTTTACATGTTCATACCAACTTGCTCAGTTTTAAAAAGAATTAAAGGTATCTTCCTTAAAACATGACTTAGTGGAAGCGTAGTCAGATGTCTTCTGGGTGGGTCGTGACACCTTTCACCAAATTATATTCTATCGGAGGGAACATTGTGAAACTGAGGCTCCTGGGAGCAAGTCAGGTGCATGTCTTCCCTTTCTGAGAGGTCTGTATTTTAGACCAAGGTTCGATATCAATATGTAAATTTGCTTGTAAATGATTAAATGTTCTATCCTCTCTAACACGAAAGGGCAGTGCACAAGGCCCCTAAGAAAGCATTTTCCTTCATGACAACCAGGAAAAAAAGAAATTCTACCCTGTTCAAATGTGAGAGAATCTATCCAGTCACAAATTTCTATTGTGATTTTGAAAGAGATTACATAAACTTAATAACAAGTCTAAATAAAATTAAAGTTAAAAGGGAGAGCAAAACAATGTTTTTAGTTTTGATCTGATTAAATGAAATGCCTTTGCTACAATGATGGTTTTTTGCTAGAAGAATGTTGTTCTGCTAGGGATAATTATGGTAATAGGAATTAGGGTAATTTAAACTCTACCGAAAGGGGAATTTAAGAGATTCTTGTGTTACAGAGAAACCTGAGAATATGCTTGAAATTCTGGCTGTTTATGCTGTCATTAAAATAGCTATGCAGGTACCAGACTAACTTTATGCATCAAAGGAATCAACACTTGTAAATGAAACCACTAAAATGACTCAAGTTTCCATTAACTGGGAGGTTTCCGTTCGCTATACGCTTCGATTGGAGTGTTAGGTTTTGTATGTGAACCAAAATGCCATCACACTGCATCATTTTCCAAATCAGAGTATTTAAACTTTTCTTTCAATATACAATTTAAGGAAGTAACTATCCCCTCAAATAGACACGAATGTTCCATATCTAGCGATGACCACATCAGTATAATACTCTGGAATCCCTAGCTACGTTCATTTTATGAAAGGGTGCCCTTTTATAGATTTCACAGCAGCCTGATTTTCATTTTGTAAATGTATTTCATTGTTTAATGTCATTATTCATCCTCATTCAATGATGAAGTGACTCTACTGTTGCAGGCCCAATGCCACAGGTTCAAGTCAGAGCAATGAGTCATGTTGGATTTGGTCCCTAGAAGTGCTTGCCAGCAATATAGATGACTCTATCACCAGCATTTAAAAATGACTTTTAATTTTTTAGCCCCTGTATTAGTTTCCTAGGACTGTAGCAACAAAATACCACCAACTTAGTGGCTTAAGACCACAGAAATGTATTCTCTCGCAGCTCTGGAGACTAGAGGTCTGAAATCAAGGTGTTGGTGAGGGGAGACTCCTTCCTTTCCTTTTCCGAGGCTTCTGGTGATCATTGGCAATTCCTTGGCCTTTATTGGCCTGCAGCTGCCTAACTCCAAGCTCTGTCTCCATCATCACTTGGCATTCTCCCACTGTTTCTGCCTGTTCCAGGCTGCCTTCTCATAAGGACATCAGTCTCTGGATTAGAGGCGCCCTGCACTGTGACCTCGTCTTCATTTAAGTAACTACGTCCACAAGTACTCTATTTTTAAATAAGGTCACATTCTGAAGCACTGGGGGTTAGGTCTTCAGCATTTGGGGCGGGAGAAGACAAGTCAGCCCATAACACCCCCTACTACCTTTAATCTAATCCTCTTCTGCCGCCTCTAAAACTCTTATTTGCCAATTGAGTGTCTACCTGGTGGGAAACTGGAACATGTGCAAAGACCGAAGACCCATCGGCTTGTATTGTGTTTACTTTCTTCACAGCATTTCCACTTAATCTCAGTTGGTCCACACAACAACCCATACTGGTTAGGCATTTTTAACCTCAGCCTTTATAGATGAGAAAACTTAGTGTGGAGAAGTTAGTGCCTTGCTGGGTAGCACACAGCTGTCATATCTCCAGGCAGAACATTCGGGTCTCCTCACCTAGATCTCTGCTGCTCTCACTAATAACCACAGCCTGTTACCAAGATCATCAATGTGGGTCCGTTGGCACTCCACATAGAAACTGGATGCTTTCAAATGTAATAGGGTGTTGTTATAAAAGGGCACCAGGAGGGATCCCTGTGGTGGTAGAACTAGTGTGAATCTTGACTGAGCTGAGCACAATCCAGGGATGGCTCTGTTAGACATGAATGCCACTGCGCCCCCAGACCCCTTGTTCCTGCTGGCTGAGAAGCACTCCCTGCACTACACACTGAGCTGCCTAAGAAGTTGGCCACACTGACAAGCACATACATGCAGTCAAGTCGGGACACAGGTAGCTCCCTGAAATAAGGAAGAATTCCTTCCTACTATCTCCTCAATGAGGAAATAGAAAGAAAGCAAATCCGCTCATACTTACTCTTTGTCTCCCAATCCTTGGCCTCAAATCACTGTTTTACATAAGAAAATCTTTAACATGAATAAAAGCAAAGCAGTGTCATGTCGGATGGTAGGTAAGGCCACAGGCTCGCCGACACCAAAGATCCAGGGTTGAATCCCACCTCTGCCTCTGCCTCTGCCTAGCAGGGTGGTTTCAGGCGGGGTACCTGACCTCCCTTAGCTTCAGCTCCATGGAAATAATAACAGTGCTATTTCCCAGGATTGTTTCAAGAAGTGAGTTTTGAGACTTGTTCAAGTAAAAATGAAAGTGCTGATTACAGTGCCTAGAACATAGTATTCAGTAATATCATTGATTTTATTCAATGCTCCACACATGAAATATTCAGAAAATGCTATAGGCTATTAATTCAAAAGTCTACTGTGCTGCTATTTCCAGTTTAATTCATACCCTACGCTGGGTTATGTGTTCTTTTACCACTGGGCATAAGGTTTGCTCTGTTTAATTAATTCTTTCATTTCTAATCTAAACTAATTTTCACTGAAGAGCTGGTCTTTTTTTTTCTAAATTATTCAGGCTTTTTTGAAAGAGTTCATCCACACTCTAGTAATTTGAGTGAATTTAAACTGGCTAACTTTCCACTTTTGACTACTTCTATTTTAACATCGGTGTTTAGGAGTCCTGTCTTTTGCTCACATCTTTTTGCCTCTTTATCTGCTAGTCATCTCTCACTTGATCATATCTGCGACAAAGATAGGAGATTCATTTCAATACCTAAATGTTTGATTTTGGTTAAGTGTATGATAAGGGACAGGCTGCACTATGAGGTGGGATGCCCAAGGTCCTGACAACAAGACTTATTTCTCAACTCCAGAAAAATGGTTTTCCGATCTCTCCCCATTATACCCCATGTATACCAAGACGATAAAGGTAAGTCAACATTCCCTCAAAAGCTAATTACTCTCATGTTGGCAAATCTAAATTTAATTTAGAACTCTTAACTATTGAATTGACTATGGAAACTTGCTAGAGAGTCACCCAGTACAGGTTTAGAGACAGTTATAAATCATCCAGAGAACATAACTATTTTCGTGTGATTCTAGGAACTAATTAGACCAGCCAGCCCAGATGGGACCTTGTTCGCAGCGTCTCCTCACTTTAGAGCTGTCACGTGGTTCTGCACCAGTCTTAATTTCAAAGGGGATCCCCCACAAAGATTAAATACCATAAGTCATAAGCGTCATCTCTTAGATTTCAACGAACCACAAACCTGAGCGCACTATAACTAAAAAGCTACATTTGTTATGTTTTTGGTGGAAAATTAAAAGATGGTTAAATTTCTGTTCACTTAGTTTAATTCAACACTTATTTTGTTTTCAGGTTATTAAGTTTGTCAGATATGCTCCACTAATTAAAAAAAAAACTGGGGTAAAATATAGGAAAGTTCAAAGACCAATATAACTATCAGCTATAAACCCACTGATCATATATTCACATTTAAACATATTTACCTCAATCTTGCTTTTTACAATATTTTTACATAGTTGAAAATGTGTGTTTCTTCTCCTTTTACTTAGCATTAATACTAATAGTATTCACATAAACGTCATTTTATTGATGGTATTCCTTTATATAAACATACCACCTTGGGCTTAACCATACTAATAATTAGGCTTATAACATCTATTTTTAATAAATGATTCTTTTTTAAAAATCATGCTCGTTTTAGGAAATTTAAAAAATACCAAAAAGCACAAAGAAGACAAGATAAATTGGTGGTTAAATTTTTAAGTATGGCTGAGGTGATTCGAAAACTGAAGAAAGTACATTGAGAACTGCCACTGACTGAAGATCCATGAGGTGGCAGACATTGTGCAACCATATTCCTCATACTTCTAATCCCCACTCAACAACACAGAACGGTCAATTTAGTATAACCACCACTTTACAGGTTTAGAGGTCATAGAGCTAGTAAGTGTTAAATGCAGATTGTGAATGAGTGTGTCTAACCCCAAAGCTATGTTATCTCTTGACTATATCACACTGTCCTCCCCATCATCACCTCTACTTCACACCACTTCCACCACCACCACCACCATTTCAATCATCAGCACTTCCAACACCATCTCTACCACCACCTCTGCCACCATCTCCACCACCTCCAGCACTATCACCTCCACCACCAGCTCCGTCATCCCCACCACAACCACCTCCACCACCAGCTCCGTCATCCCCACCACAACCACCTCCACCACCAGCTCCATCATCTCTACCACCACTTCTATCACCACCACTTCCAACAGAATCACTGTCACCACCACCACCTTCACTATCACCTCCACCACCAGCTCCATCATCCCCACCACAACCACCTCCACCACCAGCTCCATCATCTCTACCACCACTTCTATCACCACCACTTCCAACAGAATCACTGTCACCACCACCACCTTCACTATCACCTCCACCACCAGCTCCATCATCCCCACCACAACCACCTCCACCACCAGCTCCATCATCTCTACCACCACTTCTATCACCACCACTTCCAACAGAATCACTGTCACCACCACCACCTTCACTATCACCTCCACCACCAGTTCCAACTCTACACCACCACCTCCAGCATTACCACTTCTACCACAGTCTCCACCTCCACCTTTACCACCATATTCTCATCATCTTTTTTCATCTCTTCCCGCTTTCAGATTCTCCTCCTCTCCTGCTTCACTCTGACCTCCTCCAACCTGCATTTCCTTAAGTGCCTGGGCCCCAGAGATGAAGCAAAGGCTACACTACCACATTCATTTTATGAACAATCCCAATCATTCATTCATTCATTCACCAAATATCAACTGAGAGCATACTCTGTGGCAGGTGCTGTTCTGAGTGCTGAGAATACAGTAATTCTCCAACTTGAAGGATTTGTTTTTCAACACCAAAAAACTTCTTTTTTAGGATTTGCTCTCACACACCGCTTGCTATGTTAACCTGCATAAAAATTGTCAGCCTGTGCTTGGGTCACCAGCTCACACTGCCTAACCTCCACATTGGATGGAAAGCAGAAGTGAGCTGTTCAAGAAGGATACACGAGTCAAAAGGAAAGTCTCAGGCAATGATCATGAAGTAATTTCTTATCGCTCATTGCCACAGCAAGCTACCACAGGAAAGAGCTTCCTGTTTCCATACTCAGATGAGGCACATTTGCTTCATGCAGCTTGCCTGCAATAGTTCATACGTGAACCCGCTCCAGAAAAGACACTGATATATAAAGAAAGAAGAAAAAAGAAAATTTAAAAGTACATTAAAGAATGAGTCCACCAAAAAATGCACAAACTCAAGTCCTTTTCCTTCTCACTTGCATGATGTGAGCAGGAAGGGACCTGTGTTCTTTCTGTTTGTTTTCTATGTAAAATAAATAGCTGTAGAGGAATCAGACTACGCGTGGCTGTACAATGCCTAGGACAGTATCAGGAACACACAGGCACCTGTAGACTCATGAAGTCCACTACTATGGTCAAGAATGCATGCCTTTATGGGTTGTAACTCTGACTCCCACAGTTAAAATATTTTTCACATGTACACAAGCAAAACAAATAAACAAAAAAATGTTCCAGGTGCCCTGGGGGAAAAAATAACCTTTGAACCAATGTCACCTAAGTTCTCATTTTCATACAGAGATATTTTTTCAAGCCTATGAATTTTATCTACAAGGAAAATCCCCTCCAGCTGCCTACATACAAAGGGGGATTCTCTACAAAGAAGACAGTTTCTCAAAGGAGGGTGGCCACAGAGTGTTACCCCAAATGAACTCCTCAGGACCCAAACAAATGCTAGATTGTTCTTTTCTAAATCAAACCCATGGTCTGCCGTCCAAGCAGCTATCAACACAACATCCATTTAAGAAACAGAGAAAAGCAGAGTGAGCACACAAGTCTCTCCGTCAAGTCTCTAAGAGATTTAAAGCATGCCGTTAGTACTGGACTTCACAGCAGCAGGTTTTTAAAAAGCGGCATAAATATCATATCCCAAGACTCACATTGTAGAACTCACCGCTCTACAGAGCGCGAGGGTATCCATTGCCGTATCATGTTGAAATGCCAAGCAATGACTTCTCATATATCAGCCAAGGAGTGATTTTACTTACATGCAATAAACAGACAGTAAATCCAAGAGCTGGCTCTTTCTCCTTGAGTTCAGAAAACTCATAATACTCTGAAGCAAAGGTTGAGGGTTCCACTCTAAGTAGCCACACCTCCGGAGGCTCAGTGTATGCAGGACTACCATTAGAAGCTGACCAGAGAGTAAAGCTCTTTCGAAAGAAGGGGAAGTGTCCTCTCTACTTCCCCAATTTCACTGTTCTTCCTTCTTATTGTTATCGAACTTGACCTTGATTCCAAAATCCAGGACATAATCCATGCAAAGCAGGCATCTGTTTGACTGCATTGATTACTAGACACGGCGCAGTGCGTGCATTTCCAGGGCGTGTGTATGGAGCACGACATGGTTCTGCTTTCCCGTTTTGCAGGCAAAGATGTTTATTCACAGGCACAGAGGGTGAGATCATTTGCAGAGCTGTTGTTGGTGTCTTTTGCTGAGATGCCACCTTTTTATCATTAACCTCTTTTAGGCTCAATCTTCATTCAAATTCCCTTTCTCTCCTCCTCATAGTTCATGACACCGTACTAAATAGAGGGGACAGGTAGATTTCCAAAAAGTATTTTAGGATAAAAATAAGTCTTGGCCTGCCATTCTTTCACAGCACACAAAATAGATTTTCTAATTTCAAAACATTTCTTTCACACCGCACATGGGAAAAGGAACACGGCAAGCTGCAGGTTAGAGATATGTAAGCTCCTCACCAATGATTTCCCGCCTGCCTGCCGATCCTTTCAGCAACACCAACATCTTGTTTCTTCAAACCTTCTTGGGAAAAGAATGCAGTCTCACTATACTTACACTCTCCTTCCACAGCAAAGGCAACATATCATTGGAAATGGGCCCCTGACAAAAGCTGTTTTCCAAAATGCGGTCACTACGTCATGAGTGTGTATATTAGTTATCTATAGCTGCAGAGCAGATTACCCCTGACACCTAGAGGCATAAACCACCAAACACCTGTTACCTCAGAGTTTCTGTGTGTCAGGAATCTGGATCCAGCTGAGCTGGGTTCTCCGGCTACAGCTCTCACACAAGCTTACAGTCAAGGGGTCAGCTGGGACTGCGGCCATCAGGAGGCTCAGCTGAAGAAAGGAACCTTCCAAGCTCACTCATGTAGTGGGTGGAAGGATTCAGTTTCTCGGGGGCTGTGGAACCGAGGGCCTCAGTTCCATGCTAGTGGTTGACCTGAAGCCACCCTCTGTTTCTGATCACAGGGTCTCTCCTTAGGACAGCTCATAACACGGCAGCTGCTTCATCAGGGCAAAAAAGTAAGAGCGAAAGAGAAGGAGATCGAGGAGTCGGCTCCTGGTTGAAACCCTCTGTGTGGTTTTCTCAGGCCTGTCCACAGGTCATTACAAAGGCTTTCCCCTGGCAGGCCTCACGGGGGAAACTGCCCTTCTCACACCAAACTCGGGGCCAAGCTGCACACCACCGTCTCCGAGGGGAGTCGCAGTCAAGGTCAGGGCCCCCGGTCAGTCATGCTCCTTTGTGTATCTACATTCCCAGCCCCAGTGCCTTCCTTCCTAGGTGTCTTTATCTGAGACATTGGGCCAAGTTCCTCCTCAGGAGTCTCTGCTGAGGTGTCCTTATGAAAGGAAGAAAGGAAGCCTTTGAGACACTTTCCCCACTCCTCAGTCGGCACCCCCCCACACACACATACCTCAGGGTCCAGAAGCTGCCAGAGCCTTTTGTTGGGAACTTCCTCTGCAGATCACCCCCTCACGGCTGCCGAGCTCCCTGACCCTCACACGGGCACCCTTCCACAGGGCGAACGGAACAGGGGAGTCGGCACTCCCTCCACCCGTGGACTCATGCTAACGCTCCCACAGTAAGAGAGCAAAGCCTTTGCTCTTTCATTGTTGGGTTGGTGCTCGAATCAGCTGCGCCGACACCTGACAGCTCAGCACCCACTTGCCCAACTCCGTTGACCTTTTGTCCGAAAGAGGGTGTGAGCAAGACAGAATTCACTGTCTTTGGTAACCTATTCTCAGAAGTGATATCATATCAGTTTTGCCACATTCTATTTGTTAGAAGCCAGGCACTTGGCCTAGTCTACACTGCAGAGGGAGGGATTACACGAAGTCTGCGTTCCAGGAGGTGGGGATCACAGGAGGCTGTCATACAGGTTGAGATCCAGTATAGAAAGTTTTATCCAAACTCAAGTGGCCCCTGCCCAGCCAACTATTAACAAGAAGGAAGACTCATCTAATGATAAAATCATAAATATATTTGAACCACTAAAAGAAAACCTGAGAGTTTCATCCAGGCTTTATATTAGCCTGCAGGCACGCTAGCCATTACCAAGATCGTCCTGCTCAGACCTGGTAACCTAATGACCCTCATCATTCCACCTCCAAGAAACAGACAAATGAACACGTAAGCAAAAGCCTAAAGTACACTGTGAAATTGGCCTAGAATCTGGAAGGTGGCTGAAGTCATTTCAATACAAAGAATAACTTTTCATGGAACCACAAGCATGAAAACGTCTCAAAACAAACCCAGAGCTGAATGGACTTCTCTCAGAGAGTTTATGAAGTCACCTGAATCATTATCCTGTTAGGATCAGATCTCCCTGACACTGGCTTTTCTCCTCTTGATGCTGATTGAATGTGCTCCTTCCTAAGAATGACCGGGCAGGGCTTCCCTTCCTGTAGCCCCCACCAAGCCCACATGGTACAAAAGCAGGTCACGCCTTTGTGAGCATGAACTGCTTAGACCAGGGCAAATAGAAGGTCTGTTTCCTGGTCTCCAACAACTGGGGGTGAGGAGAAAGGGTCATTCTAGGTAGAGAAGTCAATAATTCAGTTGACTTCAGATCTTCCTAATTTGAAGATGTGCTGATAACAGCTAACAGAAACCAGTATCACTTGATTGACAGCTTAACTGGCAATAGATTTAAGGGCAGCATTTTCAAAAGCAAAGTGAAAATCCTCTGTAGGATATGTTTTGTGTCTCTGCTTTTCCAGAAGTTTTTAAATTGACTGATGAAACATCGCCTACATCCCAACATACCCCATACCTCACCATCCAAATGTCAAGAACAACTGGGCTAAACATAAATACTGCTGTTGTGGGAGCAGAGAAAGAGAATGTCAACAAAGTTACTATTTGGTAAAACTTTCCTTTGGGGAGTAGATCATAGTTTGAAAAGGACTTCAATCTTTGGTTCTCAGACTTCCTCTCATTTTCTTTAGATTCATTTCATGAGAAGATAAGAATTAAGTTAAATCTGGGGAGGAGTGAAAGGATTAAAAGAAGGTGCTGTACATTTTGAGCAGAAGTAAGACGAGAGTCCCCTCGGTGGCTTCTTGTTAGCATAAACTTCGTCTCCGGGAAGGGCTGCCCCATTTTGTCCCTACACTGAGTTGTCTGCTGCGTTAGATGGTATCAAAGGTATTTAGTGACATTAATCGCAGGGCTTGTTTCTCATCAGACTTTCAGATGCCATCATCAAAGACATCCTCAAAGGGCATGTAATTTACAATTGTGGGGCCAGGATTGGAGCCACTTAAATTCTCAGAACATAATCACCTGATTTATAGAAGCAGAATAATCCTCAAGGTGGCTGGACTTTCAGTTCAAGATGGAGTGATCACCGATTCTTTTTTTTTGCCCCTTTCCCTCCCTCCCAAGACTCCATTAAAAGCATAAGAAAAGTATATAAAAACTATATAAACCCCCAGTAACAAAATTAATGTTGGAGGGAGAAAATTAGAGCTGGAGAGACCGCAGCAGGGTTCTGGAAGACAGGATTATGGAAGAGGAGAAGAGACAAAGGACAGCAGAGTGCCACGGCATTCGGTCAGGGAGAAGGACACAGTGTGGAGAGCTTGGCCCAGCCTTTCCACAGCCAGCAACATGGGCCTGTGGACAGCCATTTCACCCCACCCCAAGCAATACTATGGAGCATTCTGCTCTAAAGAAACTGAAACTACCCAGAAAGTTCCATCGGAGAGCAGTGGAGAGCTTGGGGAGTGGAAGGAAAGGTTAAGGTGAGGAGTCAGGAGATACTGTATCAGCAAGAAATCAAATGTAAGCATGTTGTTTTCAGTCACCCGAGTAACCGATAAAAGCACTAAATGAAAGATTTCATGATAATGGGAGGAAGATAGAGATGAGGGAGTTCTCAAGTGAGCCAAATCCTTATCTCTTGTTCCCCGTGGTCAGTGGATAATGTCTGGAGGTCAATAGATAATGTCTGGAATGGACTAAGAAAGCAGAGTGTGAACAGGGTGTGTGGAAGACACAAGGATTAAAACCAGAAGAGCTAAGTGGGAAGCAGTGAGCAGGTTAGAGTGGAGAGGGGGCCACGGGGGAGCTCTTTCCCTTAGCTCCCCTGCCGGGATCATCCCAGCTCCCAGGCTGACTATCCTTCAGGGTGTAGCTCCTCAGAGAAGCATTCCCATTGCCCAGGCTCAGCTAGTCCCTCCTCTGCGCGCACGGTATTCTGTACATAGCTCTGTGCAAACGTTGACATATTTTATCGTCATTGTGTTTGTGAGCACAGGCATCCTGTGTCTTCTCAAGTGCCTGTCCTTAGAAGGGCCCGTGCTTGGTTTAAGCCTCTGGGGTTACCTTTTTGGAACTCTTAGTAATCTATTAAAGAGGGCCCCATGTTTTCATTTTGAACTGGGCCCTGCAATGGATGCAGCTGCCCTTCTTCGAAATTTGGCTCCTATCTGGACTGTGAGCTCTTTGAAAGCACGGATACGTTGTTTTGAAATGTGTACCCTGATGAACTAGTGCAGGGCCCTCCGTAAATGACCACTTGCCTAATACTTATATATACTTTACTTGTGAGGGCTATAATTTTATACTCTAAGATTCAAGAACATAATTCATCTTTCAGAAAAGCTATGATTTGGGGCCTGCCAGGAGTCCCTCTAACAACATCCTTAAAACATCACTGAGTCTTTGATACCTGAAATGCCATCATTAAGAGTTTATTCCCTTTTTTTAAGGTGTTTTATTCTCTTGCATTGTCATTTCTTCTGAGAGAGACAGACTTGATGCTTCACTAGTGAACCTTAATTCAGACACCTTTGTCAGGTCCCTTTAGTTCTGACAGAGCCAACCCTTTCCCAAAAGCAGGAGACTCATTTGAAGTTCACGCTCTGAACATGTAACCTACAGCTATGGTCCTGATTTGGGACTATGTTGGTAAAATATAGAAACAAATAACTCAATAGCTTCCTGAGCCTCAGCCGATGCAAATCAGTGAACATTTTAATGTTATACATGAAAACATATCAATACGCAAGATTTTTTGGAAAAATATATATTGTCTCCAACACATGTAATATCATCTCTAATTTATGCCTGAAACAATTTGCACCTTTTCCACTAATCAATATAAAAACCTTTACCTGCTTGTTTACTATTCAACGTATTTATGGAATATATTTCATGAGTGGTGATGAGCAAGATACTGACAGCTGTGTAGCCAGGATGAGAGGAGAGCTCAGACACCCCAGGGACAAGGCCAACAAGCGGCAGCACAGGGTAGATGACATGGGACTGACGCCAAAGAGAAGGACTGTGAGAGAGCCCGGCTGGTGTGGCTCAGTGGACTGAGTGTCGTCCCATGCACTGAGAGGTCCAGGTCCAAGTGCCGTCAGGGCACATGCCCCGGTTGCAGGCTCAGTCCCCAGTAGGGGGCGTGCAGGATCAATGTTTCTTTCTCACATCGATGTTTCTATCTCTTTCTCCCTTCCTCTCTTTCTAAAAAAAATCAATAAAAACATTTTTTTTAAAAAAGAAGAAGAAGAAGAACTGTGAGAGGTCAAAGCTGGAAGAAGCTGGTTGGGTCTACCTGGGCCCTTGGACCAGCTTCACAGAGCAAGCAACATATGCTTTGGTCCTTGACGCACAGGTGAAATGTTGACAGGAAGATGGGGCAGGGGATGACAATCTATACAGTGAGAGAGGGTTTACAAGATCAGCAAAGTGATGAACAGCTCAGTGGTTCTCACTGAGCTGGTACTTCCCCCTAAGGGGCATTTTGGAGATGGACTCTGACTTTCTACCTACCTCTTACAAGGACCCTTGTGACTGCATTGGGCCCCCTGGAATAATCCCAAATAATCTCCCCATTTCAAAATCCTTAACTTAATCACATCTGCCAAGTCTCTTTGCCACGTAAAATAACATAATCACAGGTTCAAGGGATTAGACCATGGACGTCTTTTGGGTCCATTACTCAGCCTACCAGCCATCTACTGGGATAGACTTTTCCCCCTCACTTCATTCTAATAGTTTGTCATATACACACCTGCTTGTGTATTCCATGAGAACCTAGACCTCACCCAGAATGTGAGCTATGGTAATGTCCTCCAAATCCCTGGTTCAGTTAATGACACGAGCTGAGTGAGCCAAAGCAGGGGAGACATTAGATTTTTCAGATCCCTGAATCACTGAATTTTATCACCTTAACTTTAGTGCTTCTAATATTTCTCAAAGCCATGCCCTTCTTCCAACTCTGCCAGCTCCCTCCGTCTTCAGAACGCGTCCTCGGCAGAATTGTGACACCTTCCCAGCCAGTCTGCTCACCTCCGAGTGGATCTCCCCATGCCAGCCTCCACGATTCTGAGCGAGCTCTCCCTCATGCACACCTGTCACCCCGAGGAGCTGCACACGGGGCCTTGAGAACATCGGCTGAAATATTTGTTGAACAGAACTGGTGATGATAGATACTGATTTTGGGAGGGGGTCAGTGTTCAGAAAACAGATCCTAAAATCTGGGATCTGCTACTTCAGTCCTTGCTGGTGAGGCATTGTTTTGACTGGATTTCACCTGCCTCTACGACATGTGTCATCTTTGTAAGACAGCCCATGACTCTGGTCAGTTAGTTCACATGTATTTATAATATCAGACTGCCAAAATTTAGAAGGTAAATCACAGGAGTTTGTCATTGACTTCTCAGCCCGGACTGAACTGATCACTGCCACCAAGTGGCAGATGTTGTCACTGGAAGGAGCAAGCACATGACAGCAGCCTCTTCATAGGTTCATTCTGTGCAGCCTGAGATGCAGAGGGACGGCCACAAAATGTGTCTCACACCTTCATCGGCCCAGGGAGGAGTTGAGGTTAAGAACAGCAATTTGGCCCTGGCCGGTTTGGCTCAGCGGTTAGAGCGTCGGCCTGCGGTCCAGAGAGACCCGGGTTCGGTTCGGCATGTGCCTCGGTTGCAGTTTGTCCCCGGCCCCGGTTGGTCGTGCGGGTGGCAGCCACTCGATGTGTCCCTTTCACGTCGATGTTTCTCTCTCTCTCTCTCTCTCTCTCTCTCTCTCACTCTCTCTCTCTCTTCCTCTCTCTCCCTCCCACTCTATCTGAACAAAAAATGAGGGAATGTCCTCGGGTGAGGATAAAAAAAAAAAAAAAAAGAACAGCAATTTGCAGGATTTTTATATCAAAGCAGGGGAAAAAAATAGTTGTGAGCTTCACTACAGAAACTGTTATTTTTTTCTGTCTACTTTCCATATTCAACTTTGCAAAACACAATGATACCTTGTTTACTTGACAGTGAAGGGAATGTGACCACCGGGAAGGTTACTTTCAAGGTAATTCAAGCTTAGGTCTTTCAGGATTAAAACTTATTTTTACAATTTAACCATATGTAATGGGCATGTGTAGATGCAATAGAAGTTAGAATGAAATGATGTGCCTGTTTGTCTTGGTGCCAAGAGGCTGGCTCATGCTGGGCTCCAGGGTAAACTCACCACCGTCTAGGGTCAGGCCCAATCTTGCAGGCACATAAACTCCATTCTGTCCTTATCTTGGGGTTTTCTGACCACAGAAATGCTGACTTATCCTAACCAAATCACATGCTAAGACCTAAAAGCAGATGTATTTGTTTGAGATAAGAGATATAACACATTATATATTGCCATTAGTCTGGCTACTCTTTTCTGTCACTGTATCAGGGGTTGGGGTTAAGGGCAGGAGGAAAGAGAAGAGCCATAGATGCCCCCTAACAGAGAAGAGCAGAGAGCTGGGTTCCGATGGCATGCTCCAGTCCATGTAGCTTAGCACTGCGCCCCTTTTTCTGAGATGAATTACATGACTCTCTATTCCTGGAGAACAAAAGGATGAACTAAAAATATCATTAAATGTGAGAGTCATGACGGATGGTGTTTTGATATTTTATGTTTGTTTTTTAGGGTAGAGCATTTGAGAATTGTTTGTTATTTATTGTTTAAATTGTAGTTCAAAACAGTAAAAGAATGTTAGCTGTGTAACTTCTGTTTTGTAAAATAGATTTATATATCCTTATTGTCCAAGTATATGATTAATTATTGTAACTATTCAATGAACACTTTAAAGTGGTCAATTCTCTGTATTGTAGATAATTTAGATCTATTAATTCAACTTTCAAATTATGTGACTGCTCCGAACTAAATCTTAAGTACTTTGTCTACTTCACTTGTCAAAGACTGAAGGAGGGATGCTAACAAACAAGAAAAACAAACACTCATAGACACAGACAACAGTATGGCGTTACCAGAGGAAAGGGGGTAGTCAAGAGATCAAATATATGGTGACGGAAGATGATTTGACTTTGGGTGGTGGGCACACAATGCAATATATAGATCATGTGTCATATAAATGTACACTGGAAACCTATGTAGTCTTATTAACCAATGTCACCCCAATACGTTTAAATGTACACTAGAGACCTATGTAGTTTTATTAATCTATGTCACCCCAATATGTTTAATTTGAAAAATGTTAATTAGGGAAAAATGAATATCCACTAAAAAAATGTAAAGTATAAAAAAAAAAAAAAGCCCAGCCGGTGTGGCTCAGTGGATTGAGTGTCGTCCCATGGACTGAGAGGTCCCGGTTCAATTCCTGGTCAGGGCACTTGCCCAGGTGTCAGGCTCAATTCCCCAGTAGGGGGCGTGCAGGAGGCAGCCAATCAATGTTTCTATCTCTCTCTCCCTCTCTCTCTAAAAAAAAAAAAAAATCAATAAAAACATATTTTTTAAAAATGTGAAGTACTAGGAGGTCAGAGATGAAGAGACTGGATTATAAAACCAGAATTAAATGGATAACGAGGACCAGAAGAATAAACAATGTTTCTTACTATCTTTGCCATGCAACAGAACAAAACAAGTACACAACCTCTCCTGAAAATCATGGGGAGGTGAGAATCTATCGAGTAAGGGGGAGTGGAAGGAATGAAGTGTGTATTACCCATTGTTACTAATTCAAAGTTCCTCTGTGCCTAAAGCCATTTTTCCATTCAAGTACATTTCATAATGAGGAACTTTTCCTTCCCCAGGAGTTTTCAGGATCTTTACACTCCATTTGGGAGCTCTATCATACTTATCCCTGCTTCTCCCACCCTGGGGTCCTGAGTTTCCCTGAAAGGGAAGTAGGGCAGCAAAGTCACTTCCATACTTTGCAATTGGAACCAGGCAACTCAACTCCTACACCAGATTTCACCTGCCCAAGCCCTTAAATCTCTTTTCTGGGTCAGGAAAGCAGATTGTGTTGTTATTTATTTTTCCATTTTGCTTTAAATAAAACTGCTACAAACATATGCAAACTACATGTAAGTAATGATACCAAACCAATTCACACTGCCACTTAAGAACTAGAGTATTGCAATCTCCTTGAAGCTACCTGTGTGTTCCTGCTTGCTCCCATCTCCTTCCTGTCCCCCAAGCCTCTTCCAAAGAGGGTGTGTGTTTGCATTTGCTGAGAGTTGGGTGACTACTTAGGCCACTTTTATCTCCTTTGAGTCCTAATGAGTGAGACTTTGTCTCCTAAGGGCAAGACTTAGGTTCCACATCCCAGGGCTGATGTAAGAATTTGCCCTCAGGAACACTTTCCTCTCATTTTATTTTAAATCTTTACCCAAGGATATGTTTTATTGATTTGAGAGAGAGAGAGAGAGAGAGAGAGAGAGAGAGAGAGAAACGTTGATGTGAGAGAGAAACATCAATCAGTTGCTTCCCATATGTACCCCAACCAGGTATCGAACCTGCAGCCTTTTGGTGTATGGGACAATGCTCCAACCAACTGAGCCACCCAGCCAGGGCCCTGTCCATTTTTGACTCACTGATAGAAGTTTCATACATTCTTAGAAATCCAGCAAAGTTTTATAAAATATCTTTACTGTGATTAATGTGAGATTTCATTGTGGTGAAGCAGTAGGATTGTTTATACTACCCAGTAGTCCAAACTGCTGGGAGTGGAAGTCTGTGGTTTCATAATTCTTGCCTCTGGTCTTGCGAATGCATCTCCCTTCCTTGCTATAGTCTAAGGAAGGATTACAACAGATCCTATTTCAAGAGCTTCTACCTTATGACAGTTTCAAATAGTTGGTAGTGGTTCTCTGAAATTCTGTCTTAAAGAAGTTGAGAACTTTTTTCTAAACTCTTCAGGAATGCATGCTCAATTTCTACCATGAGTAGGCATGTGATGAGTGACAGCCGAACAAGAATTTAGCCTTGAGAGTCAACCTCTGCATTTTTCAGATGGATGTATATTGTTTGATATTTTACTCTTCAAGGATTAGTTACATTACCTTCTGAGCCTTAGTCATTAATAAGGTTGTAGGAATTTTAAAAACAAACATTTTCTTTTCCTACCTCATTTCTTATCTCGTCCTTCATTCACGCTCTTCGGTAACTCATGAACTGCTTACAAATCAGCTTCCCCAAACTCAGGCTCTTTGAATCACTTTGATTTCCTAAATCCTAGCAAAAAGTTTGTAGTAAAGAAGCACTATATTTGACAAAGGTGGCAAGAGCATACAATGGAGTAAAGACAGCCTCTTTAATAAATGGTGTTGGGAAAATTGGACAGCTACATGCAAAAAAATGAAACTAGACCATCAACTTACACCATACACAAGAATAAACTCAAAATGGATAAAAGACTTAAATGTGACTCATGAATCCATAAAAATCCTAGAAGAAAAGGTAGGCAACAAAATTTCGGACATCATACGCAACAGAATCTTCACTGATACATCACCTAGGGCAACAGAAACAAAGGAAAAAATGAAGACATGGGACTACATCAAACTCAAAATCTTCTGCATAGCAAAAGAAACAACCATCAAAACGGAAAGGGAACCCACTGTATGGGAGAGCATAATTGCCAATGATACATCAGATAAGGGGTTAATCTCCAAAATATATAGAGTGCTCATACAACTCAACAAAAGGAAGACAAAGAACCCAATTACAAAATGGGCAGAGGAACTAAATAGACACCTCTCCAAACAGGACATACAAATGGCTAAGAGACATATGAAGAAATGCTCAATATCACTAATCATCAGAGAGAGATGCAAATTAAAACAACAATGAGGTATCACCTCACACCTGTCAGAATGGCTACCATCAACAAATCATCAAACAACAAGTATTTGCGAGGGTGTGGAGAAAAGGGGACTCTAGTACACTGCTGGTGGGAATGCAGACTGGTGCAGCCACTGTGGAAAACACTATGGTGTTACCTCAAAAGATTAAAAATTGAATTGCCATTTGACCTAGTGATCCCACTTCTAGGAATATACCCTAAGAAGCCTGAAACACCAATCAGAAAGAATACATGTACCCCCACGTTCATAGCAGCACTATTTATAATAGCTAAGATCTGGAAACAGCCCAAGTGTCCATCAGTGGATGAATGGATAAAAAGGCTGTGGTATGGTACATATACACAATGGAGTACTATGCAGCTGTAAGAAAGAAAGATCTCTTATCCTTTGAGATGACATGGAGGGACCTCAAGAGTATTATCCTAAGCAAAACAAGCCAAGCAGAGAAAGACAAATATCACATGATCTCACTTATTTGTGGAATATAATGAACATAACAGTCTTAGGAACAGGGTAGACCCAGAGATGTGGAAGTAGGGTACAGACTGACAACCCTCAGAAAAGGAGGTGGGGGGGGAGGGAAGAGATAAACCACAGAACTTATACACATGTATACATAACTGATTGACATGGACAGCAAAGCTGGGGACGGGGTGGGGGGATGGGGAGGAGAGTGTCAATGGGAAAAAAAGGAGAAACATCTGTAACAAAAATAAATTAAAAAAAAAAAAGAAGGCATGCAAAATATTGGCCCAGTGCCAAGAGTGCATGCAGTAAACACTCAATAAAACCTATCGATTATTTTAAAAAAGAAGCACTATGTTTATTATTTGAATTTGTGCCTCATCTCATATCATATTCTGATCATTCTTAATGACTAATTGTTACTCTTAGTTAATAATCATCACTTGGTGTATTAGTATCTATTGTTGTGTAACAAATCCTCTGAAATTTAATAATTTTGGAAAGCAATAAAAATTTATTTTACCTTGTTTCTATTAGTTAGAAATCTGGAGCGAGATCCAAAATGGTGGTAGAATAGGAGGAAGTTACACTCACCTCCTCCCAGGACCAAATGGGAATTAAAACTAAAATATAGAACAATTAACCTGAATAACTAACCGAAGACTAGCTGAACAGAAGTCTTATAACCAAGGATGTACAGAAGCAGCCACATCGAGGCTGGTAGGAAGGACAGAGACATGAAAAGGGTTGGCTCAGTATCCACATGTGGCAGCTGAGAATCCAAAGAGATCTCTCAGCTGTAAAGGCTCCCCCTAAGGAGTGTGGGCTCTCAGCCCTGCTGGGCTCCCCAGCCCAGAGTACCAGAGCAAGGAAGAGGCACCCACATAATATCTGACTATGAAAATCAGCAGGGATTCTATCTGCCAGGGAGAGACAGGAGTCTACTAGAAACCCAGAAGCCCTCTTAAAGGGTCAACACACAAAAACCTCATTCACAATCACTCACCCTGGGCTTTGGTTGAGGGAGGACAGAGTGGTCTAGAGTCCTGTGAGGAGAGACTTGGGTTTGTGGGTCCAGTGAGAGAGCCAAAGGGACAGCCATCAGGATCCCTGTCCTGAGTCCCTCTCCCACACCACAGATTCCATCTTTCTTGGGTGGAGCACTCCTCTCCATGTGGCATCAGCCTGGGGAATGCTGACTCCCTATCACCCTGCCCTACAGAGCTCATGCCCTGTGGAGGAGTCAGCTGCCTAGGCCTTGGGTATAGAGGTACATGTAGAGATATGGGCTAACTCAGGAAATGTCAGAGACTGAATTGTATGGCTCTGGGGCAGAGGCCATCCCCCCCCCCCTTCCCATGAGCCAGAATGACACTTCTCCTTCATGGGAGACCCACTAGCCCTACCCTCCCGAATCCCAGTGGCTTGCACTCTCCAAGAGATCTGGGAAGAATCCAGGACAGACTGAGTTGTGTGGTTGTAGGGCAGGGGCCATTTTTTATCTGCATACCAAACCGGTACAGAGTCCTCCCTTCACACAGCCACATATTGGTCAATTTGGGCCTGATAAACTCTGTTTCCCCTGAGACACATGCCTCTCTGAGGTCTTACCCCACCATGAAGGCAGCTGATGGCAGCTAGCCTTGGTGTACCCTGAGACTTCTGCTGAGTGGCCTCAGACCCAGGAGTGGCATCGAGTTTAAATCTGTATCAATCTGGTGAACAGCACTTGCCCCTACCTGGGATTCACTGAGAACCTACTGCCCACAACTCACATACCTCCAGAGCTCTTTTAGTGACTAAGCCTAACAGGTAGCAGTCAGACAGAGGCACGTGGAGGTGGACCTCAGAGTGCCTTGGGTCTTTTTCTTACCTGTCCCTGGGCACAGTGCTGGTGGAAGCTAGCCATGGTGCACACCTTGACCCTTCCTGTGCACACCCAGGCCCAGCAGAGGCAACAACAAACCATGGATCACTTTGTAGCTCAAAACATGTTTCCCAGGGCCACTCACAGTCAGTGTCTGAAATTGACCTGCACCAGAGCCCCTCTGAAGAGGCCCCAGAACCAACATACCCAGTGGCAAACTTTAGACAACATCAGAGCAAGATCCAATCAGCACCACAAGCAGGACATCCAAAGGGAGATCTCAACAGGCACCAGACCCTGCTGAGGCAAATTCCACTTCATGCGGTCAGCACCTGCACAGCAGCTTGTACACTGTGGTTGGGGACAATCTTCAGTCAACCAGCCTAAGGTTTGACCCCATGCACTGATGGGCCAACAGCAATCAAGACTCAATTACAATAGAAGGGCTCACATAACCCATACAAGGAATATTCTTGGAGCACCCAGCTCAGGTGATCTAGGTGACTGTGCCACTGGGTCCCACAGAAATCTACTACAAAGGCCATTCTACTAAGACTAGGAGACATAACAGATGTACCCAATATACAGAAACAAACACAGAGGCAGCCAAAATGGGGAGACAAAGAAATATGTCCCCAAATGAAAGAACAGAAGAAATCTCCATAGAACTAAGTGAATTGGAGGCAAGCAATGTACCAGATACAGAGTTCAAAACAATGGTGTTTTTGTTTTGTTTTTGTTGTTGTTAATCTTCATCCAAGAATATTTTTCTATTGATTTTTTTATTTAGAGAGAGTGGGAGGAAGGGAGGGAGAGAGAGAGATAGAGAGAGAGAGAAACATTGATGTAAGAAAAACACATCAATTGGTTGCCTTTTGCACAACCCCAACAGGGGCCAGGGATCAAACCTGTAACCCAGGTACGTGCCCTTGACCAGAATCAAACCTGAGACCCTTTGGTGTGCAGGCCTACGCACTAACCAATGAGCCAAACCAGCTAGGGCCAAAACAATGTTTACAAGGATGCTCAAGGAACTTAATGAAAATTTCAACAACATGAAAAAAACATAGAAACCATAAAAAATAACCAGTAAGAAATGAAGAATACAGTATCTGAAATGAAGACTACACTAGAAGGAACAAACAGTGGGTTAGATGAAGCAGAATATGAAATCGGTGTTTTGAAAGAAAAGAAAGCAGAAAACAGTCAAACAGAGCAGGAAAAAGAAAAAAAAATTATTAAATGAGGATCATTTAAGGGACCTTAGGGTCAACGTGAAGCATAACAATATCCACATCACAGAAATACCAGAAGGGAAGAAAGAGTGCAAAGGATTGAGAAGCTATTTGAAGAAATAATGCCTCAAACCTTCCATAACCTGGTGAAGGAAAAAGACACATGAGTCCAGGAAGCACGGAAAGTCCCAAACAAGATAAGCACAAAGTGATGAAAAGCAAGGACCTACAACCAAGACAACTTTAACCAGCAAGGCTTTCATTTAAAATTGAAGGAGAAATATCTAAATGTAAATGGCTTAAATGTTCCAATAAAAAAACATAGGGTAGGAGAATGGATAAGAAAACAAGACCCATATATATGCTGTCTGCAAGAGACCCACCTCAGAATGAAAGACACACACAGATTAAATGTAAAGGGAAGGAGCCCTGGCTGGTTTGGCTCAGCGGTTAGAGCATCGACCTGCAGTCCAGAGAGACCCGGGTTCGGTTCCCACTAAGGGCACGTACCTCGGTTGCAGTTTGTCCCCGGCCCTGGTTGGGTCATGCGGGTGGCAGCCACTCAATGTGTCCCTTTCACATTGATGTTTCTCTCTCTCTCTCTTCCTCTCTCTTCCTCCCACTCTATCTGAACAAAAAAGTGGAAAAAAAATCCTCAGGTGAGGATAAAAAAAAAAAAAAAAAAAAAAAGGAAAGGGAAGGAAAAAGATATTTCATCCAAATGGAAATTTTTAAAAAACTAGGGTAGCAATACTTGTATCAGACAAAATAGACTCCAAAACAAAGGCTATAGTAAGAGACAAAGAAGGACACTACATAATGATTAAAGGATCAATTCAACAAAAGAATATAACAATTATAAATATATATGCACCCAACATAGGATCACCTAAAAATATAAAGCAAATCTTGACATAAAGGGAGATATCAACAGTAATACAGTCACAGTAGGAGAATTTAACACCTCCTTGACATTAATATATAGATCTTCAAGATAGAAAATAAACAAGGAAACAATTACCTTAAATGACACACTAGACCAGATGGATTTAGTTGATATCTTCAGAGTATTTCACCCCTCAGCAGCAGAATATTCTTTTCAAGTGCACATGGAACATTTTCTAGGATAAACCACATGTTAGGACACAAAACAAGTACCAATAAATTTAAGAAGATTGAAATTATGTCAAGCAACTTCTCTGACCAAAATGGTATGAAGCTAGAAATCAATCACAAGAAAAAAACTGAAAAACACACAAACACACGAAGGCTAAAGAACATCTTACTAAACAATGAATGGGTTAACAATAAGATCAATGAAGAAGTCAAAAGATACCTGAGACAAATGAAAATAACACAACAACCCAAAATCTATGGGACACAGCAAAAGCAGTCTTAATATGGAAATTCATAGCATTACAAGCTTACCTCAAGAAACAAGAAAAATCTCAAATAAACAATAACCTCATACTTAAAGGAACTAGAAAAAGAAAAACAAACAAAAAAGTCCAAAGTGAGTAGAAGAAAGAAAATAATAAAGATCAGAACACAAATAAACAAAATAGAATCTAAAGAAGCAATACAGATCAATGAAACCAAGAGCTGATTCTTTGAAAAGATAAACAATATTAATAAACTTTTAATCAGATTCACTAGGAATCAAAGATAGAAGACCCAAATAAATAAAATCAGAAGTGAAAGAGAAGAATTAACAACTGACACCACAGTAATACAAAGGATTGTAAGAAAATATTACAAAAAACTACATGCCAACAAATTGGGCAATGGGAAGAAATGGATACATTCCTAGAAACATAATCTCCCAAAACTGAATCAAGAAGAAACAAAAAATCTGAACAGACCGATTACAACTAAAGAAATTGAAGCAGTAGTAAAAAAAAAAAAAAAGCTGTGGTAAATATATATATAATGGAATACTACTTGGCCATAAAAAAAGAACAAAATCTTAACCATTTGCAACATTATGGATGAACCTAGAGACCTAGAGGGCATTATGCTAAGTAAAGTAAGTCAGTCAGAGAAGGAAAAATACCACATGATTTTGCTTACACGTGGACACTAAAGAACAATATCAAAACAGTAACAGACTCATAGATGCAGAGAACAGACTGGTGGTTGCAAGAGCAGAGGGGGCTTAAGGGACTGGATATAAAAGATGAAGGGATTGAAAAGTATAGATTGGTAGCTATAAAATATTCATGAGGACGTAAAGTACAGAATAGAAAATATAGTCAATAATATTGTAATAACTATGTATGGTACCAATAGGGTACTGGAAGTATCAAGGGGAACACTTTGTAAAGTATCTGATTGTCTAACCACTATGCTGTACACCTGAAATAAATACAAAATAATATTGAATGTAAACTGTAATTGAAAAAAAAGATTATTTTCAGAAAAAGATAAACACATTCACAGGGAGAAAAAGTAATTTACATAAAGGTGAAGAAATACTGTCTGTAGGGGAAGGGAAAATGATAGGAAAATTAAATGTAAATACATTAATTATGTAAACACCTCAATAAATAGTCAAAATGCAAAGTGGATAAAATGATGAATATGCAAACTATGTACCATTAAATTCATAAACTTAGAAAAAGAATCAAATTCATTGAGTTCCTCAAAAATAAATAAATAAAATAAAATAGTGCCCCAGAAAATAACTGGGGGGATGGTCAGTTGTGTGGTTAGAGGTCTCATATGAGGTTATTGTCAGGATGTTGGCTGAGGCTGCAGTCATTGGAAGACTTGACAGGGTACAGGATCCACTTCCATGTTGGCTCACTCACATGGCTGGCAAGTCAATGTCAAGTGTTGCAGGAAACCTCCATGTCTTGACACATGGTCCCCTGCATAGAACTGCTTGGATGTCCTCACACATGGCAGTTGTCTTCCCCCAGATTACGTGGTCCAAGAGAGAGCAAGCTGGAAGCCTCAATATCTTCTGTGACCTACCTCAAAAGTCATATGCTGTCATTTCCATAATACCACTATTGGTATCACAGATCATCTCTAGTTAGTGTGGGAGGAAATCACACAGGGATGAACAATTGGTGATAGAGAGCATTGGAGGTCTTCCTGTAGGCTGACTACTATGCCTAGTAAATATTTTCCTTTGAAGGGGATGTAAAGCCAAAGATTCCCCAAAGCTTGATAGTTTGTAAACTATTCCAATATGCTGAGTAGAGAGCAAAAGTAACCTTTTTCATCTCCTGGGCAAAAGAAAATAATTTCACATTTTTGAAAGAAATCTCATAGCTTTGGGGTGTACCACTTTACATCTTTTTTGTTTCCAAAGATGAAATTATATTTCATGACTCAAAACTGAGGAGCAGCAAAGTGGCAGAAACAATGGGATTGTGGCAGAAAATTGTTGCTCAAAAGTTCCTAATCATTCCTCTTTAGAGTCATTAGGTTTAGTTATTTTCCAAAAATAATAAGCCCTATTCAATGAAAAATTTCTTGCCCTTCTACTTCTGACAGTAACTGTCATCATAAAACAGGCTAGACTACATTTGTTTTGTTTTGCTTTGCTTTCTGGAATGCTTGATATGATAGCACAGAGTTTCTGGAATTTCCTTACAATATTCTAAGGAGGTAGGAAGCCATATGTCTAATTATAAAACAATGTTAGCCTTGTTTCTGCTAGGTTAGCAAGCCAGAAATCTGGCAAAGTCCAACAAAGCAGTGGTTTAAAAATATTTACATACAGTAAAATGTTGTTTAGTTGCCAAACACCTGAATAACTGGCTATTATTCCACAAGATTCATCAACAACACCAAGTAATATTTTCTAAGCCCTCTACTTCTCTTGACTAATCAAATTCAAGAGATGGTTATGACAGATTTTTCCACCAGAATGTGCCAGACATTTTTCTAGGCTTCCAGAAGATATCAAGAAAGCAAAGATCTAGCCCTCCAGGAGCAAGCAGATCTCTACTCGGTGTACGAAACCTTTTAGGTCTAGTGGTGGGTTTTCATGGCACCCCTTCCCCTTTATCAATGTAACTGGAATCCAAGTTCTGCTGCCTGCTGCCACAAAAGCCAGATTCATAAGACAAATGCTGGTGGAAAAGGAAAGAGGTTTATTCAAGTGCCGGTAACCTGAGGAGATGAGGGACTCTTGTTGCAAAGCCCATCTCAACATCTCAGTGCAGGCAGAGGTTTTTACAAGGAGGGAGAGAGAAAACAGAACAAAGAAATGAAGGGAGGGGGTTGAAAAGTTCTCTACGTGCAGGCCAGCACAATCCATTCTGATAAGGATCTTGAAACTGGGCAAGTGATGGTCTGGTATGCATCATCCTGGTCTTAGTCATCCTGGTTCTATGTCATTCTAGTTCTGTGATTGGAGGTCAGCAAATCTCCTGGAACTGGGATGACTGAAGGTCAGAGTCTAACTTCTGAAATTAGTTCCTAGGATTCTTACACAAATATGCTGTTTATCTATAAGCTACATATTAGTCAGAGTCAGTATCTACAGAAACAATGTCAAAAGAATGTGAGGTGGGCTACAGTTTTCCACTGTTACATCAACTTTCAACAAAACCTAGTGATACAGGAATTGAACCAGGAGGCCCCTTCCTTACTCTTTCCTTTCTACTTCCTTCACCCCCTACTTTCCAGGAACAGCATACGTTTGGAGGGCAAGTATCTGGTTCTAGGAATATTTCTCCCTCTGAATATGATATGTTAAGAGTCTCATTCTGTCTAAATCTTCCCCAAATCCACTCAAAATGTATTGTGAGCCTTCTCAAGCATCACTATCATATTTTAGATCCCCCGCCCTGCAGATTTTGCAGTTTTATGATGTAATAGCAATCAGAAGCAAATCTCAGCCCCTGGTGATTCATGCTGAAGAGGTGTGTCTTAGGGACAAAGAAAGACAACCTCCCCAGAAAAGGAGAGCAGGAGTAGCAGAAGCAATAGCTTTTTCCATTGGACTCTGTGCTGACATAGATCAGGAACTTTCTTCTTTTCCTGAGGAAGAAAAAAGGAATCCTGCCCCATTCAAACTAAAGACTCACTGAATTTTTCTGTCCTATTTATATGCATCAACTTCCTTTCTACTTCTCTTATTTATCCCTCAAATCACTCAGAATTTTTTTAAAAAGAACAAGGCACAATGCAAAAGAAGTTCAGCTTATAAAGTAGAACACTTAGTCTATTCCATCTTGAAATAGCTAAATTTCCTAAAGACATCTTTCTTTTTAATTGAGATATAATTGACATATAACATTATATTAATTTTATGTGTACAACATTATGATTCAATATTTCCATGTATTGGGAAATCATCACCACAATAAGTGTAGCTAACATCCACCATCATACATAGTTACAATATTTTTCTTTTAAGATCTCCTCTCTTATCAACTCTCAAATATACAATACAGTAGTAACTGTAGTCACCATGCTGTACATTACATCCCAGGACTTATTTTATAACTAGAATTTTGTACCTTTTGATCCCCTTTACCCATTTCACCAACCCCCACTCCCACCTCTGGAAACTACCTATCTGTTTTTTGTATCTATGAGCACAGTTTTGTGTTGTTGGTTGTTTTTAAGATTCCATATGTAAGTATAGTAAATACAGTATTTACTAAAGACATCTTTCTACACTATGGATTAACAATCTTAAAACCTTCTATTTAAAAGCAATTTTAAAGCATGTGTGCATTATATAAATATGAAGGTTTGTACAAAATATTAGCATTCCTTCCTTCTTTGTTCCGATTTCCTAACAAGGGGTTCACTTTTCTGCACCATCCTTCCACCTGTCAGTCTCTAAGATAAAAAATGACAACAGATGTCCCCCGAGGTCCAAAGGCAACTTTGCCTGTACAGATCTTCACTTTTCAGATGGGACTGTTATCAAAACCTAAAATTTTAAAGGAAAAAAAAAAAAAAAAAAGAAAGTCTGAACAAATACAGGGTGAGGCAAAAAGTAGGTTTACAGTTGTGAGTATGTGAAAGAGAGTTTATTCTTATATTATTATTTATTGATTATTGTATTATTTTCCCTATGAACAACTGTAAACCTACTTTTCCCCCCACTCTGTATGGCAATTATTAAAACATAGAGGGTAAGGTCATTTCATTTGAAAAAGAATGATTTAAAATGTGCTTACCATGGTAGCCATTGCCCTGTGAGTGTGCCAGATGTGTTCTGTTTGTTTCTTCAGATCTATTTGTCACTCCCTGCAGCTCCCCACCACCCCGACCCTGCTCTGGCCCACAGGAAGTGCTCTCTGTGGACACTCCGTTGAGGGGCTTTCCTGCCCTCTGGCTTCTGGCTGGATCCTGTCAACAGAGGGGTAGTGGTAGAAGGAGAGAAGAGTCAGGACACATATTCTCTCTCCTCCCCCCCACTCTCCTCCCTCCCTCCCTCCTCTGCACATTGGCAGTGATCTTCTTCTGCCAAAGATCATAGTTCCTATTGGGCATCCCCACCTCTCTCCTACTGCCCCATCCTCACTGGGGTCCAGGAACCTCGCCCTCCACTAACCTTCAGTCCTTGCCGATCCTGGGATGCTTCACCGTCCCTTGTGGAATCTCTGCATCTGCCGACACTTTTGCAAATTGCCCATTCATGAGACTCTCATCCATGACCCCTTTGGAGGATGCCATCTGCTTCCTGCAGTGGCCATGACCAGTACCGTGGGTGACTGACCTTTTTAGCCTTCATATCAACACATCATACATTTCACTCTTTTCCAAATGAAAAGTAAATCACAAAAGAAAAGGAAGGCCAACCACAGGGTGCACAACTTTACATAACTAATAAATTAATGTAGGCATTGCTGCAAAGAAAATTAAAGAAAGATGTTTCATTGTGTACATTATCTAATTGAGGCAATAGGAAAGGAATGTTTGCAAAGCAAGAATGCTTGTCAAGTTCAGGGTCCGTGATAACCGCAGACTGCTGCATGTTGTAGCCACGTGGTGACTCACAGTGGATATGAACATGCATACACAACAATTCTACTTTTAACAAAACTCAAGAAACGGCAAGCCTTGGGCATTAGAAACACATGTTTTCAATCATTTTATTAAGCCTGATTTTAAAAGAGAGTTTTCTATAATCAAATGTACTGTACTTGATTTTGTTAACCTCTGAAATAATAGCTTATGAATAAAACTGGTTAGAGAAGTAATAGCTGAATTTTTACAGGAGATTTGATTCTTTCTCTCTTCCAAACAGGTTTAAATTAGCTTTTCAAAATAATCAGTTAATTTCCTGGAGGTAAGGAAGGGTAAGATGTTCTCAAAATTGAAAAGCAACTGCTATTCTCTCTTATAGAAAAACAAACTCACGAAAACAGAATTGAATGAATCACAATTTAATTTTTGCTTCTTTAAACATCATCATCGTCGTCATGACTATCATCATCATCACTCGTTCATGCTTGTGCTTCTTTTATGTTTTTCATTTTGTTTTAAACATAATAAAATGAATACCTAAGGACCTACTATCCTAACCAAGAACTACAATATTAATGACCCATCACAAATCTCCCACACCTCCTCCCATCTGCTCAGCATCCCCAGGTCTCAAACCCTCACCACTTGCTCTGCCTCAGCCCCTACCCATGCCTGACCAAGTCCCCCCGGACTACACAGTTCCCCTTGTCAGGGCTGATCAGGGCCAAGTGTCCCCTCGATGGCCAACCGTGCAGCCCAGCCAAACCCCTGCACACCCAGGTTCTCACTCCCCTGCCCTCATGGCTTGGGCTCCAGCAACTTGAGCAGCCACCAAAGAGATGAGGGGCCACCACCTGAAAGCACAAGGACATTAACTCCCCAGGGGCAAACCGGAGACAGGAGATCCCCAGAAGGTAAATCCCCCCTTCATCCTCCCTCTTTACAGCTTTCCACAGAAGCCCCACTGAGCTAGACACAACTGTCTAGTAGACCACTGTGTCTCCTCGTGCCTCGTCTGAAAGTGGTGGCCAATACAGCTGTGTGTCACTTTGTGTCCTGGGGTGCTCAGGCTGCCACAACAAAGGACCACAGGCTGGCTGACTTTGTTCTGAGGCTTCTCTCCTTGCCTTGTAGAGGGCCATCTCTTCCCTGTGCCTTCACACCTGTCCACACATGTCTGTGTCCAAATTTCCCCTTGTAAGGATACCAGTCATACTGAACTGGGGCCCATCCTGAAGACCTCTACTTCTTTAAAGACCTTATCTCCAAATATGATTGCATTCTGAGGGAACAGGTTAGGACTTCAATGTATGAATTTGGGAGGGGGTGGGAGGTAGGACACTGTTCAACCCATCATGCTTTGCATTGTTTTGCATCTTCTTTTGCCTCATTTCCCTTTTTTCTCACTCCAGTTACCCTCGGTTTTTACCTCCCAAATAAAGCAGCAATACTTTTATACTTGACTCCGGCAAGAATTGGGCTAATGCAACAATCCGTTACATATATCCATCCATCACGTGCTCTTGTCAACCCAGCATCCTGAACTTGGTGTTTATCATTCCCTTTTTCTTCACTTTTTACTTATAGGTTGTGGCAGTAATATTTTCTTCACTTTTTCCTGTTTTAGAAAGCTATAAAGAGGGTTACACTATATGTTGAATTCCAGCACTTTTGCCACTTAACATTATGTTAATAAAATTCATCTCTTTGCTGTGAATGACTATAATTCATCCCTTTGCACTTCCCGCAGATTATTCTGTTGCAAGAATAAACCACAATGGATATGTTATTTTGTTGATGGACATTAGGTTGTGTTGTGCAAACAAAGGCAGATGGCCAAGCAGCACAAATAGGCCTCCCAGAGACTATTTGTTGGGGACACTCAGGAAAAAACACAGCAGAGGAAATGCAGGTCATCTTGGGTAGTAGACAGAGGTCTACCAGAGCCCAAACTCAGACTCCTGGAGAGAGTCCCTATACCTTGTGAGGCTTTTATGCTGCGAGATTAAGGAAGAACCAGGCCCGCCCCTGGCATGACCAACAGCTGTGTTTGCATCTGAGTGACCTGCCAGCTAGCAGCAGGATTCACTTCATTAGCATCCATCACAGGGGAGCTACCAGCCCTTCCCTCCTGCAGGTAGCCCCAGACAAATAGGATCTAAGCCTTGCATTCAATCAGATTTTGTTACCCTAGATAATAGGTCATAGCCTATTTCCAGGCGCTCAGCTTCTTTTCTGGGAGACCATCTTGTAAGGGGTCAGTCTGACGGTTTAGCATTTACCTCTCAGGTAGTTTTGTTTTCCAGAATGTGTACCAGGAGTGAAATTGCTGGGTCCTATGATAGATGAATATTCAATGCTAATTTCACACAGCAATGCACATGAGGTCCCACTGATCCTCCTAGTACATCCTCCTAGTATTTTCTAGTTACTTCATTTTTGCCAACCAACAAGGTATAGAAGAGTATCTCCTTGTGCTTTGGATTTAGATTTCCAGGATGACTAATGAGCATCTTTCCCTGTGCTTATGGGCCATTTGCATTGCCTTTAGTGAAATGCTTTTTGCTCATTTTTGTATTGATGTGTTATCAATTCTCAATCTGTTGCCTGCTTTTCATTTCTTTAGAGTGTCTTTTGATGAACAGAAGTTCTTAACTTTAACGTAGTTAAATTTATCAATCTTTTCTTTTACAGTTGGCCTTTTCATGGTCTTGTGTGAGAAATCCTTCCCTATCCCAACATCACAAAAATAAATAAACTTCGAAATGAGGCATGGGCCAAAGAATAAGTCATAATGGAAATTAAAAATTACGTGGAATTGAATGATAATAAAAACATTGCCTATCATACCTTGTGAAATACAGCAAAAGTAATGTTTTGAGGGAAATTTGTAGTCTTAAGTGTTAATATTATAAAAGAAAAGTTACATATTAATGATCTAAGTATCCAACTTAAAAAACATGGTAGACAGAGTAAAAAAAAATATTGTAGTAACTATGCGTGATTCCAGGTCAATATTAAAATTATTGGGGGGATTACTTCATAAATTATATGATGGCAACCACTATGCTGTACAATTGAAACTAATATATAAAATAATATTGAATGTCAACTACAACTAAACATTTTTTAAAGAAAAAAATAAGGCTTTTGTTTTGTTCCGTTTTTTAAAAGGAACATAGAAGAGACCATTAGTCCTCAGCAATATCCCCTTCCCAGCCTCGGTTGCAGTCAAGGTGGCCATGACGGTCATTTCTAGGCCAAGTTGGTTATGTAGTTTCACTTGTCCATGTCCCACATCCCATTCTACCAGATGGATAATGCCAGGGTAAGCTTGAAGCCCCAAGTTGGAGAAACCATAAGATAGGAGTGTCCTGAGTCCCTGAGTCACTAGTGGGAGGGGACTATCATGGAGCATTGCCCAACCTGAGACAACCACAGCAGACTTTGCACAAAATGTACACTCTTTGTGTGTTATATCACTGAGACATAGTGGTTGTTACAGCATGAGCCTAACACAAGTCTAACACACACACACAATAAACCCAAAGGGAAGAGAAGGAAGGAAAAAATAAAAGAGCAGAAATCAATGAATGGAAAACAAAGAAGCAGTAAAAAGGCTCAACAAAGGGACAGCTGTTCCTTCCTGAACTTTAGAAAAGCCATCAGATAACTGCCCAACTCTGTTCTTAGTCTCCTTGGCAAACGTGTTTCCATCTCCCCACCCTGTTCAAAAGAACCCATTGAGAGTCTACGTCTACGGAGCTGTGTAGGCTGGACTATTTGTTGTTTATCCTCCAATTGCCAAATGAATGTGCTGTATTTTTTCCCATCGCAGGAACCAAAGGGTGGGAGAGGAACTGAGCATAGAGAGTAAATCTGGGGAACACGGGTGACAGTGATTTGAGCTGTATCAGGAAAAGACAAGGTAAAAGAGCAGAGCAAAAGGCCAAAACTCAGAGTAAAGGTGAAAAAAGGCAAGAGGTAGAAAGCCACACAGAGAGCAGGGGTCCTGGGGCACTCAGGACCAGTGCCCCTCATGCAAGGAGACACCACAACAGCAGAGTATTGTCATTTGTGTGCACCACATATTTTCCATTGGGAAGGATAGGATTCAATCCCATTTCCCATATAATAAGTGTAATTCACATTTTTAGCTAATTCTATTAAGAGTGTTTTTGATAAAAGTACCCAGATGTATTAATCAGGGAAGAACAACCATAAAGAGGTCCAATAATTGTCATTATCATTAACTGCAATTTGCAAAGGAGGTTCTTTATTTAATCATCTGATATTTCTTCCTTTTACTTTCTTCTTTCCTTTGTTGAATTGCATCATAGTTGAATGTCTCCTGCTACTTGTCATCTTTTTGGAGTTCAGGGTGACTGGGGGAATAGAATTTCTGCTTGTTTTTATACATCAACAGAGTAGACTCCCACAGACTCAGGTGAGCTCAATATGGCAGTAAGCAAAGGACAACATTGTTTTAAAACTAGGCTCTCAAGTCTATGACAATATCAGTTTGTTGTCTTTAAACCACAGTAACAATATTCTCAGTGGTGCCATCACTCACTCCCTTGGGATAAAGGTTCTTAGCAATATTTCACAATCTAATCAACAGTCTCAGTATTTAGACACTTGGTTTTCTCGGGTCCAAATTATTCTCCTTCAACTAAACATCATATGACTGGAATGGTCCTCCGTCTTGTCTAAATGTATAGAAACATTCTGTTGCCCTGCTCCCCACTGTTACTTTTCTATGCCTAATTTGAAACGGCCGGTATAAGTCTTAAATAAGTCCTCTACAGACTTCTGAAAGTGCTTACATTCTCAGCAGTTACCGTAATCCTGTAACCAGAGAAGCTGTTGTTGATGGCCAAGGTTTATTCTTCCTATAAATAGGATTGAGTTCTGACACCTGGTATAATGTTTTTCTTTAGAATGAGAGCCAATGTAATGAAATTCTATATGTAGTAGTCTGCAAAAAAAAAAAAAAAAAAAAAACCTAATATAAAATTTTTTTTCACAGAAAACTTTACTATTTTTTCCCCTGACTGCATAGTCATTAATTTTACCATCTAGTTATTTCAGTAATATTTGCTCTACCTACCATGTGAGCCATACAGAAAGGCTCATAATCCAAGCTGGAGAGCCAAACATCTAACTAACAGAATGAGTAAATGGTATAGAAAAACAGGAGACACCAATTCAGTCTGTCCAGAGTAAGGTCAAGGAGAGCTTCATAGGGCTGACCTTAGGAGACACTTCGGTGATGTGACATGGGATGAGCCCATCCTCAGGATGTGAGAATACAGAACTAAGTGTCAAGAAAGGGGTGTAAGGAAGAACCTTAGCTAAAATTATCCAATTGTGTGTCAGTTAAAACTAACACACAAACCAAATCTTGCACCCTAGCATTTGTATTTCATATTGTCTAAAGATTATAATTCAATTAACAACATCGAATAGAATATACTCTAAGCGGACTTCAGTGGACTTCCTTCATCCAGGAGAAATCTGAAAAGTGTAACAGTCCTCTAAACAGATTGGATCAAATGTTCTTCCACTTATTTAAATGCCCTAAGAGCAAAAGAAGAAGCAAATCTTGAAAGGCCTGGTTTAATTATTTTCTTCTCCAAATATTGGGTTCTAGTTTTTTTGTTTACTTTGTTTTTGTGTGTGCGTGTGTTTTTTTAACTCCTTGTCTGATCTGAATGCCCATGTCCAGCCCTTGTCTATCCTTGACATTGCCATGAGCACAAATAATATAAAATGCCATTTCAGCCCAGCTGGTGTGGCTCAGTGGTTGAGCGTCAATCCATGCACCAAGAGGTCACCTGTTTGATTCCCAGTCAGGGCACATGCCCAGGGTGTGGGCCAGATCCCCACTGGGGGGCATGCAAAAGGCAGCCAATCGATGTTCTCTCTCATCAATGTTTTATCTCTCTCTCTCCCTTCCTCTCTCTCTAAAATAAATAAAGAACAAAATCATTAAAATAAATAAATAAATAAAATGCCATTTCAGTCAATCCACCATAATTGTCTTCCATTTTCCCTAGGAATGAAACAGATCATTTCCTAGGAAATAAACAGATGAGAAAAATCAAATTTGGATGTTACCATTAGGTGTTCAGGGAAGTGAAGGTGAGAGATCCAGGGAGGGAGACAATTAGTACAAAATGCAACTGGGACACAAGACACAGAACAGAATTGAGTTTTGTCCAAAAGAAGGAAGAAAAAATATAGTCCACTTGCATTTGCAATCTTGAATTATATAGACTGCTGATTAGGTATGCTTTTATTTTAGTATGGCTGAATGTGCACACATTGGAATGGTTCTACCTAACAGAGGAGGGAGACAAACACAAGAGCTCCAGCAGGGAAGGAGCTGAGAACTTCACCTTAAAAAGTGCAGCCACAGCTCCGCCCTAATCCCGTGGCACAGATAAACCGTGACTCATGGGCAATCAGAACCCAGCTCTGTTCATGAAAGTCTTTCCAGAAACAACATTCACGACTACTGTATCTGCATTAGCTCAGCTTCTGTTGGTCTGTGTGCTCACAGCCTGGCTGACACACTACACGTGCCCAGATGGTTGAAACGTCAGGCGCAACTCAATAAACCCACTGAACGCCAAGCCTAACAGCCATTTCCCAGTTCCTATTGTCCCTTCCATAGCTTCTCTCCCTATTTCTCCTGGACCCACCTAAACATTCGCTGGGGGAGGCATCTCCAAGGACAATCTTGTTCAGCTTCCACAAAGGCAACCCAATCCTTTCATTTTATATTGATGTAAGAGTTCTTTTTCATGAGAATTTCAAAAGAAGTACCATTTCTACATAATTCCTTTTTCTCTAACCACATGAAACACAGAAGTAAGTTTGAGGGTACCACTCCAAGCTGAGGATGGGAGGTGAAAGTCATTCAGCCACCTAGGAGATGGGGAAAATGTTCAGATTCCCTTTGTTTTCCCACATCATTTTGTTGAAGAGCGTTGGGGGGATTAAAGAGAGAAAATACCCTACAGATAAATCAAGCCAATGTTTAAAAAATATTCTATTACATTCTGAGTGACTTCTATCATTTCTTGAGTTCGGACTCAGCCAAAACTTCTGCGTACCTCTGATTTGTACCACTAAAACCCACATTTCCAGGCCACAGACCACATAGCAGCCTTCTGACAGTATGACAATGGCATCATTTTTGCTGGTTAGGGACTACAGACTGAACAAGTCTTGTTAACCAGCGCCGAATGCCTTGCTTACTAGTGGTTGAGAGGCATACACACTACACCTAGAGTATTCCAACAAGAGTCAACCTCTATGAAGTGCTGTGTGCTAGATGACACAAAGGGCCTTACAAACATCAACTCCTTGAATCCTATATGCCTATGAAGCAGATTCTATTATTATCCCCACTTCATAGATAACTGGAGAGCAGAGATAAGTCGGCTTCAAGTCACAGAGCTTGTAAGTGGCAAAGTAGGACAACTGGATGGTCTGACTTCAAAAGATGAGCCCCCGGCTGCTTCCAACGACTTAAAGACCAGTTTCCAAAAATCAAAGACTTCTAAATTGCGACTATTTCCTGAAATCCATCCACTCTCATCCTGGCATGGCCTCAACTGCAAAGACAGATATATATGTATGAAAATAGAACCCAACCCTCACAAAAATAAAAGGACAGTTTCTTACTTCAAAGACAATACTACTATTAAACTTCACTTTCTTGTTTAAGATTAATCAAAATGTTCAGACCAAGATCTGTCAAAATGGTGAAGGAATATCACAAAATTCAGTCCTTGTCACCCTGAAAATAAAGTGATGTTATAAATCCTTGTTAATGGGTCTAGTCAGTGGAAAACGAAAGGGAAACAATCCTCTCATCCCTCAATGTTTTCTCTCCTTTTAATCCCTTCAGAAACATTTGCTCCAGAACAGGGGAAGAGAAGATGATGAGAATATTTATGTCCTTGGCTACCAGGATTTCAGGAGGGCTGTATCCCTTCTTTGAGGTTTATACCTTCATTTTCCCCTACAGCTTCAGGTTCACAACTTTTCAGAGAAACAAGAAGCTCAGTAAAGGGGTGTGTGTGTGATACTGGGCTGTGAGCCTGACATGAACCCTGAGGCTGTGTGAACTGTCTTCCTTGGAGTAGTGACTCCAGACTGGTTGGTGCCCCCACCACCACACCTGAGAGAATGTAGGATTAAAACCCACCTTCTGCAGTTATCACCTCACACATTTTAATCCCTGAGGTCTGTTGCAAATTGGCAGCATGTATAAACAGTTGATCAACTCAGAAGATGAGCTTCTTAAACACTGCCATGAATTTCAGAATATGCCTGGGGGTGATCAGGTTACAACCAGGATCTAATTCCTAACAACCTGACACCATGTGCATTTCTATGTAAAGGGAGTAGAGTAGGTGCCCCAAAGGCTCTGAAAGACTGTATGACAGCCTTATGGCTGAGTGACATTATTTTGATTATCAGCAAAAATCTTCTCTCTCCTCTTTCAAAATCAGTAAGACATAGGCCATATTGCAGAAGGAATTTTGTAGGAAGAAAAAATTCTCTTCTACACACACATGCATGCACGCACCTGTGCACACACACATGGTTTGGGACAGGCCTCACATCCCTAAAACTGGAGAAATACACAGCCCTGTGGCAAATCTGAATTTGACATAATCTCTTTCCTTTACTTATGTTGAACCTCACTTTTCTCAAAACTTTGTCAAACCAGCCCACTTCTGGTAACAATTCTGATGAAAGTAAATAAAGCCCCTAAGACAAAGTCTAGCAGTTTAGAAATGTCCAGAAAATTATAAGGTGAATTTTATAACAAGATTAATATTTTTTCTAATCCCATATCCTACAGGTTATAAAATCTATTTGTAAATCCCTTTAGGTATCACCGACCATGTACCATGGTCCTACTGGGCATCTCCAAGGACAGTCTTGTTCAGCTTCCACAAAGGCAATCCAATCCTTTAGTTTTATATTGATGTAAGAGTTCTTTTTCATGAGAGTTTCAAAAGAAGTACCATTTCTACATGATTCCTTTTTCTCTAACCATATGAAACACAGAAGTAAGCTTGGGGGTACCACTCCAAGCTGGGGATAGGAGGCGAAAGTCATTCAGTCACCTAGGAGATGGGGAAAAAGTTCAGATTCCCTTTGTTTTCCTACATCATTTTGTTGAAGAAAGTTGGGGAGATTAAAGAGAGAAAACACGCTAATGATAAATCAAGCCAATGTTTTAAAAAATGTTCTATTATATTCTGAGTGTGTCTGGTCAACCTTTGAGCACTCTTTAGGCCATTTTTTAATCAATAGATTTTTAAATACTCACTTTCCAGGTGATTAGCATAAACATATAAAAAATTATACAAGCAGAATAGCTCCAGAAATGAATAAAATCAAACTTCATTGGCCAAGCCAAAAAGCGGCCATACCAGAAAGCCGCCTTCCATATGATCCCCAAGGAAGTAGCTTGCAGTAGTCTCATCCCAAAGGAAATGATGCAGCGATTCTACCCACCGGCGTGGGAGCAAAAAGTGAGCGATTTGTCCATAAAGGACTGATCACAGACACACTAGGTGGAAATGCCCAAGTCAGGCCTACATGGCCATCCATTCATGCCATGGGGGCAAAAGAGCAACTTCATGGCTAGTCCTTCCTGGTAACAGTCACATGTCAAAGATTTACTTACTCAAGCTCTTTAGGGAATGAAAAGTGTCAACACCTCTCAGTTTTCTCTCAGGGCTAACAATGGACTCTTGGGAATATTCATAGTCTTTGGGCCAGTGGAGGATACCCCTGCCTGCTTTCAGGGGGGCAAATATAATAACAGACCCCCCCAAAAACCGATTCTAGAACTTTTGGCAGGAAGAGAACTAAGGAGAGAGAAGCAGAGATAGAAAATTGACAAACACATAACATGAAGGCTGAGACACTACTTAGTGATGATTCAGGATGTTTTAAATCACTTGTTCTCAATGGATGGTGTGGCTCCCTAGAGGCAGTTTGGGTTGCACGACAGATGGAACATGGGTGCTGCACAAGCCCTATGGGTTAGACCCCTCACCACAAAGAACTGTGCCCCATCAGCACAACTTTCAATTGCCCCACCAAATATTCATGTGGATGGAAACCCAGTTTAGAATTACTTGATGCTATAACCTTATTTTATCTATAAACACACAGGGCATTCTTAACCCAGTTTTTTTATTTATTTATTTTTATTTTTATTTTTTTTTTTATCCTCACCCGAGGACATTTTTCCATTTTTTGTTCAGATAGAGTGGGAGGGAGGGAGAGGAAGAAAGAGAGAGAGAAACATCGACGTGAAAGGGACACATCGAGTGGCTGCCTCCCGCACGACCCAACCAGGGGCCGGGGACAAACTGCAACCGAAGTACATGCCCTTAGCGGGAACCGAACCCGGGCCTCTCTGGACCGCAGGCCGACGCTCTAACCGCTGAGCCAAACCAGCCAGGGCTCTTAGCCCAGTTTTAATATGTGTTCAATTTTCAGGAATGCAACCAGAATACTCAATCCGCCAAGGAAGCCTGAACAGCAAAGTGAGTCTGAGCAAGGACCAGAACTAGATTGCTCCAAATTCAATGCCAGCTCAGCTGTTAACAGCTGCGTACCCTTGGATAACTGCTGGCATGTAAACTGGGAAGGCCAGTGGCACCCGCCTGATAAAGCAGGAAGGATGCGGAATAGGCACCAGGAAGCACTCCATGTGTGTCGCTGTTGTAGACTTCTGTTCTGTCTAGAGTTTCATCAAGGATTGGAAAATCATATGCTGACATCAATCTGTTCCTGGTATTGAGCAGCCAACATAGCCTGTCCCGGTCTGCGTTTGTAGCTGCCATGTTCCTGGTGACTTTATATGTAGACACATGTGCCTTGTTCCATTATTTCCCTACACCTTGCAATATAACCGTGTTTGAGCATTTACATAGCAAAATAATTATTCCATTATAAAATAAGTGTATGTTTATATTTAAGTTAGGACATTAAATTGATGTGTGTATATAGAGACCAGTTATATTGCCTATTAATTTCATTTCGGAATAGTAAATGGGCTTACGTTTTATGTGCAAAAGTAGGTTTTATCATCCTTGATTTTCATTTAATGATTGTAGTGATGTTATAAAATATTTTATTTATTTGTTTATTTATTTTATCCTCACCCGAGGACATTTTTGCATGTATCTTCAGATAGAGTGGGAGGGAGAGAGGGAGGAAGAGAGAGAGAGAAACATCGATGTGAGAGGGACACATCAACTGGTTGCCACCCACATGACTCCAACCAGGGCCAGGGACAAACTGCAACCGAGGTACGTGCCCTTAGCGGGAACCGAACCTGGGACTCTCCAGTCTGCGGGCCAATGCTCTAACCGCTGAGCCAAACCAGCCAGGACTGATGTTATAAAATATTTATTATAAAAATGGGTGTGTGTTGAATGTGGTCTGGAAGAATTTTTTTAAATCACTATTTTAAAGTATCATTCTGCATCCTCATATGCTATCATCTGTCCACCATTCAACCTGGGTTACTATTGAGGTCAGCAGTTTCTAGGAAATTAGTATTAAACTATTGCTTATATATCTCCACAGCAGAGACACATACAAACTTTTTTTTTAAGTAGCCATCTATTTCTGAAACACAATTCAGGAGAAAACCCCAGATAAAAATAAAAATGAATCTTCAGAGGCCAACCGAAGGTAGAGAACCCAGAAACTTCTCTGGCCTTCCTTTGGGATGTCAGGGAACAGTCTAAGAAACATTTGCTACAGTAATTTAAGTTGGGCACTGCCTACAGGTATGATTGACTCTGCAAAGTTATTCTGAGAACAGTCCATTGATCACAAGTGGCATTTTCTCCACCGAAAAGGAGCTAATGTCCAGCAAGACCTCCAAGGCTGTTTTACTCATCACTGTCATTTACGCAAATGACAGCCCTGAGATCCGCCCCGCAGTCCAGGGAGTGAGAGTTAGTGTTGCCGCCCACGCTCTGGGCGCGGAGCCAGCTGACGCTAACTGTAAGCGGGCAAGGCTGGGCTCCCCCTTTCCCACAGCTCCCTCCTGGCCACCAGGGCCCAGTTACCAGACCGCCGGCCCCCACGCCTGGCTCTTTCACTGCGCTCCCAGGGGGCCCACATTCTGGCCTCTTCTACCCCTGGTTTGCCGAAACCCTTTCCATGCCCCACGAAACACCCCCCTCCTCACTGCAGTTCCCTCAGAGGCTGACAGAAAGGCCTGACTGAATTCGATCACTCTAACATGGGAGGGCTGTTGGTTCCCTTCACTCCACCAGAGTCATTTATTTATTTACTTATTTTTATCCAGAGAGAGTGGAAGGGAGGAAGAGAGGAGGAGGAGGAGAGAGAAACATCAGTGTAAGAGAGACACATGGATTGGTTGCCTCCCGCATGTGCCCCAACTAGGGCCGGGGATCGAACTTGCAACCCAGGTACATGCCCTTGACCGGGAATCGAACCCGTGACCCTTCAGTCTGCAGGCCGATGCTCTAACCACTGAGCCACACGGGCCAGGGCCAGGGTCATTCTAAAGGGAGATGTTCACTAACTCCAGGGAGTCTCCAATTCATTGAATTTCAGGAAGTTCAGCCAAGTAAACAGTTCAGGGGTATGGGACGTATTTTTGAATAGGGGTTACCAGCTCTGTCTACAAATACATCTCAGAAAATTCCCCAAATGTAATGTTACTTTACACACGCTTCCTCAATGCCCTCGTTTCTAATCCATAAAATCCCAAATTCTTGGGAGGGTTTATTTTATTCTTCAACAGTAGGATTGATGGTGGCCTCAGCCGTGGTCACTTATAAATCTGAGAACACCTCGAACACTCTTACGTCCGCTGCGTGGACGGCGCAAAACAGAAAGACTTCAATTACATGTGACTAAGAGTAAGAAAAATATACAACTATATTTAAAACACTTAAATTAACAAGATAGTACTTTTCCATTCTAACAAAATATCATACATTCAGTTTAAACAGGAGTTAATATCCAGACACACTTTTCCAAAATACCTGATGCTACTTGAAAATTTGTGACCGTGAGACTTTCCAAGATATTTCTAATTAGCAAAATGTGTAATATTGAAGAACTGCCCGTCCTTTCCTGGAAGATGCACATTGAACAGGTCAAAATGCAAACTGGTGTCTCTTTCACAAACTTAAGTCCTGCTGCTTCATTTTTCTTAGTGATGCTTTGGCTACCAGCAAATCTTACAGCGTCACTTCCCTCAGAGACAATGATATCTAACAGTCACGCCCCCAGAACCATAAACTTCTTTGTGGGTGAGAAGCCATATCTCAGTGTGTTTCTGCATGAAGCAACCGATGCTGAGATTCTTGGGAAAAGGGGATGAACCAAGTGTAACCCGTCTACATACATTTCTGAAAATGATATTTCCAAGTCAAAGCTGCTACACTTACAAATGTGAGACGTAGCTTGAAAAGTCAAAACCACAATGTTTTCTCTGCTGGCTTTTCCAGGTGAAGAAGTTGGACCACAAACCAACACATCTGTGCGACAATGGCCACCAGTTCTTTCCCGCCCCCAAAACGAACGATGCCCCAGTCCCTCCTACGCACTGTAACCTTCTGGCGGAGGCTGCAGTCTGGAGACTGCCTGCCTGTTCCGACTCCAAGGCAGCAAGGAGAGCGGACTCGGCCCATCTCTCCCTCCTGTCTCCCCCCGCCAGCACTAAGACCCTCTGGATTTGTTCCCACCCACCTCCTTCAACATTCCAAGAAGGGCGGCATACTATTTTCCAAAAAAAAAAGAAGAAAAATGAATTTGCAAAAGGTGTCTACATAATACTGTGCATGAAAATCAGATTGGGTCGTCCACTGAGGAGGGAAGGCACTTGGGAGCAGGAGGCAGTGCGAGTCCGGGGAGGACAGGGCTCAGTGAGTCAACAGTTTCAGGCGAGTCAACCAGCTGACCAGCAGGGACGGCTCTGTGGACGAGGACTTGGCCCCGGAGGAGACAGGTTTCTTTTTGGTCCCTTCCTCCTGGAATGGAATCGTGGCGCTGCTATGGAGATCCGAACCGAGGTAGCACCGGCTGCCTCGGATGTAGTCTGCACCTCGGACCAGCTGTCTCTCCATGGTGGGCCTGGAGAGCCGGTATGGGGGGGAGGACCTTTCTTCGATGATCGGAGGGATCCGTTCATTACTGAAATAGCGGCAAAGGGCATCCTCACCTGTTTTCAGACAAAGACCACGAATCCATTAAAATAAGCATCCGCGTACAAGGCTGTTAAGTGGGCCCAGAGCCTCCTCAAACTTCTCATGCCCTCTGATAGTGGGTACCACACCCTGCTCTCAGGCCTCTCTGACGCCACCCCCGGGGTGTGTAGAAAGCAGAGATGGACAAGGGCCGTCATACTTCAGGCCGATTTCACACCCGAGAGGTGACAGGTAGGCAGAGCAGAGTCAGAAAACCTGCCCTTCTTTACCAGTGTATGAATTTCCATAATTTCACTTGAAACCAAAAAACAAAGAGAGAAAGCTGTATAGTTCCATCACTCCGTCCCCATCCGTCCTCTGCAATGCCTGCAGCATGCTTCCAGAACATGGTTCTTATCCATGCGCCCCTAAGGAGCATTCAGAACGGTGGGGGTACCTTCGGTTTTCGCCCTGAGTGAAGGGCAGGCACTTTTCATCTGTAATGGAGGGGGTCCAAAACGTTTAATGCTCTGCAATGCTTGGGACATTTCTGAACAGGACAGGCTGATCCCACCCCAGGTGCCAGTGGACACCTGGGATTGGTAGGGAGTGTTATGAACTGAATAAAAACCTACAATGCAGGGCACTTGGGCATTCTTTTGACCATAAAATTCCACTTCTAAATATGTGCAAAGATCTATGTACAAGGGTGCCTATTGACGCATTCTTTACGATTGGGGGGTAGATAAAAACAGAAATAACCTAAATGTCCAACAATAAATAAATAGGTGTGGCAGCCATAAGATGGATCACTAGTGCAACTATTTAAAAAAATGTTCTAGATAATATTCAGCTTCCGTAGCATTAGTGAACATCTATTTCTTCCATTCTGCACATTTTTTCTAAGTGTAGAATTGTATATATGAAAACAACTGGAAGATACACAAACCATAGTGATTATTTGTAGGTTGGGGAAGCAGATTACAGCTGAGTTCTCTTTTCTCGTACCTTCTAGATGTTCTTCAATGTACTCGTTTTGCTTTTGTAATCAAAGGGTGAAAGATACTTTTTTTTAGGGCCTATTGTCAAAACGCCACGTACTGTATGAGTCGATTGATAGGAGATGTCCAGAATAAGCAGATGCAGAGAGACAGAAAGTACATTAGCAGGTGCCAGAAGCTGAGGGAGGACGGAATGAGGAGTGACTGCTTACAGGCCTGGGGTTTCTTTGTGAGATGATAAAATGTTCTAGAATTAGATAGTGGTGATGGACACACAGCTCTACGACTACCCCACAAAGCACTTCTACACTTCCACAGGGTGAGCTGTGATATACGTGAGTTACATCTCAATAAAGCTGTTGTTTTTTTTACTGTGCAGACATCTTTCATTCTAACATAGTCATACAAGAAACATGTAGAAGGTGGGACAGGGGGTCAAGAATGTTTCCATTTACTGATTTCACACTCCCACCCTGCCCCTCACCTGCCTCTCTCTGTATGTACAGGAAATAAAAGGCTGTCAGAGCTTAAAAGGCTGAGAGTGGCGACAAAGCTGTTGACATCCCTAAATCTAAACAAAGAACAGTCTGCCACCTGCTGACGGCTCCACAGACTTTCACATGTCAACTGGAGGTGTCTTGGACCTTAGACAGGTGCCGTCTCCCTTTTCCACGTTAGTATAATTCAGGTGATGTGAGTACTTGGGTGACAAACTTGACCAAGTCCAGGAAGATGTCAGGGTTGATGACTCTGAAAGTTGGGCCTCCGAAATGTTTTCCTTCTTCCTTTTACTATTTGAAGACTGCTGAACTGTAACCCGTGACCTGCTTCGTTTTGGTACCACAAAAGGAATGTCATAATGTCCTGCCAGTGTGGATACAATCAAATATAACTAGCAAAAAATAAGAATATTTATATGCATGTCCCTCAAGATTAGGGTAATAACCAGTAACTAATTACAGGGTGAATTAAACACAAATTTCTTTTCCAACAATAATTATTCTCTAATGCAAGAAGGATTGGGAAAGGCGGGGGGGGGGGATCCATATTTGTTCATGGAAAATCAAACAGACTCCAATAACAATAGTCATAAAATTTAGGATGAGACTACATAATGAATAATTTATTTCTACTTGTTTAGAAACTGGATCATTAATGTCTACAGCCTTTTCAAAGCACACACTGCTAATCAGTAGATTTACAATCACTAATAGGATTGCATAATTCCGCCATTCTAGAAAGAAGTAAGATCTGAGAGATCTCCAGCATTCCTGATTTTATAGAGAAGTCAGGGCTCGGAAAGGCGAAGTCCTCCGTCCAGTTATCCTAACACATTTAGGAATGGGGCTGACACCTGGGCCTGGGTTTTTGGCATCCTGATTTGATGTGATTTGCTTAAACTTACCTTTCTTCCCATGACCTCGCGGTCTGGCAAAAGGGTCCACGATTCCCATCCAGCTCCCATCGGCAGGCATAGACAAAGGTCGGGGCTTGCCTTCGGGGGAGGGGGAGGAAGGAAGGAGACAGTGGATGACTTTTTGGCTCGGAGAATCCTTCCCTTTATTTGTAACTTAGACCACCACCCCCGCAATATCACACTCACTTAAGCAGAAGCAATAACATACTTTAAAATAAGGAAAGCATTTGAGAGCATCACATTTCCGTAGCCAGCAGTCCGGGCAGGGGGTGCTGAACTCGAGTCTGTGGGTGTACAGGGAAGCAGCTCGAGGCTGAAAGCCCGGCTCTGAGTTAAAGCTGGAACATGATCTCACCCGCCGGGCTCTGATGCCAGGAGGAGCCATGGCTCAACAAGGCTTCGCTTTAGAGGGATGAATAAAGGTCTCATACTTAGAATTTCATTGAGGTTTATGTTTTCCTCAGATTACCCGCGGAGTCTGCCAAATCATCCAACAGTTCCAAATAAGGACGGGGGTGGGGAGGAGAGCACCCGGCGGAACAAAACAAACACTCGGAAACGTACCATACGATGGGGTTTTCTGTCTCATTTTTGTGGGCAGAACGCTGGTTTCAACCGAATACCCAGGTAACTGATCGGAGTCGGCGATGGTGAACCTCCGTCTTCTACTCTCCTGGTCCAGGAAGGAGTTCGGGGACTCGGAACGCTTGGGACCAGGTGCTGGCCGTTTACACTTGCTGGGTCCTCCGTGAAGAAAACTCCAGTTCTCATCCCTGGAAGACAGTGGGCAGTCACGCAGCTGCTTACAAAGACCCCCTCAGGCTGAAGACCTGCAGGAGTCATGGATGTAAAATGTCAATCACCTTTTCTACTGGGGGAAAAAGCATGACCTTTTCAATCCCTCTTGTTCCCCAAATACGGAGATCCTATTAAATGAGGACAAATACCATGGTCCTACTACTTAAATAAGGGAAAATAAAGTTTTTTTTCATACGCGTTCAAACCCACCTTTGAAAAGATGGCTCTGGCTTCCCTGTACTTCTGTCCTGCCACTGAATCACCAATTTACTATGGGAACCTCAAATGCAGGTGTGATCTGTTTTATTTTAGTTTATTATTTTTTTAATATTTTTTCTTTATTGATTTTTAGAGAGAGAGGGAAGGAGAGAGAGATAGAAACATCGATGAGAGAGAACATCAATTGCGTGCCGCCTCCGGGGATTGAGCCCACAACCTGGGCATGTGCCCTGACTGGGAATCAAACCAGTGACCTCTTGGTACATGGGCCGACGCCCAACCACTGAGCCACACCGGCTGGGCCAGGTGTGATCTGTTGAACCACTTTTCTCATGCCCAGAGTAGCACCTTTGCCAAGATACGGAAAAAAAGACACTTGATGTGTAAGGGAGCTGTTAGATTTGAAAATTATGTCAAAAAATACAAAGGGGCCTTTAGAGTCCCCTAAGGAGAGTGTCTATTTTCTGAACTAAGCATAGAAACTGGCAAAAGTTGGATCTTCGACAATGTAATTTTTTCTAAATGTCGACTTATACTAAAAGTTAAAATCAATTTTAATGAGTCTACGTTACCAGCTGGTTACGTGTTCTGCATTTAGTACATTCCATTAGGTGATCCCTGGAAAAACCACTAGACAAAATCCGGAATCAGCTGAGTCCAAAACAATCCGGAGATCAGCCCAGCCTGTGTGGCGTTCCCAGTGCGCCAGCTGGCTACCTACCCTTCCCCCACGAATCTACCTCCTTCGACATTTTCAGCGTGGAATGTCACTTCCCCATTCTCAAAGCTTTCATGACTCACCACTGCTTCTGTAAACATCTGCATCTATCGTTCCTCAGAAAATAGCCTTCATTGTGTGTGTGTGTGTGTGTGTGTGTGTGTGTTGTGCATAAGTGCCTCCCCAAGCAGATTAAAAGCCCCACTTCCTCTTCCTGCTCACCACGTACATTACTCTCTTTCCCACCACTGCTCTGTGACCCCTCCGTGAGACCCAGAGAAGAACACTCAGCACTGGGAGTTGGAGAGGTGGTGCCCTCCCTACAGTTTCTGATACAACAACCCACACACTGATCATCAGTGAAATTCTTGTGTTCTGTATGTGAACTACCTGTTGCTTTCAACATCCTTGTGATCCCGTGGACACATGGCTACGGTCTGTGACTACCAGAAAGCCCCAGATCACCTACGGTGACGGCTCTACATGCTGTAGTAAGTTCTGGGCAAACCAAGACTCAAAGAAGAGGAAAATGACATTAGTTCTTCTCTGTGCCAGGAAGAAACACAATAGAAGCAAATAGTTCAGCTTACAACAAAACAAACAAATGAATACTCCAATGTAAAATAAAACATTACTCTAAGTTCAGCACAAACTTTGTCTTATGAAATATTATAGCATAATAGCATATTTCTCAATTTATTTTTGAGTAGCTGACTGAGACACTGGCAGTTCTCTGGTGGCAAGAACTACATCTCTTTTTTGTAAGATGGTAACCCAGGCCTAACACTAAGTAAATGTACATTGAATGAACGAGCCAAATTCTCTAGTTTTACCAGCATATGTAAATATGTAAGTTGATATAAATAAGCCTATATTTCATACCTAAATCATCCCCTCTATAACATCGAATGACCATCCTCATTATACCATATAACATTTAAGATAGCCATTATAAAGCAATGACCTTTAAGAATTTAAAATACACACATATACATAAACATATATATATAAACATACATGCACATGCAAATATAGTTCGTCCACACCTACATTCACATTTTTTTAAGTGCTATGACGAACACATCTCTCTCAGCAAAATAAAGCTGTAACTTAAGTTACTGTCCCAGAAATATTTATTATCTTCCTCTCCAGAGATGAATTTACCATGTAGTTCATGAAACTTCAGCTTCAGAGAGCTCCCCAAACAGCCCCTTCCAAAGTCCAGGGAGGAGTCACAACGGTGCATGCCCAAGAGCACATGCCTTCGTGAAGTCCCCTCCTTGCCAAACTATAGAGCTACAAGACCCATGGAACCTGCATCTGTCCCTACACTTCCCCCCGAAGAATCACAGTTTTCCCCCCAGTTTTATTAAAATATAACTGATATAACATTGTATTAGTTTAAGGTGTAGAACATAATGACTTCAGAAGATAGATAGATAGATAGATAGATAGATAGATAGATAGATAGATAGATAGATAATAGATAGATAGATAGATAGATAGATAGATAGACAGACAGACAGGTAGACAGAAAGAAATGGTCACCACAGTAAGTTTAAATAACATCCATTACCTCACATAGTTACAAATTCTTTTTTCCTTGTGATGAGAATTTTGGAGACCTACTCTCTCAGCAACTTGCACATATAAGATACAATATTATAAATTACAGTCACCATCCTGTACATTATATCCTCAGAACTTATTTATCTTTTTTTTTCTTTAATCCTCATCCGAGGATATGTTTTTATTGATTTTAGAGAGAGAGAGGAAGGGAGAGAGAGAGGGAGAAACATCCATGTGAGAGAGAAACACTGATCGGTTGCCTCCCATATGCACCCAACTGGGGATAGAACCCGCAACCTAAGTATGTGCCCTGACCAGAAACTGAACCCACCACCTTTTGGCGTATGGGAGGATGCTCCAACCGAGTCACCCAGCCAGGGCAGGACTTATTTATCTTATAACTGGAAGTTTGCTCCTGTGACCACCTTCATCCATCCCCCCATCGCTGCCCCTTCCCCATCCCCAGGATCACACTCTTGAACAGCAGTTTTAAGACCCAACCCTGTCACACTGGACTTCAGCAGCGTTTCCTCACGAGATCCTTGTGATCTTCACACCACCACTTCTCCACGAACAGGAGACACACAGGCCACGGAAATGGGCAGTGACGTACCGGGGAGAGTAGGGAATGGCTGGCGGAGGAGGAATATAGAGGTCCAGGATGGCCGGCTTTTCCTTCTTCAGCGAGGCATCCATGGTGCTTTCGGGGGACTGGGATGTGGTGGGTGGAGGCGAGGTCTGAAACAGAGCACGTGCGAAAGGGTGGAGGTTACCTCGGAGACATCTCGGTGCGTCTCCCCTCCCCGAAGGCAGTGCCACCCCCTGCGTCAACAGGTGGCAGGTCGGTCGGTGTTTACAGCCAATGGCCACGCGCAGCCTGCATTCTCCTTTGAGATGCTCAGAATTAACTGGGAGTTCTGAAAGGCCATACACTTAGTGAGAAACTAGCTCAGAAACCAGGTGCCTGGGTTCAAATTCTAGCTCTGAGAAACCGTGTACACCCCGTGCCTCCTTTTCCTCCTCGGAAGCAGCCGTACTGACAGCACCCCGTGCACTGGGAGGCAGTGAGGACCTAAGGAGTGAGTGCATACAATCTCAACTATCCTGCCATCGACTAGGAGTGTGGGCTCAGAACTCGGAGGACCGGGGTGCCATCCTGGCTATTCAGTTGTCCCCCCTTATCTATGGGGATATGTTCCAAGACCCCCAGTGGGTGTCTGGAACTTCGGATAGTACCGAACCCTATATATACTATGTTTTTTTCCTATACATACATACCTATGATAAAGTTTAATTCACAAATTAGGCACAGTAATAGATTAATAATAATAAGTAATAATAAAATAGAACACTTATAACAATATATTGCAATAAATGTTATGTGAATGTGGTCTCTCTCCCTTCCCCACCCTCTCAAGATATCTGATAGCCAATCCGATCACTGAGATGGTTATTCGTGAGTCAAGGGCAGGTAGCCCACACAATGTGGATACAGTGCACGAAGGGATGGTTCATGCCCCAGGTGGGATGAAGCCGGACGGTGAGAAATTTCACCACACTACTTAGAAGGATGAATAATGTTAAATGGATGACTTGTCTGCTTCTGGGGTTTTCCATCTAATATTTTTGGACCATAGTTGACCACAGGTAGCTGAAACCGCTGGTCACTAAAATCATGGACCGTGAAACCGCGGATAACGGAGGACACGCTGTGTATCTCTCTGGGAAAAATCATTGAACTTCTCTGTGCCTCGTCTGTAACACAGAAATGAATGGGGACAAGAACAGAACCAACAGGGCAGCTATGAGAACTAAGTGAGATAATATCCAGAATGGGCTCAGCACTCTGCTTGTCACCCAGTAAGTGCACAACCTCATGCTGTGTAATTCAGTGTCCCATACACACACACACAAGTCAATTTTAAAAATATACAATCCACACAGCTTCATTTTAATTACACTACTCGTGTCAAGGACTTATTTTTTAAAATCTCATCTGAGACCTTCAATCTCACCTCTTCCACGGACTAACAACAACAACGACCATCTCTTTTGGTTGGTAAAGGAACAGAAGGAAATCTCAGGTCAAGGCATGAGGACGTCCAGGGAAGGCCAGTGGGAGGCACCCCGGAAAACTGCGCTAGGCCCTGGGCAGACATAAAAAGGCACCCCAAACCCTACTTAGCCTGGACGGTGATGGAAAAGCCCAAGTGTCCCCAAAGTGAGAAGGTGAACTAGACTCTAAGGACTGGAAGGACTGGAATAGCCAGTGTTCAGAGTGACTACCCATTTTCAGGGGGACACAGGAAAATAGGGGCTTAGTCTTGAGTCTCCTGTAGGCAATCACCACATCCTGGATGTTGGCCATGAACACATCAGCTGTGGACTCTACTCAGTATGTCATTGATTAACATCTCAATCTGTTCATCTTAGACGAGGTCTGAAAACGCGGGGCCAGATCCAGGTCCCCAGTGAAAGGAAAATAAACTGGAGCACTTCCACAGATGAGCATCTCTGAAAACCACAGCGCTGAGGCTTACTTCTGAACCAGCAGCCCTCATTTACTAGGGCTGTGGCTTGAAAACAACGACGACAGACACAGGGCCACACCCATGATGTTGACAACAATTAAAGAACCTCCCTCCCAGGAAGGGTGGGCACCCAGGCACAAAGAACCCTGAAGAAGGACACACAGAGCGACCCAGGGGGAGGGGCTGAGACAGTCTATGGAGCCTTCGTGTCCAGGGTTTAGATTCTGTAGCTATCCTGACCCGTGGCGAGAACACGTGGTACCTAAGCTGTAAAACGGCCTCTGCATCTCGATGGCGGTTCTCTGCCTGGGTCAAAAGCAAAATCGGGTGTCTCATCCCTCACCATCACCTCTTCCCCCAAACCCACAGGTAGTGGGACTTGGCATGAAGGTAGACAGAACCAGGGAGAAGGGAGGTGGTGCACCCTTCTTAAGTGGATCTCCAGAGGTCGAGGGACCAACTCCAGCCTATCCTTAGACCTAATTCTCACCTAGCTTCGGAACACATCACTTGAATTTTCCTCTATCACTTCAGACTCTGTGATGCTCAAAAGACCTATCCTCTCTGCTTCCCCAATGGCTCTTTCCTCACAGCCTAACTTCTGTCACTGACACCTGTCCCCCAGGTTCACTGTCGCATTTCACACCTGCCCTGCTGGTTTCCTCACCCCTCACCCCAAAGCCCTTCCAACAGTCAACACTAATAATGCGTGGGGAGTGAGGGTTAGGAAGAGTAAGTACCTTGTCTAAGGGCCCACAGCTAACAAGTGACAGTGCTGCGATTCAAACCCGAGGGGTTCAGACCCGGAGCCCCAATCCTAACCACTAGGCTGTGCTGCTGTGTCTTCTTCCAAAGAGCTTCTTGCTTTAGTCTTTCACTGGCATCGCCCTGTCGGCAGCCTTGCCCAGAACCACATTATCGATCATCTAGAAACACACCAGCTCCCACCTGGTGTTTCTCCTGTCAAACTGTCATGGGCTGAACTTTGTCCCCTCAAAAGCCATATGCTGAAGTCCTAACCCCCAATACCACAGAATGTAGCTGTATTATGTCTTTAAGACATAAAAGTTAAAATGAGCTCATTAAGCTTGGTGCTTAACCCAGTATGACTGGTGTCCCTATAAGAAGACATTAGGGCACGGACACACGGATGCAAGGCCATGTGAAGACACAGGGAGAAAGAGGCCATCTGTAAGCCAAGGAGAGAGGCCTCAGAAGAAGCCAACCCTGTCAATACTTTGATCCCGGACTTCCGGTCTGCTGAACTTGAGAGAATCAGGTTTGCTTTCGTCACCCAGCCGGTGGCCCTTTGTTATGGCAGCCCCAGCAAACGAAGGCAGATATTGCTGTAAAAAACAACTGCCGACCTGTCACCTGTGGGGTGAAGCCCACGCTCCTGCCCTGGCAGTCTGTACTTCTCAGCCCCCCAGCCCAGCTTTCTCTCTCTCCTACTCTCTGCTGGGGGGCAGTGGGGAGGGGGAATGTCTCATCCACACATTCCTGCAGTAGGGCTATGGTGCCCATATACCCACAGCCCCTCTGCCAGCCAGCGGACCCAGCTGCCTTGAGTTGGTTGCTAAAAGCTCACAGTTGTCCCCTTCACTGGAGAATAACCCGCCGCTGACGGCTTCTCTCCTGTCGCTCTGTGGTTACACCTGCAGAACTGGCCAAGGCTACACTGTACCTGAGACACCACCCTGCTGGCTTCCTGCTCCTTATCTGTCTCCCTTCCTCCCTTCCACGTTTTACCTGTGGCACATGTCCTCCGAAATCAGCTTCACAAGGATCTGTCACAGATTCTGCTTCTGGGAAACCTTGCCTAAGACACCACCCTTCCCTGACGGCATTTGTGGGCGTGTGTCTCAAGAACAGCATTCATCTCCTCTGGGACAAGCCCTCCCATCTGCCAAATCCCACCTGGCATTCCAGGCTCCAAAGTGCTCCCACCTCCATGGGAGGGTGCCTTCCCCCACCCAGCCCACCCCCCTCTCCCCTTCTTCAGAGCCCAACATTTGTTCTGTGCCCCAAGAAGTGGGCAGGCACCCCATCAACTCCCAGTGATGAAGGAAGACCTCTGAGCTGTCAGGTAACACATTCCGAGAAATCCCCCCAAATTTAAAGATGTTACACCTTGCACTGAGCAATGCACACACAGCAGCTGGGGTGTGACTGAGAAGTTCAGTTATAATTTAAAAAGGGATTTTAATGCTGTGCCCCTCCTTGCTCCACCCTCCAGGTCCTGTCATGTAACCCCTTCCACACACACACAAGGAACACAGGTAGATGCATCTCCTGTGCTCTGTGCATCGTGAAGTATCCAAATGGATGGGTGAGATGGCTACTGTTCCCTTCCACTTGAAGATTTGCAAAAAGTCACAGTTACATAGAAACTGCAATCCCAATTTTATCAAAGGGCATTCAAATGCCATTGCTTTTCATTCACGGTTTAGGAACTCAATGCTAAGGACTGATGGCGTAATGAGGGGGTTGGTCAGTGGGCACAGTCCACTCAGCTGTAGGATAAATGAGTGTGCTGTTTGCAGAGAATTTAAATAATAAAACTCACCAGAAGTTGGTCTGCTTTTTGTTATCACCAACACTGGCAATTCTAAACAACGTCGAAACAATGGAATGATACTGGCCACACCATGTGGATTGTTCCCACTGTCCCCACCCGACTCACCCGCACCGGGTCTCCCAGGTGAGTGCTCGGACTGGACCCATTATCTCAGTGTGCACTGGGCACGAGAGGGGGGCGAGAATGAAGGTGTGCAGTGTGGCGGCCACAGGTGAGACTGAGGAACTGAACTTGTCATTTTATTTAAACAGTCGCACAGGGCCCTGGCCGTTTGGCTCAGCGGTTAGAGCGTCAGCCTGCAGACCAGAGAGACCCGGGTTCGGTTCCCGCTGGGGGCACATGCCTCGGTTGCAGTTTGTCCCCAGCCCCGGTGGGGGTCGTTTGGGTGGCGACCACTCGATATGTCTCTCTCACATTGCTGTTTCTCTCTCTCTCTTCCTCCCTCTCTCCCTCCTGCTCTATCTGAAGATAAATGCAAAAATGTCCTTGGGTGAGGATAAAAAAAATAAATAAATAAACAAACAGTCACATGGGGCGAGTGGCTACCATCCGGCTCGGTGCGAATCGAGAATGTACCTTTTCACATAAGCAGGATTCTGGGAGAATTCCGCATAGACAAATTCCTGAAAGCAGTCTCCTTCCGACGTTAATCGGGCTTTCTGGAGACGACAGACAGGTGCCCTGAGGGCAGGCGAAGGCTCGCAACACACAGTGGACACGGACCAGATACCTGCACGAGAGGCGGCTTCCAGCGCAGGTTCTTCAGGGGTGCAGGCGTGAAGTTGAAGGAACCCGTGGGGCGCTTCTTGAGCAGCAACACAACTCCTGTGGGGTTCTCTCTCAACTTCTTCACCAGGTTTTTCAGCTGCCATCCCACCTTCACAGAAAGAAAATGAGGAGAGGGGGAAAAAAAGCAAACCTATGAATGTGTCCCAAGGACATCAGTTGTGAGCAAAGAGATACAGATAGGCCCCTACAAGGATGTTCATCTTCGCACCACTTAAAATCACGGAAAACTGGATATAAATTGCAAGTTTTAACAATGCAAGCAACATGGCTTTGGATTTAGTTAAACGTTCTAGAGGGGAATATCACGTCTTAAGTCTCGGTGGAAAACTCACCACAGTTTGCCGGTTAACCTGAATGACTTCATCACCAGCATGGATCTTCTGAGACCTGTCTGCAGGAGACTGTCAGAAACAGAGAGACCCATCTTATTTTTTTTTGAACTTTCTGTTTCTTTCTGCTTTTATTTCTTCTTCCCTCTTTCTTCTGTAGACAACGAGCAATGGAAATAGCATTTTCTCAAGAAATGTTACACAGTGTACGTGAGTTCCCTGAGACTGCATCGTCTGTAGGGCCTGGCATGTGAATGCTTGTGTTATCTGTTTTATCAGTGGCTTCTTATAACAGATAATCTGTCGGTCACAGCAGCCAGGGTCATGTCACCTATCGGGAGTGCGACACAGAGTCGGCATGATGAGCTGATAAAAGCCATCGGTTCATCTAAAAAACACCTTACCTTTACTCTTACCAAAATTAATCTCGTAGAAGCTGACCCACTGTTCCCCATGTGAAGACCGTCACTGCAACTCTCCTCCCACCTCCTTTCAAGCAATTCTTAAAGCCAAATCTTATTTTTACTCAATGTTGTTTTACATGTTATCACAATGGTATTAAAATAGATGGCAAAAAGAGAAAAATTTTTAGACAATTTTTTTTTTCATTTTCAGGTTGCATTAAAAATACACACATTTCCAGTATCAAAAACAAGCAAACAAAAAACTTCCAGACTTTGTTTTCCCATGGAATACTTGACTACAAATTTGAAAATATCGATAGATTCACATATGTGTGTGTATATAGATTTATTGATGTAACTTACTTGTCAAATACCTTGGCCATAGTATTCTTGCTCATTTAATCGAATTAGAATTGTTTATAATTAAGATATCTTATATGAGCAAAAGAGAAGGAAAAGCTAAACCTTTGATTTCCAATGATAATCAAATGGTATCTAGGCCATAGTATTTTATTTGGTAACTCATGTAACTGGCTGAATCTCAGTTTGCAACTATCCTTTAAAAAAAAAAAAAATAGTGCCTTTGAAGATGGGGAGGTGGGTCTCAGCTAAACTCAGGACACACTTGCTGAATTTTCTCACTCAACTGTTGTGATAGGCTCGACAAAAAGCAGGATTAAACTATAGCAACATTCCCTTTGATTTATCTAGGTCCAACACAAAGCACGGGTGTGATTGTTATTTTTAGAAACATTTAACACGTTGCCATAACAACCAGCGATGCCTCACCTGAGAGACCAGCCTTGTGGGTACCAGAGGGAGATGGCCTAACTCCAATCTCTCTCTTGAGGCATGTAAAAATAAATGCACCTACCGATGCCCCTTTTTGCCCCTGTGTGTCAGATGCTTCACCCACAGTGACAGACCCACTTTTCCAGTTCAGCTTCCTGGGCTAAGGATTCACTGAAGGTAAGCTGCACATCATAAAAGAGAGCCCTGAGGCCAGGGAGTCCCTGTTTACAAGGGGTGCAATCTTAAAAAATGAGCCCCAATGTCCTGAATTGACTTCCCTTCCTAAGGATCCTCATGCATTCATTTCTCAAATGTCCTACCAAGTGATTAAGAGTTGTGCTTGGCAGAACACTGGTAAAGAGAGAGCTTGATACCAAAATTCTCCCTGGGGCAATAGCTCTTGCCTATCTTCACCATGAGCCGGGCTGCTGAAAAACGATGCTTGTTCTGGTTTGCAGCAGAAGGGTGATGACCTGAAGAAGAATGTATCCATTCTTCAGAAGCTAATCTAACTCCCACCTCATCTCAGTGGGGGGTGGGGTGGGACAGGAATATGGATGGGATCCTGTCAAGGTCTCGCACAACATCAAAAAAGAAGCCAGATAGAGAATCACCAGATACTGTTTAGTCCGACCTTGGAATGATTGTGGCTTCTCAGATAACCTCCACACAAAAAAACAAGGACTGGAGGGCTGAGATGGCCTCCGGCATTGCTTCAGCCTGGACTCCAAGAGAGACAACTCCAACATGGAGACAACTGGTGATGCAATGGGTGATTCCGTCCACTACCACCCACCCACTAGGCTTTCATTAAGACATTCTGACTCTGGAGTCATAGCGACCTTAAGTGACAGCTGGGAAGCTGTCCTGTGCCTGGCATTTTCATCCAGCATGAAGTGTAAAATATCCAGGTTAAGCCCATAAGAAGTGTACTCTTACCTAACTTCCCACCCTCACCTACAAGACTTAGAGAATGTTCAGCACATTCCAGGTACTCAGTGAATACAGCTGAATGCCTGAAAGAATGAGAGACATTCTCAAATGGATCACCAAGTAAAATAAGTTTTCATTTTTTGATCTTTAACTGGATGGGAACCACTCCTCTCTGGGATGATTTACGTCCCGTCTTTTGCTAGGATCAACGACATCCAGGTACACCCTGAGTCACTCACCCGGTCTTATGAGTGTGGTAGGAATTCTAAGAAATGTAACGTTACATTTGACATTTCATCTGATTCTAAAACAGCTTATTTAGTCTCTCATTCAACTCTCATGCTTAAAACAAAAGGGGGAGTGCATTTTGAAGATGAAAAATCTATGTGCTTTCTGATAAATATTATAGTGTTCTACACATTTATCCAAGATTCAAATTGCTTCAAGAAGACCAGAGAATATTTGGAACCACACAGGTCTGGATGTTGATGCAATCATCAAATTGCTAGGTGCAAAACTTCAACTCTAAAAACCGAAATAACATTCACCATCCTTCTGAACCCATCCAACTCTAAAACAATGCACTGAGTGGTACATGAGCATATTCTTATCATGGTTCAGCTGAAATACACAAAGTCTCGGATAAGGATAAAGGATGAACTGTAATGAACTATGCATTTTTTCTTTTGCAACCTCCCCAGCCTCAAAGCAGAACTTCCTGTGCTGTTATTGTCTATCAGGTGAGGTGGTATAAAAATTCCTAGTGATGCCCTGGCAGAGTAGCTCAGTTGGTTACAGTGTCATCCCAATACACCAAGGTTGCAGGTTTGATCCCTGGTTGGGGCACATACAAAAATCAACCAATGAATGCATAAATAAGTGGAACAATAAATCGATGTCTCTCTCTATGTCTGTCTGTCTGTCTGTCTGTCTCTCTCTCTCTCTCTCTCCGCTCCCTCTCTTTCTCTCTCAAATAAAAAAAACAACAAAACAAAACAATTTCTAGTGGTTCTCAGTGTCTTTTCAATGTAGCTCAACAAAGAATGCTCAAAGACACTACCATCTTCTACTCATTCGTCTGCCGGAACCACACTATTTATAATTCATTGACTGCCTCAAGCAATGTCATTTTTTTTCTTACTACAAAAATCAAGTGTGTCACAAACCCTAACCAAATATCAAGCCATTTTATTTTATCAAAAGACCTAGCAGCTGAAGCTCAAAATTCAACAAGTATTTCCACCAAACAGATTGGAAAGTAAGTACCAAATTTCTTCTATTTTAAGAAATTATTTCCTCTTGTCTTAATTGATTAAACAGTAAGATTATTTCCACAGACACATGCTTCATTTACACAGATCTTGGAAGCTAGTCAAACGTTTTAAGCTTCATATCAATGTCATTTAAAAGCTAGCCATATTATAGGTTGTAAAAAAGAAAGCATTCACTTAGCTCTGCTTTTCACAAATTCAAAATGTTTAAGGGGCTATAGAAATGCCATTCATGTAGCAGAATTTCCAAAAGAAAGATAACAGTGTACAAAGTCTCTCGCAGTAGAGACAGCCTTGCTCTGTCTATTCAAAGGATTGGTGGGGGAGGGGGGAATCCCTAAATTTCAGTATCATGCCAAATATTATGAAATACAACTCTATAAAAAGAATCTATGTCACGCAAAAATCCCAAAGTAGTTGCTTTGGTGACACATATAAATTCCACTGAACCAAAAAAAAACACCATATTTTACACATATGCTTACCAGTTCCAGTCTTATAAGAGTGATTTCTCAACAGCAAAGAGATCATTGTTTTTGTATTTATGCATTAACACTTCCAGGGTGCAAAAGGAATAATTAACACAAGGGTGGGGATAAAAACTGGGCAAGGAGCGTAAACAAGAGCAATAAAGGACAATTTAAATAATAAATTGACAACAGCTGGTGATAAGCAGCGCACTCGCCACAGAAGTAAGCAAAACAGGCGCCCACGCTCTCCCTACAGATAACAAAACAGCCTGCACACATTTACATGAAAAGTATGGGGACTCTGTGTCCAATTTGTTTAAACATCCAACGGCTTTTACATTTAACGGACAGGCACTCACGTTCTCGGTGGTTCCAGTGATCACGTGCAATCCATCATAGGTTGATTTGATGTACATGCCCTAGAGTGAGTCACAACACATTAACTCATTACTCCAGCGTTCAGAAATACAGCCGCAAGTGCGACTTGAACTTATTAAACATTAAAGGTAGTCCCTGCAGAACAATATCATTCTTCAGCCTCCTGAAACATTGTGAAACAAGATCCTACGAGTGGTGAAGGGCATCCAAACAAACCGAAGTCCTAGTGAAAGAAATCAAAAGCGACATCTATTTGATGCTGTCATTTGGGACCAGGCTCACGGAATTTTGCTATAACTCTGGGGACTCGGAAGGAATCTTCTCAGCCCTGCAGAATGAATGAGGCCTTTCAAACAAGGACTGTTCTCTCCTGACCATCTCTTTGTCTAGTGACACAATATATTCAGTTAAATTTGGTTTCAGCAGTCATTGCAGGGTGACTTACTCAAGCCACTAACAACCCAGACCAGGGTATATGGATGGACGAAGATGGTTAAATAACACAACACAGGAAGTAAATTATAAGCAGGCTCCCTTCTGTTTTAAGGGAAGTATAAGATAAATACACTCCTTCCTAAAAGGCCCGATAGGCAGATTCAGAGGTGGCTCTGTCATGTCATCGAGGACACATTTCTGCAGTGTGGCACATCGTGTATAAAAAAAATGTTCATTAAACTTTTATAAGATGGGGAAAGAGAGCGAAAAGTAGATTGGGCAAAGAATAGTTGCTCACCCTGGTATCAATATCATAATAATATAGACTCTCCCAAGAAATCATGTTGACCCTGAACTTGCCCTATTCCGCCACCTACACCCCACTACTGAGCATCTCCTCAAACATGACACCTTCAGGGTTCTTCCCATTCCTCACCTTTCTGGCTACTTTCATTCTCAGGGATCAGCTTCTCCCTACATGTGGTACTCCTCTGCCCAGAGCATTTGCTTGTACAACTTTACCATCTGAAATGGCAGCTCCATTTCTGCCCGCTCGGGCCATTTCTCTGCTTCAATATGTAACTCTAAACTCATCCCCTAGCCCGGCTGGTGTTGCTCAGTGGTTGAGCGTCGACCCATGCACCAAGAGGTTGCCAGTTCGATTCCTGGTCAGGGCACATGCCCAGGTTGTGGGCCCGATCCCCAGTGGGGGGCATGCAGGAGGCGGCCAATCGATGTTCTCTCTCATCGATGTTTCTATCTCTCTCTCCCTTTCCCTCTCCCTTCCTCTCTCTCTATCTCTCGTATCAATAAAGAAAAAAATTTTTTTAAAAAAACCTCATCCCCTGGGAAGCCTTCCCTGTCCAGTCTACTATAATCCATCATTTACCTTGAAGCCGAGCAGTCTCTGTGTAGATATTTCTACTTACTAAGCATGAGGGCTTATCGACATTTGGTTGCTTTTTGGTTTTCTACCTGAGAGCAGACTGCCTTGATTCCTCCCACAGCTGCTTCCTCCTCCTCATCCTCAGCAGCGGCTACAGTAGCTGAAGCCACCAATTACTGCACATACACTACCCAGCACCTTGCGGTCAGTGCCTCATCTAACTTCACACTTCCCAACAACCCTGCGGAGGCTGTTTTTAGTATTCACTTTTGACAGATGAGGAAACTGACACGTAAAGAAGTTAAGTCACTTGAGGGATGAAATTAAACCCTGACTCAAAGCCTGTAGGTTCATCAACAGGCCTCACAGTTTCTTCACTTAAATTTCAGCAAATTAATCTCATGGGCTGCATGCTGGGACTGGGAGATCTAGGCGTCCAGGTGCTGCTCTAGGTGCCTAGGCATCTACCTGCGTGTATTCTCGGGGCCTGTTGCTCTAGAGCCACAGTACATTACTGGTGAACATTTCTGGGTGTTTTTTTAAGAATCATTTCTTCCAAGCAACCTCTTCTCCCCTCCACCCTAAGTATAACGGAGACTTTCAGGGCGCATGCTATTTGGCACCCAGAAACCATTTTTCCTTTGTATAAATGCTTTACATTTCCTTGCATTGCTAAATCCTAAAACAAAACTGTTCAGACAATTCAAGACAGGACCAGACAGTTTTAAAGTTGTATTTATTTTTATACTTTGAAGACATAAAACCTATCGAACAGTTCAAGACGGCAAATTCCAAATGACATGATGGAAGACAAGCTAATTCTATTCAGAACGACAGCGAAAGCAATAAGGAATTATGGAGAAAGCTTTAATGAGGGTGTGTGTGTGTGTGTGTGTGTGTGTGTGTGTGTGTGTGTGTGTGTGTGTGTGTGTTTTAAATAAAATGGGTGCTGTTGGAATTCTTACCAGGCCTTCCCCGGGTTTAACGTTTGGTAGGTGGACTTCCTCCAGGCACGCACACTGGCTCATGACAGGGTCCGTGGTAGATCGGATTGTTTTGTCACAGATGCCATTTAAAACCTTGACCTAGAGTGGGAAAGGCAAAAGTCAGGAAAGGTTCAATCATTAACCAAGTTTATCTCGAGCTGAATTCTAAAGGAATGCACTTCACCCATGATCTTTAGCTCTGGTCAGCAATGATTCTGATAATACTGCTCAATGAACACAGAGCAATTTAACTCCCTGTTTGCAGCCTGCAGGAAGGGTGCCACTGTTTCAGCTTTGCCGGGAAAGTGCGGCTTTTTCATTGCTTACGGCCACGGAAGAGCAGGGGCTGGGCAGGAACCCCTCCTGGCAGTTAAGAATCATCGATTACCAAACACCTGCATGTTTTCAGTGATCATTCATATTCTCTGCATACCAAATATGGATACGGTTAAACATTGGCTTTCCCTGCACCTGTTTCATTTTAATAAATTTTGTTTTTTAAAGCAGTTTTAGGTTTACAGAGACCTTGAACAGAAAGTGCAGAGTTCCTATATATCTTCTTCCCTACCCAGTTTCCATTAGCTGTATTATTATAATATCGTTAACAATAAGAAGATAGTATTAACATCTTGCATCAGTGTTATATTTGTTATAGTTGATTAAGCAGTACTGAGGGAGTATTATTAACTAAAGTCCATAGTTGATATTAGGGTTCTCTTTTGTGCTGTCCAGTCTATGGGTTTTGACAACTGCATAATGTCTTGTATCTACCATTACAATATCATGCAGATATCATGCCAACCTTTTAATTGTGTTGTTTGTTTTCTTATTATTGAGTTTTAAGGGTTCTTTGTATATTTTTGATATAAATTCTTTATCTGATATGTGTTTTTAAAATAGTTTTTCCCAGTCTGGGACTTATCTTTTCCTTCTCTTAACACTGCATTTCATGGAGCAGAATTTTAAATTTTAATGATGTCTACCTTATCCCTTTTTCTTTCATGGTGCATGCTTTTGGTATCTAAAAACTCATCGCCAAACCTAGGGTCACCTAGAATTTCTCCTGTGTTTTTTTTTCTAGGTGTTATATAGTTTTGTGTTTTAAATTCAGGGCCACGATCTTTTTGATGATGGTGATGCTCACATTCTTTGAATGCCAACTGCTGACAAAGTAAACTTTTAGAGACAACATGAAGATCCCTATTACGTGGTCTCCGTGCAGAAATCACAGTGGTTACATGTGGTTATTTCCCCCAATCAGATTCATCTAACCTTTCAAAATTAAACAACCAAAAAAAAAAAAAATCAGGAAATTCCAAAGAGTGATTTCTTTCCAAGGGGGAGAATCCACAAGTGATACTCTTTAAATTCCTCTGATTTGTTTTAGCCTCCTATTTATGGAAAACATATTTATAGCAGTTTCATTGCTAAATTCCTCAGCATCGGTAGGAGGAAGGCCTTATCAAAGAGCACAGGCTGGCTTGTGTCAAAAGGAGGAAGCGGTGATGAATGCTCAGAAAATGCTATGAAAGAGGCACAGTACATTCTCCTCCATCACAAGGGTTTTGCCAATAATTTTTTTTAAATCACAATGGTCCTAAAGCCAAATTACAGATCCATTTAGCCCTGGTTAACAGGCTAGCTATCAATTTGAGTATAACTGCACACTGATGAATTGTTCATGGGGGGGGGGGGAGCAAAAGTGATCCCAATATACCCAAGTTCAGCACAGGGATTTTCACAGCAGTTGGTCATGTTGTTAAATAACTTTTATTCTTCCTTTTCCATCTGAATGAATAGACCCATATCCCAAAAGCCAACATTTCAAAGTATATCCTGAAAGAATTGACCACAGTGCATTTACTTTAATTAATGGGATTCTTGGGAAAAGGAGTTTTACCAGCACTTTGAGAACATATACTTACTACGGTCAGAACTTTATCCTCCATTTCTGCCACAAGACAATCCTAAAGAAGAGAAGAAGAAAAATGAAAACTAAATATAAGAACTGAAATCTTTCAAAAATGGTTGGCTCAAGCTGTCAAGATATTTCCTGGAGCCAAGGTGGTCCCTGACCTGTGCCCCACCCTGCAGCCTGAGCAGTACTGGACAGACAGACAGAGGAGAGATGTGGACGGGAGTGGAGCGGTCATTCCAGTCTTCCTAAGGCTCTGCTCAATCCTGACCCAAGGAGCTCATCTACCCAGGAACCCATCTGCAGGATTCACTAACCTGAAAACCTACCAAAATCACTGAGCTGAAATCCACCTGCTGTCCAGACTGTGCGGAGAGTAGTAAGCCAGAGGTCAAAGTCCACGAAACCTGACAAAGCTCCCAAATGTGACCTTGGGCTCAGCTGGCACCGGGCCAACAAACCAGGCGTCTTTAGCTCTGGGCCTGCCTATAAGAATAGTTTTCAAATAAGGGCCCGGCCACAAAAGTTTATTTTAAGCACCGCTGAGATTAAATCAGATATTTCTGTCCTTAATAGATGAAAAAGGTTCAACAAAACATTCATTTAACACAGTGCCAAAAATGTGGTCTTGAGGTATGCTATTAATGACACTAAATAAAGGGCTGGAACGCAAAGCTCTATTTCCTCAGCTTCAGAACAAAAGACTTGAAACTGTATGAACCGGTTAGCTGATTGTAGGCCTGGCCATTGTCCTGTCCAGAAGCCGCCAAAGTGGAACGGCCAGTGGGAAACTCTCCCAGCTTCGGGGAGCTGCCTGCAGCGGACCCTGTCTAGGAGAGCACGCGCAGAGCCAAAGGGAGACCAGCGACATTCTTCAGAGTTCACTCAGCGCCATTCAGCATAACCCCACACTGTGACATTCTGGGGAAAATGCTACTTGTTTTATGTACATGAAGGATATTAATCAATGCCCTTGGAGTTGTCAGAGTGTCCCTTCAATCAAAGTCATTTCAGGATGCAAAGAGCTACTGATTGTCATCTTAAAAGTTTTCAAAATTTTCTCTACCTGGCACAATGTGAGAAACAATCATCGTTTCTCGCCGCTCCTAAGACTTACACACTCTCAGGAAAAGAGCAGAAGAGCCGCCGAGTGAGGAAAGGCTTGTACAAAGAAATTCAGAAATATATTTTTACATGCACGAGTCTGCTGTAAGTTCAAACTACAGGAGCAACCTCTGAAAACACGAGTCATTAGCGCTCAACAATGTGCTTTTGCTCCTCCAATCATGGCACAAAGCTAGCCCCTACCACGCTAACACCCATCTCTGTGACCAACATCTGAAGGACAGAAGTATTAAACAAGTGTCAACTTCAGAAGAACAGAACACTGTGTGGTCTTCTGCTAGCAATGAACTGATACTTTGTACATATGATCTTTCAGCACAAATCCCAGGATGATCAGAGCACGGTCATCACTGTGCGAAAACCACCCACAGGCAGAGAGCGCCTCTCTGCACACCAGGGCCCATCGTACAAGGTGGACGTGTGACCTCCCGGTTCCTGATACTTGATTCTTTGACCGATCCAAGAAGCCACCAAGAAAATGGCTTTCTCACTGTGGTGATAGGGCCACTGGTGAGAGGAACTCTCCTGCCTCCCTGAACGGTTCGAGTCAGCATGTGAAAGGGCTCACTTTGTACCTTCCGCCACGGTGGACGTGGGTCCCCACACCCTTTCCCACTGGGAGGAAGCAGCTGCAGGCGTGACTTCATGCTGTTTGGCATGAAGGCCATGCAATGGAAAAAGGCGTACTGGAACCAAGTCACCTCCTCGTGAGCGAGACAATGGGGCTGAGCTTTGTCACATCCCTGGGTCACCTGGCCCAGCAGACTCAGGCCAGCCTACCTGGCAGAGACCCAGCCTGGGCAGCCGTCTCGTGCCCCCTCCCTCCACGCCCTTCCTATCCTGCCTTCTTACTACCTGAGAAGCCTCGGGCAGGCTGTTTAACCTCCCCAGGAGGCCTCTGCTTCCTTCTCTGTAAATCAGGGGTGATCGATCTACCCTAGAGAACTACTGAGAACTGTACGTGATGACACGTGCCAAGCACGCAGTACGCAACTGATTCCCAGCCAGCATTCCATAAATGCCCCTGGCTTTCTCCTCATCTGCTTTCGTGGCTATCTGGGTTTCCACTCTGTTTTCTTGGGATTTACATTTCTCATTTCTTTCCACACAGGAAGTCGGCACCTGCCACTGCCGTTTCGCCGTTTCGTCTCTGGCCATTGTGCTTACAGTTTTCATGTCATCGCAACTTCGGGAGGACAGATTGACAGCTTCCCTCCCTACTGAGATAAACCCAATTTTTCTTCCAAACTGCCCACTGTGCTTATATATTTCTTCGTGTATAGTTTTTTGGATATATGTATATATTCCAAATACATATATACATACATTTAAAAAATGTTGGGTCATTATTTGTCTTCCTATTACACTTTTTCCCTTTTTTTCTTTCTCAACAATACCTTGTAGAAATCCCAGCAAATCATCTGGTAAGGCAAGTATTAGCATTTCCATTTTACAGATGAAAAAAATTGAGGCTCATAAGTTTCCAGTGACTTGTCCAAGGTCCCAGAGCTAATTAATGGTAAAGGCAGAATTTGAACCTATCTTTCCCTGAAGCATATACTCAGTGAATACCAAAGGGAAAACAAAGTTTAAAAAAATGAACCACAAACAAACAAAAACAATACCACTTGTATCCTTTAAATTTGGGTTAAATTTCTCCTGAAAGACAAATGCTCATCAGCTTATTTGTCAAAAGTGTTGCCTCATTCATTTAAACACACATTTTAAAATCACCATTAATCACCTGCCAGGCGCCATGAGCAGAGGCAAACGTGAGGAGGAGGCTCAGTGGGTGCCCTTCCCCGGACGTGACCAGATCCAGAGCTCAGTCTCCCAGGGGAGATCTTTATATGATCATTCCTATCATGTAAGGAAGACGATTCATACCATATCATCTAAGGCTATAAGGAAAACACACCGGAGACAATGCAGTAAGCCCATTCCGTCCAGACAAGCACAGTCACACCGGCTGGAGTACCCACATGTCACCTTCGCAATCTGGGTTACTCTAGTCATGCATTTAAAACTGGAGTCCACGCTCAGTACTTCCTGCACCTTTCCTCCTCAGAACTTCTCTAACTTCATCTAACTTGATATAGATTTTGCTTGTGTATCTTTTCCTTTTCTCTTTCCCCCCAGAGACTGTAAGAGTTCTGGGACTATTTTATCTGTTTATTCACTGATATCCCCCCTGCCTAGAAGAGCGGTAGGCGCATAGTATGTGTTAAATAAATATTTATGGAAGGAACAGTCCAAATACCCACAAAGCCAACCTGTGCAGGCAAAACAGACTCATCTTCTGAAAACAAATAGCACTCCAGCCCTCGACTTCATCACTTTCTCCCTCTCTTCCTGCCCTACAGCAAGGGCAGCCTGAACCAGCCACACAGTCTGGGACCCTTTAAATAAAATACAAAGGTACCTGTGAACCCCGAGAAAGAAGTTGACTGCTAAAAATGGCTCCTAGTGGCTAACTGGGCTCAAATTTTAATTTTTTTTCCTTTATTGATTTTAGAGAGAGAGGAAGTGAGAGGGAGAGAGAGAGAGAAACATCGATGAGAGCGAACATCGACTGGCCGCCTCCTACATGCCCCCCACTGGGGATCAGGCCCACAACCTGGGCATGTGTCCTGACCGGGAATCGAACTGGTGACCTCTTGGTCCATGGGTCGATGCTCAACCACTGAGCCATACTGGCTGGACATGGGCTCCAATTAAAAAACAAAACAAAACAAAAAAAAACAGCCTAGCAGCTGTTTCTACACAGGATCCTCTCATGCAAACGGCACTTCAGGGAGAAGCCTGGACTGAACTGCCTGCCTGCACAGTTTCTGCCACCTGAGCCAACCCTCATAAAGGAGTTCCCGGAATCTTATTTCAACCAACAGGACTGAGGCTTTCCCCATCCATCAGAGGTGCACAGATCAGATCTAACCTACCGGAGCAGCTCTATTCTGACCAATCAGGATAGTGTCTTTTGAACCAATGAAACTGCAAGGATTTGGAGTCCTCATTTGCATAAAGACAGACCAATCAGGGACCAGAGGCAGGGACTTCTGTTTTTATAAGCCAGCTCCCCTCTGGCTCTCGAGAGCACTCCTTCCCTTTCCAAGGAACTCTGAAGACTGTGTTCCCCGGCTGAGCTGAAACACCAAAGATGTCTTGCCCAAGCAGAGGGGTGCAGACCAGCACAGGCCAGAGCAGCATGGCACAGAATGGAGTAGACCCGAGCGGAGCAGAGCACAGCTGTCTAGCCAGAGAGGGCTCCGGCCCCAGGGCTGCCTCACAGCCCTGCTGTTTTCACAGCCATACTGTATCACAGTTGAACCGTTTTTCTCTGAATAGAGTTTCCTTCTTTGCCACATCCCAAATTGGGGATTCCTGTTGGTATTTTAATTGATCACAAGTAAATTCTTTTTTGTTGTTGTTATTGTTAATCTTCACCTGAGGATAATTTCCACTGATTTTTAGATAGAATGGGAGGGAGGGAGGGGGAGAGAGAGAGAGAGAAACATCGATCTGAGAGAGATACACCCACTGGCCGCCTCCCGTACTACCACAACTGGGGCTGGGGATCGAACCTGCAACTCAGGTATATGCCCTTGACTGGGAATCAAACCCGTGACCCTTCAGTCCACAGGCCAACGCTCTAACCACTGAGAAAAACTGCCCAGGGCACAAGTAAATGTTTTTAAAAATCAAAATAGGAGGCAGAATATAGTGGGGCAAGGAAAGCAGAGAAGAAAAGGAAAGCTCAAGGTGTCAGAGAAGTAAGTGTCTTCCACCACAAATGCCAGGACTCCGTGGCTGGGTGATTAATGTATCACAAGTGGCATCAGACTGTTTTTGCCAAAATTACTTTACCCATAAAAAGAGAGCAGAAACTCAGAGCCACATCAGTTGTTCTGAGCTGCTTTCTAAGAACACGGCCTCGAAAGCACGTGATGAAATCACATGTGCCTTCAGTTCAACGGCTGCTCAGGACTGGCCCTCAAACAGCCAAACTTCACTCTTCATGTTCGAGGAACAAAGGGAAAGCACTTGGCTCTTCAGAACTGCGCCTGTTACATGGCACGGGCAGGACCGAGGAAAAGGTATGCTTCACTTTGTGCCAAATCAGCAGTGGGAACAAACGTGGAGTCAGGATTTTAGAGGAAATTGGAATGTAAGAAAAGAACAACTTCTTTCTTACGTTTTATATTCTCAATTCAATTCAAACATATTTTACAGTGTCTGCCAGGTGCCAGGGAATATGACAAGAAGTGATCCTAAGAGCAGATGGTCTAATAAGAAATTCTTTGGAAGTTCAGGTCACAGAAACTAGTTAAGTTACGGACTGGCTGATATAAATCCTCCTGGCCCTAGGACCAGCCAATGAGCTGTGAGTGAAATTGACATGTGTCATTTCCAAACCAGAACATGTGTCAATGTGAAATCCTCCAAGGTTCTTTATGCCTCTGCCAGGGGACAAGGAACATGAGATACTGGTAGCTCTGCCTGCCTCCGTCCTGAAGTGAAAAGAACTGGAACAGCTCCCCCAGCTGACCCATTTGAATGTAGATAATCAAGAAATAAACTGCTGAGGTTGGGGGTTATTTGTTACTGTATCCATAACCTAGCTCATCCTGACTGATAAATCCAACCACCAGAGGTCAAAATGAAAAGAAGACTAAAAACAAAGATTATAGTGAAATTCAGTTACTCTAGAATTTCTATTTTAAAAAAACTAAGTGCTCTAACATTTTACAGAAAGTACAGGACAATTAGCTCAACTATTTTGAAATAAGAGAAAGTAATCTTTGAGGTAAAGGCCACTGGTTGTTTTTTTCAGAAACCTTCTATACAATGTTTCTAATTTAAAGCTTTCATCTCTTCCCAATTCTAATGGGGGGGGAAAAGCGGAGGGAGAGAAAGCATGATACTTCATACCTGCATGCAAACCCTTGAAGAAGAAGAAAAGGGGGAAAGGGAGGAAAAACCAGTTAGGAGGCAACAGTGATGTACTGACCTTCTGGACTGTAGTGGTCAAGTCCAAGCAAAGCTGAATGATTTTGTTCTTCGTGACTGAGAAATCGGTGATCCCTGTAAACGGGGCCCTGGAAAGCAACAAAAATTCTCTTTTAGAATGTGTGGGGGTGGAGGAGAACCCACTGGGATCCCACACTGTGCTGACAAGCAAAGCTCCTCAACAGGCTTAAATGATTGGTTATGTAACCGTTTCCTCTCGAGTAACACACAAAACAGGAATCTGAATAGAAAAATAGAGAAGTGCTAGATTAAAAAACCACATTAAATAACGAGCCAAGAGAATTAACGTCCCTTCAGAAGTCAACTAACAGCTTTCATACACCTAAATAATCATTAATGTTTAACCACGTAAATCACAGCTTGAGCACGGTTTTGCTCTTCTCTAAGCTGAGGTTAATGTGTTCCTGCCAGTCACTTTTCAGTAACTTCCAAGAAGGACCTGAAAATCTACCACTGATCTAGAACTCCTGGAGAGGTCCAGTGGAAAGGACAAGGAAGGGATAATGGTCCATTTTCCTAAGGCGGAGTACAGGCCTCTGTGCCTCTCGGGCCCTCCCGTAACTCACCGGTCCAGCCAAGATAACAAGGCCTTGGCAGCACCTATGAGCTCCACCACAGAAGTCAAGAACTCATTGGGGGGCTTGTGGGATGTGTTCCCATCATAAGCTGGACTTTTCCGCCGGCTACTTATATAATTCTGTAAGTTGTGAGAAGATGCTCGCAATTTCAGAACCAAGTTCTTCATATTGTCGGTTTCAAGGCCATAATTCTGTGGAAAATAAAATCAAATGAAAAAAATTCAAAACAATTAACAATGTCCAAATTTTCATAATAACTCCAAAGCCCACTGAGTAACATGAATAACTCCTACGACAGCCACAAAACCTCCTCTCATTTACCCACTGTGCTGAGCTCACCCACAATGGCCACACTGGCCCTCCCACAGCCTCCTCTTGCCTCAGGGACTTTGTTCTTGCTAGTTCCTCTTTCCAAAATGCTCCTTTCTGTTGGGAGTGGTGTCACTGGAACAGCGACCACCACAGTTTGACATAGTCCCTGGAGATATGAAGACCTCCATGGTTTGACATAGTCCCTGGAGAAGTGAATTCACTGCGTGGCAGGAATCACGAAGAACAGTGACTGAAGATATAGAGTAATGGGAAAATAAAAATGCAGGATGGCAACTGAAGGAGACTAATCTTTGCTTTCTCTGTCTATCTGTTAGCTGTCTGTTAGGAATCATTATAGAAGTAACATGTAGATGATTGATGATGTAGATGGTAGAAAAGATTGCAGGAAGAAAAGCAAGAAAGTAATAAAGATTTAGGATAGAAATGTGGAAGCTTAGAAGGATCTTAGATAGGAGGAAAGGTCAGGAGTCTTAAGAGGATGTCTGGGCAAAGGATAAAAATAGTTGGTAATTAACATGTAATATACCTAAGAGTTGGGTAAACAACCAAAAGATTGTCTGTACTTATTTGCCTAAAAGGTTTAGGAGAAACAATGTAACCTACAGATATATATATAAATAAAGATTCTGCTAGCCTTAAAAAAAGAAGAAAGTTCAAGCACCTTCTGTCTCACATGTCTTTCTCTCGCTGACTCCATCCACACCTTTGGGAACTCCTGGACTTGCAGAGGCTGGACCCCGGCACCTTTCAACAAATCTTGGAAGGGCCAGCTTCCTATCACTAACATCCAAATTAGCCCAAATGTACCCCCTCCTTCTTTGGGGCTTCCAGGACTATCTAGAGCAGAGCTTCTCCACCTGGGCCCTACTGACATTGAAAGTCTGGTGATTCTTTGGGTTGTGGGAGAAGATTCCTATACACTGCAGAATGTTTTGCTGACCTCTACCCACTAGATATCAGTAGCACCCCCTTCCCACTTGTAACAACCCAAAATGTCTCCAGACATTGCGAAATACCCCCTTGGGTTACTCTCCAGCACCTCACCCATCATCTCTCTGAAACCCCTGATTTGCTGCTGTCTTCCTCACTGGGACGCAAGTCAGTGAGGGCAGGGCGCTGTGTGCGTCCCTCACTACTACATCTCCAGAACAGCAGACAGTAAACAGGAATTGAGTAGATGACTTTCCACTGGATGAGACTCTCACAGAAACAGAGCAGTACTAACCAAATGCCAATTCATCTGAAATGTCATTTCCATCTCGGGAGCTTCTAGCTCTGTTCTTTCTGAACGATGTCCAACTTACTTGGGTGCTTTAAAAAAATCAATTTCATGTGACAATGTTGCCTAGTCTCCCTTGCAGATAAAGAACAAATCCCAGGAAACAACACACAAATCTGAGATGACTCTGGCAGGAGGTGGGAGATGTATTTCTGTATCATCTTCTAATCATCTGTCTAATCATTTTAACAAAAAGTGAAGTTTTTCTGGGGTACATTATACTGTGTCAACAGCATCTCAAGGTGAGAATGTGGTACCATTTAAACATAGGGACTAATATAATGGCCAACGTGACTAAGCACTTCCTCTACGCCAGGAACTGGGCTACGTGCTGGATGAGAATTATCTCAGGTAAACAGCCTGTGCAGATGGAAATGTATTATCTCACTTTACAGGTGAAAAAACCTGGAGGACAGAGACATTAAATAAATTCTGCAGTGACACAGCTAACCAGTAGTAGGAGGGGATTCAAATCCGGGCAATCTGCACCGAGGGCACAAGCTCTTGAACATGATACCTCACGTTCCTCTTCCACACTTCTTGCCCAAGGCAAGGCAGAGTGATAAGACAGAAAACAAGAGGGGCAATGGTCAAGAAAGAAGAATAGTGGACAGGGATCCCAGAGCTAGCTCAAACCAACATGATGGTTAACTCTCCCCAATTCTATCCTGACCTGCCCCACCCCCTCTACTGTGTTAGAAGCTTCATTGGCTGGCTTTCCAGACCTCAGTCCTCTGACACCAGCAGGCCCTCTTTGGATCTGAGCGATGCTTCTGTCCCCTGCATCTAGACTGTCCCTTAGCCCCTCCTCTCTTACTGCCCAATCTCTAACGCCCCATAGAGGGTGAGCCACGTCTCAAAATCAAGATACATAAAGCATAAATATACCCAGGAGTTCCTTTTGGGGTAATGGGGGGAGATGGACCATGGTAAGTGATAACAATAACAACAAGACTTTACCTTAATGAAAACTTTAATTTTGTTTGATGTTTAAATGTATGTTGTTTCCCAGTAAAATAAAAGTATTTTTTTTAATTGAGATAGAAATTTTGGAGAGTTAAGTACCAACATAAAGAAAAATACTTTCAGATCCATTAACTGAAAACTCTTTTACAAACATTAAAAATAAACTGTAAGTTTCATAATAAAAAGGAGTGCTCATGTCCTGGCCAGTTTGGCTCACGGTTAGAGCGTCAGCCCGAGGACCGGAGCATCATGAGTTACAGGTTCTACCCCCAGCCCTGGTCGGGGTTGTGCAGGAGGCAACCAATCCATGTGTCTCTCTCACGTTGATGTTTTTCTCTCTCTCTCTCTCCCTCCCTATCTAAAAATCAATAGAAAAATATCCTCGGGTGAGGATTAACAAAAAGAAGAAGAAAAATGAGTGTTCTGTATTAACAGAAATGTTCTGTCTAAACCTTACATTCATTCCTTTTTTTTCCTCACTGTCCTTTTCTAGAGACTAGAATATGATATTGTCCTTCAATAGAGAGACAAAAATAAAAAGATGGATTTGCATCATGGCTTTTCAATTCAGAGACTCAGACTCACAAGTGAAAGGATAAAGAGCCACATGACACAGCTTGTCCTAAAGGACTGGGGGCTATGACTGAAGGGAACTGTCCCCTCATTCAGTCAATCACCCAGCCTGCCAATTTGTATCACGAGTTCTGAGCTAAAAACAGGAAAGTCCACTTTCTATCGGCGTCACCATAAATTACTTGGAATTTTCATTACTACTCACGACATTTACTTCTTGAACTCCAAGGGGATTAAATGCATGTTAATGTTGCAAAAAGTTTTAAACTTTAGTCTCCTACAAACCTACCACGTTTGATATTAAAATAAAGGGGGAGTGTGGCTTCTTACTAACTGGTTCTTCTCCTTTCCACTCAATTTGTTCTGATTCTTTTTATTTTTCCCCCCCAAAACAAATCATGGGACTGGAAAGATGGATAGATATAGCTATAATAAAAAATAATTTTTAGAAGAAGGGAGGAAGGAGCCAAGTAAGGCAGGGACATTCCTTCCCCAACGCGCCCCACTCCCCATTCCATGATAACAAGAGAACAAGAAACTGATTAGAGTATCTCAAAAGAACCTCTACTGTAGAAACATAATCAAGAAAGGATTATTGACTTAAGTGCCCCACAATGAATGAAAGTGAATAATTTCTCAGACCAGATTTGATTATTTTCACTAAGCTTTTTCCTAAAACCTATCTCCTTCAGAAATTGTTTGAAGGTATCAAGAAAATACAAACTAGGTAAGAAATGGAATAAGCCTCTGAAAATCTACATACACACTAAAAACTCTCCCCAGAGATGCCACTTCATCAGCAGTTAGCCATGGGGGGGGGGGGTTCATCTGCTGGTCTGGCAGAGAAATGACAGATGAGACAGGAGAAGGAAACAGGCAGGTCCTCTCTTCTGGTGCCCTAAATTACACACATTTTAGCGAAGGGAAATCTTGCACAACTTCTAACTTCTTTTCTCATTCCTACTTGCTCTGTCCCTGATTCAACATTCATGATTAAGGAGTGTCGGAGACCATCTTACTCACTTGGGTCAATTCAGTTACAACCTCAGAAATACACTTCACGTTTTCCTAAAGGCATTAAATAAGCTCATGAGCAAGATCAAGTTAAATACCAAGTGCCAGCGAAGATGACTCCTCCCGCATGATTTCTCCCCATAAAAAGGGGACCATGTTTTAATGGTTTACATGTGGGTAAATGATAAACAATAAATAATCTTAGGGGCACCGAGTGCACAGAAGCACCCTGGGCAGGTAGATACATTACAGGTATTTCATTTAATCACACATTTAGGTGGCATCACCTAACACGTGTGCCAATTCCAACTTGATTTACCTTCTCAGCCTACATCAACCTCAAGAAGACACATCTGTCCCTGCCTTGGTCTTCAGGTAACTAGGGTCTGGTTGATTTAGCAAAGAAAATGAGTTATAATTACACATTATTACTCTCAACCGCACCCCCCAGGCGGATGCTCTCCATAGAACTTCCTGCAATGAAAATGTTCCCTGTCTGCACTGTCCCAACATGGTAGCCAGTGGCCACGTAGCTACTGAGCACTTGTAGCTAGTGTGACTAAGGAACTGCATTTTATTTCATTTTAATTGATAGTCACATGTGGCTGACAGCCACCCTGCTGGAAAGAGCAGCTGCAGAATGTGCCCCGGCTGCCCTCCCCCAGGGCGAGAAGGAGAAAACTGGGCCCAGACTCTGAACTCAGCCCTGGGAAGTGGGTCTGGTTCTGTCACTGTCCTAAACCACTCCAGCCCACCAAGGTCACAAAAGGTGGCTCCTCTCCTTGCTCTCTCTCCATGACCAGCTATGTGTGGTCCATCTCCTCACTGGCTTTGGAATCATAACCAGTAGCTGTTCTCCACTTTAGGTTCCTATCCATCCCATCTGCCCTTTTCTTTCCAAAACTTTCCAATGGCTTTGTTTTTTCCTGCCCCACCCCCCTCACTCCTAATTCTATTCATTTCCTGTCCATCATAACATCAACATCCGCTAAAGTACGTTTACATAAAAACCCCTTGTATGACACCAGGGCCAAGTGCAAGTGACATTAACTAACTGCCCAAGGGATGAGTTCTTCAAGGCAAAACATTATCACCGATTTACAGACACAAAGATCTACACGGTGCAAAAGGATTAGATAGTATAATTGATATATTCATTATAATAACAATATTTTTAAAGGAGATGATCTCAAGACTAAAAGGTATTTCAGTCAAACTCCCTGAAACCCTCCCCAACCCCGAAAAGGCACATTCCTGTGTAGCGCCTCCCGTGACCCTGGTCAGAGGCAGCCACTGGCACTCTGTACACAAAGCATGTCCAGAATGAGTCTGAGGTCAGAACTTTGTCTACAAAGGAAATGAGAAGGAAATTGTAGGAGATAAAACACAGCTTTAGGTTCTGGCGTTGTTCCAGCTTTGTTCGTTTCAGTCTAATAGTTTAAGGGGCAGGGGAGGGGGAAGCAAAGAGAAGCAGCTGTTGTGTTTATTATCCAACTTGCCGTACACAACGCGCCTCCAGTCCCCCTCCTTCCCTCTCACACTAGATCTCCCCGCGATCTACTGTCCTCAGAGTCCCACCGCAAAGCTGAAAGAGATGGCTCAAAAGAGCAGAAAAGACTGAAAAGCATTGTTCCCAGAAACCATAATAAAAGTGAACTCCTGCACGTTTCACTGTATTTTAAAAAAAAAATGCAGTTCTAATAATAAACAGGACTCTTAGGCATCTTCCAAGCAGTGCAGAAACTCGCTCGCACACGGCCACCTTCTGAAGAACATTCCCGTGCAGGTGGCCAAAGCAGACGCCACCGCCCCGGCAGGCCCAGCGCTCAGTGAGCAAGGATCACAGTGCAGAGAGCTCGCCTCCCAGCCCAGCGCTCACACCCCTTGGCCACAGCGTCTCCCTCGTGGCAGCTCATTTATCAACCACAAATAATTTCCCCATTACTTTTCTAAACAAGAGCAGCGCATCTCAGCACAGAAGACAAGGCTCTGTCCATTTTAAGCAAAAGAACACGCACAATGCAGCAAGTGTTATGTAATCAACGGAACGCAGACCCGCAAGGGCAAAATAATGGGGAGCACATTCCTTCCAACCATTCTCCCTGATGTCATTGTATATAGCCCTGGCTCGGGTTCATGGCATTACTAACCCAGCTTGAATGCTGCCCAGTCTGTCCAAATCCTGACAGTTCAGGAAACTGCATCTTTAGCATGGCACCATGACCCACAGACATGGATCCCATCCTGTGCCAGCCAGTTTATAAACACAGTGCCCGCACAGGGCTCTCAGCCCACACCTACGCCGCCCCCGCAGCCACAGGTGTGATGCGGAGTCAGAATCTGGCAGGACTGAACTCACTCACAGTCAAGCCAAAGCTCAGTCATCTAAGAAATGGAACTAAGTCCACATTTTTCCTATGTAGCTACCATTTCATAGGTTGATTATTTCAACACAGGCACCAGTTATTTAAATATCACAAAAGCCTGTGAAGCATAAAAATGCTTTTTTTAGTAACAAAAACAGACATAGAAATCAGAACCCACTTGTCATTGCCATTTAGAAGACATTTTCATTCAGGAACATCTCCATCTTTATTTTTTATAAAAGATTTAAAAAGTAAGACTAACACAGAGGTTTTCTGTAACAGGTACAGTTTTCCTCGAAAGGTCAAGATAGTAATTTAGGCTTTTGGGGGCCCCCATGATCCCTGTTACAAATATTCAACTCTGTCACTGTGGCATAAAAGCAGGCATGGATGACACATAAATGGACGGGCATGACTATATCCCAATAAAACTTTATTTACAAAACTAGATGGCAGGCCAGATTTAACTCACAGGCCACAATTTGCCAACTCACAATCTGGAAAGTGATTTCTTTTCTTCCCTTCTCACACTATCTTCGGCTAACATCATCAGACCATTAAGAAGATGATGCTAGGCTCAGTGACAAACAATGGAGATTTAAGAGAACAGAGTTCTGAAGAACAGCATCACGGTACAGATCACCTTTTCCTGAACTAACCAGTGCACAGAGAAGGTCGACAGCCTCCAACACAAGTTCCTGGTGTCCAATTCGAGTGACACCCAGCTCCTCGAGATCCTGATGGGCAATCCGCAGCAGCTGCTCGCCATTGATCTTCTCCCGTTCAAACTTGTGGACATACTGCTGCAGGCAGTCATCCAACCCTACCAGAAAAGCAGAAGAGGCCATTAATGTCATTGTGTTCCGTTACTCTAGGAATTCACCAATTATGCTGCACTGTTTGACTGTCTATATAATGTGTGACCCACCTGAAGGACACCTTTCAAATGTGTCCTCGTCTTCTCATCTCACACAGATTTTAAATGTGCAGCTTAAAATTTCCAAATGGAACCAGTTATGTTTGATGACAATTACCTTCTCATTCCCTTTCAACTAAGAGAATAAACACTACACCCCTCAAAGTGCCAGTTATCTGTAGTAGGCATGTGTTTGACTGTTTGTTAAGAAACTCTTCCTTTGGGACTCCATCCCTCTCCCCGCCCATGTGATCCCCAGTGGGCCTGCCAATCAAGATGCTTTGCCGCAACAGTCCATCAACCAGCCAGTATTAGGTTCTGGGATGACCATATGACTCAAGAGGAACCAATTAAAATCTTCCTTGATATTTGATATATGGACACAGAAGACAGAGGATCTCTCTTCCCTTCCAAATGGAAGTCATAAGGACACAACCTTGGGGAAGCTGGCAGTCATTTTTCTGATCAGTTTTCTGGAAATAAATCCATGTGAGAGAGGAACAAACTGCCCAATAATGCTTGTCCCTTGCAACTGAAAAACTTCTGAAGAACATAGAATCCAACATATAAGGTACCAGTAGCAGTACCAGAGAAAGGCAATGTTACATGGGTTACTTACGGAAATTTTCCAGGCCAAACACTACCGCCAACAGGGTTGTGTTCTAATGTTCTTATATACTGATTAGAATTATAATAGATAAGCCAAATAGAACTTGGGGATCTTTACTGCTGGATGGAAAACTCTCTGGTCAACTTGTTTTAAGGTTTTACCTGAGTCAACTGAACTATCGAAACCTAATAACAAAAAGCCATCCAGTGTTTTATAGATTTATATAAACTCAATCCCAACCCAAAGGGTAAAAACTCAATGTAACTAGAACAATGTATGTGAAAGGCATGCTGCTGTCCCCTCCCCACCTCAAACACACACACACACACACACACACACACACACACACGCACGTATTTCATTTCCCCCTCACCAAAGTTCTGCTATGTGAGTACTCTCTGGACTGGAAGACGCAGACAAAGGTCTAGCACTTCCTTCTGGCAATACTAAAGTTCATGGATCTTAAAATTTAATGTGCTGGGGTAAACGACATCTCTGCCCCACAAACTTTCCCCATTTGCCTTTTGATAGGATACAGGAAGAAGAACAATTTCCTGATAACCATTTGGGGCTATTAAATATAGAAAGAAGAGGTAAGAAACAATTAACTTTATGGTAACCAGATGAGTTGGAACCTATCCATCTTCCCTGAAATGACATCTGTCTAGCAGACGGGCTCCATAGCACAGCAAGCGAGGGTGGGAACATCGATATAAACCTTGCTCCACTTGGACCGCCTTGAGCCACAAGTGATTTCCATGACACATGAGTCAAGTAGGCAACGGAGGCCACACAAGTCAGCGGGTATTTACAGTGATGTCCCACCTGGGCTGCAGGGGCTGGGTCTCAGCACCTGTGGCCACCCAGGGCATCTGCAGAGGGGCAGTGTCCACGGACAGCAGTGACAACAGCCAAGAGCCAAGGGGAGCCTCCTAACAACTCTATGCCCACCACATCGGTGGCTAAGTTAAGGCTTATGGACGCTATATAACCTGTCCACAGTCATGGAGCTTGTAAGATGCCAAGAGAAGGATTTTTATAGCCAGTTTCTTCAGCTTCATACAGAAGAAAAGAGATTGAGTTCAAATAAAGGTCTGTTTGACAAACGCCCTGCTCTTTTGCATTCTTCCCAACAAACACAGCCTTATAGAAACTCCTCTCCAAGCATCTTCCTGAATAAGCAGTAAGAATCGTGGACTCTCACAGGTCCTTAGAAGGTACTTCAGATCTTACTGAGTCCAAAACATTGGGAAAGTATGGACAAAAGAGTAGTTATTGTGAAGTTTAAAATCACTGAGCCAGTTCTAGCCAGATCACGACCAATACCCCACACTCTCCTCTCCTTCAGGATGTTCTCTTTCCTTGCCTATTGTTATGGCTGGATTGTGTCTCAACATTCAAAGGTTGAAGTCCTAACCTCCAGTAGCTCAGAACATGCCTTTTTGGAGGTAGCATCTTTAAATAAAAGACTAAGTTAAAAAGAAGCCATATACATAGACCCGAATCTAAAATGACTGATATCCTTATAAGGAGAGGAGACACACTGAGTGAAGACCACGTGAAGACACAGGGAAAAGACAGCCACCTGCAAGCCAAGAAGAAAGGCCTCAGAAGAAACCAACCCTGCTGAAACCAGGATCTCGGACTTCTGGCCTCTAGAACAGCAAGAAGAAAAAAAAATTCTGTCGTTGTACCCACCCAGTCTGTGGGGCTGTGTTATGGCAGCCCTAGCAAACCAACATAAACCTAATAACATTTTAACTCATAGTCACCCACACGTGATCAACCCTTTCCCAAACAAAATAAACAAGGTCCAATGACCAACTGAATTGAAATTCATGTTCACTGTGCCAAACAAGTTCATTGCTCAAAATATGAGCATAAAACTGAGAGGCTCTTATTAGTTTTCATGTGCAGAATAAATTAGTCCACTAAAATTAAAGTGAAGAAACCATGTATAATGGAAGTTCATTAAACTTTACCTCTGAATAATAAAAAGTATAAATAAAGATGAGGTCAGATTTCTCTTTTGACTCACAGTGAAGTTTCACTGAAGAAACAGTATTTCAGAAGTAGCTTTAGAGCCTTAAGGAAACATTTTAGACACAGAGAAGTTGAGATGGAAGGTATGATGAGAATTCCAGAGAGGATGAAGGGTCCAAATGATCAGAGATTGAGAACTAAGACTACAGAACATTTCCCCTAAAAGGGGGCCAAAATCTCCTTGAGGGTTCTGACAGAATATAAATGATCTAACTTCAACTAATCAAAAGATCCCTGAGATGTAGGAGAAACATCTTATTGCTACCTACTCAAAAACATAATCCACCGTGAGCTCAAGACTTTCCCCTCTAGGGACACATACATGAACACGCTAGGTTTTAAATAGCATTACCCCCAATTTCATTATTCCAATACATTATGGCCTATTGTTCAGTTATCCTATTGTTTAAGATACAATTAAACATTTATAAATAGCTCAATCAAACTATTATACAATCCCACAAAGGAGGGAAACAAAAATCCCCAATTTCAAGTTAACTGGTTTTTAGCATTTGCAATCAACTATCCACACACTTCTACCTATTTGCCAGTTCTTCCCTTTCTGTAAGGGGACCTTACAGACAGGACTGAGAGAAACATATAATTCAATAAAATTAAATGAACACATTCCATTGACACAAATCAAGTTAAGCAGATCATTCGATTGGGGAAAGAATCGTGAAGGAAAAAGCAGGGACTCCCACAGAAGGGGAGCCAGACTGAGAGAGGGCCCAGCCTTCCTCCACCGTCGCTAAATAATCCTAAACTTCCAAATGCAAAGAGGAAAATGTCTTATGATTTTAAAAAGACTGTTTTAGGTTTATATGAGAAAGCGCAGGGCAGTGGTTGGAGCCTGATCTCCAGTCCCAGCCCACTCCTTGCTGACGGGGTTCCTGGGACAAGTCCCTCCGCTGCCTCGTTTGTAAAACAGGGATGACAATACCACCTAGTACACAGATCTGTAACGAAAGTGAAATGTTAACGTTTCTAAAGAGCTTAGAACACAACAAAGTACATGATACTCTACACATTTAGTGAACTATAAAGTGTAATGTATTCAGTTCCTCAGTTTTCTAAGTGTGCAGAATAAAAGTTGCTAGAGAGATCAGAAACTTCCAGATGCTTAGGTAGCCCCCTCCGGAACAGACTAAATTGGAAATAAAACAAAATCTGAATGGTCCATGGTACTACCTTCCTCAGAAAGTGTTCCCAAATGTGGGAAATTGCCAAAATCACGGATTCCACCTAAAAGTGTTGTAGGAGTTCTATCAGAGCATTAGTACCATAAACATACAGTCTTCTTTTTGTTTACTGCTCGCTCCCCAGCATCTAGAACATTGCTGGTGCACAACAGTATCTGTGAAATAAATAAATGAATGTATAAAAAAAAGTCAAAGAACTTCACATAAATGTTTTCAAGCTGCATTAAAGCCTTCTGGACACCCAGTTTAAATGTTGCTCCCTATCTAAGCCTTGCTGGCTTCCCACCGCGCTTGGGATTAACAAAGTCCACTCTGGTCTGCCTGGCTCCTGCCCGCCCCTAACCGCGTCTCATGCCAGTCCCCCCAGCCACTCTGCTGGACACCGGTTACATCTGAGGTTTCAAGACCTCAAGCTCCTTCCCACCGCAAGGCTTGTCAGCGTGATGTTCCTTCTACCTAGAATGTTCCTGCCTCCTCATTTCCCAGTCTCAGCTCACGTATCACACCGCAGGGAGGCCCTGCTGATCCCAGCATCTACAGAAGCCCCGTAACCCCTGTTCCTCCCTGTGTGTCCCACTGGCTTCCCTCATGGGACTCAGCAGATTTGTGTGTGTTTATTCATTATCCTGCAGGTGCCTCTGTCCTTTCTAAAACACAGGGCCACAACCCTGCCTGTCTTGTCGCCGTCACACCTTGTGCGTGACAGGACACAGGGAAGGTACTCAAACACTGGTTGGATCCAAGAGCAAAAGAGAAGGACAGCCCGGCTGCGGTTGAAGACCACAGTTTAGAAGCTGGAAACATGAGGTTTACAGTCCCTGCCACCTGTCACGATGCTTCTCAGTGAACCTGTCCAACTCCCACCTTCTCCTCTTTTTTCATGGACTCCCTGGGCGAGAGCTGTGGACATCGCCATGAAAATGAGGAAGAAACGCCCCAGCCTCGCCGCTTACAATGTCGACAGTGTGCAGAGGAAGAAACTTTTAGGGTCTTCAACACCAAATTCCCACAAGGTTGCCAGAATCGTAGCTTCACCCAGCGTCAGCTCTGGGGTGGTGGCACAGCTTTCTCCAGGTGGTACTGGACTCCAGGGCCAACGCCTGCCCCATGTCCTGTGCTTCTGGAGTGCCCTGACTTACTCTGTTTCCTTTTCTTCTGAGGTCACCTTCACACTGGGAAGGAGGAAGAAGAGCAGGTGGCCTTGTGGCTCTAATTCTTTCTAGTTGTGACCTCAAGCAGGTCACTTCACCTGTGTGCCGAAGTGTGAAATGCAGGGGCTGGAGAGCGGATCCGTGGTCCCACCTGCTACATGTCTGTGACTCTGCAATCTTAGGGCACTGCCTTCTCCCTCCCATCTTCAAATTCGTAAGGCACCACCGTCCCCAAAGCCCTGCTCACAGGAAGGTCAAGGGCTCAAATGTCAAAGCCAGCTCCCGTCAACAGGGCAGGTAACTGGTGTATGAAAAGTAGGACTTCTGAGGTTATACATTATAAGATCATATAGGCCCAGAATTAGAGCAGGATTTTAAAGATTATGCTCTTGCATTGGCCCGCAGACCAGAGAGGCCCGGGTTCGGTTCCCGCTAAGGGCACGTACCTCGGTTGCAGTTTGTCCCCTGCCCCAGTTGAGGTCGTGTGGGTGGCAGCCACTCGATGTGTCTCTCTCACATCGATGTTTCTCTCTCTCTCTTCCTCCCTCTCTCCCTCCCGCTCTATCTGAAGATGAATGCAAAAATGTCCTCGGGTGAGGATTAAAAAAAAAAAAAAAGATTATGCTCGTTTTTGTATCCTACTTGACAAAAATACGGTCTTGTACGGGCTCAGCTGGGACTGACTCAGGAGGCAGACCAAGCAGAAGAGAAGATGAGGCAACATCTAAGGAGCCTCTGAGCTACTAAAAATATATACTACACGTGGAAACATTCATGCGGACACACAGCACAGACTTCTAAAAACACACTGAAGAGGCAAATGCCTGAGTGAGCCCGAAAGCCTAGGTTCCAGAGTATCATCATGGTACAGGAGCCGGTGCAGGTGAAGAACCGCAGAGGTCTGCATTTGGTGCAAAAACAGAAGACGTTCGGTCTTAGACCTACAAAATTGATGGCTTCACACAACTTCTGAAGTCTTTAAAGCGAAGTACAATAGGATTGCTATAGCTTACCCAATACTGTGGATGAGAAGTAGTTTTCTATGACATAAAATTAAGAGGGAATAATATGTGAAATTACAGATATAATTAGAAGCAAAGGGGTAAAAGTCACTTACTACATGGCAAGTACCTTAATCCTCTTAATGTCCCCACACACATGGACCATGAGGTCCCAGATAGGAGATGAAGAGATGAGGCATAGAGAGGGGAGGTGACTTGCCCAACGACACACAAAACCAGGGCTCACACCTGGGGGGACGGGCACCAGGGTCTCTGCTCTTCACCCCGAGATACTGCCTCTCCATCCTCCAAGGCAGAATGTTCACAGATGTCCCCTCAACTCTAACGAAAGTAGAGTTTTCTGTAATAGGAAATTGCACAAGCCATTAAGCTGACTTAGTTTAGTGCCTAGGATTGCTCTCAGAAATTTTAATGCCATGTAAACACAAAAGCCTCTCTCACCTACATGGGTCAAATGAGAAATTAAGAAACTGGGGACACCAGCTCCTACTCAGGGAGTATGTCATCAACAAGCAGTCCGTAGGGGTTGGTGCTCCGCGTTTCCTAGTAACTAAAATACAGGTGAAATGGGCCCTATTCTTTCCCGATACAACTGGATAGAATTCTTTTGTAGCTCTTTCACCTTTGAATGTGGCCCTAGAAACTGGCCCTTTAGGTCAGTGGTGACCACAGGGTGGTGATACAGCAGTAAAATTGGCTGCCTTTAAAGGATTAAGTATTTCTGGAATTCACAAAAGTCTCCACCTATATTTCCCAAAAGTCATTTTCCAAACAATCGAATTTAGAAAAAGACAAGTCTTCTGTATGCCATTAGCATCCCAGAAAAAGACAAAGGCAGAGAGAAACAATACTACAAAACAGAGAAAATGAGAAGTAGCTGTCAGTGCAGGTCCACACCTACCTGTATATCTGGAGGCTACAAAAATAAATAAATAGGAAAGAAAGAAAAAGAACAAAACAAACAAACCCTGTCTGTGTTTTGCTCCCTAAGTAGAGAACAGTCTAGTTTACGTGGCTCATGTGCCGACTTGCATCTCACCACAAACAAAAACGAAAGGGGCACCTGCCCTGCAGGAGCGTGCTCAAGCAAGGATGCTGCAAAACTGGGAAATCCCGTGAAACTGGAGGGTCCACTCTACCATAGCCTGGGACTCTGGCTTTGCCCTCAGAGAATGAACTGAGAAGTCCATGAAAGGAAACTTTTGTGGGGAAGGGACAAAGGATGAGTGAAGAAAGATGTATTAAGTTATTCTCCTCCACTTGCGTTATTTTTTATATGTTTTTATTGATTTTTTTAGAGAGAGGGAAAGGGAGAGAGAGATAGAAACATCAATGTGAGATAGAAACACTGATTGGCTGCCTCCTGCACGCCCCCTACTGGGGATCAAGCCCGAAACCCAGGCATGTGCCCTGACGGAGAATTGAACTGGGACCTTTCAGTCCATGGGACGATGCTCGATCCACTGAGCCACACTGGCCGGGCTATTTTTTTTTATTTACAGAGGGTCAGAAAATGCAGGCATGCTGCTCTATGAAAAAGAGTTAACCAAAGAGAGAACAGGGTAGAAATGCAGGAAGCAGGTACAGGACAGCAAGGAGGGAGGTGAAGCTTTGGGGAGAGTAAATGCAGATTGGATGGCTACTCTGCTTCCACCGAGAGCCCAAAGGGCCTTGAAAATCATTACCAAGACCAGTCCTTAAGTGAAACAACAGGTACTGAAACCTTTTCCATGGAACCTCCTACCCCACTCTCACCACCACCAACACCCCAAAAGTCAAGGACAGGTGACTCAAATCACCCCCATCCTTTCCCTTTCCTGTTTCTTGTTTGAAAGAGGCATGGCAACCAACAAAGCCAAAGCTTTCTGCCTGGGAGTTCTAAAAATGGTATTTTCCCCAGAAGAGTTCATTCCATCTGAGTTCATTCAACTTCGAGATATTTGATTTAGCATCAACTAGACACTGCTCAACAGCACTCGTGGGAGGAGGGGAATTTATGAATGCTTTCAGGAATTCCCATGAAAATATGGTCAATAGGTGGTCCTGATGAGGGCCAACTGAGAATGCCATTTTCTTCTCATGGTCATCAAAACATCTATTTAGTCATCTAAGCAAAATCCACAGCTCATATTTCTAAAAGGTAATTTTGCATGAGGCTTATGCCTGATAGAAAAAACAATCACACATCTGGAATGATATTTTTCTATTAAAAAATAAATATTTAATTTGAAATTTATTTTTATATTTATTATTTTTATAGTATGTATAATATATGTGAGTATATAGACAGATACACACACACATACACATTCTGCCAAAAAATAGAAAATGAGCCCTGGCCGGTTTGGCTCAGCGGTTAGAGCGTCGGCCTGCGGTCCAGAGAGACCCGGGTTCGGTTCCCGCTAAGGGCACGTACCTCGGTTGCAGTTTGTCCCCGGCCCCTGGTGGGTCATGCAGGAGGCAGCCACTCGATGTGTCCCTTTCACGTCGATGTTTCTCTCTCTTCCTCTCTCTCCCTCCCACTCTATCCGAACAAAAAGTGGGAAAAAAATGTCCTCGGGTGAGGATAAAAAAAAAAAAAAAATAGAAAATGATATGTATATACAGAAAAAGACTAGAACAATGGTTTAAATTCAAGTCTCAAAATTTGATTCTATAAGGAACACAGGAAATGCTGAGAATATGCACTATATTAAATGTTCATCTCCCTAGAAAAGTATTCAGCCAGATCTTTGCCTCACTGACTTTCTTAGGTACTTCTGATCTCAACTCAAATATCACCTCTCAGAGAAGCACTCCCTGACCATTCAATCTAAAAAAAAGTCCATCTATGTGTCAACTGATGATTGTTGTCGCAAATTCAACGCCTACAGAAGTCCCCACTTTGAGGGTGGTGAAGAAGGTAACTATCAGGGCAAACAGCTCAGTGGTGATACAGCATGGCTCTGAGAACAGCACAGCTATGGAGCAGCTCAATTGTGGAGGCCGCAGCTCCGCTCAGGTTCAGTCCACCCTGCTCTGCTCTGTTCTGCTTTGCTCTGTTCTGACAAGATGTCTTCCATGTTTCCGCGCCAACCGGGGAAATGCAGTCTTCAGTGGACAGGGAACACGCCAGAGGACAGCTGACCTACATGGAGAGACGGTTCTGCCCCTGGTCCCTGATTGATCCGTTCTCATGCAGATGAGAACTCCAAATCCTCACAACTTGATTGGTCTCAAAAGCAACATCCTGATTGGTCCAAATGGAGCCACTCTGATTGGTTGTAAAGATGCTAGAGGAACTATAGCTGCATAGTTCTGATTGGACAGGGAAAGTCTCAGTCCCATTGGTTGAAATTCAATTCCAAAAACTGCTTTAAAAGGACTGGCTCAGCCAGCAGGAACACAGTGCAGGCAGGCAGTTCAGTGCAGGCTTCTCCCTGGCCCCTATTTAAAAACAGCTGCTAGGCTCTGTTCTTACATTTCAGCCCAGTTAGCCACCAGGAGCCCTTCTTATTAGGTATCTTCTTTCTCATATGTATCAAAATCATTTCTATCGTACCATCTTTTTATTTTCTTCTTAAAACATCACGATTTGAAATCACTGTGCTTATTAGGCTAAACGGCCTTCTGTTTGCCTCCTCCCTCTAAACTGCACTGTAAGAGTTAGGGTCCTCGCCCTGGCTGGTTTGGCTCAGTGGTTAGAGCATCGGCCCGGGGGCCAAAGAGTTGCAGGTTCCATTCCAGTCAAGGGCACGTACCTCAGCTGCAGTTCAGTCTCGGCCCTGGTTGGGGCCGTGCAGGAGGCAACCAGTCGATGTGTCCCTCTCACATCAATGTTTCTCTCTCTCTCTACCCTCCCCCCCCCCTTGCACTCTATCTGAAGATAAATGGGAGAATATCCACAGGTGAGGATTAAAAAAAAAAAGTTAGGGTCCTTGTTTATCTTATTGCCTATATATCTCCAGTTCCATGAACAGATTCTTGCTCCTAGTCAACACTCAGAAGATAACTGTTAAATGAATGAAGAATGAATGGATCCACACACTCCGAAACAACCAGAGGGCATGATGAAAGAATGAAAACACAGTGGGCGTGGCGTCAGACAACCTGGCTTCAAACCCAGCTTGACTTCTTCATTTCTGTTGTGTTCAGCAGTGACTTACTTTGACACCTCACTTTCCTTAGCTGCAAACTAAGATAACGTGAAGTACTGTGTTTAAGAGTGCCTTGTAAATCGTGAAGTACTCTATTATTGCTATTAAAGAGAGCTTGAGTCAATATTTATAAGTGGCAGCAATGAAAAGGTAAATTAGAATACAAATAAGTGAGTTAATCTGGCAAGGGCAAACTTTCTCATCTTCAACCCCATTTTGCAACTCTGACCTTGGCTGGCTACTGCTCAAGTGTGTGACAATTTGTTTACAAATTATAGTGGAAAGTACATTATAAAGGCCCAGATTCAAGTCCCTGCTCTACCATTCAACTTCTTTAAGTCTCAACCTCTTCTATTATCTATGAATTATGTATGAATAACCCACATATCTTAGAGCACCACTGTGAAGATAAAAACGTAACATTGTGCTTTGCACAGCCAGATAGAGCCCACCCATGCCAGTCCATGTTAGAATTCTGACTCCAAAGGCCATACGGGTACTACTGGATACAGCGATGGCAGGAGTCCCATCCCTTTGGCAGTGGTGACGACATAAGGGCTTCTATGACCAGTCACACATTTTTGTGCTGCCTGATTTTTTTATTAAGACATAATTCACATACCTTAATGCCGTGATTTTTAGTATATTCAGAAACTTGTGGGACCACTATCTAATTTGAGAACATTTCCATCATCCCAAAAAGAAACCCACATCCATTAGCTGTCACTCTCCATTCCCCCTCCATCCAAGCCCTGCAATCACTAATCTACTTTCTAGCTCAATGAGTTTGTCTATTCTAGTTTGTGTAAATGGAATCATACAGTATGGGGTCTTTGTGTCTGGTTTGTTTCACTTAGCACAATGTTTTCAAGGTTTATCCACGTTGTAGCATGTATCAGTACTTCATTCCTTTTTATGGCTAATATGCCATTGTATGGCTATACCGTATTTTTTAATCCATTCATCACATGATAGACACTTGGGATGTTTCTACTTTTTGGCTATTATAAATAATGGCTCTATGAGCATTCATGTACAATTTTTTATGTGAACATATGTTTTCAATTCTCTCGAGTATATACCTAGAAGTAGAATAATTGAGTCACATGGTAACTCTATATTTAATTTTTTGAGGAATTGCCAAGCTCTTTCCCAAAAGGACTGCCCCATTTTTCATTCCTACTAGCAATTTACGAGGGTTCCAATTTCTTCATATCTTCACCAATACTTGTTATTATCCATCTTTTTTATTAGATCCATACTAGTGGGTATGAAGTAATATTTCATGATGTTGTCAGATTTTAACATCCAAATTTAAAATAGGCCCTCAGAAACACAAACTGAATGCCAGATAGCACAAAAAAAATCCAGAGTACACCGTATTCCCAAACTTCAGTCATTCAAGAACCAACTTTATGATTTTTGCCAAATTTAAATGTCATTTCTACTATTATGTGCTTAAATTTTATTAATTTTTTTAAATCTACACCTGAGGATATGTCTAGAGAGAAAGAGAGAAAGAGAAATAAACATCAATGTAAAAGGAAACATCAATCAATTGCCTCCCATAAGGTCCCTGACCAGGGATCGAACCACAACCTAGGTATGTGCCCCGACCAGGAACTGAACCCACAACCTTTTTGGTGTACGGGACAATGCTCCAACCAACTGAGCCACCCAGCCAGAATAGTACTTAATTTTGAAAAATCAATTCATTTTAGCCTGGCCAGTGTGGCTCAGTGGATTGAGTGTTGCCCCATGGACTGGGAGGTCCTGGTTCAATCCCTGGTCAGGGCACATGACTGGGTTGTGGCTCAATCCCCAGTAGGGAGCAGTGCAGGAGGCAGCAGATCAATGTTTCCCTCTCACATGGATGTTTCTATTTCTCTTTCCCTTCCTCTCTCTTTAAAAAATCAATAAAAACATATTTTAAAAATAATAATGCTAGCTCCAGTCTTCCCTGGACCTAGTCAGACCAACTAAAATCATCTCTAGGACTATCACAGGCTCCTCACTTTGGAAGACGGCTGTAACATGTCAGGAAATACCTTTCCTGAAAAAGAAGATCAGAAAATGAGTTCTGTAGTGATCATTCCTCCCAGGGGGGGGGGGGGGGGGGGTCATATTTTGTTGGCCTGTTACACTTGACTGAGGGGTGTCCCTTCTTTGTGTTCAAATTTCCAATAAGTCTGACCATGCTCTACCTGCAAGTACCTGGCTGTTCAAGTTTCAACAAAACAACTTTCAGAGCAAATATACATAATACAGGTTAAAATAAAGAGCACCTGCCTAGGGTAGGCAAGCCCAGACAACGACCTGAAATGTGACAAAGTGCCTGGATGGGCTTGACTGGCAGCACTGGCCCCGAGTGTAATAAAAACACAATGCCTGGTTGTGATCAAATACTTTCAGACTCCCTCACCCAGCCCAACACACATACTATTTATATACAAGTTAGATTTTTAAAAAAATGAGGGACAGGATATCTGGGCACCTCCAGATTTGAAAACTAATTATCATCTATCATCATCCAAGCTTAATAAAATACTAAATGGCATCTTACATTAAAGGAAAAGAGTGCATGTTCAATTTAAAGGTATTCCATTGACTCTTGGGTTGGACACTCCCATTCAGCCCTCAGCTCAAACATTCCTTCCAATGGGACTACTTCCCTGGCTCTCAACACTAAATCCCATTTATTATGGGTCATGGCACCTTCACTTTTTCTTCATAACACATCTCACTTTATAATTTAATATTTGCATGGCTGATGTCTGTCTCCGCAACACAACAAGCTCCATGAAAACCTGAACCAGGTTGGCTTTGCCTGTCATCATTCCCTCAACATCTAGGGCTTGGCACAGAGTAGCTATTCAAGAATTATTTGTTGAATGAATGAATTCAAAGGATGTCAAAAATGTGTTATTTGGTGTAAGGGTTGGCCATGTTTAGAATGACCACCAAGAGTACATTTCAAAATGGCAAAAGACAACAGGGCAGGAGCTCTTCAACTTCATGAGTTTCTTGCTAACAAATCGTAGTCCAGTCCATCCCATGCAACAGAAGCCTCCTTTCTTTCATGCAATTTCCAAACAACTAAGATTCTTGAGTCTACTGATGAGCTGTTATGGAGTTTCTGCTGGTCAGCAAAGGAGGAGTAAGTGACAAGGAAGGGGAAAAAGGCAAACAAACTAAAGTGTGTTGAGTGTTCAGAATCAGTCACAGAGTCCTTATTTAATCCACAGAAAAGCCTTGGTTATCACCATGATAGAACTCAGACTTGTAAAATGTAGTGACTGGCTCAAAGTCACACAGCTAATAAGTGATCAAACAGGAACGAGTATCTAGTTCTCCGTAAGTTGAGTAAGTTACACAAGTGCCATAGAGAACACACGAGTTGGAATAGGCCTAAGAAACAGACAAAAGTTAGCTGAAAGAGGCAGCAGTGGGCATTATAATACAACTACTGTACTTATAAAAGCTAATGTTTATTGACCATCTTCCATGTGCTAGGCACAGGACTAAAGCATCTGACACACTTCATATAAACTCTATGAGGCAGGCATTACTATTATCTTTATTTTATAGAGTGACTTAAAAGACGCAACCTGACCAAGGTCAGATCACTGGTGTCTGAGATCTGAACCCCAAACTGTATGAGACTGTAGGATAGCACTTACCCCTTCTTCCACCTCCCACCATAATGCTGGCAGAGGGCAGCATGAACTAGGTCTCAGAAGAGAAAGGAGGAAATTATACAGTGCATGAATTTACGAAGTGCCTACTGTACACGAAGATGATGCATGAAGAGTGCTGAGCAGAGATGAATGACGTAGCCCCTACTCTCAGGAGTTTTAGTGGGTGAAAGACAAGGAAGACAGAGCAGGTCTTAGGAAGGCAGGGGCTGAAGCCAGGTTGCCTACATTCAAACACTGATTAGTTATGCAACCTTGGACAATCATGAATTCCCCTGTGTCTCAGTTTCCTCCACTACAAAATGGCAAGAATAATAGTACCTGATGGGGCTGTTATAAAGAAAAATGGGCTAACATAAATAAAGGCCTTAACACATACTGGCACACCAGAAGCACCAATACACATTGCCTATTATTATGTTCAGAACTCATGAAAAGCAAGGTTAGATGGAACAGGTATGGCCAAATCGAAGGGCTATGGAAGGAGAGGAGATTTCAGTAGTATCTGAAGAATGTGCTAGATGGACAGAGGCTGAGTGAAGTCAGGGATTCCCTCAAACCAAGCCTCTGAGCTATCGTTGAGAAGTGATACTAGCCCAGTGAAGATGGGAACTATGGCATCGCAAGAGAAAGAAATAGACAGGATCAGATGGCAGACTAGAAATGTCCATGACAAGCAAAAATTCATCAAAGATGACCCCAAGAGCTTGAACAAGGTTAATTGTAAGAATTCAAACTCTAACCAGCCTGGAAATGGCAACAGAAAAGGGTGAACAAATCGGAAAAGGGAGAGAAGCGCAGGAAGAAGGTGAAGTAATGCGTCTCCTCCTGCACCTGCTGAGCTGATTCTGAGTCAGCAAGAGGGCACCACCTGTGCGCACCAGGAGGCTCCAGACAGGGGCCCTGCGTAAGGGCTGGCCCAAGAAAATTACCATTTACTGAGCATACTCTAGTACATGGTCAAATGCAAGTCTCATTTACTTTTCTAAAGAGTCAACAAGATCAGTCTTATTATCTCCCTGCCTTTTATGAGGGAGTTGATATTAGAGGCACAAAGAAAATTGCTGAAGATGACAGCCCTAGAAAGTGGTAGAACTGGTCTTGAGATCCAAGTTCATGCAACCCCAGAACCCATTGTCTTTCTACTGGGAGGCTTAGAGAGAGAAGCCGGGAGCATGAACAAGCTGTCTTGAGAACAGAACAAATCAGAGTTACAACACACATCTGGCCCTTTTCCACCTCCCCATCCTGGGCATTGTGCTCCTCTTGGCCAGCCCTCCGTCACCTTCTATAATACAGCAACTGTACTCATTAGTCAAGATCCAACACTAATCCTCCCCACTCCATGAACCGACCCACCTCGTGTGGAAGTGATCACCTGCCCCAACTCCCAGATCCTGCTGTCCACCCCACCTGCCCGGTGTGCACAGACAATTCTGAACTTAGGTATGCTAACCTGGATGTCACATGCAACACCTCTGATAGACAGCCGATCCCACTGCTGCACCTTCCCTGGACCTCTTCCCCTCAGCTCCACCTGAGTTTCTTGGAAGCTGTCCTCTCAGTTAAAGGTCAAACTTCCGGAGAGAGGATGACTCTTGTTCAGCCATGGGCATATCTAGGGCTATGCTACTCACTGCGCCCTCTGATGAATTCCAAGTGCTATAGTTGACTCTCTCCCATTACTTCCTCTTCCAAACCAGAATATGAATTTCTAGGAAGAAGTCATTTCCCCACATTGTCCACAATGCCTTACATGTGGCAGATGCCCAGTAAATAATTGTTGTTATCAAAGGTGACACCCTGACTGGTGTGGGTCAGTGGTTAGAGCATCGGCCCATGGACCAAAGGTTCTCAAGTTCAATTCCTGATCAAGGGTATGTATCTAGGTTGCAGATTCGATCCCTGGCTCTGGTCGGGGCACATGCAGGAGGAGGCTGCCAGTTCAATTCCCGGTCAGGGCACTTGCCCAGGTTGTGGGCCAAATCCCCAGTGGGGGGCATGCAGTAAGTGGCCAATCGATGTTCTCTCTCATTGATGTTTCTTTTTTTTATTATTATTCCTCACTCAAGGATACTTTTTTTAAATTTATATCAGATAGAGTGGGATAGAGGGAGGGAGGGAGAGAGAGACAGAGACAGAGAGAAACATCGATGTGATAGAGCCACATTGACTGGTTGCCTCCCACACGACCCCAACCAGGGCTGGGGACAAACTGTAACCGAGGTATGTGCCCTTGACCAGAATCGAACCCGTGACTCATTGGTCCGAGGGCCGACGCTCTAACCGCTGAGCCAAACCAGCCAGGGCTCTCATCAATGTTTCTATCTCTCTCTCCCTCTTCCTTCCCCTCTCTCTCAAATCAATAAAGAAAAAAATAATAAAGATGATGAAAAACAAACCTTTGGTATAGTAACACCTCCAGCAACCTCACCTCACACACCTTGGAACACAAAAGTAAGCCACGAGCCCTCTAGACAAACAGTATAGGGGACAAACAGGCCTGGGTTTTTGTTTTTGTTTTCACTCTGCAAACCCAGCAGCATTGCCAATAGAAATAATATTATAACTTTTTTCAGATATGGATGATTTAATATTAGGAAGAATTGAAAAATATAAGTCCCCTTTCTTTAAAATGTTAAGCCTCGATGATAAAGTACATCCACCGTACTTACACAGGACTTCTCACACACAGACTCACCCAAAGCCTCTTTACTCTCATTTCAGAAAGTAAGTAAGTTGTTTTCCAGCTTTCAAAGAGACAAGTTGAGTAAATTCAAGAAAGGCACACGGGGGTACGCTGGTGGAAGCATCTGCTACCTAAAAACCAGTAGCAACCTTGAAAAGATGTTATTCCAGAGTTGCTCACCAAGCCAGTCACAGGCATCACTACATCAACCATCAGCAATTACAGAAAACGCACGGAATGCTGAATGCACTGTTTCTAAACACGAGAAAGTAAATAATTTGTTTTAGCAAGACTTCTATCCAAAATGAATGGAAAACTGTGATAACGTTCAGTTACCAGGAAAATTTATGCATGTGGAACAGTTCGTTCCTTCAAGCCCAGTACACAGGCTGATACATCGTATCAGTTATCTCAGAAGAACTGCAGAATGTTCACATTATCTTTTTTAATTTTGTACACAACCTAACTGCAAAACACAAATAGGTATGAGATCAGCTGGCTTAAAGTCTATTAAAACCTATTTTTACATAAGGGACTTATTTTATATTAAAGCATTCCATGCATGTCAAAGAAATCATTAATTGAGATTTCTCAAATCTTTCTGTCGTTGAACTATTAATAAATGAAGAAAATGATCTTAATTGCATGCCATTTAATGGGGATATGTTCTGAGAAATGGATCATTAGGCGAGTCACTCTTGTGTGAACATACAGAGTGCACTTACACGAACCTAGACGGTCTAGCCTGTTACACACCTAGGCTGCATGGGATAGCCTGTTGCTCCCAGGCTACAAGCCTGCCCGGCATGTTAATGCTTCTTTCAAGAGATACGGCAAGCCCTGGCTGGTTTGGCTCAGCGGACCAGAGAGTCCCGGGTTCGGTTCCCACTAAGGGCACGTACCTCAGTTGCAATTTGTCCCTGGCCCCGGATGGGGTCGTGTGGGTTGCAACTACTTGATGTGTCTCTCTCACGTCGATGTCTCTCTCTCTCTCAATAAAAAAAAAAAAAAAAAAAAGAGGTATGGCAACATGAGATACACGAGGTGCTGCTGGCTCGTGGCATGCTGCTTTACAGCAAACTTTTTTAATATAGAAGTACAAAGAGTACACTCTAAAACAACGATAAAGCATGTAGTCCAGTAAATACGCAAACCACTAACACTGTCATTTATTACCAGGATCAAGTATTATGTTCTGCACCTAGTTGTATGCGCTATACTGTCAGTGGTAGGCCTGGCGGCCACGGTAAGTTTCTTTACAGCTGCATCCCCACGAACACAGAACATGCTGCACGACATTACAAGGGCTACGATGTCACTAGACAATTGGAATTTTTCAGCTCCATTATAATCTTATGGGACCACCATAGCATATGTGGTCTGTCATTGACCAAAATGTGATCATACAGCACATGACTATATATCGTTATGACATCATGACCTCCACTGGAATGCTTGGGAGTAGGAAAAATAACTCTCAGAGCTTCTCTACAATTTGCAGTACAGTTTTGAAACATCTCCAGCAGAATGAGATCGATACTACCATTGATAGTTAACCGGGTCAACAGGCTTGGGCCATCCAAGGCTGCCCGGGGAGCACGACCTCCTGACAGGCTTCCTTCCCTGGCCCCCATGTGCACCCGGAGCTCCCTTCTGAAAGACTTGTCGTCTGCTCGATGAGGCATTCCTTTTCCTCTTTCTAATACCAAATGTACTCATCTGACACCCCCTCCTGCCCCTCACTGAGTCCCCAACACTCAGAGGACGAAGTCCAAAGTCAACACTCAGCACCAGACACTTTGAGGCACTGGGGATACAGTCAGACCAGCAGAAAGTCTGTGCTCCTGTGGGGCTTCCACCGTAGGGACAGGACCCAGGCAACAAACACACTGACCTGGAGCAGGACAGGTGCTGAGTGCTAGGAAGGTGGTTAAAGCAGGGACAGGAGATGAAGACTGATACTCATCGGAGAAGGCCTCGAAAGTGAGAGGAGTCAAGTCCCAAGGGCACCAGCATGGCAGACAAAGCCTCCCAGAGTTGGCCCCAGGCTTCCTGGCCACGTTCCTCACTGGTCTTTCTCCCTCTTGCACCCGAAAGCTGCAGCCCCCCCAAGTTAGGATTCGTTCTCCTAATACACCATGCTACTTCCCACTGTCATGCCTCTGCAAGGCCTCCCACACTCCTATCTGATCTGGCAAGCTCCTCTTTCTCCTCCAAGATTCACCTGAACCTTCTCCTTGAGGAGACCGTCTCTGGACCCCAGCCACACCACCTCCCACCCAGCAAGGTTCATCATCCCCCACTTCCTGCCACATGGACCATGTCTTTTCATTCATGTCTCTGACTCCTTAGTAAAATGGAGCTCTTCCAGACAGCTACACCTTTAGGGACTCAGTTAATGGAGGAATAAAATGCATGTCCTCTTTTTACACCATCTTTGACATCTGCCCATGAAGGAAGCATAAACCCATGAATGCCCTTTTATTTAAACTCTTTGCAAAACTGACTCTTTTTTCCCCTGAAAGCTGCATGTTTTAAAAGCCTTTTTGAGTTTTCCCCCCTATAAAATGATCTTGACACCTAGCCATGTGTCACGGCACATGAAGCAGCTATAACTCCGCAATTGGAAAAACATGGCACTGTGAAGGAAGAAACCCTATCTGCCAAGACACTAAAATGATTGTGCAAGATGTAATGAGAATGTAGGGCTGGACGCAACCAAAGCAGCTGATACTCTCTTTTATGGCCTGGGATCATTTTCACAAAACGTTCTTCTTTAGGAGGATAAATGGTTTAGAAGCAGGGAGGATCACACACTCTTCTTTGGCTTTTCTTTCTCTACTTCTCAACTCTGGACCTTTAAAAACTCAGCCTACACCTTCCCCGTCCTCCCGGGACCCAAGCAGAAGAGCAACTGAAAGAGAAGAAAAGAAATTTAAAAAGCAGAAACCAGGACACAAGACATATGGCTCTTGCCCTGGCTGGTTTGGCTCAGCGGTTGAAGCATCAGCCCACAGACTGAAGGGTCACGGGTTCGATTCCCAGTCAAGGGCACGTACCTGGGTTGCAGGTTCAATCCCCAGCCCCGGTCAGGATCCTGCAGGAGGCAACCAATCAGTGTGTCTCTCACATGGATGTTTCTCTCTCTCTCCCCCTCCCTCCCTTCCACTCTCTCCAAAAAAAAAAATCAATGGAAAAATATCCTCCGGTGAGGACTAACAACAAAAAAGACATGGCTGTCTATAAAGGAGACAAATTCAGGGTAAGAAATTCTTCCTTCAGTGCCGACTCTCCTACCCCTGTTTTAGTTTCCATTTTGTTTTCAACGTTGGACAACTCAACGTTTCAGAAGGGAGGGCCCCCCGTGTCAGGGTAAGGGTGCTGGATTCAGTCAGGTCCTAGCTGCAGGAATGTCAGCGAGCTCTCAGGAGGAGCCGGCTGGGCCACGCTGCCAGCTGTCCCTTCTCAAGCCTGAACTGGAGCTCTGAAACTGAAGACCCTTTAAAAATAACAAAAGCAAAATTCAGCTGCCCCGTCCAAACTCCAGCACAAAAGAAAGAGGAGGGGGAAATCGTTTCCATATTTCACATAAACACAGATCTTACTGCAGCAGCGAGGAATGCATGAGTCAAACAAGGGCTGACAATGATTACCGCACAAATCGAGCCCCTGCTAAAAAATTCATGCGAGAATGTGCGCCGCGGAGCTGCGAGGATGGGCTCCCCTACTGCGAAATGTTGGTGTTTGTGGATTTCAAAGTGGCATTTTTTAAAATAACGTGTCCTTCCCTGTGGGATTCTAAATTTTCTGGTTCAAGAGGAAGCACCTGGAAGAGACTTTCAAATGTAAAACTTGGGCCAAAGTCATCGGAGACTTTGTACTTGTAACTGACTGCAGCTGTGTAGTGCCGGTGCTACCAGACTCCTTCTCGCTGTGGTTGGGATTCGTTCTGCCCTTACACAGATCTGGGTTCACTACAGTGCAGTGATCACGGTGCGGGGGGGAATGGAGGCAAAGAAATCAGTGTGGCTGCAACTCCACGAGGGTCATTTTTGGGAGAAGGAAACTTCCTCTTTGTTGACCGTTAGACACAGAAAATTATCCCTGGTGAACAGTGTTGAGACCCAAGCCGCTGAAGGTCTGGAGCTAGGGCCATCTCATTTCATGACAAAGAAACACAAAGAAATCACAAGGACCTTTCCTGAGCCTTTCTGTATTCCGTAACATGAGCTGGGCACTCCCTCCCAGGGTCTCATTAATCCTCATAATGACCAGATGATGTATTATTAGCCCCCTTTTGCAGCTGGGGGCTCGGAAAGGCTGTGCTGAAGGTCATACCACCAGTAAGCACTGGAGTGGGCAGTTTCTACTCTGCCCCAGCTGGCGCTGCCTCCTCTCTACCGCAGGTGAAGCTTGTCCAGGAGGGTGACTCCCCCAGAAAAGTAATGCCTCCAAATGTGTGAGGGGGGTGGGGAGGTCCCCACGAGCAGGATGGACGTGGGAAACAGCTGCCTCCTCGATTTGTTCTTTGGCTGGTGCTTAATACAGGAATCAATGCAGAATGTAAATCTATGTCTGAAGGACCCATATTAACCATTGAGGGGGCATGTCCCTGTTGTCCACTGTCAAAGAGGTGACACTGCTGAGCTGTAAATAGCAATTCACACCCAACAAAAGATACACCATGTTCTTAGCTTCTTTATGTCCCACAAACCCCAGTTTCCTTGAAAGCCAGATTAAAAGAATGAACTGAGTATGTCGCATCATATCTAGAGATGCTGATTTCTTTATAAGGCCATGACCTAGGCTGACATCCTCAAGAAATGCGAAGGTCCTTCTAATGCTAATTTGATAACAATCAGTTCCAATAAAAGATCTAAGTAACTGACTATGAAGGTCCATCTCCCCTCTAGAAGGTCCCTCTTGAAGGCAGCAGCTGGCAACTCAAATATAAGAAGGTGATGCCTTCAAGAATAGAGATTAGGCCCTGGCCAGTTTGGCTCAGCGGCTAGAGTGTCGGCCCAGCCATAGAGTCCCGGTTTCGGTTCCCGCTAGGGGCATGTACCTCAGTTGCAGTTTGTCCCCGGCCCCAGTTGGGGTCCAGTGGGTGGCAACCACTCGATGTGTCTCTCTCACATCGATGTTTCTCTCTCTCTCTTCCTCCCTCTCCCCCTCCCGTTCTATCTGAAGATAAATGCAAAAAAAATTATCCTCGGGTGAGGATAAAAAAAAAAAAATAGAGATTAGGAAAATCAGCACACATTGCCATGTGTCCTTCATAATTACATCATTTTTAAGCTTTTATCATTTTATGCATGCCTGCGTTATTTTTAAAAGTGAACTGATGACCAGGTTCTGATCACTTTGAAAGCACGGAAGAAGAGGAATGACAGCAGGTGGCTGGCAAATTGTCAAGCCAATTGTCTTCCCCGTTTGTCTAAACAACATGCACTGAGGTCATAACGACAGCATTCCAATAGCAATTGCTGCTCCTGGGACAATTGCTACTGCCCTTCGGGAAGCCGCCCCAGATGCCCGTGGTCATGGGCTGTCGGGGTCTGGCACGCTCAAATGTACAAGACCATTTTACCAAGTTGTCATCAAATGCTTCCCAGGATGCCAGCAGCCCACGGATGTCTCAAAACTCTTCCAAAGGGTTTCCCTTATCAATTCTGGGTCCCACATCTCAGCATTAATATTCAAACAAGTCACCTTGTGCTTTGGGTCAAAAACAGATCAATCTCTCTTAGGCTTTGCAAAATTATGAAGCAAGCTTTGGAGAAAGATACAAGTCCCACATTGTCCCTATTTCTTAGTCACGGATCTCAATGATTGTGTATCGGGCCACCTCTCACTTTGACATAATCCTGGCATAAGAAAAGTCTAAATATGTGTTTGAAGCAGAACTGGTGCCACGGTAATAAACTCTCAGAGCAATATTCTGCCAGGTGCCAGCCAGCCTGCCATGTAACAGCCTCAGTCTGCTCTCAGCACCAGTGTGGGTTGGCCAGGACCTACTCCTGTTCCTAAGAGGTACCTGGGTTCATTCGGTCATTCCTACATTACTGATAAAGTTAACCAAGCTTGATTGTCTAAAAATCACTTCTAAAGTGTTTGAGGTTTAACTAAGTGGAGTGATGTGGAAAGATCTTGAAGACAGTATTAAATGTAAAAGAGAACTGTGGGTCAGATACAAACTATGCACGAATCCATTTATATGGATCAATGGAAATAATTAAACATGAATATGTATAAACATTCATGCACATGCATAGGAAGGGTTCTGTTAGGTGCGGGCACCCAACTCTGAAAAACCAGAAGGGTTTAGCAGGAAGGGGAAAATCAGACAATTTTTTACCTATCTAGAGTTATAATGTTTCAAATTTTAAAAAAATAATAATTTTGGTATTATTGAACAAATGAAAGTAAAATCAGCAGGCAAGAGAAAGATAATGGGGAGAAGGGTAAATATATGAAAACAAATCACATTGCATAGCCCCCGAATGTTTAATCGCTGAGGACTTTCCACGAATATTCTTGTGATGACCAAGTTGCTCCATGAGGCCACGCTTCTGCCTGCCTCGGGAGAAGCAGCTGCTTCCTATCTTCGTTATCTGTTTCCTCCAAGGCCGTGAAAAATGAAAGGAAGTTCTGTCTGGTTCCAGAAGCTGAACATGTGAGCCTGCATCCACACCTTCACCCCAGGGGCGTCTTGGTAGGGCAGGAAGGTCCAGACAGAACCTTCTGCCTCTAGATTTCTCAGTGCAAAGCAAAGCATTACTCCTGAGCCTTCTTCCCTGACCCCATCTCAGCCATTGAGCCTCCAGGCACCTGACACACCACACTCATCACGACACCAGCCATCATAGTCAAAGACCTTTAACATCAGCCCAAAAGAAAGCAGAGGCTCACGTATGATCTTTTGATGCCGCTTTCTATTCTGAAGAAGGCTGGGAAGGTGGGTAATGAGAATACCACCTAGTGATTTCTGCAACTGGCTATGATCCCATGACCAACTTCTCTTCCAGCACTGCCAGTGTGCTGTTCAATGTCCTAGATCTCTTCACCTAGAAGACCCCAGCCTCAACCCCATTCTGGTTGGCAAACTCCAGTATCTTTTAAAACCATCCTCACACAACTGACCCTAAGCTACACACATGCACGCACACACAGCATTCTGTGCACCTCTGAACAACTCCTGGACCCGCAAACATGTCCGCTATGGAAGGTACCGCACCGTATTGGGTAATAATTGGTGTCAGCATCTCCCTGCTAGACTGAAAGCTCCTGATCACCGCACCCACAAAAGCCAAGAGAGTCTAGGACATCCCAGATGGCTGACGGGATTATGGATCTGGGCTGATGCACAGACAGCAAAAGGGTGCCCACACTACTGCTGGTGGGTGGGACCTACAGGGCTATAAATTATATAGGATTTGGGGGTGGGGGACCATTAGGGTGAGGTTGGGAAATAATATAATCAGAATCATTCAGAACTAGGAGTCTGGAGAATTCGGTTCTAGTCTAGGTCCTGCCACTACATCTTGGCCACGGAGGTCTCTGGGCCAGTTTCTTTACAAAGTGAAACAATGTATTCATTCAAAAGCACATGTACTGGGACTTCATGATCTAGGGTTATCACCAACCCTCAAAGTTATAGTTAGTGAGGAAGAAAACATGGAAATTACAGTGCTAGAACCACAGTCCTAGGGAAGGTCAAGAATACCCCGATTTTCCTAACACACAGGCCGTTCCGGTCACAAACCTACACGGGATGAGCACCTGAGCACTGCCAAACACCTAATATTTCCTCACTGTAAGGATCCTCCTGGTCTCCCTGATTCCAAACCTAATATGATTTCCCCTTCTTCCTTCCCCCCAATAAAATGAATAAAAATAAGCCGCTGTTATCTTAACTGCGGCAAAGGCCTCCGTTGCAAATTTAGGCAGCAAAGGTCACTGACAGCAAGCCCTGGGACTCTTAAGACTTGTAAACAGGCCGTCAAGTAGCCACACAGGCCTGGCTGCTCCCGGCCTCACTGGTCCAGGCCTGGAGGGGTTCAGCTTGACTCAGCAGCCCTGCTTTCTCAGAAAGCAGAATTGCCAATTCCACGGAAGCCAGTGCCGCCAGTTAGCTTGGATTTTAACTCTCTCCTTACAGTGTTTTCTATGGACTTTTTCCAACTTTTAAATTCAGTGTATGAGGTTGAAATTTAATAGCATCTAAAATATGCTGTACATTAAACCATGCGTTATGGACCACATCTCCCTACACAAAGGTCTAAAGCTATAATGTTGGGGGAGGCTATAGATAGCTTACACATATATTTTTTAAGTAATACATAAACATAAAATAAGTAGGCAAATATATTAAGTTGGAAGTTGATCTAGAACAGCAATTTTCAACCGGTGTGCCATGAGAATTTCTCAAACATGCGATACCTGCCCTGGCCAGGTGGCTCAGTTGGTTGGAGCATCGTCCTGCACACCAAAAAGTTGTGGGTTTGATCCCTGGTGAGGGCACATAACTAGGTTATGGGTTTGGTCCTGGTTGGGGCACATCCGGGAGGCAACCAATCGATGTCTCGCTCTCTCTCTCCCTCCCTTAAATCAATAAACATATCCTCAGGTGAGGATTTTTTTTAAAAAATGCAATACCTGACTATTTAGATCGTCAAATAAAAAAAAGATGACAACAGCCTTGGCCAGTTTGGCTCAGTGGTTAGAGTGCCAGCCCGTGGACCAATGAGTCACGGGTTCGATTCTGGTCAAGAGCATGTACCTCAGTTGTAGTTCGTCCCTGGCCCTGGTTGGGTCGTGTGGGAGGCAACCAGTCAATGTGTCCCTCTCACATCGATGTTTGTTTCTCTCTCTCTCTCTCTCTCTCCCTCCCACTCTATCTGAAGACAAATGGAAAAATATCCTTGGGTGAGGATTTAAAAAAAAAAAAAAGACAATAGCCAACACAACAACAGCCGTCTATTGTGAATGAATCAAAAGTATAGCTATTTTTATGTCAGATCGGCAAAAAGTATATTTTTTGGTGTGCTGCACAATTTTAGTAATCAGTTTATGTGTGCCATGAAACGAAAAGGTTGAAAACCACTGATCTAGAAGAAAGTTTCTCAATGGTGAGAGGGCATTCTGTGGCTAATACAGATTTATCCAGGTTTAAGACAACTTCTCTACACCCGTCACCGCTGAAATCCTGTTCAGGAAGCAAGCACACATGGACGAAGGTGTCAAAACTTCCCCGAACTCCTGTCACGGGCTCCAAGATGCCTCATAGTCTACTCATCTATAGAAAAGCTAATCAGCTAAACTCTTAAGCTTTTTCTTTGACTCCTCACTCCTCCCAAAACAAACACTGGCTATGAGTCTTGCTCCTACCTAATCCAGGTCCACCGTGGGCACTGACAGCAGGTTTCGTGTCACCGCCAGGTGCCTCCAGACCCGAGGGGATCGTTCTGTCTCCCCTTTGCACGTGTGACCTAGAAGTCCTATGAGAAGTTTGCAACGTTCTGTGATTTTGAAATTGAGGGAAGCCACTCTGGTGAGTAGAACAGAGAGAAGCCCATCCCGAGAGCTATTCCCACAGTGCGAACAGAAGCAGGTCTCACAGAAGCAGGTCTTACGAAATAACTCCTTGGCTCCGGAAAAGAAGCTGGGCGGGTTTCCTTAATTGGGCTTGGCGAGAAGGAGCACCTTCCGTGTGGGGCTGATGATGACGGGAGCTATTACTCAGTGGAATATATACTACACCGTGGACACACCCAAGGATGGCTGTCACACCCACTGGTATCAAAAGCCTCAGTAAGGCAGGAAATGTAATAAGGCATGGACATTAATTGTGGTAAAACAAGAAATATGAACTTAAAGGGTCTGAGTTGGTGCCAAAGTCCCCTCTCGACTTCTAATGACTGCACTCTACAAGTCACTATTAGCGTCTGTCAAGTCTCAGAACTCTGTGTTGGTGGGGTAACCAGGGACAGAGATTAAAGAACTCATCCGTATCTTGAAGTTTAAGAGATAGAAGAACTGGCATCTCTTCTTTTCAAAGCCATTTTATATCATCACACTCCCCGAAGGGTATGTGACCCAACCTTCTCTCTACCATTCTTCTCGCCAACTTGTAATTTACCAGTTGTGAAGGGCAGGGTGTCTTTGTTTAAATTGAAACTATATACCCGATGATATCCCCGTAGTCTTTGCAACAAAACAACAGCTGGAGTTTCATTGAGCACTGACATGGACTGTGTCAATGTTTCACCTACATTCTCTCTGGACCGCAGGCCGACGCTCTAACCGCTGAGCCAAACTGGCCAGGGCTCACCTACATTCTCTCACTGAATCCTCAACACAAACCCTGAAAGTTTAGTACTGGGATGACCCCAAATTTAACAATCAGGCAGTTGACTAAACAATGTACACAATTGTCCAACGCCACACATCTATACGTGATGATAAAGAATCCAAACTTAGGCAGCCAACCCTGGTCTTAACCACTATGTAATACTATCGTGGCCACAAATGTTAGGAATGAGGAATGGCCCACACACAAACACCCAGAGTATGAGAGAGAGAGAGAGAGAGAGAGAGAGAGAGAGAGAGAGAGAGACTATGGATGAATTTCTTTCCAGACAAAACCCTTAAGAATAAAACAATTATTCCTCCATTGCAGGCCATTAACTACAAGCCTGCGCTCCTGCCTTCATCCAAAGCAGACACCTTCCACTGAGCCACATTTGACCTTCCTCCCTATCCAGTGTTTACCAAAGACCTTTATTGCACAGTCAGAACCTAATTTGAGTAGATACACAGACACCACCCATGACCATCTAAAGAGCAAATGTTAATCCCATCATTTGGCTATGAGATGAAAATGATCTTTTTTAAAAGAGATAAAAAATGTTAACTATAATACATGGAACAAAAAAGAAGAGAAAGAAAACCTCTATTCCTTACATTTCATTGAACTTCTTTTGGATTTGTAAAAAGCAAATAAAACCAACAATTACAGTAACAAGATCTATAGTATGCAGTCTGCTTTTATAAGAAAAATAGTTTTATAATGTTTTTATAACATTATAGTTATATAGTTATCTCCAGGGGTGATAATTACCTACCTTAACCCACAAAATTGTTTTCAGATCTTCTGATGACAAAGTCATCGTAAAAGATTGGTTTCCCTGCTTTCATCACTTCCAGGAAGTCTACCACAACTGTGTTTAATAAGATAGATTTTTCTTGGATCCTTAGATTTCTCCCTGAATTCCTAAGATTGCTTATAGGCATGTGTACTTCTTTTTCTTTTGTACTAGTCTTAGAAAATGATCTTTTGCTCCTTGATTCATTAGAACATGATTTTAGGACATGGAATTTCTAAGGCAGCACGGGAACCTTACATTTTATGTCAAGTTAAACTGAATTTTCAAATCAGAAAATAGAAAAAAAGATACCAATATACCTGCTGCTTTAATATAATACTTTGGCAATATCCATTCTGGTGCTTTTTAAGAAAAGATGGTAAAGAAGGTAAACAAAAGCACCCTTGGGGTGTGAAACCAACCCACTGATGCAAAAAGAAGTTATAAAACAGAATTTCACGTTGCTACAATACACAGAGATGGACATTAAATTTAGTAAGGAAATAGCTATAGCCCTGGCCGGTTTGGCTCAGCGGTTAGAGCGTCGGCCTGCAATCCAGAGAGACCTGGGTTCGGATCCCGCTAAGGGCACATACTTCGGTTGCAGTTTGTCCCCGGCCCTGGTTGGGTCGTGCGGGAGACAGCCACTCGATGTGTCCCATTCACATCGATATTTCTCTCTCTCTTCCCCTCCCTCCCACTCTATCTGAACAAAAAAATGGAAAAATGTCCTCGGGTAAGGATTAAAAAAAAAGAATAGCTATAAATGTCCTCCAAGGGATCACATACTCCCAAACCATGAGGTGGGGGTGGGGGTGGGGGTGGGGGTGGGGGTGGGGGTGGGGGGGTGGATTGGCTGGTGTTTTTTAAATAGTAACTATTAAAAACTAAAATCTTACCTTGTTCAATTATTTTAAGTACCACATTCCACTGAATTACCATTGTGGACGGCTGAAGATAGAAGCTTTCCCAGACTGAGTGTGTGTTTAAGCCTGGGAATGATGTGGCAACGTCAACCACCCACAACAAGCTGGGAAACAATGCAAGCGACAGAGAGGGCAGCCACACCCTGCAGAGGGGGGTTCTTATTTCGCTGTTTTTCATCCTACCATAATCAAGCCCATTAGTTTTAAGTATAATCTGTGTGTTCTTTCAGAGTTCAGGACCTCAGAAATGAATACCCGCGTGGCTCTCTGGAGCTAGCACGGCAAGTATGATTCATCTGGGCCCAGGTCTAAAATGTTCGTGGCACGTGTTTCAAGAATTAAGCATGGACCGCACCAAGCTGGAAGTGCAAACGGGAGAGGGGGCAGTATGTCTTACATACTTGGACATCCTTCTGAAGTTGGGGGTGGGTGGAGCCTTCCTAACCCTTGCATGCTATTGCTGACCCCTTCTAGGGAATAAATTCCCACAAATGCTATGCTACACCCTGGCTCAACCCTCTAGAGAGAAGGCTCTGAACACATAAAGACTACATTATATGCTGAGCTAGAAACAGTGATTAATCATTAATCAGCCACCGGCAGCAGATTACAGGTGATAACACACAGAACACCCACAACTCAAGGTGTGACCTCCAGGCACACAGCCCCTCAGCGCTCCCTTCCTCTGTCCCCAGGCTGTTCCTCTCCATCCCTCACTGCCCCCTTCTCCCCCACTGCCAGGTAGCCCAACTCCTATCTCCTTTTGAACTCAAGTCAATGTTTCAGTAGTTCTTTCCATTTTTTTAATGAAGTTTTTGTGTTTCCTGATGCGAAAAGTCTAATCAGTGTCACATTTCACAGATCAAAGGAAATAAATAGCCAGGAAGTCAAGTTAATGTTTGCACAGAGCCTTTAACTGATATTTCTCCTTGAGATTCCGAGGTTCCCCTGCCTTAGTGACTAGTTCACTTGGGGTCTAAAACCCAGTATAATACTATGTTCCACAAAGAGAGCCATACCACCCCCCTGATAGAATCCTGAACCAAATAACATGTAGGAATCTCACAAAATATATACACGTGTGTATATATAAACACACACACACACACAGAGTGTATGTTCACACATATACACCCTCCACAAAGGAAGGCCACTCGAAGATAGAAAATTCTTCCTCGGTTTCTACTTGTCCAGAGGCACACACAGGGCCCTGGGGATCTAGCCTCCAACCAGAGTTGCCTGTTTTATCTCTGTTTGCACCAATTTTCCTGCTAACAAACGGCTTCCACCTATGGGCTGGAACAGACATTATTTACATGTGACACCGCCCTCTCCTGGCTTCCTTCCACTCCCTGGAAGTAACTTCACAGCAATCTTTGCTCATTGCTCACCTCCCAGACTTCTAAAGGTTGAAACTCCCCAGATTTCCCATCTCCCTGTGCCCCCTCATTTGGTGACATCATCCAGTCTTCATACCATGCAAACCCCAAAGGTCACCCAATTTCTATCTAGTCCCAACCTCCCCCATTAACCCAGACACATATATCTAACAACCTACTTCATTCGGTGGACTAACAGGCGTCGCAAATTTAAAATCCGATATTCCCTTAACTTTCTCCTCCCACATGCTCCCACTTCCCCATAGATCAATCCTTCCAACTCTCCAGACCAAAAACTTTATGGGATTCTTCTCACACCAGTCCACGCGCTCCACCAATCCTGCTGGCCTTTCAGAATACCCAGCACAGGGCACCTCTCACGGAGGCCACAGCTACCACCTGGTCCAAGCATCATTGCCATAGCATCTTTTTTTAAATTTGCTTTTTAAATATCTTTTTTATTTTTCTATTACAGTTGACAGACAATATTATATTAGTTTCAGGTGAACAACATAGAGATTAGACATTTATATAACTTAAGAAGTGATCATCCCAGTATTTCCAGTACCCACCTGGCACCATACACAGTTATTATAATATTATTGACTATATTCCCTGTTCTGTACTTTACATCTCTGTGCCCGTTTTCATAACTGGCAATGTGCATATTTTAATCCAGAGCGTCTTAACTGGTTCCCTGATTCCTCCTTTGCCCCTCAGTCTTCTCCACACAGCAACTGTTGTAATCTTAAAATGTAAACTGACAGCACTCCTTGGCTCAGAACCCTCCAGTGGCTCCCCCAAACACCACACTAAAGCCAAAATATACAGAAGGATCCCTAAGACTCTGCACCATCTGGTCTCCCCCTCCTCTTCCCTCTCTGTCTTCTCCTGCTGCTCTTCTTTTATGCTCACTCTGCTCCAGCCACACTGGCCTCCTTGCTCCTTCAACATGTCAGGCACTCTCCTGTCTCAGGACATTTGCACCTGCTGTTCCCTCTGCTAAGAACACTCTTCCACTGCTTTACTCACTGAAATCTTTCCCTGGTCACCGTAGTTAAACCACATCCCAACTCCTGTCCCGTGTCCACCTTTGGCCCTTCCCCACAGCATATAGCCTTTCTTTGGGCTATGAACTTTACTTATTTTCTGTCTACCCCACTAGGATATCAGCTCCAGGAAGACAGGGACTATTGCCTATTTTACTCTCTGCTGTTTCCTGAGCTCATGGAACAGTGTCACACACCGTAGTCATCCAATAAATACCTGTTGAATGAATGCATGGTGACTTTCAACCTTCATCAGACTTGGTAAAAGTGCCAGTTAAAATGAGTCCCTCTATGTAACACACTGAGGGTGTGAAGAATCAGAGTGCATGTCTCCTAATGTTGTGACAGAGCACTTCATTGGAAACTTCATTTCCAGAGCCGGAATGAATGTGAAAGACAGGTAGCCTCGTTTCAGAACACCAGGCACCTGGAGCTGGCATTCATCTAAAAATCACAGATGAGAAATTAGCAAGTTTTAAAGGAAACGTCACCATGCAGAGCACTCGAAAGGATTTTTAAAGAAAAATAATTTACCATTTTATAGCTGATTCTATTGAATAAAGGATCCTGTTACCATTAATTAAGGAGCCAGGTTAACTTTGCCCGAGGGAAATCACAGAAGAAAGCATATCTGTCTCTGAGGGTTGGCTGTGCCAGGGATGAATAAGAAAACGGCCATGTCATGCCTGTTGAGAAAGCACCTGCCACCCCCTCCCTGTCATGCCAGGCCCTTGAAGAGCCCTACACATCCTTGGCGCTCTTCCAGTCGGGCCTTCTACTCGCCTGCTTGCTTTGGCAGCCCAAAGGAGGCAGTGATCTCAGGGAACCGGTTCACCCACTCACATGGCAATTGCAGCAAGACGGAGTAGCCAGACTGCGCTTATCTCCCTAAGACTTCAGGGATGACTCCGAGATGCCCTGTGCATCTCTCAGCACTGCTCTTCTAGCTCCATTAAAGGCTGCCCTAGTCCTCTCTGTTTTATTCTGTGTTCTATGACTTAGAAAGCGCTGCACAGAAATAATTCTGGGTGTCGTATTCATGTATATTGCATCATTTCACACTCAAGTGTGAAGACCTGAATTTCAGCTAACACTATCCAACTTTAACACATTTCATGTGCCAAACTGCATGATATTTACACTTCATTAACATGAGACTATTATAGTACTGCAATGAGAGAGGGCACTTTCTCAAGGCTGCTTTTTTTAAGGGTTTAAGTCAGGCGAGATGTTGGTACCATGCAAGACATATCGTCTCCAAACTAGAATGGCTTCTGAGGTTGGTATCTGTAAGGTGTGCTCACTCTTGAACCCGGCAGCACCTCTCAGAATTGAACACATTTTTAGTGGTACTGCCGTGCTAAGGCACTGAGGCACAAAACCTGGACATTAGGCCCCTTCTCACCACTTCCACATTCAGACCCTGTGCAGGCTTCCAGACTGCTCCCCGGCCATGCCTCTCTCAGCATTTCCTCCCTCCTCTCGTTCTCAAGGCCTCTGCTGTAGCTCACGCCTCTTCAACTCCCACCAAGAGTCCACCCCAAATGCCTACTAGAGCTGGCCTTTCAGCCTCTAACCACCCCTCCCACTTCCCACAGTTCTGCAGCAATCTGCCTCCTTTCAATCCCCATTATTATTTCCCCAATATCCAGTAAATTCCGAATAAACTTCCTAAAAGTCAGTGGCTCTCAAACTGTGGTTCCCAGACCACCTAAAAATTCCTCTTTTTACACTAAAGAGTAACTCACAGTGGTCTGCTGGGTTCATCAACATACATGAGTATTTCTGGCTGAAAAATACCTACATGGAATTACATATTGCAATTTTAGAAATAATGGAATTAGTTAAGCAGCAAAATGAAATTATAGTAATAAACAGATTTACTAAATAGTTGATGAATAACTATATAGCTCATTATATTCACACCTTATAGGTACGTTTCTCACTTGGACAATTAATACCTGATCACAGCTGTACACTGAGGCAACTGGCCAACAGATATATTTTGTTAGTCCCATGCCAAAAAAAAAACTATGGACAGTTTTCTAAAAACTAGAAAGTGTCACATAGAAATCCAGACTTCCAACTTTATTTGAAAACAAAGAAAAATCAAAAGACCCAGAAACTGTAGGTCCACAGTCAGCAGAAACTGAGCAATGAACGTGTCTTTGTATTTGCCGCAGTCTCCACCACTCCTTATTGCTCATATACCCCACACTTCAACTTCTGACATTGCCTGCCTGGCTCCTGTAGGCATCTGAGCTTGCAACTCTAATTGCAAGTGTCAGTGCTATTCCTGGTCTTCAGCCTTCACTCCTGTATGTATCTTTTTGTTTGTTTTTTAATCCTCACCCAAGAATATTTTTCCATTTATCTTCAGATAGATGGGAGTGGGAGGGGGAGAAATAGGGAGAGAGAAACATCGACGTGAGAGAGACAAATCGACCGGTCAGCTCCTGCACGACCCCAACCAGGGCCGGGGACTGAACCACAACCGAGGTATGTGCTCTTGACTGGAATCTGACCTGTGACTCTTTGGTCCACAGGCTGACGCTCCAGCCGCTGAGCCAAACCAGCCAGGGCTGTACGCATCTTTTTTAGTTTGGACTCCCTTGGCCTTCGTCAACTGCTCGGAGCTCCCGAACTCCACCTGCCCTGATTCAATGTCCGTACTAAGACCAGAGCTTTTTACCTGGAGCTGCAACGTATTTGCCACGCTCAGTATTTCTCTTTCCTGCTTTTTCTTTCCCTCACTTCTCTTTGTATCTGCTTGCATTGTTTAAAGCCAAAACCTGAGAGCTCAGGGAAAGAGAATTATCCACGCTCTCTCAAAATGGAATGGGGAAGAGGCGATTATACTCTGCTCCTCTCTTAGGGCAAGGCCTGGAAATTTCACACAAAACCTAAACAGACCTGAACTGTTCCCCCCTTCTGTGTTTTCCTGGGCCTAAGCACTCAGAGGAAGACAACAAAAGGATCCTGGGCCTGGAGGGGAGCCCCTGGGAACAACAGCTTTAACCCTTCCCTGCCCCTCTACAGAAAGGGCACTTACAGACCTAGGTGCATTGACTCACCCACTGAAACATTTAACAAACGTCCCTACTGGAAAACTTCTTCCTAATCGATGATTACATATAGGCTAAAAACCAATTGTAGCCAGGAATTATGGGGCACAGTCTGACCTACACCATTTGTTTTTGTCCACTCCACGTGAATGGTACAGACCAGTGGTTCTAAATTTTACCAGCACCAGAATCGCCTGAGGGACCTACTCAAACGCAGCATCCTGGGTCCCACCCCAGAGTTTCGGGACATCAGAGCTTCTGATTCTGTGGGTCGGGAGTGGGCCCCAGGAACTGACATGCCTAAGTTCCCCAGTGATGCTGAGGCTGAAAAGTAAGTCCGAGAACAACAGGGACAACTTGTTGGGAGGCACCACGTGTCCACGGCTGGAAAAGGGTCTCTTGAAAATCTCGGTTGACAAATATCAGGAGCCAGGTACAACGGCGGTATATTTATAGACTTTCTCCACCTCCAAGGGGGGTCTTTCTTTACAGATCAGCTTTTCAGAAGAGTCTCCAACCTGGCTTAGGGCTGCCTGTAACCAAACCCCTTCATACCATATGTCTCTAGACGTCTTACTCGCAAGGAATATTTATGCTTCTTCAAATACTTATTAGGAACAATTTTCGGCTTTGGGGCAGTCAGTCATTTTCACAGATGCTACTCAGAGTCGTGTCATCTGCTCATGGTTAGTTTGAGACTCCAGCTGGAATTCACGTTAAGACGGTGCTGACAACTTCAACAGGTGTCACATTACTTGCAGTCTGGTCCACTCTCCACATCAAGCTGGTTTTCCTCCATCGCAAAGAGCGTACTGCGGGTAGTCCTTAAGACAGCGTAATGTCAAATTACTCTGAGAACGTAAAAGACTGTTCAGTTAACACAGGTTGAAGCTGGAAACTCAGCGACACACACATCCACGCCTAAACCCAACGGCACTGAACTGGCCTCTGTTGCAAATCCTGAAAATAGGAAATGGAATGTTTCCTGTCACTAAGAAGGTTTTTCTCAGGAAAGCATGACTCAGATTATCATCATCACAGCCTTTGCTGATAGAGAACTCAGGGGTTTTCCTCTGAGAGGGCGACCAGGTTATCCTGGAGGTGGGGGCGGGGAAACGAGGCATGTGTAGTGAGAGAAAGCTTCCAGGTTATTCTAAGCCTTCCTGCCTTCAGTTCTCTGCCTCCTCCTCCCCTGTTGAGAAGCCATGCATTGTTTAAAAATGTGTTCAACTCTCACCTGTTGAAAATTTCTCAAAAATGCCATCCATTCAACCAAAAGTATGGTGGCTTTATTTTCTAAAGCCAAATTAAGACCTTCTGTCAGTGGAGCAAAATATTTTAAATCAGACCTACCTACCACTTCCTTTGATTCAAATGTTTATTTAAGTTTTCATGTAGAAAAAGCTTTCTTATTTTTCCAACCTACTGATCGGCATTCTAAGGAACAGTTTTGCTCTAATAAGCACAACTGTATTTGCCCTTGTGATCCCAGGTTAAAAAACTGTTCAATCAGCCATTTGATGTCAAAGAAAACAAACCAGGCTAAGTCCACTGTCACAAAAACCCCATTCATAGATGAATAAACAGCTTCAGAAACTGTAGCTCCCAGCAAAACGTGCCAGAAAAGAACAATGACATGAACAAAGCGTGTGAATGCAAGAAGACAGACTGCTGCTCTCCATTTCCAATGACAAGACAGTAATCAGGATGAGGGGAGGGCAGAGAGCTCTCTTCACTGGCCCGGGAAGAAAATCTATGTATCTATATCCATCGATCCCCATTTCGAATATAATTTTTAAATTACTGGGATGTGAAGCTATCAAGGAACCAACTGTACCTAGAACTTGGATTCTCAAATGCTGGAGCCATCCAGAGGCCGTCATCTCCGGAATATCGCAATGCCTTCCAGCTGGACTCCAGAATTCATTTCCGCCCCAAGAATGCCCATCAGATCAAGTCACTCCCCTGCTTTCCAGAACAACTAGAAAACACTGCAAAGTCCTGGCCAAGATAAGACCCTACATGACCCGGCCTCTGTGTGTCTAGCCTCATCTCCTCCCACCACCACCCCACTGTTCCTGCTCTTCGGGACTCGACCGCACTTCCTTCCTCAAAGGCTCGAGGCTCACCTGCACCTCAGGGCCTTTGCACTACCTGTTTTTCTGCCTACAAAGCTCTTCCCCCTGATTTTCCAATGGCTGGTTCCTTCTTGTCATCATGCCTCAATGTCATCTTCTCAGACAGGTATCCCTGATGACACCATCCAAAAAAGTCCCCCTCTTCCCCAGTCACTCACCTTCGCATCTCTGCTTTACCTTGAGCTCCTCAGCAGCTGATATTTTCTTTGTTCATCTGTTTGGTTGTGGTATTGTTCTTGTTGTTTGCCTTCCTCACATCTACCACATTAAAGCAGGGTCCCAGCTGGACCCCTGCAGCTGGAACTCAGTAGGTCCTCAGGAATTATTTGTTGAGTGAATAAAACTCTCTTTTTACTACAGGGAGGAGTCTGTCATCAATGTAAGTGTTCCTCCTAAGGCCCTTTCCAAGAAGCTACCACTAAACTTTTCTGTGAGCCCACCTCCATCTAAGACATACAGCCCTGGCTGGTTTGGCTCAGCAGTTGGAGCATCGGCCCGTGGACCAATGAGTCGCAGGTTCGATTCCGGTCAAGAGCACGTACCTTGGTTGCGGTTTATCCTGGGCCCTGGTCGGGTCGTGCGGGAGGCAGCCAGTCGATGTGGCTCTATCACATCGATGTTTTTCTCTCTCTCTCTCTCTCTCTCTCTCTCTCTCTCCCTTCCTCCCACTCTATCTGATAATAAGTGGAAAAATATCCTTGGGTGAAGAATAAAATTTTAAAAAGACATACAAGATCCTCAAAGGAAGTGAAAGGAACATGTCCAACAATGAGAAGACAGAACATGGAGTTGATTGAACTTACCACCTACATACCAACAGAAGGGAGGATGGAACTGTCATCAATGTTTAGTGAGCATGTGAAAGATAACTATCAGCCAAACTTATTATTAATCAATAATCAGTTTGTGAACTTTCTATAATGTGCATTATGCAAAGTGCTGTCCTCATATTACCTCTTTTAATTTTAACTAAGACCCTGGGAGTTGGTTATGATCAGTCCCATTTTACAGATGAGAAAACTAAGGAAGGTTTGGAGGAGATAACCTACTTATCTAAGCTTTCAAACCAGTTAGAGCCAGAGAGAGAATTTGAATCCAGTTGTATTTTGTTTCAAAGCCTATGTATTGTGCACTATAATTGCCTGACCTTCTCTCCCAAAGCAGTTACAATGAAGAGGCTGTGAAGAATCAAAGGCAAGCAGGAAACGGGGCCATAAAAGTTGCAGATGTTGCTTAAGAAAGTTAAATGTATTGTGTGTGTGTGTGTGTGTGTGTGTGTGTGTGTGTGTGTGTTTCTACCAACCCAAAATGCTAATTGTATCAGACAAAAAATTTGTAATATAACACTCAAAAATAACAATTAGAGTCAAAAAGAGAAATGATTCATTCCATTACTGCGATGCTTTCTGAAACAATAAAACACAACAAACTACCACAAAAACAAATAACTGGTAGTATCTAAAATAATAAAAGGTCAGGCCCAAAATATGTAGGGAATTAAAAAAAAATTCCCCATATAAGCTGTGGAATTTTTCTAAAAACAGAAGAAATAAAACAGAAAAATAAGAAAAGGTATGTGCCCCATGAGTGCAAATCCCGACAGGATAATCAAAGCACGAAAGTCCGAAGTTCTCTGAAGCGGCCTCTTTCCCACCGTGGTGATCAGGGGAGAACTGAGTGCACCCACCTGGGCCAGAGGGGGAGCCAGGGGCTGGACAGAACAACCGAACCGAAGCCTGTGGAGTCTGGTCCCAAAGCCTGGCCTTTGACTTGGACAACTCATTTAACATCCAAAAGCCTCGGTTTCCTCATCTGCAACAGAGCTGTGCCTTCACTGGGCATCTCTTGGGCTTGTGAAGAGTCAAATGGGGACAAATCTGGAAGAATTCTGCAGAGTCCATGTAAATAAAACTTGCTTTATTCACGGAGAGTCTACAGTATGGCTAAACCAGTGGTGAGAACTCCAGGAACAGCACGAAAAGAGAGTAAAGACAGAAAACAAGATGAGAACAGCAGGCTAGGAAGGGTCAGAAATCGAGGCAGCGGCACAGAAGTGGTGAGAGGCGTGGTGAGGCAGACGGCGAGGCCCCCACAGCTCCACGCGATGATGTGACCTCAAAGAGAGGTGTACAGATGAGGCCTGAGCACAAAGAGGTCACCTCCAAATCTCCAAGGACACAGAACTCAGTCACCTGGCCTCGGTACAACCCATACTTTCAAAATTTTGAGAACCGCCCTGGTCATTTATCCCTGAAATGACATTCGGTGTCATTTTCCATCAACAGTGAAATCGACCCCTGAAATCAGCTACAAGAGCGTGTGACTGGCCAGTTGAGGATCCTCAGAACAAACTTCAACCACAGTGCCCACTGACTCTCTTCTTACTACTTGTCTTTAATCAAAATAAAAAAAAGTTATTATGAGAACTCTGCAAGACCCAAGAAATATGTAAGAAATCTCATTTAGTTTGCTGAGAATTACCTGACACTGTTGCTAGGTGGTGCTTATAAATACAAGCGCACACCCTAAGACTGCCTTTTTGCTTTAATTAGTGGCCACATCAAGCTTCACTGGAGAACTTCAATAAAACAGACTGAGTCCGTGTCAGATCAGATAGCAGGACCAATGTGGTGTGAAGACGTGTCTGCAGCTGCGTGCTAACACAGTGCGTCTCCACCTGTAAGGGGCACACAGATCACCTGGGACCTGGTGAACGTGCAGATTCTGAGTCACTGGCCTGCAATTCTGCATCTCTAACAATCTTCCAGGTGACACACATGCCCAGTCACAGACCAGGTGCCAGACGGGTCAGCCGTCGACAGCAAGAGCCGGTCCTAATGCTATGCTCACTGGAAGTCCAGTGACTATAAGAAAAAAGTTGAGAAAATATGTCTTAAAGGTTCATGATTTTGGCAAGAGGCATCTATCACTCCGCTAACCAAGACCCTGCCTGACCAGCTACAGGTGCTGGCTCAGATGGTCTGAGTGGTGGGCAGATGGCAGGGACATCTCTTTGGCACTGACTGGTGCCCCTGAATGGTAGGAATCAACCTTATAACAGACCCGACTGCTCAGAGAGAAGAATTTACGTCCTGGAGCTATAGGATCAAAGACGAGAGGAAGCAATAAAAACAAGGAGTGGTAATTTATTGAGAGCTTACATACGATCACAGTCAGGGGTAAAACTGGGATATGAACCCAGAGTCTGATTCTAGAACCCACTCTCAAACATGGAACCCTCAGCAAATTCTCTCTTTATGTGGGTCTCTCTCTTTTAGTTTCCTCGTCTTTAATATGGGCTCATAATGGTTCATATACCTCACTGGGTTTTCTGAGGATTAATGTAGTCTGAATAAGGCATTTAAACCAGTGTCTGACACATAATAAATGCTTCGGTAAGTGTTTTTTCAATTATTATGATTAAGAAGACATTACTGAATCATTTGAAAGGCAAGGTGCCATGAACTATGAATTAATTTGATTTACAATTAACTTTCCTGATATATACCAAATATGTGGGATAAGACACACATACACCAGATGACGCTCCTCCACTAACACATGGTATCAATAACTCACATCACGGGAATCCTGAAGGTCTAGTTACCCTGGTGGTGAAGATCTAGAGTCCTTCAGGCATGACCCTGGCAAGATCCCCCTGAGAAGAGGAATGGAATGAAGCCAAACCACCTGAGGTCTAACTCTGCTCTGTCACTTCTCAGCTGTGTGACATTGCTCAAGGTACCTAACCTTTCTGGGCCTCAGTTCCCTCGACAGCAAAATGGAAATAAAAGTTCCCACCCGAGTGGTTGGGCATATTAAATGCTAATACTTATACAATGCTTTAGACCAGTGCCTGACACATAGCTAATATTTAGTGAGGATATACTAATATTATGATAAATTGGTGACAGCGTAGCTAAAAATGAACACTAATAATAATTATAATAAAACAGACGAATTAATTGGTTCTATGAACATCAACCATTTTCCTAATGCACGTATCTGCCTAACAGCAGCAACGTGAGCGCAAGCTGTACACTTCGGTCGGGTTTAGAAAGTTCTGAATCAAAAGCTTTCTACATGCTCATGATCACCACAGCCAAACTCATTCCATACCAAGAGTGGCAAAGTCTACAGGAAGAGCTGCTTATCAGCAGCATGTATTTATAAAACGGGGGTTGGGTAGAAAGGTTAGCAAAGACAGCTTAATAATAGTCCTGTAAGCAAACAAGCTTGCATACATCAGTAGTTCATTAAAAACGCAATACTTTCACATCACTACCATGAGAAATATTCAAGAAATGTAACATGCAGTTTGGGAGCATGTAGCCTCTTGTCATTAAGAGTTAGCCACATACTTGCTCCTTTTATCTTTTCTAGATTCTAACAGAGAAAGTATTGAGGTCACTCTATGAGATTGTATTTAAGGGTCCAAAAGGGCACAGGCATTCTGTATAAAGTCCCCACGTGCTAACCACAGGTATGTAACCTAATCAGTATCCAATGCCCGGGGCACCAAGATACTGGAACACCCATAATCGCTATCAGGTCAGTAGGAAATTTTCCCTGGATGAAAGCAATCCGGACCAAGTCCTAACGTCAAGGCAATTGGACACCAAAATCATTTTAATTTGCTCTTCCTTTTAAATGCTAAACAAACATAACAGGATGTGAATTTACACTTCTCTCCCAATCCCAAGAGAGACCAAAAAAAAAAAAAAAAGACACAAATCTCAAGGGTGTGAAGATCTCACTCCATAGTCTTCCTGTGTGCCTGTTAGCATTTTTCTGGTTGTACATTATCAAGTAGGCTGGCAGAGGCTCAGGAAAGCCAGAGTGATAAGCTGTAACCCTTTCTTTACTGGGGAGCAGTACTGTGCAATAGAAACGTAAGCCACAAATGTGAGCCACGTGTGTAATCTTTTAGAAGCCACATTTAAGAAGGTAAAAATAAATAGGCGGTTAATTTTAGTGATACATTTTATTTAACCCGTCTCCAAAATACTATCATTTCAACATGCAATAAGTATTCAAAACTATTAATGGGATAGTTTATAGGCACATGCCTTGTGTACTTTGCATTTACAGAATATCACAATTCTGACCAGCCACATGTCAAGGGCTCAAGGGCCACTTCTGGCTACTGGCTACATATTGGATAGAACAGCTCTCAAATTCAAAGACTGTGGAAATCATCAGTTTCTTAGGTTGCCTCTATGATGGATATACAGGTAAAATAGATCAACCAACTCAGCCTGCGCAAGTCGATAAATGGGGAACATGGTAGTACCTTGAATGGGGGAACAAACCTAACTTCAAAATAGGCTCTGGGTATAGTTAATGTTCAGGACCAAGCACTGACAATGCTATTTCCTTTTTACCCAATGTACAAGTATTTGCTGTTTTCATCATCACTTTAAATAAGAGCCCAGGAAATGTTGGTCGCTGGACAAACCTCTTCTCAGGGAAGAGTGTATCCCTTCCCTCTCCCAAAGGAGCAGTAAATGGTCAGACATAGCCCACTGACACATTCCATACACCCCATCCCACGTGGGCTATGTCTAGTGCAGGCATGAGAAATGAGATGCAGAGGCGATCAGTGTTCATCACGCCCCCACCATGGATGAGACAGTTTGAAAGATGACCTCATCTTACCAGTGTTACCTACCTCAGGGCTTACTGTGATGACCAAGGGCAATAACAGAGAGAGAGCTCTTAGCAAACTGTAAAGCGCTATACAATTCTAGTTATTAGTATTGAGAAAGGACAGCATTCCTCACCTGGAAGAGCAGATAGAAGAAAGAAAAAAAAAGCAGTAACTTGAAACAGAGATGCTGAACTGGGGACTGGGGGTGCGGGGTGGGGGGGCACTAGGGACCCATGAAAATATTGGTTGTTCTTGGTGGATTTCGTTCTCTTGGGAGAGTACAAAGAGGCCTGAAATCCCTCTATCCCCTTTTTTCTCGAAATCTTGGGAGGGCATAAAAAGTAAGCGCGACAGCTCAGAGTCCAAGCTTCTACCCCTGTTCAGACACCCATGACCACCCCATCCCACTGCTTCCTCTCATCCCAAACACAGTATAACTCAGGTCAGTGGTTCAGAACAGATTTCTTCTTCCCAGGGTTTCACTGTGGCCTAAACATGCAGCGCCACCGGGGTACCGGCGCCTTCCCGGAGCAAAAGTTACCGACTCCCGGGGAGTCTGGCTCAAGGTTTCTTGCCGACACGAAAGCCTCAGCGTGGGCTCCGGCGCTGCTCTCTGGCCTTTTCCAACAAAAACAGAGGCTCGGCGAGCGGCCGGAGTCTCCCTATACCTGTCCGACCGCCCCGTCCTGCTTGCGACCGCTCTGGGCAGGCGGCATTTCCAAGGTCCGAGGAGAGTCACCCACACAAAGGCGCCTTGTGCCTCGCGCTCCAGGACCGGCAGCCGGGGCGCCGGTCACCGCACCCCGGCAGGGCAGAGAGGGCGCCCCTCCAGTCCTGACACCGGCACCCCCAGCACTCACCCTCAAAAGAAAGGCCATCCCTACTCCCTGGTTTAAAGATGGGGCTCCCCTGGGCTTGCCACAACCCGCACCCCCGCACTAGAGGTAGGGGTAAGAAGTTTGCACGGTCACCACGCGGCGCTCTCACGCTGCTCGCCTGCAGGAGGGACTGCGCACCCGCTACCGCAGCTCCCCGCCCGCCGCATCCCCGGGGCTGCAGACGCGGCCCCCGTGCCAGCTCACCTCTAGTCCAGTCCACCACTTGTTTGGGGCTCCACTTGGTCACGGGTTCCATGGTAAAAGGCGTCGCTCCCAGCTGGGCTACAGTCGGTGGAAAGTCCTGCTGCCCGTGTCCACTGTCCTTCCCAGGAAGGCGCGCCCCGCGGCTGTCCACGCGCCCCGTCAAAGCTGCATGGCCGCGGTCAGCGGGTCATCCCAGCGCCGCTCAGCCTGGGCAGCGCGGCCCTCTCCCGGTACACGGGACAGCCGTGCGGCTGCTCCTCCAGCTGCCACCGTCCAGCGGCAGCTCCTCCTCCTCCTCCCACCGCCACAGGGAGCCCGACACAACTGCTGCTCCTGGGCTACTGCAGCTGCGGGGACGCGGGGACGCGGGGCTGCGACCCCAGAACCCTTGGCCTCTGCTTGGCGCAGAGTCCTCCTGGCCGGCTGCTCCCCGCCGCTCCTCGGCGCCTACGGCCAGGGCCACTTCCTCCGGTTCTCGGCGCGAGCCCCGCTCGGGCTCCAGCTCCTCCTCTTCGCGGCGTGCTCTCCGGGGTCCCAGCTCCGCGTGCGCGGGCGTCCCCAGCCTTCCCGCCCGCAGGTCCCACCTCCTGCACCTCCCTCTTGGCGCTCGGGCTGGGAGTAGAGCGGAGCCAGCGCTCGGGTTACAAAGTTTCAGCTCTGGTGGCTGCTCACGGAATAAAAGAGGAGGTGGGGCCGAGGCCCGGCGAAACTCGTGGGAGGGGGTGGGTCCGCCCGAAACAGGCGACTCCGGTTACTTTCCCTCTCTAAGCCCTTTGCGCACACACCCGGAGAGTCCGGGCAGTACTTTCCTTTTCAGGGGGCGGGTTTTAGACCGTGTGTGCATCCCGGAGAGCCCGCTGGCTTGGGTGAGGCCCGGGTCCTCTTGGTAGCAGAACAGTGTGTCTCAGTGTGAGCAACAATATCCTCAAAAATAAAAGGAGGAGGATCTGCATGCCCTGTTCATTTCACATTGCTCTGCAGTGAGGCCTTCCTTACTTAAATTTCTTATGGTAAAATTATTTTACTGCATATTTTAGATGACATAATGACAATTTAAAGTCACTTCTCTTTGAATGCTACTGCAATAACTTCACCACCAGAATGAATCATAATACGATGGTTATATATTGCCGTATTATAGTATCATATTCGCACAGTGGGCCAAAGCACAGTTGGATTAGTCATCCATCGTGAAGGAAAGTTGTCATCACTACCCACCCCCACCCCAATTTCAACGAGGAGGAGGGCCCTTCCACATCCATGGGTCTCAATCTGGGGCTAGAGCTACCCCTGATCTAAGGGAAAAATCCAAAATTGGAATATTTACCTTTCCTCCTTCAAGCCCCACCCCCACCCCCGCCCCAAATCTCTTCTGCAGCCCCAGTGAGCTCTATTTCCCACTCATAGTTAGAGATTCTTTTGGCACTTAATGATTCTTACATTCAACTCTGGTGAATTTATTTACATCCTCCCCTTGGAGACTGTTAACCCCTTGAGGGCAGCCCCTACCAGACATAGAGCTTTCTCTCCTCTCCTATTTCCTACCACCTAGCTGGTAGCACCTAGTGCAGACCCAAAGGTGTGGTTGGTACTTACTCATTCAGTAGATATCTGTGAATGCCTCCTCTGCACCCACCACTGCACTCATTAAATATTTGTTGAATTAGTGTGATGGGCACTGTTTGTACAGGTCTGTTTGGATGCACATGTTGAAAAGATGGCTAGCAGCAAGCCCAAGCATCTGTTGTATGGTGTGATGAGCTAGAATAAACAGGAAGAAGAAACATTTTAAAAAGTAAAACAATATCCATGACACTTATCTATAGTGCTGAGGAACCACAACAACACAGATATGCAGCTTTCAAATACAATGATTTTTTTTTTTTTTTTAAGCAAGAGTTATTGGCAGACCAGGAAACTTTGCAAAGGCAATGATAAAATTCCTGGTACAGTAGTTTGTCCTTTAAAAAAAAAAGACCTTTTAAACTTAATAACATCAATTGTTAAACATCTTTATGACAGTAAGTAGGGAGAAGGACCTTGACATTTGTCATTGGATCCCCTGGAAAAAGTAACAAATCTTACTCACACCTTTAGTTACAGCAGTCACTATATGTTATATATATATTTTAATTATGATGAGACTGACCACATAATTTATCTCCAAACCAAGATATTCCTGAATATGAAAGAGGGTCTATCGATACTCACACTGGAATAACATGAATAAATCGAGCCATATGGTCCCTGTAATTATGAAGAGAGGTCAAGTGTTAATGATTTTGCCATAGAATTTTACTTGATGTTTTCACAATGTTTTCAAATGCAATTGCATTAGTCATTACTGAAGAGTTAAAAGCTAACATTCTGGGAGTCAGGCAAGAGTTTGCAAAATTTTATCCCACTGAGTTAATACACTATCTGTACTCAGTACATAAATAAATCATAGCTAAAGAGGAAGGCCATGCTAAGATCTCTAAACGGAACACCAATTAGCTATCTAAATGAATTAGCGTTCTGTTTACACTTCAAGTTCTGAAGGCTAATTACTATTTAAATAAGACCTTCTACCTTAATTACAGCTGTTAGCATGTGAAAGTTTTAGGGAGGCCTGCCTTCCTGTCTGAACAGCAAATCTGAAGACATCCAAAGTCACTGATGGCATATACGAAAGGCAGAATCTAAGGGAAATAGCTTTGGAAATTAAAGTGGATACAAAATGATCAGTTTAGCTTTGCTGAGTTTTCTTCTCTGCTAGCTGTAATCTGTAGCAGTGCTGTTACATTGTACATGCTGCCTTCTTCAGAAGCGGACCTCCTCATTGGCACCCCCATGTATAGGACAGTTCCTGACACTTACCAGGAGCTGAATAAACCTGTTCTTAAATTGAATTGATCTTGGAGAAGAAATGATACTAGAGCAGGTCTCTTTGCAGCTCCCTGCTTTTTCTGACGTAGGGTCGCCTTACTATTTAGATCATTTTTACTCAATGAAATGCTTATTCAGTACTTGTAAGACACTAAACTAGGCACAAGGAGGGTTCGGGACACGTGCAAGTATCCCTTGGAGATCAAAGGCGGTGTGTGGTTTTGTCAGGGGGATTTTCCCTTGCAGTCTTTAGTGAGAGGAAATACCCTGGGAGACCGTGACAAGGGAATTTGAAGGGTGATGTGATATTCTCATCTTGAGCCAGTCCATATTTTATTATTTCATTTATTTGAGAACTAGGAATAGGGCATTTTGGATTTGTGGTTATGACTAGAATTTATCTGATAAACACAGGAGGAGTATTAATCTGTAAAAAACCCAGTCTCCTTCCCCAGTCCAAAATGATGTTTTCCAAAATGAAAGAAAAAATGAATAAGTAAAGCTTGATGCTCCAAATATTAAACTTTATCTCACAACCTAAGATTATCTTTTTCTTCCCATCACATTGTTTTGTTTGTTTTTTTTACTATTTTTCAGAACATTCAAAATTACTTAATATTGTCCTCACATAAAATCGTCTCATGTATGTCCCTTATGTTATATTATCTTTTATCTTGAGAGAAACCATTCTTATCTATGATGTCACCTCACTGCAAAGTCACTGGTTAACTAAATTATCCAGGCTGCTGATGATCCTGTCTGTCATTTAACTCCATTTGGTCTGAATTCTTCACACCATGGTAATGTAGTTTTCTTCCTAAGTAGCCACGTTTCCTATCAGATAATTCAGGTAGTAAGTCCTCAATTTTTGTTTGTTTTTTTGTTTTCTTAAGTCTCACAAGAGCTGCCCTCCTTATTTGAATTCTTCTGATCATTCAGTCACTTTAATGCAGTTACCCTACAGATGGAAGTCTGGTATTTGGCTTTTTTTTTTTTTTTTTTTTTTTAACTGAGCCCCATCTGTAACTCAGAGATCAATGTCAAGTGGATAAACATTCAAAAACCTCACCTACTTTAAATCAGACTTAGAGAAGTTGATTAAACTTTTCCACCACAAAAGAGCAACATTGACACAGGTAAATCCCGTTGTCCAGGGTTTGTAGCTGTATTTTTGAAGAGTCATCATACAAGGCCATTATCGAGCTCCCTTCCTGCAAGCGCTCAAACAGCCAACAAAGGTGCATGCTAGAGACAAAGAAAGAACAATCAAGCCTACGTTTCCCCCACGGATTTATGATACCTTTCGTTCCAGCTATCAAGTTGCAGAGTGTCCAAAAAGAATAGAATACCATCACACCAGTTGTTCTTGTCCATTTAACTTTGTGGGACTCAGAGTCTCCAAACAAGTACATGTAATGCCAAGAGTTTCAGACTCAGTGATTTTTGTTTCAGACCTAAGTTCCATGCTGATAAGAACAGACAGAAAAAAAAAAAAAAAAAAAGATTGATGGGAGTCATTCTGAACCTCAAAATAAAGCCGTAATTTGATTAGGACAATAAACTTGTAGCATGAGAAATGAAACACAGATTGGGTATCATGAGCACACAAAGCTCAAATTTTACTAAATTCTCTAAAGTGTTAAACAAGAAGAACATACAAATAATTGTTTATTTACTTTTTTTTGAATTTGAGTTTGGCATGACAGAAATATTTTATAATGCCATTTTAAATCAAATAGCATATATACACCCCAATGCTCCAGGCTATCCTTTAGCAGCTTTAATGAACTTTGGGTTCAGTCTAAACTGTTTGTTCTTTTCATTACTTAGCTACAATTGCATAAAGACAAGAACATTTTCTTCTAGTTTTATTCTATCAAGGGTATTTACACTCTGCAGCCTCTGCTAATCCACACATCCAGGTTTTCACTGAAAGTGCATTTAGGCCTCCCATTTGGGACCCTTAGACACTTGAGCCTGTAATAAGACCCTATTGCTTAATTTTTCACAACTAGACCCTTGTATTTGGAAATGTTGTAATCATTTGGGGTGGGGGGGAAGGTGGTAAGAAAAAGAACACATGAGAAAAGCAGGAATTGTTTCAGTCCACTTCAACATCAAAAGGGGAGGCATGAAAATGAATACCAATCAGTGTTTTCCTGTAGGGAGCCAGATGATTCCATAGGATTTTAAGAGCACTCCCAAAGGTCTCATTGAACAGGAAAACACACTTATTGCCAAAAAGTCAGCAAAACGGTTGTTGAAACGCACAACCCGCTCACAAACGATATCAACAGTAATTGTTTTACAGTGTTCATTCCACTGGAAAAAACTCCCAGATCAAATCTCTTTTTTCCATTTGAGTTCCATATACATTTAGCTTGTAGTTACAGAGAAAGGGGGGTTATACCCATTCATTTTCCACTTTGCCTCCTTCTCCTGAGTATATTCCCAGAGAAGCAGTTGTGGGGTGGGGGAGATTCCAGGAGCTGGAGGAACCTCAGTTTGGAGGCCAACAGAACGCCCTGTGGTGGTTAAGTTTGTGACACCTGAGTCCCAGGAAATCCCTGCTGCTGGGTAGAATGAAATAAAGAGGGTACCTGCAGACAATACTGGCGAGGCAAGCCAGCAGGCCCCATATCTGTCCTGCTCCAAATGACATCCTCCATGGGTGCCACACAGTGGCCATCCCAGTGGAGCAGGAAACAAGGAGAAATACAATGATGATGGCCTCACCTGTGAGGACCCCACCTACACGGCCAAGGAGGCTGGGTTTGCCTCCCGTAACACCTCTTCCAGGAAGACCTCCATCCCCTTTGTGCCAGGTCCTGCGGTTAGATAACTTCATCTTCACCAAGGTGCTGGCTGAAGAGGGTCCTTTTCTAAAAGAATTCATGTTTTAAAGGGGAACTCTTCGAGGTCCCAACTAACTTTTTATTATCCCAATCTCCTAACTCTTCTATAGCTGGCCATGTAACCTTGAACAAATCAGCCTCCGTGGGACTATATACTTACAATTTAGGTTCAAAGGAACTTTAATCATCCTCTACTTCAAAATTTTCCTTTCTAGTGGTGAGACAGCAGTTGTTGGGTGCAGAAAAGGGGGAGGCAGTTTAACTTGAGGGACTTGATGGATTTCTTTCCACCTACCATCGTTAAGTCCACAGGGCTCACCACGGTTACATAGCCACACTTGCTGACATTGGCTTTGAACATGGGCAATGGGACAGGGATAATGGGAGAGAAAAGAAGAGATTCAATACTGTGTATTGTTTATAGATTTTAAAATAAAAGGAAGTGATGCAATTTGTCAGAGGCTATCAATAATGTAATGATAGCAAATCATACTCTGGTTATCAAACTGAGGCTTTCACTTATGTCAGTGTTAAAATAAAATAAGTAAAAATATCACATGCACAAAGAAGCACTTACTACAATTACCAGTCATCAGAAGTCAGCTCTGGCTCCTCCTTGGGGCGTTGCTCCCCAAGAAAGAAATGTCACCCGGAGTGAAGTAAGGACCCAAACTGCTAAGTCACTTCTAGCAGCCTTCACCTTGCCTCTCCCCACACCCAGAAGGTCTCAGAGGCAAACACTGTTTGAAAGTTAATGTCACTGGATTGCTACAATTTATATTCTATTCAGTTCTGTGGCTCTCGTTTCTCCTCTTTTCTTTTTGTCCTCAGATGAAAGCATGGCCACAAAATGACCTCTAATTCAATTACTATTTTACAAACAGTGAAAATCCAAAATCCATGGTTTTCTTTTTCCAGGGGAAAAAAATGTTCTGGAAGGTTCTAGCCTTAGCTGTGCCCACATCCCTTCACGAAGGAATGATTCACCAAGTCATTTCATCTCTCTGAGGTCAGAAACAAACCATCTATAAAGTCTCTCCTGGCTCTATGTCATCATCAATTTAACTGTTACAACACTGCTTAACATTGTTTAAAAATCAGCATCAATACCTCAGAGGTTCGCCTCCTCCGACCCAAAAGAATTTTCAGATACAAAATGGCTCCAATCAGCACTGCTGTCTTGATTTTGTTTTTCATTGCATGGGGTTTTTTGGTTTTGTGTTTCATTTTACACCCCTTGTATAAAATCCGATGTCTTTCTGAAACGATGATCTGCTGTCCTCCTCAGTCTGCATCTCCGTACAAGCAGAAGTGGCTCAGGTATCCCAGGCGCTTACCTGCCCAGCCACCCAAGGAGCAAAGCACCTCTCCTACGCCCCTTTCCTTTTTAACATCTGGCTCCTGCAACAGCTTCTACCATGGCAGGATCTAGGAGGAGAGGCGAAATCTCCACGTAACTGACAAGGTCTGAAATTTAACTGATTATCTTTTATATATTTTTTCTTATTTCTTCTTCGGCTGGCACTTGTTTCCGCAGTCCCGTGCTGTAAAGTGGGAACAGTCCAAAGAACGGTGCTCTCTCCAGTTACTAATTAATTTACTAAGAAACTAAAGCATTCCCTTCTGGGAAAGGGGCCTTTACAGCTGACAAGAGTCATTTATGTGCACGGGTCCAGAGGCTGCATCACTGACGCTCTCCAGTCGAGCTGCCTTACTTTTAAAGCTCCCCGTAGGCTTCGCGTGGAAGACTGCCCAAAGGGGAGGTCCGGCCATGGAGAGAAGATGAACCTGATGACTTCCAAATTTACCATTTCAGTCATTAAGAGATAAGCCCTGGGAGCGTCAACACACATGGGCCACAAAGGGGAAACTTCTCATGTGTTCCAGTCAAATACACAAAGATGGTAGTCAAACTGGCAAAGAATTACTCCTTCACCCACGTGTCTCTGTGTGCTATTGATATCCTCTGAGTAGCCATATGCAATATCTCACCAGCTTTTCCGGCTAACATGTAGCTGATCACGATGTTAAATTTCGTTCCACCATACAGCATTTATGTACAGATAAGCCTGGGTTCCACAGGCACTAAATTTCTACAGACTATAGATGTCCCCCCAGAAGTAACTTATTTGAGAACCAGAGGGGATTTTATATTACTTCTGAGCCATGTAATTTGAGTCTCCCAGTCATTAGACAAATCATGTTCAATGCCAATGTAAAGTAATAATAAGTGATCTTGCCCTGGCCAGTTTGGCTCAGCAGTTAGAGCATTGGCCCGCAGACCAATGAGTCTCGGGTTTGATTCCAGTCAAGGGCACGTACCTTGGTTGCGGTTTGTCCCTGGCCCTGGTCAGGTCGTGCGGGAGGCAACCAGTCAATGTGGCTCTGTCACACTGATGTTTCTCTCTCTCTCTCTCTCCCTTCCTCCCACTTTATCTGATAATAAGTGGAAAAATATCCTCGGATGAGGAAAAAAATAAAATAAAATAAAAAATAATAATAAGTGATCTTAAATTCATCAACGAATACCAAAAAAATTTTTAAGCTCCAACGTTTTCATTAATGGATCCCTAAACAGTGTTGACAGCATAGTAGCAAAGCAACCAAAGCAGGAAGAAAAGAGTCAAGCTCCAGAAACCGAATTTTCTATGATTCTTTGTCCAACAATAATACTAATAAACAATAAAACAACAACAGCTGTAAAATAAGGCATTATATACTAACAAACAATGTATATAAAACATGGCCTAAAATTTTTGAAGTATCTCTGAAATGTACCATTTTATTTGTTTAATATGTTTTTAAATGTATCAGAGTCATTAGGGTGGTTTTTAGAAATAGCTGCAAATTCTTTGATAACACTCCTTTAAGAGTAGAGCTTAACTCCCCCACCCCCTTGGAGTTGCTTCTAACAGAATATGGAAGAAGTGGAGACATATGAACTAGAGACCATGTCTTAAAGGACATGTGTCTCCACCGCTTTCTCTTGGATCACTCCTTGTGGAGGAAGCCAGCCTCCACGCTGTGAGGACACTCAAGCATTCCTGAGGCGTCGTCCATGTCCTGAGGGATTGAGGGCCCTGCCAAAGACCAGCACTAACTTGCCAGCCATGGAAGTCAGCCACCTCAGAAGCAATGCTTCAGTCCCAGGTAGCCTTCAGATAACTGCAGCCTTGGCCAGCATCTTGAGTACAGCCTCATGAAAGACCCTGACCTCCATCATTAGCTAAGCTGATCCTAGATCCCGGACTCGTGGCAAATGGGTGAGATAATAGGACAGTTACTGTTTTTAGCTGCTAAATTCGGGGAGGGGTGATGTGTAAGTTCTGCAGCAATAGATAACTAATATAGAATATTTGAATACTTTCTACAGTAAGATTTCTATCACGTAAATATATAATATGTCACTATCTCAAACGTTGATTTATCCAATCTCAATCCTGCCCCATTACAATGTGTGAGCTGCAAGAGAAAAATTCTGTTCTGTTTAGTGTTTTTGAACTTAGAGTGAAAAACAATGCATCGCACAGAGTAGGTGCTCAATAAACATTTCTTGAATGTACAAATCATTTGTTGAATTTGTCATAATCTCTATCAGATAAAGAGTGGAGGATAAAAAAACTTTTTCAACTATTGTTTTATCACTAGTAAACTAAATAACCTTCATCAAAGGGGCTAAATGTTAATAATATTTATAGTAATGTTAAGATCATTTTATTATATAGATCCAGTGTCTGTGAGATCTATTCGTTGACAAAAGGAAGACTCAACTGGAGATAACATTCTATAATCTGCTCATTGTGTTAATCAACAAACAAGTGTGAGAAGAGGGAGCTCTATGGAAAATTAAACAAAAATCAAAATAATAACCAAACACACACACACACACACACACACACACACACACACACACCAGAATCTGGTGTGGGAGAATGGACTAAAAGTTCTTACAAGCATGTGGTTAACTCTATTGATAACTTGGAAATGTTGAGAGGCTGTAACATGAGAACAATGTGGTAAGTCTTCTGAGAGCCAAAATAAATAGTCCAGTGTTCACTTCCAACACCGCAAAGCCGGGGCCGTCCAGTGTATGCTACAGAGCCAGAGAGGTCCGTCGGTTGTTCTTCTTTGTTCGGGCAGCTTTCTTGTTTGTATCTGAAGATCCATATAATCAATCTAATTAGTTTCCACCCATGTCCAACTAAATCCTTCTCCACTAAATTGACTCTTTGTTCAAGTAACACAATTCCTCTGTGCTCTTCCATGGCAGTCACTGTCTTCTTACTTTCTTTGTACTCCTTGAACATGAAAGGAACGCTCAGCAAAGGACAGGGCTGTGTTTTGCTGTGTAGGTCCAAGACGGCTTTCAAAAGACTGTGATTATCAACTCAACAAGAAGCTGAGTATCTACCACAAGCTCCTATTGTTTTAGGTGAGGTAAATGAAACAATATTTCATTTATTAGGTAATATTTAAAATATTATCTAAAAGAACATCTAACGCACCCCGCAAAATGTTACTGCAGCAGACAACACCATCATACTCATGTTAGGGAATTGGTAGAATTGCATATTAATTCAGCTTCCTGGCTGAATTGTGTCACAGAGATGGAAACTATGGAAGTTTAGTAAAATCAGAAGTAGATAAACACTTCAGAAGGAGACGAGTTTAATGTCAGGTCTTTGTATCGTTTGTCTGAGCTAAAACCAGATTGACTTACATGTGCTGAAGAAAATAATCCTGGAAAATGAAAAGAGAAGAAGGGAGTGAACAGAGAAAACTCATCGTGCACAAATAAGTCAGTTACATAAAAAAGGCTTAATGAGGGGATTCCACCTTTAATGGAAAAGTGATGATGGATTCTTTATGAAGTAGTGGTGCCTGGGGAAAGAGTTAGGATTGTTGGATGGTCTTGTGTTTGGAAGCAGAGACAGCAAGGAGGGGGTTAAGGAGTGTGTATGAGGCCGGGGGTGACTGGTGGGCCTGGTCAGCACCCACATTTCTCCCTTGGTCAGTTATTTTGGAAATTTAAATACCAGTAAACATCATGAGCCAGTGCAAACAGCTCTCAAACAATCATCATACTGGGGGAAGGAAAATCACAGTAAAACAAAGTAAGATGCTGAAATGCACCATCACGGGTAATTGGAACGTTGCCTCCTAACGTTAATGTAAAGTAATGACAAGAATAAGAATAGTAAGCACGGCCCACGAGTGCTGCCATTGTCTGCCCTCTTATACTGCACACCCCACGGCACTGCTCACGTCAGACCTTGTGTTGACTTGGACACACAGCCGTCCACCAGACAGACACAAATCCCATCTTCTGGTAGCTTGCTTTTCAAAAAAAAATTTTTTTTAATCCTCACCCAAGGATATTTTTCCACTGATTTTTAGATAGAGTGGGAGGGAGAGAGAGAGAGAAACATTGATGTGAGAGAGACACATCAATTGGTTGCCTCCTGCATGACCCCCGCAACCAAGGTACGTGCCCTTGATGGGAATCAAACCCGCTACTCTTTGGTCTGCAGGCCAAAGCTCCAACCAGTTTGGACTGGCCAGGGCTGGAGCTTGTTTTTGTTTTTTTTAAATATGCTTTTATTGATTTTTTAGAGAGAGAGAGAGATAGAAACATCGATGTGAGGGAAAGATATCCATCGGCTGCCTCCTCCTGCATGGCCTCCACTGGGGATGGAGCCCAAAACCGGGAATTGTGCCCTGACCGGGAATCGAACCAGGACCTCTCAGTCCATGGGACGGTGCTCAATCCACTGAGCCACACTGGCCGGGCTGGAGCTTGCGTTTTAATGTAGAGGAAATATAGCATACATAAAATCCATAATGAAAAATGTATATATGACAATTCAGTGTTAATTTTTTCACATTAAACAAATACCTTTTAATGAAATTCTCAAATAAGGGGGGGAAGTCTTTGATGTTGATGCCCATCTTTACACTTTCCTCGGAATTATCTCTCGCCAGGAGTGAGGGAGCTGAGGCTCTACATCCCGACGGTCCTCGTCACGGGTGGAGAGCTGCTCCCAGGGCAGCGTGAACTCCCCGGCACAGAGCAGGCTCTCGGGCAGAGCAAGCCTTCGGGCGAATGGACTAGATGCTGGCAGGGCTGGCAGGGCTGGCAGGGCACAGCTTGCTCTGAACTGCTAAAGGCTGGGGAAAGGGTGGGGCTGAGTTTGCTGCAGTTTATAATTACATATGCCGCATTATAGAGTGCATTACCAGCAGGCACACTGCCCACGAGGGCCAGACCCAGAGGAGGACATCTCTGGGTCTGCCCCTGCCTACCAGGGGAGGCATTTACGGAGCCAGGAGGACACAGCCATCCCGGACCCAGGCAACCATAAGTAGCTGGAATCCCAGAAGTCCTGCCTGGGAAGGGTAAAATTATGTTCCCCAACTGAAAATATGTTGGAGTTCTATTCCTCAGTACCTCAGAATGTAACCTGATTTGGATGTTGAGTCCTTATGTAGAAAATCAAATTTCAATGATGTCATTAGAGTAGGCTCTACTCCAATGTGGGTGGTGTCCTTATGAAAAGGGGACGTTTGGACACAGAGGCAGACACAGGTAGAGGGAAGATGATGGGAAAGGGCCCAAGTGGAAGACGGCCCCCTTTAAAAATGTTGTCTCAGCCAGACCCATCTCTGCTAGAGTACACCGTGTATTTAACATGTACGGGAGAATGAGATTTCTAGGTTGTCTCTTGTTCATCACACCAAGTAATTTGCTTCTTGTGTAAACCTGTACATTATTGAGATAGGAGTCTTCAGATTTCTTAGGCACCAAGAAGTAGCAGTTGAAGCTCAAACAGACACTTGTGGGGTGGCCACCAAGGAGCAAACCCAAATGCCGGGATGGAAAGCATGCAGTAAATAATCATATGCATATTAGGCTAAGTAGGAAGTGAGTCATGCATTCAGGACTGAAACATACAGAGTCCAAACCAGAGGAGTCAGAACTTACAAATTCATCCAAGCTGAGCAGAATGAACGAGACATAGGAGGTTTACTAAAAATAGACGATTCCAAACCCAGTACAGGAATGACAGGGCTGAATGAAGCACATTCAAGCATCAAAAGGGCAAAAGGCCAATTCAGACTGGCCGAGAGCTGGGGATTTCTGCCTCAGGCTGAAGGAACAATGGGCCTGTGCGCCAGGTGCAGGTTAAGACTGAACAAGGGTAGGAGTGAGGTCCAGAAGTGCGATTATGGAAGTCTAGTGCGATGTTAGGCAGAAAGATAAGTAGATGTTGACAGAATAATCTAGACTTGTTTTCTAATTTTGTTTTCTTTATTGATGTTAGAGAGAGAGAGGAAGGTGAGAGATAGAAACATCGATGAGAGAGAACATTGATTGGCTGCCCCCTGCCTGCCCCCCACTGGGGATCAGGCCCACACCTGGGCATGTGCCCTGACCAGGAATCAAATTGGCGACCTCCTGGTGCATGGGTCGACACTCAACCACTGAGCCACTCCAGCCAGGCAATAATCTAGACTTTTAAATGACTCTTCAGTGAGCCAATCATGACTGTAATTGCATTAATATATTCATCTAATGAAATTTTAGAATTGCCCTATAAAAGAAAAATTGAAGTATGATTATTGACTTTCAAAATAAGCCTTTGATTTATCAAGTGATGATGATTATGATAAAAAATAAAAATAAGTAAAACAGCCCTGGCTGGTTTGACTCAGCGGTTAGAGTGTCAGCCTGCGGACCAATGAATCTCAGGCTCAATTCCGGTCAAGGGTGCGTAATTTGATTGCAGTTCATCCCTGGCCCTGGTCAGGGTCGTTCAAGAGGCAACCAATCAATGTTTCTCTCTTTCTCCCTCTCTCTATCTCTTTCTTCCTCCCTCCCTCCCACTCTACAAAATAAAATAAGTGAAACATATACTTCTATGGGCCAAGAACGAGATGTTAATTTATTTTTGCATTTAATAATCCCACTAATTTTATGAGGTAGGTATTATCAATAACTTCAATTTACAGGTAGATAAAAATGGGTATTAAGCAGTTCAAGTAATTGGGCCAAGGTTACGTAGGTAATGAGTGACTAAGGTTCTAAGCTAATTCTTCTGATTCTAAAGGTTTTATTTTTTCCTTTTGTTATTAACTACATATTTTAATTGGAAAACTAATACATATACTTGGTTAAAAAAACAAATCACAAACTATAAATAGGTCATAGGCATTTTTTTCTACTCCAGATATTCAATTCTCCTGTCCTCACCCCTATAGAACCACTATTACCAGGTTTGTTTGTTGTTGTTTTTTATCCTCATCCGAGGACATTTTTCCATTTTTTGTTCAGATAGAGTGGGAGGGAGAGAGAGGAAGAGAGAGAGAAACATCGACATGAAAGGGACACATCGAGTGGCTGCCTCCCGCATGACCCAACCAGGGGCCGGGGACAAACTGCAACCGAGGTATGTGCCCTTAGCAGGAACCGAACCCGGGTCTCTCTGGACTGCAGGCCGACGCTCTAACCGCTGAGCCAAACTGGCCAGGGCCCAGGTTTTTATATATTCTTCTAGAAAATCTATGCAGCATCTCACTCTTTTTTAACGCAAATGGTAGCACCCAATATTCTCTATAAAAATACTTTGTAAAGCTGTTTTTCTTAACCACTACACCATATTGTTTATTTCCAAATGTTAAGCTTTTTTGATGATATGTCAATGATGGAATTTACACAGAAAGAAAAGAAATCACATATAAATGCTCAGTAGCATAGTCACAAAAACTATACCTGTAGATAAGCAATATTTTGGGGTGGTTTAAGTGTGACCATAACTATTAGCAATGACCTCTTAAGTTCCTTAGAGCCTTATTATGATGATTTAGTGTAGTCATTATTAAAATGTGGTTTGGGCCCCGGAAGGTTTGGCTCAGCAGTTAGAGTGCCAGCCCAGGGACCGAAGGGTCTCAGATTTGATTCTGGTCAAGGGCACATACCTGGGTTGCAGGTTCAATTCCCGGTCCCAGTTTGGGTCATGTGAGAGGCAACCAATCAATGTGTCTCTCTCACATTGATGTTTCTTTCTCTCTCTCCCTCTCCCTCCCTCCCTCCTTTCCACTCTCTCTAAAAACCAATGGGAAAAAAAATATCCTCGGGTGAGGATTAACCAAAAAAATGTGATTTGGGAACATGTCATGGTCCCTAACTGCCTCTCAGGTGCTCCATAATATCAAAATCATTTTCATAATAAAGCTGAGATGTGACTTGTCTTTCCCACAGTGGAGTTTTCCAGAGGCCGCATGTTGAGTGATAGAGCAACAGATTGCATGCAGACAAAGATATGGAATTCAGCTGTCTTCTGTTAAGCCAGACATTGAAGACATCTGCAAAAATGTAAAACAATGCCTTCTTCGTGTAAATCCTTTCTGTTGGGTATAGTTCTTTTTAATTTAAAAAATGTGTTATTTCAGTTAACACTATGATTGCTATTTTAAATGAATTATAAAGAAATATTTCGCAATTTTCTTCATTTTAATTTCTATTATGGGTAAATATTGGTAGATATACCTCACATACACCCACATGAGAACCCTCAGGGTTCCTGATAATTTTTAAAAGTGTAAAGAGATCCTAAGACTGAAGAGTTTGAGAACCACTGATTTGGTCATTTAGAGACATGCTTATTACATTATAAATAACATAAACCTGGTCTGTTTGCAGAAGAATGGTCTGAACACGGAAGTTCACAAGGCAAGCATCAGAAGCAAGAGAAGTTCATGAGAAGAACAACTATTCCCTAATTGCTGACAGTGCGCCAAGAATACTTTATCACCTAAAAACAACAGATTTTTAAAATCGCATTTTTTTAAGAGGAACCTTTTTTCTTGTTTTAAATTAGGAAAGAGCAGGACGAACAGGGAAGCAGTTTGATAGTTAACAATCTTGGTAGAATATGTGGTAGGTGACATGAAGATAAAACAACAGAACTCAGCCATTCCAAGAGAAAGCAAGCTTCCAGGGTTTTCTCCTAGATGCAACATTTGATGCCAGAAGGCGGCACAGTTTAAGGATGTTACAGTCCCTTCACATTCATTAGAAATGGAATTGGATAATATGACTAGAATGAAAACTGTGGGGATCTCCAAAAATAGGATAGAATTTTTTTTTTTTTTCAGGTTTTAACGTTGCAGCTAAGAAGTCTTGCTGAGATGAAACAGTAGATCCTTGAAGGGCCTGATTCACCCTCGTGCCCAGCTCTCAGCTGCTCGCACAGAAATGCAGGTAAACCCAGTCCAATGCAACACAATGGGCTGGGGGACAGGTGTGACTCTCCAGGGCCCCCTCCTTCCCTCTTCTTTCCCTTCACCTGGCAGAGTCTACTCCCCATTCTCCTCCCATTTCCACCCTGAGTTCACGCTGAATGTCCAGTGTTCTCTGCTTTTTGGCCCGAGTCAGGGTTCTGGCCTGACAGCTGTGGGCTGTCTCCTCTCTGAGCCTCAGTTTACTTGTCCAAAAATGGGAATAACTGAAATTTGCTAAGATGGTATAAATTACATGTTCTCCCCAAGAGAAAAAAACATAAATATATAATGTGATGGAGGTATTAATGAATTAGATGGGGGGGGAGGTATTTTCACAATGTATCATATCAAATCATCACAATGTCGACTATACCTCAGTAAAGCTGAAATTTTTTTAAATTATTTTTTTAAATGGAGATGCTAATACTGCCTAACACACAGGATTACTGAGGTTAAATGAGAACACTTCACCTCCACACCAAATTGGCTTATCACTGTTATTAACTCCCCACAAGTCACATCAATGTAGACTATTCATATGAGGCATGCCCCACACTGGGTGGGGGTGTCAGAGGTGCCTCTGATACTCTGTGTCTTGAAGAGGAGCCAGGTGAGAAGTCTGCGGCTTCATCGTGTGGCTGGGTGGAGGGTTAATACGGTGCATGGGATGGGCCCTCTCCTTTCTCCCTAACTCCTCTACTTCAGCTCATGTGATCAGTACTCAGGGATTCAGGGGAGCCAGCCCTTAATCTCAATGGATACTTTCATTCCTGTATAACTGTCCCTGAGCTTTGGCCTCCCTTCCCTTCAGATTGTTATCTTCTTACCCACCCCCCGTTGGGACCCACAGCCCTCCAACTTCCTGCTCAGTCCCTTGCACCTCGGGGCTGGGAGTGTGGTGTAGGAGGATGGGAGACAGGGTGCAGGTCCAAGGACGCAGGGAGGACTTTGGTTTGGAGACATAGAAGGAATGCCATAGAAGGCAAAGGAATCCCAAGTACTTATAGTAAACGCAGTTAGATTCGGTGACGATGATGTCAGAAAGGAATGGTATGTGTTATGGGGAACATTCTAGACTGATTACAAATAAACCAAAGCAAGAAATCAAGAAGCTGTGGGGGTTTTTTTGTAAAAATAGTGTAATAATTACAGCAATTTACATAAAATGCTCAACATTTGTGCTTAATTACCACGCATCTCTGCGATGATTATGTTTATTACTTGTTCTGTGTGAGCTCACCTGCACTGTTTCCTTTGCCAATGACAGCACACAGCTGGGTGTTTCCGTGTTGCCATGCATTGTGGTGGTCATGTCCCTGTCCTGAGAAAGACCAAGAAAGGTCATAAAACACGAGCTGAGCCTGCAGGGCAGTCACAGAGACAGCCCCTTGTCAACGTGTGTGTGTGTGCGTGCGTGTGCATGTATGTGTGCATGTGTGTGTGTGTTCCTCCTCTGTGTCTTCCATCTCTCCCTTTTAATGACCCGCTTCACTCTAAGGAAGAGCAAAGGTTGGTGAGTCTTGAATACTTGCCCACAGTAAGTTCGTCTGGAATGGTGATTTAAGTTACTTAATGGCAGTAGCAAACAAAAACATGCCAACAAAAGGTCCTTGTGTGGTTTTTAGCTATAAAGAAATCTAGAGAGACTGTCCTGATTTTACATCTATTTTTTTCCCCAATCTTTCATGCTGTTGAAATAAACAACATTGGCATAAATTAAGCTTGATTTCTTTTTGGAGGGTATGTGTAGACAATGACCTAATTTTTTGTAAATCATCTTCCAGGGGAAAAAAAAAAGTGATGATGAGAAATATTTTTTTCCTATTAATTTATGTGGCAAGTTAAGAGGCAGGGGGAAATACAAAAATAAATAAAATCCAGCCCTGATTTCAAAGGCATTACAACATAGTACAAGGGTCGGGCACCCTGTAATTATGCTATAGGGAGCTGTTATGGCCTTTGACCATTTGACAGTGCACTGGGAAATTGTAGAACAAAATTTTATATTTGCATTAAGATTTTAGGTTTAAAAAAAAGAGGAGAGCAAATAATGCTTTTATTACAAAATACAATCAAAATCCGCTGAACAGATTTAGCAATAATCAATGATAGTGTTTAGCAGCAAATCCTATGTTAAGAAGCTAATCAGCCCTGGCCAGTTTAGCTCAGTGACAGAGCGTTGGCCCGCGGACCAATGAGTCTCAGGTTCGATTCCAGCCAAGGGCATATACCTCAGTTGTGGTTCGTCCTGGCCCTGGTCGGGGTTGCGCAGGAGGCAACCAGTCGATGTGTCTTTCTCACATTGATGTTTCTCTCTCTCTCTCCCCAGCTCTGTCTGAAGATAAATAGAAAAATAGCCTTCAGGTGAGGATTAAAAAAAAAAAAAAGACGCTAATCAGTGAAATTAGGTGTTTTGGGATTTTTTGTTATTGTTTTGGTTGTTGTTGTGTGCATCTTTTTGTTGTTGTTCGTTTGCTTTTAGTTTTTAAATAATAAATGTCTTCCCCAGCTACACTGTCCCTTATGCCATTTTCTGGTACTGTGGAGTTACTTTTCTACGGCGTTTGGATGACAGCAAAATTTGATGCAGTGTACATGAATTATAAAACAGTCTTTTGGAAATAATTTTATAAGTAAATCTGAGTTAGGAATAGAAAAAATAGGTAAAGAAGAAGTTGAGGATTTTGTGCTGAACCCCTGAGCAGATCATGATGGGCATGCGGGGAGCAGAGCTGACCCTCCACTGTCCTGCCTGTGGGGAGGGCAGAGAGATCCCAGCAGCTGGCCAGGCGTTACACTGGTGGCACTAACCACACAACCTGTGTCCGGGTAGCTGAGTGGACAGTTTGGGAAACTGACAAACAGCGTACGTAAAGGATTCTCAGAACTTTTTGCATCCCAAGCATTCAGGTCTGCCCCTCCTGGGACCTGCTGGAACCTAGGAGACCCACATTAACTGCCCTGGGTGGTAGAGCCAGAGTGACATGAATACGTGGACGGAGGACCAGAAAGGGAAAAACTTCTCTTAGGATCTGTTTTGTTGTAACGTTAAATGAATGTATTTAAGATCTTAGAGAAGGAGTGGAGAAAGACAGCTTCTAGCCATAGTCTATGACAAGGCATGGTTCATGATTCGCTATTATTAGCTTAACACGTATAAGATGCCACCCAAACTATTTTTATTTAGTATATGCTTTTATTAAATGTAAAAATATACATAAGGGACTTTGTAAAGGCTAAATATATTTTTTATCACACAAAGGTTGTTACTTAATTGGGTCTTTGTCTGCTTTATACAGAAATTAGTCTTGTTTTATACAGAAAAGCCACTTCCGGGCCTCTCCTATAGAGATGGCAAGCACTAAAATTCCACCTTTAACAGAATAGTGGTGAAAATGCTTTTACTATTTAGGTTGAAAGCAGAATACGATACTTGGCTCCTTTGCCCAGTGTTAGAACTATAGGACTGTATATAGGACTATATATATTATAACTATAATAAGACACACACACACACACACACACACACACACACACACACACACACACACGGAAAGAGTGGACTTGCCCAATTATCAGGTATCTCCAGGTTTAACCAGTTAAGGAAGTGCCGACTGTTTTCCAAAGCAGCTGCACCTTTTTGCATTCCATTAATAAAATATGTGGGTTCCAATTTCTCTACATCCTTGCAAAAATTTGTTGTCTGATTTTTTAAAAGTATTATGGCCTCATTTTAAATTTCTGATATTCTTCTAAAACACAACCACTGTATGTCAAAAATCAACCAAATTAAGAAAAAAGAAAGTTCTAAACTGTAGAGCCCAGATTAAGCGCAACATAGCAGCCGGACGTCCCTGTTTCCAGGGGGAAATGGTTGCCCAGGCACTCCGTCCAGGACACCCACCAGCTATTTGGAGGCCAGTTCCTGGACAGTCTTGAAATGATTAGTCAGACAACTTTTCATTGCAAGACCCTCCATCCCACATCTTCCTCCTGCTGTCTCCATGCAAAACCAGGACCAAGCAAAATAGTACCTGTTACACCGTCCACAGAAAGCCGACTGAGAGGTATGAGTTCATTTTCTTTTCTATAAATTTGCATTTTACAATGGTCATATTTCATTAAGACGAAAGTAGATACCAGTGCATTAGGTATTTACCATAAAAAAGAAAGTCACCTCTTTTTTAAGTGGCTTAAATCAGATTAGGGGTCATTTTTAAAGAAATGTAAAATAATGTTATTTTATATTGGGAGTATATTTTCCATCTTAAATGCAAGTCTTACTTTTTAAAGGAGAAGTTCCAACTTCTCAACAAATAAACAGTGTCTAACAAGAAGGGGTGAATCCATTTAGCCATTAGATTATGTGCAATACCAAATATGACTGTATTATCTAAAACCTCAGCATAGCAACCTCAGCCAGTATAGATTCCCACAGAAAAAAAATGCTACAGGCAAAACTGTGGATCTATAATAGAAACAGGAACTGACAATACACTTGGACTTCCCCATTTTTCTTTGTTATGATTAAAGAACCGCCTTCAACTCAGTAAAACACCAAGCACATTGTATTAAAGCTGAAGAAAAGATAAGGTGGGACTAAAACCACGGCTTCATGCCATTTTAACTGTGAAAGAACATCAATGAAATGTGACCAAAAAATTCTTACCTGAAGAATTCTTTAGAGATAGTGGTTATATGAAATTTTTTCGTGATTTTTCCCTCAGTGCTTGGATCATACAACTATTTCTTCTCGTTGGGAACTCCCACTGACTCCAATTTAAATAAATAAGGTTTGTTTTGAGAGCCGCTGCTACGGAAAGAGACTACTGAGAAGCCTATCATGCACTCAGTGTAGTAAAGTTCTTCCACATTTTGGGGGGCAGATACATAGAGCATCTCACATTCTTTTCCAACAACACCTGTGACTTTCAACCTTATACTGTATTAATATCACACTAAAATAACTTCTGTCTTTCATTGAAGATCTCACAAAACTTGGTTCCATCAGTACAGCCCCTCCTGGCCCCATCCCTTCCAAGTGTTAGGAAAGTATAAAGTGTTAACTTTCATTTGCTGAGAAGATTGAAGTAAGAAGGTGCAGGATTTCTTGTACAGAAAAAGACCTTGGTGATCTATAGATCACTAGTTCTCAAAAAATGGTCCTCAGGCCACCTTCAGACTTATTAGAAATGCAAATTACCAGGCTCCACCTGGACCTATTGAACCAGATACTGGGGGGGGGGGGGGATTAACTAGTTTTTAACAAGTCCTCCAGGTGATTCTGATGCTTGGTAAAGTCTGAGAACCACAGACTTAGGCCAACACATTCAATTAATAATTGAGGCATCTAAGCTCAAAATCATTCATGTCAAATTTGGGATTGGATTCTAAATCTCTTGCAGATTTCAAGGGTATGAAATACATCAAGGCAAATTTCAAGTCCTTACCCCTTGACAGTACTGAGTTGCAGGTTCCAAAAGACTGGACTCAGCAAAGAAATTATTGTTTTCAAAATCCTGCCCCATCCCCTTAATTCCCGCTACTTATATGATTTGTTACAATAGGCAGGGTATGGAATTTGGACTCTAGAGAATTCAGTCCTAGTTGGTCTCTACCATTAACAGCTAAGAGCCCTCAGACAAATAAATCACTTACCTTCTCTTCTGCTTACATCTCTACAAAAATAAGAAGGTTTATTAGATTGTATTAGAATTTAAGATTATCCCTAGCTCAAAAACTTTGTGATTCTGACTCTGATTTCTAAACAAATTTTCTCCCAGTCACCGTGCCAGGTGGAAAACAATCCATTCCCTGGTGATCAGAAATCTGAATTCCCACTGCCGTTGGTTCACTTTTCCTCCATCATAAGCCTATGTCCTTTAAAATAATTAAGTGCTATCATTGTTCAAATGTCAAACTATAAGTTGTGATCATTAAAGCAGAGTTTAAAGAATGAATCATAAACCTAATCAAGAGAAGAAAATTGCCTAAACACACTGGATATTTTTACTTTTTCCCAAGAATGGAAATTTAACATGCATACATGTTCAGTTTAATATTCACATAGTTTACTCTGTGGATTTGACCACAGTCCAAAGATAGCAAGAAAAAAATTTAACTACTTAAAGCAAGTAGTGTTATAATATAGGTTAAAGCGTTGAAAATTAGCAAATTCAGCTGCTTTTCAGTTCGCTCATGTGATATCATATGTTTATAGACGGTGTTCAATACATAGGTGCCATTTTACATCTACACAGAACAACTTACAACTTCACTGAAACTGAAAAGGAACAGTCCAGAAAGTGAAAGCACCTGGACTCCCAGAGAGTCACAGCACCGGTGAGAGGGGGCTACATGGTCCGAGAACCACAATGACACTGACCTCTGATCCTATTTGCAAACCAAGAGTCTGTCTAGGCCATCAATATCCGAGTGCTGATGATTTCTTAGACCTTGAGTCAGGAAGACAGCATCGTTAATGCCCATAAAGTGTCTTCGTCTCTTCTTAGGACTCTCCCAATGATGGCTATTAAACAGGGAAAGTTCACTTTTCAAGAAAGGCCAAAGAGAGCTACTTTGGTAAAGATGTTTTCCTTACCCATCAGCAGTAAATTTTGTTTTCTAACTTAAGCACAAGTCTAAGGCCATAAATTCATTCTGGATATTACATTTCTGGGTAAGAAGGCTTTTTTAAAGGATAAGAACCTTAACAGTTAGATGCCAAAATAAAAATGTTGTGAATTTTTTAATTACATGAGAAAGCATGTGAGAAAAGGGAAGGAAGGGGAAATAACAGGACTTCAGGAAATTTCACAAGTTGTTTCATTAAAATGAGCTACAGCAATTTATAGAAAAGAAAAACTGTGGAATCAGTATCACAAAGGCTCACAGTAACTTCTTTGGTTAATAGCTCCATGAAAATACTTGTACATTTTATTTTATACAGAAAGCAAAATGTCCAAAAGAAGTTTAATTCACTTGATGACTTCCTCCAAAGATAGTGGACATTACAAAAATAAAAGCACAATATTTTAATGACTATTTCATATATTTGTTAAGCAACGGAAGCTAGAAAGAAAATGCCAGAGATTTTTAAGTAATTTTTGAGGATAAGAATATTACATGCTTTCAAACTATGTTTTTAAATGAAAAAATGAACTGGGTATTTAAATCCATAAAAATATACCCTAATTGGACCTTGAACTAGATAAATTATATATCAAAACATTGTATCTAGTGACTATTCCTTACTCTTTCTTATTGGCTGTAACCAGATCCCATGGTTATCCGTAAAGGAAACCGACATATGCATTGAAGCTGGAAATAAATTGTGACAGGCTCCCCCCTTACCACCAGCACTCAATGCCATCCTTCCCAGGTAAGGTCGATTTAGAGTCTTCAGACTGGACCAGCCCCGGGTCAGTTTGGGGAATGGATGGGGAAGGACGTCACTAAAAACAGCCCCCTCCCTAGCATATGTGGGACAGCTCCCTTGGGTACCGTTTCCTGTCATGTCTTATTATAATTGTACTATGACTTCTGTTTCTCTTGGACTCACTACAGAGAGACTTCAGTTTTGGATGAAACCGTTAGCTTAAAAAAGACACTTCGGGGGAAAATATAAGCTGAATGGAGTTAGCAAGGGCCTTAGAAGGCGGAGTTCCCCACCCCTCCCAGCCTCCTCAGTGGCAGCTCTTTGAAGGTTGCCCCTCTCCTCTGAGCCCACTCCTGCCCCCAGGCCGGCTAGAATGCCCTCCCCTCTGCGCCAGGGCAGTGCTGTCATGGGGGGGATCCCTCCAGCTTCCTCTGCCCAGTTCCAAGTCTTTCTCTCTCTCACACGCACAACCCACTGGCTGCCTACCTGCCAAGGTGCCAGGCATTCCGCCAACGCCCTGAGCGCCTATGAGCTCATTTAATCCCAACCACGATGCTCAGCTTTACGAAAAGGCTCCGAGAGGCTCAGCAGTTTGCCAGTCATGGAGCGTTTCTGCAATTTCATGTTCCTCCTTTATGTCTCTAAAGAAGCATCCCAGGGTTGGGAACACTGTGTTCAAAACTGAAATTTGCACCCTGGCCAGTTTGGCTCAGCGGTTAGAGCATCGGCCTGGGGACTGGAGAGTCCAGGGTTCGGTTCCCGCTAAGGGCACGTACCTCGGTTGCAGTTTGTCCCCTGCCCTGGTTGGGGTCTTGTGGGTGGTGGCCAGTTGATGTGTCTCTCTCACATCGATGTTTCTCTCTCTCTCTCTCTTCCTCCCTCTCTCCCTCCCGCTCTGTCTGAAGATAGATGCAAAAATGTCCTCCGGTGAGGATAAAAAAAACAAACTGAAATTTGCTGAGTAGAACCTAAATGTTCTCACCGGAAAAAATAACACAGAAAAAAGCAAATACGCGAGGTGATGTGTTGACTAGCTCAACGGAGGATCCTTTCACAAGGTTTACACACCAAGTCATCACTTTGTACACTTTAAGTATGGTACAATTTTATTCGTCGATTATAGCTCAATAAAGCTGGGAAAATAAAATAAAGAAAGAGAAGCATCCCTATCAAATCTTATACACACACACCTGTGCTGGCTCCCGTACTGCCCGTGGCTTCTGGTGACTTCCTTATCAGTTACTCCCGTGACTTCCCTTTTATTCCCAACCGGCCTTTCCTCTCACCTCCTGTGATGGTGAATTTTATGGTAAAACATTATTTCTGGGTGTGTCTGTGAGGGCGAATTCTTGCTCTCCCTCCTTGAGCCGGGACATCTATCTTTTCCTGCTACCAGACATTTGAGCTTCTGGGTCTGTGGCCTTTGGAGTGAAGCCGGGTTTAAACTAGTGCAAGGATTCACCTTCCTTCACCTGCGTGTTCCCCTGGGCCCCCAGTGGATGGATGAGGTCCGCCCACATTGGGGAGGGAGGATCTCTTTACTCAGTCTGCTGACTCAACTGCTCATTTCTCCTAGAAACACCCAGCAGGGAGGGCTGCTCACCTGGACATTTGGTGGCCATCCCGTTCTCTCCAGCTAGGCCTCAGCACAAGTGTCCACGCAGAGAGGTCCCAGCCTCTAAATCGGGTGGGCCCTTGATTGTTGCTTATAGCACTTGCCAATCTATGAAAACTGCATCTATGTTCTGAGCTTATGTCTGCCTCCTCCCACTAGAATGGGGCCCCGCTGGGGACAGGGTTTTATTCACTGCTTCCTGCCCTCCCCTCCCCCTAGCAACAGTGTCTACAACAGAACAGTTATTCAATAAATATTTTCTGAAAGAATGTATTTAACCCATTGGCTTGTTCCTCTCAGCGTACACACAGACTCGGGTTTCTTTCCCTGAGTCATGTCTTCTCTCCGCCGGGAATCCCACTGAGCTCCACTGCTGGCCTGCATTTCACTAAGATGTTCTTGAAAGGAGTTTCCCCTTTCCTCCAGTCACACCTCGCCGACTGCAGCCAGACCTCTGATCCTGTCACTTTATTAAAACTGCCCCGTGTCTTCCTGGTGGCAAAATGCAGCGGCCTTTTCAAATTCACACTCAAGCCCTGGCCGGTTTGGCTCAGTGGTTAGAGTGTCGGCCCGCGGACCAGAGAGTCCCGGGTTCAGTTCCCGCTAAGGGCACATACCTCAGTTGCAGTTTGTCCCCGGCCCCTGTTGGGGTCCTGTGGGTGGCAACCAGTCGATGTGTCTCTCAAATTCACACTCGACCCAACTATGTAGCTTTGTCTTTTCATCTCGGTATCCTCAGAGCCTAATTCTATCTCAGGCACATGGTAAGTGCTTAGTATTTGTTGAATGAATTAATAATTGATTAATAACTTGATCCAGATTAACACAGACTCCTGAAACTCTCTCTTCATTTCCTTCCACAACATCGTCTTGCTTTTTCTCAATTGGCCACTTCACTAATAATTCTTCTTTCTCAGTCTTTTTCTTTTCTTTTTTATTATTCTTATTTTTTAATTTTTCTATTATAGTTGGTACAATATCTGCAAATCAGTTAATGTGCTACACCACAAAAACAAAATGAGGGAGAAAAATCAGATGATCGTATGATCAATAGATGTAGAAGGAAACACTTGATAAAAACTCTCTGCAACGTGGAAATAGAGGGAAAATACCTCAGCATAGTGAAGGCCACATATGACAAACCCACAGCGAACATCATAACCAATGGTGCAAAGTTAAAATCATTTTCCTACAACCAGGAACAAGACAAGGATGTCCACTTTCACCACGTTCTCAGTCTTTTTCACGGGCTCTTTCCTTCACCAACCTGTGTTTTTACTATTCGCCGAGGAAGATCTTAGCCATCCCAGTGGCTTCAGTTATCACTCATCTTGAAGTCTCTTCAGTCAGTACCTCCTGTCCCCACCTCTCGCTTAAGCCCCAAGTACAAATCCCCAGTTTCCAAAACATAGCTTGATATTGACAATGCCTAATTACATCAAGTGAAACTTGTCCAAACGTAGCTCATTCCCAGTTCCAAATCCACTCCGATCTCAGGTGTTAGCATAGGTTCCTTCAATCAGCTGCCCGAATCTGGGACTGCAAAATACCATCTTCTACTGACGATGTAAAACATTGGAAGCAGAAGAGGAATGGAAAAGGGGACTGAGAATTTTGTAGTCTACTTTATACCATTATCAGTACAGCAAGTGTGCACAGTGTTTCACACACTCCAACTGAGATGTGCAGAAAAATGTGATTTCTTTAGTTTGGTCTTTTTCCTAAGTCTGGTTAATAGAAAAACAAATTAAGTTAACATTCAAGTCCGTTGAAAGCATAGTCCAGTCCAATAATTTAAATAGACCATTTAGGGAATGCCAAGTCCCTTTCGGGATAAAACGCTCAGTCCCTCAACCGGCCTCCCCTCTTCTGCTTCTTTCTTGAAATGTTATCCAGGTTGTCAACATGGGAAACGTCCAAACCTGCAGAGGATTTTTATGAGTTTATTTGAGCCAAATTGACGACATATGCCAGGGAGCAAGATCTCAAATGCTCTGGAGAATAACAGTATTACAGTTTCTTTTATACATTTGAAGTTAAGGAGGGAGCCCTGGACAGTCTGGCTCAGCGGTTAGAGCATCGGCCCATGGACCAAAGGGTCATGGGTTCAATTCCTGGTCAAGGGCACGTACCTGGGTTGTGGGTTCAATCCCTGGCCCTGGTAGGGGTCATGCGGGGAGGGGGGGCAGCCAATCAATGTGTCTCTCTCACATTGATCTCTCTCTCTCTCTCTCTCCCTCTCTCCCCCCTTCCCTTCCACTCTATTAAAAAAAAAAAAATCAATGGAAAAATATCCTCGGTGAGGATTAACAAAAAAGAAGAAAGAAAGAAAGAAATTAAGGAGGAGAATTAAGGAAGATTACTTGGAGGTGGGAGGAAGCAAGGTGGGGATTGAACTACAGGGTAATTAATAAGACCATGTGCTCTCTGGAGGGTGGTTGCCACCTATTTCAAAGGTGTGCTAACCTAGATGCGCAGGGACAGTGGACAGGGCTGCTTAAAGCAAAAATGAAACTTTTGCTGAAGAAGTTATATGCCTGAGGGGTGACGACCCACCATGACCTGCCCTCTTAGAAATTTATGAACAGATCACCCTGTGAGGTGACTGTCCATAGAACCTCTTTTTTCATTCACTAGGTATATAGAAACACAGCCGTGGGATAGGTGTGTTTTTGAGGTTTGGGGGAGACACTGGAGTTCTCAGATCTACACAGCGTGGTCCAGAGTTCCTGGTCATGCTGGGGTCGGGGAAGCTGTGACCGGGTCCCCTCGGCTTGGTCAGGACCAGAAGGGCCCCAGAGTTCCTGGTCATGCTGGGGTCGGGGAAGCTGTGACCGGGTCCCCTCGGCTTGGTCAGGACCAGAAGGGCCCCAGAGTTCCTGGTCATGCTGGGGTCGGGGAAGCTGTGACCGGGTCCCCTTAGCTTGGTCAGGTCCAGAAGGGCCCCAGAGTGCCTGGTCATGCTGGGGTCGGGGAAGCTGTGACCAGGTCCCCTTAGCTTGGTCAGGACCAGAAGGGCCCCAGAGTGTCTGGTCATGCTGGGGTCGGGGAAGCTGTGACCAGGTCCCCTTAGCTTGGTCAGGACCAAAAGGGCCCCAGAGTTCCTGGGCATGCTGGGGTCGGGGGAGCTGTGACCGGGTCCCCTCGGTTTGGTCAGGACCAGAAGGGCCCCAGAGTGTCTGGTCATGCTGGGGGTCAGGGAAGCTGTGACCGGGTCCCCTCGGCTTGGTCAGGACCAGAAGGGCCCCAGAGTTCCTGGTCATGCTGAGGGTCGGGGAAGCTGTGACCGAGTCCCCTCGGCTTGGTCAGGACCAGAAGGGCCCCAGAGTTCCTGGTCATGCTGGGGGTCGGGGAAGCTGTGACCGGGTCCCCTCAGCTTGGTCAGGACCAGAAGGGCCCCAGAGTTCCTGGTCAAGCTGGGGGTTCGGGGGAGCTGTGACCGGGTCCCCTCGGCTTGGTCAGGACCAGAAGGGCCCCAGAGTGCCTGGTCATGCTGGGGGTCAGGGAAGCTGTGACCGGGTCCCCTCGGCTTGGTCAGGACCAGAAGGGCCGAGCTGTCTCACCTCTTTCCCTGAGCGGAGTGCTCTGGCCTCCCTCTTGCCCTGTCCCAGGTTGTCTGCCTGGCCTCAGAAAGCCCCATGGCTACCTCGGCTTCGTTTCCACACAGGAACCAAGGCTGAACCTCAGAAAGTAAACCCACTGCCATCTTTTTCGAGGCTGCACCCGAGGGCTGCTGTGGCAGTGGCTCCCCTCCCTCCCTTGGACATCTGTAGCCCACTGATCAAATGGCCCCACCCTCTCGGGACTCAGGGCCGACTTTCGGCCCGTCTCCCTCTCCTTTCCCATCACACCCTCTGCCTCCCTTCTACCCCCCACCAGCCCCAGAAAGCGGGTGGACGTTTCTTTACTACCCCCATGTCCTGCCCTGGGCCTTGCTGACTCCATCTCCAGTGGGGGCAGGAGTCTCTCCTTCCTCTATACCGTGGGAGAATTCCAGAAGCCCACTTCTTCAAGCTAAAGTGTTGGTATGCTAAAAAAGGAATTAAAAGAATTTGGAAATATTTTCTCAAGATAGCCTGGCAAGTCTGATATAAATTAAAGCTGCTAAAGTGAACTTGACCCAGCAGGCTGAGGAATTTTGATTGATCCTAAGGCAACATGAAGGGCCACTGACCACTGTAAACTTGTTATATGTCTTCTTTCCAAGATCACTTTGGCTACAGTGTAGAGCGTAGATTAGATGCTAGCGCTTCCAAGATTCAGTTCCAGATTTTGCACCCACAACGCACATGGAAAATGGTAATACTATCAGGCACACTGGGGAACAGAAAGAGGTGGCCCCAGGCCCCGCCCAGCTGCCATGAGGACTGAGGGGAAGCATGCACCTGGAGTCCATTGGTGGTTACCCATTGATAAAGTAGGATGTGGAAGTCTGCAAGTCAGGAAACTCTTTAAAGGGTCATTGCAATATCATGCGAGAGATGATCATTGTCTAAACAGTAGTTCTTCCTGGCAGGAGATATGCGGAGAAATGAATGGAGTTGAAGAATACCAATGACATAGAAGGACATTGTGTTTGATTGGACAGCTGGATACAAGGTGGTCCCAGTTCCTGGAGATTGAAAGGGGTTTCCCAAAGCAGTGGAAAGAGGTTGATGTTCTTGCAAAGTCTGAAGTAGGAAGATATTACTGTGGGGCAAAGGAGTTGCTGATAACCTTACATAGAATGTTTTCTAAGTGATACAAGACCCTGGAGATCACGTTACCCAAGCCACCCATTAAACAGATAAGAACAATCTTACTGTTTACTGAGTACCGCTTATTTTTTTAGGCAATGACCTAGCTGCACTACAAATATCACATCATTAATTCACAGGTGACGCTATGAGGTAGCTGGTGCTATTTACGAGCGAGGACCTGGAATCCCTAAGACAAACTTGCCTGGACAGCTTAGAAATTCAGGTGCAGAGCCAAGATTCAGATCCAGACCTCTCTGCTGCCCAAACCAATAATTCTCCCACTAGCCTACACTTCTTTAAAGAGAATTCAATTTACTTTAAAAAGTTGCACATCTATGTATGTCTTAAAACTTCTAAAATGCCTCCACTTAGGCCTAAAGCCACAGAGCCAGTCAACCGTGAGCCAGGATTAGACCCGCCTCACCTCCCCGTTTTTTCCATGCCCTATGCCTTTCCTTTCCTGAGCAAAGTGCATATTGGAAAAAATGAGACTGCATTTTGTTTGTGAGCCGTGAAGGCTCCATGTTTTCACTTCACAGCTGCCTGTGTACCCGTAGGACCTCCCCACTCTGCAGCATTGCCATGTGACTATCTCTGCAGGGACTCCGGGGTTCTCCGCTTCAGCACCCCTGTCTGTCACAGCATCCTCACTTTTAGTGGTAGCTAGAGTTTCACGTGAAGGTAAAAAATGGGGAAAGGTGGCCCTGGCCGGTTTGGCCCAGCCGTTGGAGCATAGGCCCGCAGACCAAAGAGTCGCGGGTTCGATTCCGGTCAAGGGCACGTGCCTCAGTTGCATTACATCCCTGGCCCTGGTTGGGCTCATGCGGGAGGCAACCAGTCAATGTATGTGTCTCCCTCTCCCTCTCTCTCCCTCCCTCCCACTCTATCTGAAGATAAATGGAAAAATGTCCTCAGGTGAGGGTTAAAAAAAAAGAATGGGGAAAAGTGGACAACGTCCCTGAACCAGTTCATGCACAGAGTACTAGTTCTTTGAGTCCAGGTCGAAAAGGAAACGTTTTAAGACTTTGAAAATAATTTGCATTTAATTCCATTTAAATCTGATGTCTTTCGCTTCTCATGGTGAAAGACACAAGATAACTCTCCCCATTATTAATGATGCAGCATACATTACGAACGGGGTCAATTGCTCAGAGTCCGGATGATGTCACTTCTGCATTCATCTTAACCATGCCCTAGCCCAAGGGCAATGACTCCTTTCACTCATTATGAAGAGTCAGAGCTTCTACCTGGTTAAGATGTGCTTGGTGATATGATTTCATCTTTGAACCATGACATTTCCAATTCATTAAGCTTACGCTAACTTGAGCTTCTTAGCGATGTATGTTTTGAGTATAAACAAATGCCAGCTTTACCACCAGCACCATCAAATTCCTGAGATGCCTCAGCACAATCACGAGAACTAAGTTGTTGCAAGGTGATTGTGTGGATTAATGTGTAATCCCGAAGAGCACTAATACCCTGGCGGCCTCGTTACCGTGGGGACAGCAGCCAGATGAGTCGGGGGGAATCCAAAGCACCGGCTTTCGCCTCTGTGAACGGGCTGGGGTGACAAGCTTGTGTTTTAGTAACGAAGGGTATCTAACACTCCTGAGTTCAGCTGCTGCTGCAATGCCCTGGGAAACCCATTGCATCCCCAAGCCTGGCAGTGTGCCAGAAGTGTTTTTCTGAGACGAGAGGAGGTAGGTATTGTTATGAAATTTCTTGTAGGATTTAAACTAGCAACTGAGCCTACAATGATCACTATATATTTTCTGGGGCAAAAAAAAAAAAAAAAGTTCTATAAATATTCTGACCATGTATTTCTTTAGCAAATCAGAGTAAAAGAAGTATAACTATTGCTCTGATTGAGATATTTTCTACATTTTACTACTGTGTAAGGATTCTATGAAGTGAAATTTTACAAAAGAACATTCCCCACATTTAAAGGTGGGGTTAATGTGAAGGCAAAAACAATGAACAATATGTAAAGCAGATTATAGCCACCCAAAGTAACCACGTGAAAATGTACATCTTTGTGCCCCGTTAGAATTTTTAGGACCCTGTGGAGGAGAATGTCCACCGACTGACAGGCCAAGTTTACAGCTCACATGGGCCTGTTATTTCCCTACTCATTCTATATCCCTTTGATGGTAAATACTATTAATAGAAAACAGGGATATAATTTAGAAACAGAAAGTTGAGTGAAGAAAGCAAGTTACAGCAGTCTCCATACAATAAGAAATTATTTTTTAAGGTTTCTAACCAATAAACCAAACAATATTTTGCTTAGAGGTACATACTTGTGAAGTATACTAATATAAAAATTTTAAACAGCAAGGAGATGCATAATCAGTATCCCTTGCTCTGGAGTTAGGAGACAAAAGGACAGGATCTGAGTTGGTGCACAGATAATTTCAGTGGGACTGGTAAAATTCTAGTTCTTATGTTGGCTAGCAGGTTCATGGATGTTCATTTTGTTTAATCAAAGTATCTTGGAGTGGGGCCCAGCACTGGCATTAAAAACAAAACAAAACTAAAAACTAAAAACTCACTGGTGGTTCTAATGTACACTCAGATTTGAGACCCACTGAGCTAAACTATTCACATCTGGCCTATGTTGACCCATCAAGTTCATTGCCTGGGAAATAGAAGCCAACCAGGCTTAAAGCTCTAGGGACTGACTGTCCAGCCTTGGTCCAGGGCCCCAGTGGAAAGGTTCTCTGCCCATCAGAAGGTTTGCAGAGATACTAGGTGCACACTTGCAGTAAATACATGGAACTGTCTTCTCCTCATTCTTTCTTCCCATCATGTAGCTAAAAGTGAGGACTTTATGGAAGGAGAAGGGATGGGACAGGTTGGTGAGGCATGACCTCAGGAACAATGTTGAATACTGAAGTGTCATATCAGGAGAGAGCCAGCCACCAAAGGTAGGACCCCAGGACCACAACCACAAAAGCTTTGTGAGAGTCACCTTGTCAATTTTCACATGAGGACTAGCAGTGCAATCCTGAAACAAAAACTCTGTGGACCTGTCTTCAGGCTAGCAAAAATGAAACTGGGGTATCTATTTGGGGCTCAGCAGCTTCTCATAGAAGAAGAAAAATCAAGGCAGAGAGTGAGTTAGAGGCACTTTAAAGAGATAACAAAAGCATGCTGACTTGCTGGGGCTTGTTGGTGGGGAGCAGAGGGGCTTACCAGTGGACAGGCCATTGGGTGACCAATGGTGAGGGTGGTCTGGGGCTGACACTCCTGCTCCCCTGAGGATAGCACCCTGACCACACCAGGTATGGCCCATGGTTGTATCCCAGAAAGCTCCATCATTCCTCTCCAGTGGGAATTGAGGGGCAGCAGGGATCTTCCTCAAGTCACCCCGCGCTCTCTGTTCTCCTGCCCTCAGGGTCTAGCTTCAACTGGGGGAGCAGCCATCGTGGAAATGATCCAAGATCTCAAATTGTCAGACATGGATAAAAGGCATTTTGAAATATTGGGACATGTTTAAAGCCAAAGATCATATACAGTTAATCCATTCACCACAACAAACTCCTGCTAAGTACAAGGAAAATATTTAAGGAAAGCAATTTTGTCCTTTTAGGATTTCCTTATTTACTAGCTTCACAACTAGGAAAGTGGTTTATTCAAGTGATGGACACTTTAGAAGATGGGGGACTCTTGTTACAAAGCCCATCTCCCCACCTCAGTGCAGGCAGAGGTTTTTATAAGGAGAGAGAGGGAAAGCAGAACAAAGAAATAAAACGAAGGGGGTTGAAAAGTTCTCTACGTGCAGGCTAGCACAGTCCATTCCGATAAGGATCCTAAAACTGGTCAAGTGATGGTCTGGTGTGTGTCATCCTGGTCTTTGTCATACTGATTCTGCTATGGTTCTATAGCTGAAGGTCAGCAAATCTCCCAGAACTGGGATGACAGAAGGTCTGAGTCTGCATCTTCTGATGTTAGTTCTTAGAATTCTTACACAAACATGCTGTTTATCTACAAGCTACATATTAGTCAGAGTCAGCATTTACAAAAACAATGTCAAAAGAATGGTGGGTTGTACTACAACTGCCCACTGTTACAATTCCTCCCTGTTACCATGACCTAGCTCCTGCTTACCTCCCCAGGCTCACCTCTTGCCACCAGCTCTGAGTACACTGACTACTTGCAAATTCCCAAAGACTTCTCTCTACTCTCCTTCCTGTTGCCTGGCCATCCCTTATGTATTCAGTAAGTTTCAACTGCAACATAACATCCTCCAGAAAGCTGTCCCTGACCACCAAGCAGAGTTGGGTGACCGTCCTACATCTTCCTTTAGTGCTTGACGCATGACAGATCAACCATATGAAATTCACATCTCTCTGCCTTCAGAGTAGGCTTTTTGACAAAAAGCTCCTTAAAAATCAGCGATTGACTCTTATTCACTGTATCTATGGTGCCCACCACAGTGGTTACAATGTGATAAGTATTCAAGAATATTTGCCTTCATGCATGATTAAATGAAATTTTTCTTGTGAACAGCAGTTTGCAAATGAGGGGTATGGCATGCATCTGTGTGTGCATGTGTGGGTTTGGTGTGGGCTAGAATGGTGACGAGCACCTGCAGACCACCTATTCACCGTGTTGGAAGTGGTGGAAACAGAACGCTCCGAACCTTGTTGGGAAAGAATGTATTGATTCCCGTTGTTCTGGAGGAGGAGGACTGGAGGGTGGGTCTGGCTCACAAATGACTAAAACAAGAAATTCCAACACAGACAGGATTCTCATTCTCTCCCTCTGACACACACACACATCCACACATCTTTGCTCTGGATAAAACAGATTGGCTTTCTTCAAACATTGAGAGAAACAAACCACCCCCAGAAACACTGAGCTCATGAGTTCTGTTCCCAACATCTCAGAGAAAGCCGTCTTCTCTTCTTGGTCCTAGTTTTTATCCTGGACAAGGGCTCTCTTCTGGCTCCAGTCACATGCTTCCCTGCATTGACGGGGCTGAGCCTGTGACAGGCCACTTGGTTTATGAATACTCTGCACGGCCCTCCCCCATCTCTTGCTTTCTCTGTTCTCTCATTCCTGTGTAACAATTGATGTGCTTTTTATTTTTTCTCCCATTTCCTATCCCAATGTCAAAATCTCTTCTAAAATCCATCATAACATCCGAGAAAAGCACAATTAAGCACTTCTATAGATCTCTGTAAGTATAATACAAGACAAATTTTTAGGATTGAAAGTGTGAACTCATAAACAGTAGATCAAGTCAGGTGAGGCAATTTTATACAATCCATCAATTTAAAAATATAGAATGTAGGGTGTTTGAACAGGTTTACTTTAGCTGCTTGTGTCTTAAACAGCTGTCAAAATAACATTTTGTGGCGGACACTTTTCCAAATAAACTTTATTCAATGACATTTCAGGTCTTTCTGTGCATGCCAGCTGTTAAGTTTGTGGGGAACGCATCCTGTAATTTGAGGACATGTCAAAACCAGAAGGCATGTTCGGTTCATATTCCTGCATCAGTTAAATTGCTGCCAGGAAGCAGAAGAGCGTCCAGGAAAATTTCAATCAGGTACCAGAAATCTGCAGGGATGGCTTTGTGTTTCAGTAACTGCTTTGTGGACACAATGAGGGGAAATGACCCACTAGAAGAATAACATCTGGACTTGTCCAAATGCATTCATTACTTCAGACCTGGTCAGTTGAAATGTCACGAGAGTGATGATACCATCATTTTCAAATGTGTTTCCAAGGTGCCAAATGAGGTTGGACCCAGTATCATTCTGGGTGGCATGGAACATTTGCTCTCCTAACATCCTGGAGAGCGACATTTATTTTCTAGTCTGTGTTTTTATGGCTGGCTGACACTATGTTCTTACTTTGTGGGCCACAACCTCCTCTCCCAAGAAACAAAACAGAAGCCCCCAAACCCAGCACCGAACAGACCAGCTGGCCCTGCGTCGAGTGGGAAGTGAACTGAGGCAGACTCACATGACCCTGCTTCCAGCTGGTAGCACACTAGCTACAGATGAGAATAATGTGGTCACAGGCCCTCTGACCTTGAGTGTTCTCATGTACTAAATGGGGATAATCACACCAGCCTGACTCACAGGGTGAAGACAAGGAACATTATGATAGCGAATGTGACTACACAGTATTGGAAGGGTAAATGATCATTTAAGTGGACAGGGACATGTAGGAGAGGGGAAAAAATAGGAATGAGAAGTGGGACCTGCCCAATGAAGAAAATTCTTACCGCTCATTCTAACAATGTTAAACAGATAAAAGGGATCCTTGGACAGTATCTATAGGAAAACTCTCCTGATGCCTGGTTTCTGTGTTGAATATCACCCCACCCTAACTCTTCCACACTGTTTCAGACACACTCAAACCCATGCAGTTCCCCAGAAGCAGTGAGTCACAATCCACCAAAAATGCACTTGCTAATCTTTAGAGACCATTCAACCATTTCCTCAACGAAAGATTCAACTCATAGAAAATACTGTGGGAAGGAATTTTACTTACAAGTTCTGAACTGCCTGGCAATACCCAGAGTACCCTAGGGGGCCCTGAGAAACTGAGATGATTCCCATTTGCTGGGAGCTCGGGTAGCTCAGCCATATCAGAAAAGGTTGCCCCAGTAACAGCTGGCATGATGGGCAGGGTATCAAGCAAGGGGGTTGCCCAGGCCTGGGGACATGGCTACCCAGTTCCTAGTCAGGCACTAGAGAACGGATCTTAAATTCTACAGAAACACACACAAAAAGGTTTGCTTTACCAATACAATCAGAGTCAAGCAAGAACTATATTTACTTGTCGTTTGTCTTTTGATAACTAAAACTGAATGCCTTCAACAGTGGTGGAATTATTGATCAAACCAGCTACCTCATTATATCCTTCAGGAAATAGGAGAAATAATGGCCCTGTTACATTCTGTGTCTGCTGCTGGAAGCAGGGCTGAGTTAGTGGCCGAGCCGGCCCCAGGATACAGCCCATCAGGGAGAACGTCAGGGGCCCTTCATTTAAAGGACCCAAACCCTCTGGGAGGACCCAACTGCTGAAGCCATAGTTCAGCTTTGGGATGGGGGAAGGCGATCAGAAGAAGGTGACAGCCCTGGCCAGTCTGGCTCAGCGGTTAGAGCGTTGGCCTGTGGTCTGGAGAGACCCGGGTTCGGTTCCCGCTAGGGGCATGTACCTCGGTTGCAGTTTGTCCCCGGCCCTGGTTGGTTGTGCGGGTGGCAGCCACTCAATGTGTCCCTTTCACGTCGATGTTTCTCTCTCTCTCTCTTCCTATCTCTCCCTCCCACTCTATCTGAACAAAAAATGAAAAAATGTCCTCGGGTGAGGATAAAAAAAATAAGAAAGAAAGAAAGAAAGAAAGAAAGAAAGAAAGAAAGAAAGAAAGAAAGAAAGAAAGAAAGAAAGAAAGAAAGAAAGAAAGAAAGAAAGAAAGAAAGAAAGAAAGAAAGAAAGAAAGAAAGAAAGAAAGAAAGAAGGTGACAAAATTAATATAGTTAATATTGATAACAAATACAGTCGTCTGAACACTAACTCTAACGCCTCCACTCTCTCTTACAGCTCAGTCTCCCATTGCCTTCCCTCTGCTTCCTCCCTGGCTATTGCTACCTTTGATTTGAGCAAGACTTCACCAGGATAAAAATGTCAGCAATGGGGACAAGAGGCCTACCACACGGTGTTGTTGGGTTTGGGGGGCGGGGGGTGGGAAGAGGGTTCCTTGACTCTCTTAGGAAGACTTTGTGCTGCAGTTAAGGGAAAGACTGCCTGGATTCCAACCCCATCTTCCTCATGTCCACTTAGTGTCCTGATGATCCTGAACAAGTCACTTTACTTCTCCAAACTTCACGTTCTTCATCCGCAAACAGGAGTCTGCGAATAACAGTATCTGTCTTAGAGGGGGTGTGTGTGAACATTGAATGAGACAATAACACATAAGGCAAGTAGTCAGCATTTATTAAGAATTATTATTGTTCTTGGATTTACTAATGGGCTTTGTATTTGAGGTTATTCTTTCAGGAAAAAATCAGAGTATTTGTAGAAAGTTATGGTCTTCAAAGCTTCAAGCAAATTGTTGTATCAGAAAAGGGGGGGGAAATCAACATTATCTTTGTAGAGAGCTCTGCATCTCAAACAATCAGCTTCTTATTCATTGTCAAGTTCAATTAACGTACACAAAGTCCTAGAGACCTGATAATAATTAAGAATACGCACAGGTTTCTTCTTAAGGTTCCTTTTAATCATTGCCTCAATATTTGGGTGGTCCTTCAATTGGCTGCTTTTGTTACTTTGTATCATCTTTCTTTCTGAGTCTGGGATACCTGGAGGAAATTTCCAAACTAGAAAGTTTGCTGCAACTGTTCCTTCTTTCATGTTCTGGTTTTAATAATGAGACACTATTATTCTAGAGAAACCCTTCATAAACTGAATAGTGTTTCAAAATCTGCTTATTTACCTTTCTGATGGACCTTTCTGTGGTACACTGTGTTCAGTAGGAAACATCTGTCTTTGGGGTTTTCGTCACTGAGAGGCAGTTTACTACAGGGCATGGCATGGCTACATGCACATAGGTAACTCCCCAACAGGGACTGGCCGGTGCACGCGTGTCCACGGTGACGTCCACAGCCATATCCTCAGCCAAATGCTCACGCTCCTGAGCAGAGGACATGCAGAGGCGTGGTCCAAACAGAAATGCCCCGTGGGGTTCCAGAGAGTGTCTGTTAGTGACCAGAGCCAAGCCTGTTGCTAGGACAGAATCCTCAGTAATTCAGCCATGTTATAACCCTGGGTGCTCTTATCAAAGCGAGCTCGGTCCTTTGATGGATGCGCACTATGGGGAGTTCGAATTAATCAACAATAACTTCCCATTGACACGTCTCGTTTTCGTGGAACCCCTGCGTGAGAAGCACTTCGAGAGTCTTTTCTGTTGTATTTGCATAGGTCTAGCCTTCACATATTGAACTAACAAGTGAAATCCTCTATCTTTTTAAGATCTGGACTATCTTGCAGAGGCCAAGGATTTTAGACCCAAACAAACAAAAGTACAAAGATTACTGTTCTTAAATCCAGAAGGCAAACCTTCCCAAATATAGACCAATGCTCAGTAGATATTTTTAACATTTATATGTGTTACTGGCTTTTAATTGAATTAGCTCATTAAAACTCTCCAGTGTGATTGCCCAACTCTCTGATAAACGGGAGCAGCACTTGATAAGAAAATGAAGTGACTCACTCGTTTTAAGATGAAGTCACTAACCGTGGAGTGCTGGAGCTGGTCCCAGCTGGCTCATGAGAGCCAAGTGCGTGCTTCTCTTCCCAACTCCACCTTCAGTGTCCTCACATTGGGAGCTTGAGATCAGCTATGGTGGAAGTATTTACACCATGGAAATGGGCATGTGCTACAAAGCAGACAGCTGGGTGTTAAACACGTACAGTCACATCCCAGTTCTAAGCCTCTGTCGTAAAGCTGATTCCATGTGAAGCATGTTTGCCACAATGAGGCTGTTGAGACAGAGGCAACGAAGAGACATGTAACAATCGGGGGCCGCTTAGGATGCAGGAATCACCAAGTCTTAGAGGTGGACTATCAAAGCTGCCTACTGAAGGAAAACCGCCGGAGTGAGGGCTGGGTTATGTATGTGTGTATGTGTAGGGTACTTTTTAAACCTAAGGCTTGCCTCTTATAAGTTTTCCTACTTGATTTTATTTTTTTTATTTCAACCCATATTTCCAGATACAGTACTTGCAATATCTTATTTGGATCATGATTCTGTTAAGCAATAGATTAGTCCATTTGAGTAAGAATACTTGGTAAACTATAACAACGGTGACTACAGAAGAAATACACAACTTTAACACAGACAATGAAGACATTGGAATTGTTAAAGATATGGCTTCCCTTGTTTCCGTCGTCAGTTCGAATGGAGACTGCAGCCAGAAATCGAGAAGGCTGAGACTCAGAAGGGCAGCAGCAGAAGAATCAGGAGCGATCGCTAAGACTGCAGATGTGTCATTGGAGACCAAGGCCAAGACCTTTCACACCCTTGTTTTCCCAATTACTATGTATGGAAGAGCACATTTTACAGTGAAGAACGCTGATAGGAAAAAAATTGATTCATATGAAATCAGGCGTCAGAGCAAGAGCTCTGTGGATACCCTGGACCACCGGAAAGAGGAGCAAATGAAGCCTGAAACATCACCGGAAGCAGAAGTGACAAAATGGAAGCCATCCTTCTTTGGGCTCATGGTGAGAAGGCAGGTTCCTTGGAAAAGACAGTAATGCTGAGAGAAACAGAAGGCAGCAGGAAAAGAGGAAGGCCAGATGTGAGATGGACTGACTCCATAAGAGAAGCCATAGGCTGAGTCTGCAGGAGCTGAGCAGGGCTGTCGAGGACAGGACAGTGTGAAGGTCACTCATTCAGAGGGTCACTAGGAGTCAGAGCCAAACCAACGGCATGTAACAACAACAAACTATAAAACCCAATAGAAACATAAAACATGGCCAGTGTTTTCATGCAAATTTGACAAATATGCCATCGATGTTAACATCTGGACCACTGATAAAGTGTTGAAAAAGACAGTGCCTTGCTTTGGGTTTCCCGATATGAAGACTTGGAGGCAGATAGTTTATTTAAGAGGTGACCCAAGGAAGCCAGAGCAAAGGAGCTGGCAGAGTGAGGGGGCAGGAGAAAAAGGTCATGAAAGGACCTGTTGGAGACTCTGTAACTGTGGAAGGGACAGAACTGTCCCCACAGACTCCCTTCCTCAACCAGTTTAGGCATGCCCCTGGGGAATACGGCCCCAGCATTTCCAGACTGCGAGGCAACTTCGCACCACTTCTGAGAAAGCCTGATGCAGAAAAGCAGGGGGTCTGCCTGTGCGGGAGGCGGACCAGCATCACCCGCGCGTCACTGCTGCAGGCAGAGGGGGCCGAGGACATGGGCACAGCACCGCGGCATCTGTTCCAGGCGGGACTGAGGACCACGTTTTGGGAACTGTTTGTTAATTTGATTAATCTTTACTGAATTATTTATTAATTGATTAGTCATCAAATAGTTACTAAACACCTGCTTTTCCAGGCACTGTTTTAGTGCTGAAAATGCAGCAATAAATAAACTCAAGTCCCTGCCCTTGATAAGTTTATAATCTTATGGAGAAAGAGCTTTAAAATAACTACTAATATAATGCCAGTCAGTGATCTGTGCTGGGGGTGGGGGTGGGGGTTCTTAATTAAAAAAGGATTAGGAGGCAGTGGACTTAGAGGAGGGGCAGGGAGGACTCCCAGATGAGTGACCATTTGAGCAGAACCTTGAATGAAGTGAGAGACAGGGGCAGGCAGATGTCAGGGAGAAGGATCTCCGGGTGGAGGGAGCAGTCAGTAATAGGTTTGGATCAAAAACATCCCTAGTTGCATGACCAGGGACAGGTGCTGTGTTAAGCACGGGATCCCATAGCAAATGAAAGAAAGATGCTCCTTGCCCGTGTAGAGCTGAGGGTGTACTGGGAGCAGACTGACATCAACTTAAGAAACAACCACACAGATGAAAGTAAATTCACACACTGTGGTAAAGGCATAATCGGAGTTGTGTCTTCAAATGATTACTCTGGCTACTCTAAGGACTGAAGGGAATGCAAAAGCTTGGTGTCCATCCACCACCTGACACATTATGCTTTACTTCTCAAAAATCTGGACATGGCCCTGGTGCTTAGTGTGTTTCATGGTAATCTGCTCCATGGTAATCCTCCTATGTTGGTTTATAAACGTTGGAACAACCTGTATCCTATCCTCCAGCACAGAAAAGCTAATGGGAACCTAACCTGAAACTCATAGATACTATTGATTTCCAATGCCAAGCCAAAGAGTAACTACAGATTCCAGAGCCAGTGTGGTATCGTGGAAAGAACGTAGACTATGTAGCTTTATACACATTATTGTACCCCTCTACAACTCAGGACATGTGGATTAAATCAGAACATGTATATAAAGGATCTGATTCATAATAGTCTGGAAAATTGATTATTCCTATTATTATTATCATATTGATCACTTGATGGAAACACTTTTGTCTAAACCAGAGAAATTATTAACATAGTGCACACAAAATTGAAGCTAAATAAAAACTGAAAGGCGCTCGTAAATAGAACTGACAAACACCAGTTTTGTCCAATTATCCCAAGACATGTATTTAGTGTTTGTGAGAAACTGCTGGTCTCGGGAGAAAGTGACACCATAGAAAATAAAAGTCAGTAGTGTGTGGATAATTTCCTGGAAAAGTGGGTTTTTTTCCAGATCTCTTGTTTGAAGAGAGGTTAGAGTGACAATGAAACACAGATGCTGAAGCGTCAAACCTAGGAATGAGATTCTACAACGTCCCGTCCCAAAAAGGGAATCGTATTTTGACGATCCAGCAAGAAGTTCTTGTTATTGCAGGATCACGTGCCTGCCATCTGTCCAGGGAGGCTATCATCACATCACCGACTCCCCCACAGCAAGCAGGGCCCTAATCATCTCTACCAGGCCACAGAGATCACCGGAGCAAGCATGCCCTCTCCGCCCCAGGACTGGTACCACCCCATAAGGTAAGTCATTCACAGGTGTGTCTGGGTCTACTCCAGGTTGGTGAGTGCCAGACAGCTACACAGGGACCTCCCTCAAACCAGAGAAGGTCAGCCCCAGGCCAAGCTCCCACACCAGCAAGGGAAGCTGGAGTCCATGAGCACCTACTTTACTGTCTCTTGGGCACCAAACTTAATCACACGTAGACTAGACTGCAAGCAATGACTACAAATCCAAAGGGAAGTGAAAACTGGAAATAGTGTTGAGAGCAATAGCTTACTGTTGTTGTCTGATTGGAAAAAGCAACGACACATACATTACGTTCAGATGTGCAGGGCAGGGGTCTACAGACTTTTCATGCTTCGGATCCTTTCAACAGGCCACCTACTCTACTCATGACTTTCTACCACAACAGCAGTGTATATATGTATACAGTGTTGATGTATATGGTGCTGCGTGGCTGACAGTGCATTCTGACACACATGACTTCATTATTATCCTATAGCCACCCCACGAACAAGGCTATCAGTGTCCTTGTTTTAGAGTTGAGGTCATTGAGCCTCAGAAAAAAATGTAATTGGTTCACCCCAGAACCCACATGAAATGGGTCTTGGGTCAGGGTTGAACCTGTGGCTCCTCACACAGAGTGTTTTTTGTGGGTAACTACATGTTCCATAGAGTCGCAGGTCCCTAATTTCCGAGTATCATCCCACAGGACAATGGCAGCTGTCAGCAGGGAGTGGGACAACGTGCATTTTACCTGTGGCCCTGAGCCTAGGCTGCATCAGAGAATAGGTAGCCCACAGAATCAGTCCAAACAAGCCAAGTGGTCATCAATCCAGAACTCAAGTTGCCAGACCTAAGGAAGTGTGCTTTGAAAGTAGAATCTCGGCCAAGCCAGCAATCTCCCAAAAGCCCATGTGATCTCACGGGCAACTGAGTTCGGTGAGAAAGCAGGCTACTTTCTCTCATTCAGTAAAGCATGCAGTGTGGGTTGAACATATTATTTGAAGATCTCTTTGAACCAATTAACAGAATTGAAGAAAATCATCCAAACTTTACGTAAAGGTCTGGTCTTCACCTTTGGTTAAACTTTTGCTCAGAGTAAAGTCTTGCAAGTATGGAATCTTGACCAAAAGGTTTGAACAGAGGCCTTTGCTCCTAATTTGTAAATTCTAAAGTTCTTATAACTTGTTTTTCTCGTTAACAGAAACGTGTGATGTGGAAACTCTCTATCGTAACAATTTGAGGAATGTGTGGGAATTCCTTTGGTGGCCACAGTTTCTCTGCCGTGAAACTTAATAAACATGCGAGCTCCATGAGGGCAGGGATTCTTGTCTCATCTGTTACTCATACATCCTCAAAACCTGGCACATATTGGAAGATGAATGAATAAATGAATTGTGATGATGTGGGAGCATTTTATGTTGCCTTTTGGCAGAAAGAATTGCTTGTTTGGGAGGCGAACTAAAAAAAAAAGATTCCCTCATAAAGTACAATGATTATCTTGATAAAACAATATTAGGTTTCTCCCCTTTTACCTGATATAGTAGCTGCAGCTAAGGCATAACCTACTTATTGCATTTTCAACAACATGTAGGCTTAAAAATTACCACATGGTTATGCATACAACAGATAAAATATGTGAAGTATGAAAGGTATTAATTATGTCACTCATTATTTCCAATAAGAGCCAAGGATGCCACACCATAGTCCTACACAAGGGACTGTGGTCTCATATCCTATGTAACTTTCCTGTGAGAGGAAAACCTGTTTATATTATCTGAGCTCAGAACGTAACTGCACTTTAATTCTAAACACAAAGTATTTTGCTCCATTTTAATATATACAGAATTCTCTAGGAATGCAAATATCTTGTAATTTGAAGGAAGATTGAGACTTGTTTTGTTCAGAAATTTACCCAAAGTAAATTGACTGTTGAAGAAAATTACCATCAACAAATGCTCATAGTATTAGTATTAAAGGTACCAATTAGAAAGCACCTATGTTTTTGTATCTGCTGCATTTATGGTGATACTAAAGTAACATTCAAATGTATGTATTTAGACTTTCACTTCCATATGTGAAGTATTAATGGCTACAGGAATTATTCTCCTACCATGCACAAATTGAAAACTGAACAAAATACATGAAACAACTGTTTTCAGACATTGGACATCTGGCAGTGCTGGTCAGACTGAGATCCCCTCCAGGAGAGATCAAATGAGGTGAGTGTTATGGTTGCCCCAGCTTACTGCCTGGAGGCAATTTCCAAGCCACAGCACGGAGCCCAGCAGTCTCACTGAGTTAGGGAGACAGAGATCAGACCTAAAGAGACCAGGGTGGCTAGAATTTGTGAAGCAAAGGACGGGCAAGGTGGGAGTTGCAGAGAGAGAGAGAGAGAGAGAGAGAGCGCTCCCGAGATCTGCAAAAGGGTCCTCTTAAATCTTTAACTAAATACTGATGATAAATGTGATAACATAGGAAAAAGATACTAGATCAGATTAATATCAATTAGACAGTACAGAAGAAAGATCAGTAAACTTGAAGCAACAGTATCTCCAAAATGAAACACAAAGAGAAGAAAGACTGGAAAAAAAAAAAAAGAAAAGATAAACAGCTTCAGTGACAAATGGAACATCAAGTGGTCTAACACATGTATAACTGAGTAGCAGATAGAATGGGTAAAAAAAAAAACAATGGCTGGGATTGTCAAAATTTGATGAAAACTATAAACTCTCAGATTTAGGATGCTTAAAGAACTCAAATAAGAATAAACATAAAGAAACCAAGCTAAGGAACATCATAAAATCAGTGATAAAGAGAAAAATCTTAAAAGCTCTGGGGTAGAAACTGTGGGGACACATTATATACAGAAAAAATAAATAAAATAAAATAAAAATGACAGCCGACTTCTCATCAGAAACTTTGCAGGCCAGAAGGCAATGGAGCAACCTTTTAAAGCACTGCACGGAAGAAACAAGCTTTCTATCTAGAATTCTATACCCAGAGAAAATAGCTTTCAAAATGAAAAGAAAATAAAGACTTATTCAGGTGTACAAGATCTGAGCGAATCCATTACCAAAAGAATGCATTACTACAAGCAATATGGAAAGGAAGTCTTTCAGACAGAAGGAAAATGATACCAAATGGAAATTTGGATCTGCACAAAGAAATGAAGAACATAGAAATGATCAGTGTGTGGAAATGTATTAAAAGACATTTTTTATCATTTTAAATCTCTTTAAAAGACAATTGATTATTTAAATCAACAATAATAGCATATATTGCAGGGCATGTATAACAAAAATAACACAATGTATAACAGCATGTAAGAAACAACAGTGCAAAGGACAGGAAATTGAGATGCCCTGTCTGAGGTAGTAGTGATAAGTTAAGAGGTACATTGTAAACCTTGGAGCAACCCCACAAAAAATTGAAACAAAATGTATAGCTGGTCAGTCCATAGCGAGGAAAAAAATAATAATCATTTTTTTAAAACCTCAATAAATCCAAAAGAAAACAGCAAGCAAGAAAAAAAGGAATAAAAACCAAATTGAACAAATAGAAAGCTTATATATTTAATCCAAACTATATGAGTATTTACATTAAATGCAAATAATCTGTACACTCCAATGAAAAGACAAAGATTGTCAGGTTAAAAAAGAAAGCCAGACCTAACTACAGTGCTGTGTGTGAGAAAAACACTTTAAATACAAATAAACAGATAAATTAAAAGTTAAAGGATGGGAAAAGATAAACCATGAGAACATTAAGCAAAGAAAAAAAAAGAATGTTGAAGAAGCTATATTAATATCTGATGAAGTAAATATCAGAACAAGGAATATTGTTAGGAATAAAAGTGTGACATTTTTTTCATGACCAAGATGTGAATTCATCAAGAAGACACACAATCTTAACTGTTTATGCACCTAGTAACAGAGCTTCAAAATAGTGAAAACAGATAGAACTAACAAGAGAAGTAAAATAATTTGAGATTTCAACACTCCTCTCTCAATAACTGACAGGACAAGAAAACAGTAAGTCAGGAAATAGGAGATTTAACACCGCTATAAATAAAGTTGTCTAATTACTTTTTCTAGAACACTCCACCCAGCCAGAGAACATTCATAAAGATAAATGATATTCTGGGTCATAAAACAAATGTACTTATTTAGCTTTCATATCAAAATTTCAAATATAAAGATAAAGTGTGGGAAATATTCAGTTGAATATTGTTCTTACTTATAAGTCAGAATTTATTCATTGCAACAAGCAAGTATCTGACTACTTCATTATGTAGCAACTGAGAACTTTTTATTGAATTGCTTTTTATTTTTTATGTTACATGTAAGACCTGTATAAAATTTGTGTGTAAAATACCTTGATAAATTTCATTTTGTGACAGAGAAATGAGATTACAAAGTAGTCCTAGAAAGGGGCTCTGGGCACAGTGCAACAAAGATACGCTTGTCGGGAGCAAACATGAGAACATGTTCATGTTTCTGTTGTCTTTACCAACAGTCTGGTAGCAAACCCAGCAGTGAAGTGGAATTCCTCATGTATACAGACTCCAATTTCTTCCCCTTGCCAAAATGATATACTGAGGTAGATCGCTATAAATTTGAATTTTGCGTGCAGAAAACTCAGTTGAAAAGAATTTTTATTTTATTTTATTTTTCCAGCAACATTTATGCCCTCCATGCCCTCTTCCACCTCCACCCACCCTCCTACCCCCTATAGTCACCACACTGTTATCCATATCCATGAATTCTCTCTCCTTGTTTCCTTTTCTGCTCAATCCTTCCTCCCTCCCCAAAGCCCCCCAACCAGAGCTATCTGCCAAAAAGAAATTTTAATACTATAAATGCAATATAAACAAAGTAGAGTGCAGTGGTGTCATCACCAACCTAGACCTGAACATCATATTCTGTTCATGCAGCAACAGTGGCAGCTGATTTTTCCAGAAGCCCCACCAAATGGTTCAGATCACATTTATGGTTCATATGTTCCCCACAGGTTATGGAAGTGAAAGGACTTGAGCTCTATATTAAACCAAATGAAAACTTTGAACTTACTTACTCCTGTTAGATTTTATTTCATTGACCTGTGAATCCTACTTCTAGTCTACTAAGATCATTTTGAGTGTTAATTCTGAACTTCATAGGGTTGCCTCCTATCCCCCTCTTTTGTGTTCAGGGGTAAATTTGATTATAGTTTTTAAGTAAGAGGTGAAATGTCTTTGATGTAGTCACATTTGCACTTTTTAATCAGTCAATATTTAAGCAAATCAATATGTTTTGCTGGAAAGCTCCAATAAATATATCTAGTAGTGTGGATTCCAAAGCTGGGGGCTCCGAGGAGCAGCACACTGAGTGACTGTTGCCTCTCAGCTCTGCACCCAGCTCTCTGTACCACTGAGGCTGGAAGTCTGCAAACCACATTCTCCAAACTCTCTCATCAGCTCTGTCTTGTTAGATCTGTCAAAAAGAAGCACTCATCTGAAGCGGAGAGAAGCCTTTTGTTTACTGGAAGCTGCTGGCAGTTTGGGGCAGTTTTTAAGATGGTACTAGGGTGGGGTGCTCCTTCAGCAGCCCTGGAAGTGACCACTTCTTTAATGGTACCAACCTGGTAGAGAAGACCTCTTCAGTTGATCCAAAAGCCCACAGTGCAACATTAGGTGGAATCTCAGAATCATGGGCTTAGATCAACCCAGGAATATTTTTAGCTTCTAATATGTGGGTATCACCCCTGTACCCTGTTGCCTTTCAGGGACCTTCTTCTTTCTTTCTTCTCCCAGCTCTTCTAATGCATTTGAAACCAACTCCCTGTATTAAATGTGCTCTATTTGAAATACCCAGGGTCATCTCTGCTTTTCTGTTTGAACTCTGATCGATACAGTGACTTTTGGACCACATTCTCAAAACCACCAGTTTTTCAGGAGGGAAAAAAAAAAAAATCATTCCTTGGGCAATTACACCATGTCAAGCATTTTGTTAGGCACTGGAAACATGAAGTCAAATCAGTAAGATATGATCCTTACCCTAAAAGAGATTTCAGTATGGACAGAGAGAAAGAAAAGTAAATAAATAGTTATTGGATACATGTTAAATTAAAAATATTGTGGTCTTTGGGTCATGGAGAAGGAACAGCAAAATAAACATGGTTAACTTGGGGAGTGAACCTGGACTATACGATGCTGGTGGGACATTTTGCAGGTTAAGTCAGACAGACATAGATGAAGACCGTGGGAAGGGCACTCAGGTTATCGTAGGAGGTAGACACATGAACTACCAGGATGACTTGGGACCGCTGTGTTCTGAATAGTTGGAGCTCACAGATGCTGTAGAGTTAGGAGAACAACTGGGGAACTAAAGATCCCCAGCCTTTCAGGGACAGCAACACTGTTTCGACTCTAGGGTTTCCTACACTTGTTCTGAAATCAACTCAAAGAAAGTTTTTCTGAAGAACTTCTTTAGAAAACATCCTAAGCTACATTCCTTTATGCTTGTGCACACACCATTGGAAGAGCTCTCTCTCTATAAGGAAAGATTTTTGTTAATCCCACTCAGAAATGTCCCATGTTTATATAGTGATGTTAGTAGGTTCCTAGCCTACCTCTGTTACAAGTACTACACAAATTAACAATGAAACTACTAGCAATCCCATAGCCTGCAATTTACCATCTGATATTCATCTGAATGGGACGATTTTAGTGTGGGCACATTAGAATTGGGAGCACACATTCTCATTTGCTGCTTACAAAATCCAAAGTTTAAGAAACAATTGAAAGTGAAATAGCACTAGGATAAAAGAAGCATTATTTTGACTGCAGTATTTTCTCAGATGAAGAAGATTTTTTTCATCTGGTTATAAATCCTTTCAGGGCAGAAACTCCATTCATGCAACAGGTATTTATTGTGAACCATGTTATGCCCGTCAGACCCATTCAGGTGCTTGGAGTGAAATAATTTAATTCCAGAACTAAACAGTGACCTTCATTTTTATCCAGTCTAGTGGTTTGCAAGTTTTTCTTATTTGTTTGTTTGTTGTGTGTGTTTTTGTTTTTGTTTTTTGGCTTTACAGTTCTTTTTTTTAAAAAATTTTTTTTTCTTTATTGATGTTAGAGAGAGAGGAAGGGAGAGGGAGAGAGATAGAAACATCAATGAGAGAGAACATCAATTGGCCACCTCCTGCATGCCCCCCACTGGGGATCGGGCCCACAACCTGAGCGTGTGCCCTGACCAGGAATCGAACCAGCGACCTCTTGGTGCATAGGTCGATGCTCAACCACTGAGCCACACCGGCCGGGCTTTACAGTTCTTTTATCAATGAAAGTTTACCTAGAAGTCCAAAAAAATCCGAGAGACGTAAGAAAAGCTGCTCCACTGGGGCAGCTCAGAGTCCCTACAGCTGTGCCCATGGCCACGTGCTGCCAGTGGCCCCTAAGGGTATCCACAGTCACACCAAGGTTTCAGAGAGCACAATTTGAAAATGGTTGATCTATGCTCCCCCTCAGATAATAACTGACAACTCGAGTGATACAGAGGCTAAGAGGTACAGCCGTCCAAGGCCACACAGATGGTGAGGGGTGAACCCACTTAGAACAGAGTCTGTGATGATTGAGGTTCATGGGTTCCAGATTTGGGGTCTAAAGGGATTCAAACCTCAAACCTTGCCAAAAGGAGCCCAGGTTATATACAAGAAAGTAAGAATTTCTTTTTTATTGTTGACACTATTACAGATGTCCCCTATTTTCCCCCTCTTTGCCTACCTCCACCTAGCCCCCAACACCTTTCCATGACCCTCACCTACACTGTTGTCTGTGTCCATGGTTATGCATATATGTTCTTTGGCCAATTTCTTCACCTTCATTTATCCAGACCCTCCCACCTCCCTTCCCCTCTGACATCTGTCAGTCAGTTCCATATATCCATGCCTCTGGTTCTATTTTGTTCATCAGTTTATTTTGCTCTTTGGATTCCATATATAAGTGAGATCATGGTAAGAATTTTTAAAATTGAAAATACAAGCTATTTTGTATATTGTATGTCATGTCTGGATACTTACACTCATTTGCATGTTTTTGTCATAAATGTGAGTAGAGCTAATAAAAATGTATTGAGTAAAGAGGTTTTTAGGAACTGTTGGAAAAACCAAGCTAGAATTTCATTTTGACACATGATTCATTGGTGATAAAATATACTATTTATTGTTGGTTTCAGGAAAAATTTACCAGATTTATGGATTATAAAGGTAGTTGGACATGTCTCCAGTTTGAAAGTGGATGAAGTAGCATCAAAATGTAAAAGCAGTTAAAAAATGTTTATTGTGCAAAATGATTAGAGAGTTACCTTAAAACTATGTCCATGTGCTGAAACTTGCTCCATGAAACAACGCTTTAGTAGAATTTAAATTATACAAGCACATGAGCTAGATTGCAATTAGATGTAATTGACTTCGCCAATATAACTGCAATGTGTGGCCTTACTATATAATTTACAAATCTGTACACAATTAGTTTTGTATGATCTTTTTGATCTCTTTTTACAGTGCTATACTTCTCTAAGTTATGTGAAATCCAAAAGCCTACTACGAAGGCCTCTGCAGAGAGTACACATCTCTGACACCCTTAATAAAATATCCACCCCCTTGCCATTCTGGCTCTTGGCTTGATTGATGAGGCAATAGCTCTAATTAAGAGAGCCAAACTGGTTCTTTGCTTAGAGAGAAATGCGTTCTTCTTCATAGTCCTCTGCACTCTCATTGTAATCCTCAACCACCACCACAACTATTGCACAAAGTATTGATTAAATATTTCTTTGTATGTTTTATAAAGAAAGACTTCAAAAATGCATCACAAATGCATATTTACTACCCTCCAGAAAATAACTTAAATGGAATAGATATTAATTATCTGCCCATATTAGCCAAAACTTCAGTGTCTCTAATTTTCACCCAGATACTTGAAAAAAAATTTTAAAGATTTTTTATTGATTTTTTTTTTTTTTTTTTTTAGAGAGAGAGGAAGAGAGAGAGCGAGAGACATACATCCATGTGAGAACGAAACATCGATTGGCTGCCTCCTGCATGCCCCCTACTAGGTATCAAGCCCAAAACCTTGGCATGTGCCCTGACTGGGAATCGAAACCAGCAACCTTTTGGTGCACGGGACGATGCCCAACCCACTGGGCCACACCAGCCAGGGCTTTGGAATTTTAAATAGCAGTTCCAGGAAACCAAACGCTTTTGATGATCATAGGGAAGAGAATTCCTGTCTTCTGGCCAAAAGTTGACTTCCTAACAATATAACGGGATCAAATAATTACTAGAACTTCTAGTTCTTTATCTTTGACACACCCTCTTTAATGATTTCAGCTGATCTTAATAAGGTCACTGTCTCCCAGAGCTGTCAGGATTGGCTGAGGAGTCTCTGGCATTTGTTTGGAGCTTTGAAGGAGTTGGCACCTTTCAACTGTGTCTTTGTTCTCTGCTTCTTCTATCAAGTCTCCCTGATTAGCAACCGTTCTCTGTTCCTTGGAAGTCGGGTTTTATAGCTGGGTTTTATCCGCTGGGTGTGATCATAGACCCTTGATTATCAGAAACAGAGATATGCTCAGGCCACCTTAAGAAAAATGGAGACATATAAAGATATGTGGGTGCCAGAGCTTAAAAGCTATGACCTTTTTAGGCAGATCTTGAGAAAACTCTCCCCTCTATCTCTCCCACAGCCTGTGTGGTCTCCCTTTGAGATCGAAGTGACATTGCCTCAATCTATGTGTCTGCTCCATCTTTCTGGAATCTACTCTGTGTTTTCTTGAAACAGTTTTAGAGAAAACTAGTCTGGTTGGCTTAACTAATTACTATCCTCATATGAGGCAAAGCCCTTCACACCTGGCCATGGTTGGGCGCTCAATCTGGTCCCATCAGAGGCAACCCTTTTACAGCTAGGGTTAGATACTGCTTCACTAAGCAGAAGGCTGTGGCCAGGTTGCTTTCTATTTAAAACAACAACAATCAACAAAATCACCTCGTGGCAGCAGGCACTATAATCAACCTGCCCAATACATGGTTAATCAGAAGGCACACAGGTGCCCCAGCCGTGGTGAGTTAAGAAAGGATTTCACAGAAACCTAATACTTCCTCCTTGCTGCACACTGAACTGGTAATCCCTAAGCTTTGGGATTCTACAAAGGAAAGCTTTGGCAAAACTCAGCTCTAAGGTACTTTGAGTGATATATCCAGAACCATCTTCCTTTGTTCAGTTACCCATTTATATTTTGGATAATTGACCTGGAATTTTGGTCTGAATATTCCAGCCATCTGAAATTCCATTGGTTTATCTATACAGTTGAAAATAATTACGCTCATGTGCACTTAATAAGTAGATCACACTGGTTAACATTCTCTCCTACAGTCAGAAAATCAAAGGGTAGATTACCCTGCTTTCTGCTACCTTTCTAGTGACGTCAATTTGGAGAACAGATTATACAAACCTTAAGTCCTGATTCCCATCTGTTGGAGTAGTAGTTGTTTTTTTTTTTAAGTTTACTATTTCAACATATAATAATCACCAAGATTTCAGAAAGTTGAAAAAAAAAATAGGCCTTTGAAAGCCTGGGCTATTTTAAGAGAAAACCCAGCAACCGCGTTTTTTTAAAATATGTTTTTATTGATTATTATTTTTTTTTTTAGAGAGAGAGAGAGGAAGGGAAATAGAGATAGAAACATCAATGTGAGAGAGAAACATCCATTGACTGCCTCCTGCACCCCCCCTACTGGGGATTGAACTTGAAACCCAGGCATGTGCCCTGACTGGGAATCAAACCAGGACCTCTCAGTCCATGGGACGATGCTCAATCCACTGAGCCACACCAGCTGGGCACAACCTGGGTTTTTACAACAGCAACTCACCTCTATGGTCCCTCCCTAGATCAATGAAACCCTAAAGGGATGGTTTGGTGACCTACACCACTCTTTCTAATCCCCCCATATAAAAAAAGAAAGAAAGAAAAACAAAATACATTTCAACTTTTTCTAATGATTTTCTCCCCAGTCTTTTCAGACCCCCACTAAGTTGGGTGGCATACCTCTTCAGGAATAAAGATGTCCAAAAGTGTTCGGTGCTTGCTCAGGCAAAAGGGACATTGGAAAAAAATGATCTTGCATGTTCATTAATATTAGTTTGGAAGGAACACTCCTTTTTCATTATATTACCATCATTTCCCTTAAAAATGTGCAGTTAAATATGTGGTATTTCTCAGTTCCAAGAAAACTAAAACTAACATTAAATGAACTGAGAGCTAAAAATGGATCCAATATTGTGGGGTCAACAAAGCCTCTGCTATTCCGATCTGATGACAACACCCCTGTACTTAAAGTGTGTGCATCTGCTTCTATCTGCTGTGTGCACATATTTACCCTGAGGAAATGGGAAAGCAAAGCTCGGGCCCGGAGCGGCAATGTAAACAGCATCACACGTACTCTCAGCAGGAATCGTTTGCCCACCTGTCTTTCTTGGAAATGTTTCAACTGGTTGTTTTCTCAGGTTCATGTACAATTTCATTAGGCCCTGGAAACACCTCGTCTGTGTCAACTATGCTGCCCATGGGAGAGGACGTCATACACCAGGTTCAGTTCTCTAGGTGCGCATCAGATACAACCATGTAAACGTATAATTATAAAATAATGCAACACATCGTCATAGAGAGGAGAAGAAAAGGAATCCTAATGCAGCCTGGGGAGGAGTAAGCAGGGAGTCAAGGAGGGCTTCCTGGAAACGGGGACCACTGAGCGTTCAAAGAAGAGCAGCAGGAGTCGGGTAGAAGAAAATACATTCTGTCCAGGGAACAGAGCAACGAAAAGACCTAGGAGATAATGAACTCTTCATAAAGTCTCTAAAGCCTTTGGGGTGGGACACTGAGGGTACCACAAGGAGTTTCATATTGCTAGAACATAAAGTGGAAGTTAAACAAGGATTAAGAGAGGAGGCTGGCATGATCAGAGGAATGAAATCACACAGAACCTTGTACACTACGGTGTTTGGAAAAGGGTGCCACGGTAGGAAACTCTGTTCAATACGATGTAATAAAAACTAATTATTGTAGACATGAGAGATTATCCAGGAGACATGCTGTCACTTTAATACTCAGGCAGGATATTAAAGATATTTTCATATTGGAAACCTTTCGCTAATGCTCATCTCTGTGCCACTGCCATCTACACTTTCATTTTCCAATTCTAGCCACTTCGGCCTAATGGCAGTTCTTTAAGGGTGCAGAGACAGGAAGTGCAAACTATAAAAATAATTGTAATTTAAAAACAAGTAATCAAAAGGATCTGCTTACACGTTGCTTTCTGCACAGATCATGACAGATTAGGAAGTTGAATGGAAAAAAAAGTTCTATCTGTCTTAACCAAGATTTCCTGCAAATATGAAAGGCTGACTGTATCGCCATCGTGCAGTGATTGGCTTATACGTTGCTCAGATGCTTCTCGGGTCAAAAAAATAAAGAAAGGCTTGGGCTCACCCAAAGGCCTCATAAGGAGCAAGCAGTTCCTGTCACCACTGTGGCCGGAGTCCTTGCAAGTAATCTTCGTTTTCCTTCCTCCCCCACTTTTCTCTCCAGCTCCAAGTAAGGCAAGTGCGATGGGCAAACTGATCTGACCCCCTGTGTCTGTGAGAACATTGCTTATGCTCCCTAGCTCACACAAAGGGGAAACAGAGGTCAAAGAGTCTTATGATGAGGGGGACCAGATGTCCTGTTTTACCAGGCACTGTCCCAGTTTACGTCTGTGCTGTCAACATAAATACCAGCCGTGGCTCTTTTCACTCTCAAAAGTGTCTCTGTTGGGATAATAAATTATATGGTAACCCTACTTCTAAGCAGTTTCACAGAAGCTCAACGTCCACTCCTGAGTCTCTCTCCCACTCATTCCACACAGCAGCTCACATGATGGCATTCCAGTGAGTTCCTGTGAACCTACGAATCTGGGCCGTGCCTTAGAGATTATGGTTAAGAGTTTGATCCATAATTATACTTTCCAGGATCTTTCAGATACACTGGAGAATTACATTTAATAAGCATAAGTCCTTGTTGTACTCCTCTGACAAATAACTAGGTAATTTTCTAAAACACAAGGAAGGCCCAGCTCCCACCTCAAGCAAAAATGAAAAGGCACTCAGGAACCTAAGGCAGAGCGTGCTGAGAGCAGATGGGGGCAGAGGCCGTCAGAGGTGCCCTTCCTGCAGAAATGGCCTTGGGTCCGGGGGTCAGTCTTCTGGTCTGCGTTCAGCCATGAGCTGGGTGGGCAGCTTTTTCCTAATAAGGCTTCCCTCTTCTTCTCTCCCCATTTTATTTATTTATTTATTTATTTTTATTTTTTTTTTTTTCATTTATCTTCAGATAGAGTGGGGGGGGGGGAGAGAGAAACATTGATGTGAGAGACACACATCGATTGGTTGCCTCTAGCACGACTCCGACCCAGGCTGGGGACTGAACTGCAACCAAGGTACATGCCTTTGACCAGAATCGAACCGAGACTCTGGTCCGCAGGCCAAGCTCTAACTGCTGAGCCAAACTGGCCAGAGCTCTCTCCCCACTTTAAACAGCACGTACTGCAGAGTGGCTGATTCTCTCTCTCTCCTTCCCTGACTCTGAATCTTTCATAGAAGAGTCTGAACTGTTGTTTCATTTTTTTTTTATCCTCACCTGAGGACACTTTTTTGCATTTATCTTCAGATAGAGCAGGAGGGAAGGGAGAGAGGGAGGGAGAGAGAGAGAGAAACATTGATGTGAGAGAGACACATTGACTGGCTGCCACCCACACAACCCCAACTGGGACCGGGGACAAACTGCAACAAGGTACGTGCCCTTAGCGGGAACCGAACCCGGGACTCTCTGGTCCGCAGGCTGACTCTCTAACCACTGAGCCAAACTGGCCAGGGCTGTTGTTTCATTTTTTTAAAAAACAACTTTTTGAGCCCTGGCCGGTTTGGCTCAGCGGTTAGAGCGTCGGCCTGCGGACCAGAGAGTCCCGGGTTCGGTTCCCGCTAAGGGCACGTACCTCAGTAACAGTTTGTCCCCGGCCCCGGTTGGTCATGCGGGTGGCAGCCACTCGATGTGTCCCTTTCACATCGATGTTTCTCTCTCTCTCTCTCTTCCTCTCTCTCCCTCCCACTCTATCTGGACAAAAAAAAAAACAAACAACTTTTTGAGACATAATTGACAAGAAATGAACTGCACATACTCAAAGTGTACAATTCAGTTCGTTTTGAGGTATGTTTGATCCTATGAAACCCATGCCATGGTCAAAATAATGAACATGCCCATCACCCCCGAAAGTGTCCTCCTGCTCATTGGGAAGCCCTCCCTTCAGCCCCGCCCCCTCCCAACTCCCATCCTCAGGCATCTTTCATTTGGCTTAAAACAAAAGAAGCAAACAAACAAAAAATTCTTTTTCAAAGCAATTCCTTTCACATACTTTTTAATTGCTTAATTTAAACCTTCTGAAGCTGTAAAATCTCTTGCTAATCCATGTGAAACATACACAGCAATCTGCCTAGCTGTCTGGCACACTCTGCCCATTAAAAAATAAATAAAATACCAGAAAATTCCAAGAGAGCAAAGAACATATTTGGCTTGTTTAACGAGCATGAGGGAAAGAAGTATTTGCTTTAGCATAAGGCCATTAGCGGCATTCTTTCCTATGGAAAAGGGGATGCCAGGAACAGCGAGGCGCTGAAATGGTCCAAGTTTGTATTCAAAAGTGAGAGATGGCATTGCTAAAGGAAATACCCACTTGGGTCATAGAAATCGGCCGTATTTCACCTGAGTGGAATGCCTTCTGTTTCCGTGGAGGCGTTAATTATTGAGCAACTTCTTCATCAATACTTTATCTAAGAACCTAACTGGAAACTTGAACTTTGAGAAAAAAAAAAAATGCTGTGTTTATTCTTGGTTCAGATTGCACTTGCTTTGAGGGGGGAAAAAGTCCCTTTTTTTAATGATGGGAAACTGGGAAAAGCACACAGTTCTGAATGTCTCAAGGTCCCTCCATTAACCAAGTACCCGAGCCTAGGAGTCATTTCACTTCAGTTTCTCTCTGGTGTAACGAGAGCATTGAACTCGAAGATCTTCAAAGTCCCTTCAGGCTCTACATTTTCTAGTGTGACCTTTTCAGGAATATCTTCATCAGATGTGAGGGCGATTTGGCTGCGACATCTGTCACCCCATTGATCGCCAGGGTCAATGCGGCTGATCTGGCTGACTAGGCAGGTGTCCCCCTCGTCCCTCACGGATCCATGTGCGTCCCCTCCAAGCTGAGCGCTGGATCGAACGACCCTCCCCCAGAGGAGAGGCCTGGTCTTCCGTCGAGGGTATACGAGAACCTCCATACAAGCTCTCATGGAAGATCTTTGTCCACAAAAGGCTCAGCTGGTTCAGATTTACCCCGGAGTGCAAAGGAGAGGCCTGTCGGCCCTAATAACCACCTTCCCCTCCCACAGCACTTCTCCGTGGTAGCTGTTGTTGTGAACCTATTAAATAACTCTGACTGATTTGAGCAGAAAATGCACTTATTCAAAATTTAAAATATTAATAGTCAAGGGGATGTAAAGTACAGCATAGGGAATGTAGTCAATAATATTATAACTGTGCATGACGCCAGGTGGGTCCTGGAAATATCAGGGGGTCACTTTGCAAAGTATACAATTGTCTAATCACCATGTTGCACACCTGAAACAAATACAAAATAATATTGAATGTAAAAAAAATTAAAATATTAACAGAAGGTTGGAGAACTATATCTCAGGAGTGGTTCTGTGGGAAAACACTGAGCCCAGGGCAGCCCATCACACGACATATTTGGCGACCACCGTGGCACCAGAGAGACAGCCCTCTGCAACTGTGTTACCAGCTCCTGGTTCAGTGCGCCCCAGCCTCTTTCACGCCATCGCACTATAGAAAATTATAGTTGTGCTGTGCACTGGGGTAAATAAGGATGCTTATGGTCAGAGGTGACATATCCAAGAAGTTGGGCCAATCCATTTGCTACCACTGAAGAATGCCATATCTCAGCATTCCCGCAATGTAGCCATGGGCTAGCATGTTGCCACAGCACACGGGTAGAGCTCTGCCCTAGGCACTGTGTCTACTTGGCTGAGCCTGGTCATATTCCCTAGCTGCAAAGGAGGCTGGGAAACCCAGTATCAATTTTCACCTTTTACTTCTATAAACGAGGGGTAGGTTCCCATAAATTGAAGAATTCCTTCCAAATAGATAGAGGTAAGGGGTGGGGGTGGGGTGAGAGGTTGGGAAGAGTTGCCAAAAATCTATTTCTGTGCACATATTTATTCCAGTGGACCTTTCCAAGACCAACTGTGGCATATGACAAAAGGAACTATACTTGGGCTTAGAGACATGATTTCAAGAGGGCCTGGTACCTCACGATCATAAGATCTGTCTGCTTCCCTGGAGCTACTCAGAATAGCAACACTAGATGCCGTGAGCCCATTCCCTCAAGGTTAATTCCATGCTGCAAACAATAAGCAGACTTGCTCCTAAACCCAGGAACCAGAGCCCCTACCTTAGAGGCTCCTACTCTGGTTCTTCTCTGGCCACATCCCTACTGTTTAGAATAGGTGACCAGGGGACCAGTTTGAGTCTCCCCGTATGTCCCCACTCTGAGTGCACACCACTCACCCTTTCTAGACTATGCTCTGGGAATCCAGGACCCAGAATTCCCTGCCCAAATGATATGGAGCCCACTTCCAGGGCTGATGCAGGCTTTTCCTGAAGGAGCAAGCATTGCAACATTGGGGTGTACACACTCAGGGCTGAAGGATGGCCAATGGGTGACTATTGAGGAAAGACATACGGGCTGGAGGGTCTGCACTCTTGTGAGGAGCCCTGGTAGTGAAGGACAGGGACTAGGGGGAGAGAAGGGGACTGGGATGCAGGTGGAGGGCCTCTGTCTATGTTCTTGTCCCAGACCTTGCATCTTCTACACCGACTCGAAAGTCAAGACTTCCAGGCCATTTCAAAGCCTGATTATCTGCCTCATGTGGCCTCTCAGAGCTTCATCTACACCAAACTTGAAATTTTTTAGCCCCATTCAGAACTGGAAGACCATGCAGAGACAGCCACCCACACCTCAGCTCACTGGGATAGGGTTCAAACCTCTGCTGGCCAAGCTGCAACTCCTGGCAGGTAAGGGCATACTGCTCTGGGGGATGGTCTACAACACTGGAGTGCACTCAAAGAGCGAGGAATGGGAAGGGCACACACCAGGACCAAAGGCAAACGGGAATGACGTGAGGACCCACAGTGCTGCTCTTGCCTGGGAGCCTACAACCACAGACTTCCACAGGAGCACCCTCCTTGTTCCTCAGCTGACACTGTACTCTTCTTGGATGGACCAACCATGCTGACGCCACCCTCTGTTACTCTGCTTCCTAGAGGGACGGACTCCACAGCCGAACCCTCCACAGCATAACAGACTCCAGAGGGCTTCGGGACTGCACCGTTGCATCATTCATTCCAGCCTCTGAAGGGGAAGTGCTACATCTCTGTCTCTTCGGCCATGGATGATTTCTCCCTTGGAAAGCGTGAGCTTGTAGATAGCCCCCGCCAGTGATGGTCTGATTTATCACAGGGCTGGCAGCCAAGCTGGCCTCTGTACAAGATGAAAAAGCGGAGAAAGTCTCCTGGTGGAAAGAATGCATGTGAGGCAGAGAGAGAATCAGAGGCAAGAGACATGTGTCCCCAGAGGAGTGGAGGGAGCAGTCTCAGGTTCCAGATGGCTTTTCAGGTTTCAGTCTGGTTAAAATAACTACAGTTTCAATGAAAACGTCTTGTGCTTGGAGTCAGTAGGATTTCTATAACCTCACACATATACACAGACAAAAACACCTGATTTCACTTGAATATACTTGAGTGTATCAATCTAGAAGCCAAGAGAAACTTAACCCAAACAACAACAACAAAAAAAGTTGTTTTTCAAGATCCCATTCACACAAGTCAACAGGCCAATGTCTGTCATTCAGGTTCCACAACCATGTGGAATGCATGAACCACATCCCTCTGACAGCCTTTGGCCCTACGCCCCTTGTTCATAGATGGCTGAGTCACCTACCTTGCAATGTTGGCCTCTCTGAAACACCATCTATACCTCTACACTGAGATCCTGACACAGAGCTCCCCCTCTCAGCCGTACAAGACCACCCAAAAAAGAATGGAGTCCAGTCTTGGTGTGGTTGTTCCTTTGAGCCTGGCTACAGCACACGCCAGGCGCCAGGCATCATGGCAACAGCCCTTCCTTGAGAACTGCCTGTAACAACCATTTCTCGCACTGCACCCTGCACTGTTCTCGATCTTCACCCTTCTAACCTTTCAAAATATGTCCTATTTCTGCACTTAGGCTTAACGACAAGTACTATCCTTCTGGATGCATCCTTGGCTTCTCCATTTCTACAGTTGGGGTCCACACCAGCTACCCTCTTTTGCACACCCTTTGCAGACCCCCATCTCAACGGAGATCCTTTCCTATCCCACCGTGATGAAAGTGTATTCCTGCAGTTTGACCCCGACCAGCAGATAGGTACCAACCACCGGACGTCACAGTTCCATAGGCACACAACGAAATAGTTCAGCCGGCATCGTGAATTCATCCCTGCAAAGCTGCGGAGAATCAAAACCCTGTGAGTCACAGCTGAACCCATTTCACACCAAACTTAAAATCCCATCAGACACATAGTTTACACAAATTCACCTTTTAAATATAAGCTGTCAGAACGGAGTTCACAGAAGCAACAGTCCAGGGAAAATGTCATTATCTGCAGTTGAAGGTCTTAATCGGAGTGGGCGGTGAGTGAAATTATCCGCAAAAAGCGATTCTCCAGGGAAGGCCTCTAATGACCTGAGTACAGAAACCAAAGAGATTTTTTTTCCGGGTAGAGAAGCTAAACATAAAAAGTCCAATCACTAATGAAGGGCATACCTCTCACTAGCAGTATAAAAAGTGATTAAACTTTTATAGAGTTAAACAAGCTGTCTCCCAGAACCATTTTTTTCTCTCTCTGCTTTTCAGCTTAGGTCTTCAGAATGCTGCCGATCACTCTTATCTGGGAACTCAACGTTTACTGTAACACAATGGCCACCTGAAAAACCACCGAGGCTTTTGCCAAATCCATAAAACCGAAACTCTTTGATGTTATCCAGACACAGGTACCTCCTCACCGCTCCGGCTTTGTTCACACCACCGACCCTGCCTTGTGGCTCCCCCTTCCTCTCTTCCCATTGAAATCCCAGCTCTTCATGGAGGCCCAGCTCAGATTCCACCCCACTGGGCAGTGATCTTTCTCACAGCTCTGAATTCTGATAGTGCTTACTACCCATGCCACTAATGCGGTTTCTGCTGTGTATTGTGTCATGCCTGGATTTCCTGTGAAGTCACTTTCTCATTCTGTTGAAGCCCCTTGGAACTCTGCTATCTCTCAGCATCTAAATGTCTTAGTCCAGTGACAGCTAATTAGTGCTTCGTAAATTCACTGTGATTGATTGGATTCGAATATTAATAAATGAATGTTTTAATGAAGTGTAGGGTAGTTTCTAAAGATCACAAACTTTTTATATGGCTTTATTGTAATATATAAGGACAAATGCTTAAGTTGATAAACTGAAAATTAATACAAGAGCCTTAAGTACTAAAGAAAGATTTCATTCAATATACTGTGTGTTTGTGTGTGTGTGTATGTATATGTATATATGTATATATACATATATGTATATATAGTGTATATATATACATATATATATATAAATAGTTTAAATGGATACATACCTTTGAGAAAAAATTTGAGAAACAAGATTTGAAATATATTGGGTTTGTTCAAAACCTATTCTTGGACTTGGGGTAGCTTCATAAAATGGCTGTCAGCTCGGACATCCCCCATCCTGGGCCTGGCTGAACTGGGGCAGGAGTTAAACCAAAGCAGTCTGAACAAGTGCAGATGGATGGAAAACTGACTGTGGCCCAGAAGAACCCAAGGTCTGAACACCAAGTTCAAGATTCAAGGTTAATCTAGAAAATGGAAAACCAAAGGGAAGAAAGAATGCAATGTGCTGAATAATTCGAGGCAACTGTTTCAAAATTAAAGGTGCAAACAGCTGGAAAATTCTGCAGAAACTTTTTTATGTGGTGCCCAGGGCATGACTTGGGGATAAAAGTGGAGACATAGGCTGAGCAGTGGTTCTTAATTATTAACACTCAGGAAACCAGAAAACACTCTTCTGCAGATACCTGCATTCCCTCAACCTGATGTTCTGTCCTTCATGTATTCCCTGTGCAGTCAGAACACTCTTATTTTCTCTTGGTGTGTCTCGAGTGCATCATAGTGCCTAGAACCTAGTAGGTTCTAAGTAATAATATATTTAACTCTAAGCTCGAAAACGTAGCTGCCTTGTTCATAGTTATACGCTCAGTACCTGAAACAGCACTGGACACATAGTAGTCTCAACAAATATTTGGTGAATGAAGGGAAATGAATGACTTGGTGAATGGATACTTGCCAATGTGCCAGGTGTTAGGGAACATGAGTGTTCCCTCTAGTAGGTTAAAGAAATGAAGTTATTGTCCTATAGTTTATTCATCATCAAGCTCTACAGGCAGTGAGTATGGAAGGACTGGGGTACATCACTAAACAGAGGTGAATGTGAAGTAACCACTGAGTCATCTGAGACCAAATGCCCCCAGATGACCTAGATCTAGTACTGTAAACAATTACATAAAAGACTATCCATGGCTGCCCTACTGGTGTGGCTCAGTGTTTGAGCATCAATCTATGCACCATGATGTTGCTGGTTTGATTCCCAGTCAGGTTGTGGGCTCGATCACCAGTAGGGGTGTGCAGGAGGCAGCCGATTGATGTTTCTCTCTCCTGGATGTTTCTATCTCCCTCTCCCTCTCCCTTCCTCTCTCTCTAAAAATCAATAAAAACATATATATATATATATATATATATATATATATATATATATATATATATATATATTTATCCTCACCCGAGGACATTTTTCCATTTTTTTGTTCAGATAGAGTGGGAAGGAGAGAGAGGAAGAGAAAGAGAGAAACATCGACGTGAAAGGGACACATCGAGTGGCTGCCACCCGCACAACCAACAAGGGCCGGGGACAAACTGCAACCGAGGTACATGCCCTTAGCGGGAACCGAACCCGGGTCTCTCTGGACCGCAGGCCGACGCTCTAACCGCTGAGCCAAACCGGCCAGGGCAAAACATATATTTTTTAAATCTATCCATGGCAGACATTGGCAGTCTAAGCATTCCTACTTAATACACTTGGGCAATCAAATTTTAGTCATAGAAAGGCTGGGCTCCTTGTCATAGTTCAACCCCTACACACACACACACACACACACACACACACACAAGTATCTGTAAGAATCAAACACCTCTCTCAATAACAAACACAGGCCCTAGGAATCAGATTGATAACCACAACGCCTAAGCACGTCCAGCCCAACCATAAAACACGTGTGCTCTCCTTACACCTGAACCACTGGTGAAAGTTAACTGCCCAACCCAGCTTCCACCTTGACATAGGCAATAGCCTTTGACCTTCAGTCTTCAGCACACATGTATGTACAGGTGTGTGTATGCACACATGCATGCATGCAAGCACCCATGTCAATGTGGTTTCTGAAGGCAATCGTTTAACACTTCTCTGAAAAACAACAGCTTAAAGACTACAGAATTAGGGTATATCAGTTAATTACTCATTTATTAGTTTATCCACTTATTCTTTCTTCATTCATTAAGCATTTATTGAGTCCCTATTCCTGCCAAGTATTTTTCTAGTGCAGAAGAGTCAAATAAAAATAAGACACATTCCTTATTTTCCAGGAGACTACAATCAATTGGAGGAAAGAGACAATCAAAAATGACTGTGGAGAGGGGTCTCTGCTGCGATGGAGATCGGAAACTCCTGGCTCACACTGAGGACAGGAACACGCTTTTATTGAGTGCCTGCTCTGTGCAAGGTGCTTTCAGAAGGTATCTCATTAATTCTTACAAAAGTCTTATGAAACAGGTATTATTATATATTTTTTCAAGTTTCAAAAGGAAACTTGAGGAGTTTAAATGTTTGTTCCAGGTCACACGGCTAGCAAATAGCAGAACCAGGATTTTAATCCAGTTGCATTGACTTGCAAGTCGGTTACCTGGAGTACTGGGGCCTGGCGTCGCTGAGGAGATGGAACTTTAATTAAATGTGAAAAGATCAAAAGTCATTTACCAGGCAGAGCTGATGGAGGGGAGAGAGGGCACCCAGGGCAGTAGGAACAGCATATCCGAGGCTCCTCAGAGGAGGAACATTTAAGGAGCAGCAAGTAGAGTAGCTGAACCAAGGATAAGGTAAAAGACTGCAATTGATCTGGATCACTTTCCTATGCTTCTTGATTTTTTTAAATGTTTTTGTTGATTTTTTTAGAGAGAGAAGAAGGGAGAGAGAGATAGAAACATCGATGTGAGAGAGAAACATCGATCAGCTGCCTCCTGCACGCCCCCTACTGGGGATCCAGCCGGCAACCTAGGCATGTGCTCTGACCAAGACTGGAACTGGGACCTCTCAGTCCATGGGATGATGCTCAATCCACACCGGCGGGGCACTTCTTGATTTCTTTTGGAAGTTGTTATTCTGGACCAAATATACCATCTCCTGCTCCATGTCCAATCTGAGTTTGCAAACTTGTGTCTGCTGCCAGCCCAAGGAATTGTCACCCTCCCTCTGCTGACAGCTGGGATATGTTTATTTTTCATCATTGCCTCTAACTCATTAACCTCACTATGAGGCATTCAGGCTCATCAAAGCAGCATTACCAATATTTACGTCAGTTTTCAAACTTAATTTCTCGGCGTGGAGGAGGGAACATGTACTTTGGAATGTTTTTGTTTCGTGAGCACAGAATTTCTAGAATGGCTTCTCATTTTGGCTGAGGTGGCAGATACCTCCCTGTTTTTCCAGTCAAACAGTAAACACTTCCTTTGACTTCCTGGACTTCCTGAATCCGAAGATAAATAATAATGACTCTCACAAATTTCAGTGTAATGAACTATATTTTTTAAGCTCATTGTAAACACTGTGCAATGCCTCCCAAGTGAAATAAGATGTGATGAAGAGAATGATTATTTGCCTGACACTTCATTTCCATCCCCGTCCCCATCCCAGAGGTTGGAACATCTCCAGCTATTTTCCAAAAGGACAGAGTGGGTGTAGGTGGAGCCTATTGTAGGTCAAGTCACCCCTGCGTCTTTCCTCTGCCCTCTGTCCTCGCGGACTCTGAGCCCCCAGGACAGGCTGCACCGCACTCCAGCCCCAGCATCTGCCCTCTTCCTGGTATCTAGGAGAATCCTGGTATTTTTCGTTAAATTAATGACTCAATATATTATCCTCAAATGGCTCTTTATCCATCTGCTGTGTTCGCCAAAAGTTATCTGTCACTAACACATTGAAGGAACCCAATAGGGTAATTAATTTCGGGCAGCTTCCTACAGGAAAAAGGACAGGTTTGATCAAGGGAGGATGAAAGAGAACTGTGCTTGGACAAGTTATAATACACGACTACCCCTGGGTCTCGCCTCCCTCGTCAGTGCGTCAGTTCTTGGCGCTTACCCACGTCAGTGTCCTCCTGCGCGCAGGGCAGGGCGGACGGTTACACCAGCTCCCCAGTGCCTGGCCTTGCTGAGTTGCCTTCTTCTTCTCAGTTCCCCACCAACGCTCTGCATCCATCCGCTGCCTCCATCACTAGATGGGGACGAGAGTGGGACTCTGTCAGAGACGTGACTTGCTGGAAGAGGGGGACAAGGGCCCTGTGAGCTGGATTCAGGGATATTAGAAGACCCACAGGGTGGGCAGTGACTGCTCCCATCCAAGCAGCAGACAAGTGAGGGAGTAAGGGTTCCCATCATCCTACATGCTGCCGAGGCTGAGTGCGGACGGAAAGAAGCCCCCTGTGGCTCCTTGGTCATCCACTCACTCTGCTCAGGCAGACAGAGGAGGAGAGGTTACGGGGACAAGGGACAGCAAGCCTGTGGCTGAAAGGCAGTGTGGTTGCGGCTGCCGAGTCCAGGAGTCCCCAAAGCTAAAAACAAAAGCAAGACAATATTAGCAGTGAGGACTTGGCCATTCATTATAGAGCTTTGAGTAAATCCAAAACGTTAGAACGTTGGTTTTTCAGAGCCAAAAGCCAGCGGCGGCTCAGAAACAAGTTGGATGACAGCCGTGTGCCACAGAGAGAAACGCCAGCCAGGCTTATGTGCCCGGCCCGCCACGGCCCAACATGGCACAGCCAGGATGGGGTGCTGGGTACCTCGGCGGCCAAAGGCACGAAGGGCAGTGGCAACATGCACAGAAACACGGGGCCTGTATGTCCAGCACCCATCAAACGTCAGGAGGTTCTTGGGGGAAGCAGCAGCCCCCGCGCTCAGGCCTCGATGCTGGAGCAGAGCCCTGGGAGAAAAAAGCCACCCCCACCCCACCTCCCCCCTGCAGCCTTGTCCTCCCAGGGGCGAGGGCAGCGCTGTAGCCCCAACTCACACACATGTAGACTCTCGTCCACATTCCTGCGGGGGAAACGGTGCCAGATTTCAACGAACGGGGTTTGGACAAAGGGGGGGGGGGGTTGAAATGAAAATATTATAACTTTGTGGGTGAGGGCCCCTGGCTCAGGTGGTGTCTTGGTGTTGTAGCTTCCACATCCGAATGTACATGGAGCTGATGGGTTGCCCACTTGGGTTTCCCTACTCCTAAGCATCAGAGGAATTCTCCTGATCAGGGTCTGTGGCATAAGAAAGAATAGCACCCCTTCCCCGCCCCCCACCAGCCTCCTTGCCCCTCCCAGGTGGTCCAGGAGAAATGCTAGAATCTGAGAAGGGAAAGGGAAGTCCCAGTGCAACTTCCCCCCCTGCCTAAGGCAGCCACCGAGTACACCCCTGTTAAAACTAGGAAGACAGTTAACCTCCTACTAAGCTCTTAACGAAACTGGGGTCTTGTAACACTCCTAGTTGGAGATGGGTCAGCTCAGGATCAATGACTAAGAAGAGGGGAAGGGCTCAGCAAGCCTCCGTAGGAGTGGAAATGGTGTAATGGAGAACACAGCTGCCCTGGCTCCAGCCGCATCTTCGTTCACATGGCAATGGCAGCTATCCTTTGAGGAAGGCTTCATCCCCTACTCTGCCCCTTGCTCAGTGGAGCCCTCAGTTTACAGAAGCTCCCCATGATACCTAATTACCTAGGCTGATGGTTGGGCTCAGCTGACACTCAATGGTGTCCACTGGGTGGCTGTGGCTCCAGAGACACAGAACTGAAAATAGAATGAGGTTACTCTGTTCAGTGGACAGGACTCAGAGCGGTCCTCACAGCCCCGGACAACAGTCCCCATAATGAAATGTGTTGTATTTTTGCTGACACTTGTATTTTTGCTGCCAATGGTCTAGCTGCCCAGTCTGCCAATTGGAAGACTACAGACTGTCCGATTAAAGACTTTTCTTTGGGGCTCTGAACTGTGGAAATGGGTCATAGTTGTCACTCAGGTCGATTTCCATGATAGGAGCCCATTTTCTGATGAGACCAACTAGAATTAAGCTCAGCGAGGCTGCACTGTTCAGATGGCCACCATTGCCACTTGAATCCTTCATCCCACCAGACGTGACACACAATAAGAAAGTGATGATGTGACTCCTGCCTAAAGTTGGTCCATTTGTCTTGTGCTAAGAGAAGCCATGTGGCATTGGAATTAACCCTTCTGCTCCTGGCACGTTGACTGTATCAGACCTTGACCTCCTCCCAAGGGTACAGTTGGTATGTCACTACTGTTGATCCTTCTCTAGTCCAGTCAGTCCACTTGACGACACCTTGTGGCTCTTGAATTGTGCCGTGTGTTTCTGACTCTGAATCATTTATAGTCAGAAAATGCTACACCTTTTGTTGCAAAGACCCAACAAAATCCAGTAGTCGAGATACTTTATGGATATTCCATGCTCCCTCCAACTCACAGGCATCAGGGATTGTTGAACATGAACTAGCCTCCTCAAAATATCACTTCTAAAGGATTCTGACTCGAATGATTTCCTTTAGTCCCTCCTGGTCCACACAATGTATTAAGGAAGTTTGCCACTGAATGCAACTCTCCAGAAAGGGTTCATCCTGGGTACTGATCAGAATAAAAGGGGTGCAGGGTTGCATATACCTATTCTGAAAATCCAGTGTTCCACCCTGATGATTTCTGGGCAGGATATGACTTTCTCCTCTAACAGCAACTCCAGGCCAGCCTACCTGGTACACCTTCTGGGTGGCAACCAAGCCAAAAGGGGACCTACCGAACCCAAACTTAAATCTGGTCCAGCTACCTGAATCCTCTTGTTGAACTGACATGGTCCTAGATCAAGAAGACAGTGACCACTTGGTTGGGTACACTGTTCACCGAATGCCCATGCAGACCCGGTGGACGACGTGATTTGTCTCTGTACTTTTATAAAAACACTGCCCTTCGCCCCTCCAGCCAGAGCAGAGCAGCTGGGCCTGCAGGGGAGGAAGTAGAACCCTGGGTCCCCTGTGCTTGTCCTCCCCCTGCCGACTTCATCTAGGCTGCTTTGAATTATGGTTGTTTTTTATAGGTCTGTTTCCCTTACAAAGTATAAGTTCCCGGGGACTGGGTTTCACTTACCTCTCCTGAATAACGCTTAGTGTAACACTTTGCATGTCTGAGGCTCTCTATGAAAACTTGACACTGGATGCCTCTGTCACCTCAGCCCTGACCTTGACTGCTTTGGGTGTGCTGCCCCAGGAAATACAGGCTCGGAAGAGACCTTGAGAGGCCGTCTGGGTCACTTGGTAATGGGCAGGTGAAATAAATGTTCCTCGAGTTCCCGCTGCAGGAACTACAGCCTGGGAGGGTAACTGACATGCCAAGATGGTACAGCTGGCAGTGGGAAGGGAGTATGGGGCAGGGCCTGGCATGAGGGCCTCTGTCCTTTGGATTATATTAAATTACAATTTGCCTCGGCAACTATTGAGTTTACAGGAATAAATCTTCCCAGAAAACACTGGAAAGAACATCTGTAATAGTATTTGCAAGAAATGTATTAAAAGACATTATTCATCGCTGCAAAGAGAGGCCCCAGCTGCCCGGAACAGCCTGATTAAGTTTGCAAAGGGCTGGAGCAGAAAAAGTTACTGTGCCTTCTCCCCTAAAATGAAGCCAAGAGCCAACTGGCCCTCCACACAGAGGCCCCCTCCCTCCTTTAGGCCAAGGAGGAGCATTATAGAAAGCACGTAATGAATATGTACATATTTTTTCTCTTAAATCTAAACAAGGCTTTTTAACCTCAGGTTTCATCAGCTTTTCTCACTTTTTCTTATATTTCTTTTTCCCAACAGAGATAAATAGTGAGGAAGGGTTCACACGAGTCTTCCCCGGACTGAACCACCTCAGTTTGGTATTAGAATAGATTCCAAATTCCTTTGCTTTTATTCCATGTTACTTTTTCCATAGGTGGCAGTTTCTATTAAGTCCATAAATCAGTCATTTGCAGATGGTTGGGCATTTTTGTGTGTGTGTCATAAAATATCTTATACTACTAACAACTACTAACTTCATTCACTTGATATTTTCATTGGGTATATTTATTTTAGCTCTGAGTCATAAGAAAATAATATAGTAGATGAAAGACACACAGGTTTCATTGAGTGGGGTCAGCCCGGTTCAGATAGTAATAATTCTCTTTTGTAGAGAATTTGAAGTCCATTTCTGTGACTGTATTATATAATCCTAGAATTTTAAACCTGAAAAAAAAAATGTTAGAATCCATCCCCTTCCACCATCTAATTCTCCAGAAGAGGACAGTGAGGCTTGTGTGAAATTACGTTCCTGAAGCCTCACAGCAAAGCAATGTCAGAGGCAAGGCAGGAAATCAGATTTCTCCATTTCTAAGCAAGTTGTTTCTGAAAAAAAAAAAAAAAAAAAAAAAGCATCACAAGAGATTGTTAATCATTTTTTGGTCCCACGTCTGTCCCCAGTCATTGCCCTCATCATGCTGACCTGTGTTTATCTTTGTTTTCCATATTAACCTGTGAGCTTCTCCAAGGCAGGAGCCCGGTATCATTCATCTCCGTATCAGCAGCTACCTACAGAGCCGCAAACTCAACAGGAGCCTGTTGGATGGAATGGAATGAAACCGAATTGTAGCTAAGTCCAGAGTCATAAGACATATTCCTTTTAATAACCCCAGTGGTGGCAAATCTTAATGCTTTGAAGATGAATATGTGATTGGAAAAAGATCAAAGCCATTTATCAATGCTATTTTATACAACCCAGAAATGTCTAGAAGTAATGAGATTAATGTCCTTATTTGTCTCATAAGGTACATAGGTTCAAAATAGTCTTCATGTCATATAACTAAATCTGTACCTACTATAAAATTCTTACATATGTAGATAATGGAATCTAGTTATTGCAAGATTTCTTCATTCATTTATTCAACAAAGTGCTTTTTTAAAAGATGTAATAAGCATAACGCTATCTAGATCTGTGGTATTGCAAGAATGAATAAGACCAGGTTTCTGTCCCTACCAAACTCATATGAAAGCGGTGAAGACAGATCTGCCTGGTTATCACATAAGTCACACTGTGATAAGTGACAAATAAAGATGTAACACTATATTTTAGGAACACAGATTCCGAAGTACTTTTTTCATTTAGCAATAATTTAAGATTTTATTTTATTTCATTTGATTGTGGTGAGAACATTTAACATGAGATCTACCCTCTTAACAACATTTTAAGTGTAGAACACAGTATTGTTGACTATACAACATTATATAGCAGATCTCTAGAACTTACTCATCCTGCTTAACTGAAACTTTATGCCTGTTAATTAGTAATTCCCCATTTTCCTCTCCCACCAGCCCCTGCCAACCTCCATTCTACTCTTAAGTCTATAAATTTGACCATTTTGGATAACCCATATAAGTGGAATCATGCAACATGTGTCTTTCTGTGATTGGCTCATTTCATTATCCTCAAGGTTCATTCGTGTTGTCACATATCGCAGAATTTCTTTCTTTTTTAAGACTGAATATTATTCCATTTTATTTATACCACATTTTCTTTATGCATTCATCTGTTGATGGACATTTAGGGTGTTCCACATCTTGGCTATTGTGAACAGTGCTGCAATGAACATGAGAGTATTTAGTTTGGACTAGGAAGGTATTAAGACAGCATACTCATTGAATTGTTGTCTTCAGCCAACTTCAGCTCTGGATGTCTAAGGTGTACTGAAAAGGAAGGTTTAGGCCAGATAGTGGTAACTATCAATGCTAGCCTATCTTCTCATTCAGTAAAAAAAACTGTGCAGCCATTGAAAGTTTCTAAGCTAAAGGAAACTACCAGAACTATGTTTCAAAAAGACGACTCTATTGGCCATATGAAGGACAAACTGAGGATGATCAGGGTAGGGGATGAGACTGGAGAAGCATGAGAACAAAGGATACCAGTTAGCCAAGGCATTCGTGTTAGGCCAGCAATTCTCATACTATTGGTCTCAGGACATTTTTACCCTCTTAAAAAATTACTGGGGACTCCAAAGAGCTTTTATTTATGTGGGTTATATCAACCTATATTTACTGTATAATAAATAAAAATTGAGAAAATTCTAAAACAGAAGAATGCATAAGCACACATTCCATTAGCCATCAGAGGTATGACATCATCATAGCTTCTATAGCTTCTGAGAAACTCCACTTTCTTCTCCTTAAAGAATGAGAGTGAAAGAAGAAAATAATGTTTTGTTATTACTATAAAAATACTCTGATCTCACAGATACCCTGAAATGATTTCAAATATCCCAGGATCTTAAGAACATACTTTGAGAACCACTAATCTAGGTAACAGGTACAAGGCAGAGATAGCAGGGAAGAAAAGAGCAGACTGAGGTAGACTCAGTAGGACTTGGTGGCATTGAATTAGTAATGGGTCTCAGTGCGGTGGTTTGTGAGCAAATGAAGGAGAGAAGAAAGCTAAGAATGACTTGTATTTTTATCTTGGAATACTTTGTGAATAGTGATTCTTTCTCCCAACCCTTCACACTCTGATATATGTGATCAATAATACAGAGTTTGAATATGCTCACATAATGCTCGCATACTTTAAAAGTGTCCCTTAATTTTTTTTATCTTTCTACTGAGATTTTTAAGCAAACCCATGACATTCTACCCACAGAGACTCAATGAATCTCTCCTGCCAACATAGTACCTAGTAGAGACTCCAATGTCCAACAAATGGACATTGACTAAATTAATTGAGTCTAGTAAATAATTTTCTGAGCCCTCAGATGAAAAACATAAAAGTGCAAATATCCACTCTTTAACAATGAATCACCTTTAAAAATATTTATTGAAATTATTTTCATAAGGGGTCAGCCAGACTTCAACCCTACTAGTCCAAGAACAATAGTACTAAACCAGCCTTACTCTAAAAACACCCATCACTTAATTGGTCTTCCTTTAAGTAAGATATGTTCACTTAACTGGTTTTCATTTAAAATCCAATTAACAAGGTTCCAACATAAAACAAGATAAAAGTCAACTTTATTTCCTGAACTACTGACTCAGTCTCTGATGATTCTGACTGAACCTGAACTCATTGTTTAAATTATAATATTATTCCAAGGTCTTTATGAAGCCCGCATTCAGTTTCTCTTCCCCTACTCTGTTCCACACCCTTCTGTTTTTTAGCCTATTAACCTCAATAAACATGTTTGGTTTGCCATTTGATTTTAATCAACCACTTCATTCCATTATTCCTGTCCTGTGACAAACCTGGATACATTCCCAGAATACTACACAACTATTATATATATTATATATTGGGACATGGTATAGAATTAACACATTTTTAAAATTCAGAAACTTTTTGTTCATACATGCAGAGCCATTCTGAGACCTCAGCTCATGTCCAGCTATGTCCTTTTCTAATCTCCATGGACTCTTCTTGCCGTGTCCAAAGGGTCTTGCCATTTCCTGATCATCTTGTACATGTCATGCTTCTGTGCCTTTTCTCATGCTGTTCCCTTCATCTGGTTTGCTTTTCCCCCTTTGTTTTCTTTACTTTAAGGTACAATGCAATTGTCTCTTCCTATAGTACACTTTCTCCAGTCCCTCCGGCTCTTCTCCAGTAGTTTCACAGTCCTTGACCCCATGACTAATTAGTCTATGGGTTGCTTTCATTCACAATATCATGTGTATAATCAGTTCTTCATAATTGTTGCTTGAGTGAGATTGAACACCCAACAATAATAGGAAACAACCTCTTAACTCAGCACATGTGCAGGAGTTTCCCCAAATCCCTAGTTCACATTTGATTGCTTTCCTCGTCTTCTCTGTAGCTTTAACAGGTATTTCCAAATATGTTATTATATCTTAAGAATCGTTGAATTTCCAGTTCACTCTCTCAGCATAAATAGTAAAGAAGCTTTTAACTAGAGATGAGATCCAGAAGAATGAGGGTGCTATGTAAGCATGGATCTCCAAATACTTTCTACATTGGCATTTCTCTCATCCTCTGTCCAAACACTGTGTACCTTGCTTTACGAATTAACTTATGAGGTGTATTACTGGCCCCAAGAATACAGTTTGTCTGAACTCATCTCTGGGCTTGAGTTTCTCCCCAAATCTGAACTGTCCTTTCACCATTCCTTCACATCTTCCTTCAAAACCAAGTTCATATGGTTCCAACTCTTCTTGACCAAGAGTCAGAAAATGTTAGCGCTGGAATTTCTATTGTTCAGATCTTTGATTAACAAATGGGGGCCTGAGGCCAGCTGGGTGAGATGACTTGTCTAAGATCACAGCATGCTGTTTAAATGAAGGCCAATCTCTTATGCCAGGTGGCCTAGAGGAGCTAGGCCACCTCTGTATGTCCCCTTCTACATTCTAAATGGTTTCTTGACTCTGGGATCCAGAATAGTGTGTATTAAAGTAAAACACCAGCTTGTTTTCAAGAAGGGAAATGTTTATGCTACCTCTGCATAGAGTCATTTTTTAAAAAGTTAGCCTTCCAAAAGTATAGTCTAAAACATAAAAATATTTTAAAAACTTTAGCTCTCTGCCAAAATGACTTCAACATATTCTTCAAGAATTCAAAACTCTAAAACTTGACCTTATGGCCAAGGGCATCAACCTCCCAATGCAGCTATTTTCGTCTTCTTACACTGACCAAGGGCCGTGTTTCCTTCTTGACCAGATATGATATCCTGTGACCCTTACCTCTGTGTCCCCATGTATGGAATTCAACTTTTTATCATTTCAAAGCAGAGCTAAGCACAAAGCCAGCTCACTGAAACCTGGGCCAGAATATGTCATATATCAACTTTTAAAAAAGGCACTCCCATTAAAAACTGGAAAAGAGAACCTTGTGTATGCTGCATGTTTTATGTATTCAGACTGGATTCAGAAATGGAAAGAGATAAAATGAGTGTCTCTTTCTTTAAATACCTCTCATACTTTGAATTGTATCATTGAGCATGTAGCTGTTGTGACATTTTATAAAATGATAAAATAATTGGGTTTTTTAAAAGTGCTCCTTTTAGTTTTAAACAAAACAGAGATTGGTGCTGGTTGTTGTTATTTTTATCCCCAACTAGCCTCCACTTCCCCGAAAGCTCCCAAAAGCAGTTTAGGAGATGGTGACACTTTGATCTCAGGTTTACTAAATTCGCCATAAACTTCCAGTTCTCTAAAGTCTGCTGGTGAGACTACTCAGTTCTCCCTTTTCTTTTGATTTACAGACGTAGCTGTGTGCAGATTCACATTCCCTGATCAGTAGTCATTTCTCTGTGACTCCTGTCGATTGCTCCTTACCCAGCTTCCTTGGGGTCTGCAGTGGACGGTGTTGGCACCCTGTTCCGTCCCTTTTCCAGGCGGTGGCACCACCACCCACCTGCACTAGGCTAGCTGCTGCTGGCTCACAGTTGCCATCTCCTCGGGAGAACTGTTCTCACTGGGAACTGCCCAGGAGGCCATGCCTCCCACCCCTGAGCCAGAGGCTGAGCAAAAGGCACAGTCCCATCGCTTCCTGCTCCAGAGCTGCCCTTGGACTTCATCAAAAGCCGTGTCTTTGCTGGTTTTCTTGCCATTTCCTCACTTCCTTATAGGTTTCTCTCTGAATAAATCTCCTACACTAAGTACGTCATTCTCATTTCAGGCCAGGACAGTGCCTTTAGAGACTCTCATGAGGAACATTTATACAAGTATACACACATTTATAGCTGGTATATAAATGTATATCATTTGTATGTTTGCATATAAATTTCATACAATTCATAGTTGATTAAAACCTAAAATTTTTTTTCAATTTACAAATTATTACAAAGAAACAACCAGTTCACTAACCTCCATATTCGGGTATGACAAAATCCAAAATGTCGTTCAGATTAACAGCAAGAGCCAGTGCTCCGGAGCAGAGACACTGGGGGAAATGCAGTTGTTATGCCCAGCATACATGTGTGTGTGTGTGCGGGGGGAGGGGGGGTGGAGTGGTGTTTAATACACATTTAACAACTGGAAAATTTTTTTTTTATCCTTACCCGAGGACACCTTTTTTTTTGCATTTATCTTCAGACAGAGCGGGAGGGAGAGAGGGAGGAAGAGAGAGAGGGAAACATCGATGCGAGAGAGACACATCTCTGGCCGCCACCCACACGACCCCAACCAGGGCCGGGGACAAACTGCAACCAAGGTACGTGCCCTTAGCGAGAACTGAACCCAGGTCTCTCTGTTCCGCGGGCCGATGCTCCAACCGCTGAGCCAAACCTGCCAGGGCAACAACTGGAAAATTTTTTTTGCAGAAATTTACTTGATTGGAAATAACCCCCAATTCAAGAATGGAAGTGATTGATAACTAAATGCCTGTAAAAAATGTTCTTGAGACTTTTATGTAATATTTTGGGTCCCAGAATACCCACTTAACTATAGGGGTAACTATACAGGTTTGAGGAATAAAAAGAAGGGAGTTTAGACCATACTCCAATGTTCAACTGGCCTTCCAAATTCCAACATGATCCCCGACTCCATTATCCTGTCCCACAGCCCAGAGGAAAGGATGGACCCTGTCTGGGTCCTGAAAGAATCCTATCTCTGTGCCCTGGGCAGTTTTTCTCAGTGGTTAGAGTGTCGACTCAAAGACCAATGAGTCACCGGTTCGATTCCAGTCAAGGGCACTTATCTCAGTTGCGGTTAGTCCCTGCCCCTGGTCCGGGTCCTGCAGGAGGCAACCAGTCGATGTGTCCCTCTTATGTCGATGTTGGTCTCCCTCTCTCTCTCTCTCTCCTTCCCTCCCACTCTATCTGAAGATAAATAGAAAAGTATCCTCGGGTGAGGATTAAAAAAAAAAAAAAATGAGAAACTTATCTCTGAATGCACCTGGAAGGCAGGGCTGACAGCTGTGTGAAATAATAATAAAAATACACAGAAAAATATATTGACATCTTAATTAAGCTTTTTGAAATCTTAATTGATAGATAAATAGATTAATAAAGTGAAACAAGAAAATTAAAAAATATGGGCATATTGGTCCGTTAGTCAAACGGAATCTATTTTTTATTCAAAGGGTAGGTTGGAATTTTCCTTTTTACAGAAGAATTTACTTTATAGCATGATCTTGATCCAGAGTAATTATACGTAAATAGAATTTTAGGACAGAAAAACAAATGACATCCTCTCCAACTGTGGATTCAGAGCTATAATACTAAAACCAAAAGGAAAGCACATTACGTCACTTTCCGTGAGGAATGCAAGTGAATGACAGGAATGAAGTTTAATCATCTCTGCACTATGTACAGAGATTAATCCTATTTCAAGCACTTTATGAGCTCTAACCATAAAACAAATCATATTTAAAAATAAATACTCATGACTTGAACATCTGAAGAACAGGTCTACATTCAAAGGAGTCAGTCCAGGAAAATATATATTTTTCCAATGAGGTTGCCATTGTTTAAACAATTTAGGAGAACCTATTTTAGAATCACCTTCACAAACTATAGCATATTCTTTAAAAAAAATTTTTTTTCCCTTATTGATCTTAGGGAGAGAGGAAGGGAGAGGGAGAGAGAGATAGAAACATCGATGAGAGAGAACATCGATGATTGGCCGCCTCCTGCATGACCCCCACTGGGGATCGGGCCCACAACCTGGGCATGTGCCCTGACCGGGAATCGAACTGGAGACCTCTTGGTGCATGGGTCGACACTCGACCACTGAGCCACACTGGCCGGGCAATTTAAAAATCATTTTTTATTTTTTAATTACAGTTGGTATACAAAATTATATTCATTTCAGGTGTACACCCCAATGAGTAGACATTATATAACTTACTAAGTGATCATGCCAATAAATCTTGTAACCATCTGACACCATACATAATTATTAGAATATTATTGACTATATTCCTTATGTTGTACTTTACATCACCATGACTATTCTGTAACAACCAATTTGTATTTCTTAATCCCTTCACCTTTTTCACCCATCCCCCCAAACCACCTCCTATCTAGCAAGCATCAAAATGTTCTCTGTATCTATGAGTCTGTTTCTGTTCTGCTTGTTTATTTTGTTTTTTAGATTCAGTTGCTGATAGATATGTATTTATTGACATTTTATTGTTCAATTTTTAACCTTTTTCTTCTTCTTTTTATTTTATTCATTTATTTATTTTTTAAATCCTCACCTAAGGATATTCTTCCATTATTTTCAGATAGAGTGTGAGGGAGGGGGAGTGAGAGAGTGGGGGAGGTGAGACATCTATGTGAGAGAGACACATCGATTGGTTGCCTCCTGTGCGACCCCGACCAGGGCCGGGACTGAACTGCAACTGAGGTATGTGCCCTTGACCAGAATTGAACCCACGACTCTTTGGTCCATGGGCCAATGCTCCAACCGCTGAGCCACACTGGACAGGGCTTTTCTTCTTCTTTTTAAAGATGAGCCTTTAACATTTCTTGTAATACTAGTTTGGTGATGATGAAGTCCTTTAACTTTTTCTTGTCTGGGAAGCTCTTTATACGTCCTTTGATTCTAAATGATAGCTTTGCTGGGTAGAGTAATCTTAGTTGTAGGTCCTTGTTTTTAATCACTTTGAATATTTCTTGCCACTCCCTTCTGGCCTGCAAAGATTCTGTTGAGAAATCAGCTGACAGTCTTTTGGGAGCTCCCTTGTAGTAACGAACTGCTTTTCTCTTGCTGCTTTAAGATTCTCTCTTTGTCTTTAACCTTTTTCATTTTAATTATGATGTGTCTTGGTGTGGACCTCTTTGGATTCCCCTTCTTTGGGACTCTCTGAACTTCCTGGATTTGTACGTCTATTTCCTTCACCAAGTTAGGGAAATTTTCTGTCATTATTTTTTCAAATAGGTTTTCAATTCCTTGCTCTCTCTCTTCTCCTTCTGGCACCCCCATGATGCAAATGTTAGCATGCTTTAAGTTGTCCCAGAGACTCCTTACACTATTTTCTTTTTCTTATTTCTGGATTATTTTTCCTTTTTGCTGTTCTGATTGGGTGCTTCCTTATATTCCAAACCACTGATTTGATTCTTGGCTTCATCTTCTGTACTGTTGATTCCCTATAAATTATTCTTCATTTCAGTTATTGTATCCTTCATTTCAGACTGGTTATTTTTTATGGTTTCCATGTCCTTTTTTATGCTGTTATGTTCTCGCTAAGTTCATTGAGCATCCTTACAACCAGTGTTTTGAATTCTGTATCTATTAGATTGCTTGTCTCCATTTTGTTTAGTTCTTTTTCTGGAGTTTTGTTCTGGTCTTTCATTTGGGACATGTTTCTTTGTCTCCTCATTTTGGCAGCCTCCTTGTGTTTGTTTCTATATACTAAGTAGAACTGCTACATCTCCCAAGCTTGGTAGAGTAGCCTGATGTAGTAGGTACTCTGTAGAGTCCAGTGACACAGCCTCCCCGATCACCCAAGCTAGGCACTCCAGGTGCACCAACACCACCCCCATTCCCCCTCTACCCCCCCCACCTCCCATGTGGGCTGTGCAAACCTCCTGTTGTAATTGAGCCTTGATTGCTGTTGGCACATCAATGGGAGGGATTTACCCCCAGGCTGATTGGGTGCAAGGGCTGGCTGCAACCAACAACCACTGTGGAAGATCTGCTGTGCAGGGGCCCACCCCCCAGAGCAGGATTTCAGTGGGACTCTGGTGCCCACTGAGTCTGCCCCTTGAGTATGTCACTTGCAGAGGTGCTTGGGTGGTGCTTCCACATGATCGGAAGCTGTCCACTGAGTGTGCTGGTTCTGGAGCCTCCTGGGAGGTGCAGGCCAAGGTCAGCTGCCTGCTGCCTGTGTTCTGCCTGCTGCCTGTGTTCTGCCTGCGGTCTCCCAGTTCGAACTACAAAGAGATCTGAAAATGGCTGTTACTTGTGCTGGGCTTAGAGGTGCCTAGGCAAGGCTACGCTGTGAACCAAGGCAAGCTGCTGCTAGTGCCTGGCCTGGGACCACTTAGCAAGAGGTATGGGGCACACTGAGGCCAGATGCTCCTTGTTTGAGAGATTTTAAGAAAGTCTGAAGCATGAGCCAACACAGGCCATTGGTATTGAAAAGCCACTAGATACAGCTTGGGTGAGCCCGCAAGTTGCATAAGGTGGGGTTTCAGGGAATCACCAGGGAGGGGCAAACAGTGTGAACAGGTTGATAAGAGACTCAGATATGGCACCCACCTGCCAATTCTGTAGAGGCAGTTCTCAGAAAAGGAACAATGGTCTCTGACAGCACTTCTGTTTGGGAGAAAGCTGCCCCTCCAGCCCTGGCCCTGATGCCAGATAATTAAGTTCCTCCCCATAGTCCCTGGCGCCTTTGGAACTGCTGCCCCAGCACTGGACCTAAGAAGGAGTAACTCTGAGTAAGTCCATGTGTGCAGGCTCTTTAAGAGGAATTGCCTGGGACTCTAGAAGCCCTCTGTCTCATTCAGCCACAATCCTCATTGGTTTTTACAGCCAGAAGTTATGGGGACTTTTCTTCCTGGCACTGGAATCCTGGGCTGGGGGCCTGGTGTGAGGCTGGGACCCCTTGTTCCTCGGCGGGGGTGGGGCTCAGCAGCTAAGATATCCCTCCCAATTGTTAGTGGCTACACATGGGTGTGGGACCAGCCCATTCTATGTCTCCACCTCTCCTACCTGTCTCAATGTGGCCTCTTCTTTAAATCCCTAGTTGTAGGGCTTCTGTTCAGCTAGATTCCAGGTGGTTCTGAATGATGGTTGTTCTGTAGTTTGTTGTAATTTTGATTTGGTTGAGGGAGGATGCGAGTAGTGCATTTACCTACGCTGTCATCTTGACCGGAAGTCTCTATAGCATATTCTTTTGAAAATTTTCAGTGGTGAAAAGTCTTTGCCCTTTGAGGTTGGATTTAACCTTCAAAAACAGCCAACACCTATTTTCAGGCAAGCCTGAGGGAAGTTGAATAACAGGGTTGGATAGTTAAGGCAATTACGGATGCATGGTAATTTGCAAAACACTCAGGCATAGGAGAAGTTAAAACAAAGGTAGTTGCCATATCCTGGCCTTCCTCATCCTGGCCCAGTTGCCTGTCTCTGTGTAGCTCCTTGGTGTTTGTTTGTTTGTTTGTTTGTTTTTCCAGCTGGACACTAAAATCTGTTGAGTTTTTATTATAGCCCTGAAGTTCAGATCTCAGGACATAAACTGAATCATATAATAGAATCATAATATTCTCAGCAGTAATCTCTGCATGATGTTAGCTTGAAGCTGGACTCCTTGCAGCCTATGTGCTTATCAGTTACACTACCATAAATCTTTATGTGGCAGTGAAGCCTTATAAGAGCATGGACCTGGAGCCAGGCTGCTTGGGTTCAAATCCGTGTTTTAATACTTAACAGTAAGGCCAGTTACTTAACTTCTCTGTTGAACTTCATCATCTGCTAAATGGAGGTAAGAAGTGTCCCTTCCTCATGTCGTTGTATAGATCAAGGGACTTAATATATTTCCAGTGCTTAGAACTGTGCCTGGGGCACAGTCAACACTAAATGAATATTAGCCACAATAATTATTTTGCATGGTAGCTGTCACAGGCAAACAATGAGATGCTAGCCTACAAAAAGAAAGCAAAATGAAAAAACCAACCCTTTATTGATTCAAACACTATATTCTCCTAATCCAAGTCAGAGGACCTTAAAGGAATCAAAAGCCATATAGTGATTCACAGGGCTCTGAATATGTAGAATACAGATCGCTGTTGAGAGGCACTCCACGGCACCATAACCATAGATTCCAATGTGATTTTAGAAACCTCCAAAGATGTGGCATTATTGCTGTTATCACAAAGTGTTGGCTGTTACACTGTATTTTATTGAATATAAGATGCCATAGATTGAAGCAAGTGTCTCTATTTCAGAGATTCTAGTATGAAAAAAATGGGTGCCTCGTAATCCATGAAATACGGTAAGAGAAGTTGCTGAGAGGACCGCTAGCTGGCTAGCCTCAGTGGATTCTTCTGCATTCCAAGTGGGGCCCCAGCCCTGAAAAGGGAAAACCTCCCAAGACCCAGTTACAAAGGTGACAACTGAGCTTTCGGTTTAACACAGTGAGAAGGGGAAAGCCCCCAGAGAAGGCCATGTTTTATATGAGGTGAAGAAAATGCAGAAGAATGTGGAAAATTTTGAGCGAGCGTAAATGGCTCCTAAGGCAGGTGTTAAAAAAATGACCCACGTGAATTCTGAAATTCAGAACTATTTTTCCATCTGTGGAAAGAGTGCATTGTTCCAATCCAAAGCGAAACAACCACTCTGGAGAGAAGAACTCCCAAGCTTCTCTTTCCATGCTGCCCTTTGCTTTCTGGCAGCCCCCAGCTGGACTGCAGCCACATTTTCTGTCACCTGGGCTGGCTGCTCTTCTAAGGTACCAGAGCCAAGACACCCTGCAATTAGCATTAATGATGCAAATGGGACAGTTGGTCCGGAAGGCCCAGATCCCATTTGTAACCATTTATTTTTATATTCCAATTCAACAAATAGTAGTCCAAGAATCTGGACTAGGTACCAGGTGTTGTTTTTTTAAAACGGGACCAGGAGCAGAGTGTTTTGCTCTAAGGGGTGAGAAAAAGCCTCAAATTTGGCATCCACCTGGAACTCCATTCTGTGCAGGGAATGAAGGGACTATGAACTGAGAAGTAGGGAAGGAGGAGGGGAAGGGAGAGGAGAGGGACAAGGAGAAGGAGGTTACATCTGTAAACAGTACAATTTTCCTTGTTTTTTGTCCTAGAAGGATCTTTACACAGAAGTGTAGGAAAACCTGCCTTCTGGTAATCCATTGTAATCCATTAATCGTAAATTTGAGAGAAACTAAAAGAGTGGTCCTAGGTTTCTTTGCATCCCACACTCTCCCCATGGTTTAATTCGTAAATGTGTAGCACACTTCCTGTATAAGAATGTGACTTCTGGATCCATCTCAGCTGGTTTGAAAGCATTTTTGCATCAAGTTGAATGGTTTGAGCAAGCCCCTAAGTAAATCTACTGATTTTTTTTTTTTTTTTTGCAGATGAATGGAGTATCACTCCAGAGTGATACATTTCTTAGTATAAAACCTGGAAAGTGAATAGCAGCATAACTTATTATTTTTAAAATTGGGGTAGGGAAAAATGAATCTTATTTTTGTCCACTTAAAAATAACTTCTAACCCTGGCCGGTTTGGCTCAGCGGTTAGAGCATCAGCCTGTGGACCAGAGAGTCCCGGGTTCGGTTCCCGCTAAGGGCACGTACCTTGGTTGCAGTTTGTCCCCTGCCCCAGTTGGGGTCGTGTGGGTGGCAAACACTCGATGTGCCTCTCTCACATCGATGTTTCTCTCTCTCTCTTCCCCCCTCTCTCACCCCCGCTCTATCTGAATATAAATGCAAAAATGTACTCAGGTGAGGATAAAAAAATAATAATAATAACTTCTATTTAGCCCGGCTGGTGTGGCTCGGTGGACTGAGCATTGTTCCAAGGACTAAGAGTCCCAGTTGATTCCTGGTCAGGGCACATGCCCAGGTTGTGGGCTCAATCCCCAGTAGGGTGTGTGCAGGAGACAGCCATTCGATGTTTCTCTCTCACATCGGTGTTTCTAGCTCTCTCTCTCAAAAAGTCAATAAAGACATATTTTTAAAAATAATAATAATAACTTCTATTTAGAACAATTAACAGTTATGTTTCAGTACTTTCATAGTTATTTAATAATAATATTCCTCATACACTATTGCAAGTAATTCTAAATTGCTTAATGTCTTCCATTTATGATATGGATCAAATGTTCTTTGAATTAGATCACTGAACATCTGGGTCTTGAAAATTTTGTATATATACAAGGATTTTTAAAAGTATGATCGGTCTTTATTACGGAAGAATGAGCAGTGATCCGTCAGACTATCTCAGAACATCATTTAGCTAACTCAACTTTTCCTTGCTTTTTCATCTTATAAATTTTTAAATGGCAACTTCCAAAATATAGAAATGAATATGTTTGGTTATCTAGTTTTTTATAACTAACCCATCAATGTCATTGTTAACGGTTTTATATCACATTTTTGTCGTTGGCAGACTGAGTTGGTAACATATTCAAAGCCTGTCAGCTCTAACTTATTATCTTTCAAGCTTGATGACCTCATGGCAATGACCTTGAAGTCTTTTCCACCACCCCCATTTTTCCTAGTAATTTTCTGGAATACCAGAGTTCCACACCATTCTGAGTACGTAGAAGATGGCAGTGATAACGCTCGTGACATCCTGTAAACTAGGTTATTTTGATTTTATGTTGTCCTTAAATAGAAATCCTGGCTAAGGCTACCAAGAGGCTTGTAAAGGTCAGCGTGGTTTTATTCTAAGTGGGTAAAACCGGAATTCCTCGCCGTATAAATTCTTGTGGTCTCCATGAACAGCTCTTCCTTTCTAACATCAAGTTCACCTTCAGTGTTTACTCGAATGTGTTTGGCTGACTAATACCTCTTTTAATGAGAATTCAGTTCCCTGCCAGAAGTCCCATTTGGATCGTTTACTTTTGCTTTGCTGATCATATCAAGCAAATTATTACAAATAATAATACTATAATAACATAGTTGTTTCCAGGAAATGTCATCTTGCTGATGGCGTCTAAGACTGGATATTATTAAAATCTGACTTGCTTTTTTCATTCGGCCTGCAATGCAATCGAACCCACCCCCACCCCCCCTTGAAGAGAGACAACGAGGAGAGATTTTCTGGCTTGTGATCGGCATTTCAGGTTGGTGGGCAGATGAAAGCACTGATAGAACTCTTTCCAAGTATTTGTTGTGCGCTCTTAAATTCCTGGTTCTCTGGTGACTCAAGCTGTTTCATAAAATACCTCTTTAAAAACAGGCCATTAAGGCAGTTCAGAATTAAATAGAAAAAATAATAATAATAATGTCACTTGTTTTTCATTTTCTGAACATGCATAATCCAAATAACTTTACTACCCCTTAATGACAAATGAATGCCAAAAATGCCAAACTTAAAAAAAAAATTATAAAATGTTTAATTCTGAAATAAAAGCATTTGCCTCCCTCTTGCATTTCATCTCTTCTTATCCCAGGTGTTTTGATGCTCCCCCTATCACACAGAAAGAGAGTCTCCTGAATTAATGAAGGAAACAATGCTGGTTTGGATGAACTGTACAACTTTCTAAAGTAATAGTAGTTTCCAACAGAACTTTGTAGAGCACACTTAGTAAATCATTTCTCCAAAAACTGTCAAGAAGTACTTCCTTGGCAGTAAATGGATAACGAGAAAAAGAGTGTAGCGTCTGGGGGGGAAACGCTCAATCTTAATGTCAGATGCATTTGGCTACAATTACAGAGTACCCAATCAAAAATAACAAATAATGTAAGAATTTCTATTTCACTTAAGCAGAAGCCTGATAAAAGGTCGATAGCACAGCTCAACCATGTCGGAGCTCTGAGTCAGTAAATCTATCAAAATCTATCAAATACGCCATTCATTCATTTTTTTCATTCAGCGCTCCTTTAAATATCCCCTTGGCCTCCTTTGTGCCAGCCCCTGTGCTAGGAGAAGGTTTATGTGCTGGTCCTGGGCTCAGTACCCTGAAAGGCTCTATGGCTGCTACAAGCAAAAGGAAAGGTCTTTCTTGTTACAAAGTTAACTCCCTCTTTATCAGGAAAAGGCTCATATAAATGAAACCAAAGTAAAAAATACCTGACACAATAGTCAGGCATTCATTTGATCATCACAGACTATATGCATCTGGGTATGGCTTTGGCAAACTTAAAGCAGAAAAAGAATTTTCTGGGGCATTATTGAGTGACTCATAAAATTGACTGGAAGGCTGAAGAACTACGTTTGGAAAACAAGGACTCCACAACCAGGGTCCCATGAAAGAAACTGCTTGGTCACGAAGCCACCATCAGACTCCAGGTACAAGACATGGCCCCTGCCAGAGAGATTCTAAATGGTCCGTTTCGTTGAGTTTCTGGCCCCTTCACAGTAGGAGTTCACATCTACTGTGAACTTACTACACGTCAAGTTCTAAGCAAGTTAACTCTATCTCACTTAATCCTCATGATAATACCCTGAAGAAAGTGACTGTCCCATACCACGGGCCAGGATGCTGAGGCTCACTGGACTGAGCACCTGGCATAAGGTCGGAGAGCTGGTAAGTGAGGGGCTGGCCCTCCAACCCAGGCAGCCCGGCCCCACCACCTCATCTGCCTCTGGAAGTCTAAGCAGAGCCTCTGAATCCTGAGCTGATGGCCTGCATCCCAACTGCCAGGAATCAAGAAAAGCATCCATAGGTGACCTTTTAACCTCCCAAAACTTACATGGAAAGGGATATCACGTGCTGGCAGAAAAAAATTTACAAATATCATTCCAAAGACTAGGAAGAGAGACAGGTAAGAAGTAAAATAAGTGAACGATCCAAACGTGGAAGAAACACCCTAATTATTCTCAATTATCAGTAAGCATAATAATTATTACTAATTATTAAGCCTGCCAAGTTTAGGTCATCTTTTCTTTCTAAGGGTTATAGATATACAGATATAAATAGTTGTGACCAGAAGCCTGTCTTTGTCTCTGCCCTTAACTCTTTGACGTGAATCTAGGGGCTATTTCAGTTTATACTTAATAGTAGCACAGAGAAGACCCTAATGCCAATGTTACATCCATCAGCCCTCAGGAGCAGTGATTAGAATTTCTTATTTTGCTCCCAAATATAGAGAAAAAGAAATTGTGTTGTTCCAAAGTACTTGGATTTAGGTATCCAGTATCCAATACCCAATACAACATGTACAATATAGTATTGATGGACTTTGATGATGGAGTAAGAGAATACAAGAGCTCGGCCAGTGTGGCTCAGTGGTTGAGCGTCGACCCCTGCACCAAGAGGTTGCTGGATCGATTCCTGGTCAGGGCACGTGCCCAGGTTGTGGGCCAGATCCCCAGTGAGGGGCATGCGGGAGGGAGCCAATCGATGTTCTCTCTCATCAATGTTTCTGTCTCTCTCTTCCTCTCTCTCTAAAATCAATAAAGACAAAAACACTTTTTTTAAAAAAAGAGAGATAGAGGAAATGTTAAACTCCTTAGAAATGGAGCCCTATTCCATTTACTGTGGATGTCAAATCATAAGAACAAGTTTGAAGGAAACATGAATGTCACCTTTGATAAAAGTATATAACTAAGCATCTAAAATATATAAATATGGGGGTTTTTTTTCCTACAGAAGAAAGTCTAGATTGGTAAAATCCAGAATATGAATTTAAAAGGACACGGGCTGCCTCAGCTAAATTAGGAACAAGAGAAAAAACTAGGAGCACGTCTTAGAGAAGAATTCTGCGCTCATACTCCTTTTTATATTTTGCACACAGTCTATCCTCAATTTCCCGAAATGTCACCACTCTCCATTTAATAGACAAATGATAAAAAAAGCTCACGTCATGAAACCAGTGGTACAATAGTCTTCATTTGATTTTTATAGCCCCCCAGTTAGCTCTAAAGGCCGATTTGATTTAAAGCCCAGAGCCAACGACTTTTTGAGCTGTTTCCTGTTTTCTTTTTAGAAGAAAAAGAGCCAGTATGAAGGATAAGAATCTGTGGCAAATTCTCAACATAAAGCCTTTTTTGCATTGAAATACATATTTTCACCCATTTCAGTTCTCACCTGGGGAACTCTGGCTCTCAAAATTTAGTTTCTTTTATAATTCCACGCATATGAATTTCCCTGAATTTGCTTTTCCGACAACTTTCCGGTAGCCAAAATGGGCAACTGACCTTATTGTTTTTCTAATAACATGGGCAGTTAGGGCTAAGGAATCTCACTCATCTCTGACTCTTCCTGATCCTTGTTTTTTATTTATAAAGATAAAGATTCTGTCCTGATCGATTTGGCTCAGTGGTTGGAGTGTTGGCCTGCGGACCAGAGAGTCCTGGGTTCGGTTCCCACTAAGGGCAGGTACCTCGGCTGCAGTTTGTCCTCAGCCCCGGTTGGGGTCGTGTGGGTGGCAGCCAGTCGATGTGTCTCTCTCACATCAATGTTTCTCTCTCTCTCTTCCCCCTCTCTCCCTCCTGCTCTGTCTGAAGTAAATGCAAAAATGTCCTCGAGTGAGGATAAAAAAAAAAGATTCTGAAAGGAAGTTTTGGTAACTGGGAGAGGCAACATGATTTCTATTTAAACTGACTTTCATTAAGATAACTTCACACTGAGTTAAACCAGCCGATTACCCCATCCCTGACGGCGTTGTATTCTGGAAAGCCATGGTCGCCTTCCAGGAAGTGAACCTCAGAAGGTCAAAAATATACTCAGAAAGCCCTGGCTGGTTTGGCTCAGTGGTTAGAGCGTCAGCCCGTGGACCAATGAGTCACAGGTTCGATTCCGGTCAAGGGCACGTACCTCTGTTTTGGTTCATCCCCGTCCCTGGTTGGGGTCGCGCAGAAGGCAGCCAGTCGATGTATCCCTCTCACGTCGATGTTTTCTCTCTTTCCCTCCCTCCCACTCTATCTGAAGATAAGTAAAAAATATCCTGGGGTGAGGATTTAAAAAAAAATAATTACACACACACACACACACACACACACACACACACTCAGAAAAACTCTAGTTTTTTAAATAATCATAATCATCCATAAAGGTAACCTCCTTGAAGTTTAACAGGGAGTGCTTTCTGAGAAACCATGCTCTATGTACTTAGTCTTCACCTGGAAAACCATTCTTTGTCACAAACGACATAGTTGAGCTTTCAAGGCTACCTGTAAATCGCTTCCTGATTTTGAAACTTATTTCAGATACTTTCTTTATGAGGTAACATCTTTTGCCTTCTCCTAGGAAGAATGATAAATTAAATGATTTTTATGTTCCCTTCTTACTTTCTGTACTTTTATAAATCCATAAATACTTTGCTTTAAAGATATTTGCTAGTAATGTTAAATCTGTAGACATGTTATCTGATCTCATTGAACCTCGATTTCTTAATCAGCAAATTGAGATTAGCTAGAGATGATCTCTCAATTAACTTCCTACAGTGAAACTGGGCTTGCAAGGAAAGATTGAATGTGTTCAGTCTGCGCTCCACTTTCGTTTGACACTGTAACATACACACGGTCAATATCAAGGTCACTCGTAACTGGACGTAAATCCAAAATGCTCTACTCAGTTGAATGACCCATTTTTTTCTTTAAATTCCTTAATTGAGTTCACTAAAAGTCACCAAAACAATAAAGTTAACAGTTTTTCTTCTGCCTTTGGTCCTGAAATCCGTGTGTTGAATTTTCTTGTCTTTCCTCGTGGTCATCCATTCAATGCTCCCACGTTGGTGAGGTGAAAGGTTACAAAAAGCTTCTGTGCAGTCTGACCTTACAAAATGACCTCTTTCACATGGGAAAACATCCTGAAATACATCAGTAAGAATCACTTTACCCAATATGTTAAACACTGAGTCTTTTGCAAAAAGTGGTGTTTTGGTTTTTTGTGTTTTTTTTTTCCAGAGGTGCAATTAAGGTCAGCCTCAAATTATGCAAAATAAATATTTATCTTATTTCAAGTGAAAATATTAAGATTTCTTTGAATGCTAGAATGGAGATCTTGTGCTATGTAAAACAACATTTAGACTGTTAGCACTCTAACTAGGTAGTGTTTTAATGTTTCATGACCTTCTTGGGCACACATTTATTTCTATTATTAGATTTAAGTTTCTCTTTCTCCAAGGAGCTATTCTTGGTTAACCATTGATTTGCCCACTGTCATGAAGTTAGTTACCACATATGGTAATAAAGCCATCATCTTACACTGTAACAAATTTAAACTAGAGGGTCTCACAAATTACACCAAAATAAATTCCAGATGGATCAAAGATTTAAATGTAAATGAAGAGAAGAAAAAGAGAGAGCCTTGAAAAAAAAACTCATACTGGAGAAGGCCTTTTTTTTTCTTTCTTTCTTTATTGATTTTAGAGAGAGAGGAAGGGAGAGGGGGAGAGAGAGAGAGAAACATTGATGAGAGAGAACATCGATTGGCCGCCTTCTGCATGCCCTCTAGTGAGGATCAGGCCCACAACCTGGGCATGTGCCCTGACCAGGAATTGAACTGGTGACCTCTTGGTTCATGGGTCGACACTAAACCACTGAGCCATACTGGCCAGGCTGGAGAAGGCCTTTTTAAGTATGACTCAAAATATGGAAATCATAAAACAAAGAATTGCTACATTTGGCCACACAAAAAGCAGTGATAGACTGGAAAATACTTGCAATTTCTATCACTATCACTGACAAAGAGCTAATTTCTCTAATATATAGATATCCTAGAATCAATAAGAAAAAAAATAACAAACCCGTAGAACAATGTATAAAAGATATCACCAGACACATCACAGAAAGGGAAATAGAACTAGCTTTTCAACATATGAGAAGATATTCTACCTCTCTTGAAATAAAGGAAATGCTAATTCAAACTTTACTGAGATACTTTTTACAACAGTTACATTTATGAAAATGAAAAATTTCATGATTCAGTATGTTGGCATCTTGTACATTACTGATTGCAATATAATCAATGCATCTATGGGGAGAATTTGGTGATAAATACTAACATTTAAAATATTCAAACATTTTCGCCCTGGCTGTTTTGGCTCAGTGGTTAGAGCGTCAGCCCGCGGACCGGCGAGTCCCTGGTTCGGTTCCCGCTAAGGGCATGTACCTTGGTTGCAGTTTGTCCTCGGCCCTGGTTGGGGTTGTGTGGGTGGCAACCAGTTGCTGTGTCTCTCTCACATCGATGTTTCTCTCTCTCTCTTCCTCCATCTCTCCTTCCCGCTCTATCTGAAGATAAATGCAAAAAATGTCCTCGGGTGAGGATAAAAAATAAATAAATAAAATATTCAAACATTTTAATGTAGCCAATTACACACACACCTTACATATATACTCACACTTCTGTAAAATGATATATTTTCAAGGACAGTCATTAATTACAGTAGAATATAAAGTAGCAAATAGGAGTACCTTAATAGTCAATCAAGAGATGGCTGGATGAATTTGAAATGAGTGTGCTGAAGAGCTATTTAAAGAAAGGATGAGGAAGCTCCTTATGTTCTGATGTGTAACAAAAATCAAGGTACATTTTCAGGTAAAGAAGAGCAAAATGCAGAATATCATCTGGGTAAAAATGAAAGAAAACCCTCACATATAATTACTTGAATATACAGAGATCATCTTTGGAAGGACTTCCAAGAAACTGGTAATGGTTGCCTCTGAAGAGGGAAACTGAGCAGCCAGAGAACAACACAAATAAAATGTAACTTTCCAGGAGTTGTGGATCAATTGAGCACTTATTACTTACATAGTATTGCCAGGCACTGTGACACACAGGGAGGATCTCTGCCCTTAAGGGGATGCAGTCTACTAGAAAGAGAAAGCTAGCAGGTATGATATATTAGAAACCCATTATGGATTAAATTGCTTGACCCTAACTATAAATGCAACTGACACATAGAGGTGCTAGAGACGGATGGGAAGAGTGGAAAGCACCTGAGATGGCTGTGAAGTCAGTATTCCAGGCAGAGGGCTGCTGACGGCATACAGGTGCGAAGGGAAGGGGCGGTCAGCCTGCCTGTGCCAGAAGTTTGATTAGTAAGAGTTCGTGTTTTCCTCCCTTCCTTCCTTCCTTCCTTCCTTCCTTCCTTCCTTCCTTCCTTCCTTCCTTCCTTCCTTCCTTCCTTCCCCCTTCTTCTACTACTACTGTTTGCTCCTCCTCTTTCTCTCTTTCTACTCCTCCTTTTTTCCTCCTCCTCCCCCTCCTCCTCCCCCTCCTCCTCCCCCTTCTCCTCCTCCTCTTCCTCCTTCTTCTTGCAAATGGAGTTCTTTTTATTTTTTTCTTTATTGATTTTTAGAGAGAGAGGAAGGGAGAGGGATAGAGATAGAAACATCGATGAGAGAGAACATTGATTGGCCGCCTCCTTCATGCCCCCTACTGGGGATCCGGCCCACAGCCTGGGCATGTGCCCTGACTGGGAATTGAACTGGCAACCTCTTGGTGCATGGTCGACACTCAACCACTGAGACAATAGCAGCCGGGCTGCAAATGGAGTTCTTATCATTCATATTATGACCGTGCACCTTCCAAGCACTTTAATGATAGGCAAGGACACTCCAACCTCCAGTGATAGTGCCAGCACATCCCACGGAATAAACTGAGGTCTTTATTTTTTCTGTATTTGGGGGTATTTATCCAATGGTCATGAGATCATTTCTACATACTTAAAGCACTGGATATGGCCAACTGCTCTCTCTCTCTCTGTGTCTGTCTCTCTCTTCTCTAAAATATATATATAGTGTTAACAAATTGATTACAAAGCACATATTAGGAAGTGCTCATATTTAATAATATCAAAATCACTTCCACAGCAACAGAAGTACAATAGAAGCTTCTCTCTCTCTCTCTCTCTCTCTCTCTCATAAATGAACAAAAAATTAAATTAAAATGCATGCACTTTATTTTTGGAACAGAAAACAACAGTGTTAAAACTTCAGTATCACTGATCCCCATTCAGCTGGTTAGAGTAGCAGATTTCAGGATTTTACTTATTCTTTCATCATAAGATTTCTTCCAACTTCCCACATCAGTTCTGAATTGAAAATTCCTAATAACTGTCCAAGTCTGCAACAGAGACACACACACAGCTTGCTTCCTACTCTGGAAGTCTTCTCTGTGCTTTTGCCTGGAAAGAACACAGGGGAATCAAAGCATTTCCTTAAACAATGAAAGCCAAGATAAATCTACTCATTCTAAGAAACAATAGAAATGAAATTTTCACAAGGATCAAAATCAACACAGCTGATTAGCATTTCTTTCATGCTAAGTTTTGGCTTATATATCAGAGTAGGGGTTAGCAGAGGTGAGTCCATTAGCCATTATACTAAACATGAACATTCACCAAAGAGTAATTAACTTGTGTTTTACTTCTTCAAGTGCCCTTTCTCATTCGTAATGATCGTTATTAAGTATCCTATCTTGCACCAAATCTTTGTTTGCTTTCACATTTTTCCAGTTTGACAGTAAGAGGCTTATTCTAGAACAAACCAGACCACCCACTAACCACCAACGGGTAATATTTTGTTGGATTTTATTGGTGTGTTTTCAATCCATCTTCAGGAGTATTTATATCCTGTTAATGAAAAGACTCAAGTTTCTTGTAGTTGTTCTTTCTATTTAACATGTAGTCTAAGTGGACAAGAGTGGGAACCTAAGAAAATTCCAGAAGACATAATATGTTCTTTGGAAGGGATGGCTAGCCTTGTTTAAGCATTCAGTACCAGACAATTAAAACTTATCTTCTTTTCAATGAAGCTAAGCCTAACCACAGGCTCTGGTGGGCTCCAGAGTTACATCACATTTACGCATATATGTTGTTTTCATCTTGAATGTCTGTTCTCTTTTCTTCCCCTGGCCACTTATCCCAAAGCACCCACCCTGAATATCTAACCTCAGACACCAGCAATTACCTGTGTTTCATTTTAACCTTCTTTACTCTCTTCATGACTTTAATTCCCCATCGCTTCTTTTTGTGACCCAGGTCTCAAATTTCTGGCTTCAAAGCTTGGCTTTATTGTTTTCTACTGGCTTGTTTCACCTTGTACCAACCTCTGATTGCCTCTCTGGGTTGTTAGACCTCTGCTTTCCTTTCCTCTCTCTGACTCTACACATTCCCTTTCTTCTTGGCATCCACCATCATTCCCAGTGAGATTAGCCTCATGCAACTCTCATCCTTGGGCAATCAGGGAATCCGGAAATACTCATTGTGGGAACTTATTTCAAAAGAGACATCTTACATTCCACTTTACAGTGAATTCTGTGTTCCTTGAGGTCCAGTCTAAGTATCGTATCTATTATTTTATCCCCAGCTGCTAACACAATGTCACACATATTAGGTTCTCAATCAACAGATGTTCACTGAGTGAGTTTCTAAGACAGTAACAAGAGGTACTTCTGCCATTTGTCCTCATAATTAAACAAATGATTTAGCTTTGCTGGCAACATGCAGGTCACCTTCTCTAATGTCCATTTTCCTGTGTTGCAGGCAGAACTACATAGCTGCTTGGTACACACACAGAGGACTCCATGGATTTAACTAGACCTCAATAAATGACCTTTCCGTGAGAAAACTGTCTTATGAAAAACATGAAGCTACTCTCTGAGGTTATGATGAAAGTCTAAGATCCCCAAATAAATAGCAGGGAAGAAAATTCAAGCTCAGAAGATTGGCTTAAAGATAATCAAGAAGTGCCCTCCTCGGTTTGGCTCAGCGGTAAGAGCGTCGGCCCGCAGACCAAAGAGTCCCTGGTTCGATTCCGGTCAAGGGCCTGTACCTCGGTTATGGTTCATCCCTGGCCCCTGTTGGGGTTGTGTGGGTGGCAGCCAATCGATGTGTCTCTCTCACATCGATGTTTCGCTGTTTCTCTCTCTCTCTTTCTCTTCCTCCCTCTCTCCCTGCAGCTCTATCTGAAGATTAATGTAAAAATATCCTCAGGTGAGGATTTAAAAAAAAAATAAAAAGATAATCAAGAAGTTAAAAAATAAATACAATTGGTCTGGGATGCTGTGAGAATGCATATTATAATCTTTCCCTAGAACCTCTATTTTCTTACACCAGCTGTCATAAGATTCTAAACCTTGCCACCAAACACTCTGAGACAAAGATGCGTCGGTAAGTGCGTTGCTATGAAAAGATAATTTTGTTTTTGAAAAGATAATTTTAAAAGACTTATCAAAACAGCATGGATGATAGTGTTCTGTTCCTGTAAAGTTATACAGAGAGAAAAATAGCTGGAAGATTTTTAAATTGATACATAAAACCCATACAGTAAAGTGCACAAATCTTGTACAGCTAATGAATTTTTACTTTGTATACACCTGTGTGACTATCAACCCGTAGAAATATACGATATTTCCAGGACTCCAAGAGGCTGCCTCTAGGCCCTTCTCACATTTCCCAAACATTTAGTCGGTACACTATTGGAGGGATTTAAGGTGATTTTTTAACTTGCTTCTTTATATTGTTTTTTTGTTTTGTTTTTGCTAGAGTTTTCTATGTTAGTATTGCCTATATAATCAGAAAAATAATAATGTCACTTTCATTGTAGACTTTTTGAACAGCAGAAATACTAATAAATCAATCTCAAGGAAAGGGACCTGAGGCTTCTGAATTCCTGATTCCATTATCACCCAGATTTCAATGTTTAACTCTTTTCTTCTTCTTCTTTTTCTTTGCATATTTTTTGCTTTCCTATTTTTTTTCTCCTTAAAACTTAGAAAAGCCTTCTTTTCTGTCTAACAGTCTAATCTATTCTAGTGTGCAGGATAACATGTCCATGCTTTCTGAGCCCCCGGACATTGTGTGGTGTGACAGCGGCTGAAAGTGGGTGTCCCTCCAAAATTCCTGTGTCAAATCCTAATGCTCAGTGTGATGGTATTTGGAGGTGGGACTTTGGGGTGATCAGGTCATGAGGGCAGAGCCCTTATGAATGGTATTAGTGACCTTATAACAGAAAGCTCGGAAAGTTACCTTGTCCTCTCCACCATGTGAAAAGATGACTCTTACCAGACACTGAATCTGCCAGGAACTTAGCCTTTGACTCCCCGGCAACTGTGAGAAATAAATCTCTGTTGTTTATAAACCACCCAGTCTGTGGTATTTTATTATAGCAGCCTGAACAGACTAAGACATGTGGCCATCTAAAACCAAAGCGGAATGAGCACAACCAAGAAAGAGACACAGAGTCAGAGAGAAAAAGAGATCAAAATATGAGATTTATTTCTGCGAAAGGCACACTGAAGAAGCCAGCTTGGATCTGTAGCCACAACCGCCTCCTAGTCCCTGTGGGCACGAGTTCAGCTTACACACCCACAAGCCCACCTCACTGCACAGACAGCAGCCCCTCCAGGAACCGCAGCACCACGTAAGAGTCACAGGCATAGGGCCTCAGGACCCTCCGCTCCCAGAGAGATCGGAAACCAAGCCACCCAGCGCTCAGTACTTCCTACCAGTCTCATGGAGCAGAGAAGTCACCCAGGGGAGGTGGATGAGAGAAAAGCAGAAGTTATCCTGCTCATGTTCCCTCTAAGGACTGGAGTGGACGTTTTCTTTCATGGAAACACGAGGATTCAGAAATATGATCCCTCTACCCCTCTAGGTGCACGGTTGACGGAATGATCCTGAAGGGTTCCATAAATCCTGATTCTTTTTTTTTTTTTTTTAATTTTTTTTTTATCCTCACCTGAGGACATTTTTAAATTTTTTGTTCAGATAGAGTGGGAGGGAGAGAGGGGAAGAGAGAGAGAGAGAGAGAGAGAGAGAGAGAAACATCGACGTGAAAGGGACACATTGAGTGGCTGCCACCCGCACGACCAACCAGGGCCGGGGACAAACTGCAACCGAGGTACATGCCCCTAGCGGGAACCGAACCCGGGTCTCTCCGGACCGCAGGCCGACTCTCTAACCGCTGAGCCAAACCGGCCCGGGCTAAATCCAGATTCTTCTTTCTCTTTCTTGTCTTTCACTACTGGGGTTCTTTTTTTTTCTTTTCCTTTATTGATTTTTTAGAGACAGAGGAGGTGAGAGGGAGAGAGAGATAGAAACATTGATGAGAGAGAACATCGATTGGCGGCCTCCTGCATGCCCCCCACTGGGGATTGGGCCCACAACCTGGGCATGTGTCCTGACCAGGAATCGAACCGGCGACCTCTTGGTGCATGGGTCGATGCTCAACCACTGAGCCACACCGGCTAGACTCTACCCGGATTCTTAAAGCAAGTTTATAAATAAATACACAAGCTAACAAATGAGTTCAATGAGCTAGAAAGAAACTTTAAAGAATTCTATGGAATCTCATACATCTTTAGTCATACACAGGGTTGAAATCCTCGGAGAATATCTGCACTATTGCCAAGGAGAAACTGGCTTCCTAGTGACGGATCCCCTTTGTGCCCGGATGTCCAAACTCATCTGAATCTTGTCATCACAATATGAAATCCCAAGTCACTGGAGCTTCTGTGTCAAGTGCAGTTGGCAGTAGATTAATGCTGCCGCTGAGATTCCCACCATGCCTCTTTCTGTAACCTGTGAAATACATTCCAACAATTCAGGACCCATTTCCTGGAAGGATATTCTCAACTTTCCAGTGACTCTGCTAACTTAAAATTGGGCTCAGCCTTCAACTGGAGAGCACGAGGATCCTGAAGAGGAAACCTTTTTTTTTTTTTTCTTCAAGTAAAAAAACTCCAGGGTGGGGTGGGAAGGGGAAAAGTTACAGGATAATGACTCGCTTTCCTTTCAAAGAATGCTCAAAAAGAGATCGTGCCTATTTATTTACTTATTTTGTAAGTTAACTTCTTTTTACTGAATTGTAGCATACCTATCTGGATGCAAAAGTTGGACAGTGAAGAAGGCTGAGAGGAAAGAAAATGGATTCATTTGAAATGCAGTGTGGAGGAGAGCAGATACCCTGGATTACCAGAAAGCTGAACAAGTGAGTCCTACAGAAAACTGAGCCTGAAACATCACTGGAGGCGAAAATAACAACACGGAAACTGTCCTGCTTCAGGACATCATGAGAAGATACGGTTCTTTGGAAAATACAATAATACTGAGAAAAACAGAAAGCAGCAGGAAAAGAGGCAGACCGAAGATGAGGTGGACTGACTCCATAAGAGAAGCCATAGGCTGAGTCTACAGGAGCTGAGCAGGGCCGTCGAGGACAGGACATGGTGAACATCATTTGTTATATTTATTACCAGGCATGTGGTGGTTTTGATGTCAATGCAAACCATATTTTTATTTCTATTTTCTAATTGTTTTTTGCTGTTTCTAGAAACATGTGATTTTTGTATCTTGACCTTATATATAGCAACTTAATAAATTCATTTATTAATTCAAACAGTTTAACTATAGAGCTCTTTAATCTGCTATGTAAATAATCATGTCACCCATAGATAGTAAGAATTTTGTTTCTTCCATTTGATCATTGTTATGGGCTAAGTTATGTCCTTCTAAAATTCCTGTGTTGAAGTCCTAACGCCCCAATACCTCAGGATGTAATCATATTTGGAGATATGTCTGTTAAAGAGGTAATTAGGTTAAAATGAGGTCATTAGGGTGGGCCCTAATCCAGTAGGACTGCTTATAAGAAGAAGAGCTTAGGACACACGCATACAGGCAGAAGATCACGTGAAGACACAGGGAGAAGATGGCGTCTGCAAGCCAAGGAGAGAAAGCAGCCCTGCCGACACCTTGATCTAACTGCCAGGAGCTTGGAGAAATAACTGTCTGCTGTTTAAGCTCCCCAGTCAGTGGTACAGTGTATGGAAACTAATACAATCATTAGGCGTCATAACTCAGTTATTGAATCATGCACTGCGTGCCTGGCACTGGGCTAAGCAGTTTTCATACACCATTTCCTTTATTTCTCATCATGTTCAGAAATATATGTACTATTGCCTCGACTTTACAAAATGATAAAGTAGAGTCTGAGAGGTTAAGAAATGTGCCTAGGTCACATAGAACTAGACATCAAACCCAAATCTACATGACCCTGCTCTTTACTCTTTACTTCTCTACCTCCCCAGAGTTGTGAAACACAATTTTTGTGCCTTCAATCGCTTGCCTTTCATTTAATTGAAAAAAAAATTAATTTCTTCCCCAGTGGGGAATATATATCTCCCTATGGTGACCTATCTCTGGTCCAGTCCTATCACTCAGAGCTATCTCAAGATTTAACCAATGTCCCAGAGTGAAGTGTCAAACAAAATGCAAATTTTCAAAGGATTTCACACACACACACACACACACACACACACACACACACACACACACACCAGGCATATAACTCTTGAACCCCTGACCTCACTGAAAATGTGAAAAGGTAAGAAGAGAGCAGATTGAATGATTTCGGATATTGGTGTTGTGTGTGCCCGCCTCCCTCCTCCCCCCCCCCCCACACACACACACCACCACCACCACCATATGGAGGCCTTGGAGACACCTGTCCTCCTCTGCAAGCCTACTAAGAGGGGCCAGTGGAATGTCTCAGTTTGGGGTGACAGTGGATTATCTGTTCTCTGGCTCTCAGCTGAGATATCTAAAGTGAGAAAGAAGGGCTAGCTAGCTAGGGATGGGCAAGCCAAAGGATTGGGAACAGAAATACAAATGGAACCACTTAAAATGGAGCCAGAGCTGCCATCCCAGAGGAACTACCTTGAAAGTCTTACACCTCCAATCTTTGGAATGTTATAACAGGGCAAGATGACCTTAAGACTGGGCCTAAGGCAAAATTGTGTCCCAAAAGAACTTTGCAAAGATTACAAGAAATCAGTAGTTATGATTACGGGAATGATGACTACTAGAATGAAAATTTAAAACATTGTTTAAAATTAATGTGACTATGTTATGTTATCTGCACCAATAAAAATGCCTTCCTTCTATGGATGTAATTGTTTCCTTTTCTTTCTTATCAATACCCATTGCCTTTGTCTCCTAATCAGAACATTATGTGGGCTTCTGCCTGAGTTAACGATTCCCGAATAGCTCTTCTTATTGACCTCAAATAAATACTTGTTGCCTCTCGCTTTGAAAAGTCCTTTCTTTTAGGTTTCCTCCAAACTCCCCTCAAGGCTTAGCTGGGAGAGGGGAGTAGATGCCTCAAGTTTAAATCAGTTTGGACATTTTGACTAAATCATGATTCTTTGTAATACCTAAGAACAACTGGAAAAGTAACCTGGGCAGAGGAAGAATTAATCCCATTCAATGAATTTAACAGATTTAAAAGATAGTTAGAAACTGCAGTGAGAAACCACTAAGCACTCACTACAATGGCCATCATAAGAGGTAACACCATGTGTTGTTGAGGATGTAGAGAAACAGGAATCCTCATATTCCTGGCAGGAAGAAAAATGCTAGCCATTTGTAGAATAGCGTAGCAGATTCTTAAAAAGATAAATATAAACTTAACCCAGCAATTCTACAACTAGCTACCTACCCAAGAAAGATGAAAACATGTTCACACAAAGACTGTTTCATGAATGTTCATAGCAGCATTATACATAATAGCCAAAAATTGGGATCAATTCTAATGTTGATCCACTGATGAATGAATAATTCCATACAATGGAATACAATTTAGCAATGAAAAGGAATGAACCACTGTTACATGTTACAGCATTAATCAATGGTATATAAAAACATTATGCTAATTTTTAATTTTTTTTTTTAATCCTCACCCGAGGACACTTTTGCATTTATCTTCAGATAGAGCTGGAGGGAGAGAGGGAGGAAGAGAGAGAGCGAAACATCGATGTGAGAGAGACACATCGAGTGGCTACCACCCACACGACCCCAACCAGGGCCAGGGACAAACCGCAACCGAGGTACGTGCCCTTAGCAGAAACCAAACCCAGGTCTCTCTGGACCGCAGGCCCATGCTTTAACCACTGAGCCAAACGGGCCAGGGCCATTATGCTAATTTTTAAAAGTGAGGTGCAAAAGACTACATATTGTATGATTCCATCTTTAAGAAATGCCCAGAAAGAGGAAATCTATAGATTTGCAGAGCAGTGGTTACCTAGGTGGAGTGTGGGAGTGGGGATTGACTGCAAACAGCCACAGGAAAATCGTTTGAGGTGGTGGAAAAAATCTAAAACTAGATAAATTTCTATAAACTTTAAATTTCACACTTCTATAAACGTTAAATCATTGAATTACAGTTCAATGTAAGTGTACATTTGCTTACAATGAGCGACTTCATGGTATATAAAATTATACTTAAATAAAACTGTAAAAAAATAACTAATATGGGGTCAGAATTGGGCAATATATTGATAATTATTGAAGCTGGACAATGAGATTTTACTACACTATTCCTTCTACTTTTATGTATGTTTGAAATTTTTCACAGTAAAAGATTTTCTAAAAGGCATTGAGAGATTAAATTAAAATTGTTTTAGAAAGACATACTCTATCAAGCATTCAGTGTAACTCAGTTGTTACATCTACATTTAATTTTCAACCATTCCATCACATGTGGCAGAATTCAACAGTAAACTGGCCAAGGAGACGCAAAGGACCAATGTGTTGGCTAGATTTGTATTTGTAGGTTGCATCCAAAAACTTTAATAGGCCTAATGCAACTCAAAACTCATGGTGTCACGAAACCATAAAGCTGAAAGAGACTTAGAGAGGTCACCAGATGACCTCTGCTTCTGAAATAGTCTCACACAAGCCTATCTTGTTCTTTTAAAATATTACAAAATGTATATAGGAGAGATTCAAAATTCGTTTGGTATTTTAGGTCCACACAGTCTGGCTCTGTTAATGAATACTCTCCTGTATTCTGCTGACAGCCAAGGCAAACAAAGATGATTAGGAAGCCAGAAGTAAGTCATGTATCCATTATATGTTTGGCTGTTAATACAGAGAAAAGGCTAATGAAGGAAAAACTAGTGAGGAATTAAACACATCTATTATTAGAGAGTTTTTATGAGACTTTGTTTTTAAGGTATTATGATACCCAATTGGCTGATGGGGCAGATATCCCTGAACCAGTGGTTGATATCTAGAGGGTTTGCCATGAAATAGTTGGCAGGAAAATAGCACCATCTGTTGATATATAAAAAAATGTTTAAGTCTTTCCAAACGCTTGTTAAAGAGTCTTGTTAGAACTAAAACCCACAAATTCAGTGGAACAATTACCAAATCGTGTTTATACAACATATCTCCCATGGAAACAGTCTATTTGTATAGGCTAGGCTGTTAAGTGCACACACACACACTCACACACACACACACACACACATATTATGTATTATGTTATACATAACATATATAATTATATAATATATCAAAATCTATATTAATGTTTGGAGCCCTACAGATATCTTTGAAATGTCTCTACCTTTACTTTCTTCCACTACTTTAAACTCAGATAATTAGACGCAGCCACTCAGAATCTGTCCCTCTGACTTCCTGGAAGTTTCTCATCTTGATCATCACTATGCTCCTATGGAGGACTGCCAGGTTTGAAGGGATTGCTGATAAATTTTGTATAGTATATTAAAACCCTCTTTGAAAAACAAATTAAACATAAACAGACATCCCCATTGCAATATCAATCCTTGTAAAAGATGATATCTTTGCCCTGGCCAGTTTGGCTCAGCGGTTAGAGCATCGGCCCACAGACCACAGTCTCGGGTTCGGCTCCCACTAAGGGCACGTACCTCAGCTGCAATTTGTCCCTGCTCCTGTTGGGGTCGTGTGGGTGGCAACTACTCGATGTGTCTCTCTCACATCAATGTTTCTCTCTCTCTCTTCCTTCCTCTCTCCCTCCCACTCTATCTGAAGATAAATGCAAAAATATTCTAGGGTGAGGATAAAAAAAAAAAGACTATATGTTCATTTTGCATTTTGAATAAAATCCCTGGCCTATTACAATGCATGAACATCTAAACACCAGCATACCTGGTCCTCTCACTTGAGGTCAATTAGTATAACAAGAGAAGAAAGTGCATTATCACTGTTGACAATGATCTAGAAGTCAATCTTTTAGATCCAAATTCCTTCCTCAACCTTTCAAGGTTCCTAAAAACTCAATGCTTCTAAAATCATTTTCTGTGCTAAAAATAGATAAAACATGGGTAGTTCCAACTGTGAGCACAGAAAGTTCTCCAGTCCTTTCCTGGAAGATACCAGCTCTTGCAAAGGTGTTTTTTAAAGCCTGTCCAGCACATAGCCTTTTTAAAGCTAGTAATTCTGTCCTTCACATTTATGAGCCCTAAATTTATCATTAGTTTTGAAAGAAGATGTTATAAAACAGTCAGAGTGCATATACTACTAAAAAGTTCAGGCATCTTTCATGTTAAGGAAACTTACCACATGAAATCCTCCCATGAGGCTATCTATAGTTTTTGGATCCAGGCTTGCTAACTATTGTCTAATAGTTTGCAGTTGTGAACTTTCAGAGGCACTGTTGACTCTTCTGTTCAATTAACCACTTCATTCAGTTCAGGAAGAACCCATCTGAAAGAGTCAGTGGAAGAGATGTCAGGGAGTGCCATTTTCCATGAACTAGAAATGGAGACCTGGGGTGGGATGTATTGTGACAATAAGAAGCAGAAATGGATGTACAGTAGCCAACCTTACAAGAAAACCCTCCCTTCCCTTTGCAGACGTTGCTGCTCGGGAAGAACAGAGATGCGAGCTGTCCTGAAAATCCAGTTTTACTGGTGCTCGACAATATTCATCTCCAAAGTGGGCAGATAAGACTGTTGCTCGTGGGGTAGGAAGACAATGTCACACTGCCTATTTCCAGTTTTACTTTCTAGTTCTGTAAGTGTTGTCTAGTCTATTCAATAAGTAGCATAGTAGTGATTTATAATTAAATACATATATAAATTCAGGTGAAAGTAAGTAAATTGTGTGTTTCACCAACAGAAGTGAGAAATCAAAGATGTTTCGAGTCTGCTATTTTAAGAAGCCATAGCCAATAAATTGCAGTTGTTATAGGAGATAAAACCTAATTGCCATCACAACTCTGGAATCTCCCTAATATACTGCAGCATCTTTCGCTCAAAAAACAAACCAAATCTTGATTTACTACTTTACTTCCTGGTCAAAAAGAAGAGCTTCCTTCCCCCTATGCTCATGACCAATACAATAGTTACTATGTTAAAATTCTGTCTTTATCCCATCCCCCACCGGTGTGGCTCAGTGGTTGAGCCTCAGCCCATGCACCAAGAGGTCACCAGTTCAATTCCTGGTCAGGGCACATGCCCAGGTTGTGGGCCAGGCCAATCTATGTTCTCTCTCATTGGTGTTTCTACCTCCCCCTCCCTTCCTCTCTCTCTAACATCAATAAAGAAAAAGAAAAATTCTGTTTTATCCAAACCTTGGATCATACCTCTCATTTAGTGACAGGCATCTTGGAAAACTTCTCTCTTTAGATAATTATATCATCAACATCACTAGGAAAAAATATTTGATTGACAGAATTTAATTTACCAGGGTCTCATTGGTATATATATATGGATTGTGACAGCCATCAGAGCTAGTCACCAAATATTTCTTTCTCTGCCTTCTGGGCTCGAGGTAGGACTGTATGTCCTGTTCCCATTAAGTGTGGGGACAGTAGACAATGGGCAATGTCACTGCTAATCTGGAGCACTTGATTGGCAGTGCAAGAGCTTCCAGGGTGCTCTCAGTTCTCCCTCTACCGCGGTGACCTCCCCCAACAGCCTGAATATTTCAATAACCACCATGAACAAAGCCCCTCTGCCAACTGCTAAGATATGCAGCACGAGTGAGAAATCAGCCTTTGCTGTTCTAAGCCGCTGCATATGAGGTTGGTTGTCAACGGAGCATGATCTGGTCTGCCGCAATGACATCTTGAGGGATACCCGAAAATCCACTCAGAAGTCAACAAATCATAACTCAAAGTTTTGGTAATAAGTTATTGCATATTGCAAGAGACCCAGCCTTAATGTTAAATGACAGGAAGTTCTCTATTAATAAACTCCCCAAAGAGACCAGTTGGTCCTACCTATTCCTGTAGTTCTGAAAGAGGAATTTCGCCCTTTGAAGTTTGAAAAGGGAGTCATTGGAATCAGGGCCAGGTTGGTCTGCTCAGAGGGCAAAGCAGGAAATTGTGCCATTTGACTCTGACTTGAAATTTTCAACCTTGAGACCTCGGCTCCAAGGTGAGAGCTGATGAGATTTGCAGACCTTTTTACTCTTCAGTGTTTCCTTAATCTCTAAGGGAAAGGAGAATTAATCTAATGTAATCAATCCACACACACACACACACACACACACACACACACACAGCCCATCTATTTTTCACAGGGGATTCCTGTCCAAATACAGTGCAGGGCAAAAGTAGGTTTATACTTGTGAGTATGAGAAACACAGAGTCTATTCTTGTATTACTATTTATTCATTTTTGTACTATATTCCATACAAGCAACTGTAAAACTACTTTTGCCCCACCCTGTGTGTTCTCATGCTGTTTTAGTTTTGAAGGAAGGGATCTGTGCTAGGCTGTTCCCAAAGCCTCAAGTAGGCACGGGAGGCAGGCAGCATGGTGCAGTGGGTAAGAAATGAACTTGGACCCGTGGTGTTCAAGTCACAGCTGTCACTCACCAGCTGTGTGACTGCGCAAGTCACCTGACCTCCGTTTCCTCCCCAGCAAAATATTCATTACACTGGCCTTGCCTCGCTCTGAGAGTGTCAGTCTCTAAAGCGACATTACATCTGGCAATGATCGAACAGGGGAGTCACTTTAGTAGAAGGATCATCTGCTTGGGGATATTTATTATGAATCGATACAGATTTCCTGTCTTCTCACCACATTTTTAGCCAAATTGTTCTGGCACTGCTCTACAGTTTCCCATTTTTTATTTCTCCTTCCTAATTTTCCTCAAGTCCATTTACAGAACCAGAAACTCTAGTTTATGTCAAAAATAAGAGAGGCCAAGTCAGGGCACAACAGTTCGCTTTGCTCGTCCTGTGTCCTTCTTCCCCGGGTGCCTTCCTCTCCTTTGACTCAAACTCAGGTGTCTGCGCTCACCTGGACTTTTCTGTTGCTACTGTCGATTACATCTCTACCCCTCAGGATGTGGGTTTCTGTATTTATCAACTTGCCAGGCAGCTGACCTGATACAATCATGTGTGCTGATAAAGGGCTCTACTGTCCTCGTGGTGGCCTTCTGTCCCCAGCTGCATCATTAACCAGAAAGGAAATAATATAGTTAAGTTTGGGAACAGGGAGGACAGTGTGTTGAGAAAGGGACACTTGAGTCACATTCTGCAAACGATTGTGTTCACAGCCCATAAACAGGGGACACTGGGGTGGTGGCCAACGATGCTGGCCAGGTGGGTGCGGGACATGAGATGGAAGTCTGGCCCAGAACCGGGAACCGAAGCAGGGGGACAGCACCCATCGCTGAGAAACCAGAAGAATAACCCCAGGAACTCTGAGTAAAGAGAAAAAAAATCACGTTTTTTGTTTTGGGTTGTTTTTTTTTTTTTTTTCTATAAACATTGGAAAATATGTTTGGTGTCTGTCTGCCAAAGGAAACTTTGGGAATTTATGTTGCTAGTCAAGCTCCAGAGTGTCAAAGGCAACGCAGGAAACACTGACAGGGGTAGGGGTGTGTGTGTTTGTTTTTTGAATGATTTTTTAAAAAATCCTCAGGTGAGGATTAAAATAAATAAATAAAATGATTTTTAACTGTAGACTAGTTGAGAACTTCTAGTTTTGCCCTGGCCAGTTTGGCTCAATGGTTAGAGTGTCGGCCCGAGGACCAAAGGGTCTCGGTTTGATTCCAGGTCAAGGGCACGTACCTGGGTTGCAGGTTTGATCCCCCACCCCGGTGGTGGGGGTTGTGCGGGAGGCAACCAATCCATGTGTCCCTTTCACTTTATCTCTGTCTCTATCTCCCTCCCTCCCTTCCACCCTATCTAAAAATCAATGGAAAAATATCCTTGGGTGAGGATTAACCCCCCCACCAAAAAAAAGGGAATTTCTAGTTTTTACGACATGTTGTCTGTCCTGTTGTCATTTCTTTTTGTTTTGCTTTGTTTTTAACTACGTGGGAAAATGTGACATTTTAGGAGGAGATTCAGGAAAGAGAAATCAAAATAGCACTGGGAACTGCCCGGACGTTGGTGCATCTCAGAGCACGTGGCCCCGAGGCAGGCCTTGCGTGCATCAGGAACACCTCTTTGTGATCACAACAGCGCTTCCTGTCGGAGTCAACAGGACACTGAGGGTGGAGCGCGTGAGAAACCTGTCCCAGTCATGAAGTCCCGTCTTCCAGCTCTTCCATACAGCCAAGCGGCATTCCGGAAGAATACTGTGTCCAGAGTTTGCCCAAAGCTGTTTAAATCTTGCTATTCAAATGATTCCCACCTTGTGTCACAACAAAGTCACTCGTTCATATGTTGTGGATCTATTACACAAAGGCCATTAAGTCAGGCACAAGAGGGGAGTGAAACGTATACAGGGCATGTCCGCGGCCCTGCAGGAGCTTTGAGTCTGTCTCAGCCCAGCGCTGAATCCACGTCAAGTGAATCCACGCAGGAGGAAAACATAGTGGTGTGGACGCAAAGGAAGTAAATAAACTGTAATCCCAACATTTTCCCTTAGAGCAGCAGTTCTCAACCTGTGGGTCGCGACCCCTTTGGGGGTCTAATGACCCTTTCACAGGGGTCGCCTAAGACCATCGGAAAACACATATTTCTGATGGTCTTAGGAGCCGAGACACCCTCCTCTATCCGTGTCCAGGCGGGTCCGCCCACATGCAGATACACCCACATACAACATGAGGAACTGTATTGAAGGGTCGGGCATCAGGAAGGCTGAGAACCACTGATCTAGAGAATGTTCATCTGTGTAACTCTGTTTCTCTGAGCCTCCGTGTCCTCCTCTGCAAAACAACCATTAAAAAGCGTCCATTCCTCCTTTCACAGGGTTGTTGTGGGGGGAAATCAAAGGCTGAAGGCGCTTTGGAACTTTAAAGCCATTTACTACAACTTAGTCTCTTATCCAACAAATGCAAGTCACGTTCTCCTGTCTTTAACATTATATACACAGCTGGAAGCCTGAGGTCAATTAAATTGACGTCAGCATATTCCTCAGATTTGTCTCTTCATTTTTGAGGAGCTCCGAAGAATAGACCTTCTCCCCAGCTCCTGAAGGCCTGCCAGGTGTGGTTTCGATAATTACCCAGAAGCTTCTGCCTGTACGCTCTTCTTCCTCTCCTCTTGCCCCCTTCTCCTCTGTAAAAATGCAGGATTATTCGTAGAGGGATGGATGCCTTCAGTCGTGTAGAGAATCTGCCCCTGACTCACCACTTGGAAGAGCGCCCCAGGACCAGAAGCAGGGTGTGCCCGGTGTGAGAAATAGACTCTGGTTGCTCTCGAGTCCCCAGATGTCAGAGTGATGAGACAGCCCTGCCTCGTGGCGCTGGAGTTTTGTAAGTGAAGTGGCGGCTGAGAGAGGAATTCGAGGTCAGGATCTCAGCGTGGAGCAGATCCATGAGATGGCCTAGCAGGGGTGGGGACGTCCGGCCCGTGGGCCCCACAGGCCCATGAAATCAATACCAGCTAACATCACATGGCCTGTAAATGATGTTATAACTATCCAAATGGCCCTTGGCCGGAGAAAGGTCCCCCACCCCTGACACACCCACAGGTTGCTGGTGTGGAGTGGGGATCAAGAAAATTCAGATAACAGGAGGGCAGAGGCCTTCATTAAAGGTCTGTGTAAAATTTTTTTCCATAAAAATGGTCATTGTCACGTAAGGGATAGAATTAGAATTGGTAACTAGGGAGAAGGCAGACTAACAATGGGTGAGTGAGTACATTCGTGACTGGGTGTATAAAGTCTTTTCTTTGGAGCCCTGGCCGGTTTGGCTCAGCGGTTAGAGCGTCGGCCCGCGGACCGGAGAGTCCCAGGTTCGGTTCCCGCTAAGGGCACGTACCTCGGTGGCAGTTTGTCCCCGGCCCCGGTTGGGGTCGCGTGGGTGGCAACCACTCGATGTGTCTCTCTCACATCAATGTTTCTCTCTCTCTCTTCCTCCCCCTCTCCCTCTGGCTCTATCTGAAGATAAATGCAAAAATGTCCTCGGGTGAGGATAAAAAAAATTAATAAAGAAAGTCTTTTCTTTGGAAGACTGTCCATCACTGGCAGATTCCATTTGGACATGGCATACAAACGAATGTGAAATTCAGCACCCACTTTCCAAACTCAAGACGGAGCGAGCCTATCACTTGGAGAGTGAGTGAGACTCTGCACCACACTTCATGCGGTTCAAGGGCCATTAGCAATAATTACTTTTATTTATAATGAGGAACAGTTGAAATATTGAAGGAAATGGTGGAAGGGCAGGATTTCCTGTAAAATGCAAGAACAAAGCAATAATGCACAAGGTACCTTCATAAACAGCCCTGACAAAGTTCACATAAATGCCTGTCGTGACCTTTTGTGCTTTTGCGGTCCTTCAGTTACAGTAACATCTGAGCAGACAGCCAAGAGCATTTCCTATAAATTCAAGTGTTTCCTATTAATGTGAATCAATGCATGAAAGTCAATGCCTACCTCATATTCAGACACACTCAGAAATGCTGTGCACAGGCGCATACACAGGGAGGAAGAATATATATTCCCTAACATTTTTTTAAATGTTACATTAAGAGAACACCAGCAAGCACATATAACCTAGGAAAGGCAACAGCAGTCTTCATCAAGCAATTATGAAATTCGAGTCACCAAATTAGCGTTCCTGAGTCACAGGAATCTGAATGACTTCACCAAGATTTGTCCTAAATAATTAACAAGTCAAACACTTTTCCCTTAAGAGCTGAGAACTTTGCAATATTAAAGAATCTTTTCATTACTTGGCCATTAACATTCATGGACCCCCTCAATGATACATATTTGAAACATTTTCGATTTAAATTATTTAACATTTAGAAATAGGGGGAAATGATATTATTTTATCCTGTTTTCTCTAACCATTTTTTTTTATCTTTATATGACTTGAGTCACCTGATTGCTATCTAAGAAAGCGATTTCCTATAACAGTTTATTCTATTGCGACATGTTTCGCCTGTACTTATCTAGACTATGTATCATGATATTGCCTCAACACCAGTTTGGGAATGACTGGCAGGCAAGACACTGATAAGAGAGATGAGAAGAGAACAAGAAAGTGTGAGCTTCAGGAACTTGGGTCTTCATAAAGATCACATCAGAATAACATAAGAAGCTATTTTAAAATATATGTCTGGGCTGAGTAGTATTCCATTGTATACATGTACCACATTTTCTTTGTCTGTTCATCCATTGAAGGACATTTCAGTTGTTTCCGTGTCCTGGCTATCAGGAATAATGCTGCAGTGAACACGGGGATATATACAGGGTGGGACAAAAGTAGGTCTACAGCTGTTCGTATGGAAAGTGATACAATAATTAATAACTAATAATACAAGAATAAACTCTGTGTTTTGTGTACTCACAACTATAAACCTACTTTGGTCCCACCCTGTGTATCTGTATTGGATGGATCTGTAGAGTATCATGCTAAGTCAAATAAACCAAATGATTTCACTCATATGTGGGATATAAAACAGGAAACAACAAACAATACCAAAAAAAACCTCATAGACACAGGCAACAGTATGGTGGTTACTAGAGGGAAGGGGGTGGGAGGAGGATGAAGAGGGTAAAGGGGGTCAAATGTAAGGAGACACACAATGTCTACTATGATACAGACGGTGTATCATAGAATTATACACTTGAAACATATAATCCTATTAACAAATGTCATCCCAATACATTTAACTAAAATATAAATAAAATATAGGGGCCCATCCTCTACAATTCTAGTTCACCATAAATTGTGTTAGTGGACATGTGTTTCTTTTTCCTGGTGGCTGTTGGGACGCTTGGGACAGGTTTGGGGCTCACCCCTCTCAAGTGATCAGAAGCTGGCACGTAGGTTGTCTACCGACAGCACTCCTGGCCCCGCCCTCCTTTCCTTCCCACGGTTTCCCCTGGCCGCGCCTCTCTTACTGATTTTCAGTTGATCTTGCTCAAGTGTGTGCATCTTTATAAGTAGACTTGCATTCCTTTTACAATGTGGAGGATGTTATGTAAGTAAATAATCCTGGGGAAGGGAAATCTTCAACAGGGATATTTTTTATATCATATTATGATTCTATCCTTCCCATGACCTTTTGCTCTCAATTCAGATTTCCAGCTCTGAGGTATTTGCTCCTCACCCCATCAACTCTCTTCTCAGGGAAGCATCTCACACCCATCATTTACACTCAGAATAAAGGTAAATCAAAGTGCTACCCTTTGAGGGGTATTTGCCTTTCTCTGGTTGAAAATAAGATGTATCACCTCTTACGTCAATTTCAGACTTCAGACATCAGGAAATGAGAGAAAGTGAAGGAAGTAAATTTGGACAGAAAGGTGTCTTCTCAATACTGAAAAAAGTATACTACCCACTCGGGTTATTTCTGCTCAGGACATTTTAAAGACAAATTTTAGGGTTTGAGTGATGATATTAATGTATTGCTTTATTGATATAGCCTTGAGTGAGTCATGTGAAGAACCAAGTTAATAAAGGTACTGACAGCAGAATAAAAGAGATTACTGTGTGGAAATCGAAAGACAATCGGAGGGAGTTGAATAGCCACTGGCTATCCATTTATGTGGAAGGGAGACAGAAGAGATCCAAAGCATTAAAGGAGAAATGGGTCAACAAAAATAATTTGACTGTTGTTAGCCCAGGATGAGACCGTGAGGGTGAATGTGAGCTCACAGGCCACACGTGTAGCAGTGCCTGAGGGCGTCACTGCTTGCTCTGCGTCTTGGAGAGAATTCTGTTCACTTTGTTCAAACTCTGTGTAGACTCGGACTATCAACAGCCCTGTTACGGATTGAATTGTGCCCCCCCAAAAAAGATATGTTAACCTCAGTACCAGTGAATGTGCTTTATTTAGAAATAGGGTCATGAAGTTATACTGGATTAGGGTGAGCCAATCCGCAGGCTTCTGACCTATGATTAATGTTAATAATTATAGATAGGACATATATACATACATACATAAAATAGACATGGATTGAATACTTGAATACCATGAAGTTATTGTTGTATGGTTTGCACTCTTCTTAAATTTAGTTTCTCTCCTTTGCAGATACATTTTTCAGTTGATTCAGATTATATTTAAATGAACTTTTGTAAGAGGTAGGAGTGGAAGTAATGATTTGGCAAATGCCAATAGAAAAAAGAGAGAGAGCCCAGCCGGTGTGGCTCAGTGGTTGAGCGTCAAGAGGTCGCTGGTTCGATTCCTGGTCAGGGCACATACCCAGGTTGTGGGCCAAATCTCCGGTGGGGGGCATGCAGGAGGTGGCCAATCGATGTTCTCTCTCATCGATGTTTCTATCACTCTCTCCCTCTCCCTTCCTCTCTCTCTAAAATCAATAAAGAAAAAAAATTTGTTAATAAAAAAAAGAATCTAAGACCTAACAAAACAGTGTACCTTTCCTTTCAGCTATAAAAAATCCAAATTAGAACTACACCAAACCTAAATTTTTCAAAAAACACATTCGTGGCCTAAACTTGCTCCCAGACTCCCACACCTTCAGCTATTTCCTGCCTGGGGGAGGTGGGGGGAGGGTCGAGGTGGCAGAAATCTACTAGCGACTTCCCAAAAGATTTGACGTTTCACAGATTAAATGATTTTTGCTCCCAAAAATTTGGGATTAAAACCAAATTCTCATCAAAGAAAGCAAGGGTAAAATAGGAGAAAAGGCAAACTGGAGTCTTGGAGTATTGATGGCGTCTGGTTCTCTCGGAGAATAAAATCTATGGTAACCTATGTGTCCCTTTTCAGGGCTTCAACCAGGACTTGGCATCAAACGTTTCTGCTTGGTACCCGGGTGTCCAGCTGCACATTAGCTTATATGGGGCCTAACGGTCAGAGATGAGGTTCTCAAAGGAGCATGGACTTTGAAATCAGATTAATCTGGGTTCATATCCTGTCTCATTTATTCACCGAGTAATCATCCAGCAAGCACCTTCAACATGCCAAATACTAAAAATAAACAATAAACAGAGCACGTCTTTCCCTTTTGGAGTTTAATTACACACCATGTGCCCTTGGGCAATACCAAACCTCTGCCTGCCCCATCTGTGAAATGGGTGTTGTCAATAAGCTCCTCTCAAAGGCAGATCCTGGGGGAGGTGGTAGGTTTTCCTTAAATATTCATCTTTCTCCCCTGAGTAGCAGGGTGATTTGGGGAAGCTTCTCAGACCCCAAAAGCTTCTCTGTGTCCTCATGTTAGTGTATTTAATAATGGATTCAGACTGTCATGGATGAAAAAGAAACCTGGATCATGGAAGTATGTTGTAATATAAATATTATAATATGGTGAGATCTTATATTTATTTACTCTCTATTAGAAGCCTTACTACTCATTTTTATTTTATATTTTCCACTAAAAAATTCTCTCTTCCTTTAAAAACAAATTGTGGTTAAATATACATAACATAAAATTTACCATTTTAACCATTTTCAGTGTAGTTCAGGACATTCACATCGCCACCATCCACCTCCACAGCTTTTTCATCCTCCTGAATGAAACTCCACGCCTTCAAACACTGGCTGCCCATCCCCCTCCTGCAGCCTCTGGCAACCACACTCTACCTCTGTCCCTATAAATGTGACTACTCTAGGTACCCAGGCCGTGTTTTCATAAACAAATGCAGAATCAGTTTTTAATATCTGATGATTTCTCAAGAGAAGCAGGAACATCTATATGTTTATGTTTATACTTGATCCTTTACAATTTGTCTCAAACTTTTATTTTCAAAGTACGCAGACCAAATAACACTGCCGGTCTATACCCACTCCAAGAGAGATACTATATCGTGAGACAAACCCTCCTGTGTCAGAGCAGAAAGTCAGTAAAGATTTTCTTAAATGAATGTATTTACAAATAATTATTGTGGTACATTATTTAGACCTGTGAAGGTTACTAAGGGAATACAAAGCTTAAAGGGTTAAAAGTAGATGTCTTTAACGACAGCAGCATAAGAAGGACCATAATTTTTATTTGTCTAAACTGCTTATAATTTTTACATTTTTTTGCCTGTATTACTTTGAGCAATTAAAAATGAAAAGGAATTAAAAAAAAAATCCCTCCACAAAATCTCAACTCTGATTTTACCCTCCTGGCGGGAACATGTATTTCTGGCAGAGACCACATGACTCCTCGCTACCCCACAGCCATGACACCAGCTGGGCAGAAATGTCCACGATGCCAGGGTTCCCTGAGCCCTGGGCCCAGCTTTGTGTCCGCACCCTCCTCTCCCACACTGGCTTGCCGGAAATCTTGTTCTTTGTACATACCCTATATGTAATTCCTGCTGGCTGCTCAGGGGGACAATGACAATATCTGAGGACCTGCAGAGTGTGTGCCCAGTCCAAGGACCCAGCTGAGTAGCCTGAAAGCCTCTGTATTCAATGACTACATGTCATCACCGAGCTCACCACCACGTGTCGTTAATCCAATGCCATCTTCATGAGTACATATCTAATCACAAAATTGGCCTTCCTGCAGTGGCCACAGCCCATTCACATCGCTAGAATATCTTTGTCCCGTGGGTTCTTTTATTTATTTATTTATTTATTTATTTATTTATTTATTTTACATTAATCTTCAGATAGAGCTGGAGGGAGAAAGGGAGAAAGAGAGAGAGGGAAACATTGATGTGAGAGAGACACATTGAGTGGCTGCCACCCGCACAACCCCAACTGGGGCTGGGGACGAACGGCAACCAAGGCACATGCCCTTGGCCAGAATCGAACCCGGGGCTCTTTGGTCCATGGGCGACACTCTTACCGCTGAGCCATACCTGCCAGGGCTGTCCTGTGGGTTCTTCATCCAGATCATATGAGGCCATGAACATATGCTTCTGTCATCCCTTCTGTAGAATCTCTCCCCTCCACCCTTGGGATAAGAGTCCTCTGTCCTCAGCTTACTCTCAACAAAAAGATGACAAGAGACTAATCTTATCTAAGAAGGATAGAAACTACAGAGATTTTATTTTGATAAAAATAAACAGTTGCTGAGTGTTTTAGTTTGTGTCAGGACTGTTGTAATCTCTGTCATGTAATTACAATGATCCCCATTTTAAGCCGAGGAAACTGAGGCACAGGAAAGTTAATTAACCTGCTCAAGACAATTTGGTAAGTGGCAAATCCTGTGTTTCAATCCCAGCTCTGACTCCAGAGCCTATGCTCTAAGTAACTAAAAGACAGAACCTTTCAGTATAAAACAATGCATGAATACAAAATGATAAGTCCATAAAACAGGCTAGAATCATCAAAATTCAACTCTAGGAGATCTCTCTTCACAGGGAAAAGAATTGAACTCATTGACCAGTGAATACTTATACTCTTACCTTTCCTCCCCCAAATTATAAATCGTCTAGATGACATTCTGAGAGTCATCAATTCAATTAAAAAGAATATTTCTAAGGTGTGTTCACTAGAGGTCTCTCTCCTAAATGTGGTGTTTGTCGTGTCTTTTGTTACAAATGCCGGCTGCTATTCAATGTGTCCAGCAGATGTCACTAGAATCCCACAGAACAACTACACTTCGCAGATTTTAGCATCTCACTTCTATCAAGACAGGTTCATTATTTCAATAAGTTTTTAAATATAATACTATTTGGTTGTCAAAATAGTCTACCCAAAACACACACAACTCATCTTCTAGGAAAGCAAAACAAAAAAGGTATCTTGCTTGAAATAACAAGGTAATTGGTTTGGGGGGGGGGGGGGGGGCCTGTTAATTGACAGGAAGGCCGACTTGATTGGGTTCCAGGTTGTTTTTCAACGGCTTTCACTAAAAACCATCCCACACCTAAGATCAGGGATACAAATGAGTTCATATGGCTTCCAGTGCATCTCAGTGTGCCCTTTGAAGGTGTTCCCAAGTGTCTTAATCAAGTTGGGCTGCCATAACCCATGCCATACATGAGGGGCCTTAAAGGACAGGAATTTATCTCTCACATTTCTGGAAGCTGGGACGTCCAAGTCAAGGAGCCAGCCAATGTGGCTCCTTGGTGAGGACCCTCTTTCTGGCGTGCAGATGGCCACCTTCTCAATGTGTTCGTACATGACAGGGGACAGAACAGACTCTGGTGTCTCCTCTTACAAGGGCACTAATCCCATCATGAGAGCCCACCCTCATGAGTTCACCTAAACCTGATCACCTCCCCAAAACCCGAAATACCATCACATTTCAGGTTTAGGTCTTCAACACACGATTTGGAGGAGACACAATTCAGTCCATAACACCTAGGTTAAGGGTCACTAGAAATCAGTGCAGCCCAGGTTCAGTGAGGACTGGGCTATGCCAGAGGAATGCAGAAGGCAGGTTCATGGCCTTTTCTTTTTTTATTCTTTTTTTTTAATCCTCACCCGAGGACATTTTTTCATTTTCTGTTCAGATAGAGTGGGAGGGAGAGAGAGAGAGAGAAACATCGACGTGAAAGGGACACATCGAGTGGCTGCCACCCGCACGACCAACCAGGGCCTGGGACAAACTGCAACCGAGGTACATGCCCTTAGCGGGAACCGAACCCGGGTCTCTCTGGACCGCAGGCCGACGCTCCAACCGCTGAGCCAAACCGGCCAGGGCTGGTTCATGGCCTTTTAAACCACGTTAGGCCTTGCAGGCCGTCCAGCCCCCAAAGATCCACCCTATTACCTTAAAGAAATCTGTTGCTGCACTAACTGCTCACTTTAGGGTTCTAGTTCCTGGGCCACCAGCCTGCTGACAGCAGCCCCACCCACCTTGCCTCTGGGACTTTGCTTGATTATCTGGAAAGCTACGTCAATTCTTCACTACATGTGCAGATGCAGTTATATGACACATTCATGGAGGGCTCTTGTCAAGAACTCTCAGCCCGGTGGATATCATGCTATTCTACTTACTGCCCGTTTCATAAACACAACATTACAAGAGCAAAAGAAGCTATCCAGTAAGCATGAATATGGAGATCAACCTTAACATCTTTTTTATTATTATGACTTAACTGAAATAGTTAAAAATTACAGTTCTAGTTATGAAATCTCTGTTTTCCCTCAGCTAAAACCTCCTCCACTTTAAGCCCTGGCCGGGTAGCTCAGTTGGTTAGGACATCATCCCACTACACCAAGCTTTCAGGTTTGATCCCCAGTCAGGACACATAAGAATCAACCAATGAGTGCATAAATAAGTGCAATGACAAATCGATGTTTCCTTTCTCTCTCTCTCAAATCAGTTACAAAACAAAAACAAAAACTTACCCCCTTTATCAACTCTGGAGTGTTGAGAAGTGACTTGCTTGGAAGAGCCAAGTGCCGGGAACAATTGTCACATACTTGAGGGACGTGGCCAAGACAACCACCCTGTACAACTTCTATCTGTACTTTTACTCACTTTGGTTTAAAATATTTGAAAACATATCTTTATATCTTGAAATGTAAAATGAGAGAGTTGAAAGTACTGAAGAAAAGTGTACTTTTTAGGCAGTCTGGGATCCTGAGACTAGATCACCCATAGATAAAGGGCTTAAAAGGACTGGAGAATTCAACCAAAAGACAGAATGCATTTCTGGACTATTCTGTGCACATTATTTTTTAATCCTCACCCGAGAATATTTTCCTATTCATCTTCAAATAGAGTGGGAGGGAAGGAGAGAGAGGGAGAAAGAGAGAGAGAGAGAAACATCGACGTGAGAGGGACACATCAACTGGTTGCCTCCCGCACAACTCCGAGCAGGGCTGGGGATGAACCACAGCCGAGGTATGTGCCCTTGACTGGAATTGAACCTGTGACTCATTGGTCTGTAGGCTGATGCTCTAACTGCTGAGCCAAACTGGCCAGGGCTCCATGCACATTTTTGAGTGCCTTGGTAGAGAACATCTCTTCTGTTTGAACTGTCTTCTCTGCCTATAAATCCAATTCATCATTTAAGGTTAAGTTCAAATAGTTTCTAGACCATAAAATATTCTCCAACCTCCTCAACCATGGTCAAACAAATAGCTCCAACCTCTCTTCCCCCAGAATGTTTTACAAACTGCCATTATGAAAAGGCTCCCCGGTGGACTGCAGCGTGGATTCTTGGTTCTCGCTCATACTAACTGTGTGACCTTAGCTATGTCATGAAACTTTACCCTGACTCGTTTTATTTATCATATTGGGTTTTTGGAAGGATGGAGTAATATAAACCATGAGAAAAGAATAGTGTCTGGTATAAAGTGGTCCTCAGTAAATGTTAACATTTATTAACTTATCTATTAGATCAGTTATTCTTTACTGTATATGAGAATCACTTGGGGAGCTTTTTAAAAATATTGATGCCCAGACCCCACCAAAGACCTATGTAAATAGACTCTGGATGTAGCTGCCCAAGTATCAGTATGTTTTAGGCTCCCCTAAATGAGTCACATTCTCTAGGGGTGTATTTAATCGTTATCATTGAGCCATTGCATTTAATAATTGTTACCCCTCTGACAACAGGAGCTGCTCATCTGTGTATGCCCAGCACTTGGGTTAATGTCTCACATATGGGACAATTCAATGTTGAACTGAACTGATGTGAGTAGATCCAGAAGGATATAAAATCAAAGTACATCCTCAAAACACCTCCTAAGATCTAGAGATATCTTAGGTATAACTATTACCCAAGATTACACCCACATACCCAGGACAGGAAGGCTTACCGGAGCACATTGAGGGCTGATAGAATGTCAATGATTGCAAGACTAAGTTAAACCCTTGTTTCAACATATTGGAAATACTGTCCAGATAAATGCAAGAAAATGAAACTAGGCCACCTTATACCATACACAAGAATAAGCTCAAAATGAATTAAAGACATAAATGTTAGACTCAAAACCATAAAAATCCTAGAAGAAAACATAGGCAGTAAAATCTTGGACATTTATCATAGCAATATTTTCTCTAATATATCTCCTTGGACAAAGGAAACAAAAGAAAAAAAGACACATGGGACTACTTCAAACTGAACTTTTTTGCACAGCAAAGGAAACTACCAACAAAATGAAAAGATAACCCACTGAATGGGAGGACATATTCGCCAATGATACACCTGATAAGTGTTTAATGTCCAAAATTTATAAAGAACTTATAAAACTCAACACCAAAAAAACAAAATAACCCAATTTTAAAATGGGCAAAGGACCTGAATAGACACTTCTCCAAAGAGGACACACAGACAGCCAACAGACATATGAAAAGACACTCAGCATCATTAATCATCAGGGAAATGCATATTAAAACCATAATGAGATATCACCTCACACCTGTTAGAATGGCTATCATCAATAAATCAACAAACAACAAGTGTTGGCAAGGGTGTGGAGAAAAGGGAACTCTTGGGCACTATTGGTGGGAATGCAGATTGGTGCAGCCACTGTGGAAAGCAGTATGAAGGATCCTCAGAAAATTAAAAATGGGACTGCCTCATGACCCCAGCAATTCCACTTCTGGGCATATATCTGAACAAACCTGAAACACTAATTCGAAAGAATAAGTGCACCCCTATGTTCATTGCAGGGTTATTTACAAGAGCCAAGATCAGGAAGCAGCCCAAGTGCCCATCAGTAGATGAGTGGATAAAAACAATTGTGGTACATTTACATAAGGTAATATTACTTGGCCATAAAAAAGAAGGAAATCTTACCCTTTTTGACACCATGGATGGACCTGGAGAATATTATGTTATGTGAAATAAGCCAGTCAGAGAAAGGCAAGTACCATCTGATTTTGCTTATACATGGCATATAATAAACAAAATAAACTAACAAACAAAATAGAAACAGACTCACAGATAGAGAACAGACTGACAGCTTTCAGAGGGGTGGGGGTGAAAAAGGTGAAGGGATTAAGGAAAAACAACAACTCACATACACAGACAACAGCATGGTGATTGCGGGAAGGAAAGGGAGGTGGGAGGAGGTTGAAGAGGGTAAATGGGGGTAGATAGTGATGGAAGGAGACTTGTCTTGGGGAGGTGAACACACAGTATAATATACAGCTCATGCATATAGAATTGTACACCTGAAACCTATATAATATTATTACCCAATGCCACCAAAATAAATTCAATTAAAAAATAAGAAAGACTCAAACTAGACCCACCTGATTGGGGCAGTGACTATTCAAGTTTCTTACCACATTCGTACACCACAGATTTCAATAGGACCTGTAGACTATTGTACCCATATAATACCTTACAAATGTTAGCTGAGAAAGTTTTATGCAAGCCAAGATAGCTTTTAGAAATGTAAATGGAGCTTAAAATTTTACCTCTCCTTCCTAAAATTGGGACTTAACATGCATTTTCCTTCAAAAGTCTTCACAAATGCCAGCCACTCTGAGTAAACTCAAAGTCACTTCTGAACCAGCTGTAGGTGGAGCACGAGGCATCAGTGAGAAGACTCCACACTGAATGTCATCCCAGCATGGAAACAGGTATTTGCTCCTCCATTGCAGAGAAATTGAGGATGATGGGCACACCACATCTACTTGATCTTTGGCTCTGATGAGCAGATCAAAGTGAACTGTTATTAACATTAGCCACTTTGCCCTCCAAGACAACGATGGCAAAAGAAAATTTTCATGTAAATACATCCTTCTTTTGCTATTTATTACAACCCAGATTGCAATTTTAAGTCATTATATGAAATCCAAATACCTCTTTAAATTTAGTATCAGAAAATAAATCAATTTTTTGTCAAGTTAGATTCAATACAGTCATTTTATTTGACAATGATCTGAAGATCAAGTCCAAATAGAAACTTGTGATGTCAATATTGCAACCCTTGGGATTAGATACAATTATTTTATAATGAAAAAGGGAAACTTCCTTTAAGCAAATGATAGGTAGTTTCCAAGATGTTAGGTTAGTTAAAATAAATAAAGCAGCAAATACACATGCAAAAAACTTAAGCAACTAGTTTCATGATTAAACGTTTAACAATTTAGTTAGCAGAAAACATTTTATTTGTACACATTTCAAGATGTCACAAGAGTATTTGTATTAGATTAAGTGAGTGTGTGGGCCTGTCGATGTGTGATCAAATTTTGTTTTCCATAAGTTATGAAATCAGCCAACAGCAATGGAAATTTTGTACAGCAGGTGTCTTCGATGATGGTCCAATCAGAATGCAGAGGCAAGGTGATAGCAACGAGTTTAGTGATTAACCGAGTAAAGCTTTCCATTGATTAATGGCATCTGTTTCAGGATGTTCATTCTGGTCTGGAGTTTTTAAAATAAAATCTAAGAAAATTATACCTAGTTAAAGCCCCTGGATTCCTCTTCCAGGCCCACACCTGACTCTTGCTCATGAGAAGAAAACAATATCATCAATTTGGGCTGTAACCACTGATGTGTATCCTGGGGCAATACAGAGCACATATATTTTTAAAATTTAAGACATAATATCAATAGTACTGTCATATATAGGTACACATATGTATGTGCACACACATGCATGTAATTTTGCACATTGCTTTTCCCCTAATTCTTTTTAGACCACTCCTGTGGTTTTTTTATACATTACTTCTGTATATTCTATTCATCCTTGTCTCTTTGTTCATATGTGCAAGACATATTTTTCTATAGTTAAAGTGGAATTATTGGATCTTAAATTTTGTATGTTTATGAGATAGTGCCAGATTGCTCTTCAAAGGTTTTGGAATAAATTATATTTTCTAAACAGTAAAAAAAAAAAAAAAAGTACTGTCTGGTCTCAAAAACTATCAGTCATTTCCTGATCCTTGCAACAGGATTCTTGCAACGGCCAATCCTGATGCAAGACTGCGCTACACCGAGACATAGCATGGCTAATAAAACCGAACTAACTTGAAGGGAAAATGCTGAGCCTCCCAAGATTGTGGGTGGGTAAAGACATGGATTTTAGGAGTTGAAAACCAAGTAACCAGGGCTTTTCCCTCAGCACTTTAGAGGCAGTTAGAACCACGAGGGATCATAGGGGAAGTTTCACATTACTCCAAAAAGACTAGGTGCTGGGAAATGTGCAAACTGAAAGAGAAAGCTTTGGATTGTGGAAAGTAGAGGCTATTATTCAATTCTCTTCTGTTTGTGTATCTGCTTTGCAATGATTATTGTAATCACAAAGGAGACAGCATTTTGAAGTACTTTGTTATTTCTGAGTATTCTTTCAACTGATGATCCCCAATTCAATATAGCTCAGTTTTAGGGGTATTATAGAATTTTGCTAAAGATTTTACTTGCAATCAACCCAAATGCATTTATTAAGTACCCCCGTACTCAGAGCACTGTAGTAGGTACTTCAGAGATTAGATTGCATACATGATACAAGTTCTCAGTGGTTCAGAATCCCAATAATTCAACTGCAAAATTCATTCATTCAGAGCTTGAGCTGACTGAGATAATATGTTTAGTGCTTTGTGCTTCCATGGCGATTTCTTTGACTTAACACTGAGGGCATCTCAGAGTGTCTGAAGTCAAATACCATTTATTATTTGCCTGGAAACGCATTTTCAGTAGGAGCACCAAAGGCCATAAAGTTTATTTCTCCTCACCTTAAAGCTCTATAAATAGCTGGCCATATATATACCCACCAAGTGATCTTCATGAGTATATCAGATGACTATCAATGAACCGAGTCAAAGATTATTCCTAATAAACCGAAGTAGGGCTGTAACATGATTGTGCCTATTGTCTTCAATGAAATGAAGGCCCAAGGTTTTCAGTCCCCCAACCTCAGCCCTGTCACAGCCCCCTGCCCCATTCGGGTACGTGGTTTCCTGAAAACACTTTCATTCTCTCTACATGATCACCACCCAGGGCAGAAACTGAGAGTTCCCTTTTCGAAAGTGAAAGGTATCAAGTGAAACTCTTGATACTCTCACTGGGCAGTGTCTTTCTGCTTTCCTCCTCGGTGTAAGCTACTAGAATCAGTAGGGAGCAATTTCTCTTCAGGGATCATGGGGAAGAGTTTCAGAGCAAGGAGCAGAGAGTGCGTAATATGATTATCCCACAATGAAGCGCTTTACTCAAGCCTAATCCTTCCTCATCGGTATCTTTGCCCTCACTTCCTTCAATAACTTACAATGTGGGGGAGCCTCCGTGGTTTCTTCTAGGGACCTCCGGGCTCTTCTCTGTCTCAGGTTTAAGTTGGACTGAAATTACTGCCTCACACCTCACCAATCTCGTTGCCCTACGATATACCCTAATGTAACTTCCTCAGAAATGGTGCACTGAAAGTAAGTTTTCGGAATCCTTGCATGTCAGGGGAGGAAAGAAAGCCCTCATTCAGTCCTCTTCCTTGATGAAGAGTGTGGGCTAAGATTAGAATTTTAGGATGAAAATAATGTAGCCAGCCTGCATCTGTTTACTAGGGCTGCTGAAACCAGATACCACAAACGCAGTGGCTTACACACGGATATTTATTTTCTCGTGGTTCTGGAGACCAGAAGTCGGAGATCAAGGTGTTAGCAGGTTGATTCCTTCTGAGGGCTGTCGGAAGAAGCTGGCCCCAGCCTCTCCTAGCTTCTGGGCTTTGCTGGCAAACGTGGTGTTTCTTGGCTCATAGGAACATCACTCCAATCTCTGCCTTCACGTCACGTGGCGTTCTCCCTGTGTGCATGCCAGTGTCCACATTTCCCCTTTTTATAAGGACAGCAGTTGTATTGAATCAAGGTTCACCCTACTCCAGCATGACCTCATCTTACCTAATTACATCTGCAATGGCCCTATTTCTGAAATAATCATTTTCTGAGGTACTGGGGGTTAGGACTGTGACACATGAATTGGGGTGGGGGCACATTTAAGCCATAACACTCTCTTTTTAACAAATGGTCCTGGAATAATGGCCAGGTGCAAAAAATTTAGACCCCCTCCCCCATAAGAATACACAGGAGAAATTCTTCATGACTTGGGTTAGGCAGAGTTCTTCAATATAATAGCAAATATGGTCCATACAAGAAAAAAATCGACAAATTGAACTTCTTTTTTTTTTTTTTATCCTCACCCGAGGACATTTTTTCATTTTTTGTTCAGATAGAGTGCGAGGGAGAGAGGGGAAGAGAGAGAGAGAGAAACATCGACGTGAAAGGGACACATCGAGTGGCTGCCACCCGCACGACCAACCAGGACCGGAGACAAACTGCAACCAAGGTACGCGCCCTTTGTGGGAACCGAACCCGGGTCTCTCTGGACCGCAGTCCGACGCTCTAACCGCTGAGCCAAACCAGCCAGGGCGACAAATTGAACTTCTTCAAAATTAAAATCTTTTGTGCTTCTAGAAATATCGTTAGGGAGAAGGAAAAGACAAACCACAGACTGAAATAAAATATTTATAAATTATGTATCTGCTAAATCACTAGTATACATAATATATAAAAGATACCACTCAATACTAAGAAGACAAAAAAAAAAAAACAATTAAAAATGGACCAATCATTTTATTAGATATTTTATTAAAGAAACTATATGAATGACTAATAAACACATGGGAAAAAAACTCACATTCTGAACCTGAAATTGTTTACAGTCTCATGGTGAAATGGGGAGATAAACAGACACATGTGTCCCAGGACCGGGGAGGGAAGGAGCTCTTAAACTTACCTTGAGACAGGGAAGTAATTGGAGAAGTGGTTACATTGTAGCCTAGACTCAGAAGGATAGGAGTGTGCAGGAGCAAGTTGGGAAGGGCACCCCAGTCAGTATGTGAGAAACATCACGTGCTCAGAGAGCGTGGTTCCCTTGGAGACTTACAAGTGGTTTGATATTCCTGGAGCATGACGTGTAACAAGAGAATAATTCTGAAATGTAAATCAGTGTGACCTGGACCATGGCTGTCACAAAAGTATTTATAAAGAAGGTTGTTATCAAATATGCAAAAAATACTTTGAAAATAGTACAGAATCGTTGGTATTTGTCTCTGAGCCAAACTCGTATTTCAGTTTATTTAAAATCTTATTAGATTCTCTCTTAGCTTTCTCTGACAAATTACTTTGGACAAGTTTTCTTCCTCTAGAAATTGACCTTTCTCCTTCCCTTAGGCAATATGTTGAAGTTAAAACTAACTTTTCCTATACCCTTCAGACAGTCATGGATGTATCCCTATGAAACTCTCAATAGCCGTTTATTTTATCATTTTGGATCAGATTAATGTAATATAGAGTAGTTAAACAGAAAACTTTATTTATTCTATTTCAAGTTGGAAAATAGGAGTTATTCACGCTTTCCTATTTTAAGAAACCAGACGTAGCTGCTATTATATCATTATCTTATACAAGGGACATCTGAATTCCGGATGAACAAAGTCTCTAAAAGACACCCAATAGTAAAGACTTTCAAAGTAAAATGAATTACCGGTAGAACTCAACTGGAAGAAGACATATTAGTACTAAATCAATGTCCTATCCACTAAACATGTTTTTAAAAAATCAAAATTGATCACAAACTTTTAGACATTTGTCTCCAGTTTCACAGCCTCGCTTTTTCATTTCACATTTCTAGGTTCCTTAAATATTCATGGAAGATTGTTCATTCTTGATTTTGTTCCAACATCATTGCCTAAATGCAGAATCTCTGCTGAGTTTGCACTTAACCTAACTATCTCACCTTCCCTTTTCTACCCTTAACATTGAAGTTGCATAATATATGTATTCTATTCCTTTCCTACCCAAATAGAAACCTTTGCTAAACTAAGAAGTGTTTGTTCTTCATACTTTTATTAGGGACCAATGTTGTAAGTCACTTTTTTTTTTTTAAGTTTGCTAGGTAAAATTTTTACCAGATAATCCATTTATGTGGTGCAATATGTCCATTTCTTATACTTGCCCAGCAGAAGTAACCCCTGGAGGAGATTAGGTCTGGGAAGGAATCGAGGGATGTCTCACTTTGTAGACAATGCAAAGGTATTAGAGCTGAGGAGTGACATGATAAAATCAGCATTTCAGCAATATTTATCCAGCAGAGGCCTTTAGGATAAATTGCATGGTGAAAGCCAGCAGAGCTACCCTAGTCATGTATTCGTTCACTTAGCAAGTATACATTGAACACCCAAATGATGTAAATGCCCTGCGGAGGTAGGAAGAGTGCACAGCTGTAAGAACCAATAGCCAGAAGGACTGGAACACCAGTTCTGGGAGTTGTCTATGTTGAATCTTTTTTGGTCACTTAAATTTCCTCTTGCAGCCTGCCTTAATTTAGGACTATCCTAACAGCTTTCAGTTCCGTATTTATGCTAATTTGCCTAGCTATTTGGAGTTACTGCATTTGCAATTAAATGTTCTGTGTGCTTGTTAGAAAACCACTCTGTAACTGAGATGGAAAACAATTTTGTTCCATCCAAAATATATTTAAAAGACTTTGGGAAAGCAAAAAAGATTAAAGCCCTATCGGTCGGTAGCCAGATCTTGAAATACAGAAAATAGTTAAGGAAACTGGTTTAATGTTAATGTATTTATCAGAACAGAGAGGAAGCAATCTGTGTAAATAATCATGAATACTGAAAAGTTTATTCTTGTATTATTATTATTTGTTAATTATTGTTTTACTTATTTGTATTGCAACTGTAAACCCACTTTTGTCCACCCCTGTATATATAATCAATCTGGATACATAATAATAAATACTAAAAGCCTCCTGACTAGAAGCTTGGTCTCTGGGGTGATGCTTGGTATATTCATATATTTCACAGAAGAACTTTTAGTAAAAAGAAGCACATAGTATGATACCAAAAACTATTATTTGTGTTATGAGTTATTGTATCACACATTATCCAACCTGAAGAACTAGCAAATTTATCCATTTTCTTTAAATCAATCTAAATTATTTTCTGAGAACCTCATCCCACCAAATGATGAAAAATGTAATCCAAATTGTCATCCGTACTCAGTGTGAGAAGGTATAAACTATGTGTATGTATAACTGAGGATGCAAACTGGTGCCTATCAGACTAGAGTTAGCTTGTTGATGCATGAAAAAAAAAAAAACACTTTGTAATGACTAAAAAGCTATACCAAATCCCTTTGATCTTAGCCTGTTGTCACCACCTCCCCTTGTATTTCAATAAGGTTTAAAGTTGTTTTTCTTCATGTCCAGACAAGGCAGTCTTAAGGGGTCAAAAATGAGTGGTGAGAACTGAAACAAGTTAAAATACATAAAAAATACCTATCTTAAGTTTTTTAGAAAACAAATTTAAAAGATTATTCTCAAAATGAGATTAGATATTAAAAATAATTTAAAATTTATCTGAATTAATTTAAGATTATATTAAAATAAGAAAAAAAGGAGGAGGGAAGGGAGAGAAGATTAAACAACTTATACTAAAACTGCTTGCCAAAAATGAGAGGGATTAAAAAGATTTTGACCTAGCCTTGGCCGGTTTGGCTCAGTGGTTAGAGCATCGGCCCAAGGACCAAAGAGTCTCAGGTTTGATTCTGGCCAAGGGCACGTACCTCGGTTGCGGTTTGTCCCCAGCCCTGGTCGGCATCGTGTGGGTGGCAACCAGTCGATGTGTCCCTCTCACATCGACGTTTCTCTCTCTCTCTTTCTCTTTCCCTCTCTCCTACTCTATCTGAAGATAAATGGAAAAATATCCTTGGGTGAGGATAAAAAAAAAAATTAAAAAGATTTTGACCCATTGTTGATGTTGACCATTAATAGAAGTATAGATTAAAAACTGCTTTCAAGAAAAAAAAAATTGTCAACACTAAATAGAGTTCAAAACATAAGAGTAGTATATTCCAATAATAAATGTCAAGAAAATTGATCATGAACTATTTGCCAAGCATTGTACAAAGTTTTTGACATGCATTATTTCTTTCTAGTCTCCATAATTGCTTTATGAAGTAGGAACTATAATTATCCCATTTTTACAGATGAGGAAACTGCAGATTAAAGACTATATGCCACACCCTGGCCGGTTTGGCTCAGTGGTTAGAGCGTCGGCCCGTGGATCAAAGAGTCATGGGTTTGATTCCGGTCAATGACATGTACCTCGGTTGAAGTTCAGTCCCCGGCCCTGGTCAGGGTTGTGCGAGAGGCAACCAATTAATGTGTCTCTCTTACATTGATGTTTCTCTCTCTCTCTCTCCCTCCACTCTGTCTGAAAATAAATGGAAAAATATCCTCGGGTGAGGATTAAAAATAAATAAAAAAATAACAAGTATATGACACATATACAAATTGATACAGCAAGTGATTTGTAGGACAGGAATTAAAAGCCAGATCTGCCTGATTCCAGGGCATCAGCTCATTATTGTTCAAATCATATCCTACTCCCTTCCAAAACATTAGAGAACGTACAGCAGACAATACATTTCATATGCAAAATTACAGGGGACAGAGCAGAATAATAAGAGGAAGACATAGTAAATCATTTCTTCTCATGAGTATATTTGGGCAAAATTTCCATGTTAAAAAAGTCATAGTAGGTCTAAAACAGATTCTAACTATATGTTACTTATTGATGATAAACACCTAAAATAAAATGACACAAAATGATCAAAAGGCAAAAGTTATGGAAAAAATATTAGTCAGGTGCAAATATAAATTGTGCTATCCCTACGTTAATATCAAATGATGTACTCTTCAAACAGGGACAGCAAAACATGAGAATTGTTTTCTAAATTGTTATGTTGCAAATCATATTAAATAATACAAATTGTGTTATGAAATGTAGTAAGAAAATCTAAGAAATTTTATACCATGAATGTATATTTCGTAATGAATTATAACTTTCATGAAGTTTTACTTAGTAACACTGAGCCGGCATGCAGAGCATCTATCTACACAGAGAAATGGTTAGACTGGGAAAGACTAGAATGCGCAACAGGGGTAGGAAAACGTAACAGACCTTCCTCCCCAGGGTGATGGGCAAAACGTAACACAGGGGATAAATAAAAAATAAAGACAGAGAGAGGGAGAAACCTAAAAAAAATATATGTAGATAAGTTTAAAAGAACAAGTATCCTACAACATCAGATTTTATGTGCCTTTGGAATATTTATAAAGGGTTCTGTGTTAGGCCATAACATAGTGTAGGCCAAGCTTCCAGTTCCAGAAAAGATGATAAAGTAGTTGAGCTACTTGCTGAACTCTAAGAGAAAATGGAACATTAAAACTAACAATATAACCAAGATAGTAGGCAAAGGAAGTTTACAGTTGTGAGTACATGAAACAGTTTATTCTTGTATTATTATGTATCAGTTATTGTATTATTTATTTGTATTACAACTGTAAACCTACTTTTGCCCACCCCTGCCTATATAAATAGCTTGTAGGATTCGATTAGATAAATTGACAAATGTAACCGGAGATTTTAACAGATATTGCTAAAGCACACTAAAAAATAAGTGAAGATACAGATGCTATAAGTAACATGATTAATAAACTCACATAAATAGCTACATAAGCAATCAATCAACCAAAAGACCAAAATTATTTTGCAGCACACATGAAATTTGGACAAAAATTCCCCAGAAACACTCTCAGCAGACTTTTGTCTACATCTGTGGCTAATAGCCCCTCCTAGCTGTATAAAACTTACAAACAAGCGTTGGAGTTTACCAGCCTCTGTTGGAGAAGCAGCAAGGGAGAAAGGGTGTTGGGAATGAAAACGAATCAGCCAGACTTCACTGTATGCCACATCTTGGTTATGTCGTTGTTCTGCCCTAACTAGAATGATCAAGAGCCATTGAATCTAAACATTCAAGTCCCAAGTTTTTACGTTCAAAATTTCGAAGGCATTGCCTGCATCCAATGAGTAGAAGAGAAGTTTTATATCTGTCTCCTCCAAGTTCCTTTGTAGTTGTCCTAATGTTTCCCCTCTGAAAATGTTTAGGATCTTTATATTTATTTATTTGTATTATTATGTTCTGAAGTTGAGTGTGACTCTGTCTAAGCATGAATCTTTTTAAAATTCATCCTATTCAAGCCCTGGCCAGTTTGGTTCAGTGGTTGGAGCTTCACCTCTCGGACCAATGAATCTTGGGTTCGATTCTGGTCAGGGGCACATACCTCGGTGGTGCTTCATCTCCAGCCCTGGTTGAGGTCATGCAGGAGGCAACCAGTTGATGTATCTCTCTCACATCAGTGTTTTTCTCTCTCTCCGTCTCTCCCTCTCTCTCCCTCCTCCCATTCTATCTGAAGATAAATAGAAAAATATCCTCAGGTGAGGATTAAAAAAAAAAAATTCATCCTATTCAGCCTCATTGAGCCCTTTTAATCTGAAGACTTGGATTTAATTCTAGACGTTTTCTTCTATTGTTTCTTTGACAACATTTTCTCCACTTTCTTGAGACTTCAATTAGTGGCATATGTTGGCTCTCTTGGTTGTCTTTCTCTGCTATTTTCTGCTTTATAATTTTGGATTCTCTTTCGTTCCCCCTTCTACATCTGTGGGCTTTCTACTCACAGTTTGTTTGTGGCCCAGCAGCCCTGGCCTCACCTGGGAGCTTGTTAGACATATAGAACTTCAGGCCTCACCTCAAAACTACTGAATTAGAATTTTCATTAATAAGATCCCCAGGTGGTTCTCGTGCACATTAAGGTTTGAAAGGTATTGTGGGATTTTTTTCAACTTTATCCCTCAGTGCTATTGAAATGTTTTTGTTGTGGCATTTGTATTACTAGTTTATGGTAACCCTTTCTTGTACTGTTTCTTTTTGAAATTTTTAAAATGTATATAATATATTCTTTTTTTAGATTTTTATTGATTGATTTGAGAGAGAGAGACATCGATTTGTTGTTCCACTTATTTACATATTCATTGGTTGACCCTTGTATGTGCTCTAACCAAGGCTCAAACCTGCAACCTTGCCAAATCAGGATAATGCTCTAACCAGCTGAGCTACCTGGCCAGGGCCTATAATATTTTCTTGAGACTAATTTTATTTTAAACCCTCTTCTGTGTCTTAAATGATCTGTTGACTCTGGGATTTTTTTTTCTTGTGTATCTTTGATAATTTTTTTCATGTAGTTGAAATGAATTTTCTCCTACTCCCTCCTAATAACCTCTTTCCTAAATGGAGAGTCACTATATATTATATGAATGTGCTAATGGTGATGCTGTATTTCATCGTGAATAGACAAGGAATCAGGCCCAGTACTCACCTTGGAAAACTTAGGTCTTCAAACTGTTAAATGTTCTTAGCAATCAGGCTTTCTTCTCTTTTGTGATGCATCCTGTAGTGAGGTAAGAAACTTGGGAGTGGACTAACCCAGCTCTTCTGTATTTCAGCCCCACTTTGCACTCCCACACGCTCTGATTTATAGATTCCAGCTGCCTCCCAACTCACGGCTACCTTATTGAACTGTAGTTTGAATTCCGTCTTAGCCATCAACACACATCTGCCCCACTTTGTCTCCCAGAACTTGAAACACTATCTGCTGATGAATCCCTTCATTATCTACCCTATTACAGTGTTTATGTTACTTTTTCTATTTCCATGGTGTCCTATCAGTGGAGTCACAGAAGGGAAGGGAGGCAAATGCATGTGCTCGGTTTGGTTCGTTATCTTGAGCCAGAGGCCTCTCAAGCATTTTTGTGGTGCCGTATTTAAAGCATAAAAGTGTGGTCCTTAGCTGTAGGCTTAAAGCTAGATTCCCACCATGAAGTTGTACTAAAAGGGGATTTATGAAAGGAATGCTATAGCATTTAGAAAGAATGTCACTGTACTGCAGGATGCTTTTGCACACAAGATGATGTGATGTGGGTGGATTTGTATTCAGTGGAGTGATCAGAAAAGACTGAAACTGCTCTTTGATGTCAAGTTGCGAAAGGGTTTTAAAGCTGAAGAGTAGACTCCTTAGTAATCAGACTTTTTCTTCTTTATATAAAGCTATTGACATAATGACATTGAGAGTGTGGTGATTAAATCTTCAGATAAGGTAAAAATAGAAAACGAATAAATTGGACAGAATCACGATTAAAATAAGGTAGTAGATTGGGATGGTGGGCTTAATCTAAGAAAACAAAGTTTGCTATAGACAATGCTTGGTCCAAGAAACCAAGCACACAGGAGTACAGCTTAAGAGCAACAAATGTGATGTGATATCAGAGCTAAAAATAGCAAATGGAATTTTAAGTTATCCAAATAGAAGTACAATAGAGGCCTTAATAGGCCTGATCCTCTCTGAGCTGGGATGTCCTTATTTGTAGCACAGTGTTCAGTTTAGAGAGCCGCTATTTAGGAAGAAAATTACACTCTGGCGCAGATCTGAAGACAATGGTTTGACTAGTGAGATGATCATATGATGAATGACTACAAGAAGTGGAAAAAGTAGCGTTGTTTATGTTGAGTAGAAGACATGATAACCCTACGCAGTGTGGGTCTGGGATACAGGCCCAAGACAAGTGGGTGAATGTTCCATGGAGGCATATTTTGGCTCAGTTTGAGACAGAATGTAGGAGCAAACAGAGCTGAAATAAATTGGATAATAAACTGGACTCCCTGACCACTGCTACCACAAAAGCAGATACTGTATGACCACTTGTCCAAAAATCACATAGGGGCTAAGCATTAGTGTGTGCTTGCATTCTCTTCAACTCTGAGATTTTATAAAATATGAGTGAGGGGGAAGAAAATGTAATTTTGATGCTTCATTAAGTTAGAAATGAAAAAAAATCAACTTAGCTATTTCTGGACAATTTACCAGTGCTCCACAAATCATGGCCTTGTTTTCAACATAACCTGGATATGTCCTATAACTTTATAATATATATATTTATATCTATTATATAGCTATGTATCAAAAGTACAGATATATAGCTATATAATGGATATACGTTATATCCTTAAATTATCCTCAGCCTTATAACTTAATTATTCATTACTTTATTAATAGAACTTGATTTGTTTCTACTAATATAAATAATGCATCAGTGAGCAAATTTAAAGATAATACTTTAAGTTGAAGATTATATTCTATCTTCAACATATATATATATAGTATCATATACACACATGTATGTATATATACACATACACACACTAGAATACACAGGTATCAACATGGATGAATCTTATAAGCATCATATTAATGAAAAATTGAAAAATACATTATTCCACTTATATGAAATTCAAAACATTGCAAAACCAAAAATAAATTGTATAGGCATACATACATATATAATAAATCTGTAGGAGAAAAGCAAGAGACTAATGAATGTTCACTTAATGTGGTGGTGACTTGGTGGCTATAGGGGAAATGTCTGAGCTGCAGAGTGACAAGATCTGGGATGGGCCTAGACAGGAAGTGGGTGGCAGAACAGATTACCAGCAGGCCTGAGCCTGCTATCCTTAGAAAGACCTCCAAGTTTAGACCTTGGCTGGTGTCTGGGAGCTTGGATTTCATCTTGGGAGAGTTCCCACCCTTGCCTGATAAGAATGGCTCACTGTGCCTAACTGTTTGTCCAAACAATGTGGTTTGTGCCAAACACCTGCTTTGCTTCCGGAAGTCTTGACTTTTTCTCGGCGCCAGGCAGAGGGAGCCTATGTGTCCAGCCCCAATAAAAACCCTGGGCACTGTGTCTCTAATGAGCTTCCCTGCCAGAAAACATTTCATACGTGTTGTCACAACTCATTGCTGGAAGGTTTAAACTCATCCCGTGTGATTCCAGAGGGAGAGGACTCTTGGAAGCTTGCACCTGGTTTCCTTGTGCATTTTCCCTTGGCCAATGTTGCTTTGTGTTATTTCACTGTAATAAATCATACTGTGAATAAGACTATTTTCTGAGTCTGAGAGCCCTCCCAGCTCACATCGAACCTGGAATTGTTCTTATGAATCCCTTTCAGGGTAGGTTACACAGGTATTCATTTTTAAATACTTACATCATTCGTGTATTATAAATATTGTGTATATTTATTAGTTAATCAAAAGGAAAACAAAAGGAAAAATGAATATGAGTTACCCAAATAAAAATGAGATGCAATTATGTGGAAAGCATTCCGGTAAAATGAAATAGCATGGCAATGTATAGAATCAAACCACAGGATATTGCATTCAAGGAATTCAGATTATGGACAGGGGAATCAGAGGAAACAGTGAAACTGAAGAGGTAATCACAAGTAGCTGTGGTTGTGACTTTCATGAGATGGTCTTCTCCATTACTCCCAACCCCATCCTCCCTCAGTGTAAGCTCCTCCTCCTAAATTTTGTCTTTGATGTTCTGCAAGGGTTGTGGCACATTCCACCCCCCCAATATTGAATCCCCCTTTTTTTCTATTGCCATTAATGAAAAGACCATGAATTACCTTGGCACCTTTGTTGAAAATGAATAACAATATATGTGCGAGAATCTATCTATCTATCTATCTATCTATCTATCTATCTATCTATCTATCTATCTATCTATCTATCTATCTACCTACCTACCTACCTATCATCTTCTGGGTTTTCTAGTCTCTTCTATTGATATATAGCTTTATATTCATACTCCAATACCACTTTGTCTTGAAGCTATAGCTTTACAATAATTTTTTAGATAAGGTAGTATAAGTCCTTCCAATTTTGTTCAAATTGTTTTAGTTATTCTAAATCCTTTTCATCTTCATATAAATTTTGGAATCAGCCTATCATTTTCTAAGGGGAAAGAAACCTTGATTTTAAGAAAAATTTCATTGAACCTCTGTCAATTTGAGAATTGACATCTTAACAATTTTGTCTTCACTCCATCAATGCGGTTATCATCCTTGCTTGGATTATAATTTAATACAAAGAAAAACAAATACCATATAATATCTCTTATGTTTGGAATCAAAAACAAAGAAGGAAACAAAAAGCAAGCTAATAGATACAGAGAACAGGTTGCTGGTTGCCAGGGTTGGGGGTTGGGAAAAATGGGTGAAGGGGGTCAAAGGGTCAAAAGAAAAAAATAACAACACAAATGAAACAGGGCTGTTTGAGCCCAGGGGAAAAAAGTTAACCATTAATATAGGCAACAGTGTCACAAATAGTAAGTGCACAAGGAGTAATTTTAGTATCCATTTGGTTCCTTAGTTTGGGTTCTTGCAAAGGTTGTTCACCTTCTTCCTGACTTGTTTTCATCATCTATAAAGGGATGATAATAATGCATTTATTTTGTTAACTATTTGCTGTATGCTAGAAACATTGTGTTTTTTTACACATGTAACAAGTACAAATTGGCAGCATACTTACATAAAATAATTGCTACATTTCTTTAGTTTTTTTTTTCTTTTTTTGATGAAAGACTATTTAATTCTTCAAGAATCTAAAAACATATCAAACACTTAGTAGAGACAAAGTGAGGAGGGATTTTAAGTTAAAAGAAAAAAAAGAATCAGTACAAAGATGGAAGGGTCAAGAATGCCAGAATTTGGACATTCTCTGGAGGATTACCTTCTCTCCATTAAGAGGTCTTTAGAGCTGGCTGGTTTGGCTCAGTGGTTAGAGCGTCGGCCCGCAGATCAGTGAGATATGGGTTCAATTCCAGTCAAGGGCATGTGCCTGGGTTGCAGTTCGACCCTGACCAGGGTTTGTGGGAGCAACCAGTCGATGTGTCTCTTTCATATTGATGTTTCTTTCTTTCTCTCCCTCCCTCCTAACCTCTTATTCTATCTGAAGGTAAATGGAAAAATATTCTCGGGTGAGGATTGAAAAAAAGAGGTCTTTAGAAAGGAGCAGACTGAGATCCATTCAGGGAGTCAGCAGGAGCTGTGCTTCTCTCCCCTGTGATAGGTGTTTGCTGAGCGGTCACTGCCAGGCCCCATTTGCTCCCCTCCCTTTGGCCTGAGTTTCTTTCTTTCTTTGCAATTTTTATTAATTTCTTTTTGTTACAGATGTTTCTCCTTTTTCCCCTCTAGACACCCTCCTCCTGATCCTGCCCCCCACCCCCAGCATTGTTGTCTATGTTCATGGTTATGCATACATGCATATAAATTCTGTGGTTTATCTCATTCATCCCCCCCCCCCCCCCCGGCCCCGAGGTCTATCAGTTTGAATCATATTCCTTTCTATGTCTTTGGGTCTGTTTTGTTCATCAGCTTTATTCATTATGTTCCACAAATAAGTGAGATCATGTGGTATTTGTCTTTCTTTGATTGGCTTATTTCACTTAGCATAATACTCTCCAGGTCCCTCCATGTCATCTCAAAGGATAAGAGATCTCTCTTTCTTACAGTTGCATAGTGTTCCATTGTGTATATGTACCACAGCTTTTTTATCCACTCATCTATTGATGGACACTTGGGCTGTTTCCAGATCTTAGTGATTGTAAATAGTGCTGCTATGAACATAGGGGTACATATATTCTTTCTAATTGGTGTTTCAGGCTTCTTAGGATATATTCCCAGAAGTGGGATCACTGGGTCAAATGGCAGATCAATTTTTAATTTTTTGAGGAAACACCATATTGTCTTCCATAGCGGCTGCACCAGTCTGCATTCCCACCAGCAGTGTACTAGAGTCCCCTTTTCTCCACACCCTCGCCAGCACTTGTTGTTTGATGATTTGTTGATGGCGGCCATCCTGGCAGGTACACGGTGATACCTCATAGTTGTTTTAATTTGCATCTCTCTGATGATTAGTGACGTTGAGCATTTTTTAATATGTCTCTTGGCCATTTGTATGTCCTTTTTGGAGAGGTGTCTAGGTCCTCTGCCTATTTTTTAATTGGATTCTTTGTCTTCCTTTTGTTGAATTGTATGGGTACTCTATATATTTTGGAAATTAACCCCTTATCTGACGTATTGTTGGCAATTATGCTCTCCCATATAGTGGGTTCCCTTTCCATTTTGATGGTTGTTTCTTTTGCTGTGCAGAAGCTTTTTAGTTTGATGTAGTTCCATTTATTCATTTTTTCCTTTGTTTCTCTTGCCTTAGGCATTGTATCAGTGAAAATTCTGCTGTGTGTGATGTCTGAAATTTTGTTGCCTACATTTTCTTCTGGGATTTTTATGGATTCATGAGTCACATTTAAGTCTTTTATCCATTTTGAGTTTATTCTTGTGTATGGTGTAAGCTGGTGGTCTAGTTTCATTTTTTTGCATGTAGCTATTTTCTCAACACCATTTATTAAAGAGGCTGCCTTTACTCCATTGTATGCTCTTGCCACCTTTGTCAAATATTAGTTGAGCATAATGTTTTGGGTCAATTTCCGGGTTCTCTATTCTGTTCTCTGAGTTTATTTCTTAAATCAAATCAAATCTAGCTTTATTCCCACCCGTCAGGTTTTTTGTTGTTGTTGTTTTTGTTTCTTTGTGGGGAGGGAGGGCAGTGCTCTTAGTATCTCAATAATAAATATTTTTTATGTTTTTCCCCTAGAACAAAATAAATGCCTAACAGTTCCATTAGTATGTGGTTTTATCCAAAGAGCTAAATAAGTACTTATGTCCTAACAACTTAGTATCCATTTGAAAAAATGGTACATACTAACTTGAAGAAAAAACACTTTTATTCTTAAAGGACATAATTACTTACAACCAGATGTGTGTGTCTTTGGGATACTGCACAACTTCTCAATGCTTGAAATCAGACTGGACGCATCCACCCTCATTTCCTGTTCCACTCTGATTTTCACACAGTTACTTCCTTTTTATCCCAGCAACTTCACAAACCCAGCTTCACAAAGGCATTACCTGATCGAAAGGAATGCAGTGCTATCTAATGCTGAAATTGTGAATTCCCTTGAGCTAGTAGGTCCTCTCGAGTGGGTGTGTTTCCCTGGGTGCTTCCTGTGTCCATCCGATGACACCCCTCCCAGTTTGTTGCTGTGCTCCAGGGCACCTTGGTGCATGGTCTAGGAACCATGGCCATAACCCCTTATCTTCTTTAACCTTATTTTATATTTCTCCTCTCTTTACAATAAACCTCTTGGAAAAAAAGTTGTTTATAAATTACACCCCATTCCATTGCACTCTGATTTTTTTTTTGTACGTGCCCCTAGCGGGAACCGAACCCGGGACTCTCTGGTCCGCAGGCGGACGCTCCAACTGCTGAGCCAAACTGGCCAGGGATGCACTCTGATTTTTGCCCCTGCCCCTACGCTGAGGCTATTCTCGGGAACTCACCAATAAAACCTATTTACTAAATCTAATAAAGACACCTAGACTTCTAACTACCTAATTTTAGGGCACAGATTGATACTTTGACTGCCATCCCCTTAACATGCTTTCCTTGTAAAAACTTCACTTTTGGCCTTTCTCTCATCGTTGTTGCTACTTTTCCTTTTAAAATCATATAGCCATGTTTTATTTACCTTTGCGTGTCCATTAGAATAGTCAAAATACAAAAGTAAAAAGGCAGGAAAAGTTGGGCATTTTGTAGGAGCCGAAGGAAAATCCTAGAAAAGCCGTAGACACATAACACATGTATCTGGGAGGAATGGGCTCAATCACTGATAGACATAAAAGGTGAACTCAGAAACTGAACGATCAATGAACGTCAGTACAGTCGAGACGACCCAACGTCCAGGGAGCTCTGTTTCTTTTAAGGCAGAAATAACATTATTCTTAGCCTCCACCTACTTGCCTCTAAAACTGTCTTTCATGTGCCAAGCTATGTGAGTGGCAAGAACATTCTAGAGGTTCCCCAGCCCACTACTACACTGCAGGATTCAGATTGCCTCTGGAAAGTGGAAGTGCCTTGGACCGTCTCTTCCCTGGGCCTGCAAGTCTCTGTGCCCAGTCGAAGGTGAAAATCCATTTTCTCTTGCCAAAACTCAGGCCCAACTCCACGTCAGTTTAATAACGTTGTCAACAGTGAAGACACATTTCATGTGATCGTACTGTGCAGCAAAACAGTGCTTCCTTTTCAGAATGAAATTGTGCATTTACTTTTGTAAACAAAAAGTGTTTCCCCATTGCTGCCCCCTGCTCTGAATGAAGCACAATTTACTAGGGAAAAGGAATGCAAATCTCTTCCTCCCGAATGAAAACTGTTGGCAGCATTTCCCACTACTTTTAGCCTGCAAGCTTTAAAAAACACTGGGGCCCCAGTCCAGAGGTTTATATACCATCTGTGTTAGTTTGCTAGGGCTGCCATAACAAAGTTACAGACTGGTGGCTTCAGCGACAGAAATGTGTGTCCTCCCAACTTAGGAGGCTGGAAATCTGAGATCAAGGTGTTGGCCAGGTTGATTTCCTCTAGGTCTCTCTCCTTGGCTTGTACATGGCTGCCTTTTCCTTGTGTCTTCATATGGTCCTTCCTTTGTGTGTGTCTGTGTCCTGATCACCTCTTTTTTTTTTTTTTGGTACGTGCCCCTAGTGGGAACCAAACCCAGAACACTCTGGTCCGCAGGCTGACGCCCAACCTCTGAGCCAGACCGGCTAGGGCCTGATCACCTCTTCTTATAAGGACACCAGTCACATTGGATTAGATCCCATACTAATGAATTCGTTTTTAACTGAATTGTCGCTTTAGAGACTTTATCTCCAAATGAAAACCCTGCATTCCTGACTTTGGGTTACAAGAGAAAAACCTAATAGTGAATTCTTTTATGCTTATGCCAGCTCAAATGGGTTTGTTATGCTGGAAATAGGAATCCTAACTAATATATACATACATATACTATAGATATGGGTATTGGCATTTTCACATTGTGGAGGTGTGTAGTTGTGCATAAATTTTGTTATTGTTCCAGGCCTCCAGCCTCCCTTAGCCCCTCTAATCTTTCTCTATTTTTCATCTTGTTTTACTTGCTTTTACCCATAAGAGTGCTCTCAGGCTGTCTTCTTTTCCCCCTTCTTTTCCTTTCCCTGATCAAAGTATGCCTTCTGCTATCTTTCTGGGTGTGGAAGCTTTATTAAATCAAGTCATATAACATGTTAATACCTGATTTTATTGTTTAGCTTGAATTGCATATGAATCTCTCAGGCCTGAGTAATTCAGTCAACATTCATTAATGAATGACTGAATAAACAATCTCTCATCCGCCAGAGCAGTGAATGTTGAGAATCTGGTATGAGTAGAATGAGTAGGGGACTTGCATGGTGAGCCCCAGTGTGCTACGTTAACTGGACTGATTAGGACAGACCTCTTGCTGGAGGGCAAAAGGATGGAGTCAGCTATGGAAAGAATGGAGCAACAGCACCCCACTGAGGGAAGAGGCACATGTAAGCATCCTCCTAGGTAGGAAACCTGCTGGCAGCTTTCAAGAAACCTAGGAAGCCACGTGGCCAGAGTGAACTAGAGGGAAGGTAGTGTCAGTTGAGGTGGCTGGGCCATGGTGAGAGGTTATGATCATATCGGAAGTGCAATGGAAAAATTTTAAAGAGATTTAAGCAAGGGAGCAAACTGATCTGACTTGTGTCTAAAAACAAATCAAAACCCCCACACCCTCTGGCTACAGAATGAATTACAGTCACAAGCCACTTATTGACGGGATACATTCTGAGAAATGTGTTAGGTTATTTTGTTGTTGTGGGAACCTGGATGGTTTAGCCTACTACACACCAGGCTACGTGGTATAGCCTATTGTTCCTAGGCTACAACCTGTAGATCCTGTGACTCCATAAAACAACATGAGACTAAATCAAGCACAAGAGAAATGATTCATTCAAGAGATGCGGTAAACAGATGTATGAGACTGCTGTCAGCAGAACATGGGCATACTATTTTACTGCAATTTTTTTATAAGTAGGAAAACTCCAAAATAATGATAAAAATATAGTATAGTAAATGCATAAGCCTGTAACATCGTCACTTATTATCAATTATTATGTACTGTACATAATTGTATGTGTCTAGTTTTATATGACTGGCAGGGTTGTAGGTTCACACCAGCATCACCACAAACACATGAGTAATTCATTATGCTACAATGTTAAGTTGGACTATGATGTCACTAGGTGACAGGAATTTTTCAGCTCCATAACAATCTTGTGGGACTACTGTGTTACATGCTGTCCTTCATTGACCCAACTGTCATTAGGTAGGTCATGACTGTACAGGCAGACAGACAAGCAGAGGACCAGTTAGGCTACTGCAATTCATAATGGCTTGGCCTATGAGGATTGGGGGCAGATGGAGAACTTCCTGACAATGTTTGAGATTTGAAGGTAAAATTATCAGCTCTTACTGATGAAGAAATTATCCCGTAGCCAGTTCCCACATTAAAGCTATCAATGAAGTAGACTTGACCCTAAAATGTGAAAAAGCCTGTGCTTCTTAGATTCATAGGGCTCCGGGACCCAGCTCTTAACCAAGTGCATAGATTGCAACAATCCTGCACAGAAACATTCTGCCTTCATTTTCCTCCCTTTCCTTTAAGTGAACTAGGGCCAAGTGACTGCAGAAAACCACTCAGGAAGAGGACAGTGGTGTTTGGGATTCAATGATACAGGCCTAACTTTTAATTTTAAATAAATGCTCACTTTTTAATTTGGTATTGTTTATTTCACATTGCACAAAGTGAGAAAGAAGGCATTCTGCTAACAACATTTCCTATTTCTTCTAGGAATCTTGTATTTACCCTCTTACGCCAAACAACCTTGGGCAAAATTCCTTGAGAATAATTCATCTTCCACAGAAGATGGGTTCCCTTTCACCTATCCAAATCTTGTGCATCTGAGGACCGGCTTCCCGGCGCACAAATGCACTCATTGTCTGTGCCACTCCAGTCCCTGGATTTTAGGAGCATGCATTTCCTGCACCGAGCTGCTTGCGGGCTGCCAGCGTGCTTCCCCGTCCCTCTGCCGCACCGGGATCCGAAGCTTTTGTTTCTAATGTCTCCTCTCCACGCTATTAAAATGCTTGGGTACATTGTTGTCAAATAAATGAGTGACTAGTAACTTTACTTTCGTCTGCTAACCTTTAGGCCATTATCCGGTAAAGTTCTGAAGATCAACTAGACCCTGCCTCTCGTGTAAAGGGGCCAATCCGCATGGAAACAACACAAACGTGACCATGTTATTTCCTAAACTTGCGGCTTTGTGGGGACGTTTGGTTCTCGTTTCAAGCAACACTTTGCACTGTCCTCCAAGGGCCGGCCGACGCGCTCCACTGGGTTGCAGCGCTCGCTCCCGCGTCGGCCGCGCGCGGGGAGGGGGGCCAAGCGCTGGCCGTCCCAGAGCCCGAGCAGCCGGGCCTCCGGGCGGCGACGCTCTGGCCAGGACGCCTCGATGGTTTCCGCGCGGCCGCTGGAGCCACGCGGTCCAGTCGCCAGGGGGCGCGCTGGCTGGCGCCGCCGATCTCGCAGCTACGCGGCTCGACTCGTTTCCGCCATATTGGATGCCGCAGCCGCTGCTGCCAGCGCTTCCTCCTCCGTCTTCGCTGTGCACTGCTGGTTCCTGCGGCCCGAGCGGCGGGGAGGTGAAACAGGAGCCTGCCGGAGGAAGAGGAGGAAGGGGGTGGAGAGTGTAGGGGACGGGGCTTCAGGGTGGAAGACCGAGACGGAGCGGGGCGGAGAAGAGAAGGCGCCGCGGCCCAGCCCCTCCCCCGCCCGCTGCCGACCCGCCCAGGCAGCGCCTGTGTTCCCCAGAACGGCGCTGCGCCCGCCCTAGCGGCCATGCCCGCGCCTCGCTGCGCCTGAGGGAGCCCTCCCCCGCCAGTGCTTGCCCTTCTGCTCCTGCCCCGGGGTCGCAGCGGCCCGGCCTCCCGCCGGCGCCCCTTTTCGCGGCGGCGCTGCCGCCTCCGTCTCGCTCTCTCCACCCAGTGCAGTGGCCGCCGCCTCTTCCGCCGCCGGGCTCCGGGCCTCCGCACCGACAACATGGAGGCTGTGAAAACCTTCAATAGCGAGGTTGGTATTGCAGTCTAACCTCCCCTCTTGCCCACGCTTCCCCGACCCGGGACGAGGCCAGCGTGAGGAGGGTGGGCACAGGCCTGCAGGGCTTTTCAGGATGGGGCGAGTGGCGGCCTAGCTGTGTCCCCCGTAGGGGGAGGGGTATTTCTCCTCCCCGCGCCCCTCCCCCGGAGTCCAGGGGGGAGGGCTGGGGAGGGCCGTCCCGGGGCGGAGGGCGGTTCCGGTGTCTCCAACGCCCTATGAATGGCTGCGGGGTTGGAGGGAAGGCCCGGTTGGGCCCTCCCCCGGAGGCTCCCGGCAGGTCTCTCTCGGGGTCAGTTCCGCCGAGGCCTGGCCTATCCACCCCTTTCCTGGGCCTGCAGGACTTGAACTGCACGCTGGACATCACCGTCCAGACCCCCCCCCTCCCCCGGTCCTTCCTGAGGCAAGCCCCGATTGGGGGCAATGCAGGAGGAGCACTGACATGGTGATGATCTGTGGTCACAGTGCACGTACTATGTATAGTCGAGATATTGTTGGCTAGGTAACCTGCCAGCTGGGAATTTAGGCTAAGAGGATGGTAGGTGGGGAGGCACGGTAATTCTGTGATTTATTCTGTTCTCATCCCCCACCTCCCATCACACGACATAAAGACAAATGGTAGGAAGAGACCTGTGCTCGGAGAGAGGAAAGATGCCGGGGAAGGGTTTCCCATGGGCTCGTTCACATGTCAAGTCTAACACTAGATATTTACAAAGCAGGCGTCCAATTTTCACTATTTAATCGAATTTGCGAGCCAGCTTTTGATGAGTATATTTTAAAAATTGATAAAACTCCGACTTAAATAGACGTTAATGCAAACATTAAATAAACAGAACAAGTACATGTCTACACCACCAGAATTATCCTTAACCTGTTTGACTTAGGAAGAAATATTTTAATGTGATGTTAACTAAATTCACATGAATTTTATGAACTTTTGATGTAGGAGGGCTAATACTCTATTTAATAGTGTAATCAACAAAATTGTATTCACCTCTTAAAGTACTAGACCTGTAGTGATAGTACCAAGAGGACAATACTTTCAAAAGCTACTTTACAATTTTGTTTCTTTCCTTTCATTCATGTTTATTCTCTCCACCCCTAACCCCTCCAAGAATTGGCATTTGGGAAGCTTAGCAAGGAGGCTAAAAGTTAGATAACTCCTGTGAATTGGACTCTCCATATAAGAGTAGATAGCAGTGACACAGTTAAATGAAAACAAACATTTTTTTTGTAAAGGATTTTCTTTTTATTTAGTCACTCCTTGATAAATAATTAGAGCAGTAGACATGAGAATCTTTTTAATTTTATTTCTGAATTATAGCTGATAATTTGGGGCAAGTTATAAAATTTGGTTCCACCCCCACAATACTCTTTGATACTTAAAATGTAGAATAAGTATTTAATGATACTATGTTCTAATTTGTTGTTAATAGTTTCAAATCTGTGCAGGAAACCTCCCCTTCCCCCTAGCTCTATGTAGCTTTTATATTTGCTACATAGAGTGCTACAGCACTAATACAATGTTAAACTTTTTTATTATTAAAAAAAAATCCTTTCTCTTCTTTCCACTGCAATTATTTGATTTACCCCACCCCACCCCTTTTTGATGGATGTCTCTCCTGTTTGTGTAGGGGTTCTTAAAATGTACGCTCTGAAAAACAGGATCCCTATGTGATAGATAGAAACAAGTATTGTTGGGCACAGAAGAGCACAGTGGAGTAGAAAATGTTACAGTTGGTTTTTCATTTTAGTATTGACATTAAATTAAGTATGGGAGCCTAACATTTACATAGCATTTCACCTCTTTTCTCATCTAATCTTTACAGAAACTAGTAAGTAGTATTCCCATTTCAGTGTGTGTAACACTCACCCCCTCCCCATGAATTTCAAATAACTTAAAAAAATCTTTTAGCTCCCTTATTTCCTAATATGTTCAGATTTCACCATGTTTGAAAGTGAATTTAGCTTAAAACAGTAGCAGTACAGTCACTAACAATTTGAGGAAGGGAAATACATTTGAAGAAGATTCATAAGAATAATGCTTTAAAAAATTCTTTTGGTTTAAGCACAAAATACATAACTTGATATTTTGAATATAGTTTATGTGAATGTCTATAATGCTTGCTGATGTGAAAATTTTTTTGCAAGTAAGCATATAGCGGGAAATAGTTCCATAATAAGTGTTTTCCATTAAATCGTGTTGCAAAGTGCAAAAATAAAAAAGATATCTAAGTTATAGGATTAGGAGAAAAAGATGTTTTAGAAGGTTTCCTTAAAGTGAATTTGGTTTTTAAAGGCATTTATCCTTGGGCTGAGCCCTTCAGCACTTTCTCTGCTACTTTTAAAGGTATCTTTGAAGCATTGAATTGTGAAGAAATTTCATCTACTTTATAAGGCACCAAAATCTAGCCCTAAGTATAATTATTATTTGTCACAATGTGTAAAAAATGTTTAGCTTTTATGTCTTGCAGGTTTTTCCAAGACTGCCTCCCCCTTAATTGGTTTGAAAAACAAGATCATGCCAGAAGTTTAAATTAAGAATGTAGGGTTTTAGCCCTGGCCCATGTGGCTCAGTTGGTTGGAGCATCATCCAGTGCACCGAAAGGTCACAGGTTCAATTCTCAGTCACTACACATACCCAGGTGGTGGGTTTGATCCCCAGTCTGGGCACATATGGGAGGCAGCCAATTGATATTTCTCTCTCCTCCACCCCCCTGTCTCCCCTCTCCCCTTCTCTTCCCCCTTCCCCCCTCCCCCTCTCTCCCTTCCTCTGGCTCTAAAAATAAATAAAAGAATATAGGTTAAAAAAATTTTTTTTTCTTTATTGATTTTAGAGAGAAAGGAAGGGAGAGGGAGAGATAGAACCATTGATGAGAGAGAACATGGATTGGCTGCCTCCTGCGTGTCCCCCCCCCCACCCCCCCGGGGATTTGGCCCACAACCTTCGACCTCTTGGTGCTCTAAGATGGTGGCCTTTGCTTGTTATAGTTTAGTGTTCTCACCTCAGTGAAAAGTATCTCATTAGTTCTCTTACAGCTGTGGATTACTTTAATACCACAGTTGATTACTGGATTATAGCAGTTTTAAGTGAATTGCATATCTACACTCTGTCTTTAACAGTGCCTCTGTGTGGAGGTCATTATGGTAGGGTTTTGCTTTTGAAAAGAGGGAAAAGAAAATAGCAACCCATGACCCTTTGTTTAGAAAATTATAACTTAATTGGAGTGGGCACTTTTCACAACATAGGAACTCCTAATATATGGAAAAGAGAAGAATCTGTTATGCATTGGTTGTGCTTAGATAAGAAAGTGAATGGTGGTGGTGGATTTTGCTCATGTATTGGATATTTTGAATATGTAAGGACTTTAGAAAACAGCCCCAGTTTCATTATTACACTTCAAAAAATTAATAAATCTTTAACATAATAAATACCAGTCAGTGATCAATTTTTTTTTTTTTTAAGGTTCTTTGTATAGCTAGTTGCATTACTATGGTGCCCCCCCCCCCCCCCCCACACACACAATGATCCATTCTCTTGCTGCACTGAATAGGCTGCATGGGAAGATCTGTGACCAGATGTGTAGGTGTGAGATGTGTCAGGAAAAGTAGTGCAATTTAATTTTTGGATTTACCTTGGTTCATCAATTCTGAGTACCTCTTACCATTTTTAGGATACCTAAATTCTTAGTGTTTTTGTCCTTAGGATCCCTTTGGTTAGTCAGATAACTTACTCTTTAAACTGTTCCAGGATGCAGACTTTACAGAGTCATTATAACACCGTTTTATGCTTTGTCTTTCACATCAAAAGTGAAATCTCATCTGTTTTACTTTATTTACAGTTTTGTATTAAGAATGTTCATTTGCTTAACTACAAGACTTTTTATACTCTTTCCACCAATATCTAGGAGTAGACATGGGTTGGTAGAAAACAGCTGGAAAGGTAGAAGGAGAAATAAATCGTGAATTTTAAAAAAATTGTATGTTTTCCCTTTGTTTATAATTCAGGAAAGGGAATTTATGTGAAGCAGCTATAAAACATTGCATTTTCTTTTATTTTCATCTACTAGGGAATCTGTTTCTCCTTTTTCTTGCCTATTTTAACTTTCCAGTGGGAGTTTTGGTTAATTGTATCAGTCGGGCCATCTTTTTTGTTCTACTTTGTGAAAATTCCTTAAAGATGTAGCATACTAAGTGTTATAAAGGAAGGAAGCCGTCACTAACCCCTCCCTGCCCCAATGGTTTAGATCAGGGTTTCTCTACCTCAGCACTGTTGATATTTTAGACTGGATAATTATTTGCTGTGAGGAGCTGTCCTGTGCATTGTAGGGTTGTTAAGCAGCAACCCTGGCTTCTTACCCGCTATTGTGACAACCAGAGTTGTCTCCAGACATTACCAAATGTCACTTGGAGGACAAAATTGACCTTGGTTGAAAATCACTGATTTAGCTCCCCTGTGAAACAGTCTTAAAGCATTCTGTACTTTTCCTTCTAGTGATTACTACAATTTTACGTAATTAATATTTGCCTTTCCCACCAGACTGTAAGTTCCATGAGGACAGTGACCACATAGTATCATTGCTTCATATCCTTGGCATAGAGCACAGTGTCTTAATATATAGTGTACACTAAATACAGAATTCTTGAATGAAGGGATGGATAACATACTAGGTAGATGAGTGACCCTGGATCAAAGTAGTTAACACTTCTGGACATTTGGTTTTCTCCTCTATAAAATAAATGACTGATTTGAGATCATATTTAGATTTCCTGTTTGGAAGATTCTTAGACTAAATATAAAATTAATTTTTTGCAGCACTTAGTATGTATAAGCATTATTTTGCTGGTCATTTTATGGCACTGGAGGAGGATAGGAGAATAGACGGAAATTTTAAAGTCAAAACTCTGATGTGTTTGTAATTTTCACTTCTTACTAAGGGGAAGAATTAGTGATTATATTACTACTTGGACATGGAATTTCAGATATCTCTTTCTAGGGCCAGTTTTGCTGGTGTTGGACTTCTAACTCATAATGGTATGAGACAATGTAATCAACCTTGACCTTGAACACGGCTGAGCTCCTAAGCTCTTAAGTGAGCTCTTTTATTCTGGTTTTGTTTTCTCAACATCTTTCTCTACTCCTCTCTCTCAGGATTGTGCCTCTACTCCTGCTTGTACAGACTGCTTTTCCAGCAGCATGGACACAAGAAGCATAGTAAGATGATTATAACCCACGTAAGGCAGGCCCTTTGGAAAATATTAGGTTTAAGTTGGTACTGAAATGATGTCTTGATTATATGGGCAGTACTTGGGAAGCAGAATAAAGCTTGTCACTTAGGATATATTAGTAATCTTAAAGAGAACGTGCAGGGGATAAGTTGAATTTCTTCACAAAAAGATAGGCTAAGTGAAATAGAAGTTATTTGCTTAATAGTAACACAAATTATATATACTCTGGTTGCATTTATTTGCATTCTGCTCTACATAATTTTACTGTATGTTTTGTAAAAGAAATATAGCATTACCTATTTAATATGAGTAAATTGCAATTTGATGATTGGATATAAAACACATCTTATATTTTGAGGAGGTTCTTCAAACTATAAGATGACAAATCATTGACTGATATGCTGTAGGAATGGAGAAGTAAAAATGACAATCAAATTTTTGATTATAGAAGAGCAGATTTTGGTAGAGGTACTATTATGAGAAAGCTGATAAATGTTTCTGTAGCCTCTGATTTCTTATCTAAGTTAATGCTGTTTCAAGTTTGATTGTGAATATGGTACATTTGCTCTTTTCTGATTTTGATTTTATGCATTTAGTTTGTCTTTCTAATTCTGTTTTATAAGAGTTTCTGATACTGCCATATTTTTAACTCAGGGAAGGGTATGTAGATGTGTTACGGTATCTACTGTAGGTCAAGATATATCTTGTGAACTTTGACATTACTCTATTTAGTCAGAATGGGGAATATTGATTATTCATGTGTTTTAAAGACAGTATGGCTATTGAGTTAATGTATACCAAATTTGTTTTTAAAATAATTCTGCAACTTAATAGAGGTTGACTTGAAAGACCTGGGATTTAATTTTTTTGTTCATTTGTTCATTCATTTAACCAATATTTAGTGAATGCTTACCATGTCCCAGACATTTTTCTCTCTGCTGGGATAGTGATAAACAAGATAAACGAAAATCTAACCCTCTTGGAGCTTATGTTCTTGTAATTCTTTGTGTGCAGTGACCTTGCTGCAGAGGTAGTGAGGCTGGGCAGACATTACTGATTCCGGTTGATTCTTTGCTAGGGATTGCTTTGTCTGGGACACCTCTCTCCAGGCTCACATCTGCCTGGTATGTTCTCAACATTTTGCCTTAGTGAGTCCACATTGCTCATCTACTATTTAAAATAGAGATTGAGCAAGTAGGCTTATTTAAACAAGAATATGATGTTATGTTTTCAACAATGGTCTAACATGTATTTAAAAATGCCTTTGGTATTTTGGAATAACTCTTTCTTATAAAATACAGCCAATAGGGTGTTTTCTTTTGTCAATGAGATATTAATTCGTCTCCACATACAAATGATTACAAAATACTTTTCTTAAATAATGACCAAACCTTTATACATTTAGAAGAATAAATTAATGTTTTTATATTTAAAACAAAACTTCCATTGATTTAAGTATATGTGGGAGGTATTTGGTACCCCCCCCCTTTTCTCTCATAAACTCTTATTTTCTGAATTTGATTTGATTCCTCAGGGCTCATTTGAGTAGCTCATAAGTGAAGGATGAAACAGTTGGAATCATGTATTTTGCTGTGTAGAACTTTTGAAATGATATGAAGATCTTTTTGTACTGGGTCACAGTATCTAACAGGTTGACCAGCACAGTACATTTGAAACTAATATATGATGTTATATGTCAATTTTATCTTAATTTTTAAAAAAGATTGATCAAGACCTAGTTACTGGCTTTCTTTAATTTAGTAATGTTTTGATACTATGAAGTTCTATGGCAAAAAAGATACAGGTATTTGAATTTATTGAAATAGTTGAAATTATATGAGTAAAAGGAATGTTGAATAAAATAACATTTTTACAAACGAAAACATCTTCTATAGCAAGTGTCTAGTTTCTAGAACAGCTGCTCACTATGATAAAAAATACCTGGCTTATGTATTTTTGAAATACTTTTTATTTACCAAACATTGAGCCACTGTAATATATAGAGCTTTATAATCTGCCCCTCTTTTCCCCAGCCATCATATTTCAGTGGATCTTTAGGATAACCTTGTGAGAAAAGTAGAAGTGTGATCACCTTTTTACAAATGAAGAAATTGGGGCCCATCATTGTGGTTTAACCCAGGAAATGCAGCGTTGTAAGTATTAAGAGTTCAGACTAGAAGGACCCAGGTCTCAAACCCTGGTTTGAGATGTTTTTGTTATCCTTCTGTGTAAAGGAGATGGTTATTGCTTGATTTTTCACAATTCCTTTTTACTGGCATAATGTCCAAATATAAGTTAACTTATTTTCCCCCAGTTTAAACTTTATTTTTACAACTTCAGATTTATAGAAAAGTTGCAAGAGTGATAATTTTTGTGTACACTTTATCCTGATTCCTTTACCTACTTATAACCATTTTTTTTTCTTTCTCTCTGAACACATGCAAACTGTTTGGGGGAATATTTTGAGAGTAAATTGTAATTCAGGGTACTTTTACTTCTACATAACTATTTTCGAAAGACAAAGACATTCTCTTATGTAACCATAGTACAATTATCAAAATCAGGAAATTAACATTGACACAATGCAGTAGTTGCAGACCTTATTCATATTTCACTAATTGTACCAGAAAGATCTCCAATGGAAAGAGTAAATCCTGTACTGCACCTTGCATTCACTTGTCTTGTCTCTCTAGTGTCCTTTAGTTTGGAGCAGTTGGTTATTAGTATCTGTCTTTTATGACCTTTGATGATATATGATGAGAATGGGCCAGTTGTTTATAGAATTTCCTCAATATGGATTTGATTGCTGTTGCTTCATGATTAGGTTTAGGTTATGCATTTTTGGCAGGAATACTCCAGAAGTGATTGTGTCCTTTGGAAGCACATGATGTCCATTTTTCTCATTAATGAGGATGTTAACTTTTTTCTGCAAGTTTTCTTCATTGTAAAGTTACTGTTTTCCCCTTGGTAACAAGTATCTTAAGAGGAGCTATTTTGTAACTATGCAGATACCTTGTTACTCATGAAACTTGCACCCATTTGTTATAGCATTCATTTAGTTCTTGCCTGAATCATTTAGTACTGTACTGAGATAGTTGCCAAATGGTGATTTTCTAAGTCTGTCGTTTCTGTATTAGTTGGCATTCTGTAAGAGCCTTTCTTTCTCCCCATTTATTTATGTATGTATACATATAGTATGAACTTAATGGATTCTTTTTTATTCATTGGGTTTTAAAAAAATTTATCTTTATTATTGAAAGTATTACAAATGCTGCCCCCGCTTTCTCCCCACTGACCCCTACCTCCCTGCTCCTGCTTGCCCCTGCCTTCACCACACTATTGTCTGTGTCCATTGGTTATACATATATACATATAAGTTCTTTGGTTTATCCCTTCCCTCTGAGGTTTGTCAGTCTGTTCCCTGCTTCCATGTCTCTGGATCTATTTTGTTCATCAGTTTATTTTGTTCATTAGATTCCACATATAAGTGAGATCATGTGATACTTGTCTTTCTCTAACTAGCTTATTTCACTTAGCATAATATTCTCCAGGTCCCTCCATGCTGTCTCAAAGGGTAAGATGTAAATGTAGCACAGCTTAGATTTTCTTTGTTTTGACCAGTCAGAGCTCCTTCAAGCTGGCTCTTGTTTTTTTTTTTTTGTTGTTTTTGTTTTTGTTTTTGTTTTTAACATGTGTGCATCATTTTCTGAGTACCCCCTACCTTTTTGAAGAATTATACATTCCCATACCAGCCCTGGAATCAGCCAGTTCTCCAAAGAATCCTAGTTTCTTCTAGAAGATATCTATTAACAAATTATATATATGTATGTGAACATGCATATATGTACATATACACAAATTTTGTGTGTATGTGTGTGTGTGCGTTTTAATCCTCACCCAAGGATACTTTTTTCCCCCCCAAATATCTTCAGATAGAGTGGGGCGGGGGGAGAGAGAGAGAGAAACATCAATGTGAGAGAGACACATCTACTGGCTGCCTCCCACACAACCTTGACCAGGGCCGGGGACAAACTGCAACCGAGGTACATGCCCTTGGCTGGAATTGAACCCGGGCCTCTCTGGTCCGCGGGCCGACACTCTAACCGCTGAGCCAAACCGGCCAGGGCTAACATTCTTGAAATCAAATAACAAGCCAAAAATTCAGAAGTTTAGATATAGCAAAAGTCTTAGAATTGTTTCTAATAGCACAGATTTAATTCATAGATGGAAGAAAGTATGTATTCAAAAGTTTTCATTCTCTCACGAAGAGGAGACTCTTTCTGTAGAGGACCAGATAGTAAATATTTTAGGTTTTGTGGGCCACTTAAGGTCTGGTCTTTTCATGTTCTTGTCGGTCTTTCACCATTTTTTAAAACACAAAAACCTTTTTGGGCTTGAGGGCCTACAAAAATAGGGCATAGGTCATATTTTGCTGGCTCCTTCTGGAAACTTTGAAACTTGAGAACTTGAATTTATAGCATGCTACTTATAAATCAGAATTAACATTGAGCAGGAAGTTATATTCCTTATAGGCCTTATAAGGCTTATTTTAACATTAAAAACAAATAAAATAACTTACAAAGGCTGCATTAGTGAACATGCTTGTTCAACACATTTTTTGAGCACTTAGCCACCCTGTGCAGACACTATTCTAGAAATTTAACACTGCAAAACATTTTAAAAAATGCAAAAAAATCTTGCCTTCATGGACTTTACATTCTGTTTTTGTGTGTGGGTGTGAACTGGAAATACATGTTTCCTTGTTTTTTGTTCATTTAGTGACATTTTATCTACTAAAAGTTGTCTTCATGTTACTTGCAGAGCGAGCATTCTTTCTTGAAAACTTGATAAAAAATACAGCAAAGGGGGCGAATTTAAAAGTTTTGCTTATTGCTACCCATCTTCTTTTTTGTGAATCAATTTTTATTTAAAAATGATTCTTAGTCATGAAGCTTTCAGCGTGTTGCTATACTAACTAAAGGAGGACAATTAAGTAGAATCTCATTAATTGGGACAAAGAACCCAGATTTAATTTAGTGATAAAGTATATGTGTATTATAGGATCTTTAAAAAATATTATACAGTTACATAACAGTAATTCAGCTAATCTTTCTTTAAGGCTTTAATAAATGATTGAGAATGAGAATGATTCTTAAAATGGTATCCATAGTTGAGGACTACTGTGAAAGTAGTTGCTTATTTAGTTTCTTACAATAGAAAGTCTTCTGGTAATGTTAGTATTTATCTAATAAAAGCTCAAGAACTATGTGCAGGTTGTATCTGTTTTGTTCCTGTCTAAATACCAACACTGCTGGAAAAAAACATCAATATGAGTCTTACTATGTTATATGTTTGTTGCTGAGTAGTTTTTCTATAAGTGTATAATAAACCAGTAAGTGCCTTTAAAAAAATTTTTTTTAAAGCTTTATTGAGATGTGAGTAACTGCTTTTGTAAGGATTATTAACATCTTAGGCTTTTTTTCTACACCAAGAAAAGTGTTGTTGTTTTTTCCCTCGTTAATCCTTACCCGAAAATATTTTTCCATTGATTTTTACAGAGTAGAAGGGAGGGAGGGAGTGAGAAAAGAGAGAGAAACATTGATTCGAGAGAGACACATCAATTGGTTGTCTCCTGCACGCACCCAGACCACTGGGGATGGAACCTGTAACCCAGGTATGTGCCCTTTAACCTGCAACCCTTCGTCAGTGCGAAGGCCGAAGCTCTAACCATGGAGCCACACTGGCCAGGGCAGAAAAGTGGTTTTTAGTGCAGTAGCAACTAGTGATTGGAAGGAATGTTAGAAAGTATTTGTTGGTTGTTTGAGCTTTATTATTTATGCATATGTGCCATCTATCAGGCATTGTATTCTGCAGAGTGGTTGCCAGCATTAATTAGATCCCTAACTCCTTTTCCTCAGACAGTTCATATTCTTTTAGGGGTGGGATTAGCAATGGATTACTACAGAGTTAGAAGAAGGTAATGTGATGAATATTATGATGCAAAGAGTGAGTAGTGGTGTAGCCATCGTATATTCTGTACACTCTTCTGTGCATATCATGATGTATACAGTATGAGGGAGGAGACATTGTATGAGGCAAGGAATAAAGATCATTTTAAATAAATGTCAACTTTGGATAGGGGATAGGGTTGGGAGGTGTGAAAAAATTAGGCAAGAATTTTCTGATGGAGGGCCTTTGTGTAGTATGCACAAAACCTCATTTTTAATCAAAAGTGAGTGGAGATTCTGAATGGTTTTAAATAAAAGCACAAGTTTTAAATTTGTGTTTTAGAAAGGTGATTAGTATCTTTGTAGAGCAGGACAGGGCAATGGAGGGATGAGGTTTGGGGGAGAAGGGAGGTTATAGTATAAAGGGGATGAAGGGCTCAACAAGAGTAATAATGGGGAGAAGAAGGAAAGAATGCAAGAGAAATTTAGTAACAATAGAGAGCTGAATATGAGGACGAAGAGGGTGGTACCAGGGTTTTGGCTAAGGGACCAGGTAGATAAAGTGGTATAGTACCAATCACTAAAATGGGCAAATCAGGAGGAACAAAAAAACTTGAGGAGAAAAATAATTTTGTGGATTGGGTTGGATGGGGGATATATATATATAATTTTTAACCTAGAATAAAAGAAAGATCTTAAGTATGGACGGAGAGTTGAAATCACCCATATCTCAAGCACTGACTTACTATTTTGTTGAATACAGGAGTAGTTTTGTACTTCTTGAAGATTTGATATCTGTGGGACTTTAAGGTGGAGATACCCAGCTGGATATATAGGTCAGGCACCTGCAAAAATTAGGCTAGCGATGAAGATTTATGAGAGGGTACAATTGTCTAGGGAGGTGATGTAGAGAAAGAAGAGAAGGAAGCTTAGGGCAAAATCTTATAGATTTTTATATCTTCCTCAGTCGTCCCCCCACCCCCACCCCCCACCCGGAAGGCTTTGTCCCCATTTTCCTGTTACTGTATTTGTGAATAATTTAAAAGCAACTCCATGGTATACACTTGCTTTAAATTCTGTTTACGCAACCAGAAACCAGATGTTTGTGCAAGTAAAATTTAAGTAGTAAATTGAATGCTATATGAATAAAAGTAAATATTTAAATTTTGTTTAATGAGATTTAAATTGTTTTTTCTTTATTGATTTTAGAGAGGGGGAAGGGAGAGGGAGAGAGATAGAAACATCGATGAGAGAGAACATCAATTGGCTGCCTCCTGCATGCTCCCCACTGGGGATTTGTCCCACAACCTGGGCATGTGCCCTGGCCGGGAATCCAACTGGCGACCTCTTGGTGCATGGGTCGACGCTCAACTACTGAGCCACACCGGCTGGGCATGTTTAATGAAATTTAAATAGAATTTCTTAACATTAAGCCTGCTCATGTCATTCAGCATTTTATTAGCTCCTCATAGTCACATAATGCTTTACCTTAAATCTGTCTAACAGCTTTATCGTGAACATAGAATTGTGAATTTAAGGGCTATATTATTAGAAATAGAACCCATGTTTATATGAGAAATTCCAGCTGATATGGTTTGTGGGGATTTGTTATCAAAAGGATTTATAAATGAATTATTCTACCTGTTCTCATTTGGCCATGTCACAGTGACTAGTATTTCTAAAATTAAGAGAAAGTAAATTTCACATCTTTTCATTTTGATGTTTGCAAAAGACATAGGAAAGAACTGAAATTAAATGAAGATTAATTGTTTGGATCCCAGGGAAATTGTTAACCTGAAGAGTCATTTTTATATATGTGTATGTTTGTTTGTTTATATGTATGTATTTTATTTTCTCATGGAGAATCATTTCTGTTCCCTTTGGTTTTAGAGTAGGGTGGCTAAAGACCATTACAGTCATGTTATGATGTAGCTATATGCATAACTTAAGTTTGTGGTTCTGTGGTTGGGTTCCCTTTTTATTTCCATGCTTAAACTTGCTTTCCAGCAATTACAAATTTTAGACCTGAAAGACTTGTGACAGTATGTCATTTAATAGACTCATTTTACAGATGAAGAATCAAGTTTCTGATAAAACTTGTGTGGAATCACAGTTTATCATAGGCTTATACTTAGTGGTCAGATTAGAAGAAATTTCTACTCTGTGTCTCAGTTCATTCTCGTTTTCCTTTTCTCCATATGGATTTTTTGGAATGAGATTTTGGTAGTGTTTATGTGTGTTGGAGGTGGAGGAGGAGTGGGAATTGCTGATTATTAGTCGGTTATTATCATTTCATGCTACAGCTGGCCAGGATAAGGAACAAACTCCAGTATAGTTCATAGTATAGGTTGCCATAGGACAACATGCATTCCTTGGCAGGGAGTTTATATACACTAACATCCACTTAGCCAGCAGTTTTCTAGTAACTCAGTAAAAACAGCTTTTTTTTTTTTTTTTTTTTTAATCCTCACTCGAGGACATTTTTCCATTTTTTGTTCAGATGGAATGGGAGGGAGAGAAAGGAAGAGAGAGAGAGCGCACAACATTGACGTGAAAGGTACACATCGAGTGGCTGCCTCCTGCACGACCCAACCAGGGCCGGGGACAAACCGCAACCGAGATACGTGCCCTTAGCAGTAACTGAACCCGGGTCTCTCTGGACTGCAGACCGATGCTCTAACCGCGGAGCCAAACCGGCCAGGGCAGTAAAAACAGCTTTTGAGTACAAAGCTCATATACCTTGATCTTTTTTGTGGGAGTGCAGTTACTCTATAATCCTGTATCTGTAGCATGTTTCTAATATTCACATTGTAATAATGGTGGGTACTTTGTAACTGCATCCTTTAGATTTTCATAGATTACAGTTTAGAAGGCTCCTGGTACAGGTATATTAAAACATGACAAGGCTACAAAATTAATGTGGCTTGCTGTCAAAGTAAGATGTGATTGATTACAGTTGGCAAGAAAGAAGACAGTTGTTTCATCATTTAAAAAATGGAATAGACAAGATAAACTCTAGGATCTCTTAAATGTTAACCCCGATGAACAAATTTTCCAATTTTTCTTAGCTTTAGTTTATTTATTTTAAAGATAGGGATAATGATGCCTTCCTGACTACCTCTCAGATTTGATTTAAATATTTAAAATATTGGCTGGTTTTAAAATCTTTAAAAAAACAACTCGTTTGAATATATAAAATTTCATAAAATGTTTGGAAAGCTAAAGAATATTAGTTTTAGTAGTCTTAGTTTTGTAAAATGTTGTTTTCTAAAATAGTTTTCTTAGAGAAAACTAGAGAATACGAAAGAAAGGTAGCTTTACAGAAAGGCTGCAACTGGGAACTTTTGGTGTCATTGTGAATATCTGTCACCCTGGAAAATATCTCCATATTATAACATACTTTAATACTGGATACAAGTTGTGGAGATTATGAGTATAAAGGAAGTGCTAGATTATGTTTAGCATAATTTCCAAGTTGAAGAAATAGTTGAACAAAACTTTTGAGCAGCAGAAAGTAACAAAATACAAACCACCATATATTTTGGATCAATAATATTACTGGTTGGTATTTATAAGAATTTTCATTGTTTTATTAAATCCAGCAAGGCTTTTTAAGAAAATCAATTTTAAACAGCTATGAAGAGGATACTTTTGCTCCAGAATTTACATTCAAAGTGTCTATTTCACATATATACTGTACATATTTATAATATTAATATGTGCATAGGTGCATATAGAAATGCTTGAAGACCTTTCAACAATGGTTGTTTCTTTTTTTTTTTAATCCTCACTCGAGGACTTTTTTTTTTGCATTTATCTTGAGATAGAGCGGGAGGGAGAGAGGGAGGAAGAGAGAGGGAGGCACATCGAGTGGTTGCCACCCACATTACCCCAACTGGGGCTGGGGACAAACTGCAACCGAGGTACATGCCCTTAGTGGGAACCAAACCCAGACCTTTCTGGTCCATGGGCCGGCGCTCCAACTGCTGAGCCAAATTGGCCAGGGCAACAATGGTTGTTTCTTAAGAGAGCAGTAGGTGGTAGGGTGCAGTGAATGAGAGCTTTTAATATTTAGGATTTTTCACAGTCAGCATTTATTACCGTATTACTTTTGTAATATTTCCCTCAAACCCAAAATGCTACACCTTAGCTTTTGGGTGAAGGCTGGAGTTGGCCTATTTTAATATTAGTTGAATTAAATCCTGTGGAGAAAGTGAGTCTCCTTGTTAAAAGTTGGAAAACTGTGAAACCTAGTTGAGGATTGCTTAAAATTTATATTTAAATGGAATTTATTTAGCTGTTACTTGATCAGTAGATGTGTGTGTGTGTGTATGTATGTGTTTTTAATCCTCACCCAAGGATATTTTTCCGTTTATTTTCAGATAGATTGTGAGGGAGGGAAGGAGAGAGAGAAACATCAATGTGAGAGAGACACATCAATTGGTTGCCTCCTGCATGACCCCGACCAGGGCCGGGGACAGGGTCGGGGACTGAACCGCAACCAAGGTACTTGCTGTTGACTGGAATCGAACCCATGACTCTCTGGTCCACAGACCAACACTCTAACCGTTGAGCCAAATTGGCCAGGGCTGATCAGTAGACACATATTAAGTTTCATAATCTGATGTCATTTGCCTACAGTTTTCTTGGTTATTAGGTTGATGCTGTTAAATAGTATGTCTTCACAGCTACCTACCTTATTACTCAGTGACTCAATTGTGTATGTTTATGTTTAGTTGGTTGCTAGCTGGTGGACTTTTTCCCCGAATTTTTGGAAAATGTATGTCTTGGTAGCTAGAAGAACTGGGTTTGAGAGATAGTTTTGTAGGTTATTACCAATTTGAATTTAATTAAGTCACTTAAGTCTAAGTTTATATATCTGCAAAATGAGAATAATAAATATTAGTCTTATTGGGCCATTTTGAAGGTAGAAGTGATGTAGCATTTGTAATAATGCTTAATAATTGACAATGGTGCCATAGAGATGAAAAATAATATTTATTACTATCCTTTATTATGTTATGGTGTGTCTCTTTTTAGTCCTTGAATTTGTTGCTCTTATTTCTGAAATGATTTTACCTTAAGGCCTAGTAGGCTCTTGTTCTACTTATATTCAGTATTCTATGTCTCTTCAACTATTGTCTTTTCAGGAATTGTATTTTTGCTTTTCTCTTCTGGGATTCGTATCTTCTAGGTATATTGTACACGTGCTCATGAAATAGGATTCTAATCACCTTGTCTTTCTTCCATAAACTTCTTACTTTCAGACTGTTTTTTTATGTTAGTGGTAAAATCATGTTTCCAAACACTCACACTTGAAAACTTGGAATTTTCCTGGGTACTTCTCTTTTGTCTGTATCTTTTCAGTCACGAAATTCAATGAGTTATTTTAAAAAATATGTTTTGCATCCTTTCTTTCCTTTTTATTCTCAATATTAAATAATAAAAATAAATATTAATATTTTAGTCCATGTCCTCATCACTTCCCTGTTGGTTTAAATATGTTTATCATATGTATACATTGTGTATATGCAACAGTATGAAAGGAAGATTTACTATATGCAAAGCTATATACTATACATTCCCATCAGTGTGTCTTGTTTTAGATACTCACTGATTCTTTAGGAGGAAAGTACAGCATTCTGTTGAGTCTAATGCTTTCCCATTAGGAAATAGCCACTTCTCCAATCCTTTTTGAAAATTACTGTTCCCAAAGGGAGATTTACTGATGAGTGTGTTACAAATGTAAATAGTGTGGAAACAGGATCATAGCTGTAACAGGAATGCTCTCTTTTTCCAGTTAGTCCATTTTACTTCCGTTTTCTTTATTAAACCTTTTCTCTGTTTTTTCCAACTAGATGTACATTTTGTTTGTGTGAATACCTTCCCCAGAAGCATTTTTTATTTTGACACTAAATTATGACATGTGTTCGTGTTTTCGTGAGGCAAAGTCTTAAGGTCCTCATGGATCCCCCAGTGTTTAAGTACCACTTCAGTGTATTGCTCCTCTGTAAATGCCATATGGGAATGTGAGGGGAGAAAAACAAAGATGCTAATTCACTAATAGTTAAGTAAATTGTTTTCCCATACACCAACTATTTAATGTACACACTTCAAATTAGCGTCTCCACAAAATTACCTGTGATTATATTTTAGACACCTTTGGGATCATTAGTGAATTGTCAAAGCTGAGAATAGTAAATCTCAGAATGCTAAGAATCTACTGTCTTATAATAATGATATGTTTATGGCCCTTCTCTTCCACTTCAGGAGATTGTTAGATATTTGAGGTGTTATTTTTTTGTTTTCTGAAGGGCTTAGTATTGTACATGTGTACAATAGTTAGTCAAAGAATGTTAATTTGATATGTCACTGCTTAGCTTTGACCTGTTAATCAGTTGAATTTGACTTTGTGTTTTCCAGTTCTTTGTTTTTAGTTAATTTTACCTTGATAATAAAACTATATTGATTTGAGTAAGAATATTTTTAGTGCTTATGATTAACTGTCAAGTTAGAAAATAGTATGTAAGGATGATGATTATACATTATAAATGGTACTGATTATTTCAGAGTGTGACATTCTGCTACTTGAAATAGTTCTTTATTTCTGTGAATATTGGCATAGGATAATAGATACAGATTTACAAAAATTACTAAAAGTTTAGGGAGTGGGGTTAAGAGGAATGTATATTATTACCTGTGGCTTTGGAATTCCACTTCTTTGAGAAAAGTAGATTTATTGCATTGAAGTGAATTTAGATATGAAGAAACTGGATACATTTATTTTGATAGCTTGTATTTGATTACCTTTGGAACCCAGTAAACTACTTTATCAAAGTTAAATCAGCATATATTTGAATACTGACATGTGCAAGGAACTGTTTTAGGCATTGTGAAGGATTTGGGAAAAAAAGATACTTGTGTAAGATCATTGTTTTCCAGAGTGAATGGATGGATAGATGGATGGTTGGAGAAATAAACAGAAAATAAATTATGAGCAAAATAATTTTACATTGTGATTAGATTGCTGTGAAGATAGTAAGCAGGGTGTATATGTTACAGGAAGAGGAGGATCTATATCTAACACACAAATATATACATACGCACACACACTTCCCCAGTTGGTGGCAGCATATGATTTCAGGTGTGAACTTTAATCCCTTTTCCCATTCTTCTGATTACAGCTAGGAAAAAAATCTGAGTTTCATACCACTATGTCTTTTGTACCTCTCGGTATTTGTTAATCTTTAAAGAAGACAACAATTGCACTTTTAGACTCACCCTTTGGCAAGCAGGATTATCCAGAGAGAATTTAATCATGTCTTACTGTCCTTAATTTTAGTATTACTTTCTACTTACTGGCTAGAGCAGTGTCTCTACCCTCTGTCCCCAACCCACAATAAGAATAGTTTGTATCATGAGCTAATAGTCATATATGTAAATACTATCACAGGAACAAAAGCTTCACCCAAGATTAGTGTACTTTATTATTTTTTATTTTGTTCTGTTTTATTTTAATTGGCCTAGAGATACATTAAGAAAGTTCTTATCTAGTGGGTTACTTAGATTTTGATTTGAAGAAAAGTAAAAGACCATTCTAGGTTGAAAGAATAGCATAAAATAGAAAAATAAATGTGTAGTAGGACTTCTGTTCTTTTTAAGGAAATTGTCTATGCCCAATAAATTATATGCAGTTATTATAACATTTTTCTGAATATTTTTTTCTGGTCTTATTTTTGCATTTACTTCTTACATATATAAAGTTATAATTGTAAATATTTTGTATTTGTCATGTAACATATTAGACATTTTCTTATTTGTACATTAATAATAACTTTCTGTATCTCAATATACCTTAAAAAAATCTCTGTTCCTGGACTTAAAAAAAAAACAAAACTCGTATATGTTATGTAAAAATAATTATGAGTATGGCTATTTACTTAAAATATGTAAAGTCATTAGTAACATTTTATATCTCTTGTGTTGAGCAATATGCTACATTTTTTTTTAGTTAAAAAGCCCCTGCCCCCCCCCCCCTTCTGTAGTTTCTCTTTCTCGGCTGAAAACTGCATTTATTTCAAGAGTTTTTCTCCTTTAGCTTATTGAGGATGATAATAACTTTAAAGCAGTGGTTCTCAACCTGTGGGTCGTGACCCCTTTGGGGGTCGAATGACCCTTTCAGAGTGGTCGCCTAAGACCATCGGAAAACACTTATTTCCGATGGTGTTAGGAACCAAGACACTGCTCCTCTATCCATCTCCAGGCGGGTCCGCCCACATGCAGATCCGCCCACATGCAGATCCGCCCACATACAACATGAGGAACTGTATTAAAGGGTCGCGGCATTAGGAAGGTTGAGAACCACTGCTTTAAAGTCTTTGATAATTCAGTAATCTTGGGGTTGGCATCTGTTGTCTTTTCCCTTGAGCAGTGTGGACAGATTTTCCTGGTGTGTGTGTGTGTGTGTGTGTGTGTGTGTGTGTGTGTGTGTGTATGTCAAGTAAACTTGGCTTGTATACTGGACATTTTTAGTATTGTAGGACTTCATTAAATCCTCTGAAGAATATTGATATTTGTATAGCAGGCATTCAACTTGGTAAGGTTCAGGATGCAAGTTCTGTCTTTTTTGTGGTGGTTCCAATGTCACTTCAATTTTCAAAGCATTTATTTTGCTATTTAAGTGTGCCCAGCACATGTGCTACTCAGGAGTTAGTCTCTAGGCATTGGGTTTATACAGGTTTTAGTTCTCAGAGCCTTTGCTGGGCTTCTTTGGGTCTGTTTAATGAAGGCACCATTCTGGAGATGAGCCCAGGACTTAAGTTCCTGTACAGAATTAGGGGAGTTTCTTCTCCAGCTCTCTCTGGGTTTCCCCATATTGTGCCAAGATCCCAGGGCCTCCTTTTCCCTGTTCCTCTGGCCAAAAAGTCTGATTTCTCTCCAGGTTTAGCCTTCAGAGTGCAGTGGCAAGAGAGAAGAGAGAAGAAAGACAGACTTATCATCATAAATTTTTGGATGATAGGGATCTCTTTTCCTGGTTCCTCTTCCTGGAGATGGCTCTTCTCTTGGGGTGTTAGATGCTGGTGTGGCAACAGTGGCTGCCCTCCAACACTTAGAAGGGCCAGGGGAGAGAAGGGAGAGTGGGGAATAAAGGAGAGCCCCCTCCCTATAGCATGGAGGAGTCCTTTTGACTAGACGAAGGGGGTTTCCCCTGGTGGTTTTGCTTCTAGTATTGGCCAAACTGTTTGATTCTGCCAGTTCTGGGATTAAAGCTGAGAGATAATAGAGGAACACAAAACACTATGAAATTTAGCTCAACACCCACATACAGCCCCCACCCATGCTAATAACACTGGTCATTATTCAAGTTTGATTCTAGTCTCCAGTTGGCTTGCTGTTTTACTTTTCAGAGTCCTCAGGTAATTCCTTTTTGTAGTGTGGCATGTTAGTTGTATGTAATTAGTGTGTGAGAGAGGTTATAGTTTGGCTTACTCCATCTTGGCTACTGTAACTCATATGTACTTTTTTTTTTTTTTTTTATCCTCACCCGAGGACATTTTTGCATTTATCTTCAGATAGAGCGGGAGGGAAAGAGGGAGGAAGAGAGAGAGAAACATTGATGTGAGAGAGACACATTGAGTGGTTGCCACCTACATGACCCCAACCGGGGCCAGGGACAAACTGCAACCGAGGTACATGCCCTTAGCGGGAACCGAACCCGGGACTCTCTGGTCCGTGGGCTGACGCTCTAACCCCTGAGCCAAACCGGCCAGGGCATATGTACTTTTTTTAAAGAGTATTTTTTAAACCTCTTTATTCCAAGGATTTGGAAAAGAAATTTGTGGATTGAATTAAAGGAGCATGCAAATAAGTTTTTGTGGCCTAAATTTAGTTTTTTAAATGGTGTTTTTTGGGGTGTGTAATTACAGTTTTTTTTTGTTACTAACACAGTTTTAAACTATAACTTAGATTATAAAATAAATAGCTTCCTTTTTAATAGTATTAAAAACTGTAATATTAACCTTAGACACCTGCCATGCTTGAGAAATAGGATATTCTGCTTAATAATAGAAAAGATTAATTATTTATGTGAAGATGCTTATAGTCCACAGGAAAGGATAATTGGTTATAAAGCACATAAATATTTATATTTGTCATAATCTTGTTAGCACTTACATATATAAAATTCTGGCCTTATTTTATTTTGTTAAACTAGAAGATTTCTTTTTTCCAATTCAAAGCTTGGTATATAGGTTTGATATTATTAGACAGATGTTTGCTTACTTCAGGTACATAATTTTAAGAAAATAGACATAATTTCTCCTTATGTACTTATACTTTTTTTAAGAAGGGATTCTGGATTTGAGATTCTGAGGAAGATGTACAATTTTCTGTTCTCTCCACCAAACAACATTATTTATTACCTTCATTGTATACTTAACTACACACTCTGCAAACTGTGTCTATTTGTTTATTAGAATATCATCTGTCTCCAGAAGCACCCCATCCGTTCCATGAGGGCAGATACCTTGTCTGCCTACTTTATTGGATCTCTAGTGCCTGATACTAATGAGTATATTTGGAATGAGTGATCAGTTGTTGGGTTATAGATGATTTGCATTTTCTATCGTTTGTACTTTATTGTATTTTCTAATTTTTTCTGTACTAAATTGTTTTTATAATGAGAAAAATATATAAGGTTTTTTCAAAAAAGTTATTTGTATGTTCACGAACTGGTTTTTAGGCATTAAAACTTCAGATTTTATGTGCTTTGGTGTTTGCAATTACATATGGTCTATTTTTTTTTTTTTTTCAAAGATACATTTGAAACTTTTTGCTAAAGTTTTCATACTAACACAACACATTACTTAGTATAAATTGGGAGCTGTGCCTTTGTTAAAACCCTGCCTTGGGGCGGGGCGTCCTTGCAGAATATCTGTAACATATTCTTTTTCTTCTTAAGTTTTTACCATTGTTTTATTTTTATTATTTTTGTTACAGATGTTTCTCCCCCCCACATACCTTCCTCCCTGTCTCTCCCTCCCCCACTCCCCCACCCCCCACCCCAAGCATTGTTGTCTATGTCCATTGGTTAGGCTATACATTCTTTTGGCCTTCGGTCTTTAAAAAATTCTCATTGCGCAAGAATATTGCTACTTCAGTCTAAGTAAGCCCACACATATATTTAGAGTTTTATTTCAAACATTTTTTACAAGGAAATTTTCTTTAAAACTCTTGGGAAAAGTTACTGTTGGTCACATTGTTTTAGAGTGTGCTTTTCTTAATGTTGAATCTGATACAGTTAATTCTAATGTTATTTTCTGGTTATATTTTATATCAAAGGCATCTGATTTTGTATGCTACTTTGTTATATGCTTATATTGTCTAATATTTTATGTTGTATCTCATACCAAAAATAATGTGGAAGATGGTGCCCTATGGGAAAGGAGAATTTGTATGTTAGGGAGTGAGAAATTTTGGATATAGAGAATACCTAGTTTTTGACTTGAAGTAAAATTTGTAGTAAAGTGTATTAGTTCTTCGGTATTAAAGTTGGTGAATAATATGCTCTTTTAAAAAAGTTAAATGTATTGGGTAACATTGGTTAATATAATTTTCAGGTGCGCAACATTATAGTCTGATATTGCATCCTTTGTTGTGTGCACTCCATCTATTTGACCCCCTTTACCCTCACTCCAACCCCCCTTCATCTCTGGTAACCACCATTCTGTTGTCTGTATGAGTTTTCGTTAGTTTGTTACTTTTTGTTTTGATATTCCACATACCAGTGAAATCATGTTTTTTGTCCTTTTCCATCTGAATAATATTCTCAAGATCCATGCATGTTATTGCAAACGGCAACATTTTATCTTTTTTTATGGCTGAGTAGTATAGATATACTTACCATGCGGTCATCTGTTGATGAACCATGTAGGTTGTTTCCATGTCTTGGCTATTTTAACTGTTGTATGGTATTGTAATTGTTACAGTGAACATGGGGCTTGCATATATCTTTATGAATAAGTTTTTTAAAATATGTTTTTGGCAAATATAATATGTACTTTAAAATTACTTTATCCATGAAATAAGTCTGATTTCTTATTCCTGTATGCAAAATACTGAATTTCTGTTTTTTTACTTTTTATATTTATGAGAAAGCTGACAAATGTTTTATTTTATAATTTAATTTCTACCTTGAATTATAAAAATAATTTTCACAAAAACATTTATAGAAGTTTAAAAATCTATATAATCAGATTTGAAAGTGAAATATCAGTCAAAACTTTGTTCTACTGTATTTTCTGTTGAAATACATTGCCACAAACTTAGCTTGTGGCTTAAAACACCATATATTTATCTCACCATTTTCGTGAGTGACCATCCAGGCAGTGGTTAGCTGGTTCCTCTGCTGGTGGTCTCACCAGGCAGCAAGTGTAACCCGGGTAGTACTCTCATTTGAGACATGGGTTCGTCTTCCAAGCTCATTTAGGTTGTTTGCTGAATACATACAGTTCCTGCTGTTGCAGGACTGAGATCTCTATTTAGTTTGCTGGCTGTGGTTAGGGGCTGTTCTCAGTTTCTAGCAGCCACCCTCAGGTTATAGTAGCCATGTGGCCCTCCCAGATGTGTCCTCACATGGCAGTGAGAGAGAACTAGTTTTCTGGTGTCTTATAAGGACACTCACTTAATCCTCTGGGTCAAGGCTCTAACTCTTATGACTTCATTTAATCTTAATTATCTTCATAAAGGCCCTATTTCCAAATATTGTTACAATTGGGGTTGGGACTTCCAATATATGACTTTTGTTAGGGGAGAGAGATGTTGTGGAGGGCCACTGTTGGCAAGTGGAGTTAAAACAAGATTGTATTAAAATATAATTATATATTTCATGATAACATATGCATGTAATTTGTGTAAAAAATTTTTTAAAAATATTTTTATGGGTTTTTTTTTTTTTTTTTTTTTAGAGAGGAAGGGAGAGGGGGAGAGAGAGAGAAACATCAATGTGAGAGGGAAACATCCATCGGCTGCCTCCTGCACACCCCTTACAGGCGATTGAGCCCACAACCCAGGCATGTGCCCTGACCAGGAATTGCCGTAGCAACCTTTTGGTGCACAGGGCAATGCCCAACCAACTGAACCACACCAACCAGGGCTGCATGTAAAATATTTTTTAAGTACAAAAGATATTTTATTGGACTCTTTTCATTCTCACCCTGTATTGGATCCCCTAATGAGAACAGTGTTTTAGTTCTTAACATTTGAGTTCTTTTGATGATTACCTTCATATTACTAGGCAGTATTTTCATACCTGTTTCTTGAATGTTCATTTTTAGACTTTATCGGCTTTTTGCAAGAATAGATGAAACATTAGTTTACTTGTGCTGGTCATGTCCTCTGTAATACCTTGATTTTGAGTGGTAGGCATCTGGAATTCTGCAGGACAAATTATTTTTCTCTTTGGTTATATTTGTTTAATGTGTACTGTGGCTTGAGTATTCCTCTTTGTTTGATCAGTTACCAATCCTTACCACATTTTGTGGAAATTCGTGACATCTTGTCTACTGATTCTACTCCCCCCCCCCATTCTTCTTTTCACTGTGAGTTGTTATACCTTCTAAATTTTTCATTTCTTTATTGTGCTCCCAATAGGAAGAAGAAAAAACACATGTCTGTAGTCAGCATTCTGTATTGAATTGAAAGTTTCAAGATTGTATTGGTTCCAGGAACTTTTGTGATTTTTGATTTTCTGATTTCTTTGGAGATTTGAGGGGTCCTAATTAGTACTGTCAAGTCCCTGAAGGACCATTGTTGAACAAAATAGATTGAGTTGATTAATGTTTTTGTTATTTTAGGTTCACACTTACGGTTAATTCCATCGGTCATAGAACCAACAACTTTGAAGGCATAAGATTAGTCTGTAAATGATCAATATTTTACCCAAATTTGATGGTTCTTTGGAGTATGTCAGATAATAAGTTCTTTGTTAGGCTCTTCCAAGGTGATAATACTATTTATTTAATAGTGCTCAAACTGGAAAAGGCACTGATTTTTGAACTGAAGAGTTTACTTGAAATAACAAGCAATGGAGCACAACATTTTGTTAACTTTGGGGTCGTGAACCTCACTTAGTGTGTAGATAAGGGAGGGTATGAATATGCTTTCCAAGGACATGTTATTGCAGTGTTTATCCCCCCAAATAGTGCACATTTGTAGAATTGAGAACTATTGCCCAAATTCAGGGGTTGGCCACGTTTTATAAAAAAAATTTTGTTGGAACACACCTTGCCCATTTAAAAACAAGAATGGTTTTACTGAATTTAGAGAGAGGAAGGGAGAGGGAGGGAGAGAGAGATAGAAACATCAATCAGCTGCCTCCTGCATGCCCCCTACCGGCGATCGAGCCTGCAACCTGGGCATGTGCCCTGACTGGGAATCGAACTGGTGACCTCTTGGTGCATGGAAAGACGCTCAGTCCACTGAGCCACACAGGTCAGACTGCCCTGCCCATTTATATACAGATTGTCTGTGGTTGCTTTCTTGATACAGGGGTAGAGCCAAGTAGTTGAATGGAGATCATGTGGCCTCCAAAGCCTAAAATATTTACTGTACTTACCCCGGCCTGATCAGTAATCAACAACTTTAAAAATCTTTATTAGAAATGAAAGTTGTTTTTTTTTGTTGGAGTAGCCACCAGCATCTAAGATATCTCAGTTTAGGTAAAAGATTACTCAAACCTTGATTTCATTTGAAAAAGTTGTTTTCAGATCTAAAAAAGAGCATTTGATGTGGTACCTACAAGTGATAGTATAGAAATTTAAAATGTTACTAGTTCAAAGAGCACTTTTCAGTGTACCTGAGGGGAGTTGAAATGTAACCAATGAATTAATTAGACTGAAAACCCAGACTTCTTTACTGTCTTTCCTTTAAATTGATGTCTTGAGTAGCCAAAGGAAGGGACAGGTCAAGACTGGGACTTCATTTCAATCACTTTGGTCAGAGGGATAGAGTTTGTGTAAATAAAGAGTTGTTCACATGATATTAGGTAATGTTAGCATAATAGCACGTGAGTGGGAAGGCTTGAATTTGGGAAGCAGAGTGTAGACACAGCAGGCATCAATAGCCCTAGAGAAGTTAAAATAGTCTAACCTGTGGGAATAATTTGATGGAACACATTAGCAGGATCAGCAGCCACTTTAGACTTTGGAAACCGTGGAAGTCAGACCCCAAGAAATAGATCGTGAAATTAAAACCTGTGTATGAGAACACTGGGTATGCAGAAAGCCCAAGCCTTGTGAGCAAGGTCTTCTGATTCAAGCATAGAGATGAGAATCATCAGGCAAAGGAAAAGAAAGGTCCCAGAATCAACTTTCATTCTTCTCCAACATTTTCCATTATAAAACCATGTATGTTTTCTGTCCCGGATCAAAGTTTGAGAATACAGAGAGAATTACATTCCCAATTTTTGGTGACAGGTTGATACATTTGCTTAGAATGAGAGTTTAAAATACTGAATGGTTATAGTGACATTCATAAAAGTTCTCAACAAATAGTCTTTGATGGAGGTCCTTGACTGATTGAGTTTGATGCAGTGGTTGAATATATAGAACACTTACATTGGAGATGAAAATAGAATAGAAGGAAAATTGGATGATGACAAGCTGTCTCTGATATCATTTGCTGGGTTTGCACTAGCTCATTAAATGTATACTCCACCTACTTCAAAAAGAACTTTGAAGCATCTTAGCAAAGTTAATCACAGTTGAAAATAGATTTTATTTTTGTATACAACAAAACTAGTTAAATATAGCAGAGAGGTAGATGTTAGTAGATATTTGAGTTATATGTTCAAACTAGTAAACATCAGCAAGATCCCTAAAAGCCAACTCACAAGAAGGAGGAAACATGTTAAATCATCCCCCCCTTTTTTTTAATTAAAAAAATTGTTTTTATTGATTTTAGAGAGGAAGGGGAGAGGAAGAGAGAGAGAAACATTGATCAGCTGCCTCCTGCACGCCCCCTACTGGAGATCAAGCCCGAAACCCGTGCACGTGCCCTGACTGGGAATCGAACTGGTACCTCTCAACGACGCTCAATCCACTGAGCCACACTGGCTGGGCCTGATGGTCAGATTTAATAAAGAAATGAGATTTTAGAGAATCTAGAGAAGTTGAAAGCATATGTATTCAGTGATCCTTTGAAGTACTAAATTACTCAGTATTTCTCTGAGAAGTACCTTATGTTTCTGCAGTAGATGCATTTTTTAAAGGGATTCTCAGATGAGAGCTGACTTTTTAGACTGTTGAAAATGTTTGACAAGTCTAGGTTATATTTCCCCTACCTCACCCCTCACCTCCCTCAAGACCTCCCTTTCTCACCCTCATCCCCTACCCCTCATCCCTAAAAAGCAAGCAAGTGAAGCTTTGGTCTGCTAGAGTATGGACTAATGCTTGATTGAGACTTCAGGGTTTACCACAGAAAATGAGAAAGTAATATATTGTCAACTATAGGTAGAACTTGATACATTTTCGTTGCTCTAGTAATATAAATTGCTATAGAAAAAACCTTCAGGTAGCTTAGTGAATAAATGTTGGATAAATCTTTTAATGTTATTCATTTAAGTGGAGAATAATTACCAGAGAGGAGAATTTTAATTTTAATAATGGCTAACCTGTTGAGCTACTTTATTGTGTTCTAAAAGGTTTATATGTAATGTTTCTGTGAAATGAGTTTTTTTTTTTTTTTTTTGTAAATGAGAAAGCTAAGCTTCAGAGGTTTAGCAACTTGTAGTAAGATAACTTAGTTGGAATTTAAATCCAGGTCTCTCTGTGTAAAGCTTGTGCAATGCTGTGTCTTGTATTTGTACATATTTGTTCACTTTGATTTATGCTCAAAAAATATCCTCTACTAGACACAGAGGATACAGGTTGGAGCAAAGGAAAAAAATCTAAACAGAGTCATGGTTTCATTCTCAGAGCTTACTCTCTAGTAGAAGACATTAGTGGATCTCAGATGGGGCTGGGCCTGCTAAGAAATTTTTCACTTTACATGACTTTCTATAAGCACTGTAGAATGTGTTGATGGTATTTTGCACCTGGTGAGCAGACTGACATAGGGGTATGAATTGAGGCTACAAATATATTCAAGTTCCCTGTGAATTTGACAGAAGTGGCTTCTTAAAGGATCTGATGAGATCCTAACCCTGGTTGGGCATTGTTATCAACAAGTGGGCACCTTTATGGGCACTTAATGGACTTCTATCAGGATTGATTTCAGCTTGGACAGCTCTTGTGTACACTTAATCTCTTACTAACTTAAACTGCATTGAGGAACTTACATCCTTCGTCTTTTGTTAATATTCAGGTATTAAATAATCATAAAAGTAAATGCCAGATTACTTCAATGAATGCTTTGAAGGTGAATAACAGTAGAATGAGACCATAAAATGAGGTTTTGATCTGGTTAGGGAGGGTAGGGAAGGCTTTCCTCACTAGGTGATGCTTTAACTAAGATGGATGAGTGTGCATTATTTTGTGGAAGTGCCTGGTGGGGAGTACTCCAGATAGAACAAACCCATTTTAAAGGCTCTGTGTTAAGGAACTGAAAAAGATCCTTGGGCCTGGAGCAGAGGGCTGGGGAGGGAATCTTGGGGTAAGATGAAACTGGAAAGGTAGGCAGGAGTTGGATCAGGCAGAGCCTTGTATATATAGATTTTTGTGTTTCTTTAAAAAATGGGTAGTCATTGACCTTTTTAATTGGTAGAGAGTGGGTGGTGAAACATTAATCACCTAATCAGATTTATTTTTTTTAAAATCCTCACCCAAGGACATTTTTGCATTTATCTTTAGATAGAGCAGGAGGGAGAGAGAGGGGAAGAGAGAGAGAGAGAGAGAGAAACATCAATGTGAGAGAGACACATCGAGTGGTTGCCACCCACACAACCCCAAGTGGGGCCGGGGACAAACTGCAACCAAGGTACGTGCCCTTAGCAGGAACTGAACCCGGGACTCTCCGGTCCGCGGGCCGGCGCTCTTAACCGCTGAGCCAAACTGGCCAGGGCATCAGATTCATTTTTATAAAGATAGACATGCCACATCCATTTAGGTGTCCTCTGTATGAGAGATGAAAGTAATTTGGACTGCACTTGTGGTTGGAGGTGTAGAGGAAACAGATATGGGGAAAACTGGGTAAAAGATTAATAGAATGCAGTGATGAATTTCCAGTTGATTAATGAACCAACTCGGTTTACATTGCTTTTATCATCTGTACAAGTTGTTTTTGCAGTGTTGTAATGGCCAACGGTTAGCTTCCAGACTTGTACATAATATCTTATAGTATTATTTAAAATCTTAGCATCACTGAGTACAGTGCACATTTTAATCACTGTTCATTTTAAGCTTAGTTGTTTGTTCCCTAATTCCCCACTTTGTTTCTGTTTTCTCTCTAAGCTGTATTATCCTTTGCTTAAAATGGAAATTTAAAAAAATGGATTTTGTGTGTGTGTGTGTGTGTGTGTGTATGTGTGTGTGTGTGTGTGTGTGTGTGTTTTAAGGAGGGGATTGTTGATAGATATTTTATCTGGATTTCTGAAAAGTTTTGTTGAGATATAATTCACATATCATATAATTAACCAGTTTAAAGTGTGTAATTCAGTGGTTTTTAGTATGGTTGTGCAACCATCACCACATTCAATTTTAGAATGTTTTCATTACCCCTAAAAGAAATGCAGTACTCATTCCTTATTTCTCCCTAGCTCCCTCCTTGTAGAAATCACCAATAGATATGTCTTTTCTGGACATTTCATATAAATGTAATCCTATAATTTTTTTTTAATATGGCTTTTTTTTTTTTAAACTGAGCATAGTACTTTTAAGGTTCATCTATTTTGTGGCATGTGTTAGTACTTAATTTTTTTCATGGCTAATATTTCATTGAACGGTAATAATACATTTTATTTATTCAGTTTTCATCAATTGATGGACATTTGGGTATTTTTCACTTTTTAAATATATGAATAATGTTGCAGTGACCATTTGTGTACACGATTTTATGTAAACATATATTTTCAGCTCTCCTGGGTATAGATACTTGAGAGTGGAATTGGTGGGCCATGTTATGTATTATATGTTTCATTTTTTAAGAAACTGCCAACTGTTTTCCAAAGCTGCTGTACCATTTTTCATTCTCACTAGCAACGTATAAGGGTTCCAGTTTCTCCACATTCTTACTGACAGTTATTATTTTTTCCCTTTTTGATTATAAGCAAATGTGATGTCATGCCTCACTGTGGTTTTGATTTGCATTTTCCAGTTGGCTAATAATGTTAAACTTGATTTTTAAAAGAAAAGACAGTACTTTGATTTCATTGAGAATATAAAATTGGAAATGTTTGGTAATTTCATGTAATTGCTTAGAGACAATTAGTTTTGCTGAATTTAAAATTTATTGATTGCCCTGGCTGGTGTGGCTCAATTGGTTGGAGCATCGTCCTGTACACCAAAAGATTGTGGATTCAATTCCCAGTCAGGGCACCATACCTGGGTTGCAGGTTTGCTCTCCCCAGTCAGGGCCTGTATGGGAAGGTGACCCACTGATTGACCCACTGATGTTTAGCTCTCACATCGGTGTCTCTCTCTCTCTTTCTCTCTTTCCTCCCCCACCCCTTCCCCTCTCTAAAATAAATAAGCATTTCCTTGGGTGAGGATTAAAAAAAAAATTTTTTTTTTTTATCAGCTGTATTCCCTGAATGACTACAAACCACCAATTTCTAAAGCGAAAATGACCCAAATTACTAAGGCAGCCATCAAAGCTATTAAGGTGAGTAATAAATTTTATTCTTGTTTTTGAAAAGAAAATACTACACTAATATTTTAGAGTTGGGATAATTTTTACAGATTATATATGTTCTTCCTCTTTACAGAATAACACATATTCATGGGGAAAAACACAAAAATGAAAATCTATCACCGTAAACTCTCCCACCTAGAGATAAACACTTAACATTTTGATAAATGTTCTTCCATAAACTTTGAAGCGATCATTTTTCCTTACTTTTCTTAGGCAGGTAAGATTTTAGATGTAGCCACATTGTGGAGAATAATGTGTTTGAACTGTTACTTGGCACACTGACTTTACAGAATCTGGAAATCTTAAATTTATTAGTAAATTTTCCTATTAGTAAAAGTTTTATAAAATTTTTTTAATTGTTTTTTTTCTTACTGATTGTATTATAGATTTGAAAATGGGCCATTATGGAAAATAATTGAGCCTCATTGTACATAGGACATTTGAACTGTGGGAAGAGGCCATAGACATTTAGCCATTGTTCTGCTACAGTGATTTTGAACATGTTGACTCATGGATACTTCTGAAAATCTCAGGAAGAGGTTGGACCCTCTCTAGAGAAGTATACATATACACAAACTTTCTTGGCTTTAAGGACCTTTTGAAACTCAGCCATAGTCATCTCTCCAAGAGGTTCCTGTCCCCAAAGTTAAGACTCCCTGTTCTAGTAGGGCTGTTAAAATTGAGAATGAATGCTTATTTTTAATTATGTAGGTATTAACCTATTATCGGATATTTGGTGATATGTTTTCCTACTCTGAATAAGAACATCAACCATAACCTGAAGCACCAATTATATTCATAAATTGTCTTTGAGTAACAGCATTATCTATTAGATGAAACAAATTCCTATTTACAGAGAATTGGCACTAGGAAAAAAATTTATATAATTAGATGATTTTGCAGTATTCTAATGGCCAAATCTTAGTTTTCAGACTAAGTTCTGTAGTTAATATCATACAGCATTATATGTAGTTAATATCTTATAGCATTGTAGTTCATATCCCTGTACTTATATGCAGAAAATCAAAGGAGGGATAAGGACAGTCACCAGTGAAGACATTTAAACCAGATAATTCTTCAAAGAATGATTTTTCAGAGTAACTTTTGGGCTTAGTATAAAAATTTTAGTCTCTTATGCTTGCTTCATCTGGAGTATTCTACATTGTGATCTGATTTTTATGATCATGATCCTGAGAGTGTGCAAAATGCTTATTATCTTTTTCTTTTTAAGAATTTTTTTTCTTTTATTGGTTTTAGACAGAGAGGAAGGGAGAGGGAGAGAGAGATGGAAACATTGATGAGAGAGAACATCAATTGGCTGCCTCCTGCATACCTCCCACTGGGGACCCGGCCCGCAACCTGGGCATGTGCCCTGACCTGGAATCAAACTGGCGACCTCCTGGTGCATGGATTGATCCTCAACCACTGAGCCACACCAGCCAGGCTGTAATTTTTATTCTGTGAAAATTAGTAGTTGGTGCACTTTACATAACTGTTTTGTTGATCAGAATACTTTTTTATCTATAAAACTCTGTAAGGCATAGGTATTAACATTATTTCTATTTTTTAGATATTGGAAAGTCTAAGAGAAATTAAGTAATTTGTAATAGTTAGAATAAAGACAGCTAGGTTTCTCTCAATCAAGAATCTAAATATTATGATACACTGTATTACTTTGTTTTATTCTTACTGTGTTAAATTTAAAAATTTTATTCTTACTGTGTTAAATTTGAAAAATATTTGAACAGAAGTAAAATATTATTTCTACACACATGTACTTGTTTTGGGCTGGATCATTTGAGTTAAATATTTAATTTATAATAGTACTTAATGTCTAAATACCTAAATTTGACTCTCCTAAGAACAAAGACATTTCCTAAGTAATCACAATGTACTTGATCCTGTGCAAGAAATTTCACTTTGCTATACTTTTATCTGACATACAGTCCCCACTTATATTTACAAGTTGTCTCAACACTGACTCTAGTAGCTATCTCCTGCGCCCTTGCTTTTTCAGTATTTAGCCAAGATCACACATTACGTTGATTTGTCGTGTCACTCGGCCTTTTTATTTTGTTTTGACAGTGACATTTTTGAAGAGTTCACACTGTTTTTCAATATTGTATTATTTTGAAACTGCATTTAGTACATATATAATTGAAATGTGAACTGTTTTTAAATCAGATTTAAATAATATTGTTTCATATTGAGGTAAGTTTTTTTTTTTTTTAATCCTCATCCAAGGACATTTTTCCATTTTTTTGTTCAGATAGAGTGGGAGGGAGAGAGAGGAAGAGAGAGAGATAGAGAGAAACATCGACGTGAAAGGGACACATCGAGTGACTGCCTTCCGCACGACCAACCAGGGCCGGGGACAAATTGCAACCGAGGTACGTGCCCCTAGCGGGAACCGAACCCGGGTCTCTCTGGACCGCAGGCCGACGCTCTAACCACTGAGCCAAACCGGCCAGGGCAGTTTTTTTTTTTTAAATCAGTGTTTAGAGGATGATTATTTTCATGGGTGCTTGTTAACAATGAGTAGTCAACAAAACCTCAAGCAGTTTTTATTCTGAATTACATATAGTACGTAAAGTAACTAGATTCAAGAAGCACTCACTGTTAAGATATTTTCTAGAAGAATTATTATTTAATATCACTTTGTAATTATTTAATATTTTGTATATTGATTTTAAATGTTTAGGTACCTATAAAGGACCTAATAACTTATAAGTAGTTGTTTTAGCTTTTCAATTTAACTTAAACTCTTGCATGAAACTGTTCTAGTAAGGAAACTTTTGCCAAGCTTAAACTTATTGTCGATTTTGATTTGTTGAATATGAGTAATGAGGTATTCCTTTATTTTTGAGTTTATACATATTGAATTTTATGATGCAATTCACTTGAATGTTCTTGCCTCTTCAGCCTAAGGGGATGTGCCTTAAGAGCATCATTTTGTGCCATCAGAAGTATGAGTAGAAGCACAATTCAAGTTCTTTAAACAGAAATATGCTAATTATAAAATTGCCATTGAGGTATTAAAATTAGTAAGCACAAATTCTTGATATTTTTTGTTTTATCTATAACTTTTTTTATTTTTTTATTTTCAGGTTTATTCATAGTGTTGGTTATAGAAATTAAATCTAAACTTTCTCATAATTGATAGTAACCCATCACTAATTTTTAATCTCTGTTTTCACATTACTTCTGCTGATTCATTTTGGCGGATCCATTAGAACCTTGCGCATCTCTGTATCTAATTCTATGTGCTTGGAGTTCCATTTTCCAGGAGAAGCAGAGAAGATAATGAAGTTGAAAACAACTCCCTTGCATACATTTATTAATGCTACTTGTTGACAGTTATTTGATTTTCCTAGTAGTATCCCAGTTTAGCTGAAAAAAAAAAAATGATGCTATAAAAAATATTTTCCTTCCATGAAAATAAGAATATATATCTGCCAGTGTGCTTATCACAGATATTTTGCTGTCATCATAACTATTTGTGAAAATATGCTTTCATAAAGACTGACAATTCTGTGTATCTGTGTTAACATAACACACTTGGAATATACTGACCATATTACCTACTTCAAGAATCCCTTTACTAAGTAGATATCATAGGTAGTTGAGAAGGTGAGTTGCCTGAATAGTTGTCTCAATATTCATGATTAATATTCATTGTCTTGATAGACTTTTGAAGCTATATTAAATCCTATGTTTAGCAAGAAAATCCTAATCTAAGCAAACAGATTTTAAAACCATGCTTTATTATTTTTTTTTTTTAGTTCTATAAACATGTGGTACAGAGTGTTGAGAAATTCATTCAGAAAGTAAGTATGTAATTTTCCATATATATGCTAAATGTATTGTAATTACATTAATGCCTTGTGCTCTTCTCATTTAAATCAAATACTCAAGTTGAAATTGTTTTAATGGACTATTCAACAGTGATTGTAGTTATTTTATTTTCTAATTTAGAAATAAAAAGGAAGTGCTTTTTGGATAATTCTAAAAGCAATAGTTTTCAGGTAGATGTTTTCGTTAATTTGTATTGCCCTGGTAAGCATCTGTTCCTTGGGGAAAAAAAAAAAATCGCATCAACATGATTGGTTTTTAATGAACTTATAAATTCATTGCTTTTTATAGCCTTTAAAGGAAGTCTCATTTGTCATTTCAAGCTGAATGCTTAGAGAGCAGCTCTCCTTTTAGATAAGGTGTGGATAGAATTATCGCCTACCTGTCACTTCTCCTCTGCTGGTGCATTTTGTCTCATCCATTAGGACATTACACATCCCAACATGTTAATATATAGACCTGAAGTTTCATTTTCCAGGGTAAGCAGAGGGGGATGAAGTTGAAAGCCGCTATGTTGCACACATTTAAAATGTTTTTTGTAGCCTGGGTCGAGGTGATGAGATTATATAGTTTTTGCCTTCTTCTTTGTCATCAGTGCACTATTGGAGTCACAGTTTGGGACAGGAGTACAAAAGACTTATAACTTATAAAATGGTGCTATAGGAAATCTGTACTATAATTGAATTTAGGTTTTCTTCTCTGCTCATCCCATGTTCCTGTGCCTAATTAGCTGCACAACCAGTTTTGAGCATCAGAGGTATATGGCATTAGGTTTCAGCAGGATTGCAGTGACTTTCTTGAACAAAAGTAGGGAAAAGGGTGAATGGATCAGAGTGAAATTACTGTCACTAAACTAGCTAGATAACCTTGAGTTAAATCAGTTAACCTTTATGTGATTCAGTATTTTTTCTTTCAAAGTTTTCTCAATACTTGAAGTATTAGTAAAACATATTTTGAGATGAACAGCTAGTGAATTAAGATTAAACAAAGCTAAAATAACAAGTATGCTGTGTGTTTTAGGCAAGCCAAAGGATAAAATAAAAATGTTGGTGGCTGGAAAATTTCATCATTCTAAAGCCTTTATTAAAAGTCTTTCTGAAATGGTTCGAATGTCTGGAGCAGTGCTTAATCTTCTATAAATGCGGATTATGATTCACTAATGTGAAGAGGGTCTGAGATTGCATTTCTAACTGTTCCGAGATGATGCCTTTGCTTTTAGTTCCTTAACCACAGTTTGAGTAGTGTGGGTTTAAAGGATAAATATGAATTTATGGATTGATGGTTTTGGACTGATTTGATATGGGGCAAGGGCTCTTTTAATTAGTTATTTCAGAATCTTAGGAAGACCTTGAGTGAGCACAATTATTTTTATTGTGAGATAATTGTAGAGTCAATCTGAAGAAGTAAGTTAGTAGCTGAGGGAAAATTTTTTTTTTGAAGTGAAGGAAAGGGGTGGAATTTAATCTTCATTTATAGGACACTGCAATATATGAAATTCCACATAGAAATAAGAAACCTATTGAGAGGAGAAGCTGTGTATAATGTGTATAACTTGGAACTGTTCAAGTACGATTTTGTTTTAAAAAGTGCTGTAATATCCTGGCCAGTGTGGTTCAGTGGATTGAGCATCCTCCCATGGCCTGAGAGGTCCTGGTTCGATTCCTGGTCAGGGCACATGCCCGGGTTTCGGGCTTGATCCCCAGAGAGGGCGTGCAGGAGGCAGTCAATCGATGTTTCTCTCTCTCTCTAAAAAAAAAAAAAAAAAATCAATAAAAACGTATTAAAAATAATATATTCTTGAACAGTGTTATAGTACCAAACCACACCCACATTTAGAAATAATTCTTAGAGAAATGGTAAGACAAACTTATACCAAACAAAGTGCACAGCAAACAACTTTATGCCTCAGCTGTACAATCTAAACGTTAAAGGTCCCAGGAGGACCACCCTGAGCTGTAATATGCAGCCTTCAGAGGTAGTTTCTGGCACAATATTTTGATCTTCCTCGTTTTCTAAGGAGAAACTCTTTTCAGTCAAGTATAATTATTATTAATGAAGCTTTGTACTCATTTTCGCGGTTTGGTACAGCTTCAGTTTTGTCCACATTGCCACATTCTTTAGTCATGCCAAGTTTCCCAGTTTCACCTAGTTTGCCAGCAGCCTGAAAAACATTTGAAGTGGCCTCCAGAATAATTTTTCTATCCTTTGCAGTTAAGTGGGGGGTTTGTTAACAGTTTAATTATGCCACAATGAACAAGGTGTACAATCTGTTCTGTGGTTTTGACACTTGTATAGCTGGTTATAGCCCATACAGCTTCCTTTTGTGTCTTAAAGTCTGCCTTACAGAGAACTCCATAGAGGAATGACATTCTCTAGTCATTGTCTGGGTAAGAATTTAAATGCTTTGCCCCCTACCTCTGTTTAAATCAGCTATTCAACAATGGGTTAATGTAGTGGTAAATTAACTGGTAAATGTGTGTGTTAATCCTCACTGAGGATATTTTTCCATTGATTTTTAGATAGACTGGAAGGGAGGGAGGAAGAGCGAGAGAGAAACATCAATTGATTGCCTCTCCCATGACCCGACTGGGGCCAGGGATCGAACCTGCAACCCAGGTATGTGCCCTTGACCGGGAACCAAACCCACAACCCTTTGGTCTGTGGGCCAATGCTCTAACCACTGAGCCAAACTGGTCAAGGCTATAATGTGTAAACTTTTAATTAAACTTTTTATTTTGAGATACTTGTAGATTCAGATGTAATTTACATGTAATTTAATCAATAGTAGATTATAGTATAGAGAGATCCCATATACTCTTTACCCAGTTTCTCCCAGTGGTAACATCATATAACTGTATTATACTATCATAACCAGGATGTTGATACAGTCAACTAACCTTATTCAGATTTTTACCAGTTTTGTATGCACTCATTTGTGCATGTCTGTATTTAGTTTTATGCAGTGTAATCAGATGTATTGATTCATATAACCACCAGTATAGTAAGATAAAAAGCACAGGATCCGATGCCTTCCCCTCTTTATATTGCCACACTCAACTCCTCCCCCATGCCTGACACCTAGCAGTCACTAATCTGTTCTCTATCTCTATAATTTTGCCATTTCAAAAATGTTACATAAATGTAGACTTTTGAAATTGGCTTGTTTTGCTCAGTGTAATTTCCTTGCAGTCCATCCAAATTGTGCATGTATATCAGTTTCTTCCTTTTCATTTCTCAGTAGTATTCCATGGTGTAGATGTACCACAGTTTGTTTAATGATTACTCACCCATTGAAGGTCATCTGTGTTGTTTCCATTTTGGGGCTGTTGTGAGTTAAGCTGCCAGGAACATTCATGTACAAATTCTTACATGAATGTAAGTTTTCATTTCTCTGGGATAAGAAGTGCATGTTTTGTTTTATAAGAAACTGCCAAACTCTTTTCCAGAATGGCTACAGTTTCCACATTCTTGCCATCATTTGGTGTTACCACTGTTTTTTATTTTAGCCATTCTGATGGATGGGTAGTGATATCAAATTGTGGTTTTAGCCCGGGCCGGTTTGGCACAGCGATTAGAGCGTCGGCGTGCAGACCAATGAGTCAAGGGTTTGATTTCGGTTAAGGGCATGTACCTCGGTTGCGGTTCGTCTCCAGCCCTGGTCGGGAGTGGTGCAGGAGGCAACTAGTTAATGTGTCTCTCTCACATCGATGTCTCTCTCTCTCTCTCTCTCTTCCTCCTTCCTTCCCACTCTATCTGAAGATAAACAGAAAAATATCCGCCAATGAGGATTTTTAAAAAAAATTGTGGTTTTAATTTGCATTTTCCTGATGGTTAATGATGTTGAACATATTTTCACGTGCTTAGTGCCATTTTCAGTGAAAATTCTTTTCATGTCTTTTGCCCATTTTCTAGTTGGATGGTTTGATTTTGTTGTTGAGATTTGAGAGTTCTTAATATATTCTACATGTAAATCCTTTGTCACATATGTGGTTTGCAGATATTTTTTTCCTGTGCTTGTCTTTTCATCCTATTAACACAAGATCATTTGCAGAACAAAGGTTTTTAGTTTTGACAGAGTTCCAGATTGTATATATATATTTAATACCAGAGGAAACCTTTATTCCTCCTTCCTATTCTTACTGGAAGTTTATTGTTGAGGCCGGGGGGTACAGGTAAAACACAAGTAAAAGTGGAGCAGCAGTAGTTGGTGGAAACCTGAAGCCCACTCCACCCACTTTGTTTTCTACCCCATAGCCTTCGAGGCACTTGCACGGAAGCATTGTGTTGTTCCGTGGAACCCAGTGTGTGAAAGCATGGGATTGGAGTCGTGATTATCATAGGAAATACTGTTTTAAGAAAGTTCATTTGCCGTGCACATTAAATATATTCAGATGAGAGATCTGCGAAGAATTTGAAGTATTATTTAAGGAGAGTAAACTTGTAATTTTGGTATCATCCACCTTTGGACCCTCTAGATTATTTGGCTCTCTGTACTTTCCTTCACCCACCATAAACAAATATATCGGAGAAGGAGAAGTGAAGCTGCAGTTTGATAATGTGTTATCTGTAATTCCGTATTTGAGCCATGAAAGATGTATAGGTAGAGTAATGAATGATGGTAATAAATGAAAAGATTAATAATATAAGATGATTTTCTGTAGACCAGAATAACTGCTTGAAAGAGTACTTTGATCTCTAGCCTCTGGTGTGGTGTATACAAAGATTTAGCCACTTGGGCACACATAGTTTGAATGGAGTACATGTCTAGATTCTCATTTTCCTTATGTACTTTTTACTAAAATTCCTCTGCCTTGTGATATTTTAGGTCAGTTCTTGTTCCACAGTCCCTTAAATTTGCATTTCAAATATATCTTGAACTTGTCATTGTTAATCATTAAGATAAAAGAAACTTTTGCCTGTTGTGTTTTATTTAAGAAGTCAGGCCAGCCGGTGTGGCTCAGTGGTTGAGCATCGATCGACCCATACACTAAGAGGTTGCCAGTTCGACTTCTGGTCAGGGCACATGCCCAGGTTGTGGGCCTGATCCCCTAGTAGGGGGCATGCAGGAGGCAGCCAGTTGAAGTTCTCTCTCATCGATGTTTCTTTCTTTCTGCTTCTCCCTTCCTCTCTCCCTCTCTCTAATATCAAAAAAAATAAAGAAGTCATGTTGTGTTTTGTTTTTAATTGTGAAACATGGACACAAACAGAAAAGTGCAGAAAACGTGTATAGCAAATCTTTTTTTTTTTTTTTAATTCTCACCCGAGGATATTTTTCTATTTATCTTCAGATAGAGTGGGAGGGGGAGAGAGGGAGAGAAAGAGGGAGAGAGAGAAGCATCGACATGAGAGGGACACGTCGACTGGTTGCTTCCCACATGGCTCTACCCCGTGGGACCAGGGCCAGGGACGAACTGCAACTGAGGTACATGCCCTTGACCAGAATCGAACCCACGACTCATTGGTCCGAGGGCCAGTTCTCTACCACTGAGCCAAACCAGCCAGGGCGAGTGTAGCAAATCTTTTATAAAAGGAAGACCTGAGTAACTTACTTGAAGAAATAGAACTTTGACTAAAGCTCCCAAGTTCCCAGTGCCTTTCCCTGATGTCTTTTAACCACGTCCTTGCTTGCTGTTACAGAATTATTAATACTTTGTAAGTCTGATTTCTTTTAAAAAAAAAAAAGCAGTTTAACCTGCCTTTTATTTTTACGTAAATGGAATCCTACAGTCTGTATTCTTCTGTGTACTCAATATCATATGGTTAGGAGTCATTTCTGCATGTGTAGCAGTATTCGTTTCTTTTCATTTTGTATATATATTCCATTATGTTACTAAACAACTTATCCATTCTTTGACAGACATTGTATGTGTTTTCTAGTTTTTGGCATTATGAACAATACTGCTGGAAAATTCTTATGTGTCCTGGTGCAGCTTGCATTTTTGTGGGAGTGGAATTGCTGGGCTGTAGTGTAGGGTATGCACATTTCTTCAACTTGACAAGGTAATGCAAATTAATTTCAAAATGATTGTACTGATTCACACTCTCAATACTAATGTGTGAGTTTATGTTGCTCCCATCTTTAACAACACTTGGTATTGGTAGGCTTAAATATTTTCAATCTAATGAGTCTTAGTTTAAAGGTTACTTTAAACATCCTAATATCAACTTCACTTAAGGAGTTAAAATTCCTACCAGCATTAAAACTTGTTTACCAAGATGTTCTTTAGACTCTTAAGGACTCATCAAATAGAAAGAATTTCTATAGTTAAAGAGCAAAATGTACTATATTACCAAAACTAAAAAATACTAGGTTGCTTTATAACTATTATTACTTTTCTTCAACTTCAGTATATCACATCTAGTTCAACCTCAGCTATTTTACTGAACTGTGTATTAAAATTGCAGTTGGTTAGCTTTGTTTCATCAGAAACTGGGAGAATATTTTTCACTTGCTTGTCATCCTTTTCCCACCGTTGTGCAGTGACAGCACTCCATGTCAGTACTGAACATGGTCACCTTCCATCTCTAGCTTCCTTACTGGTGTGACCAAGGTTCTCTAAGTATGAAGACAGAGGAGTTAGTGGTTCCCCTCTTCCAGCGTAGGTGTTGTGGAAATAGAATTGCTACTGTGGAATTTCTGAGGTTCCACACTTTTTGGAAAATTTGAATCATCAGAAGTCTTGGAAAATGACACGGAAGTAGTGTTTTTCTTTTTTTTTTTTTTTATCCTCACCCGAGGACATATTTTTATTTTTTGCTCAGATAGAGTAGGAAGGAGAGAGAGGAAGAGAGAGAGAGAGAAACATCGACATGAAAGGGCCACATCGAGTGGCTGCCACCCACACAACCAACCAGGGCCGGGGACAAACTGCAACCGAGGTACATGCCCTTAGCGGGAACCGAACCCGGGTCTCTCCGGACCGCAGGCCGACGCTCTAACCGCTGAGCCAAACCGGCCAGGGCAGAAGTAGTGTTTTTCAAAAGAAAATACTACTTGATCTTTTCACTTAATTTGTAGTGTGTGTGTGTGTGTGTGTGTGTGTGTGCGCGCGCGCGCGTTTGTGTTAATCCTGACCCAAGAATATTTAGAGAGAGTGGAAGGGAAGGGGAAGGGGAGAGAAGGAGAGAGAGAGGGATCTGATCAGTCAGGAGACTTGCCTCCTGCAGGAGCCCCAACTGGGGCCAGGGATCTAACCTGCAACCCAGGTACGTGCCCTTGACTGGGAATCAAACCCCTGACCCTTTGATGTGTGGGCAGATGCTCTAACTGCTGAGCCACACAGACCAGGACTATTTTGTAGTTTTAAGTAACATACTTTAATGCTGTTTCCTTAAGAAATACTATATGGATTGGTTCAAAGTTAGCGGTGAAGATCTTGTAGGCTCAATTAGGAGTGTTATATATGTTTAGTTCTTGCTAAACCTTCCTTCCCAATCTGTGCATTTTTTTATTCATGTTTCATTGCATTCACTAGGACTTCCAATATGATATTGAAGAGTAGTGGTGAGGGGACATTCCATACCTTGTTGTCATTCATGCCCAATCTTAGTGAAAAGGGGCATTCTATACCTTGTTGTCATTCATGCCCAATCTTAGTGAAAGGGAGCATTCCTACCTTGTTTTCATCCATACCTTATTATAGTGGGAAAACTTCTAGCTTGTCATTGTTAAGTATGATGTTAGTTTTTTTAATTTTTTTTTAATTTTTATTGATTTTAGAGAGGAGAGGGAGGGAGAGGGGAGAGAGAGATGAGAGAGAAACATCAGTCGGTTGTCTCCCCTACGTACCCTGACTGGGGATCAAACCCAAAACCCTTTGGTGCATGGAACGGCGCTCCAACCAACTGAGCCTCACTGGCCAGGGCAGTTGGGTTTTTTTTATAGAGCCTGTACCTCTGGACTCTGAATTTCACATGTGCTTTTCAGTTTTTCTAATCCCCCTTCAGTGAAACAGGATGGCTGGAGTGGGCTGGAGTTGGATATCTATCCCCCACCCAGATCAGTTAGGCTCCAAACTCCAGCAGGTCAGGTTAGGCTCTGGTTAAATAGTTTGTCCAGAGAGCAGACCTTGTTAAGAACAGAATGCTGCTGCTGGCTATTTCAAAATGATTCCTTTTCTCAAAATGATTCCCCCTACCAGAAAGCATGAGATGTTTTCTTCAGTCGTCACTGTGAGAACTCATGTGATTTCAGGTCTGACTCCTGGGACAGCCCTCTTGTCTTAACATTCTACTGTCAGCTTCACCTGCTCCTGTGTTACCATTCTAGCTTTGTTTTTTTAATACAAACTTTTCATAGCTGAAATCCACAGTACAAATTCTAGTAATTGAATCACTACAGAAAGTTTGTTTAGCCCTGGCTGTTTTGGCTCAGTGATTAGAGCATAGGCCCAGGGACTGAAGGGTCTCGGGTTTGATTCTGGTCAAGGGCACATACCTGGGTTTTGGGTTCGATCCCTGGCCCTGGTCAGGGTTGTGTGGGGGAAGGAACCAGTCGATGGGTCTCTCTCATATCAGTGTATCTCTCCCCCTCCCCTCCCTTCCTCGCTCTCCTTTCCACCATTCCCTCTAAAATAATCAATGGAAAAATATCCTTGGGTAAGGATTAACCAAAAGAAAAAGAAGATTTGTTTAAATATTTCGAAGTATGTGGTCCAACTTACCTAGAGGATCTTTTGTCAGAAAACCAACTCAAGATAGTATTCAGATAACAACTTGGATAATGTCAGAATGAAAATCACACAGATATGTTTAAAGGTGCATTCTCTCAATCTGTTATTGCCTTCCTCCCCCCAAAAAGGTTATTTCCCTGTAAAACAAGAAATTGGGAATTACTAGTATGTAATTTAAAATTGTGTAGCTGAAAATTTAATGTAACTTAGCTTTTAAAAAAATTATTCAAAGAGTAAAAAATACCTCATGGCATTGGAAAGTCTTCAGAATTCTTGTTTTTCAGTACTGGTAGAACTTGAAGAGGAAATTGAAAAAACATTTCAGGTTTTTCTTTACTCAGATATATATATATATTTTTTGTGTGACTAGGTAGATATTTCTTTGAATATATGGTAGGCAAAGGAAAATACCCTTGGCCAGATATGTGAGATGAGGGACAAATATGCTAGATTTTGGGGGAACTTGAGGGAAAACTATTTCAGACTTTCAAAAATGATATTCAACAGAGCAGATAGTTCTGAACCTTTAGGTAGGTTAAACCTAAAACTTTACTATCGGAACACCAACATTGTTGCCCTTTTATAAAATACTTCAAGCACTTAACAGCTATACTCTTGCAATAGATACTTGTGAACTGGTGCTAAAGGTCTCTTCATTTTCTTGACTTAATAAAGACCTTAAGGAGAAGGTTCTTAAAAAGGATTTGAAGGAACATATGAAATACCATCTTGGTTTTTTCTGCAGAGTGAAATCACTGATTTTATCAGTTAAAAATCTGGATAGAAATGTGTTTTTGTGTCGGGGTAGAGTGAACATACTTTTTTCACTTGTGCTTGAGTTTCCAAGAATAATTTTTCAAGACACAATTTTGATTAGGTGCTGTGTCTGATTTCTAGGGAATTACTTTGGGTGAAATACCTAATTAGATCCAAAAGTTGAACCTGCTTTTTGCAGCCATAATTCCATTTTAATCAACAGTGTGTTTGGAAAGTAGGTTTTATTATACTTCTGGATATGAAGACAAATTAAAAGCAGTGAACTTGTTAGTAAAAGGATTCTTTTAAAAAGTTTTATTGTTTTTTTTTCTTTTTAGAGAGAGAGGAAGGGAGAGATAGAAACTTTGGTGTGAGAGAGAAACATTGTTCGGCTGCCTCCTGCACGCCCCCTACTGGGGATTGAGCCCATAACGCGGGCATGTGCCCTGACTAGGACTCAAACTGGGGCCTCTCAGTCCATGAGATGGCACTCAATTTACTGAGCCACACTGGCCGGGCAGTAAAAGGATTCTTTATTGTGCTCACCTAACTAGATAGGCTAGAAAAGCTTGTGGTAAGAAAGTAGGAGACTTTTAAGTTCTTTAATTTGGGTAATGGATAAGAAGGTTGAGAAACATTTATCCTTGGAGTAGCTAAAAAATGTTTTTGTAGGATAGATTCCTGGATTCATAATGGAAGTCTCTTATCTTTCTTACAGGTGTGGTATTTGAGGAAAGTTTTGAAACTTTGGGCTCATTATATTTTGAATGTTATAATTTGCCATTTAGTATTTGTTCCTATATTAGTACAGAAACCCTTTTGTTACGTGTTTCAAATGAAATCTAATGCACCTTGGCAATGCTTTTTCTAGAGCTCTTCTTTCCTGGATTTGCTGCTTCCTTCCATGTGGCTTTGTAAAATCATTAAGCATACGTTTTAATTATAACAGTACCCTATTTATCCTTTTGTTTTTTGTTGTTCAAGACAGTTGTGCAGTCTTATTTTGGAACTTAGGTGATTGGCAATTGAACTGAGTGTATAGAATAGCCCAAGTAGATTCTTTAAAATGCCATTCCAGACACAGATGGCATGGAATAGTGAACGTGATATTCATTACCTCAACATGAGCAGTGTTCTTGGTTTACATAGAATTTATGATGATTTTTGTCTATCAGGAATTTTACCTTCTCATTTCCTTCCCTTCCCACTCTTCTTTTTTCATCAGTGTAAACCAGAATATAAGGTACCTGGACTTTATGTTATTGACTCCATTGTACGACAATCTCGACATCAGTTTGGTCAAGAAAAGGATGTGTTTGCACCCAGATTTAGTAATAACATCATTAGCACTTTCCAGAATTTATATCGTTGCCCTGGGGATGACAAGGTATGCTTTTTTTTTTTTGTAAAGTAGATAACATTACCGTTTTTGGTATTAATGAGACTCTTTAGATTTAATTTTCATTTATGATTTTATGTTATCCTTTACTCTTACTAGTTATTCCGAATTTGAATATTTAGTTATTACACTGTGTTCCTTTTTGTTCTTAGGATCTTCTTAAACAGAGTAGAAAGATGTAGTTGATTTTGCTACTTTTTAATTTATTGAAACAGTTAGTGCTAAAGAAACTTGCCATCATAAGCTTTTGAAATTATACTAAAAGTTAATTTATTCACATGCACGACCAATTCAGAATTTTGATTATTTGACCTCATTCACCTATATAGTGTCTGTGAAAAACAGACTTGCACAGCAATTAATAGAAAACAACTAACTGCGTATCAGAATTCTTTTGTAATGGTAGAGTTTTATTGATGCTGGAAACTGCACTATGAGGTCTGCTAGATCTGAATGAGTAAATGTTCTGTACCCCCCCATACACACAAGAAAAAGGCCTGAGACCCTGAGGGGAGAGTAACAAGGGTTGCTTATTTTTATATGTGCTCAAAGATATTAGAAGATTACTTATTTTGGGTGTTGATTTGAAAATTTAGTGGGCTCTCCTGATGGAGTTGATTGCAATCTTGATTATGTAGGAAAAGATAAGAATAGATGAAGATTAATGGTTGCTTTAAAGAAGAACCACAAATCTTAAAAGCTCACCACAAATCTTTTATCTCTTGTCAAGTACAAGATTAGGTAGTTTTTATTATTTTATTTTATTTTTCGTTAATCCTCACCCAAGGATATTCTTCCATTGATTTTTGGATAGACTGAAGGGAGGAAGAGAGAGAGAGAAACATTGATGTTGAGAGAGACACATCGATTGGTTACCTCCTGCACAAACCTCAACAGGGCCAGGGATTGAACCTGCAGCCAAGGTATGCGCCCTTGACTGGAGTGGAACCCGAGACCCTTTGATCCATGGGACGGTGCTGTAACCACTGAGCCAAACTGGACAGGGCAGTAGTTTTTGTTTTTAATAATTACAGTTTTTAATCAGGAAAAATAGCTTGTTATAATGGATATATATGGAGATATTACTGTATCAATTTTGTAAGCTATTCTTGAGACAAAAAATTTTTTTAATGTACTTTGATAATTCTATGCAGGCAAAAAGAATGCTGCAAAATTTTGTGACCTCTCATAAGTTATTCTTAAAATTGACATCTTAGACTCCCACCTAAAATAACTCATTTAAAATTTTGTGTGTACATTTTTTGAAGTTAAGCACTTTTAGAAATTTCACTAGTTTGAACTTGGATTTCTATGTTATTATGAACAACAAATCAGTGTTGAATTTGTAGACTTCATAATAATAATGTTTCTCTGTTATAATAGAGTTTAAGATAGAGTTTTGGGTTTTTTTGTGTCTCTTTTTTTTAACCAGAGTAGGACATCCTGGCCAGTATGGCTCAGTGCTTGAGTATTTACCCATGCACCAAGAGGTTGCCGGTTCAATTCCCAGTCAGGGCACATGCCCAGGTTGTGGGCCCAATCCCCAGTGGGGGGCATGCAGGAGGCGGCCAATCGATGTTCTCTCTCATCGATGTTTCTCTCTCTCTCTCTCTCTCTCTCTCCCTCTCCCCCCCCCCTTCCTTTCTCTCTAAAATCAATAAAGAAAGAAAAAAAACAACCATAGTAGGACAGATTCCATTGATACGATAATCTCAATCATAAACTTGAGGCATTGTTTGTAAGAGGTAGATACATAGAGTGATACTTGTCAGAGACTGGTTAATTTTGAATTACAGGATGAGTGTCTTGGGAACTGGAAGATTTTTTTTCTGTAAAGCAAAAAACTGGAAGGTACTTTTGAAGTGCTCATGCCATAGAAAGGAGAGGCAAATCAGAAGGTGATGAAGCATTCTTTGTGTAATTTTCTATGCTTCATTTGAAATACGAAAGTTTGCATATTAATCTAGTTTGGACATAGTTTGGAATTCATCAGTATAATACTATATGGGATTTAAAGACGAACCAGGTCTTTATTCTTTTTTTTTATTTTTTTATCCTCACCCGAGGACATTTTTGCACTTATCTTCAGATAGAGCGGGAGGGAGAGAGAGAGAGAGAAACATCGATGTGAGAGAGACACATCGACTGGCTGCCACCCACACGACCCCAACCGGGGCTGGGGACAAACTGCAACTGAAGTACGTGCCCTTAGCGGGAACCGAACCCGGGCCTCTCTGGTCCGCAGGCCGACGCTCTAACCGCTGAGCCAAACCAGCCAGGGCCAGATCTTTATTCTTAAAATTGCTTCTTTTACTATTACAAAATGTATACATTTAACAGGTCTCCTTTTAATACATAAGCTCAGCCTGTCATTTAAATTATTTTCCTAATGGAGTAAGTAATGTTACAGTAGTAACTAATGCTTGGTACTATGTACAGGTAGATATGTACAGAGCTTTTTATATGCAGAACAATTGTGGAAGAACAGAAATTTGGTTTAATCCTTATTTGAGGAAGTAACGTCCCCTGTCCTTAGATAATTTTAAAATGAAATTTTTAAAAAGTCACATGTGATAAGAACTTGGTCTTGATTTTACATATTTGTTTAAAAGATGAGTTAAAATCGACTGTAAATACAACTTTAGTACTGAAGTGAATCCTGACCTGCCTCAGTAGCCTAACACAGTTCTCCATCCATCCATAACTGTGAGCTCAATAGACTTCACATGGAAGTTGAAATCTAGTTGTCATTTCTGTCTTCTCCTAAATGTAGCTTTCATTTACCTGTATGTCTTTCAAAATAGACTTCCTGTTTGTGTTTTTCCGAAGGGAGTTAAGGAGACCAAATGCAAAATTATAGAAACAATTTCAGGGGTGGAAAGTCTGTAGAAATTACTCCCACCTACTGCCCAAATAGTCTATAAATGGACTGTGCTAAGGTTTGAAAGCAAAAAAATCAAAGGGTCATTTTTCTTTTTTCTTTAGAGTAAAATAGTGAGAGTATTGAATTTATGGCAGAAGAACAATGTATTTAAGAGTGAAATCATTCAGCCTCTTTTGGATATGGCAGCAGGGATTCCTCCTCCAGTTGTCACACCTGTTCTGGCCAGTACTACCACTGCTATGAGCAATACCCCAGGTATGTTGCTTTGATAGAGACTTGTTTTCCAAATATTGTACCCATGTTTTTCAGGTGATTATTCCTATGTAAAATAATGACTCCACGGTGCAGACGAATTTGTTTAGCATTAGCTAATTGAAAGGAAAAGTAATTTGAAGGAAAAATCAGAAATTGTATTTGTGTGTAATTTGTTTCTAAAAATTAGGGAGCTGAATATTTTTAGTCCCTAGATACATAAATATAAAAAATCTTGGATAATTGATGTGTAAATTAGGTTTTTCCTGATTTAACTGCCTGTAATCTTTTAATCTTGCATGCAAAGCAACTTGATACAGTATACTAGAGAAACTTAATATTATAAGAAACCATGAAAAAATGATTTAATGGAGCCAAGAATGCTCAAAGTCATTTCTGGAGTTATTTAATTGGCATTTATAAGTTTTTATCATCATCCAAGAATTACCTTTGTTAACATTTTGGTATATATTTAGTTTGGGGGGTGTGTGTGTGTCTGTGTGTGTTGTGCGCATCTTGAACAAAAACAGTTTCATGTTATATATATTAGTTTATAATTTGTCATTGAAAATTGTATTTTGAATATTTTCATATGTAATTGAATTTTCATCTGTAGTAAGATTTTTAATGACTGCTAAGTATTGTAGACTTCTTTAAAGTAGTTAATTGAAGACAAGTATGGATGATCCTCTTGGTACTTTAACTTATCTAATTCTGTAATGGTTTTTCAAAATGAAGACCATAAAATAAAAACATTTATATAAGTTTGTATATATTTTATTAAAGTGACAGAGCAAATTTCTCTACCTTTTCAAGGCTTATTATTTACTTACATATTTATTGGGGTGGGTGTGATGTCTTTTGAAAAAGGAACTCCTGTGACACCTGTTACTCCAGCCAATGTGGTCCAAGGTTTACCTGATCCATGGGTATCCCAGATAGCAAATACAGATACACTTACAGCTGTAGCTCAGATCTTACAGAGTCCTCAAGGCCAGCAGGTGAGCAGCTTTTTTTATATTGATGATTTAGAGCTCATTATTTTTCTAATGGATTGTTTTATAATGTACCACCTAAAGAGTATGTGATTTTTATTTTGTAAAAATAGTATCACACTATATATAGTACTGTATAACTTGCTTAATTCATTTAATAATGCATCATGAACATTTTATTTTTTAATCCTCACCTGAAGATACATTTTCATTGATTTTTAGAGAGAGAGAGAGAGAGGGAGGGAGAGAAACATCGATGTGAGAGAGACACGTTGATCGATTGCCTCCTGTACCTGCCCCGACTGGGGATCGAACCCACAACCTTTTGGTGTACAGGAAGCTGTCTAACCAAGTGAGCCACCCAGCCAGGGCTCATCATGAACAATTTTTATGTCATAAAAGATTGTTTTATAAAAATTTAATTTTACACCAAGGTACTGATGTAGTACACATTGTTTGTGTCAAACATTATTGGGAGCTATTGTTACCCCAGTAATGATACAGGGAGATCTTCTGTCTTAGAGAAGATGTCTTACTAGCTCGGGGGAAGATGACAGTGAAAAAGCATAGACAGTGATACATGACTTAAAACAAGGTAAATCTTCGGAGTGACTCGCTAGGTTTGCTTGGAAGGGGTCATAATTGAAGCGGGTGTACAAGAGAAGGTATCTTTGAGTAAGTGGCATTTGAATTGAGACTTGAAATGGCAGGATATGAGGATAGCCCATCCTTAGCATCTCTTTTTTAACCTATACTTAAATAGCAAATTAATTATCTGTACAATAAAACTTCCTGAACTGTCCCCACATATTCATGTGTTGTAAGGTTTTGTATAAATGTCACCTCAGTGAGGCTTTCAGTGATTTAAAACTGCAAACTCTACCTTTTATTCCCTTAAATGTTCCTTTTCTTTATCACCTGCTTTATTATTTTTTTCTTAGTACTTAAGATCTTCTCTTACATTGTATAATGTACTTATTTTGTTTATTCTCTTTCTCTTTCCACTGGAATGTATGCTATACAAGGGTGAAGATTTTTGTCTGTTTTGTTCACTGCTGTATCTCCAGTTTCTAGGTTTAGCAGGTGTTTAATACCTTTTTGTAGAGTAAATGAATAATGTTATATTGGGTATACGGAAGATATTTTAGAGTTGTCTGGAGGATAAAGTGGCCTATGCACATAAGTCATTAGTGACAAAGTTGAAATGGTAGATTCATGTGTGGGGCCTGGATTTTACTATACGTAAATGGTGGGCTGAGAAATGAAAGATTGATATGCTAAGCAGTGGGAAATTGACAGAGATTTTTTTCCCCCCAGACAGTGGGAAGGGAGTGGGGGGAGACATCGATGTGAGAGAGACACCTCGATTGGTTGCCTCCTGCATGACCCAATCAGGGACGGGGACCGAACCGCAACTGAGGTACGTGCCCTTGACCGGAATCAAACCCGCGACTCTCTGGTCTGTGGGCTGATGCTCTAACCGCTGAGCCAAACTTGCCCAGGCTGCCAGAGATTTTTATGTCGACGTTACATGATCTGAACAGTACTTTAATGGGTGGAAGAGGAGAGAAGGTCTGGAGATAGGAGTATCTGTTTTGGTAACGATAATGCAAGGGAAGTAATGAATATGTGAAAAATAGTAGGGTTATGGACTATAAAAGGACAATCTAAAAAAAAAAAAGTAGCATTCTAGAATTTTATTTTTGGGGGCTTAAATAGCAAACATTTGCTTCTCACAGCTCTGGAGGCTGGGAAGTCCAAGATCAAGGCACTGGCACATTCAGTATCTGCTGAGAGTTCACTGCCTGGCTCACAGACACTGTTTTCTCAGTGTCCTCACATAGAGGCAGGGGTGAGGTCTTGTTTGTTAAGGACACAGTCCCATTCATGAGGGCTCCACCCTCGTGATCTAATCACCTGCATTCTAGAGTTCTAAAAATATAAAAACCAATTCAATTATAGTCATAGATTGGACCTGATTTATACATTTTTGGTACAGTTGGGAAACTGAATTGATAATATGTAAAATTATTGAATTATTAGTTGTATTTTGTGATACTGATATTTTGGAAATGATTCATAAAATAAATCTTTTTTTTTTTTTTTTTTTTTTTGTTAATCCTCACCTGAGGATATTTTTCTATTGAATTTTTTAGAGTGGAAGGGAGGGAAGAGGGAGGAGGAGAGAGAGAGAGAAACATTAATATGAGAGAGAGACATCGATTGATTGCCTCTCACATGACCCCGACTTGGGCCAGGGATCGAACCTGCAACCTAGGTATGTGCCCTTCACTGAGAATTGAACCCAAGACCCTTTGGTTCTTAGGCTGACTCTCTAACCGCTGAGCACACCAGCTAGGGTGATGTTTCCATTTTTTAAAATACTTATGAAAATAAATACTTTTGGCAGGAGATGGGATTTTCCAGAAGAAATAGTACGGAGAGAGTGAAGAAAACATAGTAATTGATAGAATATGAAGTACAGAGTAGAGGAAAAAGTAGGATCTTATAGTGGTTTGAAAAAATAACAGTGCTAATGGAGAAAATGAAGATGTTAAAAGGGGCAGTTAAAACGTGTAAAGGAAAGATATGGCATTTCCTCCCTCCCTCCCTTCTTTCCTCCCTTCCTCCCTCTCTCCCTTCCAGTCCCCCATTCTTTCCCCCTTCCCTCCTTCCAGCCCCTCCCTTTTATTCCCTTTCCTCTCTTCCTTTCATCCTCTCCCTTTCTCCCTCCATTCTGTCTGTTCTGTAGCTTCCTCCGTGCAGTAACTCAAATATCGTATTTTAAAATTATTTTCTTTGCTATTCCATTAGCAGTCTGTAGTAAATGTTCCAAGGATATTTTTCCATGTATCTTCAGATAGAGTGGGGGGGGGGGGGAGACAGACAGAGACAGAGACACATCGATTGGTTGTCTTCCGCACCACCCCAGCCAGGGCCAGGGATCAAACCGCAACCAAGGTACATGCCCTTGACCAGAATCGAACCCGTGACTCTTTGGTCCGTGAACAGACGCTCTAACTGCTGAGCCAAACTGGCCAGGGCACTGTAGTAAATGTTCATTTGATAAACCATTTTGTCTTAATGTTGCTATTTTAGATAGGCATCAAATTATTTTACTTACTGTCATCTGGAATGGTATTTGTACTTTATCCCAATATAAGTTGAACTTAGAGAGTACAAATGTGTTTAGCAATATTTTTGCTATTTGTATTTTATTTCAAACTAATAATTTTCAGATTTAATTCAGGTTTACATCTTAATTAGAAAAGTATTAATTACTTCTAGCATGTACACAGGGTTTACTTAACTATGAAATATCTTCAGGGTCTTACTATTTCTATTTTTTAAGAGGGTGGGTGAAAAGGGGGAAGAGGGATTTACTTTCAACTCTTATTTGCAGTGTTCATTTTTACTTTCCTTAGTTCTGGACTCTGCTCCAAGGGACAGATTCTGTGTTTCCTGCTATGAGGAAACATGTTCTCAGATGGCAAATCTGAAAGAGAACAAAAGCAGTTGTAGTCAGTGCTTGTCCTTTTACTGAGATTAAATAGTTAATTGAAGAAGGGATGAAAAGCTTAGTGAAAAAATTAGTCTGCTTGTGATGAGTTCTTTATCTGGTTGGTTATCATTGAGTGAACACTTTGTTTTGTTTAAAATTTTCTAACTTTCCAGAGGCAAGACATTTATTAAGGCACACAAATTATTTTTTTTAATTAACTCTTGTTTTGAGTTACTTTACATTTTTTCTTGATCTCCAAAGACTAGAATGAATTTTATTGACTAAAAGTTTTAGATAGGCATTCGTGTAGATAAAAACCAGCACCTGTTTGTATTAATTTCCCCCCTTTTTTTCCTTCCAGTTTCAGCAGTTAATACAAACTTTACAGATACAACAGCAGAAGCCTCAGCCTTCCATTCTGCAGGCCCTGGATGCTGGCCTTGTTGTTCAGCTGCAGGCTCTGACCGCACAGCTCACAGCTGCAGCAGCGGCTGCCAACACCCTCAATCCCTTAGAACAGGGAGTGTCTTTCAACAAGGTAGAAATTAAGATACTGAGTCTGTTCTATGTGAAGTAGGGGATTTTATATACTATCATGTGGGTTCTAATTGCATTTTATCACAGAACTATTTCAGTATTCACTGTACTGTATGTTACGAGTTTTACAAAAGGCTCAAACTTCTGAAAGAACTCCTTGAAGCATTTAGAATATTTTCCTTTGCATAAAGATAAAGACTTATAGGCCAGTAAAATTGTGATTTTCACCATTGAGGCAAATGATTATTTTCTGAATTTTTAAATTTCTTCTTTGAATGTTACAAATATATTAGTTATGGTGGTCTACAATTTTGACCTGCTAAAATTAAAACTGTTCAGTGTATAAGTTCAAAGAATAACTTTTCTACAAGTTGTCACTATTCTATAATATTTTGATAAATTTAGGTCTAACTGTAGTGTTTTTAAAGTTGAAATCCTTTCACATGTAGTTTATTGTGTGTCTTCAGTATTCTTATTAATTATGGAAATAGTAAAATGCCTTGGAAGTGTTATGCATATTATTTTCATTTTTGCTTCTATTATTTTCAATAGAAAATATTGATTTATTGAGTTAGCAGCTTCCAAGTGTAATTTAGTCCTCTAAATAGCTAGACATAAAAATCCTTTAAATTGATCATTTAGAAAACAGTAGAGCATTCTAAGAAAAATAGATCATTGATTGTAGTCCTAGATATTATTTTATCAAGCTTTATTACCATTGGGAAGCCACTTTATTTTCTATTAGTTTCACCCTTTGTGTCATGATTTGTTCTGTTACATAAGGCAACGTATATTGGAGTACTTTAAAGAAAAGTGAAGATCTACTCAAATAAAATGTTTTATTGCAGTACAGTCATCCCTCATTTATCGCGGTTAATCCATTCCAGACTCTAGCGGTTATACCTGGCGTTGAAGGATTCCTAGGGTGCTCGAATACATAGGCCTACAGTCCATACGTACAGTAATTTTAATTGTAATACAGGGGTGTATAATTGGCTCAGACAACCGAGCATGCGCTGTATCATTTTCACTGTCTCGATCAACTTTTTAATGAATATATTTGAAAAAACCGCGATAGAGTGAAGCCGCGAAAGTCAAAGCGTAAAATGGTGAGGGACGATGGTATAACATAAAAGGATATGAAACATTTTCATAATAACTACTTAGTGATACAGATAAATTAGTGGGATGTCATTGACCTTTAAATAAAATAGCATTTGTAACGTAATTGTGAGAAGCATTTTTTAATCTCTCTCTTTCTCCACCCCCCCCCCCGCCCCCCCCACCGTTTTCCACCAGAAGCTGATGGATAGATTTGATTTTGGGGAAGATTCTGAGCATAGCGAAGAACCCAAAAAAGAAATTCCAGCATCTCAACTGTAAGAATCATTATGTTTTTCTTTATAACCATAATTTTTTTGTTATTTTTATAAACATTGGATGAGATGTTGCATTCTGAACTACTAGGTATGCTTTAAATAAGTTAGGCTATTATTTCAGACCCAACATTACAGAGTGATGGTAGGGTTGTTTTCTTGGTGCCTCACAATATTATTTTTACTCTGAGATCTTTGCAAATACTTAGCTATATCAAAAGTCTTTATGAGATCGTTGATAAATGTTGATAAATCTGGTGTTATTTTCTATATCTATATTAGGCTTTAAGTTATTTAACTCACTTGTAAGAATATTTGAAATAATAGGAAAGAAGCGTGCTGCTAGTGCTAGTGGCCACATTCTAGAAGTGTATCAGGCTAATCAGAAGTAAGGATTAGGGTAGGGATTTTGTTTTTTAAAGAAAAGATTGCATGTTTTTATTTAGATCAGTTATTTTTTTCCCCAAACAATTCTGCACAGCCCTAAGTTTTGTGAAAGCAACATTGGGGAGGATAATCTTGGGTGTGGTGTGGAAGGTGGGAGAATGGAAGGGGGATGATGAATGGGGAGAGCCTCTGGGAATCTTGTTTCAAACAAGTTATTAGTTTTATATATTGGGATAATATATTTAAAGATTTATTTATATAATATAAAATACAAATATATTCTTTTGATAAAGAGATTCTACTTGAAAAAATTAAGAAAATATTTTAGTGAATTGTGAAGTTAGAAGAAGCATTTGAGATTCTGTAGAATTGTTTCCTGAACAATATAAGAACCATCTATCTTTAATAGTCCCGACAACAGGGTATTTATCCAATGTGGTAATGCCTTCCATTATGAGAAACTAAGTAATTGTTATTGTTGTATGTTATTTTGTTACTGAATTCTGTTTTGATTTGCCTTTTATACACTCACCCATTTTGCTTTCTAAAGCAAGGAAACGTTTGCTCCATTATCTTTTGAGACATAGCCCTTCAATTTTTGAAGATAGGTATCATTCTTCTCCTTGGGCTTATTTGCTCCAGATTACATACTCTTTTATTCAGTTGTTTCAAGACTTCTCACCATCCTGATTGCCCACTTTGGGATTCCCCCTTTTTTGTTCCTTTTACCTTGTGGCACCCAGAATTCCAGGTGTATTCCAGGTGTGAATTTCCCTGAGTATAGTTAAATTATTTCCTCTTATCTAAATATTGTTTCTGTTAACATACCTAATAATATGATTGCTACTCTAAAGAAAACAGATTAATTTTATAATAGTCAATTATAATTACAGATTTCATATGAACTGATAGAACATTTCACCCACTATTTCATAGGGAAGTTAAAGTGACCATGTTTAAATACTTTCAAACTGTTTTTAGAAGTTTTATTGAGCTTTCTTAAAATGTTCTGTTATAAAAAGTACTAATTTATATGTGTTTAATAGCACGAGATAGTAATATCAGATCTTCATCAGAATATCTCTTAACATCTCATCTATTGAAACACTGCTGAAGAGTATATTTCTGTTTTAACATATTAATGTTTTGAGATATTCCATTTTCTTTGTTACTATTCCAAAGGTAAACATGGTAGTCGAGTATGTTTTATTTATTTGGCATTTGGGGGCAGGGGATTGAATATTCAGTTATTTTTGTATTATCTTTATTGGGTTCTAAAAATATATTTTCACTTGTTTTTCCTTTTAGTTCTCATGTTTCAGAATCTGTGAACAATTCCATTTTTCATCAGATAGCAGAGCAACTACAGCAGCAAAACCTTGAACATCTCAGGCAGCAACTCCTGGAACAGCAACAGCCTCAAAAGGTTTATAGCTCCACCTTGTGGCCTTTCGAGTTAATTGCTGTCTGTATTCTATAAATTGGTGGTGGTTTTTTTCTTTATTGATTTTAGAGAGAGAGGAAGGAAGAGGGAGAGAGAGAGAGAGAGAGAGATAGAAACATCGATGAGCAAGAACATCAATTGGCCACCTCCTGCATGCCCCACACTGGGGATTGGGCCCACAACCTGGGCACGTGCCCTGATTGAGAATCGAACCGGCGACCTCCTTAGTACATAGGTCGATGCTCAACCACTGAGCCACACCGGCCAGGCTAATTTGGTGTTTCTTAAGTATGGTGATAAGTCTTCTTAGGATCTTAACAGTTTTTTTTCTGTAATCAGAATATACTCTAGCAACTTATGAATTGAGAACATTGTAGAAATTATTTTCAGTATATTGGAAGTGGAGAACAGAAGAAAGACAGAGATGGTGTTTCAGTATAAACTTAGATCCTCTCCACTCAGTTAGTTCCCTGTCAGCGAGGTAATGATGATCTTGCTATTGTTGATGGTGGTGATAACAGAATAAATAGATCATTACCTTTACTTAGGCTATTACCACGTGGCAGGAACTTTATTAGGGTGATTACATTTAATGCTGGTGAGATAGACCTTTTGACTCCCATTTACACTGTAGGAAATTGAAGTTCAGTGAAATGAAACATTTAATCTTTCTAATAGTCAAAACTTTTTGGTGAAAATGAATGTAATACAACATCACAAACATTTTAAAATAAGCGTTGTTAGACAAATGATACACAGGTGTGAATAGAAAAGCAAGACCTTAAGTAACCTCTTCTCTAATGGAGCGCATACATCTGTGTGGACATAGGCAGAATACTAGTTTTTGTAACAGGTGTAAGTGAAGGACTATGGAAATATGGAATAGGGGAGAGTTACTTTAGATCAAAAGGATAGTAAACCTTAGACATTGCTGGGTCCTGAACTTATCTTTTTAATGTAAATAGTAAATATAAAATGAATACTAATAATATTTGCTAGGTTGGAACTTGTTTCTGGAAATATGAGAATGGAATTCCATACTTTATTTTGAAGAAATAATGCTGATAGAAGTGTTTGGAGTTGGTGCAGTATTTATGTCAAATATATATCTGCCTGAGATTTCAGGAACTTGACAATAGAGCCCAATGAAGAACATACGGATATTTTTAAAAAATCACAAAATTTTAATTCTAAGAAAAGGAAAAGTTTGTCAGTGATATATTTAAAACATTACAGAGTTGTTATAGAGGCAAGAGATAGTAGTGATGGAAGAGTTTATCCAAACAACAGATTTGGTCATCTGTCAATGTGACACTTTTGAATTGTCTTAGTTCTAGTTTTATTTCACAAGATTTAGTAGAAAGCAGTAAAATCAAGGTAGTATTCTTGACCAGCTTTTAATTACTACCAAGTTACTGAGTTGAAAGGTGAAAGTTAATACAAATGTGAGAATCAGATTATGTCTTAAAAATCACAATCTCACCCGGCCGGTGTGGCTCAGTGGTTGAGCGTCGACCCACGCACCAAGAGGTCTCCGGTTCGATTCCTGGTCAGGGCACGTGCCCAGGTTGTGGGCCTAATCCCCAGTGGGGGCCATGCAGGAGGCAGCCAATCAGTGTTCTCTCTCATCAATGTTTCTGTTTCTCTCTCCCTCTCCCTTCCTCTTTCTCTCTCTCTAATATCAATAAAGAAAAAAAATTGAAACCTCAATCTCCCTCCCCCTCCTGGTTTAATTAATTGTTCTAGACATTATCTCCAAAATTTTAGAAGATACGGTAATAACACCCCTTTGAAAGGAGTAGACGTTCTTAAAAGCTTTGTTGTTCAAAAGTGAGTGATAGAGAAAAGGGAGTGGTGAAGAAAAACGACTTTTCTAATGCATAAGGTAGATAATGTTTAAGACAGATTGAGAATTGGAAAGTATATCAGCAGAGTAGCAAATTGAATAAATTGTGTAATTGGCTCTTCCAATTCAGTTGCCTTATTGTATTTAAGATAGGGTGAAATAAGCAGAAAATTTAAGCATTTTTATTAACCAGTAAGCTCAACATGGCTGCCTTTTTGTAGTGTCGTAGAGAAAAGAATAGAATTACTAGTGCCACTCTGAACATTGTAGCCCTGCCTGCACATGGAGGTTGCCATTATGTATTATTCATGGTAGACTTCCTTTATCAATTCTTGATAGTTTAAAATTTATTTGAAGACCTACTTAATCTTATCATTCTATTCTAACATTATAGTCTTCTCCCCCTTTTTATGACGTTCCATGCTTTTAAGTAAAGTTGGGTTTATATAAAAGTTTAAGTTTAGATTGATTATAAGAGATTAGACATGGAATTTCTTTATGTGTTGGGCTCTTTTTTTTTTTTTTATTCCTCACCTGAGGATACTTTTCTATTTATCATTAGATAGAGTGGGAGGGAGGGAGAGACAGAGAGAAACATCAACATGATAGAGCCACATTGACTGGTTGCCTCCCGCATGACCAGACCAGGGCTGGGGACAAACTGCAACCAAGGCACGTGCCCTTGACTGGAATCAAACCCAAGACTCATTGGTCGGTGGACTGACACTCTAACCGCTGAGCTAAACCGGCCAGGGCTGTTGTTGGGCTCCTTTTTAAAAATTGTCATGTTTGTGTGTTTAAATTTTCTTTTGTAATAATATTATTTCTGAATGTTTGTGTATTTGTAAACATTCTCAATAGGCAACCCCTCAGGATAGTCAAGAAGGAACATTTGGATCAGAGCATTCCGCGTCACCATCACAAGGGAGCAGTCAACAGCATTTCCTTGAACCTGAAGCAAATTTGGATGATTCTATAGATATTCAGCAACAGGTAAAAAGTACATGCTTTTCTGGGTCATACATTTATAAGTTAATTAGAGAAAAAGATTATAAAATGGTAATTTTTATTTTAGATAGATTATTTTATTGTTTATTTTATATAAACCAGTGGTAATGGCCTGAATGTTTTTTCTCCTTGCCTAAGCTCTGCACTCTAATCATTTTACTATTAGACATTAATGCTACTTTGGTGAATATTTTGTAAGGCAGAAATGTCAACATGTACTAAATCTCAACTGAGCATTTTGTTTGCTGTTCTTTTTACTTCTAAGGACATGGATATAGATGAAGGGCAAGATGGAGTAGAAGAGGAGATCTTTGAACAAGAAGCAAAGAAAGTGGCTGTTCGCTCGAGATCAAGAACACATTCACGCTCTCGTTCAAGGTTCCACATAATATTTAAAAATAGTTGTGTGTAAACTTTTAAAATGTTGGCTTTATTTCTTTGCATCAAGATGAAATGTTTTTCTTAGAATGGCATTTTATATTGTCTCAGAAAAAAGTAATTCAGAATTTGAAAAACAAAATACTTTGTTCAATTTTTAATTGGATATATCTGTGGCCATTTATTTGAGTAATATACATGAATCACGGCCATTTCATGAGACCTTGATTTTGGATTATGTCTGATTGTAGTTAAAAATATATATATTTTATTATTATTATTTTTTATCCTTACCCGAGGACATTTCTGCATTTATCTTTAGATAGAGCGGGAGGGAGAGAGGGAGGAAGAGAGAGAGGGAAACATCAATGTGAGAGGGACTTATCGACTGGCTGCCGCCCACACGACCCCAACCGGGGCCAGGGACAAACTGCAACCGAAGTATGTGCCCTTAGTGGGAACTGAACCCGGGACTCTCTGGTCCACAGGCCGACGCTCCAACCACTGAGCCAAACTGGCCAGGGCTGTAGTTAAAAATATTTTGATGACATCTAGCTTTTAGGATATTAATGCCTCAGAACAACAGTTAAACCAGGCTGTGGAGGAAGTGTTAGAAATTCTGTTGCATTTCTTGCATTCCATTTCTTCTTGTAATAATACCAAAAATGCTCATAAAGATAAAACTATAAAAATTATTTTTATAAACAGTAAGCATAATATCAAACTATTACAAAATATTCTATAAGTGATTTTTTGTGGGCTTTTCACCATGGCTAAAGTACATGAGTGTACATGCTCATTCAGATTTGAGTTGAAGATGCCTTATCTTAACCTGGTAATTTTTATGTAGTGTGTATACATTGTTTTTACTACAGATATTAAAACAAAGTCAATTGTCTTTAACATTTTTGTACTGTGTTTTCTGCACGTGAGTACCCTGAAAATCTGAACAGTAAATGCTAGAAGGTGGGGTAGTGATCTTTGATCACTTTTTCAGTCATTTCTTACTTATTTCAAGAAGTTATTTGTATTTACGTCTTGTAAATTTGGACCTGTTCATTCACCTTTCTCTAAATTCACCTCATTGTCACTGAATTATCTAGCTAAAGCAGTTACAGTGCCTCCTTAAGTATTTTGGAGAAGTCAAAAGCTTGTAAGCAGAATTATATAGTGGCCTAATGCTCTATTAGAAACACTCTCTGTTTCCTAATTTTAAGAATTGTAACATCTTTGTCACCTAAAGAATCTTTTTATTTTCTTGAGTTTTCATCCCTGTTTGTGACTCTCTGAAAAAAAAATTGGAACACTAAGAGAAAGGGAGGCCCTTACTGGGGTCTCTTTCTCCTGTTCTTCATAGTTGTGAATAATAACCCAGACTCAGAATTACTGAAAACAGATATTTATGATTTGTGTGGACCTAAGTAGTAGATAAATTTGAGAAAATGCATGTTTGATACTTGATTATACTTAAATCTTTTAAAGAGGTATATAAATATAAGACAACCCTTTGTTTTCTCTCTTAGAAGTAAGAAATTTGATAGAAGAATAACATTGTTATTAGTAGTAAAATAAAATATTTTTTTTTAGATCACCAAGAAAACGAAGGTCTAGGTCACGATCCGGTTCTCGAAAGCGTAAACACAGAAAGCGATCACGCTCTCGCTCAAGAGAAAGAAAGAGGAAATCATCACGTTCATACTCCAGTGAAAGAAGAGCCAGAGAAAGGGAGAAAGAACGACAGAAGAAGGGGTTACCTCCAATTAGGTCTAAAACATTAAGTGGTAAGTGACACTTTTACAAACTTTGATGTCAGCAGATACTAAGAAAATAGTTATCTGCTACAGACCCTCTAAGTCTTAAGACTGAAAATTTGAAAAGTGGTTTGGTAAATGAGTAAGTAATTTTATCCTTGGTTTTTGTAATGTGATAGGGGAGAAAAGAAAAAGGAAGAATAGTTTCTACTCAAATACTAAGGTCATTGAGAGTTGAATTTTTTTTTTAATGCTAGTTGAAAATATAAGACATAACTAATGATACATAAAGTGAACCAGGCATAGTGTCTATTGCATGGACATAGTGACTTCCATGCATTAGTGTCCTAACCAGTTGACCACCAGTTCTGTAGGAGTAATTATTTATAGGAAGCATGTAAATTTTAAAGCGAATTATAAACTTACTGAATCAGTATTGAAGGAGACATTCCTATTGTTTAAACTTTCCCTCCTTTATGTGTTCACCTACAATGTATGATTAGAACAAATTTTATACTAGTGGGAATTTATTTTGGGAGAGGGCCAGGGGAGAGTTCACTTAGTAGGAATGTGAGGTATAGGAAAGTAAGTTGTGATTAGTGCCAAATTCTACCCAAAGGATTCTTAGTGGGTTAAGAATTCTTAGTGGGTTATCTGACTTCTAAGGTGAATCAAAATACTGCAGATAGGCAAATTCCATAAAATAGAGCAAATTGTCTTTCTTTGCCAAGAGCTGACCATGATCAGGTTATGTCATTTCCAGAGGTCTCCAAATAAATTCTTTCTGTCACGGAAATAGGTAAATAATTGGTAAAACTTATATTACTGCTGAAGCATCTTGGAAATTCAGGCTTCTAATTAAAGGCAATAGCCATCTGCTTGCTGGCGCTTTCAGCAAGCTTTCACTGTTTTGCCAGAATCTTATCTGATTATGAGAGCCAGTATTGCTCTTCCTAACTCTGAAAGTTTCTACTGATCTCTTAAGGTGAGGGACCCTACGGGACCCAAAGGTGGGACTATAAAATCTGTATGCCTCTTCCCACGATTGCCATTAAGACATTCAGAATCTCCAGTTTTCGGAGATGGCTTTTACGTGGTGTCTCTTTCATGTAGTTCCTCACTTAATCTGTCATGTTGTTGCTGCCACCATTTACATAGTTATTGACCATGGCATTTATTTATTTATTTAAATCCTCACCTGAGGATATTTTTCTATTTATGTTCAGATAGAGTGGGAGGAAGAGAGAGGAGAGAAAGGGAGAGAGAGAAACATCGACTGGTTGCCTCCTGCATGATCCTGACCAGGGCTGGGGATGAACCGCAACCGAGGTACGTGCACTTGGCCGGAATTGAACCCACGGCTCATTGATCTGTGGGCCAGCGCTCTACTGCTGAGCCAAACTAGCCAGGGCTGGAATTTATTTTTTATTGCTGCTTGATTTTTATAAAGTACATACAGTATGATAGAAAATGTCTCATTTTTTTTTTTTTTTTTTTTTTTTTTACCTCAAAACTCTCCTTCTCAGAAGCAATATTGATTTTATGTGGTCCCATCACATTTTAAACACCTGCAGTGGTGTTTCCCTACCATTGGTCCTTAGAACAGAAGGGTTTTTATGAATAGTCCAAGGGATATGAAATATCAGCAAACAGTAGCATTCTAGGAATCAAGTGTTTTCTCCCCCTCATGGGTTGAAGGAGACTCGTTACTGCTTTCTGGGAAGAAATGGACTTATCTGTGGAAATAATTTGTAGAGAGACAACATTGAAAGAGTAGGGGAAGGGCTCAGTGTAATTCAGAGGTCTTGTAAGAGGGAAACAAGGTCAGAGAGAAAACAGTTTGGTAGATGCTACACTGTTTGCTTTGAAGGTGGAGATCATGAGCCAAGGAATGCAGACAGTTTGTAGAAGCTAGCAAAGGCAAGGAAACAAATTCTCCCCTAGAGCCTCCAGAAAGCATGCAGCCGGTTGACCCATTTAGGAACTTCAAAACTGTAAGAGAATTCGTTTTGTGTTTCAAGCTACTAAGTCTGTGGTATTTTGTTGCAATAGCAAAAAAAATTTTTCTTTTGAGACGTTGTTCAAATATTAAGTTATGTGTGCATAGAGCGAGACTACACAGGCAAAGAGGATATAGCAGGAAAAGAACAATTACCAGGGATCTGTTAGTTGAACGATTCCTAAAGTTCATGCAGGCATGGAAGAGGTGTGAGTTCTGACCAGCCAGAGTAGAGACCTGGTTGAAAACACATTTGGTGGAGATCTTACAGTAGTTACATCTTAACATTGGTCTAAATTAGCTCTAGAGTAAAACCTGCTCTAGGCCTGCCCTGTTATAGATTAAAGCTCATCAAAAAACTAGAAACTTACTCTTTAAAGGTGACACTGATACAGATTCAGATACAGTTGGCCCTTGCATCATGTGGGTGTTAGGAGTGCTGACCCCCACCTCCCCGTACACTGTTGAAAGTCTGCATATAACTTTTGACTACCTCAAAACTTAACTACAGTCATCTCTCAGTATACGTGGGGGATAATGGTTCTATGACCTCTGGAAGATACCAGAATTCGAGGATGTTCAAGTCCCTCATATAAAATGGTTTAGAACAGTGGGTAGTTGGCCCTCCACTTCCTCTGTCCAACGGTGGATTGAGAATACTGTTGTCCATTTGCAGTTGGTTGAATTCTCAGGTGTAAAACCCAGGGATACAGAGGGCCGACTATATTTATTGAAAAAAATCACGTATAGGTGAATCTGCACAGTTCAAACCCATGTTGTTCATGGGTCAACTATGTATTAAAATTCTGCAAATATATTAGCTGTAAATATTTTTAAAGTCAGTGTCTTCAGCAAAAGATGATGTTCATGAGAGCACAAACAGTACAGCTAAAAGTAGACAAAATGTCTCATGTGTAACATTTGTTTATTACTGGGTAGTGGCTTCCAGGTCTTTCATTATAATAGTTAAGGAGTTCTGATTAAGTCTTTTCCTCTTTGTGTCTTCATGAAAATTATTATTTCCTTAAGGAAAAGATACTGTTTTGAGATTTAACTGTTGATTAGGGAGAAACATCCACTTAATCTTTCCAGCACAGAAAAATCCTTGCAATGAAAAGTGGCTTTAAAACTTTCTTGCACATTAGAATAACCTATGGTATTTTGTTTTAAATACGTTTTTATTGATTTTTTAGAGAGAGATAGAACCATCAATGTGAGAGAGAAACATCGATTCAGCCGGCTGCCTCCTACACACCCCCTACTGGGGATTGAGCCAGAAACCCGGGAATTGAACCGAGACCTCAGTCCATGGGTCAGTGCTCAATCCACTGAGCCACACTGGCTGGGCTAACCTATGGTATTTTAAAACTCCTACTGTTTCATATTCTATACCATCCACCTTCTTTTACAGTGGGACCTAGGTACCTACAGGTGATTCAGATATGCAGCCAAGCTTGAGAACAGGTGACATGACAGAGGTTGACTTGGCATAGATGTGAATGGATACCTAGGATTTTAGTTGATTTTAAATATAACAGATAAAAACATCAATTTAACACGTGTTTTAAATATGCTGTCTTAAATTTTAATGTTATTGTTAGTAGAGCTTTTTCCTCAGCTCCTTGAAATAAGTAAGTATGTGATTTAGGTCATTTGTCTCATGTCTTGACAGTATGCAGTACTACTCTCTGGGTTGGTCAGGTGGACAAGAAGGCAACACAGCAAGATTTAACCAACCTGTTTGAAGAGTTTGGACAAATTGAATCCATTAATGTAAGTATCAGTTGTTGGACAATAGTTTAAGGTTAAAAAAAAGAATAGGGTTTTCACTCATATAGAGTCTCTTTGGTTCCTAATTAGCCCAACTGTATCTGCCTTTACAAGGATTGTTCGACTTTCGTCATTGCTGTGTGTATTCTGCTGTTGTTTATCGTCTTGCTTAATTTTAAAAAGGGAATTCTAACAATTGTTAGGGGTTTTATGGCAGTGTAACACTTGATTCCTAAAAACAGTGAGTATTTGAGTTAGCAGGAACTAGTGTGATTTAGTTTGATTCCTTAAAAAAAAAAAAAAAAAGAAAATGAAGGAACTGAGTCCCACAGAATTGTAATCATCTGCACATGAGCACATAGGTAGTGTGGAGACACAGCTGGACTTGGGGTCCCAGTCTTTTGCCAGCCTCTTCCCTCCTCCCCTTTCCCCTCCCTGTCCCTCTCAAAGCCAACCTTAGACAAGAAAACTGATGTGGCCAGGGCATCTCCAGGCACTTGAGCTTACCTCTTTCATTTCTCAACTTGATTCTTTACGTGGTTTTGCCCCACCCAGTCTCCTTTGAGTGCTTTCTTCTTCCTGAAGGGCTGTTGTTTTTCCCTGGGGTCAGAACTAAGTAATGAAAAGTTTTATATTTAAGGAAACTTAAAATGTTTTAACCCCCTGGTTTTAGTTACTGTTATTATACTATGTCTATTGGGCCTTTTATCATTATTTACTGGGACATTGGCTGATTTTCCTTTCTAGTGTTAGATCTCAACATTTCTTATACGCCCAAACTTAACTTTTCTATAGTAATAATAACATTCTTTGTTTAAATTGAATTTGATCATTTAGTATTTTACTTTCAACTATGTATGATCTGATTAGAGCCTCACAAGAATCTGGTTAAGTAATCCAAATATCATTATTTTACCAGTGAAGAAACTAGATTTGCTTGTGTTATACAGATAATAAGTTTGGTGATTGGCTGAATGTTGCAACTTAGCCGGTTCAGATTTCTCTTTCTATACCATGAGAGTGCTGTTAGCTTTTAAAATGTCACCTGGCAAAACATAACTATTATTCATAATCCATGATCATATAATCTCTAAATTTTTTTCTGATTTTCCTCTACCCTCAAACTGGTGGTTCTCAGCCCTAGCTGTGTATCAGAAATGTGTTGACATCTGAAAAAAGTAGGGATGCCCATGATCATTTTCTTTAGGATCTTATCAAAGTACTACAAAGCCAGGTATCAGTGCTCTGAACAGATCCCAAATCTAAGCATCATTTCGGATTTTCACCTTTTTTGTTACGTTTGTAGTCTTTTTTGTAACACAGTCATTTGGGCATTAGTTTGGCTTGTCTCTGTCCTCTCCTGTATTAGCTTTTAAAAGCATAGTACTGAGATCACCATGTGATGAAGCCGGGGCTAGTCTTCTGGAGCTGGAATAAGCTGTGTAGCTGAGGGCTCTTGTACCCAGCAGTCTGCCAACCAGCCCAATGTGAGTGAGAGCTCCAGGTGACCACAGGATGAACCACCTGGCCCAGAACTGCACACCTGAACTGCAGAATTGTACATAAAATAAAATGGGCCAAGACTCCAATGAGAGAATGAAGAATCGTAGAAAGAAGAGATGATGACCATGAGCTACATGGAAAAAAACATCATGTCCACGTGATGCCAGGGAGAGCAGCTGAATCCTCTGCCCTGGTGTGTCTTCCCATAATGAGCCCAGAAGATAGTTTACTTCTTCTAAGAAGCCTTCTCTAACCAGCACAACTGCTGGGGACCCTTCTTCCTCTGGAATCCACTAGATTCATTGTCTTTACATTTCATTTGTCACATCAAGTACCAGCTGGGACTTGCCCAGTAGCTCTATGTGTACTTTTTATCTTCCCCAGACTGGAACCTGCAGGAGGTCAGGGCCCTTTCTTCTTTTTTAAAAAGATTTTTAAATTGATTTTTAGAGTGAGAGGAAAGGAGAGGGAGAGAGAAACATTGGTGCCAAAGAGCGAAGCATCAGTCGGCTGCCTCCTGCACCCCTCCCCACCGGAGATCAAGCCCTCAACCTGGGCATGTGCCCTGACCTGGAAGCAAATCGGCAATCTTTCAGTGCACGGGATGATGCCCAGCCACAATGGCCAGGGCCCTGTCTTCGTTAATTTGTATTTTCCACAGTGTTAAGAACAGGGCTTTGCATATCATAGAGACAAAGTACATATTTATGGATGTATGTTATTGTGCATATAAGTAATAAAATATTTTGTGTGAAAAAAATTAAAGCATAGTACTTACAAAAAATAGGCACTAAGTTATTTTGTGAACTGAAGTATACTAGTGATAAAATCTAGGATTTGAAAAATTGATATAAGATTTAGAAATCTTTTACTTGGTTTTAGGGGCATTTGAGGACTGAGAAAAGTCTGTTAGATTTAGCATTTAGTAGGTCATTAGAGAGTTTGAAGAAAATGTTTTCAGTGGGTTGGGTCTACATCATAAGAGTTGAAGAAGCATGTAAGGGGTTAGGTAGACTTCTCTTTTGAAAGGTTTGGTATTAGAGTGACAGTAGCTTGAAGTGTTAGCAAGACCGAGGGAAAGGTTTTTGTTTTTATTTTGACAAATAGAGCTAATGAGATATTGAGTAATAATAAAAGTGATAGGATACCTTTTGAGTTCTTCAAAAGAAACTGAAATGTTCTGTGTATTTTTTGAGTTAATACATTAAGGATAATTTTATGATCTGGTAGTCTGTTGAATAGTTAAATGCTTTGTAAATAAATCTCTCAGATCCTTACACTGAGGCTATTTTCCTATTCATTTTAAAACCTAGTTCCAGAAGTACTTGGCCAAAATTAACTTTAAAAAAATTCAAAAGCTTTAATTTTATCATTTGTTGTAGTTTATAAATTTTGTATTAAGGATAATATACTTACCCAAACAAAAATTCTTCACATATTACTCAATATATTTGAAATAATACTGTGAATAAGTTGTATGTCTTCAAATATGTTGGCCATGCAGTATCATTTTCCTTTATCTGGTGATAGCGTATGCATGTTTGTATACTTTTTAAAATAGTTCTTTATTGTGTATTGGAAAAAAATTTAATTGATGTGATTATTTAAGATTTCACATACATCATGGTTTAGAGCGAGAGTAAACTAGGTTTGAATTTTGTTTTTTTGTTTTTAAACTAGGTTATTAGTGTACATGAATTGAACTGATAAACAGCTAGCTGGAGGAAGGAAAGGGAAAACAATTCAGTATTTGTCAGTAGTCAATGTTCTGTTTCATTAAAACCATAAAATGCCAGAATGAATTGCCCTCCTAATATTACCTTTCTAAAGAAAACATTTTTTTTTTTTAATAGATGATTCCTCCCAGGGGCTGTGCTTATGTTTGCATGGTTCATCGACAAGATGCATTTCGGGCTCTTCAGAAACTTAGTTCTGGATCATATAAAATTGGATCCAAGGTCATTAAGGTGAGATTGGGGGAGGGGTACACGTGCTCATTTTATTGGATTATTAGACTGTTCCTGTATTTAATTCAGTTTTTTAAATTGTTAATGGGCAAACTGCAATGGAAATTTATTTTTTTAGTATTATTGAGTTACAGTATTAGATATAGGTAAAATAATAACCAAAACTTTATAGTCAAACAGTTCTTTGAAATCACACATGCACACTTCTCTTTGTCAGCCAGGTCACCATTTTATGAACAGACCTTTTCATTTACACAAGTTTGTCTTTCCTTTGCTTCTTCCCAATGCTTCCTAATCATACATACCCCTTAGCTATATTTTTAATTTCTCCTTTTTAACTTCTTGTCTGTTACAACCCAGACCCTTGTGAAGGGTTTATTTTTATTTTTCTCTTAGTCTTTAAACTGAGTATTTATTGTTTGTTTTTCCAGTTTTACTTCTTATGACTAATTTACACTTCATTTCTTCTACTTGGAGATCATTTACTCCATCAGTTTCTGCAGCTGGATTAAAATGTTAACATAACTGATTTCAAGGGAGTCAGTATGCTCATACTTTGTCATTTTATGGCAAAGAGTTTCTCTATGTAAACTCAAGTGTCACAGGTCTCTTTTCTGGAGTACCAAGATTTTGTTTAAATTATTCTGATTATTGGTGACTATTCTTATTATTGGTAACATAGCTTGACATTTTTTATGGTGAAAAGTAGATTTGGATATTGTTTCTGGAAATGTGTTATTCTAAAGTTACAGTAAGAAGTGGAAATAAATCTCATAAACATCTTTGCTATATAATGCAGGTTTTATTTTACAAACAAAACAACATGGAAAAATTTTCATAGTGATACTATGCCCGTCCAGCTGATTTTTAAAATGAATTTTGTTACATTTTTTACATGTGTTTGAATGTTTTACCTTGTTTTTACAGTATTAATTAGCTTTTTTTTCCCTCTTCTCATTCCTGATAGATTGCTTGGGCTTTAAACAAAGGTGTAAAAACAGAATACAAACAATTCTGGGATGTGGATCTTGGAGTTACATATATACCATGGGAAAAAGTTAAAGTGGACGACTTGGAAGGTTTTGCGGAAGGAGGCATGATTGATCAGGAAACTGTAAATACTGGTAAGAACTCTAAGGATGGTTTTATTGTTTAAAAAGTATACTTAAAAGTTTGTAACTGATAAGAGTTTTTCATGATGGGGTGAATTGTGTTTCCTGGATTCTTTTTCCCAAAAAGAGAAAAAATATGAAACACTACTGTGTTCAATGTTTGATGGGTTCTAGTTCATAAGTGTCAGAGTATAAGACTGTGTTTTAGAAGTCTATAAATGTAGCATTTTTTATATGTCTTTAATAAAGTTTTGCTCTTTAAGAGAGTTGTATATTGTATATATATGAAGCCTTTTTAAACTAAATATTTCAATTCCTTGAGTTTAACTGAGAACTGGAAACTTCAGAAGCTTCTTTGAAAAACTTCCTAGATTATTTTGATTAGTATCCATGTTGAGGGTGGCAGGAATAGAACCTTAGAGAGCTATGGTTCATATTCATGTAATTCGAGAATGCTTATAACCAAATAATCTTCAGACTTGCTCTTTTAAAAAACTTGTTTTTTATTTTTTGAAATGATTAGCAATTATAACCAGTAAGAAATCATAGAAGAATTGAAATATGAGATATATTTCATTGCTACACATCTTTTAAGTATAAGTAGCTAATTTTTAGAATATTTTCTTTCTCAGGCCAATGCATATATTCAGACACTTTTTCAGTTGTTTTCTTCTTCTCAGTTTCTCCTTTTATTTCTTGATGGATATTCCTCCAGAATATTTATTCATTTTAAATATTTTAGTTCCTGCTGTGCGCCAGGGGTAATTTTAGGAACTGGGATTACAGCAGTAAGACAGGCAGACAAAAAGCTTTCCTCTCATGCAGTGCACATGGTAGTATAGGGGTTGACAGCCTATAGTCCCTGGGCCAAATCTTGCTGGCAGCCTATTCTGTATATTTTATATGACTTTTGTTTTTTTCAAGAGCAGTTGAGTCGTTGCAACAGTGAACATGTGGCTCACAAAGTCTAAACTATTTAAGTATAGGAAAACTTTGTCAACCCTTGTTCTAGTGGAAAGACATAACTCATGAACAAAAGAGATAAACTATACAGTATTTCTATGCTTCTACATTTTAAGAAGAAAAATCAGAGATGGAGGATAGGCAGTTTAGGTGTAGAACTAATGCAGTTTAAATTGATTGAAGAAGGTCTAACAGAGAGGGTGATATTTGAAGGGGTGAGATGTACAGCTGTCTGTGGAAAGAGCATTCTGTATTTAGGGATGGCAAATGCAAGGTCTATTCAAAAATTGTGAGACCAGTATGGCTTGAGCAAAGTAAGTGAGGAGTGCATAGTAGGAGATGAAGTCAGAGAGATACAAAGGAGTGAAGTCATGTAAAGTCTTATTAGTCATTATAATGATTTTGATCCCTACTCTGAGGGAGGTGGAGAACCCTTGGAGGAACCATTAGACCTTTGTTTTATTTTTGCATAGCTGTATTTTCAGAAAGTTTTTTTTGTATTGGGTTAGTACTTGTTGGTATTCCCTTGTGACAAAGTGTAGAATAAGGTTGGTTCCTTTTATGTCAGACAGCCTTTGAGATACATATCTATTATATCCCTTCTAAGGGTTTTTTCTAGACCAAATATTTCTGTGTCTTTAATTTGAGTCTCATGTCATGCTTCCTTGGACTCTTTAGTATCCTAATCAGATTTATTTGGGTAAAACCTAGAGTGGCACCTATAGTTGTGGACACATCTTCAAGATAGATTTGCTAAGGTAGATGAAGGACTTAGACAAGCATGAAATAAATGTATACATAGAAATAAAATGAAAAGTTGCACCTATCTAGAGGAAATCAATTTCAAATATTTTGTTTAGAGTGGGAGACTGTGAAAAACTCAGAACCTGTTAAAGAGACGGTCCAGACAACTCAGAGCCCACCTCCAGTTGAAAAGGAGACAGTGGTCACAACCCAGGCAGAGGTTTTTCCTCCACCTGTTGCTATGTTACAGGTTAGTGCTGGGTGTTTTGTTGTTGAATGTGTTTTACATTTCTGTTTTTACTCATGTATTTACTTTATAAAACTGGGAGGAAATTGTCCAAAATGGAATAAATATGAGTTTAATCAAACATTAAAAAAATACATATATTTTTATAAATGGTCTAATTCATATTTAAATATTTATTTATTGAACAGATAATTACTGATTGCCTGCTCTGTGACATTTACTGTTTTAGGCATCTTAGATTGGGATACATCACTGAAAAAAAAATCAAACATAAATTTCTACCCTTATGAAGCTTTTATTCTCAAAAAGGGAGATAAAAAATGTAAAATAAGTTTATGAGATACTGTGCAAGGAAAAAGGTAGTATAAGGATGATCAGCCTGGGTAGGTGCTGTAATCTTAAATAACATGGTCAGGGTAGACTTAGTTGAAAATGAGACACGTGAGCAACAATTTAAAGTTCCTGAGGGAACTAACCATTTGGCTATCAAAGGAGGAAGCCATGGGCCAGGAGCATGGCTGGTGTTTTCCAGGAATAGCAAGTGGGCTAGGGTAGGAGAAAGGAGACCTAGAAGGACTTTGGTTTTTAATCTTTGCAGGATTTTGAAGGAAGAAGTGACTTGATCTGGCTTAAAGGTTTAAAGGATTGCACTGGCTACTATTTTGAGAATAGACCAGGGCCTTGATAAAAGCAGAAAGACCAGTGAAAAGACAGTTGGGGCAGTCCAGATGAGAGATGATGATGGCTTAGACTAGACTGATGACAGTGGAGGGAATGAGAAGTGGTCAGATATTAGGTGTATTTTGATGGAATGACCAATGGGACCTCATGGCATGATTAGATTTGAGTTGTGAGAAAGAACACAGGCAAGTTTTTTGGTCCGAGAAATTGGAAAGATGGAGTTACTATTATCTCAGAATGGGAAAGAGTTGTTTGGGGAAGGACAATTGGAAGTTCAGTTTTGTGTATATGAAGTGTCTTTCAGACAACGAAATTAAGATGTTGAATATACCATTGATGATACAGTAGTAATTTCAGAAGAGAGGTACAGCCATAGTACAGGTCAGTATTTGAGAATTGTACCTAGGATGAATGTAAGGTGTTTATGCTAGGAGTAGAAAATAAGGTTATGAAAAATTGGAGTCATTTCAGAGCTGTTATTGACATCCTTCCTAGTAGTACTCAGGTTGCATGGCAGAGCTAGGTTCTATAAATGTAGTGGGAAATGGCAATTTAAAATTGAGCCTGAAATTCACTATTCAAGGAGGTGCCCATTACTTTATATCACTTGAATATAAGATCAATTTCAGTCTCCACGTATACTATCTGTTGAAGAATAGTGCTTTGCTTTTACCCCAAATAGGCTTACTTACAAGTATACAAAAAGGAAAGAAAGCAGCTTAATATAATGGTGTTTGTTGTCTTCCTAAAAAAGAAATAGAAATAACTTACCTTCAAGTGTTCCAAGATGTAATCATTACAGATGGATAAAATGATTTATGGACTTTTTATTTTCTATCCACAAAGATTCCAGTAGCACCAGCTGTGCCTACAGTTAGTTTAGTCCCACCAGCATTTCCTGTGTCAATGCCGGTCCCTCCTCCTGGATTCAGTCCAATCCCTCCGCCTCCTTTTCTTCGAGCAAGTTTTAACCCTTCACAACCACCTCCTGGTAAGGAATTTATGTCTTATTAATGCAACTCTTTTTAGAATATCATTTTAACTGTCCTTTTTCCAGGTTAAAATGCTACAGAGCAGTGATTTTCGAACTTTTAGCATATATTGGAATCACTTGGAGCATATGTTAAGGCACAGATTGGTGGACCAGTCTCTTTTTGCTTCAGTAGGACTGAGGGGACAAGACATTTCATTTCTAACAAGACATTGCAAATTGTTGTAAGATCACACATTACGAAGCATTGGCAAAGAAGAAATGGAATCCTTTAAAATCATTGAAATGCTCTTAATTTAAAATTTATGTTGAAATTTTTATGTATTAGTTCTTTATAGCTGTTACCCTAAACTCATGGGAGAGTGTGCATTAAATTATATAGATTGGCCCTGGCCGGTTTGGCTCAGCAGTTATAGTGTCAGCCCGTGGACCAAAGAGTCACAGGTTCAATTCCAGTCAACGGCATGTACCTCGTTTGCAGTATGATGTCCAACCCTGGTCGGGGTCATGTGGGAAGCAGCCAGTCAGTGATGTCTCTCTCGCATTGATGTGTCGTTTCCCCCCCGCCACACACACACACACACACACACACACTCTGTCTGAAGATAAATGAAAAAATATCCTCTGGCGAAGATTAAAAAAAAATTATATAGATTGTCCCTCCTAAAAATCAGCATATTCATTTTGACGTTAGAAATAATATCTTAAGCCCTGGCCGGTTTGGCTCAGAGGTTAGAGTGTTGGCCTGTGGACCAGAGTCCCAGGTTCAGTTCTCGCTAAGGGCACGTACCTAGGTTACAGTTTGTCCCCGGCCCCGGTTGGGGTTGTGAGGGTGGCAACCAGTCGATGTGTCTCTCGTGTCGATGTTTCTCTCTCTCTCTGTCTCCCTCTCTCCTCCCGCTCTATCTGAAGATAAATGCAAAAAAAAAAAAAATCCTCAGGTGAGGACAAAAAAAAGAAATAATATCTTAAAATGCTCATTGAATTTGAAATACATTTTTGACCTAATTGTTGATAAACAGAAACCGTGTTTCTGGCTAAAAACTACAGATCACTTAAATAACACATAACAATCAAATAATTGCTTATATAGAATTATTTGCCTATTATAAGAAATGTGGTACTGTACTTTCATTTTTATATTTCAAGTTCTTAGCCATTGAGTACAGTTCCTAAAACATCAACAAGGCCAAAAAGTGAAATCATTGTCTGAGCATGGTTGTAATTTATTTGTCTTATAACATAAAATTTTTAAATTACAGTTGAATACATAATTTGAAATTGATGCAGATTTTAATAAGAATTTTATTTCTGTATATTTTAAATATTTGAAAATTACTCTTACCAGATATTTTCTGTATTTGTGGTTTAAAAATTAAAATTTCTTTTCAGAAGATACTTTAAAATGATTATTTCAAAAGCCACACCACATGGACTTTAAAGTCATTGTCTAGCATTTATTTGTTGGAAACTACATATCTTTATTTTTTCTTATTTTCAGTCACTGTTTTCTAATTAAATTTAATGGTAGTTCTGTATTTTTAAAATGCAAGGAAACAGGTTTTGATATTTAAAATAATCAAACAGCCAATATTAAATTGAAGATTTATTTAAATGCTGAAAACATAATATAGTAACATCTGAAGTTAGTGAAAATGTCTGATCTAGTGAGTAAACAGCATATATATCAAAGAAATACAATAGCACCTTTTACAGATGACATTATTGCGTGTAATGTTATCAGCAACTTGAATGCAGTGTTTAACTCCCCAGGTAGTTAGTCACCACGCTAACACATAAACAGGTTGCCTGGCTTGTATTAATCTTTAATTTTACAGCATCTTAGAAAGTGCCACAGGACTAAAACAGATGAGTAAATAAATAAGATTGCTCATGATGAGGATCTCAGTGAGTTACTTCGCTTCCTCTGTACTTGATTAAGGATCAAGTAAGGTAGTATATATAAAAGTAGTTTTTAAAATGGAAAATAAATTAACAATTATGAGGTTGTAGTAATGAAAAACTTTTTTAAGAACGTAGAATTTCATTTATAGCTATTGGAATCTTTGATTTTAAAGACGTAATTTTTGCCTTGGCCGGTGTGGTTCAGTGGTTAGAGCATTGGCCCACATACCAAAGGGTTGTGGGTTCAGTTCCTGGTCAAGGGCATGTACCTGGGTTGCAGGTTCGATCTCTGGCCCAGGTTGGGCACCTTCGGGAGGCAACTAGTTTCTCTCTCTCTCTCTCTCTCTCTCTCTCTCTCTCTCTCTCTCTCTCTCTCGCCCTCCCCCTCTCCTCTCTCTGTCTCCCTCTCCCCGCTCTGCCTCCTCACCTTCCCTCTCCCTCCTCCCTCCCTCCCTCCCTTCTTCTCCTTCCCTCCCTTCCACTCTCTGTAAAAATCAATGGATAAAATATCCTTGGGTGAGGATTAACCAGATAAATAAGGAACTAAGTAACTTTTCTATTGCTGTTTTATTTGGGCTCTTTTTTTCCCGTGTAGGTTTCATGCCACCTCCAGTTCCTCCACCTGTTGTTCCACCACCTGCTATTCCACCAGTAGTACCAACATGTGAGTTTTCAGTTTTAGAATTTTCTTAGTTCATGGTAGTGTTAATATATTGTTTCTCGTTTTGGGGGCTTATTGTTCTTTTTTTTTATTATGAAGGTTTTCAGACATGCATTTCTTTTTTGTTAAACGATTTCTAAAAAATTAACAGCGTCATATGGCATCCCATGTTCAGATTGGCTCTCGTCTCAAAATGTTTTTTTATAATTGGTTTATTATCCAAATTCGAAATCCAAAGAAAAGTCCCCACATCATGTGTGTGTGTATTAAATATCTTAATCTAGAGTAGTGCTGCTATATCTCCCTTTTTTAATTCTTCATATCTTTGATTTGTTGAAGAAACCATTTACTTCTATATGCAAGATTTCAAATAATGGGTTTGATTTTTTGCTTCTTCGTGATATTGAATTTGTTCCTCTATCCTTGAATTTCCTGTAAATAGGAAGTTTTTAGCACCAAAGGTTTGCTTTGATTTCATTTCAACTTTTTTGGCAAGAATCCTTAATGGTGGGGTGCTGTAGACCTGATATCACATCACATCTGAGTGCCTTCTTTTCCCACTTTAAGTGATGTTAAGATGTATCAGAGCATTCAAGCAGTGGAGCCTGGTGATTAAAAAAGTTCCCCTTCTGCCCTGGCCGGTTTGGCTCAGCGGTTAGAGCGTCGGCCTGCAGTCCAGAGAGACCCGGGTTCGGTTTCCGCTAAGGGCACGTACCTGGGTTGCAGTTTGTTCTTGACCCCGGTTGGGTCATGTGGGAGGCAGCCACTCGATGTGTCCCCTTCACGTCGATGTTTCTCTCTCTCTCTTCCTCTCTCTCCCTCCCACTCTATCTGAACAAAAAATGGAAAAATGTCCTCAGGTGAGGATTAAAAAAAAAAGTTCCCCTTCCAATTTGCATCTTATGGTTTCATCCATTGATCATTATTACTTAAATCTACTTTTCATTAGTTTCAAAGTGGTGATCTTTTAAATTTTATAATTCCTTGCATGTTTCTTAGCTATAATTTTTCTATAAAGGAAAACTGTCTTATCAACTAATAGTATTTAGTTATCTTGACATACAGCTATATATAGGTAGATGCTAAATTCTTTCCTATAAATGCCATTTTTCAGAGTAATGAGTTAGTTCTGTGTTATTTCCAGTGATACTCAGTGGCTGAAGCTGGAGAGGATTTCTCTTATTTCCCCTCTTCTTTCTCTCCTTTTCCCTCCAGTTCTCCTCATTTTCTTTATGGATTGTGGGTTTTAACTTCCAAGCAGTTGCATTCACTTTTCTCTTTGTGTTTTAGTTTGTTCTAGTGAGAAACCCTTCATGTTGCCTCTGTATCTTTTTTTTTTTTTCCTTTATTGATTTTAGAGTGAGGAAGGGAGAGGCAGAGAGAGGTAGAAATATCGATGTGAGAGAACATAGATTGGCCGCCTCCTGCATGCCCCTCACTGGGGATTTGGCCCACAACCTGGGCATGTTCCCTGACCGGGAATCGAACTAGCGACCTCTTAGCGCGTAGATCGACGCTCAGCCACTGAGCCAAACTGCTGGGCGCCTCTGTATCTTTTGAGATGACTATATTAGTTTCTGAGAGCTTCTTAGTGTTTTGGCCCAGTGCTGGCTCGGTAGACTTTATTGTAAAGAGAGTGTATATCACAGAGAGCTTCCATTTTGATAAAATCCATTTTCCTTATATTTTTAAACTCTAAACTCTACTTTATAGTTTTAGGACTCTTCTTTTTTGTTATTGTTGGTTAGTTAGGAAGAATTGTTTATTTCTGAAAACTATAGCAGTGTTCAGAAGCCATTTCTGAATTCATCATTCACAGAGACTCATCCTAGAGCCTACCTAATCATTTCTTCTTAATTTATTCATTTTGCAAAGTTTGGGATGAAAATAATGGAGGAAGAGAAATACCGCTGTGTTCCAGTTACTCTTCTATTTGCTCACATGGTCTCATTTAATTCTCATAATTTTCATAAGTGATCCCAGGTGGTTTTATCCATTTTACAGCTTTCTTATGTGCTAACAGTTTGCCAGATAATTTAGAGCTAAATGTGAGGGTAATGTAGTTACTAAAATCCCCAAGTAAATGATTTAACAGCGTTGTGATATAAATTGGACTAAAAATTCAAATTGTTTAATTGTGATTTTATATTCCTCTTAAGTTCTGTTTTTTAACACATAAATGATAAATACACGTAGGGCTCTTCTATGCATTCTTTTGAATGGAATGTTTTTACTTTTTTTTATTTGTAGTCCACTTTATCTCCTGTCATCAGATGATTCCTAACCTCATTTGACAAAAAGTTGTGAATATATTTCAGGGGGATTGGGCAAATATTGTCTCATATATATTTGTCAGTCTGCACTAATCATTTCTGTATATTCAGATATACATGTACTAGCATCCTTGGAACATTTTTGATTTTTTTTTTTTTTTGGTATTACTGCGATTTTCTTGAGTTACTGGTCCTTATTTTACTCAACATTTTTGTGCAAATATTTGAAAAACATTTCCTATTTAGAAAAAATAAAGTTTTTAAAATATAATTTATCCTCTTCATGGTGACTTGTCATTTTGAGCATCAGTTATTATATAATGTGCTAGGTAATACATGCTATACAATGAAACACTTAAGCTGCCAGAAGTTAGTTTTCATTATAAATGAAATAGGACCAGAAGCGAATTCCTATAGGGACAGGTCCTCGAATAACGTTGTTTCATTCAATGTTGTGTGGTACAGTGTTTATGAGATATCATAGGAACTTAACTCTTGTTTATATCAACTAGCCTGTGGTAAAGTTGGTTTTGTTATACCATTTTAAAGTCACAGAACCTATCAACCTTAAGTGAGGACTTACTGTATGTCATATTAATTGAGCAGTCTTATCAAACAATTGGGGAAAGAGGATAGGAAGTCATTTAACACTTTGGCAAGGCCATTGTTATTCATGGTTAATATTTTAACTTAGCACATGAATGATGAGATAATTAAGTCTGAAATATAGTCTCTCACTCTTTAAACAGCCTTGGTGCAGCCGCCATTATCCATAGCTCCAGAAACTGTGAAAGAGGTTGGATTTGGTAGCCTTGTATTACCAGGTGGTTCTGTTGCCAGCAGTCTTGCTACTTCAACTCTGCCAGCTGGAAATGTTTTTAATCCTCCCCCTAAACAAGCAGAGCCTGAAGAAAAAGTACCTCATCTTATAGACCACCAGATTTCTTCTGGTGAAAACACCAGATCAGGTAAACTAAAATTAAAATCCCCAGAAACACATAGTTAAATCATAAGCACTGCTTCTCTATAGTGGTGTTTAATTCTGAGGTGCCATGCATTTGTAACCAGTTTAATGCACGTATGTTGAAATGTTGCAGTTTTTAAAAAGAGATCACTATCCTCTAAAATTTCTATTAAAAACAAATCTGGACTTATTTAATGTATTGTTAGCAAAATAAGATTGCACTAAATATGAATATTTACAAAATGATGAAAATGAACATCTAGCCGGTCTATAGATAAATATAATATATGAAAGCCGCAAATTATTTATTTATTTATTTATTTATTTGTTTATTTATTTTGGCACCACTGTTAGTATATTAAGAATTGTGGTTTAAAGGTGGAGAATCAGTATAAAACCTGGCATTTTTGTTAAAGATCATGTAAACATCATGTTAATTTCAGCTGTAAGTTTTACTTAGTATTCAGTATACTTTGAATTTTGGGGGAAACAAATAGCTGATTAACTGTAAGCTAATTGCTAGAAATTATAGTATTAGTTTCCTTTTCATACCAGAATAATTATTTTTTGTTTTTCTTTACCCCTCCTTTCCATTTTAGTGATTCCAAATGATATTCCAAGTAATTCTGCAATTTTAGGAGGACAGCCGCCAAATGTGACAAACAATTCTGGAATTCTTGGAGTTCAAAGACCAAATGCATCAAGTAATTCTGAAATTCTTGGAGTCCGGCCATCTAACGTTTCCAGTAGTTCTGGGATTATTGGAGCCCAGCCACCAAATATTCTAAATAACTCTGGAATTTTGGGAATACAGCCACCAAGTGTTTCGAGTAGTTCTGGACTTTTGGGAGTGCTACCCCCCAATATCCCTAACAATTCTGGACTTATAGGAGTACAGCCACCAAATGTTCCAAATACGTCTGGACTTTTGGGAACACAGCCACCAGCTGGGCCTCAAAATTTGCCCCCTTTAAATCTCTCTAGTCAAAGGATGCCTGTAATGCCAATGTTAGACCTTCGTCCAGGACTAATACCACAGACACCTGGACCAAGATTTCCTTTACTGCAGCCTGGAATTCCACCCCAGCGAGGAATCCCTCCCCCATCGATACTTGATTCAGCTCTTCATCCACCACCCCGTGGTCCTTTTCCTCCAGGAGATATTTTCAGTCAGCCAGAAAGACCTTTTCTAGTCCCTGGAAGGCAAAGTATAGACAATATTACTAATCCAGAAAAAAGGATACCACTTGGGAGTGATAACATTCAACAGGAAGGAGATAGAGATTACCGGTTTCCTCCTATGGAAACCAGGGAAAGCATGAGTAGACCACCCCCAGTGGATGTTAGGGATGTGGTTGGACGTCCTGTAGATCCAAGAGAAGGTCCTGGAAGGCCTCCATTAGATGGTAGGGATCATTTTGGAAGACCTCCTATAGATATTAGAGAGAATCTCGTGAGGCCAGGTATGGATCATCTTGGTCGAAGAGACCACTTTGGTTTTAATCCAGAGAAGCCCTGGGGGCATAGAGATTTTGATGAGAGAGAACACCGGGCTCTACCTGTCTTTGCTGGTCCAAAAGGCTTACATGAAGAAAGAGGTAGATTTCGGTCTGGAAACTATCGATTTGATCCTAGAAGTGGTCCTTGGAACAGAGGATTTGGACAAGAAGTTCACAGAGATTTTGATGACCGCAGAAGACACTGGGAGAGGCAGAGGGATAGGGATGACAGAGATTTTGATTTCTGCAGAGAAATTAATGGAAATCGTCTTGGACGTGATAGAATTCAAAACACCTGGGTCCCCCCTCCTCCTGCTCGGGTTTTTGAGTTCTATGAAGGGGCCACTTCTCAACGGAAAGGTGATAATATGCCTCAGGTTAATGGTGAAAATGCTGAGAGACATGCTCAACCACCACCTTTACCAGTACAGAATGATCCTGAACTTTATGAAAAACTGACATCTTCAAGTGAAATAAACAAGGAGAAGAGTGACACAGTTGCTGATATAGAAAGTGAACCAGTGGTAGAAAGCACAGAAACTGAGGGGACATAATCATCACTCAGTAGGTAAAAAGATACCTTTTGTAAAGTTGTCATCTCTCTGTAATAGATTAATGGCTGACTGGACCATAGTTGTTCACTTTTGTCTGCCAGAATTAAGTTAATCTGATGTTCATGTTCACATTTCTCTTAAAATAATTGTACAACTGACTTGTATAGACGTTGTTCTTAATATGAACATGGTAGGTAAACATTTTTTATTTTTCTGATAAAATATAAATGTTGCCCCCAGATTCTTTTAACTTCAAGGAAATGAATAACAGCTTGTCAGAGACTTCCTATGGAAGAAAGGATTTTTTAGATACTACCATTAGGTTGGATATGGTAATAGATATAATTCAGAATAGCAAGCCGTGGTGGTATATCTTATCCATATCTTTAGGCTGCTGCAGACTTTTAAGGTAATAGACAAAGCTGTGATATTTTATGCAAAGACTGGCTCTAGATATTTGAGGAGCACAATACAGAGATTTTAAAAAGTGATTTTGTAAAATCTACACTATGGTCTCTGTTTCTCCAAAGTAAGTGTTTGTGATTTGTTCCTCATACTGCAGTGAGTAAAAAGAAAAAGAACAACAACATAAATATTAAAGTACGTTTCAATGTTGGGTGAATTTTGTTTTTAGATGCCAATAAAACTTATTTGTTTGATAACAGTGTTCTAGGAATTGTATTTTTTTAACCTACAAATTCTTAAAACCCTGAAACATGAGCAGCATGTGCTTAGTTGCAAAAGTTTTCTATTACTCTTAACAGCAACAGCAGTGAAGAACTGTGGTGAAAAAAGCATGTACTTTGATACAAAAATCATGCAGTCTCATTAGTTTGTATGTAAAGTCTGTATATTTATTGTGTAAGTCATGTAGGTTATTTTGTTTCTCTGTATGTCTATACTCAGGAAAATAGAAGTTGATAGTTTAGATAATAAAAATTTTTTTAAACTGGATAGAATTAGAGAAATTTGGCTAATTGACATTACTTATAGTTACAGCTGTTAGCCATTATGAAGGGAAAATAAGAAATACTGCAAAGAAATACATTGGCGGTTTGGTAATTTAAAAAATACATAGTTAAGCATGAAGCCAGATTTAGCATGGACCCAAATTTCATGTAAATGCTTGCATTGCTTTGTTTCACACTATATTTACAATTCTGCATAGATAGTGCTAGTAGAAAGTACTTGCTGGTCACTTGCCTGAGAAGAATATCTTAATGGCACAAAATGTATAGTGGTGTTGATGGATTTAAAAACATTAATTTGAATACCGGGAACAAAGTGTCCATCGTGTGTTTTGTAGGCTCTGAGTAACACTGTTCAGATTAATCTCCAAGGTAAACTGAGTAGCAGAAAAATTTGGTCTTGGTTTCCTGTTATTTATTTTTGTTTTAATTTTCATTCATTCACTGTTCGTGTCTCTTGGGTTTTACGTACACACACACACACACACACACAACCATTGTTTTGTGTTTCTTTTTTTCATTTCTAATGATGGCTTTCATTTGGTCCTATGAATAGTCATTTCTTTCCTGTGCATTTCCAACAATTCATCATTTGCTCTATTTATCTAGAATTCTTAAGTTAAGGTTTGTCAACAGCCCCCCTCCATGATAAGATCATACCAGCTATTTAAAATTTGATGTTTTTGTTTACCTTATCTAATGATCTAAAAAGCTATAGAGCTTTAAATTTCCTGGCCAAAAATAAAGTCTTTTCTTCTTACAGGTTCTGAAATAGAAATAGTATATTTTGTTACTTGGCAAAGGGGGTGGGGGGGATTTTGTGTTTATTTTTAAGGTAATTCAGTTTAGTTCAATAATTAGAGTTGGTTACAGATCTTTTCCTTAGGGGAACGGGATAAACTGTGACAATGGCACAACATTTTAATGTTTGGGAAAGATTTGCCTTGTCTTCAAGGAAATTACATTGACTGGGATGTCGCTCCTTTAGTTGCATTTACCATTAAACCTAAGTGACATTCACTTGGATTAGATAATAGGAAAGAATGCGAGACTTTTCAGTGACTTTCAATCCCAAGCTTTTTAATCACTGTTGGGCCTTCACGTGCAAACTTAAGAACAAAATATGTACAAGTATTGCACTGGTCAGAGATTGTGGTGGTGCATGTTTCCAGCCAGTTGTCAGTACCTAATCCAGAAACCCATCTTGGGAACGCGTGACGCTCCTAACATAGCTGGAAAAAAAGTGATGTGTACTTATTCTCACGTTGACCTTGTTTTGTTGTGTAATATTTAAGTGAAAGGATATTAGTCATTCTCATACTGAATTTTCAAAATTGATCTTTACGTTCACCATTTTTAAAAATGATGGACAGAAGAATTAATTGTCTTACTTTGATAAATTTGACTAAAGGACCTGTCACATTTTTTATGCTTTTGATCACAGTGCTGTCACTACAATGCTGGCAATTAGAAATAGTCAAGGAGTAACCTAACAGCTTTACTGAAATAAAATGATTTACAGTGCTGCAGGCAGTGTCTGCATTAGACACCAAGTCTCATAGTGTTTTGATTTGTGATATGTTAGAGAGAGGATGATATGACTTTCTGCAGTATCAGTAGACTGCAGTATTAATAGACGTTAATATTTAAATAGTGTTTATGTCTTTTAAACATTTCATTAAACAGTGGCTTCTGTTCTTAGCATAAATGCATATACTATATTTTGATCATTTATATGTAGATAGAAACTTATTTTACAGCATAGTCGTCGTGTATGTGTGTGTGTTAATCCTCACCTGTTAGATAGAATGGAAGGAAGGGAGGGGGGAGAGAGAGACATCGATTGGTTGCTTCCCACAGGACTCTGACCAGGGCGGGGATCAAACCTGCCACCTAGGTATGTGCCCTTGACAGGGAGTGGAACCTGAGACCCTTCGGGCTGTGGGCTGCCGCTCTAACTGCTGAGCCAAACCTGCCAGGGCACAAAGTAGTCGTGTGTAGCAGCATATTATAGGTGCGACGCTCCCTTAGTCTAATTTTATCAATACATAGGGTGGACAAATACCTAGAAAGCATAGAAAGATGGAATAATATAAAAGTATTTGCTTAAAACTCTGGAAATTATATAATAATTGATAAAATTTGTTACTTAAATTATTACATTCTTACCAGAGTTATTTCTTTTGTCATTTAGTTGCTTCATTAAATTTATTGGCCATTTTTTACTCCTATAAGAGATTATAATTTATGGCGCTACACATTTAGGGTTGTTTTGGGTGTGGGGCAATTGTGTTACATTTAAAAAGAAAAGGCTCTTTTAATTGGAAAACATATTTTTTATAAACACAGTTCATCAGATCTAAGGTGCCATTGATTGTAAGAAGCAGGATTCAGAATTTTTAAAATGCTTCCAATATGACATGCCAGTGATTGTAAAACCCATCCTAAATTCAGAAACGTCAAAATATAAAAAGTGTCTTAGAGTCAAAGAAATACAGTATTCATTATTGAACTTCATACATTTATTTTAGATGGGCACAATCTTTAATGAATTTTAATGAATATTAAAATTTTATTACACCTTATGTGCCTTCATCATTACTGCTTTATTGGGTGCTATATTAATAAAATGTTTTAAGGGCTTTTAACTCTTTCAAAGAAAGAATACTGACATTTTTCTTTTTAAATATTTTACATAATATAGAAGAAGAGCAATATCTTTATATTTTTAAGATAGGCAAAATAAAAATACATTATTGTGAGTAATCATAAATAATGCAGTGTGGCATAGAGTTATAAATGTTTTCTTTAACTGATGCTGTGGTTTTATATAAAACATCTTTTAAACTATAACTTAAGTTGGTTTATGTTTTCCACTTTTGAAGAAAAAATCAGGTTACTGTAGTTTATAATAGGAAATTTAGAAGTAAGATACCTTGATCTAGCAAAAGTTTCTGGAACTAGAATTTTAAATCAATGACCCAGATTGTTTTCCTTTGGGGGACATACTTTAAATAGAGGCACACTTATTGGAAGCAATTTGAAATACACTATTTCTGTGGTTTTCAGGAAGGAAATATAAAATCACCTGTGGAGCTCTTTGAAAATTTGGGGATTCATGGGGTCACCACAAACTTAACTAGTGCAGAATCTCCTGGGACGATACATATTTACACACACACACACACACACACATACACACACACACACACCTACCTTCCTGGGTATACAGTCGTCCCTCGCCACTTCGCGCTTCGATTTTTGCGGCTTCACTCTATCGCAATTTTTTCAAATATATTCATTAAAAAGTTGATCGAGACAGTGAAAATGATACAGCGTGCACTTGGTTGTCTGAGTCAATTATACACCCCAGTTTTAAAATGAAAATTACTGTACGTATGGACTGTAGGCCTATGTATTCGAGCACCCCAGGAATCCTTCAACGCCAGGTGCAACTGCTGGAGTCTGGAACGGATTGACCGCGATAAACGAGGGACGACTGTATATGTATATATCTATTTAAAAGCCCCACATACTACCACTTTAGCTATAGTAAAATATGTAAATATTTAACATACCATATACTTGAGATTCTTAAAATATTTTAAAAAGTAAAATACTTGAGGATACACAATCATTTTTAGTGTTTCCATAAAGTAGATACTTGTGGCAACTAGTGTTGGAGGATGAATAAATATTAAAGAAATCCATTATTACAGATGTTTTAAACTCAAGCATTAATTTAAAAATGAATTACAGCAGAAAGGATGGAAGGAAGCATATGAGGTCTTTTTGTAGGAAGTATTTTTGACTCAAATGAAACTTTGCTTAGGATACCTTAAAGAAAAATGTACTTAATGTTATGTAACTAAATGTTTAGATTATAGAAAGAGCCCATTTGGGACAAAACCTCGAGCATTAACTTTATCAGGGACTAGAAGTCGTGTTACTAGTGGGACTACTGAGATGTAGAAGCTTATCCTTATAGGGTAAGGCTGCAGTTAAACACTGAACTTGAGTTGTGTTTTCATGGTTACAAGTATACATGGGGTTGTCTTCTTTTGCTGTAAATAATCACTGCAGCTTCATTTTCTTAGGTTCTTTGTTCAGGATTGCACATCAAAAACTAATACGAATCAGTATTGTGTTTTAGCATGAGCTTTGCTCAGACATTTTCTTTCCCTCTACTTAATTCTCTGCTCTTTCAGGGACTCTTTTCATCCTGTGTGTACACTTAGAGTTATTCTATCTTGTTCTAATCAAGATATAGAACAAATGTTCTAAGTAATTTGTAAAATACACATAGTATATCAAGGGGTAGAATTGTGCTAGTGGGCTAATTTTATATTGTAGGAGAAATGTCAGATAGTAGAGACCTGAAATGAAGGAAGCTGAGAGAGTGCTTATGTACCCAGTTCAGTACATGGTAGAGAGTGAACTTGGAACTTGTGACTGAGCTCTGAGAATTAGTTGAACATGTTACACTTGCAAAGCAATGGCAGATATGTCGCACTTGGTTGAGCTACACCATGGTCAACTCACCCTGCCTTGGGCAGCTGTCACTGTTTTGTCTTGGTTTTTTTCCTTCCCTTCTCAGAATCTTCAAACCCTTCTCATCATAGCACTCCAGCCTCCTTTTTGACCCGCCATTCCAGGCAAAGACTGTCGATTTGATTTGTTGGTGTTGAAAGCAGTTTGCCCGCCCCTTGGCTTGATGTCTAAGGTCATTTCCAGCATTTAAATACCTTGTGTCTATGAAATACGTTTTCTCATTTGAAGACGCAGGAAAAACAAGGGGAAAGACTAACAATATTGAAATGCTTTTTAGGACGGCACAGGTTTTACTGTCTTTGGGTTTTCAAAACTCTTTCACATTTGCTAGATGTATGCCCTTGAACAAAATTACTGCACCTCTAAGCTCCTTTCTTAATAGCTGATCTGCAGGGTTATACTTTTAAAAAAATTATTGATGATATTAGTTAATATTTAATGGATATGTATTATGTAACAAAAACTAGAGTAATTTTATTACCTGCATAATACAATCTCCATGACAATCGTCTGAGGTAGTTATTTTAATATCTATTTTACTAAAGAGAAACTTAAGTCACAAGTGACTTCGCAAGGTCTCATAACTTGTAAATATTTGAACAAAGATTGAAACCCAGGTCTGTTAAATTCAGAAATTAGTCTCTACTGCCTAATAAAGTGCCAGACACACATCACAGAGGCTCACCAGCTGTTCCTCTTCTCTTTAGAAAAGGCAGATTTGTGCAGAAAAACATAAACGTGCACAGCTCCACCAAGCTTATCCTTATAGGGTAAGGCTGCAGTTAAACACTGAGCTTGAGTTGTCTTTTCATGGTTACAGGTATACATGGGGTTGTCTTCTTTTGCTGTAAACAATCACTGCAGCTTCATTTTCTTAGGTTCTGTGTTCAGGATTGTTTTTTCTTAAGGTTATACCATGGCATAATATTGTTGACTTTCTTAATAAATAACTTGCTATCTTAAAAACATTTTTATTTATTGATCCTTTTTTGAGAGAGAGAGAAAGCAACAACAACAATCTGTTGGTCCTCTTATTTATGCACTCATTGGTTGCTTCTTGTATGTGGCCCTGACCAGGGATCGAACCTACAACCTTGGCATGTTGGGACAACACTCTAACCAACTGTGCTACTCGACTAGGGCATAACTCCCCATTTTTGAGGAGGTTTCTGTTGCTTTGATATTAAATAAGATTTCTTTTTGAAAACACCTTTTCCCACAAATTAAAAGTTCAAAACTTTTTATCCTTGCCCTGGCAGGTTTGGTTCAGTGATTAGAGCGTTGGCCCGCGGACCGAAGAGTCTCGGGTTCGGTTCCAGTCAAGGGCACGTACCTCGGTTGCAGTTTGGTTCCTGGCCCTCATCGGGGTCGTATGGGAGGCAACCAGTCAATGTGTGTGTGTTTCTCTGGCTGCCCCCCCCCCCCCCCCCACCAAAATCCCACTCTGAAGATAAATGGAAAAATATCCTTGGGTAAGGATTAAAAAAACCACAAAAAAACCTTTTTATCCTTTAAAATGATTTAATACCTGTAAAGCAGAGCCAGTAATTGCTTGCCAATTTACATTTTAGGTTGTGGCTTTGACCACTTCTAACATTTGGCATTTATACACTGTATGTGTAGCCAAAACTTAGTACCTGTTTTTCTTGTGTATAAAACTCCTATATTAAGAATATTTTGTAACTTGAGTTAAATGAGATATGTGAAGTTACACACATAAACATTCATTGTTAGTCTTAATTCACCACTTGAATTCTGAGCGTTTAGAGACTAGCCTTTGTCTATGGATGCAGTGGTTAATTTGCAGTTTAAATTTTTACTTTATTAGAATATATAAGCTGATTCTTGGTTTTCTCTCTTTTCAAGTCTTCTATTCAACTCACTGAACTTAAATTTATGTAAGGTTTAATCACAGCATGTCCTTGTGTTGGCCTTTGGTCACCTTTTCCAGAGTCTTTGGACAGATTGTGGCCATATTACTGCCTAATCCACACTTCAGGGGAACATGCTTATCATATTTGTGAGTTATATTTCTATTTCTACTAATCTTGCCAAAGGTAGTTATTATTTTGCTTATGTTGTGAGTATTGCATGAAATAAAATGTTCTTGCATTTGAACAATCTTTTTAAATAACATGACTCTTGTGTTTATTACTGAACTCGGGTCAGTTTACACATCAGTAAGAATATAGTAAAATCAGAAGACTTGTAGTAAATAAATAAAAGAACCTTTGAAAGGGTAACAGGATATCTCTTGTTTAAGACTGATCTTTCTGTGGTGATGGATATTACTTTGAGCCTTTTAGTTAGGAGAAGGTGGCACTTTGCAGCTCAGAAAATTCTGAAAAACATCCCATCTGTATCACTGTGGTCATACCCTGAATAAAGAGTTAGAGATTTCTAAGTAGTAAAACAATTAGGACCTCATTTAGGAATGTGTTTTTATTTTTATTTTTAATAAAATTTATTTAATAATATTTTAATTACAGCCCTCTGTTCTTATATTATTTTTTGAATTGTTAGTCAGATAGTCTATGACCACAGGTTAAAATGCATTCTCATTACAGGGAGAGAGGGTTTGGGGTGGAGACTCTTAATACTTTTAACCTCTGTGTCGCAGACTTTCTACATAATTTATCTTCAGAAATACACTGTTTGGTAGGATTTGTTACCTCTTTTTTGCAAATAGAGAAGCAAACTCAAAGAAGTCCATGGTCACATAGCTTTTGATTTGTATGGGTGTTTGAACCCAGGTTTTGCTGACTTCAGAGCTATGCTATACCTTTCCAAAAGAGCATCTTTTTACTATATGGTTGGTATAATTAGTTTGCTAGGGCTACTGTAACAACATACCAAGAATTGTTTTTTTTTTTTAGAACAAGAGAAAGTCATCCTCTGGCAGTTCCAGAGGCTAGAAGTCTGAAGTCAAGGTGTTGCCAGGGCCATGCTTTCTCTGAAGGCTCTAGAGGAGAATTCTTCCTTACCTCTTCCAGACTCCAGTAGCTCTCAGCAATCCGCGGTGCCTTGGCCTCTAGATGGATCACTGCAGTCTCTGCCTCTGTCATCACATGGCCATCCTCCATCGTGTGTGTTCACATCATCTTCCCTCTGTGTCTGTGTCTAAATTTTCCTCTTATAAGGACACAGTTATATTTGATGAGCGGTTCACCCTACTTCAGTATGACCTCATCTTAACTAATTACATCTGCAATGACCACATTTCCAAAGAAGGTCATATTCTGAGGTACTAGGAGTTAGGACTTCAACATATTTTTGGAGGATACACTTAATAACAGCCTGTGACCTTAATTTCTATAACCATTTAAGATCCAAGTAAATAGACCTTTTACATTTGAAAACACGGGGGGGGGGGGGGGGAAGGGAGTAAATTTTAGAGTGACAAAAACAATCTTTATAGAATTCCAATTTTATATTACCTTAGATATCACAACAATCAAATTTTAATCCCTAATAAATATATTGTAAACTGTTACATACAATATCACTGCCTGACATTTTAGATGAATTAGTAATGCCCATATTTTTAGATTTCTTTAGTAATACTCGAACTAAAGGAATTTTCAAAGAAAGCCCAGTGATAGTATTATATAGCAAAGAATCTATTTACTATGAGTTATCCTTGCATTAAAAAAATAAATGCTTTTTAAAAAATGGAGGTTTTTTAGACCTCATTACATACAGCTAACCTGAAAATGTACAGTGTGTGCCTTTCCATTTCACTTCTGTTTGCCTTTTAAAAGTAGTATTAGCATTTTCTGTTTTGTCTGCTCATTAAAATTCCCTCTTAAGTAAGTGATATGATGATCACTTTGCCATTTCAGTGGTTTATTAGAAGTAGGGTTTTTATTTACCAAATCAATGACCAGTTTACAATTTATTTATCTAGTATTATAACCTTAATACATTTCTCTTTTTTATAGAATTAGCCAGCAAAATCTTTATTTGATCAAGTAAAAAACAGCTTTGCACCTGACTGAAATTCAAGTTACACGGCTCTATAGGTCTTTACTAAACAAATGTCCTAACAAGGCCCCTTAAAACTTACACAGAAAATTGAACAGAGAATTCTGATTTTTATTTGAAGAGTACCAGGACACTCAGAACACTGGCTGGCATGCAGTCCTACGTAGGTGTCACTATTGTCACAACTGTCATTAGTGGGTAATGAAGACTGTGGGGACATGCAACATGTGAGTCAGTATTGGATATTAAGTGCAAATAATTAAGGGGTTATTTGTTAATAAATGTTACAACCCAACTGGGGGGAGGAGAGAGAATGGAGCTGTGTGCTTCTTGGACCTTTACAGGTCTTCTAAAGCTTTTCTGCCTCCAGTGCATCCACTCGGAGCTGTAGCTGTGTTTCTGGTCCTCAGTACCAACCTTTAAATACTGCTGTCGGATTCGTTTAGCTAGTGGCTTTCCTGTCATGGAGAGATGGCTGTGATCTAATTTCAGGAAGAACAATTAGAAAGCTTCCTTTGTTAATTGTCTATGTCCAGAGAGTAAAAATTTGGTTGTTAAAAACATTTCTGATTTTCTTATACAATGTAGTAGAAACTCAAGTATTAAGAGATCCACCCCCCACAATAGGACTTGAAAAAATGCTAAGATTTATATTTTACCCATGAATATATTCATGCCAAAAAAATGTTTTTTAATCACCAAAATAAACTACCTTCTTAAATGTGTCTGTCTCAAACCACTGTATAGGAAGCCACATTTAGAAAAATGATTGAAACATTTATTTTTATTAGAACTTTCTATGTGATACGGAATTTGCAAAGCATATTCAGAGCCACTTGGTCCCAAAGTAAGTTTGTCAAATAAAATTTGAGACCTCAAGAAATTACCTATTTGGGGAAGAGAAGTAAGTTACTTGACTACTGCTGATTCTGAAATCTCTAACCACTCATTGTAGCCAGTTTAGGAACACATAGTAGGAATCTTGGTTCCATTGGGAATCACAGAATGCCCCAATAACCATAGTTATCTGTTCTTTCCAATATAAAGCAATAATTTAGTTTCTTGTCAGACCTTTAAAAAATTACAGCTAGATTCTTTAGTGGATAATGTAAAATACAATTGTTACCTTGAAAGCTTAATATGGAAGAGGGCAATCTCAAACTGTGTTACAACTCTGATCTTTCTGTGTCATATTGGTTATTTTAAATTTATTTGTGGGACTTAAATGGAGAAGTCTAAGTGCCTAGTATCCCTGCCCCCAAACTCACAGTTCAAAGGCCTTTGTTTTAATTGAAGCTGTGTGCTTACAGTTTTCCTCATACCATGGCTTTTATATTCTGGACACGTAAACTCAGAAGTCCACGTTTTAATCAGTGGCAGACTAAGGTTGATTTCTAAACTAATATTAGTTTTCAAAGAGTCAAAAGGGTTCCCCTCACCCCCAAAGCAATTCCACTAAACTGATAGTAAGTAGGAATGTGGGAATGTTCATGGATGAAAAGCAAATTCTGATGCAGTGTGCCCTGACCTCCTGTCTCACGAGCGTCTGTTGATGTGACTGTTATCCTAGCTATCCAAAAGTTGTGGGCAAGGGTGTGGCCTTGATTCTTTTCTAAACCACTAAACATCAGATGAAAATGATTTTAAGAGGATATAGGAATAGTATAACCAGGTCTTAAAAATAGTCACGCTTTACTGCTTTTTCCTTCGCTCTCAGCACTTTAGACAGCTCTCCACTTGTAGCTTCAGGTGGTTGGTGGTGTAGTGGGAAAAGAAAGTGGGTATGCAGCACTCCTTTTTTCGGGGTTTCTTGTCTGATACCTACTCAGGAACCTTAAACAGAGTTCTGCGGGGAGTGGTTGAGCCAGGTTGAATTTTCATGTAAATATTTTTTCAGTTGCTCAGTAGTGATCTGACTCCACTTTTGTTTCTCTCTTGGCTGTTTACATTTTTAATTTAACATTTCAAAATAGTTTCTAATCTAATACACTCAGTTGGGAATACATGTACTATGTATGTGTATGCATATGCGCATACATATATATCACTTACCTTCTCGAAGAACCTTCAGCAAATCCTGTAGATTTTCTTTTGGCCTTTTTATGATGGCACTTGACAATTCTCTCAGGAATTAGGCAACTTAAAACCAGTATCTCTTTATTTTTTTCTCTCTAGTCTCACATCCCAAGCTTGTACTTGGGAATTAGATCTTTAAAGCCTGATATTTTCTCATCAGGGCCAACTCAGACTTTATTAGAAAAGTGATTCCTTTAAACTCTTTAATAACCAGAAATTAATACAAAATGTATACTCAGTACATTCCCAGAGCATGAGAGTGGGCAGGAGAGCTGCCTATAATTTTTAAAGCAGTGATGTTTCTGAGAGCAGGCTCAGAACAAGTACTAACTTTAAATCATCTTGAGTCATTGCTTCATCTTCTGACTTATTCTATAGCCTAACAGGACTCTTTACAGCTATCCAGTGCTCTCAGTAGCATCAGTACCAGGGTTCACTTTGTGTGTTTGCTTCAGCTTCTTTCTCGAGACCAGCCGGGGCCACAGCTGCCACTGTTCATTGAGGCTGAACAAGGCTTCAGAGAGAAGACAGATGTGAGATGTGGCTGCGAGCGGTGCAGTGGGCAGGCGTGTGCCCCTTGTGACCTTTGACTGCCGTATATTCAGTGTTCACACAAGAAGAAACCTTGTGTTTTGCCTTTTGTGACTTTTTGAAAAGGCTGATTTATGGGCACACTCTGGGGTGTTCTGATTTGTAAAGCACAACTCAAAACGCCTTTTTATCGAACTGACCATTTCAAAGTTAAGGACTTTGTTTCGTTGAGCCCGTGTGCGTAGGATTGATTCATAGGAATAAAGACAGTGTATACGTTGGACTCATGTAATAAGAGTACATGTTTGAAGTGCCAGATTTGGGGTGATGATATAAAACAAACAAAAGACCTAGACTTTTCTCTGGTTTTGGAATTTAGCCCAGGAAAGAAAATCTCTTGGGTGCTCCTACTCGGACATACACCCTTGGGCCAGCTGCCCTTAATGTGACAACTTATCCTAGTGAATGAGAATCAGTATCGTTCTCAGTGCCTTTGTGACCATAATGATTCCTACACCCTCTGCTCTCTGAGCATAACAGTGTGGAACTGACCTCTGTAACAGAACCGCTGACACCCTAGTACCTGCCTCTGACTCCCCCATGTCTTCCTGACCTTACAGCTTCATCTGGAATTAAGAATCTCCGAGGCCCTAGGAGAGGGCGTCACATACTCTAGGGCCTGTTGTCCTTATAACTTGCTCAAAAGAACCCGAGCCTGGGGAAAGTCAGCACTGCGATACCTGTCAGTAACGGAACTTGTTACCTTCTTGTGCTACAGCACTCTGGTTTTTATCTAGGGCGAGGTTTAAAAATGTGGCAGATGTACCAGCATTTTCCTCCTTCCCCCAGGAGGCATACACTTCACCCCCACTGCTATGACAGACACCGCTGGTCTATCCCAGACGCGCTCCTGCTAAGCCCCGAATCTCCCACGTTTCTCCAGGCAGCCACCACTAGCCACAGCTGTTAGCCTTAAGTCCGAACCCTCTTCATCCTGGTCCTGAAGCATTGTATCACTTAAAATTGCGTGTCTGTCTTCCACATTTGTCCCAGTGCCATCCTCTCAGTTTGCGTGTATGGTTTCTTAGTTCTTAAGGCGGTGCTGCGCCGTTCCTCGCCATTGCTTAACACTGGACTGACACTTAACACTGGACCGATGCTTAACGCTGGCCCGACGCTTAACGCTGGACCGACGCTTAACGCTGGCCCGACGCTTAACGCTGGACGACACTCTGTCTCTGCCTTCACTCGCCCTGAGGCGCAGCCACAGGTTACATGGTTTAACCCACCACGGGCCTGTTCCTGAATTCTTGGACTTTTCAAAATAGCAAGATGGATCAAATTATTTATCAGCTCATAATTTTATGGATGTTAGGACTACATTTTGATCTTATTTTCAGCTTTTTATAAAGGGGAAAGGAATCCTAATGAAGGTGTTAAATGGAATACTTCTTTTGCCATTTGTTTTAGGTTGACTTTAACCTTATTAGTAAAATTGTTTTAAATCATGAGAAACATGCTGAGGCAAATGACCTTTAAACCCAGTTAATTTTTGTTTAAAATGTTTTTTGTTTTTTTTTTTAGTTTTTGGCTTTTTTTCTTTATTGATTTTTTTAGAGAGAGGAAGGGACAGGGAGAGAGAGACAGAAACATCGATGAGAGAGAACATCTATTGGCCGCCTCCTGCATGCCCCCCACCGAGTGTTGGGCCCACAACCTGGGCATGTGCCCTGACCGGGAATCGAACCATGGGTCAACGCTCAACCACTGAGCCACACCAGCTGGGCCCAGTTAATTTTTGTTTCAGATGATTAAAATACAATTTTATTTTAAAAAATGTTAAGGGGACAATGATTTGTATTGAATTAAGGAAACAATGGAAAATAATTCAGAAAATGACAATGGAATTAGAACTAAAAGAAAATGAAACAAGAAGCCAGTACACAGAGATTGTTTAAGAAAAGAGCAAACATTGTTTAGCATCTAAATATACCAAGACTTATGTTTTGAAATGAAAAACTGGAGCTTTATATCGAGCTTTCATGTTTTGAAATCCAAGTATGTTAGAATAATAGCTTTTAAGATTATGGAAACCAGTGCATGGCCTTGCTGAATGTTTAGTACTAAGTACCTTCAACGATTGTAGACATTTTGTATCTCTCAAGAAAAATAAAAACAATCTCAGAAGTATGTCCACTTTAGAACCTGACTGAACTCGGAACTTTGAAGTGTCCAGTAAAATCTGACTTGCTTAATGTTGGCTTTGGAGTCATTTGATTTAGTTACTTGCAGCAAAAGATACAGAGTTGTTTTCCTATCAGTATCTTAAGACATGAGCCAGATATTGAAATCCTTGGCTTTGCTAACTGTAATTGAATTATTTATGTCTAGACTGTTTTTTTTAACTAACTTAGTTTCTCTGTCTCAATTCTTATACCTTTTAGCATGTTCCCCAATCATGTGCAATTTTGATTTCCTTTGGGAGGAACCGAGACATGACATAACTTTAGAGATAATCCCAATTGCTGTATGAACATGTTTTCCTTCAGTAGACTTTTTTATTCACTGGATGTAGGCCCGGATATTGTCGTATAGTCAGGTTTTGGGTAAAGTGCATGGGCTTTAGTATACCCATTTTCAGGCCATATCAGGCCTCAAGTGTACAGGTCAGGTTGCAGTTAGAAATACGTTTGAGTGATGTCATTGTTCATGTTGGTCTTGAGAATATGGAATTTCAGCTTATTTTTTTTTTTGTCCTTTGATCATTATATAGCACATGTCTGAAAGTGAGTCCAGCTTGAATTTTCTTTCTTTGGAAGAGAATTGGTAACATACCCAAAGCACCCACCATTCAGCATTCAGAACACCTTCAGATCGTAGACCCTGCAGGACTTCTATTTAGCAAGTGAGACTAACCGCAGTGAGATTATAAACAACATTATAGCTTCTCTCTAGTGGGACAAAAGTCCTACTCCTGAACATATGCTCATTCTGAGGCTTATTTAGCAGAGATGCGAATCTTTGCCATTATATCTGGGATTATTGCTTTAGCATATTTTAGATATTTGTCTTCAGATGCGTTTGATCTCTTGAGGAGGAAGATAATGCAAATCCAGTATGTTTATGGATCCAGGAACAAGACAAGGGAAGTATTTCTGGGGCTAAGTTTCATATTTTTTGTAATAAGTACTTTTGGGGAGTTTTTAAGTGAGAGACATTGCTTTGCAGATCCCTTTCCTTGGTGATCATGTTGACAAACTCTGAGCGTGTTATTGTACACCTGGTCTCTTCACTCGTCTAAGGGCCACTGCTTAAACTGTGCAGTCAGCAAGAACAGCGTGCATATGTAGAGGAAACTAAGGCTGTTCAAACATAAACTGGGCTTTGAAGTTGTAAAGATGGCATTTAGAAGATAAAGTTTAAGAGAGGTAGTTTCGCCCTCTGACCAGTCACTTCTGGCAGTGTGCTGTGACTAAGCTTTCAGGGCACAGATCAGTACTCCTTTTTTCCTCTGCACTGAGCGCGGTATTCATGTGGACCGATACCCAGCAGCACATGAAGGTGAATATGACAGTTTATCAAAGGTATTGCCTAATTAATGAGGTCATTTCATTTTTATCTCTTAAAAATCAAGTGTTTGTAATGTGTAGGATTTGGGACAAATATAGAAACCTTACTCTTGAAGACTGTACAGAATTATGATTAATTTATACATACAGGGGGGAAAAAGATCAACTCAGTTTTTGCCCCTAATTTTTTGTTCTGGTAAACAAGAACATGTATCTTCTAAGAGTGAGAACACTTTTCAGGATGATTTAATTCCTTATAATGTTACGAACGTTTTGCTGAAGATCCCTCTCGCGTCCTTCAAGCTCAGGTTCCTTAGTGCGCTGTTCCTGGAGCGCCCATACCGGGAGAGAGACGAGACTGCCTGGGAGAAGAGAAGCTGTTTCCGATACCCAGGCAGTTGCGCTTTCTGTAGTCATCTGCCTCTCCCGTTCTCCACAGATTCATTCCAGAACTTTCCCACTCACCACAGAACATACTTTTCCTCCCCTCTCAGCAGAGGACCCTCCTCTTTTCTGGTACAGCTGGTAGGTGGGAAGCGCTTGGTGATCTCAGCAGCCTCTCTGAGCGTGCCACAAACGATCTGGTCCCTGCTTCTAGGCCAGTGGTTTCCAACCAGCGAGATGTTGTCCCCCTCCTTCTCCAGAGGGTATTTGGCAACGTCAAGACAGTTTTGGTTGTCACATCTCGGATGGGGTTGGGAGTACTGCTGGTGTCCAGTGAGTGTTAGGGGCAGGGGTGCTCAACACCCTGCCATGCATAGGGCAGCCCCCGGGACAAGAGTTCCCTCTCCAGGCGAGAAGCCTCACTCTAGGCTTAGGAAGAGGTGTCATTGCTTATCTCTCTCCTGTATTTTTAATCTTTCCCTTTTTGATGACCCCACGTTTTCCTATTAAGTTGCTTAAGCCTTTCACACTTACAAAAAATAAAACTTGCCCTTGACCTTGTGTCCTTTTCTAGTTATTGGTTCCTTTATTTCTTCATAGCAAGGTCTTTGGGCAGAGTGTTTTCATTTGTCTCAATCTTGTCTCTTCAGTGCACTGTCGTCTGCTTTTGAGGTCACCCATTCACTGAACCTGCTCTTTGTAAAATGTCCAGTGACGTGCTGGACTCTGTTCCGTTTACCGCTCCCCAGTCTCCTGTCTGATCTCCGCCGTACGCATCAGCTGTTCCAGCCAGTTGATAGAATCTGCAGCTCCTCCGGCTCCTTGAGGCTTGCCTTGCCGTTTCTTCTGCCCGAGATGGGATCCTCTTCCTTTCTGCTGTGCGGACCCCATTTGTCTTGAAGACTCTGCAGGAGCCCCATCTGCAGCCGCTGCTCCCCCTGGAAGCAGTCGTCCTCTTCCCACGCACGCCCTGTTCCACTGTGGTGACAGTGCAGTTCTGTGGACACGTTTGCTCCTTGCCTGCCGAACCAGATCTTACGCATGCTCGTAGTGAAGTGCCTGACTGATAACACACGTCCAGTAAAATTTTAAATGAACATAAAAAAGAAACGAACACTGACGGAAAAATCACTGAGATCTGAAAAAATTCCTTCTCAGCCACACGAAGCCTTAGACCAGCGACTTCGTCCTCACACTGGGGAACTCGCTAGAAACCCAGAATCTCAGATCTAACACAAAACCGATCGGGGTCTGCGTTTGAAATGGGTCCTGGTGATTCGGAGGGGTGATGACATTGGGAAACAGGGCCCCAGTTCCTTTCCCTTGTCCCCAGCAAATGCGGGTTGTCATATGTTTAAATTGAATATAGACACATGATACTTTAGATGCTTGTAAAGATTAGAATAGGTACGTTCATAAGTAGGCTTCATGGCAAGAAGGAAAAAGGAAAATGGACATTTCAAGGCAAGGGTCAATTTCATAATGTTACATGCTTTAAAATGACATTTCTCGTCACACAACAGTTAGCAGAAACCCTAGGAGACTTGTTTCTGACAAGGAAGGGGAGCTCATTGTTTTGACCTGGAAGTACTGCTTGGTATGTTTAAGAGTGTTATTTGTTACCATCTCTGATGATGTTTGCAACAAGAGCCTTGAGTGCATTTTTCATACAACTATTCTTATTTTGTCTACGGATTGAATTTCATTAAATCTTGGGACAGGGGGCTGTGCATTTGGATTGAGGGGATAAATTCCTAGATTTCTTTTGGCCCTTTCTGATTTGGGGGATGTGTGTCCCAGAGTTTTTCTTGGCTTCACTTTACCAGGACATACTGGCACTGTGCCCATAAGGTGTGACTATAATTTAATAAAGTATGAGCTATCAAGGCTTTATTACTTTACAGTTATAGCAAGCAGTATGACTCAGCTGTGCTTTTAAGACGAACATGTAAGGGTGTAATAAATGTAGGGTTTTAATTGTAGTAGTAAAGTTTCTATAACCCAATTTCCAAAAACATAGGAAATCTGATTTTTGATTAATGGGTCTGATTAAAAAAAAAAAGACAGCTCAATGTTAAATGTTTTGATCAAACATTTAAGTTCCAGGTTGCTTGCCAGAATCTTTGAAACAGTTTATGAAACTTTCTTTTAAATGCTTAACTTTAAACTTGATTTTAAAACTGAAATAGAAATTCTTGAGGGGTAAGAATTGGAAAAAGCATGTTATACCTAATGGGTTTATCACTGGAATGGAGAAACAAGTTCCTAGTGAATTTAGCAAATACTTATTGAAGGGGATATATAAATATATATATATATATATATATATATATATATATATATATATATATATGATCAAGTACTTTGATAAAAGTCAGTGGTAGTAGGTGATTGAGAAAGATGGTAAGGAATGGACAGAACACAGTCCCTGCCTTCGAGGAGTTTGCCTTTCAGGTGGGACAGGAGTAAAGGATATTTCAGTGTGTGTGAACTGGGTGGGGAACGTCTGGCCCACGGGCTGTATAAGGCCTGCAAAAATCAATACCAGCTAGCTTCACACGCCTCACCAAATTAGCCTGACCAAATGTCGCAGGCTAACTTTTAAGTTGATAATTTTGTATGGCCTGCAAATGATGTTATAAATATCCAAATGGCCCTTGGCAGGAAAGAGGCTCCACAGCCCTGCATCAGAAGGGTGGAAGGATGCAGCTGGGACAGAGGAAGGGCACTCCTGGCTGGATTTCGATTAGAAGTTGCGTTTTTATTTCAGCAGATGAACTCCCTCAGTCCCAGTATTCTTATGTGTAAAATGAAGATGTAAATATATCTGTCTGGTAGACTTGTTTCAGGATTAAATGAAAATACCTGTACAGTGCATAGTTTAAAACCTAAACCAGGCTGTTGCTTAGTCACTGTGAGCTACTCCTATGGCAGTAACCGCAGCCACAGGGAATCTTTCCTCTGGCTTTGTGGTTTCTGCCTCCCTTCTCCCCTCTTTTGTTTTTTTTTGCATTTATAACCTTGGTCCATGACTTGAAGGAAGCATCTGTAAAATCTTGGAGGTCACATTTAGATTTCTTTGAAAGTTTTTTTCCCCCCCCTTATGGTCTCCCTTCCTTCCTCAATGTGAAGAACTCACTTTATAAAGTTTCCAGAACATTAGTGATGTGACCCTTTTACAGTATAGTATGTTCCTCTCGTCATTCAAGAACTGCTCTGTCCAGTAAGGATTCTTTGACATATGTGCCTATTTCAACTTATTAAGAATTAAAATTTTAGTTCCTTAATTACACCATCCACACTGCAGTACTCAGGGGCCACATTCAGCTCGCTCAGTACGCACGCAGAACAATTGGTCAGCAAGCACCTAGAACATTTCCAGAAGTTCTGTGTGCAGCCCTCTTCCAGGGCAGTGACTGCTGATGGGAGAGGACCCAGGAAGCGGGCTGTTGCCTCAGTGGTTTTGTGATTCAAAATCCTCTCTCCTCCACTTACAGTAACTGATTTGTAAAACAGTTTGTCGCCTCCGGCTGTTTTCCGTTAGGTATAACGCGTGAACAGTTTTGATTCTTAATTTTACAAGTGTAAACTCTGGATTAGTCATTTCATTCTCATTTTAAGATTTTTATTAAAATATCTTGGGTTGTCTTTTCAAGTAAACTTGACTACAGTTTTTATTTATATTTTTTATTGTTGAAAGTATTACAGATGTCCCCCCCTTTTCCCCATTGACCCCCTCCTTTCCACTCCGAGTACAGTTTTAAAACATCATTTTTAGACAGCCATCTTTAAAATGTTATTTCTGATTAATGAGAATGTTCGATTTGATGAAGCATGTTCAGCAGAGTGCTGTCAATCTCTCCTTTCTTCTTCAGTCTTTTATAGCTTGTATTTGCCCATGTTTTTTCCTGAGCAACCCAGCATGTATTTTCCAAATGCAGACACTGTTCGTTCAGGGTGTTTCATACTGCAGCTGTCACTCCCACCTACATTGTCACTTGTGGCGCGCGCACACACACACAACACACACACACGCACACACACACACACACACAGACTGACACATAATTTTGACTAAAACAGCAAAAATATCAAAAAGACCAGAAAGGTGGTCTGCTGACCACGGCTGGCAGATTTGCAGTGGGGAGTGAGCAGGGTACAGACAAGCATTTCAGACCGGTCTGCCAAGGACCTGCTCTGGTTGCCCCCAGAGGCATCCGCGTGTGTGCCCGTCAGAGACCTTTTCCAAAAAATTCTGTAGCCCTAAAAACGATGTTCCGTATTTTCTGATTTGTAGTAATAAAAACAAATTGGACTTACAGATGTATTGTATAATACTGAGTTTTCATAATATGAACTATTACCACATTGCCCTGTTCAAGTCACAGTATACTTTACGGTATGAAACTATATTATCTACATTATATAGAAATATCTGTTATAGTTAGTAATTGTAATTATAGTAATTATTCTGAAAGATTGGGTATCAGATCAGAGTTGAGTAAGGGAATGACCCCTTAATGTTTTTATTTTATTTATTTTTTATCCTCACCCGAGGACATTTTTGCATTTATCTTCAGATAGAGCGGGAGGGAGAGAGGGAGGAAGAGAGAGAGAAACATCGATGTGAGAGAGACACATCGACCGGTCGCCACCCACACGACCCCAACCTGGCCGGGGACAAACCGCAACCAAGGCACGTGCCCCTAGTGGGAACCGAACCCGGGACTCTCTGGACCGTGGGCCGATGCTCTAATAACCACTGAGCCAAACCGGCCAGGGCCCTTTAATGTTTTTAAAAGCAATTTGAATTTAGAGTTTGAAAGTACCTTAGAAATATTTGGCTGTATTTTTCACAAGACAGAACTTAGATTATGACTTTACTCATGGTGACAGACCTAGGTAGCCGTTTCAAAATATATATATTTTTTTTCCATGTAATAGCTTTACATGTAATTCACACAGTAGTCATAGTTCATACATCTCCATCGAAATACAGTAAATAAATGTGAATTCAAAGAGACTTAAGAGGGCAAGTCAAGTGACTTTATCTCTCAATAATCTTAGGGGTTTTTTTGTTTGTTTGTTTGTTTTGTAAAACAGGCTGATTATTGTATGTAGCTCAGGTGTTTGCTTTGAGGTCTTAAAAAGCAATGGGTGATACCAGTACAATGCTACAATGTGGTCGAATCTGGAAAATATTATGCTAAGTAAAAGAAGCCAGACACAAAGACCACATATTGTATGATTTATGTATGAGAAGTGTCCAGAATGGGCAAATCAGCAGAGACAGACAGTAAACCGGCGGTTGTCAGGCGCCGAGAAGAGGGGAGTGGAGGGTGGCTGCTACTGGGTACACAGTTTCTGGGGTGATGCAAATATTCTGAAATTAGATAGTGGGGGTGTTTTGCCCAACTTTGTGAATATGCTTAAAACTACTAAATGGTACACTTGACAAGGGTGAATTTTATGGTGTGTGAATTACTCCTCAGGCGGAAATAGAAAGCAGTCCTGCATATGAAGCGCTTAGCAGGTCCCTGATACAGTCAGCTCTCCATTCGGATCAGGGATCAGCGCTGCTGTTAGGAATGATTAGTGAATTTTAGGAAGATAATGCAGAAAGTGTAATATTTGGTATTTTATTTCACTATCTGAAATTCTAACAAGTGATTTAACTACTAGATAACGTTTTTAGTCAGCAGTAGCAATGTTTATAATGTGAAAAAAAATACTTGCTAACACTAGTTGCCAAATTCGGATGTTAGCTGTAGCTTTTTTTTTTTGTTTTGTTTTGCAGAAAAGAATCCGGTGTTTTAAGTCAGTATTACAATATCATTTCAACAGTTTCTTAACATAAAAATAAATGCCATCAAAATGGTAAATTTTATATTCATATATTTTATCACTATTTAAAAAATAATGTAATAAATGAATATCAAGTCTAATGAGAGTTGTTCATCCTTAGGCTTTACTTGCCATGTGTATCGTCCTAGCTTTTCTTACTAATTCAGGAAAAGGTAGTCATGGAAATCTTTCGTGATGGCAGATTATATGTATTTTCAGTGTGGAGCTTTTAAAATCAAAATTATTAACAGCTGACATTTCCCATTTACACATACCAGGAACTGAGTAGGGCACCCCTTATATTCATCTCAAACTGTTAGTACAGTAAAATAGAAGATTCAGTGCTTTGTCTGGGGAGAAACGATGCTCCAGCCTTCTCATTTCTGCAGTAGGATCTGTCAGTTACTTACCACGTAGAAAATTCCCTCACTTCCAGAATCTGTGATAAACTACTGTAGAGCCTCATGCAATGCTGGCAGCAGGGGAAAAGTTGATAGTTCTTGTTCTAAGGATTTACATGCGAGAGAATCCAGGGTAAGGACGGTTTACTAGGTGTAGCCCCGGTGCCTAGGAATACATTGCTCTTGGTGTATAGCGGTTACTCAGATATTTGTTTAATAAATTACAGGTGTTCACTGGGATACACTTTGGTAATAGATCGTGTTAACTATTATCAAGCTGATTCAATATGATTAGCATTTTTTTATTTTGAGTGGGAGTCTCATTTGGGATGGAGAAATTCTGCAAATGTTATTGTTTTCAAGGACCTGGGAAGGTTCTTGGGGGACAGGAGGGTGTGGAATACTGAAGAAGCATGTGATAAAACACACAGTTGAATATAGTCAGGTGCTTCAGTATTTGGTGAGGATGTGAAATGCTACAGGTGACTGGAAAGAGAACGCGACGGTGACCGAAGTTACGGTGGAAATGACATTTAGGGTGGGCCTTGAAGGACTGCCTGAGGGAGAAAGGGTGAGGCGGTCCAGGAGTACTGACCCAGCTCGAGGTAGAAGCCCAAGCCAGCGCTTCTGAAGTGGATGAGATGTAAGACCCTCTGATTGGAACTGGCAAGGTCAGAGTCAGGTGACACTGGTTTCACTGACTAGGTGGGGGCCAGGTTCCACAGACTCGTTAGCATCAGGGGCTGAGAAGTTTGTTTTTCATCGGGTAGGCTGTGGGGAGCCACTTAGTGTAGGTTGTCAAACTGAAAAATGATTTGATGACTTGCTGTTTGGCGAGCGATTCATGTGGTAGTTTTTTGTAGGAGGGAAGAAGGGGGGTGGACACCCCGTGTGGGTGGCTTCCACTTTCACAGGACACGTAAGTGTGGTCCTTGCCTTTTTTTCACTTTTTCCTCTCATGTCTCTCTTCATTGCTCCCATTCTCATAGTAGATGCTGGACAGTAGCTGTTACTCTTCGAGTTAGTGATTTCAGAGATAATCTCTTTTTTGAAAACTCATTTTAATAAGTGGGTTTTGTAAACAGAGCTTTCATTGTCAAATTTTTATTAGAGGTGAATGATGAAATGGCAGAAAATTCCACACTTGTGGACAGGACACACCACCCAGTGGAATCACCCATAAGGATATCTCACTTTTTAAGACAGGTTTTCTCACACTGTGCACCATGTGTAACCTGAATTAGAATACTCAAAGGGTTTGCTTAAAATGCAGACTGAACCCAGCTGGAGTAGCTTAGTGATTGAGCATCGACCCATGCACCAAGAGGTTGCTGGTTTGATTCCCGGTCAGGGCACATGCCCAGGTTGTGGGCCCGATCCCCAGTGGGGGGCATGCAGGAGGTGGCCATTCGATGTTCTCTCTCATCGATGTTTCTGTCTTTCTCTCCCTCTCCCTTCCTCTCTCTAAAATCAGTAAAAAAAATTAAAATGCAGACTGAGCCCTGGTCGGTTTGGCTCAGCGGTTAGAGCTTCTGCCCGCGGACTAATGAGTCGCAGGTTCGATTCCAGTCAAGGGCACATACCTCTGTTGCGGTTCGTCCCCAACCCTGGTCGAGTTGTGCGGGAGGCAACCAGTTGATGTGTCTCTCTCACATCGATGTTTCTCTCTCTCTCCCTCCATCTCACTCTGTCTGATGATAAATGGAAAATTATCCTCGGGTGAGGATTAAAAAAAAAATGCAGACCGAGTCCCTCCCCAAACCTACTAGAGCTAATGGCCGTGGGAGTGGGTGGGAAACTTGCATTTGTAACCAGCAAATTCAGGTCATTTATATGCATACTAAATTTTGAGAACCACTGATGAAAGAATTGCAATTTTCTGTGGAATTATTCTAGCAAGTAGTCTTAGATTTCATTTCCTGTATATTAGGTTCTTTCTTAGTGGACATTTTCCAGTAGACCGTCTTATATGTGACGACTTCTTCTCAGGTGGATGCCAAAAGAACATTAACCTGGTGGTTTTGGTCCAGTTTTGCACTTTCTCTTACAGAGCAATCGATTTCTTGTTGCTCCACTTTGAAGGGTTGGGTGCTGGCAGCACAAGCAGCCAGTCCTGTGTTGTTGGCGTTTCATCTGTCAAATCTCATGAACTCAAGTTCCTTTTCTATGTCAGTGTTACCAGTGTCTGGAGTTGAATGATTCCTGTTCTCCCTGTTGGACTGCTTGTTTCAAATCCCTTGAAATTATTAGGTTCCTCCTTAAAGTGTGGTATAATGACCATTGAATCTCTATTTTTAAACTCTAATAACTAGCCAGCCTTTAAAAAAAAACACACAAAAATTGCCCTGGCCGGTTTGGCTCAGCGGTTAGAGCGTCGGCCCGTGGTCCAGAGAGACCTGGGTTCGGTTCCCGCTAAGGGCATGTACCTTGGTTGCGGTTTGTCCCCAGCCCCGGTTGGGTCATGCGGGAGTCAGCCACTCCATGTGTACCTTTCACGTCGATGTTTCTCTCTCTCTCCCTCCCACTCTATCTGAACAAAAAATGCAAAAATGTCCTCGAGTGAGGATAAAAAAAAAAAAAAATTGAAACAGGAGTTCCAGAACACTGTCAATTTTGAGAGGGTGAAAAGATTTGTGTTTTTTTTTTTTTTTAATCTTTACCCGAGGATATTTTTCCATTTATCTTCAGATAGAGTAGGAGGGAGGGAGGGAGAGAGAAACATCGATGTGAGAGAGACACATTGACTGGTTGCTTCCTGCACGACCCTGACCAGGGCCGCGTAGGAACTGCAACCGAAGTACATGCCCTTGACCAGAATCGAACCTGCAACTCTTTGGTCCACAGGCTGACGCTCTAACCGCTGAGCCAAACCGGCCAGGTCGGAAAGGATTTTTAAGTGGAATTGACTTCAGCTGGGTGGAGATGCAAACACTGGACCTAAGCCAGCTTCCTTTTTGTTGCAGCTGCTCCCCTTTAGCTTCATTGATCTTTGGTTAATGTTACCATTTCATTACTTACTGAGGATTAACAGAAACATGGAATTCTTTATATTCAATGTGGGTGGCGTTAGGAATGGAACTCAGAAACATTTCTTCCCCATGGACTGTAAAATTTAGCATACTCCTTTCCACCCTAGTTTCCTGTAACATTGACACTAAAAGATTTCTTTCTAATGTGTCTACCCTGTAATCATACTTCAACTAGAACCTCTTGTTTGTAATGTGAGTAGGGCAAAAGTAGGAAGGAAGCAAATTATCCATATTCTGAGTAACCTGTAAAACCCTAGAACTGTATTTGTTTAAGAAGATAACACACAAGCAGCAGCGATAATGCACTTTGCGATTTGGGTGCATTAGTTTTCTGCCTAAGATGCAAATGTGCACCTTCTCTTCTTTCCGAAGAAACGCCTTTAACCACGCACATTGATTCCTGGCTTCCCCATGGGTTGATTTTTTTAATTCGTATTGTTTTTTGTTAGCCTAAAAATATATGTTTTTTTAAAAGACTAGGAAAAAGGATTTTGTAGTTAACAGTGTTTTAAGACTCCATCATAACGCAGACTCATTCATCAAATTAGATAGTATAGTTTGGTGTGGCTTTGGTACAGTCTTTTAGTTTGCAACTCAGTTGTATATTTAAATGAGGAATAAGTAGCTAACTAGTTGAGGTGGGTGTTAGAACCTCTCCATAAAAGGCCTACTCAGTGAGTTTCCAAATAGAAAAAATAGGATTTTGAAATTCCAATTAGCTGTCAATAAATAAAATGCTCACAACCCAGCATTACTACAAATTTTTTAAAAAGTCATTAGCCATAGCAAAAATTAGTATTGTTTTTCTTTTGATCAATTCTCTGAAGATTATTTGATTTTGAAATCTACTGTAAGGTTGCATTGTGCTGTTAGTTATTAAAACAGAGGAGCTGGAGTCCCTGCTGTGAAGCTCAGAAAGGACGTCTGCGTTTTCATTTGGTCTCAGTAGCACCAAAGCTTTCAGCTGCGTAATAAAACATTTTGAGCCTTTAAAGTATAAATCCTCATGTCTTGAGGATTGTCAATTCATTTTATTATTTATGTGGTGCTAGATGCTCCCCTATACTGTAATTTTTAATTTAATGTTTTTTTTTTTTTAAAAAAATTTAATTTTAAAGGACTTAGTTTGGAGAGCTATTAACATTTCTCTTATTTTGTAATCTCCAACAGAATTTTGCCACTGCCAGATGATGTAACTGGTGCAGAAATTTGACTCTGATGAGTACTCATAAGGGCCACATTCTTTTCTGTTTTGATAATCAGCTTTACTAACCATTTGATGAAGATGAGGAATGTTACTGTAATTTAAGTCTTCCAAAATGATAAATCTTTGAAAGGGGAAATGAATCGACTGTAGTAAGTACAGCCACAAAAACATCCATATTGTAAAATTATTCTCATGCTGATAAAATTATTTTTTTTAACTTTTTTTTTCTTTATTGATATTAGAGAGAGAGAGAGAGAGGAAGGGAAAGGGAGAGGGAGAGAGAGAGATAGAAACATCGATGAGAGAGAACATCGATTGGCCGCCTCCTGCATGCCCCCACTGGGGATCGGGCCCACAACCTGGGCATATGTCCTGACCAGGAATCAAACTGGCGACCTCTTGGTGCATGGGTCGACGTTCAACCATTGAGCCACACTGGCGGGGCTAAAGTTGATTATTTTTTAAAGGTAAATAAGAACTCAGTGAAAGGTTTGTTTTTGCTTTTTTTACATACATAGATTTTCATAAAATTTGTGTGTGCACACCCACAGATACTTTGAGAATGATGAGCGGAGTTGACCTTTTCCTAGCGTTCTTTTCTGCTTTCCTCTGGAATTAAAAAAAAGTTATCCTTCCCCCACCCCCGCCAACACACACCTGCATGCACTATCACTGTCACATGCACATTTTATATAGTGCAGAGCTGACCTTAACTGAAACGAATGACTGATAAATGATCACGCGTCCAAATTGAGTTTTGATCTTCCATCCCAGGCCCGCTCGGAGAGGTGAGCACTTAAGCTGTTTTTTTAGTCACAACTCCATCCCGTTTGTTTTCTTCCCTCCTGACTACTTTGTTCCAGCTAATCTACCTAGACTAGTTATTAAATTGAAATTTTATTTTGTGGAATTTCATACTAGATCACATAGATGCTTTTGCTGTTCTTTTTTTTTTTTTTTTTTTAATAAGACTTTGGAAAAAGAGAAAAGGAGCTATCGATGATATCGATAAAATTTGATCTACATTTAAAAGCCGTGTTATATGTTTCTGAGTTTTGGTTGTTTTCAAAGCTGTTTTTATGGCCTTCTTAGTCCCCATGTGGAGAATTTTGCCCTAAGCCCAGGTGGTCCCCGAGAATCTTGAGGGCCCTTAGAAATCGTCATGCACTGTCCCACGACGTTCGTCTTCTGTGTGCAACCACAGCCTCCGCGGGGCAGGAGGACGCCGTGTGGCCCACTCCAAGCCCATTATTGGAGTGCAAACATTGGGAGAAAAGCATTGAGGAAAGCAAAAACAAATGAGAAAACTGGTAAGGATAACTGTGGAAATAGAAAGTATTTACAAAACATTGTAACGTTCCCCCACTGGGCCTCTCTCGGGTCGCAGTTTATGTCCTTTTCGAACGCTGGCACTTTGCCCAAGTCAGTCATTGCTTGTTTTTTCAAACTGACATTAATTTATTATCAGAATATTCATTTGACCAGAAAAAAGTTACGTATTCTGTCCTGCTTATTTATGTGTGGAAATCCATCCCATTGACCTCGTAATGCCCATTTTCTTTCTCCTTCCCACAGAACAGTTGGTTTTTTTGTCATTCAGAATAGTATTTATCTTGTGATTAGCGTTCTGTTTTCATTTGAAAATTCAGCGAGTCCCAAAGGGTATGAAGTAGAAAGTTCAGAGTCAGCCACCAGCGCATTCTTGCAGGGGCAGCTCCTGTTCTCAGCCCCACGGCGCTGCTGGCCACTTCAGTGCGTCGGGACAGCGCCCTGCTAACACCTGCAGGCTTTCACCTGCAGTCAGCCATCACTTGGGTAACCCATGGTCTGCCCAGGAGCCTTCTGTTTGCTGGTTTTCTGTCTCATGCCGTCTGGGCACAGTTTACATGGTGCTGCGTCTTTAGGACATGCTATGTGAGAGTACTGCCGAGGCGTCAGTGTTTACATCGAGTGTCTTGATCTTAGTGTGCATAATTTTAGAAGCCATTCATTTTCTCAAGGAAGTAGAGTTAACTTCTATGAAATTCAGTCTGAACCGAGCAGAGCGTGGTCCTGGCTGAGGGGAGCGTGAAGCAGACCGCAGGGCCGCAGGGACTCACGCTGGGTTTTCACGTAGTCTTTCCTGCCAAAAGCTGTGTCCATTCAGCCTGGAGCTCCTGGGCCTGTTTTAGGATGCGCCTGCTCGTGCCTTACGTGTGCCTTACATGTAGTACGTGGGTTGACGAGGCGGAGAGTTACGTGGTGGGAGTGCTTTCACAGCTGTTACTGTGGATGGCCTCCAGACAGAAGCATACTGTCCCGTCCCGTCCCCCGAAAGCAGGGCCCTTCAGGCGGCTACAGATACTGTTGTATGGGGAGGGGATAGAGAGTTGTACAAAAATCTTATATAGCTTTTTACTGAAAACTCTGTGTTTTAAGGGTAAGTTATTTAAAATGTGCCCTTACAATTACCTGTACAGCAATCCTATTTTCCCTACAGGCTGCTAATCCCTCAGGAGCGAGGATTGAGCCTTACTCACCCCCTTGTTCCTGCTTATGCCTTACGTGTAGTGCAGTGATAGACTGACCGAAAACTAATGAACAGAAACAATGAAGACGGAATGTGTTACAGAACTCTTTAAATCCTAGTTATCAAAGCTAAATAGAAGTATCTTTACTTTTCCTAATCTATCATTTATTTAAGCAATGAATAATATTTCTTGAAAAACAACTCTGCATTTAATCTGTATATATTCTGTGCAAAATCCAACTGACTCACCAATCTGAAACAATTATTATGAATAATTAAAAAATTTTTTTTCCTTTATTGATTTTAGAGGGAGGAAGGGAGAGGGGGAGAGAGATAGAAACATCAGTTGGCCGCCTCCTGCATGCCTCCCACTGGGGATCGGGTCCACGACCTGGGCATGTGCCCTGACTGGGAATTGAACTGGTGACCTCTTGGTGTGGGTCAACGCTCAACCACTGAGCCACACCGGCCACGCCTATTATGAATGGTTAAAAAGAAAGAATATGGGCACAATAAGAGAAGCTGTATTTTCCCACATTTGGAATGCAGTCTTGTTTTGAGCATTCACCAGTATCATTTGAGCATTCAGAAGTATCATTTTGAATTCTTTCCTACTTTATTTTCTGCATTGGAAAGTTATGGAAGTTAAGTTTTGAGGATATTATTTCAGCCTACAAGAATTAAAAATATTCCTGTTGGTTTTAAAAAATTCATACTTTACTTTGAACTCATGTACACTATTTCAGTTGTAATTGCATGGGTTTGACTGTTAATGTCATGAAGCGTAGGAAGGCTTTGAGGTCAGGTATTATCTGACGTTTTTTCCACATATAGGTAAAATTTGCCCATTGCAAGTTTTTATAAACTTAAGAAACCTATCTACAGCTACTTTTATTTTTGATAACTTTTGAGATTTAAAAAAAATCTTGTAGTAATACTTTGAAAACAAGAAAGCAAAATAAATATAAGAAAATTGGGCCTGGACAGTGTGGCTCAGTGGATTGAGCATCGTCCCATGGACTGAGAGGTCGAAGTTCGATTCCTGGTCAGGGCACATGCCCAGGTTGTGGGCTCGATCCCCCGTAGGGGGCGTGCAGGAGGCGGCCAATCCATGTTTCTCTCTCACATCGATGTTTCTGTTTCTCTCTCTAAAAAATAAAAAGTTGGGCCACTTAATATTTGACAACTGAAAGTTTCAAGACATTTGAGAATTTTATTATTTTTTTATTTTTTAGTTAATCCTCACCTGAGGATATTTTTCTGTTGATTTTTTTTTTTTTCCTCGATAGAGTGGAAGGGAGAGAGGGAGAGGGGGAGAGAGAGAGAGAGAAACATCAATGTGAGAGAGAGACATCAGTTGGGTTTGACCCTTCGGTCAAGGGCTGACGCTGTAACTGCTGAGCCAAACTGGCGAGGACTGAGAATTTTAAATATATAATTCTTGTTCTGTGATTGGTACCTTTGGTAAATTTTTGGATATTAGAGGTATTTCCAAAAAGTTGTGTGTGGGTTTTTTTTTGGTAACAGCTCTGATGCCATGACACTGTGCTTGCTGTCACCAGCTGGATACCAGTGCCGTTTAGTTCTTTCCATTTTGTGACATTATATATCTGGTCTATTTTAACTGGAATGTTTCATACCAATAGAGTAGGGATTTTTTTTCATTAAAATTTTTTTAGCCTTGGCCGGTTTGGCTCAGTGGTTAGAGCGTCGGCCCGCGGACCAGAGAGACCCGGGTTCGGTTCCCGCTAAGGGCACGTACCTCGGTTGCAGTTTGTCCCCGGCCCTGGTTGTGGTCGTGTGGGTGTCAACCACTCGATGTGTCTCTCTTGCATCCATGTTTCTCTCTCTCTCTCCTTCCCTCTCTTTCTCCCGCTCTATCTGAAGATAAATGCAAAAATGTTGGGTGAGGATAAAAAAAAAAAAATTTTTTTTTTTAAATTCCAAAAGAATAAATGTTATTAGTGGGGCCTCTGAAAATTCACTTACAGAGAAAACTGCTTTTCGGGATTTTATATTTATACCAGTAGAGGGCACTGTGCACCTATGAAAGGAAACCCAGTGCTGTCTTCTGGTGATGAACTGGTTGTCCTAGAACTGGTATCCATCATTGGTATTTCTAGGAATTTAACCACATTCCTCCTCCACCTTCCCCCGTCCCTAAGGTCACTTGCCTGTCATCATCTAGGAGATAGTCACTTGTTTTTATTTTTAATTGGAGCACATCCTGGTGATCTTGAGTGGGAGTCCTGGCATCCCTTCCCATACTATAGTTAGGTACATGAATTAAAGCACCGGAAAATATGGTTTCACATTAAAATCATAGAATCTCAGAGTTTTAAGGAACTTCAGCGTTCATTAGATTCAGCATCTATTATTTTAATATTTAATTGGCTAATCCGAAATAGTCTCAAAGGCATTCTTTTCAGAACGTTGATTAATAGTATGGACTTTTACTAATAAAAACTGCTCATATCTTTACACCATGATGGTGCTCATATCACACCGTGTTTCATTCTTGTAGCATATCAACAAAATATTTCACAGGAGAATATTGTTTTAGGAGGCTATCTCCACAGATGTGTCTGCTGATTCGAACAGCGGACTCTTCAAGAACTAAACAAATGCTCATTTGTTATAAACCGTAATGGTACCCTTACCAGATAGAGCAAACCTGTAAATCTCAAGCTAGCCTTGTCCAGTGATCCACGTGACTCTTAAAGTGGGTGTAAAAGGTCATCGGATGCTGTGACAGGAGCAGTCGGGTTGGATTCGGAGAACTGTGCAAACCAGTGTGATTTGTAGAAAGAGAACATTGTGCCGGGTGTTTTCACCGGTCCCCTCGGTGCTGCCTCAGTCCTCAGTGGTCACTGCGCACAGCAGTTAACAACAGGAGTCCTGGAGGGGGTTGCCCGGACTTGAATCCCGTCTCTGCCCCTTACCAGTTCTGAGGCTCTATTGTAGTTACTCTCTCTGCACCTCAGTTTCCTCATCCGTACCACGGGGTTCATAAGCACCTACAGTTAGTTGTACAGTCATTAAGTTCATAGACATAAAGTACTTAGAATAGTACCTAGAATGTAGTAGTCACAAATTATCAAGCTGCTGTTATGACACAGCCTCATTTTTTCTTAGTAGGACCCACGCCTAGGATACAGTAGGACCCGTGCTGGGATATGGTAGCTGAATTCTTTGACCATATCTGTTCTGGATTGCTTCCTGCAGATGAAAATAGAGTTTATTCTGTGCTTTCTCTACTTAACCCACAATTTATGATCTCTATATCAAGGAACTAGATGTACATATCATTTTTAATGATTTAAGCTTGTTCTCATACTAATTCAATGTCTTTCCATCTTTTTTTTTTAATATATTTTTTATTGATTTTATTAGATAGAGGGGAAGGGAGAGATAGAAACATCGATGTGAGAGAGAAACATCGATCAGCTGCCTCCTGCACGCCCCCTACTGGGGATTGAGCCCAAAACCCAGGCATGTGTCCTGACTAGGAATCAAACCGGGACCTCTCAGTCCATGGGATGATGCTCAATCCACTGAGCCACACTGGCCGGGCTGACTTTCCATCTTTTCATTTAATATTTTGCTCTGGAATTTTTCCTATGGAATGTATAATCACATTTCAGTTGCTGTTTTTAATGACTCATGTTGACACTATTTTTTGCATTGAAATGTCCTCCTTTCAGTGAAAATCACAAGACAAAATTTTTTGTTTGTTTTAGCAGAATTTCTCTAAAACATTCCAATTTATTACAGTGTTTCATATAAGAAATATGTCATTTATAAGGCATTGGTATTCAATCCAGTTAAAATATTTAAAACAGTTATCTGGCCATTTATATAAAAGGTCTCTCTATTAACTTTCAAATTCTGTATAATAAAAATGTATCACTCACATACCACTTCTGAGCGAAGGAAACCAGTATCTGGCACATAACTATAAAGACACATTTTTAAAGTATGGATTTGGTCTGGAAACGTGAAACCAGTAAATACCTTAAATTTTTATTTTCACTCTGTACTTTTAAACTCCATGCCCCTCAGCAATTACCCAGATAGTCGCGGCCTCTTGGTGGGTGGGATAAACCAATTTTAACGAGACATTTTGGTTCCAGTTTTCCACAGTCTATTACAGGTGTATGTACGGAGGCCGGGGTGGGGTGATTGTTATCCACATGTGCTGTCTAATAAACATCTGGCATTTCTGAGGGGAGGGGTGGGAGGAATTCCCTAGACTAGGTAGAGACCATAAACCAGAAGTCTTCTCCATCGAGTTGGGAGCCATACATCTCTTAGGCAAAGGGTGTCAAGTAAAATGCTGACTGAGATATTCCCTAGCAGAGGATACCTGATTGACACCCAGACACCTGCGCTCAGACTTTTAAACCAGTCTTGCATGTAGATACCACCGCTCACCCCACCCCCTAAAAAACCCCCGAAAACAAAGAACATCCTGGTATAGAACATGATATAGTGTTTATACCGACTCTTTCTTATATGCAACTGTATTTCAGCGGTTCTGTGAGTCAGCCCACAGAGAAGGAGACAGGCCTTTCTGTGTGTTTCTCCCGGTTACATTATCATCAGGATGTTGACAATGGCTTAACGTCCATTCAGGATGTTGCGTTAATTGAATTTATACAGATGGCCTGATGGCTAGGAGACCCGGAACTTTTACTGGAATATATTACCATCTATTTCACAAGCCTGAGTTACAGATAAAACTAATCATTACTTTTCAATGTGTCCCATGCATTTTACAAGTTTAATAAGTTTCCTAACTTATTTTAGTTTTCCAGAATGACAATGTGTCAAGATATGTTTCTTCAGTAATTTTTTAGGCTGGCTGAGAAATGGTCAAGATCACTTTCCAGTATATATATATTTTTTTTTCATTATACCCTCTTTTTCTTTCCAGACCTAGTCTTTGTGTAAAATGTGAGCTAACGAATTTTAAATTGGGGCGTTAGGATAATGTATGGGGAAGACCATATCTCTGGAGCCATATTTGTCTGTGACATTGTGCAAGTTGCTCAGTTGCTCTGTCTTCATCTGTTTGGGGGGGTTGGGGCAGCACTTGGTGCCACGTGACATTTGGAACAGGACTGGCATGGGCCAGGCACTTCCTTCGTTACTGTCTAGGCTCTGGAGGAAAGACCAGGACTGGGGACGTTAGGGGTACCAGCCCTTCCTGTTGTTAATATTCATTCTTAAGAGAAAGTGTCTTAGAACATATGTGGAAATGTAGGGCGTATCTCTAGGCTTCAAGGCTCCCTCTCTTTTTAGCCATGCTTGGTTTCAGAGACACACGTTTGACAACGTGTGTGTATGACCGTGTGCTGGTTATGGGATGAAGCCCGCAAAGGCCCCTGCCATCTTCTTTATTCAAAAATGGCATTGTTGTGATGTAAGAAAGTATAAAGAGAAAAGGGCAGCCCTTCGAGAAGTAAGCCAGCAGCCAGCCAGGGCCGGATGGACACAGTGAGAACCTTCTTGCAGAGTGTCACGGTGCATAGTTCACCTGAAACGGCAGAGGTGGGCGGTCTCGGGGAGGAGCGGGGACCAGCTGTGCAGGTGGAAGCCAGCGGGGCCTCCAGAGAAGTGGCTCTAGTGAGGTGGGAACAGGAAGTAAACGAGGGGTCACTCCCCCCAGCCCCAGCTCTCCAAGAGCCATCAGGCTGTGAGGCTGAGCCTGGAGGTACACATTCTGTTAGATTCGTGAACACTAGGGCCGCTTTATGGGCCACAGATCAAAGAGAATTAGAGCCAGGAGGCACCTGAGGGATTATGTGGTCCATGAATGAGAACATGTTGTCCATTTGGGGCGAGGAGGAGGGAATTTGAAAAGCAAGTTTAATGCGCGTTGTTTCATAATGCAAATTAAACTTCAGAGCCTCTTGGTTGAGGGACGGATGTGGAATCTGCTCGCGCGCAAAGGATTGTCAGGATTGTCGGGGCTCAGCTGGCTGCCCTTGTGAGGGCGACCCGTCGCCCCACGGCCCCCTCGTCTGCAGAGCGGGAGTGCAGGATGTGCATCATGTGACATCACAGCAAACATTCCTTGGAAGTCTGGGGAAACCAGAAAACACTTCTGTAAATGCGAGGTGCTGTTGGTGGCCCTGCTAGAAACCACGGCTTAGTCTGGGAATTGAAGATAAAACAATTCCCTCAGGCTCCCTGGAAGTGAATTAGGTGAAGAGAAAAGAAGCGGTAGAAATAGAGTTGCCAAGTTTCGCAAGTAAAAAAATACACGACACCCAGTTGAATTTGAATTTCAGATAAACAGTGAATGATTTTTTTTTTTTTAATAGAAGTAAACCTGAAATTCAAACAACTGGGCATCCTGTATTTTATGTTTGCATCCCTAATGAATTAGAAGCCTAGATTCTCAGTGGAGCCAAGGCGGGCTGATGGCTTGATATCCTAGGATGTGCAGGCTTTCACCAGCAGCCTTGGTCTCCTTGGACTTTTCTAGATACCTAGAAATGATGTTTCCCTCTCTCCTCCTCATCCCCAGAACAGGGGGTGTTGGAGCGAACATTTTGAGGGCATTATTAAGCATTGTGTGGTTGTCGGTGTTACTGTAGAATACTAGTAATGATTATTCCACATTAAGTACCGGATATACTCGACCTTGTACGTAAATTGTTGATTCTGTGAGAATAAGCACTATTATTTCACTTCACAGATGAAACATGCAGTCTAGCCCTGTTATACAGATAATGTGAGCAAAAGGTGGGTTCTCTCTCACCCGGGGGCCTCTGGTGATGAGTCCTGTGTTCTCAGCACCCTCTCTGTGGTTTGGATCAAGGTTTTAGCCAACTTCCTGGCAGAACATTACTGAGAGCTTGTCTTTTTGTCCTTCACTGTGTGAGATCACTTCAGGGCCATGTACTGTGTGTGCAGATCTGTGCTCTGTCACTTTTCAGATTTAGAGTTTGCTCACTTTGTTTGCCCAAAATAACATTTTATCTTGCTCATTGAAATAGTGCGCTTTGACCCCTTCAGGAATATTTAGGTTCCCTCCTCACATTTGTACAGAGTTCATATGAAAAAAATGAATTCACATGGGGCATTGCAGGTAGCAGCCCAGGGAAAGGCAGCCAGGCCTACAGAATCCTGTTGGTATGTGCTCAGTGCTTATGTGGTCACTAGACACAGCTTTTAAAATGAGTTATATCAAGTTTCAGAATGGAAATCTATTGTAGAAAAATACTTTATCAAATTATGCTAAGGTTATTTTATGATCACTCTCTCTCCTCCATCTGATTTCGCTTCTGCCATGTTCTTAGCTACAAAGATGTTGGAAAGATGACGGCTTTGGTTGACTATGAGATGTAGAATATTTTTGTTCAAGACCATCAGTGTAGTTTGACAAACAAAAGGAATGTCATATTGTACTCATTTATATGAGCAGTACCTGCCCAGTGAGTTTTAAGTCTAGAAAATGTTGTTTTCCTAGTGATTAGAGATGAATTAGTTACAGGAACGTGAAGCCCATGTGCGCCCTGCCAGCTTTCCCCACGTGGCCGCTCCACCCGGACGGTTTTGTCTCTGCGACTCCGTTAAAAGCGCCCAGAGCTGCGTGTGCTCTGTGTCCCGAAACGCCTCGTTTTTGTCGTCGTCCTCATTTTTTAAAGCTGTGTTTGACAGCTGCATGTGACAGATGAGAAATTGTCTTCTAACTTGTATCTGGGTTTTAGTAGCTGATTTAAATATGTAAGAAAACCACATTAAAACATTTTTTTTAATTGAAGGCATATGCATTTAAAACCTTTTGAGTAAGGGATACAGTGGGTGAAGAATGACCAAAGGGTCCTGTTGTGTTAAGTATCTTGATAGCATTTTGGGCTAAGGGGGCTGGGAAATACCCAGATGCAGTTAAATACAGAATTTCAATATAAACTCAAACTTTAGCCATGAATAGCAGGCACTTGGATTCTAGTTAAGAAATTGAAGTTAAGATATGTGCAGTATTTGACTCCATTTTTGCAGAACGCATTTGTGTGCGGATTCTTCAGTAGAATCATGTGAGGTTGTAATAAATCATCCATGACAGAAATGACCAGGAGAGCGATCTGACACATGAATGGCAGTGGAGCCAGTGGGAGAATCCCCCCGTGGGCAGAGGCCAGTCATCGGTCAGCGTTCGTCATGGCCAGAGGTATTTGCTCTCGATGACTTCGCTGGATAATCCTATCCACCGATTGCTGTGGGCTCCTTCATCATTTTGGGAAACTTTTGGAGCCAACTTTTCTCAGCTGGGTTATTGATATCCATGAGCCAATTTTTAAGTACTACTGGTATGCCACTTTTTTTTTTAATCCTCACCCAAGGACATTTTTCCATTTATCTTCAGATAGAATGGGAGGGAGGGAGAGAGAGAAACATTGATGTGAGAGAGACACATCAACCAGTTGCTTCCTGCACGACCCCGACCAGGGCCGGGGACAAACCTCAACCGAGGTACGTGCCCTTGACCGGAATCGAACCCGTGACTCTTTGGTCCGCGGGCCGACGCTCAAACTGCTGAGCCAACCTGGCCAGGGCGCCACTTTTGAGCTCGTGCTCAGTAAATGCCCGACCATGCCTGGCTCCTGGTAAATATTTGTCGACTTGGAATGAGTGGCCCTGTTGGGGTATTCATCATATTCATTATAGCTAATAAATAAAAAGATCTTCCCTTCCTTGCACTTTATATGTTCCCCTTATTGTTGAGGAACGTGGGAATAGAAAATTTGAGGTTCTAAACTATTTCAGTGGACCACCAAAATAGATAACATTTTTAGAAATAATAATAAAATCAGTGGTTAGTAAAGACTTTTTTTTCCTCCTCAAAAAGCATGTAAAACACCTCTTTGTGTACAGACAGCTATAAAAATGAGAAGACGATGTAAGAGACACTTGGTAAATAAGCAAATGAAGACATCATATGTCTTTACTTTGTATTCGTAAAGATATATGTATGCATATTTTTATCAGTGCCTTTTACATAATTTGCCAATTTTTGTGGTTTTCTGAAACAGGTCTGGGAGAATTCTCTAGGCAGTTTTATACAGTCTAATGATAAATATTCTCCCCACAAGCCAGAACTTCCTGTCATTAAAAATCTGCTCTTAAAAGCAAGAATCATAAAATAGCATTGACTGTGCTCACAGCTTCCCTTTGGGCGTGGTTGTTGGGTACCACCAGTTAGCGTCTCTGTTCTGGGCCACAGAAGTTGCATCCTATGCCCAGTGGCATAACAGTAAAGCTTCGTTCATCCAGCTAAATATTAGATAAAAATTGTCTTGGCAAAGTAGTTCACTAAATTCCACTTGGTCCACTATGTTTTTCCAGTAGGAGAAATTCCACTTTTATAATTGAGATCAATTAAAAATAAATAAATAAAAATATGAAATATAATGAGTTTTACTAGAATTCATTCCCCTAAGTAAGAGTTATATCTACAGAGCAGACTGAGAGAATAGGCCACTGAGTATAAACAAAAAACATGTTGGAAAATGTGTTTCTACTCAAGGTTTTATTTAGTAACTAAAGATGTTGAGGCCAGTTCTCCTGACTTTTTTTCTTCCTCTTAATTTATCTTCAATGAGGGCACCGTAGGGGGACATTTTTGGCTACAAGATTCTGGACCAGGAAAAGTATAAAGTTAGGGCGGATAGATCTTGTAATTTAATTCTCTAAAATAGTTTATACTTCTAATCAATGCTGATTGTATTTTTTTTTCTTTCTTTATTTTAGAGAGAATAGAAGGGAGAGAGAGAGAGATAGAAACATGGATGAGAGAGAACATCGACTGGCCGCCTCCTGCATGCCCCCCCACTGGGGATCAGGCCCACAACCTGGGCATGTGTCCTGACCGGGAATCGAAAAGGTGACCTGTTGGTGCATGGGTCGACGCTCAACCACTGAGCCACACCGTGGGCCTGATTGTTTTCTCTGTGAGCATTCCTGTGGTGGTGCCCTCGAAGCTGCCAGTGCCCCTGCCCGAAGCGTCTGTGGCTGTGATGGGTGGTCTCACCCGAAGTAGAACAGGACGCTGCCAAGCCCTTGTCGCAGGACTGTTCTCAGGACTGCTCCAGATTTGTTTCAGGTCCGTGGTGTGTAGTTGGGATTCATTTTGGTTAAGAGGAGATGCTTTATTGCCTTACTTAAAATTAGTGTATGTCCCTTGCCCTGGCCAATTTGGCTCAGCGGTTAGAGCGTCTGCCCGTGGACCAGAGTCCGGGATTCGGTTTCCGCTAAGGACACGTACCTTGGTTGCAGTTTGTCCCCGGCCCCGGTTGGGGTCGTGTGGGTGGCGACCAGTCAATGTGTCTTTCTCACATCGATGTTTCTCTCTCCCTCTTCCCCCCACCCCCCCAAAATTTAGTATATGTCCCCATTTGCCCCGGGCCCCAGTTTATGTTGTCCACTACAATTATAATCGTGCTTGTTTTCACTCTTGAAAGTGTTCTTCGTGGTCAGTAAATCATGTGGCTATTAAACTTTTAACTAGTGACATCGGATGAATGCAGTACAGTAGTCACAAGTCATCCAACAACACGTGACATCTGAGCGCATTGGAAAGGAGCCTGGGAGTCGTTAAGTCTGACAGGCTAGCCTACCAGCTCTGAAGGGGAAGGCGGAGGCCGCAGCTTTCCGGTGTGTCCGAGGAGGGTTGACCCTGCTAGCTGCTGCAGAATGGCTGCTAACCTTGGGTGCCTGCTGTGTGCCCGGTGCCATGAGCAGCGATGGGGTACAGCCGTGAACAGGAGCAACCTGCCTCTCAAGGAGCTGACAGGAGTTATTTCGTCTTTCTGTCCAACCCGCATAAACAGGTCACTGTAAAACTTCCCTTTGTTTTGTGAACCAAAGACGTAAGCCATCGGTGGTCTGCAGAATAAGTCACATTCTCTCTAACCTCATACCTTCCCATGCCCCTTCGTGGGATCCTGCGTTCCGTGCGTGTGTCTGTGTGAGCGGCTGGAAGGACTGAGGGTTCCCGGGGTGCGGTCTGTGTCACTCGTGCCTGAGACCCGCTTGGTGGTGTCATAACAGTTCCTTCAGAGAGACTGTCAGAATGTCCAGTGTGTAAACACTTGAGAGCAAAAGCATCTGATGATTTACTTCCGAAACCGCGCAAATGACCGGGTACTTAGACGGAATGTTGCCTTATTTGAAGTCACTCACCCAGGACCTTTCATAGCTTAGTAAAACCCAGGAAGTGCGTATCAGAGGCTCTGGAGCAGCCGAAGGACGTGACAAAGTCTGTTTTGGGGAAGCAGATGGCCGGGGCAGTCGGTCAGAGTGGACGTGGTCAGGCAGGCGGGTCCCGGGTCTTGCTGTGAGGGCCGCCAGGCCATGTGGGAGTCGGTGGGGTGTTCTGTATGTATTTATAGGCAGACTGAAGGACAGGATCTGTGGGTCCAGCTTGAAGGCAGATAGGTGTCTTACGAAGCCCATATAGTCATCAGGGAATGAAGTCAGGTTCGTGTCGCAGGCCTGCTGGGAGAGTCTTGTCCACAGTGATAACAGGGACGAGGCTGACACGGTGTCCTGGTGGAGCGAGAAACTCCACCGCCTCGTCCGGCAACCAGCCTGGCGCCTCGTGTGGGCCACAGCTGCAAGCAGGAGCAGCTGGCAGCTTTGTGGGGCGACGAGACAGGAAACCTGCTAGAGAGCAGGGAGACGGAGCCCCAGGCAGGCCTCCTGCTGGGCCCCGGTGCTCCCTGCAGATGGCGTTGGCGTCATGCTCCGCGTGTCCCCGCAGCCCTGATAAGTGACCTCCTGTGGCGTATCCCGTGTCTCAGCATTGAAGATAACAGGTCTCATGTTGATTGTAGACAAGTCAGCCGTTCTCTCTCCAAGTCAGTCCTTACGTGTAAACACAACCGGAAATCCACATTTAACTGTGAAGCCCAGTCCCCCGCCCCCCCATGGATTTTCAGGAAACCAACTTTTCTTTTTTAATTTTGGGCATACAAGGGACGTGGCTGTGGCCTTGACCTTTTTGTATACGTAGAACGTTGAGTACCATTCTTTTTCCTCTCAACACCAGTGGCTTTCTGAATGTGCGCCGCGTAATTGTTTTTTCATTTGGAAACACTTTCAAGTTCTTCCAGTGTCATGAAGAAAGTTTATTTTTGTTGAATGAAAACAGTAGCAAGTCTGTTTGACTTAAACTAAGTGCGAAGATGGTTTCATCTAAAACAGGCATTATCATGTCATGTTAAAAGCACGGGCCTTTGAGGTTGATCTGATTCCGGTCCCCTGCCTGCCAGGGATTAGCATTGAGGTGACAGGGAAGACACTCACTGTCCAAGCCCGATGTCCCTGGTGTGGAGCAGGCTGGCTCGTGACAGTGCATTTCCCAGAGTGCTGTGGGGAATCGTGGAGACCGTGCCTGTCCCGAGCACAGTGCCTGGTCTGCACTTGCGCACTCACGGCTACCGTTATTTTCTTTAGATGTTTCTTGCGAAGCCCCCTGTATACTATAGACTTAAAAACCTCTTTAAGTAACCTTTTAGGAGCTGCTCTTCTGGCCTCCCCAGGCGCCTGCTCACCGGGGTGCCTGCAGGAGCCCCCAGCCTGGGCCGAGCCACAGCTGGCCCTGACCGAGGGAGGACAGGAGGAGGAGAGTCACCCGTGGGTGTGAGGGACCCGGCCCACAGGGAAAAGCGTGGGATATTCGGGAGAGCTCAAAGGATGATAGGGAAAAGGGACATCTGACATTACCTGTTCAAGGGAGAGAGCTTGGTTTTTACTTTGGAAGATGATAAACACTGTAGCAAACTTTAGTTTTCCCTCAAACGTCACTTCTGACCTCCAGTAACCCTGTCTGGAAGTAATCACGTTTGCCCCTGAAGTCTCACAGCTCTGGACCACAGTTGTTTGGGTGTGTATTTCATTTTCTGTGTTATGTCAGCCCATAGTGGGTGTGTGAGTGTTGTGTGTGTTCCTATGTGAGGAGAAAACAGAAGGCATCTTGCACGTGTTGGATTTGATGGTTCTTCAATTCGATGGCAGTCGGGTGTGGGTTGCGTCACGCCTTGTTTCCCCGTCCAGATGTCCGTGATCACCAAGCTGGCTGTTAGTGATCACCGTCGCTGTCCAGGGCCGCTCCGCCGCACACCCTCAGCGGGAAAACACTTGGCACCAAGCAGTTTATAAAACACATGTTTCTGGAAGGCTCTGAACGTTCCTTGTATTCCCCAAGGAATATTCTATTTAAAATGACCACTCTCCATGATACTTAGCTGAAAATACTCATCACATATCATCCTGAGTGCTCCACTGGGCGGGATGTTTCTGGACGCAGGCTGTATTTATGAAGTGTAGAGGGCAAGAGGAAACAGCTCCTCCCTTCATGAGAAAAACATCGTCTGGAAAGGAAATGCTGGGAGGAGTGTGCGCGTTTGTGTTTAGGGTGGGAAATTTTCTCTCTCCTGCTCTCATTTTTTTATGGTGTTGCTCCTCCCTTGTGGAATGCAGAAACAGGTCCCAGTGGAGCAGGGAGCAGGGTATACAGCTGGAGATAATGAGAGCGGAAGGATAAAGGGCAGGTGATGGGGGGCCTGGGAGAGGGTGACCGGTTAGATGATGCTGGGTAGGTGCTGCCAGAGGACGCTCAGTAACTCGTAGGCACCCTCGAGGACAGAGGGTGGAGGGCTGGCCACAGTGGACGTGTAGATCAGGCCAGTGGGAGGCCTCGCTGGTAGAAGGGGAGCACACAATGCAGTGAAGCCTTCACGGCAAGGTGTGAAGGCAGCCTGGGCACAGGCAATGGACTGGGTTAGTGCTGGTTGGCAGATTTGTACATGGCCTCCAGAGGAAAAGAGCCGCTCGGGAAGGAGTGGGTGGTGAAGTGACTGTGAGAATTCTCATTAGCCACGGTCCCTCTTGTTCGGGACAAGGAGGGAGTGTCTCATTTTTTTTTCTTTTATTGATTTTAGAGAGAGAGGAAGTGAGAGGGAGAGACAGATAGAAACATCGATGAAATAGAACATCGACTGGCTGACTCCTGCATGCCCCCCACTGGGGATCTGGCCCACAACCTGGGCATGTGTCCTGACCGGGAATTGAACTGGTGAACTCTTGGTACATAGGTCAGTGATCAACCACTGAGCCGGACAAGGGAGTGTCTCATTTTAACTAATAGTTTCCGAACAGTTGGAAGGTGGGAAGTGGCATTCTTTGTAACAGATGTCACACCCAGGTTCTGGATTTTCACAGTAGCTGGGACAGAATGAAAAAGAGCATCAGAGAGTTGGGGTTCAATTCCTGGTTCGGACCCCTGCCTTGTCCTCTTCTCACTCCTGAGCCCATTTCTCATACTGAAGGCTAGAGTGACACCTGTCTTGCAAAAATATGAGGATAATAAAAGGTCTGAGCTGGCGGGAGATTACATCCACAACACAAGGCCAGTGTAGAGCAAAATGGCTTTACTGCATACGCCTGGGTGCAGGCATGCAGACTCCTTAAAAGAGCTCCGCATCGAAATCTCTTTATTCTCTGGCTTTTATAGGCCCAAACTACAGAAACAAACAAAACTACATTAAAAAAAGAACCCACATTCTCTTGGCACCGCTTAATTGGTGCTGGGGCTGATACAAGCTGTCTCAGAGGTAAGGAGGAGTCTGCTTCAGCAGAGGTCAGGGCCATCATTAATCTCTTTCTTTTTATGGTCCCTCCAAGTTTCCCAAGGCCACCATTAACCCTTTATCTTCATGGTTCCTCTGAGTGTCAGTCCCAGGGTTTTTAGAAAACTGCTCAGGTGTTTACATGCAGGAATAACTGGTCAGAATGGAGTTTAATTTTGTTAAAACATTATTAACCCTCTCAGATAACAGGTGACCTTGTTGTGGATACAGTGCCAGCATATGCTCTGTGAATGTCCACTAGTGGCATCACCTGCGAGGAGACCATCATCCCCAGGGCTGTGAGACGTAGCCAGCATGTCAGCATTACGCTCTGCTCAGTGTAATCAGTGTGACAAGCACAGACAGCCTTGGCAGCAGAATGAAGACTACTTCCATCATGACGACCCGAAGTAGTCCTAGAATATTCTGGGTGTTAAGGACTTAGTAAGAAGCCATTCATTCAGCAAATAGATATTGAGTACCCACCACGTATTTCAGTAGGCACTGGTTATTCTAGAATGGTAAAAATACACATCGCAACCTAGAGTTCAAAAATAGCAACATTGGCCCTGGCCGGTTTGCTTAGTGGTTAGAGCGTCGGCCCGCGGTCCAGAGAGTCCTGGGTTTGGTTCCCGCTAGGGGCACGTACCTCGGTTGCAGTTTGTCCCTGGCCCCGGTTAGGGTCGTGTGGGTGGCAGCCAGTTGATGTGTCTCTGTCACATCGATGTTTCTCTCTCCTCTCTCTCTCTCTCTCTCTCTCTCTCTCTCTTTCTCGCTCTATCTGAAGATGAATGCAAAAAAGAAAAAAGCGACATTGACCTAATGCCCATTCGTACTGGTATAGACGGTGTCAGACAACTTGAACACCACCAGAATTGGTAAAAATGGTTACAGTTTTTGTTTTTCTTTTAATCCTCACCCGAGGATATTTTTCCATTGATTTTCAGACAGAGTGGGAGAGAGGGAGAGAAACATCGACGTGAGAGGGACACATCGACTGGCTGCCTCCCACATGACCCCGACCAGGGCCAGGGACAAACCGCAACCAAGGTATGTGCCCTTGACCGGAATCGAACCCATGACTCTTCGGTCTGAGGGCCAACACTGACTGCTGAGCCAAACCAGCCAGGGCCTAGTGGTTACAGTTTTAACTGCCTGCCTGTACCTGGCTTCACCCAGCAGCAGCTTACACCCTGAGAGCTGTACACCTGACTGTGGACTGTCCCAGAGACCAGAGGACCAGTGACCAGAAGCTGCTCCTCAGCGCCCCTTCCCTGGTTCACTGGGCTGGCCGTCGGCCTGTGTGGGGCCTGCCTGTACAAAGATGCTTCACTTCCTGGTTTTTCTTTCCAAGAGGTTCATGCACACACTCTGCTCCTCATTTCTCTGTATTTCCCTGCTTGTACCTGTGCTAATTTTAGTAAGAGCCTTTTGTGTACACATATCTATTTAATGCTCTGCTCTGTTCTCTCTTTTCCATTCAAGGGAAGGAGAGAACATCCTGCCCAGCCTTCTGGGCGTTCCCCGAAGTCATTGCTGGGGGCTTGTGCGTGATACCACGCTGGCTGTCCAGTTGGTAGGAGGTTGAATGAGACAGTAGCTCCCCATCCACAAAGCTGCTAGTCTCACACAGCTGCCCGCTTATAAACCGAACGCTGCCGGCCGAGGCAGACAGTGCCGGAGTATGAGACTGTTTGTAGCCGCCTTTTAGTTTTCAAGTGAAGAAAAAAATGTATTCAGGTAGATTTTCAGAGACCCTCCATTATTATTCGAGCTAGTACAGAAAAAGGAAACGTTTTAACTATAAAGAATGAGCACGTATTGGTCATCAATGTGGCTTTAGGCTTTGTTTATTTATTTGTTCACCCAACAGATGATTGAGTGGCCAGGCACTGTGTTGGGTGCTAGAGAAATGCCATGCTGTCATCCGTTTAGAAGCTGCAAGTGTAATAGTAACAGAAGGCAGGAAAGCATGGGACCAAATACGTGCCCAGTGTTGCATGTGACTCCATGGGATCCGGGCCTGGCGGCCGAGAGGGACTCGTCTGAAAGGCTGCCGGAGGAAGGTCAGTCTCCTGAGGTTTGAAGATGGTAGGGGGTGTGGTTCTACAGAGAGAGGGCAGGCGGGGGGCGGAGAATTGCAAGCCGAAGAAAACCAAACGAACCTCTTCGGGACAGTGAACCTTTGTCAAGTCTGATTCCAAGTTTGCTCAGGGTGAAACACAAGGGACATTGCATAGTTTTGAGAAAAGGAAGGATGTAAATATAATGTGGTAGTGGTTTTAAATGCCTTCAGGGTGGTTTTGAATGTTTTTCTCTCTTAGGTTTGGAAAGATGAGAGAGTCTCAGTGAAGCTTTTTTAGAAAGTCCAACGAAACATTTTAAAAGACATCTTGCTTATTAACCCTAGATGCAGAAGAGGTATAAAAGGCAGAAACTATGATGATGCTTCATGTAACCAAATCCCAGAAGATCCTGGCTCTTGTTCTAAAATCTTGAAATGAAATGTTCTCTGGAACATTAATTGCAAGGCAGCTTGCTATCCCCAGATTGTTAGTCTGCGGCGGAAACTCAAAACTGCTAACAGATGCACCCTCCAGATTTTTAGGTTATGGAAGTATTTCAGCCAGCTGCCAGACCATTGATCGCCGTGACTTTTGAAACTATGAACTAGGAATGGAAATGTACATAACTGCTCACCCGAGCAAATTGTTCCCCTTTGTATGGTAGGCTGTAAGCATCTGACTTCCAAACAGACTTGCCCTGACCAGAATTAAGCTATTTAAATTAACTCAGGAGTTTATCTAAAGACAATTTAAATTTAGCGTTTACAAAAGTGTTTAGGGTATAGTCCTTGACTCCGTCATTAACTACCTGTAGCCTTGGGCAGGTTCGTTAGCACGCCTATGAAATGTCCAGGTTCCTTTAAGATCCCCTGTGCAGTTTGTGAACTTGAGATTTGTGCCGTGATCATATAATCGATGTAAGTTGTTGGGATATGTTTGGCAGCACTCCCGGGGTATTCACCTTAGTGAACATACTAAGGCATATTCATCATACCCAGGCCCACCCTGTGCCCATATGTGTTCATCAGATCTGTTCCCATGAAGAAGTTGATTAAGTCGGGGAGGTAAACCAAAGGGCCTCAGGGGCTGGACTCCACGCTGGACCCACGTGCCAGTCAACTCAAAACGGGAGCAGGGACTCCTGGACCGTGCTGGAGGGAATGGGGGCCTGCGTTTCCCAAGCCAGCCCACTGGGTGCCTCTTTAAAAAATAAACAAATGTATCTCTCCTATTTTTACAATAAAACTCCAGTCGTGAAGCCTCTGTAGTTTGCAAAACTTCCCTTTGGTAATTTTTTTTTTTTTTAACTTCAGCTAAATGTTATTAAATAAGAAATAGTATCCGTCCCATTGTGTAGATAAAATTGGGTCTCAGAATATGCAGATTCTATTTCTATTCTTGTTTATATTTTAAAAACCATGCATGAATGCATACTGTAGAAAGAGTATAAGACAGAGGTAGGTATGAATAAAGTAAAATTGCCTATAACCCACCCGGCCGGTGTGGCTCAGTGGCTGAGCGTCGACCCAAGCACCAAGAGGTCGCTGGTTCGATTCCCGGTCAGGGCACATGCCCAGATTGTGGGCCCAATCCCCAGTGGGGGGCATGCAGGAGGCGGCCGGTCCATGTTCTCTCTCATCGATGTTTCTATCTCTCTCCCTCTCTCTCTCAAATCAATAAAGGGGGAAAAAATTGCCTATAACCCTAAATCTAGGCATTTTTAAATTTTGAAAAATATAGAACTATGCTTTCCATATAGAATCAAATATTGCAAAGAGAAAACTTTTTCCCTTGAAATTAACATTATGTTATGTCATATATATATATATGTATATGGCTCAAAATTTAAAATGTAGTGAGAAAAAGTAATGGATAATGTGTGTAAACACTGGGAAAAAATAGCTTAAACCATTCTCTTTAAAAAGAGAGAAGAAGAAAGAAAAGGGAGAACTTTCCAGACAGTGTAAGACTGCAAGGTAAAGGAGACTCCTGGGTTCTGGGGTCGCCCGGAGCTGTGCTCTCCTCAGCTTTGCCACTCTGTCTCCGGGCTGCAGGCCTGAGCCTTCCCGAGTCTCCCCGCACAAATGGGGGAAGGACGCCTGTTTGCCCAGGAGCTGGTGGGGTTCATGCAGAGACAATATAAAGGAAGGGGGTAGCTGTGACTGCGGACTGATCACATATGACTGACTGACAGTTTGCACTGAAACATTTTTTGGAAGACAGGTGTCAAAGGGTTCAGAGAAAAATTCAGTGGACGGAGTTTCAGAAAGGGGAGCGGACCCAAGAGGGATAAGAAACGGAGCCCTAATGAACGAAGTGACACATCGGTCCGGTCACAGCGCCCCTCTGAGGGGCCGTGTCTGAACAGGCACGGCGGGAGGAGGGAGCCGTGTCACCCAGGAGCCTGTGAAAGCCATCACGCTGTAAAACACGGCTCTAAGGGTGGTTCTGAGATGTGGCGCATGCGAAATACTGAAGACGAGAAAGGTGGCTTTTCATGGAAGAATGAGGCCAGGAGTGACCGGTGCGTGGGGCCTGTGGCACTCCGTTCAGAGATAAAGCAGAAACTCTCCATCGGAGGGCAATAGCCTAAGCCAGGTGAGGAGACTGTGAGAGGGCCCTCGTCGTCCGCAGAGGTGCCCTGGCCTTGAAAAAGGACATCCCTGGGAACTAGGACCCACCAACTGACCTCAAAATGCAGGCACTGTGGCGAGCAGGACAGGGTCCCCTGCTTGGAACGGGGCAAAGGCTTTGCCTTGCAAGCGAAGGAAAGGTGGTTAACTAGAACTGCAGGGCAGTGCTCGTCATCGTTCCCAGCATGGTGCTGAAAAGAATTCACTGAAAGACTGGTCGGCCGTCAGAACGGGATGCTCTGCCCCAGCGGAACTGGCACAGGTCGCTAAGGACAATCCTGCCAGCCACAAGGAATGCAGCTTTGAAAGAGGGTTGCTGGTGAACGCCACATGCAGGTGCCGTGTGTCTCGATTTCAGCAAGATATTTGAGGAAGTAGCTAAGCCTTTCTTCATGAGAAGGATGGAGAAGTAGGGCCTGGGTGTCCACGCAGCCTGGAAGTGCCAGGGTCAACCCAGAGAAATGGGACTGCAAGGGTGAGCTTGGGACCCTGGGTACCACGGTGGAGCCTGGGTGGCACCCTAAGGTGCGGAGCAGAGGTCAGAGGCCACAGCCTAGGTCAGAGGGAGGAGAGCCAGCCCAGCCGGAGGAAAAAGGAGTACCGAGACGAGATGGGGGGCAAGGGACCAGGGCATCTGGGAGTCACGAGGAGCAGGGCTGCCGCCCGGGGGCGCATGGACGGATTTCCAGGAGGTGGCATGGCGGCCTCGGCAGCTCTCTGTTTGTTCTCGCTGAGCTGCCGACTGGCAGAGGCCCATTTAAGGGGCTGAACCGGGAGAGAGATCTGACCTCAGACCTGTGCTCCTCAGCTCCCTCCTTACTGGTGTGAAGGAGGAAGTGGGCAGCATGTGAATTCAGCCCATAGGTGACCCAAAGAAGGAGAGAACTGACACGGCTGAGTTGTGGATCCAGGGCCAGAAAACTCAGGGGTTGGGGGTGTGGGGAAGGAGATGCCGCTGAGCAGGAATGCATGGGGCGAGGCTGGTGTGAGACCTGCACCCCGGGGCGAGCTCGGACCCCAGAGCAGAGCCGCGTGGGTCAAGCTGGGATGTGGCGGTCCTCGACAGGGTTGTCCTGCTCCCACACATCAGGCCACGTCCGAAGCCTTCAACTCAGTTCCAGGTTCCGTTCCTGGAGGCACACATTTTGAATGTGTCCACATGAGAATGACCTAGATTTGGGGGACACTGACTATGTCAGATACGGATCAATAGGCTCACCCTGGAGAACATCTGAGGGGTTCAGTGGCCGCCGGCTTAAGACAAGTGAAGTGCGGTTAAGTGGAGGATTGGACGTAGCCTGTGTAGCAGCGGCGGGCGTGGACGCAGGTCCCCCGGCCCTTGGAGCCGTCCAAAAGGAAGTGGAAGCTTCTGGAGAGAGGCCCAGCCGCGGGAGAGGCTGCCAGGACACAGGCCACTTTCAGGGGAGGTGGACACTCGGAGCCAAGTGGGCATCCGTCTGATGGTGTGTGAGCCCCTTTGGACTTGAGATTCAGTGGTTCCCCTTTTATCTTCTGTGCTTGTGCGTGGCTGTGGTTACCCAAAGCATCACCTGCACGTTCTGAATTGTGGCTGTTCCAAGATGTGCTGTGCTGTTTGAGATCGTCTCCTTGTTGGGAATACGACTGAAAACTGAAAAGTCTGAGTTTCTTTGTATGAAAGGGCATCGGTTTCAGCCTGCTTGATCCCACGTGACCCGTTATCATCCTTCAGGGAGGAGCGGGGCTGAAGTGAAAGGCGCCCGGGGACAGCGGGGCTGTGTCCGCGTATCTGCACCCCGGGTACCGAGCGCAGAGCGCTTCTTAGAGGTTACAGCGAGCAGCGGCTTCTTTTCTTAATTCTTTAAAAAAAAAATGTGTTTTTTCTGCGGATAAGCACTGTGTTAAGGATAGACATTTTAGTATATTTTCAGTTTTTAAAAATTCACTTACTTGTCGTCGTAAATAGAAAAGGAATTCCTTACTGAGAACTTTGGGTGCAAGCCAAGGGCTCAGACTGATAAGTGATGGCAAGGTTCCTGGTCCCGCCAGCCCTGCCGTGACCACGGCCCAGGATCAGATCTTTGTCCTCGTCCCTTTGGACAGGGGAAGGGATTCAGAATCCATGGGCACTTCATTTCCGACGTGTTCCCGGGTGGAGACAACACTCCCCTCGCTGCTCTGATGGGGACTGTGGGTCCTGCCCGCGTCCACGCGGTCCTTCTGGTTACCCTTCCTCCCGACTCCAAATGCATGTGCCGCTGGGAAAGGAGGGAGCTGTTTTCCTGGTCACAAGTGAACCTTCTTAACTCAGTTAACTGTCGATTTTCCCAGAATACGCGGTAGATGGGCTGGCGTTCTTCAATGGAGGTGCCGTCTTCATTTCTCTCTCCCCCCCCCCGCCCCCGCCCACAGTCCCCACTCACGCGTTCTCCCTGTCATCATGGAGAGAAAGCCCTGAAGAGCAGCCGGCCTGCGACTGCCCATCCCGGCCCCTGGGACTCTCGTCCCTGCTCTGTGTGCTTCTGTGTCTCCCTGCTGTCACTGTTTATGTCACTCTCCCTGGAACAGAGGCCACGCCCTACTCACCTCTCCGTCTCCAGCCCCTAGAACAGCCCCGGGCTCACGGTGAGCTGGCAGTTACCCCCTGGGGAAAAGAGAACTTGTGAAGGGGGTATTCTTACAGTCAGGGATGAGTCGCAAGGATAGACACCCCAGCCAACACCTTCAGTTCTGGAGTGCCTGTCTCGCCGTGGAAATGAACACAGCTCCTCGTGTTAGCTCAGGGTCCCCGAGGCACCCACCCCTCGACCCCCTAGCAGGGTGCTAGATAAAATACAGGACACCTAGTCAAAATGAATTTCAGACACTCACCAAGTAATTTTTAGTATAAGTGTGCCCCATGCAGTATTTGGGACATATAACTTATAATACTAAAAATTATTTCTCGTTTGTTTTGCTAAATAAACTTGCTAACCTTGGCAACCTTACCCCCTCATTCCCTGGTAGATACTGACTTGCCAGAGGTTAGGATGTTTCAGTGCTCTTTACGTTTTCTATAAGAAATCAGCTCTGCCCAGCCGGTGTGGCTCAGTGGTTGAGCATTGACCCACGCACCAAGAGGTCACTGGTTCGATTCCTGGTCAGGGCACATGCCCAGGTTGTGGGCCAAAACCCCAGTGGGGGGAATGCAGGAGGCGGCCAATCGATGTTCTCTCTCATCAATGTTTCTATCTCTCTTTCTCTCTCCTTTCCTCTCTCTCTAAAATCAATCAAGAAAAAAATAAATAAATAAATCAGCTCCAAGGTCAGCCTTGCCCCAGTGCAGAGCACACTGATCAGAGTCATGGTCCATGCACACCCTTCTTCAGCTGACATACATGTGACGGGTGATGTTCATGTATGACGCCCCCAGCTCCTCTTTTTCTCCCACTCAAGAAAACATACTGACTGTAATGTGACTGTTACAGGGGTAACCTTGAATCCTTTGTCATCTTTTATTTAAAACAGTTTGCAGGTCTGAACTTTATTATTGCCACCAAATCTAAGAAATGGCTGAGATGCCTCTCTCACCTAACTGCACATTGACTTTGAGGTTGAGGATGGGTGGGCTAGGATTTAGTGCCGAAAAATGAGGATTATGGATTTTATTTCACTTCAGAGATGTGTTGCTTTCTTTGAAAGGGAAAAAAAAAATCTTGGATCCAAGAGGACCTTTCTAAAGAGACAGAGCTGGCCCTGGCCAGTGTGGCTCAGTTGGTTGGAGCGTCGTCCTGTAAACCAAAAGGTTGTGGGTTTGATTCCTGGTCCAGGGCATATACCCAGGTTGCGGGTTTGATCCCTGGTCAGGGCATATACGAGGTTACGAGTTCGGTCAGGATGCATACAGGAGGCAGCCGATCGATATTTCTCTTTCACATGAGTGTTTCCCTCTCTCTCCCTCTCCCTTCCTCTCTATCTAAAAGCAACAAAAACATATCCTCGGGTGAAGATAAGAGAAAGGGAGAGCGATAGGGCTGGCTGAGTAAAAACTCACCTCCAGTAGAGGAACGCCCCGACACTGGAGGTCATGAATGGTGTCCGACAGTTTCATATTTACACGTAACAAAACAAAGTCGGAATCCATCTGACTCCGCTGACAGGGCCATTTAAACTGCTGTGATGAAAAGCTTTTTGAAAACACAAAAGACCGTGTAAGTGAGAAATGATTGTATCGTTCTTAGTTTATATTCCCCACCACTGTTGTCCTAACTGTACCAATTGCCCAGAGATGTGTCAGGCCTGAGACGTAGTTGGAATAAACCAAAAATAAAGTATATGCCAAAGTATTCGCTGAGATGATCTTTAAATGATTACTTTGAAATGCTATTGAGAATTTATATGAATTCTAAAAAGACAAACTCGAGCCTACTGTCAAATCCAAGTGGTAGCTTGAGTTTCATTTTTTAAATTAAGACATAAATTAGTAGACATAATGTTTGTCTGGGTCCTTCAGCGGCCGTCACAGTATTGTCAACACTTCCGAGATCCCTGCCTGGTAGGAGTCGAGTGTAGTGCAGACCAAGGAGTGGCGTCTCTGTCACCGGGACCTCCTAGCTCCATGCATCGACACCTCCAGCCGTGGGTCACCTCCTTCCCCGTGGCTTGTGGCGTGTGGGCGGAAGCCCGCCACTGCTCTGTGAACCTTGGACAGCTTCTCCCGAGTGACACCAGTGAGCGTCCTGGGACATGTTCCCGACAGCGCGCCGGGGAGAGTGAAAAGTGCGCAGCCTGTCATATTTCCGGAGAGAGGGAAAGCCAGAGATTTTGACACTTGTGGCAACTAGAGCCTCTCGGGGTTGTGCTCACGTGCGCTCCCCTGGCAGCTGGGACCCAGCGGGGTCGTGGGGCAGGGCTGCCGTCTGTGGGGCTGGGTTCACCGGGCAGCCCGCAGGCGGCTCCTCTCCGGCCCTGCACCCGCCGCCCGCCGCCACGCTGAGCTGGGACCCTTGCTGGGTGAAGTGCAGGGAATGCCATGTGAGCCAGGACAGGCGCTGGGTTCCAGTGCAGGCTGCACCTGGCCGTAGGGGCAGAGGTGGTGGCCCGGCCTCTGCTGGGGTGAGGTGAGGGTAATGATGCTGCCTGAAGCTCATGAGGAGGACTGGGGCCCCACGCCCACCGCGCACCTGGCCCCTGGCCCCAGTGACGCAAACCCTCCTCGCGGCCCTGATAGGTTTACAGTCCCACTTCGGTCCCCCGGCCGGGATTGACAAGGTCCGCTAAGTCAAGCAGTCATTTCAGGAGAAGGATAAATAGTCGAGTGTTTTCTTTGAAATTGTGAGAGGACATGGCTCCTGGATGTGTTTACTGGCAGGTGGCTGGACAGTAAGTGGCGGTCACTTTCGAAGGCATAATAAAAAGGCAGCTGAATCGCAAACGTTTATAAGTTGGCTGTGTCTCCGGAGGCCCTCATTTTCTTGTGTAACTGTCTTATACCCGTTCCCAGTCAGGCCGTGCTCATGCTGTCCTGGGACCTGGTGGCATTCTGTTTCTCAGTCCCGTGTCCCAGCCAAGCACGTGTGCCGAGAGCTCCTGGCCCTGCTCTCGCTCCTGTGGTGGGTCCTTGTCGTGGACACGCTGGGCCGCAGGAGTTCGCTTCCTTCATCATTACTTACCACTCAGAGGGTTTTGTGGCCTATTGATCGGTGTGTAGATGATCAGGGAAAAAGAGGGAGAGACCTAAAGAGAAAAAGAGGTGATTTAGAATGAACCGAGTTCCGATGTTTTTCCAGCACCTCACGCTGAATGGAAGAGGTTATGTCCTCTGGAATTATTACTTGTAACGTGGGTCAAGCTTTCCTTTAATACGCTTTATAATTTCAGAGAGGGATCTGTCCCAGGGAAACATTTCAGTTTCCCAAAACGTGCTGCTTGATGTTGACAAGGATCTGGCTCTTAAGAGGCCACACGATATCTCGAGAGGCCCCAGACGTGTCAAGGAAGTGGCCGCTGAGTGCAGGGTTTCACGCGGGGGATTTTGTGTGGGTCCAGGGAAGGCTGCGTGTTTGCAGGCCTCCAATTTATCCTGATTCATCGAGTGTGCGCACAACCATTTTCGAACGAGCCTTTCCAAACGAAAGTGTGTGTGAGATCTGTGGCTTTTTTTTTTTTTCTTTATTGATTTTTAGAGAGAGAGGAAGGGAGAGGGAGAGAAAGAGAAACATCGATGAGAGCCAACATGGATTGGCCGCCTCCTGCACGCCCCCCACTGGGGATCAGGCCCACAACCTGGGCATGTGCCCTGACCAGGAATGGAACTGGCGACCTCTTGGTGCATGGGTCGATGCTCAACTACTGAGCCATGCTGGCCGGGCAGATCAGTGGCTTTCAAAATGTATCTTCGAGACGGTGGGGCGGCAGCATGCAGGCTCCCACAGGACTGGGCAGGCTGGCTTCTGCCCCAGCTGCCGCCTTCAGACGTCCTGCACCCTGGACCCTCACAGCTGCGAAGTGGGAAACGACTGCAAACTGGTGCTTGTGACCCCTGGTGCTCCTGGCTCTCACCGTGGGGTTCCGGCTCTTCCCAGCCCCTCGCGGTGTGATGACCTGTACCTGTGCCTCCCCGAGGGAGAGCCTGGACTGCAGGGCACGTGGGTGCAGTGTCGCCTAGCGGGTGCGTGGGCCCAGCTGACTGCTGTCCTCTGCGTCTCCACTGGGCCTTTTTCTGCTCATGGTTGCTTACCTGTTCCAGGGGGAAATTCCGTGCTATGATGGGATTTGTGATTTGGGGGTTTGCTCACATCTGGGATGTGTGCCTCACAAATGTCCATGGTGTTCTGTGAAAGGGACTCTGGGCAGCCGATAGAGTGCGGGTGTCATGGCCCAGGAGTTCTGGGTCCTGTCCTGGGATGTCCCAGGCCGCATCAGCTCGCGAGCTCGCGAGGACATTCTGTGTGGGTACAGGTGCCGTGCCCATCAGCTCTCAGATGCTGCGAACCGAGAGGTTTTCTTACCCCCAGTCCTGGCCAAGGCTCCTGAGGAGTGTAATTGTAGAAAGCAACCCATCACAAGCCGTCTCATCCCATCCTGTGATGTGCTTTCTCGGGGCCCGAGACAGACGTCCCCGAGACTGCGCTGTGTTTGTACAGAGGGTCTGTTAGTGGTTCCTTAGTTCGGGTCATGCTTGGGGTTCTCTGTGACCTTGCTAAAATAAGGCACCCTGCCTTCCTGAAAACGATGATTCTGTAGAAGGACCATGTAATTCAAGTATAGTGCTTGTCCCAGACGTCGGGGTCATGACCCGGTGTGCTGGGGGACTCGGGAAAGCACAGGCGGGTGGCTGAGGTGTGGCTCAGGGGGTAGTGTCCTGCGTGCGTCCTCTCTGCTCGGGCTGGAGTGTGACTGTGGCCCTGGCTGTTGCATTTGCTCATTCGGCACGGTGCCCGCTCTGGACCTGGAGCTAGTTCCCGTCGTAGTCGTTTGTGAGCACACGAGACGCAATGCACGCGCCTCGGGGTACTTACAGAGCAGGTGGGGAGCGTTTCCTGGCTGCCTCCCGCCAGACTCACGCGCTCACCCTCCTGGCGGTTCTTTAAGCAGCCGTTTCCCGACTTTAAATACGTATTCTAGGCAAGGAATAGAGCACACACGCGGACAAAGTAGGGATCTGATGAGGCCTGACTGAGTCTGCCCTGAGGCCAGGCGGGCCCCGGAAGCTTGTCCCGCTGCCTGTCCCCCCGTCCAGGGCTCGCTGTCCCACGGGGTCGGTCTTCCTGTCCGAGAGCTCCAGTGGTCACTTTCCTTGGGTTGTATTTTCTGGCATCCAAGAAAAGGGAGTGGCCTGTCATCTCCTTGACTAAGGCATGTCAGTCCTCTGCCACTAATTCGGCTTGACATTTGTTTCTGCAGCTATTACCAAAAAAAAACAAAAAACAAAAAACTACTCAACTGAGTGGCCGTGTCTCCTCCACTTCAGTTGTGAGGACAGCTGAGAACACCAGATTGGATTTGCTTAAGCAAACTGGATGTATGAAAATTGAAATAAATAAAAAAAAAAGTATGATTGTTCAGCTTTCTTTTTAAAAAAAATTTTTTTTTTTTATCCTCACCTGAGGACATTTTTGCATTTATCTTGAGACAGAGCAGGAGGGAGAGAGGAAAGAAGAGAGAGAGAGAGAAACATCGGTGTGAGAGAGACACATTGAGTGGTCGCCACCCACACAACCCCAACCGGACCACAACCGAGATACACGCCCCTAGCGGGAACTGAACCCGGGTCTCTCTGGTCCCCAGGCTGACGCTCTAACCACTGAGCCAAACCAGCCAGGGCAATTGTTCAGCTTTCAAAAAGATTTCTTTAAACATCGACTTCTTCCAAATCTCTAAAAATAAGATGTAATCAATGTCCTGTGTTTCTAGAGTATAACACCTCATGCATAAAGGTGGCATGCCTATGAAAAATATTGGCAGTCTTTTAATGTTACCGTTTAAAATTATTAAAAACTTTGTTACCCGATGATTTCGGTTTTACTAAATAAATGTTAAATGTTACAGTGTCTCTTCTTGGAAAGCCAGAGCCAAACCTTTTAACCTTTAAGCTACGAGGGCAGCTGGCCAGAGCAGGCCCTCGTGTGAAATTCATTAGCACTTAGCATCAGCCCCTCCAAGGCTTCCCGGCTGGTGAGGGGATCCCCCCGCGGGTGAGGGGTCCCTGCTGGCGGGATGAATGTCACAGGCTGTTTTTTATACACATGGTCTGAAGTGATCACAGGTGTAGCAAGCAGACCTTCATACTTCCAGGATGACTGTTTACTGTTATTCCACTCTCCTCCCTCAGTCCTTCACTGAACATCCGTGGAGGAGTCCGTGCCAAGGCGAGGGAATCTCATAACAACCAAGAAGGGAGGCTGCGCTCTGGTCTCCCATTGGCTAACACAGCGGTCCGCCTCTCTTTTCCCTTCTCTTTCGGCTTCTCGTCTTCTGTCCTCCACCCATCCTGAAGTTCAGGCTGTCAGCATGCAGACTCGTCAGGTCATACATGAGTTGTTAACAGCAATTCTGTTTGTTTTTCCCTTGTGCCTCAACAAGGGCGTAAGCTTTCACTTGGGAAACTGTATAGATGTGCTGATTCCTAGTTGCTGGTGGGGATTCTCTCCCGGGAACAGGAATGGCCCAGAGAGGGAAGGGATGATGGGGGTGTAGGAGGAGGAGGACAGGTGTAGGAGGAGGACAGGTGTAGGAGGAGGACAGGTGTAGGAGGAGGACAGGTGTAGGAGGAGGACAGGTGTAGGAGGAGGACAGGTGTAGGAGGGGGACAGGTGGAGGAGGGGGACAGGTGGAGGAGGAGGACAGGTGGAGGAGGGGGACAGGTGGAGGAGGACAGGTGGAGGAGGACAGGTGGAGGAGGAGGACAGGTGGAGGAGGAGGACAGGTGTAGGAGGGGGACAGGTGGAGGAGGGGGACAGGTGGAGGAGGGGGACAGGTGGAGGAGGGGGACAGGTGGAGGAGGAGGACAGGTGGAGGAGGAGGACAGGTGGAAGAGGACAGGTGGAGGAGGGGGACAGGTGGAGGAGGGGGACAGGTGGAGGAGGAGGACAGGTGGAGGAGGGGGACAGGTGGAGGAGGGGGACAGGTGGAGGAGGGGGACAGGTGGAGGAGGGGGACAGGTGGAGGAAGGAGGACAGGTGGAGGAGGAGGACAGGTGGAGGAGGAGGACAGGTGGAAGAGGACAGGTGGAGGAGGAGGACAGGTGGAGGAGGGGGACAGGTGGAGGAGGGGGACAGGTGGAGGAGGGGGACAGGCGGAGGAGGGGGACAGGCGGAGGAGAAGGACAGGTGGGGGAGGGGGACAGGCGGCGGAGGAGGACAGGCGGAGGAGGGGGACAGGCGGAGGAGGGGGACAGGCGGAGGAGGGGGACAGGCGGAGGAGGAGGACAGGTGGAGGAGGGGGACAGGTGGAGGAGGGGGACAGGTGGAGGAGGGGGACAGGTGTAGGAGGGGGACAGGTGTAGGAGGGGGACAGGTGTAGGAGGGGGACAGGTGGAGGAGGGGGACAGGTGGAGGAGGGGGACAGGTGGGGGAGGGGGACAGGTGGGGGAGGGGGACAGGTGGGGGAGGGGGACAGGTGGAGGAGGGGGACAGGTGGAGGAGGGGGACAGGTGGAGGAGGAGGACAGGGCAGTTTGTGTTGGGGACAGGGGAGCAGGGTGGAGAAGGGAGGGATCCTGTTGGGAGTGGTGTGGAGTATGTGGTCAGCAGAGTCACTGACGCCCCGATCCAGGAGGAAGGTGAGGGCTGTGCACCCTGTCCACCCACTTTTTCAGTCATCTAGGAGCCGCGTCAAGGGAAGGGGGGAGAAGTTGATGGAACAGGGCTGTCCTGGAATGTGGATTGAGGCAGGCTAGTGATGGGGCCTTAGCCCCTTGAGAGGCGGCCATCAAGCAGAGTATTTTCGATGGCTGACTGAGCGCTCTCAAGGCAGAGAAAAGAGGGAACAGCATGCCAGGCAGAGGGAATGGCAGACGTCAGCATGCCTGGCTCCTCTGATGGACACGTCCCACACGGCCCCTCTCTGAGTCCCCACAGGTAGCCTTCGTGGTGGGTATGAACCGCCCTTTTACAGTTGGGGAAGCTCTCAGTAAGCAGTACGCCTTCCCAAGGATTGCACACGCAACAGAGAGCAAATCAGAGGAGCTGAGCTCACAGGGTCTGAGGGCAGGTTGCACACTTGTTGCCAGTGTGCTGAGCCACCTGTCCGTGGAGGAGCCCAGCGCACGGTTCCACCAGCCGCTGGCACCCATGGACCCGGTGCCGTCCTCCACCTGCTCATATGAGATTGGACTTCAGCACCTTTGAAACAGCTCAGTCCACGTGGTCCAGAAGTCCGTTCTATTGGGGTCATTCATGCCAAGTGACACAGATTTTCAGGACTCAATATCTGAATTATTTGAATTAAATGAATGAGGGACATTATAGAACATACAGTGTATTGCGGGACAAGATATCATATCATCTAGATTTTCAGTCTTTGTGTGCCCGTGGGCCAGTGTGAAACCTCTGAGCCTTGTTCTCTAATGTTTAAAATGAGAAATTTGTGCCTTCTAATTCCTAAGGTCAGTTTTAGCGCTAATATGACCCTTCTTTCGATTCTGTTGGAATTAACTAGCGTCTTTGGGGAATCTCGATGATTGTACGCCCAATCCATGTATGGTCAGGAAGCAAAACGTGATCTCAGGGTCACAGAGGAGCCTGGGTATCCCCTACCTTAGAAATAAACCTCCCAGATAGGAAATAGTTGCCTTTATGTAATTCTACTGACACTGGGTACTTGGAAGGACCGGATCTCACAGTGTTCTAATGTAACGGGACGTCGATCGACTCGTCTAGGGAGGTGTTTCACTGCAGAGCCATAAATGTTTAGCAACGATGTTGGATCATGTGGGCACACGCTGGTCCGTGCCAATCCGATCTGCGCCCGCCTTCCGGCTCCCGTACAGCCGGCCACGCGGACCAGCTGGCCCAGGCAGATTGGGGTCTGCCACTGTGAGTCCCTCTGACACTTGATTTCGCCGTGGCAGGGCAGGCCGTCTGAGGCTCAGATCTGAGAGTGCTTGGGAGGCCCTGTCACCTCCTTATTTGACCCACTGGTGATTAACCCCCTAGTGTTAGTGCTGGGACACATCACCCCCCGGGTAGGTTTTCTGTCCACTGGCTTTATAATCACACACACCCTCCTCTTGCAGCCAATCCCGGTCTGTCAGCGTGGCTGATTATCGGCAGCTCCGATGAGAGGCTTACGGGGGAAGAAATGAAGGAGTAAGTTAATTCATTAAAAGGGGGTCCGAGCCTTTCTGATTCTGTCTCTCCAGGGTGTTCTCCCCGCCATTTCTTTCCCACCTGTAGTTTAGAAGTACATTCTCAGGCTGTAGGCAGTTTCTAGCCTGCTAATAGGTCATTTGGAAATCAGGACACATTTACTTAAGGAGAAAAAATGTGAACTAGACCACAAGAGCCTCTGAGTCGTTCACTTCATTTCTGTGTCTCCGTGCAGTATACTGTGGTTCTTGCTCTGAGGAGGGCTCTCTCTGCTGGTCCTTACTCCCCTTCTTCTGCGACCCATAGAATTGCTGTAGAAACTGGGCCAGTCCCTCCAGACCTGGGTGTGTGTGAGTCAGAAAGGCTGTGGCTGCTTCAAGCAGTTGGGCCCCCCTGCAGCCCTGGTCACTGCCGGCCGCCAGCAGCAGGGTCGCCGCACGGGATGGCCACCTGCATGTCTGGTAGCACAGGACGCTGGGGGAGAAGCCGCCTGTGGCAGGAAAGGCGGAGAATTTGAGGGGTCAGGCATGCGTAGCTTGAAATCCAGTCTCAGCCTCTTTCTGGCTGGCATTTGCAGTGTGGGACTCGTAACGCTCTTGGCAGGGCTGTTGCGTGGAGTCAGTGAGGGGGGCGGTTCCTGGAGCCCGGAGCCCCGGAGCCGCAGCTGTGTCAGGAGCGCCTGCCTCCAGCCGTCACTGTGCCCGTTTTCTGAGAGTCACGATACCTGCGTTTTGGTGAAGGCGAGGTGCGGCAAGCACACCGCGTGGAGCTCGTGCTGGAACCTTCGTGACCTGCAGGCCTTACTGCCGCCTCCGGCCACGGCAGCTCAGTTCTTCTTCTTTTAAGTCTGATTCTTAAACAGTTTAAGAAAAGATTTGAGTCAAATTTCTTTGTGCTGTATTCTCATTGAAAAGTGGAGTTCTGGGCCTCCTACTTGTATTTCTTGTGAAACTGTAGCAGTATTAGGGGGGGCCGTGGGGCACGCTGGCACCTGGTAACAAAGAGTGATCCCCGAACGCGCGAGAATGCGTTTCTGCATAGAAGCCCTCCGGCGCGTAAGGAGCTCGGAATCCGCCACGTGGCTGGAGTGTCAGATCTCCCTGGAGCAGGGTTTCCTTGGTGACATTCAGGGTGGGCCTCCGCGTGGCCGTTGGCCCTTCTGCACGGGTCCCGAGTGGGAGGAGCAGGAGTCCCAGCCCCGCCGTTGGCACGGGACGCCGGGCTGGGCACTTCGAACCTCGGCCGCTCGGTGGAAATGGTCTCTCTTGCAGGGTATTCATTATAAGGAACTGTAGTGACAAAACTAGGCAGAGGGATGACGAATAAAAGTAAGTAATGGATTCATCCATATCAGTGTCACTAGCCAGGGACAGCTTGTCGAGAAGCAAGAGCGCTGGCCTGGGAATGGGGACCTGGTTCTCCTTCCTGCCCGGTGCCTCGGGCGCCTCGGGGACCCGCACACCCCGTAACGTGAGGCATGTCGCCAAAGCCCTCGCCTCTCAGCGGGCTCGTGTGAGGGCTCGGTCCCCCGTTATAAGGACCAGAGAGTTCATAAATGGGAATTGGCTTTGAAACCTAATACGTTCTCCAAATCGCAGCTGTGTGACCGTGATGTCCACATTCTGTGTCATTTTCACGAGTACTGATGTTTACTTTGAATGTCCTCCTTCTTCAGTGAAGGATCATTTTACATCCACGGACAGCCATGCCATCAGGATACACACTGACACGTCCCAGAAAACCACGGACATAAAGATACTGGCCAGCATTCCGTAGCAGACTTCACTTGCTATTTGTTATTTCAAGTTCATTGGTCAAGATGGAAATATTTATTTCTCTTACTTTGCAACAAGGAAACACATTTAGTCTGTGTTGCTACACATGGCTGTGTTCATAGATCCTTCTTGTACGCCCCCTCAATTTGAGCAAATGTGTGTCTTTTTCCTTTTGTTCCCCATTGTGGTCCTGTGTCCTTTACCATGCAAATGCTATTTGGGCAGCAGCCCTACCCTGCTACAACCTGGGACATGTTGCCCAGAGCTCAGGAGACGGCTCTGTCCCTGGAGTGTTCAAGCTGTCGAGTCAGATTTCAGAGTGGCTTTGTCGTCTGTCTTCTGTTTTGAGGAACTTTGAAGTCGGTGTTTGAAGGACAAACTCACTGATGACCTCGTTAGCAAAAACACTTGGAATAATTTAAACTAAGGGTGGTATCTCGGTGCCAGTTTTGTTTCGTGTGGGCCTGTCACACGTCCCCCAAAGGCGTATCTCCCCCTTATGCCGAAACCGCAGGAGAAAGGTGAAAAAAATTGCTCAGCCTTTTTCTTGTTACACGTCACAGCCAGGATGCCTTCAAATATATGTCATATAATAATATTATATAATAGTGTGATATGATAGGACGTAACCTAATATAAATACTTAATGGTTACTTGGGGATTAAGTAAGTTTTACCAGCTACAGAGTCATAAAGATTAAATCAAAATGGCTAGCTACAGTTTTTCAATTCAATTATTCCTATGTTACTAATGAGAATGAGTTGCCCGAATTTCCAGATATTTATCCTAATTCTTGGTTGCACCTTTGGCAGCTGTGAAAGCCACATTAAACTTTCCAGCCGCAATCTGTTACCATGTTAACAAGCTGTGGTGAGGCAGGTTAGCACAATGGTAAAAGCATCAGATTTGGGGCCAGACTTCCGCGTCTAGACTCCACCTGTTCTTACCAGATGTATGACCTGGTAGGGTTACTTGACATAATTACTTGAAGTAGTCCAACCAGTTGAATGTTGTGGCTTTGTAGCTCTTACATACCACTTCCATGCTGTCGTACTTAGGTGTTTTTCAGATTTCATGTAATTATTTCATAATTTACAGAAACAAGCAAGTACCCCCCCCCCAAAAAACACACGACACCCTTAGATCTTAAAACAGGAAAAGATGTAGAAAACGTGTATTTTCAGAATTGTATGTCTATATAACTTCATCGCATCATCATTTAGGAAGAGTTTAATGGACTTAAGATGCTAACAGGTATTTTGAGACTCCCTTGGAAGTTCAGCTGGTTCTAAACTCCAAGCTGAACTCCGACCCCGCACAGCCCACGTGTGGGTTCTGTCCGGAACCATGCTGGCCATGCTCTGTACGGACCTGTGAAGGCTGCAGGAACCCGTTCATGCAGTCGGATTGGCGTCCCTGCTAGACCTCGTCCACTGAAGTCCTCTTAGCCTCTGTGTGCAGGAGCCGAGGCCAGCGAGGTCAGGTGGCGTCCGGAGCCCAGGCATCCCGATGTCCAGGACGGGGGTCTCCCCTGAGCCATCCCAGCACGAGGAGACGAACACTGCGTACTCGGGTTCTTCCTGCTCCCCTGGAAGAAGACCTGGCGTTTTAGAGCAGACATTCGTCACACATAGAAACCTTTGCTGTTGTGTTGACACCGTCTCTTCTATAGGAATTATCTTGGGGAAAAACAAAACAAAACTAGGAAACGTTATTCCATTGACCAGTGATGACCAGTTATTGTTCCTTTTGTCAACAGGCAAGCTGGATGGAGTTCTGGCAGCTTCCTGTGCCCCAGGCCTTGTAGAAAGAATGAGACGTACTTCCCGGCTCTCCTGGGCACCACGCCGGACCTGGTGTAAGGAAGCGTTGGAGGGAACCCGCCGTCGCTTGCTGCGAAGGCTCTGTGCTCTCAGGCGTTGTTTCTGCTTGAATCCAGAGGTTGCAAGCATGCCTCCCGTATTACCTGTTGGAGCAGGTTTAATTTTATAAATTTGAAACACAAACTCTATGAGTTTCTAGTTCACAGTTGTTCTTTTTGAGGATCCACTCAGAGGGACAGTGTCGCGTCTGTAAGAGACACGCACTTCCCCGGGACCAGGGCTGACGGCAGCATCCGTGGCCGCAGACCCCCCTGTCTTCATCCAGCACCGGCGACGGAGAGGATGGTCTGCAGGGAGACCCCTCGAGGGAGATCCGTCCTGTGGCGCTGGAACGATGGATTCCTAGAACCGTAGCTTTAGTAAGACCGAGGCTGTTCTCTTGAACGCAACATGCGTAGACTGTGGTTCTTGATGGTGGCTTGACTCCGTTATCATTAGTCATCTCTTTGGAAAGCCTTAAGCTTTCATTGCAAAAAAAAAAATGCAGCTCTGAGAAAATGCAGGGCCCACCATAGTCTTCTGGGTATTTCACTCCAGCATTTGTGCCCTAGAGTTACAGACGGCAGGTACCCAGGTGGTCGAGGAGCCTAGTGGGAGAGGAGGGGAGCACAGGAACGGGCATTTTACATTGTATTGTAAACATACTTTATAAGTACATTTCTTATTAGCTTCCTATTCAGGCAGAGATGATAAAATGTCTAAGTATCCGGACCAGGATTTGTGTTTTGGAAATGACCAGTGTTCACAATACCTGCGGGGCGGAGGGTGGGGGGGGATATAAAACTCAATTCTGAGTACTCTTTATACCTAAAAGAGTATTTTTTATCATTCTTCTATTTGTTTTGGCTGTCGCGAATTAAAGTGCTCGGATGCTGGAGTCGGTGGTCTCCTGAGAGTGAATCAGTGAGAACCTGACCCTTTCACAGTCTGCTGTCACTTTGGACATTCATAATAAAAACTGAAACTAATTTTGATGGTTCATCGTTTACTTTGTAGCTTCCTGCGTCTTTGGTGGTTCACCTTCGCCCAGCAACGGGGACATTGGCAGGGCCATGAGTCTGCACACAGACACATCCACAGTCCAGGCCTTTCACGGTCCTATGCACTGAACCTCTGTCGATTTCTGTAGTTGAACAAACACTCTTTGTTATTCATTCGTTGAACGGCTGAGATGTTTTTTAATGCTGTGGTCTTTTCCATTATGCATTCCACAACATGGATTAAAGATAGTTTCTGAAGATTGTGCCTTAGCTAACTTTTTTTTTTTTTTAATCCTCACCTGAGGATATGTTTATTGAGAGAGAGTGATATGAGAGAAACGTTGATCAGTTGCCTCCCTTACACACCCTGACCTGGGATCAAACCCGCAACCCAGTCATGTGCCCTGACTGGGAATCGAACCCGCATTCTTTTTGGTGCACCGGATGACGCTCCAACCCAGCCACCCGGCCAGGGCAAGCTATCTTCAGTTTCTGATTATACTATATTTTCTGTTAAATTGATTATAATATAATTATAATTCACTTTTATTATAATGTTTTCTATTAAATAAGTAGAAAATTGGAGAAGGTTGTGGGTAATATAGCCATAGCCATCGGCTTTTCGACAGTATCTGTTTTGTTTGACTCTCTGCCCAGTGTGACAGAGTGTGTTTTTATGTATTCCATAATATTGCAGTAAGAAATAATAATAATAATAATACCACAAAGAAATCCAAACACACGCACCTATGGAGAAAACTTAGACCTTGCTTGGCACTTTGATCCCATTGGATATAGAAATAAGACAAGATCCCTTTCTTTCTATTCTTTTGTAACTAAACTGGCAGTTGGCAGATTTACAGACTGGCTGCTCATCCAGCCCCCCCTCCCACCCCACCCGCTCCTCTCCCACCTGCCCCACCCCCCAAAAAGGAACAGCGTGGACATTCTGGTGCATAAATGAGCAAATGATTTTGGAACCCTTAAGTCAGGGGAAAAAATAAACAGGAGGTTTGGAGGTTCTTTTCAGTGGATGGGGTGGGAGGCGAAAGAAGGGGGAACAGACGTAACAACACAGGGGCACCTCTCTGGGTCGGAGTACGCCCGGGCCCAGCTGCTGGAGGAGTAAGCTTTGGAGAACTCCCAGGGCGCCACAGTAAGGGCAGAGGTCGCCGCCTGTTCCCCGGGTGCCTTCCCTTTTCCGAAGCCTCCGCCGCCCTCGGCCAGCATCTGGACAGCCTCTCTGGGAAGCACAGGAATGTTTAACCTCCATTGCTGGCAGAGGGGAGCTTCCCAAAGCCATTGCTCTCCAGGGGCTGCGAGCATGCCGAGCTGGTTTGAAAAGCAGTCTAGGCGACTGACAAGCGGAAGCTGTTGGGTGTTCACACATTTAGGAAGAATCCTTGGTGAGGCGGGTTAGTTTTGTAAATAAAGCCTGGCCTCTCACTTTGCACTCTGATACCGAGATCTCATTCAAATGAGATGGGTGTTCTTAAGCAATTTCTTCATGGCTAATAAATTCTTCAGAGAGGGGAAAAACGCACGCCCAAACATCTGCTTCAGAACGGTCTCCGCGTAGGAGTTGCACAGAGATGATTGCTTTCCTCCAAGACAACTCCCATCTCCAGTGATCTGGGAATGTGAGCGGTTAAGCAGGTGGTCGGGTTTGATGCCTTAAGGGAACGCCTCCTTCCACTCTTACTAGTAAATCCCCTAAATGCACTATTTCGTTGACATCGGAAGAGCCCACACTGTTGGGGCTGGTATGGAATCACATCACGCGGCTGGCTTTCCCGCCCAGGACTGCACCAGGACAGGGGCCTGGGCTGTGTCGTTGTTCATAGACTCACTGCACCCTGTAGCATCTGAGAAGTGCTGTGTTTACTTCTTGTTTCTTCTAAGGCATACATCTCTTTCAAAACATTTTCTTAAATAGCATAGAAAAAAAATCACTCTACTCGTGGGCTACAAGGAATTAAGTCAAGCTTATTTTCACACCTTCTTGTGTTATTGCAAAAATAAATGTGTTTAATCCCCAAATAGACAAACAGATCAAATGGCTATTGTTATAGGCAGTTGAAGAAAGATTATAAACTAGAAAAATGTGTATGTACACTTTATTACCTAAGCTTCTTATACACACGCTCAAGTACTGTACTCGAATATATTTTCTAAAAAAGATACCATTCACACGATTAATACAAATTTTAAAATCCACCAGAGAATCTGAAGTCCTAGAAATAAATGTGGCTTTCACATAGCTAAGACATCAGCCTGCAGAGTTGGGAAAGAGCCTGAATACACCTTTTACAATGCTGCCTGGGTTGTCCTGGGTCAGGAGAAGACTATTATCGAGTAGCAGCAATTACTATTCAAAAGATTTTTAAAATTTTTTGTATCATCTTAAAGGACCATCACGAAGAGTTGCATTGATGTTTGAAAGTCCCTGCACACGATGTCAAGCAGGCTAAGTAACGAGACACAGGGAACAGACGTCCACTGGGCACCTCCCCCCTCGAGGTATCGTCCCCACTCTCATTACTGACAGGACAGGGAGAAATCTAATGAGGAAAAGGAAGGAATTTTTGCCGGAAGTGTCCACGTTATCTAGAGTTTTATGTTGCCTGGGCGGATGTCAGCACATGCGTGCACACACGTCATGGGACTGGAGGTCATGGCACCTAGGCTCCAGGGAAGCAAGACTTCCAAAGATGAGGCCTGGCTGGAGACCACCGCAGGGGGGTCTGCAGTCAGAGCTGGGGAGCTGCCTGCTCCCCGAAAGTTGTCCCCAGTCCCGGAGCTCCAGGCCCTCAGCATCTCCTTCACCACGATCTGACTCCAGCCCCAAGTCTGGCTGTTGGTAAGAATGTTGCACATTTGTCTCCAAATACCAACATTCTTTCACCCAGCCCACTGTTCCTTACCTGTGCTGAGCTCCCAGGTGGAGCCTGGGTTACAACTAAGCACATCACGGGGTGTGCGCGCTGAAAAGGAGCCCAGGTGTGCATCGTACTTCGGACAGGTTGAGCCAAACGAGGCTCACACGGGCAGCTATAACCAACTCTTTCCCTGCAGATGACTCGTAATTGATTAGCTCAACTTTCCACTGCAGGAAAAAGAAACCCGTTCTTATAGAGTTTATCTTTTTGCTGTTTTCTAGCTAGTGACAAGTTTATTGTTTATTTGAGAGCCTAGGGATTATATTTCCCTATATGTTAGTGAGCCGTTCCTGTTCAAAGGCGTCCTACTTCCAAGGATCTGACCGGATTTCAGTGGCCTCCCGGCCAAGTTCCCTGGAGCAAGATTCCACAACAGGACCGCTCTTTCCCAAACCTCCAGACTCCAGCAGGAGGAAGAGCGCCACCGTCCGTGGGTGCTGCCGTGAAAGCCCCCCCTGAGATGTGACATCTGTCAGCTGGAAGTGGACGGCGGGAAAAGTTCCCCCTGCCGTCAAGCACAAGGACTTTGCCTTGACAACCTTCGGGAACTCAGAACACGAGAAGCTGTTTCTACTGTCAACCACTCGGCTTCAAAGGTTCTTGAGAGAGCTCTCCTGTTTTTTTCTTTAAAGGAGATTTAATGGAACAGGAGTAGACCACACTTGAGAGCAGGCGAAATGCAGGGGAGGTATCAGCCCGCATTTCTGAAGCCAGCCGTTCGCCTCGAGGAGCTCTGTCTGGTGTCCTCGCCTCGGGTGGAGGTGACCGGGCAGGTGGTTTGCTCGTCTGTGTGGTGAGACTACTGCTTACAGGACATGCCTAGTGACCACGTGTGGAAAGCGTCTGGCCCAGGAAACGGAGGCTGCCGTCATCTATCTCTGAAACGAAGCTGATTCCGTTCCGCAGCGAGGAAACACCCCTCAGACGCCTGTGATGTCAGCGTCCTGCGAGTGAACACGGGGTGACAGCCAGGCTCGTGGCCACGTGGGATGCTTTTTATCTTTCCTCTGACAGTTGACTTGTTCCTGTCCTGCGAGCTGGTGGGCAGGCACGGGACAACCCCATACTCGGAGACGAGGCTCTCGTGTTCCCGTTTGCCCGGGCCCTTGTGAACGGGATCTGCTCGGCAGAGCGAGCTGAGAGAAACGGGGACGTGGACCCTGGTGAGACTCGCTTGACTCCACGGGTGTGGCGGGCACCTGGTCACGGCACAGGTGCAGCTGTGGAGGGGGTGACAGAGCGGGGCTGTCACGGGCTCCGAGGGCCTCGGCACGTTAGACCCTGACACCTGAGTATATTTTTAATCTAATAAGTCTCTCTTCTGCTCCTCCAATCTTTTAAAACATATCTGTTGTTTAACATTCATCTCAAATAAACAAAAACTAACTTCATGACGAAGAGAAGGAACCACAAACAGTGCCAGTTGGGATGAAGGTGATCCCTGCAGGCAGGCTTGGGGGAGAACAGAAAGGCCGTCTGGTTTCTTCCCCTGTAGCCCTAGGGGAGTGGTCCTCTGTGGAGTGGCCAGGAGGGGAGGTTCGTGGGGTGATGTCCTCGTGACGGAATCACAGAAGGGCGGAGTGTCAGAGCCGAAAGGAACCTGGACTGTCCCCCGACCCCAGGCCTCTTAACTGTGAGCATGCTGAGATTACAGGCCGCATCTCAGCATCTCGAGGTCTTCTTCGGCGAGGGCCATGGCTTTGCTTCGGATCTGCAAAGAGCCCGGTAACCCTCCAGCATTTAAGGACCAGCCTTATTACTGAGGAAACTGCACCAAGGAACAGGACAAAGCCGCAGAGGCAGTCAGGAGCGAAGTGGGACGGGCACGCGGGTGGCCACACTTTTCTCCGGCCTCCATCCCCCGCTCTGCAGCAGCTCCTAAGCGTCCGCGGTGGGCAGGGGCTGTTCCAGCCGCAGGTGCAGTGAATTCACCTGTCAGCCCGAGTCAGTGCTGACGTGACGCAGAATCATGTCTCCCGAAGGCACTAACAACAAGTCAGAACTGCTGCAGCTTTGAAAATGCTCGTTCCTCTAGCCTGCCATGAGGAAGCGGTCTGGCTGGGGTCCCAGCAGGAATCTGGGCAGGCCTGAAGGAACTCAGGCCACTGGTGGTGGAGAGTGGGCGTCGGTCTGTCCGGGCTGCTGTGACCGAATGCCGCAGCCCAGGTGGCCTGCGGACAGCAGAGACGCACTGCTCAGGTTCTGGCGGCTGCGAAGTCCCAGATCGAGGCACTGGCAGATTTGGTGTCTGGTAAGGGCCGTCGTCCCGCTCTGTCCTCACACGGAGGACAAGGCAGCTCCTGGGGTCCTTTTTATAAGGGCACTAATTCGTTCCTGAAGGCTCAGCCCTCACAACCCCACCACCTCCCAAAGGCCTCCAAATACCATCACAGTGGGGATTAGGTTTTTAACTTAGGAATGTGGGGGCTGGCGGGGAGGTTCGGGGGGATACAAACATTGTCTATACCCGTCGGCAAAGGCCCAAAGGAAGAAGGATGGGTTGTACTTCCTTTTCCTTCCTTTATGTGATTTAGTGCTCACTCCGGCTCTTCGGCTGCACAGATTTGCAGGATGGAGGAGTTTGCCAACTCTCCTCAACACCGACTCCAACAGCAGGACGGAGAGGCGGCCGCATGGGGCGCTCGAGGTCTGAGTGAGTGGAGGGCTGTGAGCTCCCCTGAGGGCACCTATGGGAAGGCGCGGGGGGAGCCCCGCTCCCCGCACAGGGCACAGCCTCGTCGTTAGCAGTCCAGGCTGTGGAACCAGCTTTGCCTGGACTGAAATCCCAGCTGCGCCAGGTGCAGTGCTTCACCTTATCTTCCTCTCAGCCTCAGTTTCCCAGCTGTAAAATGGGCACAGCTGTGCCTACCCAGTGGGGTTGTTTTCAGGATGAAATGAGAAGGCGATTGCGAGTAGGTTCTGTGTCTAACAGGTTTTGCCTGTTTACGGTGCTGACCATCTGCGTTGCGACGTCATGTTGTCACTGTAGATGGTGCAGAGTTACTAGGAAGGAGTCAGGCCTGATCAGTCAAAGTCAGCGTCCACGATGCAGAGAAAAGGTCTCGAGGGAGCATGTTTCCTTTACCTCCCACGTCAGCTGCTGTGTCGTATGAGTGATTTCAAACTTTTCTTTCTTTGCTTTTTAATTACCCAGGTAAGGAAAGAAAGCATTCTTGTTATAAATGATTCTAACCGGCACAGAAGTCAATAGATGTTTATAGACTAGTTCATATTTTCCTGCCGTGGCCAGTTTGGCTCAGCGGTTAGAGCGTCGGCCCGCGGACCAGAGAGTCCCAGGTTCGGTTCCCGCTAAGGGTACGTGCCTCGGTTGCAGTTTGTCCCCAGCTCCTGTTGGGGTCGTGTGGGTGGCAACCAGTCGATGTGTCTCTCTCACATCGATGTTTCTCTCTCTCTCTTCTTCCCTCTTTCCCTCCCGCTCTATCTGTAAAAAAATAAATAAAAATAGAAAATTAACATATTTTTCTAAAACAGTTACTAGTAAACTTCCTGTGTTGACTGCTCTGGCCGCCCCCTCCATGTGGTCAGACCTAGAACATCCCTTTGGTGGGCCTGTGTTTCACAGGCCTGTTGACCTGGCCTAATGTCGTGGCTTTTCTGTGACAGATGTTTGAAGGGTTTGCACTGAAGAAAACAGTATGTTGACGGGAAGATGTCCTTGTTCAGGTAGTTTCTTAGTGGCTCTAGCAACGCTGGGCACAAGAGGCGACCTTGGCAGGAAAGGAAGGCCTGTGTCCCTGGTGGGGACATGGAGGGAAGAAGGGGGGACGCGGCTGCTCTGGGGGACAGAATCTCCTGTGGAGGCAGGGAATCTGGTGCTGTTGCTGGAGACCAGTAGAAGCCCATAGGGGCGGGTGCTGCTGGGGACCAAGGCCAGGCCGACCCCAGAGAGGGGCCCCTTTGCCACGAGGGTACACAGCAGTGAGAGGGGCAGAGCTGGGCTTCAGCCCTGCTCACCCCTTCACCGGGGCTCAAGGACAGACCCAGGGGTTCGGCCCCCCACCCCAGCAGCCAGGAGAACAGGATGATGCTGAGCAGCCCCCTGCCCCTCGTGCCCGGGTTTCGGAGGGACGGTGAGATGGAGGAGATGCTGCTGGGAGGGGGAGAGGTTGAGACCACTCCTTTTCAGAGCTTGGAGAACATCTTCTTTGAGCTTTTCCAGGGCTCTGGGGATGTCCCCAAGCTCTCCAATCCCCCCTCTTCTTACCGGCTGTTCTCTCCAATTCTTCCCAGACAGGCTCCTCTCACCTTCCGCGTCCTCTCACTCCCCACCTGCCCCCGAGGAGTGTCACCTGGCTTCGGAGGGCCACAGGCTGAGCTCCCTGTGGGTGGGATTGGAAGAAGGTCACCTAGAGCCTGCCACGGGCGGTGCCAAATCTCCGGTTCCCCATGCCCAGCCTGTCGGGGGCCTCGGGTATGTGACGAGGAAGTGGAGGTGAGAACAGGTTGGGGTCCCTTTTGGGGTGCCGTCTCCATACTTGCTCCATGCATCATGTCGGTGTCCCAGGGCCACCTCTTCCTCTCTGTGTCTTCCCCCTCTCTCTTGCAAGGACACTTGTCATTAGATTTAGGGTCCACTCAGCTAGTGCAAGATGATTCTATTTAGAAATCCTTAACTTACGTCTGCAAAGACTCTTTTTCCAAGTAAGGTCCCATTCGCAGGCTTCAGAGTGTAGGACCTGGATATACCGTTTTGGGTCCACCATTCAACCCTGCACACCACCACCAAGCCTGATTGTGTCCTAATGTATTTTTCTGTGTTTTCCTTAGGGGCTGCCCGTGGCTTCTGGCCAGCCCTATGTAGATCATAAACATTCTGGAACATCCCTTGAACAATGCCGGGACACCTGACTAGGGAACAGAATTCCACATAAGGGTTCCCAGCTCAGGCCCAAGAAACTGGCTTATGAAAGACCCGAAATCCCTCAGCTCTGTGTTCCCCTCTCCCCTCCAGCACGTTCCCTAATGCAAACGCCCGTCGTCTCTTACCTGGGTTATTACGGTACCTTCCTAACAGGCTTGCCTCCTTCCGCCACAAAGCAGTCATTCCAAAATGTAAATCTGATTGTGCAAACCCACATCACACACGGACACCCACACACATCTGTTCCCATCACTCAAGGATGAAACCCAGATCCCTCAGTGACGTGCAGGGACCTGCAGGGCCTGCCCTGCCCACCTCTCCACCCTCCCTTCCCGACAACCCCGCTCAGAATGCAAGCCAGCTGGTGTTCTCTGGTCCCCCGGGATGCCCTGAGGGCTGCCCCGAGGTTTTAGAGGCTTACAGTGTTTTTATTTGCAAGGCTCCCAGCTCCTAGCCTATCAAACATAGTAAAATGCACCCACCTGCCACGTCAAATAGTTATGGGTGCAAAAAGATTTTCAAGGTGCCGGTGTTTCAGGGTTTGAAACGCTTTGCCTGTGATTTAATGGAAGAGTGCTCACGATTTCTCGGTGATCTTCCCTGTGCTTGAGAAGCCCCCTGAAGTCCAAGCATCGAGACCTACACGTTTTCAGTACAGGACAACGTTTACGGCTACTGAGTCCTAACAGTCAGACGGACGCGCGCTTTGTTTAATTTGAAGTTTATTGAACAGTCATTTCAACTGTGCAGCTCTCCTCTCATGTTTGGGAGAGAATATATTTATTTCAGGACTCACGCTTTTCTCTCGTGTCCCTACCCCTCTCCCTCCTTTGCCTGGCCACCTTCTTCTCCTTCTTCAGCACTCAACTCAAATGTAGTTCGCCCGGCTGGTGTGGCTCAGTGGCTGAGCGTCGACCCATGCACCAAGAGGTCTTTGGTTCGATTCCTGGTCAGGGCACATGCACAGGGTGTGAGCCCGATCCCCAGTGGGGGGCGTGCAGGAGGCGGCCGGTCAATGTTCTCTCTCATCAATGTTTCTATCTCTCCCTCTCCCTTCCTCTCTCTCTAAAGTCAAATAAGAAAAAAATTTTTTTTTAATGTAGCTGCCCCCAGCACCTACTGAGAACGGTGGGGACTCAGAAAATCGTTAGCATTCTTTGTCTTCTTGCATGCTTAAACCTTATAATAATCTAAACATCACCTTTGCCTCATTTACCTTTTTTTAAAAAAATGTTTAAATTAATTTCATTATTTTTTTAAACGTATTGGGGCACATTGGTTAATAAAATTATGCAGGTTGCAGGTGTACAATTCTGTAACACATTATCTGTAGATTGCATTGTGTGTGCACCACCCAAAGTCAGTCTCCTCCCGCCACCATGTTTGACCAGCTTTTCTTACATTTCAGCACAACCTAGCATTATTCATTATTGTCTCCAGTGACTTAGTCCTGGCAGTGCATGCCCTGAGAGTCCAGATCAGGGAGTCGTGTGACCCAGAGACTGATTCAGTCGCAGCTGTCCGGGCACAGGCACTTCCTCCGTGAACAGTGTGTCCCTGGTCATTGCAAAGTGGTCGCGGTCCTCATCATCTCCGTCCTGTACACCAGTGTGTGGCGCTCTCTATGTAAAGAGCTCTGTATTCCACACCAGTGGTCTCCTGTGAGGCAGGTAACGGAGTAACACATCCTCCACGGAGGTACCTGGGCGGCAGTAGCGAGATGCTGTCTGCAAAGCACGTAGTCCCGGACCCGGACCAGTGAGTGTTCAAGCCTTGGCCACTGCCGTTGCTGCAGGGCAGTCCACGGGATGGTGGGAATTCTGCTTTCGTCAGGGAGTGCCGCTCTTTATGCCACATGATTCACGTCACTTGGCATCTCAGGGTCAGTGTGGCTCAAATAGAAGCCGGGAGCCTCAGAATGCCAGTTCCCCTTGCCATGTGTGACCTGGACTCTCACCCGGAAAAAACAGGCTAGTTCAGTCACAGGCCATTCTGAGCGCTCTGGAGAAAAAGACGAGGTTTCAAAGTGATTTGGTTAAGTATTCGGATGTTCCACTGACCACGTTCTGCTCATTCACCGGAGCTGGGCTGTCTGGTCCTCCCCCGGCGGAGACGGGTATACCACGCGCTCTCTAGATCTCATTCATTCTGGAGACATTTGTTTAGTTCCTCCTCGGCCCAAACTCGGCTTGCCACGTAAGAGATGAAAAGCTGAGCACGGCACAGAGATCTTGCCCTGGCGATGGCTGGAAAGACCAACGTAAAACTTCTCCAAGGCGTGATGAAAGCAGCGTTTTAACCGAGGAACAAGAAAGTGCGAGGTCCAGAGAGAGGGGTGGTTCTTTGGCAGGCGGGGGAGGGGGCTAGAGATGGATTCATGGGACAGCTGTCATTTAGCTGTGGGCAGGTGGAATGGGAATCCGAGGGAAGGGAACCCCAGAGCAGAAGCAGAGAGATGGGAAAATGCATGGCAGGGGACAGTGAGCAGCTCAAGGTGAGAGGGTGGAGTCCCTGCACCCTGTCAAAGGAGCCGGTGGTCTGAACCTGCAGGGGCAGGAACCAAGGAACTCGGCACTCCACCTGCTCTGTCTTCTCTGCTTGGAGCGCAGCATTTTGCTTATTTTAAGATTTCAACTAATATATCCATTCATTTAATAGATCCCATCTGGTGTTGGCCAGGCACTGCCTAGTACCAGAAATACAACAATGTATAGAACAAAGTCCCTGATTTCACAGAGCTTCTAATGTAGTGGGGAGAGACGGACAACATCAACAGAATATCCTGCGTGGCTGTGGGTGCCGCCAAGAGAATGGAGCAGGGCCAGCAGGATGGAAGGGAAGGGGCGGGGCAGGGCCGACACTGTGTGTGCGGATGTCAGGGAAGACCTCGCCGACGAGGTGACCTTTGTTTGAGTGGAGATCAGGGGGAAGTGAGCCATGGTTGATTAATTGGAAATTTAATGGAAAAATGAGTTGTCTACTGTTTGACACGATCACGTCGGTTTCGGTGGTTCACGGTAGTGCACCGTTTTTCTTTCCCATCACCCCGGTAACACCTTAAATGCCTCACGTGGCATTCAGGCTTTGCAGGGAGGCTGGGCTGGGCTGGGAGGAGCAAGGAGCATGAGTTGCCTGCATTGCTGGGAAGGCTGTGGCTGTCCTGGGTGTGTGTGAGCAGTGAGTGATCTGGCTCTGGAGTCACCCAGATGTGGTCTGGATTCCGTCTCTACCAGTGACCAGCTCTGTGACCACGGGCACGTGACTGAACCTCCCGAGCCTGTTTCCACACCTCTCGGATGGAGATGAGTAAGAAGGATGGATACAAAGCACTCAGCTGGTGCCTGTGACAAAAGAATCTCCGATGGATGGTCAGAAATCGCGGCAGGCATAGGACAGTGAGGGTGGTGCCCGGAGGAGGGGTCCCTCTGGTTGTGTTGTGTCTGGAAGTCACTCGTTTTCCCACAGGCGACCTCTGGCCTCTTTCCTTGCACAGACCATGGTGGTCCCCACAAGATAGGAGTCTTATTTTCCACACAGGGCTCTTTACACACACTGAGGGCTAAATAAGTACTGGATGGAGAAGTAAATCATTGACTGTAATTCAGCTGGGAAAGGGCCACAGTGGATGATGTTTTCTAGCAGGGGAAAATGTCTTATCAAAGTCTCAGAAAACGAATTGCTTTTGATTGAATCTGTGTCCCTAAACTTTTCATCATTGTTTTCAAACTCCATTTTTGACAATAGAGTTGCATTAAGTAGAAAATAAGAATGAAAGACAATCATTTCTAAAATAGTAACCCTGGATTTCAGTGGTAAAACGTCCCTAGCAGGCAGACCCTCGCGTCTTTACCAAAGGGTCCCATGTGGCCAAGCAGGGAGGCAGTGACAGACCGCCCCTTTGGCGTCGACAGCCTCGGTGCCCCACCCCGCCACTGGCCGGACTGGGCATCTTTGAGGCAGAGCCACCAACATGAATCTCCCTTCTGAGGGTTTTGATAATTTCCACTTACACACAGGGAAATTTCAGACGCTTAAATGCAGGTTGACGTGGGAGCTCAAGGTGCCTTGTTGTGATGGGCCCAGCCCAGGGGCACTGGACACCCAGTGCGGCCTACCATCACAAGGACCCCAGCCTGAAGCAGGGTGGGGGGGGGCCCTGTCTGCACAGATGTGCGGAGCCCCAGCAGTGCCCTTGGGGAGAGCCTTCAGGGAACCCCGTGAGTGTCCTGTGCGGTGTCTGAGTTTCATAGGGTGGCGCCAGCCAGGAGGTAGTCACGGTCTTTCCCTTCAAGCCAGACTGATCGCAGTCATGCGTCACCAACACTATGACAAGATTCTGACTTGTCACAGTGAGAGAAACATGGCTCGTTTTGAAGCGGCCCTCAGAGTGTTTGAATGAAGTGCTGAGTAAGGGCAGTGCTGTTATTGCTGTTTCTCGCAGGACTGCGTGGATGCAGGCTGCGTGGATGTGGACTGTGTGGGCGTGGACTGTGTGGACATGGGCTGCACGGATGTGGGCTCATGGACGGGGACTGTGGGTGTGGACATGGGCTGCATGGACGTGGGCTCATGGACAAGAACTGTGGGCGTAGACTGTGTGGATGTGGGCTGTGTGGGGGTGGACTGTGTGGGCTGCGTGGACATGGGCTGAGTGGACGTGGACTGTGTGGGCATGGACTGTGTGGACGTGGGATGCACGAACGTGGGCTCATGGACGAGGACTGTGGGCATGGACTGTGTGGATGTGGGCTGTGTGGGCTGCATGGACGTGGGCTGCGTGGACATGGGCTGAGTGGATGTGGACTGTGTGGGCGTGGACTGCGTGTAGAACCTGAGGAGAGCCCCTCTCACCCGAAAGCCTGCTGTGTGTCAGGGACGGAGGAAGGACACCCGTGGTATGATCCTTGGAGAATGCTGAAAGCCTTGTTTTTAGTCAACATCAAGAAAAAAGTTGCTGATTTCAATTTCACGTTTTTTTTTTCCTGTATCTGCTTACCCTGATACACCAGAAATGCTTGGAAAGCATGAAGTGGGAGGAGAGCGGACGTAACTGACCCTTCGTCATCTTGCACTGATGGGTGGGCTGTGCCCGTGGCGGCCAGGCTGTGGCATTTCCTCTCACGGCCACGGGGCCCTGTGCCTTTGCCGCCTGCCGAGCTGATTCAGGCGGTTCCACTGTCCTTACAGAATCAGCGTGCTGATGTGGAGGAGATGGGTGCAGTTTCCAATCACAAAATGCAAGTAAAGACATATTCTGATTGAACGGTCCTATATTTATGGAGCCAAACTGCTCGAGAGGTCACCCAAGCAAAAATCAGGCCCCTGTCCTTATCCATATCTTGACTGATGGCCCCAGGACAGCAAACGAGGCATGCTCATGAAGTCCACGGGGACCCTGACTCTGAGATCAGGGATCCTTCAGAAGACCTCAGTGAAAATCCAGATGACCTCAACTAGTTTATAAAGTGTTCCCACCAAACCAGAATGAAATTATTTGGGTTAAATGCCAGGTGATTGGTCACTTTGAAACCAGCCCCTTTCCGCTGCCCCCTGAGCAAGAGAGTAGGGCCACTGGAAGGGGTTGTGGTACCTCTGAGGGTCACTGACATCGACAGAGACCAGCCCCTTGCAGAAACAGGCTCAAGGATGGAGGTGACCAGTACTGGGGCTTTTCCGTGAAAGGACGCACCCACCACCCCTCCATCCCTCACACACACCCAGCCAGCGATACACACACAGGGATTACCAATCTGTGGGGTGCTCTCGGTGAGCCACACCACACCGTAGATACATTTTCTCACTTCGTCCTCACAGCAGACGTGCAGGTATTCTCTCTCACCTGTGTGATGGAATTTAGACACTCAGGGTAACTTGCCCAATGTCACAGCTAATTTAAGAGGTGGGATCTGCTGGAAGCTTCTAGATCTCTGACTCTTGACGGCACCAGCTCCAGCATTTGACACAGTGCCTAGCCCGTCCCCCATGCCCTCAGGCACGTGACCCTTGGGCATTAGCAAGCCTGGAAGCAGTCCCCTCCTCCCCACAGAGAGGGTCCCTTCAGCCCTGGTGGCTTCCGCTGCTTCCATTGCTCTCGCTCCCTCCCCTCTCCGTGCTGACCAGCTTGGCCTGTCCACAGAGACACCCGTCACGAGAACTCAGCACTGGGACACAGGAAGCCAGTGAGAGCTGGGGGCCAACTATTCCCTGTGATCCCAATTCTTTCTGTACCAACGTAGACACTCAGTTTTAAAATTTTTGCTTTTTAAAACCTTTGAGTGGGAAGAGGACCTTGACCCGAAATCCTAACTCTCGGATCCGACTTCCGCTGGCTTTAAACAGGTGTCCAACCTGCGTGGGCTCGGCGGAGTTGGGCCTCACCAGGACGGACACTAATGTTAGTCATCGGCCGTGCCTGTGTTCAGAAAGCGGGGATCGTTACCCTGGCCTATGTCATAGGATGGGGGCTGTAATACTGAAAGTCACGGTCCATAAAAACCAGAATTTGAGATTTCCTGGCAGATGCTTTTGAACAACACACTGTTGTCCGTTCTTGCGACACCACAGGCGTCTCCGCGGGCTCACCCCACGGTGGCCGTGCTGTCGCAGAAACAAAGGCCGGCGGGGCCGGCTTTAAGTCATGCGTGTCCGATTTAAAAGCTTCCCGCTTATCTCCTTCCCTTTCACGCTCCCATCTGGGCCACGTCGGAGTTGAAAAGGTGTCACGGCGAGGCCGCTGGGAGACGCCATGTGTGGCTTCGGTTTCCACCTTCCGGCCCTTCCCAGGCCTTCCTAGGTCCCCAGAGGAAGGTGGGAAAGCGCAGGCCGTCCCTGTCACAGCTCGCCCTCCCGGGACGGGCAGTCCAGCTGGGCCTGGGTCCACTCTTCACTCCACCGTGCTTCCGCAACACACCTCGCAGCCTCTCACCTTTCAGGGCTGGGGAGCCAGGCGGGGCAGGAGGGGCGGGGGCCAGCTCTGCAGAGAGGGGCGTCACGGGAGTTGCTCTGACATGGGGCAACGTCTAGACTCTTCTGGAAGGTTCTGCACATCTCCAAGCCCACCCATCCCCCAAGGAAATGTGCAGGTCAGAGGGACTTGGAATGGTCAGCTGGGGCTGAAAGAAGTTTCATTCACACAGCCACACCTGGGACAAGGGGCGTTTCCTAATGTTCTTCTGGCTGCACGGCTCACCTTTCCCATCCGCACACCCTTCATGGCAAAGGAGCAAAAGTCAGTCCTGCCCGGCTGGTGTGGTTCAGTGGTTGAGCATCGACCCATGCACCAAGAGGTTGCCGGTTCGATTCCCGGTCAGGGCACATGCCCAGGTTGTGGGCCAAATCCCCAGTGGGGGGCATGCAGGAGGTGGCCAATCGATGTTCTCTCTCATCGATGTTTCTAGCTCTCCCTCTCCCTTCCTCTCTCTCTAAAATCAATAAAGAAAAATTATTAAAAAAAAAAAAAGTCAGTCCCCACATGGGGGCCAAGGGCATAGCACTGGTCAGTCACGAGCATTGAAATACTTTGTTGGGTCACAGCACTCTTGTTTGATCATAAAAGCACGCCCAGACTTTGCGCTCTATCCCAACGTCTCGGTTTGTTTTAATGCACAAGCTGTGGTTTACATGTCAAACGACTTAACTGTGTGCCTGCACCTCCTCCCAGTCTTTAAATAAAACTGAGGCTCCAGGAGGATGCTCAGCGTTGGCCCGAAGGCTCTGTGTGCCTGCGGTCCCCGCTTTGCGCTTGCTGAGCCGCGGCCCTGAGCCCTCGGTAGCTCTGGGACCTGCCCTGCGGTGGGCCAGGCTGCCTGCAAAGCTGTTTCCACGCCGACCCGCAGGGCCTTCCAAACCCCTATCTCCCCCTCCTCGTCAGTCCTTCTCCACCTTTGGTTATGTGATTCTCCTGCGTGGGTGCTTCTCTATGGGGTGTTTTCCCAGCACCCACTCTTTAATCTCTTAGAAACTGAGATCATTATCTTCCTGCCTGTTTTTCCTTCTCATTTTTCCAAAGTCTTACAGACTCTCCACCGGTCTTCCAGCGTTGTCAGCTGTTGGATATATGGGCAGAGGTGGACTTGTAAAACAAACAGGAAACCAACGAAAACAGACAGGGGACTCAGAGCTGACGGAGATGTCCCCAGCAGTGTCCCGTCGGTGGCTGTGTTCGCAGAAGGGGAAGCATGCCTCTTCTGATGCTAGGCTGGGTTAGGGAGTCACAACTTCACAGACTCCGAATCGAAAGCGGTCCTTCGGCACCCCCAGCATCGAGTCAGGAAGGCAGCCCGCAGGTCTGTTGGGTTGAGCTGTGGAAGCCGGGCAGGCGATTTCGCCGGCTTTCTGCCGATGCCCTGTGCCTGGTCAGGCGCCCCCTGCACCCCTTAACGAAGCTCGCGTGTTGTTTTAATGTAGCCGACGATGTCTCAGATGAGGGTGGAAAACCTAGAAAACAATGTTTTCTTAGCTAATGTGGAAATGTGCGATAATGGGAGGCAAAAAGCATCCTGGTGATATTTTTAAAATGACGTCTTGCCCTTTATCTAAGATCCTATAGATATCGGTGATAGGGGCGCGTAGGGGGCGCTCACAGCACTTCCTGTGGAGTGGGCCCTGCTGCCTCCCCTGCTTCGTTCTCGGCACCTGCTCTGAGAATTCTCTCATCGCCTTCATTTTGCAGTTGGCTTAAGGGGGATGAAAAACTTCCCCGGGGTCACACAACTGCCAAGCGGCAGAGTCAGTATCCAAACCCTGTCCCTCGGACCCCCGACTCAGAAGTCTCTGTCTTAACCACTGTGTGACACCCCCACCCTCACCCCACCCCCACCCCCACACCTCTCTCTGGAGAAAGCTTGCCTTGCTTCCGGATGAGAAACAGTATCTAAAACCACAACTCAGACCAGCGCTCCAGACCCACGTGTATCTCTCTGGGTGTTCGTGTACTTCCAGCTTTTGTTGTTTTGTATTTAGAGAACGCATTTCGTGAGGCACTGTTTCTTTTCCTGCCAGATGTCATCTTGTCTTTTAGGAGTTGCAGTTCTTCCTAAGAACATACATTCACACCCGTAGTCCAGCCAGCATGTGTGCTGGATTCATGGTTTTTCTTAAGCTCCTGAGGCTGGAGATGCTACAGCCAGTTCACACAGATGCGGTTTTCAACGTCTTTATAAAGGACGTCCTCAAGAGGGCGCTCCTTGCAAGTCCTAGATTCACTAGTTCTCTCCGCCTGAAACGTGGTTTGAGAGCGTGGTTTCAGAGAGTGGATTGCAGTCCTGTGGGGTGGAGAGGACCTTCCCGGAGGAGGAAACAACGTCGAAGTTCAGGAATTTGAATTCTTAGGATGGAGACCGTGAAGATTCAGGGATTTCGATTCTGCAAAAATTACTGTATCGAGAACTTAAAGAATAACTTGTGTAATTCTTGTAGTATGTATAATCATAGTATTAGACACCTCTTAAGAAGACAGGGAGAATTGTCTTTCCCTGTCGATAAGGACTTAGCGGGGAGTGGGGGGCAGGATTTTCAGTCTCCGCAGTGACTGATTCCATAGTTTTATGTACTGATACAGTGTCCCGAGGCAGGGGTTGTTAGGACTTTTGTTTTTGTTCTTTATAAAGTCATATTAGCTCTTCTGAAGAAAATGTAGAGAGGCACAGTGAAACAGGCAGAGGGAAATGAGAATATAATTATAAAAAATATTTCATTATTCCAGAAAAAAGTTAAGAAAGGAACAGAGGAAAAAACCCAAACAAAATAAAAAGAAAACCCAAATGAGACAAATAGAAAACAAGTCAGAGTAGCTGACTCACATCCAACCACATCAATAATTAACATTAAATATATGTGGACTAAAAACTTCAATTTAAAGGCAGAGGTTGTTAGACTAGAGGAAATGATAGGCTGGCTATAAATATAAATATAGGTAGGTAGAACGTAAAAAGATGAGTAAAGATCATACAAACAGGATGCTTTAGAATGCTGGAGTGGCCATATTAGCATGAGATAAAATAGACTTCAGGGTGATGATTATTACCAGAGATATTAATAAAAGGGGCAATTCTCCAGGAACACATTCATAACCATCACAAATCTATATATGCTTAGTAACAGAGCTTAAAAGGCATGAAGCAAATATTGACAGAACTTAAGGGAGTAATAGGTAAATCTACAGTCACAGTTGATTTTAACATCCCTCTGTCAGTAATTGATAAAACTGGACGAAAAGACATTTCCATTCATCTAGATTAGCCATCCACCAGGGACCGAGCTGGTGTCAGCCAGCGTGGCTCTGCTCACAACAGGCTCCTATTTAATTTCCTTGGCTAATGAAGAAGCAGCTGTCTCAGCATCCTTTGTTACTTGAAGGACGTCTTGAGATTGGTTATAATCGCCGCGAGAGTGAACCTGAGGTCTTCGCCTTGGACAGCCCCTTCACTGCACTCTTGAGATCGACCCTGTAGTCTAGACAGGATGAGTTTCTAGTGAACTGGGTAAATTGCTTCTGCCCAAATAAGGCGAGGGCCCCTCCTCCAAGGAGCGTTTTGTAACTATGAGAACACCAGGCTGTCAGGGAGCCGGGCTCCTTCAAGGGCCCTTGTGCTCGAAGTTTGATTATGCTGATGAGCCCTTGAGCTGGAGACTGGAGCTTTACCTATACAGCTAAGTGACACTTAAAAATCAAAGACCCTTTATTATCTTACAGCCACTCACTTCAAGACCCAATCGTGTTTGGCTAAGAGCCGCTTAATAGGATTATCGCAACACAAGGGGCAGCTTCACCCTCGGGGCTCCTCTCACCGGGTCACTTACCAATTCTCAGCCCAACCGGCTCCTGAGAAGGGGATGTTTCTCTGTCACTGTTTCCAGCCTGCAGAAACAATGGGTTAGAAAATTGTGGATACTCTATCAGGATAACATAGGGCAGTTGTTTGGGTTGAAGCATATTATGCTTCTGTATCAGTTAAGATACGAGTGGTCGTGGACCCTGGTCTCTCTGTAGTGGCCTGAAAGCAACTCTTATTTCTAAGTTAAGAACATGAAAGGGGGGCTTTTCACTAAGAAAACTCTGCGTTCCCTTTCTGCCTTCTTCCCTTCTTTTCTAAATTAAGAGGAGCTAGAAAATAGATCTGTGATCCAACTCTACGCAATAGGTGGCATAGGGCACACAAGCTCAAGTTGAACTGAGAAGCCAAATTAAAGACAGGCACATGTGTAGCGGTGGGGAGGGAACAGCCAAGGTGGACTCGTTACTCTTTGTTAGGCAAGGGAAAGAAGTTCTAACGTGTATAGAATAAATAGGGAGCTGGTTTCCAATGAGCTTTTATCTGCAGACAGTGACATACGTCACATAGAATCCCACCCAGAGCAGGAGAAAGTCAGGAAAACAATAGGGGCTGATCCATGGAAAAGAGATAAGACTGTCCAGTTAGGCTAGTCTGTGAATCACTCTGCCCGAGACACTCGGGTTCCCAAGTCAGTCCTTTTATTTTTAGAATCAAGACTGTGATAATTACAGTATTTGTTTCTTTTGTACAGTACATTTTACGTCTATTGTTCTTTCCATCTGGTTTCCTCTGATAGGTTAGTAACTCTATCTGATACCAAAGAAAGCCTCTGTATGCCTCTTACACCCTCGCTGGTCCCAGGGGCAGGTCCCCAAATGGAACACAGCATTTTTCTATTTTGTTAAAACATGAAAGAAGGACTTTTCACTCCAGGCCCCTAAAAGGCCCTCCCATTTCCCCCTAACTTTTATTACTGCTTAGATAATCAATGTTGGGGGTGGGGGTATCATTTCACAAACATTCCAATAAACCCTCTCTAAATTAGTTACTTCTCTTCTAGTGACTTAATTATATTCCTCAAAGGGGAGGAAGACATTTGGAGCTCATTTTTTTATATACAGGGGTGGGCAAAAACAGGTTTACAGTTGTAATACAAATAAATAATATAATAATTAATAATAACACAAGAATACACTGTTTCGCCCTGGCCCAATAGCTCAGTTGGTTAGAGCGTCATCCGGACATGCCAAGGTTGAGGGTTTGGTCCCCAGTCAGGGCACACACAAGAATCAACCCATGACTGCATAACTAAGCGGAACAACAAATCAATGTTTCCTTCTCTCTCTAAAAATCAATCAATAAATATCTTAAAAGTAAACTGTTTTGCATACTCACAACTGTAAACCTACTTTGCCCACCTTGTATAGTAGATGTAAGAAAGAGGGAAAAGCTGGAAAACTTTTTTTCTACTTTTCCTTCAAATTGTTCAACCTGTCAGTAATCGTGGCATCTGAGTGGAAACTAAAAGAGCAAAGGACTTGCGTCAAAGAGGTCACTAGTTGTTAATTTCGTGACCTTGGCATAGGAGTGTCTTCTGAGACTGTCTCCTCGCCTGCGGACGGGGGTTTCGTCCCTGCCTGCCCGCCTCCTGAAGTGGTGTGAGGAGGGCCACCGTGCAGGTGAGGGGCCGAGGCAGGGGAGGGCCCCGCGAGGGCAGCGTGCTTGTCGGTCAGTCCTGCTCGCTCGTCTTCGTTTCCACCTGGGACTCTGCTCCCACTTCCTGAGGCCTTCTCCCCACCTGCTTTGCTTTTCCCATTTCAGGCTGTTATTCCTACTAGGACATCTTCCCACTTTCCTTTTTTCTTCACCTGACTGGTCAGCTGCTCTGTTTTTCATTATTTACCATGTACCCAAGCATTAGAGACTGTTTTGTTTTTTGTATTTTTTCTATTTATCATCAGACAGAGTGGAAGGGAGGGAGAGAGAGAGAGAGAGAAACATCAATGTGAGAGAGACACATCAACTGGTTGCCTCCCGCACAACCCCGACCAGGGCTGGGGATGAACCGCAACCAAGGTACGTGTCCTTGACCGGAATCAAACCTGCGACTCTTTGGTCCGTGGGCCACGCTCTAACCTCTGAGCCAAACCGACTGGGGCCGTTTTTTTGTTGTTTTTGTTTTCGTGTCTTTAAAACTATCTTTAAACATTTCACGATTCCCATTTTCAGGGATGAGTTCTTGACCTTCGTTTGGCAGTTTTCTGAACATCTTCGTGTTCTGCAGCTTCGGGTTGGGTCCTGAGAACCAAGGGTCTGCGTTCTCGTTTGGGAACGGGGTCTGATGGAGAAGCTGGAGGCAGGTCTCCAACCCCCTTTCCCGGGGGTGCTGGGTCCCTCTGCCTTCACTCTCCGCCGACCAGCTCAGCCCGCCGCCTGCCTCCAGCAACCAGCTAATACCCTCTGATGCCAAAGCTCCTTTTTGTTCGAGCGCCAAATGCAAGGCCCTTTTCAAAGAACTGTAGGAACTGACTTGTAAGACCTGAGGCTGGAGAGTCGCGTCATCCCCCATCAGTCCCAGGCCCCGTGCTGAGGGTGGGTGGCCTGGTTCTTCTTTTGAGGATATGTCTCATTGATGTAATTCTGAAACAATTTTAAACCCACAGATTAAGAACATGTGTTTCTTCATGTCACATGTTCAGAGAGACTTCAGCTCATTCTGAAATCTATACTGCAGAATGTCTTAAAGCAAAATCGCAACTTCCTAGCTGTATTAACTACAGATCACACCGATTCTGAGTGCAGTGACCCTGAGTCTGACCAGAGGCCCGTCCCACCTGGAGTTCCTCCTCTGACAGAGGCCCCGGGATTCCTGCTATTGCAGGGAAGGGGGGCGGCGGGTGGTAAGGCGGAAACAGGAGACTTCCGAGCTCCTCCCAGTCTCAGAGTGGCAGGGACCGTCCTCGGAGGTGGGTCTGTCCGCCTGACCTTTGCTGGCTCCTCCTCGAGTCCTTTATATTTGATCTGCTACCTCTTGGGACATAAGTTTCATATTTTTATTATCTACAGTACTACAGTGCTTCCTCCTTTTGTCCTAAAATTGCCTCTCTTCGCGCTTCAAGGAGTGCCCTCTGCCTGGGGCATGGGGAAGCGATGACACCATCGGCATTTTCTCCGTTCGGTCCCGCTTGATCCTGGGGCTCCGATGGTATCTGCTCAGCCTTTGTGCGTCAGGACTGTGGAAGCTAATTGGGGTTCAGAAAATGGAGATCTTTCCAAGGAGCCTTCCCCCGTGAGCCGGGGTGCACTGGTGTTCCTGGTGGAAATGCAGGGCCGCGCCGTGGAGACTGCCGACAAAGGGTTAAGCGTCCCGGACGGCATCAGGAGAAGTAAAAAACAGAACCGATCCAAAACATATAACGTATACTCCAAGAAAAGCCAGGCTCGCCCCTCGTAATGGATCACTGCAGACATGCCAGATTCTGCAGCCAGTCAATTGTATACATCTGGTAAAACTTACCATACCATTCAACGTCTGCGGCAATATGATTTTAATTACGCACAGATTGGGTACTGGAGGAAAGCGCTGGAATTAAATAGAATTAAGTTAAACACTAGCCCTTTTATAAATGGCCCTGGCGGAGGTTAGGATGTATGCAGTTGACCGCTGAGGCCCTGAGAGGAGCGTGTGGTTTGGGGGAACTCGGGGGTGGGACATGACTCATCCTCCACGGGGGACCCAGCTGTTTGTCTGGACGGGGAGCGTTTACAGAAACGGTGATTAGGCTCCTTTTGAAGTTGGAACTTGTGCTAACGCCGGTACCTTGCTCCTCGCGCCCGTCCTTCCTGGCCCGGCGTGGGGTTGTCTTGAAAGACGAAATTGCTCTCCGGGCAAACCCTGCGTTCAGTCTGGAAGTCTGCGGGGTGGACAGAACAGACTGTTAGTCTTGAAACTTTTTTTTTTTTCCTAACCAGACTTGATTAGGCTGTGCTCTTCGTTTCTCTGAAGTTAGTTTTCCATACTGAATTCAAAAGTGGTGCTGTCTGCTCCATTCCGGAAAAGACACAGGGAGCGCATTCTGCGTCCCACGGGCCGTGGGGGCCCAGGCTCTGGGGCACGCTTTCCTCAACGGTGAACAGCCTCGCTTGGTTTTCTTCATCCCTTACCGGAATGGCTTTCTTACTGAATGTCTTTTGGGTAAACCACTCTGAATTCCAGCTTTCTCTTTTGTGAAATGAAGGTGTACCCCCCAGAGCAGACGGAACTGAGGTGTGCCTGCAGGCGTCAGGATGTAAGACCTGGCCAGCTCTCAGGCCCTGCAAACAGAGCTGCTGTGGCCCCCAGAGGGGCGAGGATGGCATGCCCGTAATGAGGAGACGCAGTGACACCGGGTTGTCTGGAGCCAGTCCTGTGATCCCATCAGATCATTTCGAGGATCAGATAAGCCATAGTCGGTGCCTCGGCCGGGAGATGGGAGTGTCAGGAACTGAACAAAGGATCAGGCTTCGGCCTGGATCAACAGGGAAGCTCCCCCCACCCCCTGTTTGTGGAAAAAGAGGCAGAGCAACTGGGAACCCCCAGGGTCCTGAGGGGGTTAGGGGTGAGTTGCAGGATCCGAGTTGGTGGGGAAGAACCTACACTCCCACACTCCCAGCCTGTGGCTGGGCGGAGAGTAGCGGTTTCCGTCAGCTCTTCGGCCCCTGGACTGATCTGGATGGCGGCCACAGCGGTGGTAAATGTCTGTCCTTGTCACTCCGTCTGTGACCGTTTATGAACATTGGTGTACAGAATGAACATTGGTGTACAGACGCTAATCTGCAGAGATACACACTTTGGGCTTTTTGGCCCAATGATTTTTTGGGGGGAAGTCACCAATTTTAACCTAGAGGGAGTTCTGGGCTAATTAATTAATTGACTTAGCTATTTCACTCTGGGGCCTGGCTTTCCCTTGCTGACCTTTACCACTCTGCGTTTAGTTCCTAATCTAGTTGTGTGCCCTGACTCCTTAAGATACGGGGGCTGCCCTCGATGTAGCAGAAAGCAGACATTTAAAGAAATGATTGCCGGAGAGTGTAAGGATGTGATACAGCAAGGGGGTACACCAAGAATCGGCAGCCCGAGAAAAGGAGCAAGTACTTATGCCCAGGGGCATCAGGGAAGGCCCTATGGAAGTGCGGGTACTGGGCAACGTTTTGAAGGATGAATGGGGTTCACTGGGCAGAGGCAGGGAGGGCATTTGAAATGCAATGTTGGAGATGAAGGTGTGCAGGCATCAAGGCCCTGGGCTATTTTTGGATAGCAAAAAATTCAGCATGGTTGTTATATAGGAAGACTGGGTGAGTAGGAGTTCACTGGATGTGAGAGAGCTGCACCAGGTTGGGGCCAAACTGCAGTCCCCACGGTCGGTCATAATCATTTATTGACATGTCCACATTTCCTGCCAAAGCGTCTGTACACTGAGATCTGGGAAGGGGTTTTACTGACTCTTCGCTCTTCCGAATCCACCGTGAGTGTAAGAGCGCCAAATGGGTTTTCGTTGAACGGAGTCACGAACGGGTGTTGGTGGGTAGGGGAAGTCACTGTAGCCAGGCTGGCGAGCTGCCTGGGCTGTAAACTTGGTCATGTGCCGCCGTGATTTGTCTGGATGTTCTCTCTCCGGGAACATAGAGCCATCAAACGTTCTGAAACAGGAGTGGTCTGAACTTATCTGTGTCGGAGAAAGTAATTGAGGCTGTAATGTGATCGACTGCCTGGGAGAGAATGGAAGGGGGAAGGCCAGTTAGAAAACTGCTGTCATGGTCCAGAGGAGATGCTAGAAGGCCTGAGAGGGCCGAGAGTTGAGAGAGATTTATAAGGTAAAATAAGAATCCTGCCCCAATTTGTGGTGACGAGTGGAATGGTGGGGGCGCAGGGATCAAAGATCACTGTTGACTCAAGTGAAGCTAAGTCTGACTTTCAAGTAGGTATATATTCAAAGATTAAGAGGAAAAGATCCTAAGACTTGGGCACTACATATAATTAACTTATTGATGCTGGTTTAGAATCTTAGTGTATATAAGAGCTAACTAACAATAAGGTTTACATGGACATATGATAAAAGGAACTGATTTGTAAAGAGTATGTAATGGACATATTGCTTTTATACTATACAGAATGTGCAAATGCACAAGTAAAGAGGACGCTCTGATGTTATAAATATAATCAGGGCTGCCACCTGTGGCCTCATAGGTTGTACACTGCACAACTCTAGGGGGCAGCACTAATAATAGCAATGTTACCCCATACATCTACTGTATGTCCCTCTTATCCTTCAGCTCAATGTAGAAGATGGATGGCTGCTTTTAACAACAAATGAAGGTCTGTCTGGCCAGTGTGGCTCAGTGGATTGAGCATCGTCCCATGGACTGAGAGGTCCTGGTTTGATTCCTGGTCAGGGCACATGCCCCGGTTGTGGGCTCGATCCCCAGTAGGGGGCGTACAGGAAGCAGCCGATCTATGTTTCTCTCTCACACCAATGTTTCTCTCTCTCTCTAAAAAATCAATAAAAATATATTTAATAAAAACAATACAACAACAAATGAAGGTGGCTGGATGGGAATTTGATAGACTTGCAAGGTTTAATCACGTGACGGGAGTCCGTCTATGGCCAGGTCACTAGTGTCAGGTGTGTGTTGGGTGGGGGGTGTCTTTTCATGTTGAAAATGAGAATTTTCTTCCTTTCAAAGGGCTTGAGGGCTTATGCTCTTATACTCCCCCTGAGAGCGATGGGAGAATCCCACTTTCGCTGGCGGCTGTTTCGGTGGCTGTTTCGGCTTCGGAGTGTGTCAGGTGTCCCCTGCCATTCTCAGTGTTTCTGCGTCCTGTTCAAAGTGAGTGACATGTGGATGCAGCCATTCAAAGGGATGCACTCAGAGAAGCAGATGAAGAAAATACAGTCCCCTATGTTCTTTCACAATAATCGTATGTTACTTTAAAATTTATGTGGGTTTTGCTCCCAGGCTTCAGGGGAAATAGCTTCAAAACATGACGGACCAGAATGTAGGTTTGGCTTGCGCTCAGCTGCGGCCCCATGTGGCTGGGGTTGCCACATCCCTCACAGGGTTTCTCAGTGGCCCGAGACTCAGCTCGGAGGATGCGGGGGACTCTGCAGCATGTGACAGAAAAGCATCTTCTTGCGCGTCCAACTGCCAGGGGCTGATGGAAGGGAGAGGAGCCTCGCTGGTTTCCAAGCAGCACAGACAACCGCGCTGTAGACAATCTCCAGATACTCGGGCCCTGGGGACCCAGTTGCTAACCTGTGGTCTGGACTGGGGCCTGGGCACAGGGCAGGTCGTGTACCAAGTCCGTGCTGCTCCACACTTACTCAGCTCGTGGAAACATGTCCGGCTGCCTCCTCCAGGGCCGTGCATTTATTTTAAAGAATGTCAGAAAGGAAATATATCGCTTACCATCTTCCTCCCTCTTTGGGTGTGTTTGTTGTGATTGGAAATCGTTCTCGTCCACGTGGCTGTGGCTTTCCCTTCCCTCTTTGTGCTCCTCTGTTAAACAACCCTCTGTGCAAATAAACAGAGAAGGGCGAAGTGTTGTATTCAGCTGCAGAGAAAGGAGCGGAGTTAGCCGGAGCGCCGCACCGCGTAGCCACGGCCCATGCCCTCTGCGGCCAGTGTTTCCCCGGACGAGGAGCGAGGCCAGGAGGTGCAGTGGAGGCCGTCCAGTGCCCGCCGGAGCCCTGCCCGGGTCGTCTGCAGGAGATGGTGCTGCTGGCCCTGGTTTGTTCAGTAGAATTCATCCGGGGTTTATTGACTATTCCTGTTCAGGGAGGAAAATTTTGAACTGCTCTGAACTTCATTTACAGCTAAAAGCAAGAAAGAAACCTGAAGAATGTGTGCATTTTGGATAATCAGACATTTTAAAATTTAGTCCCAAAGCTAATAAAACCCCCATCTGTTGGCACAATGGACTGATTTGCCACCGAAAAAAAATGTACACACATTCTGAGACAGCAGGAGCCAGAGACTACCTGAGAGCACCACTCAGTGACTGACAGCGTACCTGTCCCAAAGCTTCTCAAATACAGCCTTGTGGGTGGCAAGTGAGGGGACCTGGCCTTTAGTTTTTATCCTTTCTGTCCCACCAGAACTGGATATAACAATTGGTCACTGTACTGCTAGTTCTCTTTCAAAGAAATGATTTTTTAAATGCAAATCCCTTTCATTAAAAAGGAGAAAAGAAAACCTCCACTAATATGGAAAGCCACACAAATCAAGTGTATGGCTTAATGAATTCCTATAAGGTGGACACCACCAAGCCCAGAGACAGAAGCCCCTCCATGTGCCCCACTCCAACCACAGACCCCCATCGCCCCCACATGTACCCACTCTCCTCTGCACTTCCATGGTACGCGTTTGTGTTTAATTATTAATAGTTTTATCACCTAATTGTGTGTCTCTAGATTCGAAACTTTAATCTCGCTCATTTAAAAATGTTTAATATATCTTTAATACTTTTAAAAACTGTAGATACTTCCTCTACCCATTTATGATTTATCTACTGAACAACCTTTAAGTAGAACTGAAAGTATTTAATTTAAATTCTACCAGCAACACACTCACTTTAGTTACTTTTTCTTGCTAGCTATAATTTTGAGAATTTTCCCCCCTGAAAACAAAGTGGTAACACCTAATTTTAATTGAGACTTGGTAAAACCTAAAGAATAGACATCACTTAAAAGGCTAAGAAGGAAACAAATGCTTTTGAATTTGGACTGGCAATAGCAAAGAACACCCCTTGGCTGACATTCAGGGATGGCTTTTGATCCTGTGATACACCGATTCTGTGACGTCTGTGCTCGTCACATGTCTAATCATTGTATCACGTATGATCCTCTATATTCTGGACAAAGACTAGGAAACAGCTATGGCTCTTTGAGCAAAAGCAAACCACCCGGCCGGTGTGGCTCAGTGGTTGAGTGTTGACCCATGCACCAAGAGGTCACCGGTTCGATTCTCGGTTAGGGCACATGCCCAGGTTGGGGGCCAAATCTCCAGTGGGGGGCATGCAGGAGGCAGCTGATCAATGTTCTCTCTCATCGACGTTTCTGTCTTTCTCTCACTCTCCCTTCCTCTCTAAAATCAATAAAGAGAAAATATTTTTAAAAAGCAAAAGCAAACCAACAGCCAACATCATACACAAGCTTGGAAATCATAATGCAAAGGTTCTGCTGTCCCGGGGGTCTCATTTTCTGTTCTGGTCCCGCCACTGTGTGATGCTGAGCAAGTCATTAGCTTGCCTCCTGCTTCTTCATTGGTCTGATGAATAGGCTCTATTTATAGATCACATACATTGATTTGAATCCTTACTCAGAAATCTGAGAAAATATCCCCACATGGCAGTCTGGTGGATTGACACAAATCTAACCTGTAAGCGTGATATGTAGGCTATGTCTGAAGGAGGTTTCATTGAAAGAACAGAAAATTAAACACGATTTTATCCCGCCAAGGGAGATCGCAGTCACCTGCCATCCCACAGGAGGCGCCGCTCTCAAGGTGCAGGTCATGGAAAGGGCCCAGGTCTGGTGTCCTGCCTTGCAGACCTGCAGGCTCTCCTGTGCTCTCAACAGCGGGATGGTGAGGATTCCCTCTGGACCCGGCCTGTGCTTGTAGACCTGCCGGCACCTCCACAGTTCTAGCAAGTAGGACTTGGTTTCAGTTCCATCTTCTGGAGGTGTACTCCTCCTTCTGGAGTCTGGCTTCATCAGGACTGGTGTCACTGTGCCTCCTGTGGCTTCCTGGGTGCCCATTCTTCTTCCCAGGCTGCAGGAGAAGGGACCCCCCACTGTTTCCTTCTCTGGTCCCTGAAATTTCATACTAGTCCTTCTCCAGTTCTTCTCAGCTGTGGGCATTCGAGGGAGGCATCTCATCCTTAAGAGACCTCTTGTTGGTGAGAAACCAGAGTTGTTTCCCTCTGGAGCTGGTTGATAGGCAGACACTCACTCCTCTTTGCTCTCGTTTTGTATCAGCTTCTGACAGAGCACCTGTCACTTTGTTCTGCACCTCGAGAGCTTTCCCACTCTTTCCCACCACGACCTACAGAAGAAGATTCACTTGACATTGCAAACCAGTGCGCACAGACGTATACGCGATTGATACAGGCATAGTGACACTTCCAGAAGCTTCCTCGACTTTATTGCAGCCGTATGTTTTCCATTCCATGCTGTTCTCTTCTACTTTACTGGTTCATTCATTTATTTTTATTTCTGACCAGGACCCACTAAATGAATGTCTTGGCTTTCTAAGGAGTCACACGCTGCTGTTTGCACAATGTAGTACTAATTCAGGCGCCTGACTCCCCCTCCCACGCCCCTCACTGGACTGTGGCCTCACTGTGGCCAGGAAGCAAAGCGTGTCCATGTGTCCTTTGTGTACTTAGCACTTACCTTGCTGCCGGCACGCAGCAGGTGCTCAGGTAGATAGTAGCTGAACTGAAGACTCAGCTACGTCTTCCTGCCCGTACTTGCCTTGTGAGCAGTTGTGAGAACAGAACGAGATCGTGTGTTTACAGCGGAGCTCACAGGGCCTCGTACCAGCAGATGCTCGGTGAACACGCGTTTCTCGGGTTTTTTTAGATCGGGCTCTCCCTCCGATGGCCCATCGGCCTGCACTGCAGTCTCTTAACCGTAATGAGAGGTTTGAACTCCATTAGCCTGAGGCCTCGGCCCAGGCCGGCACTTTAAGACTTTCCAAGACGCCGGGGAGCTGGGACACCTTGCCCTTCGGGGCCAGGCTGAAACACGGGCAGGTCATGGGGGGCAGTCCTTTTGGTCACACCCCGGTGGGGCTCATTTCTCCATGAGGCGTAGAGACTTGAGCTGATTATTAGACTTTCTCTGCACAAATGAAAATTGCTTCCACATTTAAAAAGATGATACGATAAGTTTAATGTTGACAGGAAAGTTAAAGTGTTTTGGCAATCAAAAGTCGATTCTTAAGAGTGATTATTTCATGAAAGAGCCCTGAGTGGAGAGCTGATTCCACCAGTGACTGGCTGCCTGACCGTGGATGGGCTGCTCCCTCCGGGTCTCATTTCTTTATCTACAGAAAGAAGAATCCCACCCATCTCCCAAATCCTGCGATCACAAGTGGGAACTATAGAGGCCTTCCTTTCACGTTCGCTGGAACGCATTAGCCAGAGAGGAGGGACGACTGTGCAATAAAAACATAGCTCAGCTGCCGCGTCTGAATCAAATACGGCATCTGCAACGTTTTCTCTGCGTAACCATGTCCTGCGCCTGTCACGCAGAAGCTCGCACCAATCTGCGAGCGAAAGTGAGCGGTCAGGTTATCTGTGTCAGTTAGGCTCAGAAAGGAAGCTGTTGCGTGAATCATCGCAGTCATTTGCTCCGATTTGTATTTCATCTCGTCCCTGAAATGGGAGCTTTCCGTTTAACGAGGTGTGAATCGGTAATTCACGTGTGAGTCATGTACCGAGCCCATGTGTTTTTTCCTTCCAGGGCAGGATGCCGCGGAAGGCGAGGGAGCTTCTCCGTCTAGGATCGGAAGCCTTTCCTCTCCAGCTGTCCGGATTCAATTTCAGGTCAGTAGTGCATTCTGTTTGGTACTGGCCCGTCTGCACGAGTTCTTAATGAGCAGGCTGCCCTGAAGTTAGCAGGGGGTTAGGAACGCCTCACCCTGTAACTAACTTGGCATTAAATTCAGCGTTTTTCCGATGGCTCGGAGAAGTCAGGTGCTCGGTGTGGAGAGGTGCTCGGCAGCTTTCTGCCACCGGCTCTATAACACGGGAGCATTCCCTTGGCTTCTTCAGGGCACTGCCCCTGCAGCGATTCTGATGGAAAGGAAAATCAGATAGCACGTGGCTCAGCGTCAAAGGCTCAGCTCCCGCCACAAAGTACTGAAAAGGACTCCCTTACCTTGGCTGTTCTCAAAATGAATATAGACTCAGCGGCCGTGCAAGGCAGGGGCTGCCACCTCATGGAGTGCGTATCGAGAAAAAGAAATCACGGTGATCAGCGGTCTCCTAACTCAGCGGTCCTCGTTCCTCATCACGGGGCTGGCCTGAGCCGTGGTCACAGCCGCCCTAGTTCTACCACCTTCCACAGGGAAGAGGAGGCATGTCCAACCATGCCACTCCCCTGGGAATGCCCCCCAGGACTCCCCATCGCCCAGGACTACCCAGCCCCCAGCCCAATGTGCAAGGGCTGTGTGGCCCTTCCCACCTCCCTCCTCATCCTCACCTCTTCACGCCCCTTCTTCACCCTCGGCCCCCATCTCTGGGTCCCTCTATGTCTTTGCTGTCGCCGTTCTCTGTCCGCATGACTTTTCAGCCCCCTCTTCCCCTCTCTACCCTCTCACTCATGTTTCAGCCCCTCTGGCAGCCTTTCGGGGACCCGCTGCCCTGGGCTGCAGGCCTCCCGTGTGCCCGCGGTCCCTGCAGACACCTCTGCCCTGACTCCGCACAGCATGTCCATATCACATGGTCCCTCTCCTCTGCCTCCTGCTGGCCGGGCGCTGTTCTAGGTCAGGGTCTTCCTCGTCCTCGAGGCAGGATAGTACAGTGGTCAGGGGCACAGACCTTGGAGGCACACTGTCTGGGTTCGAGCCTCGGTTCTGTCACTTAGACTGTGTCACCTCGGACCCCACCTCCTCTTATCTTTCCTCCTCTATGAAGTGGAGGTGATACGCCTACACTGCAGGGGTTCGTGCCTGCTGAGTCCAGGTGTGCGAGACGCGGCTGACCGCGCCAGGCCCGTGGGAGAGCTGAGTGTTGTCTGCTCATCTCACGAAGGGGCAAGTCCCAGGAAACAGTGCGTTTTCCCCTCGAAGATCAGAGATACGCACGTCGCAACCACAGTTGGAAGTAATGGATATTTTCTGGAAATGTTAGAACATTTGCTAAAGGAAGCTGGATGTGAAAACAATGTTTCATGAAATCGTATGGGTTTCTGCAGTTATCCGTGATTAAATAGAACCGCCAGCCCTGGCCGGTTTGGCTCAGCGGTTGGAGCATCAACCCACGGACCAATGAGTCGCAGGTTCGATTCCGGTCAAGGGCACGTACCTCGGTTGTGGTCCGTCCCCGGCCCTGGTCAGGGTCGTGCGGGAGGCAACCAGTCGATGTGTCCCTCTCACGTCCATGTTTCTCTCTCTCCCCCTTTATCTCCTGTTCTCTCCCTCCTACTCTATCTGAAGATAAATAGAAAAATATCCTCAGGTGAGGACTTAAAAAAAAAAAAAATAGAACCTCCAGCCAGGGATCCATCGCCCCTGCTTTGATCCCAGATGCTTCTAAGTCAGCGGGCCTTTCAGAGACTTCCACAGCTCTGGCCACGTTGTAGGTCTCCTTAAGGCCTGTCCTAGTCTGTTTGGGCGGCTGTAACACAAATACGGTAAACCGAGCAGCTTATAAATAACAAAGGTGTTTCTCCCAGGTGTGGAGGCTGAGAAGTCCACGGTCAAGGCACCAGCAGATTCAGTGTCTGGTGAAGCCACGTGCTCTTGGTGGCCCCTTCTCGCTGTGTCCTCCCACGGTGGACGAGGCCTTCTTCATAAGGGCACCAATTCCATTCGTGAGGGCTCCACCCTCATGACCAGTCACCCTCCGAAGGCTCCGTTCGCCTCCTAACACCATTACCTCGGGGTTAAGATTTCAACATGTGAATTTGGGGGAGACATGACCATTCAGACCACAGCGCCTCCCATCCCTGCCCCTCCGTAGTACCCCTGCCGTGTGAAGGCGTGGGGAGGGATCCCCACAGCGCGCCAGAGTGAGGGGGGTCCCGGCCCGGGTGCCTCTGAGCCCGAATGTGCTGTCCCTCGGGAGGCAGTCTGTGTTCCTGCGCCGACCCACCAGTGCTCTCCACAGAAGTGCTCAGGTTCCCGCGGACTGCGCTGTGACGACCCCGAAGTGCGGTCCACTTGTGGGGAAGAGCGAGGAGCGGAGAACTGGAGCCTGTCCTTGAGATGGGGCGGCGTGTGCACGGCCCTGGAGTCTGCTGGCCATCTGGTCTCTGTGCACCGTCCCCACTGCAGCCCGCGCCTTCCGGAGCCACGGCCTCGACACCAGCGCCTGGAAATCCCGGCCTCGTGGAGGGTGCCACTGCTGCCGTCCCACCGCCCAGCCCACCCCACGCGTCCTGCAGGAGGCTCTCCCTCCGCCTGGCCCCATTCCCCTGGCTCCTGGGCAGACCCTTGCGGGTGCCCTTGGAGAGACCCTCTCCCCCAACCCCAACAAGCAGATTTGGGCGGGCCCCAGGATCTCTCTTCTGTTCTCTTAGTGATGCGTTTTCTCTTTTCAGAGAAGCCACTGCAAGGGTGACTTCCAGATTCGAATCTCTAGCCCCGGCTCCTCTTCCGCACCGTCGCCATGCAGATGTTTCAGCGGGGGCGGGGGGAGCTCTTCAAACTCAGTGTGACCCGCAGTGAGTGTCTCTCTCCTATGCCCTGGTCTCGTCTCGTCCAGTCATCTGAGCTTGTGAACCAGAGCCAGCTTGGACACTTCCATGTCCTCCGTCCCCGTGAAAGGGTCACCAGATGCTGCCTTTTGTTCGAACAGTTGAGATTTGCCTCCAGTCTCTATGCCCATCACTGCTGGCAACCGGCTCCCCTCTGGATGCCCCTCCGGTGCCACACAGCTGGGCTGAGTGCAGCGTTTCATATCTCCCTTGGCTCACACACCCTCAGCTCAGTGTGAAAGCCAGTGTGCAAGGCAGGGCAAGTGTGGGGACCAGAGACAAGGGCCGTCAGTGTGGACACACCTTCCACCATCGTCACCTTCTGTCACCTTGACACGTCACACCTTTCTGAGCCATTTTGTTAGCCATCGCGCCAAACAATTCTCCCGGAACCGTATCAGACTATTCGAAGTAATTTTTTTGAGTAGAAAAAAATATAACTACTTTCCCCCCCCCAAGCAGCTTGATTTTTGAGGTTGTTTGAGAAGGGTGTGCCTCCTTTTCACAAATTTGGGGTGGGGTGACACTTTAAAACTTCTTGTTATTGGTCAATATTCCATTGAAAAAAACTTTTTTTTAATTCCTCACCTGAGGATATTTTTCTAGTTATTATCAGGTAGAGTGGGAAGGAGGGAGAGAGAGAGAGAGAGAGAGAGAGAGAGAGAGAGAGAAACATCAATGTGATAGAGCCACATCAAGTGGTTGCCTCCCGCACGGCCCCACCAGGGCTGGGGATGAACTGCACCCGAGGTACATGCCCTTGACCAGAATCGAACCCGTAACTCATTGGTCTGCGGGATGACGCTCTAACCGCTGAGCCAAACCGGCCAGGGCATTCTATTGAATTTTTACGTGAACAGTGAAGCTGAATACCTGGTCTCTATGGAAGCAGTCTTTCAGGGTCAGTTCGCTCTGTCAGGTGCGTGAGGAAGGACTGGTTTCGGGGTGCGATCGGCCAGTCCTGCACTGTGTGTGGCGTGCTCTCATCTCAGGAGCTCCCCGCGACTCTTGGTAAGTGGCCCTCCACAGATACGTTGGGGGCGGAACGTCTGAACTGAGGCTCCCTAGGAAGGTCTCACGTCGGGAGAATTCCATTTCTGTGGAATTTCACAAGCTGCGCCCACGGTCTGGCATCGTGAGACTGTTGTGCTTGGACAAGAAGAACATTCTCTGTGAACTTGAAACTTTCATGTTGGATGGTTTCTCCTCTTTCCCTTCCTCATTGTATTAACGGCCGCCCGTGGATCCAAGGTAAACCATTTCCCAGACCTCTGATGTTTCACTGGCATGTGACGAGGACCAGCCTCCTAATTTGCCCTGTGAAATTCCAGAGGGTAAACACCTGAGCACATATTCCATGGGTGTCAAACTCACCCCGTGGGCACTCACACCTTTTGTTACCTCTTTGAACTCTGAATGAGGTTTCAAGAGTGTGCGCCAGGGGTAGACGCCGACATTTGCATTGGGTCCATGCCTTACTCCTTACCTCCACATCTGGGCCAAGGGAGCCAGCAAGCACCAGCCTCACCCAGCCTGACAGGCTGCCCCACCTCACACACACACCCACATGCACACACACCCCCACATGCACACACACGCACACACGCGCACACACATGCACACATACACACGCACACGCGTGCACGTATGCACACACATGCACATACACATGCACACACATGCACACACACACGTGCATGCACACACACTGGCCTGCAACCCCTGCCCCCAAACATCCACATATATTCTTAAGGGTTTGCGAAAGGCTTTCCTCAAGCACGCACTGGATGTCCACGAGGAAAGCCCCAATGTGGGTAGAGACTGTCCCCAGGCACTCTGAATAATTTTCGAGAATTCCTCTCCTTTCTCTTTGCACGTCATCCTCCCTTCCACGCTCAGCCAAGACAGCTTCCATGAGGCCCTCCTTATCACAGCTTTTATCTTTCTTCTGTCATTGTCTCTTGTCCCTGGCGGAGCTCCAGCCTCAGGTGTGGAGGGACAGTGTAGGCGCTACCATGGTCTGTGTATCCAGAGCCCTGCGCCGTGATGTTCTGAGCCACGCCCCCAACCTTCGCCTCTCCCTCTTGTAACCAATGGCATTGGCAGGTCCATAGGACCATCTAGGGGAGAGAGCTAAGGCCTGAATAGGGAGCCCGCCCGAGCCCCATCCTCCTCCAACAAGATGTGCTCACTGGTACTAGGAGTTCACTGTGAGCCACGCCAGGGACGGATGGTGTGACATCAGAGTTCATCCACCCAAAGAGGACCTCGTCAGCCTAGCCCGCAGTGGCCATTGAACTGCTCTGGGCATATGTGAGCCCTGCGACCCTGCAGTCATGTCAGAGTTTGGTTTTCGATCTCAAGCAAATCACCGTGCACAGAAACCATTGGGTGAGTGTGTACCCATTTGCACAAGACTTTTGAGTCATTATTGCAGAAAACCTGGGGCCTTGCCAGTGGGATCGGATTTTGAAAGGATGTGTAAAAATGCAAAAAGAGGGGAGTCAGTAACCAAGGAGGAATATGAGAAGAGATTTGGGACAGGAGAACCCTAAGACGAGCCTCGGCTTGCAAAGAGGCAAAAGATGGTGAAAAGTTACCTTGACAGATCAGTTTGCTGTCTCGTCTCAGTGATGAGACTACGCCGATGCCCAGGTGAATTCCAACCCCTCCTGCCACCGATTTACTCAGATCTGCTCCTGATCTCAGACTAGCAAATCAGGTGTGAGATCTGGGAGAAATTTCTACACTTCGCATCAGTGTAGGGATTTGAAGATTGTGTATCCCTCTGGCCATCCAAAATTAGAACTATCTCATATTCTGTCACACACGAACTGGAGCTGTCTGGAAGGTTCTGGGACAGGATTGAACACCTCGTTACCTCGCCACCCCTCACCCCATTCCCACCTCCCCAGCCCCAGGTACCACTTATCACTGTTTAACTGGTAATAGGGAATTCCTCTGGGGTCCATGGTGAAGGAGAAAACCTACACGTTTGGCCCTCCCACCCCCTACAGTCTAGACGTGGACAGTGGCATTTTAATAGCTGGAATCTAAACATAACCTGCTGCCTTCATTTCCTCTCCATTCATCCCTTCTTAACCCCCTCCTGTCCAACTTCCCCCTCGCCCCTCTACTGAAGGCGCTTTTTAAACCGTCTTCCATGAGCTCCGCATGGGATTCCAGAGACAGTCCACAGGCTCCTTCCCCTTGACCTCCCTGGCACTGTTGCCCGCCCTGTCTTCCTCAAAAGTCTCTCCCCTCACCCTGGCCGGTTTGGCTCAGCGGTTAGAGCATCGGCCTGCGGTCCAGAGAGACCCGGGTTCAGTTCCCGCTAAGGGCATGTACCTCGGTTGCGGTTTGTCCCCGGCCCTGGTTGGTTGTGCGGGTGGCAGCCACTCGATGTTTGTGTCCCTTTCACGTCGATGTTTCTCTCTCTCTTCCTCTCTCTCCCTCCCACTCTATCTGAACAAAAAATGAAAAAATGTCCTTGGGTGAAGATTAAAAAAAAAAAAGTCTCTCCCCTCGACCTCTGGGGCCCTGACATCCCCATTCCTCTCACTCTTTGGCAGTGTCTCCTGGTTTGGAGGGCATTCCCCGTGGGCCTTGAGGGCTCTGAGCCTCCTTGTGGGAGCAACTCTTGCCCCTCCCCTCTGCCGGGAACAGAGATCTCTTCCCACCTCCCGCCTGAGCCGGGGTCATGCTCCTCCTCGTCCTTTCTTCTCCTACGTCCAGTGGCTCTTCGCACTCACCGCCACGCCACGTCAGGCCCCTGGCTCCTGGAGCATTTCCCCAAAGCCGTTGGGTCATGGACATCAACAAACATGTTTGCATTTATTCCTCAATTTTTAAAGTTTTTTTTTTTTTTTTTTGAAATTGAGATATAGTCCACTCTTCCAATTTGTGATTGTTTATGTACATGTACTGACTAGCCTGCTGGTGTGGCCACAGACCGGGTGGCTGAAAGAACAGACAAGCATCTTCTCACAATTCCGGAGGCCCGGAGTGGAAGGCCAAGGTGCTGCCAGCGTCGGTTTCTGGTGGGAGCTCTCCTTCCGGCTTGTACATGGCCACCTTGCCGGTGTGTCCTCGCATGCATCTTCTCTGCACATGGAGAGAGGGGAGGTGTGGAGATATGCTTTTATAAGACAGAGAGAGGTGTGTGTCTCTTCTTTTTATAAGGGTGATAGGTCTATCGAAATAAGGCCCCACACTTATCACTGTATTTAACCTTTATTATCTCTCTAAGTCCTCATCTTCAAATGCAGTCACACTGAGGGTGAGGACTTCATGTACTCACTGGGTGGACGGTCACCTGGCGCTCAGCAGTGCTGCTTACGCTCAGCAGGGATGGGTGCCCTCTCATCTCCTCAACTGGGTGATCTCCAAGAGCTCACAGACAGCTCTCCTCATTTTACATCCGTCTCTGAGCACAGACTCTGAACCTGTCCTCTGCTTCTCGGTCCTCTTTCCAGGACAGCGCGGTGGGCCGGGCCTCCTGAGCCCGCTGGGCGGCTGTGGTTGGGCAGAGACGGCCGTGGAGGCCTCCGGAGCCCTGCCGTTCTGACGCGCCGACCACGTGTGCCCACGCGGGTGGAATGTGTCTGGGGCAGGCAGCCTGTGCCGCTAAGTCCCTAGACCTGCAGCAGCTCGGCTTCTTGCAAGTGGCATTTCCCGTTAGTTGGTAATATATTCTCCTAAAGGTTTATTAGAAGACAGGTTGGCTGCTTATTGAAAAGTATGCTTTTGACTGCCAACTCAGATGACCTTAAATGAATGTTGATGAATGCCACATTTGTTTGCAAAGCATCTTTAGTGCCCGATGGGGCTCAGGACATGCACATGAATCACGCAGATGACAAGTTCCTGGCACTGACCTCCTGCCGCTCAGCGCCCCTATTCACAGGTGGCAGAGCCGGGATGCCGAGGATGACTGGGAACGATGGACGCTCGGAAGGGAAGGACTGTGTGACACTGAAATGGCAGGAAGCCCGGAACTGTTTGCAAATCTGGAATTGCCCATAAATTCACCAGCAAATGCTGACCTGGGAATTTGAAAACAGAGGGCTGAAGTGGAGATATCAGCTCACTTTGTGGACTTTAACTCTGTGGCTCCGTGGCTGGAAGGCAGCCAGCCAGTACTTGGGTGCAACCACGGGGACCGAGCCCCCTCGGGGATGAGCAGCCTTTGGGACCCCTTAGCCGAAACACACTCTCCTGTGTGAAGTGAATGGGTGCAGACTGAAAGTTACTTTCTCAGTCCACTTTAGGAGGGGACTGTCCAAGAAATTGAATTGTTTAATATTTAAAATACATATTTTTTCTTATTTCCATGATAAAGTTGTCAGACTTGGTGAATGGCATAATTGTGTTCAGAGTCCAAAAGTCATTTATAGCGTATATTTCAAATATGATATGGCTCCATGGCCTGAACCAAGGTGATCTGGCCAACCTCTTTGGGCTATGCAGTGGCCAAGGACACCGCCTGACACTGTGGGTGGCACGCACCTGATTTGCAGAGTGCACAGGTGATGCTTTTCAGATTAAAGTGTAATGGCAGCTACCCTATGTGGTTAGTTAGTGTATGTTTCCCTTTGTTTCTTTATTCTTTCTCATAATGACTAGGGGCTGAGTCAGAGACATGACAGACTTGGGCAAAGGCCAGTGCTGTGCCCAGAAATCTCTGCTGGTTGAATGTTTCTTTGAGATTTTTGATCCTTTTGTTTTTATTTTTTTAAATATGTTTTTTTTTTAAATCCTCACCCGAGGATATTTTTCTATTTATCATCAGATAGAGTGGGAGGGAGGAAAAGAGAGGGAGGGAAAGAGAGAGACACATTGACTGGTTGCCTCCCGCATGACCCAACCAGGGCTGGGGACAAACCGCAACCGAGGTACGTGCCCTTGCCTTTGGCTCTCATCGCTGAGCCAAACCGGCCAGGGCTAAATATGTTTTTATTGATTTTTTTTTAGAGAGAGAGGAAGGGAGAAAGAGATAGAAACATCGATGTGAGAGAGAAACATCAATCGGCTGCCTTCTGCATGCCCCCTACTGGGGATCCATTCCCCAACCTGGGCATGTGCCCTGACCTGGAATCGAAACGGGACCTTTCAGTCCATGGGATGATGCTCAATCCACTGAGTCACAGTGGCCGGGTGATCCTTTTGCTTTTACATGAGACCCACAGAGGAAGGAAGGAAGGAAGGAAGGAAGGAAGGAAGGGAGGGAGGGAGGAAGGAAGGAAGGAAGGAAGGAAGGAAGGAAGGAAAGAAGGGAGGGAGGGAGGGAGGGAGGAAGGAGGTAAGGGAGGGAGGGAGGAAGGAGGTAAGGGAGGGGGAGGAGGGAGGGGGGAGAGAGAGGGGAGGGAGGGAGGGAGGGAGGGAGGAAGGAGAGAGAGAAGGTGAATGTGCCTGTCGTCAGTCCCATCCAGTTTCATAATGCCTCGTCCAGGAGCAGAGTTTAGCTCAGGACACAGCTCTCCCTTCCAGCCTCCACCTTCCACTGTGGCTGTTGGCAAGGGCCCTGGGACCGTTACAGACGGCACAGGGCAGGGATGCAGTGCTGGCCCTCGTGTTCCCCGGGACTGCTGCTGGGGCCTGTGTGGGGAGATCTGCGTGGGCTGCCAAGGGAAGCATTTTCACTGCCTGAGTCACACCGACAGGGCTCTGCTCTGTGGACACAACACAGGCAAGCACAGAGCAGAAATGCCCTCCTGCAAGGCCAGGAGACGGTTGCTGCTAAGTGCCGTCTGCCACGGGGTCACTTTTCACACTGTTCTCCTGTGGCTCGGATTTGTGGGAGGGTGATGCAGACTTCTAATGAGCTGGCGAGTAGCACCCCCTCCAGAGTGTTTTCTTTGAACCCCGCTTTGACGCATAATGGTACAAACCAGTAGGAAGTTTGGAAAGTCTGTTCGTCCTCGGAGTTTAATTAAAATGCACTGAGCCGTGCAGAGACGTGTGGTTTGAGGACTGGAAAATGCAGGGAGTCAGAAGCATAGACCAATCCCAGGAAGAAGGGTCAGACTTCCTCCCAAACACTGGGCTTCTTACCGTCCGTTTCCCCCCAGACTTGTAATTGATCCTTCTTAAACATCTGAGTTATTATTTTCCTAATAAAGGATTCATCGATTTTAACAGTTGCAAGTATTTGGTGTTTACGTTAACTCAGGCCTTATCCAAATGTTCATACTATTTCAGATTCCTTTGTGTTGGATCCATTTGTAAACACATATGATCACGCACCTACTACGTGCAAAGCAACTGTGGGTGCTAGAGATACAATTGTGAGCAAAACTCGGCCCCCCGGCTCCTTCTGCCATGGAGCTTCTTAAATCTTTGTGGCGTCCCCTTGGCCTCTCTCATGTGACGAGCATGGCATCCAGCTTGTCTGCAGAAGTGAACCTGACTTTCATGAAGTGTCGAACAGTTAAAAACGAACGAGTCTGCATGCAGCACTCTCACCAGCATGCAGTGACGTGTAATTGAAGGTATATTTCAAATGGTGATGATATGGCGTCATTCTTCAGAACACCACAAACACACATGACCTCCACATGGTGAAGCTCGTGTCCGTGGCTCCATCCACCCGTCAGTGGGCTTTCCAGCTGTGCTGCCAGGAGGCGGGGCTGGGGCTAAGCACACGGTCTCTGCACCCCATTCACCTGCTTATATTTGTAAAACTTCAGATTCTTTTTTTTTTTTATCCTCACCTGAGGACATTTGCATTTATCTTCAGATAGAGCGGGAGGGAAAGAGGGAGGAAGAGAGAGAGAGAAACATCGATGTGAGAGAGACACACTGACTGGTTGCCTCGCATACAACCCCAACTGAGGTCGGGGACAAACTGCAACTGAGGTACGTGCCCTTAGCGGGAACTGAACCTGGGTCTCTATGGTCCGTGGGCCGACGCTCTAACCACTGAGCCAAACTGGCCAGGGCAAACGTCAGATTCTTTAACCTCACCCAGATCGGCGGAGCTTGAATCTCAGGAGTCGAGGTAAAAAATATGCATTTCTTTTGTTTTAATTTTTATGTGTTGATATTTAGAGAGAGAGAGAGAGAGATGCATCGATTTATTTTTCCACTTATTTATGCATTCATTGGTTGATTCTTGTGTGCCCTGACCGGGGATCGAACCAGCAACCTTGGTATATCAGGACAATGTTCTAACCAGCTGAGCTACCCAGCTAGGGCAAAAAATTATGCATTACTAACTGGCACTGCCCCCAGTCATTTTTGTGCAAAACAAAAATTGCGAACATTATTTTCAGAGTGTTCTTGTCAAAATCAGTGCAAAAGCAATCAGTTAATTGGTCAAACTCAACTAACCCAATCCAATGTTTGGGGGTGGGGGGCTGGTATCAGGCAGGCCTGTGATCACTTTTATTGGGAATCACATGGCCCTGCCCCCAGAAGCAATAAATAATGCTATGATATCACTTATGTTCTGCTGGCTATGCTAAGGACCCTAATCAAGTCATTTGATGTCTTACTTTCCTCATCTGCAAAGTGAAGGGTTGACCTTCATGATCACTAAGCACCATTTTACTTAACACAGAGACACTACGCAGGTCCCTGCAATATGGCCATACTTGTCTGCTTTCCCGTCCCGGCCATCCTTCCCCATGCTGCACAGACACTGGCCACGAGGAGAGGAAAGGCAAAGAAAGAAGAAATAGGGTTAGAACAACAGAACAGGTCCTCAGTAGATTCTGCTTTCAGACTCCAATTCTAATTGTTTTCCCTTGCCTTCCCCCTTCTATTGAATCACGTTCTTCTGGTGCACAGTGACTGAGTTCACCATCTCTGAGCCATTCGTTCGCTTATTAATTCACTTACTGAACACTGAGGAGAGTCTGGTGCGCTCCAGGACAGGGCTGGAGACTTGGAAGTGTATGAACACCTTGACCTCACATGGTTTTCCCTCTGGTAAAATCCGCACATTGTACCCAGAAGAGTCCATTGACAGCCTTTTAAAGTCAGGCAAGTCCTTCTGAAAGGGTGATGTTAAAAATGGTTTACAAACATAAAGACAAAAAAGAAGGCTAGTTTTTGTGTGTCACATCTAATTGCTTAAACTTCAAAACTAAGTTTTTGAAAGACAAATCCTACACGGTCATATCACATTCTTGTCCACATGCGTAACCCCCCCCCCCCCAAAAAAAAAGCCCACCATAACTGTGTCTATGTGTGAGGCTCCCTGTCATCCATGATAACATTCCCCGGGAGCAAGGCCAGACAGCTGGGATGTTTTTAGCGTTTGAATTTCCAGCGACAGAGACACTTATGCTCACTTTATGACACCTGCTACGTCCCAGACAACAAATATGCGCGGACCCATTTGCTAGTTTTGTAAATAACTGTCAGAGGACAGCAGTAAACCTTCAGAGGGTGACAGGTGAAGAACCTTCCTTTCACAAGAATATTTCAAACTTATTTCCCCCTAATTATATTGGAATATTTTCAATGACGGAAGTCATTAAAGGGTGATTGTATTTCAAAAACTCTCCTTGTTTCGTCATCCATGGAACTTAAAGTCCTGTTGATGGAGCTAAGAGGTTGCCCGGATTTCCGAGTTTCCACCGGTATTTAGGGGAAAAGGGGATCTGGTCTTATCTTCATGATCAATGTTCTACGCAGGAGAGAACTCGATCATGAGGTTGCTTTGCTCAGCGATGGTTCATTTCACATGGTTTGAATGTATTTTAATTAAGGTTTACAGACACATCACATGAACTAACGTTTTTCCCACAGGGTCTGCCTGGTCTCGCGTGGAGAGGCCGTGGTGAGTGCCCGACGGCTCCCTCCGCTGTGCTCCCGTGTGGGGTGGGCGAAAAGACCATCCTGGAGAGCCTCATCTGTTGTGCTCGCGCGAGAAAACGGGCCGACAGGGTTTTCCCTTCACGGCCTGATTCAGTGACACCCAGGGAAGCTGATGGGGAGCTGAACCGCAAGCCCACGCGTGCCTGTGGGGGAGGGACAGCCTCCTGTCCAGCCGGCAGCTGGGAGCGTGTTCCCCAGGAGGTCGGCAGGCACGTGAACTCACAATGACTTCATAAGACACACTGTAGTGTCTGTGCGGGGGAAGCAGCAGCAGGGAGCAGAGCCCCGCGCTCAGCCTCCCCGGGCTCAGCCTCCCCGCGCTCAGCCTCCCCGCGCTCAGCCTCCCCGCGCTCAGCCTCCCCGCGCTCAGCCTCCCCGCGCTGCTCAGCCTCCCCGCGCTCAGCCTCCCCGGGCTCAGCCTCCCTGCACTCAGCCTCCCCGGGCTCAGCCTCCCCGGGCTCAGCCTCCCCGCGCTCAGCCTCCCCGGGCTCAGCCTCCCTGCGCTCAGCCTCCCTGGGCGCGGAGCCGTGGGGGCCACACGCGGGTGCAGCCTGCGCTCGCAATCATTCACGTTTCCTGTTTCTGGTTCAGACCTTTCCGTAAATTTCCTGCGCAATGGAAATCCTCACTGCGCCTTTCTGGTGCCTTCCTACTCTGTGGTGAATGGCCAGTTTCTAACAATCGAGGAAGCTTTTCCCAAAGTCGCTAAACCTAGACTTCTGGGGAAAGTATAAGCACACGCGTGGGAGGTGGGTTGCATTTAAGGCAGAGTTGCAGCGAGTTCTTACGACTGCTCCCCACTTGCACGGAGCACCCCGGGAGCTCCCACACGCCGCTGCTCCGTGCCATGCGGTGTTTCAAAGCTGGTACAGGCCAGTGTATTTTCCTGTCGCAAAATCACCGCCTTCAAAGCCCTTGAGGATCCCCCAAATTCCCTGCGTATCATCAATTACATGTAACACCGATGATAATTTTGGAAGATCTGCTCTTTAGACTGGAATGATGTTAACATGTAAAAGGAACGTGCACCCGTCACAGGGCAGTGTCTGCACGCCACACATGTAACTCTTTGTCACAACCCCACGAGGAGGACTGTCCCCGCTGGACACATGAGGAAACTGAGGCCAGAGGAAGATGAAGCCATTTGCCCAAATTCAACAGCTAGAAAGTGTTGGAAGCAGGATCCCCAAGTCCTTTCTCATGGTGACTCAGAGCACACCCTCAGACAGAGACCCGCCCCTTGGGCATCAAGCTGGGGCTGGATCTGTCCGGAAGCACCAGGCTGGTGGAGAGGGGGTGACTCTGAACCCCCAGGCTGGGCTTGTTTGCTTTTCTCTTGGGCGATAGGATAGGAGCCCCTTCTCCCCTGTCCCACTCCCTAAGTGGTCTGGGGTGTGATTCGCCTCATGCCCGTCGGTGTCTAGACTGGAACTTCCTCTGAGGCCAGAGCCGTGTCTTCGCGTTTCCAGGGGCCGGGCTGTGCCTGGCGCCCCTACTACCTGACGCGTGGGGAAGGAACGAACGTGACGTTTGGGCGCACGGAAGGCGCAGCGGCTCCTCGCTCTCAAGGCCAAACCCGTTTTGTGAAAGGGTCTCGGTGGGAGAGTGTTTCAGCTCGGGCCAGACTTTCAAACAAAGCCTCCACGAAAGAACTGGAAACGTAGAAGTTCTCCCAGAAAGATTTCTCTGTACAAATACATGGAAAATGTTGCTTGAAAATAAATCTTTCTTGTGTTGTCCCCATTACCAAATTCTCGGTATTTTAAGCCGGAACTAAATCTGTAGAGCTAGCCCTAAAATTGGAACCCCAAACAAGAGCCATGGGGGTGGGGGGGACAAGTTAGGTAAGCCCAGTACCTAAATGTAGATATAAAGGCCTGAACTTAAATATTGAGGTTCACTGGCGCAGCTTGTCACACTCAGGTGACGCAAGGCTTCCTTACACACTCACACGCAGACCCGAGAGCTGAGGTAAGCACCTTTCCTGGGCTGGGGCAGACGGAGACAGAACTGGGAAACAGAGAAGGGTTCAGTCTGCTGCTGTGTGGGGTTCTGCCCTCTGACCCATGGGCCTTGTCCCTGGGGGTGGGGATAAGATAAACAGAGAAGAGTTTGGGGGTCCCGAAGCAGTGTCCCTCGGGTTCAGTCCCCAGAGACTGTGGACCTCTTTGAGAAGCCCCCATCCAGTGGAGCAGCAAAGTGAAAAGAAGCAAAAGATAATCCAGGCCTACCCGGAGAGCCAGAGGACACTCTCAGGTCCTGGGGACCCTAAGAGCCCAGCGCAATGGGAGGGGGACTTCCAAAGCCCGTCTGTTCCCCAAAGCAAGGCACAGAACTAGGCTGAAAATGGCCCAGCAGACTGCAGGAAGCCTCCGGGTGGAGGTCAGCACACTGCCCATGGCGTGCCTGGTGATGGAGCATTTGCTAGAAAGACCCTGGTTGCTGCTCAAGTCCAGGGGATGGTCTGGGGGGGGGGGGACTGCGGCCAGCCTGCCCATCAGATGCCCCTCTTGCCAGGCTGGCTTTGCCCTGCTTCTGAAGAACACCTCGCTTGCCTGCACTCAGTCTCCTCCTGGATCTTATTTCACGTCCGGAGAGAAGAAAAGAAAAGGAGCGGGATGGCGGAGAATCTGGAATTAACAAAGCAAGTGTCCAAAAGAGACTAGAGTTTTGAACTGGGAGGAACTGTGTTTCTTTGGTGGTGAGACTTTGTATTCCACTACTGTCAGGGGTTGAATTGTGTCTTCTCAAAAGATCCACTGAAACCTGGCTGGTGAGGCTCAATGGATTGAACATCGTCCCGTGGACTGGGAGGTCCTGGTTCGATTCCTGGTCAGGGCACATGCCTGGGTTGCAGACTCGGTCCCCAGTCGGGGGCGTGCAGGAGGCAGCCAATCGATGTTTCTCTCTCACATAGATATTTCTATCTCTCCCTTCCCCTCTCTCTAAAAAAAATCAATAAAAATATATTTAAAAACAAACAAACAAACAAAAAAGATCCACTGAAGTCCTAGCTCTTGTACCTGTGAATATGACCTTATTTGGAAACAGGGTCTTTGCAGATGCAGCTGAGATCAGATGAGGTCATTAGGTAGGGCCCTAATCCAGTATGAGTGCTGTCCTTCTAAGAAGAGACACAGAGACGGATCCCTGCGGGGCAAGGCCACGTGACCACGGAGGCAGAGACTGGGGTGATGCGTCTACAAGCCAAGGACGCAAGGACAGCAGGCGACCCCTGGAAGCTGAGAGAGTGGCACGAAACAGATTCTCTCCTGGCGCCTTAACAGCGATCAGGCCCTGCTGACACTTGGATTTCAGACGTCTAGCCTCCAGAACTGTGAGACGGTGGAGCTCTGTGTTGAAAGCCATCCAGCTGTGGTCATGTGTTACTGCGGCCCTAGGACAGGAACACAACTGCTCACTGGAAATGGGTGCTGCAGGGCTGAGCCGAGCTCAGTGATGGAAAGGAGAGCTCTCTCTACCTGTCCCCACCTTTTACGGTACACGCAGGTGTGAGCCTGTCTTCCTGTGGGTCCAGGTGGCCCCTGTCCTCTGCGTGCGCATCTGCCCCTCTCCACCGAGGAGTCCCCAGGTGTGTAACACCAGTGCCGTTGTCTTGCGCACGTCAGTTCAGCCAGTGACATGAGGCTTTTGCTTTTCCTGCTGCTTCTTTCATGAAGCTAGGATAAGCAGGCTGCGTCAGAATTCGCACCGACCGAGGAAGTAGATACAGTTTACAACTGTGTGTCCTTTGCGGTAATAAAATAATCACTCAGGCCAAGGTCTCATCAGGAAGGGAATGACTGAAATTAGTGCAATTATAATATTTTCTCATATAACTGTACCATCAAGGCTGATCTGCTGGGGTGATTGAAGGGCTCTGGGGAGTCCTCCTCAATTCAATTGCCCTCATAGCTTATAACACTGACTGAGATTCCATGATGTATCTCCCGTCATTCCTTTGGTTCTCGAAGGAGTCATCAGTTTTTCAATTAAAGCACGAATATCCCCTGAGAAAGTTCACAGCTGAAGCCCTTAGCAACAGCCAACAATTGCTTATTGTGTGAGTTCCGCCCTGGGACCCGGAGGAGACACTGAGCGTGTAAGGAGGAAGGCCACGGCCGCTTCCCTCGTGGCCTGGAGCTGGGTCGTCCTCATCAACAGCCAATATTTAATGAACGTCCGTGTAGGAACAATAACAATTAACTTGGAAATCTGGAACTATATTTTCAAAATAGAAAGGCGTTCGTTGATAAAACAAAGAGCCCCGTCTTCCCAGACACTCTGGGTCAGCTGGTCACTAGCCCTTGACCACGGGCAGGTTGTCCCTCATCTGTGAAATGGGGTGATGAAGTTACCTCCCTCATTAGGTGGTCCCAAGATGCAAAGGAAATACATTGTCTGAGGCACCGAGCCCGGTGCTTGGCACAGAGTAAACACTCGGTAAATGTTTGTCCTTTGTCAAGATTAACTCATTTCATCCCTATGCAGCTCCATCAGGTAAACTGTATTTTCCCATTGCACACGAGGAAACTGAGGCACTAGGTGCTGAGTCACATAGCTAGTGTAGGAATTGCAGCCAGGATGTAGCCAGACATGCCGACTCCAGCGTAGGGGCTGTTAACCATTATGCTGGGCTGTGAGTGTGTGTGACACACACACACACACACACACACACATACACACACACAGGCTTCCCTTCCCATTATGTTTACATTCACTTCCCTGGAAAATGTACGGTGGTCAGAGCTTTCTAGACATTTCCTGGTGCGACCACATCTGGGATGATGGAGAGTGGCGGCCAGGATAGGAAGGGGCCTGGGGTTTTAGGAAAAGAGCCTCTGCCGACTTGGTTTTCTGGAGGCAGAGTGGGAGAGGGAGAGGAGCCGCCTGCAGTCCTGCCAGCGGCCCTTATCTCCACGCTCAGACAGGGAAGCCGCAACAGGAGACACGAGGAAGAGTTATTAGTGGCCAGCCCCCTGGTGAAAGAGGAAAGAGCAGATTTTTCCAACCCAGTTATGTTAAACATGGTAACAGGGTAGCCCACCTGAGAGAGGAAGAAAGATAAGAGACTCGGGCCGGGCCGGGGGACAAGGCTTTCAGGCACCCCTCAGGGGCGGGCGGGGCTTTGCCAAGTGTGTGCCCAGCAAGAGATGAACCCCGTTGTGCAGAGGAAACGGACGACCCACTCACGTGGCGAGCTGGGGTGCCTGCAATGCCCCAAGTCCTGGGCCAGCTGCAGTGACACCCCACCCCCGCCCTGTGGCCCACTGTCTAGTTAGGGAAGAGGCGACCTAGAGGGAACAAAGAGCCACCCTCGTACAGATGCACAGACCTCGTTCCACCCACACGGACCCTGGAAGACCTCTGCAGACACGTGTCACTTTTGCCAGGTCCTGAGGTGGGACAGGCTCCAGGAGGTCGCTGCCATTGTTTGGGCGGAACTGACGGGAATGGTGGGGGAGAGGAAGAGAGGCTTGGGAACTTGGGAGGTGGCGAGGAGAAGCCTGGAGACCAAAGGGTGTGGGGGCGAAGGTCAGGAGAGGTCAGAGGCGGCTCTAAGCAGCTTGGGAAATAGGGACAATACTGACTGAGGTAGGGGGTAGGAGAGAGGACGGGAAAAGTCTGGGGAGGCATCCGAATGGCAAGGGGAATGTGGAGAAAGGTCAAGGTCACCCCTCCAGGGGCATGGGGGTCAGGGCGGTGGGACGCACTCTCTCTCGAATTTATTTCTTGTCCTTCCCCCACCAGTAAGTATTTGCGTACTGAAGAAATTGTGTTGGATTGGAAGTAAAAGAGATGTGGGATGTGACTTTCTGCGGGGGTAGCAGGTGGGGAAGAGACTCTGGGGTGGTGGGGCCACGAGGCGGTGGACCACCTGGGTGACTCTCAGACGTACTGCTTGCTCATTTACTTATTTTTAGGAGCTGGTAGATGGCCGGGCTAACAGCAGATCTCCGTCAGCCACCCTCTGTTCACCCTGCCCTTGGGGCAATGCTGGGGAGACATAAAGTACCCCGAGTGCTCTCTCAGAGCGGCTGCTTTCTCGTGACCTCGCCAGGGGAAAGGAAGAGGGCTTTCTCCGCCCTGCGTGCCTCTCCAGCAGGTGACTGTGGCAGGCCCGCAGGCGTCTGTGTGAGCAGGTAGCCACAGGAGCGCTGCTCGTGGGTATACTTACCAGGGTGGGTGCATTGCTTGGTCCAGGGCCGGGTGGGACTCCATGCAAATGAATAATTGCCTCGTGTTAGAGAAAACTGCTTTCACACACAAGTTTTCTAAAACATGCCATAAACTGGGTCAGGCTATTGAAAAGGAGCCCAGGTTGCTTGGTGAGTTCTGTCAGAGCGCTGCAGGCTCGGGGATGGGCCCGCAAGTGAGGAGGCAGAGGCAGAGGAAGGACGCACGGCTCCTGCCCTGGCTTCTGTGCGTCTCCCAGTCTCTGGGCTGCTGCCCTGGGACAGGCTGGTGTGTTAGGGAACTCCACAGGGGAAAGTGTGTTCCCTGAGGCTCTCATTCCAACCTGCAAACTTGCAGATGTGGTTCCCCAGCCCTTCCTGGGAGAGGGGGTGGGAGGGGGCGGGAGGAGGGAGCAGGTTATCCAGAGGCTTAAAGAGTAGCTAACAACCCTGTTTTCTCGTTTGTTCTTTCCCTTTAAAAAAATGGTAAAAGAGACATTATTTTAGAACTCGACACAACAGCAGGGGAAGATGGTGGGCGGCCAGATTTCATCAATCCTATGCTGACAGCAGTTTCGGAAGAATCTAGAAGAGAAAATTTTACTGTCAAAATGAATTGAACATTTTTTATGGAAACCTATTCTTTACAGTGTCCTAGGACAAAGCTAACATCTTATAGGAAGGTTTTATATATAGTCCTGTAGAAAGCTCATGTAATTTAAAAGCCCAGAGTTCAGATTTTTAGAGTTTATGGCTTATTTAGAGCTTATAATTAGAAAGTTTGCGTAAAATCCAGACAATAGCCACAAGTTCAAGGTAGTATTGCTGTAACTTGAGATGGTAAAGATTCATTAATTTATCTATCTGTTCATTCAGATAAGTATTTATATTATGTTAGACAAAATTTAAAAAGCAGATTTTTTTCCTGCATGACACCATTTCTACATTCTGTCGAAGTTTGTACACTCATTGAAAAACAATGTAATAGTGCTATATACAGCTATTAAAAGAATCTGGTAAGTCTATATGTATTGACATTCATATATATTTATTTTATGTACATACATATAAATATATGACACAGATGGCACATTTGATGAGTATTTACTATAATTGTTATAGGGTACCTAAGACTTTGTTTTTCTTTCTTTTGAGATATATTGGACTAAGAAGAAATTGGCAAGCATATAAATCTGAGCTCAAGGTCAGATTTTAGCTCATTTAATACCCAGCTTTGACAAGGAAACCCCAAAGTTATATATCACCAAATTACAACGTTTGGAGGAGGTCCATAATGGTTACTGTGTATCTATCCACTCAGCTGTGCCCAGTACACCTAAGTGAATTTCATAGCTCTCTCTACTTGGAGGAGAAAGCTGCTGGTTCTGACATCCTGGCAGAAGTCCATTCTCCACATAATTAAATTTCAAAAATCACTTCCCTTCCAAAGTCCTGTCTGTATACCAGATGGCTTCACGCCAACAGCCCTCCTTTTCGAACGTGGCCTGAGTTATCTTTGTCAGCAGGCAGACGACTCTCTGTTTTCTCTCCCTTCCTACCCACTAGGAACTGTGACATCCAAACCCTAAACCTCCGTCCTTTCAATAACAATAAGCAGCAGCGCGTACAGAACAGAAAGCTCAGAAGACTGCTGTTGAGGGCAGGGTGGGAATGACTGAACCTGACGCACAGGGTTGCGAGGAAGTAGAAGGAACCCGGGAAGAGTCCAACCAGAGAAGCTGCGACAAAGTCCCAGATGACTGTGATGGGATGAGGGGATTTAAGAAGTGGAACTTAGGGCCATAAAGGGAGATGTGAGAGAGAAGGCGCAGTCATATTTTGTAAGTTTTGCATTTCACAGGAAGTTTATGGGTTCAGCAAACACATTTCCTATGCTGGGGGCTCCAGTGAAAATAAGTGCTAGGCAGCCCTCTAAGCCCTGGTGAGCAAGAACTGACTGGACATCTTTAAGGTATATAGCATTATAATAGGTACTTTATTTTGATTAATAAAATACTATCTCTTGCCCTGGCCAGTTTGGTTCCGCGGTTGGAGTGTCGGCCCATGGACCAGAGAGTCCCGGGTTCGGTTCCCACTACGGGCATGTACCTCGGTTGCGGTTTGTCCCCAGCCCTGGTTGGGGTCCTGTGGGTGGCAGGTACTCGATGTGTCTCTCTCACATCGATGTTTCTTGCTTTCTTCCTCCCTCTCTCCCTCTGGCTCTATGTGAAGATAAATGCAAAAAAAAAAAGTTACCTCTCACATTTTCAGATATGTTCACCAGACTAACTTTATAAATTATAAAAAATGAAACAAACTTAGAATAACATGAGTTTTATCAACATAGAACAATCGATGTCTCAGGAAATTTTTTAAGGCTGTATCTTTTGAGGGTAAAGCAAAAATCTTTCACTATAGCCCAGCCGTTGTGGCTCAGTGTTTGAGCATTGACCCATGCACTAGGAGGTCGCTGGTTCAATTCCCAGTCAGGGCACATGCCCAGGTTGTGGGCCCGATCCCCAGTGAGGGGCATGCAGGGAGCGGCCAATCTATATTCTCTCCCATCGATGTTTCTATCTCTCTCTCCCCCTCACTTCCTCTCTCTCTCTCTAAAATCAATAAAGAAAAAAAAAGTCACTGTATCTTGGAGCGTGTCTTCATATGGGTTACACAGGAGCCAGCAACCTGGGCTGCTCCACTCAAAACTCACTTTCAAATTTAAGAGTGGCACGCTTCCCAGGGAACGCTGAGGACCTCTGTCTCCTCTTGCAGATGCCTGGAGATGTTCTCCAGCTCAGGGTGGAGCAGTGACAGTACTGGCCCTGACCAAGAGAGTCTCTGTGGGACTAAGCAAGGTTTTTAGGTCTGGAATCTTAAGCAGTCTTCTAGACACACTTGGTCTTTTATCATCTGGTAGTAATCCTACCAGGCAACCTTTCGTTGATCAGTATTCTTTCAGAGATGTATAAGGCAGCCTCCAGTAACTGATCAGTGGGAGTGAAAACTGGTCAAAAGAATCCAAGGGCAAGAAAGACCCATCGCCCTCGGGTACAGGTGTGCCCCCCACCCCAGCGCTACACGTGGGGTACACGCCATACACAGGGGCAGATGGGTTGAAGGTGGATCCGGATTTTGGGGTTAAATGCAGCTTTTGGGGATTGTTATCAGGCCTACTGCCTTCTCTCTTTTAGGGCTTGGAAAAACGCAGCGCACTGAATCACGCAGGCTCCTGAGCCGCCAGTTGAAAGACCCTTTGCATTGGGCCGAGCCCAGCGATTTTCAGGAAGGAGAGATGCGGCCTTCCTTGAAAAGGCTGTCCCATGGAGGTCTTGGCTTCTCCAAACTTAGCCTCACCCACTGGCGGGGTTGCCTGCCTTCCTGGAGGGATGTCGGACTTGAGTCAGTGTGGTCTTCGCCTGTTCACTGGATCCCGGGCGCTGGGAGGGAGCCTGCGTGAGCCTGTGAACGGTCAGGGCGGGAAGTAATGCAGAAGCACCTAGGAAGTAACCATTGCTGGCGTCCTCGTTCGCGCCCACAGAGCGGCTGTAAGGGTGCCCTTGCGCTCCGTGGAGACAGGTGTCCTGCGCGGTCACTCCGCACAGGCATTGCCGTCCTGCGCGTCAGTTCCCAGCAGCGGGCCCCGCCGAGGCCAAGTTCACAGGGCAGGAAAACTCCCTTCTCTCGATGTGAGAAAGAGAGAAAAAAGCAAAAAGCCACAACTTCGGAAAGAAGTTTCCAAAAGCAGGGAAGGGATTTTAAGGAACCTCTTTTCAGGCAGACCTCGGGGTGGGGGTGGGGGTGGGGTGACTTGTTTGTCCTAAGCCATGGGCTACCAGAAATCCCAACGAACTGCGACGCAGCCCTGGACCAATTCTGGAAACAGAATTCAGCTCCACAAACATTGCTAGGCACCATCAGTGTGCCCGAAAACGTCCTGAGTTTCTGGGGAGGAAAAGGTGAGTTGGGCAGGGGCCTTTCCCTCGTGGAGTTTAGATTTCGGTAATTTTCAATGAAGGTTCTGCAAGAGAATATGACAAAATGGTTATTTCTACCTAATATTATTTTTAACTTTTTAGAAAACAACAGGACATTAGCTGAGTAGTTTTGTTGGATGTGGCCCAAGTGGGAATTCTGGTTAATCTTGGGGAGTAGATTTGCTTTAATTGGCTTCTGGTTTTGATTCTAATGGAGAAGCCAGACCTGCTCGCTAATGAGGATGGATGGCCTGGCATGACTTCCTGAGTGTCCCCCATCTCTCTGGCTCTTGTCTCTGTTCCCTTGTTGACCCAACCCTACCTTTTGAGAGTTCTGTCCCTTCTCATTCTATAGTTTGACCTTGGGCATTTCGGCCTTGCCCAGGGCTTATACATTCTTCCCACATGCCCGTCATTTCCAAGTCTGTATCTCTAGGTCCAACCTCTATTCTGAATACTAGCTTCCTATATTCTCCCCAAACTCTTCCCAAATGTACCTTCCGGTCTGTTCTCCACACCCTGGCCAGACTGGGGCTTAAAACCCTTCAGAAGGTTCTCATTGTTCTTTTTAAATAGATATATTTTTATTGATTTTTTTAGAGAGAAAGTAAGGGAGAGAGAGATAGAAACATCGATGTGAGAGAGAAACATTGATTGGCTGCCTCCTGCACGCCCCCTACTGGGGATCGAGCTGGCAACCTGGGCATGTGCCCTGACCCGGATTCCAACCAGACCTCTCAGTCCATGGGATGACGCTCAATCCACTGAGCCACACCTGCCGGGCGGTTCTCATTGTTCTAAGGATAAAATCCAAAATTCTTAACATGCCTACAAGAACATGCATGACTGGCTCTCGACTCGTTTGCTTCTTCGGCCTCATCTCTTGTCACTTGGTCCCTACTCCTTTTTCTTCAGAAGGGGCCTCATTCTTTCTCACCTCAGAGCCTCCAGTTCACCATTTTATATGGACTGATCCAATTCAGTCGTCCTTCAGAGCCCAGCTCAAATGTGGCTTTCTCTAGACCCCCCACCTGCAGCCCTTAGATCTGTTATCGTGCATTATAATACCCGCTGCATCTTTAGCAGAGACGTAGGAAAGAGGGCATCATGTGCGGGTTCACGATAGGCATACCTTCTGAGAAATGTGTCCTTGGCGATGTCATCGTTGTGCAAACATTGCAGAGTGCACGCACAAACCCAGATGGTCTAGCCTGCTACACACCTAGGCTGCATGGTTTAGCCTGTTGCTCCCAGGCTACAAGCCTAAGCAGCACGTTACTGTTCCGAATACCGTAGGTAACTGAACACGGTGGTATTTGTGTATCTAAACATGGAAAAGTTACAGTAAAAATATGGTATTAAAGATAAAAAATGGGCCCTGGCCGGTTTGGCTCAGCAGAAAGAGCATCGGCCCATGGACCGAAGGGTCGCAGATTCAGTTCCGGTCAAGGGCATGTACCTGGGTTGCAGGTTTGATCCGGGGCTCCAGTCGAGGTCATGTGAGAGGCAACCCATCGATGTATCTCTCGATGTTTCTCTCTCTCTCCCTCCCTCCCACTCTCTTTAAAAATTGATGGGAAAATTTCCTCAGGTGAGGATTAACAACAACCAAGATAAAAAATGGTGCACCTGTACAGGGTACTTACCATGAATGGAATTTGCAGGACGGGAAGTTGCATAAACCAGTAACAGTCGTTTATTATCATTATCAAGTGTTATGTACTGTACATAATTGTATGTGCTGTACTTTTATATGACAGGCAGTGCAGTAGGATTGCTGACGCCAGCATCACAAACACAAACACGTGAGTAATGCGTTGTGCTGTGACATTTCAACGGCTTCGATGTCACTAGGCGAGAGGAATTTTTCAGCTCCATTATAATCGTATGGGACCACCCTCATTGACTGAAATGTTATGCAGCGAATGAGTGTATTTGTAATATGTGTTTACTATCTATCTCCCTCATACTGTAACAATTACACAGATCGTATCCCTCCCGCCTAATACAATGCCAGGTGCTGAATAGACATTCCATAAGTGGATTAATAAATGAGTGAGTTTATGTATTGGGGCAAAATTTCTCTTCCTAATAAAACATGAATGTTCATCTTTACTGTAGACAGAGCTGCATCTGCATCGGAGTGGGCCCAAGATCGAGGGTGAGGAGAAATGTTTTCTCTCTCTGCTAGACTCCGATGGCACTGCAGCCTGGGCTCTGTGGGGAGGACACGCCGGTTCCCTGTATGGAGAGAGATGCCCTGTGGGGAGCCCTGTAAATGGTTTCGCATTGTGGGCACCATTATTTGGTTTTAACTTTTTTCTTTTCCCCTCCGTCATTTCCTTGTTTCTCCAAGCCTTCTGTTAAATTGTGTTGCCCTCACAGCTTGGTCACAGCGTGCTGGCAGGACCTAGGTAAGAGGAGGGGTCCATGACTTCACTTGGGCAAAGCTGGGGGGACATGCTGAAGGAGTGGCAGTCGGTGACAAAACGGCCAGCTACGGGGACGGTGCCAGGAGGGATTTGTAGAAATGGTGGCCTTCATTTGGACTATGCAGGTATATTTTGGGAGGGCAACCTGGACCATGCCTGCACTTTCTGAGGAGACATGGTCTGCCATTCTCAGCTCACTGCCAGTCAGCTCCAAACCCACCCTTTTGGCCCTCTCTGTAAAAATGGATCTGGGCCCTTTATGTAATTTCCTTTGCCAGCTAGCTGCTGTTAGCTTTGTCAGTAGAGGGTGCGGGGGACAGTGCAGGAAGACAGGGTTGCCAAGCTCTGACTTGGTTGGTTTCTCCAGCACCAGCATCCTACAGTGTAGGGCAGCCAGCAGCACCTCCTGGCCACCAGCTTCTCTGGGCACCTAAGTGCTCACCATAGAGGGTAGATTATCAGCAAGTTTCAGAGGGTGGGTTTCCAGCAAGTTCCACTGGCATGATACCACAATGAATTTCCTACCGTTTAATGATCCAATAGGCTCTGGGTCTCAGCCTGGGGGAGGGGGAGGCCCATCCGTGGGTGCTCCAGCTCAGCCCTAGGGGTAGTGACTGCTCTTTACACCCTTCTATCTGCTATTCTGGTTTTCTTTAGAGTTCTCTTTACTTCATACTCGCCAATTCCCGTTGTAGTGAATAATTCTTTATATTAAACTTTCATTGTTTAATTGCTATGTGGTTTCCCTCTCCTGATTGGACTTCGACCGATACACATGGGATGGGGGCTCAGACTCTGATTTATTTGGCTATCAAGGGAATGTGTCCCTAGAAGACTGGGGAGTTAGAGACATCTGGGCTATAAGTATTTTTTCCAAGTTTGTGCAATGAACATATTACCTGTACAATAAGAAAAAAACAAACATTTTAAAAGTGTGAAAAAGTGCAACACAAGAAGCAGGGGGAACACATACAAAAAAGACCCCAGCGTGGTAGGTCTGTGGCAGAAACAAGTAACATACTAAGGGGAAAGCTACCGAGAGGAGGTGGTGCTTGAATTGAGTACTGAAGGGTGAGTAGAGTGGGAGACATTTCCCAGGCAGAGCCACCTGTGCACCTGTGGAGACAGGACCAGGGAGAGGCCCTGCAGCAGGAGGGAGTTAGTCACCAGCCCAGTGTGCACAGCACAGGTGGCCATGGAAGGGGGAGAGTCAGTTCTGTCCACAGCAAGCCCTTGGGCCTTCGTTTAAACACAGTGTGTGTGGGAAAGTTTATTCCATTTGTGTTTTAGACTACGGGCAGCTAGAAGAAGCTTAGATTTCCCATCATCTCCAGCTATCTTAGAGCTTAACTGACCAAGGGCCCTGGCTGTTGTGCTCTGAAATTCATCTCTGGGTTTATGTCCCAGGCCACACTTCCCCCATGGCTGCTTCCAGCCAATGACTGGTAGAGACGCGGATACTAGGCAGGTGGGTTCCCAGGAGAATTGGGACCGCTGTGATGGAGAACTTTGGCCGTAGGACTCACAGATGATCTTCCTTAGATCAGGAGCAGGCAAGGCCTATGGCTTCCCTCACTCCTTCCCTGGGGTCAGAAGTGCATCAGGCCTGGCTCCCTCCCAGGCTCTCTCCGCTCCCCTCCCGTTTGGTTCCAAGGCAGTTCCCCCAAGAAAATCCTGCACTACCTAGCGCCGTCTTGCCGCCTGCTTCTCGGAGGAACCACATCGCAGTGCATCTGCCTTCCCCTCCCTTCCCTCTCCTCTCCGGGGAGAGCTTTTGTGACGGTAAGGGCAGCGAACCCAGGAGCACAGCCCCCGTTCCTGCCCCAGGAGCCGCGCCCGCCCCATCACTCAGGTGTTTCTACTAAACCCCAGCTTCTCCACCTGGAAAGTCCGAATTCTCCAGAACGCTCCGTCTCCACTCGAGTGTCAGCTCGGTCTCTCCCCTCTGTCTCTGCTGCCTGCCCGCGGGACTTCAGATGTCGTCTGCTTCTGCCGAGGAAGAGTCGTCTCTGTGAGCTCTTTGGGGAAGGACCCGGACCTGCCTCACGCATCGCGTCCCGCGTGGCAGCCGGCGCGCCCGGCGGAGGGTAGGCGCTTGCTCCGTGCAGGAGTTCTTGGCTTTGGTTAGTTGGGATGTCCCCAGGAGACGCAGGAGGCGAGGGCTGGGGCCGGGCCGGGGCCGCGGCGGAGCTGGGGTCTGTCTGGGCGGGCGCGGTGGGGGACTGGCGCAGGCTGCGGTCGCGGAGGAGGGGGCTCGGTGAGGCGGAATGGAGGGTGTGTGGGGGGTAGGGGGGGCAGTGGGCAGGGCCGGGCAGGGTGGAAGGCGGGCCGAGCGGCCCGGGAGTAAGGTGGGGCCACTCTCGCCCGCACGGACGCTGCGCGCAGGGTGAGGGGCAGTGTGGCCGCGGTCGCCGGAGACTCCCCGCCGGCGCCGGAGGGCCACCGAGTGACCCCAGCAACTTCTCCAACTCGGCCCGGGCGACTCCCGCGTTCCGTCGGGGCCCCGCGCTGGGGGCGCGGCGGCGGGGCGGCAGCGGCCGTGTGGCCCGCGGGCGGCCGGTGCCCCGCGCCACAGCCAAGGTAAGGGGCACGGGGCGGGCGGCGAGGAGTGGGCCCCGGACCTGCGCGGAGCGGGCGCTGCTCCCGCGGCGGCGGCCTCCCCTGCGGGCGGGCCCGGCGCCGGCCAGTCGTCCCACCTCCTCCCGCTTTGTTCCCGGCGCTCTCCCCCCTTCCCCGGGCGCTGCGCCGAGGTCGCGGCTGCGGAGCGCAGAGCCGGCACGAGCCCCGCGAGGGTGGCAGCGCCCCGACGCTTGGCCCCGCGGGGGAGTCACACGCGGTGCCCTGGTCCCCACGCCCGCGAGCTCACTCTAGCTGTGCCCCGGCCTTCCGTGTAAGTGGGTCGGCGCCCCAAGCCAGGCTGTCGTGGGTGTTGGGGCGCACACACGGGGAAGGTGCTGGGGGAGCTGGTCCTGGCCCGGTGGCGGCTCAGCTTTCGGACCGCGGGGTCCCTGCCAAGCCAGGGCCCTGCAGGGCAGTGGGACGGCGCGTCGCTGCGGGGAAGGGGGAGACGTCCCGCCACGGCCGCCCGCCACCGCCCCCCATGGGCCCTGCTGCTGGTGGTGGGAAGGGGGGGCCGAGGTGCCAAGTTTCTGGGAAAGCCGACACGTTGTGTCCCAAATGGATCATATTTACCAAAAACAGTCGAGGAAGAAAAGAGTCCATTCTTCCCACCATAGACTGCCGCCGGCCGCCGGCAAGGTATGGGAGTAAGATTGCTCCGGGTAGTTTATCTCCAAGAAACGGTGAAACCGAATATGGAGGCGCTTCCGTGCCTCTTCTTACTTTTTAAAATAGCAAAATAGGGTGACTTTACCGAATTCGGGGGCAAGGTGGAAGCGGCTTGGTCCTGAGGATAATTCCATTCATGGGGAGTTTTTCCTTTGCGGTGGCCCTGGTGACCCTTTTACTCTTGTAGGTAGCCTTGCTGTTGTGATCGGACCTTTATTCACCACGTGGTGAAGCTCTCCGGCTCTCTTCTCGTGGTTGTTCACCCATTCTCCTCCTGGTCCTCAAATGCTGCTGACAATTGTTTTAAGGGATTGCACCTGGCTATCTCCAAGCCCCTCTCCAGTAGATGTAAGCCAGAGTGCGTCTAGAAAAGTGTTTTAGATAGTAAATCTTCCAAGTTTATTACAGGTGCAGTCCACATGCTAGAAACATTTCAGGCCTAGGCTCTGGATAAAAAGTGTCAATTACCGGGTTTATAATCTGAGCATAACCAATAAAACCTGTGTGTATTCACACTTCAAGAAATTTCCTGATATTCTTTGAGGTGTTTACTTTCTAAAAATGCAGTATCAAGATTGGCGTTGGTCTGAAAGCAAACCTCTTGTCCACTGAATTTTATCTGCTCAGATTATAGGATAGGACTTGTTGCTTTAGGATAGCAGAGGCATTTGTGATTGGTAAGTGTGAAAACTGTGGCAAGGTACAATTGAAGAAGAGTGTATTATTCACAAAAGAAGCCCCTAATGATCTCAGCATCAGGTTTCAACACCTCAATGTGACATAAGCTGCTTCTTGATCTGGCCTCTGCCTGCTCTTCGACTCTCATTTCCTGACTGTTCCCCAGGTCTCCTTCTCCCCTCCCCCCCCTTACCCATCTGCACAGGCACAGGCCCTGCCAGACCGATCAAACTACTTCCAAGTTGTCATTTCCAGAACACTATCTGGAATGAATGAACATTCTGCTTATACTGTTCTTACTCCCCTTGTCCATCTGTTGATTACCCACACATCCTTCATGTGTCAGTCAAATACCTTCTCTAGGCGGCTTTCGTTCCCGCTTATCTCTAGGCTGTTAAGCTCCTTCTCCAGTAGTCACTGCCTTTTCCAGAACACTTATTTATTTATTTTACACACCTGGCCATGCCACCTTGTACAGTTGTGCAAGCTGTTCACTGCACAAGGTCATCCTGTCCCGTGGAAGAGTGGAGGCCGAAATCCCATCTGCACTCTGTGTGCCAGTCTCCCAGCGCACTCCCCTCCATTGGAAGGGGCACCTTCTGTAATTCACCCAGAGGCACAGTGTGGGCTAGTGGTGATCCTGCTGTAGCCTCTCCCCACCACGGTACTCAGCACCTGCCACAGACTGACAGCAGAAACCCATCTAAGGTTCCTTGAATGAGCGAGAAAAGAAAGGATTGTTTCTCCAGAACCTGAGAAAGAAGCAAGAGTTTGGAGCAGAGTTCTCATATGTCAGTATATAGGAATGTGCTTCAGTTTGCGCTATCGTACGTCTGGCGGATCAGGTGATTCTTAGATGTCTTCTTGATTACAGGGGAAATCTGGGCGTGTGAATTCACAGGTGGGCATCAGAGATGTGCACCAACAGGTGGTGGGCCTCCTCGGCTGATTACCATTCAAGGCGCTAAGGTTTACATGTCTAATCATGATTTGCTTGGTAGTTAAGGGTGTACGAATCTTGAAAGTAAGGCCATAAAGAGCTTTGCACATTAACATGTTCTAATAAATTGAAGTGCCATGTCATGTACAAGAATTTAAGCCATCCTTAAGTGACATTGCACAGAATTAAACAAAGTAAAAAAGGATGGCTTTGAGTCTGATTTATTTCGGTTCTCCAATGAGGTCAGCATTTAAGATCACAATTAAACGTGAAAAATGCTGTCTTCACGTTGGGGCAATTTGCAAGCTCAACTAGCTGCAAGGATTTTATAAATGCTCCAAATTTGTATGTAGTTAAACACATCTAGCAATTTGTGGGGCAATCTGGAGATTCTTTTTAAGCTACAATCAACATATGGATCATCTCACAAAAAATGTATGAAATTGTGATATAAAATAATATACTTGTAAATGTCAAAGAACTTGCCAGTTATATGAAACCCTGTAATCGCTAGGAGTTATAGCATATCTTAACTTTAAAGATCATGCCAATTGTCCCATTTTATGGAAGAGGAAACGTAGTACAAGAGGCTTGTCAAGGGTCACAGAGGTTATGTAGGGGCATAGCCAGGACCAGCTCTCAGATCTCCTGGCCCTTAATTCATTGCTTTGTTTATTCAAGTAAAGTACCTATAAGAAGAGTCTTCTGTGTCTTCCATCATTGGCTTCAGTTGTGAAATCTTGAAGGTGCAGACTAATTATAATGTCTCAGGGAAAGAGAAGGTTCTTAGCATCAAACACAATGCCCTGTGCAAAGTAGGCATCTGATAAATATTTGCTAAATGCAGGAATGCATGAATGAACCAGTTGATAGCTTACTTATTTGAAGTAATTATTTGATAGCACAAACCAAAGTCCTTTGGAGTCCATTATGGTGGAATTTGGCCTCTGTGTTTGTATTCCTTAAATGTAATAAAAAGTATTGGATAAACTTTATGGAAGAGATGGGTAGAAATTGTTTTCTATAGAAGAAGCCAGAACTCCTCACAGAAAGGCATCATAGAAAAACTCAAAATCTGGAATCCGTAGGTCTGCCTCCAAACTGGCCTTGCTTCTGCGTGTCTTAAACATCACCGGCCTCAGTTTCTTCGTGTTCCCTCTGAAATCTCAGAGTTTGCAGAAGGATCAGAGGAGCTCCCGAGCGTGAAAGCACTCTGCAGACTTTGGGACACTGACTGGTAACAGGATGAGAGTCAGGGTCAGTGGTAGGAAGTGTCCACTGGGCACTGGGCGAGGCACATCATCCCCTGAATTCCTCTGAAGAGAGCAGCAAGCTTTGTGGATGAGGAAGACACTGAAGCCTACACACCTGTCCCTCAGCATGGACCAGGTAGTGAGCCCTCTAACGTATTCAGTACCTGTAAGCTCGCAACTTCAGTGAGAACTTACTTCAAGGAGAGAAGAAAGGCAAGTGACATCAGTGACACAGAAGCAAATCACTTTCCCTTTAGGCAGAGGAGCGATCTGCATTTTAGACTAGTCCCGTTTTTAGATGGTGGTGAGTGGAGTTAGAAAAGCAGGACTGGCAAAATGAGTCCTGGTCAGTTTGGCTCAGCGGTTAGCGCGGAAGCCCGAGAACCAAGGGGTCTCAGGTTTGATTCCCGGTCAAGGGCTCATACCTGGGTTGCAGGTTCAATCCCTGGTTGGGGTCGTGTGGGAGGCATCCCATCAATGTATCTCTCTCACATCCATGTTTCTCCCTCTCTCCCTCCCTCCCTTCCTCCTACTCTATCTAAAAATCAGTGGAAAAATATCCTCAGGTGAGGATTGACGCCAACAACAAAGACTGGCAGAAAGGTCATTATAATGGCGCAGGTGATCGCAGGCTGCACCAGGAGGGTAGTGGGGACAGACAAGGGGAACGGTTCCTGAACTATAAGGGCGGTGGCATGGACGGGACGAGTGAGAGAGCTTGGAGGGTGGGGAGGGTTATATCCAGTGAAGGATCTTCCCTGATCCTAGCAACAGAGGAGAAGGTTGGGGGTATATGGGGGGCCCTCCCTCAATTTCACACGGGTCCCAGAGCTGAGATCGGAGCCATGTCTGATTCCATGCTCCTCCTCCTCTTTCCTCCCGTCTCAACAGTTAGCACATCCGTAACTGCAAATGAATCGAGGGTTTTCATAAAAATCTAGAATTGACAGCTTTTACTTTCATGAGTGAGTTCATAATTTTAAGGAAGAACAAGAAGTGCCCAGTCTGAAGCCCTCCCACAGACCAAGGGCAGTAGGTACAGGCTGGTGCCCCAGAAGGTTCCCATCGGCAGTGTGTCATGCATTTCTTATCTTGGGTTCTGTCTGGCCTGAGGTCCAGCCCACTGCTCGCCAGGCACTGCATCCAGCTGGAAATCGGTCTGCTTTGTTTCCATTTATGAGGTTTGTAGACTGAGTGACAGTGTGGACTGCAGCTTTCATTGTCTTTTCCTGGTGCTGGGTTACAAGGTGTCTTTGAAATTCACGTTTCGATTTCTCCGTGTGTCTCATGGACATGGTTCTTCCCGAGTTCCCATTAGTAAATGATTCCTTTGCGTTGGGAACAGGATATAAAACTAGCATACTGAAGAGTCTCTTATCGTTAGTGGTTTGGGAAATGGCACAGGAAATAAACTGGTAAATCTCCCCTTACACTGGTCAAAGGTAAGGATTGCCGCTGCCTTAAAATGTGAGGGTGGCCCTGGCCGGTTTGGCTCAGCGGTTAGAGCGTCAGCCAGCAGTCCAGAGAATCCCGGGTTCGGTTCCCGCTAAGGGCATGTACCTCGGTTGCAGTTTGTCCCCGGCCCCGGTTGGGGTCGTGTGGGTGGCAACCACTCGATGTATCTCTCTCATATCGATGTTTCTCTCTCTCTTTTCCTCCCTCTCTCCCTCCCGCTCTATCTGAAGATAAATGCAAAAATGTCCTTGGGTGAGGATAAAAAACAAAACAAAACCAAAATAAAATGTTGTGAGGGTGTCAGTGCAGTATTTTATGGTGTCATTTTAAAACTGAAAATGGCGCCCAGCCAGTGTGGCTCAGTGGTCGAGTGTCGACCCATGCACCAAGAGGTCGCAGGTTCGATTCCCGGTCAGGGCACCTGCCCAGGTTGTGTGCCCGATCCCCAGTGGGGGGCATGCAGGAGGCGGCCAATTGATGTTCTCTCTCATCAATGTTTCTATTTCTCTTTCCCTAACTCTCTCTCTCTCTCTCTCTCTAATGTCAATAAAGAAAAAAAATTAAAACTGAAAATGGCTTTTTGTCTAGTAAAGAGCATTCTATGCCTCAGGATTTTCATCTCTAAAAGGAGGGCGACAGCAGTCTTTCCCCAGAAAATCGTCTTGAGAATTGAGAAATAATGAATCAATGAACACAGTGCCCTTAGACCCATGGCTGCCACGGAGACAGCGGCCAGGAAACAGTAGCCCTTCCTCCCGGGCATGTGATTTGTCTGCCTCAACTTGTGTACATGAGGATGTTCAGCAGGGTGGAGCTGTGGGTTGGGGCAGCAAAATACAGGCCACCCTCCTTTGTGTTTCTTTCTTTCTTTTTTACTGATTTGAGAGAGAGGAAGGCTGAGGGAGGGAGAGAGAGAGAGGGAGAAACATCAATGTGAGAGAGAAACATTGATGCACGCACCTGACTGGGGGTTGAACCTGCAACCCAGGTATGTGCCCTGACGGGAATGGAACCAGGACCTGATGCACAGGGTGACGCTCCAACCAACTGAGCCACACGGGCCAGGGCTCCTTCCTTTTTCCATTCCTTTGTACGGTTCTTCCCCTTCCCATGGAGACTCAGCAAAGCCTTCCTCCCCAGTGTGAGGCACCTTTTCTTGTGCTTCTTGGTACTCTGTTCGTACGTGATCTGGACCGTCCTAGTCCCCAGGTGACATGCAGGTGTTGGGGATGTCTCCACGCAGGGGTGCGGCCCCCTGCAGGCTCGGCGTGGTCCGTTAGTGGGCACTCCTAATTGGTGGTTGATGGAATGTGTGAAGTGTTAGTTGAAATTGTTTTTAAAGGTAGTATCCTGATTATGAAGATTAGTGACGCTTTGCCAAATGTTTGACTCTTTAAATGGGCTTCCTCAAGAATAAAACGCTGAAAGTAAAATAAAGGCGTCTCCATCTGCGTTCAGTGTGAGGGGCAGAGTGTTGTTACCCTGGGTGGGCACAGGTCTGAATTCTGACGTGGACTACACCTTCCACTTGTGTGGCAACTCCCCCAGACAACTGAGGGCGTTCATGCCTCAGGGAGAAAATAAAATTGTTCTCTGACCATCCCCCGTGTCTTCTGATAGCTGAGGCGTGAACTCCTTCCCGTTTCCTCTTCAAGCCTCATGCGAGGGTGGTGGTGATAGGATAATAGTCATATTGACTGACCATTCTGGATAACCACGGAGCCAGTTTGAATGGATTTTATTGTGCTTTCGAAAGATGGCTTTCATACGTAGGGACAGAAATGAGGAAGAACACGTCGGGAATACATCAAAATGCACCGTTATCATTTGTGTTGGTGGCATTCGAAACTGCTGGGATCAATACCTCCTGTATGAAGGCAGGAAGCCTTGGTCCATCTAGAACTTTCCCTCTGGAAAATCCCAGTCATTCCATCAAACTGTGGTTTTCTGGAATAACTCTCCCTTCACAAGTGGCTGTTGGGCAGTGCACTGCGTATCACGTGGGTAATCACTTCATTTTATGCACTATTTAAAAGAAAATCAGAAATCTCACCGACTGGATCCGTTCATTATATATACATCCAGCCCCTGCTAGCCGGTCATTTTTTTCATCCTCTCTATCAGAATTTTATTGTTATAACTGGAGAGCGCTGGAGTCCTCAGTCCTCTAGGCTCATCTCAGATGTCATCCTCTGAAGCTCCTCTGATCCTTTTCGAAACCTCACTTTCTCTCGAAAAATAACACTGTCCTCACCACTCAGAGGGTCCGTCTTCTGAAAGGCTGTGTTGCCCACACAGTAGTGTCTCTCCACCCTCCCCCTCTCCCAGCAGGACTCCTGAGTAACTACATAAAAGGGACCATGCCATAAAGTTGCTATTTGTGATGTTTTGGACACACATGACTTTGATCAGTGCCTTTACTTCTCTCCATTCTGATAGACAATGAAGGATGGACTCTTTGAAAGATACGCACTTGATTGCATTGTTCTTGGTATTTGTCTGGTCAGAGGTAATAATCCAGGCAGTTAGCAAACCGTGTTGAGCAAAGACTGGAACTCTGAGTGTTGGATAGTTTTGCCCAAAATGGTGGTGTGATCTTGAACAAAACACGGAATTCTCTCCGGGTTTCCATTTCTTAATCTGTAACTTTGGTGGGCCGGGTGTCGCATTGGAATAAATGGTTACTAGGGTTTCTTTCCACTGTAAAACTCGGTGATTCTATGCAGCAATAAGAGTATAAGAAAGCAGATAAAAAAATGTATAAAAATGTGAAAGGACTATGTTTGGAATGTGCTGTTGTGCTCACTGGCGTTTGAGCATGGCTGGGTGACAGGTACCCATCACCCAGTGCCAGTCAGGAGGGCAGGGCTGGTGATTGTGCTGGGTCTTGATAACTCCAGACCGAGTAATTAGACATCGCTGGGAAGTTATGACCTGTGATCTTGGGGGCTGTGGGTAATATGAATTTCAATGTTGAACTAGAAGAATGGCCAAGGAAGAAACTGAAATAAGATCAATGGCTTGATGGAGGCAGTGAAGGTGGAGTTATGGAGAGCAGGGCAGGTGCAGAATATGTGTCCACACAGTAGCCATGCAGACTGTATGGAAACAAAGTAGCCACATTAGGCCCACGGTAAAGCTGTTACGAGAATGTTGCCAAAACGATGGCATTGCCTAGTCTTACTGTGGCAGACGGTAAAGATGAGTCAGAAGAGAACTGAGAAATAATGGTCAAGCTTTCTTTCCTTTTCTTACAGGGGGAGAAACTGCAGCCAGTGCTGGGAGTTCTCCTACTTGAGTGCGCATAGATATCACTGTGGGAGTCTGGTAAAATGCAGGGTCCTGGGACTCACTCTGGGATGATGATATGGAGGTCTGGGTGCAGGTTACCGAGCACACCAGGTGTTGCTGATGGCTCTCCAATTGCGTTTTAGAAACTCTGCCCTTTAGGTGAGACGTGCCTGTATAAGACTGTGAGGACCTAACCGTGCTCGTTAATTTGCCAGAGATGGGCAAGAGATTTGGAGGTTATCCACACTTAAATGCGGTACAGTTTTCCTCAATTCAGACTGATCTGTGATTTGTGGTTTGACAGGACTGTTTTTAAAAAGAAACATCTGGCCCTGGCTGGTTTGGCTCAGTGGTTAGAGCATTGGCCCGCGGACCAAATAGTCATGCGTTCAATTCTGGTCAAGGGCATGTACCTTGGTTGCAGTTCATCCCCGGCTCTGGTCAGGGTCCTGCAGGAGGCAACCAGTCAATGTGTCTCGTGTCTCTCACATCGCTGTTTCTCTCTCTCTCTCTCTCTCTCTCTCTCTCTCTCTCTCTCCCCCCCCCTCACCCTCCCACTCTATCTGAAGATAAATGGAAAAATATCCTCAGGTGAGGATTAAAAAAAAAAATCTGACCCGGGCTGGGTGTCTTGGTTGGTTAGAGCGTCATCTCAATATACAAGGTTGCGGGTTCCATCCCCAGTCAGGGCATGTACAAGAATCAACCAATGAATGCATAAGTAAGTAGAACAACAAATCTATCTCTCTCTCTAGCAAAATTCAATGGAAAAAAAAAACTTAAAAAGAATCTGCTCTCTAAAGAAAAGATTTGTTAAAATATATTAATTATAAGCATATTAATAGTGAAAACTAGTAGGAAAATATCTATTTTGTAATAACTATTAAGTATTTCGTATTTCTGTCTCTTCAGCAAAGACCATTTCCTAAGAAATACTAACAGGTGGTGTTTTGTTGAGTGCTCTCACAGCTTTCCATGTGACTCGAATTTTAAAATTACCTGTCTTTAAAAATCTCGGGATGTCGCTGAATCCCGCTGTACAAAGTTCGCCTTAGCCACTCATCGAAGTGTGTGAGGAAGCTGAGTCTGGAAGGATGGCTGACAACTGCTGAAGTCTGGGTGTCTGCTAAGAAAATGTCATTGCAGTGTGGCATTTCTGAAGAGCTATCTGTCACAGAGCTAAATTTTGATGGCTTGATACATCTCATTAGTTAGAAAGTTCACGAAAACTTGAACGGCGTAAACAGAGTTGGCAGCCAGCGCTTGGAGTTTTCGGATCAGTAAGTGGGTAGTTCTGAAAGTGAATGGCACAACACACACATTTTACTGTCAACATTAAATAGCACTTTGTATGACTTTGTTATTCTCTGAAGGAAAACCTGTAAACATTTATAGAGTGCATTGAACATTCTTGAATAATTTCCAAGTGTAGAAGTACAGTTAGATTTCTGTGTGCAATAGATATGACAAACTTGAGAGGACATGTAAATAACAGTGATACAGACATGAGGATTGATACATCTTCAAAATGTGGTCTCAAGTCACACGCCATGCTCTATCACTTTAAGAGTCATCATGTACCAGTAAGCATTTTAGAACAGAATAACCACTAGAAATCATCTAATTCGACCAATGTTTTCAGAAGAGAAGCTGGATGTTTCGGGGAATGGAAATGACCTGCTTTATTTAATTCCCCATCATGAGTTAACAGTAAGCACAGCTAGGCCTAGATCCCAGAATCCTTTGCTCTCCACTTTTTTTTCTCTGTGCTTGAAAGTGAGAAGGACTTTTTATGAGGATTGCACCAGAAAGCCAGGAAATGTTTTAGATTTTCTATGGGAATGGAAACTGAACCTATGAATTTTTGGAATTAGCAAAGGCAAAGCAACTTCTTAGCTTGTGCACTAGAGCCGGCCCAGAGGAATGTCGGCCCTTGTGTAGAGAGTGGCTTACAACTGCAGCTGGTTATGTTGTTTGGAGCAGATGGTGCCATCTGCACGAAGATAAACGGGCCTTTTCCGAATTAAGTGTGAGCAGGGGGTCTGGGGAGACCATACACATTATTTGAGCTGAAAAGAATCTTAGAAGCAATCTGGTTCCCCGCTTAATTTTGTGTAAGCTTTGTCTTGCTTCTGTGTTATACATAACTATGATGTTTTTGTCAGTTATTGTTTTAAAAATAGCAACTGACATCGTTCAAGTCTATCAATTTATATTAATTGTAAACAAAATGATGATAAAGCAGATGTCCATGAAACTCAAAATACATTTTGTTTTGATTATCTCCAAATTAACAGAAGAGGTTAGGAATGTGCCTGCGAGGACGGCCGTCGGGGCTGTGACTGGGGTTCTGTGGTCAGGCAGGGTGCCACGCTCCCCGGTGCGCCCTCGGTCCTAAGGAGGCCTTGCGAGGACAGCGGAGAGGCCAAGACAAGGAAGTTTACTGTCCAGTCCAAAAAATCACCCTTCAGTTGGGGTCCGGAGTCTGGTTTTCAAGTTTGGTGCCTTTGTTACTGAATTATTGTGCAGGTGGACGCAAACAGGTGGGAGCTGGGGAGGGCGGGGGAGTGTTGCTAAGAGACGAGGAAGGGTGCACCTATCAAATCATCATCATTGCAGTGTATCCCTCTAGACTAATACATGTTAAGGGGTAAATGAGCAGACGCTGTGGCGACGTTCATGTTCTCTGGGAGCCAACCACACTATTCACATTCTTCAGTTCAGGAAATTAGCTCAAAGCTGCTCGCTCCACCTCCCCTCTCCATTCCCCCCTCAAGCCGCTCCACTTTACTATATATTTACTTTTCAAGATGAAAGTTGATCTAGCAAGTGCTGAAAAGGGGTTAGTTCAAAATATTTTACTTCATAAAGGAAAAAATGAGCAGTTTGGATACCTCGATTCTGACAGCAATGTCTCACCGCTTTATTTATTTATTGTCTCATTAGCGTTAGATGGAACAAGCTTCAGGTTGTCATTTCTCATTGGGCATTCTTTTCATTTTCTCTCACTTGGCAGTCTTGAGATTTGTTAAACTAGCAGGAAATTGAGAATGTGGCTCAGCTCACAGCCTGCCTGCCCGGGGCCTCTTCTATGTTTATTTTGCAGGTCAGCAAATTCACCTGTGTAGATGGCTGACTCGGACCTCAGACCTCACAAAACATGAGGTGCGGTGGGATTAGTCACCTCAGTCTGGGGCTGAGAAACAGCTGTGTTCCTACTGGTTTTTACGTGTCCAAATGAGGTTTTCCTGGAAGGAGCTGTCTCGTAGTTGAATAATCTCCCCGTGTTTTATCTCTTCGTCTTTTGGGTGCTCTTTGCAGATATCACTGGCCACGGACAGTCCAGGGTACCATATCCTGGGTTTCTGGAAATCAGTTTCAAAGTGTGGCTCATCCATTTTGAGGTTTAGTCTCTGGAATATTCGCAAATTCTGCCCGGAATTATTCTTTGAAAACATCCAAACTTGTGACCCTTTGGGATGTGGGTGTTCTGATTGGGAGAAAAGAAATGGATGGATGGCCTCAGAGCGGCGTTTGAATACCTTCTCACGAGGTCTGCGCGGTTTCCGTGGTGAGTCTGGTGGGTTCAGTGTTGGGGCAGCGGCATCCTGTGCCATGCAGCAGCGATAGGGGTTAGAACAGGGAGCGGAAGAGAACAATGGAAAGAAGAATGGGGATTGTTCCAGAACAAAGCTCAGAATATCCTGGAGGGCTTTTTAAAACCCAAGTCGCTTGGCCTCCACCCTCGCAGGTTCTGTCTGGAATCTGGGATCGCCCAGGAATTTTCATTCTAAGACGCTTCTGGGGCTGCTGCTGTGGGTCTGGGGCCACCTCTGGAGAACCGCTGTCCTGGGAGCCCCTGCTGGTCTGCAGTGAATGGGGGTCTGGATGCACGGGTGCCACCGCTCCTCAGGGTCTGTTTTCCTATCTCCGAAATGGTCCAATAATAGTGGTTTTCAAACCTTTGAAACGAGAGGCATCTTTTGTTCCAAACTACATGCTGTGTGAAACTCCGCATTCAGCAGAGACAATAAGCTGCAACTATGTTCACTGTGCTCCTACAGCAGAGGTCGAGGACCAAGGGGTTCAGGTGTCCCTTTGTCGTTCTTATCCCCAGGGGAGGAGATGGGGAGGTCCCTGGGGCCCCTCTGAAGAACCTAATACAGGAATGAACCCAATGGTAGAGATGATTTCTAAGGCCCCTAGCACCTGTAGCTTTCTGTTTGATTCTGTATACTCTTGAAACTGTTGAAAGAATCTGACCAAAAGACTTAACTTTTTAACGTAAGAAACTGTGTTTAGGATAGATAAGTACGTAGGAAGTCCGTGAGTTTGGGACTTCCATGGTAACGTAAAAGAATTACAGCACATTTCAGGTAGAAATGGGAGAATTGTAGAAAGAAGGGAAATGGGGTGGGGGTATGATTTGGTAAAACAGTGATGTGTCTTCCCGCCGGGCACTGAGCAGGTATGTGTAATTGAATCGAAATGATTTAAGCTGTTCTTGTAAGTCTGGTGGTCAAAACTGAAATTGCATTTCCTAATCTTTACTGGAATCTTTGCTGGAAAATAGATAAGAGGGAGAGCAGAAGTTACCAGTGTTTCAATAAAAGGAACGAAAGATTGCAGAAGTCACACGTGTCCAGAGAAGGTGTCCGCCTGCTGCTGTCGGCTCCTTTTGCCAAGGGCTTTGAGAAGCCCCAAAATCAGGGCAATTATACTTTACACGTGACTTTGGTACTCAATGATTCTCTCTTCTGGCTTTTTAAAAACTTATCTTTGCTCTTCTTTCTTAGTTCACTGTCCTTATAAGACAAGATCTAAATAGAAACAAACTAAATATCCATAAATACTGAGCAATCTCTGTGGTGTATCAGGTGGAGAAATTCGGGTACAGAACACTGTATATGTGTGCAGCCTTTTGAATAAAACAGTGTTTTTCAAACTATGAGTCACGGGTAGTGACATCAGTTTAGTGGGTCAGGTGTTTTTTTAAATTAATTAAATATTTATTTATTCTAGGAATAGATTTTAAACAAAAATTTAGTGGCTTTCAACTTTTTTTTTTTTTTTTTGGCCCAAGAGCCATGCTGAGACACACACAAGGTAGAATAGCAAACCATAGTATGGATTAGAAAGTATGTAAATATATTGAATGTGGTGAAGATAGTTACTATTTCTTGAAGCTTTTTAGTTTAATGCATATATATATATGTGTATATATATATCTGTGTATATGTGTGTGTGTATATATGTATGTGTGTATGATGTGGGGTGTGTTAGGGTTCTCCTGAGAAACAGAACCAATTGGATATGTATATGGACAGAAAAAAAGTTTTGTTATAAGAAACCGGCTCAGGTGATCATGGAGGCTGGACATCCAAAATCTGCAGTGAGGACAGACATCTCAGAGACCCGGGGGCTGATGGTGTGGACGAGAGCGGAAGGCAGTCTCCTGGGAATTCTCTTTTGCTCCTCGGGCAGGTCTTTTTGTTCTGTTCAGGCCTTCATTTGATTAGATGAGGCGGCATGGAGGGCACTTTGTTTTACCCAAAGTTCACTGATTTAAATGTTAATCTCATCCCCCCAAACCATGAAGTTGACAAATAAGATTAACCACCACATACAAGTGTGCTGAGTTACAAGGCAGAGTGTGTCTTCCATTTATGTGTATGTATATCTATATGGGTCTACATATCTGTATTCCTAGGATGGATGGATGGATGGATGGATGGATGGATGGATGGATGGAGGTCAGATCCTTAGCTAAAGCAGAGGTTCTCAGTCTGGGGAGAGGGTCTCTGGAAGAGCTTTTCTAAAATCTCGTCTGTGCTTCTGTCCTTCCTTACTCTTTCCTGCCTCTCCTTCGAGAATGGAATTGACAGTGGGGGGTGGAGGGAGATAGAAAGCAAAGTCGTTTTTGAAAAAGTGTGATGGACTGAAGCAAGAAAAGACGAGTTCCGAGAGTGCAATTTGAGGCATCGACCAGCAGACGGGAGGCAACGAGCACTCGGGGACAGTGGGCTGTTCTGAGCCTACAGGGGGACACAGTATCTGAGGCTCCTGGACGCAAACAGACTGAGGTTGGCCCTGCTCTTCGCCGTGTGGAGACCACGGCTGCTGCACCTACACGCCACGCTCTACCCAGACACGTTTCCTGCCGAGTGATGAAAATCTCTGTGGTGACCATGTCTCCGCTCTGTAGGACCCGTGCCACGTGCTCCTGGGATTCCCATGACCGTCTTGAACGATTTACAAATGTGTTGTTATCACAGATTCTTAAAAATATTGTAGACATACCCTTTGAATCACGGGTGACCAGCTCTGCTCTGGGTGAAGTTTTCCCAGGGACTGCTATGTACATAATTCAACAGGTTGTTCATTTTCTTAAGCCTGGGAAGGAGGTAAAAGAAATTAAATTTTTTTTTTTAATTTTAAAGTTTAGGTTAAAAAATTTCACCCCTTGTTTGTGTCAGATGAACACTCTACGACATGGAGTGATATAAAAATGATTCCTTAGATCTTCAGGTAGACAGTCGGTAAGGCCTATGTCATTAGGAGGTGGGGACATTGTTCTGCCGTTGACGTTGATTAGGAAACTTCTGGTCAGGGGATCATTTCGTCTGGGTTTATCTTTCGAATGAGAAGCTCTCTCCCTTCAGCCTGACCACAGCTGTTGCGTCCCAAGAGTGTCTCAACTCCTAAATCGAACCAACTGAACTGACATCGTGTGGCTTCTCAGATTTTGTACCGTATTAAAATAATTGAGTGAGAAATGATTTACTGTGAGCAACGAAGACCACTGCGTGGGTCACCCCAGTACCGACCCGAGCAAGGGCTTGTCTGGGCGCTCGCTTCCTATTGACTTATTTTGCTCCTCAGGGGTGTGTCTGGCAATATTTGCCTCATGACTAGCGCTCAGCATAATTTCAGTTCCTCTGGGATCACCCTCAGTTTTTATATCTTATCTGGCTTCCAGAAATCCATTTAATTACAGCTGTTTTGATACTTGGCCAAGTCACTAAAACCAGCGAACTCTCCCTGGGGAGACAGTAAACTTTTGATGGGCATACCAGAAAAAATGGAGTTCTTCTGCAAATGGACGCTTTTTCAGGATTCTTATAAATGCGGAGAGAAGTTGGCCGCCTTCTCAGACCCTCGGAGGGGTGCTGGGGGTACCACGTGGCGTGTGGCCACTGCGTGCTTGGGAACGGCTCAAGGCGGCACAGCGTTTCCGATGGTGTGCTTTGGCTTTTTGAGGTGTGTCCATGCAGGAAGAACCTTCTTTTAAAACCAAATGTAGACTCTGGCCTTCCGCCAAGAGGGCTGCTGTGAGTATATCAAAGGTAATACTGTACTGAATTGCTTTATGGAAAGGAAAAAAGGAGTGGTTAATAAATAACATACAGTGTTTGAGGAGAGCCCACAAATTCAAAGAGATCATCTTTCCTTCTGGCCAGTTTATCACACACATTTTATGTTCAAAGTCCTGATTCTCTCTACTACCCCCCACCCCACTGCGTGCACATGCGCGCGCATGCACACATGTAGAGACACACGCACATGGACACACGCACAGACATGCATGCACACACACACTGTCCAGTTCCATGTTATACATTTCTCATTCTGTTTTTTACTAAGAGTTCACTGGGAAAAACGAAATTCACAGAACAGGAAGAGAATAATAATCCTCTTGTATTATTTTGATGGGTCCCCCCCCCCCCTTCGAGCTTTTGATGGCATATGGTCTTACGAAAAACATGTTTTTTTCCTACCTTTGTGCTGGGTGGGTGAGTGTGTTGAAAACAAAAGCAAGCCCACCGACCAAACCCCTTTAAATCATGATTCTATAATTTACATGCGATTTTACAGAATTAACCGCAGGGCAATGTGTGATGCTACTGTAGAAACCCTTTCTCTCCCTCTCCCCCAGTTTCTCCCACCTGCTAAGTGTGGACAGCACCCCAGGGCTTCTGCGTTTCCCCTCACTTCCGTTCCTGCCCCTCGCACCTTGTTGCTGCCCCTGTGCTGGGCTGGAGGCCCCGCTTCCTCGAGCGGAAGACGCTTCTCAGGGCACCTGCAGTGCAGCTGGGTTCGAGGCCAGCAGCTCCTTGGGATCCTCTGTGCTGTGGGAGGAGTGTGTGGCTTGGGTAACGCAGAAAGCAGGTGAGAAAATGCCTCTCTGCTTATTTTTGTGTTGGATATTCTCTAAATTCCCCATTCGGCATAGAGTGTGGTCTCTTTTGCTTTAAAGTTTCTGCTTTAGAGACCTCTGTATTTGGGGAATAGCATGCTGGGAGAGGGTGAGGGGCTCGAGGGAAGAGAGGCAAGGCGTGGCTGCTGACACTGCCTCTCCCCGCCAGCACTGTGCCGGGCCTTTCACGTAGCTTTGGAGTGAATGCTCCCCTCTCTGGCGTGGGAAGGATTTTGGAAATCCGTGTTGTAGCTGAGGCTGTTGAGGCAAAGAGCTGGGGTTGGGGCCCAGTGAGTCTGACTTCACAGCCTTCCTCCCGGTTCCTTCTCGGAGGGGGTGGGGTGCAGAGCCCATGTGTGTTTGATGAGCCATATGGAATTCTGAAGAGCTGCTCAGCTCTGACAGCTGCTTAAATTGTCTGCGACTCCAAGTCCCACCATTAGCATGGATGACGGGACGTTGACACTTCCTATCAGAAGAGGCTGAAGTCCCGGTCTGGAACAGCTCACAATCTTTCCAAAGTGCTAAGTAAGTATGATTGCATTTGGATCTAATCATTATTGCGAGGCTAGAACACATTCGATACTGTTAGGCAGGCTTTTTTTTTTTCCTTTTTGAAACAACTTAGGTGGAGCAGATCATTTATACTGTTTGCTTTGACGCAAAGAAGGTGAGCACCTTTGCCATGGACCAGAGTTCAGAACATCCGTTTGACTAATCTCATGCTGTTCATATTCTATTTGTGTTGACGTTTTGCCCGTGAAAATATATTTCTTCATCCCTTATCTTGTTTCCTAGGTGTGTGTTTTATCTCTCTAGTTGGGATTTGTACTCTTTGAGGTCATTGAGCTTATCTATTTCTTGATCTTTCCTCAATTAGGACAAAGTTTAACGCCTAACTATCAACTCAGTGTTTATTAAGTCCTCACTTTCAGTGTTTCTTTTTTCCAATCACTAGTTTAAAGATGAAGTATTACACCAAGTAGTTTTTGAGTTTTGTCTCTTCAAGTGTTATTTAGCCGGGTTTGGTTCACCCGAGTGATGCTTTGCTGTTATAATGTCACGAGGCTCTCTTGCCGACCTTGGATGCCAGCCATTTATTTATTTTATAATTTTTTTTTCTTTATTGATTTTAGAGAGAAAGGAAGGGAGAGGGAGAGAAAGATAGAAACATCGATGAGAGAGAACATCAACTGGCCGCCTCCTGTGTGCCCCTCACTGGGGATTTAGCCCACAACCTGGGCATGTGCCCTGACCAGGAATCGAACCGACGATCTCTTGGTGCATGGGTCAATGCTCAACCACTGAGCCACACCGGCTGGGTGATGCCAGCCATTTATGAATATCTGATTTATGCAACTATCATGGGGCAGATGTGATTGTATAAATAAAGGGTGCTTTGGGCTGTGGTGGATGGTTTTCCTGTTCTTCTGATTCGTTTTTGGTAATTTTCGAGTACACACGTACATTCTATGGTCGTTTCTTGTGAGTTTATGTTAAATGATTCGTTTACATATCCAGTTTCTTCTACCAAATATTTTTCCTCTTAAAGCTAAGAAAAAGAGGCATTCTTTCGGCAGGGTCAGAGCCACAGAGGGACGATTCCAGCGGACACTGTTTACCTTTCTGCTCCTTCTCCGCACATTCTTCTCCTATCAGAAAAGCCTCTCCTTGCAGCAGCCAGCCATGTTCTTGTTGAGTTTGGAGTGAGGGAGTTGAGTTGAAGGGCTGGAAAGGTAGGTTGGAACAGAACTTGGAAGGTCTTGGAAGTGTGGTTAAGTGTTTGGGCTCAGCTGGGTCTGTAACTGATGGCAGGTTGGGCCAGCAGGGTCGGAACGTGTGCTGGGACTGGGCCGGGCCACCGCAAGTGTCCTGGTGATCTGGGAGGAGTATGTGCCCGGTGGGTCTGAGAGGATGGAGGACTGCCCAGGCCGGGCAGCTGGCTGGCGATAGGGGCGAGTGAAGCCTGGTCCTGGATGCACAAGCCTGGGCTCCGGTGATGAGGATGGCGCTCCTGAGCTTTGGAGCAAGTCCAGGGCAGTTTGGTTTGATCCTGCTGATTCCTGAGGTGTCAGCAGGCTTTCTGAGAAACGTCCCATGAGCAGCGAGAAGCCTGGAGCTCAAGAGAGAGGTCTTGCTGGGTATGTGGATGTGGCTTCAGCAACCAGAGGTGGTGACGAAACCCCATGGAAGAAGGATGCTGTCAAGAGGATGTGAAGAGAGCGGAGACAAGGACAGGGACACGACTTTGTTGTCTGCTTAATTTGGGGAAGTAAAATTAAGGAAGAGTAGGAGACAGAGAAGGTGGCGCAGAAAAGGCTCAGAGAGGGGAATTCATGTCCCGAGTGCCGCAAAGGGCGGGAGGTGAAGGACAGTTTTTAAAAGGCAGCCCTCCTGAGTGGCCCCTGGGCAGAGCCGCTGTGGAAAGACTGGCAGAGTCTCTTAAAATGTGAAAGGCGCACAGCCTTTGACCCAGCCACCTGTGCCCGGGGCCGCTACCCTGCAGAAATAAAGGCAGCTGTGTGTAATGTGTTTGTCCAGGAATATTTGCAGCAGCATTGTTTGTGGTGGCAAGGAACTGGGCCGGGAGTGGGTGCTCTCGACGGGGGGCTGGCTGGGTGCAACGTGGCGCACCACTGAGCCGCTTGCCCTGGAAGGATTCCCACGAGAAAAGAGGAGGCAGAGACGCAGGTATGCTCGGATCTTGCTTTCTTGTTTTTGTAGACTATAAAGTGATAAAAAACAATCTCTATGTGAATGCTGCCGGGGTGGGGGGAGGGCCCTGGGCACTGGGGGAGGAGGCAGGCGGGAGGCAAATACCAAACAAGCCGGCTTACAACATGTCTAAGATGAAGCAGCCTGGAGACGGCCTGCGTGTATGGGTGCACACACGGGGGGAAGGGTGGGCACTGGCATGTTCCAGGTCAGCATGTCAGGGCGCGGCCACGTGGCTGATTCGGTCCTCTTTCTTGTCACTTTTCTGTGTTGTTGCAGATGAACGAGAGGAGCCCGTGGGGTTGGGAACTGTTCGGTTGGGAGCGAAGCCCCTTGTCTCGCTGTTAGGAATGGTGACAAAGTAGAGATAATGAGGGTCCACCTTTCAGAAGAGAATCTGAGGGACAATCTTTGGGGGCCACAAAGAGAAATGAAATGGCGCTGGAGGGAGGGGCAGGAGGAGAGCTCCTTTGCCAAGGGCCGCTGCCCCGGGCTTCTGGGGCACAGGGCATGTCTGGGCACTGAGCGTCTGAGGCCAGTGGCAGGAAGGCTGGGTGAAGAGAGAGAAAGACTTTGAGGTTTAGAGGAAGGAAGCTGAGGGACAGTGCTGTGAGAATAATGTGGGGGACAGGCTGCTGGCTGAGCACCGGGCCTCGGAGGGCTTGCTGGCCGGTGCGGGCAGGAGGTTGGGAACAGCCTCTGCTGAGGGTGGCAGAGAAACACTCAGGGAGGAGAGGGAAGTGTAGGGAGAACTCTGGTAAAGGCAGAGAACTAGAATTCCTGGTCCCCTCCCCCATTAGCAACACAGTAAAGCCACCTGCGTGGGGCGCCTGTCTGTCCAGGGGCAGGGATGGAAAGGTGGACTTTGGAATTGACTTCCGGTGGGGACTAAGAAGACTCACCCTTGAAAATTAGGGGGCAGGGGTTTTAGGTTGGTAATGACGTCGCCGTGGAAACGACTGGGCATAGTGTCAGCTGATAGAAGGACACAGGTAGGTCAGAGGGTGGCTCAGAGGAGGACTGAGGGGCTGGGCCGATGAGGGAGAAGTGGGATGGCGTGGAATTAGGGGAGCTGTATCTCTGGGAGTCTGAGATCTGGGAGCCGTAGCTTCTGTTTGATACATGACCTCATCTTACTTCCTGTCATCTGCCCAGGTGAAGTCCAAGCGCGGCCTGACTTTTTAAACCCTCACTCGAGCATTTCTCGTGAAGTCTCTGCATTGGCCTAACTGGTTTGGTCACTGCCCCTCGGAAAACCCACCCTGAGCCCTGCCCCTCGAGCCCTGTGTGTCCGCACCAGGAACCAGCCGCGTGTGGCCCGGGCCGCTCGGGAGTGCCGAGAGGACAAATGCACAGCGGGTCTAGACACGGGAGGCAAATGGGGCGACCTACCCAACCACTTTTATATGTTGAAATGATAATAATTTGGGTGCATGGGATTAAAATATATCACTAAAATCAATTCCACTTTTGAGCTTTGTGGGGGCAGTTTTCTCTGCTGGATACCTTCTTAGTTTCTATCTACTTATCTATTTTTATTTATTTATTTAAATCCTCACCTGAGGATATTTTCCCATTGATTTTCAGATACAGTGGGAGGGAGGGAGGTAGAGAGAGAGAGAAACATCAATGTGAGAGAGACACATTGGTCGGTTGCCTCCCACCAGGGCCAGGGATCAAATTGCAACTGAAGTACGTGCCCTTGACCAGAATCGAACCCAAGACTCTTTGGTCCAAGGGCCGACGCTCTAACCGCTGAGCCAGACTGGCCAGGGCTACTTATCCATTTTTAAAGGGCGGCTCTTCTCTGGTCTGTAACACTTACTGTCTTAAGTCTCATCATTTATTCCTAACTTTTGTGGGGAATGTCACGGGTTTTCTGTCCTGTAACTTTATTTGAAATCTGCTTGCAAGCATTCCTTATTTTCCTTACTAGAAGATGAGATTGGCATTGCCTCCACTAGATTGTAACCCCCTTGAAACCAGGACCAATAAAAGGGCTTTTTCGCGGCCTCTGGCAATATCTATAGTGCTAGGTTCTGTCCCTGAGAGGAGCTCAAATATTGTTGCGTGAATAACTAGATGATATATTTGCATTTCCACTGGCCTTAACAAAATGTACTTTAAAATCTAAATTGCTTGTATAATACGACCTGTGTGTTTTCCATTTCTTAGGCATCCCCTGAATTATGAGAAGTAAAAGCTTACTGATGTTACAGGATGGTTACTGCTTAATGATAGGCTCCCGTCAGTGAATGCTGGAGCTGATGCCGGTGTTCAGGGAAGCATTACCAGGACTTCCTCGTGTGATGTCCTGGGTTTGGCTCTGGCTGTGCAACTCCGAATACATGCGAAGTGAATTCATTTTCATACCCGTCTCAGGTGTCCTCATTTGCGGCTGCTGTTCTGAAGAAGTGGCTTTTCAAACTAGGGCTTTGAGAGGGAAGGAGGAACCCAGAGTTCCTCCTCCCGTTTCTTTCCTGGCCAGTGGATTGATTCTGAAATCTGCAATCCTTTCCTCTTTGTTCACGACGTCTGACTGTGACTTGGATCTACTTACAACCGTTTCAGGAAATGGGCTTTGGAGCAAAATCTGAGCCGAGGGAATCTCAGCCGTGGATGCTGCCTGCACCTGGCACCTGGCTCTGTTCGAGCCCAGCGTCCGCCCGAAGGGAAGTCCGAAGCGCCAAGTTCAGCCGAGATGCACAGTGTTGAGGGTTTGGGGTGAGGGGCCTTTATGACCAGAAGCAAAGAAGTTCTTAGGAAAATGTGCGGTTTAACAGGCGAGAGTCAGCCTTTCCCTAGTGGGCCTCTGCTTTCCAGCTCCTCCGGCCAAGCCCGCACGTGCGTGCCTGGGACCGAGTGCCTGCTGGCGCGGCGCGGTGTCTGCTTGTTCTCTGCTGCTCTTGCGCCCCGAGCTGCTGGGCGGCAGCCTGGCCTGACACCAGCCGTGAGGGGATGGTCATAAACGGCCAAGCACAGACGAAGAGGTATTTGAAGTTGGGTAAAGGCAGGCGTGCCCCATCATCCTTTGGAGGCCTTCTGTCGTGGGCAAAGTTCTGATTTCTGTCCACACTCGGTGATGAGGCGGTTTAGCTGGCTTCCTCGGCAGCTGGGCCCCTTCTGAATGTGAATGTCGTGCTTTTGTTCATCGCGTTCAGCAGTCCCAGCTGAAGCCTCAGGTCGATTGCCCTGCTCCGCAAACCACGTCCTGAGCTGCAGGCTGTGGGTTGGAACATTCGTCTCCCCGGAGAGGGCATGTCCAGCCCCTGCTTCATCGTGGGCCCTGTGTCGCCGGGTGGACTTGTAGGAGCCTGCCAGTGTCGGGCTCTCTCGGCCGGGCGCTTTCTCAGCATCTCACTGGACTCTGCATTTCTCCAGGACGGATTCCCTCCCGGGCCACAGAGAGGGCAGCGGGGCTCAGAGAGGGGGAGGAGTCCAGCGAACCGCGGGTTGGACCCAGTCTGACTCCAAAGTACTTACTCTTTGGACCGTACCAGGCTGTGACCTGCAGCTTCGTGATTCTGGGAGAAGTACTCGTGGACACTGTGCTCTGGCAGAAGATAAGTAATTGGAGAACCAAAGTGAATTTCGTATCTGCTTTCTGAGAATTGAGAGCAGTTTAGAATAACAGCTTTTCTAATGGTAAGATTGAAGTACCAGTATTCTGAACCAGCAATTATAAGAGCTGTGAGATTTTTGTGTTTTTTTTTATCCTCACCTGAGGACATTTTGCATTCATCTTCAGATAGAGCGGGAGAGAGAGAGGGAGGAAGAGAGAGAGAGAAACATCGATGTGAGAGAGACACATCGACTGGCTGCCTCTGAATGACCCCAACCGGGGCCAGGGACGAACTGTAACCGAGGTACGTGCCCTTAGCGGGAACCGAACCTGGGTCTCACTGGACCGCGGGCCGACGCTCTAACCGCTGAGCCAAACTGGCCAGGGCAGAGCTACGAGATTTAAAGAAGAATGAAACAACATGATATAATTTTTTTTTAATCTCATAGAATTTTCACACCCCAAATTTCCTGGAAGAAATAGTGTTTTTTTTTTTTTTTTTCTTTTTCTCTGGGAGTGCTATAAAAGCTGGAGTTTGACATTGTCTTTTGGTGGCTGATGGACACATGATCTCTGATGACTTCAATATTTTTGCTCTGTAGGAAAAGAAGATTCTCTTCCTAAACTGCTGTTCTATTTAGGTCGTCAGGGGTGGGGTCTTGTGAATTTGCCATTATAGTAGACCAAAACCTATATATAGAGACGCTCAAATTAAATGTGGTGTAAATCCATGTCTTAAAAAAAAAAAAAAAAGAAAAAAAGCAATTACTATGTTTGAAAGCCAAGCTATAAAAAGAAAGTGAAATCATAGGAGAGCCAAGACGGGATTTCAGTTTAGTAAGCAAACGGCCTGGACTTTCTTTGCCTTTTGTGTCCTGCGCTGGCAGCATGGGGAACGCAGTTTCCAAATTAGGACCGTGGACATTTATCGGAGGCCGAGCGTTCGAGATCTTCCCTGTGAAGGCTCGCCCTGCGGGTGGGAGACAGGTCTGGAAGGGTGCAGTGCTCCCAAACTCAGCTTGTACTTTGTTAACGGTACAGTTATTGAGCAGCCCAGAGAACCTGTTTTGTTTTTGTGTTTGTCTTTAAAAAAGGAGGTTATTCATTATTTAATGTGTGCTCATACACATTATAGTATTTTTCCTTTAAGGTTAAAATTAACTTGCTTGAAAATATACATGTCTCTGGCCACCAGAGCTAGACTAGTACCTGCCAACGGTGCCAGTCACATTCAAACATTGATTTTAATACACATAACATTCACAGGAGCACCTTCCCTCCCCACTCCCACCCATCCCCCCAAGCAGAGAAGGGAGGAAAGACAACGGGTTGGAGCCTTTGGGAAAGGACTGGGATCTCTGCTGTGGAGTGGCTGGAAGTCAGCCTCTCCGGGCAATTCTGAGAGCTGAGAACATCCAGCATTAACTGGTCTGTTCATTTCGCAGTAATCCCACCCCAGAAATACCACAGGCTGCTTTGACGGGTCTGTCTTGTCCACAGGTGCTTCGGAGCCCTGCTGGAACTCTGATCATGACAGGTTGGATGTCCGTGTGGAGGCACAAAACAGCGTAGATCCAGGCCTTCTGCTTGGTCTTCTGAAAATGCTACATGGCTTTGGCTAAGGTACTAGAGAAAAAAAGAACTTCTAAGGAGAGGGACATTTAAGACCTGGGTCAGCTGTCACATCCTGAAATGCTAAACAGTATTCCCCTTAGGGCCATGCTCAGAATTTCAAATGACAAAGGTCTGTCTGTATTCCTCAGCAAATACAAATGATCTTGGCATTATTTCTGACTTGCGTTCCCTGAGTTCTTCCCAAGATTTCCATGAAGAATCATTCTTTTGCAGTGGGAATTGAGTGTTCTCACTTTTTTTCTCACCATGAGGTAGAGTGTTTTAAGGCTAAACATTTACTTTTTTTTTTTTTTTTTTTTTTTTAATGGGAGGGAGGGGGAGAGAGAGAGAGGGAGAGAGAGAGAGAAACAAACATCGATGTGATAGAGACAGATCCACTGGTTGCCTCCCACATGACCCGACCAGGGCTGGGGATGAACCGCAACGGAGGTACATGCCCCTGGCCAGAATCGAACCCTCGACTCATTGGTCCTTGGGCTGACGCTCTAACCGCTGAGCTAAGCTGGCCAGGGCAGCATGTACTTTTCTTTGCTAAATTCACCGTGGTTAACAGTAGTGTTCTGAAGGGAACAGACCCCTCCAGAGCCCTGAGGGAGGACTGGAAGCCTTTGTTAACACAGAGGTTGCAGGCTGGAGGTGGCCATACCCATGCAGGCTTGGAGGGGCTGACTCATCCATGACTCAGATGGCAGCCTGTGGGGCCCCTGGGCCCTGGTGCCAGCCTCTGAATGAGTCGAGGCGGGGCCTGGGCTCTCCCATGAGAACTTGGAAGTTGAGATGTACCACTGATTCTGGCTGGGTTCACATGTGGGCTCACTGTTGGTCAGGGACCTGGGGAGAGGCTTGCAGCTGACACACACCTTTTGGCTTTGGCATGTCTGTGATTTAGGAGAGACTCGACCAGCTGGTTACCATCGGGAACCCGTGCCGCACAGCAAGGGGTTCGAAAGAAAAAGCACTGGGTGGTTCTAACATCAGTTACTGCAGCATCCGCCTTTTTTCTCCTGGCTGAAATGCACTGTTACCATATTCTAGGTCTCCATATAACTCGCATCTATTTCTGCACTTTTGATAGGAGCAAACTATTAAAATTGTAATTTTATAGACTATTTTGCCATCTGATAGGGTAAATGCACACTCAAAAATACTTCTCGTTGTTCATTAAGTTAGCTGATGAAAGGTGTTACTTCATTATCGTGTCAATTTCTTTGTGTTTAAAAGGCTAAATACATCTGTGCCTCTTTGTGTGTTAGGTACACAGCAGAATTCGTGAAGTCAAATCCAAGTTTCTTTGTAAATGATTTAGTCACTGTTGCTGATGTTTTAAATAGTTTTTTTTTCCCCTATCCTGTAGTTTAGCTCCAGTTTTTTAAATTAATTGTCTAAAGTGACAGAAAGTTTGCTTTCAAAAACGAAGAGGTGGTTCGTCTGGACGTGATCGCGCCTCTCTGTCCTGTTGAAACGAAATAAACCACACAGCTGCCTACATTAAAATAAGGGGAACTAAGTGTACTGGGGGAGATTTCTGGGTCATAGACTTAAGGATGAAAATGTAACGTTATGGATTTGAATGATCTCATTCTCTTTTCTTGTATATTTAATTTGAGGGATCTATGAAAAGTTAATTTAATGTATATTTTAGGGGTGTAGAGTGAGACCAGGGGCTATTCATTGAGGTAGAAAATTCATAGCTCTTTTTTTTTTTAATCCTCACCTGAGGATATTTTTCTGTTTATCATCAGAAAGAGTGGGAGGGAGGGAGAGAGAGAGAGAGAAAAACATTGATGCGAGAGAGACACATTGACTGGCTGCCTCCTGTGTGACCTGACCAGGGCCTGGGACAAACTGCAACTGAGGTACGTGCCCTTGATCAGAATCGAACCCACAACTCACTGCTCTATGGGCTCACGCTCTAACTGCTGAGCCAAACCAGCCAGGGTACAGCTCTTTTTTAAAAAATATGTTTTTATTGATTTTTTTAAAGAGAGAGGAAGGGAGAGAGAGATAGAAACATCAATGTGAGAGATAAACATTGATCCGCTGCCTCCTGCATGCCCCCTACTGGGGATCGAGCCCACAACCTGGGCATGTGCCCTGACTGGGAGTCAAGCCAGGACCTCTCAGTCCATGGGACGGCGCTCAATCCACTGAGCTACACTGACCGGGTGCAAAGCTCTTGTAAATATCGGAGAAGACAGAACAGCTTCTCAAAAAATAGAATATGCATTATAAAATCTAGAATATACTGTGTGGCATACAGAATAGAAGGTCTGCGGGGGAAAAACTGTGTGATTCAGTAGGGAGGTTGCACTAATGTGGGAAGGGAAGTTATGTTTACATTGAACAATCTAAGCCACTTTGCCAATGTTTTCTTCAATGTGTCTGTGTTTTCTCCTTGTTCGTACCCATGCCTTACGCCTGTGTGAACCTGTTTGTGAATAGGAATTACAGTTTGGAGAGATTACGTTATAACCCTCTCCCCACTACCCCCTTGCCATGTGGTGCGTGGAATGGACCACTCAGTGGGTTTACATTTGAAAACTACAGATGCTGATAGTAATCTGCATCATTAATCATTCAGTCCTTGTTCATACAAGCAAAGTTAAATGGAGAATCGAGGCAGCTGCCAAAATAGTTCCTTAGCGAATCCTTCGAGGATGAGTAGGATTTGTTTTCTTCATCTCCGCACTCTGCGCCTCCTTAGTTACGCACAAGACTTTTAGGTTAAACGTTGGTGTTGTATATAGACTCGAGGAATTTTTGGCAAAGAAAAGAATTATTTCCCCTCATATTTTATGTCTTTGTGTTGAAACAGCTATGCATTAGGTAATTATAGTTTGACATTCCAGGACCACAGCTCATTTAGGTTTTCTGTGTTGGCCGCGTCGACGCTCTTGCACGTGTGACTGTTACGTTGTATCTTAAACTCACATCTGGTCAAACTGGTTTTGATTTTCCTGTTCCCAGGTCTTCTAGTTCCCTCCTGAACAGGGGCAATAGGCTAAAACAGGTGGGTCCCATTTTGAGTACGTGGGTACTCACCGCCACAATGATGGCCTCAGGACCTCTGTAGCCCTGTCTAAGCTCTACTTGGATGCAGCCCAAAGAGACCAAGTTTTGTGTTGTTACCACTGGGCCACAACTGTGGTCTTTCAGGAACCGTGGCTAAGTTTTGTGGGGCCCTAATTCCTTAAGGGCGGCTAGCGTCTCTCTCCAAGGCAGCAGTTAAAAAGATAAAATATAGTCTTATGTTTCTGAGCAACATTATTTGTGGTCTATGATATCTATGGCTTAAAATATCTACTTTATATTATGATAGTCCCTAATCTTATCATTGGTGTAGCCCTTTGGTTCTGAAATCCAGAGTTAGAAGCATAGCAAGGGTTTCAGGTTTAACGATAACCAAGAAGTTTAAAAATAGAAAGGCTTAGTTTTTTATTTAAAAAAAAAAAAAAAAAAAAAGAACTGTGCCAGATAAGAATTATACTCAGAAAAAGAAATTTTGCCCAAGAGATAGTTGTCATGTGCGTCTTTCTCAGAGCAGCTGTGTCTGCTTCCTTGAACACCCTTGTCTGTTTTCTTCTCCTTGCAGCAGCTTCTGCCATTGGCTTCTGGGCCAGCCCCTTTCCCATAGCTTTCTTCTTTCTTTGCTCACCATTCCTTTCCACTTCCCATTGGATCCTCCTTCCTCTTCCCACTGTCAAATGATGATGTTCTCTCTAGGGTGTCACCCCAGGTCCTCATCCATGGATGATTGTCGTTTTGCTCCTGCTTTCAGCTACCATTTATACATACCCCTTACTGCCCAGTTAATATACTGCTAGTTGGGACTTCGCTCTTCTGGGTCTAGTGTTTTTAACTTCAAACTGGATGTCTTTATTTGGATGTTTGCTACACTCCTGCAACTCAGTGCATCAGAAAATGATAGAAGCTTTTTAAATTATCTTCATGGATCTTCTGCCTCAGAGCATATGCGTGAGAGTCCAAGAGTCCCACTTTTGAATCCTGGCTAGGTTAGTTAACCTCTTTTTCTTGCCTTATCACATTGGCTAGCATCTCCAAGACAGTGTTGCCTTGTTCATAGTCTTAGCTAGAAAACATTCAGTTCTCACCATTAAGTGTGATGTTACCTGTAAATGTTTTTATAGATGCTCTTTATGAAAATTTTAGTTTAAAAATATTTTATTAGCTAATTATGAATTAAATGCTTTTAATGTTTAAAGGATCACTACTGCAAACAACTAAAACAAAAATCCACCTTAAGTAAAGTTAAGAAAATTTTAGATTGTATTTCAGTGAAACTAATGTGTGTCAAAAAAGTTTTCATAGTGGAAGAGAAAAAGGTAGTAATATGGTTTGGAGGAAATGAGCCTCTTGTTATATCTTGTTTAATCATGGTAAGCCCTAATTATTTGCTGGATGGATGTGCAAATAATGTAAATTTAATTTTGCTAACTTTTTGTTCTTGGCATTAACTCTTTCTGTTATTTAAGTAGTTCAGGAGATTCAGAATAATGTTGGAATTTTGTAGATACCATGTCATTCCTGTGTGTATGTGTAATGACCATTATTACTGGAACTGTAAGGCCTATGCAATTTGGAATTTAATTTAGCATCATTTTTTCTGTAATTAGAAAAATTAAACCGGATTCAGTCCTAGAAAATGCCTCTGGAAAAGCCTTAAAGTTTTTGTCCTCATCAGAACCATAGGTTCATCAAAACATTATGAATCTTGTTAATACAAATGACTACTTAATGGACTGTGATCTGGGACAGGGTCTTACACAGTCCTTGCTTGATTGATATAAGTGACCCTTGGAAGACTATGAAGGTAACAGATTATAAATTTATAATTTGTATTAAAAAAAAAGAGCATGTCTGTATTTTCTTAGGACTTGGAGCTTGTGTTCAATACTTTATTAACAATTGTTGATTTTTTTTTTTTTTTTTAAGAAATCTATCCTGGGCAGGTTAGAGAAAGAAAGAATAACTGTCTACAGAGTGTGCACCCTTTAGGTCTTTTAGTTAGAAAGTTAAAGGAGATTATTAAGTAGAATTTTAAATATGTTTAGTATGTAGTAGGCATTCAGCAAACATTTATTAAAAGAAGGTTGAATGAAAAAAAGAAGGCCTGGCTGGTGTGGCTCGGTGGATTGAGCATGGTCCCATGTACTGAGAGGTCCCGGTTTGTGAGCTCGATCCCCAGTAGGGGGCGTGCAGGGGGCAGCCAATCGATGTTTCTCTCTCACATTGATGTTTCTCTCTCTCTTCCTCCCTCTCTAAAAAAATCAATTTAAAAATATTTTTAAAAAAGAAAAGAAGAATGGAGAAATTGTCTTGTATTGAAATATGTTATTTCTTTTTTTTCCCTCAAAAAGTGAATTGATCTCAAAGGTCCCTGTTAGCTTTCAAATTCTTAGAGTTCAGAAGTCTCCAATTATTAATTATTAGGTTCAGGGCTTTATTCCAGAGGTTTGCCTTCATCCTTCCGCAAGACTCTTTATAATTATGATTTTTAATCCTCTTCCCCGGATTACTTCACGCTCTACCTGTTCTGTTGTTCCAGAACATTCTCCCAAGCTGTCCTGGCTGTCCAGTGGAGCATCCTGGGAGAAGCACTGTCTTTGGAATTAGATCTGGTTCAAGTCTTTTCTCTGTTAACTATTGTATGTTCTTCCCCTTGTTAGTAAATTTTCTGATCCTCAATTTTCTCACCCACAAAATGGGGGCCATAAAACACCCACCTCAAATTGAGCTGTGAGCCTTAAATGACACGAAGAGCTTGGTACCATACCTAGCACTGACTAGGTCCTAAGTCAACTGGGAATGTCACCATCTTTCTCTCCCCTGAGTCAGATAGCTCTGCCATGGTATTTCTCAGATGATGAAGACTAACGTTTCTTGGTATCTCTGTTGTCCTGAAACAAATCAGGGCTCACTCTATCACCCACAGCGAACAGCTCTTTCCCCCGGCGTGTAAGTCAGCACCAGTGGTTTGCACTGTGTTCTTCAGGGTTTCTTTCCACGCCCTTCCTTTCTCTGCCCCTTGCCGTTCCACATCTCTCTGCGCAGCTGTGCTGGCTGGGTCTTTGTTCTCCATCCTATTTTTGCAAAACCTAGCTGACCCTACGGAATTCATTGTTTCTCCGTTTTCACTTTTAGGAGCTGAGGAGGCAGTCTTTCTCCAGTCGTGGGAGAAAAGAGAGCTTGACTTGGAAAATTTTCTCCCTTGCTGCATTGCTGAGTAAGGAGCATTCACAACACCTTTTTATTGAACGAGGAAGGGCACAAATCCTCGCGTGGAGCTCGGTGAGTTTTCCCGATGAACACACCCCTGTAAAAAGGCTCATAGTAAGTTTAAGGAAAGGCCCTAACTCTTCCAAGCCTCCTCGTCCTCGCCATCCTTTTGACAGCCCACGTGTTGTGAGAAGCATTTCAGCCCCCTGATGCCCTCTGACCCACCCTCTGCCAAGAGGTTCTGTGTGGACTGGGTTTCCCTGCCCTGCCTCTCTTGTCTCTGAGACAGGAGGCCTGGGGTTAAAGAGGCTGGCTCTTCCTTCCCCGTGCTGCCTGCATCTGAGTGGGTGGCAAACAGGGAGACCCGGAACGTCCTGTTTCCACTTTCCCTCGAGTGATCTTCCCTGTGGCTGTGGGAAAACACGGGGGGAAACACCGACTGTGTTTCCGTTGCCCTGCCCGCCTCTGTTCAACACGGTACTGAAATCTTGTGTGAACCGCTGCTGCTCTAAGAAGCGAGCGTGAAAAAAACCCAGTGTTTGTGATTAGAAGTCTGTTTCATTTTTTAATTTGAAAGATGGAGAGGAAATGAGAGGTATGAATGGTGGGAGGGAGGGTGTACGGTCCGTGGCGCAGAGGTCAGAAGTGAGCTGAAATCAAGGCAGAGGGGGTCAGGCCCCACTAGGAACTTCCTGTTGGAGAGGGTGCCGGCGTGCGGGAATTGCGGGTGGGTTTGTAGGGGACGGGTGGGGAGTGTGTTCACAGCAGTCACCAGGATTGGCGTGGGCCTTCCTGTAATACACATTCTCAGCGACATTATTATGTACCTTCCTAAATGTGATGCAGGATGCCAGTCCTTTTCATTGCCGTTTGTTTAATGAGAAGTAATGGGTGACATAGGCATTCTAGTGCAGATTAGGGATTTCTGCAGCAGTGACGTGCTCCATACTTTCAGACCAAAGGCGTGAGTTCACATCCCAGCTTCGCCACTTAGCGGTTGCGAGACCACGAATAAAGGGTTGTCGGGAAGACACAGGACATGTGTTATAATTGCAAGATGCCATCGGCCAGAGCGAGCTGTTACACTTCTGGTAGGATTTCCTCCTGTAGGCTGACCTCACATCTTCTCCACCTCCCCTTCTCTGGCTTCCAGGCTGCCTTGTCTCTAAGTGTTACTTGGGGCACTGGAGAGAATGATCTTACTGGTATTCTGCTGTTTGTCCTGGTGTCAGTGCTGTGCCCTCAATGGGTAATGCTGTGGAGAAGAAGGGGGAGCTCTGGGAGGTGGGGGGGGGGGTGGCATTGTTTGAGAATAAGGAAGCTATTTGAGAAACTAGATTTAGAAGGGGAGGCTAGAAGTAAAAAACAAAACCGGGAGCCCTGGCCGGGTGGTGCAGTTGGTTGGAGCATCATCCCGCACACCAAAGGGTTGTGGGTTTGATTCCCGGTCAGTGCACATGCTCAGGTTGTGGGCTCGATCCTCGATCAGGGTGTGTACAGGAGGCAACTGATTGATGGTTCTCCTTCTTTCTCTCTCACCCCCTCACCCTCCCTCCCTCTCTAAAAATCAATGGACAACACAGGCAGGCCGGGAGAGGCCTCCCCGTGGTGATGGACATGGGTAGGACAGTGGGTTGGACTGAAGGCCCTGTCACTCCTGCATCCAACAGCTCCCGACCCCCGCAGGAGACCTGAGAAAGGCCACCAGCCTCTCGCTGTCGTAGGACTGGACATCAGTGTGCTCCTTTCTGGGTGATGAATAATATTTCCAAGTCTGAAGTGGAAATTTACATTTTAAAATACAAGCGTTGTAGCTTTATCATTGTTAAGATAACTTTTTAAAGGGCAGCTGTGTTAATTATCTGCTGCTGTGTAACAAATTACCGAAGCACTTGGAGGCTTAAAAACAACAATTTATTCTCTCTCAGTTTCTGTGGGTCGGCAATCTGGGCCAGTTTAGCTGGGCGCCCCTGCTCCCAGAGTGACAGGCGGTCACTGTCCTCTCTGGGTTCAGCTGGGGAGGATCTGATTCTGACCGCACGCATGTGGTTGCCAGCAATTGGAATCATATTTTCAGTGATGTAGGAAATCTATCTGTATTTAGAAATTCTGAGGTAGAGTAGGTACTGGTTTATAATTTTATTTAAATCTGGGGTTTGATAGGGATTTGCTCAGAGATCGTTGTACTTTTAAAAAAATAACTTTATTGCAGTATATGGGTGTATACATAAAATAAAAAAGATTCTAATTCTGATTTTATCGAAGCCAAAGAGAAGGAAAATCTATGCTCCTAACTGCTTACTCTCATGCGATTATAGCCTTCCGTTGTACCATAGCATGTGTTTTAGCCTCATAAATTATGTCCTAACTTGATTGCTAAGCATTTCATATTTGTCACGTTAAATATTTGCAAACATGACTAACTTTGATGGACAGAGTTCAGAGCACAGGTTATCAAACTGTGCTTCTCCTGCAAGCTGGTGCCGAGGTGCCTGAGTGCTTGCTTCTCCCCTCCCCTCGCGTACTCACTACGCATCGCAGATTTCACCTGCTGTCTCAGTGCACACATGTGCGTTTCGTTTACAAAAATAGGCATAACATCTAATATACATAGCTATCTAATCTATTATATATATGTGATCTTTATTATACATACCATATGCAATCTTCCAGTATACATAACATATCTATTATATATAATTGTCTAGCATCTAATATGAAATCTTATTTATATAATCTATTACATATAATTTAGTATGTATAATATAATCCATTATGTATACTATATCTTCTATTTTGTATGTACTCTGTAATCTATTATATAATATATATAAACTCCATTATACATAATCTATTATATATGTAATATGTGTATAGTCTTCCAATCAGCAATATAAGCTGATTAAGAGCAGATGGCATAAATCGTATTCTGAAGCACCGAGCACAGTAAGTGAAAGGGTTCATGCTAGGCACTCAGCAAATATTTAGAGGCCTGATTGCGGTTGATGAGTTTGACGATCATTATATTTTGCTGCCACAGGTAATTGGGGAACATTACAAATGCAGGCTCTCCTAGGATCAGTGATGCTCAGGATGCTTTATTTATTTATTTATTTAAAAAATTCTTTATTGATTTTTAGAGAGAGAAGAAGGGAAAGGGAGAGAGAGATAAAAAACTTCGATGAGAGAGAACATCAATTGGCCGCCTCCTGCACGCCCCCTCTGGGGATCGGGCCCACAACCTGGGCATGTGCCCTGACTGGGAATTGAACCGGCGACCTCTTGGTGCATGGGTCGGCGCTCAACCACCGAGCCAAACGGGCCGGGCTGGGATGCTTTAGAAGAAGCCCTGGAGTGTAAGCTTCATTAGTTTATTGCAACTTGTCTCGTTCCCCAATGAGAAGCAGCATGAAGTCGGGACCTTCTGTAGCGGACAGCTTACTTCCTCTGAGCTTTATTCTCAGAAGCAGAAAGACCTGGGAAAATGTTACAGTCAGAAGATGGACAAGTAGCTAGGAAGCCCCAAGGGACGGATAATGGTTTGTGCAGTTTAAACTCACTCTCGTCCATGTTGAACTTAACCGTTTTTTTCAAACTCCAACTTGGCAGTAGTTTGTACTGTAATTTGGTAGTAAGAAATGGCCTTGAACCAAAATCAATTAACTTTGAATTTCTTGCCTAGACTGTTGCATTATAAAATTTTATTTTATTTTATTTTTTTGAACATTAAATTATTGTTATTTTTTATTTTTAACTAATACCTTTTATTAATTTTTAAGTATACATAAATGTCATTTTAATATTCTGTGTGACAAAATGTGGAAGGTCACAACATTTATTCTTTTGGGTGTATAGTTCCATGAATTTTGACAAATACATGGAGTTATGCAACAACTATTACAGTTGTAACACCCAGAATAATTCCCTGTGCCATACCACTTTACACAACCCCGTCCCCCCTCCCCAAACCCTGGCAACCACTAAATTGTTCTCCATCCCTATAGTTTTGAAATTTCAAGGATGTCATAAAAGTGGAATCATACAGTAATCAGCCTTTTGAATCTGGCTTTACTCAGCATAATACATTTGAGTTTCATCCATGTAGTTGTCTGTATCAGCAGTACATTCCTTTACATTGCTGAGTAGTATTCCATTGTACAGATGTGGCACAGTTTGTTTATCCATCCACTAGTTGAAGGACATTGGCCTGCTTCCTAAGTAATTTTTAAAAATTTATCTTTATTGTTAAATGTATTACAGATGTCCCCCCTTTTTTCTCCATTGACCCCCTCTTCCCCAATCCCACCCCCCTCCTGCCTTCCCCACACTATTGTCCGTGTCCATTGGTTATGCATATATGCATAGAAGTTCTTTGGTTTATCTCATCCCACCTTCCCTCCTCCCTTCCCTTTGAGGTTCATCAGTCTAACAACCAATTTGTACTTCTTAATTCCTTCATCTTTTTTCACCCATCCCCCCAGCCCCCTCCCATCTGGCAAGCAACAAAAAGTTCTCTGTATCTATGAGTCTGTTTCTGTTCTGCTTGCTCATTTTGCTTGTAGATTCAATTGTTGATAGATATGCATTAATTTGCCATTTTATTATTCATATTTTTGTTGTTCTCCTTCAAGAAGACCCTTCAACATTTCATATCATACTGGTTTGGTGGTGAAGAACTCCTTTAGCTTTTTCTTGTCTGGGAAACTCTTGATATGTCCATCTATTCTAAATGATAGCTTTGCAGGATAGAACAATCTTGGTTGTAGGTCATTGCTTTTCATCGCCTTTAATATGTTTTGCCACTCCTTTCTGGCTTGCAAAGTTTCTTTTGAGAAATCAGCTGACAGTCTTATGGGAGCTCCTTTGTAGGTAACAAACTGCTTTTAAGATTCTCTCTTTGTCATTAACCTTTAGCATTTTGATGGTGATGTGTCTTGGTGTGGACCTCTTTGGGTTCATCTTGTTTGGGACTCTCTGTGTTTCCTGGACTTGTATGTCTGTTTCCTTCACCAAGTTAGGGAAGTTTTCTGTCTTTATTTTTTCAAATAAGTTTTCAATTTCTTGTTCTCTTCTTCTCCTTCTGGCACTCCCATGATGCAGATGTTGGCTCACTTGAAGTTGTCCCAGAGGCCCCTTATACTATCCTCATTTTTTAAAATTCTTTTTTCTTTTTACTGTTCTGATTGGGTGTTTTTGCTTCCTTATATTCCAAATTGATGGTTTGCTTCTTGGCTTTATCTACTCTACTATTGATTCTCTGTAAATTATTCTTTATTTCAGTTAGTGCATCCTTCATTTCTGACTGGTCCTTTTTTATGTTGTTGATGTTCTCACTAAGTTCCCTGGAGTTCTCCTTAAGTTCCTTGAAGTTCTCACTAAGTTCCTTGAGCATCCTTATAACCAGTGTTTTGAACTCTGCATCTGATTGATTACATATCTCCATTTTGTTTAGTTCTTTTCCTGGAGTTTTGTTCTTTTCTTTCTTTTGGGACATGTTTCTTTGTCTCCTCATTTTGGTTGCTTCCCTGTGTTTGTGTCTATGTATTAGGTAGAGTTGCTATGTCTTCTAGGCTTCGTAGAGTAGCCTATTGTTGTAGGTATCCTGTAGGGTCCAGTGGCATAACCTTCCTGCTCACCTCAGCTGGGCCCTCGAGGTGCACCCCTAGTGTGGACTGTACACCCTTCTGTTGTAATTGAGTCTTGATTGCTGTTGGCACGTCAATGGGAGGGATTTATTCAGGCTGATCAGCCACAAGGACTGACTGTACCTACTGACCACTGGCCTCTGACTCCCTCGGAAGATCAGCTGTGTAGGGGCCCACCATACAGAGCAAGACTTACTTCAGCAGGGTTCTGGTACCCTCTGAGTCCACTCATTGAGTGTGTCACTTGTGGAGATGGGTGGGTAGTGGTGCTTCAGTGTGGTTTGAGGCTGTCCACTGGGTATGCTGGCTCTGGGGCAAAGTCAGCCACTGCCTTGTTTTATCCGGGGCCACCTGGCATAAGCTACAAAGTGATATGCCGATGGCTGCTTCTTGTCCTGGGATTGGAGGTGTCCAGGAAGAGCCAAGTCATGAACCAAGGCTGCCTGCTTCTAGTGCCAGGCCTGGGGCCACTTAACGAGAGGTATCGGGCTTGCTGAGAGCAGATGCTGCTTGTTTGAGAGATTTTAGGAAACTCTGAGGCAGGATCCAAGATAGGCCAATCCTATGGTAAAACCATTGGAAACAGGTTGGGTGGGCCCAAAGTTGGGTGGGGCATGGCCTCAGGGAATCACCAGTGCGAGGCAAACAGTGTGAGCCAGGTTGCTGGAGTCCCAGATATGGCTCCTGTCTGCTGGCCCTGTGGGGGAAGGGCTCACCTGCCGAGGTCCAGCCTCAGCAGTCCAGGGTTTCCTTCAGGTGTGGATGGAGTCGGCGAAGAAGGATGTGAGACAGAAGTGCTTGATCACTTTCTGCTGCTTAATGCTAGCAGATTCTTTATTTTTATCTTTGCAGGTTACATCACAATTTCCTTATCTTTGTTTCCCCTTAATCCTTAAGCAAGTATGTACAGACATTCTTTTCTGCTTATGTGACTCTTAGGTATTAGTACATGGTTAACCAATAACTATTTTTATTTTTCACCAGATGTCACATTGTTGCCTATCGGTCTCTAACCTTTAAGATTACTGCTTACATAACATGATTTGTTATCAGCACCCTTCTAGGCATTGTCTCATCTAACTCCCTTTTAGACTCTTGACCTTTCCTCTTTTCTTGGGTTCCTGTTAAGCTTTTACATTCTTATCTTTAATTCTTTACTTCTAGGCCTTAGTCCTCTGTGATCTTTCCGTAAATTTATGTTTATGTTAGTAACACACTTAATACCTAACACACTTAATACCGCTATACTATATCTTAACAGATAGATAGAATAAGCAAAGATTAGTTCCTTCAGTTGCCATCCTATAATTTTATTTCTCTTATTAGCCTTTGTCTTCAGCCACTGTTCTTTGTGATTCCTGCTGTGCAGTGAATTCACTCCTCCAGGGACTGTGTCAAACCATGGAGGTCTTCATTCCAGTGGCACCGCTCCCGACACTCACCAAAGGAACAAAGGCCTCCACTAGCACGTCTGTCTGAGACAAAGCTGCCTTGCCAACCCTCGTCCCGAGGCCAAACAGCTCAGTTCTTCCCTGTTTGTCTCTGGCACCCCTCAAGCTGCCTCCCCTTCGAGCTCAGAGGGAGCAAGTCTGAGTAAGCCCCTGCGCGGGCCCCTTAAGAGGAGCTGCCTGGGCTCCAGAAGCCTCAGCCTCCCTCAGCCTCAGTTCCTGCTGGTTTTTACAGCCAGAAGTGATGGGGACTTCTCTTCTTGGCACTGGGACCCTGAGCTGGGCACCTGGTGTGGGATGAGGACCCCTCACTCCTCAGAGAGGACCTTCACAGCTGAAGTGTCCCTCCTGATTTTTATCTGCCACATGTGGGTGTGGGACCAGCCCCTCCGCCCCTCCGCCCCTCCGCCCCTCCGCCCCTCCGCCCCTCCGCCCCTCTGCCTCTCCTACCAGTCTCGGTGTGGCTGCTTCTTTAATTTCGTAGTTGTAGGACTTCCCTTCAGCTTGATTTTAGGTGGTTCTGAATGATGGTTGTTCTGTAGTTTAGTTGTAATTTTGATGTGGTTGCGCATTATAAAATTTTATTTTATTTCTTGTGCATTGTAAAATTTTAGAGGCCTTTTTTTTTTAGAAATTGTATAAAATTTCCATGACAGTTATGACCTTGAAGTGTTCTTGTGTCAAAGAAAATGCATAATCCTACTTCTTTGTCTGGTAATTACTTTCTCATCTCCTCCCTCTGATTAATCCTCATATGTGTTTCCTTACTTAGATAAATACTTCATCAATCAGAGATTAGAATACTAATCTCGTTACCTATGGGAATTCCTCTGTGTCACTCAGGTCTTTAATGGAGCTGTTAGGGAGCCTTTGTCATTGAAAGCGCCATGTAGTGACCAGATGGACTCATTGGAAGTCACTTACAGAATGTCAGGCAAGAATTTAATGACGCGTGCAGAGGAAGCCATGGTGGGATCTGGGTTTCTTGTTCTTTTGTTTTACCTTCGATCATAGCATCATTTCGTCGTCTTGTTTTTATATATATATATAGGAGAAATGGAGCTTGCAGAAGTAAAAAATATATTTACTGCATATCATGAAAACGAAGGCAAAAATAAAAATGTGTCAGTTTTTTGTTTTTTTTTGGCATAGAGTTCATTATAATTAGGGAGCCCCTACCTGCCATGCCTGGCGGAGTCGGGGTGGCAGCCGTCCAGGCTTTTCCACTGGGCAAACCCCTTATTTTCAGATGTAGATTCCAGTGTCCAGATTGTCCACTGTTCAACTGCCAAGTGGGCACAGGGATATATTGGCTAAATTCATTGTCACAAGACAGAATTTGAACCCTAAATTAGAGGTGAAAAACAAGGCCTTTAAGCCAATCAAACTCCATGACCCTTCAAGTGGGGTGTGTATATTATTTCTGGGCAGTTGAATAATAGAAAATGATTGGAAAAAAAAATTCAGGTTTTTTTTTTTTCCCGTAGGGATTTGAGGGAAACTTTATAAACGTGTTCATCTTTGTGGTGCAGTGAAGGCCCCTCTGCTTATTTTAGACTCTGGAAAGATGAAAGGAACAGGAATTCAAAATCTGTTCTTTTAAGTGTGGCAGGCATTTCCATAGGTTTGAATTCAGCCAAATTCTTTTTGGCTTGATCCCTACTCCAAAGAAAAAGGGTGTGGTGGAAAAAATGATGTTGAGAATGAGTAACACAAGGAGGAATTATATATTGTTCTGACTTTCTGAGTGTGATTAGTACAAGAAGGAAGAATTTTTTAAAAGAATCATACCAGCCTGGCCCAGTATGCTCAGTGGTTAGAGCGTTGACCTGGGTACCGAAGGCTCTCGGGTTTGATTCCGGTCAAGGACTCGTACCTGGGTTGCAGGTTCAATCCCCAGCCTTGGTCTGGGCACGTGTGGGAGGCAACCAATCGATGTTTCTCTCTCTCTCTCCCTCCCTCCCCCTCCCCCTCTTCCACTCTCTCTAACATCAGGGGAAACAATGTCCTCAGGTGAGGATTAACAACAGCAACAACAAAGAACAGTACCAGATAAACAAGAGTTTGTGTGCTCACATCACAGCATTGATGTGTTCATCGCTGTTGCAGCCGAGTGCCTGAAAGTCATAAACTTCATTTCCAGTGGATACTTGGTATATAAAAACGCTTTGGTCTAAATTCTGGCCCGGCCAGTGTGGCTCAGTGGTGAAAACACTTCAGTTAAAATGTGAACAATTACGTTTGTTTTAAAACGCACACTTCTCCATACTCTTTCCTCCTCCTTCCAAGGCAGTCGCTTTGCCAGGGCCGTGTGAGTCCCAGTTCGGTCAGTTTGGACGTTTTTAATTTTAGCATGAAAGGAAAATTAGTGGCCTGCTGGCACCAACGTGCTCTCAGATAAATTAGCAAGCAGTCTCAGTTGAAACTGTTTTGTATTGGAATTTGTTTCCTCGCCCTGGCGCATTGGCCAGAAGCCAGCGTTACGGCTTTATTTTCCTTTTCCTAGACTTTTTATCTACAGTGCTTGTTCATTTGGGGAGAGGAAAGGCTTTTCCTGCGGCTTCCTGGCGAGAGTGGGCTCTCCCTGTCCTGTTTCAGGTGGTTGCCCTCCCCTGCCCAACCTTCAGGGCTTGGCATTGTATACACGACACCCCAACTCTTCCCTTAGCCGGTTTAAATTACAAACAGGATCCCACTGGCTAACCGATTTTAGCAGGGACCTGAAGGATGTCACTGCCTTTTGGAGCTCACTTATTCTTTAGTGACTTTAATCAGAGAATTATAATAGTAACAGTTACATTTTGTGATCACCCACCAAGTGCCCAGTGTTGTATCCAGGTTCTTCACTCGCATAATTTTCTTTCTCCCTTATAACACTGTGGGGGGAAGCATCGTTATGTCCCTGTACGAGTGAGGAAGGCCAGACTGCAGCAGCGGAGACTTACTCTGAGTCGCATGGATGGGAAGAGGCAGGAAGTGGGTTTAAAGCCAGGTTGTGCTGACTGCTCTTCCCGCTCTTCCCCTGCCCTCTGCCGCCTTCCATGGAGCTGCAGGGGCTTGGAGGGAACATCTCGCCCACAGGGTCTCAGCCCTGGCTTCACACCAGAGTCATCAGGGGAGTTGAAAACTCAGATTCCCTTGGCCTCGTCCCAGGCCAGCCAGTCAGCACCTCTGGGGTGGGGCTCAGGCCCGCTAGGTTTTAGGAGCTCCCCAGGTGATTCTGCTGGGGGACCTGGGGCCTCCCACTGGTCCGGTCAGTGTAGGGCATCTCCCTCAGTTTTCAGGAGAATCTGAAACCCAGCATTTCTTCCAGGTCAGTCAGCTGGTTAGGTCCAAGCAGGGACTTGACCTAAGATTGTCAGACAGTCCTTGGTCTCTTGCTGTTCTCATTCCAAATCCTGACAACAGAGTGTAGATACAGGAAACATCATGTGACATGATTCTTAGCCTAGAGCATGGGTGCCGCGTTGTAGTCAGGGACGTGGCTTAGATTTGAAGGATTATAAAAAAATCAGATGGTTCTGATATGGCCCATGAATATCAGCTGAAATACTAATATGTAACAATGAATATGAAGCATACTTAATTATATCTCTGTCTTAATCCGTTCGGGCTGCTATCACAGAATGCCATCGATTGGGCAGCTTAACAATAAACATTTATTTCTCACAGTTCTGGAAGCTGGAAGTCCAAGGTCAAGGTGCCAACACACTGAGTATCTGGGGAGAGCTCACTTCCTGGTCCATAGCTGGCTGCCTTCTCGCTGTGTCCTCAGTGGAGAGAGAGGGAGGGAGAGCGAGCGAGCTCTCTGGTCTCTTCTTAAAAGGGCATTGATCCCACTATGGGGGCTTGACCCTCATGACCTCGTCTAAGACTCATCACTCTCCAAGCACCCCGCTTCCTAACACCATCACATCAGAGGGAGGGTAGGGTTTCAACATATGAATTTTGAGGGGACACGTTCAGTCCTTAACAATCCCTCTGTATTTACACAATTATAATGCTGCTGGTAACATTTTAGGTTTCTACAACTCTTCTTGCTTGCTAGATTATTTGCATTTGTATTATTGTCAACAGAGTCAGGAGAAGCTGTGAGAAGGTGGGCCTGGGACTGTGTCCTTGTTCCAGTGGACGCAGGGGTGACATGGCCCTGCACAGCCACACAGAACCAAGGTATTCTCGTTCATGGCTTGGTTCTCTTGCCCCGAACCACACACCCGTGTTTAATTCAAAAGTGCCTCATACAGCCGTACTGCAGAGCCCTTTTGGGTACGCGGAGGAGTGTGGGTGGGCTGCGTTCAGGTCGCTGGGCTGCGTTTCACTCGCCCACCTGCACGCTGCTTGGGCCCTTTCAGCCTGGTGGCTCGTGTCTTTGGTCAGCTGGGGAGACTGTCTTCATGCTCGGGCTTCCCCCTGCTCCCCTTGTCGTCTTGGTCAGCTGCTTCTGAAACTCATCTTGAATGGTTGTTAGACCTCTGGGTGTATATGATCCCTGTCTGTTCACTTTTTGTTTCGCTCTGTGATGTTTTTCAGTATTATCTCCCAGCTCGCTGCCTTGCTATTTAGCATGGTTCGTGTTCCTTCTCAAATCGATGGAAGGGTCTTTTCGGCAATTATTTCACATTTGTTTTCCTCCCTCTCTCTGGTTGCGAGCACTTTTCTCCGAGTGCCGCTTTTACGTGACACTGGTTTGCTCTATAGACACAATGTTATTTCAGATCCGTCCTAAGATACTTATTAGAACTCTTTGAAAGGTTTCTTCTGTCCCACAAAGTGTGTTTCCTCGGGGGCCGGTTTTTCTGTTTGTTGATGATGGCCCTTTTCTTTCCTATTCTGGATTTTCCTCCAGTAACTTGTGATCCTCCCTTGTTGGGTTTGCTTTAATGAATTAAGAACCCCATTGATAAGCTGGGAGGGTTGGCTTTGATCTTCTCTGTGGTCGCAGAGACAGCTTTCAAAATAGGCCTTTTGTAAGTAGCAGGCAGACCCTCCTTCCCAAGGTAATTGTCGAAGAAAGGAGGGTGCTGTCCCTAAGTGCACTGACCCCTTTGGGAAGCTGCCTTTCTTTCTGGTGTGGGGGTTCCAATGACCCCTAACTCTTCTCCAGCATGTACACTGGGATCTCCCCCGGGCACGGTGCCCATTTTCCTGGTTTGGCCAGTGGGTCCAACCCTCTGCTTCGGCTCCCAGCCTCAAAGGTTCTGCTTTTGTGGGGAAAAAAGAGGGGAAGGAGGTCCCTGGGGAAGGTTCTGGAGGGCTCATCCCTTCACGTGCTTCTTGATTCCACCTCCCCTGTGACAGCCCACGCCCACGCCTGCCCTTGTCTTTGACGCCCTCCAGGACTCCTGCGGAAAGTACAATGGCTTCCTGTCCTGTCCCAGCATCGCTGTTTGTTTCCTTCCTTCCTTTCTTTCTTTAAAATATTTTCCCTGTCACTAGCCTGGGAGGGGGGCGACCTCCTTGCTGTGTCTGCAGGCGAGGGCTGGAAGGCAGGCAGACGGGGGGATTTGAGTGCAAGAAATCTTCTCACTGCTCCCCTGGGAACTCCCCTCTGGCCCCCCTGCCTCTGTGCCAGGCCCGGACTGGTGTACCCACAGGACGCCCCCTGTGTGTGGCAGCCACCCCCTCCCTCTAGATTTGCTACTGGGATTTAGATTTGTCCCTGTGGCTTATTCTTGTTGGAGCTCAGTGTGACATGAGCGAAGGCAGCGGAATGAGGGGTGTGGGGTGCCCCTCTGCAGGTATTTTTAGTCAGACTTGAGCGAGGATGTGGTGTTTGGGTAAGGAGGGGAGGGGGAAGCGTCGAGGTGGATTCTAAGTTTCAGATTTGGCCTGGGGTCAGGATACACAACACCTTCGCTTCGTTTTCCACCTGCCCACCTCTTCCCACGAGCTGCGTGGCCTCAGCAGCGCGTCCCAGAGTCCTCGAGGAGCGGCGGTCACTGGCTGCCCAGCACCCACGTCTTTATGCCTCAAACCCTGAGCTTAGTGGGGAAAAGGAGTCCTGACGTCACGGCCCCTCGCGCTGGTGTCGCCTTCCGCCTGTCCTTGCACAACCCGAGAAGCCCCCGCGATGCAAAACACAGTCCGGGGCTTCCAGCTAAAGAAAGCGCCTTCCTTTCTAAGGCCAGCGTGGGAGCCGTGGGCACGCACACAGATCCTCCCCCGCTGCTTTCCCTGCGAGTTCTGTGAAGTGACAAACTGGCGAATGTCCCACGTAAATACGAACTTGGTGTGTCCTCGGACAGTGCTGACCATGGAGTGGGTAGAGCTGAATGGCAAAGGCCAGGCCAGGGTGACTTCTGACTTTGCATTTTCTGGTTGGCTGCTGCCCTTTGCAGCGAGAGAGACTGTCTGGAGGGGACCAACCACGGAGAGGAGGACAGCTAGTGAGTACACGGTGCTGCCAGGGAAGCGTGGCCGTGGGAGAAGGGGCGGCGCTCAGACGGGAGAGTACCAGGCAGCTGTCCTGGGACGAGAAGTCAGAGGGCGCGGGTGGTGGGTGGTGGGTGGCCGGGCTGCGGCGTGAGGACACGGGGGCTGGAGCTGGCAAGGAACACCCGGAGGGCCCCGCTGTCTTCGGGAAGGTAGCACAGGGACTGTGGGAGAGTTTTGGCTGAAATGTTCCAGAATATTTTTATAGCGTGGTAAATGGCGCAACAAACAAATAAACTCAGGGCATGCTTGAACAGAAAGAGCTCTGGAAATCCCAGTCCACTCCGGAGGGGACGTGGCTCCTTGTGGGAGCACACAGCAGAGGCTGCCCTGGGACCCTGCGCCGGCTGCCGAGGCCACCCGAGCCTGGGCCGCGGAGATGCTCGTCCTGGAGTGCCGTGAGTCCATTTCTTCTGTCCCCCTGGGCCGGGGGGCCACGGAGAACTCGGCCGGGAGGAGTGTGTGCACAGAAGTCTACTTCTGTAGTTAGTTCACTCCATGCCTGGACGTTGTTGAGCCTTTAAAAAAAAATTAGATAATGGAATTCGGTTTTGTTGAGTCTGGGTGTTTTCCTACCTTCTGCCGGCTTAGTTGCCAAGCGCGCTCATTAGCACCGGTCGTTAGTGCTGCAGTGATTGTTAGCTTTGGCTGCGGCTGCCCAGGTCGTCCGACTACCTGCGGCCGAGTCCTGGCTTGTCTGCTGCGTCAGCAGCTGGCCTCGCTCTGGGTGCACGTTTCCAGTGAAATCCAGCCGCCCAGGCGGCTCACTTAGCAGAAGAGTTCTCATTTGCAATGATAGTCATTTAAAAGGAGCATTCATTTAAAAAATGGTATAAATGTTTGGTTGGAAAAGAAATTGGAATACGTGACTTCAGGGCAAGCAAGATGCTTTGCTTCACATTTTCTTTTCTTTGTTTTTAATCCTCACCTGAGGATATTTTTCCATTTATCTTCAGATAGAGGGGGAGGGAGGGAGAGAGAGTGAGAGAGAAACATCGACATGAGAGAAACACATCGAGGGTTGTGTCCCGCACGACCCTGACCAGGGCCTGGGACCCAACTGCAACCGAGGTACGTGCCTTTGACCGGAATCGAACCCGCGACTCTTTGGTCTGTGGGCCAACGCTCTAACCGCTGAGCCAAACCAGCCAGGGCTACATTTTATTTTTTAAATTACAAAAGCAATTTGGGTGTGTCAGAAAAAGGAATGTGATAGTTCTAGGGGAAAACGTGTTTTAAATATACAGGGTGGGGCAAAAGTAGGTTCACAGTTGTCAGTACGTGAAACACAGAGTTTATTCTTGTGTCATTATTTATTAATTATGGTATTCATTTCCATCCGAACAACTGTAAACCTACTTTCACCCCACTCCGTCTATCATGAGAAGAGGAACGCACCAGGATGCGTGCTTTATTTGGGTCCAGCTGAGTGGTGTTTGATAGTTCTAGCAACAACACCTTCTCAGCTCACTGCTTACCCTCTGTAACGGAAGCAGATGGTCTCCAGGAGAGTAAGGCGCCGGGGGATGCTGGATGCCAGAGACCACGTCTGGACAGAGAGCCCAGGGAAGGTTCAGGCGCACAGCAGAAAGGGAGGGCGGAGAGATGGCCCCGTCCCAGGAAGTACAGCCCACTGAGGCCTCTCTCCACTGGCCAGTGACCGAGAACGTGCTCCGTGCTAGTTTGTTATTTTTAATCCTTTTAACGATTCAAGTGGGGTTGTGTTCTCCGCCTTTGTTTTACTTAGAGAAGGAAAGAATCTGAGTTACTTGCTCAAGGGCGAAAAGGCACTAATAATAATGAGCAGGCCGGAATTCAGACCCAGTCCACCTGGTCCCAGGGCACACATTCTTTCTCCTACAGCGCCGTGTTCCCTGTCAGTCTGCTGGCAACAGATTTTTGGCCTAAAATGCCCTCTTTCCAGCTATGGTTCTTTTCTATCAAGTGATTTCTGAAATCTCACCTCTTTCAAAGACCTGAGCCAGCATTTACATGGAGGTGGTAAGTTCCCCCATACTGTTCTGTTTAAAGGTGTGGCTTGCGCAGCTCATTCAGCAGTTGCCACCATGGGAAGTAGATTTCCTTTGAAAAATGTTACCTGTGGTCTGTGTGGGGAGGGAGTGTGGTGGGAAGAGGGGAGGAGGGGCTGGGAGAAGAATGTGCTTAACTATTTAGTGTTCCTGTACACAGTGAATTAAAATGCAGAGAAATGCAGAATGTAATTTAAATCCCTATGGTGATTTCACTTTTACTTGTATTATTTTACTTGTACCATTAAATTAACAATACCAGCGATTGATTTGTATTTCTGGCAGCAAAATAACATTTCATATTAGCACGCTATTTGAAATGATAGACAAGTTGCTTGAGCTAATGATTAGTCATAGAAATTGTTGCTATTCGAATTACCTCCTGATTATGCTTAACAAATACTGAATTTTTGAAGGATTAAGAAATTGATAGTAGGATAAGCAACATTGGAAAATCTTTATTCTCCATGATCTGATTAGCTATCATTTTATGATGGAACGAAGTCTTAGAAAAATATTCTGCAAATTCCGTGATTGCTGGGACCATGTTTATCTTGTCGACTGTACATTTAACATCTAGCAGAATTGTGTTATTAGTATTTGTTGAGTTATTAAGTATTCATTGTATGAATGTGTATATAAATGAATGACATTTACTTCTAAACACAAAACCCAGAATATATCCTAATATTACTGCAAATTTATCCAAATTGTCTATACCTCTTATGGTATAATAGAATAAAAATGGGTTATTATCATGGCATTGGACATACAAAGTACTGAAACATTAAGGAAACATTATTTAAATTTAGAAAGTTGAGATGATAAGAATACAATATAGTAATCAAGCTAGTACAATGAGGCATGTACATGGAGAGAGAGGAGAGAGCAAGGAAGCCAGGATAGTAAGGTGGTGGTACTCGGAGAAACTGGATCTCCGGGTGAGGGGCATGTGGGAGTTCTCTAAACTGTTCTTGCAACTTTTATGTGGGCTTGAAACTATTTCAAAGTACTTGATGCAAAAACACATTACTGTACATTTTGTCATTAGTGAAGCACTAACAAGTTGGACAGCACTTACAGATGCAACATTAGTCTCATCTTTCTCAATGACTTAGAAACGAGGGGAATTCATTTCTCATTGAAGTTAAAGTATGAAACGGTTCATAGTGGATCAGAGCAGAGATGTGCAGAATCACCTGGTAGAGGCAGAAAGGCCTATAAGATCTGAGTATATATATACATTACCTAACACTGCTAATACATGTAATGAACGTTGAACATTTATGTTTCATTGGCCACCACTTGTTGGGGAGATTGGACATATCAAATCTTAAAGCCTGATGGCATTACAATATCATTTCATCCCTCTAACCCCCCCTTCTATCGTGTCCAGTTCAGCAAACACCCTCCTGGGTATAATCTGCCATTCCGTGTTTATCTGCTGTGCAAGTCATGTTCACGCAGGCATCCTGGTGTGCTGGGCAGATACAGTTTCATCACTGCGAAAGGCTGTTGGCCTCAGAGCTTGGTTACGTGCACCCTCCCTGAGAGGCAGTCACCCTCTCTGTGTGCCGATGGGACCTGTCCTCTGTTCCTTCTCACCTCTGAGCTACAGCCACGTTCTGGTCAGTGGGAAATTCCCCAAGACTATGGGGTGAAAGCCAGTTTGCCTTCCTTGGTGATATTCTGAGTGTACTGCACACTTATTCCTTTTGACTTATACAACCAAGACACCATTAAGTAAAAAAAAAAAAATTAGAAGCTGAGTAATGACTGTAGATAGTATTCAGATCCATCAATGTCTCTCTTTCCTTCAGCTACAGTGCTTTCTGTGGATAGTAGGAAGCTAATGAACTTAAAACTGGCCTTGGACAGGTGAAATCTTAGGGGCATCCAGCAGAAACATGTATTTTACACAGGAAAACAATTTTCTCTGAAGATGAGCTCGTGGTCATAAATGAGAAATGACATGAAGAAAACATCTACTCTGAAGAGGCAGAAAAAAAAACACAATAATCAGGAATTTGTACTCTAAGAAATTAAGATAAAAAGTTGGAGAGAAATTAATGAAATAAGTGTATTAGAACTAATTAAGGGCAAGAATAAAAATAATAGTACACTGTGAAATGAGAATAAAAGATTTGAAAAGGAGCCAAATAAAACTTGTAGAAATACATGGTACTTATTGCATCGGAAAACACAGTAGATAGTTAAGAGCAGATTAAGCAAAGCCAAAGAAAGAACTGGTGAATGTGAAGGGAGCTCTCAGATAATTACCCCAAATGTAGCCTGGAGCAACAAAGAGACTGAAAACATGTGAGGACTGCAGCGACATTCAGGATACGAAGACTACGAAGGTCCATTATGCATGATTGGAGTCTAGAAGAATAGAATAGAATTGCAAAGAGACAATATTAAAAGAAGATCATAGCAGATAAACTGATGAAGCATACGCCCTCCTATTGGGAGAACCACACTGAATCATGGGCAGGAAATACAAAAGTAAATCTACATATAATTATATGAAACCATAGAACTCCAGAATTGAAGAGAAACACCTTAAGAGAATCAGTGAAAAAGATAGATAATCTACAAAGATACGGCCTTTCCTGACAACAGACTTCTTATTCACAATAAGAGAGGACAGAAAATAATGGAATAACGCTTTCAACTTCCAGGAGGGTATCTGTACCCATTTAAATTTGTCACTCAAGAATGCAGGCAGGACATTTTTAGACTTACAGAGTAGGAGAGGGATTACCACCCACACACCTAACAGAAAGAATTGCAATCGAAAGGAAGAAATGGAATGCTAGAAGCCATGGTGAGCAAAGACTTTGAGAAACGTGTGTACATTTTTATAGGCATCAGATTGTTTAAAGAAAGTGATTTGAGGATGGTTAAAGCAAGGTAGATCTAAAATAGTAGACCACAATAATGACCGAAGTAATACGGACCACAGGAACGAAGATGCCGGAGCTAAATGTTTTACGATCCATGCATTATTTAAGGGAGGATAAAGCTACTGAGTCTCTCTAGAGTTTAAATCTAATAAGTAAATCTAATAAGTAAAATACTGCATTTTCCAAAATTTTTCCCTATGGAATAGTAAGTATAACAGCTATACTAAATGAATTTGCTATATATGCCCTTAAGATATTATTTATGAATCAATGTTAAAGCGAAGTATGATTTAAAATATATATTTACCCAATAAAATTTTGTTGTGTTAAAGTACTGTAGGAACCCAGCTGTAACATGAATAATCACCCTAATTTAGCTTATGTTTGGAGGTGGATTTTGTAAAAAATTATCTTTATTGTTGAAAGTATTACAGATGATCCTCCTTTTTTCTATCAGATCCATGTATATCAGCAGTTAGAATACTATAGAGTAGGAAAGGATCATGATTGGTTATTGGTGTCCGCCTGGTCAGGCTAGGGGGCTGCTGCATCTCTTCCAACCCTGGTCTAGGAGGTTTCTAGGCCCTTTTTTATCTCTAATAGTCTACAAATTAAAATACATTGTTCCTACGTTTTGCATTTTTCAAAAGCTACGACTGTCATTTGGTGCTAGATAATGCTTAGACAATCTTGGAAATAGACGTTAGATGAGGGGGAAAAAGGAAACTGGGAAATTTTGGGGCAGTTGCCTACCGTAAGTATTCATAGGTATAAAGAGATTTCTATTCAATGTAAGAAGTGTTTTTAAATTACAGTATTGGAAATGTGATATAAAGGATCTGTTGTGGTATTGGCCAGTAAAGTACTTACGATGGCATGTTTGTTGAAAAATGCCTTTCAGAAAGTCTCAGAAGACCACAGAGTGTTCCTTAGCCTTCAGGACATTTGCGAAAGAGAAGGCAGGGATGTCCGTCTTGACATCTATGTTTTCGTTACAGACATTGGTTTAGTTGCTGTACATACTGAGGACATGACTTGGAGTGTTATTTTTCGCATGTGAGGTGGATGAGAACATGTTGTGACCACAGGAAGCTCTGGAGCGGGGTTGTTGGCTGTGGAATTACAGTGTGGGGCTGTTTCCTTCCCGGGGGGAGTTGTTGTTTGGGTGTGTTTCACATTAGAAGAGAATTGTCTGGAACACTGGCCATCCCAGAGCATATTTTATTTAAACAAGGAAGAAGTGTGCCTTTCTGGGCTTGTATATTTTCTAAACTTTGGCTTTTTCCTTTTTGTGGCTCATGCTAAAGTCAAACTAGCATGCGTTAACTGCCGCTTAATGAGTCCAAGTTCTCTCATGCAGCAGAAATATTAGCATATTTCTGTGCAAAAGTTTTCCAAAGAAAACTAGCAAGGACATGCTGATTACCCATGAAGTCCCGGAGGGGTCAGTTTTCGGAAGCAGGGTTATGTAATATTGAATTAATATATTTGAATACCATGTTCTACGTATCTCCAATGATAAAAAAAAATCAGTGAAATACTGACTTCTTGACTCAAGTTTGGGGGTCCATCTTCTGATAGCTGAAACAGCTTTTGATTTAAAAAATATATTTTTTTCTTTATTGATTTTAGAGAGAGAGGAAGTGAGAGGGAGAGAGAGAGAGAAACATCAATGAGAGAAAACATTGATTGGCTGCCTCCTGCATGCCCCCCCACTGGGGATGGGGCCCACAACCTGGGCATGTGTCCTGACCAGGAATGGAATGGGTGACCTCTTAGTGCATGGGTCAATGCTCAACCACTGAGCCACACTGGCTGGACTAGCTTTTGATTTTTTACGTGAGATCTGTCTTGCCCATTCTCCCTTAATGCACATATTTAATTTGAAAAGATCTTTTGCACATGGAGACAGAAAATTTTGGGGTGTTAATGAATGAACACTTCAGAGAGAGAAGTGTTTGCTAAAAAATTCCGCATCTGTAGCCAGAAAAATCAATTTTAAATTAACCATTCACTTCTAGGGTCTTTTAATTTCACAAGTGGTTTGTTCAACCTATCTTTTTATTATTGTTTTTTAATGCTGTATGCTCACTTCTGTCTAACTGGTTCTAATGGAACACCTTATTGTTCCTTTCTTGGGTCCTGGGAATCAGTCTTTGCTCACATCTCCCTATTCCCCAAACCTGAGTCTTCCTCTTTTCTGAAAATTTTCGTGCCTCTTCAGAGATGTCTTTCCATCTGGCTGATGACAAGGCAATGGTACATTTATCTCTTGGCCAACTTTCCTTTTGTTTAATAAACTTTTTGTTGAATAGTTTTAGATACATAGAATTCTTGCAAATAGTAGAGAGTTCCTGTATGACCCACACCCAGTTCCCCCTAGTATTACCATCTTATAGTATCACAGCTGTTGTTACAACGAATGAGTTGGTACTGGTATGTCATGATGAACTATAGCCCTTACTCTATTAAGGTTTCCTCTGTTTTTCCTTAATGTCCTTTGTCTATTCCAGTATTCTGTCCAGGACACCACAGCACACTTAGACATCATGTTCTACGTAGCCTCCTTTCAGCTAAGTCTGATCAGGCTTCACACTTTGCTTGTGTCTGATGACCTTGACAGTTGTGAGGACTACAGCTCAGATGTTTTGTAGAATGTCCCTCAGTTTTGATTAGACTGGGCAACTGTGTTTTTGAGAGGAAGACCACAGAGGTAAAGTGCCATTGTTCTCACATGATGTCAAGGGTACATACTGTCAGTATGAGATATCACTGTTGATGTTGACTTGACCACCTAGCTGAGGTGGTGGTTGTCAGGCTTCTCCACTATGAAGTTACTCTTTTTGTCTTTCTCTTTTCATGGTATACTCTTTAGAAGAAAGTCACTGTGCACAGCCCTCACTTAAGGGGTGGGAATTATGCTCTACCTCCTTGAAGTCGAAGACTCTACATTAATTATTTATAATTCTGCTTGGGAGATTTGTCTGTTTTCCCATATTTACTTATTTATTCAATCATTTATTTATATCGTATACATTCATGGATGCTTATTTTATACTTTAGGTTATTATCCAATACTACTTTATTTATTTTCTTGCTCAAATTATTCCAATTTTGGCCACGGGGAGCTCTTTCAGTTGACTCTTGTAATCCTTTGACTTACCCCCAACATGGTGGGTTCTTCCTGCCTCAGTGCTAGAATCAGCCATTTCTCCTAGGAGCCCTGGTTCCTTGGTATTATTAGAAACCAAGATCTGGGTGCTAGGTGTTCTTGTTGCTACTGGGATATTGTTACTTATATGTACATATATTTTAAGGTATATTTTCTGTTCCTCTAAGTAGATTAGTGGCTCACCCTGCCACATCTCACATCAGCGGAATCAGAATTTCTGAGGATGGGGCTTGGGCATTAGTATATTGTTCAAGTTCCCTGGTGATGTAATATGCAGCCTTAGAGGCAGGTATAGCCCATAAAACTCTTGAGGATAAACGGTGTTAATAACATAAAGTAGATATTGGATAACTGTTTGTTGAAATTAATAATTGATGAATTCATTTGTTTAGCAAACACTTACTGAGTCCTTCTCACCTGCCAGGAGCTATACAAAGCACTGGAATAAAAGCCTTAGCCCTTAACATTAATAAAAATGGTTGGCATTCTGACTAAAGGATGAGCCAGGTTCATCTTCAGTGTTTCCCTAGTCCAGCTCCAGAGGCAGCCATTTCTCCAAGGAGCCCTGGTTCCTTTCAATTGAAAATGGTATTTAGAAGCCAAGATCTGAATGCTGGGTGTGCTCATTGCTATGGGATGTTGCTGTTTCTCTAGGCACTCCCAATGAACAGAGTGAGGAGATATTTATGTATATACTAATCCATGTATACACACACCTGTATTCTTCTTTCTCTCTCTCTCTCTTAAAATAAACTCATGAGTTCATATGAATATTTCAGAGTCTACACACACATCTGTATTTCTGTACCTATTTACCTGTGTAAATATTCTCCAGCACCACAGGGTTCACACTGGAACTTCCCCCTTCTCTTCTATGTAGCTTCTTTTTCTGACAGTGAAAATCTTGGCTCCCACCATCTGCAATTTATTTATGAATTTGTCCAATCTTAGTATATTTGTAAAGTGGTTTCAGAATTGCCAACTTGTACTCCTGAGAGCAAAAGATTTGCCAACCACAGTACAGTCTTTATGTATTTTTTATTTTTTTTTATTTTGGTCAGTGACTTAAAGTTCTGGATTCTAAAGTTATTTAGATCAGCTCCTGTTTCCCCCACCCACTGCAGTGAAGTATGTCAATCACTTGTAATATAGTGACATTTTTTTCTTATAGTCTTGTGTTCCAACCTGAGATTGCCTGACACCCTGGTTGATTTTTTATTTTATTTTGCATAACAGTTTAATTCACTCTGTGTTGTTCAGTTCTAAGGGTTTTACAAATGCACAGAGTCATGTTTCCACCACCACAGTGCCACTCTGAACACTTCTGTCATCCAAAAATTTTCTGTATAGTCCCCCATCCCTGGCAATTTTGGCTTTTCTGGAATGTCATATATATAAATGGGGTTATAAAATATATAGCCCCCCCCCCCTTTTTTTGGTCTGGCTTCTTTCACTTAGCAAAATGCATGTAAGATTCATCAAGTTTATTGGGTGAATCAACAGATTATTACTTTTTTATTGCTGAGTAGTATTCCTTTGTATGGACAAAGCACTATTTGTTAATCACCTGATTGTTGAAGGCCATCTTGACTGTTTTGAATTTTTGGTGATTGCGAATAAACATTTGTGTACAGGTTGTTGTGTGAGCATAAGAGATTTTTTTTTTTCATTTATCTTCAGATAGAGTGGAAGGGAGGGAGGGAGGAAGAGAGAGAGAAACATCGACGTGAGAGAAACACATCGATTGATTGCCACCCGTGCAACCCCAATCGGGGCTGGGGGTGAACTGCAACCAAGGTACGTGCCCTTAGCAGGAATTGAACCCGGGACTCCTTGTGCATGAGCCAACACTAACCACTGAGCCAAACCAGGGCTGCATAAGTGATTTTAATTATCTTGGGTAGATACCTAAGAGTAGGAGTGTTGGATTGTGTGGTAGATGTACGTTTAACTTTATAAGAGACTGAGAAACTGTTTTCCAAAGTGGTTGTATAATTTTCCATTCCCACCTGTTACTCATAGCCTCACCATCCTCACCAGCTTGTGGTGTCAGCAGTTTATTTTTATTTAATGTAACCATTCTAATAATGTATAGTGGTATCTTCTTGTGATTTTAATTTGCATTTCCCTAATGACTAATAATGTTGAGCCTCTTTTCCTGTGCTTATTGGCCATCCATATAGCTTCTTTGATGAAGTGTCTGTTCAGATCTTTTGCCCATTTGAAAAGCTGGGTCATTTATTTTCTCATTGTTGTATTTTAACAATTTTTTAAATGTATACTTTGGATACAAGCCCTTTATTGGGTATGTGCTTTGCAAATATTTTCTCCCAGTCTATGACTTGTAACATTTTTTAGAAGAAAATAACCGGTTCAGATTTAGTGGCGAAGCAACATGACTTAATAAAAGGGAGAGTGATTCAAGACTCAGAAATGCAGTAACAAGATCTCTGCATCAAACTGTAAATGATACTCTAAATACTTTATTTTTTCCACAATCAACTAAGAAGCAGTGTTTCAGCAGCTGAGCATATTGTGGTCAGCCTCTTTCCTGTTTGTTTATACCACAGGTCTCATGTGATCCCAAGGATGAAGTGTGTGTTCGTGTGAGGGTGTGGCACATATGTGTGTGGAGGTGAACAATTATGTGTACATTTCCTGCAGTGTATCTTGATCTGGGTGATAGCTCCATGAGTACATGTACATGTAAAAACTTATGGAGCTGTATAGTTATGATGTGTGCACTTTATTGCATGCATGTTATAACTGAATTAAAATAACTGTATATATATGTGTGTGTGTATATATATATATATATATATATATATACACATATATATATGTAGACGTAAGGTGGTAAAGCTTTGGATAAAGTAGTAAATAGAAGAGAGCAGAAATTATGTACAAAGAATGGATGAATACATATGGCCAAGTATTCGTCTCGAATCCCACCTGATTGTCTCACAGTTAGAAGGACAGATGGTAGAGAAGACAGACCAGTATATGTCTCATGTATCCAAGCTAGATATCCTATGGCTCTGGAAACTGGTGGTTTTATCTTGGTGAGTGTGAATGACTAAGGAGCCTAACGTCTTGGCTGTCGAATTTCATTAACAGTCTACCAGTTTTCCTTTAAATTCCTTATGAGCTCCTTTCCCTGTGTGCTGGTTTAGTCTCTACCCAGAACACTTCCTTTCCCAGTGTAGCAATGTGCATGCTGTTGGTGTGAGAATAAACTAATGTGAGCTACAGCACCTTACTTCCAGAACTAGACCTGAAGCGTGGAGTCTAGCTTTTACAGCGCCAGTACACGAAAACTGTTTAACTCTGGAAAAGCATGTAGTGTCATAAACATTGCTAAAAGCCGAAAACCCTGATGCGTCGATGTATCTGGCTTGCCTGTGTCTTCATTGTGAATTGTGACCATATTTTGGGCTGGAGTTGAATATCCGACCTCCTCAGAAGTTTCGGGTTGGCCCGGGACCAAAGGTAGTATAAGAGCTGGCAGGCCTGGCCGGGAAGCTCTCCCCGAATTTTATTACTGTGGCCCAGACTTTGTTTCTCAATGGGCGCAAAACGCTTTTGAGTAACGCCAGGTGGAGACTTGGCAGGACTGGAACATGAAAGCTGGGTTACATAATTCTAGTCCATGGCTGGTGTGATTAATAACGCGTGTGTGAGCATATTGAAATAAACAAGGCATCCTTCTGGTGGGTTACATATTTATCCCCAGCTCTGGTTACTGCTGTTGTGAAGATAAACATCTCAGTTCATCTTCCCTCCCCACACCCCATCTTCCTCTCTTCCCTTTCATTCCGCTCCCCCTTTTCTTTTTCTCCCTTCTCTGCTCTCCCCTCTCCAAAGTAGGGTATTGGAAAAATCATTTTTATTCACATGTACACACTATGAAAGCATTTCTTTCTAGTTCTGCTTACATCCAAGCAATGCAAATTCTACTACGAATAAGCCTGTGGAAATCTAGCCATTCCTTTCCTCTTGCCTCCATGTGGCCATAGTTTTAAATGAAAATACCCTTTTTAAAAAAAACAACAACAAAAAAACAAAAGCCTAACTTCCTTTTTATGCTTTGAAGTGTGAGTTTATATTTGACTCTAAATACTGACCCAGTGCAAAGAAGCAGCAGCTTCTCGTTGGCCTGGCGACGGGTGCGAAATGTGGGCGGGAACAGGCACGTGGGCCAACTTGGCTGCCAGTCAGGCTGCGAGTGTGTTAATCACCCCTCTCTGCGGCTGGCACGTCCCTGTGGATGATTCGGAGACGAGGTTTTAGCTGCGGGCCTGAACGTCCTGGTGCTGTTCTTGAGACTGGGTAGCGTTTAACTTTGGAAAGCCCAGCTGTACCCTGAAGCCGTCCCAGAGTAACGGGCTCACCCTGGTGTCATCCTCAGTCATCCTGGGCCCTCCCACTACGCAGTCACTCTTCTCCTTTCTGTCCCCTGCCCACCTGCACCCTGCCACCACTTTTAACATCGCCACGAAGGCTCCTCACGGCTGCTAGGTTTGAGTCTCTGTCAGATTCTTATCTGTTTATATCACGTTTGTTGATATCTGTTGTCTGTTGTTGACATCGTGTTGCATGTGAGGCTGTGAGCAGAAATCAGATCCATGCGGTTCTGCTGGTGCGGTGTCTGGCCTGGAAGGGTCCCTTCCCAGGTGCGGAGATCGTGTGTGCCACGTGGACAGTTCTGATGACACCAACCGGGCAACTTTCGGTGGATGGGCTTCGATGTTTTATAGGGCGTTTGTATCCTATTTCTGGTGGGTCTTTCCTGTTTGGCCTGTGTGTTCCTTTCACTTTCAGTTGTTGCTAAGAGACTTTGATTTCAGCAATGGGAAGCCCAGCTTTTATCAATAACTTAAAAAAATTATCTGGTGAAGTTCTGTCCCACATGCCTTCCTGATGTCTGTGACACTGAAGCAAAGCTTTTTTGGATTACTTCTTTACCAGTATTTCTATTTATGATTTCTATTTATGCTGGGTTTGCAGGGGTCAGAAAAGGCCCTGCAAAGTGTCTCGGGGACCCCAGTTGGCAGGACCCTGAAGACCTGGTTGGGCAGTGGGAGCTCACTCTAGACTTGGCACGGAGGCCGCCAGTTTCTGCCTCATTGACCTGCAGCAATGTGCCATCTTGATAGGGAAGGCTGCACCCTCATTCCTGACGGCCATCCCACGGTCACCGGTGCCCAGAGTTCCCAGCCTCTTCCATACTGCTTGGCGTCTCTCTTCCTTCATACTTGGCGTGGATCCCCTGGCTTTCTCCGAATCTGGAGCTCCTCTCCATTAACGGTCGCTGAAGACAAAGGACTCTGTCTTCTCCTTTTGTGGGTATGTACTGTCTGGGGCAGGCTTCGAAATGTCTTCCTTTCCCTCCTTCCTTCATCAGCACAAGCGTAGAGATGGATTGATCTCTCCACAGACACGGACATCGTTCCCCCGCAGGAGAGAAGCGGGCGCAGTTATTTTGGGTTTAGGTAACATTTGCTTTTCATTCTGCCATTTTCATCGTGTCTAGGTCCATCTTCCTGTCCCCGGCTGTGTGAGATCATCCTTTTACGATAGGAATTGAGTTAGTTTTCTGTTTTCTCCACACAACCTCAGTGATTCCTTGATAAATCTTTGTTTAATCCATGAATTTTAAGCAGGAAAGTCCTTGAATGTAAGAGGTTTGGTTAAACTGATCTCCGTATGGAGTGCCCCATTTTGCGTCCATAATGATCTTAAGGGACTTACAGAAGCCTTAGGACTGGGAAGAGGGTTTTACTAGTACTGTATCTCACCTAGTTAATGTCTTGAGGCTTTTTTTTTTTTTAAATCCTCACCCAAGAACATTTTTCTATTTATCTTCAGATAGAGTGGGAGGGAGAAAGAGAGAGAGAGAGAAACATTGATGTGAGAGAGACACATCGATTGGTTGCCTCCTGCATGACCCTGACCAGGACTGGGACCAAACCGCAACAGAGGTACGTGCCCTTGACGGGAATCAAACCCAAGACTCTTTGGTCCTCAGGCTGACGCTCTAACTGCTGAGCCAAACTGGCCAGGGCTCTTGAGGCTATTTTAACCTCAAGGTTGACAATTATTTTGAACATAAATATAGTAATATTTGCCTTCCAATGTCTAAACCTTTTTTTTAAAAGTGTGTCTTGATTGATTTCAGAGAGAGGAAGGGAGAAGAGGAAAGAGAAACATTGATGAGAAACATCGATTGGCTGCCTCCTGCACGCCCCCCTTTGGTGGTTCAAGCCCACAACCCCGGCTTGTGCCATGACTGGGAATCGAACCGGGGACCTCCTGGTGCATGGGGCAATGCTCAACCAACTGAGCCGCACCTGCTGGGCCAATGTCTAAACCTTCTGATGTCCCAGAGTCAAAAATAATGTCTGGGGATGCATGCCCAAGTTATTCAGTGTAGCTAATTACATTATGAAGCATACAATCTCTCTTCAGTGTAGCTCCCTGCTATTGGGTTAAAAACAAACAAACAATAGAGATGTTGAAGAAGTAAATGGTCTTGCTGTTTTTTAACTGGACCATGAGTTTTATCAACCTCTGTGTTATCTAGCTCTGTGATGTGCTAACTGAACAGCTGTTTCTTTTAAAGTTGAAATTTGATTCACTTTGGCTATTTTTAATAACCCTATGCCATGTAGTTGGTATTTGTTAAAAATGTTTCAGGTAAGCATATCATTTCTGCTTTAGGTAGTTCCTCAGGAATTGCTTGAGTTAAACAGGGAAATGATAAATAACTAAGGACAAAGGGCCTTAAAAACACTGGGGCAAATTGATTGTCTTAGTTGTTAAAAGAAAAATATATGTTAGAATGATGATGTCTTGAGATGGGGTGGAGACTCAGTTCTCAAGGAAGTGCCTTTGTTTATGTGTGTCGTCACTACTGGGCTTTGCATGTATAAGAAATGTTTTTATTTTATTATTATTATTCATTTTTTAAAATCCTCACCTGAAGATATTTTTCTATTTATCTTCAAATGGGGGGGGGGGGGCGGGGAAGAGGGAGAAAAAGGGAGAGAGAGAGAAACATCGACATGAGAGGGACACATCGACTGGTTGCCTTCTGTACGACCCCGACCAGGGCCGGGGACGAACCGCAACTGAGGTACGTGCCCTTGGCCAGAATCGAACCCGTGACTCATTGGTCCGCGGGCTGACGCTCTGCTGCTGAGCCAAACCAGCCAGTGAAGAAATGTTTTTTTTTTAAAGGGTGTTTCTGCATTATAGAAATGGAATAGGTGCATATAGGCTTTCCAGACAAGTTTGGGGCCTGTCTCTATGGAATCTTCAACAAGGCATGGAGGCACCTGAATCTGAAATAACTTTGGACTTGGGGCTGAGAGGAGGAGAGTGGGGCGGCATTTTGGAATGGGTCTGTTAAACACCAGGACTGCTATATTTCCGAACCTGTGTTTGCTAAGTCCTTCGCTCACCGAACGCCCGTCGCTCAGTTAGTCCTGGCCAGGCTGCATGTGAGGGATGCCACAGACAGACTCGGAGAGCAGAGGCTGTGTCCTCGAAAAGCAGGTGGGCACGGGGGCAGAGGGCTCTGCACGGTGCAGCCAGCGCCCTAACAGATCTGTACAAGGAGCAGCCATGTATCTGGAAGCCGAGATGATTATCCCCTTATGCGACCGCAGGGAAGACATCTCAGAAGAACCACCCAAGTGGGTTTTGAGAACGAAGAGAGAGTTGCTGAGCTGCATGGATGCACCGAAGTCCACGGCACGCGGTGGGCTGCGAAGTTTTTGCCTTGGTGGCTGGGGGCCTGGAGCTGGAAGGGTCCGTGGAGGCTGGTATGCCATGAACAGACGTTTGGGACATTTCATTCTAAGGGACAGATCATTGGAAAAGTTTCAAACTGGAGCATAACAGGATTTGATTGGTATTTTAGATTTTCCCCTGGCCGCTGTGTGCAGGGGAGACTTGTGGATGGAAAAGGACTGGACATATTCCAGTAGGAAACCAGAGAGAGGTCGGCTCAGCTCGTGGGGTCAGAATGACAGTGCAGGAAGGAGAGGGAGGCACGCGGGAAGCAGGTGCTGAGGGAGAGGAGCTGGGGGACTTACTGAACCCTGTATGTCAAGAGGAGGGGAGGAGAGGAGAGCTAGGATAATGGGTGGGTTTCTGTCTTGTGAGAGCGGCCAGATGGAAGGGCCATTATCCCAGTTTGGGTACCTAGATGGCCTAGATGGACTTTGAGATGGCCCCTTCAGTAGGTTGATAAGTGGGTTTGGAGCTGACAAGATCACTTAAGCTGGAGATGGAGACTAAGTTGTCATCAACGACAGTGAAGGTCATGAAGTCACCCAGGAAGAGAATGTCGAAGGTGAAGAGAGGAGGACCAAGCCTGGAGCAGAGGAACTTTCAAGGAAGTGGTGGGAGTGAAGGAATTCAATAGAGGACAGGGGTCCAAGAAGTTGCACAGGGAGTATGTCTTATTTTAGATTTTATGGTAAAAGAAAAACGTTACTGGAGAAACAATAGTCTACAGTTAGCGTTGTTAAAATTCATATTTCCTGTAAGGAACTAAGTCAGTTTTATTTTAGGTACCACTTATAAGTTGCTGTTTCTCATGCCTAAAATCTGCTATTAAACTTAGCAATCAAAGGACTGTAAAGACCCTGTATTAGACTGCGCGATTCTCCATTTCTCCTTGTCCCTGCTACTTCTCTTGTTTCAGATTGACTAAGTGCTTACAGGGCTGAGACTGCAGCCAGGTCCTACTTCATACAACTGCGATATTATACAAACGTTTCCACTTCAGTTTGATTTCCTCTGATTGTGAACCCTGCTTCTCAAAGGGGCTCTGTGTGCTTACCCTGGATTTGCAGAGCCAGAAAGTGAGGTTCAAGGTCACACCCACCATAGCAGTTGAGGAGAAATGAGCACTGAAGGGCCTCTGGTCTCTGCTCAGCAGCGAGCTGCCCTGGCTCCCCATAATTAAAGTCCATCATAATTCCCACTTCAAACGTAACAGTTTCCTACCTGCAGGAGACACCCTTAGAAGAGGGATTCGGAACCTTCCCATAGGGCAGAGTGGGAGTGCTTCCCAGCAAATACTCATTAGCACCTTTCATCCCCAAAGATGAAAGATCTTTCAGACATCAAGGATCCTCACAAAATCCCTTTGAGGCTGCTTGGTGGAGAACGCAAAGTGAATCTGGGCAGAGGAGGAGGCGTGAAGGTGCTTTTCCCAAAGAGCTTGTTTGTAGTTCCAAGCGAGAACCAAGAGACTGTTGTCGTGATCTGAAAAGACTCACCGCAGGTACCGTTCTGTGTTGATGATGCCATTGTGCGACCAGGTTCTGCATGAATCATATTAATTCATGCCAGATCAGTAGCTGATGTCAGTGTCGACTTGCTGAGATGGGTACGAGGATTCTAACCAAAAGACAGACTTAATCATGGGCTCCTCTCCATCTCAGCTAATTTACTTCAAAAGTTAGTCCTGTGCCAGAAAGTTAGTGTCCTGTGACTTAAAAATATCTGTAGAAGGTTTAAGCATGTTAATCTTATCTCATAAGTTGAATGTAATGATAAGCTTATTTGACATATTTTTCAAATTATTATTATCAATAACCCTTTTTGTTATATGTTTATGAAGTTTTTCTTGAGGGACTAAGAGACTTAGTTCCTCAACTGTGATTGATACGCTTTCTGTCTTCAGAACTAATCCCAGTGCTATTTTAAATACAGGGAGGATCACTGGTCAAATGGCAATTCCATTTTTCATTTTTTGAGGAAACACCATATTGCTTTCCATAGTGGCTGCACCAGTCTGCATTCCCACCAGCAGTGTACTAGAGTCCCCTTTTCTCCACACCCTCGCCAGCACTTGTTGTTTGATGATTTGTTGATGGCAGCCATTCTGGCAGGTGTGAGGTGATATCTCATAGTTGTTTTAATTTGCATCTCTCTGATGATTAGTGACATTGAGCATTTTTTCATGTCTCTTGGCCATTTGTATGTCCTGTTTGGAGAAGTGTCTATTCAGGTTCTCTGCCCATTTTGTAATTGGATTGTTTGTCTTCTTTTTGTTGAGTTGTATGAGTAGTTTATATATTTTGGAAATTAACCCCTTATCCAATGTATATCATTGGCAAATATGTTCTCCCGCACAGTGGGGAATATATCCTAAGAATCCCGACAGAGCAATCAGAAAAGATATATGCACCCTTATGTTCATAGCAGCACTATTTACAATAGCTAAGATCTGGAAACAGCCCAAGTGTCCCTCAGTAGATGAGTGGATAAAAAAGCTTTGGTACATTTACACAGTGGAATACTATGCAGCTGTAAAAAAGAATGACCCCTACCCTTTGAGATGACATGGAGGGACCTGGAGAGTATTATGCTAAGCGAAATAAGCCAGTCAGAGAAAGACAAGTATCACATGATCTCACTTATAAGTGGAATCTAATGAATGAAATAAGCTGACAAACCAAACAGATACAGAGACATGGAAGTAGGGAACAGACTGACCAATCTCAGAGGGGAGGGGGGAGAGGGGGCGGGGAGAGATAAACCACAGAACTTACATGCATAACCAATGGATACAGACAATCGTGTGGTGAAGGTGGAGGAGGCGGGTGTGGGGAGGAGGGGGGTCAATGGGGGAAAGAAGGAGGGACATGTGTAATACTTTCAACAATAAAGATAAATTAAAAAAAAATAAAATACAGAGGGGACAAAAGGAGGTTTACAGTTGTGAGTATGTGAAACACAGAGTTTATTCTTGTATTATTATTGATTAATTATTGTATTATTTCCCATATGAACCACTGTAAGCCCACCCTGCAGCGTTGGAACCTCAGAGCGTTGTCAGAAGAGGTGGGGATGAGGCCACCGATGTTCCTCTCGTGGCCAGGGCCTTGGGGAGTTGGAGCGTGGAGGGGTGGCTGGTGGAATGGTCAGAGATGAGTTGGGTGTCAGACAAGCTCTGGACAAGGACAGGGGTGCAGGGTGCAGCTCTGGGCGTGGATGGGGGCGTGTCGGGTGAGGCACCAGAGGGCCCCAGGTGGGGAATGTGACTCTGGCTCTTCCAGGTGGTTCTCTGAGCTTGTTGTGGGGAGAGAATAAGTGATAGGAAATAAGGGGAGACTGGATTGGATTAAATATTCGAGTTGATAGCGTTACAAACATCCTCTGGCTAATTAGTACAAAACAATTACGAAAACCTGCTTAACGTCACAGGAATATTTTTAGTTAAATCGAATTCCATTATAGCAAAAGGTGAAGGAGAAGTTAAATAGAATGTAGCCCTTTTTGTGTCACTACTTTGAAACTTAAAAGAAAACAATAATTAACTATTGTTTTCTCAGCAGTATGGGAGGTGAGTATAATCATGTCCATTTTGCACGGGGGGAAACGGGGTGTAGGGAGGCGGATGAATGACCCAGAGTGTGGGATCACCAAGGGGCGGAGCTGGGGTGGGCTCCTGACGCCTCGTCAGGAGCCTCAACATTCTCGCGAAGGAGCAGTTTTGTGTTTTGCAGACACTTGAGGATTTCCAGTTAATTTTCCTCATTACGAACCACTTGACAATGAATGCTTGTTCAGTGCTGATGGATGGTGACCGGCTTTTGTGGGAGGGAGGGGCTCACTGACTGCTGGCTTGTGACTTTAGGCTTTCCGCGTGGTCTTCTAATGACCAATGTGAGGGGCCTCCATCGAGAGGTGTCCTGATCTGCTTTTCTCTCTGCACTCACTCCATGCTGCGACCTTCACACGGCACGCTGTGACCTTCACACTCTGTGCTTCTCCGTGCTGTGTGTGGGTCTCAGGCTTCCTGGTCTCCCTGTCCTCCTTACAGGAAGCAGGACCTCCCTGCTTCCCCGAGTCCAAGTCGGATCATCTCTCAAGGCCAGGTCCACGAGGCTGTCCTGCTCTGTCCAGCCTGACGTCATGTCATCCTTGTCTGAACTCCCCCCGGGGGCTGCCTGACCCGCGGTGATGCTCTGGCGGGTGTCATTTCTGGGCAATCTTCCTTGACCCCAGCCTGCTCGCGTCCTGTGGGTGTGGTATCGGCCTCGATCCCTTTGAAACAGAGTCCACACATCCTCCAGACATTTTCTTTTTAAGTTCTGCAGTTTGTTTCATTAATAGAGGTTGCTGTTTCCCTTCAGGTCTTGTTTTCTCCTTTTAAGTTGGATCCAAACTGTGTCTTCCTCTGGTTTAGTTCGACGGTCTTAGTGGTGGTTGCTGCTGAAAACCTCTTTCAGACTGGTTTAGTGGGTTCTTTGTTTTGTATTTGGTGGTTTTCTCTTTCTTTTAAACCAAGGGAAGGGTCTGGCATTCTTCACAGCACCTCCTTGCTACCATCCGAGATGTCGTTTGTAAGGTCTTGGCTGTCTTTCCTCCCCTAACTCCAGGCCCTTGGGTCAGTGGAGCTGCGCCTGACCCCTCCTTGGTCACACATCCTCAGCGCCCAGCAGGGACCTTGCTGCTGCAGGGACGTACGTGTCACGGCATGGAAAAGGCCTGATGTGTCCGCTGCAGTCCATACAGCTGGAGATTCCGACAGTCTTACTATGAAACTGGGGGCTGCATTTTTATGGTTCAGAGCATTTGCTTTGTTCAAAAAGTTCCTGGTGTTGGTTTGCTTTGTGGGTCATTTCAATCTGCCCCATCATAACGGACTGGAACAGCCACCGCTGTGTGACCTCTCGGAACTCTCACGTGTGCCGTTTTCTGCAAAATGCATTGTTGAACCAAAAACCAAAGCAGCCCCTGGCAAGCGTTTTTCTCACCTCTCTGGAAGGCATCATTATCTGCGCAGTGACTCTTGCTTTCGTGTTTGCTGGCATTGTTCAAAACCTTGTCTCACCCAGGCCGGTGTGGCTCAGTTGGTTGGAGTGTCATCCCATGCACCAGAAGGTTCGATTCCCAGTCAGGGCACATACCTAGGTTGCAGGTTCGATCCCCAGTCGGGGCGCATACGGGAGGCACCTGATTCATGTGTCCCTCTCCCATTGATGTTTCTCTCCCTCTCTCCTGTCCTCCCTCTCTAAAAAACAAACAAACAAAAAACACAGCCTTATCTCTTAGTTCCGTACCAGTGACACAGGAATCACAAGGGCCTTCTCTGGGAGCTGGTACCTCCTGATCTCACGTATACTCTTCCTCAGTGGGAGGACATCCGAGCATTTGTGAAGCGTGTTTAAAGGAGAGTTTACTACAAAACCTACAACTTCTTTATTTTCAGAAGTAGAATCACCACATTTTTGTGAGCAGGTGTATAACCACAAATATTTGTTTTTTATAATATAACATATTTGTTCGTAAATATTTGACTTCGAGCAGAAGTTTAGGTAAAAACAGCAGGACATCTTCAAGGGTCAAGTATGGCGTCTGTGAAGTTATTGCTGCAGCCAAGCGCTGTGTATGTAGCATGTCGCTATAAAAATAACATCTGAAATAATGTTTCACAGCCTGACCGGCACCTGTTCTTGGCATCATTGGTTACACTGTCTTTATAAATGAATCCTCTGGGAAAAACCCACAGCTCTCTTTCCCATCATATGCCCCTTTTCAGTGAGCATGACTAGCCTCGGAAGGAGGTCAGGCTATCCTTTGCAAAATGCATCTGCTCAGTCAACTGAGCTCAGACAAAGGTGCGAGCCCCCTTGATTAATTGTTTCCTGGGAACCACTCCCCACAGCCCAGGCAGGAGGTGTCTGCTCTCTGCCCTGCTCGGTCGCTTCCGGTCCCCTGAGAGTCATTCATTCCACAGGTGTTTGTTGAGGCTGTTGAATGTGTGACTCCCTCTAGATGGCTCGGGATGCAGAACAGATTCGAACACACTTCCTGGCATACGCGTGGGTGATAGATTAATTGTATACTTGCATTTCCAGGTGGTGTACAGATGTGTATGTCTCACTTGAATGTCAGTGGATCTTTCCATTTTTTCCCCTGCACCGAAGGAGAATTTGGAACCATGTGGGAGGGTCACTTCTACTTGTGTTTGGCCCTGTTGCTCACGCCATCTTTTATAAGCTATCGTGCTGGGCTAATTTGCTGATTTGCTATTCAGAGGTCCCTCACTTGATCTCATTTGTTTACTTCTCCTTCTGTCCCTGTGCTTTTTCACTTACTGAAATGGGGCACTTGGCTCAATCTAGAGATGCGGGAAAGGAAATGACAATATTGAACAAATGTGAGCTATTCCTGTAATGAATGAATGGATAGCATTTCCTTCAGTAGTTTCATTAGCTGTTCAAGTGGGACATTTTCCCCATTGTGAAGACAGAGCCTTGTTATGCTTAGAGTTGTGTTGGCGAAACTGAATAGGTGGGAGAGTATGACAGCTGGAGAAGGATCAAAAGAGCTAACTGAGAGACCCGACTGCTTGTTGATCCCTTCCTCCCACTCCAAGCATCTTGTTATGTTTGCTTACGAATCCTACTTGTCCTTTCTTCTCTCTCCTCTTCCCTCTCGGAACAGATCCTGGGTGTGGTGGTGGGAGGTTCTGAGAGTGGTTGGGCTGGAAGAAGAAGTACAAATGGGCAGGACAGTCATCTCTCAGGACAGACAAGGAGGAGAGTAGCTCTGTCCTGCCGTCGTCATCCAGGTGGTCTCCTGGCCCCACACAGTGTTGAGTTTCTTATGCAGCAGGTGCTTGCCGGGCTCGGCTCTGTTTTCCGGAGGCCTAGTGCTGTGCTCCCGATGCCAAGTGCGTGTGATTCCTGGTGCCTGGGTGCTATGGTTTGGGATGTGTAAGGAACAATTATATTGCAGTGTCTGCAATGAAGAAAATCACCCTCCCACCTACCCCCAGTCACTTAGTGAGTTCTGTCAATCAACTGGATGAGTGTCATCTCTTAGTCTAGAAGCCACAATTCAGTGGTGGCTTGAAGACACCAATGCTGAATCCATTTCCTTTGTCCTGGCAAGGGGTGGGGTGGGATTGTTAGTAGTGTGTTCTCATGGACTGGAAAACATGGTGACAGGTGTCAGGTCGATACAGGGATTGAGGACACCAATAGGATGCCTCCTGCATGCCACCTCCGGGCTTCAGGTCAAGTGCCCCAAGGATGCCGTGTGTGAATTCATGGCCTTCTCTGACCTGGCCGCGGAAGTCCTGGAGCGTCACCTCGGCTGTACCCTTGTAGGTTGAAGCAGATTCAACGGGGGAGGGAGCATCGGCTCGCCCACCCTCCTCCACAGCAGGCATGTCAAAGATTGTGCAGGCATGTCAAAGATTGTGCAGGCATGTCAGAGATTGTGCAGGCATGTCAGAGATTGTGCAGGCATGTCAAAGATTGTGCAGGCATGTCAAAGATTGTGCAGGCATGTCAAAGATTGTGCAGACATGTCAAAGATTGTGCAGGCATGTCAAAGATTGTGCAGGCATGTTCAAGCATTCATAGGATCCAAGGGGAGGACGATCCCTTCTGCTCTACCTGCGACACTGACTGTAAAGAATTTTTGTGATGTGCTCGTTACTCTTGTATTTGGGTCTTACTTGTAGACTGGGCTCGGGGCCACTCCTGTGAACTTCCACAGCCTCCTACCACTCTGGACCACATGGTCTCCACACGGCACTGTGACCGATGGCTGACGGTCTGTGTGACGCCATTAGCAGGCGCTCGGCCACTGTCCTGTTCCCAACACTTAGCACAGCGCCCTAAACACAAGGGATGTTCAACAGATGCTTCTTGGCTTGAATTTAATGAACTGAGTAAATGCCCTGCACACAGGCTATACTGTGCTGACTTTTGCCTCTTGAGTTTTGTCCCCGGTTACATGAACTTTGTGGGAATCCCAGGGAAGACTTACTCTAGACAGAGGCCAGCCTAGGGAGTGCAGGGGCCCAGATGGATCCGCCCTGTCCCGTTCCAGCTGTTCATTGATTGCTATTGTGTGTGCGTTTCCCATGAGCTGTTTCGGGAACAAGGGCCTTGCTGTGCCTGGGTGCGCGGTGAGCAGTCCATACCGCGCTCCGTGTGGACAGCAGTCTGTCCTTGGGGGGATAGACTGAAACTCCCCTTTTTCATTGTAATTAGTCTTTCTTTTATCACGATTGTCTGACATTCTATAGTCTACTGGGCGACTGTACAGTCTCCTTTTGTGAAGGGCCGCATCTGATTCCATTAGTTCTTTGTGCAGGAACAGGGTGTGAGTGCCAGCGTGAGAGGCGGGAGAGCTGGTCTGGAAGAAGGCACACGGCACGTGCTGACATGGTCTTACCTAATGCCTCGCAGTGGGCGTCACCGAGCCGTGTGTTCATGTCTCTGACGTCCCCCTGGGCCCGAGAGGCCGAGATCATAACGACTCCACCGGCGAACGGGGACTCGGGGGGCTCAGTCCGCTGGCACGGACCTGGTCACACGAGGGGTTGAAGGAGACGGGAGTCACATTTCTGCTCCCGGTCCCTTTCTGGCTCTGGAAAACGTCCCACTTCCTGTATTGTTTTACTGCAGACACTGAGTTGAATCTCTGATTGATAAGCATTGTGCTTGCTAGCAAGGCTAAAGTAAACCCAGAAACTTTAAAACATGTTTTAATTCAGAGAGATCGGGGTGAGAATGCACAAGGTCCTTGTGCATTCTCGTTACCTCGTTGGAATAGGGCGAGCATATTTGAAGGCATGGGTTCAGTTACATGTCTCTCTTTCCCAGCCGTTTCTCCTGGACCCGTGTTGGTAGTTGTGCTGGGGGCTGCTGGCTCTCACACCGTCACCCTGCTGAGCACGGGGAACCTGGTCCAGGGCTTGACAGTAGGCTTCTAGGTTGACTGATGTCACGTTCTTTAGATGTGGCCTTCCTTTTTTGATCTGCGATGTAGCTGAAGGTCTGATTACATTCAGCTTTCAGGGAAGGGATGGTGGCAGAATCTTCAGCATCGTAAAATCAAACAGCTTTTCATCATCAAACTCCAGGGAGAGAGTGTCGGACGGGGTCCTCCTAAGTTGAAATGACGCCACGGTGGCAGGCACGCCCAGGGGCTCCAGGACTGGCTGGTGTTCAGGCTGAAAAGAGCTGGAGTGAAACTGTCCATCGACGCATCTGTCCACACTGGTACCCAGGTGCTGTCACAGATACAAGCACACTGTCTACCTACAGACGCCGAGTCGCTAGAGCTTTATCGTGGGTGTAGTTTCCCTAGTGCTGCGTTGACCCTCGTAGACGAAATGTGCAGCGGGCCCCGTGAGGTCCCTCTGGAGTCTCATCCGATGCCTTGGAGGAAGAGGGTACCGTACTGACAGTGCAGTGGAGAGAACATCGGCTTGCTGAAGGTGCTTATAGTTCCTCCAACCACATGAGAGCTCATGTGCGTGTGGCCCTGGGATATGTACGCCAGTGGAAAAGCTCGTGAAGAGGACACTGGGACCCAAGGAAGAGGACTTTACAACCCTGATTGGTCCCTGGGACAACACCGTGTGTTCTGGAACAAGCTCATGTAGCTGTTTGGCGATCTGAGTTCTAGGTCTAGTTTTTCCCCCCACTGTCAATGTGGCAGGTCTCGTTTATCCTTTCTGGGCCTCGCTTTCTTCAGCTACAAAAGGAGCAGGCTCGAATCAGTGTACTCTAAACTTAGATATGATACAATCCTGCCTACAGTGGTTTCAATCCAAAAAGATTGTTAGTGATGTTAATCAGGGTTCTCCAGAGAAACGGCACCAGCAGGAGCCTGTCTGTCTATCCATCTTTGATCGAAAGAGTTGAGGGAATTGTTTCACGTTATTGTGGGGCTGGTAAGTCTGACATCTACAGGACCAGCTGGCTGACTGGAAACTCATGCAGAAGTTGCTGCAGTCTTGAGTTCGAATTCTGCATGGCAGGAGGTGGGAAAGACAGACTGGGTTTCCGTGTTTCAGTCTGAAGGCAGAATTCCTTCTTCAGACCTCAGTGCCTTCAACTGATTGGATGAGGCCCACCCACGTGCAGAGGATGAGTGGCTTTACTCGGGGTCTATTGATATAATGTTCATCGTGTCTCAAAAATACCTTCATAGCAACATCCAGACTGGTGTTGGACCAAACGACTGTGCATCATAGCCCAACCAAGTTGGCATATAACATTAACTATCACGGTGGTTAAGCTGCAACTTCCCCTTTATTTGCACTCTAACTCATGGTGTTATTTGTACCGTAAGTCATGGGCTGGAAAAGCAGGCTAGTCTAAAATTAAATCGTGTTGTATTAGCAGTTCGATGCATCAGCTCTTCCGTCCATCCATTCATTGCACCCGTGTGTAAGACACTGTGCTAGACACCAGGAAAGCAAAGATAAGTCAGCCGAGCCCTTTGCTTTCAAAGCCTTTACAATCTAGCAAGGAGACAGACAAGTGAAAAGAAATAGCTACAATGCAATTGCCTGCATTAGGTAGCTGGCGAGGGTGAAGGAGGGAGGGGAGGCACTTCATGTGTTGCTGGGAGGGGGGCAAGGAAGACTTGACAAAAAGGCTGCTTAAGCTGGGCCTTGAGGGGTAATCAGGAGTTCTCCAGGGAGGCATTCCCAGAAGGGGACAGAATATGCAAAGGCGTGGAGAATGAAAAACTAGCACACGCATGAAATGGCAAAGCATTCAGAATGAATGCACAGAAAACCTCTGTCACATACTAGGTGCAGGAGCCGTGATATCTGTTATTCTCCTTGGAAAATTAAAATGTGGCAGATTTTATATTTTATAGTTTCTTGGTTAGTGAAATTCCATCTATCAGGCCATCAGCAAAATATGACAGTTCTTGGCTTTAAAAAATGGTCAGTGTAAAGTATTTAGATAGAGTCTGAAGCTTGTTCAAGTTTACATTTTTACCATTTAAAAACATTTTGTTGTCCCTGCTGGGTTAATTACAAAGTGAATTAAAAGTTTATAGGATCCTATGTAGGATTTACCTTATAGGGCAGGCATTTTTGACCAAATATATATCTAAAAATGTTCTCTGAAGCAATTATATCACCTTGGCAAAACAGTCTGCCTCTTTTAGCTTTAAATTCTCACCTGTAGTGACAAGGAATTGGGCTGGTTTTCAAAGGTTAGTCTATAACCCTATAAATGAAAATTATCTGTACTGTGCCTAGTTATATAGGTGTATTTCCATAGCATGAATCATTGTGATAATCAAACATTTCCCAATAGCTACTATTTACAATGAAAGGAATATATTGCTGCTTTGAGCATTTCATGAACGCTTTATTATTTTATGTGCATTATGTACTAAATACTTAGACTAACCCTGAAAAGTAGCTAATATCGTGTCCATTTTATAGTTGAAGAAACCAGAGGCTCAGACAATTTAAATCACCAGGCTGGGCTCACTCAGGTGGTAATGGGGAAGCTGGGGGTTGAACCTCGATCTTTGGCTCTAAAGTCTATGTTCTTTATCTAGGACTGTGACCCAGAGCACACAATTATTACTATAATGTACTATCTTGTGTACATAGCAGAGGTGAAATAACGTCTTATAAAAAGGCAAGTCTCGCTCTCTGAAAGCAACCTGACATTTGAAACAATTCTGGTATGTTGGCTAATGGGGCCATGAATGTTAATGTATCACTGGGCATCATATCAGAGGAAGAAGGTATTCTTCTCCACAACCAGAGAGGACCCAGAAACCTCCTGCTTAATAAGTAACAAACTCTGATCCTTGACCTAACCTACTTGCATCTGAATTCTGCCCCATGGTCCGTGATGACTATCCTTGAACGCCGGTTCTCATCAGGGTCCTGGCTGTCCCTCTGTTAGGGACCATTTCCCCAACTTCCAAAGAGCATTCAGATCTCAGCCTAGTTGACATCTCAGAGGGCCATTTCCTGAGCTTCTGATTTAAATTGGCCGTTTGTCACTATCTCATCATCCGGACTGTGCATTGCAGGTATCACTGTGGGGTGTTTTTCTTATTTATTTACCTATTTGTTTTGACTGCTTCCCCCCATTTGAATGAAGCTCACTCCTCTGGACTAGTGGTTTGATCAGAGGAGGCTCTGTCTGTCCGTCCGTCCGTCCATCCATCCATCCCTCTTCTTCTTTTTCATCCCTCCCTCCATGTATCTCTAAAATGGCTCGGCCATATGAAATTATAGGATAAAGCAGTAAATCTCTGGTTGGGATGTGGGAAGACCCTCGTATTTCCTCTATAGTTAATAACTTAGCCCTTGATTTTTCTCTCAGATACCCCCTTTTTGTATCAAACACAAGACATGGCAAAATGCTGAAACATTGAACTCGAATTACAAAAGTCTAATTCTGAGACATTGCTCCTCACCCCGTCTGTGTTTTTGGTTGCTGCAGCCAGGGCTCTGTGCTTGACTTACAAAGACACCTTTGAGCCAAGCTCCTCCTGGGTGAATGAATTAGGGTCCTGGCTGGTCCCTCTGTGAGAGACATACATGTCGTGTCATCCACACTCCTCTAGGGCTAAATTCCAGGCACTTGTGCATCGCCAGGGCGCTAACACACGTCAGTCTGTATTTCTCCTGTCTGCTTCCCATGCAGCCGTGTTAACTGCTCTTCGTGTGGGGACCCGAGAGGGGAGAGCTGACGTGCCTGCCTCGGGTGCTGGTCAGTGAGGTTCCTGCAGGAGTGGGCTGCCGAGTCTGGGTGGCTCGGTACAGATGCACTGGGATCCGATCACTCTGGTGTCCCCGCTGTGTGGAAGACTGCATGCCCGTCCTCTCTGGGAGCGGAGGTGACCAGCTGCTGCCCGAGAAGCGTTCACCTCCACCTCCTCACGTGTCAAATGCCGACAGAGCCCACACTGACACCCCAAACCCAGCAGCTCCTGCCGGAGAGCAGATCTAGCGTGTGTCGTGTCTGGTGGGAGTTTAAGATCAGCTCAGGAGACTTGGACACGAAGAAGCCACAGAGGAAGGAAGGGTACGAGTCCCCCCAGGACGTTAGGCTGTCTCGTTGTGACTGGGACGTTTTGCTGGTAGACGTGTTGGTGCTGCAGGGTCGGTCCTGAAGCAGGGCAGCTGACCGGTTTCCGAGGCAGTGTTTGGCGTGGCTGCAAGGACGCGCCTGGAAGTGTGTGCAGTTCACGCCGGCTCCGCGGACGACAGGCATCGCCTTTCCGGGCAGTGGGTGTCGGTCCTTCCCGGCTGCTCCGCATCCTTCGCTTCTCAGCTCAGCACACGGTCTCACGTGGCCGCCCAGCCACCGGCTACCACGTCACTGTATTTTGATTCTCTGCAAAGTGCTTGTGTCTCCCGTGTGTACTGATCTGCCTGTGGCCTTCCCTGGAGCCGACGTGCCACAGGCAGGGGACGTTTGTCCGCCTTGCTCCTCACGCAGCTCCACAGCCCAGGCCTGAGCAGTTAAACGAAGCCCACTGTGTAAGATGCGCGGTATCACACGGTGAGAAGTGTGTTCACCCCGGGGGAGATCCTGGAGCTTCGTTATTTCTTTTAAACTATTTTTCAGGCTTTAAAATGTTCCTGTTTGTGCTTCATCTGTTTACTAAGTTTTTAAAAAACGTGAATTGTTCCCTCATAGAAGGATCAAGTTAACATTGTATTCCACGTACAAAGGAAGTTTTCTGACATTTCTGACATTTCATTATCTACAAATATAGTACACGTTAGAGTTAGACATTTTTATGATAACTGGTAACCTTTGTGTTGACTGACCTTTATGTCACCTACATTAGACTATTCAAAGGGACTATCTAGTTGGCCTTGGAGGGGTGTTTTATTTATGCTTTAATGAAGTTCAGCTATTTGAACAAGCTCAAGTGTAGATTTTTTTTTTTTTTTTTTTTGGAGTCAGACTGCCCGTTCTTTGAATTCTGTCTCCCACATTTCCTGGCTCAGTGATCTCGGGCAGGTTATGGAATCTTTGGTGCCTCAGTTTATTCTTCTGTAAAACGGGATAATAAAATCATTTTCCTTATGGAGTGATTGTGATTAGGTATGTTTATATATGTGTTATATAGATTTGTGTTATTTCATATAGTATGTACTCAGATTGTTATATATTAAACACATCAGCTAGGGGTAAAAAGAATGTATTGGATACTGTTGGTGAAGTGAAGACACAGCTTTGAGGGTTTGTTTTTACATCACATGGAGGAAAACAGCAGTCCATTCCTGAGATCACCTGTAATTTATTTATCATTTTCATAAATTCTAATAATGGTAAACCGCTGTAGATATGCCATTTTCCATTTGTATAGCAATACTGTTGTCTCTCTGGCCGCAGACACACCTGGCTTGAGTGTTTTAGCTGCATTGGTTTCGTGGCCTTCAGCAAGCCTCAAGTTTGCTTCGCCTCAGTTTCCTCGTCTGCCAGGTGGTGACGTTAATATAAATCAAGGGGGATTGCTGTGAGAATTAAATATGAAAATATATGTAACATTCCTGGCACAGCCCTTAGTAATCCTGGCTCCTCCTCTCTCTCCTTCCAGACCTTAGGCTTAGGAAGGACACTGATATCCAGAGGAATGTGCTCACGGTCAGGAGCGCTCGGAAATAGTGTTCCATTGATAATGATGAAGGTAACAGAATAATTAGTGTAGGAAGTAGTAAGCTTGGTGGGGGGCCTGATTCCTGTCCTGAAGTATTTGAGAGTAGTCATAGGTAAAGGGGCACAGGGACATTGAGGTGTGCTTGGTCTGCTTCTGATGGGAGGGTTAGGGCTAACGAGGGGCAATAGAAGGAAGACACTTTTCATGTAAGGAAGGACATTCGTCGGTGCCGTGGGGCAATGGGATGGGTGACTGTGTGTGGTAGTGACCTTCCCGGGTGGCTGTGGTGTCGGAGGCTGGCTGGCTGCAGATCAGGGGTTCTGTGGAAAGAGACCTCCACGCACCGGGAAGGTGGGTACCATGGCCTCTTCTATAGTCACGCCGGCCCACCTGGTTGTCTTGGCCACATTCGTTGTGTGGAGGCGTGTCCCTGGAGGCCCAGGATTTAGCCTTCGGACGTCGGGGAGTTGGGACTACTGGTTATTTTCTTTTGAAATATTTTTTAGGATTTAAAATTTTCCTCTTTGTGCTTCATCGTTGACGTCAGAAGTTGTGCAAACTGGTGGGATTCTAGATGGTTCTGGGCTGTGGGGAAGCTTGGTTAGGCCTGCAGAATGTGGCCCTGACAAGTGTTTGAAGGATATTTAAATTCGTTGTCTCCCTTTAATACTGGAAAGTTTTACATAAAAGCAATATTTTCAGTGTTTCTTTGAAATGTGGTTTGTCTGGCCACATAGGGTTCGCAGGAGGAGCTGGGTGGCTGCGGGCCCCTTGGATGGTCATGCACGGTCCAGTTGCTGCCGTCCCCCACCACTGCAATGAGTTTGTTCATTTACCTAATTTGTTTTCCTTACAGTAGGATTAGGAGGAAACTGAAAAAAAGTTGCATCTACTTCTGTGTGAGCAGTGGAAAAACTAAGGATATTTCTGTAGAGTCTCATATTTCAAGAAAAATAGAACAGAGAATGGGTTGTGTGCTGAAGAATACTTGTCCAAATTTAATTTGCCAACAAATGGTTTCTGTTTCTTACGGATGGATACAGCACCCAGGCCTGCTCCATTCATACATTGTAAACAGCCCTGAAGCTTTGTGAGTGGGACCCCTACTCTGGACAGTAGCATTTTCTCTCTGTTCAGACACAATTCCTGTGCTTTATTTTAGGCTATTTTTTTTCCCCCAGCAGCAACCCCCCCCCCCTTCCCTCAGATCAGTGGTTGGGTCTCCTGGCTCTGTGAAATGGGAACAGTGTGTAATTTGCACACCCATGTGCACTCCTGAACGAGGGTCCATTCCGCCTTCTTCAGTGGATCCCCACGTTCCCTAGACTTTCGGGCACCAAGCATGGGGGTCTGCCACTCGGAGTGGCTTCACCAAGAGAACTGTGCTTTGCGCCTGCAAAGGCACAGCCTGATGTCTTAGGAATCCTGTGTGCATTTGACTTTTGGTGAAAAACGTAATCTGGTTTTGTTTGTTTGTTCTGTTTTACAAGGGTGGTCCCGCCTTCATTGTGAAGATAAACGGGGAGGGAAGGAGCGAGCAGGGAAGAGCCGGGAAAGCTGACTTCTGTGGTTCGTAGGGTGATGGGCTGGAGAGAGGAGTGGGGTGTGTGTTGATAACGGTGGAAAGACTGGACTTAATTAGCGGAAAGATTTTAGCTTGGCTCATTCGATGTCCCTGCTTTGAAGGAGTCCTCTATCAAGTGGTTAGCAACGGAATGTGCTCCCTAATGGAGCTATGGACTCCCCATCACTCAATGTATGGAGGTGGACAGAGTGGCCCATCTGTCAGGCTACTGTGGGAGGTTCTCAAATTAGAAGCAAGATTGGGCTAGATGGATGACCTCCACCGTCTCCGCGAAAACTCCGATTTAATTATTCTGTGAATTAAACTGATTAGGAACCTTTCAGCTTAAACAGTTGCACTTCAGTCCATTAAACGAACATACTGTGAGTGGAGTGGGAGGCCGATCATAATGCTTTTTAATTACGTTTAGATCTGGGCAGGTGACTTGCACTTTCTTAAATGTTCATGTAACCCTTCAAACATGTTGTACACAGATGTGTCTAGTGGTTGGTATTTATAAGCCAGGGTTTTACAAGCATATTTCCTAAATGGTTTTTTTTTTTTCCTACTGAAAATTTTCATTTTACCTTAGCTGAAATTCATTTTGTAGTTTTATTTTTGGTAGCATGATTTTTAATATGAATTTTATCATTTATATAAAAATATTATCTTTACTTATTATAAACCATTCTGTTTAATTTCAAAATTTAAGATTTAATACATTGTCAGTAATTGTCAATTATTAACATGTACTTAATTTGGATATAATGAGCTATGGAAAGTTTCTTTAAAGGACAATGCTTATTAAGAATTTGTTTTAAATCTTAATTTTTATGTCACTTAATATTTGCCCATTCTTGCAAAAGGAATTGGTCATTTGGTTAAAGTATTGGGGTGTGCTTGTTATGTAATGTAAGGTACCGCTTGGACTTTATAAATATTTATGCCATAAAAATCTCTCAGTTTTATTAAAAGTTTTTTTTACACATTTGATGCCTTTGAGACCCTTAGGAACAGTATGAGGAAACTGAGGTTTGCTGTGGCTTTGCACTCCATGCCAGGCTGCCCCTTGAATTACATTCAAGTTGCTGTGGATTTTAAAGATGCTCGGCCATGGGCTGTTCCAGCATTTCCTTGAGGCCGGCACAGCCTGGAAGGAGACCAGCTGGGGATTTTAAGCGGAAACTGTGGAAGTTTTGCTTGATGGGCATTGATAACACGTGGATGGCTTGTTTTACATAAAGGAACTTTAGAGGCTGCTGACACTGATACAGACGGCAGCACACGCTGTTCCGTCAGGGTTGCCACCCCGCCCACATCAGGCCACCGCTCGCTCACTCACTCACTCACTCACTCACTCGCTCACTCACTCACTCACCGGGTATTTATTGGGTATGATCTATGTGCCAGGTACTTTTTAAAGTAGTAAGCTTAACAGTGAACACTTTAAACAAGATCCCTGCTTTATGGAGTTTACATTCCCAGGCAGGCCTTGTGTTAAACAATCGACATTAAACAATCTGCATGTATTATTGTATTAAACAATACATATATTAAACAATAAATGTATCATTGTACTTAATTCTTACAACAATCCTGTGAGGCAGGTAAAGAAAGTATCTGTTTTACAGATTGAGAAACTGAGAAATGAAGTGACTTGTCCAGGGTCTGAGGTCAGGGCAGAGGGGCTCTGACGCCTGGGCCCTGAGCTGATTCTCGGGCCCCTGGGCACAGTGACTGGGGGCAAATGAATTGCATGTGTTAGTTGCACCTTTGTGTGGCTTTGAGCGCCGTACATGGGAGGTAAAACCTTCAGACCATGGTCATTGGAGGTACGGAGGTACCTCCACGCGCTCTCACTGGGTTCCCTGGGCTCATCTGGACGCATTTGGTTTCAGACACAGACGAGCTAGACCTGTGCCTTCAGATGCAATGGGGAGAAAAGTTACCTCCCGAGTCAGATCTCTGTGGATTTCAGGAATTTCACATGCATATTTCTCATGCTTCATTTTCTTCTAGTGTTGCCTTCATCTAGTTCTAGAACATTTTCCAATGGCATTGCTCTCCCGTTCCCTGTTTTCTGAGCTACGTTATTTGAAGTATGGCTTTGCCATCAAAAACGGACGGAAGCTCTTTGCAGCACAGGAGTGGAGTGCCGTCTTTTGCTCATCTGTGTAATTTCATCAGCGTGGATGTTTATATCTGTGAGATTATTTAATCCTTTGGAATCCTGCTTGGGTAAAAGTAATATATATTTTTAGCCTTTATTTGTTATTACTATTTTATATTTATTTAATTTTGTTTTTACCAAATGAAGCCCTTAGAATTGACTACCAATAAAAAATTATGTTTGGTGGGACATTCTTTCTGTAAATTTGTGTGTTTGACCTCAAAAGTGAAGAATATGGGAAGGAGTTGAGTTTCTTGGATTTTGAGCAGAGTGAGTATTCCTGACTGCTCATATTACTTCAACAATTGTATTTTTAATGTCAGGTTTTCTTATAACTCTTTATAGATTAGTACCTCTTTATATTTTTGTTTGAGATGGGCATTATTATTATCAACCCCATTTTATGAGAAAGAAAATGGGATTCAGAGGGCTTCTAAGTCACTGGGAGGTGAATTGCTAACCCAGGTCTACTGATTTTGAAGCCAGAGATATTTCCACTATACTCTGTGGCCTATTTTTATTTTTTACTATGATTTGTGATAGTGGAGTACAAGATTTTCATGTCCTTGCCTGGCTGGTGTGGCTCAGTGGATTGAGTGTCGTCCCATGGATTGAGTGGTCCTGGTTCGATTCCCAGTCAGGGCACATGCCTGGGTTGATCCCCAGTAGGAGGCCTGCAGGAGGCAGCCCATTGATATTTCTCTCTCATATTGATGTTTGTACCTCTTTCTCCCTTCCTCTCTCTCTAAAAAATCAATAAAAACATATTTTTAAAAAAGGTATTCATGTCTGGCTGGTGTGGCTCAGTGGTTGAGCGTTGACCCATGCACCAAGAGGTTGCTGGTTCCATTCCCGATCAGGGCACATGCCCAGGTTGTGGGTCTAATCCCCAGTAGGGGGCATGCAGGAGGCAGCCAATCGATGTCCTCTCTCATCGATGTTTCTGTCTCTCTCTCCCTCTCACTTCCCCCCTCTCTAAAAAAAAAAAAAAAAAAAAAAAGATATTCATGTCCTTGATTACAATCAGGTTAGTAACAATTTTTGCTTAGTCTTGACTAGGCATGTAGTAAAACATGGTGTTTAAAAAAATGTTCAGCTCTATTGAGGTATAATTGACGTATCAAATTGTAAGACACTTAAAGTATACATCATGGAGATTATATATATATATATGTTTACACACACCCACATGTGTGTGAACATTTAACTTCTACTTTCTTAGAAAATTTCAGTTATATAATAGAGTTTGTCAACTGTAACTGTAGTCACCATGTTTCACATTGGATCCTCAGAATGTATTCACTTCATAGCTGACAGCTGTATCCTTTTACCAACCTGTCCCCTATTTTGCCCATCCCCCAAGCCCCTGGCAGCCACTTTTCTGCTTCCTGTTTCTATGATGTTGACTCTGTGTGTTTGTGTTACAGATGTTATTGTCCCCATACCTTTTATTTTTTATTTTATTATTTTTTTTAATTCTCACCCGAGGTTATTTTTACATTTATCTTCAGACAAGAGTGGGAGGGAGAGAGAGAGAGAGAAACATCGATGTGAGAAGGACACATTGATTGGTTGCCACCCACACGACCCTAACCGAGGCCAGGGACAAACTGCAACCAAGTTACGAGCCCTTGGCCGGAATCAAGCCTGGGACTCTTTAGTCTGCAGGCCGACGCTGTAACCACTGAGCCAAATAGGCCAGGGCCCCCAAACCTTTTATTAAGAAAATTTTCAAAACTATGGAAAAGTTGAAAGAATTGTATAGTGAACAGTAAACTCACCACTTGAATTCTATAATTGTTAACATTTTGCTATATTTGCTTTTACATGTGCCATTTTGCATTGTGTGTTTGAGGACAGGATACTTCTTAAGTAGCAATTTACATAATTCTCGGAGATCTTTGCCAAGAAATTTAATTTTAGATGTTAACACATATGTCCTGTGTTATTATCTCAGAATGAAGCATTAGATGAAATCTAGTTTGGTGATTTGGAAGTATGCTGGGTTTTGTAATTTTAGGATAGAGTACTAAATTGAGAGTATTTTACTGTAGTTGGGCAAAGTCTAAAGAACTTGAGAAATCTTACATAGTTTGAAACCCCAAGTGACTTTATAGACTCATAGAACTAAAACTATTTGGTGACCTCAGTGATATGTACTAGAACCAGACAAGGCGAGCCCATTGGCAGAGCCTGCAGAATGCTGGAGATAATTCAAGTGACGGGCAGTTTCACACACAGAGATCTACAAATAAAATGTATCAAAAGGTCAGAATTGTCTTAAAATCTAGAAGCAGGAATAGAACAGGGCATGAAAGTATTTCCATGCACTTAATTGTTCTGATACTTTTTTTTTTTTAACCTTAAAAGCATGTCTTTATTTATTGATTTTTGTTGTTGTTGTTAATCCTCACCCAAGGATATTTTTTCCATTGAATTTTAGAGTGGAAGAGAGGAAGAGAGGGAAGGAGAGAGAGAGAGAGAAACATAGATGTGAGAGAAACACATCAATTTGTTGCCTCCAGCACGACCCCAACTGGGGCCAGAGATGGAACCTGCAACCCAGGTACATGCCCTTCACCAGGAATCAAACCCAAGACCTTTCGGTCCACAGGCTGACGCTTTAACCACTGAGCCAACTGGCCAGGGCAAAAAGCATCTCTCTTTAAATTTCCTTCTTCCTTCTGACGTAAATCCTCTCCTCTCTTCATATCAAGGAGTGGTTCTTGCCTCTAGGTTATATGGAAGAAATATGCTCATTGTGTGCTGGCTGATATTTTATTTTACTTTTTTGTTAATAACAGAAATGATGTTGCTGAACCTAAAGGAATGGGCGCTCCAATGACTCAAGCATTCTTGCTTCTTCCGTATTTACCCAGAGTATTTTTATAAATACACACACACACACACACACACACACACACACACACACACCCCATTAACATTTTGGGAATTCCCATGTTTTCTGTTATGTGACTTGGCTTCCGTGGCAACCTTCTGACCTCAGTCCCAGGGGTTGTGGTTACTTAGGTGGCATGTCCTGGCTCTGTTGCTGCTGCTGACCAGCTGTGTGATCTTGAGCAAGTCACCTAAGGTCTCTGGTTACTTATCCATAAAGTGAAGGGCTTGGGTTAGGCCGTGTTACAGGTTTACTCCACCAGGACTAAAAATTCCTTGATTCTGTGTTCACCCTCACATTTTTGTGGAGATCAGATTAGTTTTTATAACTAGTAGACTGGTGATCTTATTATTTGCCAATTAAGATTAGAAAGCATAGCTTTAAGCATATGTTAACAACATAGAAACTGTATGGAGAAAATTCTGGTTGTGCCTCTATGTGGCGTGTGTGTGTGTGTGTGTGTGTGTGTGTGTGTGCGTGCGTGTGTGCGCATTGACTTATTTTCATCAAGATAAGGAATTAAACGCATATACATCTAAAGTAGAATCTGATCTTTAACATTAAGTAAAAATCTTATTTGTTGCATATACAGATCCATTCACATTTTTAAATAATGAAAATACTACCTTAAAAAGCTGTCACATGTCCATCCAGGACAACTGGAAAACTTCTGTGTAAACTGTTTTCTTCTGTAGAATATAATTTAAAAAAAATTAAATTCTATGGAGATATAATTCTTTTTTTTTTTTGTTTTCATTCAGCACCCTCCCCCCAATAACTAATATAAAATGATCTGAAAACATTGCTTTATCTTTTGGGTATACTTTCAATTGAAAGTCTTTCATCAAAAGATACAGCAAGACTTAAGAACACTTGAACCTCTGGTCTGTCACTTTGTCAAAGGCCACTTAATGCATGTTTCTGATAAACTGGGTAGCCGGTGAGATAACAGGGGCCTCCAAAGCAGGGCACTGGAGCTCAGCTAACTGACCCGTGAAATGACTCCAGCAAGGAACGCAGAGTAAGTGTACACTGGGTCTTTTGCAAATCGCAAAATCATTCTGAAGGGCCGCTCTTGGGGCAGGGTTTTTATGACCGTAACATTCCAGCTGCGGTTTGGGAGACGGAATGTTTACTCCTGTTTTAAACACAAGGATGGTAGGTGTGCATTCTTACCGCTGAAAGCCCAAAGGAAAAAAAAAAAAAAAAAAAGCACAGCCAAGGCTCCCTTCAAGAGAGGAAACCTTTATTCAGCAAACTTGGGAGCTGCGTTCCTATGGAACTTTGGTGGTAATTCTGGAATGTGGTTCCAACAGCAGCTCAGTCATGGGCCAGCCTGGCTGCCCCGAGGTCTGATGGCAGGCTGTCCTGGCGACTCACTGCAGGCAGCCCATGGAAAACCACTTTCTGGTTAAGTCTGCATCATACTCTTCCACCAATGGAAAAAATTGAACATGAGGAGGGTGTGTAGCTAGCAGACAAAAATACATGCAGCGTCGCACAGGATCCGTTTTTAGCTCTTAACGGCCGAGCGCTGAAGTGTTAGACGCTGCTTCCTGCCTGACCATGGGCAGACCGAAGGGAGAGCTCGTGGCTGTGGCTGGAGACCGGGGCTTTGGGAAACTCGTTCTGCTGATTGAAAGGGCCTGAGAGACAGACGCTGGCTACATCCAGAGGTTTGGCGAAGGTAAGGTTATGCACGTTTCTTTTCCCCCTCTGGAGTGGAGACTGGATGTTCCGTGTGAGAGAGATATAAAGGTTTCTTGACATGCTCCTTTGGGCAGTAGTGCGTTGTGTGCTGACTTTTCTTTGTTTGACGTTATTTTGTACGTCGGCTGCACACCCTGGTGTGCGTCAGGGAGTGTTACTTTGAAATTGGGGTGTCTCTGATTTTAAACACCGACTTGGTGATTTATTGTAGTTGCCCTCCCCATTTTACTAATTACTGTTTCAAAAGCTGAGGATACCTAGTGTGTGGACTTATTTTTCCTGAGATCTCAAGAAAGTGACCAGCTCTCAGCCAGGTCGTGTTAAGACATTCATGACTGTCATCTTATCTTTACCGGACCACAGAAGGAGATGGAATGGTGGCAGAATTTGTATTTTGTAGTCTCCTGGTTGTTATAGAACCTTAGTTTTGAGTTGAGTGAGCTGGTGAAAGAGTTTCTTTTCGGACTTACAATTTGAGGTTCACTCTTTGTTAATGTTTGTCCTTAACTGTTGTCTCAAACTTTCTGAAAAAGAAATGGGATCCCTTGTAACCCGAGTGTGGGGGGGCGCCGTGTTTAAGGAGGATGATTGATTCGTGTCCTCATCCCTCAGAGGCTGCTCATTCATTAGGCATTTGTCTCAGCGCGGAGCTCAGCGCAGGGGTCGCGGAAGCCCGGCTGGGACAGTACTGCCTTTGCTTTACGTTCCTTTGGCCAAGCATGTAATTCTCAGAAAATTGGTAGGTGGAGAGACAGAAATAGGAAGCTTTACTGAAGTCGTTGTAGCTTGGAAGATTATTTATAGAATTTCTGGAAAGTAAGGGGACGACTGCACAGCTGCTGGAGTTTTTCCTAAGGCACCGGAGCGTTTCACTGGGCCCCCTGTTTCAGCTCTCTGCAGCATGAGGGGTTATGAGTCATTTTGGGGTTGCCAGTGTGTTCCTCTCCCGTGTCTTCTGTGCGGGCGTATCGTCCACCACCAGTTCCTTCATTTCCTTTTCAGAAGTGTCTTTTGGGGTGGAGGCATGGTGAGCGCTGCCCAGGAGGGTTAGTGTGAGCAGATGCACTGGAAACATCCTCTGGTCCTTTTCCTTTGGATCTAGAACGTGCCGCTGAGACAGAGCCCGCACCACCCAGAGCGGGGCCAGGGCGAGCGGAGCCTCCTTCTTCTCCAGTCTCACTGACACTTGTCAACTGCTTTGATTTTTACCAGAGTTCCTAGACAGAGACTGAGGTCTGTTGAAGAACGATGACTCCAGTCCATACTGACCGGACTGTAAACAGTGTTTTGAATGCAAATAGATAACACGGTTCTTCCCATAGCGTGGTGCAGAGGGAGTGGCTTGCAAAGCCCTCTCCTTAGCCCAGGCCTGTCCAAGGATGCCTGGGTGTGCGAGATAAGGGGCAGGCTCCTTGCCAAGAGATAGTGCTTCCAAAGGGGTCCCCCACTTAACCACTCAGTAAAACATGGTTCTGCCTTGGTGGTCCAAGATTGTGTTTGAGAAGAGCCGCGGTCTCTGTGTGGAGATCAAAGGTTAGTGCGGGGTCTCGACAGCCTCTTCCTACCATAGACACCGAATGGATGGGAGAAGATCACAGAGAGGAGCCGAGGGGACACTGTGGCCGTCTCGGCATGTGCCTCCAGGTCTGGCCCCCCTGTAGGCTTCATTTATGTGGAGATAATAAACCACATTGGTGAGGTCACTTAGCACAACTGTTCCATTTTTTAAAAAAAAATTCTGTCCATTTTATGGAACACTTAGGACATATCTTTTGGACATTCAGAATAATTTAAGTGATAATTTGAATTTCTCATTTGGAATTAAGTGTACCTTACATATGAGCCAAGGTAAAGATGGCTTTAAAAAGGTTAGGGTATGGAATTGAAAAAATAGCAACATTAGAGACAGAAAAAAGTAATAATGGTGGTAGAGGAGCCTGAATTTCTGACTGTTGACACACAGAAGTGCTGAACATTGTGTTTATAATCATTTGAATTCTAATAATGGTCTTGATTCCTCAGTCCCATCTAGAACGGGCTTGCGAATGCTGGGAGGCTGTCCCGTCCGCGTCCCAGGAGTATATTCTAGACTCGATTTCAGCTGTGTATCGACATAGTATTGGAGAGCTGGAAAGGGACCTAGTTTCCCAAATGGGAAAACTGAAAAACTCCAGGACGGAAGCGGCCTGCGCACAGTTACTGAGATGGCTGTCGATCTGGGGTGAGGTCCCAGGTTTCCCGTCAGTTCTTCCCTAACACCACCTGTTTCTTTAACTGCAGATACCTCGGCACAGCTGATGTGTCTTTGTAAATCGATAGAGACATGTATGTGTGTGATATGTATGTATGTGTGACATGTGTACCTGTATCTGTAAAGACACATGTACCTGTCCATTTTGGTCCCTCCTTCCCTGCCCTTCCTCCCTCTTCCTTTCCCCTGCTTACCTACCGACTTAGCAAACCAGACAGATGGAGACCCCTACTCAGAGGCAACACACAGGCGTTTGTTTTTCTTGGCTCCCAGTGGTGTGCAGAGCTGTGCCTCGGTTGGTGGCCCTCATTCCCACGGACGACTCCAGCGCACCTCTGGAGATGAGGCAGCTCTGCTTAGACGTCATCGACCAATCTGTTCTTGTGTCAGCTTAGATTAGGAGGGGTTTTTTCCTTTTTTATTTTTCCATGCTCCCTTTTCAATAAAAGGCTGTTCAGTTCGGTAGCTCCCAGCCTCCTGAGAAGAGCTAGGCTAAGGAAGGGAACAGAAAAACAGCGAATGAGCTTCAGCGTTTCGTGCCAAGGTAATGTAAGGCACTTTTGGAAAAATAAACTTTACATGTAAAGTGATAGACTTATCCTCTGACTCTCGGAAAGGGGTGTGGCAGGAGCCACAGATAGTGTCAGGGAGACGTGGACCCAGGGCGTGCCTAGGACCCAAATAAAGGGCTCAAACGCCGGGTATCTTGAGGACAACACTGGAAAGCGAAAACGACCCCTGTCTGTGCGGTACTTGACCACGACACATCTCCGTAGCTGCGGGGTTGGAGGAGGGGATTTCTAAAACAGATGTGAAGAGGGCTAGGAGGCATGGACTTCGCAGGCTGCGAAAGCTAGAAATCCGTATGGCTGCAGCCAATGAAAAGGAAATCTGAATGGAGAGAATGAAAATAGATTTGTTTTCAAGTCGTCTGTAGCCAGTCCTGGAAAGTGGAAAAAGGCATCTTAAAGACCAATGAAAGGAAGCATTATCCAGAGACAGCCACAAACCAGGAAAACCCATGATATTAAGGGGTAGCAGAAAGGGAAAGACCTCATGTCAAGTGTGCGGAAACACACACACTCACACACACACACACACTCACACATGTCTACACACATGTTCTATTGAAACGGATAGGGCGACCACCAACAAATCCAAAACAACCACCCAAGGTGAGAATAAAAAACAACAATAACAGAACCCCCGGAATAACGGGAACTTAGCAAAAACCTTCACTTTTTATTTTCTCGTGTGACTTACAGGGGAAAAAAATAGAAGTTCTAAGAGGACACAGTGATAAGCAGTTTACCAAAGACTTCCTCCCCGAAGTTGACACGGTCTAGTGCCCTACCACATGTGTGTACTGTTACTTATTCTCAACGTCCTTCTGACGTTTCTCTAACGGTAGAGGGGGATTGCTCTTGGGACGAGTCCTCCTCAAGGGCATGGGACTCCTTCCCCTTTGGCGACTCCAGGGCAACACTAGCAATTGCCCCTCTCTCTACTGCCACATGAGATTGCTCTCTGAGCATTCCCGTTGCATGCTGGGATTTCTCCTAAAGGTCCACCACACATGACAGCAGCAACAGCCAACATTTATTTTATTAAAAAAAATTTTTTTTTCTTTATTGACTTTAGAGAGAGAAGAAGGGAGAGGGAGAGAGAGATAGAAACATCGATGAGAGAGAACATCAGTTGGCCGCCTCCTGCATGCCCCTCACTGGGGATTTGTCCCACAACCTGGGCATGTGCCCTGACCTGGAATCTAACCGGCCACCTCTTGGTGCATGGGTCGACGCTCAACCACTGCATGGGTTGGCGCAACAACCAGCATTTAAAAAAATATTCCTTTATCCTTCTAGCTATCATCTGATTCCACTGAACAAAGCTCCTTGAGCAAGTTGTCTGTGTACACCATCTTCGATTTCATTGACCTCATCCTCAGACTCACTCGACCCAGCTTTCTCCACTCCCCCTCTGCTCTGGTCAAGTTCTCCCATCACCTCCTGGGTTCTGTTCTCAGCCCTTGTTCTTTGAACTTTCAGAAGCGTTTCACCCTTGCTGACAGTTTCCTCCCTGAAACGACTTTTTTTTTTTCTTTTTTGATTGGCTTTGAGGACAACATGTTCTCTTGGTTTCCTTTTAAGTTGGTTCGCTGACCGCTCCTTCCGTTTCCTCGTGTTTCTCCGTATTTCCTTGACCTCTTCTTGGGGTGCTGCAGGGCCTTTCTGCACCTCTTCTCTTTCCTGTGTTTACTTATTCCCTTGGAGAGCTCATCTTGTGTATGTTTGAAATAGCATCTTCATATGGATGGTGGCAAGTCTGTACCTAAGGCCCACCTCTTCCTTGAACTCAAGGCTCCGACATCCAACTGTCCACTCAACATTGCCACTTAACGTCCAACAGACAGCTCAAGCCTGGCCCATGCAGAAACCAACTCCTTGCCTCCCTCCCAAGCCTGCTGCATGTTGCTTCCCCGTTCCTACTGTGGCTTAGACTGAAAACGGTGTCATTGTCCTTGACTGGTCACCGCTCACTCCCGCCCACCTGGGAATCCGGTTGGCTCTCCCTGCAGCTCTCTCCAGACTGAGACCAGTTCCTACGCTCCCACCTGACTCCAACCCACATCATCTCCCACCTGAATCAGCCTACCACCTTCTGCTTGGCTGCCAACAGTCCAGATCCACAGGGCAGCCACAGTGTATGCCCCATGCTGAGCCATAACCCTCTAATCATGACCTTCAATTTCAGTGTGAAAGCCAGAGTCTAAAATGTCCCCTTGGGCAGCATTCTCTGGCTCCGTGTCCCCTCTCTGACCCCGCTGCTCCAGCCATGCTGGCCTCCTGCCTGTCCCACCTCTCTAGGCATTTGTCCTCTGTGTTCAGTGTCTGATGCTCTGTCCCTAGAATCTACATGGTCTTCCTTCCTGCACGTTCTTGTGTAAATGCTACCAATCAGCGAGGCCTTCCTCGGTTTTCCTTTCTAAAATGAGAGCGCCCATCCCTCCCATTGCCTGTTTCCCCCTTCCCTTCTGCATTTTGGTGCTAAGGTACTTACCACTTTCTAATATATAATGTACTTATTTTCCTTGCTTATTGCTCACCTCTTCCCATTATAATGTACGCTCCAGGAGATCAGGGATTTGTTTTTTTTTTGGTCTGTCTATTACTGTATCCCCAGGGCCTGGAACAGTGTGTAGCGCAGGGTGGTTACTCACTAACCACGTATTGCATTAATCAGTGACAGTGTAGCCTACCAAGGATGCCTCGTGATGGAGCCAACGCAACATAAGGTAAATGCTAAATACCATGGAGCGCCTACATTTTATCTTACAAAGGTAAATTGTATATTTTATAATATATATTCCTTTTCTAGGGAAGCAGTTTTAAAATTACTCAGCATTAGATGAAGTTGAAGCTTCAGGAGGATGTTCCTTGGTCATTCTGTAGTCTGAGCACCCCGATGCTCTTGATTCTGATCACAGGGCCTGCTCCCACGGCCTTTGGGAGGTGTATTCTAAGTTATAGCTGAGATTTAGGATAGAGGCATGACCTTAAACGATCATGAAAACTAAATTCTCACTTGTGCAATGTTCTTTGTAAAGCAGTAGAAAAAAATAAATACATTTTAACTTTGAAGCTCCTTAGTTAATTTGAAAGTTCTGATGATTTCTTTCTCACCTCCCCATCTTCAGTGGTGGAAGCCTTTTGCTGCCTGGAAAAAAATACCTTTAGAAGAAAGACTTTTTTCAATGCTTTCTTATATGAAAGAGATCACAACCATCCTTCTAAAAGGGGAGCCTGAGCCCGGCTGGTGTGGCTCAGTGGCTGAGCATCGACCCATGCACTAAGAGGTCACTGGTTCGATTCCCGGTCAGGGCACATGCCCAGGTTGTGGGCCCAATCCCCAGTGGGGGGCATGCAGGAGGCGGCCAGTCGATGTTCTCTCTCATCGATGTTTCCATCTCTCTCTCTCTTCCTCTCTCTCTAAAATCAATAAAGACAAAATATTAAAAAAATAATAATAAAAAATAAAAATAAATAAATAAATAAATAAATAAATAAATAAATAAAAGGGGAGTCTGGAAGTTGTTTCACTTTAAAAATATATATGGAATAATTTCAGATTAAAAAGTGCAGAAAAATTTAAAATTATTTTGATGTAATGCATATATACAAAATAATACTGAAGGCTGGCCGGAGTGGCTCAGTTGGTCGAGTGTTATCCTGTGCACCGAAATGTTGCTGGTTAGATTCCCGGTCAGGGCACAGACCTGGGTTTCTAGTTCAATCCCAGGTTGGGGCATGTATGGCTTTTTCTCTCTCTTTCTCCCTCCTCCTCTCTCTCTTCCTCCCCCAACTCCCACTTCCTCTCTAAGCATGTCCTTGGGTAAGGATTAAAAAAAAATACTTAAAAAGTCCAGGTTTGAATCTTACCTTTGCCCTTAGTGATCTTGGTTCTCATTCCCTTTCCCGTAAAACAGGGATGATGATGGCAGCTGCTGGGGTACTTCTGCCCTGGCAGCCCTGGCAGCCCTGGCACCCAGCAGCTCAGAATGGTTATTATTATTATTTTTTAATCCTCACCCGAGGATATTTTTCTATTTATCTTCAGATAGAGTAGGAGGAAGAGAGAGGGAGAGAAAGGGAGAGAGAGAGAAACATTGATGTGAGAGGGACACACTGACTGGCTGCCTCCCTCACAACCCCGACCAGGGTCAGGGATGAACCGCAACTGAGGTATGTGCCCTTGACCGGAATCGAACCCGCGACTCATTGGTCCGAGGGCCAACACTCTACCACTGAGCCAAACCAGCCAGGGCAGAATGATTATTATTAAATAAATCCCTACCTCTCCCTCTGCATGTCCATTTATATTAGGTGTTAAATTTTTTAAAATTCCTGTAAATTATGAAATTGAAACTATAGCTACTAATACATTTTTTTTTTCCCTGAAAGTTTCTATAAAGTTGCTAGCTAAAATCTTACCAGGTTTGTTGTGAAAAATCATATAATGTATGAAAACAGTATAAGCAGTCACTGGCTTGCTTTTAAACGCAGACCTAAGAACAATTAATATTGTAGCCTGAAGACAGAACCATGTAGAAACGAACTCTACCAGCCACACTGGGGTAGAAAAGTTCCACGTTTATGGGGGCGAGGAAAGCATCTATTTACAACGAGGGGGAAACACATGTGGTGTAAGCCTGTTCATTTGGTAACTTCAATGGAACAGTGTATAATGGAGAAACATTTTGCCAAGAATAATTTGGTACAGTTACCACGGTGCATTCTGGTCACACAACGTGACGGAGGTGTAGGAGTCATGTGCCGGACAGACAGGTCCCCGCGTCAACGAGAAGCCACAGCCTGCGATCCCAGCGCATGGCTTTCTGTGTTCGTTTTGGTGTGTCCCTTGGGAAGTGCCTCCGTGGGCCTAGCCTCACGTTTTGTGTAATGGCTCATGTTCATAAAAGTTAAAAAAAAAAGGAGTTTATTTAAAAGTCATGCTAACCATTTTGAATCTCATGTTCATTCAAGTTGCACAAGCAGCTTGTTTAAAAGTCACGCCAATCATTTTGAATCTTGCAGACCTTCGGTTCTGGCAATCAGAGCAGTTCAAGGTCTATTGAGACCAGGACACTGGCCAAATTGTGGATTGAGGAGACGGGAGAACAGGCAGAACGAGACTGAACGTTTGATATATTTTTAAAAAATGCTAGAAAGAGGAGGGACGAATGTGTGAATGAACATACTTTGATCATTTCTAAGAGAAAAATAAGAAAAATGTTTTATCTTTACCAGGGTTTAAAAATTCTAGACTGTATTAACTCTGTAATTTTGATATTTTGATTGAAAAGGTGATCCCCCCCAAAAAAAACAAAAAACCCCAAAGCTCCCTGAAATATTTTCAGTTTCTCTGATAGCTCAGAGGAAGCGGGGCCTCTCCCCTCACTGACATTCCAAAAACATACCAGCAATATTTGTGGGATCGTTGGTCTCACCACGCTCTCATAAACTCAGCCCTGTTAAATTTGTCATAAACTCGCTTATTGATTCTACAAATGTTTTGTGTTCATAACCGCTCCCCACCTGCGCGAGCTGACACGCCCTTTGGGGGAGGGCTCAGACCATGCGTTCTTGTTGTGTTCTCATAGTGTCCAGCACACAGGTAGATGTTACAGGAGGGTTTCCAGAAATTCTTGTTCAGTCGGTGAGTGGAACTGTTGTTTCACTTCAGTTTCCCAAGTTTCTGCTAACACGAAGAACATTTTCCTTCATTGCCGACGTTGCCTCTTTGAGCTGCTGACTGCTGTGGATTCCTTCCCTGGTGACGTCCCAAAGTGTCCCTAGGAGATGGTTCACACTGGGGAGCTTCTGAGGACAGCAGGGTGGGGGAGAGGGGTAGGGTCATGGGCAAGTGACTGTCCAGGTCTCCCCAACCTTCTCTCCTTCATTCCCCCTTCCCCCCATCTCTCTAAACTTTGTCCTTGACCCCTGAGCTCGGGCCCTGCTGCCCTTGTCACATTCCTGAATAAGGGGGTGGGGTGGGGGTGAGGGGGGCTCTCTTTCTCTAGTTCACTTGTTGATTCAGTCAGTTATGGGTTCAGCAAGTGGCCATGGAGCGCCCTGTCTTCAGACATACCGTTCCTCGTTCCTTGGAATGTGCTTTCCTTCATCTAGCAGAATCCCACACCTCCTTCAAGACACAGTGCTTCAGTTAACTTCCTTTGGGGGCTCATTTTTAACTTTCCTAGGAAGACCTTGACTATCCAGGGGGAGTTTCTCTTAAGCTGTGGAGTACAAAAGGGTGAGGACCTCGGGCCTAACTTGGGGCATCCAGAACCGACATTGATGATGGTGAGTTGCTGTCTTTGGTCATTCTTCCTGTCTCTCGCTGAAGTGTTTGTCCTGGCCAAGGATTTTTCAAATGTTTTGAGACTCTCTAGACTTTGGTTGTCCTTGGGCCTTATTAGAAGGGAGGTGCCATTCTGGCGAAACTGCCACTTGTGATTGTGTGTCATTGTTTTGCAGACTCTTCTTAGGACCGTTACTCAAGATACATGCTTATACTTCACAGCCCATTACACAGGCAAACATACATGCACACAGAAGAATTTCGTGTCATGGAACACCTTTTACCCTTGCTGGGATGTACTCTTTTATTTTCTGTTCCATTTTACTGTGTTCTCTGCTCTTCTATTTTTGTTCTGTTCTATTCATTTAAAAATACTGGTATCAAGTCATGGAATGAATGTCGTGACCCATAGTTTGACAAGCACTTCTGTAAGCAATACTGCAGATGTGAGGATTCCTTATGAAACAGGTGTGAGTGCTGAGCCCCTGCCTGTGATAAATGGGCTTCCTAAGGGGGCGCACTGAGCAGGAAGCGGGGCTATTGTCTCGGGAATTTATTACTTTCCCCTCTGAATACCAGCCATGCCTGCTGCTTGAGCCCGCTTCCTGGGCATCTTTGCTGCTCATTGTTTTATCCATTCATCTGTCAGTGTGTATGTGGAAGGGGTCCGGCTGGGCTGAACTAGAGCCACGGGGACTTCACAATGGGTGCCTCACTTTTTAGGACCCAGGCCGCAGCTTGCTTTCTGCCCACTTGATTTATAGGGATTGCCCTTCTTCAGCACTATCCTGCTGGAGAACAGATGTTCCTTTCGCCTGCCTCTTTATACAAATTGGTTCGTGTCTTCTTACGATTAGAAACGAGCTCCTTGATGTCCTGGCATTCAGTCCTTGAGGCTGTGCGCAGTTCATTGACGCACGGTGAGAAAAGAGGCGTGGGTCGTGTTCACGGAGTTGTAAGTTGGATCCTTGACTTGAATGCTTTTGTTTTAGAGTTTTAGACATCTTTGTTCTGTGCTTGGGAGTTTTTAATGAGACAGGCAATAAAACTGGAAGGCAGGGCTTCTCAGCCTTGATACTGTTGACGTATGCGGCCAGATAATTATTTGTTGTGGGGTTGTCTTGTGGGTGATAGGATGTTTAGCAGCATCCGTGAACTCAACCCATGAAATGCCAATAGTGTGATCCCAGTTGCGACAACCGAAAATGTCTACAGATAACGCCGCATGTCCCCTGGGGCCCAAATCGCCACGGTTGAGAATGCCTGCATTAAGGTAGTGCCAGTTGTTCATTGAGCTCTTAGGTTATTTTCTTACATTTTCTAACATAATACAAGTACATGGCTGTGTCATTGTTTTTGTTGACATGTGACAGATGTCTGAGAAGTTAGGTAGTTTTATATGGCTGTAATAATTTGGAGAATTGATCAAAATCAGACAGGTGCTAACACTGGAACTTGGAAAATCCAAAATTTATAAACACACACACACACACACACACACACACACACACAGCATGGGGCAAAAGTAGGTTTTCAGTTATGAGCATGTGAAACAGTTTATTCTTGTATTATTTATTAATTATTGTATTATTTTCCATACAAACAGCTGTAAACCTACTTTGCCCCACCCTGTATATATAAACATATATAATAAAATTAATCTAATAGTTAATAAAATATCTGAAACAGCAGACTATGATAAGCTCTGATATTATAGTACATAAAATGAAATTTGTAATAAAAAATTGATAGTAGTATTTACATTTCTGTTGCATTTCACAGGCTGTTGTGTTGTGTTTTTTTTTTTAGTTTCACACATATTTTCACAGTTGGTTCTCAATCTGTAAGGTAGGTAGGGCAGATATTTTTATCCTCAAGTTGCAAATATAGAATACAAGACTCAGAAAGTCTAAGTAATTTGCCCAAAGACTCACATGCCGCTTGAGACTTGGGAGCAGGTCTGAAACCCAAGTTCTCCGGCAGAAATCCCACTGGGATTCTGGGACCCGTCTCCTGAATGACGGACGTTCCCCCAGCCCCACCCCCAAGTACAGGGAACCTGGTGGATACTGTTCTAGTCAAGGACGGGCCGTCCCTACCGTATCCCCTCTCAGGGCTCATGCTTGCCTTGGAGGATGGTGAGGCTCCTACGTCCGTGTGAAACCCTCCGGAATTAGGCCAGAAGCCTTGTTGGCATCTCATGATGCAGAACTTGAGCTCCCCTACCTGCCTTGCTCGGCCAGGCGTCTGCTTCTGTGCCGTGTCCCCACGCCTCTGCTCTGCTCTGTCACCCGGGAGCCCCCGTCGGGCCCCCCAGGGGTGCCTCTCGTCCCCCGGTGGTGCTCTGTCTGGGCAGCTGGCTCCGGCCTAGACACAGCAGAGCCGGAGATTTCCTTTCCTTCGCTCTGAACTCACTCCCTGGAGGTGGCGATTCGGGAACCTGGGGCATCAGTTCCAGGCAGGCTGCAGGCAGATGAAGAAGAGGCGGATCTCGCACGTCCTCCTGCAGGAGGCTTTGCTCTGGGGTTCAGGAGGTCGCAGTGCTGCTGGGATTGTGATGGCGGGTTTGAGAAAGTCCTCCACGTTGCTGAATGTCTCCCGGGTGGGTAATTGATCATAATTTAAAAAGAGAAAAAAAAAATCTTCCGTTCTTGTGTATGATTTTAGCTTAAAAAGATGTGCAGCACAGTCGCATGGATGGGGATTGGAAGGGAATTAAAATGAAAGGCAGGGATTTTTTGGGGGGGCGTTCATGAGATTGTGGTCAATTTTTAAATATTATAATTTGTAATTACTCAATAATTTAAAAGTGTACATACACAGCATAGAGTTTTTGCCAAGTATGCATAGTCTTAGTGCCATATAATTACTTATTCTGGAGTGACGTCACTTAAATTATCTCTTGGTCAGCTGTGGGCCTCATGGCACATTAGTATACCTGATATGTACTATTATTGCAGATTTGTATACCTAATGTGTATTTTTTTTCTACTTAAAGACACGGGTGGGGGGGGGGCTTTTAACTTTAAAAAAACAGCAACAACAAAAACCACTCACAGGAAATCTGTTGTTTTGATCTTTTCAGCCCCCTATCAACAAAGAAAGTTTTAACTTGAATACCATTAAATTCCCTTAGTAAAGGAGTCCAGGGGTCAGGGGTGCTGAAAAGTTGACCTATTGTCTTGCTTCCAGACACAAGTCACAGCTGAAGCATGACAGATAAGTATCTGTTCAATCCACAGGGACAACAGTCCCGCAGTTTCCCTCAGAGATCGCCCTTCTGGTCAGTAAATTCCTCGTAAATATTGGCTACATTCTTCTTGCCACAGTTCAAGGCTGTTTCCCTTCTGCAGGGTCGAATGCAGATGTTGAACAGCTGGTCAGCGTCACCTGTACCTCACATGCGTGTTCCTGTCACCCCCCTTTTCGCTTCGTCTGGGCAGCACTCTGTTAGTTACCGAGACATTTCCCTGGGGGTTGTGCAGGGCCCTTTCAGGCAGACCCAGCTGGGAGTGAGTCCTGCTAGCCTGTACCCAGATCCACCTAACACGTGATGTTGCTTTCATTCAGATCAACAGGTGTTTGTGAAATGCTCACGGAGCCCCAAAGGACAGGGTCTAGGACTATGTGTTTTGAAGTAGAAAATGAAACTATTTAGTTTCAAAGTAGTAAAATGAGTTTCGGTTGTAATCGGCTGCTGGGTGTGAGCTTCCAAGCTTCCATTCGGGGGCTTGGAATGGGCCTGTGTGCGTCCCGGAGCGCTGACCCAGGAGCAGCTTGTGGCGCTGGTGTCGGAGAGCTTGACCCTGGCGCCGGGGCACAGGATCCTCAGATCTGAAGGGCCTGACAAAGGGGTGGCTGCTGAGTGAGCTGCCCAGGCGCTGTCACCTGCAGCGTCATCCGGGACCTTGGTCTTGATGAAGTCACCGAACAAAAACTCACTCCGATTGGCTCATTGTGAGGGGGTCTCCCGTCCACTTTTATATAGTCCCCTGAGTTAAAACGTGTAGCTGGGGTCTGGTGGTCCAGCTCTGGGGCCAGAGATGTCATGGGGCCACTTTCTAGAGACAGCTCAGCCAGTGGCTGTCTGGCCCTGAGATGTTCGTGAGAGCTGTCCACGAAAAGGCAAGTGGTCAGCAACCTAGCAGGCCCCACGTCAGGCCTCACCAGGTACATGCTGGCCTCAGGCTTTTTTTTTTTTAAAAAAAGATTTTTTTATTGATTTATTGAGAGAGAAATACATCAGTATGAGAACACAACATCAATTGGCTGCCTCTTGCACACCCCCTACCAGGGCCAGGGGTCGAACTTGCAACCCAGGTATGTGCTCTTGACTGGGGATTGAACCTGTGACCCTTTGGTGCAAGGGTCGATGCTCTAACCACTGAGCAACACTGGCCAGGGCTCCTTGTTTCATTTATTTATTTATTTTCAATCCTCACCCGAGGATACTTTTTCATTGATTTTTTAGATAGAGTGGAAGAGAGGGAGGGAGAGAGAGAGAGAAAGAGAAACATCAATGTGAAAGAGATGCACCGATTGGTTGCCTCCCGCATGACCCCAACTGAGGTCAGAGATCGAACCTGCAACCCAGGTACGTGCCTTTGATCGGGAATCGAACCTGTGACCCTTTGGTCCGAGGGCGGATGCATTAACTGCTGAGCCAAACCGGCCAGGGCTTGTTTGTTTGTTTTGGTTTTTTTTTTTTTTTTCCAAATGGCTGTGTAATGTTCCTGTGTGTGTGTGTGTGTGTGTGTGTGTGTGTGTGTGTGTGACAACTTCTTTATCCATTCATCTATCAGTGGACACAGGTGTTTTCATTTCTTGTCTATTATAAATAATTCTGCTATAAACATGGTGGGGCAGATAGCTTTTCCAGTTAGTGTCTTCATTTTCTTTTCATGTACGTACAGGAGTAGAATTGCTGAATCATATGTGATTCTACTGTTAATTTTTGAGGATCCTCCATACTGTTTTCCACAGTGGCGGCACCAATATGCAATCCCACTAACAGTGCACAAGGGTTCCCTTTTCTCTGCATCTGTGCCCGCACAGGCGTGAGGTGATACCTCATTGTGGTTTTAATTTGCATTTCCTTAATGACTAGTGATGCTGAACACCTTCTGTGTATCTGTTGACCTTTTATATTTTCGTAGAAGTATCTATCCAGGCCTTTTGCCCATTTTTTCATTGGGTTATTTTGTTTTTTGCTATTGAGTGTATGAGTTCTCTGTATATTTTGGGTGTTAACCCTTGTCAGAAATAGAGTTTGTGAATGGTTTCCCCTTTCTGTAGGTTGTCTTTTCACTTTGTTTGCAGTTTCCTTTGCTGTGCAGACGCTCTTTAGTTTGATGTAGTCCCATTTGTTTATTTTTGATTATGTGGCTTGTGTTTTAGGTGTCTGTCTAAAAAATCATCACCAAAACCCGTGTCAAGGAGCTGTATTCCCGTTTTCTTCCAGTTCCATGGTTTCGCATCTTACATTCAAGTCTGTAATTTTGAGTTAGTTTTTGTGAGCACTGTAAGGTATGGGTCCAGTTTTATTCTTTGATATGTGACTATTAATTATTCCAGCACCATTTATTGAAAAGACTGTCTTTTCTCCATTGAATATTCTTGGCTCCCTTGTCAAATATTAGTTGACCTTATATGCTTAGATTTATTTCTGGGCTCTTGATTCTGTTCATTGATCTGTTTGTCTGTTTTTATGCCAGTATCTTACTGTTTAAATAACTATAGCGTTATACTGAGTTTGAAATCGGGAAGTATGATACCTCTTGCTCTGTTCTTCTTTATCAGGATTTTTAAAAAAACATATTTGGGGCCATTTGTGGTTAAATTTCAGGAGTATTTTTTCTACTTCTGAAAAAAAAAATGCCATTGGAATCTTGATAGGGATTGCATTGACTCTATAGACACCTTTTGGTATTATTGACATTTTAACAATATTAATTCTTCCAGTCCCTGAACACAGAATACCTTTTCATTTATTTGTGTCTTCATCTATTTCTTTCATCAACGTCTTATAGTTTTTAGAGTAGAGATCTTTCACCTCCTTAGTGAAAGGTAGTTGTATTTCATTGCTTGTGATGCTTTTAGAATAAATGGAATTGATTTCTTTGTTTTTCAGCAAACTTATATAGAAACACTATATAATAAAATGCTATATTTTAAAAAAAAACACGCTGATTTTTTATGTTAATTTTGTATCCTGCAACTTAATTTAATTCATTGATTAAATCTAATAGTTAGTTGGTTGAGTCTTTAGGATTTTCTATATATAAATCATGTTATCTGCAAATAGAGACAATTTTACTTCTTCTTTTCCAATTCTGATACCTTTTATTTTTCTCGCCTGATTGTTTAGCTAGAACTTCTAATACTATGTTGAATAGTAGTGGTGAGAGGAGCAAACTTTTCTTGTTCCTGATCTTAGAGGAAAAGCATTCAACTGTTCACCACTGAGGATGTTAGCTGTGGGCTTGTCATATGTGGCCTTTATTATGTTGAGATATATTCCTTCTATGCCTAATTTGTTAAGAATTTTTATCATGAATAGATGTTGAATTTTTGTCAAATGCTATTTCTGTGTCTATTGAGATGATTATATGATTCTTTCTCTCATTCTTTTAATATTATGTAGCATTTGATTGACTTGTGTATGTTGAACCATCCTTGCATCCCAGTGATAAATTCCACTTGGTTATAGTGTATGATCCTTTTAACATGCTGCTGAGTTTGGTTTGCTAGTATTTTTTAAAAGTTATCCTTATTGTTGAAGGTATTACAGATACCCCTCTCCCCTGCCTTTGCCACACTATTGTCTGTGTCCACGAGTTATGCACATATGCATATAAGTTCTTTGGTTTATCTCTTCCCGGCCCCCCTTCCCTCTGAGATTCGTCAGTCTGTTTCCTGCTTCCATGTCTCTGGATCTATTTTGTTCATCAGTTTATTTTGTACATCACATTCCACTTATAAGTGAGATCATGTGATATTTGTCTTTCTCTGACTGGCTTATTTCACTTAGCATAATACTCTCCAGCTCAATTTTTGCGTTGATATTCATCGGGGATATTGGCCTGTAGTTTTCCTTTCTCGTAGTGTCCTTTTCTGGTTTGGGTATCGGGTGATTCTGGCCTTGTAATATGAGTTTGGGAATATTCCCTTCTCTTCGATTTTTTTGGGAAGAGTTTGGAAAGGATTGGCGTTCATTCTCTTTAAATGTTTGGTAAAATTCACTAGTGAAGCCATCTGGTCCTAGGCTTTTATTTGTTGGAAAACTTTTTATTACTGATTCAATCTGCTTCCTAGTAATTGGTCTGTTTTCTATTTCTTCCAGATCCAGTCTTGGTATGTTGTATGTTTCTAAGAACTTTTCCATTTCTTCCAGGTTGTCCAGTTTGTTGGTGTATAGTTGTTCATAATTTTTTTTTAACTTTAAAAAAATAAATCCACTGTTGAACCCTCACAGCTCCGCTCTCTGTGTCCACAGGGAAAATAAAGGCTTTGTGTCCAGCAGTGATCACTGCCAGATGGCAGCGCCCCCAGCCCGTCCTCTTCCCCTCAGAGGCGGCCTCCTGTCCCTACTTCTGTGCAGTGAGGCCCAAACATGTGCTTGAGGAAAACTGTTCATCTCATGCATGGGGTCAGCTTCTGTAATATAAGTTACTCTAGCCAAGGACTCTTTCGCTGTGTTTCAGCATTTTGGGTTTTGTTTTTACTGCTCAGTCCAATAGAGAACAATGCGCTTTCTTGTCGTGTCAGGATGATGCTCCTGCGATGTTGTCAGTGTGCTGAGCCTGAGAGTTGTTTTTCTAGTGGTGGTGACAGATGAGCCATGACTCACTCCCGCGCTTTCACCTGCTCACCCCTGAAACAAAGGCGTGCCTTTGACTGCAGACTGTGTGTTGAGCTAATAGCCTTTGCAAGATTGGATGGGCAGCTCTGGCTTCCTTTGCATCTCCCAAACAGCCCGATGAGTCAGGCGGCTCGCAGACGTGCCACTTAATAGTTGACAGGGATTCTGGACACAGCAGTCGTCTCTTCAGATAATTCACGTTAAACCTTTGTTTTTATTTTTTGTGGAACTTGATGTAAAATGCTAGACCGAGCTTCTCATATTTGTTTTCCAGGGTCATTTCATGGACTCCCTCCCCGCACTTGTTAACCATGCTGCCTTGCTCCCAGGACCACGTAAAGCCGACTGACCATTGACTCCCCAGAGCACAAACTGGACTGCAGGTAAACCCAGCTCATGTGGCTTGTGGTGCACGGCCAAGTTGCATGACTGTGATTAAGGTAATAAGTAACAGTTTCATTAATTGGCCTAGTTATTCTTTGAAAATGTGTTTGATAGCCGCCACAAAGAAAAGGCAATGCGTGTGAACTTTGGTTTCATGGCTGTACACTTTAGATACAAAAGAATTCAAATCCTACCAAATGTACTTGGAAACACAACTGGAAGGCTCGCCTCCAACTTGACTAAAACGGCCGGGGGAAGGTGTGGTCAGATTTCACTGTGAGTTTGGCTGCGCGGAGAGACTCATTGAGCAGTTTGGGGTTTTGAAAGGAATTAAAAGAATCTAACAATTTTTCGAGATACCAAGTCAGATTCAGACTTTTTTCTCTCTTGGTGTTCTAAAGTGCAGACTCTTCAAGTCTTTATAAAAGCTCTCGAGATTCATTTTAGTAAAATGTTTTTCTGCCCCAAAGGAGAACTTTTATTTCCCCCCATCTTCGTCTCAGCCTGGTTTCAGAGGACCTCTATCTAGTCCATTTCTTGTGTGATATTTCTACTTTGTGTGACCTGTGAAAGCTGGAGCTGTGTTATAAATGTGGTAGATTTTTGAGCAGTAATCTGTCATATTGGTATGTGGTGTTCTGTATAATGAAAAGTGATCTCTCTGGTCATTGAAAAATCACTGTATTTGGACTGACAGAGGAAAGATCCCTTAGCCCTCATTTTTTTCTTCTTCTTCAAGAATCATTGATTCAAAACCTCCCCCTAAACCAAGCCTAAAGGACATCTCTGTCTTAAGCTAATTTTTATTCCAGTTCGATGTCTGGACTAACCTCATACGACAGATGACGCGTGTAAAGTAACTAGCGTGTGAGACCGCAGTGTTGTCTGTCTGGCTAGCGACTTACTTGCACAAGGCAGAGGACCAGCCCAGTAGTAAGTCTTGTCCCTGCTGCCCTGAGTTGTATCAGGCACAGAAAGAAGTTGCTTGGCTCCTTTGTAACGTGAAGATCAGTTTTCTTTTTTTAGACAGTTCTGTCATACGGAATGTAACGTAAGTCACGGCTCTTACTAATGTTACTGTTCTTAATTCAGGTTAAAATGGGGAACTCCGAGAGTCAGTACACATTTCAAGGATCTAAAAATCACAGCAATACTATTACTGGTGCTAAGCAAAAGCCTTGCTCCCTGAAAATCCGCAGCATCCATGCAAAAGATGACAAGTCACTGCATGGGTGGGGTCACGGAGGCAGCGGAGCGGGTTACAAGTCCCGGTCCCTGGCCCGAAGCTGCCTGTCTCACTTCAAGAGTAACCAGCCTTATGCCTCCAGACTCGGTGGGCCCGCCTGCAAAGTCTCCAAAGGCAGTGCCTGCTCCAAGCACAGGACAAATGGCTCAGGAAGTGATTTCCTGGGCAGCCACGCTGCCTTCACACCTGCAAACGGGTTCCACTACGTCGGGCACGAGCAGGCAGAAAACCATACGGCCTCCAAGGACTGCAATGGGCACCTTCTCAACTGCTATGGGAGAAATGAGAGCATTGCATCCACCCCGCCGGGCGAGGACCGGAAGAGCCCCCGGGTGCTCATCAAGACGCTGGGGAAGCTGGACGGGTGTCTCCGGGTGGAATTCCACAACAGCGGCAGCCACAGCAAGGCGCCCCCGGAGGTGGCGGGCGGGCCAGTCCGGCTGCTGCGGTACTCACCCACGCTGGGCTCCCGCGCCCACTCCCCGCCCAGCCCGCGCCTCTCTCCTGCCGACTCGCGCCCTCGCTCCAGCAAGGGCAGCTCCCTGAGCTCCGAGTCCTCCTGGTACGACTCCCCCTGGGGCCACCCTGAGGGCAGCGAGGCCGAGGGCCCCTTCCCTGCCCCCAGCTCCCCCGACTCCAGCCTCCACGCGGGCTTCCCACCCAGGGACACCCCGAAGCCTTTCAACCAAAGCTCTTCCCTGTCCTCCCTCCGGGAACTCTACCCTGATGGCACCCTGGGGAGCCTGGCCCCCTCCGGGATCCGTCTCTCCGATGAGTACATCGGCGCCCCTGCCAGCCTCAGCCACCGTGTGTCCTTCGCCTCCGACATGGATGTGCCATCCAGAGTGGGGCACAGGGACCCCGGCCAGTACGGGTCCTTCACCCTCCCCTGCAGGAAGTCCAAGGCCTTGACTGAGGACGTGGCCAAGAAGGACACCCTGAAAGCCAGAATGCGCCGCATCAGTGACTGGACGGGCAGCCTCTCGAGAAAGAAACGGAAACTCCAGGTGAGTGCGCCCTGGAGCGCCAGGACAGATGCCCCCGTTTTTCTCTCTGCAGTGGGGATGTTGGCAGAAGGTGCCATACAGTGTGGCCCCGAGGCTTCAGTGAGCCCAAGACCTGGCCGTCTTGTTTGCAGGCGTGGGTTTTGTTTGCTCTTTGTTTTGCTTTTGCTTCAGACGTGCATTTTCATTCAACCCACAACTGCAGCCTCTGATTCTGCCCAGTTCCACCTCCTGTGTTCCTGTGTGAACGTCACGGCGTCGCCCCAGGGTGTGGCCACAGTGTTCTTAGAAGGGACAGCGCTGGGGAGGATTGCACAATGGGTACCTGAGAATTTTGTAGAGCTCATTCTTCAAGCCTACACAAAAAGGAGGGGAGAAAGGTTGCTGTTGTTTTGGGAGGAGTAGCCTTCCTGGACTCCAGATTACTTTGAGGAAATTAAAATTTCTATAGTTGAGCTGGTACATCAAAAACAAAAGTTGATGATCTACCTACGTATATGTCAGTACCTCCTCATGGAGATAGCTAACAGTTTTGAGAACATCTTATACCTAAGAAAGAACTTGTAATAGCGAAAATGTGATAGTGTTGATACAATAAGAAAGATGGTAAGAACAATACTTGTAATGGTGTGTAGAGTTTGAATGGGGGAAACAGAGTAGCTTCACCACCAGGAAAGAAAGTAACAATTTGCCTTTTTAGGTAACTAGAGGCAATTGTGAAGTTTTCAGTTTGTTGCTGCAGTTTGGACTTCTGATTATTTAGAGCAGGGAGAAACCTTTTTCTTTAAACTCACTGTAAGTCATTGTTCAAGGGAATTTGGTAGGCAATTAATCTCTAGGAGAATTGCATTTTAACCATGCTAGACAGATATATGATTATAAAATTTGTCTACAATGACGGAAAACGGTGTGTGAATACTGACAAGGTGAAATTGGCACTCTTTCCTAGAAAGGGAAGGACGATGATCAGAGTTTTCCTTGAGCTCCCAAGGAGTTGAGTGACATCTCTAGTCCCTCCTCTCTCCTCCTTGCTGCAGAGCTCTAGTCATGCAGTTTACATTGCCTGTCGTTTACGATGATCTGATTGGGGGGAATGGACATCAGTCTGCTTGGTGTCTGCGTATCACATGGCTCGTTAGTGTCACGCTCAAAACACAATGATCAGGGAATCCAGCTGAGAGCCTGTTTGGGGACATTCATTCATTCATTCCTGTTTGCTGAAAACTAGTCACTGGCTATTAGGATTCTAGATGGAAAGATTTAGAAATGTATGCAAGACTGGAAAAGTTCATGTCTGTGTATAAGAATCAGTTATAAAGGCTAAAACGTAATTTTTCCCATTTCTCAAAGAGAAAATTTTGTCTTTGCTACCTTCAAAAATTTAAAAGTTAGCGCTACAGCCTGAAGTCTGTCTCTTATTAGAAACAATGCCAACAGTGTCTGTAGGTTGAGTTTAAATTAGTCATTTAAGTGCCTTTCTAACAGGGTTTTGCTTGTTTTGAAACATCCCTTTACGGTTCTTGCTGGGTATCAGAGGCAGTCCCGTGTTTTGGGCTCTGAGTCAGAGAGTCATAGGCATTGCTGAAATCATGTTAATGCTAGCTACATTCAAAGTATTGCTTCACTTCCTAAGCGTTTTTGAAGAATAACAAAATGACAATTTTTTAAAAATCCAACTATGTTGAAAGTTTCCTAAGTGACTCATTGCAGCTGGCTTATTTGCTCTGTTCTTGCATACGCATCAGAGTATAAATAAATGTGGCTCTGGGACACGGTATAAACACAGGCAGAAAATAATGTTTCTATTAGTAATAGCTGTGTTTGGGGCTCAGCTGTTTATTGCCCCTGGGTAGTTGGGAGCACTCTTCAGAGTCGGTTTTCCTACAAAAGATAGCAAGTAATCTCTACTTTGCTTTCTGGGTGCAACTCGGGAAAATAAAACCCCTTCCTCACATTGCAGTATTCAAAATAAGGTCATTACTTTGTGTCCTTGACTCTGTTTTCTTGCATTTTCATTTTAATGGCGAAGGAACTCTCATTGAAAGCCCACTAGCAGGTGAGTAGGTGAACATGCCTAGCATCTCTCCGCAGAGTCACTATCTGAAGTGGGAGAGTAAGTTGCTGGAGATCCCCAAGTCTAGACCTGGGCAGGTGATGAGAAGCTGGAGGCTGTGTCTTCCATGGGGACAGGAAAAGGAGTTTGTGGGCCGCGACACCGAGTCCCTGTGTCCCTGCCCCCTTGACCCTGGACTATGCTTTCCTAATTTAGCTTTAAAAAGATCCAGGAATGAAGAAACAGACTGCAAGGACATGGACTTTTGCCCCAAAGATTTTGATTCAGAGTTAGCAAAGAAACATTAGTGCAGAAGTCTTCATTCGTGTGTTTTCAACGAGTTCATGTCTTGATGTTAAGCGTAGGTTGGGTTGAGGTGAGTCGGTGGTATTTTTGTTTCCACCTTGAAGCATCGACCCCACTGACTATAAATTGTGTTGGGCAACACTACGTCTCCAGTTCTACCTGGTTTAGAGACTTGATGGAAGGCACACTTTTGTTAAGAGTCTCGCTCGGTGGCCACAGTACTAGCAACTAACAATATCGCACGCATGCTGTGAGGGGAAGGGATGCTTTGGGTATGTGTAACCTCTGATGGGCGGTCCTCTGCGTTGCCCCAGGAGCCGAGGTCCAAGGAGGGCAGCGACTACTTTGACAGCCGCTCCGAGGGGCTGAATGCAGAAGTCCAGGGACCGTTCCAGGCGTCCGCTTTGCTGTGGTCAGGGGGCTCGGCCCAGCTCCTGTCCCAGAGAAGCGAGTCGGCTCACGCAATCGGCAGCGACCCCCTGCGGCAGAACATCTATGAAAACTTCATGCGAGAGCTGGAAATAAGCAGGACCAACACGGAGAACGTGGACACGTCCACAGAAACCGCCGAGTCCAGCAGCGAGTCCCTCAGCTCCTTGGAGCAACTGGACCTGCTCTTCGAGAAGGAGCAGGGGGTGGTGCGGAAGGCCGGCTGGCTCTTCTTCAAACCCCTGGTCACTCTGCAGAAGGAGAAGAAGCTGGAGCTGGTGGCCCGGAGGAAGTGGAAGCAGTACTGGGTGACCCTGAAAGGTAAGCGCGTGCGCTCTCCCCGGACGCAGGTGGGTCCAGGCACCTGAGTTCCGTGAAGGGAGTTGACACAGTGGCCGCCTGTCTTACTGCAACACTCTCCCAAACCTGGGTAATGTGGCTCACTGAATCTATTGCTTATGACTTCATAGGTATTTCTGTACCATCTTCAATACTTTTCCTGCCTCTGGAGGGAAGAAAAAACCCCACAAAAGTAAGCAAATGTAGGTTAGTTATTCCGAATATAGATCCTGAACTTCATATCCGGCCCATGTCCAGAGCCCCAAAGAGGCCTGGGCTATTGGATGTGTGTCACCCCACCTTTGTGAACAGAGCGTCTCGTTGTTATGACCACAAACCAATGCTTTGGTTTTAATGTAAAGGGAACAGGGGTAAGAACTGAAGATGATCCAAGTTTCTCCCGAGACTGCTGTTGGAAGCTTACAGTCCCGTGCTCGGTGTGGGCGTGCAGATTTGAAGGGACGCGAATGCCCCAGGGCGGGCAAGGGTCTAAGGCAATGCAGTGTGGACTTATCCAGATGGGAACAGGAAGAACAGCCTCGCAGCCCCTGGCGTTTCTGCACGACCGTCCTGTGACTTGTTCAGCAGAACTGAGTGTGATGTTCAGAGTCAGACCTCGTTATTGGGCAACACCCTTCCTCATCACGGGAGGAAGCAGAAATGGGGATCACAGAGATGTTGAGCCCTCCGCCCCCAGCCTTGGGGTGCTGACGTCATTTCATAGTGACCCATAAGCCCCTCTGGGAAAGGTGCTCCCAGGAAGGCATTTCCTTTTAAAGTCACCCCTTTCCCTAGCAAACTGGAGTTTATAGAACCCAAGACCGAGCACCCTGCAGATTGCTGTCCTGTGCCTGGATTTGGGCCCCGTGCCAGCAGGGCCGAGGGAAGCTCAGGGCTTTCCTGGTTCTGGCATCCGGGGAGGCAGGTTCTCACACTGAAGGATGCAAGGGATTTGGAAAGTTGGAATAATGGGTTGAATCTAGCAAGATAAAATGCTGAAGGGATAAGTTATACTTTAAGGTTTAATAATCAAATAAGTACCCAAGTATACGGTAGGGAGACGTGGCCACAAAGTAAGACTAGTGAAGACAATTTGGAGTTTGATCTGCAGGCTGTTCAGTGAGCGAGTGGCCACTGGGATGAGGCCAGAGCGGAAGCAAGCGTGACTTAAAAGAGCGAGCGTGGTGTCTGGCTGCATCGTTGGAGGTGCCGCGTGGTCTGCAGCTCTGTCCGGCTCGGCTTCCTCTGCCCTCTCCTTGGGGTGGGGGTGGGTACTGCAGGAGAGGTGTTAGCAAACAGAACGATTCTCCAAAAGATCCTGCCTGAAGTACAACTGGATTGGAGAGTAAATGTGTCCCCCCGGGGGAGCGGGCATCTGGAATTCTTTGTGAATCACGGGTCTGAAGCTGCCTCTCAGTTGCATGATACTTAGAATAGATGCACTGCGTTCCGTACGGGATCATGGACCTATTTTTTTTTTTAATGTAGAATTTGTTTGTTAAAATGGATGCTTTGGGAAGTTGTTACCTGCCTGTCTTATGGCTTTGAAACCCCCCATGTATATGTCCCTGGGTGGTGGAGAAGTGTGATATGTGTGTGTGATGGTGTGTGTGTGTGTGTGTGTGATGGTGTGTGTGTGTGTGATGGTGTGTGTGTGTGATGGTGTATGTGTGTGATGGTGTGTGTGTGTGTGATGGTGTGTGTGTGTGATGGTGTGTGTGTGTGATGTGTGTGTGTGTGATGTGTGTGTGTGTGATGTGTGTGTGTGTGTGATGGTGTGTGTGTGTGAGAGAGATGGTGTGTGTGTGATGGTGTGTGTGTGAGAGATGGTGTGTGTGTGTGATGGTGTGTGTGTGTAATAGTGTGTGTGTGTGATGGTGTGTGTGTGATGTGTGTGTGTGATGGTGTGTGTGTGTGTGATTGTGTGTGTGTGTGATGTGTGTGTGTGTGTGTGTGATGGTGTGTGTGTGTGTGATGGTGTGTGTGTGTGATGTGTGTGTGTGTGTGTGTGATGGTGTGTGTGTGAGATGGTGTGTGTGTGTGATGGTGTGTGTGTGTGTGTGTGTAATAGTGTGTGTGTGTGATGGTGTGTGTGTGTGATGTGTGTGTGTGATGTGTGTGTGTGATGTGTGTGAGAGAGATGGTGTGTGTGTGAGAGATGGTGTGTGTGTGTGATGGTGTGTGTGTGTGATGGTGTGTGTGTGTGATAGTGTGTGTGTGTGATGGTGTGTGTGTGATGTGTGTGTGTGATGGTGTGTGTGTGATTGTGTGTGTGTAATTGTGTGTGTGATGGTGTGTGTGTGATGGTGTGTGTGTGATGGTGTGTGTGTGTGAGAGATGGTGTGTGTGTGATGGTGTGTGTGTGTGTGATGGTGTGTGTGTGAGAGATGGTGTGTGTGTGTGATGGTGTGTGTGTGTGTGATGGTGTGTGTGTGAGAGATGGTGTGTGTGTGTGAGGGTGTGTGTGTGTGTGAGAGATGGTGTGTGTGTGTGATGGTGTGTGTGTACACATATCCCACTGTGAGAAGCAGGGCCATAGGTGACACCAAAGGGATTGGGAGCCATGCCATATGGAGGGTGACATAAGGGTCCAGGAATATTTAGTCGGGAGGAAATAAGAACTGAGGTGAGAGTAAGCCACAGTCTTGTAGAAGAGACACGCGCTTTAATCTGCTTCACCAGAGGTCAGGACGGGACTAATAGATGGAAGACAAGCTGCTTCCGAACTTCGTGTAAAAACAACAAAAACAACACAAAGCACAACAGCAGCAACGAGGGCCATGGGCAAATGGAAAGATACTGCCTTCCCTTGTTCCCTGCTATTGAGGCATTTGGACAGAGCCAGATTGTTGGAGATTCCTGGGGGAGATCCAGGCCGGTATCACTTAAGGTTGGAAGAGCACAGCTTGGGGCTCTTGTGTCCCGCCCTGGAAGCCACACCAGGAACTCTGGCTGCTGACTTCAGGGGCAGGATGGGCCTGCGTTGTCTCGGATGATGACGAGGTCCGCGGTCGGCCTGGGCCCTGCGGTCTCGTGCCTGCTTGTACAACACGTCAAACCTCTGGATGAAGGGCGCTTTGTGAGTGTAAATGTTATCGAGCTCACATGCCTTCCTTTCCTTTGCAGCCAAGGAAAAGCATGCGATAAAGACATTTTCCCCCAGCATAACCTTTTCTATGTGGCTTTCTACACCTCTTTCCTCTGGGAATTCAGAATGTTGAGTTTAGCTTTCTTGGCTTAGAATCCACGTTGTAATGTTTGGAGCTAACTCTTTGGTTTAATCTCAGTTGAAAACATATACATGTGTCTCTGGGCGCATGTGTCCATTGAAGCAGAGTTTTAAAATTATCCTTGAAGTATCTGTGTAAATAAATTGGAAACAGTATTCCGGGGAGAGAAACTGTTCGCACACTGTCTGGTTACCTCCCTGCAGTGAATGGAGAGGTCTGCTAAGGGCGCAAGTGTTTAGGGCTTGCAGGGTGTGAGACATTTGTAATAGGGATAATTCTGCTTTCCATCTGTGTTTTCCAATGAGTGGATCTTCCTGTGGTTCGCGGGGGACTTCCTGGGCAGCACAGTTGGCAAGGTCATTACAGATCGCCCCAGAATGCACACCAGCTGACCCATGTCAGCAGAGGGGTTCATAAAGTCATTTAGGATGCTGGTGGTCCTGCCCCAGGTAGGTCTGGGACAAGGAATGGAGGGATGAGTGTGGATCGAGAGGATGTCAACAAATAGGTGCATGTGGGGGAGAACCGAGACTAATTGCCCTCCTTCTGCTGGTGATATTTCTACTGATAGTATGTCTGCTGTTCCTGTACGTCCGCCCCTGTTCCAGTCTCTTTTCTCTCTGAGCTACGGTGGCTGGAACTTCCACTGCCCGCCCTCCAGGTCGCTACCAGCCCCCGGCGGGGACTGGGTAGGGGGCTGACAGCCACGCCCTGGGGGTGCCGGGGCCTTCACTGACATGGCTGCAGTCCCTCTCTGTCGGCCTCAGCACCCAGCATTAGCCTCCCAGATTCGGTTAAACTGGATGTAAGAGATTTACGATAGATTTCCTGTCCTTTAAATTCGATAGCAACAACCCTCGGCGTATTGTTTTACATCCCGGCCAGGCTCTGAAATGAAACGTCCTGTTCTGGTTTCACGCTGCCACCCGAGAGCTGCATTCTGTCGTCCACGGGGTGTGAGGGTTGGCGACACACTGGCCTCGGCCCAACGCTGTGTTCATTTCCTCCAAGTGTACTGGTTCCAACCGCAGCCGCTGGGAGCACAGTGCTAGGGAAACCGGGATGGCCATGTTAACGCCTCGGAAAGAATTCGCACTTGGGGACGACTGGTGTGGCTCTCTCACCTTTGCCCTGGTTCCTGGGTCTCCATGGCGTGGGCTGCTGGAAAGGCTGAGGGTATTGTTTCTTGGTGATTCAGTGGCTGGAGGGAGAGGTGCAGCCCTGCAGGTGCAGCTCTGGCCACAGACCTCCTGCCCCTTCCCTGGCCTGAGAACCTCTCTCGGCTCAGCCTGGATGCGTTTCGTTTGCAGGAAGAGAGGTTGCTCGGAGCTTCTGGAAAACACAAGCAGCACCGTGGAGGGAGGAAGCCACGGTTTCTGAGGGCAGGGGGTGGGGTCGGGGTCTTTTCCTCTTGCCCTCTGCCGTGCATTGTGTAAACATATTAGGATTCGTTTTTTAAAGGAAGAAATGAAACTGGCAAGTATGAACTCGGTTTTAAATGATCATCGTAATTATTACATTCCTCGCTAATTGTCAGAGTAGACCCGTAATAACCGCTGCCTGCCCTCCTCGATCAGCTCACCAGGGGAAAACTGTGTACCTGTAGGCATGCGTGACAGTGTTTGTGGAGTAATATTTTAAAATATTTTAAAATACAGGGATGTTTAGTTTCATTTCCTTTCAATCTAAAGTAGGGAGATGACAGTAATATTTCCTATCGCCGTGAGATAAAAGATTACACTAAAATCAAGTTATTTTCTGTGGCTTTGGAGGATAAGCGGGGTACGTTCTCCCAAGAAGGGCCACATTCCCTGGGTCACCTCGTAGTCAGTGGACGTGGATTCTCTTCTGCCTCCTGCACTGAGCTCCCGAGCGTGGAGCTGGGGTGAGAGCGGGGCCTCTGGGGCCAGCTGTGGAACGGGCTCAAGTGGTGTCCCGGGCTTCACATCTGTGGAATGGGCTGATGAACACGCCTGCCTTCCGGGCTCCGTGGGGACCAGTGAGCCAGTGCACGTGGAGTTCTGAGGGGTGTTCCTGGCAGGAGTAACAAGTAAATAGCAAGAAATGCATGGCATTGCTCTTACCCATGCTGCAATTACCAAAACATCTCATTTTCACCCCAGCTAATGCCAATTCACCAAGGCACACTTTGGAAACCAGAATTTCTTTTGTATGACACAGTGGTTACGTTCAGTTTGTCTTTTTTTTTTAGATGTATCCCTTCTCTTCTCGTTCCTCTCCGAGATCCGCAGGGCAGTGACAGGCCATGGCTCTCCTCTCTCTCCACAGGGTGCACCCTGCTGTTCTATGAGACCTACGGGAAGAACTCCCTGGATCAGAGCAGCGCGCCCCGCTGCGCCCTGTTCGCCGAGGACAGCATCGTGCAGTCCATCCCCGAGCACCCCAAGAAGGAAAACGTGTTCTGCCTCAGCAACTCCTTCGGAGACGTCTACCTGTTCCAGGTACCGCCGCGCTCTCTGCACGGAGATTTGAGACAGCGGCTCGTGTTCTGTGAGGATGTGAGGGACAGAACTGAGAGGCACGGCTTGGCACTGAAGCAGCCAGAGCTGGGTTAGGCTCTGGGTCGGGGCTGTACGGAGAGCACTGGCCTCAGGGCAGCCCGGGTATTCACACTGAGCGTGGCTTGGGTGCCGTGAAGCGCCGGACTGTGGCCCGTGGGGTGCTCTTTATGCAAGGGAAGTCGTGATCCCTGTCTGGGAGCAGCTGGCGATCCAGCGAGTGTGAGGTCCGAAATTCCCAGAGTGGGTGGAGTCGAGAGGATACGGACAGGAGAGCTGTAGGTGCTTGCTAAGGACCCCAGTGGAGGTGCAAGAAGCCAATTTTTGGGAAACCCTCCAGACACACTGTGAGGTCTCATCTCCCACTGGACGTGCTCTTAGGACATTAAGATTCAGGTTGTCTGCTGCTAGGAGTTTTAGCAACTTTCTAGCAAATGAGAAGTCACAGAGCATGGAGGGGCCAAGCCCCAGCACAGGGGGCGGGGGGCGTAGGTGTGAATCCTGGCGCAGTCGCTGAGCATCTTCCTCGTCCTGCAGCACTTACTGAGCTTGTCTGAGCTTTGGAACCTTCAAATGGTAGATTAATCATAGCTTCTAGGGTTGCTTTAGGGATAAATGATATATGTGTGTGTGTTCAGTGCTGAAGACTGTTATTATCTAACTATTGTTACGGTGGTTGTTATTAATGAACTCACAAAGGTGGGGTGATAGCCAGGAAGTGAAGGGTGCTTCTCAAACGCCTCCCAGCCCTCACCCCATGATGCGCGCAGACACAGGCTGTAGATTATATCTGGCCGGAGGTTCTTGGAAAACCTTCTAGGTTCAGATCGCTGCTGAATTTGGTCCTGGACGCCCCCAGGAGCCCTGCAGAACAACGCAGTGTTCTCTCGCTGACATTGAAGTGTTCTGAACAGAATTTCCCAGCACCAGAACCAGGCAAATGCATTGGTCCCCGAACTGACTTACAAGAGTCAGGGCTGAGATTTGATTTTCCTTCTCTTAACGGAAAAGTTGCCTAAACCTTCTATGATCTTTAAGGCAAAGGAATGAATTGATGTTACTCTAAATTGCAGGGAAGGCAAATACATCAGAGAAAGTCTACATGGACTTCTTAGTGGCAACTGTGAAATGCTGTCATTCAGGCAAAATAAGAAATTAAGAAATCGTCCCAGCAGGTCCAAGTGTATGATCCCAGAGGTCACTGGAGATCGATCCCTGTAGCTTGGATGTGTGTGGTTATTTCTGGACATCAGGGGAACTAGAGACCTTTCAATCTGCTTAGAACCATACACCTTTGCCCATTCTGCTTCATTCAAACTTCATTGATTTTAAAAGGAAACATGTTCCTTATATGACAGTATTGTGGTCTTTGTGTCTGAAAGTCCTGAAGAGAAAGAAAAATATTCTTTCCTTGACACTTTTCATAACTGAGCCCATGCTGTAGATGAAATTCCATATCCAGGTTTCAAATTTTAACATTCTAGTCCTAATACTTGCCCGTTCTGTTAACATCATGAACATGGACCACCTTAAGAGAGCGCGTACGCAACACTGAGGGCCGTACCTGGCTTTCCCAGTACTCCCTCGTCGGCTTGCAGCTTGATCCCAGCTCATCCTCTGTCATGGCTGGGGCCACAGGATTATTTCTGCTCCGCTCTCCGTGTTCTCCAGACCCTCTGGAGCCAAAGACGCTTGCGAACCGGAGTCGAGTGGTTGTGCGTGTTTTTGAAATGAAACAGTTTTATGCAGTGAAGGAACCCCTTCGCTTTCACACATCAAAGCCCAGCCCCTCACTTTGGAGGGCACTTTGCGGTAAAGCGATTCCAAAGAGTTTTGTTTGTTTTTCCTGCCCTCCTGTGTTTAGGCCACTAGCCAGACGGATCTGGAGAACTGGGTCACTGCCATACACTCGGCGTGCGCATCCCTCTTTGCAAAGAAGCGTGGCAAAGAGGACACCGTGCGGCTCCTGAAGAACCAGACCAAAAACCTGGTCCAGAAGATTGACATGGACAGCAAGATGAAGAAGATGGCAGAGTTGCAGCTGTCCGTGGTCAGCGACCCGAAGAACAGGAAAGCCATAGAGAACCAGGTACTGCTTGTTGACGGGAGTGTTCCCTTCCCTTGCTCAGGCCGCTCACAGCAGACTCGGGGGGGGGGGGGCGGGGTTCCCTCCATCACTGGTGGGGGGTCCTGCGTTTACACGTTTGGTTGCTGTGCATAGGTCATGGACTGTTTTGTGCCCAAATCGTTTTTCCTAATACTGAGTAGCTCCTCCTTGCCTAGCTGATTTCTCTCGTCTATTGTCACTTTCAGAAGGAAATCTATATAATAAAACCACTTGACGATTAGACAGGTTAAGATTCTAATACAGAGGATGACTTTGGTGTCTGCGGGTTCCGAAAAACCAGCATTTTTTTTTTCTGTGTGTTACAGATAAAGTGCTAAGGAAAGTGCTTTTTGTGGTCTAGTTTCACACTCATATACTCATTAAACAGGTAGTTTTCAGGCTCTCTGCCTTTTGAAGGAAGTGAAGCAGCGTTTCGGCATTTGCTTTTCTTTGCTCGGACAACCGCACACGCAGAGGATCAGTGCCGTCCCCCGATTTCATCGTCGCAGCGAAGGCAGCATCTTTGGCAGATGAGTCAGCCAGTGGCTCGGAGGGCAGACAGGTGGGGACAGTGACCGGTCCGACATGCAGTTCCAAAGGCCTGGTCCATCCAGAGTACCACGGCAACAGTTTAACAGTAGACACTGTATTCCAGAGTATATAATTTCTTTTTCTTTCTTTTTACTTTGAAATAGTTTTATCTGACTCAGAGCTTGTTTTCCAAACATCTTGTCAGCAACGCAGACTGACTCGACATTCCTGAATTGTCACATGTCATGAGGTTCATTGACCTTCCGGCATCTGAGACATTTCAGGGAGAGGGGTGCCTTGTCCCCCCAAAGGTCAGATACTTTAAAGGCTGTCTGCGTCTAAAGTTTACTAGTGGACCAATATATAGAATCCCCAGAATGCACTTCATCATAAGACAGTCTGATTTCATAGGTTAGTGTTAATAAATGGCAGTGCTTGCCGGAGCAGAGACACTTCCCTGAGGTGGCATTATTAAATGTGGAAACTGAAAACACTCCTTCTGGATCCCGTGACTCTGGATTTAAATGAAACCCACTATTCAGTGCTTATGTGATTTTCCCGCATGACTTGAACACAGTATGATTTCCGTCATTCTGTAGAATCCTAAGGACGGTGTCCTACACGCCCGCACAAGTGCTCCTCAGACAGAACCTGACGTATGTGAAGCAGCGGTTCTCAACCTTCCCAGTGCCACGACCCCTTAATACAGTTCCTCATGTTGTGGTGACCCCCAGCCATAAAATTATTTTCATTGCTACTTCATCACTGTAATTTTGCTATTGTTAGGTCTTAGGCGACCCCTGTGAAAGGGTCGTTCGACCCCCAAAGGGGTCGCGACACAGGTTGAGAACCGCTGATGTAAAGAGTACCTGCTTGCAAGTGACAGACTGCAACATGGTTTTAAGAAGGAGCGGAACAGGGAGCTGGACGGTGTCTGGGGTTTGACAAGAACACAGCTGCCAGAAGGTCGGACGGGATGCCTCGCCCGGCCCCGGTCGGGTACTGTGCAGGGCCTGGCCACCTGGCTCTCTGTCCGACGTGTAGGGATGTGGGTCAAGGTTACATGACAGTCAAAAAGCCTGAGGAGCCCTGGCTGGTTTGGCTCAGAGGTTAGAGCATCGGCCCTCATACCAAAGAATCTCAGGTTCGATTCCCGTCAAGGGCACGTACCTCGGCTGCAGTTTGTTCCTGGCCCTGGTTGGGGTCATGCGGGAGGCAACCAATCGGTGTGTGTCTCTCACATCGATGTTTCTCTCCCTCCCTTTCTATTGAAAATCAATGGAAAAATATCCTCGGGTGAGGATTAAAAAAAAAAAGCCGGAGGAGAAGGAGAAAGGGTCATCCCAGTGTTTTCTTGTACCACCTGACCCGTGGCCCTGATTTCAAGGAGCTGTAGCCTCAGTCTGTATCGTCGGAGGTGCTCCTTGGGACTCCCGTGTCTCAGGCTGCTCGGGGCCCCAGTCAACACTCCCATGGTGACTGTCACAGCGAGAGGGTGGTTTTAACTTTCACTGGCTCTCTAAAATCTAACGTGGAAGCCACACCTCAGTTCTCGGGGAGGGGTGCCGAACCTGGAGTTTCAGGCCTTGTGTATCATCACCTGTGTAGATCCAGGGAGAGAAAGGAAATCAGTGCCGTGAATGGCTCCGGGCTCGTTTTTTTCCCTCCCTTCTTCCTCTTTATGGCCACAAGAAGGCCACGCCGAAATGTAATATTTTCATTAAATGTAACTTGATTCCCATGCTTGATAAATACTTAACTTGTGATGTCACAGTTGGTGGTTGGTGTTATTCTCTGAGTGGGAGGTGGGGGATGACTGCCACGTGAATCCCCGCACAGACCGGAGGTCCGGGATGGCTGGGTGGCCCGAGGAGAAGCTCTTTTAGGGTGGTTCTTGCTCGTGGCCCATTGTGTGTTCTTTCACAGAGTCCTCGCTTCAGTGGTTCTAAGTGCACCATCTAAATACTGCTGACTTTTCATTTCAGTTCTCCCGCCCCCCATCCTGTTTTCCTCACCCCTTCCACGCACACGCTCACCATCTCATGTTAGCCTTGTGAAGTTTTGGTAAGAAATAATTTGGGCCCTGGCCGGTTTGGCTCAGCGGTTAGAGTGTCGGCCCGCAGACCAGAGAGTCCCGGGTTCGGTTCCTGCTAAGGGCACGTACCTCGGTTGGCCCCGGTTGGGGTCGTGCGGGTGGCAACCACTCAATGTGTGTCTCTCACGTCGATGTTTCTCTCTCTCCCTCCTGCTCTATCTGAAGATAAATGCAAAAATGTCCTCGGGTGAGGATAAAAAAAAAGAAATAATTTGGATTGATCTTCAGAAATTCCACCTGATCCTATTCTCCTCACCATATTGGCAGTTTTTAAGGTGGTAGTTTAGTCCTGTTCCCCAGAGGGCTTTGCGGTGGGTAATGTGGACTGCGTTTCTGTGCCCACCGTCCTTGCCTCGTTTGCCAGATGGTTGTGAAGAAGCTGTTTGCTTTTTACTTGCAGGCGCGGAATGCGTGCAGCGTTAGGGGAAATGAGCACGTGCTTAGAGTTACTTTGCGAGATGGTCTTCAGAGAATGTTATGTGACGCTCGAAGGCCAAGGTATTTACAAATCAGCACCCACGAGAACATGATCTCCCACACATCCCCTCCGTATCGTTGTCTCCAAACTGCCTTTTGAAAGCGTCTTTAAAAGAGCACTGCTTTATCCGCTTACCATTTAAGCATCTCAGCTTCACTGTATTGTATTTTACGTGAAAGAAAATAATTGTTTTATTTATGTAGCGCTTTCCCCCAGAGACCCCGACAACCTCAGATACAGCCGTTCATAGCTTAGGAATAGCTGCACTGTCAGAGCACATTACGTCACGCGAGATAACGTCTCTGCAGCAGGTTTTCTTTGAAGAATGTAGGTGGACAAGAGCACGGTCAGTGGCTTGTCCAAATAAAAACATACCATGCCCGGCCGGTGTGGCTCAGTGGTTGAGTGTCGACCCGTGGGCCAAGAGGTTGCAGGTTTGATTCCTGGTCAGGGCACATGCCCAGGTTGTGGGCCTGGTCCCCAGTGGGGGGCATGCAGGAGGCAGCCAATCGATGTTCTCTCTCATCGATGTTTCTATCTCTCTCCCTCTCCTTTCCTCTCTCTCTAAAATCAATAAAGAAAAATAAAAAATGAAAACACACTATGACAGCAGGAACGGCGGAACTTCATCCCGCTGTGTGATGACACGCTTTGCTTCCAGAGACACATCACAGGGTCACGTCCCAGGGCCTTCGGGGTCTGGGTGGGGCAGATGACGCCCTTGCATTTGAGCGTGTCCGGTGTGGAGCCGATCACGCCGCCAGGCACATGTCGGCGTCCTTTGGAAGTTCTGAAGCAGGAAGAGCTGTAAATTAAGTCCAGTTAGGACTTTTCTTTTCCTTTCTGTTTATTATTTTCAACAAGTAAACAGGGACAAAGCCTCACTACCCGATGGTGGTCCTGGCCCCCTCCCGGGTGGCTGCCCCGTCCGCTCCCCAGCCTGACCCCTGTGCCTTTCCCAGACGGGGGGCAGCGCGAGCGGGCGAGGCGGGGCGCTCACTCTCCTCCGTGGGCTTGGAGGGCTCGGGTCTGTGCAGCGTGGGCTCATCTTACAGTTTGCTTCCAGTTATAAAAGCACAGAGGGTGGGTTGAATTGGGACAGTTGGGAAACTGGTGACGGAGACAAAGTGCCCAGAGTCTGAGAGAAATGTGATCTGTATGGGGCGGGGGGCAGCTTGGGGACTAAGAGATGGGGAGTCCGTGAAGGGTTTTGGAGACAAGGCCAGATTATGGAGGTGCCAGGCCAAAACGTGGGCTTCATTCAGGAGGCAGCGTGGAGGTGATGGAGGGATCTGGGGCAGGACGTGAACATTCAGCTTAGTTCGGTGAGCGCTCACTAAGCGCAGGCTCGGGGTGGCAAGTGTGCGCAGACCGGGGACTCGGAGGAGACGCTGGCTTTGCCCTCGGTGCTCTCAGACCAGCAGGGCGACAGACAGTTGAGCATGTAATTTCAACATTATATAATGAATTCAGAACAAATGATTTTCCAGCGTGGGGGACACACGGGAAGTTTAGCCTTCTGTGTAGTCATGGAAGACTTCCTGGAGGAGGGATGCCTGAATTGCTTCTTAAAGAATGAGACTGAATTAATCAGAAGAGAAATGGAGACAGGCGTCCAGGCCAAGGGTCAGCACGAGGCAAGTCAGAGTGCTTTGACACCCTGCGGTGCCCTGGCAGCGTGGCTGCTCCGGGCACAGGGTGTGCAGGCGATGAGACGCGAGGGGAGAGCAGATGCCATCTCCCTCCTTCCCTGTGCCAGGGCGGAGGCTGCCCGGTCTGCCCTCCTCGGATGCGTCTTCCATACAAGGCCCGAGTGCTTTGTGCATCTAAAAGCGTATCTGATCATGTGATCACCACATTTAAAAATCTTTTAGTATGCCCGGCTGGTGTGGCTCAGTGGTTGAGGGTCAACCTGTGCCCAAGAGGTTGCCGGTTCAATTCCCGGTCAGGGCACATGCCCAGGTTGTGGGCCACATCCCCAGTGGGGGGCATGCAGGAGGCCAATCGATGTTCTCTCTCATCGATGTTCTCTCTCATCGATGTTTCTATTCCTCTCCCTCTCCCTTCCTCTCTCTCTAAAATCAATAAAGAAAAATAAAATAAATTAATTAAAAATCTTTTAGTGGCTCCCATTACTTACAAACTAAAGTCCCTGTAACCTCTCTCCTCTTCCCCCTTCGTCTTGCAACACCAGACTTCCTGTAGGTCCCACTTCTCTCTTGGGCTTTTCCTCAGGCGGAGAAGGCCCAGGTGAGCCACACACCCACAGACTGCCCCAGACCCCTGCCCTCCGCCGTCAGGCTCGCCCCTTCTACTCTGTGATGAAGGGTTAGGGGTTACTTCCTCCAAGGAGCTGTCCTTGGCTCCCTGTCCACCCACTCCATCAGGGACCCCTTCTCTTCTCCCGTAAGTCATGGCGCCTCTATCCCTGCTCTTACTGCAGTGTTTGATAATTATCTCCTTGTGTATAAAGTTGCTCCTAGTATGAAGCTTAATCTGCTAAAGGATCTGTCACCTTCCGAGTCTGTCCCCTGGCACTTTGCTGGAGTTTGTCAGTGAACGCACCTGTGTCTTCCTTCCTCTTGACTGTGCACTTGGAGTCCTTCTCAGCCACGGCCCCGCCCCCACCCCCTCCTCACCAGCTCTTGGCCTCTTTCCCTCAGGCCTCCCCCTTCATTCCCCAGCTAACGTGCCCTCAGGCTATGATCATGTATGATTTCACGGTATCTTGACGAAGTCAAGTTGTGTGGGTCACTCACTTGATGGATGAGTGAATAGACCCTGAGAGAGGTTCAGTACATTTTCTAACGTCACACAGCTGCTAAGTGGCAGAGCTGGGGTTCGAACACGTCTGTGCTCCTACCTGAAGGGCTCCCTGCCTCTCAGTAAGACTTGTGTGAATCATGGTGTTCCACTTGCTAGTTAACCAGGTGATGGCTGGTTTTCTATAAAAGAGAAAGTATTCCTTAATTTACTTTCATGGGATTTTCAGCTCAATTTGATGGGCAGTGTATTTATTATAAAACTGAATTTCACAGCACGTGAATTATACCTCAAAGGAAAGCAACCAAACAGCGGGTTCTCTGAACCTCAGTGGGCTGTGCTAACGACTGGGTGACTTCAGTAGGATGTGTTGCGCGTGGGCTTCTCTGTGAAGGTCGGTGTTGGTGCTTGGGAAGTGTTGCATGGGAGTTCTAGCTGCTCTCAAAAAGGAAAACCCACCCATGTTTTAGGACAGACCTAGGAGTGAATGAATGACCAGTTCTGTGATCCGGTGACTAAATGGTAGAAAATATTTTTCTAGGAGTGCCGGGTGTGGCCTGCAGGCACATGTCACCTTTTCTGTGGCATTATTCATCTGCAGCGTTGGGAGTTAGACTTCATCTCCTCGCCCACCCACCTTCTGGAGCGGCCCTTACCTTTCTGAGCTCACTAAGTGAGGATAGCTGTGTTAGCGGCAACGAGGAAACGTTTACATTGTGTCTGTGTCAATGCCTCAAAATGGAGCTTTCCTTCTTCATTTTTTTAATTTTTCCATTTACAGTGAAAGGTCAGGAAACACCCCTGAGAGTGAGTTTTCTTCATCCTGGTCATTTTGTTGTTTTGTGCGTGGGCAACCTCCGTAGAAGTCGAGTTTTTCTTCTCCTGTCCTGAGATTTATCTTAAAAAGGAAGAAATGTCTAGGGACATCCGTTTTTTTCAGGAATTTTGAAAAAAGGAAAATACAGTCCTGATGTAAGAGAATTGATTCGGGGCATTTTAGTTTTAGATAATGTTAGGAAAAAAATCTCCAAAATGTCCCTGAGAAAGGTGATGTCGGAGAACATTACTATTTTAGTGCTGAGGATGATTGAAATTTCCTAAGGTAGAGTACATAAATAGCCACAAAACTGTCTTCTATTTCTCCCTTTACTTTTAAAAAATATATCTTTACCTCCTTCTTTGGCTTATCTTTTGAGGGATGATTATAAACTATATTATAACCTTACTTTAAATCTGAGCTGAACTTTCCGATGGCTGGTAGGAAACAGAAATGCAAAATGTTCAGTATAGCCCGGCTAGTGTGGCTCACTGGTTGAGCGTTGACCCGTGCACCAAGAGGTCGCTGGATCGATTCCCGGTCAGAGCACATGCCCAGGTTGTGGACCTGATCCCCAGTGGGGGGCATGCAGGAGGCGGCCAATCGATGATGTTTCTTTCTCATTGATGTTTCTATCTCTCTCTCCCTCTCCCTTCCTATCTCTCTAAAATCAATAAAGAAAAAAATATTTAAAAAAAAGAATTAAAAAAAAAAGTTCAGTATGAATAGGGTGTCCGATGAGAGCACGATAGTCTTATGTCCTCTGTGTAGAACACTTGGGGATTTGTGGGGAGAAAAATAAGTTGACAACTGGATGATAATTTAAATAAAAGTTGCTAAAGCAGATCTGGGGTTCGGCGCAGGCAGCTGCCGTATGAGTGAGAAGATCTGGGACTCGGGCTGTGTCATTAGTACCTGGCAGAGGCTTGTCCCCGAATATTGTTCCATCACAGGCAGCTGGGGGCCTTGGCTAGTCCGAAAGGGCCAGCTCACTGTGTGATCCTGGCCAAGTCACTTCCCTCCTGGGCCTCAGTCTCCGGTGCTGAGAAAGAAGGTGTGGTAACCCTAGTTCCCCAGCAAGTTCTGTGCCTATGTTGCCCGACTTCCTCAATATTGCAAGGTGTGTTCTGAGCTTGTGGGTCCAGCCTTTCTGCTGCCCTCTTCCGTCCACGTGACCCAGGCCTCTGCCTCCATGTCCAACTGAACTTTCACCTGCAGTCCCCCAAGTCCTGTCTACAGCTTCGGTGAGTCCAACTGCAAATCCTCATTTAACCTCCGTGACTGGTTCTCTCTATAAAAAAAACCATGACCTTAAAAGCCAGATAATTACTATCTTTAGATATGGGGTAGATGTGTGACTAATGACAGCTTACTCTGCCACAGAGTTCTGTGGGGATAAAGGAAGTATTAGTCAGGGCTCTCCAGAGGAACGGAACCAGTAGGATATGTGAAAAAATATAAATCAAAAGAGATTTATTATAGAGAATCGGCTCATGTGATTACGGAGGTGGGCAAGTCCCGAGATCTGCAGATGAGTCAGCAACCTGGAGACACCGGAGAGTGGGTTCCCACCCAGACATTGGCAGACTCAAGACACAGGAAGAGCCAGTGGTTCAGTTCAAGTCCAAAGGCAGAAAAAAGCCAACATCTCAGTTTCAAGGCCATTAGGCAGGAGGGATTCTCCTTACTTGGGGGGAGGGTCAGCCTTTTTGTTCTATTCTGACTTTCATCTGATTTGATGAGGCCCACCCACATTAGGAAGCGCAATCTGCTTTACTCAGTCTACCCGTTTGACTGTTAATCACATCCAAAAACACCCTCAAAGGAGCACCCAGAATTATGTTTGACCCCGTAGCTGGACACCCTGTGGCCCAGTCAAATTGACACATGGAATTAACCATCACAGAGGCTCAGTCAGGGTAAGGATAGGAAGCATTGTTGAAATAGAGAAGTCATAAGGCCCCATCTCATTTGTATTTTCTACTACATTCAATTTTAAAATGACCTCTACAATATAACTGAGATACTGATTTCTTGAAAAGTAATCACATATATTAGCAAACTTCTTGACCTTTGCAAGATCTGTTTTAAGCTGTTGGGGTCTCCCAGCCCTGTCTTCCCTCCCACAAATCTAAGCATCTGAATCCACGTTCTTCCCGTGAATTCACCTACATTTTGTCCCTGGTTTTGGGTGGAGAGGTCTAGGTGTGTGGCAGATTATCCAAGTGTTTACAACAGAATTTTATGACTCCCTGTTTAGGATGGATCTGTCTTGACCTTCCAGTGGCGCTTTGATGTGTAGTCACATAAATACAATAAATAGCACCTTTCAGACCACTCTGTGGAGTTCAGGATTCAGGGACAGTGTGAGAGGTTGTCGTCTTCCTTGGTCTGTAGTGATTGGCATACACCTGGAATTTATTTTATTTTGTATATATATATTTTTTGTATATTTTTTTAATTCACTGTGGATGGCATGGGCTTCTTTATGTCCTCGTACCCAATGGCTCCTTGGTTTTCTCTCATGCTTCCACCCCCAAAAGACCCCCTAGAAAGTATCTCAGAAACTGGTTTACGTGGAGGTATAAATAAGGGAGAAGCTTGAATACACAACCCAGTCTAGAAATAGCAACATATTATTAGAAGACAAAATAATGCATCTATAATTGCGGATTTTCAGAAATCAGCTACAGAAGCTATTTGTGAGACAGGCTGGGAATATAGTTTTCCCCGTGCCTTATAGCTTCTGGTAGGTGTCAGTTTATGGTGACATAATACCCATGCATTCGTTCTGGAATCTAGAATTTTCTAATATGGCAAGACCAAGCAGAGTTTGCTTCTTCTGAAGTTTCAGTGTGAGGTGTCTAGTTCGTCCAGAACAGTGGTCCTCACTAGGGCTTGTGCACCAGAATTGCTCGAGGTGATTCTGAAATGTAAACTGTCCTAGACCTCACACCTAATGGGTAGAATCTTCAGGCGGAGGACCTGGGCGTCTTCATTTTTAAAAGCCAAAGTTCTTCCTGGTATTCACTCAAGGCTGACACCAGGAGGCCATGACATCACTAGTAGGGGTATTGCAGAATCTTAATGAGGGTAAAATCGCTGTGGAGATGGAGACTTTTCAGTACACTCAGGGACTTTGTTGTTTTGCTGACAAACAGTGATGCATCAACAGATTATTTGTTTTGATCTTGTAGCCATTGTATTTCTTTCGTGGAGAAAATGTATGCAGTGACTTTCCTAGGAAATAGGGACCTTGGAGGAGCATAGTGTTAAATGTTGGAGATCCTTCAAAGTGTCATCTTCATCCAGGATTAAGGATTGACCTGGAAAGTTGACTGTGAAGGGCGAGGCTCTGATTGGGTGCTAAACATGGCCACACCAGAGACGCAATTGTTGCGGATGGAAACACACGACCCTTGTATGGAGTCTTCCACAAGTCTTCACGACAGACCTTCTCTTGAGTTTTGAGATTGCCTGCAACACCATTCGAAGCCCAGCTTTCTGTCCCCCTCCTGAATCCCTGTGCTGGCAAGCTACCAGGGCCTTCTTCACCTATTAGTTTATCTTTAAGGGAAGGTAATACTTAGACATATTTTGACATCCTTGGAAGAAGGAAGACTGGCCTCTTACTGGCTCATGAGCTCAGTTTTGAAGAAGTAGGTAGAAATTTCTGTTGTGTACATAATTACATGTGTTTTAATTGTATTCGTAGGTATAGATGGTGGTTATTCCCCAAGATGCTTAACATAAGAGTAAAAGCTTTATTGGTCCTGATCCCGGGAGCCCCTTTGCTGCTGCTTGTTTTGCGTGGCTTACTCAGAATGCACAGAAACGCAAAGCCGCCTCCTCCGTTTGTTCTGCGTGTTTGCCTGCGATTCGGTTAATCTGTTTAACACCAGAGGCTGTCAGTGTGAAGGGAAATGAAACCAAGCGAAAAGCTGGGTTCCCACTGTGCATGCTGCCTTACGTCAGTGTGAGGTCATGCCATTTTGGAAGGCACCGTGTCGGGCCCACCGGCTTTGTGTTGCAGGGCCGGCCTGACGCAGAACTGGACCGGCTGACCCGCCGTGTTCTGGCGGGAGGGCTCATGTCAACCACGCCGCGCCAGTGAAACCAATGTTTCCGTGAAGTTGGTGGAAGGGACCAGATTTTCAGTTTGACCCATGAACCATTTTTATTTAAATTGCCCCTGTTCTTGCTTCAACAGATTCAGCAGTGGGAGCAGAACCTGGAGAGGTTTCACATGGACCTGTTCAGGGTGCGCTGCTACCTGGCCAGCCTGCAAGGTGGGGAGTTGCCGAACCCTAAGAGCCTCCTGGCCGCTGCCAGCCGCCCCTCCAAGCTGGCCCTGGGCAGGCTGGGCATCCTGTCGGTTTCCTCTTTCCACGCCCTGGTAAGTTCCCCAGGGAGGACGGTGGACCCTCACCTTTCTCCAGCTCATTGCCCTCAGCTCTGCTGTGACTTAACCCAGGGACTGAGCGGCCCCCAGGGACTGAGCCGGGCCCCAGGACTGAGCACCGGGGGTGGGGATGGGGAAGGTTGAGGCTCCCTGGCTTCCCTGCTGCTGCTTGGAGGAATCCAGCTGCTGGTGGACAGTTGTTAAGTGTTCACATCCGCACCTGCCTTTGTCTGTCCTCCTTGTGCAGTCAGGAAGGTGGACTCCCCGAGGTGTGGCCTCCACGGGGTGAAGAATTAAAGGGCCGGTTGGAGGTGGTTTCACTGGGCTTTCTGGGATCGCTCCTGTGTGGGTGGTTTCTGTGGGTGGTTCTAGCTCAGCCTGGGGAACGGGGGTCCGTGGATTGTTTCGCCCACCCACTGTCCTCCATGGAGAGACCCGAATGCTGTCAGGGCCCGTGTTACCCAGATACGGGATGTCTCGACGGTGTCGGACGCGCTGTAGCGTGGGTGCTGGCCAGAGGGCTGTGGGCCAGGCCAGGCTGGCTCCTGTCAGGGCAGCGGTTAGCTCTGCCCCCAGCTGCTCTGCTTCAAGGCTCTTTACAACTGTGTTTTGAATTAGGTGTGTTCTAGAGATGACTCTGCTTTCCGGAAGAGAACACTCTCCCTGACCCAGCGAGGAAGAAACAAGAAGGGCCTGTTTTCTTCGCTGAAAGGGCTGGACACGCTGGCGAGAAAGGGGAAGGAGAAGAGACCGTCGATAACTCAGGCAAGTTCCGCAGCGTGGGATTGAGCGAGCGCAGGCCTGGGGGGGATCCTTGGCCCACCCGCTGCAGACGGCCAGTGTGTGAGAGGGGGATAAAAGTTGGTTCAGCCCTGGCCGGTTTGGCTCAGCGGTTAGAGCGTCGGCCTGCGGTCCAGAGAGACCCGGGTTCAGTTCCCGCTAAGGGCACGTACCTCAGTTGCAATTTGTCCCCGGCCCTGGTTGATCATGCGGGAGGCAGCCACTCGGTGTGTCCCTTTCACGTCGATGTTTCTCTCTCTCTCTTCCTCTCCCTCCCTCCCACTCTGTCTGAACAAAAAATGGAAAAATGTCCTTGGGTGAGGATAAAAAAAAAAAAAGTTGGTTCAAAGGAATGCAGTCTTGGACTCTTTTCCCAAATGAAACCCGCAAGTGGCCCCATCTCCTTTGGCGTCCCCGGAAAGGTATTGACCCCTTGCTCTCTTCTGGGCCGCTTAGTTACATAAAATAAGAATCAGAGAAGAATCCTCACTTTTCCTTGCTTTTAGGACTAATATTTATTTTTCCTATAGATTTCATATTAAAATAAATATGAAATAGATTTCATATTAAAATAAAATTAATAATCAGAGTAACTGCAGCTAAATTCTGTTGATAGTGCCAGACACTTGGCTCATTTAATCTCTGTGCCCCGAAGCAGGTGTTTGTCATCACAGTTTGCAGACGAGGAGCCTGAGGCCTGGACAGGGTAGGGCACTTCTCACCCCGCTCACCTCGCAGTGAGGGCAGGACTCGGTCATCCTGGAGCCGAAGCCCTAAAACACTGCCGCCGAATTTCCTTGAGGAAGGGCGGCTGTTTTAACATTTTATCAAGTAAAAATAGCCTGAGCACTTATTGTTGAAATGCGGCCCACGTACAGTGAATTGTTTTCAGAACATTTTGAGTTCTCATATCTGAAGTATTTCCTAACGCTGTGAATACAGTTATAATATGAGTTTTATGTTGCTGATGGACATGTTTTAGGATTATTATTTTTTCAGAGACTATGGAAAAGATGAGTTTGTATGATGATCTGATCATGTGAGTGAATAGGGAAAATGTTTGAGATTCAGTCCAAAGAGGTTCTTGTTTTTATTAAAAAAAATTTTTTTTTCTTTATTAATTTTAGAGAGAGAGGAAGGGAGAGGAGAGATAGAAACGTCAATGAGAGAGAACATCGATTGGCCGCCTCCTGCATGCCCTGCACTGGGGGGTTGGCCCACAACCTGGGCATGTGTCCTGACCGGGAATCGAACCAGCGACCTCTGGGTGCATGGGTTGACGCTGAACCACTGAGCCACACTGGCCGGGCCTTGTTTTTTTTTTTATCCTCACCCAAGGACATTTTCCCATTTTTTGTTCAGATAGAGTGGGAGGGAGAGAGAGAGAGAGAGAGAGAGAGAGAGAGAGAGAGAAACATCGATGTGAAAGGGACACATCGAGTGGCTGCCTCCCGCACGACCAATCTGGGTCGGGGACAAATTGCAATCGAGGTACGTGCTCTTAGCGGGAACCGAACCCGGGTCTCTCTGGACCGCAGGCCGGCGCTCTAACCGCTGAGCCAAACTGGCCAGGGCCCTTGTTTTTTTTTTTTAAAAGGTTGTTATTATTCTGAATGTGCTTTCAATGTGATCTGGAAGGGAGGGTCACATTTTATGGAACTTTATTTTCTAATTTTTATGTAGATATTTGATTATGTGTAACAGATTTGTGAATTAGTGCATAACAGGGATTGTGTCAACTTCTTTGCCCTGCTTATAACTTTGGAGCAATAAGGATGAGGTGGTGGGGAGTTGGTCGGTCGACTGAAAGACATCAGAAACACATGAGGTGCTTTCGTGTGGCCACTGTTTTTGTGTGTTCATATACAGTAGGAAAGAATGCCACATTTTAACATTGTGGTTCCACTTACACTTTAGCTGTAAAATATAATCATTTATTAGTTATAAATGGAAACACATTTCTTCATTATAAATTGTAGTCATATATAAACCATTGGACCATTGACTAAGGCTGGGCATATATATAGTTAATCCTCACCCAAGGATATTTTTTCCATTGATTTTTAGAGCAAATGGAAGGGAGGGTGGGGTGGGGAGACACAGAGAGAGAGATGGACAGACATTGCTGTCAGAGAAGCACATCAATTGGTTGCCCCCTGCATGTACCCTGACTGGAGCCAGGGATTGAACCTGCAACCCAGGTACGTGCATTTGACCGGGAATCGAACCTGCGACCCTCCGGTGCACAGGCCGATGCTCTAACGACTGAGCCACACTCACCAGGACTGGGCTTATATTTTTTAACTGAACTTCTATGAAGTTTAAATAATGTCTTTGCAGCAAATTCTGATTTTAATGAAGGGAGTCAATTCTATATAATTAAATGATAACAATAAGTAACTTGATAACTTATTTGTCTTAGACGTTGACATTTAGTTTAAGAGATGTGAGCCTAATAGGGTCGTTACCCCATCATTTGTGGTAAATGTTCCGTTATAAGATGTCTTGATAAACAAAAGCATTTGGTTAAATGTTTTTGTTTTTAAGATTTTTAAAAGTTGATTTTTAGAGAAAGAGGAAGGGAGAGGGAGAGAGAGAGAAACATCGATGTGAAAGCGAAACATCAATCTACTGTTTCCTGCATGCCCCTTGTTGGGGGTCTAGCCTGGAACCTGGCATGCGCCCTGATCTGGAATCGAACCGGCAACCCCTCAGTGCCCAGGATGACCCAACCAACTGAGCCACACTGGCCGGGGCTGAACATTTTTGTTTTTAAACGATATGAAACTAATTATAGTGTTGATATTTTTAGAACTGAATGATGTTGACGTGTAGCAGGTATCCATAAATGTTCAAATGGCCTATTCTTTAACGTTTATTATTCTGCTACAAAATCTAGAAGACAAAAATTGGAAAAAGTAGAGGAAATTACTCCTAGTTCTTCTACCCGAACACAATGAGTTTTAATATTTAGCCGCGTTTCTTCCCAGTATTTATTTCATGCACAACCGGAGAGTATTACGCTGAGCGAAATAAGCCAGTCAGAGAAAGACAAGTACCACATGCTCTCACTTAGTTAGGGAACATCATGAGTAAAATAACCTGTGGACCAAGATAGATCCAGAGACATGGACGCAGGGAACAGACTAACAGACCTCAGAGGGATAGGGGGTGGGAGGGGAGGGGAGAGATAAATCAAAGAACTTATATGCCTATATGCACAGCCAATGGACATGGACATTAGGCTGGGGAAGGCAGGAGGGGGGTGGGAACGGGGAGGAGGGGGTCAATGGGGAAAAACGGGGGACATCTGTAATAGTTTTAACAATAAAAAATAAAATAGTTAGAAGCTTGGTTTTGGTAGCTTTGCCAAGTCAGATGTGCGCTCTGACCCACATCCTTGGAAACGTGTACTTCTTGGTAAAAGCAGCATCAAGAGGATTCAAAATGACTTGAATGATGACATCGTAGAAAAGTAAAATGCGTAACCATAGGGGGAGGGGAAAAGAGGCAACTTTTTCTTGCAAGTTTAAACTTTGAATGTGGTCGAGTGGGAAATAGTACAGATTGTGATCCTGAAATCTTATGGAATATTATGGAACTTAAACTTTTAAGTACTGGAAAGGGTAGCTGCCGAATGAACAGCGCACAGCCGTTTCATTGGTCTTTTCCCCTGTCTGTAAGATGTTTGATTCAGGTGGCAGCCGCGGATTTTCTGGAGCTCAGCTACCCCAAAGCTCCAATAACACCGTGCGGTAAACGTGGCCGGAGATGGCAGCCTCTTGTGTTATAGGATGACACGGGCTGATTAAGGGGCAGTGCTGGTTCAGAGCCTGTACATGGGCCAGTTGGAAATAAAGGTGCAATTCAAATGGTCCCTGCCAGACACATAAGAGATATTCTTGGAATGCCAGGTATTCTTGAAGGTATCTAAACTCATGGTAACTGCATCTATTTTTTTTAGAGGGAGAGAGAGAGAGAAGCATCAATGAGAGAGAACATTGATTCGCTGCCTCCTGCATGCCCCCCACTGGGGATTGGGCCCACAGTCTGGGCATGTGCCCTGACCGGGAATCGAACTGACACCTCACAGTCCATGGGATGATGCTCAACCACTAAGCCACATGGGCTGGGCCTTTTTAAAATCCTCATGGAGGACACTTTTCTACTGATTTTTCAGATAGAGTGAAAGAGAAGGAGAAAGACAGAGAGAGAAACATTGATGTGAGAGAGACACGCCTACTGGTTGCCTCCTGCACGACCCCTGCGGGCCAGTGCTCTAACCACTGAGCCAGTTCAGCCAGGGCAGGTAACTGCATCCTCAAAGCAGCACGACTGAAGTCATAGAGGCTTTCACTTAGTCTCCCTGTTCCTCAGCAATGCTGACCCTCATCGGAGAGTGGAGTGACTTCCGAATTGCATTTTGCTCTCAGGCTTGTTGGGGATGGTCCCACAGCTCTGTGCTGTGGTTGACACTGTGCTGTGATCAGTGGGCTTTGGAAACTTTGCCTGTTTCCTCAGGGAGCTGAGTCCAGGGTCCCCCTGGAGACTCCAGAATCCTGTCTGAAAGAACACATCCTCAGGACCACTTCTGAGTGGAGCCCTGGAGCAGGGGGAAGGCTGTGGGCACGAGCGTGCCTCTTCCTCGTGTCCCCTTGAAGCCGTTTACGGTTTCTGACCTGTTGCCCGATCTTCTCCATCAGACCATTTTATCTTGGGTTTTACGTCCAACAGCCCTCGACACTGGCTCACGAGTTTGCAGCCTGATATTAGTAGGCTTGGGGAAACTGAAGGTGGTTTTGCAGAAGCAGGCAGAAGTATTATAGTAAGGAATTAATTGGGATAATTCATCAAATTGGGAATTCAGTTTGAACAACTGAGGAATGTGGAGTGTGAGACGCTGTGACAGGCCCTGGGTGGGGGCTGAGCGAGGGACTTTCTGGTGATCCTAAAACATACAACACAGACGGCCACTTGCTCTGCTTCCTGTGAGGCTGACCCGACTCTGGGCCGGAACTGTGCTCAGGACATCACGGTCGTTGTTGAAACTGCCACCAGGGGGCAGCACTGTCTGAGGTGTCCAAAGGGGGTAGAAAACCTCCCTCACACCCCGTCCCAGTCCCCTCCATCCTCAGAGGTCAAGGGTGGAGCGCACAGGCTGTGAGGGGGTCCTGATCCAGGAGGCCCTGGCACGTGCTGGCGTTGCTCCTGTCTGTGTTTGGTTCTCTCCTTTTGCTGAATCTGACTGACCACGAGGGTACGGGAGCCAAATCCAAACCTTCCTTTTTGTCAATCATGCCATCGAAATGGCAGGCTTTTCATAATAAATAATCTCCAGGAAATTATTTCTATACACTCGAAGAGCCTATTCCAAAATCCAGACCAAATCACACCTTCCTCCAGGGATCTTATGTAATTTTGTTTAAAAACCCATGTCGCCCTGGCCAGTTTGGCTCAGCGGTGAGAGCATCGGCCCGCGGACCAGAGAGTCCCGGGTTTGGTTCCCGCTAAGGGCACGTACCTCGGTTGCGGTTTGTCCTCGGCCCGGTTGGGGTCGTGTGGGTGGCAGCCACTCGATGTGTCTCTCTCACATCGATGTTTCTCTCTCTCTCTTCCTCCCGCTCTCTCTGAAGATAAATGCAAAAATGTCCTCGGGTGAGGCTAAAAAACAAAAAAACAAAAACCCATGTCACTGTTAGCTGCTCGTACTTACTGGACATTGCCTCTGACTGCCAGTCACCCACAAGCACCACGTCCTGTTTCCCTGGGCAAGTCTGTGACCAGAACCCTGTTCAGCATCGTTGACACAGATCTAGAATTATGTGTGTACCTTCCATACACAGCGCTGCCCAGGACATGGTTGTGCTAATAAATTTGCCTATTGATTGTCTGTAGGAGACGTCGTCCTTCCATGGTGGAGGATTGTTTGATCTGCAATAAAAGACCCGTACTTTTAAGACGGTACCTCTTCCAGCCTTAAATCATTTAAAAGTCTTACTTTGAACACTAAGAAATTGTATCATCAAAGCACTTTCTATTAACTGAACTTATGTTGGACTTTGAAAAAAAATTTTTTTTCTAAAATAGCCATTAATGATTAGAATTAATTATTTAAATTGGGCTCAGATTACCAAAAGATCTTCTTGTGATTTCATCGACACGTCCCACTGGTGTGCTAATGAGCAAAAGGAAAGTATTATTGCATCTGTTTTTAAAGCATATGTATTTAAACAGTTATCCCTGTTTATTTTAACTACACATTGCTTCTGGTGTAGGGATGCTGAAGAAATCCCTCTGACTTATAGGACTGTTTTAATGGTGTGTTTATATTTCTGTCCTGCAGGCTCAGATAATTAGGTTTAATTGAGTTGCAGATTGAATTGAGGGCATTTGTTTTTATATATCTCTGGGACTTAAATCTGCCTGTAGCTGGTTGAATAATTAATATTACACTTCACTGGTTTTCCTCCGCTAACCATTCTTGGAGAATATTTATAACTTGCACAAACCCTCTATTAGTGTATTACGCCCAGTAGTGGAACACAGTCAGTCGCTCCTGAGTGTGGGGAAGGAGGGCTCGGGCATTTTTAAATGTCCCACTCTAACTGGTGCGTCCTGTAACAGTGCAGCAGTGCGTCACCCCCATTTGAAATCTGTTAAGGTTGGAACCAAGCCCGTCTTATTGGAGCATTTTTTCAAGGACAGTTTGGCTAGCCCGGAATGAAAGCTTTTTATAGGTACTTCAAGTAATGAGTAATAATGAGTCTCAGTCGGTGTTGGAAGGGAGGTGTTTGTTATGGAGATCGTGACAACAAATTCCCCGAGGCTGCAGGCTCAGGACAGGCAGCTCTGGAGCTTCCCTGCAGAAACCCGAGCCCGTGGGCTTGGCTGGCTCGCCTGGAAAATCGGGTCGTCCCAGAGTTCTGTGGCATCCAGTGAATGAAGTGTTGTCTCATTAGTCATTAGCTCCAAACTGGAAAAAAATGCTAATGTTGGTTTTTAAAATGGAAAAAATGAATGAAACCGCTTACTCTCGACAGTAACCTAGTCCTGTAGTTTGTTTAAATACAATATTGTATGAAACTCTACATAACATACATACATATACAGATGGATGGAAGGGTGGAAGGAAGGAAAGAAAGAAAGAAGGAAAGGAAAGGAAGGGAAGAAAGAAAGAAAAAGAAAGGGAAGGGAAGGAAGATGAATAGACATTGAGCGTTTTCCTTTCATATTAACTGATGTTTGGGCATCAGCCCAGGAAGGAAATAAGCACTTTCTCCCCTGTGACATTTTCCTGTCGTGAAGAAAACACAGAGATGCCAGTCCTTCTGTTTCCTCCTCATCTCACTTGCTAATAGGCTCTCCTTTTATCAGCAGCCCCGGTGGTGTGGGCCGTTTGTGACAGACTGTGACTTGGCTACTCCCGTCCCTTCAGTGATCCAAGTAGTAATTAGAAGCCATTTGATCCCAGAGCATCTGCTGCGAGAACACACGGAGGTTCCCTTTTCTCTCCTCGAGGCACACCGAGCAGGAGTATTCTGCCGTGTGCTTTCGGGACCGTCAGTGTGATGATGACAATAATAAATGCCTCTGTGGAAGCTGCCTTGGGGAGGGTGCGAGTGCTGTGTAGACCTTCCCTCGTTCGTCTGCAGAGGCCAGAGCACAGGTCGGCCGTTCAGAGCCGGGCCCCCGGTGATCTGAGCCTCGGTGCACACACGGTGCCCCACGGCCGTTCCCACTCAGGTCTTTATCCTGGCCACCAGGGGACCACCGTGGTTAAACCTGCTCCAGTATAGCGCTGCCATCCAGACTGAACTTCAGGAAAGTTCTTCCACGTGGTTGCGGTCCTTCGTACAGAAGAGGTACAGCTCATATACCTGCAATACTGTTCCTCACACCGATCCCCCACCTCCCCGGGGCTGACACTTTTAGCCCCTTGAAAAGTGAAGAAAGGAAGCCGGAGACATTAGATCACCAGCCCTGACGAGGCTGGGATTTGACCCGGGTCGTCTGTTGTGTTTTTACTGTCCCCATCTGTCTTCTCCAGGAACTAGAAACCTGGACGGGGCGAATTGGGAAGTGATTTCGAGGGGGAGCGAGGAGGGGAGTGGGAGGCAGGCTGGGGCGAGTGGGAAGGGACTGAAGTGGGAGCGAGTTTCCAGATGGCTCCGTGCGTCCTCTGCTTTCCAAGATCTTCTGTTCCATTGTGAACAAGAATGCAGGAGCATCTTTTATCTGGCTTGTTGAAAAGAAAGCACGTCTATTTTCAGTATGGCTGGCGTTGTCCCTTGAGGAAATCAATCTGGTTTTCTGTCCAAACGGGCAAACCTTACAACAGCCTAGGAGAGCTGTAGGCACCAAATAGCCTTTTCTTTTTCTAGTTCGAATTAGTCAATCCCACATTCTTGATGCTTCCTTTGAGTAACCGGGTTTCACATCTGTAACTGCATACACGCCTGGGATGTGTGTGTGTGTGTGTGTTACACAAAGAAAAAATTATATATAGCTTTTCATGGAGGAATCTCTGGAGAGGGTCTGAGCCCTTGGCCTTGGCTTTGATGACACCTTCTCTTCTGTCTCCACTCCGTCCAGGCCCAGGACAGACTCGGGAGGTGCGTCCTCAGAGCCGAGCAGGTGCACAGCCCTGTTTAGTCGAGTGTACAGGAACATTTCTGTCCCCTTCCTTCCGTCCGTGCATTTCCCTGCACACTATGTCTCGTCCAGGACTTCTTCCCCGGCAATAATCTTCTGATAGTTTCTTTCCTTGAACTTTCAGGGAAGATTAAGAAGTTGACACCGTATAAACAGATTTGAATAAGATGCTGAAAGTGGACAGCTTTTAGCTTGTAAGCCTACGTATGACTGAATTTCTGGGTGTTTCCAATTCAACACCCGTGGGTGCGGGACGCACTGTGTTAAGGGCTGAAGGAGACCCAAGCCTCTCATCTTAGCACCTGGAGGGGGGGGGGGGGGCGCCAGAGCAGCCTGGACCTGGAAATGGCTGTCACATGAGCTGGGCTTAGCTGAGTGCCATCCCAGGGACGAGAGGGGAGACTCACCTCATTGTGTGGAATCGGGGGTGGGGGCAGCTGGGAGAGGCCACGAGATGCGGATAGCATTTGAAACGAGGTTGGAGGGTGTAACAGGTGTCAGCACGGAAGCCGCGGGCGGGATGGTGAAGCCGCACAGGAAATGGACATGAACAGGAGTCCGGAGGCCAGGGCGGCACCCACTCCTGGGGTGGGGGGAGTTGCTGCAGGTGAGCCACGTGTTCAGCCAGAGCGGGGTGTGTGTCGTCTGTAACAGAAAGGAATTAGGAGAATCCGGTTATGTCCTCTCGGTGGGGGGTGACTGACATGTCTGTGTAGTGTCCTGGTGGTGAGCACACGCCCAAGCCAGGTTTCCAGGGTTCAAATCCACTCTGTACCCCAGTCGCAGCTCCCTGTGTGAGCTTGGGCGAGGTTCCAGAACTTCCCCAGCTCACTGTCCTCACCTGTTAAGCAGAGGGTCCCGATGGTGCCTACCTCCGAGGGCTGTGAGTGCCGAGTGACTGACAGCATGTCAAAGCTGATTCCGCTGGCCCTGTGTGGTGGCCTGTGGACGGCGAGGCTGGCCAGGCGCGCAGGGAGGGCTGTTGTGAATTTGCCTTTCTCATGTCCCTCCCCCACCGGTCCGTCCTCAGTCACATTTTTCCTGTTCTGTTCTAAAAAGTGCAGAATTGAACTGTTTTGCAGCAGGATGGAGACTCTGATTTCCTCTTGGCCGGGCTCTCTCTGTGGTTTCTTACTCCACAGTGACCTCTGCTGGGCTTGAGTGTGAGTGTGAGTGAGCGTGGTCTGAGAGCTTGGGTCTGCACCTTTAAGGCAGTACCTGCTTCTTGCTGCCTCACCTGGTTGAAATCACTGCTCAGATGACAAGAAGTACCTGGGAGGTTTTCCGAGGAGAAAATGGGATCCTGTGAGACAGGACCCTTCAGGAGAGAGGGGTGTTCTTGCTGGTTCCCTGCGTCCTTGGCCCTAGGCATCTGCTCCTCGGTTTCTTTCTTTCTTTCCTTTTGGTTCATATTCTTCCTGGGCTGTGATCATCTGTCCAGGAAAATACAGAAAGTGGCAGATCCATGACGTACCCAGAAATGCCACTCAGAGATGAGCACCCCATTTAAACACGACAACACAGAAGGATGGGTCTCCCCTCGCTTTGTCTAAACGTGTTTTTGAAAAAATTTATTTAATATATCTACTTTTACTTTTTTTAATGCATGAGATTCAAAGTAAAAGCGTCCGTCAGCGATAGCCTGAGTGCGTGATGAGTAGGGTAGAATACTTTACAGTATTGAATCCGTAGGTACAGTTGCCGCTGTGCAATGTGTTTTCACATATACGATCTCACGGAAATTTATATGGTTAATTAATAACCGTAAGCAATTGTGTCCATATCCGCTTTCGCAGCGTAGGACACGAGGCTCAGCAAGGCAGGTGTCCTGTCCCGGGTCCCTCCTTGCCGGCTGAGCGACAGAGTTTGTGAATCGAGTGTCAGTCCTTCAGATCCCCAGATTTTTTCTTCACCAGCAGACTCATGTGAGAAGCCAGCCAGAGGAAAACGCTCCCGAATGGCTGGGTAAATGTGAGCTGTTTTTGTTCACAAAGCATGAGGAGAACAGGTTAGCACACGGTCACGGACTTTCCTGTGGCGATGAAGTTGGGGGGACTCCGCCCTTTTGGAAAAGGCTTATGTTTGCAGACGATTTCTAAAGGATTAGCTGATGTGGAGTAGCTGGAGGATAGAAAAACAAATTTTCTCCCCCAGGATGAAGGGTTGGCTTTCAGAAACAAGTAGAAATAAGTGAGAAGAAGAGCGTGCTGGGCTCAAGTGCAGTGCAGGGTTAGACGGACGAGAGTGCACTCAGGTTCACGGGGTCGTGGCTGAGACGCAGACCTCACGGTGCCTCTGCTCAGCCTGCACCCCGAGAGCAGTCAGAGGGGACCCGAAGCAGCCTTTGCGTTGACTGCAGAACTCTAGTGTGGGCTAAGAGGAAGGAGGCACGGTGGCTGCTGGATCTTGGGACAAGGAGTCCGCTGACTTCCACTCAGCCTCCGTGGGTTAAAGGAATAAGAAAATGCTGGGCTTGTCTGCGCTGGAGGGTGGTGAGGAGCCCAGAGATATAAGCAGTGTGCAAGGGTTTACTATAAAACATGTCATAAATTAAGGGGGTATTGTTTCAGGCGTTTTCCTCATTTTTAAAATCAAATCAGTCTGCTTTTTCTTTTGGAATCTAAAACCAGGTCGATGAACTTCTGCATCTGTGCAGCTCCACAGCGGATGGCGTTCCCCGCGACCACACGTGGGAAATCCAGACTTACATTCACTTCCAGGATAATCAAGGAGTGACTGTCATGATCAAGCCGGAACACCGAGTAGAAGATATTTTGACTTTGGCATGCAAGGTATGGATTTTGCTGTTCTGAAGGAAAATAATCATTAATGTTGCATTCCCATACCTTCTGAATCTGTGTGGTGTTTAACATCTCACTTTCTACACCAGGGAACATACTGACATTAATTAACATATTTATTAATTAGCATTCTTCTCTAACTTTTAGAAGTATGAATTATTAGGGCAACGACCTCTTGCCTTCATGAAGAACCTGAGCTATTTAACTGAAATTCTATTGATCCCTTTCTGTCTAGAGTTAATACGAAGGCTGTTGTTATCTAAGTTACTTAGAGAGGATGCCCTAGAAGAAGGTGGCAAGTACTTGGAGGTAGTTTGATTTAATACTAAATAGTTTTACCAGGTTTCACTAAACAAGTAACTGATACCATTCACAGTGGTTTCACAGAGACTGTTATGAAATGTTTTATTCATTATTCAAATTGGGTTTTATTTCTGAAAAGGTAGCTTATGGTAAGTCATTGAGATAGATGAAATAGACCCTGCACCACCAGATTAGATGGTTTTAGACCACCAGATGGCGCAGTAGAGCTTAAATATTTTTAAGTTTTCAGAGACAATGCGATGGTAAAAAAGGTTGTAGAATTTGGAAACTTTTTACCATGCACACTTATTGATGTAGGTAATCCTCAATTTTAGTCCTCCTTTGTCACTTTGATTTAAACCTTAGTATACCAGACATTTATATATGTAACATATTCTTATTTGAATTTCCTTTTACTCCATTGTGGAAGGTTTTTATTAAGATAGTCAGCAATGCTGTTTTATAGCAGTGATGTCAGTTCTTAACCTGATAATGTTTCTAAATGATAGAGGATGTCAGAAGTGGAGGGTCAACTAGACCCGGGTAGAACGTAGACGACATAATCTCTCATTGTTGAAAATGTGTACGACAGAGAGAGAAGGAGGGGGACCGCAAGCATGCCCACGCTTTTAAGGGTGCGCACATTTTCCTTTCGAAAATTCCTAATTCTGGAGTCTGTGGAACAGGAGATTGTCCACATTTCACAAATGTCTCTACTTTACTGTGGGGAACAACATAAAGTTAGGTACAACCAATATATAAAGAGACCGTGTGATACATATATTCTATTTTCGGATATATGCTACCAAAACCTCTTAAAAATACCTCTCTTGCTTTTAGTGGTAAGCAGTATCATTTAGAGAAAACCTTCTTGAAAAATAATTGTCTCTTCTTGCCTTTTTTAAATTCAAGCTCCTATGTAGGTTTAAACTCAGCAGCTTCCATACGGTCTTTTTTTAAATTTCCGCTTTGATTTTTAATGAACATGATGAATTTAGAAGGAATATTTAAATCTGAATAATTATCTTTTTCCGTATAGATGAGGCAGTTGGAACCCAGCCACTATGGCCTACAACTTCGAAAATTAGTGGATGAAAACATTGAGTACTGTATTCCTGCTCCATATGAGTACCTGCAAGAACAGGTGAGCGTGAGTCGGCCTTAGGAAGAGAAATCCGAACCACATCCACGGCCTCTTAATTTAATTTAAAAATTTATTGATTGATTGATTTTGGGGAGAGAGAAACAGTGATTTGTTGTTCCACTTACTTATGCATTCATTGGTTGATTCTCGCATGTGCCCTGACTGGGGATCGAACCCGCAACCTTGGCGTATCGGGATGATGCTATAACCAACTGAGCAACCTTGCCAGGGCTTAATTTTAAATATAAGTAATTTTGGGGGAAAATTCTGTTTAAATGTGGCATCTAGTTTGGAAACAATCGAGGTAAATTTCCAAGATGCCGTGACGTCAAATCCCTGATTTTGTTGTTTCACCTTTCGTAGGTTTATGATGAAATAGAAGTCTTTCCGCTCAATGTCTATGACGTGCAGCTCACCAAGACCGGGAGCGTGTCTGACTTCGGTGAGCACAGGAACACCCTCATCTGTTCTTTCCTCGTTTGCCACTGTATCTTCAGACCTCATTTTTTTTTCTTTAAATTTACATTTTCAGAAATGATGACAGTCGTTTCTGAACTTCCCTCATCTTTCTTCCTTTTTATTTATTTATATTAGCAGGCTAAAAAGACGTATTACTATTAGGGAAAGGGGCCAGAGTAATGAAAAGGAATACATAGAAAAGTTGACGAGAAATCTGTAATGATGGTGACAGCACTTAGCTCGAATTTAGTGTGTGCCGGTGCCTTCCAAACCGACGAACTCACGACTCCCAGGATAGTTCTTTCCCTCTCAGTGGTTTTGCTCTTAGCTTGCTTTCACCCACCTGGAGAGCTGCCCTTCCCTGCCCCCTCCTCCTCCCTCACCGTGCTCATCCACCTGTCCTCCCAGAACGAACTGAAGGCCTAACTTTCTTGAAGAAGCCTGATTGCTTTAGCCTCAGTTTAACAATCAAGGGTCAGTGCTACCCAGTCACTGTGTGGTATTGAATTCCTGCCTTTCTTTCTAGATAGACTGCTCACGTATAAAGCTCATTTCTGTCTTTTACCATATGGGCTCAATAATTATAAGCATCAATAGAAAGACGGTTTCTTATCTTGTTAAGTATATTATTAACATCATAATTATTTTTAAAACATCTTTTTTAAAAAAATATGTTTTTATTGGTTTCAGAGAGAGGAAGGGAGAAGAGGGAGAGAGAGATGGAAACACTGATGATGAGAGAAACATCAATGGGCCGCCTCCTGCACGCCCCCTGCTGGGGATCGAGCCCACAACCCAGGCATGTGCCCTGACCGGGGATCGAACCAGGGACCTCCTGGTGCATAGGTTGATGCTGAATCCTGAGCCACACTGACCTGGCATAACATAATTACTTCTCTTAAAACAACTCAAGCTGATCAAATTCTGCTCATTATTTATTGTGTTAAAATTTCCTTTTCATGATTTGTTCGTTGTTTCTTATTTTCCGTAATCTGTTTGACCCCACGTTGTGTTGGTTTTCCCTCGAAAGCCCTCGTGAGGTTTTGTCTGCACTTGTGTTGGCCTCACGCTCCTTCCCACGGTTGCCCTTTGTGCCCCTTGTGACTCTCCTTGGCACTTGAATGACCGAATGAAGACAATTGCAAAGATACCTTCTGGTGACCACTATCTGCGAGGCTGTGGCCGAGGCACAGAGCAGACAGGAACAGGCCACTCTTCCTGTCCTCAAAGGACTCCCGTGTCATGGGACCAGGATGTGGGAACTGCTCCCGGCCACGGAGTCGGGGAGGACGACGGTCTCTGAGTCAGGGCGGTGTGTTTGCAGGAGGCTTCGCACGTGGTCCTGTTTGGGGCACGCACTCTATCCACCTTCCTAAAATGCCTAGCCCCAGCTAAAGTTGTTTCTTAACAAATATTTATTTTATTGAACTGAATTTGGTTGATTTATTTTTATTTTTAAAAATTTCCTTTAATAAGAGCATTTTTTTGGTCCTAACTTTTAAAACATTTAAGTTGTGGTGAAATGCACCTATTGTTTGCCATCGGAACCATTTTTTAGAGTGGTTAAAAATGACAGCTCAGGAGCAGTAAGTACATTCACATTGTCGCACAGCCATCACCACCACGCACCTCCAGGACTGTTTTCATCTTGCAAAACTGGAACTCTGCCTCCCGTTCTTCCCCCCATCCCTGGCAACCCCCATTCCACTCTCTGTCTCTGTCAATTTGACGACGCCAGGTACCTCACAGAGTATTTGTTCTTTTGTGCCCGGCTTATTTTCGCAGAGCATACTGTCCTCAAGGTTTATCCGTGTTATAGCATGTGTCAGAATGTCCTTCCTTTTTAAAGAGTGAATAATATTCCATTGTATGGATATACCACAGTGTATCTATCTGTTCACCTGTGGATGGACAGTTGGGTTGCTTCAGCCTTTTGCCTGCTGAAGAATGCTTCTGTGAACATGGGTATAGGGCCTCGACTTTTCAGTAAGGTTGTATGTTTCTTAAAACTGTAGATCTGACATTAGTTCCTCTTTTTCTGACCCTGCTAGATATTTGTGCTTTCAAAATCATTGTAACTTGGACTGTCTCTACATACTGTACTTAGAAGAATTGATGTTCGATTATATTCATTATACTGCACAAATAAGTGAGATCATGTGATACTTGTCTTTCTCTGACTGGCTTATTTCACTTAGCATAAAATAAGGTGATACGCAAAATAGACCCAGAGACATAGAAGTAGGGTTCAGACTGACAAACTTCAGAGGAGGGGGCGGGGGGAGGGAAGGGATAAACCAAAGAACTTACATGCATATAAGCATAACCAATGGACATAGACAACAATGTGGGGGAGGGGGCAGGAGGAGGGTGTCAATGGGGAAAAAGGAGAAACATCTGTAACAAAAATAATTAAATAAGTAAAAAAATAACCAAAAAAAAAAAAAATAGATGTTCGAGAAAATACTGCTGATTTGAGCTGGGAGCTTACTCAGTGGGATGAGCTGAGATGTGCGTTTCCCTTTTATCTTTGTCCCAGGGTTCGCAGTGACCGCACAGGTGGGTGAGCACCAGCATCTCAGCCGAATATTCATCAGCGACGTTCTCCCTGATGGCTTGGCATATGGGGAAGGTCCGTGTGGCACAGGGCGTCTCTGTTCTCTCGTCGTTCAAATCTGTGGAGTGCAGTCTGGCTAGTGAATTCTCTTCTTATAATTTTGTCAGAAAGTGGTTTCTCCTAGAATTTTTAAAAAAGTAAACTTAATAACTTAATTGAAAATACGTGTGTGTGTGGAGAGAGAGGATGCGTATGAAAGACAGAGTATGTACACACACAGAAAGAACAATGTACTCGTGTGTTATACAGATAGACGGAGAAAATGTGAGGGCTGGACGGACAGACAGACACGGATGAAACAAGTGTAATTTCCTGGGGCACTTAACATCCGATAAACAGAAGAACAATTAATTGAATGGCTCTCAAATTGTTTCCCTTTCAAACGATTCCTTCTAATCCTAGCCTTGAACGAGCAGAAATTTGTGGTGTCACCAGTGGCACCTAAATACATTTGTCACTTTCTTTGAAAATAGCAACTGGACAGCCCCTAAGAGCACAGTTAGGGCTTGCAGCTTTCTTTCATGTTGAAGTCTTTTCTCTCAGTAATCTCTCTTTCCCCTTCCTTTGTTTCCCCTTCTTCCTCCTGCTAGGGCTGAGAAAGGGCAACGAAATCATGACCCTAAATGGGGAAGCTGTGTCTGATCTTGACCTTCAGCAGATGGAGGCCCTGTTTTCTGAGAAGAGCGTCGGGCTCACTCTGATCGGCCGGCCGCCAGACACAAAGGGAACCCTGAGCACTTCCTGGTCAGACAGTGACCTGTTCTCGAGGGACCAGAAGGGTCTGTTGCCTCCTCCCAACCAGTCCCAACTTCTGGAGGAATTCCTGGATAACTTGAAAAAGAATATGGCAAATGGTAAGCTTTGATCTTCCTTCTCAACCACTGGTATCTACAGCTAAAATGTTTAGACTGTTCTTTTGCTGACAAACAGGTTATTTCAGCTCTTGAAAAGGTGTTTTCTCATTTATTAGGAGAAGAACACAAATGCCAACCAAGTAGATTTGGTCAAAATACCATGCATTTTAGTAATCCTAATGCTTTCCTGAAAACAGAAAATAATGAATTTTGCACAAAGTAGCATTCTTTAAAATGACAATATTTTACCAGTCACCCCTGATATTTAGTATTGTAATTGCTTTGTGATCGAAGGTAGATAAATGCCAACATAAACACCAAGGCTGATTTTCTTTTATCTTTTTATTTTTTTTTTAATCCTCACCCGAGGATATTTTCTCAAATATGTTCAGATAGGGTGGGAAGAGGGGAGAGAGAGAAAGAGAGAAAAACATCGATGTGAGAGGGACACATCGACTGGTTGCCTCCCACAGGACCCCGACCAGGGCCGGGGACGAACCACAACTGAGGTACATGCCTTTGGCTGGAATCAAGCCTGCGACTCTTTGGTCCTCAGGCTGACGCTTTACCGCTGAGCCAAACCGGCCAGGGCAAGGCTGATTTTCTATTCAGTTGACTCAAAGGTGAAAACATTTTATGGTAATCTGTTGGGTTCTTAGACTACTTGATGCAATTACATTCTTTACCTCTTTTGTTAATTACTACTTTCTCAGTAAACTGCAAACTTTCAATAGTAGGTCGTGAATTTTAAAATTTGTTTAGGCCCCAAAATGAGAAATTGTTTGCGACTTTATTTTTCTCAAGGTAAAATTTCCATGTGAGGCGATCATCTGAAGGTTTGAACTTCTGAGCCAATCATTCATGCGTATTTCATGCATTGGAGCAGTGAGTTAGGGGCTCAGCTAACCCTGGAGACCTGTGGTTTCCCTCTGACTCCTGCAGGAAGCTAGTCAAGCCCTCGGAGGAGACCCTGCATAGCATCTCTATCCAGCAAGCCCACCGTGGAATTTTCATACTTAATTACAGCGATAGCAGATTTCCTATTGAAATCTCTGCATGATTACCAAAAATGAATGAAAAACACACAGGAGAAGTTGTCAAGATATATTTAATTATAAAGCAAGTTTAGTGGGTCATTTTTGGAATTTAGAAAAAAACCTGATTGTAAGATTTGTGATTCAATAAGGTATATAGTGCTTCCCTCTCCTCTCCCGAGGCTTCACTCCAATTTAAAATACCATTAAATTGACTATTGGCTTATAAAAGTGAGTGTCATAAAACAAAAATTATGATGGAACTAATTAATTGCTTGGTTCTGTGAGGGCCATCACTCAGCTTCCCGGGGCTGCGTTCTAGGTGAGAGTGTTCCCTGTAATACACTCGTGTGTCCCCTCTCTGGATTCATTATTCTCAAGGGACACATTCCCTGCCTGTTATATCTCTGTGTATTTTATCATCATAAGAAATTACTGCCATCATAACACTTCGGTACTTGCAGGAATGAGTTTCTGTAGAGAGCGGCAGAAGCAGTAAAAGTGCCCCTTTTTAAAAATAGTAAGGATCAAACAAGTCAGTTAGCTTGTTTACCTTTTTTTTTCAAGGAAGCAGAATAAAGCAGAGGTCCTGGATACGTTAGATGGCTATGGCGTGACTCGTCCTCGGGGGCCACACTGATGTTCTCAACCTTTCTGACTTCCTAAGGAGCGCCGTGTCTGTGCGTGCAGGTGGCTTAGCGAGTCGGACATGGTGCTTGTCCACGCTGCCCTTCCTCCAGGTCCCTATGCAGCTGCGGTGCCCACATCTGGCGTCCGTCCCCTCCCTGGGTGGTGCTTCCTCACCAGCCAGGACAGAGCCCCTGATCACTCCGGGGTTCCTGGCCAGACTGTGACTCTGCGGGGTGACTCATCCCCCCCAGGGAGCTCCCTCCTGCCCGGCCTGGACTCCCTAGTAGTGTGGTTGGGTTGGAAACCGAGCAGCCTCGGTGGGCTGCTTCCCCAAACCCTGCATGTGCGGAATGTGTGTGTTTTCTCTGTGAAGCTTGTGAAGGAAGTGAAATACCTGTGAGTGCACATCTCTGAAGGAAGTCTGTCCACTTTTACGGTTAGGGGAAAAGGAAATAAGGGGTGGGTCAGTGAGAAAATGAAAGAGAAGAGTGAGTCTCTCATCGGGGCACAGTATCGTGATTGCATGGGAAGCCTGCGTGTGTCGACACCCAGAGGGGATGACGCGGCGACGAGCATGCGGGCTCGCAGTCAGACCTGGGTTTGAGTCCTAGCCTGCCCTTTCCAGGTTGTACGACTCTGGGGGCAGCCCTCAACCCAGGGAGGTGTGGGCGTGGGTGCATGACACCCCAGCATCCAATCTCCTGCTGTGACAGTTCTTCAGATGGCCCCTGGAATTGAGCCCCATTTGCACACGGCCACCTCATTTTCACATCTTTTATGGGCTTCCTACCCTTCAGGTCTCACCTTCCCTACTGCTTTGCGTGGGCTTCTCGGGGTCACCTGCCAAATCAACTTCAGTACCCACATCCTGGGCTGAGACTCTGCTTCTGGGGAGCCCCAGATGAAGGCTCTGAGCCTCGGTTTCTCATCCAGAAGATGAAGCTCCCACCCCTGCCCTAGCGGCTGGCTGGGAGGCTGAGGGGTCAGCCCAGCTCCTCCCGTGGCAGGGAGTCTGCTGAGTCTCCTCTTCCTTCTCCTGTGCAGCTGACGGTGTTACCAAAAATGATGTCAGTTTGCTTTGGCAATGAGTTAGAAAAGACCCATCTCATTTTCTTGCTAAAAAAAATAAAAATAAAAACTACGCAAGTAAAAAGAATGTAAATGACCTGGAAAAACAGTTTTTCATACAACTTTGAATTAGGCTTCGGAGAGGTCATTTCTGAGTCAGCTCTCCCTAAATTTCAGGTTCCCTGGGCATTCGTTACCCGAGGGCAGCCTGGGACAGTTGTCCCTCCGGATCCATGGGGATTGGTGGCAGGCCTTGAGAAGAAGGGGGTTTTTCCCGTTTTGTTTTCCAGTGAAGCCACTGAGCAGCCTGTTAATGAAAACCAAACAGCTGGGTCTCTGCAGGGAAAGCCCTGGCTTGTATATAGACACTGTCAGAACATCAGCAGAGGACGCAGAAGCCCCAAGCAGTTGCTTTGTGCATGTCTTGACTGTCCAAGCTGAATATTTACCGAGCCCCCTCCTGGGCCTTTAAAATGTGCGAGGTCCTGGGAATAAGCGGCAAGGAGTTCGAGGCTCTTGGTCTACGTTTGGTTTTGATCAGGTATCTAGGAATTTGTGTTTGTTAGCTTTAGTCTCTTATTTAATCATGTGTGACAAAAAACAAAACAAAAACCTTCTTATGATATGTCTGACTGAAAGAAGTCATGGCCCCAGTGGCAGGTTCCAAGGAGCCAGGGGAATGAGTGTGGGTGGTGTTCCAGTTCTGTGCTTTTTCTAGAAAAGAAGGTCCTACTGGCATAGAGACTCCTTGATACGTGTAACATCTAGGGCAGTGCCCACACTTCAGGGTGCAGAGGACTCACCTGAGGAGCTCGTGAAAATGCGGATTCCTGGGTCCTGCTGTCAGAGAGCCCCCTTCAGGAGGGCTGTGGTATTGCAAGCTCTGTGAGCCCCCTTCAGGAGGGCTGTGGTATTGCAAGCTCCGTGAGCCCCCTTCAGGAGGGCTGTGGTATTGCAAGCTCCATGGTTAACCAGAGTCCACTCACACTGCCTGTGGCCGTTAGTCTCAAGGGGGTGGGTCTGAACCTGAGCACAGGACCTACCGTTTTCTGAACCCTGCTGTGCCAAGGTTTGGAGGATTAAATGAGATCGTATGTGTAAAGTTTTCAGTAAATCAGGGCTATTGTGTCTGTGTGTTGCTATTCTCTGAATTAGGGGTTACATGCCCCAAACCTCCACCACCATCCTCCTCCATGAGCTCAGGACACAGCCACTAGACTCCCCTCGTTGGCGCCCAGGAGACACTCCCATCAGCGTGGCGAGGACCCCGAGGAACAGAGCACTTCAGCAGTCCTCCAGCTTTGCTGTGATACTCCCATGATGCTTTGTGAAGAGCGGGACAGACACGAAATACATGGAGAATTGATGAATGGTTCAATATTCGTTCCTTTGTTTCCTTAGAAATGAATGACTGTTTGATTCTCGTGTTTAAGGGTTTGAATTTCTGCCTTCGCAATCCACTGTAGAAAGAGAGGAAATGTCCATAGGCTGTGTTTGCCTTGAGCGGAAATACCATCGGTAAGGACTTTTTATAGAGAGAATGAGCGTTACCCCTGGACTTCCCCAAAGAGCCCGGTGTTATTTTTAAAGCAACAAAGCGATCATTGACGGGATCGGACGTGCCAGCCCTGTTTATACTGGGTTCCTATTTTTGTGATTTAGGTAGGAAAATCCCTTTTCTAGTGTATGCCATCTTTTGAAAAATTCCAGCAGCTTTTAAGAGAGTTTCGTCAGGCATGGAGTTCCTGAACAAAGTCTTTATGTAAGCACTGAACTTGCTGTGGCATTAATGCATTTTCCATCTATAAACAGCTATTAATGCCGCATTGTTAAGATTGGGGGTTTATTTAACGGGAGACAGAATAGAAAAGGGCTCTCTGTTCCTTCTCCCATTTAGACAGTATCAACCCAGCAAATGCTTACCAGATGATGAAGGTGACGGCAGCCTGGGGTTCTGTTTTTAAGCCCTCACCCCACTTTGACTCACTCCCTTTTTAAATTGACGTATGAGTAGTGTGGAGTCTCAGGCTACCAGTGGCCACGTAGATGCAAATTTGCTCTTTGGAATGAATTGCTCCCAGGAATGTATGTATCCATTATACACCTTTGCACCAGGGGACGGATTATAGAGCCAGCTCTGAAGTGGCAAACCCTCTGATTTCCTGTTTATGAGAGCGAGGGCATTTTGCCTCCATGGCAGGGTTTCGGGTGACTAACAGCATTTAGCTCAGGGAATGTTCTGTTTGTGTATAAAACTGCTGTTCCTGAGCCTGTCTGGCTGACACCCCAGACTCCCAGATGTGAAAACACAATTAGAGTTCCTAAAGATGGTTGGTGTATTTAAAAAACATTTTTTTTAAGTGATTGGGAAATGCTAGTTTTACCAGGACACAGAGAACTTTGGCCTCGGAATGCTGAGTTTCTTATGATGGTGCTGACGGTAGTTCTCGGTCTCGTCCGTGGAAGTGAGGGTGTCGTGTTAGCAGTGGAGGCAATTAAGGTCCTTGGATCCCGATTCCTTTATGAAACTTGGTGTTGTTGGGGGTTGGTTTCCTTTTTCTCAATCCCAGTCATTCATTTATTCACTTGTTTAATTTAACAGAATAAACAATTACATTTTGTTAAATGTTGCGGGCTCATGAAGATGAATTAGACATCATTTTCTCGAAGCTTGCAGTGAGTGGGAACAGTAAAACACTTTAAAATAATAATTCATGATTTAAAAACCAAACTTTGCAATACAGAGAATATCAGGTCCAGCACAGAGGTAGAATTCCACTCATTTTTCTGTATATTTCAAGCGACAGGGGCCGGAAGGGAGGCGTGAGATTCAGAGAGAGGTTTCTGGAAGGGGAAAGTCGGGTCCAGAGCATGTGATCTGGGCCGCAGGTGCACAGGTGACAGATGGGGGAGCCTGTGGTGGGGGCTCGACCTGGGACACTGGCCGGAAGCAGAGACCACCTGACTTGTGTGTGAAGGGAAAATGGGAATCAAAATGGCAAAGTCTGCTGGGGCCACACTGTAGAAAACCCCACTTCCAGGAGTTTATGACATGTCATGGCAGGTACCTGAAAACAACTAGTGAGTATTACATTATTTTCCCATGCTGTAAATAAAATACAGAGGGTTTGTCTGTCACTTCATGACCACTGAAGTGTGGCTCGAGATGCTTCCAGGTAGATAACGCACCCCTGCCTATCAGTGCTATTATTCTTCTACAGCGTCGTTCCTTAAAGCATTGTTTTTCATGACCAGAAAACATTGTTTTTCATGACCAGAAGTACCTTGGCAAATAAATACTCAGATAAATGTTTTGGGGGAAAGAAGGAATTACTGCAGATGCCCTGTAAATGCAAGTGCTGCTCAGCATTGGGAAGCTATATCTGCTAAAGGCGTGGTCCTCACAGGCCACCTGTAGGTGTGGCAGGCCCTGCTGGCCTGGGGTGGGGACAGCTGGTGGTGAGGGAGACCCTGTAGCAAAGGCGATGTGGCAATATGGGAGCTGAGGGAGAAGCTGAGCAAGTTTGCCAGGCTTATGAGTAAAAACTAGTCCTGTATTATGTCTCCTACACTAAATGCAAATACGTCTTTCGGGTAAGAATCTACAGAATTTCTCTGAAGAACACTGTATGAAATTTCTATTGGACGTGTCACTTTGAATAGCCATCCGGGAGAGTGGGGCAAATGTAGTCACCTGTGCCGGCAGTGAGCGAGATCCCTGCGAGGTGGCTGTCTGTGAAGCTGTGATAGCTGTTGGAAGAGGAAACTTTATCGCCCGTTACACAAAGGGGGAACATAAAAGCTCTGACCATTCCTGCGGATGTTACGAGTACCGATCGCCAAATGATGCCTGTCTGCATTTCCATTTTTGTTACCCTTCTTTTGTAAGGGGCTTAAAAATGAATCACATTCCTGGCTGATTCTCCCTGTGAAGGAATTGAGACCACCAGGAAAGACCAAGTGTGGACATCTCCATGTTAGCTCTTACTTCTAGAGACAGCTGTATTTTGACTCTTGTGACTGTATCCTTAGTTTGGGGGGTTGTTAATACATGTGCATGGTACAAAAAGTAGCAGTAGAAAAGGTTAAACAGTGCTAGGAAATCCACCTGAGCTATATAGTGAAGTGGTTAAGAGCATGGACACTAACCAGAGAGCCTGGGTTCAAGTCCTGGCTGCAGGCTTGCCCACTTATTAGCTGTGTGACCTTGGTTGGGCAAGTCACTTGAGCTCTCCATGCTTAGTTTTTGCGACTGTAAAAAAGTCTAGGATTTTTATGAGATCAATGAGCTAATATTTGGAAAAGACTAGGTACTTCCTAGGACATGGTAAAGGCCATCTAAGTATTAAATAAATAAAATAGATAAGTTTTTTCCACCCTGTCCTTAGCCACCCAGTTTCTCTCTCAGAGGTAATCATTGTTCCTAGTTTCTTTCTCATCCTGGTCTGGAGACTCTTAAATGTTGGAGAAAATGGTGGGCTATTTTCCCGCTTTATTTGTACTGCATTATCTTAGTACATGGCTGTGGTACACAGAATGATGTCCCCCCTACCCCCCAAGAGTGTCCACATCCTAATCCTGGGACCTGTCAGGATGTGATTATATCAAGGATCTTGAGATGAGATTGTGCTGGGTTGTCTGGATGGGTGAAGGTAATCACAAAGGTCCTTAAAAGAGAGATGCAGGAGAGTCAGAGTCAGAGAAGGCAATGTCATCATAGAAGCAGCGGTCTGAGTGACGTGGGCCGAGCCAAGGAGAGCAGGTGGCCTCCGGAAGTTGGAAAAAGCATGGGAACAGAGTCTCCCTTAGAGCCTCCAGATGGAATGCAGCCCTGCTGACCTATTTTAGTCTTCTGTCCCCCAGAACTATAAAATAATGCATTTGTGTTTGTGTGTCAAGCACTGTGTTTGATGGCAGAGATTCAAAAATGAAAATCCACAGTCCCCGTCTTCAGGGTGCCGCCGTGGGGAGTGGGGAGGTAGATGCGTGGACAGCCAGCAATTACAGTCCACCTCATAAGTGCTGTAGTTCTGCATTTCCTTCACTTGTTGGTCTCCAGATCCTTTACTGTTAAAAATGATCAGAGCTTTAGTTATGTGGGTTGTATCTATCAGTATTTGGTATATTAGAAATTTAACTGAGAAATTTTAAAAATATTTACTTATTAACTTATTTTAAAGTAACAGTAATGAATCTGCTTTGTGTTAGTACAATAAGCATATTTTAAAAAATGAGTTCTGCAAACCAAAATTAAAAAAAAAACGAGTGAGAAGAATAGTATTGTTTTACATTTTTTGCACACATCTCTTTAGTATATGTCTTTATAGAATACAACTGGATTTTTACTTCAGCTTCTACACCCACTCTGCTGTTAAGTATTGTTTCAGTGGAAGTAATTTGAAGAAAATTCAACCTCACATAGATATACATAGTTGGAAAGGGAGGAGTATTTTAATAACCCTTTCAGAGAACTTTATTCTTCTTTAATATTACACCAAAACTCAACAAATGCTCATTCCTTTGAGGTTAGTTGCAATGTGGAATCTGAAACATTGTTGCTGGGCTTTTCTTGGTTACGTTGAAATCCATTGGCCTATCTCCTTGCACTTGGAAAGGATCTTTTTCTCATTTATGATTTTGTAGCATGCAATGGGCAATAGTTATTTGGAAACTACCAGGTCACTAGGTTCTGCGGAGTCGAGATGGCAGCAGGTTGCATTTGTGAAGGGGGCAGCCAGGGGTTGCCAGTGAGAATGACACATTGAAACCAAGCTTGAAGGAAGTGAGGAACAGGGCTGTGCAGACATCTGGAAGCCAAGATTTCCAGGCATAATCACAAGTGCCCTGAGGTGGAGATGTAAATGTCACGTTTCAGGCTCAGCGAATGGTCCGGTGTGCCCGGAGAGGAGCAAGGGAACTGGCGAGCTGTGGGAGAGGAGACCCGGGAGGACAGAGCATGGAGGGCTTCGTAGGTAAAAGGTCTGATGTTTATTCTGAGGACAGCGAGGAGCATCCCATGCATTTGTGCAAAGTGGCATGAGCTGACCAGTGTTTTAAAAGCATCACTGTTGAGAAGAGACTGTAGGAAGCCAAGGGTGGGACAGAGGCTTTTGCAGGGACTGATCGAGGCGGGAGGCAATGCCGGCTTTGCTCCTTGGAGGCAGCACCTTCAGCACGCACTCAGAGGTCAGTGTGGATGTGAGGAGACAGGAGGCAGGAACCACTCCTGGGTTCGGCTGAGCAACCAGAAGGGTGGAGTTGCCATCAGCTAGGGAGGGGAGGCTGTCTGGGGCAGCTCTGGGCGGGGGAGACCAGGAGTTCCTTCTGGAACAACCTGTGTTAAGCCTCTATATGTACAGCGAATATTCCACCTGCTTCCAAAATGGTTTTAAAATGGCTTATGCTGAAAGCCCATCCACAGAAATCCCACAAAATCCATCACAATTAACAACATAAAGGGAAAGCGAGAAGATCTGAATGACAAATGGCCTACTTGAGAGATTTCCACTCAGAGTATTAGGCAAAAACATGTTTGTTTATAGGAGAAATCAATAACGTTGGAAATACAAGTACAGCAAATCAATTGCTTTCATTTCAGACCTTTCAGCTATGATTTGTGGCATCTTATAAATTTATTTCCGATTCTGCAGGGCTCAGCTCTGATTAGCCATTTATAAATTGTCCATTCCCATATGAAACCTTTTCTCTTTGACTCCTTTTTGCTCTTTTGGCCATTAGCGTCTTTAGCATGTTACGGGAGAACGTGACAAAGTTCAAATTATCCCATTTTGTTACTGGTGAGTAGCTCTGGGAAAACGCATTTGGAAAGAGACATAGGAGATTGTTAGCAGAGTTATTTTGTGTCTTCTGCAAGGAGCCCTGACAGCTGCCCCTGGAGGGTGGCGGGTGCTGGACCTCGTGGAACAGTCTCTAGATGCCCTTCCTTCCAGTCTCCCCCGGGGCTCCCTTCGGAACCTGCAATTCCCAGGAAGCCCTCAGAAGCTGCTAAGCAGAAGGACATGCTCTTATCAACTTTCTACGCTTAGCTTTCCAACACTGGTTCTTAACGCCTAACCCGCCGTTTCTTAATCTAATTCTGACTTGCATGTAGCAGTGGACAAATGGCCACTTCTGTGACATTCAGGCATCTTTGCATAGTAGTATTAGCAAAATTACTGTTAACTGAACTTTGTCAGTACTATTTGATAAACAGATCGAAGGAAAGGGCGCTGACAATGTTGATCAGAAGCCTAGGTTTCATAAGCTTAATACCTGTGACCTCTCAATGCCAGTCCTCAGGAAAGTCCCGGCCAGCGAGAGCCTGTCACCCCCTGAGGATGGTCTTTGATCGTCAACAGGTCAATATGTGTTCACTGGGGAAGGAGGGAGAGAAGGTTAAGACATGTATCAGGTGTGTTTAACAGATGAGGCGTAAGTAGACATTTTATAATTTGCTTAGCTCTCTGGGAATAGAGGTCTTCACGGAACCTATAAACTCCCTTTTCGTGCCTCTCTGTTAGGATCATGTTTGAGAGAAGTACAGGGCTGCCTGTATGTCAGCTTGGAGTGGTCATGGGTTCTTCCTCGATCGAACTCAAAATATTTTGTTTATATACCTGATACGGAGGTTAAGACTCATGGCCTTGCAGTATCACTCTGTGTGTTTGCCACAATTTATCTAGAAGGTTGAAAATCCCTTGAAAAACAGGGACGTGGAGGAATCCAAAGACTCGTAGACATAGCAACTGATGCAGTGCTTGGTGGGTAGCAGGTGACGCTCTCAGACATCGGCGGGATGGAGGGAAGGTGCTTGGGAGTGTCTTACCTGGACGTTAGGTGCTGTTCCTGATGGTGGGTCTGGGGGGAGGTAGAAGAATTCTTGGAGCTTCCCAGGTCCTTTATAGCTCTGGTTGCAAGGGAATGGTACCAGTTCTTGCACACGTGTGTAGGGTGGGTTGGCCCCTGACTCTGCTGGGCTGAGAACCGTACAACCAGCCCCAGACTCTGGCTGCGTGTCCTGGGAGAACACGGAGCCCCAGCTCACGTCCCTCATCTGTGCCGCTCTCGTGCCTGATCGTGCCCGTGGCGTAGGGTCACTTTGGCCGATAAACCCAAACCACAGGTAAAAATGAGCAGTGATTTCTGTACCACCAGTGGAGGTCAGCGCTGACATGAGATGTGTGTGAGTTTAATTTGTGAGCTGTGACATCGATCAACGGCTGTGGATCTGGAGGAAGGGGATCTGGACTCTGGCTCTAGACCTCACACTTGACCTTGGGCAGGCTCCTCGGACCCACTCAAGGATTGGACAAAGCAGGGAAGCATTTTTTCTTTCTCTCTCAAGTTCCGTTATTTCGTGTGATTAAAGCGACCATTGAAATGGCTGCAGGAAGGTGCATTTCTTACAGAAGTTTGTGAAGTGGAAAAACCGGAGTGGAGCTTTCCGTTTTGTGACACATCTCGTTACCTCCTTGAACAGAATCAGGTCTTGTCTGCCCAGAGAAGAGTTAAGGCTTTGTAGTAATAGCAGGCTGTCTCGAGCCTCAAGATCACAAAGAACCTTAAACACATGAATCAGCCCTTACGCCACCCTGATGGAGCAGAGAGGCCATTATCATTTCACGTTCACAGCTGGGTCAGCCGAGGCGCAGCCACACGTGACGTGGCCAGTCACCTGGACAAGGTCATGGTGAGTGTAGGGGGGTGAGAGCTCTGCCACCTCGTCTGTCCCCCCACGTAGGATTCCAACCACTTTTTTTTTCTTTTTAAAGCGTTCTCGATGGACACACCTAGAGTGAAATCCAGTGATGATGTGCTCTGCGGTGAACCAGATTTCGATGTCACGGGGTTGGTGGTGGCCCTCGTCTCGTCCGGGCTCCTGTCCGGGGCTGGGGGCAGCTCAGAAACAGGAGCCTTGTGATTGGGGCTTTCTCGGTTTGGGGGAAAGTCAGTTGTTGAGTAATAGTTTCACTGCTTTTGTCCCAGTGCCTTTTTTGATAATTCACACGCCTTTTCTTTCTTTTTTTTTTTTTTTATCCTCACCCGAGGACATTTTTTTTTTGATTTATCTTCAGACAGAGTGGGAGGGAGAGAGGGAGGAAGACAGAGAGAGAAACATCGATGTGAGAGAGACACATCGAGTGGTTGCCACCCACACGACCCCAACCGGGGCCGGGGACAAACTGCAACCGAGGTACGTGCCCTTAGCGGGAACCAAACCCGGGACTCTCTGGTCCGCAGGCCGATGCTCTAACCGCTGAGCCAAACCGGCCAGGGCATCACACACCTTTTCATTAGCGTTGCAGTACCGGGACCGTAGATTTTTGTGTCATTTGGTTCTTTGGAACCCGCTTCTCGTGCCGTTTAACTGGAACTCCAATTTCTCTCCTGGAAAATCTGCATTGACGTGCTTAGCTCTTTTAAAAGGACAGGATCATTCACGTGCCATTCAATTCATCTTTAACGTGTACAATGCAGTGGTTTTTAGTATATTCACAGAGTTGCACAACCATCACCACCATCTAATTCCAGAAGGTTTTCATCACCCAAAGAAACCCGGCACCCAGCCCCAGCCCCAGCCCCAGCCCCGGCCCCGGCCACGGCCCCTGGCGTCCGCTAAGCCGTGAGCTGCTCCTGTGTACACGCCCAACCTGGATATTTCCTACGTGGAAGTGGAACCATCAGCACAGCCTTTTGCGTGTGGCTTTTTTCGTGTAGCTGGATGTTCCCAGGCTCAGCAGTGTGGTAGCAGGAACCAGGACTTCGTTCCTCTCGGTGGCTGAATATTCCCTTTTACCTTTTCTGAGTCCCACAGGACAATAGCACTTCTTGAAAGCAGGTGTTCTCGGCTTTCCTTTTTCCTATAACCACAGAAATCTTATGTGTACTTTCTTTCGTTTTCTTCTCAGGGTCTATGAATAGGATTCCAACTCAGCAGTGTGTAAGGGTTTTGAACTTACATTCTACTTGATTAAATTTCTCTAAGTGTTTGAAACACAGCGGTGGCTGTCGTATGCCCGAGCATGACTGAGCGTGGCATCTGGGTGGACCCCTCGCCGTAGCGGGAATCGGCTTCTGGTGGAACTGAAGCTTGGCTGAAGATCCCTTGGGCATCGACGTTGTAGCTTCATCGGGGACCCTGATCACATGTGATGGGAGGCCCTTTGCCTTCCTTCTGTGGGCCAGGTGCCTGCCTCTGTCACAGGCATAGCCTGGCTGGGTAACGAGGATGTGAGCTCAGCTCATTTCCTTCTCCCCTCTTTTGAGAAGGTCTTTCCTCCACTAGGTTGTAGTGAACTTGGAGGTGGCCTGCAGCGCGCTCCTATCCTGAAATTACCTGCCCTGTTCCTGTTCCTCTCAGTATCCTTTCAGACTCGGAGCGTATTTATCACAAGATAATTGAATGAAATCGTGGCAGCCGGCTATTAAGCAACATTTACTATGGGTATTTACTTCTCTCTGTTTATCACCAGAGAGATTGCCTTGTCAAGAACATCACCAATTGGCTATGACCTCAGGTTAAGTAGACTGGGAAGATTTATGAAATTTACATTTTTCTGGCATGGTATTTATGCTAAGATAGAATTTACTTCTCCGCAAGCTTTACCAATGACATTCAAACGGCTGCCTTGAATTTCCTTGACACGAGAATAATAGCAGTAAAGAAATGTCGAGTCCCAGCTATCTTCAGCAAAGCCGGTTTGTTTTTGTATCCGAAGCACATTAATGGTGCGGTTTGGGACTTGACTAGCCTTTGGATGTGGTCAACTCAGAGTTATTTTTTTCTCTTGCTGAATAGTCCATCTCTTTCTGTGACTTCATTTAATTGGTTTTATTTTCATTTGTCTCTCTGACTGGTGCAGAGTAATATTTGCCTGGATGACAGAGCACAGCAAATGTGCCTAATGAAGGATGTCACAAACCACTGCATTTCTAAGCAAAAGCATGAGAAAAACTAGGACAATCTGAGTTAATTAAAACTAATCATTGTTATACAAAGTTTGCAAATTTTAATGTAAAAATTGGGTGATTTTAAGCTCTTCTGTGCAAATGAACTCAGTGCTCTATGTACTCTTGGCAGCGTGATAACCTGCGCCATGATCATTGATGCAGAGTTTATAATAGTGGGAGAGCTGGAAAAATCATGATTTTGCATCTACAAGATGCTGAATCCTTACACGGGTAGCTTTGATTTACCAAAATCGTTACCTTTCCTTACAATTACATTCACAATTTTTAAAAAACAAATAATAGATAAGAAGGAATTGGGTAATTTCTACCTTTCTTTACAGATCTGAAATTCATTGATTCTCTATAAGCTGTTCCTTTACGGAATTACATAGTGGAAATTCTGAGAAAATGAACAGATAAATTGAATGAACCGGGTAGGTTAAGGACATAATTCACACAAACTATATTATCGGAATGTAAGTAGATACAAAACTATTCAGTGTCAAAGATGTATAACTCTAATGCTACAGGGGATTATTCGATTTTTTTTTTTCTTCATAAAAGATTTCCATAGTTGTCACCTCAGGGCGGGGGTCCTAAGGGTTAATGATTTAATCAACTGAAACATTTCGGAGCCCGAGATGACAGTCCCAGTTAAATAAGCTGCCTTGTGCATCTGAATGCCCTCTCTCTAATTGCTCTGGTGAGGATATTTCATTGTCGTCCGAAGTGGGAGCGAATGCGCACTTCGCAGCTCCGGGCTGTGTGCTTCGGGTGCATTTTGCATCCTGTGGTGTCCCTGACCCTCCCGGGGGTGCAGTGGGGTCCTGGCCGTAGACAGAGGCAGAGATGGCTTCCAGTGGAAGGGGCACTGCCCACCAGAGATGTTTGGGAAGTTTATGGGTCTGTTTTTGGTTTTCATAACAACTTGGGGAAAAGGGGCATGTAGGCTGGGGACATGGTTGTCGCTCCCTGGTGGAGGAGGAGGAGGCAGTCAGCAAGATTGGGGTTCTGGGCTCTCGTCGCTTAGAGGAGCCGAACATCGCGGCTGCACCCTGAGCAGAGGGAGTGTCTGAGGAGTAAGCCCCCCCACCCCCACCCCCACCCATGGGAGACCAGCAGGGAGACCGCCTCGCGAAAGCCCTCTCCCAGGCCCTCCAGTGCCACCTTCTCCAAAGACCCCCCGTGGCGCACATCACAGCAGCGCCTCCATAGCCTGGTGCTGCCTCGCCATGCCACGGGTGCGCCATGCCACGGGTGCGCCATGCCACGGGTGCGGCGGTGGGGCGAGTGGCGGAGCCCGCCCCCCTGCATGCTGGCTAGGCGAGCCGGATTTGGGAGTGATGTCGATATAGACTTTGAATTCACATTATGAGCCGTGTGGGCGAGGCAACCTTAACTTCAGCATTTCCTGATGTTTCTATTTTTAAGTTGAAACCCAGGGTGTTACTTGAACACAGGCTTTGCCCTTTAACTGTAAAGGATCGAGGGTTGCAGGGACACGATTCGGGCTGTACTGACGCACAGAACAGGAAGGCTGTGCTAGGGGGCGTCTCCCACCTGAGCCTCTGTGTCCCTGGGTGTCCCTAAGGAGCTACGGGAGGCGGGGAGACAGTCATCTCCCTCACAGCCTGCCTGGTGTGGCCTCACTCTCCAAAAAATGTCTCTAGGTTAAAAGAGAGATGTCCGAGCCCGGTTTCACGTGCTGCACCTGACACCGTACCTGGTACCGGCGGGTGTGCGGTGCTCAGCGCTGTCCGAGGGCAGAATAGGCCGTTGAGCGAGTCGGTCCAGCGGGAGGAAGCGAGCAGCTGGGCCCCCACGGCCGCTGCCACAGCCCGCGCTGGCCTCCCGAGACGCTGGATGTTCCACACTGCGGGACCTCGTCCCGACTTGTTCAATTCTCCAGGAATCAGACGGGAAGGACAAAAGGGTGTATTTACTCCATATAAATAGATGTCTTGACTTGATTTGGTAGTTTTCCCCCATTATTTACAGTCAGATTGGCTAGACTCCTGGAGCAGCTGGGACATCTGCAGGGTAGCGTGATGCGCAGGGCGGGGGACGGGTGGGGAGCACCTGCCCGGGGCGACCTGGGGGGTCAAGGGCGCGCACACGCATCCAGGGAACACGTCCGCGCCAGGAGGCTCTCCAAGGTGGGACGCCAGCTCCTCGGCTGGGGCGGGGAGGATATATTTACCCAGGTTGGCAGCTGGTGTTCAGGATGTGGGCAGAGCGTACCGGGGGCTATACGTAGGACAGGATGTCATGCCTGTTTAGAACAGCTTGGTAAATGAGCATTTTCATTCTCCCAGCCTGTGCCTTTTTAAAGACACTTTGCTATTCTCCCAGAACCTACTTTGTTCTCTTTTCTCCCCTGGAAAGAATGCCAAGGGCACACTTCTTTTCACAGGGGCCCACGTCCTGGTGAAATCGGAGGCTCGGGGAACTGGGGCCCACGGCCGTGGGCACCTTCCCGCTCAGCTTCCTGGGCGTTGCTGATGGGCTTGGAAAAGGAGTCAGCCACCACAGAGGCTGGTTTTGCCCAGATACCCTTCCGCCTCTGTGGCACTGGGGTGGCGGCACATCTCTGAGAATGCCCACCTGGGCAGGGCTGAGGGACCAGCTAGAGCTGCCTCCTCCTCTCGGGTCCCCGGAGCCACCAGCCTCCCTGGCGTAGGTTCCTGTGACCCATCCTGTCTCAGCTGGAGCCTCAGAGAGGATCCAAGTTGCGCTCAGGGACTCCTGAAAGGGAGCCTCAGTGGTCCACCGTGAAGCCCTTCTTCCCGGGCCGGGTAGGCTTTGGACCAGAAGGGCATCAAATAGCTGTTACCAGGTGAACATTGTGCCTTTGCAAGAAGCAAAAAGTGGTTTGGGGGGGGCTTTGGGCATTTAAGTTCCAAAGTTTTGTGACTGTATGGAATAGACGCAGAATTCACCCGAAACCTGCTTTTGGCACCACGTCATTTCCTGAGCATCCTCTGGTTCACGCAGGCTCCCGAGCTCCTTGTGCCCGGGACATCTCTGAGACCTCAGGGTCCCAAGGTCTCCGTTCCCTTTGGATCGCCACAACTTGCTGCACGCCTGACACGTAGCAGGTGCTCAGGAAATCCCCAGTGCGGATCCAGGCGTGCGTGCGTTGCGTTTCCCATACTCGGTGAACTCCTTGGAGACACCCGAGCTGTGTATTCACCGGGTACAGGCAGCGGGGTGAGGATGTGCTTTGTCGCTTAGGGCGTGAACGTCGCACCTGTGGCTTCTGCGACGTGGGTCTTCCTTGGTTCCTGACACTCCTCTGAGGTCACTTCCTTACGGGGAGAGAGTGCCTCCTCTGCGGGCCCCTCCTTCCCGCGCACTGTGCACTGGTGACTCCAGGGTCCCCTTCACGAGTCACTGCCATTCTCTTTGGGGGTGCCGTCCATCGCCGTGGCTTCCCTGCCAGGTGTGTTGTGATGACTCCAAACCCACATCCCTGGGCTGCCTGGGCTGCCGACTCCCGGGCATCTCCGTCGATGCCCCGCGTGCACCTCAAACTCAGATCACCAGAGCTGAGCGTGTGGCTCCATCCGCCATGCCTCCCATTCCCCGTCTACCCCGTCACCTAAGGCAAACCCAGGTGTCTGCCTTCCTGCCTCTGTTTTCTATCTCTGCCTGTGAAATAGGAGCAAAGAGGAGACCCACAGCACCGACCCGCTCAGGTGCTCTGTGTTCACTCGACTCCTTTGCTGTTCCTGGATTCTGTGTTGGTTTGGGTTCTTCACCCGTACCTGCAGCGTTCCTGTGACTGCGTCCTGCTTTCTGCCGAGGTCTTGCTCTCTATCCGTCCCCCATCCTCAGGCACCCTTCCCTCCCTGCCCGCGCCCTCCGCTGGGGCCACACTCAGCCAGTCCCCGGATCCTGCTGGATCCTTCCTGCGATTTGCTTTACTCCGCTGCCTCCACTCGTGGCCTCTCCTGTCCCCCCTGCGCACCCTGCCCGTCATCTTTAGCTTTAAGGACAGATAAATCGCCCTCAGGTGTAAAGACTGGGCTCACGCGTCTCCGAGGCTGTAGAGGCTTTCAGGGCCCCAAGGAGAATGGACCTCCTTCCCGAGCGTCCCCACTTAGCCCCATGTGGACTTTCTTCACATCATCTGTGACACTCTGTTGTGCTGGTGTGTCTCTCCCTCCCTCCTCACCAGCCGGCCCCCCAGACTGGAAGCTCACCTTGAGAGTGGGAACTGCATCGCATCCGTCTGTGCGTCCCCAGCACCTAGCACAGCGCTTGGTTATATTTTGATAGAGGTGTGTCTTTCCATCCTTCTTGACTTTGTTACTTTGAGAACCCTGGGAAGAACCGTGGAGATGGTGTATGTGTGGAGAGTTGTAAGTTGGAAAACCACATGCTCTGCTTACCCTTTACGTGATTTCTTAACCCTTGCCCTGGACGTTAACCGAGTTTGCTGTTCCTCTTGGGGCTTGCAGTCGAGGATGAACTTGTGTTGGTGCCAGAAGAAGAAGAATTGCACTTGCAAAGGAGCAAGTCATGGGTTGTCATAAGAATCTGTGATATTCCATCGTTGGTTTTCCAAGACATCCCTGGTGATTTCCCCTCACTTAGCCAAAAGCAGGGACGTGCCAACAGCAGTCACTGCTGTTTGAGTCTTGGTCGGGGTTGAGGGAAGTACAGCTTTCACACACACAAGGGGAGTGGCGAGGCGTGTAAGCCATTGTTGATACTGGTCATCGCTCTCTTGACCGAAACAGGCAGATGTCGCGTCTTCAGCTGGCGAGGGCCCGGCTCTGTTTCAGACCAGCTGTGTGCGTCCTAAGGACCAGTGTCGTCAGGACCGCGTGGTCCGCCTCCTGGGTGTGGTTTTCTGTTTCCTTCTTTCTCTGTCTGAGCATTTAAGCGGTCATTACTGTTCTCTGCGGATGGCCAAACTCACAGATGTGTTTGCCACTTCTCACACAGATTTCAGCAATGTCCCCGACATCACCACTGGCCTGAAAAGGAGTCAGACGGATGGCACGTTGGATCAGGTGTCCCACAGGGAGAAGATGGAGCAGTTCAGGGTAAGATGCCCTCCCGGATCCCCACGAGGACCCGGCAGGCACGCGCTCATCCCACCCTCACTCGCGTCGGGAGAGAGAAGGTGGGGTTATCCCATCCCTCCATCCCGTTGTCACACACATTTCCCCCAAAGAAAGGTGTTTCCATAGTCATTCGAAATTAAATACTATCAGGAACCACGCGGGCCACCAAAGAGCCGTGTGGCCGTCGGTACGTTAGGAGTTTCGACGGAAAGCTACGCTCCTGTGTTCTGAAAGTCACGTTAAATGACTCTTCTGTTCCTTTCCTATATAGATATATTTTTGCTGAAGATAAATTATATTTTGAATGTTGTCATTTTGTTGTGGTAAAATATATAAGACAACACATTTGCCGTTGTAAGAACTTTTAAGTGCTCACTGCAGCAGTTAGGTCCGTGGACAATGTTGTGCGGCCGTTGCCACTGGCCGTCGCCAGACCTCGTTCATCGCGACAGACACACTTTTTACCTGTTAGACATCACTCCACACTGACCCCAGCCCCCTGGTGACTTCTGTTACACTTTCTGTCTCATCTGCCGAGTCTAGGCACCTCATATAGGAGTGATCACACAGTATTTGTCCTTTTGCTTCTGAATTATTTCGCTGGGCATCATGTTTTCAGGGTTGGTCGGTGTTGTAGAGTCAGAATGTCACTCCTTTTTGTGGCTGCGTACTATTCCACTGTGTGTATGTGCTGCACCTGTTCGCCCTTCATCTGTCTGGGCGTCTGGGTGGTCTCCACCATTTGGCTGTTGTGAGTAATGCTTTGGTGAACGTTGGCATACAAATATCTGTTTGAATTCTTTTTGTTGTTGTTGTTGTTAATTCTCACCTGAGGATATTCTTCTATTAATTCTTAGATAGAGTGGAAGGGAGGGAGGGGGAGAGATAGAGAGTGAGATAAAGAAAGAGAAATGTCGATGTGAGAGAGACACGTTGATTGGTTTCCCCCTGCACGACCCTGACCGGGGCAGGGATTGAACCTGCATCCCAAGTGTGTGCCCTTGACTGGGAATAGAACCCGTGACCTTCAGTCCACAGACCCACGTTCTAACTGCTGAGCCAAACCGGCCAGGGCTGTTGGAATTCTTGTTTTCAGCTCTTTGGGTATGCTTCTGGAAGTGGAATTGCTAGGTCATATGCTAATGCTGTGTTTAGTTTTTCAGGAACAGCCCAGCAGTTTTCCACAGTGCTGCATCATTTACATTCCCACCAGCAACAGACAGAGTTCCAGGTCCTCTCCATCCTCCCAACACCTGTTATATTCCCCTCTTTTCCTGCATTTTAAACGGTTCTTAGCTATCCTTTCAGAAATGGTCTGGTTGACATGACTGATTTTAATGCACAGCCCAGTTTTTTTTGTTTGTTTTGTTGTTGCTGTTGTTATTAATCCTCACCCAAGGATATTTTTCCATTCATTTTTACATTGAGTACAAGGGAAGGGAGGGAGGGAGAGAGAGAGATAAACATCCATGTAAGACACATCGATCTGTTGTCTCCTGCGTGACCCCAGCTGGGGCTGGGATTGCGCTTGCAACCCAGGTACCTGCCGTGACCCTTCAGTCCGAGGGCCGACACTAGCCGCTGGGCCAAACTGGCTAGGGCTGCAGTCCAGTTTTAACTGAATTCGAGGTGATAGCTGTATTATAGTCCTTGCCATAGATGCAAAGTAAGAATGGAGGGAGTATAAGCAATGGCAGCTACTTAAATACAACTTCAGCAGGACCACACCCCAGTAGGGTTTAGACTAATACCCCGGAAGCCTGTCCCTTGGCGAGTGACCACGTGGCACACCCTGTGGTGACTGGACCAGGGTAGAGCCTGGCAGCCGTGGCACCAGGCCTCGCCTCTGCTCAGCCATTCCCTTTCTTATCCCCCTACGCCTCCCCCAGGCCCTGCCCACCTCCTCCGGACTCTCCCTTCTCTTTCCGATTCCTCACACAAAGCAAATGCTCAGCTGCCTTCCCGGGCTGGCCACGCCCCCAGGACATACTAACCTAAAATCATCAGCATTTCTGGTCTTACCACTCTCTTCTGTCTCTGGTGAGTGACTTACCTTTGGACACCCAGTATTGTAGCTGGCGGTCATCTATTTTTGGTTTTGAAATAATAGACGCTAGAGCATCAAACACCTGTGTTTTGATTGCTTTTGTCTTTTTTATAAAAAGCAAACAGTCCTGAAGCACTGAAGAAGCCAGTCTGTCTGTCTAAGGAAAGTGTGCCTGTGCGCCCGCAGGGTGGGCGGCATAGGGGGACCGGTCTCCTCTCTGGTGTGATCCGTGTAAGTTACACAGCAAAGTTCTTAAGGAAAAAAAAATCACATTCTCTTCCAAATCTTATTTGAAGATTCAATAAAATAAATATGCAAAAGTTATCATGTGCAGGCCGTTTCCAACTCTATTACTTAACAATACCTATCAAAAACGAAATAAAACGCCCGGCCGGTGTGGCTCAGTGGTTGAGCGTCGACCCATGCACCAAGAGGTCGCCGGTTCGATTCTCAGTCAGGGCATGTGCCCGGGTTGTGGGCCTGATCCCCAGTGGGGGGCATGCAGGAGGCGGCCAATCGAGAAATTCAGAAGAGAAATGAAAGCTGTAGTTGAGCTTGAAATTGGGGCTGTTGGAGCTTTAATTTTCGTTGTTAAAATGGTTAAAGGAAAAGGTAAGTAAATACCAAAGAACATATTAAAAAGCAGTGAAAGAGAACATTAGCATGTTAAGTATTTGCTGTCATGCTCCTCTCAAGTCTGAAGTACTTACCTCACCTTCTTTCAAACTTGAAGGTACCTATCTATCTATAATAATGAATTTCAGTGCATGAAAAAAATCCTGGTGACATGCCACGCATTACCCCGCTCACACGTTCTTTGTTCCCTAGGGGGAAAGAGAGTCAGTGACCATCCTCAGTAATAATTGTGATGGCTAATAGTGGAAAGAAAATTTAAATTTAAGAATTAAACATACTTTTCTGTTCTGTATTATTATTATTAATTATTACTGATTTTAGCGTCCCAGAAACATCAGGTTATATCTAAAAGCAACCCTTGTCTGTTTTCCGAGTGCTGATTTGGGGGTTTTAGCCTGCTGGCCCAGCGGGAGCTGGGCGTGGGTCTTTCTGGATCACCCTGGAGCTGTCCGGTGATGGTCTCATGATGCCCACAGAAGGTGGTCCCACGACAGAAAGACCTGCCTCTGTTTCCCGGGCTTCCCACTCTAGCCCATCAGGCCTACTCAGAGGTCATTAACTTCTGTTCAGCTTGAACTTGAGCTGTTTGGGGTATTTGACTAACAATATTCTAGAGTTTAGAATAAGGAATAATTTCCCTTGAAAATCAAATGCAGCCTGGCTTGACGAAGCGCAGCTGTAAGCAGGGCTTTTGACAGCCCCACAATTTCTGCAAATGGTTCTTAATTGATTGCCTTCTCTCTCTCTGAGGGTACCCATTACTGTCACAGCTCTCTGTGCACCCCGTCAACCTCCTGTGTGGGGGAGGTGTTCTTCTCTCTCCCCGGCATTGTTAGCAATTAGCTTGCACTACTGTTTGGAGTCTGAAAGGAATAAACAATTTCTTTTTGGGTGAGGGGGTTGAAAGAGTTTCTGGTTTGTTCTGCAAACTTGAGGTGTGTTCAGCAGTCCCCACAGAAATGCTGTTTTCTGCTCTCCGAGCTGGCTGTGGAGATGGGCACTTGGTTCTGGCATCCCCACGTGTGCCCTCACCAGGTGCCCTCCCAGAGCGGGCAGGCTCAGGGCATGGGGGGGAGATCCAGAGGAAGGGGGTGAGCCTCCCACAGCCCTGGCACTGTCTGGGAGGAAGAGCTTGGTGGCGCTAGGACGTCCTTGCGAATGTGACTTGGAAGAACATTTGGGATTTTTTTCATTGCCTGGGGATGAGAGTGAGAGAGAACGGGGGAGAACGCGTGTCTTACTCACTTCCCAGCAGCCAACTGTAGACGTGATCATTCTCCCCGAGCGAGCAGGTGTCTCTGAACTTTTCCTGTTGATGTCCAGCATGTAAGTAAAGGGGGTTGCACATTCTGACCCCGGTGTGGGCATGCTTGCGTGTGTTCTTTTCTCTGTCTTGAAAGTTGGTTTTACTCTAAACTGTCTCAAGACTGTTATGCAGCCGAGAAGATATGCTTTTCTTTGCAGAAGGCTTCCTGACATTGCCCCTTAAGTACTCTTGACAGCCGAGGGCGAGAGAGTTTCTTTGGCTACTAGGTATTCTGTGGTTCGGCTAGTGTTTCCTTCGTCACTCCAAGGATGCATAGGTCTTTAAATTCATCTCGGAAACTGTTCAGTCCTTTTGGAATACAAAGATGCCAGCAAGTCCTAGGGAAATTTCAGGTATTGGCTCTGTAGAATACGTTTGAAAAGAGAGAGGAATAATTTGGAGACCGTAAATAATTGTAGGCTTTGCAAAATTTCCTTGGAGCTCAGCGCCTACTTATCTTGGGCTTAATGCTGAGAAAGAAAATCCACAGTCGTGGAAAACGTGAAATCGTTTTCTCCAAGGTAAGCGGCGTTTTCAGTTAGTTATGCCCGACGAAATATTTTTCAGCTCTTTAGAAGAATTTTATGTAACCACCTAGTGTAGCTTTGGCAGGGATTATTTTTATAGTTTGTGGGCGTTGTGTTGATAGAACAGACAGCATCGGGAATCTGGAGGTATTCAGCACGATAGCTGTGTTGTGCTCTTTCCAGTGTAACCATGTTGAAGATATATTTTGCCCTGTGTGTTTTTTCCAAGGTAGAATGAGGGAATGTGCACTCCAGGTTATGTTTTAGTACAAAGCACAAACATGACTTGCATTGAATAATTGAATGCCTGCTCACCCACTTACCCTTTCCAGTTCTTCACATGAATTGCTTTTAAGAGCTCGAACGGCTAAGAAGCTAAAGAGAAAGAAAAGGGTATTGGGCATTCCCCTCCCCACCCCGAGTTCTCAAATTGTACATCTTTCTTACCTTTCTGAGTCTCCTGCATTATTTCAAGATCTGTTTGGCTAGAAGATGTTTTTGTTAAGATATACTTTGTTTAATGTATTTGTAAGTAGTAGCCTTTCTACATGACTGCTATTCAAGAGATTAGTATAGTGGTGATTTAATAAAAAACACCTAAACACACCATTTTTGAACGCATGTTATCTGACATGTCCCCATGGGAATGAACAGAGAGCGCATCCTCAGAGCAAGCCCACTGTCCTCGGAGAACGACTCGGAACCTGACGCTCTCCGGTCGTGAGGACCATTTCACGGGGGTTCGGTGAAGGCAGCCTTGGCTGGTAGGTGCTGGTGTCACGGGAGGAGCTCCCGACCTGGTGGCTGGAAACCTGAATCCGCACCCTGGTCCACCAGGCGTTCCCACTGTGCGGCTTGGCACAAGGTCCCCAACTTTTCTAAGCCTCTGTGTCCTTATCTGTAAGTAAAAAGACCAATGCCACCAACCCCATGCTCTTCAGAGGATCAGGTATGACGAGAATCACAAATAGAAGAGATTATTGGGCTAGATAGAAGCACCCCCTTCCCCACGCGTCTGCTATGGACACACGTGTCTGGACGCTTCCCCTCCACTCAGCCGGTGCACGACTTCACCATCTCGGCCACCTGCTGGCCTTCTTGAGGTTCGTGTCAGCGGTCAGGTCCTGCTGAGCTGCCCCGCGAGATGAAAGGAATTGGGAACCAGGGGCCTTGGCAGTTGAGTCCCCTTAGCTCTTTGTCGTCTGCGCGAAGACACAGCTCGCCCACCTGTTAGCTTATTTTCCGTGTGTTGTGTGTAGTGAATTGATGACCTTGTGTAAAGGGTTGCTGCCAGTGACTGAATAAAAACAGTGCATGTTAGATACGCGGTCACCTTTGGCTGTGGGCTGTGAAGGCTGAGATGCTCAGGCAGGCTGGAGAGACGCTGCCAGCCTTGCCGACTTTCTGCTTTGGGAAGAGAGGCGTCACGTGGGGCCTAGACAGGCGCCAAGGACACAGGCTGAATCAGAGTTGAGCTGTTTTCCACCAGCTCTCAAGTGCATTGTTCTCCTTTTCTAGCACTTAGTTCCCTGTGGAGGGACTTGGTGGCTGTGGACTGGTTTAAAGTGGCCACGCTTACTATTCATTGATGTTTGGAAGGCCGTTTGATCTCTTGGGGTCGGTTAGATTTTTTTTTTGGTTTCCCATTTTCATAGCTTCAGGGTGTTGGTCCTGCTCTCCCTGGTCTGTCCTAAACCATGAGGGCTGATGTGTCGGGAGATGCGAGCTCCGCTGGGTGTGGCAGGAAGGGACCTCCCTACGGTGAGCGCACGGCGTCCTGCCCTCTTTGTTGCCAAGGATCACGTACACAGACTGTTCAGCAGGGTGGGGATGTCACCCACAGTGCCAATGAGGAAGAGGAAGAGAGAGGAAAACCAGCTCCCAGTGCAGGGTGTGGGGGGCCAGCCAGGAGCGGACAGTGAGCCTGGGGCGGGGTGGCGCTGGGAGCTCGGAGGTGAGCGCCCGGAGCCGTGGCCGCTTGGCCAGCAGTGTGGGAAGGGACAGCGTGGACAGTGGAACAGACAAGAAGGCAGCGAGAGGGAATCTTCGGGAATCCTGCTGGTGATGACCTCTCTCCACGTCTTCGGGGTTTAGCTTAGGCCAAGTGCGCCCCTGGACAGAGGCAAACCGGAGTGGAAGGGGGGCTGTGGCTGATGGCAGACTGTGGGCTGACGGCCCAGACACACACATAAGGCCAACAACAGGCTGTGGCCTGGTGAGCACTGGGACTGGGACTGTGGGTGGACGGAGACCTGGCTGGGTGCGGGGACCACCTGGCTGTGACGTGGCCGAGGCTCTGGCGTGTTCTGTGCGAGTACAGACTGCATGTGTGTGGGCAACGGAGGCCACGGAGCCTGGGAAGGGGGTCTGCAGGGTCTCAGCTCTGCGAGGCCTGGGCCAGCCCCGCCCCTCCCCCCTCCCCTAATCTGTGCAGGGGGACAGTCCCCCCTGACGCACAGTGCAGCTGGAAGGATTAAGGCGGTCACCGAGTCCCTTTCTTCCCTTCTCTCCCGGGTAACTGTTCACAGGCCTGTTCCCTTCTAGCTCTTTCTTCCCTCCTTCCTTTTCCGCCCTCAGCACTTCCTTCCTGCCTTCCCTGGCCCGGCTTTCTCACTCTCCTCCAGACTTTCCCTTTTCATCCTGTTTTTCTGGGGGGGGGGGAGTTGTTATGGAGAGTCATCTTCGGAATCACAAAATGAAGAAGAAAAAGGAGGAAGTCACAGGGAGGCGTGAATCACCGGCTGGGCTGGGGAAGCAGCCCTTCCTCCTGCTGGGACCGTGACCAAGTGACTCGGAGACTCCCGGAGCGAGGCCGCCCAGAGGCTGGACCCTGCCCGAGCAGGTGCTGTGGACCGATTTCCCACGTTGTTTCTGGTGCAGGCCCCCCTCCCCATCCTCTCCTTGAACAGCAGGGGCTGTGATTTTGCTCCCAGCGGATCTGAGAGGACACTTCACGACGGATGTGTTCATCCATCCAGCTACCTGAAAGCTCACCTTGCCCTCTGGCCTGCGGGCGTCCCAGCCGCTGGGCCGGGCAGCAGTGCGCTGTGCTGCACTGGCTGGAGAGGGCCGTGCGCGCCTGGGTGGGTCCTGGGGGAAGCCGTCCTTCCTCCGTCTCATCCTTGCTCTCAGTGGCAGTCAGTCCTCTGTTTCCCTGTCTGTCTAGGCTTCCTGGATCGGAGAGGAAGAGGGATGGAGACCTCAGTATAAGTTTGCTTCTCAGGGGAGAAGAAAGCAGGGGTCTGAGTTTCTCAGGCCAGACCCTGACCTCAGTCAGTCCCATCGGCAGGCTGTGGATTCTCAGGGGACGCCGTCTGGACTCAGGGTGGGCTCAGAGGAAGAACACATGGGGTTTTGTCCGAAGTCTTACACTGAAATCTCTTTACCATGGATAAGTCGTCAAAGTTCTGCTTCTCTGCCGCCGAGGGGTGGGCCTGCCCGGCCGGGAGCCCATCCCGGCTCTGACCGTCTCTCCTGCTCTGGGTCTCCTGACCTCTCCACCTCGACACCCAGCCAGCCCAGTCCTGCGCTCACAAAGCCTCTTCTCCTCGTGAACACAGAGCCGCTTGGAAGAAAAGGAAATTCCAGAAGAACCTAACTGGAATTAGCATTGGCCCTTTACTGTCCTTCAGACAGCTGTTGAAGTGGAAACCGAAGGTTTATGGAGGGTTCAGGTAACAGTAAGCAAAGGTGAGGATGGTGAGGTTCCCTCTGCTCTTTCACTCTCTGACCTGGTTCAGGAGACTATCCGGAGCAGAACGGCTGGGGCTCTGATGGAGGCTGTGACCCTCGGGACATGGCTCATATACGTGCATGAAAAGTGGCCGACGATACCCAGATTTCACCAGTCTTGGGATATTTATCCACGGATTTCCTGTTTAGGAATCGAGGAACTCGAGCTTCGTAATTCTGACTTCGAGTAGACATCTGACTAGTCCAGGTTCTGTCTTGACGTCATAGTATGGACACTACAGAACCAGTGATCAGGTACCTGCAATATGAGAAGCACCGTGTTTGTTCAGTCAAATGGCATTTTGTCCTTTGCTTTTGATCAAATCTAATTGGGTGGGATTGTCTATTAATGCTTTATGTTTTTTTATAACGTGCTAAGAGACATCGAGGAGCATTAAATAAATAACCCCTCCTTAAATGGCAAGAAATAGTAGGTTGAGACCAGAAGAGACAGTATTAACGGTGGTAGTTAGCCATCCCTAGATTGTTGAACACCAATCATAACATTGGTGTTTTAGCATTTTAACAGGTTTCATTTTCTGTAATTACTAAGAAAGAGCCATGTGGGGGGAGACATGAATTTAAATTTTGATGGCAAAGCAAAATGTTATAGAACTCCCTTTGGCAAAATGAACAGCTGTCGGGTGGCCTGGGGCCGGTTTCTGTGCTCAGTTCAGGGGTGATTTGTGCTTGTCTTCTGAGGGCACAGAGAGACACACTTCACCTTGGCCACTGTCCCATCAGCTCAATCATGTGGCTGCTTGCTGCTTCCCTTTGGGTTTGAAGGAATAACAGCCACACGTACAATCTAATTTTGGTTGGCCACTGTTTGGGTGCTGTGACTCGTTATCTTATCTTTAATACTGTACCCAGAATGGGGGTTGGTGTGGTTAGCGTCCCGCCATCTTTCCCTGGTTCACACACGTCTTCTCAAAGGCATCCAGCATTCGCCTGCCAAGAGGCCTGAGACAGTCATGTTGCTGCCTTCTGCAAATCTCCCGTGGACTTAGAGATTGTAGTCAAATGGAAACTGGATAAATGAAGATGTGTTTGAGTCTCAGTTGTTTTTTTTTTTTTCCTTTTTCTTTTTAATGCCCTTCATTTACTCAGAGCAGAGTCTCACTTTTTAATAAGGTCCCAGCCCCGCAGTGTGACTGCTTTGACTTAAAAAAGTTATGAGAAATTGTTCTGCGTCATATTGCAATTTCCTCTCTGGCCTCAGCTCGGAGTAGACCTGTGTGCCACTCCGGGTTTGGGGCTAGGCGGCCGAGGGAGGCCAGGTCGTGGAGAAACTGCCCACGGACGCGTCACACGGGCTCACGTGTGGCGTGTTCACCACATGAAACACCTTCGAACTGCTGAGAGCAAAGGCTGGATCATTAGTTGTGTAACCCGGCCTCCTGCTGTCCTTGATAACAGCATGAAGAACAGGGCAACAAAAAATGTATTTGTCACCAAAATGGGAGACGGGAGGAAATTGAAGGTATGTGCTCAAAGCCCAGCCCCAGCCCCCATTCCGCTTTCTCTCCTTTTCATTCCTCTGCTTGTTGTCGCCTCCGACCTCGTTCTGTTTGTTCAGCTTCCAGAGCGTCCCTCCTCCTCCGCGGTTCACCTTCCTTCCCTTGAACTCTTTGCTGCCACCTGAGTCCTTCTGGCTGCAGAAAACAGATGTCGGATGAGGAAGCTCTCAGAGGTCCCGTTGCCTCAAGCTCTGGCCTGGTCTTTGCAAAGGCTGGGGGTTCATTGCTAACTGCTTAGAAACCACAGCGTTGCCCAACGTGAGGAGTCCTCTTCCTACTTTTAAAAGCTGTTTTGAGCTGGTGTTGGAATTCTCTAGAATCCAGTCCCTTTTTTCGGTCACAAGATAAAGGATAATCAGAGGAGCAGACTGGCCCGGCCACATCAGCATGGGGACTGCAGGCATCAGGATAGCTGTGCCCTGCCCTCCTCTCTGTTGCCTAGGGAGGTCTTGGATATGGTGGTTTAATGGATGAGTTTCCAAGGTACAAATGCTGACGATCAAGCCAGAAATCTCAGGTGAGAGTTCAAAGCCATTGCTATATTCAGTGCTTTAAAGAAAGTTTCGGATTGGCATTCTGTCACCGCCATGGGGACTCGGGTGTCTTGGTTTTGCTCCAGTGTCTGCCTGTCTGCATCTCTCTCTCAGGCTATCAGCAGCTCTCACCCCCTGGAAAATGTGGCTTTGGTTACTTTGTATTCATTCATTGGTATTTTCCAGAAGTTTGATCAAAATGGCCAAACCGTCTATTGGAAAGAATCACCCTGGTTTAAATGGGATTACTTCGTTTCTATGACTTGTCAGTGTTAGATCTCGGAGACTGGTTGGTGGTGAAGCCCCTGGTGAATGTGTGTGAGGCAGACATGATTCCAGAGGAGGTGATTATCTTGAGACTGCGTCAGAGGGAAATAACCCGCAGTGTCACAGACTCGTAGATTATCATTGCTTCAGTCGAGCAAAACAATGACCTGAAACAATAAGAGGCCTGCAGATTGGATCTCTGCTCGCTCCAGGCGAACAGGGCTTGGCAATGCCCGTGCCTACTCAGAACTGTCAGGATATTAACAAATAATTTGATGTTTTCCATTTGTATGCTTTTTTCCTTCCTGAAGCTACAATTTTTTGAAACTTGATTCCAAGCATTATTTTCAGCTGACTATTAGAACCGAAAATCCAGTCCTTTTTAAGCATGATGGGGATGTGGTGGGTTTCTGACAGATCAAAGTGCTCCTCACCCCCACGCCAGCCTCAGTAAGTGGCTGTGGGGCATCCTTGATCCGCGAGACCTAACGGACCAGCCGTCGGTGGGAGTCAGTGTGGTGGCTGCACAGGCCACAAAGGGACTGGCCTCCCGAGGGGAGGAGGAGACCCCTCTTCCGAAGCTACAGGGGGGGTCATGCAGCCGGTGGCCAGGTACCCTTGGCTTGCTGTGCCTCCTGGTGGCTCTGCTTCTAAGTGGTGCTGAGCGATTGTAGATGGCGAAGTGTGAATGCTCAGAAAAGTTCCTGAAGAATTCATAATTGTCCGCATCAGATTCGGTCAGGGAAATGGCTCCTGTATTCCCCTGAATCGGAGTGCGTGTCCCTGTCTCCGGGTCCTGGGGTGGGAGACCGTGGCTCGGTTTCTTCTGGAGAAGGTCACGGGGAGAGGCCAGCACTGGCCGCTTGGTGTCTCCTTCCTCCTGGCTGAGGGTTGCTGTCACCTTGGGTGGACTCTGCCAGGGCTGTGCCCAAGGGCACACTTGCAGTTTACATTTGGAGAGTGGGATAAAGGAGACAGATAAGAAGATTCACTAGGAGGATTTCATCCCCTGCTGTGCAAAGTTGGAAAAGAGAGGTGTTTGTCTCTTAATTCACTATTACTGGGCAGGTGGAAGGGGAGACAGCTGGACCCAAGCGTGCGAGCCTCTCACTCGCCGGTTAGGAGCTTTAGAAAATCGCCTCAGCCCTGCATCCTTAGGTCCTTTTGCACTAAACAGAATGGGATGGTATTTCCAGGAGGGGAAATTAAAGAGTCTGGTATGTGACCTGCAGGGGGCGCTGAGCCAGGATGCTGGTGCAGCCCTTCGCGTGCACTGTGAATTTTATATCCATGATCTCCTTCAAACCTGTTTCTCACAACACCCCTATTGAGTAGATGTTACTAGCTCCTATTAGTGTGAGAAAACAAGATGGGGCAGCTAGCAGACAGGCCAGTCGGCGGCAGGGCGGTGTTAGACCCAGCTGCCAGATTCTTGCCACCGCGTCAGCCGTCCCGGTGAGGAGAACGTGGCACAGATCGTGGGGAAAACATCGAACGACTGCGTGCTCAGCCACCAGAGATGTGGGGTGGATGTGCATTCACTCTTCAAACCGATTCCAAGGCAGAGCCGCTCTGTTGGTTGAATTGCAGGTATGAGCCTAGAAATCTGGACACAACTCTGGTTCTTCAGCTTGATTTGCGAACTTAATTAAGGTGTTTAAGTGTGTGTGTGTTTAAAATCTGTTTCAGTCTTTAAAGAACCTATTTCATAGAGCTATAGTGAAATTTCAGTAATTAGTATTGTCAAATAACTTGAAATCTCCGGAAGAAAAGTTCCTAAGTCCTGGAATACCAAGTATTAATACCTGATGTTTGCTTCTGAATAGTCATTATTTTGATAATGTGAAGTGTGGTTTATAGGGTGTATTCATGTAATTGTTTTTGCCTTCATGTGGTTTTTTGTTTTTTGTTTTTAATTTTTTTCCTTTATTGATTTTAGAGAGGAAGTGAGAGGGGGAGAGAGATAGAAACATCAATGAGAGAGAACGTGGACTGGCCGCCTCCTGCATGCCCCCCACTGGGGATCGGGCCCACAACCTGGGCATGTGCCCTGACCGGGAATCGAACCGGCGACCTCTTGGTGCATGGGTCGACGCTCAACCACTGAGCCACATCGGCTGGACTTCACGTGGTTTTTAATAGATGAAATTTGAGTTTCAAAGTCTGCCATTATATAGTAAGCTTAAAATAGTACAGTACAAAAAGTACTATTTTAAAAATAACCATTTAAAACTATATTTGGGGGTACATTTATGTACAGCAGTACTGGGGAATGCCACTTACATCTGGGTAGAAACGCCCTTCTCTTCCCGGGGCTGGCTGGGTGGCTTCCTTCGCGGTCGGGCGGCAGCAGCTGAGTGACCCCCGTGGGGGTACCTGCATGTGGTCTGGTCCTAGTGAATCTGTAATTTCTGTCAGAGAATTCTCAAGAATAGTTCTCCAGTAACGGATAGCCACTAACTTTTCTCATCTGAACGTGTCTTTTCAGTGTAGGCTTTCCCACTGGAGGTCCGTCCTCCCAGAATTATGTTGACATAGAGCCCGACTAATGAAACACCTTCACCCCGAGGCGGTGACAGTGTCTTTGTAAGTGAGAGAAACGCTGCCGGAGAAGGTGGTGCCTTTCAACATCAGGCTCAGAGACAACCCCGGCGATACGTGTGCTAGTAACATCTACCTTCTGGATTTCTCCAAAGACATTTCCTAAGACAGCCCTGGCCGGTTTGGCTCAGCGGTTAGAGCGTCAGCCCGCGGACCAGAGAGACCCGGGTTCGGTTCCCGCTAAGGGCACGCACCTCGGTTGCGGTTTGTTCTCGGCCCTGGTTGGGGGTCCTGTGGGTGGCAGCCAGTCGATGTGTCTCTCACATCGATGTTTCTCTCTCTCTCTTCCTCCCTCTCTCCCTCCTGCTCTATCTGAAGATAAATGCAAAAATGTCCTCGGGTGAGGATTAAAAAACAAAAACAAAAAACATTTCCTAAGATAAAATTATATGGCGACAATATGTCAGTGACTTGGACAGTGGTAGGGTTACATTAAAGAGCAGTGAAGGGCAGATCACGTGTCAACTGCGTTAGTCTGCGCCCCTGTGAAGCCCCCCCACCTCCACTAATGAGAGGACTGTGAGGTTCCAGAAGAAGGCAGACCACGCCAGTCTGTGGGGGCCAGCAGGGGACACAGCTCGACTGCAATCTGGAAGCTGATCTGAGACGCCCAAGTCACGTCATCGAGGAGCTGGACATTTTCTGAGCATCTGCTCTCGAGTCCTTGCTCTGCCACTGGAACCAGGTGTTGCCCCACTTTTTGTTTTTCTAGGTTAGGGAACCAGTACCCCAGCTGGGTTACCTCTAGAAAGAAAATGTGCTCCTTAGGGAACCAGAGGAGAGGACAGAGGCGCCAGCAGGGGGCAGTGTGGGTGCAGGCAGTTGGGCAGAGGTGCCCTGACCAGGGGTGGACACTGCCTGAACTGTTCAACCCCTGGGAGCCGACTCCCCCTCTCAGGACTCGGCTGGGTTGTCCTTACTCCTCTGTTTACAGTATGGACTTGACCTGCCCAGAAAATCAGTGGCGAACAAAGATTTGTCAAAGCTGTAGTCTGCCAAGAATTTGATTAGAATCGGTGTTACTGACACATTTTCTCTTTAAAAAAAAACAAACAATTTTCAACCTTTTCCATCTTATGGCACACACAAACTAATTACTAAAATGCTGCAGCACACCCAAAATTATATTTTTTGCTGATCTGACCCAAAAAATAGGTATACTTTAATTCTTTCACACTGGATGGCTATTGGTGTGTTGGCTGTTGTCATTTAAAAAATTTTTTATTTGCCCTGGCCGGTTTGGCTCAGCGGTTAGAGTGTTGGCCTGCGGTCCAGAGAGACCCGGGTTCAGTTCCCGCTGGGGGCATGTACCTCGGTTGCGGTTTGTCCCCGGCCCTGGTTGGTCGTGCGGGAGGCAGCCACTCGATGTGTCCCTTTCACGTCGATGTTTCTCTCTCTCTCTCTCCCTCCCACTCTTTCTGAACAAAAAATGGAAAAATGTCCTCAGGTGAGGATAAAAAAAAAAAAATTTGACAATCTGAGGGAAAAGAGGTCAGTGCCCCTGACTAAATAGTCAGGTACTGGATGTTTTAAAAATTCTTGTGGCACACCTGTTGAAAATCACTGAAATGAAGTGACAAAGATAGAAAAATAATCTCAACTCAGTACATTCTAAGACTGTGTAACCCTTAAAGACCTCTCCTGCAGAAACAGCTCGATAATATGTCATCAGTTGCCAAGAATAAAGTCAAAGACTCTTTCACAGAAATGCCATGTTTAAGAAAACCAGCAGCAAACATGGAAACCGACCAGAATAAGTATTAAATGAAAACATTAACCACTAATGGGAGCCTTATGGTCAGTACACAAATTCAAACGAATTGATATGATGCTCAGAACAAAAGTTGGATTAAAAAAAAATGGAAAGAAGAGAATAAAGCAGATAAGACCTGAGATAAATACTGTGGATGGAAAGTGAATGGAGGGTAGTGTGGATAGATAAGAAAAATCATAGTTAAGTATCTTTCCAAAACAAAGTGAATTGAAAGGTACTGGTTTATCTTTAACTAGAGAAACATATTTAGAGTGAATGTTAAATGATACAAGGTAATCACAGGAAGAATTTAAATATAGGTCTTCGTGCCCACGTCACAGGAAAAGCAAACTGAATCATCCTTTGCACCTAAAAGCAACACAGATGAAGTAAAAACTGCTCAGAGGATTTAAGAGCCGTTTTTCTGGGTCCTGGATCTGGGCCAGGTGCACAAGCAGGTGTTTCTGGCACAGTTGAAAGCCTGCTACTTAAAAGGATGTATATCTCATGTGAATTAAGATGTCATTTATATATAAAAGTCATTTATAAATGTACACCTTAATTGACTCACTGAAAAATTTCAGAATAAGGTTGTATAGATTTTGAGTAGTTTCAATTCAGACTTAATTTCAAAAGAATCTTCTGTGTTCTGGGCTCACCTCTTTCTGTCAGGAGTTAGCACACTTTTCCTGTAAAGGGCTGGGCAGGAAACGTGTGAGGCTCTGGCAGCCTCTCAGTTCTGCCTTTCAGTGAGTGGCAGCCGTGGACAGTAAGCAGCTGAATGAGCACAGCTGAGTGCTAATAAAACTTTATCTGCAACAGCAGATGGCAGCCTGGCTTTGGCCAGAGGGTTGTAGTTTGCTGACCCCTGCTCTCACGATCCACCCTTAACTCACCTGTTTCAGCTGGGATCAGAGAAGTCTCTTGTCTTCCAGGGGTGGCACGTTTTTTGCGTTGAGAATCAAGGGCAGATTCTGGCCCACGCCCATCTTCCTTGATGAGCAGTTTTAACTGTACCTTAGAAGGAAGCTGCCTCTTTTTATCTGCGTGAAAAGTGGGAGAGGAAACGCAGTACCTGGCAGAGGCCACGTTGGACGGATGAGCTGCTCCGTGTGAATGACCTGAGAATGACATCGGACACCCAGTGTTCTGTGGGGAACAGGGGCCTGCATGTGGAGAGTGCTGTCCTAGCCGTTGACACATCTTTGGCAGAGAGAGCATGTCTTACTCATTCCTGAATTCTGACCAGACTTGAGTTAAATAAAGAAGCTGAGCAGAAGGCAGGCAGCAGGCCCGTTCACGCTGGCTCCGGAGATCACCTGTTTCCTCTCTGCGGAGGGGCCTGGGGTCTGGAGACACAGAATCACGTCCCTCCCTCCAGACACACAGCTCTGCCTGCCTTCCCGGGGTGTGCCACCCGCACACTGAGTGTTGACTGCTGTGCACACACGGGCGCATCAGTGACGCTGCCTTCTCAGAGGCTGGTCTCCCTCTAGATGTCCCCGTGGCTGCTGCCTGGCCCTCTTGGGCCTTCCACAGACTGCACCTTCTCCTCTGTCCCCCATTCAGCTGCAGCCCACCTTGATGGCCCTCCATGTGCCCCCCCCACTTTGTTTTTCCTGGGGCCCTTACACGCCTGAGATACTGTGTGTTCCACTGTCTGTCCTCTGTCCTTGTCGCCTCTCTCTGCTCTGCCTCCAGCTCCTCACTGACCTCGTGTGAGGGTCGGGGTCTCCATCCTTTCTTCTTCCCAGGACTTAGAACCCGGCACAGAGGAGCTGCTGAATTACAAAACTGCTGAGTAAATGCAATCTGACGTTTCTGGCCTTTCCTTCAGGGAAAGCAGAGGAAATTTATTCTTCTACCCTTCTGAAAACAACAGAAGTTGGGAAACTAGACTCACTGTGCAGATGATAACTGTGACCGAGCCCCGGCCTCGACCACGCCTGGCGCTGTGCTGAGTCCATTCACGGTTCACCATGGACTCCTCCCCAGGCCCCGCAGGCATGATCCCTGCTTTACCGGGAGCACAGAGAGTCAAGGAGGAGTGAGTCACGGCCACGCTGCCGCTGGGTTTCCCGCTGGGGCTGTAACTCCAGGGCCTGTGCTCAAACCTCCCGGCTTGGAAAAGGCAACTGGAGGAAAGCGTGCGCTGAGGCCCTCGGTGGGCGCTTCCCCCTTACGTGGGTCCTGAAAAGGTGGAGCTCGGCGAGGGCCAGCTGCACCCCCAGGAGCAATGTCACCGTGGCTGCTTACCCTGCGTCCCTGTCAGGTGCGCGCCCGAAGGTGGCAGCGATCCGATGTACGTTTGCTTTATGAAATCGTGACCACAGTAAGCTCATTAACACATCCATTCCATCACTTCACACGGCTCCTTTTATTTTATTTTATTTATTGTTGTAAGAACACCAACTCTTTTTTTTTAATTTTCTTTTATTTTTTATTATTATTATTGTTACAGATGTTTCTCCTTTTCCCCCCATTGACACCCTCCTCCCCCTCCCTCCCTGCCTCGTCCCCAGCTTTGTTGTCCATGTCCATTGGTTATGCGTACATGCATACAAGTTCTGTGGTTCATCGCTTCCCTCCCCCACCCCCTCTTCTGGCAATTGTCAGTCTATACCCTACTTCCACGTCTCTGGGTCTACCCTGTTTCTCAGACTGTTATGTTCACTATATTCCAGAAATAAGTGAGATCATGTGATATTTGTCTTTCTCTGCTTGGCTTGTTTCGCTTAGCATAATACTCTTGAGGTCCCTCCATGTCGTCTCAAAGGATAAGAGATCTTTCTTTCTTACAGCTGCATAGTACTCCATTGTGTATATGTACCACAGCTTTTTTATCCATTCATCCACTGATGGGCACTTGGGCTGTTTCCAGATCTTAGCTGTTGTAAATAGTGCTGCTATGAACATGGGGGCACATGTATTCTTTCTGGTTGGAGAACACCAACTCAGTCCAGAGGCCCTGCAGGAGGTGCTCCTCATCGACAACGAAGATCAAATCGTTTTCAAGCCGGGATCCCCTTTTCCATATGGCATAGTTTCAGGGAGAACTGTTTTTATGTAAAAGCCTTTGTTATGTGCTCTCCTACAAGGTGAGGCCCACAGGGAACCCAGGGTTCTCAGGATTGATCACAGTCGGAGGCGCACACTTGAAGTTCCCAGAGTTTCTCTCCGGCACAAGCACACAGCTGGGCGGCCGAGGCCTCACACGCTCAGCCCCGTGCTGCTGTCCCCCGCCTTGAAAGCAGCATTGGGGGTGCGGGTGTCGGTCAGCCCAGTGGAAGGCAGAGCTGCCTGGGGACGTGCGGAGCTGTGCTTGGCTCTCTGAGCTGAGATGCCCCCAGAGGCAGCTGGCTGCATCCCTGGACACCTGGAGCGTGTCTGGATTCTCCTGGGCCAGGGGAGCCTGTCCATGCGGTGAGCAGAGGCAGTGGTGGGGGAAGAGGGGGAGCTGGCTTTGCCCAATGTTCTGCCAGACACCTGGCAGTGGTTGGCCCTGTGGAAAGTGGTGCCTGTGCCATCAAGGTCCTGCCGATGCCTCCTCACCCCTCCTCTAGTCTTGGCAGGGCTTAAATACCGGCAAGTTCTGGGAGACCACCTCCCGCCTGTCTGTCTGGCCAAAGCGGTATCAACAAGTGCACGTTCCCTTTCCTCCTTGACCCAGGTGGTCACTGGAGGGCAGCCTGATGGGCTGGGCCATGCCGCTGCTCTCTCATCAGCAAGGAAACAAGACTCACATGAGTCTCGCCCAGGAGTCTGTGGAGAACTAGAACTCGGGACTTCCGAATCCTGTCTGTGCTTTTCACCCCATCGGCACACACAGTGTGAAAATGTCCCAACCAAAAGTCACTATTCCTAGAAATAGCTTGTCCAATACGCCTAGAATTCTACCTTTAGCTGGTCTGTGTTTATCATCTTCACCAAGATCGGAGGACCTAAAACATAACCAGCGAGTCTCCCAGATGCCATCTCAAAACACATTTACCACCCCTCCTTTCAGGGGCCCTGCCTCCTTTGGACGCCAGGCGTCCTCACAGCGTCCCTGGACAACAGCGGCCCGGCTCAGGGCGAGGAAGAGGCTGTCGCACCTGAGCACTTCGCTGTGGTACCTGGAAAAGCACACTTGCGATGAAGATCTCGCCTAACATTCCCTCTTCTAAGTCAGTCCTACCAGAAGTGTTCGTAAAATGAATTCTGCTTTTCTAAAATGGCAAGATACTTTATTTTTAAAACCTCGTTAGATTTTCACACTGCATTGTTAGGTGTGAATTTTGACATCCCAGGGAGGCAAAGCTGCCATCTCACCAGCTGTCATTTAACGTGTGGAGCGTTTTGTCAGATCTTATTTTACACAATATATGTGAGTTTAATATAGATTCTATAGCGCTGGAGACTGTGTTTCAGGATTGCAAAATTCTGTTGTCTGGGATTGTGGTGCAAAAGTACCAGGATAGAGATTTCAAATAAGTGAGTTTTGGGGTTTGAATATTATCATCTTGGACCGTTTAGCTCAGTTAGTAGAGGGCCAGACCCAAAAACTAGGGTCACAGGTATGGTCCCGTCTGTTTCCTCCTGTTTCATGAGCTCAGTCCACACACCTTTTACCTGGCCGTCCTTCAGTGCAGACCCTGGGGACAGGGTGATGTGGATGGAGACAGCACTTCTCCTGGGAAATCCAAGCAGAATGTTTGCTGTGCTGATGGGTAGACCAGTTGTTTGCACTTGGGCTACATGTGAACATCACTTAGGAAACTTAACAAATGACCAGTCCTGGGATCCCAGATTCTGATTCAGCTGGTCCAGGCATCTGCATTTTTTAAAGCTCCCCAACAAAGCCAATGTGTGGCCAGGGCTGACATGCACGAGAGGAGGAGGACAGGATTTGGAGGGGATGGTTGTGTTCCTGCCCCCTAGTGCTCCTGTAGGACGCTCACGTCCTGGAAGAGAAGGCAGCTGTCTTTCGGCTGCACTGCCCTCCTCAGCTTTTGCTCTGTGTCGTTCGGCTTTCAGGGCACGAAAGAACAGTGTTGGAGCTTCTCCAGTAATGAATCATAAGATTTGTTTGTTTTAGACATGATGAGACATTTTGAAAGTTGCAATGATTGGTGACTTCAGAGTTTATCCAGAATGAACATCTTCTGACAGGCATTACCAGAAACGTGCTTGTGTTCAGTCAAGGACAAAACCGAGTGGACAGGTGTGTATCCAAGGAGAATCATTAGTACTTACACGTGATTGGAACTTTTGGAGACGTAAATTCTATTCTGTGTTTATGTGTCTCGTTGGAGGCTAAGTCCCTGTTTTATGGCTGGTCTGACCATTTCTACCAAGATTAGTGTCAACATAAAAGAGAAGCAATTCTATTTAAAGGGCCACACAGCCTGGGAGTTCTCCGTGCTGACACTGGGGGGCCTTCCTTCCACGGCACCTTTGGTTATTCTGTGGGTCTCCCGTGGAACACACTCTTTCTGTGACCGTATTACAACCCACTTCACGGAGGCCTTCCCAGGCAGCCCACTCCAAAGGGATGTTTCCACTCATTACTGTGTATGACCTTTCTCATTTGTTCCATACAAGCTGGGGGTGGTTTTCAGGCTGCCTTGGCAAGTCTTAGCTCCTCGTGCAGAAACTGGCTGCTCTTTCCTTGGAGACCGAGCAGACCCTCAACTGGTACCTGGTGAATTGCCTTGAAAGACTAGCCCAGAAGATCGAGGCTGAGTTTTATTGCTGATGTGTATTTCCATTAGTTGAAGACACTGTGTTGGGGGGTGGGGGGAGGGGTAGGAGAGAAGGAGAGAAGAAGGGAGAGCAAGAGTGTCCCACTTTTTCTTTGAGGCACTGTAGTTTGTCAGGTTATAACAAGCACACACCAGGCCATGCGGGCGACCGACGGGATTGTGGAAGTTGTGAATGTTCTGAAATATCCAACCAAAGAAAACGAATTAAATGAGTAGTAGGAGATGCTCTGACACGTTCAGCTTCTTCCCCTAGACAGAACGATCGAGATCAGGCATGAAGGCATTTAAACCGAAGAGAGTTGTAGTTGAGAGACAGAAAGTTGCCACAGTACGTGGAGAGGAGTCATTTGCATTGGGACTAAGCTCCTTTGTTAGTAATATTTTCAGTGCCACAGAGGTGAACTGAACACTTACTGTGAACCAGCCACTGAGCTGGGCGGGGGTGGGTGGCGGCAATGACAAAGAAAGGTGTGGCCTTGACTTTGACCCACTTACAGACTGGCAGGTGCTAAGATGGGCTGGGTACAATGGAAAGAAAGACAACTAAAAAGACATTTTAAATGTAACCTGATGGCAATTCAGGCTCTGTGGAAGCCGACAGGAGACTGTTTGAGATTTTACACCCTCAGCCTGAGGCAAGAGTATACGATGGGTTCTCCTGGAGAAGGTTTGGCCATACTGTGTGTGAGTCTAACTAGGAACTTGCATTGAAGGTTTTTAGTCCCCCAGACATCCCTGCTCCTTCTTGCCTCCTGATCTGTGTGATCCTGTTCCCAGTACTTGCTATAAGGACCTTCGCTTCCCCTCCAGGCCCTGGGTCTGGCCCATGGCTGCTCACTGCTAAGGACCAGCTCCATGAGGTTTCTCAGAGCCTGTTCATCCCTCTCCAGTACTTGCGAGGCTCTGCTGGTCACCTGCTCCCTGTCTGTGCGCCCCCGGGGCGCTGATCCCTTCGGGGGAGGGGCCTTACCTTTCCTATGCATCTGTCTCTACTCCCATTTCTAGTATCTAGAGCGGCTCAACTTTCACGCTCACAACTCTGCTACCTGGGGCACGAGCGCAGAGCTAAACGGTTAGATTCGAGGGCAGAACTCCAGGTCCACTGTGGCCGAAGCGTCCTGAAGTTGCTATGGTGCAGCCCTTCCTGGGTCTCCTGGGGCTGAGCTGTGTCAGGCCGACCCTTGAGGGCACAGAGTGGACCACATGGGGCTGTACCTTGTCGTGCCCGTAGTGAGCAGAACCATGGTCTTCGGGCAGCCTCGACAGTCCCCGAGGGTGAGCCCTGTGCCTTCTCTAGGATCAGTACTGAAGAAGCATCTGTCCGACAGCCCGTGTCAATGAAAAGGCGTCAGGTGTAGACACTGCACGAGTGTAAGCTCAGACGGCCGCTGCCGGCATCTGAAATGATAGTCGTCATGGTTTGGGATGGACGAAACCATTTGCCCTGGATATTTCCCCCGCGGGCAGCAACGCAGACGCTGTGTCCTGGGAGGGCAGTGGATAATGATGGACAGCGTCCTGTTCATTGCTTCCCACCTCTTGTCCCCTCTCAGAGTGCTGAACAGATCACTGCGCTGTGTAGGAGTTTTAACGACACCCAGACCCACAGCATGGAAGGACCGAGGGAGAGCCCGGACCCGCCTCCGAGGCCGCTGGCCCGCCACCTGTCTGATGCAGATCGCCTCCGAAAGGTCATCCAGGAGCTGGTGGACACGGAGAAGTCCTACGTGAAGGTAATGGAAGGTGCTGCACTCTCTCCTCTCTTCCTGTGACGGCCAGAGGTGTGGTGGCAGGGTCCCCAGGTTCCGCTGCCGGGACCCCACCGTGCACAAGGCAGGCGCCGGCCCCTTGAAGAAGTGACTGCTGCAGAGGAGGGAGGGAGGGTGAGAGGTGGCAATGCTTAGAGGACTCGGGAAACATTTAGATTCCAGGCTCCTGGTGTTACCAAGGTAGCTTTCACTATGGAAACAGATGTTCTCGTTTGTCTTCTGCGATCTGTGGCAGGCGGGCTGCGCTGGTCGAGTGAACGGCAGACGGAGATGACTTTAGGTGATGGGGAGTGAGGGTGCAGCTGTTCACAAGGACTGCGAGACGGCCCAGACGCTGCCTGGTGGAGGTCACTGCGGGCCAGGTCCCACCACTGGTGCCTGTCATCACAGGGGCGTTCCCCACAGGCACAGGGAGGGTTGCTGAGCATCTTTAGAGCCCAGAGAATTCACCTATTTGCCTTGGAAGCCCCTAGTTAGGGTTTGAGAAACATTATGAAGAACACAGGGGACGGGAAGACGGTTCTTTTGCTTGAAGTACTTGCTGAAGCTTTGGAGGGACCTTGAGCTCACTTGGTGGGCCGATTGCTGAGGGCAGCATGGCACCGGGTGGCGGCCGAGCGAGCAGGCCCGAGGGTCCCCCAGCTCCCTCCTCCGGGCTCCGAGACAGGGCGTGCACACACGCGTGGCTGCCACCTTTCTCCCCAAGCAAAGCTGAGCGTCGCTTTCATTGGTATCACTCACTGTCCCTTTACCTGGACTTTCCCAAGGGCCCGCTTCACAGGTAGCTCAGGAGAACTACCCAAAGCCCTTCTTTTGGTCCCATCGGGGAGAAGAGAAAGCTACAGAGATGACATTTTCATTTCACTTCCCGTTACGTCTTGTCCCGCATCGGAGATGAGGGGAAATTGGGGAGCTCAGGGTTCTGGATCCCCCGGGAGCCGCGAGGGCCGTTCCCGGCAGCTCCGAGCAGCGGGTGCTGGAGGCTGCGGAACCCTCTGCCTCCGGAAGATGGTCGGGGAGCTCTCACCGCAGAGCCCGAGGCCCTTTTGTTGTTGTTGCATGTCACCATGAGGCCACACAGCCCTGGGAGGGTCGTTTCCTCATGATGCTGGGAGCGTAGAGAAGGATGTTATGGGCGAAGTGGACAGAAAGGACCCTTCTCTCTGCAAGAAACCTGCACTTTGTCTTCTTAGGGCCCCGGGTGTCGCGGCTCTCTGGCCCCTGCAGGTCAGTGCAGACCTGCTCGGTGTGTGAGTCCCCTGGGCAGTGTCAGCTGGCGCGAGGAATGACTGCAGCCTGTCACTGATGGAATAACCAGCACCTGCTGTCTCTCGTGATTCACGCGCACATCACTGTCACGTTGCAATTCCTTCTTGTTGCTGACATTTAACAGTTTTACTTGTTCTTTCATCTAACCTGGTTCTCTGCATGCGACTTGGAAGTTTCAACGTGTGTGTGAGCTGTGACTCAGTCACGTCTCAGGTCTCCCTGCTCTGAGGCAGCTGCTGAGGCCGGGGTGAGCAGGGAAGGCAGCGAGGTTTCTCTGGGAGCAGCACGAGGCGTCACGGGCCTGCCCGCTGGCTCTGGGGACCTTTGACGAGGTTCAGGAGGCTTCGGGCTGGACAGAGCTCCAGGTTTCTCCACCGAAAAGGAGGGAGGCAGAGGGGCTGACTTTGTAGTCAGTGACTCCCGCTATTTTAGGATTCAGAATTCTTCTGAATAAATGAAACAACAAGAAGAAGTCATTTCTATCACGAAGTTACATCCCGGTCTTGGCTTCAGATTATTAAAGGTTTGGTAAATGCAGTCAATTCTACACTGCTGGGGCCTGTTTACCGGGCACTGAAATCTGGCCTCCATCGTAAACTCTGATTGCTAACATTTGGATTTTTCCCCCTTGCATTTGAATATGGGAGTTTGAAATTCTGCTCGTGCTTCCACCCCAAAGGGGCAAAGCTGCCCGGATCTTGTCCTCCAGCTCCAGGCTGGTGCTGACACTGCTCCCTGAGACAAAGGACAAGGTCACAGCTGACCCAGGTGCCTGGCCGGCACCATCTTCTCTGCAGGGAGACGAGACGGGTGCTCCCCTGTAGTGAAACAGAGACCCTGGTCTGCCAGCCAGGCGTTTACTAGAGCAGGGTAGGCGATCAGGGGAGCTGCAGTCCAGCCCCTGGACGTGTGTGGTTTTACCCTCTGAGCTCGGGGAGCGGTCATAACCGCATTTAGGGTCGAGAATTTCAACGAGATGCCAACTTCATCGTTCCTGATGCCAGTCTGGAGCTGCGGCCGGGCAGCTGGGAACCTGGGTGTTCTAGAAACTTGTTCAAGAGTCTCCTTTTGTCTTTTAGGATCTGAGCTGCCTCTTTGAATTATACTTGGAGCCGCTGCAAAACGAGACCTTTCTAACCCAAGATGAGGTAAAGTCACCTTCCCTCTGTCCTTGACCCCACAGCTCAGTCTGTGTGACCTTTAGCGGACCTCCTATGAGACGGTATCTACTGGTCCCCAACATCCAAGCCTGGAGGGTCTTCAGAGAGACCCAGGCGAAGCGAAGGGTACGGTACAGATGCACCAGCTGTGCCCTTTTTGTAGAGAAGGTGTGACCAAAACATACTTTTTCACACATGACATTTTAAGGTTAAATCGCAGGACTTAGTTCCTTTCTACTGACTTTCCTTTTCCCCCGATTTGAATTCTGAAAATTTTACCTTCACCTAAGAAGGTATTTGGGAGTTATGGGGGCCAGCGCTGCAGATGCGCTCTGTACGAAGTGGGCCTGTCGTGAGCAGGCTGTCTTCTCCAAGGACTGACCCCCCGCTTCCTGGCGCACGACTAGAGATTCATCTGTACCTCTGCGCGGGAGTGGTGCCTGCATCTCTGCTGCTAACACCCTCTCTCCAAACCCCGATCTTCACATAGATGGAGTCACTTTTTGGAAGCTTGCCAGAGATGCTTGAATTTCAAAAGGTGTTTCTGGAGACTCTGGAGGATGGGATTTCAGCGTCATCTGACTTCAACACACTTGAAACCCCCTCGCAGTTCAGAGTAAGTGCGTTAGACCGACGTTCACAGCAAGGAGTGGCGGGTACGGTGCACACGTCTCCCCTGAGAAAGAATGCGCTGTCCCGGACTATTGACAGGGTACATTCAGTGTGCCGGCCGCCGTTTCCCTCAGGCAGGTGGTAGGAACAGGGTCCATTTTTGTCCGAGTCCGTGCTCAGGGGAAGGGGTCTGCACGACACTCCAGCGCTTTTCCTCGTCACTGAAGGGTGTGCAGGGCAATGGCCCCCGACCCAGGAGCACTTGCTGCCTCTGGTTTTTTACCTGCACGGTCTCGTGACCCTGGGATGACGAGATGGGTCCATTGTTCTGAGCTCTCTCCTTGGGAGCCCGGTCTCCCACGTGAGCCCCGGGGGCTGGCACGGAGCCCCTGCAGGGACGGCAGCAGAAGGCGGTCAAGAGGCGCCGGGGAAGGACACAGCATCATGCATCCCAAGGAAAGCAGAGTCGGCTCCTTAGCCAGCCTCTCGGCTCACTGACACCCACTCTGTCCGAGGTGTTTTCACAGAACGTTTTCTTGTCCTCTGATTGCACTCGGGGTCAGCAGGCTCCTCCGCCAGGACGTTTTCAATCGAAGTCCAGATGCCAGGGGAGCGCCCAGGCTGTTCTGCGTCGGCTGTGCTCCCGGGGCAGCCGGGGCGCATTTCAGTTGGCGACCTCTCCAGGCGTTGGTGCTCTGGTCTGAAAGACAAGGGCCCCGGGGACACCAAAGCACTCGGCTGCCACATCAGAGCCAGCGGACGCTGACACACCCGTGTCTGACATGACTTCTCCCTCCCTTTCCAGAAACTGCTGTTTTCCCTGGGAGGCTCTTTCCTTTACTATGCTGACCACTTCAAGCTGTACAGCGGATTCTGCGCTAATCACATTAAGGTCCAGAAGGTCCTCGAGCGAGGTGAGTGCCTCCTAACTCATGGAGCTGTGCTTTTGCATTTCTTTTTTCCTTTATTGATTTTAGAGAGAGAGGAGGGAGAGGGAGGGAGAGAGAGCAACATCGATGAGAGTGAACATCGATTGGCCGCCTCCTGCATGCCCCCCACTGGGGATCGGGCCCACAACCTGGGCATGTGCCCTGACCGGGAATCGAACTGGCGACCTCTTGGTGCATGGGTCGATGCTCAACCACTGAGCCACACCGGCTGGACATCTTTTTGTATTTTTAGTGGTTAGCAAACAATAAATTGTATCTAACAGGTAGGCATAGGTGCAATTTTAATGGATCATGTTCCATTCTTGACCTTGAAAGGGAGAGTTTCTGACTCCAGCCTGCTGGTCAACGTGAACGTGGGTCCTGAGAGCAGAGAGGGGCGCTTTGCCACGAGCCACTTTGCCGTCCAATTACACCTGGACTCTCTTCCCCAAATCCCTTCATCTGAACACGTGGAACTATCAGCCCCTGGATGGGGGTAGAAAACATACACCCTTTTTTCTTTCTTGTTAACCTCATTCTTAGCTCGAGAAATCACTGCAAAATACTACTGTCAAGCTCACAAGAAGTGAGTTAACTAAAATTAAAGCCTCTTCGGTAGAACTGGGGAGAAAACTCACCTTTCTTACAGCTCACATCCTGTTGCTGAAGTGCCTTTCCACACTACTATCATCGTACTTGATTTTACTGGCTTCGACTGAAGACTCTTACTATTTTTTGTAATCCTCACCTGAGGATATTTTTCCATTTATTTTCAGACAGAGTAGGAAGGAGGGATGGAGAGAGAGAAACATTGATGTGAGAGACATCGAGTGGCTGCCTCCTGCACGACCCCAACCAGAGCCAGGGACCGAACTGCAACCGAGATACGTGTCCTTGACTGGAATTGAACCCACAACTCTTTGATGCACAGGCCGATGCTCTAACTGCTGAGCCAAACCGGCTAGGGCAAGACTTTTATTTTTTTAAGTCCAAGTAGACCTTCAGCCAACAGCAAACATTACTCTGTGGAGCTGAGATGCCCGAGCTTTGGGCTCTGAATCGCTGTGGGTCAGAGTGTGGGCACACGACCCACTTGGGCCCTCGGTAGTGAGCCGGCCGGTCAGTCCAGCCTGGAAAGTGTATTCAGAGGCTGGATGACAGCAGTGACCTCCTTCGGGTGTGGCTGTGTTGGAGGGAGTCTTCGTGCTGCATCGCTGTGTCATCCACTCGAAGCTCAGTCTGTCCCTGTGACGCCCTAGACCGGGGATGCTTCGCTGAGGCTAGTCCGTTACTGAAGGCTTTCCGTCGCTGCAAACCTCTGGGTGTGAGACTGGAATTCTCCGATGCCTCTCTCAGATGTTTCCCTCCCCCACTCCTTGGAATTCTCATTGCTGGTGACAGAGAAAAGAGGAAACATCAGTGATGCAGGCGCAGGGCTGCATGCTCTAGGCTACAAGCAGCAGGGATCCGGTGCTGCAGGAGAGCACCAAACCAGCACGGTCCTCAGGAGTCCTCTGCTTGTGAAAACACACGTGATCCCATTTAGGGTATCCTGAATCCTCTCCAGGAAAGGTCACCAGGCTACCTGCATTCTCTCAAGTGTACTTGGAAATAAGCTTGACCTGTTATGTCGTAAAAATGACCCCCAGGATCTGAACGCCTTGTTCAGAATTAAGGATGGCCTCCTGTGGTCCATTACGATTTGCTGCATCTCTGGAAGCCAGTGAATCCGAGCTCTCGTCCGTGACAACGGCACATGTTTGAAGAGGGTTCTCTACCCGAACTCTTTAGTTGTGTCATTAGGGTATGAGCAGCCGAGCTAAATTCTAAGCCTCCTCTTCTCTCTGTCACCAAATGCTTCTGAACGGCATTGTCAGAGAGGACCCAGGGGAAGGTCTGCTTGGACTTGATGGTTTATCCTGACACTGACGGTGTCTAGCCAGCTGCACTGACTCGGTTCTGCCACTCGGTGTAAATCCAGAACGTCACAGCACCGAGAGCAGCTCAGGGTCAACAGCGGAGCCCGGCGTGCCTCACGCCACCCGGCCCCACCCGTCTGTCTGCTCTAGTTCTCCAGACAGGTCCGACTCCACGGGCTTTCCTCCCGGCGTTCCAGGGGTTTGCTCAGTTCCTGCTGCCTCATGAAAACAAAGGGCCATCTCACCATCCACTGTGTCTGACAGTCACATTCAAAATGGTACTGCATCTGCTAGAAGGTGTAGATTTTGTCTTTGTAACAAAACCCCAAGGAAGGGTGTATCTTCATTCAAATTGGCGAGTTCCCAACAGCTGGTCAACCAGTGCCCGCAGGTGGGATCCACTGGCGCCCTCAAAACTAAGCGTGCCGGGATTCCTGGGTGCAGCCTTCTGGCCATCGGACAGGGAACAGAGGCAGCCAGATGTTACATCTGGTGGAAGGTTTAGATTGCCTGGAGCTGGGGAGGTGATGGCTACAGTGCTTATCAACTTATTTTAAAGTAAAAAAAAAAAGAGATACTGCTTTATGAATAGCCCTTAAATGTATAGAATGAGGAACAGTTCGCTGTGACAGTGGAAACCAGCACTGGTTTATTTTGCTGTATGAATCTTTTGGGGGTATGGTCTAAGATCTGGGTAACCTGGTGGTGTGGCTTCGGGCTTGTCTGAACTCATGTTTTAGGTACCTGTGACACTCTCTCACGGGTCGGGGTTCTCCGATGTGTGGCCTGTGCTATTCTGATAGCTGGTCAGCTCCCTTCGCCCCGGGAGTTGTCACACTGATGCTGAATCCAGGCGGCCAGCTGGGCGCTTGGCCCCCTGGTGGTTTGGGGTGCGCTGGGGGTTTTATTAAGACTGGCGTTAGGAGGACTGTAGACGTGGGTGATCTCTAACTCCACTGAGAACGAAATGAAGTGGAAGTGAATTCATCCCGCTGTGTCCTCTAAGGGTCTTGTATCCATGTGCTTGTAGCCAAAACTGACAACGCCTTCAAGGCTTTCCTGGACGCCCGGAACCCCACCAAGCAGCACTCGTCCACGCTGGAGTCCTACCTCATCAAGCCGGTGCAGAGAGTGCTCAAGTACCCCCTGCTGCTCAGGGAGCTGGTGTCCCTGACGGACCACGACAGCGAGGAGCACTACCACCTGACAGGTGAGGACACAGGGCACCGCTTCCCATGGGCCTGCCGAGCCGACGCGTCCCCCTTCGTATTCTAAAACATTTCTCAGTACTACGATTATTCATCTTAGGTATAACTTTAATACGTGGAGAAAGTTAGCTATATGGCCATCGCTTCAGATGGGCAAAATACTTGGCCAAAATGGCCTCCTTGGAGTGGCCCCACCCACCTGGAGGAGAAGGGAATCGCAGCCCAGGGATGTGAAACGGGTTCACTCAGGCCAGGTGGGCAGCGGCAGCCGGGGGAACCGAGACCAGGCCTCCTTTCCACCTGCCGTCTGTGGCGTGTGATGCAGAGGGCTGCTCAGGGAATCGTTGGGTGAGGCTCCCCCTGGTGGAAATCTCCGAGCAGAGCCCGACTCAGACAACAAACCCTAATGACAGATTGTGCTTTAAAGCGGATGTTGATGCGTCTTCCCATCACCTTGGAGACCATCAGCCTAAGACACACTCTGTCCAGCACACAGAGCCCCGGTCTGATAGCAAGCAGAGCACCCTGAGAGAGGCTGTGCTGGATAAGAGGGGACAGTGACTGTTCTCCACACGTCAGACGAGGGGGTGCCGTTAAGCTCCATGTAGTAAAACACCTGGAGACTGAAAACCTTGATAAATGTTAACGATTACCGAGTAATCAACACTGACGAGTGTGAATTAAACTGGCTCTTTTACTACGGCAAGCATACTTTTATGTCCTCAGTAACAAGAACAAAATATTTTTGGTATGGAAGTTAAATTCTACAAGTAAATGATACAAATTACGATCAGTGTTCCAAGTACCGTGTTGTAGTCAAGTTCATTTTGCATCATGCTCTTTAAAGGGTTGTTACAAGTACTGCCTTCCAAAGCTCCCCCCACACTGGATCAAAGTGCTGAGTCAGGAGAGCGGACTGTGAGGTGACTCGACATTCTGGTTTTGAACTTGGACAAAATCATCTCGTCTTTCACAGGCCCATGTAAAAAATGACAAATAAACACCATGCGCAAATGCAAACAATTTTTCTGGCAATGAAGCATGGACAGACATTTGTGAGTTCTTGTTAGAACTGTTATGGCTCGCGATTGCAGCACCTGGTCCAGAGGAGAGACAGGTGAACAGTGGAGCCCTGTGGCCAGCCGCGGTGCAGGGCCGGCCACGCCTCCTCTCTCCCCTGAGGTCCGGCAGCCCTTACCCTCTGCACCTCAGCTTTCTCCTCTGTAAAACGGGACTGATCACAGGTCCTCGGGTCAGAAGTTCCTGTGGGGGTTAAAGGAGATGACTCACACCCATTGCCTGTCCTGCTACATGGCACACAGAAAGTGCTCAATGAAGAAATGGTCGCTGTTAGCGGTACTTTTTACTTCCTTACTTCCTGCCTCATTTCAGAGATATTTGAGAATAGAATCGAATGTGGGAACAGAACTGGAAGATAATTCTATTCACTATTATGACTAGATTATACGGGCTGTCTGAGTCAAACCCGAATGGTGCTGCTGTGAGAACTGGTCTTGAATCCCGGTTTGAATCTTGGAGTTTTTTTTTCATTCCTGCTGTTGGATAGGTCTTAAGACAAAAGTTACAAGATAAATATGATTTCATGTTTTGCAGAAGCACTAAAGGCGATGGAGAAAGTAGCAAGCCACATCAATGAGATGCAGAAGATATACGAGGACTACGGGACCGTGTTCGACCAGCTCGTGGCAGAGCAGAGCGGAACCGAGAAGGAGGTAGGTCACTGGGACTTCTGCCTTCCCAGAGGCTTTGCTCACTGGGCCTGTGCTGCCTTCAGGCTGGGCCACCCTGATAGGGCTTTCCTGGAGGAGAACATGCCTGCAATTCTCATTTTGATCTTCATGCTCATAATAAGCCAGCCACACAGTTTAGGTGTAAATGTAACCAATTCATTACCTTGGTTTAAAAATGTAACCTGATGTCATGTTCACACTACAAAAGAGAACAAGAAAGGTCACTGCGCTCTTAGCTGTTCCTTTCCCGTGGGGCACGCGTGAGAACATCCCAGAGGCGGAACCGACGTGGGGAGAACCTAGTGCTTGTTCTTTCATGTTTTTCTGGTTTAGCACGGAGTCCTGGTGGCTACCTCCTTCCCTGTAAAAGTAGTTTAAGTGGAATTTGACAGTTTCTCTATATATTTGTTTCCAGCTGATTACTATATTTAGATTCTTGAGCTTTTCAAGTCTACATGTAAGAAGCAATGTAGTTTAAGTAGAAAAAGGCAAGAAGAGAAAACAGCTGGAGTTGAATTTTTTTATTACAGCCGGTTTCAGTGCTGGTACTGTTTTATTAGGAGGCCTGGTGTAGTTTAAGGATGAGAGATGGTAACTGTACGAGCTCCTGGGGAAATGGTGACACAGGCACTCTGCACGGACCTTGCCCCTGGAGTGGATTGATGCTGTGGTCGCGGGGCATGTCTCACCCACATGTGGTATGTGCACTGAAGAAAAATGCCTCCACATGGTTATTTTTCAAACAGTTTGATGCTCAGCTCACATTTTCAGAACGCCCACTATTTAAGGCCCTTTGTTTACAGGGACCATCGCATGTTAGCAGGGGCTATACACATGTGAGTCCCTCTCCAACATGCAACTACTCCTGCAGTTTCCACATCTTCCCTCCTGTTTTTTAGGTAACAGAACTTTCGATGGGGGAGCTTCTGATGCACTCCACCGTTTCCTGGCTGAATCCGTTTCTGTCGCTAGGAAAAGCCAGAAAGGACCTTGAGCTCACAGTGTTTGGTTAGTATTTCATGCCAAAGGCTGTAAAGTAAGAGGTTGGCAATAATGAAGAATTTACTACTCCAGAAGGAGCTAGACTCGTTAGGTTTTTGACTTAACCATTTAAAGCTCCATCGCTCTGCAGACTCATTGTCTCGCTCCCTGTCCGCTGTTCGTCTCCGAGCGCGGCAGGAACAGCTCCGAGGCTGTTCCGAAACCTGCTGTCACTAGTCTGCTGCACTTCTGACGTCTCCTCACTGAGTCTCCTCCTCACTGAGCCTGCACAGTGCGCGTACACCCCCTTCTCTCTGAGGCGGACGCCATGTCCTCAGGCTTCAAGAAAACAAAGCAATTTTTAAATGACAGGATCTACTTCAGAATAGCTTTTGAGTAAGCAGGTGCTTCAGCATAACTCACAGGAGCAGAAGGAGGTACTGCTGGCCTAGTGAGACCTTGGCGCGTCATCAGTCTGAGGGGCTTTGTTCCACTGAAACATTCAGCTCTGGTTCGACCTTGACGAGTCTGTATAAAATAATGAAAGAATTTCTCTTTTCTTTTCTGTAGTTTTTAAGAGAGCTGTCATATTGGTTTATAAAGAAAACTGCAAACTGAAAAAGAAATTGGTAAGACAAGAATTCATTTCAATGAAAGCTACCATTTCATGACTGTGTTTTCCTACTGATGTTGAACTGAGAAGCTGGGTGGGAACCCAGGCATCACTCACCCATGTTACTTATTCCCAGGGTGATAAACCAAATCAGACACTCGGGTATTTCTTACTCTCCCCACAAAAGATTGTTTTAAAAGAAGATGTAGACAAATGCTCATGCTAGGCCTACATAGAAAATCCGCTCCCACGTCCCTGGAAATGGCCGTTTGCTCCATGCACCTGGGAGTCTGGTCTGTCTTCAAATGACTTATACCTTGACTCAAAAATAAAAAGCTCTGGCTACTCTCAGCCACCAGAGATCATGTAAAGATACGGAAGCCTTGGTGGTCATTTTTGCTTGGAAACTTAGCAAACCACGACCCTGCCCTACCTCCACCCAGTCTGTGAGCCCCCTGAGAACGGGGCGCATGCCTGAGCTGATTCACCCCTGCACCCGCACCCCCACAGCTGTGAGGGCCTGGCACGCGGGAGAACTTCTGTGTCCTCCTGGGCGAGAGCTTGCTTTAACACTTTCCTGGGACTTTCCTATTCCAGCCCTCGAACTCCCGGCCTGCACACAGCTCTGCTGACTTGGACCCCTTTAAATTCCGCTGGCTGATCCCCATATCCGCACTGCAGGTCAGACTGGGGAACACAGCAGGTGAGTGTTTCCTGCGGTACAATGCCACAAAGACATTTTAGGGGACTGACTTGGATTGTGGGATGAACTATGGCAAAGAACCTTGGGGATAATTTTTGATGTTGTATGGGTCAGGAAACGGAGGATGTTTCCTTACAGACTTAGCCAAATACCTTTCTTCATTATTTCCTTCTTTTTACTATCAACACTTGTTCAACGTTTATCGTTTCTACCCTAAAATCTGTTAAAGAAACAAAGGTCCACCAATTTAAATTTTTACAAATTTAGAGACACCATAAAATTCTTTAAGATTAAGCAGTATCGTAAATGATGTAAAAACAAGAAAAAAAAATCTTCCAGCCTGGAAAACTTTGAGATCCTTCTGGAATAACCATGTTCTGGTGACAGTGCCCCTGGAGAGGGATGGGCCCAGCAGGCTCAGGCACGCAGTGGCATCTGGCCCCTTTAATTTTTGCCGGGTGCTTACACTCCCAGCACGACTGGATTCGGGGCTGGCTCCTTCCTTCATCTCAAGCACCTGAGCACTTCCTGCCAAGGAATGGGGCCGAGAAACGGGGCCCATTTAACCTCTTCTGCAGAGAAAGAGAGTCCAGAGGTAGGCAGGAAGCACTAAAATGGACTGAAAACTCCAGCAGGAAATGTAAGACGTAATGACAAAGTATCTGTCAAGTCGCACACAGAATGAACCGCATGACGAGAATCGTGGCTGCGGGCACTGGACGTTTGAAGAAGTGACCACGTGACGAGTTTTGAACTTGGCACGTGCTCTTACCCAGGCTCCGGCAGAGCCGCAGACTGTTGTTTCTCTCGCCTTTTACTCAGGGACAGAGAACAGTTCCATCTGGGAGCTGATCCACACGAAGTCAGAAACCGAGGGGCGGCCGGAAACCATCTTCCAGCTGAGCTGCAGGTGGGCGTGCGGGGCCTGTGGTTCCCCAGGCTTCCGGGGGGGGGGCTCCTGAGCCGTGCTCACTTCAGGACCCCTCCCCCCAGGGCAGTTGTAGCTCTAGTATGGACTGAGCTGATTAAAAACGTACCCACATCCTAGTGCTCCAAGGCTGGCAGTTCTCACTCCTTTGTAACTGGGGGGACCAAGCACACAGGCGGGAGCACTGCCAGGCTGTCCTGAGCGTGGCAGCAGGGACAGGGGACAGTAACTGGGGGGACCAAGCACACAGGTGGGGAGCACTGCCCTGAGCGCAGCAGCAGGGACAGTAACTGGGGGGACCAAGCACACAGGAGGGAGCACTGCCAGGCTGTCCTGAGCGCGGCAGCAGGGACAGGGGCAGTAACTGGGGGGACCAAGCACACAGGCGGGAGCACTGCCAGGCTGTCCTGAGTGCGGCAACGTGCTGCACCGGGGATGGGACGGGCTGGCAGCAGGCTGACACGGGACACTGGTGCTCTCTTCTCTCCCTGCCCGCCTGCAGTGACAGTGAGAGCAAAACCAGCATCGTCAAGGTGATTCGATCTATTCTGCGGGAGAACTTCAGGCGGCACATCAAGAGCGAACTCCCCTTGGAGAAAGCGTGCAAGGAGCGCCTGGTGCCCCTGAAGAACCGCGTTCCCGTTTCAGCCAAATTAGGTGAGAACTTGCCAGCCTCGTGTGTATTCACGAACACTGAGTTTCTCTGAACAGAGACATGCTCGTTCACACGGCGTAAGTCACCACTGTGAATTACCAGGGGTGAGCGGAAGCTCTAACCCGGACACTTACCGTCGCACCTGTTTCTCCTGCTGAGCTGCCCAGGGGTCCGGGACGGCTCACGGGGGGCTCCCAGTGCTCAGAAAGGGCGGCCATCTAGGGAGTCAGTCCTCATTCTGCTCTCGTCAGCAGGGAGACTTCCAAAGCACGGTTCTTCCACTTTCTGCCTGTTTCAAAAGTGTCTACTTATGCTTTAGAATCTTCTTTCTATCGTATCTATTTTGTTTTTATCTTTGATCTTGTTTTTACTCTTAAAAATGTATGTATGTCTTTTTGGTCACAGGGTGACCTCTTCAAATTTACCATATATTTTCTATTGCTTCTCTCTCACCCAAACAAGCCATGGCCATCAAAACTAGGCTACTGTCTGGAGACACACAATGACCAGTGAATTATACACACACACACAATTGTCCATATCACATCTCCGAGTGTTGGTCAGAAATTCCAGCAGACTATTCCATGAGAAATAAAGAGCATTTTTCTCCTTTTAATTCAGGAACAGGGGGAATAAATAAAGTGAGAAGACAGGCATAGAAACACAGTGTCATCTTGGTTATCAAGGTACAAAGTAAGTCAGTGAAGAAAAGGAACATAGATTTTATAACTAACTTTTCAATTTACCCATTGGCAAAAATAAGAATCCTAGCCCTTATAGCTTATTTTTCTATCTAAATAATTGAGCTCTGATAATGGGTCATCTAAAAGTACCAAATCCCCCAACGTCAAGTTTCAAATAAAACTTCCACACGTGTAGTATCAACAGGTATTTCTGCCCAAGTCCCAGGATACTTGGTAACTGAAGTGTGATGATAAATCTTCAGCGATGAGGATGCTAAATCATAGAACTTACCATGCAGAATTGGGTATCACAGGGGATGTGCTTGTCTCCTTGCAGCCTCATCCAGGTCCTTGAAAGTGCTCAAGAACTCCTGCAGCAGTGAGTGGCCCGGCGAGCCCGGCCAGGGCAGCTCGCTGGACTCCGACGACTGCAGCCTGAGCAGCAGCACCCAGAGCAGCGGCTGCCACCCGGCCGGGGGCCGGCAGGACTCCCTGAAACACCCGCACACGGGCCTGCCCGACTTTTCAGACAGTCTCATCAAAGAGAGTGATATCCTGAGCGACGAGGATGAGGACTCCCATCAGACCCTGCCGCAGGGCAGCCCCACCAAAGACATCGAGATCCAGTTCCAGAGACTGAGAATCTCCGAGGACCCGGACGCTCACCCCGCCGAGCAGCAGCCTGACACGGACGGCCAGCCACGAGGGGAGCAGCCCAAACTGGTCCGGGGGCACTTCTGTGCCATCAAACGAAAAGCCAACAGCACCAAAAGGGACCGGGGGACTCTGCTCAGGGCACAGACACGCCACCAGTCCCTGGACACCCAGTCGGAAAGTGCCAACCTCGATCTCAACTCCGTCCTCGAGCGCGAGTTCAGCGTCCAGAGCTTGACGTCGGTGGTCAACGAGGAGTGCTTCTACGGAGCGGAGCGCCTGGGGCAGTCCTAGGACGCCCCCTCGGCACGGGCTGCGGCCACTGCTCGCTCCCGGAAACCGGTCAAGTGGAAACTGCAGAGAAACTATCCAATGTTAGGTTTTGAGCAGTAGACATTTTCCCACAAAATAGTTGTAAAGATTTAAGTTATTTTAATTTATTGTGGATCAGCAAACTAGATTAAACTGGTCAGAATCTGTAAATTACTTAGTTTATATCCCTTTTGAGCAGGTATCAAAATGACTTAGGACCCTTAAAACGGCAGTCTAATTATTTTAATTTATGTGGAAAAAGTAAGGTGGGAAAGTTGTGATTAATAACTTTTAAAAAAAGGTCATTTTGTTCAATCCTCTGGGCATTTTCTTTGAGCTGGCTGTTTCTGCTTTATTTAAAGCATATTTAAGTTATTTTAATGTGGTTAGGGGCACAATGTGCAGATATTTCATTTTTGTAAGGGTGTAATAGATGCTGTTTATACTGAACATGTCATATCTATGCATATATATTAAAAGAGAGCTTGTACTGTAACTTGATCATATTTATTTTCTCTACCAAGCTGTACAGTAAATGGGGGAACAGTCCCGTCTGGTAACTGGCCTTTTTGTCACTCTGTAGAAGTCAGTGCACGCATGACCAGCTCGGCCCTGTGACATCAACGTCCGCAAGCTGCTGGCCCGACGTGGCAGCTACAGTCCGTAACTCTCCCTGTCATCCTCTTTCTCCTGATTTTTGCATTTATTTTTCTTGAGTTCTTCTCTGAAATTATAAGCAAAGAGGTGAGGGTCTTCGTCACACATTTTCCGGTACCCGTCACAGAGGCTCCGGAAGTGGGAGACGGAGAGCTGGGTGGGGCGCAGCGTAGGGTCCACGTCTGCCCACTCCAGCAGCTTCCCGGTGCGTTCTAAGCGCTGAGCTTCAGGGAATAACATTCTAAGAAGAGAAAAAAAATCAGAAATTTACTTTAGAAATTCTGCAAATCATGATGCTTCCTTCTCCCCTCATGTGAAAATGATGTGGCCCTGACAACCTGAGAGGAGGCTGGGGAGCCTTGGTGGCGTCCTGCAGGGCTCCCAGCCGGGACGTCAGTTCGACCACCGAAGGCAGAGCTAGTCTGACCTGCAAGGTGTTCACATGGGAAAATGTTTTCCAAAGCTCTGTCAGTACATGCATCTTTAAGGTAAGTTTAAAGAAACATCTGTTCAGTTGCATTTTTAGAGAGAAATGTGTGTCAACTGCCTCAATGTTTAATACGAAAGTTGTCTATTCTTGTGTGATACACCATCGGTTTTGATTCTCTCTCATTTGACCGTAGCTTTAGGAACTCTTCATCCCATAAGAATGACCTTTCTTGGCAAAGTTAGAAAACAGTTGATGTGAAAATGCAAACAGTTATGTCCCCTCTTTAAGATATCTTGAAGCATCTTTAAAGTTGATTTAAGGTATATATTTTATATTTCCTCTGAGATCATTGATTTAAAATGAGTAGCAAAACCAACACTGAACCATTGTAAAGTTCACCTGGATTTTACTTTCTTCTCTCAATCTGAGGCTCTACAGAGCTGTCTTTGGGCCAGTGGAGGCGGAGTTTTTCTTACAGCTGCTGTGCTCTCTGCCAGGAACTGCCTGTTCCCTCCTCTCAGGGGGAGCTGACCGAGATCTGAGAGCTCAGTGACATGGCTGGAAGGGTCTAATCAGTTTCTAACATCTGGGGCCGAGCTGTGGTGTGACTAAAGGACACCCACAGGTCAGCTAGGCACACAACTTGGTCCATATTTATAATGAATGGGGCCTATCACTTAGCTAGGGTGCTGCTTGGAAACACTAGCTCAGACCAACTGTAGAATTTTCAAAAGCAGAATATACTTTTTGGTGTTTTTCTCCCCATGAATCAGGGCTGGTCTGTACAGTGTACGGGTCACACCCTGGGTGAAGGGTAAGTGTGAGCTGAAATCCAGCTTGTGTTCTTCTCGCCAAGTACTGCCTCCTGGCTGGGGCTGCCCCTCCCAGACATGTGCCTTCATTCTAATTAGTGCCAGGTAGCTGTAGCATCCCGACCACTATCTGCAGCTGAAGTCTCTGCTAGGGAAGCAGTGACTGTCTGGCAAAGCAGGAAAACTGGACTGATCCAGGTCAACAATGGCAGGTTGAGGATGTAACATGAGTCGCGTTAAACCCTCAAGACTGAGTTTTGTGGATGCGACGGTCAGGATGCAGCTGCACCCTATGTGCTGAAGGGACAGTTCACACACCCAGAGAGGGGGTTAGGGTGGAACTGTGTGAGGGGACAGAAAAGCACAAATGTGTACCTGCCAAGATTAGCCCCTTTATACGGCTCAATGGTGACTACAGAAGATGGAATTCCTTTTTGAAAAAAAAAAAAGACACTTTCCTGCTGCCTTAATCAGGTTATAGTTGGGCCTCATTTAACATTTCCTTGGCTGTCACGGCAGATACAATATCACTGTGGTCACTTCGGGACCTGTCGGCACAGGGGCTCTGAGCCAGCACACCCCTGCAGAGCAGGTAAGCGCGCAGAACAAAGGCGCTCCCACCAAACAAAGACGGGCGTCACGAATACTTCCTGACATCCTTTTGGCTGCTCAGAACCTGCACTTGCTTCCTAGTTCTAACTCTGTCCTTAAAGAAGAGATAGAGTAATTTGGTGGAAAAACATTTAAAAACCAATTTAGTGTGATAAGAAATACAGGGTGGGGCAAAAGTAGGTTTACAGTATTCATATGGAAAAAAAATAATATACAGTTTTGTGTACTCACAACTGTAAACCCACTTTTTCGTCCCACCCTGTATACATCTGATCTCCGTAGCAGTTCCTGAGTGCAGGAGCATCGGGGCCCCTGGGTGGCTGCAGGAGGAGGGAGAGTTGCCAGGGGAACTAACCACATGATTCAGGGGCGGATCTTTCACCATCGCCTCTAGACTTCCAGAGAAGAGAGGGGCTGCAGACTGAGCTCAGCCACCAATGACTTAATCAACTGTGCTTCTGTAACAGAACTGCTACAAGAACTGCCAAAGGACAGGGTTCTGGGTTGATGAACACAGACAGGGCACGTAGGCTTTGAGCACCTTATGGTCCCCTATCATGCTCTATGCATCTCCCATTTGGCTGTTCCTGACTTAGAAAGTGTTTTCTTGAATTCTGTGAACCATTCAAGCAAATTATTATACCTGAAGAGGGGGTCATAGAAATCCCCAAATAATAAGACAGTAAGTCAGAAGTACAAATGTCAGCCTGGGGCTTGAGACTGGTGTTGAAGTAGGGACAGTCTGATAGCACTGACCCCTTAACCTACACTAACTCCATGTACTTAGTATCAGACTTGAATGGTAGGACACCCAGTTGGTATCCTGAAAATTGCTTGGTGTTGGAAAAAATACCACACATATGGGGATTTCCTGAAAGATGGTGGCATAGGAAGACCCTAAACTCACCCACCATGATGAACACACCAAACATACCCCTACATATACAGTGATTCCTCCTAAAAAACAGCTGAGGCCTGGGTGAAGAGCTTCTGCACGAGAGAGGCTGCAGAGAGAGGTTGGGGAATCACACAAACCCTCCAGGATTGGAGATGCCGGTGAGTGCCATCATTTATGCTCCCCCTCCACCTGTGCCACATGGGTGGGAACTTGATCCAAGTGCTCTGGCCAACCTGCAAGGCCGCCCCAGGTGACCCGGCCAGCTGGAATGCCATGCAGCCGTGTGCCCTGGGCTGCCTTAGCCAGTGCCTGCCCAAGCCAGCTGGCCTCTCAGAGCACCCCACGCATCACATGAGCCTGCTCCGGTGGCCTGTCAAAAACCACCTGGCACACACAGTCTACACAGAGGCCGTTCCCACACAAGGCCACTTTTACAAGATTGGGAGAGACAGCTGCTTTGTCTAATTCATAGAAATAAACTAACAAAAGAATATATTTCAAATGAAGAAACAAGAAAAATACCCTAACGAAGATAAGTGATTTGTCTGATGAATAAAGTCATTAGGATACTCACCAAACTTGAAAGTGGAATAGAGAAGCTCAGTGAGAACTTCAAAAAGAATTAGAATATATAATAAAGAACCAATCAGAACTGAAGAATACAATAACTGAAATGGGGAAAAAAATACACTAGAGGGAATCAACAGATTAGATAATGCAGAAGAATGGATTAGTGACCTGCAAAAATTAAAAAATGAGGATAGTTTAAGGGACATGTGCAGCAACATCAAGCACATTAACATTTGCATAATAGGGATCCTAGAAGAAAAAGGGGCAGAAAGTTATTTTGAAGCAATAATAGCTGAAAACTTTCTTAACCTTGGGAAGGTAAGAGACATCCAGGACACACAAGAGTTCCAAACAAGAGGAATCCAAAGAGACCCACATCAAGACATACTGTAATTAAACTGACATAAGTTAAAGAGAGAATCTTGAAGGCAGAAAGAGAAAAATTAGTTGTATACAAGGGAAACCCCATAAGTCTATCAGCTGATTTCTCAGCAGAAGCTTTACAGACTAGAATGGAGTGGCAGGATACATTTAAAGTGCTGAAAAAAGGAACCTACAAACTAGAATACTCTACCCAGCTAGGTTATCATTTAGAATTGAAGGAGAGAGTGAGTTTCCCAGAGAAGTAAAAGAAATTCATCACTACTAAATTGGCTTTTCAAGACATGTTAAAGGGTCTTCTTAAAGCAGAAAAAAAGGCCATAATCAGAAATAATAAAATATAGAAAGAAAAAATCTCACTATTAAAGGCAAATATATAATAAACACAGTGAATCAACCACTTAAAAAGCTAGTAGGAAGATTAAAAGACAAAAGTAGCAAAATCAAGTTTATATTAAGTAGTTGGGAATACACAAAACAAAACAATCTAAAATTTGATGTAAAAAACAAAAGGGGCGGGGGGGGGAGGGTAGTAAAATGTAGCACTTTTAAAAGGCATTCAGGTTGAAAATAGTCTACTATAGCTATAGATCAGTATGTATGAACTTCATGGTAACCACAAACCTACAAACAATTTAAAAAGAGAGAAAGGAGCCCAAACAAATCAGCAAAACACAAGGGAAGAGATCAAGAGAAGAAAGAAACAGAGGGGGGAAAAAAACCTCAACCAAAAACCAATTAACAAAATGGCGATAACCACATATTAGTAATTACTTTAAATGTAAATGGACTAAACACCCACCTATATTTTGCCTACAAGAGACTCTAAACCAAAAGACAGAGAATGAAAGTGAAGGGATGGAAAAGATATTCCATACAAACAGAAATGAAAAGAAAGCTGGGGTAGCAATACTCATGTCAGACAAAATAGACTTTAAAACAAAGATTGTAAAAAGAGACAAAGAAATATATAATGATAAAGGGGTCCATCCAAGAACAGGATATAACATTAAAATATCTATGCACCCAACACAGGAGCACCTAAATATTTAAAGCACATATTAACAGACAAAAAGGGAGAAATTGACAATATTATAGTAACAGTTGGGAATTTTAACACCCCACTTACATCAATGGATAGATCATCCAGACAATCACTAAAGGAACAATGGCATTAAATGTCACATTAGGCCAGATGGAATCAACAGATATTTACAGAACATTTCATCCCAAAACTCAGAATATACATTCTGTTCAAGTGCACATGGAACATTCTCCAGAACAGGTTACATGTTAGGCCACAAAACCAGCTGCAATAAATTCAAGACAACTCAAATAATATCAAGCATCTTTTCAGCCCACAATGGTGTAAAACTAGAAAATCAACTGCAAGAAGAAAATTGGAAAAACACGTGGAGATTAAACAACATGCTAGGAAACTACCAATGAATCAAAGAGGAAATCAAACAGGAAATGTAAACAACTTCCCAGAATGTATGGGATGCAGCAAAAGCAGTTCTAAGAGAGAAGTTCATAGCAATACAGGTCTGCCTTAAGAAAGAAACAAACAAAAAATCCCCAATAGTCTAATTTTTTACACTTAAAGAACTAGAACAGAAGAACAATCTTCATTCCAAATTAAGTAGAAGGAATGAAATTACAAAGATCAGGTTAGAAAGAAATGAAATCAAGACCAATAAAGCAATAGAAAAGAGCAATGAAACTAAAAGCTGTTATTTTGAAAAGATAAACAAAATTGACAAACCTTTAGCTAGACTCATCAAGAACAACAGAACACAAAGAAATAAAATAAGAAGTGAAAAAGAAGTTATAGCCTACACTACAGAAACACAAAGGATCATAAAGAATACTATGAAGCTCTCGGTCAAGATGTTGGCATCCCTGCATCCTCCCATGCCCACATCAAAATTACAACTAAACTACTGAATAACCATAATTCAGAACCCCCTGAAATCTAGCTGAACAGAAGTCCTATAATCAAGGATACAAAAAAAAAAAAAAGCCATGTTGACAATGGTAGGAGGGGCAGAGTGCCTGAATAGGCTGGTGGTGGTTAAAAATCAGGAGGGATCTCTCAGCTATGGAGGTCCCGCCCCCAAGAGAAAGTGTTCCCAGTCTCAAACCAGGTCCCCCAGCCCAGGATCCTAGTGCCAGGAAGAGAAGTCCCCATAACTTCTGCTGTGAAAGCCAGTGGGTGTTGTGGCTGAGTGAGATAAAGGGCTTCTGGAATCCCAGGTATTTCTCTTAAAGGGCAGCAAATGGACTTAACGCAAAATCACTTGTTCTGAGATCCAGCACTGGGGCAGCAGCTCAAAAGGTGCCAGAGACATACGAGAAGGAAATGAATGATCTGTCTTTGGGGTAAGGGTTGGAGGGGCTGCTTTCTCCCAGACAGAAGTGTGGACAGAGGCCATTGTTCCTTTGCTGAGCCTCCCACCCTCCACCCCTGAGACAAAAGGTGGGCACCATATCTGACTCTCCATCAACCTAGCTAAGGAAATGTAATTTGCCCAGCCGGGTCCCTAAGACTCCATCCCACCCAACTTGCTGACCTACTGAAGCTGTTTTCAGGCTCTTTTCCATACAAATGCCCTGTCTTCGCTCATGCTGTGGGCTTGCTTTAAATCTCTCAAAGGTTTACAACAAACCCCAAACAAGTAGCATCTGGGGTCAGTGTGCCAGTACCTTTTTACTAAGTGGCCCCAGGCCCAGCACTAGCAGCAGCTGGCTTCAGTTCTCAGTATGGCCTCTCCCAGAACCTCTGAGCCCTGCACAAATAGCAGCAATCTGCAGATTGCTCTGTAGCTCATGCTGGGTGGCCCCAGGCAGGGCACAGGAAGCAGCTGATCTTGGTTTGCACCTCTTGGGAGGCAACCAGTGAATAGCTTCAGACCACAGCAGAGCACCACTCAACTACCTCCACAAGTGACACACTCAAGGGGTGGACTCAGCAGGCACCAGAGCCCCGCTGATGTGAGTCCAGCTCCTTGGGATCAGCCCCTGCACAACAGCTCCTCCACTGTAGTTGCATCCAATCCTCACAGCCCATTGGCCTAAGAGTAAATATGTCCCATTGACATGTCAACAGCAATCCAGGCTCAACTACAATAGGAGGATTCATACAGCCCACAAGGGGGGTGGTCACATCTGAAGTGCACAGCTTGGGTGATCCAGGAGGCTGTGCCACTGGGCCCTGTAGGACACCTACTACATAAGGCCACTCTACCAAGACTGGCAGATATAGCAGCTCTACCTAATACCTAGAAACAAATACAGGGAGGCAGCCAAAATAAGGAGACAAAGAAACATGTCCCAAATGAAATAACAGAGCAAAACTCCAGAAAAAGAACTAAACAAAATGGAGACAAGCAATCTACCAGATGCAGAGTTCAAAACACTGGTTATATAAGGATGCTCAATGACTGTAGGGGAAGAGTAGATGAACTTAGTGAAGACTTCAACAAAGAGATAGGAAACATAAAAATGGAGATAGAAAACATAAAAAAGAGCCACTCAGAAATAAAGAATACAACTGAAATGAAGAATACGTTACATGGAATTAACAGTAGAGTAGATGAAGCAGAGAATCAAAACAGTGATTTGGAATATAAGGTAGCAAAAAATACCCAATCAGAACAGTAAAAAGAAAAAGAAAAAAAAAGTCTAGTGTAAGGAGCCTCTGGGACAACCTCAAACGTACCAACATTCACATCATGGGGTTGCCAGAAGAAGAGAGCAAGAAATTGAAAACCTATTTGAAAAAATAATGACAGAAAACTTCCCTAACTTGGTGAAGGAAATAGACATACAAGTCCAGGAAGCACAGAGTCTCAAACAAGATGAACCCAAAGAGGCCCATACCAAGACACATCTTAATTAAAGTGCCAAAGTTTAAAGATAAAGAGAGAATCTTAAAAGCAGCAAGAGAAAAGCAGTTAGTTACCTACAAGGGAGCTGCCATAAGACTGTCAGCTGGTTTCTCAACAGAAACTATGTAGGCCAGAAGGGATTGGCACAAAATATTCAAAGTGATGAAAAGCAAGGATCTAAACCAATATTACCCAGCAAAGCTATCATTTAGAATCCATTTATGATAAAACGTCAACAAATTGGGAATAAAGTGAACATACCTCAACAAAATAAAGGTTACATATGACAAACCCATAGCTAACATCATCCTTAATAGTGGAAAGCTAAAAGCTTTTCCTCTAAGATCAGAAACAAGATATGAATACCCACTCTCAACATTTTAATTCAGCGTAATTAAAAGTCCTAGCCATAGCAACTGGACAAGAAAAAATAATAAAAGGCATCCAAAATTGGAATGGAAGAAGTAAAACTATTTGCATACGACATGACACTATACAGGGTGTTCCCCCACCCCCCCACAAAATGTATACAGGGTGTCTGTAGATTTTATTACATTTTGAAAATAAAATGTATTTTAATAAACACTGGATTTATAATTATTCAAAGTTGTGTACACATTTTTTTGGGACACTCTCTATATAGAAAACCCTAAAAACTCTCCAGCAAAAAACTACTGGAACTAAGAAATGAATTCGGTGAAGTTGCAGAACACAAAATTAATAAACAGGTATCTGTCGTGTTTCTATACACCAATAACAAGCAATTAGAAGGAGAAATTAAGAGAACAGACCCATTTACAATTGCATCAAAAAGAACAAAATAACTTAGAATTTAACCAAGGAGGTGAAAGACCTGCACTTTTAAAACTATAAGACACTGAAGAAAGAAACTGAAGACAAATAAATGGAAGAATATACAGTGCTCATGGATTAGATGGATTAATATTGTTAAAATGTCCATACTACACAAAGCGATCTACATATTCAGTGCAACCCCTATCAAACTACTAATTGCATTCTTCTCAGAAGTAGAACAAATAATCCTAAAATTTATATGGAATTGCAAAAGACCTGAATAGCCAAATTTTGAGAATGAAGCAATCTTGGAAATGAAGAACAAAGATACAGGCATCATGCTCCCTGATTTCAGACTATACAACAAAACTATAATAATCAAAACAATATGATACTGGCACAAAAAACAGATACACAGATCAATGGAACAAAAAAGAGAGCCCAGAAATGAACCCTTGCCACATGGTCAATTAATCTACAACAAAGAAAGCAAGAATATACAAGGGGGAAATGACAGTCTCTTCAATAAGTGGTGTTGGAAAAATTGGACAGATTCATGCAAAAAGAAAACCAGATCACTTTCTTATACCATATATAAAAATAAAATAAAATGAATTAAAGACTTAAATGTAAAACCTGAAACCATAAAACCCTCAAAAGAAAATGTAGGCAGTAAACTCTTTGACCTTGGTCTTAGCTATATATATATATATATACATATATATATATATATATATATATATATGTATATATATATATATATGTAGTTGTTGTTAATCCTCACCTGAGGATATTTTTCCATTGATTTTTTTTTTTTTTTTTTTTTAGATAGAGTGGAAGGGAGGGAGAGAGAGAGAGGGAGAAACATCAACGTGAGAGAGACACATTAATTGGTTGCCTCCCACATGACCGGGGCCAGGGATGGAACCTGCAACCCAGGTACGTGCCCTTGACCAGGAATCAATCCTGCGACCCTTTGGTCCACGGGCAGATGCCGTAACCGCTGAGCCAAACCACCCAGGGCATTAGCAATATATTTTTGGCTGTGTCTCCTTGGGCAAGGAAAACAAAAACAAATGGGATTATATCAAACCAGAAAGCTTCTGCACAGTGAAGGAAACTACCAACCAGAGGAAAAGACAACCTACTGAATGGGAGAACATATTCACCAATGATACATCTAATAAGGGGTAATACCCAAAATACATAAGGAACTCATACAAATAATAACTAGAAAACAATCTGATTAAAAAAAGGCAGAGGAGCTGAACAGACATTTCTCCCAAGAAGACATACAGATGGCCAACAGACTTATGAAAAGATGCTCGATACCACTAGTCATTAGGGAAATGAAAATAAAAATAACAATGAGATATCATTTCACAACTGACAGAATTGCTATTATAAAAAAGTCAACACCCTGACCTCAGTGGTTAGAGCATCCACCCACAGACCAAAAAGTCGCAGGTTCGATTCCGATCAAGGGCATGTACTTTGGTTGCAGTTTGTCCCCGGCCCTGGTCGGGGTCATGTGGGAGGTAACCAGTCGATGTGTCCCTCTCATGTCGATGTTTCTCTCTCTCTCCCTCCCTCCCACTCTATCTGAAGATAAACAGAAAAATACCCTCAGGTGAAGATTAAAAAAAAAAAGTCAACTAACAGCAAGTGTTGGTGAGGATACGTAGAAAAGGGAACCCTTGCATAGTGTTGGTAGGATTGTCAATTGGTGCAGCCAGTATGGAAAACATTATGGAAGTTCTGCAAAAAAATAAAAAGAAAACTTCTGTTCAACCAAGCAATTCTACTTCTGGGTAATTTGCTGAATAAAACAAAAACACTAATTTGAAAAGATATATGCACCCCCATGTTCATTTCAGCATTGTTTACAATAGCCAAGATTTGGAAACAACTCAGGTGTCCACTGATAGATGAACAGATAAAGAAGACAGCACACACACAGACACACACAGACACACACATACAATGGAATATTCCTCAGCCATAAAAAAGAACAAAATCTTACCATCTGCTACAGCATGGAGGGACCTAGAGGGTATTATGCTAAGTGAAATAAGTCAGAGAAAGACAAATACCATGATCTCACTTATATGTGGAATCTAACAAAACAAATGAACAAACAAAACAGATGAAAAGGCACAGATGAACAAACTGGGGGCTGCCAGAGGGGAAGGTGGGGGAGGAAAGGGTAGAAAGGTGAAGGAGAGTGAGAGGTGGAAAGTTCCAGATATAAAGTGAATGAGCCACCTGGATGCAGTGTGCGGCACAGCAAGTAGGACCAACAGGAGAGCAATACCTCTGCACGGTAACAGATGGCTATCACACTCAGTGTGGTGATCACACTGTAAGGCATATACATGCCTAGCCATTGTGTTGAACACCTCAAACTAATATAATATTGTGCGCCAACTCTACAACCAACCAAACCACTCCTGCAACTGGCACCTGAGGGTGAATCGAGGTTTCTGCTTTCCTCAGTGGCAGTGGAGGTCTATGCATCACAGGATCTGAGCTGAGAGTAATATTTATAGAAAGCTTAAGAATTATAAAAACAAAGCTCTTAACTTTAAAACAGTGACTGAGGATTTTATAGTGAGTGCTACTGACAGGAAGAGAAAGCTTTCCTACCCAAGTCCTCGATGGCAGTATTTCCTTCGGAACTGAAACGCGTTCTGGACGACCTTTTCCACCAGCTCGAAGGGCTGCTGTATCCTGGGCTGCGTCAGGGGTGTGAAGTGCACCACGCCCACGTCCACCTTCATTGGAAGCAAACACATATCACTGCTGCACGTGTGACACTATAAACAACTGATCTTTGCACAATGCAGGAGGAAGGTTTTCATGAATCGGCCTCACAGACTTCAGCTTCACCTTCTCTAGGCGTGGAGGATGCTCCATTTGCTTTGAGCTGACTCAGAAATCACAGTGGGTTACATAGTTCTGTAATGACATCCACTAGACTTGTGCTTGATGATTACTTAATTTTAAAATGCAGTTTTGCAATGGCCTTTAAGCCAAATAATCATTACAGTCAGTAGGCAGATAGATAGCATTAGAGTATTTCATTTAGCTTCTGAATGAGTAAACATGAGCTGCAGCAGCAGTTCTGACTATAAGACTGGGCTTCAATTCACAGAGGGAAGGCAGATGGGCCCCCACGGACCACTTAGCATTCAACTCCCCAGAAAGTGAATCAATTACAACGCCACTTACTCTGGGTACAGACACAGATTCATCAGCTGGATGGAGTTCATGGGCGTCGCCGGCAAAGCCACACAACTTTCTGGTAGCAACTTTAAATGCTCCAGGAGGCAGAGGCGGGATCCAAATAAAAAAGGAAACCGCCAAAATGTTACTGCTTCAGTGTTAAGCTGCTACCTGATGTCGAGATTCTTTCATTATCAGAATATAACTTTTCAGGCATATCTGATAAGGGAGTTATATAGCCTGACTTATTCTAAAAACAGACTCACGCTGATTCACAAGGATATATTCAAAATAACAAAGGAAAAATATTGAAGGTATAAAGGGAGAAATGTGAGTCACACACAAATGCCAGGCAGACACTGATCTAGGAAACAGAAAGTCTGTTCCTAATTCACAAAAGCAGCATTTCTAAGGAACTGTTCAACTTGCTACTTCGAACATCACACAGACTCTACAAAGGCTGAGAAAGTACAGCAATGTATGAGTGTGGATTGTACCACTGCTTTTTGAAAGGGTTCTATTTTTAAAATTCTATAGGACTTTTCATGTTCTCTTAGGTCCTTATAGCTACAAAACTCCTTAACGCTGGCCTGCATTATGTGAAGATGGGGGACTGTGTTTTGTTTAGGTTTTTAGGGTGGAGGACAAATACTCGTATGACACGAGACTCTTTGGACAGAAAAGTAAAAGGAAAATGACTGAATGCGCCCAGCATCAGGCGGTGGCGTGGCTCTCGGGGGAGCCAGTGGCGTGTCCTAAGCGGTCTGAGCGGCCTCGCGGCGAGCTGACCCTCCAGGCGGTCCCCGCCTGGCACAGCCACGGATCCTGTCCTCGGCTGCTTTCGATAAGCAGAGCTGCACCTGTCTGCTCTAACGGGAAGTGAAGAGTGACGGCTGGGATGGCGCGGCTGGCAGGAGGGATGGTTCTGGGCAGGAGACTGAAACTGCCAGTGGAAGGGTCTTTCCACAGTGAAAACGTCCCCTAGGTGTCCACCAGCCTGCAGACTATTTAGTGAGGATCACGCCCCTTTGGTGGAACAGCAGTTACTCCACTTCACGGTGACTATCTGAAGACAATATTACATGCTTTTATTAAATTTTAATTGTTTTCCATATGTTACTTATTCAGTTTCACCAAGTTTAGTAACACGTGCGTCCTGCAGGAAGCCAAGTGCTGGTGAAAAGACCAGGACTCTCCTTAGACCTTCACACAAACAGCACAGAACAGCGTCCACGGGTCTTGGAGAAGTCTGGGGTCAAGACAGAGGCGACTAGGACAGAAGAGGAGAAGCACCGTGGAGGGGACTCCAGGGTTTCAGTAGACAGGAGCGCTACTCTCGGCGCGTTTCCGTGGAGGGAAAGCAGAGAGCATCTACAGCCGGGGAGGGGAAGCAGCCATGAAGCCCGGGGATGTCAGCCCCTGCTCATCAGCTCCTTCCTCCTGCTCCTCTGGGGCAGAGAAGTGAACCCAAATGTCCGGGAAGGTTCTAGACCAGGGTGGGGAACCTTTTATCTGCCAAGGGTCATTTGGATATTTGTAACATCATTCGAGGGCCATGCAAAATTATCAACTTAAAAGTTAGCCTGCTACATTTGGTCAGCTAATTTGGTGAGGCGTGTGAGGTGAGCTGGTGTGGATTTTGTGGGCTTCACTCCGGCCGGACGGTCCCCACCCTGGTTATGCTCCAGACTTCGCCCCACCTCATTGCTCTGTAACTCTCCGTGTCATCCTGGCACCCCAGTCCCTACCTCCCATTCTGCCACCCTCCGCGACTCAGCTCCCCCCGTTCTTTCCATTCAGTGCTTCCTCATCACCCGGGTCGGTTCTGAAGGGAATTCTTCCCGTCCCCAGGTGTTATCCCACGCCTGCCAGTCTCCAGAGAAAAGACTCTTTGAGCACAGCATGTGATACATTTCAGCTCTACCTAACCCTACACCCACAGACTATCAAAACTCTAATGTGCAGATACTGTGAAGACCAAAAACACAAATACAGGGACAGATGCATTCTCCTTCCAGTCAGAAACCACCACTCCCAGCTTCCCTGGGTTGAAAACCTGGCCTCACTCTGTCTGCCTGACTTCATTCCCTGGAGATCCACTGGTGTCTGCAAACACAGGCAAGGCCGAACACCTGCCTCCAGCCGTAAGCCCTGCGTGAGCCTGGCCGCACGCACACGAGCTGCAGCGTAGGTCCTCCAGTTTCAACCTGGGTATCCAGCTGGCTAACAGTACACTGCAGCTAAAAAAATTTCCCCTCGTAACCAAATACAGTTCCACTTAGCGGGGCGCTCTGTGAAACTCACTGTGAACAGGGCTCTTCCAGTGATGTGTCTGCTCCTCTGGGAACTCTCTACCACCCTCACCACCCTCTTCTCTGCCCTGCCCCCACAGCGCTTCGCAGAAGTACTCCGAATCATGGAGCTCATTTTCTCTGAAACCACAGGAAAGCCACTTGGTAACTATGGTAACAGATAAAAAAATGCTTTTTACTTATAATTGAATGCTTACTTAAAATTACAACCTTTTTTTTCTTTCTGGTTTTAAAATCTATTAAAGGGTTTGATTACAAAAAAGAAGTCTGTTCATAATTCACAGGTAAGAGACGCACTTAGAAATTCCTGTTTAATGTTGCCAGACTTTTTCTTAACTCTGTCTATCAGTACATCAAGACTACTTGCTGAAATTTCAAGTTAAGGATTTATAACGAATTTAACCATTTGCCTCTCAAATGCACTGGAACGTCAGTGCTGTTCCAAGCTGAGATTATGTTTCTCAGCATCGGCAGCCTTGGCTACAACAGGCTGGAGGCAGATGTTCCGTTTTCCAGGCCAGGTGTCCAGGACATGACTGATTATGAGCTCAGAGCAGACTGTGGACTTATAAGAGACCTGGCGTAAGAAGCTATTAGATCTCACAGCTTAGTCCTGGCCGGTTTGGCTCAGCGGTTAGAGCGTTGGCCTGCAGTCCAGAGAGACCCGGGTTCGGTTCCCGCTAAGGGCATGTACCTCAGTTGCAGTTTGTCCCCGGCCCTGGTTGGGTCGTGTGGGAGGCAGCCACTCAATGTGTCCCTTTTACATCGATGTTTCTCTCTCTCTCTCTCTCCCTCCCACTCGATCTGAACAAAAAATGTCCTCGGGTGAGGATAAAAAAAAAAAATCTCACAGCTTAGATACTGTCCACTCAGATCTCGAATCCACATGGTATGGAGAACACTGAAGAACGTATGACCTGGTTCCTAACTTTGAGATGATCACAATATACAAAGAGCTAAATAACTACCACACGAAACAATATTGGCCATTATCTAAGCAAGGTCTTCAACACCTCCCATGGCATCCAAGTCGTTAAAGAGCAAGCCAGTGGAGAGGAAAAGCGATTAGAAAGTCAGTTACAATTAAATCAGCCCAGATAAAACCATAATTTGGAGATGACAGAAGGAATGAGGAGAAAAAAGAATGGTTACAGGGAATAACAATGAGAGCCCCAGAACAATACAGTACTCATTCGCAGTCCGTGTGGTTCTGTCACAGACAGGCCTGTGGAGACTACAGTGGAAAGGGAGCAAGGGGTCAGGGGCTTGGGGGAGTCATGCTGTGTCAGGAGAAATGACAGAGTAAGGTGACACAGCAGGGAACGCTCCTCCTCCATTGCTTAATCCAAGCTAATGACAGTCTCCAGTAGGACCATCACAGACCCCGCAGTTACAACCTTCCCAGACAAGTACAGAGTAGCAAGTCATTAATGCCTATGATATAAGTATGTGTTGTGTAGGAAATCAAAATATTCACAAATATGAATGTAGATCAAATTTCCTATAATTATTCTACCTGTAATTCTTGTCCCAAGCCCAATGTAAGGACAGAATTTCAGTTGTACACATTTAAAACCCAAACACCTGAAAAGCATTCCAGGTATTCCACACCAATGTATCCAGCCAAGACTGACACACTGTTAGTACCTACTTACCTTCTTTAAAGCGCACAATTTGTGTTTGTTATGTAACAATACTAACTTCTACCGAAGTTCCACCCCAGACTTTTGTTCCTCCTATAGGCCTTTAAATGGCTCTTCTCTCTTTTCTTCCTGCTCGGAATCATAAAAAACCCACAGATTTTACACAGTCCTACAGGGTTCCTTCTCAGAGCATAGGCATGTGAGAGAATGGCAGAGAGATGAGGACAAGAGCCTAAGAGACGCCCAGGGCGAGGGCAGGAGCTGGAGAGGAGCTCTCACTGTGTAAACTATGCATGCAAATGTATGTGTGCACGTGAATCATGTCTGCTAGTGACGACAACAACAAGATGAGTCAAGGTCTCGTGGTCCCAGGAAAGGAATGTTTCAGGGATGGGAACACTTAAATCTAAACAAAATGCAACAGAGACAAGGACTAACAATGTTTAGGATTTTCTGTTCTATTTAACCCACAGTTTCTGGATTGTGACCAGGTCTACCTAAAACCATGACCTTCCCACAAACCAGTCTTTGGTGTTGGTGAAACAACACCTCTGGAGGTGCCCTGCTCCCCTGCAGTTGTGGGTGTGGCAAGAGCTGCCCAGCAGCCTGGGGCTGCCCTGCGGGTATGTGTGTGTGTGTGTGTGTGTGTGTGTGTGTGTGTGTGTGTCCAGCACATTGGGGATCACCAGGGCCTAGCTGCTGGTTTCGCAGGTGACAAGAAACCGACTTCTCAGAATGAATCAGCAACTAGGGATGACTACCTAAGCAGACTCACAAGGCACTCAATAAACGTTATTGCTATAAAAATACTATTATTAGGGCTGATAAACAAACATGCATGTAAATATATTAATTCAAAGTGAGTCAAATATATTAACTTAAAACTGCCAAACAGACTAGACACTATACATAAGTTGCCTGGTCAGTACATCCCCTTCCTGTAGAAACTAAGATTACGGAATGGATGCAAACACAGGTTGGTGCTGGGATGGTCGCTGGCGACCTGAGGCCTGACTGCTCATTGGCATGAGGTCCTGGGTGTGAATGCTCCCGGTCCATGTGCTGGCGGCACCCAGACCTGCTCTCCTTTTGCTGAAGTAGTTCTTCCTTAAAAGTGTTCATGCTGTCCTGCTCTTCCTGTTTCTGACTTGAAAGACAGTCTTTCTATTTTTATTTATGTATTTAAATATGTTTTTATTCATTTTTTAAAGAGTGAGGGAGAGAGAGATGGACACACCAATGTGAGAGAGAAACACCAATCGGCTGCCTCCAGCACGCCCCCTACTGGGGATCGAGCCCAAAACCCGGGCATGTGCCCTGACTGGTACCTCTCAGTCCAGGGGACGACGCTCAATCCACTGAGCCACATGGGCTGGGCCCGTCTGTCTTTCTAAAGGTGAATCCTTAGCTACTGGATCTCATCTTTCACACGGTGAGTTTACTAGTTTAACTCATGGAGGTCTGGGGGCCTCGTAGTCCTCCCAGTGCATCACCAGAGACATAAAAATAAGAGAAACGGTTAAAGCTGGTGCGAGCTCTCTAATTTGGCAAGATCACCAAGTCCACAGGCAGCAGCCAGGCCCCCGCAGTGGGCTGGGATCAGGAGGCAGGAGGCAGGAGGCAGGAGGCAGGAGCCCGGCTGGGTAAAGAGGGAGAGTCACAGGGAAGGAAGGGGAGGAGGGGCGGTGACTGAGAGCTGGACCCAAACTAGACACATTCATCCCACAACCTCAGACACTGCCAATAAATGGCTGTGTGTTTTTTTTTTTTAAAAGTTCTGCTCTTCAAAATAATGTGCAAAGAGAATGCAACGGTAAGACCACAACAAATACATATTTATATTATTTATGAGATTAGGTTGATCTGACAATCCAAAGATAGTCTTATATTCCAAAATAATGGGACGAAGACACAGAAAGCAAGCCCTCAAGATCCTTTCTCATGAAGACAAACAGGAGTAACAAAACCTTGTAAAAATAAGGTAATCGAAAATAGAGCAAATGGAAGCACAAACTATAAGCAGAAACCTGTACCCGACTTGCTGCTGAAGTCATCAGAAAGCAGGATGGTCTAGTCAGACATCTGAGCACATCATAAACCCAAGGATATCATCTTCACTTTCACTATTATCAATCAATCTACAAACTGCAGATTTTAAAAGTTAAGAAAGTCCTCACACTGATAGAAAACATTATATTAAAACTAAAATGACCATAAAGATGGAGGAAAACAATGGACTAATTGTGTTCATAGCTGGTACTGTTAATTTCTTAAGACTGGGTCAGAAGAGAAACATCATTTTAAGATTAAGTCAATCACTTTAAATTTGTGGGACTGGAACAGAAAACTATTTTATCTTATTCTGAACTTTCATTATTTTCAAGGTTGAACAGAAAGCAATTACAAAAAGACCTTGTTGCCCTGGACAGTGTGGCTCGGTTGGGCGTTGTCCCGTGCACCACAAGGTGGCAGGTTCGATTCCCGGTCAGGGCACATACCCAGGCTGCAGGTTCAATGTCCTGTTGGGGTGCGCTTGGGAGGCAACTGGTCGATGTTTCTCTCCCTTCTTTGCTCTAAAATCAATTTTAAAAAAACACCACACAAAAAAACCTCGTTGTTTCTTAAAATCTGAACTCCAAATTTTCATAGGAATTAAGTGGGCATCATCCCAGACCAAGGAAATCAGAGCCCGGGACCAGAAACTGGGCTCAGGGCTTGTCTAAAGCTAGATGAGGCTCAAGGCAGGCAGGGGTGAGAAGACCAGGTCTGGAGAACAACCTCATACAGAGGTATGGTATTGTTATTATTTCTCAAACATTCAGTTAGATTACAGATTCTTTCAGAAAGCAAAGAAAAGCTTTTCTGAACATCCAGATTATCATCATGAAGAGAAACAAACACTAAGGTAACCACCTGTAATTTTTTCTTAAAAACAGACAAATGAAAACATTTTGAAGAAGAAAACAGAGGGACTGCTGAGTCACTGGCCAGCTACTCTGGCCACTCTGCCTGAGCGAGAAGCGAATGTTGTATGCAAAGCTGCAGAGCTGGCATGGTTAATTTGTTCCACAGCTTAATCCAGACTCCCCCAGAACGAAACACCTCTTCGCAAGGAGACTGAGATGCATTCCGTTCCAAGTGGAGGCGGGGCAGTGCTGTGAGTGTGGAAGGCCTTCAAATCCACATATTCTGGGCCTGACTCCCACACCTGCTGCTTCCTCCTTTTACAACCTCGGCTGTTACTTAACTTCTCTGGAGCGTCATGTTCTCATCTATAAAATGAGGATTCCTGTTATCTCAAGGCTTGTCTTGAGGATTGAAGAACATGGGGCCACAAACAGTAGCCAGCAGACAGGAACTGCTTATAAATGGTAGATATTTTTATTGCATCAAGATTATAAAACTAGCCCGGCCACTGTAGCTCAGTGGTTGAGCATCGACCCATGCACCAAGAGGTCGCCGGTTTGATTCCCGGTCAGGACAACATGCCCAGGTTGTGGGCCCGATCCCCAGTGGGGGGCATGCAGGAGGCAGCCAATCGATGTTCTCTCTCATCGATGTTTCTATCTCTCCCTCTCCCTTCCTCTCTCTCTAAAATCAATCAATAAATAGAAAGTTTTAAAGATTATAAAACTAGAGAGTTGCAAAAATCACTTAAAATTCCTATCATTTGGAAAGGACAAAATTATACTTGTATTCATGGAAAGGTTGTATAGTTTAATAAAATGTCATTTATATACTCAAAATCAGTTTCTGAATTCTTTAATTTAATATTTATTGTACCCCGACTATAAGCCAGGTACCACTCTGGCCCAGGAGAAACATCAACAAACAAGACAGACAGAAACCCTTGCCCTCATGAAGTTTATATTCCGGAGGTCTTCAACCAGGAGAGGGGCTTGGAGGTAGCACGATTCTTGACGTATTCTGAAGTTTAGAAATGACAATTTGTTGGTTGACTGGATGTTGGGTATGGAATCAAGGATTTTTTTTAAGGTTCATGTGCCAAATGGAAGGACGAGTTTGCCACGAAGGGACCTGGGGAAGCTGGAGGACCTGGTGTGGGAAGGTCAGGAGCTCAGTCTGGTCCATGAGAGGTCTGAGATGTCCATCAGTGACATCATGTCGGCACTGGACATACAATGTGGAGTGCGCCGGGGAAGAGACACAAACCGAGGAAAAGATGCACTAAGATAAGATTCATCTAGAGAAGTCTCTGGACTTAAAATATTTCATTCTCTTTAATTCTGTCCACATTGGAAATCATGATGTCAATGAACTATTTCTCTATATACCTCTACTTGCCAGATCCTTTTTTATATAAGAAATTCTGCCTGATTAAAGGTCTCTAGTTAATAAAAGTCCTCTGCGTTTCAGAAGTTTACCATTTTAAAACAAGCAGTACATACTGGATAAGTATCAAGGCAGAAGAATAATAAAAACATGTTTTCAAAATAGTAAGGTACATTAAAGTATGCCTAAGCCATGTGTCCTCAGCTAGCTGCATTACGCTGGAGGTCGGAGACGAGAGCAGGGTGGTCCCTCCAAGTGCCATCTGTCAGCCTCAGCACCCGTGAGTCTGCACCAACCATGACAAGGTGCTAAGCTAGCCAAGACACCAGAGGGCTGCGGGGGACTGCTTCTGAACAGCAGCAACATGCTGTTCCTGTTAGCGCTTGGAATTCAGCTCCACCTCACCCAGCATCTATACAAAGAACTGTTTATATACTCCCAAGAAACAAAAGAAGTTTATATAACAAAATTAGAATACTATGGCTGAAAAGCAAATCCACAGGCATTAGATTTCTAATACCTTGCTAAGTGCCAGACTTAGAAAAGATGAAAACCAACCAACCAACAAAAAAACAGCAAACAAAAAAATTCTAGAAAAATCCAGATAAGTGAAACGTGTGTTTTATTATTCATTGCTTTAAAAAAAAAAAAAAAAAAGGCTAACATATAACATGGCTATCATCGGTTTAAAAATTTTAAAAATCCAATCATAACATTATCTCCTTTTCTATATAGTGGCTATAAATTTATAGTTTGTAGAATTAAAATTACTGAGGAAGAAAAAAATGAGAACCCCAAATAGACGGAGGTGAAATATGTCTGCCCCATTATCCATGATCTAGAACCTCAATATGTGATCTCACTGTTCCATCACATCATGTTGAGGCAGTTTCTTTATAAGAGTTTTTAGAAGTTCTAATATTAAATTCCACTCCAGAAACCTTTCTCAGTGAAAGGAATAAAAGAAGAAAATTCAGAACAACCCCCCACCCCCCCGGGCAAATTCTTGTAGGTTTACTGATCAACATTCTAGTCAACAGTTGTTGCTGGGCTTTCTTTTACTTAATATATATACATATACACATTTAAAACTGTCTTTTGAATGTTTATTTTGTAAGTTACCAACTTTGTGACTCTTGATTTCAGACAAGTCACAAGCACCAGAATAAAGGATAGTCTCAGCTATCATTTGCAAAACACAGTCAAGTTAAAAATATTTCAGACCATATTCTTTAATATAATTGGGGACATCGAATCATAAACTGTATCTTCCAACATAGACAAAAATTCAAAAATAAATTATAACTATGGACTAAAACATAATATTAAAAGAAACGAAAGCCTTTTTGTGAGCACCCAAATAATTCCTCCTCTGTACACAGAGACACAAAAGCATTTTTAGCTTTCAGGTTTCGACAAATCCTGCTGGAACAACAACTCCCTCCCTTCCCCGCCTCTCCTTTCTTAATTCTCCCACAGCTCAAAAAATGAGATGGAGAACCTGGTATTTATCTTCCAGCAACATCAGCGGTTTTTCCCTCTCAGATTTCTGTGTTGCTCTTTATTTGCTATTTGCAAGTGAGCTTGTTGGAGCTTTATCACTAATATTCAGAAGCTGGAAATCGAGCCTCGAGTAAGGGGTGTCTCTCCATCAAACCTCCCTGGGGTTTGTTCAAAGACAGCTGACCGAAGAGAATTAAGACACTGAAGGCCACGGAAAAAGGTATGGAAAATCGGAAGCTTCTATAAGCTTAGAGACCTAAATAGAGCTCTTCATGTACCATTTAGTTTGAATTTTAAGTTGTCAATCTGTTCTTAGATATTAGTTTTGATATAAATAAATCTTGTCTGGAAAACTGACTTTACTCTTCAATGACATCCACTCCAGACGTTCTGTCGGCGGACAGCCCACAAGCTGACACTCACGGGTTGCTGTGCACGCAATGTGTGTGGAACCAGCAGAGTTCTCTCCTCACAGCCTTTTGCTGTCACAGTATTTCTCTACACCACAACCATCGGAACAAAGTATGCCTTTATTCTCTACCGACAGAAATCTGAGAGAACAGGCCGCACACTGTATCATGCTTGCAGCTGGAGAGGAAAAGACACACGATTTCACAGCACTATAGCTAAGATGCCGGTGTACAGTTACAAAAGAAACAGAATAGTGTCCTGCTTTTTGGAGAACGAATTCTTTCTGCGTAAGTTCTCTCGGCAGAAGAACACATTTAAAGTCCAATATTCACCAGTAAGCAAGCGCTACGCTAGCTCAGGGCACTGCCATACTGTTTACGCTGATTCTGGGTGTCTGTAATTTATCACTGCCAGTACTTGTTAATGAAGATGAACAAGCTGTCTGCGAGTCTGAATTACACTGAAATTCATAAAATGTATTGGCTAATGAGGAAAAAAAAGGGTTATAATTGGGAAGCTGAGCATAGACTGATCAACATATAAAGGTTACTCAACCAAAGTAAAAATAAAGACAGAAATGAGATGCTCCCGGGGATCGTTAACAGCAGTCGCGCTTTGAAAGAATCCCTCAACTGAAAATGGTCCGGGAAGGGAGTAATTTAGGGAGCTGGCTGGAGCTCTAAGCCCAAACCTGAAAACAGCTATTACGAAACTATAAACATGTGCTTCATTTTTTTCTAGAGACATTAACTTTTGTTCCATTTTGGTCTCAGTATGTAAAGAAATAAACTGTACGATGGCAGGCAATGCCTAGGCACTCCGATCCTTACAGTAAAAGTCTGCTTCTTAAGAATTCAAAATCTTAGGGAAATCCTCTCCTAAAATTGTAAATTTCACAGTGTAAGACTATGAACAAAAATGGAGCAAAGGGAATCAGATAGCCCAGGATTTGACTTCTTAGAGAATCAATGTTAGAACTATAGAAAAGTTCATACTTTAATACAGACATGCATTAGTATTCCTTATGCATGCCTATATTAAACATTAGACATTTCACAAAAGCCAGGCATCTACCTCCTTGGTGAGTCTCCGAGTTAAGCCATCTGCCCAACTGATAACCTCTGGAGTCTTTTTAAAAAAATTTTGGTGGGAAGGGGAGTGGAGCTGACAGTCAATGGTGCTCCGTGCCTTCAGATGTAGCATTTCCCGGCTGCCCACAGGAAGCAACCAGGGGAGCACTACCAGAAATACTGGGGTAATGGGAACAAGGTACAGGCTGGAGGGAGGTGGGAAGAGATGGGGAAGACATGACACTGATGATCTGCTTCTGAGACCTGTGTGGCATTGGGGAACTTACCACCTAAATAGGCTAATCTGAAAAAATGATGACCTACAAGATTATATCTACAGTTTCTATGCCACTGAATTAAATCAGCCTAAGGAAAGAAGATGAAAAAGAAATTCCCATACGATACAAATGTCAAATATGACATTTATTTGTCATATATAGAAAATAAATAAAAATACTAATGTCAATTATAATTTATTGAGTACTTTCTATGGTGGTAGATACTGTTGTAAGCCCTTAAAAATGCACTGACATATTTAACTCCATGATAGAGGTACTCTAATCCTCCCGTTTTCTAGAAGAGGATACTGAAGCACAGAGAGGTTCTGGAAAGCCAAGATTTGACCCAGACTGCTTTTTGTCAAATAGACATGAATCATGATAGAACACATCGTCAAACGTTTAATTCAGAAACACACAAAAAAGCCAGTATTGCTGTATTTCAGTAACCATTACATTTCTCAAAGAGGGTAGTAAGTCCTGCCAGATTAAAACATAGCCAAGCCACAAAGTAAGTGATAACTTTTCCCTCTTTAAAAAAGGAGTGTTAAATTATTTTCGGCATCCTACTTCGGAACTGTTGCGAATAACCGGTTCTGCGGCAGACTGCTGCATTTGGGTCAGGAAAGAATCCTGGTCCCAACGAGAAGGGAGCTCATTCTCACAGTGAAGGACAGTGGCTTAATTGTTCCGGTTGGTAGCTTAATTGTTCCGGTTTTCAGTACCCTGTACCTGAAGTGAAGAAGTGCCACCCTAGGTAAGGATTTTGCAAATGTTTATTAACTAGAAATCAGGGCTAATCACGCAGGTGACTGACTTCTTCCTTCTACTTTCCTCTGCTCCTTAAACACCTCACCTGGGTCATGTGCTGGTACATGGTGGGTGCTTAATAGATACTTGTTTTAAAAACCATTTTTTGAATACTTAAAACTTTTCTATAGTTTTAAAGGGTGGGTTTAAGTATTTGAAGTAAAAACAAAGCAAGTTTTACAAACCTATAATGCTATTAAAATTCTTCATCAGATCTCATAGCTGGAATCTGGTGTGCCCACATCTCCTAACAAGGTGCATGCCCACTTTGCAGACTTCAGCACAGCTGAACTTTTAAAAAGCACAAGGTGGACAGCTCTTCCCTTTCCACCATGCAGCGAGCACCAGCCACCCTGGTCACCCAGGAGCATGGAGCCTCCGAAGGCTGGCGTGAGCTTTCCCCCGGAGAAGCAGCGTCCACACCCACTGCAGGGCATGCGCACTCGGCTCCCACGGCACACAGACGCCTTTCTGTTGATTCTTTCTTGCCCTCAATCCTGATGTTGTCTTCTTTCCCCAGCCTTTGTTACTAGGTTCTCCACTGCACAGAAACAGCTTCAACTTTGACCAAGAGCCATCATAATTAAGCACCAGGATTTTCTAGGCAGACAAAGCTGATGGTAACATCATGGCCTCGACAGGCCTGCAGCTCCTTGCTTTTGTCCTGGCCTTCTGTGGGGTCTCTGGAGTGCTGGCGGCCACCGTGCTGCCCAACTGGAAGGTGAGCATGGACTCGGGCTCCAACATCATCATGTCCATCATCCAGCTGCAAGGGCTGTGGATGGACTGCACGTGCTACAGCACCGGCATGTTCAGCTGCACCCTCCAGTACTCCGTCCTGTCCCTCCCCACGCACGTGCAGGCTGCTCGGGCCACCATGGTCCTGGCCTGTGTCCTGTCTGCTTTGGGGATCTGCACTTCCACAGTGGGGATGCAATGCATTCGCTTAGGAGGGGACAGAGAAACCAAGAGTCACGCTTCCTTTGTTGGAGGCCTCTGCCTCATGTCTGCAGGGATCTCGGGTTTAATACCGACAGTGTGGTACACGAAGGAAATCATCGCAGACTTTCTGGATCTGACAGTGCCAGAAAGCCACAAACACGAGCCCGGAGGAGCCGTCTACATCGGATTCATTGCGGCCATGCTGCTATTGATCTCCGGCATCATTTTCTGCACTTCTTGCATGAAAAAGGACCCAGAGGCGTGGCTCTCCCCACCCACGCAGCAGCACCCCCCCACCACAAAGCCAGAGGGCAGGTCAGCTTACCACCTGAAGGACTATGTGTGAATCACCCTGTAACACACATGGGACTTTTAGGTGCCCAGTGGGGCTTTTGTCTTTATTTTAGATAAAAAACATATATATATATATATGTTTTGTCCTGGCCTTCTGTGGGGTCACACACACACACACACACCAGAATTATGCTTAACTTTCTTTACAAAGATTTTAAATATTTTAAAATGTCATTTAAAATGCCAACAAACTCTCATGTACAATTTTATTTGTTTTTAAGATTATTCTTCCATCCCTGTTTTCATGTTTTATCTAAAGGTTTGTAATTGGAAGAGGCTCTGATTATATAAGGCAATTAATTGATGGCTTTTTTTTTTCGTTTTTAAGATAACCTATTGATACATTTTCCGAATTGGTACTTAACTGGGTTTTATAAAGCAGTTAAATTGCCAAGTGTGAGAAGCACCTTGCCAGGGTGTGACTCTGCGTTTGCTGTCTGTGTGGTGATCCAGCCCCACAGCACGACAGCACATTAGGGACAGAAGTACTGTCACCTCTCAGACATCACCCCACCAGCCACCCCAACTCCCCACCTACTGGGAACTCCATCCCTTTTTTCATTTTGGAAGAATATCTACATATATTTGTGAGAGCCCACAAGGTGACATTCACAGACGAGGCAGAACTAAGGGGAAGACAGACATGGTAAAGGCCACCACAGCAAAGCCAAACCAGACCAGACCAAACTCAAACCTCTCGGACTTTTAAAGAACCAAGTAAAGCTAAGCCACAAGAGTACATTTGTTTGAACAGGCTCACGAAGGGCCCTCATGTGCTGCCGGCCAGAAGCTTCTCCAGATTAAGTCATTCATCCACAACCATCTGGATTTAGTCCATCTCCTTTACTCTCTCACTGATTAGTATCTGGACGATAAAGGTTACTTTTAAGTTGTCATTTTATGCTCAAGTGTGATCCACATTAACAAAAACACTGTTGTCTCTTATAAGTGGGCTGCTTCAGTGAGTTAATGGATGTGCGAGCAATGTTTTTCTAAAAACGTAAGTTAAATTATCCTGTGTATTTCAAATATTGTAACAAGAAAATAAAAACTGGACTCTTTAATGTACAAAAGAAACACTGCACATGGTTGTTTCTAATAATTTGTTAATTCAAGCTTAGTCACTGCTCACAATATAGGTCAATGGGGAGAAAGCATTTCTTTGTATATTAATCATTCAGGAATGGGAAGGACACCTACGTGAGCAAATAATTTTCATTTGTTCATACAGAAGTAGAGACTAAAATATTTTACGCCTGTTTTACTCGGTAGACCATCATTCTCTTCTTCAACAATGTCATCAGCTATTAATGGAATAGCTAAAATGAAAAGGTGCTATTTCATAAATGGATTAGAAACGGAATCGCTGAAACAAGTTTAAATGATTGTTTAAAGCAGGCATTCCTTTTGAATGGTCCGACTATTTTCAGGACCGATTCAGAGCAGTTGTGAGGATTCGATGAGAGTGCACAGAGGACGTGTCCGGGCGTGGTGCAGGGCCCGGTGGTAGGCTTGGTCAAGGTACCAGCAGTAGCCTCGCTAGGTTCCTGCCCACAGACCGAGCTTTCAGATCCTTGCGCGGCCTTCTCTGCCGTGGTTGCTGAGAAGTTCTAGACTAAGTTTCATAGTAACTGCTTAAGCAGCCTTCAACCAGGATTACTTAATGGCATTCTTTCTCTCTTCCTTTTCTTTGTAACTTTAGTCATTCAGCTTTATCACTGGCTTTTATACTTACTGTATCCATAATCTTATTTTAAGTCGCCTCAAATTTTTTTGAAAGTGGGTGAGTCTAAAATAAAAATAAATATGTAAACTAAAAGCCAGTTTTATAATTTAGAGAGTGAAAGAGTCATCCTTTTTAAAAATTAGGTAAAACAAGTGTTGAATAAAAGTAAGTGTATTTGCTATTACTATCTAATTTACTACTAGGTATGCATTCATAACTATTCAAGAATAAAATAAGCAGTAAGAGTTATAACTCTGAGAAGGAAACAAAATTGCAGTTTTGCAAATGACAATTTTGTACATGTGTAAAATACAACGAAATGAAGGAAAACCGCTGCTCCTGGGGGATCCCGGGAGCCAAGACTGACCAACGCAGGGGTACAAAAGGGGGCGCCCTTGCCTCCAGGGAGGACTCACTCTGGTCAATGTGTGCCTGAGCGCCCTGCAGCCCCTCCCCCTGTCCGGGAGGAACAAGAGCCTTGCTCAGCTTTCCCTGCCTTCACCTGCTCCCCTCGTCTCCGTCTCCTGAGAGCACTCGCTCATTGGTACATCACTTTCACAAAAATCCTTACTTCAATTGGAGTCTAGGAAACCAGACCGAATGCTACAGAAGGCTAGTGAAGCAGAAAAAGATTAGTCTTCTGATTCATGTCCAAAGAATTCTCAAATACAGGGTAATATCCAACAGAAATAACATCCTCAACATCAAATTTCAAAAAACACAAAGGCATAAATAAAAAGTGGCCGTTTCTCATGTGGACCCATCCATTTACTAAGCTCAAGATTATTTCCCACAGAGGCGAGGCCTCAACAGCTGTGGACAAGCACAACTGAGCGCCTCTAAAATGCTGTCCTCAGAGCGCAGGCTCGGCGGCCCCAAGTCCTGACCTTCTCTTTGGGTCACGGGTGTACTATCATTAATTCGTCTAAAATTGTATTGACACAATTTATGTTTTAAATCTGCACCATATTTGGGAGTAAGACTTGCTCTATTTGCTATACTTAGGCAAAATCAGATATAAATTATATTTATTTCTTAAAAATTATGATCCACACTACTACAAGATACCAGAACTTGTCCATAAAATATTTGTTTATAATTGTTAACAGTAATATCTATCACCCACCGACTGCCTCCCAGAGCCAGATACTCATATTATGCACTTTACATTGATTATCTCAATCCTTCAAGGGCGGCACTATTGGCCTGATCTGATGTATTAAAACACAGCCTACTGACCCGAGCAACTCCTCATAACTAGGAGCGCTGGAATCCCAGCTGGTCTAGCTGACTTCACAGCACTTCCAGTTCTTCCACTAGGGCAGCGGTTCTCAGCCTGTGGGTCGCGACCCCTTTGGGGGTTGAATGACCCTTTCACAGGGGTCGCCTAAGACATAACAGTACAAAATTACAGTTATGAAGTAGCAACGAAAATAATTTTATGGTTGGGGATCACCACAACATGAGGAACTGTATTAAAGGGCTGCGACATTAGGAAGGTTGAGAACCACTGCACTAGAGAATGCTGCCCTGTCAATCAAAGGAGCCTATTGCAATTGTCATGCTGTATCAAAGTGACTTTTCTACTAGGCTGGAGTACAGGATATGGTCAGAACTAACACCTGTCCATTCTATGGGAAGGATGTTAGACTACCAGCCCCACCATTTGTAAAAGAAAATAGAAGACAGAGTTTTGAGGAAACAGCTAATAGCTCAGTATTTATCAAACTTGAGGAATGGGCAAACTAGCTGAAAAAAATTACTGTGGGACCCCAGAAACACGTGGGTTCTCAGGGATCTTTAGATGCCAGCTTGAGAAACCTAAAATTTTATTCTCTCATGGAAGCATTTTCTAGTTGTGAAACTGAACTGAAAGAGGGCCACTTTGTCTTGTAATAATAATTTTATTAACAGTGAAATGAAAAATACAAAATTTTAAAATTTCTAACTTAAAACCCATATACTACAAACTCCAGTAGTCTAAGAAATGCTAGAGTAGCCCAATTAATCTAATTTTAAGAACCTAAGAGGCTGTGTTTTCTGTAGACAGAAAAGAATGCGGGGTTCAAACCTCGGGGCCGCACTAGGGAGTTGTTGACAGTGAGGACAGAGTCTGGCAAGGATGCTGTCCAACTGGTCAGAACAGGACTGTCAGAGTCCACGGCAGTGAGAGTTCTCTCACTGAAGGTGGCTGAGTGGGTCAATCTAAAGACTGATGAAAGGAGGGATAACAGACTGTCACAGGCAAAATCCTCGGGTGATTATAAATAAGTTCTTATCATATCACAAAAGAAACTCTGTATCTCGTTCTTATGGAGTTTGGCTGAGAATTAGTACTGAACTCCAGTAAAGTCCTTCTGAGCATCTAGAGAGCTAAGCTCTCTCTCAGCTGCCCAGGAATCTGCCTTGGCCTCTATTTCAGCACTTAGCATATTCTACCTCGTGCTGCAGTTATTTGTTTGACTTTCTCTTTTTGCATACAGAGGGTTTAGCCAGAGGGGCAGCCTTGAACTGTTATTTTAACATCTTTGTAAAAGCTCTTCCCCTTTCTTAAGAAAACAAATTTTCTAAAACTTTGCTCAATGTAACTATCAGCCAAATATTTTCTGGCCTTCCTCAGAAATTCCTAATCTGCTCTAATATGGTGAAACTACTTCAGAGCAAGAGAGAATTCTTTCAGAGCTAAAATTTAATTCTTTGATGTATGGTTTTCTTTATCATACTACATTCTCTCTACTTGATAACTGCTTTCCTAGATTAGAAATAAATCCCCTGCATGTAAAATTTTTGACAAGATTAAAAGCATGTAGAGAAAATCATTATGAATATGTTTAATTTACCAAAAAGCAAACATCCCTCAATAAAAAAAGAATCGAAGACATAGCTAGCTTTTCCCCCAAATAATGCATATTTTCATAAGGCCTTAATCCCAGAGGAAAAGGCTTTTCATTAACTAACAAGGGTACCTTATCCCTAAATCAAAGATAAAGTCGATAACCTCTGAACACCCTCAACAAGGTAACGAAAACAAAGAGTTAGAAACTTTCCACTAAAAATATCCTAACATCCACTCTAAGAAACCCTTGGAATAATTAGAGAGCCTAAAGAGTCTGGGTTCTGGTGACGACCAAAACCATAAAAATCCTTGGTCTGACACCATTCAAGTTGTTGCACACACCCATACACAGGACAAGAAGCAAGCAGGCTACACGGCCACCTGGTTTTCTTCAATACAGTGGCCACCTGTCCTAGGATAGAAAAGTCCTGAAAGGACAAACGTGTTAAATCTGATGATGACCTACAAGATAACCTCAGTCATGAAGTTCTGTCTGGGATCTAATATTTTGGAAGAAGTCATTTACAATGTCTGAAACCTCGAGATGCTGAAAGGAGGTGGCACTGAGAGTGAGTTCCCCAAGCTTGGTTTAGAAAAGCTGACCATTAAGTCTGTTATATACGTGGAAGATGGTCTGAATTCCCAGCCAGCAGAAACCTCAGCTAATGGTGGCAGACAACACAGCAGAGGCCGTGGACCGTGGAGTAAAGATCACGGAGGCTTCGCAGACCACGCTTCAACATGCACACGTCGGTCTAACACTGACAGTCCCCCGCGAAACCTGAAACCTCGTCTCAATCTAAAAACCACGTGACACAATTTTACTGTGCTATTTCCTTTTTCTTTTAATGTTTTTATTGATTTTTAGAGAGAGAGGAAGGGAGAGGGAGAGAGATGGAAACATCGACATCAACTGGCCACCTCCTGCATGCCCCCTGGGCGTGTGTCCTGACTGGGAATCGAAGGGACCTCTTGGTGCATGGTCCACGCGCAACCACTGAGCCACATCGGCCGGGCTGTGCTGTCTGCTTTTATTAACGGATGTCCAATGATGTGAGAGAAGCTGCGCATCAAGCACGGAGAACTCTGCCCCTCACCAGCTGTGAGCTCCCTGAAGGCAGACTCTGAGTCTGACTGGGCTCCTACCCCTCTGCCGCCTCCTCTCTGCCTGGCCCGGGCTCTTCATGCAGACGCTCGATGCACATTCAAAGACGACACAGATGAGTTTTTACAGCATATGTCCTATAGTTTTGCTCAACCAGCAGTGCTTCTGATCAAACAGACGCCTGCTTATTGATTTTTCTGGCAGAGAAACTTTATTTCTGTAATTAGCACTTACGTTTTTGTAATTAGCATATAATAGTCAAAGCCTAATTTAATATCCAACTATTTTCCACAGATGATTGGTTACAAGTAACATTACCAAAATAAGGTCTTTCCAAAATATGGGGGGAAAAAAATCATGATAAATAATGTTTGATGTAACTTTTGCTAGAAGTCTCTAACAGAAATTAAAAAAAAATACTGATTTCTTTTTTTGAGAGTTGGATGACCATATAACTTATCTTCCATACTGAGATCATTTAAGTTTAAAAAGGGATGGGGATGATGATGATGATGATGATGATGATGGTAACAGTATCATCCCCACCAGGGAAGCATGGATAAAACTGGACATTTGGTCATTGTAAGTAAGGGGGAGAAAAATCAAATAAAAACTGTGATGTTTATTCATATTGTGACTGCTATGGTTCTATTCAGGAGAGGTAAGGAAAAACTTATGGTACAGCTTGCATATAAACAAAGATTAGACCCTAGAGATAATTTCCCATGACACGTCCTCAGAGGAGCACAGAATACAATTAAAATACTGGTTCTGGGACAGCAGAGCAAACAAACAGAAGCTCACCTCCGGTTTGGGAACGAACGCCCGGCCCGGAATCGTGAAGACGTGTTGGACCTGGCAGAGGTGCTGGGCCATCACGGAGAGGCGGCTACGCTGTCTGCTCCCGGGGCCGGCTGTAAGTCTCTACGGAAAGACAAAGAGGAGTTTTAGCAAGTAATTAATCCAGTCTGATCATAATCAAAAGATAAACAACTAATAGAAAACATAACAGTAACTTAAATGAACCATAAACTATGCTCACCCACATTGTAAATTAGGAACATGCAAATTAAAACCATAATGAGATACAATTTCATATCCATAAAATAAACAAAATTAAAATGACACAAAAAAGAACCGGGTAGAACCTACACTGGTGAATATTTGGAGCGACAGGAACTCACACACTGCTTGTGGGAGGGGGAGCTGGTACAATAATACGACACTTTGGACCATAATACGACAATATACCTAGCAAAGTGAAGTCGAAGAAACCCTCGTGGTCCTTCAGGTTTACCATTAGGACATGATCCTAGGGAAAGTTTACATAGCTACACAAGATGTGTGTAAGAATGAATGTTCATGGCAACATTATAGGTAATATTTTAAAAAGTGGAAAAACCTAAAGGTCCATCACAGGTGACTGAATAAGTGGTAATTTTGACAATTGAATAAGAAATAACAGTTAACATGAATAACAAGGGTTACCTAGATAGATCCCAAATAGAGTAAAAAATAATTAAGAGGTAGAAAATATGTAAGCATGACTTAATTTATATAAAAACTCCAAGAGTACTTCTGTGTGTATGCACCTATGTCTGCAGTGTAAGTAAAACACACAGAAATAATGAATAGGAATTTTAACACAGTGCGACTCATGGAAGGGAAAGTAAGGGAACAGAAGAGGTCTCCAACATATCTACATTATTTTATTTCGTTCTTTCTTTTTTTTTTTTTTTGGTGACTGATTTTTATTTATGTTAGCTTTCTCCTTAGCGAAGTTCTAATCGACTTCCAATTCTTCATTTTCTTTAGAAAGCCCATCATGTGGCTTAGGGATTTTCCTTTTGTTTATTCTTTTCGGATCTAATAATTTTTTAAAAATTATTTCTTATTAATTTGTTTTTGTTACAGAGGTTTCTCCTTTTTCCCCCATTGACACCCTCCTCCCCATCCCCCTTGCCCCATCCCCAGCTTTGTTGTCTATGTCCATTGGTTATGCATACATGCATATAAGTTCTGTGGTCTATCTCTACCCCCCCCAATACCCCCTCATCCGAGGTTTGTCAGTCTATACCCTACCTCTATGTCTCTGGGTCAATTTTGTTCATCAGTTTGCTTAGTTCATTATATTCCACAAATAAGTGAGATCATGTGATATTTGTCTTTCTCTGCTTGGCTTGTTTGGCTTAGCATAATACTCTCCAGGTCCTTTCATGTCATCTCAAATGATAAGAGATCTTTCTTTCTTACAGCTGCATAGTATTCCATTGTGTGCATGTACCACAGCTTTTTTATCCACTCATCTACTGATGGACACTTGAGTTGTTTCCAGATCTTAGCTATTGTAAATAGTGCTGCTATGAACATAGGGGTACATATATTCTTTCTGATTGGTGTTTCAGGCTACATTATTTTATTTCTTAAAAAAAAAAAAAAAGCCCTGGCCAGTTTGGCTCAGCAGTTAGAGCGTCAGCCTGCAGACCAGAGAGTCCCGGGTTCGGTTCCCACTAAGGGCACATACCTCGGTTGCAGTTTGTCCCCAGCCCTGGTTGAAGTCGTGTGGGTGGCAACCAGTTGATGTGTCTCTCTCACATCGATGTTTCTCTCTCTCTTCCTCCCTGTCTCCCTCACGCTCTATCTGAAGATAAATGCAAAAATGTCCTTGGGTGAGGATAAAAAAAAAAAAAAAGATAGGAGAAATGTCAATATGTTAAGACTGGACAAAGCTGAATTTGGAAAAAAAAAAAAAAAAGTAGGCAGAGCCCTGGCCAGTTGCTGGGAGTGCCAAAGGGCTGTGGGTTTGGTTCCTGGTCAGGGCACATACCCAGATGGTGGGTTCAATCCCCATTGGGGACGCACACAGGAGGCAACCCACTGATGTTTGTCTCTCAAATCAATGTTCCTCTTTCTCTCTCTCCCTCTCTTTAAAAATCAATACAAACGATCCTCAGGTGAGGATTAAAAAATAAATTAGGCATATTTATCTGCCTAAAATGTATCCTGCTTCTCTGAGAGTTCACTAGACATTGTTCACCTCTTGTGAGACACAAGGCCGCATACGGAGCGGGCTGGGGCTGGGCAGTGCTCCCCGGCATGGAGAGAGCTTTTCGTGCTAACTGGGCGGGCTTTCCTCTCCCGCCTCAGTCCCGTGCCGGCCTCCGACAGCACCTTTGCCTTGCTGCTTCCACCTGCTGTCACGTGGAACCACATAACTGGGCTGGTAGGAGATTTTGCCTCAACAAGATCAAGAAATAGTTTTTTGGTTTTATTTTTACTTTATTTTTTATCCTCACCCAAGGACATTTTTGCATTCATCCACAGATAGAGCGGGAGGGGGAGAGGGAGGAAGAGAGAGAGAGAAACATCGATGTGAGAGAGACACATTGAGTGGCTGCCACCCACACGACCCCAACCGGGGCCGGGGACAAACTGCAACCGAGGTATGTGCCCTTAGTGGGAACCAAACCCGGGTCTCTCTGGTCTGCAGGCCAACGCTCTAACTGCTGAGCCAAACCGGCCAGGGCAGTTTTGTTTGTTTTTTACATTTTTTTTCCTTTATTGATTTTTTTTAGAGAGAGAGGATGTGAGCAGGAGAGAGATAGAAACATCAATGAGAGAGAACATCGATTGGCCATCTCCTGCATGCCCCACACTGGGGATCAGTCCCAAAACCTGGGCATGTGTCCTGATCGGGAATTGATCCAGCGACCTCTTGGTGCATGGGTCGAAGCTCAACCACTGAGCCACACCAGCCGGATGCAGGTTTTAATCTGAGATGCTGAGAAAACTTCCTACGGGCCAAGTTAACTGTAGCCTTTTTTATTTTAATTTTTCGGGCTCTTGTTGAAATTGTTGGGAATCTGAGTTTATGAGTGATGAGACGTTACAGTGTATCTGACAAAATAAACTCTTCCTGACTAAAATGTGAAACCAAGAACTAGATATATTCTCAGGCCAATATAAAATATAGACAAATAATGGGATTACAGTTTTAAGTTAGAGAATGAGCTCATGGATCAAGTGGTCAAAAATAATAATATTTCTAGTTCATCATTAAAAAAAAAAAAGAAGAGCTAAATTTAGCACCAGTAAAAAATTAATTGAAAATGCGCTGTGCAAACTGGCACAATTCAAAGCAGTTGTATAAAACTAAAATCTAGCATGAACATAATCACAAAATTAGAAAATAAGCCAAAAGAAATGCCCAGATTTGAAAAATTATTTTGTCCTGGGCTTTCTTCCAATTTGTCGCTTTACATCTGAAATGTATGTTTCCACAGATGAATTCAAGAGATTTAAAAATCACTTTCACCAAAAAGCAAACCCGAGGGTAAGCTAATTTGATATGAAGACACCGTTAAGTCAGTTTCACTTAGAGGGCTACGTGTCCACTCCTCCCAGGGGACTGGCTGTCGTGACCATTAGCTGGACCCACCCGGTCTTTGTAAAATCTGGCCATGGTGTGGAGATGAAAACATGGAACCACACAGCTCGGCGTAGAAGAAAGCAGCACCTACCTGCCCTAACCCACTGCAGACAAACTCAAGCCGCAGGCCAGAAAGCTCTGTAAGAACTTCATTAAAAGCTGGCGTAAGAAATGGGCCATCAACTGTTCGAACATGAACTGGTATTTCTGGTACACATAATATACGTAAAGCTATGAAAAGTCAAACTCCATTAGAAGGTAGATGACTGCAACAGCAAAAGGCCAGGAAACCAAACCGGTTACTTTTTCAGCTAAAGAAAATACCTATCTAAACTTTGAGCTTTTAAAAGCAGTCTGATTTAGTCTAAGAAAAAAAAAGGGAGGGGGGTCAAAGAATTCACAAGGACAGTGTTACTTTAGTCCCCTTATTCATCTAAAATAATTTTAAGTACAAGTAGAAAAAAAAGTGGCTTACACTTGAGAAGTGAAACAGCCACACATCAGGGACAAAGAGAGCTATGTAATTAATGAAGAGGTGACCCCCTCCTGCGGGGATGTGACCAGCCAGGTCTCCTGGAGATGAAGAGGCTGATGCTGGACCTGGAAAGGAAAGACCACAGGTCCAGCCACATGGAGAAGTTGAACATCATGACTTCAGCAGAAAACATCTGACCTGTGTTCAAGCTCACCTTTCCCTGTAACTAGCTCCATGACCTTTTGGAAAACATGAAGTGACTTTGAGCCTCGGTTTCATCATCTATAAAATGAGGTTAGATAAAATGTGTTAAGGTCTCATTTACTGCTACACCGTCTGATTCTATTTTATGAGCTGTAGCTTTATACTGTCTATGCCCCTTAATGCGTGTGAGCTGAATCCACACCTTCAGACCTGTAGTCCTAGAGAGAAAAAAGAGGACCATGCTCATTTGTTTGATAACTCACAAAGTTAAGCAAAGAAAATGATTAAAAGTGCTTTCTAAGGCTAAAATACAAAATTTCAAATATGACAGTGTCACGAGCAAAGACAAGGTATATTAGAAAATGATGCTACATATTCTCCAGCTTGCACTTGAAAAATGTGGAAACAAATCAGAGGACCAGTGTCACCATACTTCTAAAGCATTCCTTAAATTATAGAGTCCATGTAAACTCTCTTCGCTATTCATACAAAAATTTAACTAAAATCCACTTTTTTGGTTAAAGAAAAATAATTGCATATGAAGTTGGAGCCATGCTACTATTAATAACCACAGCTGACTGAGTCACTGAAAATGTTACTCCACCTCTTAAGCCTCTGTTCCTTTGCTCTTTCTCCCAAAAGAATCACAGTACATAGTATTTTGCATCTCTATTGTGTTATTTAAGAACAGAAATACCATAATAATCATATCAGCTGAAAAAAAATATCCAAGGACAAATGCAAAAGTTGAGAAAGCCAATCGAGTAAGCTGTTAGCATTAGCAGGGCCTCAATCCAAACCAACACAAGAGAATGAACAGATTCCTGAGCGGGCAGTGATGAAGACCTTAGGAAAGTGGGGATGTCACTTCAGAGTTCCCAACAAACACAAAAGGCTCCTACATTTTTGTGACGGATTTTATGGCCAAATCCTCTAGAGCAAGTCTCTCAGTCTCGGCAGTAGTGACATTGGGGCTGGTTAATGCCGAGTAATTCTCGGTTGTGGGGGCTGTCCTGTGCACTGAACAATGTACACCAGCATGCCTAACCTCTATCCACCAGGTACCACAAATACCCTCCTGCCCTGTGACAACCAAAAATGCCCCTGAGGGGGGAGTGTCAAAATTGCTCCATTGAGAATCACTGCTCTCAAGAGGAACAGGGGTAAAGAGAGAGGGGTGGATCTAAGAAATAAAATTGTTGTGATACCTCACATATTATTTGAGAGGAAGTAGCCTCAAGAATTGAACTAATGCAATTACATAGTTTACTCTCAAAGAAATTCTGATATTAGAAAGTTTTTTTTTACAAAAGCAATATGAAGGTGAATCAAATACATAAAACAAGTTTTCATAAACTGGACAACAGGCAGTGTGGGCTGCGATCACTGCGGAAGAGAAAGGAGAGCCTTGTGACTGCCAGCTTACAGCTTGGAGGCTGTTCTCAGGCTGGAACACCCAGGTCCAGAGGTCTCCTGGACTTGAGAAGACAGAGGCTGGAGTTCTGGGAACCAAGGCAGCCAGAACTTGTGGGACAGACTGCTGGAGACATGGGAACACACACAGGGTGGGGAGTGGGGGAGGGGGGAGGGGAGGGGGAGGGAGGGGGAGAGAGAGAGAGAGAGAGAGATTGAGAGAGAGAGAGAGAGAGAAAGGAAGGAAGGAAGGAAGGAAGGAAGGAAGGAAGGAAGGAAGGAAGGAAGGAAGGAAGGAAGTGAGCGAGAGCTCCTGAGAGATGTTCTTCAAGTCTTTGGCTGAGCACAGATTTGTGAGGTCATGAGGTCTCCTCAAGGCCTGGGAGGTTGGGAAGCTGGAGAAAGGACCATCAGAAAGCAGGACAAAGTGGATTCACAAAGAACTGGAAATAGTTTGCATCCTCAACAGCTCAAGTGGAGTGCCCTAGAATACAGAGCACTGCGTGGACTCCTCAGAAAGGTCGTGACCTAGTAGTGGGACTTAATTAGCCTCAGATTAATGGCTGCTCTGGACCAGTCATACAAAGTTTAAAAGGAAGCCTCAAACCAACCTGCAAGGAATTATCTGGGTGCCAAAAAACCCACCACTCAACCCAATACAACACAATCCAGCTCCCAGCAACATGAAAAAACAAAAACCTCACAATATCTGAGATCTTGTCAAAAATGACCAGGCCGCCCAGATAATGTGGCTCAGTGGATTGAGCAACGCCCCATGGACTGAGAGGTCCCGGTTCAATTTCCAGTCAGGGCACATGTCCAGGTTTCAGGCTTGACCCTTAGTAGGGGGTGTGCAGAAGGCAGCCAATCGATGTTTCTCACATCCATGTCTCTATCTCTCTCTCCCCTCCTCTCTCTCTCTAAAAAAAAATTAATAAAAACATATTTTTAAAAAATGACCAGGCTTACAAAGAAACAGAAAAATGAAAGTAGAAAAATGAGACCCCCTAGCAAAGGGGGAGGGGGAGAGAGTCAGCTGATGAAACAATACAGAAATGAGAAGTGATGAAATCAAGTTGACCAAGATCTTAAATGGTGAGGTATCTTATACACATGCAAAGATGCTAAGGAAAGCATGAACACAATGAGAAAGGGAAGGTATAAGAAGACTCAAATGGAACTTCTAGTGATAAAAATACAATATCTGAAATGAAAAATAAATTCAGTGGCATGAACAACAGATTAGACACTGCAGAAATGTGTGGTGAATTTGAAGACACAGTAAGTGGAATTAAAGTTTAACTATGGTGAATTACTAAATTTTTTTCACAAGAGTTAACCAAGTATGCATGCATTTGCTAAATAACTTTTTTCTCTGCTGATGTGTAATCTGACCGTTATCCTACACCACCCCCTCTAACCTAGCCTTGACCTGCCTCCTGCTAGAGCATCACAAGACATTTTGAAACTTGATAGGCAAGTCTTCTCTCAGCACTCTTCTTTCAAAATGTCTCACCCACTCTTACAGGTCCATTTTCAAGATGATCCTTGGAACTTTTAACTACATTTCAAGATGTGATATAAACAATGATAAATCTCCAAATAATATTCTTTACTTCTCTTTCCAATAGTGATATATCTGCTTCAGTCCCTACTGTATTTAGTGTTCTGTTTATTCACCACAAATCCAATCCTAAAGTCCCCCCAATGTTTAATATATGCAAACATGCTAGGTATTTTACCAAATTTGTGATCTGCTCTGATGTGAACGGAATGTTCTTCCTGAAGATCCCCTCCTCTATCTGTATTGGACCTTCCTGTTCCTAGATTTCACCCCATCTTTCTTCTTCGTGTCTCCAATCAGACCAATCCTTATACAGGCTTAGGTCATTACGTCACAGGTGCTGATAAAGGTCAATGAAGAGCACGCTTTTCAATAAATGGTGCAAGGTTCACTGGGATCATATAACAACAGTACAAACACTGGCTTCTACTTCAACCATCCACAAATATCAACCCCAAGTGGATTACAGACATAAATTTGAAAGGTAAAACAATAAAGCTTCTAGAAGATAATGCAGAAAACCATCTTCATGATCTCAGGCTATAAAAGGATTTCTTCAACAAGACACAAAAAGCACTAACCATAAATTTAAAGTTATGAACGTCAGCTCTTCAAAAGACACTATAAAAAGAAAACGACATGCCACAGTGGAAGAAGATCTGCAACATATTTAACTAATAGAGAACATGTGAGAACTCCTCCAAATCAACAAGAAAAAGACAAGCAACCCAACAGAAAACTGAGTAAAAGGCACAAAACCAGAGCTTACCAAAACAGCCAATAAACGTGTAAACAGTGCTCAATTTATTAGAAATCAGCAAAAGCCAGGATAAAACCACGACGACGCACCATTCTCCCCCGATTAACAACAAAGTGCAAGTCTGGCAAAAGCAGGTACCGGCAAGGACGCGGATGAGCTGTTGGTGGGAACATAAACGGGCATGACTTTCGAGAACAATTTAGCATCATCTAGCAAAGGTGAAGATTTGCAGACTTTCCAATCCAGCATTTCTATGTGCCTGTGTGCTCCAGCTGACATAAATATAAGAACGTCCATGACAGTTTTGTTCGTAAGAACAAAACACTGCAACTAATTCAGGGTCCCAAAACAGGAGAATGGAAGATAAATGATGACCCAGTCAAAGTGCGGTAGGCTACAGCTACACAAATAAACTACAGCTGTGAGCAATATGAGTGAATCAGGAGAGAAAGGGCACTGACTGCATGGAGCCATCTGTATCAAGTTCAAAAGTGGACAAACTAAAGTACATTAATTATATATAAAAATCTATGTCGTGGTATTGATGACCTTGGCCATAGGTGGGGGGTGGAGACAGAATCAGAATGAGGCATCCAAGAGCATGCCCAAGAGGCTGGAGATTTAATTACTAAGCTGACTTGGGTGGTGGGGAGTCAGGCGCTCTTTTGTTAAGACGTACATGTACATTATTTCCTCTGTTGTACTTATGTGTTAGAACACAACTTTTTAACCACACTGGGAGTCTGCGGATCCCTCGCTTACCCTGGAGGTTTATTTCTAGGTGAACCTGGAACACAGCTGCCGTGGGCATGCAGACCTGGCCGAGGTCGGGGATTAGGAGAAAGTCTATACACTGAATAACAAGAACCAACCCCCTTCTCTTTCTCAGCTCCAAACGGGTTATAACAGTCTTCACTGTCATCCTATTAAGCTCAACACATCAATAGCACATCACAGCCACTCCCTGCATCCGTGCTCCACCAGGTGCTCAGGCCCCGTCTTTCTCTGGCTGCGCTGCGGCTGCGGCTGCGGCCTGTGTTCACCGCACGGCCCTCGTGGCCGGCAGCACGTCACTGCGGCTCCGCACGGGGCGCTGACAGCCATTACATCTGCCACCGTCACCACTGGGTTAACCTTTGGCTCCCTGTTGTTGGGTTTGTGTGTGTGTGTGATGGTGTATTAACTTTAGAAAACACAGTCTGTGATAAAAATACAGTACTGTTTTGTTTTGAAATTTGATCACGTGATAAAATAGCCAGAAAGAATGAAAACTTACCTCTGCCACTTCCTTCTGGAAAGTCAACGTCATCTGGGTTCTGCCATATACAAAAGGCCCATCTCTCTGAGAAACGTTTTCAAGCCACTTGATTATCAGTGGAGTTGATACATTAAAAGGCAGATTTCCAATAATATGTACGTTTGGAGGATCTGGTTGGCAGGAGAAAACACAACTTGAAATGATTTCATCAATACAGTTTGAATACAATTTTAGTTAAGCATAAAGTCAAACTAAATTATGAACAGCATCAAATAAAAATATATGAAAAACCATGGTTGAGCAGTTTTCACTCCGTTATTCTTCAAAAGCAGTTTTTTTTTCACAATCAGCTTTGCGTTATTAAGGAAAAAAAATTCCACCTAATTAGTGTCCAGTCAGTGAAAGTCCTCAGATTTTTGGCTTAGGAAAAAGATAAAAAAGAACTGCTTGGAGGGAAAGGAAAATCTTCTTTGGACATGAAGAGGTCAATGTGTCTCTGAGGTGCGCAGATGAACCTGTCAGAGGGTCAGAGCCCAGGGAGGGGACAGTCTGGATACAGTCGCGAGTGTCTGGATACGGAGGTGGCAGTGAAACCACAGGAGAGGAGTAAGCCGGACAGATCTGCAGCCGGAGAGAAGACACCCAAGAGGAAAAATCTCAGAAACAACATGGACCAGGTGGGTGAAAATCACCACCAGCAAAGAAGAGTCAGAGAAAGCTCACAACGATATAAAAGGAAAACAGGAGGATCCGGTGTCAGGGAAGACAGGAGCAGAGACATCTTCCGAAAGAGATTGGGTACCGGTCCAGTGAACCTGGCACACTCAGCAGATAAGGCTGGAAACAATCAGGAGGTCACTGCGCTGGGGCAGGGGCAGAAACACGACGGCAGGGCTGAGAAGACAGTGGCAAGGCGGAGGGGGCCAGCACCAGCCACTTGGAAGGAACTGGGCTGAGGAGGCCTGACGCATGGTGGCAGCTGGAGGGCGGTCACTGAAATCACCCCCGATTGCTCTTCAAGGTGTTACAGGCAGAAGACAGCCTATTTATCTATGTATTCCCAAGAGCGGGACCACGGGGCTTCTCAATCAACGCTGCCCCTGACGGAAAAGTGCCTGGTTGGTCACTGAGTGTGAAAGACAATGGAAACAAAGTTAAAAGAAAGGTTTGGGTGTGGCTTGGCTTACTAAAACACTTGTTTTTACTATTTGGAAAAAGGAACACCTCATAGTTCGTCCCAGCCGTATGTGGTATCATAAAAATGACAAGTTTATTGGAAGAGAACCGAAAACATTTGAAAAATGAGACAAATACATCAGAATTTTTAAAAAGCATAATAGATTTTATATTTTGGAAGTGAGAAAGCAAAATAGAATTATAATGCATATACCCTATTAATTCTGTTCAGATAATTTAAATATAAATATACATTTGTAATATAGGATATAGATATTTCTAAAATATTTGTAATATAAATAGTTACCAAAAAATATATAAGAAAACCAATCCAAAGCCACTTACCATCCTCCCACTGCCTTTTAAGACTTTCTGGAAAAGCCTTTTCTATCTTGAATGTCAACACATCTCCATGGACAATTCTCAGTTTTCCAGGGGCTGCATCAGAAAGCATCTAGTTTACAGAAAGGTCAATAAAATGAGCTCACACACTTTGGCAAACACTGAAACTAATTTTTTTTTTTACTTCAAATCTGTGCATTATAAAATCAATCTGAAAAGTCAGAGGCTAAGCGCGACCATTAGTGAAGTAATAGTACGTGGTATCCACGCAATAGCCTTTTAACTTATGAATGGAGAAAGGAACAGAAGACAGTATAAAAATAGCTTATAATTTCACAAATGACATATTAGTGTAATTCTGACCCTCAGAATGACTTGTAGTTCTGTGTGGATTTAGCAAAACTTATCCCATCTATAAGTTTTTAAATTAGAAACTAAACATTATAATGAAACATTGTGAATTAGGAGTAAATCACATGGAAGATGAGCTTAATTCAACTAAATCTTTACAGCCTAAATATGCACACAAGATTCTATACATTACCAAGATCTTTATTTAGTCTGAGGGTAGATTACACCAGGCAGAGTCATTTGCCGTGGCCAAGCTGCATGGGGGACTCTGAGACCACCCCTGACCAGAGCATCCCTAATCGTGTATTTCCTGATCCACAGGCCCTTTCAGCCTAATGAATTAATTATCCCGGATGTTTTAATAGCTACATCCCTGCCTATTCCTATCTTCTAATAATTTGTTTTCCTCCCTCTTCCTTCAATCATTCTGGGTGGAAAAGAAAAATAAATGGGGGGAGGGCATGAAGTACCCTTTCCTTTATCTTTTTTCCCTTATTTCACCCGCTCTGTGTTGGCATCTAGCTAAAAAGAGCCTTACAGCTAAGCCTCTGTGAATTTGCATTGTGTTAAGAGCCCCTGTACCCAACACAAAACTTGATTCTTGAAGTCCTTGGTAAATAAAACCAGACGAATATAATCAATTAGAACAAACATCGCTAAAGTAGATTACAAAGGAAGAGGTGACCCTCTTCCACATTAAGTCTCAGCTCAGGGAGCTCAGAGAACCTCCGTTCCAGTTCAGGGAACTTTGGTCCTAAGCACCCCTTGGTCTTGCTTCTCTAGCTCAATTCAAGCTAATTTTCTCTCCTAACTCTCTCCTTGCCTTACCCAGGCAACTGACAGGAAGGATGCAACAAGCACCACAGAAGCCAGAGAGAAGACATGGACCACTGTGGGTCAACACTGTGCCTTGCACATGCTTCTTTGTAGCACTTACAATGTACTGCATCACAATTATGTATCTACAGGCTTCTTCCCCCTGCAGCGATGTGTGCTCCTTAAGGGCAGCACCTGTTTCTTATCTCCTTAAGGTCCCCTGCAGTCACAACAGTACAGAGTGGGCGCTTCATACGTATTTGACGAGTGGATGACCAGATGGCATTCAGTTTTTTGTGAAGCTGGGAACTTCCTTGCCTAGCCTGCGAGATTTGGGGTTCCACATATTTGTGAGGTCAATTAACTGGCAAAGTCTTATTTCACTGATAACTTAGGCAGAATTATACAAGTAATATTTCAGAAATACAGAGCTTAATTGCCTATACTGGTAAGAGGCTAACCCAGTGGTTCTCAACCTGTAGGTCGCAACCCCTTTGGGGGTCGAACGACCCTTTCACAGGGGTCGCCTAAGACATAACAGTAGCAAAATTACAGTTATGAAGTAGCAACGAAAATAATTTTATGGTTGGGAGTCACCACAACATGAGGAACTGTATTAAAGGGTCGCAGCATTAGGAACGTTGAGAACCACTAAACATTTTAAATTTGGGAATCATCTAGTTTGATATATTTAGCCATGGTAGTTCAGCAAAAACAAATGGGTACCTCTGATATTAAAGTATTTATGAATCATTTTAAATTACCACAATTTGTTAAAATTTAATTTGATGAGTTCCAGACATTAAATTTTAGAAAACATAATAACCCCAATATACTATAAATAAAAAAGGAGCTAGCTCTCTATGGGACAGGCCCTTACTGTATAAAAACTGTATTTAATGATAGCATTTACTGTCAATGAAGAACATTAGAGTTTTTCTATAATTATGCTTCACATAATTAAAACCAAACAAATTAGCATACCCAAAACAAAGAGGCAGAACGAAAAGCCTATGTTTCATGATGTCAATATATAGAAAGTAATTAGGTAATTAGTAATTAAGACTCAAACCAAACAAAACAACGTAAACTTGACTCTCTTTGGTATTAATTTACATGCTCTGATAACTCAACCACATTTGAGATGTTCATTTTTCCATACTGACACACACAGCTCCTATCTATACCAGAAAACTGATCTAACACATTTACCTTCATTTCTTAGGTTTAAAGTTACATTTCCATTATATATTTTCTGGATCCCACTTCAGGCTTAAGTCTCAGTCAATGACAAACCAAATCTTCCCATTCCTTACAAGGTCTACCTCTTCCATGACCACTTTGTAGCCTGAGTTTCCTCTTTCCCACTCCCCACTGCAGAAGGAATGAATGCTGGGGTTCACAGCTTTATGTGAAGGGTCTGGAGCAACTATGGGGGAAAAAGTGCTCCCCAAACTGAAATGACAGTATGATTACAGACAATAGCCATTTAAACACCTGATGGTACTCAGCAATGACACAGACTCTCTAACTAACCCCTTATAGAGAAAAACGTTTTCATTATCATAATATTTGGGGATGACGGAAGAGCAGGAAAGATCACTATTACTGCCCTGGTGCATACATGTCAAAACCAGAGGTACTACCTCCTCCTGTGTTCGGAAGCACAGCGGGCTGTAAATGTGAGTACTTGATTACAGACAAATGAGTCCTTTTACAAACACTCTGAAATTGTCCCATCACTTTTACTTTAGTTTTCAATCCTATATTCTTCCAAAGTGAGATGTAAGCAAGTTTAGAGTAAAAGGATTCTTCAAATAAGGCTGTAAGATAAGAAATAAAAAGCCAAACCATGAAAAGGAGAAGCATATATGTAAATCGCGAGAGCTAACCATCCTAGAGATGTCAGCGGTCGTGACTGTCACACTGAACGGTAGAATTCTCACTCTCTATTGGAAGGAATGATACCAAGTCTCCAAGAGAGAATGTTTCTTTCTGGTGTTAGGTTTCGTAAAGCATACATGGCACAGCATAATGGAGAATGCTGTTACTAAAGGAGAAATCAAAGGCAGAAACATTCTTCATATGGACATCTAAAAATCTCTCACTCCTAACAAGTCAAGGGCGGGGTGCACACTGTCCTGCAGGAAGCAAGGAACTGTGGTCCACCTAGGCAGTCTGTGGCTGATCTGATGACTTAAGAATGTATGCAATTCTGGGAACTTATGTGCGATTATAAATTCCTTGAGAACAAAAGACTACATCAAAGAGCCATCATGTATGTTTTATGCCACCTTCTCATGGTGAGGGGCTTATGGCAGCCAACACTGTAAGTGGGCTGTAAACACCGCTCACACAGCTCAGCAACATGACCTTCTTCCTGACACAGCAGGAATCCAAACACTTGAAATAAGTGCTGGGCAAAACTGTTAGGCAAACTATATGAGAATAAAAAATAAAAAAATCTATGCCAGGGAATATGATAGGTGAGAAACACAATTTTTATTCTTATACAGAACACACAGAAAAGACTAATGCTGTTTTTTAAAAGGAATTCAAGACATTACAATAGACTCTTCTTAGGGTGAAGATTACAGCATGATTTCCAAATGTCAGCTTGCTCTGCTGCTTAAACAGGACCAGAACACGTATAGTAGAAGCTCATTTACTCAGCCTCACGAAGGAATCGGATGTTTGATTTAGTGAATTTTCCTGTTCAACCAATGTTTATGCCTTTAAATGTTAACATTTCTTAAGAAGACATACATGGAAATCTTTCTAAACTGCATCGCGTGATTCCTTCTGTAAGCCGAGCACAATGAACCCAGTTTCACCCTTTCCTTGATGCCTTTTTCATTTCTGCCTGTTCAGTAATGGCTCCAATGGTTATGACCCTTACTACAGCGCTATTTTTCCAGTTTTTATATTTGCTTTTTATAGCTTTTCTGCCACAGCAATAACTGTTACTTTTTGCTGCTGTCAGTGAGTCTGCTTCTAGCACTGAGCTTCATACTTTTGATCTGAGGTGGACTGGAAAACCACTTTGGCTGTCAGCTATCTTTTCTTCACCTGTCGAGTTCTGTCTATGTCATTACTAATATGGTTATAGCTATATCAAGTGGGTTACATGTGTAAAACGCGTAATTATGTCACAACAGAAAGTCAAGCAGTCTCTTTTAAATATAAAATATAAAAATATTTTTAAAAATTATTTTTTCTCTATATTGATTTTAGAGAGAGAGGAAGGGAGAGGGAGAGATAGAAACATCAATGAGAGAGAACATCGACTGGCCGCCTCCTGCATGCCCCCCAATGGAGATCGGGCCCACAACCTGGGCATGTGCCCTGACTGGGAATCGAACTGGGGACCTCTTGGTACATGGGTCGAAGCTCAACCACTGAGCCACACAGGCCGGGCAAGCAATCTTCCTTTTTTAAAGTTTACTAGAGATAAAAGAATTTCAAAATATTATTATCTCTGATTTAAAACCTCTCCTTTTGCCAGGATAACTATATTACACTTTATGTCCCTTTATAAGATGATGGGAAGGGGAATAATTATAACAGCAACCATTGATTGGCTACTGGCAATATACCAGGCTCTTTTCTTGCCAGGCTCTTTACATAAATTCCTGTCTATCCTTGCAATAACCACAAAAGATGCGTTATTCCCAGACGAGAAAGCTGAAGCTAAAAAAGGGCCCACAATAAGCTCAAGGTCACAAAGCTAGCAGCATTCCTGAGATGTGAACACCAGCGCATTGGAGTCTCCACTCTGTGAACTTTCCACTCGGTCTATCAAGCACACATAATCACTCTGTTTACCTGTTATAAAACCCAGAGGCAATACTAACAATAATCAATGCCTTACTATCTCCAAAAGTCCCCAAAATAAGCACATAACTTAAAGGTAAAGAAGAATCCCAGGACTTCTTACTCTGGCCAAGATGGACTGAAAGGGACCAGATATACTCTTTTGCTGTAAATAGAAAGTGGACAAAACAGGTGGAGTTTCAGTAGTCAGACACTGGACACAAGCAGCACTGGAAACCTAAAGACCTAAGAGGCTCCATACCCCATGGACGAGAAACATGAAGACGACACCAAGACACATCATAAGGAAACTGCTCAAAACCAGTGATAAAGACACAAATGGGAAGGCAGCCAGAGAAAAAGAGACCGAGAAACAAAGATGAAGATGACAGATTTCTTGTCAGCAGCAACACAAGAAGGCAGCGGAGCAACATCTTATGAGGACCGCAAGAACACCGCCGGTATGCTTTTCAAAAAAATGAAGGCAAAATAACATCCTTTTTCAGACACACAAATGCTGAAAGGTTCATCAGCAACAGATTCACACTATACGAAATGCTAAAGAAAGTCTCGGGTAACAGGAAAATGGTACTAGATGGAAATACACTCAAAATAGTAACCATATTGAACCATATGGGTAAATACTTAAGAATTTTTGCATATTTAAATCTCTTGAACACAAAATTGACTTTTAAAACAGAAATCACATTGTACTGTAACTTTGTAACAAATGAGGAAGTAGGACACTGAGCACGAAGGCCTGCCAGGGAGAGAAGCAGACTCCAGGTTGCATGCTAAAATGGAAGGGGTGGAATACTCGCAGACAGACTGGGATACATGAAGACGTGCACCACACACCTTCAATAAACCACTAAAACAACGAAACGGAGAGTTATAGATAATAAGCTCCAGTAGGCTGAGGGCTGGCCCCACAAAGATGTCCACATCCCAACCCTGGAACCTGACTATGTTACCTTACATGCTAAATGGAACTGTGCTGATGTGATTCAAGATCTTGGATGGGGAGGTTACCCGAGATTGTCCAGGTGGGTCCAACATAATCTCAACAGTCCTTATAAGAGAGAGGCAGGAGGATCAGAGTCAACAGTAGCGGATGCAGAAGCAAAGGGTCCACAAGCTAATGAATGCAGGCGGCCTGGGCCTCTAGAAGCTCAAAAAGGCAAAACAACAAATTCTCTCCTGAAGGCTCCGGAAGGAATGCAGCCCTGCAGACCTTGACTTTAGACCTCTGATCCCCAGAACTGGAAAAGACTACTTTTGTGTCATTTAAGCTACTGTATGTGTGGTAACTTGTGACAGCAGCAAGAGAAAACTAATACATAAGGCAGAGATAGTCAGATTGGTGGGAAAAAAGCAAGAGCCAACTATATGCTGCCTATGAAAAACCCATTTTAATTATAAAAAAACACAAGTAGGTAAAAGGATGAAAAAAGATATACCATGCTAACACTAATCAAAAGAAAGCTGGAATGGTGATATTAACATCAGACGAAGTTGATTTCAGAGGAAAGAATATCACCAGGGACCTTGCCGATCGTTTCATAATGATAAAGCTGCCAATTCATTACAAAGACATAGCAACCCTACATGTTTATACACCTGATAACTGTGCTTCAGGATGGATGAAACCCAAACTGACAGACAGACCTGCAGGAGACACAGATCTGCAGCTAGAGTTTGAGATTTCAATACCCTTCTTCCAATAAACGATAGAACAAGTAGACAGACAATCACTAAGGAGGTAGAAGACTTGAATAACACCAACTAGACCTGAGTGAAATTTATGCTCTATCCAAAAACAGCAGATGCATATTCTTTTAGACAGAATGCTTATCTTTTTCAAGTGCATAAGGAATGTATACCAAAACAGATCACATTGTTTGCTATTGAGTCTTAATTAATTTAAAATAATTTGTCATGCAAAGTATGTTATCTGATCACAATGGAATTAAATGAGAAATTAGTAATAAACAGGGATCTGAAAAATCCAAAAATTTGCAAGCTAAATGATATACTTCTAAATAACCCAGAAGTCAAATAAGAAATTAAAAAGGAAATTGAAACTAAACGTTATGTGGGAATTCAGAACTTCTTTTGGAAGTCTGTGTTTAAATCTATAATCTCAAAAAAATATTTTAAAAGAAAAAAATTAGAAAGTATTTTGAATGGAAAGAAAATGAAAACAGAACACATCAAAATTTATGGGATTCTGCTAAAGCTGTACTGAGAGGGTAATTTATAGCAATAAATGCCTGTAAGAAAATAAGAAAGGCTTTAAATCAATGACCTCAGCTTCCACTCTAAAAAAGTATAGAAAGAAGAACAAATTAAACCCAGAGCAAGTAGAAGTAAAGATATAAAGATTTCAGAGCAGAAATCTATGGAATATAAAAAAAGAAAACAAGAGAGAAAAATCAGGGAAACCAAAAGCCCCCTCCCCCCCCCTTTTTTTTTTCATTTTTTGTTCAGATAGAGTAGGAGGGAGAGAGAGGAAGAGAGAGAGAGAGAGAGAAACATCGATGCGAAAGGGACACATCGAGTGGCCACCATCCGCACGACCAACCAGGGCCGGGGACAAACTGCAACCGAGGTACATGCCCTTAGCGGGAACCGAACCCGGGTCTCTCTGTACCGCAGACCGACGCTCTAACCGCTGAGCCAAACCGGCCAGGGCCCCCTCCCCCTTTTTTTAAGAAGATCAATATGGTTGACCAATCTGTAGCTAGTCTGATCAGGAAAAAGAGATACACAAATCACCAATACCAAGAATGAGAGAGGTGCCATTGCTACAGAATCTACAGACAATTGGTTTACCATTAGAAAAATCAATATAATTCATGGTATTAACAAATTTTTAAAAAAAGTCATGATTATCTCAATAAACTTAGAAAAAATTTTGCAAATCCAACATCCATTAATTATTAAAATATAAACTAACAGGGGTTTATTGTAATATTTTATTCCAAATTATAGATCTGTATCATTTTCCTCATTGTTTAAGAAGATGAAAGTGATACTTCCACCTTTTGTTATTTTTCTTGTCATGGAATGTTTAGAACAAAGAGGAGAGCAAATCCCAGCGGAGTTTATAATTCAGTTCACCTGAAGCAGTCCAAAGTGGAGGAACTCTTACCACCAAATTAAGTCCTCTGCGTAACTGACCCTTGGAGAATTGCAGGGGGACTTTATTTCTCTCCTTCCCATTTACTTTGAAAGCCACAGGGGCATATGTTATTTACAATTTGTTACTGATTCTCTCCTAAGATTTTGCATAGTATTAAGGAAATAAGCTTTTAATTTAGCATTCAACTTTTTTTAATTGAGATATAACTGACATATAACATTGTTAGTTTCAGGTGTACAACATTCCATATACCTACAAACCTTGTTTTATTGAGCTTCACTGTATTGCGCTCCACAAATGCTGCAGGTTTTTCTGTTTGTTTGTTTGACAAACTGAAGGCAACACCCTCTACCAGCAAAAAGATTACAATGCTATTTCACACTGATTTTACTGCAGTGGTCTGGAACTCAGCCCACAATATCTCAGGTTTGCAGATATGTATACATTGAGAAATGAGCACCACTGTAAGTCCAGTTGACATCAGCACAGTTACACACTTTTTCTTGTGATGAGAACATTTTGTTGTTGTTAATCCTCACCTGAGGATATTTTTTCCATTGATTTTCAGAGAAAGTGGAAGGAAGGGAGAGAGAGGGAGAAGGGGAGAAACATTGATGTGAGAGAGACACATCAGCTAGTTGCCTCCCACACGTGCCCCAACTGGGGCTGGGGATCGAACTGGAAACCCTTCTGTGTGTGGGCTGATGCTCTAACCACTGATCCACACCGGCCAGGGCTTGTGATGAGAACTTTCAAGGTTCACTCTCTTAGCAACTTTCAAATATACAATACAGTACATTATTAACTACAGTCACCATGCTATACATCATATCCCAGGACTTATGCTATAACTGGAAGTTTGAACTTTTTGAATACCTTTATCCCACCCCCTGGCAATGACCAATCTGTTCTCTGCATCTGAGTTCCATTATTTATTTATTTATTTTAAAATAATTGACATTTAGATAAAACATCTAGATGAAGACGCAGGAGAAATTCTAAGCCCCAAATTTCCATAGCACTGGGGATTTTCTAGAGCTCCAAAGAAAGAACATTACTTTTCTCCTATACCCTTCCCAGATTAGCAGTCTCCTGATCGATTCTTAATTAACAGAGGTGCACAAGGTATGGAGTTAATAACTTAATTGATTAATTATATCAAAAATTGTATTAAGTGCTTACTAAGTATGAGGTATTCATTTAATCCTCATAACAATCTGATGAGCAAAGTGATGAACAGCTAGTTACCCTCAAACTTGCTCACCTGTTGTCTGCGTACCTGCCTCTCAGCGTCTGAACTATGGGCCTGGGCGAGGAGAGTGGGGGGCCCCAAGGCCCTGAGGCCGCCAGCAGGGCTCGGAGCTCTCTCTAGTGCTTGGATTACAACTAGTCATACAACCAGTAAATATTAGAGCCTGAAGTCAAACCCAGAGTCTGACACTCGAGTCCGCGTTCTTCACCGTCAAGCTGCTCTAGAATGCTTTCGCATATTACATGTTTTCTTACTTTACAACACGCTGGCAGTGAAACCTACACAACCACTATGTTCTTTCCTCTAAGCTGCCTCATAATATTATAAGAACTGAATTAAGCTACAAATGACATACTTTCAACTAGAAGACATTTTATAAATTATTACAATTTCTTTAAAAAGTAATTCTATTAGCTTAGAAATCACTAAAATGGAATCCTTAAAATAGATCACTCTTCATCTGCCTTTACTCAGTTTTATGATTAATTTAGTACTTCTAAAAGAAAGTGGTTTTACATATTGAACCATTCTTTGCAGGAAAAAGAAGTCTATTTGATGTTTCAGTACCCAACATTTCTTTTTAAGGAAAATTCCTTTCCTGCCCTAAGAATTTTGCTTCTTCTACAGAAACTGAAAGGAAGTCAAATACACATTTTCTGCAGAGTAATTTACCTTGAAATTAACCTAATAATATTTAGAAAAAAGAGCACAAAACTCTTTGATAATCAATGCTACACAATTACTCACTTCCCTTATTAAATCACACATTTAGTCAGTTAATCAGATAAATACATAGACAGTCGACCTTTGTATTTCTCAGGTGAGGCATTACTGAGCACCTGCTGTGTGCCAGGCACTCATACATGTGGAGATGCAGCAAGGAACAACAAACACATAAGAACACAGAGATGGTGTCAGATGACGGTAAATCTAACGAGACAAATACAACAAGGCAGGTTAGGAGTGCAGGGACTTGGGGTGAGGAGAGGTGAGGTAAGAAGGGTGCAGTTGTCTTTTAAATAGTCTGTCTTCAAAGATCTTTAGTTGACATCAGAGAGGAGAATATGTAAATTAAATGGGAATGAACAGAAGAAATGTGATGCACTTCCCTGCCTAATGAGAAAGCATTGCCTGTAACAGCGGGTGAGACTGAGGGTTAAGATCCTTTTAAGAGCCAGAAAGTCAGATGAGTTCCCTAGGTCCAGAAAGGGCCAGATGAGTAAAACTGAAGGGAATCATGTAGTATTATTCAGTTTCTTTTTATCACCTTATGATCTCACCAAAAATAATAATTTCCCTACTTCCACCTCCAATTGAGATACAGTTCTTAAAATAAGAATGCAGTTCAAAGCAAAAATCAATACTAAATTCCACATTTGATCAAGGAATATGTACCATATAATATCCCAAAATAAAGTTATAAATCTGAAACCAATTCTGTCAATAAAGACTGGCAAGATTAGATAAAAGTCAATATTATAAAATTTCTGAAAACATAAAAACTAAATATAGGAAAAAAGTCACTAGGTTTCTTTAAAAAATCACATTCATGCACACAAAGTCCTAGATTTTTAAACAAATTTTCTCCAACTGTTCTGGCAGAAATTAAACATTTTTCCATCAATACACATACAAGTATTAGAATGTACTAATTTTAAACCAATTTTTCCTCTTGTATTAAAATAATAATGCAGATAATTAGACTATTCTATTGGACTCACCTAATAAATTACTAAAGGCTCTTTTAAAGTTTTAGAATTAGGGAGGAATCAAAGGCCCTTCAGTCATTAAGTGCCCCCAATGAAGACTTCCCTTTACAAGATCCCTGTTCCACTGTTTGCCAACGTTTTAAAAATGTATGTCCCCTTCTTATATTTTTTTAATCCTCACCTGAGAATATGTCTCTACTGATTTTTAGAGAGAGAGAAAGAAAAAAGAGGGAGGAGGAGAGAGAGAGAGAGAGAGAGAGAGAGAGAGAGAGAGAGAGACATCAATCAGTTAGTTGCCTCCTCTAAGTGCCCTGCAACCTAGGTATGTGCCCTCACTGGGAATCGAACCTGCAGTCCTTCTGATGCACAGGACAACATTCCAACCAACTGAGCTACCTGTCTCTTCTTATTTTAAATCCACATCTGCCTTCCTCACTCCCCACCTATTTGTTTTAATTCTTCCCTTAGAAGATCGAAACAAGTTTATCCTCTCCCTGCCAACCTCTGACAGGCCGCTCTGACTGCCCTCACTCAAGGCTTCTCTTCTCCAGTTGAAATGTGCCCAGTTCCTTCAAATATTTCTCATATAATAACAGTACTGGCTATTTGGAAGATGCACACATCACTTCCTTCACACCTCATCTTGAATCTATCTGTACAGTGGTACCACTCCATTCCTTCACTTAAAAAATTATCTTCTAGTCTGGCTGGTGTGGCTCAGTGGTCGAGCGTTGACCCATGCACCAAGAGGTCTGCCAGTTCGATTCCCGGTCAGGGCACATGCCTGGGCTGTGGGCCCGATCCCCAGTGGGGGGCATGCAGGAGGCGGCCAATCGATGTTCTCTCTCATTGATGTTTCTATCTCTCTCTCTCTCTCCCTTTCAAATCAATAAAGAAAAAATTATGCCTAAGCTTAACAATTAGTCCCTCAATGAAGCCAGTCCTCTCCGTCTTTTGCTTGTAGAAATGATTTTCTCAACCTAAATGAAGTTCTCAGAAGTCATGCTGAGTCATTATTACCATTACTTATTTTTAAAGGAATGGGCCATGACACACACAGATATTAAATTTTTTTTTAAAGGTGACGCAAAACAGCATTTTTATTTTTATTTTAGCAGGTTTATTCAATCCTGATCAACAGACCACGTGGGGATGCTTGTTAGAAACGCAGCTTTATAGGCCTCTCCTGACTATGAATCAAAATCTCTAGAATGGGCCCGGGGATCTGCCACCCATTTAATCCTTGTGTACCATGGGGTTTAAGAGTCACGGCCTAAAGATTTAAATTGGGGTTTTAAAACGGCACTTTAAGTATCTCACCTGTAATCCAGGAATAAAGCGACTGTCCTTTTCAACCACCAGAAGTTCAGCAACGCTGGCATTGAGGATGGACCTTGTGATTCCCCCGGGCCCAGGGCCCACTTCATACACGTAGGCATTTGTCAGATTGCCAGCTTTCCTTACAATTTTATCTAGAGAAAAGAAAGCTTTAGTTATCTTGATTATCTTGGCAAATTTCCTATGGAATTAAAAACATAATCAATACAAATTCTTATCAGCCATTACTCAATCAACTAATCCTTTAGACACAATATTAATCCAATTACTTAACTCTCAACCTAAACCAACACATAGTGGCCATTCATCATTCTACGGCAACACTGTTGAAAAGTACCAGTCCTTTAACAAAAATAGGATTATCGTGACAAATTTCCTTAACTTCAATTTAGCTAATGTTGTATTTTATGTTCCTCCTCCAAACCAATCGATTTCTAAGAAAAATGGGCTGGATAAGCATGCACCACTTCTCAACAGTTGTTGACCATGAAATATTTGAATGAACAAGGCTAGTTTCACACTCAGAATTTTCATTGTTGCTATTTAAAGATCCAGAAGCAAAAAGTGCTAGCAGTCTCCATGTGTACCTCTAGACATCTGGTTGCTGGACAGTACGACAATGGCAACAAGTTCCTAGATCATAAGACTTGCAGAAATTGGGATTCTTGGTAATTTAGCAGTGGAGGTTTTTAAGTTTTCCAAGCATGCAAGTTGATACGGAAAAGTTAATTTAAAAAATTAATCTACTTCTTTATATTAGCTGATCTTAACAAATCATGCAAAAGCAGATTATTGAGGATTCAGTGCAAGCAATCATCACTTTGAGAAAAACATACAATGGGCTAGTCTAACTGAGCTATTAATACCCAAGCAATTGGGCCTCCTAGAATAGTGGAAATCTGCTCACTGAAAACAGATAAGCATTCTTGGCAGTGCTCACTGACACTGTATAGTCCCATTTTTGCTTCTGTTATTGAGAACCTACCTTTGTAGGCTTAAAGGAAAAACAATCTCTCAACCATCTAAAAATAGTTTTATCTAGGAATGGTGCAGGGAGGGACTCAGCATCCACTGGCCATCTGTTTGACACAGGTGCTTCATATGCTTTCTCACAACAAATCCTCGAAACACACTAACTATCCCAATCTAACTCCTGAACTTTTCATTTTCCTTGTCTGGTTTCTTTGGGCAAGGTCATCTAGAAAGTGAATGGAAGAGAAGGGGCTCCAGCTCAGGTGTAAATTCTAAAGCCAATCCTTCCTCGGACACAGACCAATGCCTCTTACAGGGAACAGAGATGATATATTAAGCACAGGCATTATGGAGTGAGTTTAATATTTTAAAAGTGGAGAGCTTTTTAAAAGTGGACAGGTCAGTGACTCTCTCCTCAAACTGTTCAGACACATTCAAATATAATTGCCATCAGCCCTGGTCAGTTTGGCTCAGCGGTTAGAGTGCTGGCCTGTGGACCAAAGAACTGCAGGTTCGATTCTGGTCAAGGGCTCATACTTGGGTTGCGGTTCAGTCCCCAGCCCTGGTCAGGGTCGTTCCGGAGGCAGCCAGTCGATGTGTCTCTCTCACATCGATGTTTGTTTCTCTCTCTCTCTCTCTCTCCCCCTCCCTCCCTCCCACACTATCTGAATATAAATGGAAAAATATATATCTTCAGGTGAGGATTAAAAAAAATGTATATATATATATAATTGCCATCAAAGAGGCACAGTCAGCCCCCTAAGCTTGAGTTCAATCTTGCTCTGCTTCCACCTCAGACGAGGACCTTAATTTCCCTTCAGTTTGGTTCCCATAGAAGAGAGAATTGTATCTAGATTCTGGAATTTATTCCTGAGGGTAAATAAAAAGCTCAATGAGAAAAATACATATGAAGGCATTAAAAAATATATATATATATGAAGACTTATATTTTCAGTCCTGAGAATGGTGCTTTATACCTAGACTGTCAAAGGCTGATTCTGGATACTACCAGAACTAGAGAACTTTAGAGGTGGATAACCTTTTAAACTCTTGTTGTAGGATCTTCCTCCAATTAACAGATCAAAAAACTGAAGCAGAGTTATGCTATTTTACCCAAAGTCATATTGCTACTGACAGAATAAGAAAAAAAACATCTTAGTTGTGCTTCATGGATGGTACTTCATTGAACTGAAAATGAATTTTGGGGGTGTCATATACTGATCTTTCAGCTTCTAAAGAGGGGCCAAATAGAATGAAACACCAAAACCTTAAAAACAGTAAGTGCTCAACAGTGAAATCAATGGGCACATTTGTAATACACTTTATTCTTGCAGCCTCATCCTTTTGAAGGAAATACCACTAGGAAATGATGGCAGTGGTTAAAAGAATGTATGCATTTCCAAAACTCATCAAACTGTGCGCTTCAAACTGGTGACTTTTACTGTGCAGAAGGAGCGGGAACGGAAACTTAGTAAACTGTAAAGTCCTTGAGGGCGGACTTCGCCTTATTCACTCCGGCCGTGCAGCTCCAACACCAGCACAGAGCTTGTTCGATTTGCATTTACCGAAAGGGTGTTTGGAGGAATTCTCGGACGCAACTTTTCAATAACGAATCCTTCAAGTGACACTCCTTTTCGACAAGTTACTGATAACATCCCTGCACTGATCTCAATTCGGATTAACTGCGCGGAAAGTTAACTAGCCTGCACGTGCAGCAGCATCCCGGCGTCCACACACCGCAGGTGGACCGCCCACAACCGCCTTCCCCGACACGCGCCCCTCCTCCCCGAGGGGCCGTCCGCTCGGCGTCGGCGCAGCGCGCGCACGAGGCCTGCGCACGCCCGCGCTCCGAGCACACAACGCGTTCCACGCGTGTGCTGGGCGCGGAGTTCCTTTAGTACAAAGCGGCGGAAGGTCCTAAGGGCCGGTTGTACACCTGTGCCTGCTCCTGGACACCCGCCCGCACCATGCGCGCGACACCTGCGTCCCACGCTCCCAGGGATGCGGAGGAGACAGCCCGGGGCACTGATAAGGTATCCACCTGTCAGCCTCAAGTCCAGGAGAAAATTCTGGGAGAGCTGCTTCGCCGCTTGCAGTCTGAATAACTTAATGATTTCTCGAATCGTCGGCAACGGCGGGAGACGGAAAGTGCTGAGCGCCCTGGAGGCCGCCATGAGCCTCCACGGGGCTGTCCAGGCCGCACGCCGCCCCTTTACTCGCGGCTCAGAACGCACCCGGCGGAGGAGGAGCCTGGAGAACTATGGCCCGCCTCCGAGCCCACCTCATTGGTCAGCAGTATCCTGTCGGAACCGAAGAGCGCGGACAGGAAATCCGGGCGCTCTCAGGGCGCATGCGCTATGTCCCGCTGAATTCGATGCAGGCTGGGTGTACAATGTTTTTCCACACGGGAGGGCAGAGGGCGAACCCTACGGGCGACGCCTCTCGTGGGTGGGCGGGGCCTCTCGTGGGTGGGCGGGGCCTGGGCGGGAACCCGGAGGGGCGGATCTGAGGATGCGTGGAGCCCCGCAATCAGCCAGGGTTGTTGTACACCTGGCTGATGGACGTTCCTAATTCCTTACTGTGAATAGTTGCGGAAAAGCTAGTGATTAGAGGATTAGAGGCAAAACTATTGGTTGCTAACAATTCTCTCTTATGGTTACATGTTTTTAGGACCTCAGCACTGCAGAGCCGGATGACAGGTTTCTAACTTCTCACAGCCTTAGTTTTTTTTTTTAATATGTTAAGTGGACTGAATGTCTGCCTTAAAATTGTGAGCACTAAACGAGAGAGGTCGCCTGGTGTGCGAATTCAGAACGTAGTGCAATGCATGGCTCATGGTAAGCCCGCAGCCAGTGGTGGCTGTTGCTACTGTAATTATCTAGCAGGTGAATGCGCCCCAAGGGGTTAAACTATCAGCACAGCTTGTTAGGGAGAGCTGGAGAAGTAGAATCTAGCTCTTCTGCCCCTTCAAAATGTATCCACTCAATGAGAAAAACAGCCTTGTTCAGTACATTAGATTTTAGGAAGTGTTTTTGTGTATATCGAATTTTTGTTTCTGAACCTTTCACCAACAGTCTTGTGAAATAAATAGAATAAGTATTACTAACCTGAGTTTAGAGCAGGGGAAACAAAAACTCAGAGATGTGATATAACAATGAAATTTACAAAGCCAGAAAATTGTGGAATCCATATCCAATCTAGACTTCCTGACTTGCATAATTAATCTGTTTATGCATTGAGTATTGGTGGCTGGTCCTTGTTTACTTTCCCCAAATTATCTTATTGCCCCTTCATGCTTCAAGTATTTACCTCTCCTTGCAATAACTGGAACATAATGCTAATAATAGCTAGCATTCATTGAGCTTTTCCCAAAGTACCAGGCTTCACAGCTGAGTGCTTTACAACTATTACCTCATTAACTGTTATAAAATATGAAGTAAGGCTTAGAGAGGTTCAGCCATTTGCCCTAGGCTGCTGCACAGCTAACAAGTGGTGGACTCAGGATTTGAATCCACAAGTCTGTGTCCAGAGCCTGGTTTTTAAGCAGTGCAGTCAATAGAGAGAGGTCATTTGACTTGCCTAGGATATTACATCCAAGTACAGAATCAAGTATGAGTTCTGTCTCTCCATTATATCAGAGAACACAACAAAGCAAAGACATATCGAAATCTCTCTGATAGGAGAGTTTAGCTATTTGTTTTTTGTAAGTTGCTGCATTATCACAAGCGAATCTTAATTTTTTTATTTTTATTTCTCAGAGTAGTACGTTTAAAATGAAGCTAACGGACAACCAAGTAACTATGGGTATTATATGGAAAATCCCACCACCTCCTGTTATAGCTGTCTTAGAAGAGACTGCGAGATAATCTGACACACCTCCTAGCTTTAGAAAGTTGGGATAAGACTCCCATAGAGGGAAGATGATTTGCCCAAGGTGGCATAGAAATGTAGGTTGAAAGGCTAAACTCTTGATTCAGAGCCCTTATTGTAACCAAAACATACTATACCTGAGAAGGCATTCATTCACACTTATATTCATTGTTTCATGTAGTCCTCGCAATGGTCCTATGTAGTTGAGATTATTATCCTTATTTTACTGTGAAGAAATAGAGATGAGGTCATTTGACTTGCCCAGGATGCAGAGCAAAGTACAGAGAGAAGGTTAACCTGAATTTTATCTTTTCTGAGTTCTGATCTCCTGGGCCACACCCCTCAAGTATTAAATTTGTAAAAGTTAATTAATGTATTTTAATTTTATAACATTATTTAAATATATAGACTATAAATCTGAGAATAAACAAGTTTACAGTTTTCATAGGACTAACTAAAACACAATTACTATGAGTATATGCAAAGCTGAAAATCCAACACAAATGATACATGATGTTAAGTCACTGCTCTTAATTGGCAGGATTCTTTAGTAAAAAGTTCAGTACCAGTGTGATAGTGTGCCATGCAATGATTGGATTTTCTCATCAGCTTTCTGGATCCAAACTAACACCAGATCTTTGTTCAGGGTTTTTGCCATTGTCTCTTGCCTTTCTCTTAGAGGAACATAGAAGCTACATAATAAGTCTGCTTGTATCACTTTTCATTAGCTCAGAAACAGCTGAAGTTGAATTACCTGGTGCTGATTCCGTCACTGAACACACACGTTGGATGGCAATTATCAGGAGGATGTTCAGTTGGCTCAGAATGATCCACGAGAACTTCTTAAAAGATGAACACCAACATAAAAACAAAACAAAAATTTAAAAAGAGCAAAAACACATTTACATGGAGACTTTGTGGACTCCCGAGAATTTGTCCCCAGATCTGAATATGAGGATTATTGTCTTATACCATGTCACTTTAAATAATCAACATTTGTGAGGTTGTGACCTGTTATTTACAAAGCAGTTTCCCATGTTACTGCACTTAATTCTCATTTGAATTCCATAATGTAGGTTTACAAAGATTTCCGGTGAGCACTGTTACAGTGCTGGTGAGCGTCAAACTGATTGTCTGACTACTATTTTACCTCCGGCATGTGTTAAATAATTGTTGAACTGAATAAAAAATTCCATCTTAGGAGAATCTTCCAAGTTTTTAACAGTTCTTGAGATGTAATTTTTATCATCATAAATATCTGATTCTCAGTCTTTTAATTTTCAGAAAATTATGCCTAACTCCCTACAAAGCACATGAAATCAGCAGGGGGTGTTTTAGTAGTGTATTTCACATATTAATGCAAATGATTTCATCCTTTAAAAGAGAAGTATGCAGTTTCATCAGTTTTGAAGCTTTGAAGTATCTGCTTCATCTAGATATAGATTTTAATATGCTAAAATGTTATAATGAATACAGAAATTGTTAGCTCCACCTATCAGTGAAGATGTAGAATTACAAGTGATACTAAGCTAGAATGCACAATTCTAATTTGCACAAATCCCAGAATGGTTATATAGGAAAATTACTTATTATTTTAGTATTTATTTTAATGTAAATGAATATGTGACTTCATTTGGTATAAGTAATTTAGCATCTATTTATAGAAAAAGTGTTACTTCTGAAGGTTGTCGCTTTACCAGTTCCCTGAAAGAGAGAGGAAAGCCACAAAGAGCAATATCTTCCTGCCACGTGGGAATTTTCAGAGAAAATTAAATGTGGCTTGGAATTGCCAAATTGAACTTTATAAAATGACTATTATGATATGTAAAGTGCCCTTTTCTGGTAGTATTTTATAATTCTCTATAATATGACTCAATGCTCCAGAGAAATATTAAGAGCTGCATTTTACACGTATGTAGTCTTTTTTAATGGCTGTTTGATGCCCACTGTTCACAAAGGAATCTAGTGACCTACCTAGAGGGAAGAAGAAAAGACATGATCATTTTGAGCAGACAGACCAAATACTTATTCTGTGGGGATAGAAGCAGGGCAGTTTATGGCAAGCAACACAGGTTAATTGCCTGAGGGAGCCATGTAACAGTTACACTATTTTTTAAATACAGTGTTTATCACTGGTCCAGGCAGTACTGGGAATTCTACTGATTATCCCCAAAGATCTGTGAATTATTGTCAGGTGTCCTAATGGGTTGATGAGGATAGGTGACCCTTTCTACCCAGGATGAATTAACTCGGGTTTTTCCTACACAACAAAGCAAATCTTTCTGTGAATGAAAATTCAGCACCTTCCAAAGGCATGGTAAAAATAAATTAGCCTTTTTGTATTAATAGTTTATTCGTTTGTCTCAACATTTAACTGAAAAAGAGGTTAAGAATAAATAAAACTATGACTATGAATACACTTGCGTTTAAGGCTTTTCCATGCATTTAAAACTGTTCTATGAATGGGGAGGTTCTGGGTTCAACCAGTAAATGGGTCTCCCTGGGTATCTTGGTGAGGGCCCCCCACCGCTCCCCAGCAAAGGACTATGGGTGGACTACTAAGTAAGGCCTCATCTATTCCTTCTTTCTCTATCCTAGGTCCCTTGGCTTGCCCCTCTCTACCTCAGTCCCTGAAACCAAAGAGTATGGGCCTGGGCCCTAGGAGGAAGGCAGTGCCCCTGTGTACATGCCTGCCTGTGATCCACATTTTTCTGTACAAGTTCATGAGTTGAAATTAATACACAGCAACGGGTTGCCTGTTCCTCCAGCTGAGAAGGAGTAGGTGAAGAAGGAGGGCGCAGCCTCCCCACCTGGAGGAGGAGGGCAGAGCAGGTGTGTTGGCACCTTCTCACTGCCCCTTTGCCCCACCTGGAGCCCTGTGCCTTCAGGCTACTGTTGAATTTGCCATATTCCTCTACCTTACTAGACCTCCACTCCCCGAAATCATCCAAAATGAACTCTCGCCTCACTATTCTCTACAGTGCAGTTTCAACCAGCATTCCCCTAGTGAATTTCAGCTGTTGGGTTAGATGACCTGGAACAGGCGTGCTTATTATTTCCCCAAGTGAGTGATGGGACTCCAGTTTGGGATCTAGGACCAGGCCGACATCCCGGTCAAAAGTTGAGGCTGGGAGCTCCTTCCTTCACCTAAGATGAGAGTGTAGACTTCGGCAGTGTCTGCTTCAGGTGTCAGAATGCATGCTCAGGGGAAGGGACGGGAAGCTACCCTTCACCCTCCCACTATGGCTGTGAAGGAAAGGGAGCCATCTCGGCAGGGGTGAGAAAAAAAAGAATTTGCGGTTCCTAGCAATCAACATAGCCTGCATGCGTCTCCTCTCTTAAATAAGTAAGGAGATAAATCATACATGTTAGCGTCAACAGGCCTCTGCAGCCCCTGCCCCATGTCCAGCCCGTCTTTACAGCCAAACTGTCCAAAGATCCTGGTATACCTGCTGTTCTGACATTCTCATTCCCTTCAGCTCACTCCATCCTTACTTCTAAAACGACTGTCGTCAAGGTTCCCAAGGATCTCCATGTTTCAGATCCAGAGGACGCAGCTATTCTCCTTACTCGACGTGTGAGTGATTATGATAACTAGATTTATCAATGCTTACTACAGAGCATGCTGAAAATAGGGGCCTTGCCCATACTGACTTTTCTTTTTAAACAATTTTTTTTCTTTATTGATTTTAGGGAGAGAGGAAAGGAGAGGGAGAGAGAGATAGAAACATTGATCAGAGAGAACATCAATTGGCCACCTCCTGCATGCCCCCCACTGGGGATCCGGCCCACAACCTGGGCATGTGCCTTGACCGGGAATCGAACCGGTGGCCTCTTGGTGCATGGGTCAACACTCAACCACTGAGCCACACCGGCCGGGCCATATTGACTTTAAAGATGCACAACATATGGTTTCTCTTTACTAATGAGGAAACTGAAGCACAGAGCAGCTGAGTGTCCAACTTCGCACAACTCGCTTCACAGGGAGGAGCTTGAACCGGGCAGTCTGACTGTAGCACCTCCACCCTCCACTCTGGGCTCTGCAGGCTCACACAGCTGGCTGGCACTTAACCTCTCTCTGAAGTACCGTTCTCTCCACTTTGAGCACAGCCCATGTCCTTCTCTTTTTCATATGCTGACTTTTCTTCCTCTACCCAAACTCTCAAGGATATGATTTCTCAAAGCTCAGTCCAAGATCCTCTTCCCTCTTTCTCCTGCTTCTTCCTAGGCGATCTCATTAACTCCACCTTCATATTGATGCTTCTGGAATTTGTATGTCCAGCTCCAAACCTGCACGTATAACTGCCTGCTTTGTGTGCACTGGGATGCCTCTCACATCTAAGACGTAGTGTGTTCTAATGGAGTGCTTCCTCTTCTCCGTGAAACTTTGTCTCCCTACAAACGTTCCCATATAGTGACTCCAGAAACCTAAGAGTCCTTCTCTCCCTCCCCCAACACCGGTATCCCATTGCCACCATCAACTCCTGAAATCCCAACTTGGCTTCCAACCCCTCGTTTGCACGCAGCGTCTTTTACCTGCATCCCTGCAGCCTCCAACCTTCTCGCTCGACAGCCCCTTTCCATTCAGCAGCAATATGATCTTCAAAATGTCAATCCAGTCACTTGACTTATCTGCATACAACCCTTCAGGGGCCTCCTGCTGCATTTGAAATAACCCAATTCCTTGCTATGGCCTTAGAAAGCCTAATCTGATCCCTGCCTATCTCCAACCTCATTTAGGTCTACCTTCCCAATGAGCCACAGCCGTGCTGGTCTTCGTTCCTCAAACATTCCCAGTTGTTCTTGCCTCTTCTCTTTTCTTGCACGTGTCTTGTTCAGGGTCTGAAAGGATGGCCTCCCACTCTGCAGCTGGCGCCCGTGAATGTAGGTCACACGGCAAAGGGAACTTGAGGTTGCAGATGGAATTTAGGTAGCCAGTTAGCTACTTTTAAGATAGGGAGACTATCCTGGATTATTCGGGCGAGCCCAGTGTAATCACAAGGGTCCTTGGAAGTGGAAGAGGGACTTGGAAGAGAGACTCGGAGCGATGGCAGCGTGACAAGGACGTAGCCCAATGCTGCTGACTTTGAAGACAGAGAAAAGAGGGCCAGGAGCCGACAGGGTCACACCCCCAAGGTGTGTAGAGCCTCTATGGAAAAGGCAAGGAAGTGGGCTGTCCCCCTAGAGCCCTCAGAAGGAAACGCAGCCAGGCTGACATCTTGACTTGAGCCCAACGAGTCCTATTTCAGACTTCTGAACTATAGGACTGTAAGATAAATTCGTCTTGCTTTGAGCCAATATGTTTGTGGCAGTTTGTGACAGCAGCCACAGAAAACTAATGGAGTGTTTAAAAAACTGTGGCGTGAATATAGTCATGGATAACAGAGCATTACAGAAAGATTTTGTAATATTAAAAGTATTACAAAACATTATGCATCATTATACCACATAGGATAATGCATATAATGGACCAAATATAGTGCCCAACACATTGAAGGTATTTCGTAAATGTTTATTCTCTTACTCTTCTCTTTTCCTGTCTGAACCCACTTGTCTAGCAGATAGATATCTAGCTATATATAATCAACATATGAATAGTTAATACTCTTATGATATTGAAATCAAATAGCTGTTAGGATGTAGTTCCCTTGTTGTGACATATGACAAAGTAGGCTCAGAGGATTACCTGCCAATTTATTATTCTGTGGCTTTCATGAAAGATGACTTTCTCTCTGCAGATTTTTATTGAGTGTGGCTATTGCATATTAACTCTGTTCTTTTGCTTCATTATTAGGGGCATTGACAATTTTAACACCAGAGAATTGTCTTAAGAATAGATGTTGTACCTTAAGACAAATGTGTGATTTGATCTTAGTATTACCCAGGTTAAAAACCATATTCATTTCAGCCTAGTCAATACTTCTCTTGTTCTTTTTGGGGAGGGACGGTGAGGAAGGGTGAATAATTCTAATTAGGAGGTTCCTGGAATAGCTATTTAGACCGAATCGAGTGGCAGTACCAAACATAACACATTGAATGGTTATTATAATGTGTTATGTTGTGTAGTGAAATGCACACATGTGATGTTGTGACTGAAATCCCATCATTTTAGACTACCTTGAAAACAGTTTGCTCAGGAGTCTTATGAATGGGAGGGACTAGGAGAGGGAAAATGGGGTGCTGGCTTAGGGCTACAATAGGGGCAACAGTTCACTTATATTGTATTATGTTCATGATATTACATCACGTCATTATATTACTCATATATCTTATCCCATTGTACCATATAACACATCATAGTTATCATTTATGTATTACTTGTGTTACGAGTTAAATGAGTTGTGGTTTCATCCAGGAGTCCAGTCATGACTTAGACTACTACTTATAGGAAAAATGCTTCCCAAATTCCAGTGGATTTACAGTCATCTGCCACAGATTGCCCAACGGAGCACTGGTGACTGTCCCAGTCGTTCTTCTCTGGCACTTCCGTCTCCAGCCACTCCATAGTCCCCCTAGGTGATGTTCAGACGTTTTAGACTGTGATCCACAGGAAAGAATGCCTTTCTGCTGTAGCCCTGTTCACAGAACCCCTCCCCACAACACAGATATTTCACAGAGTACTTAACTGTGTGGTGTAATCTATCTTCTCGTCTATTCTATTTTAATCCTTTCTTTCTTTTCTAAAAAATGATTGTTACAAATAATTATATTCGTTTTTACTGATTTACGATGATTATGAGCCGCCGTTTGTAACTGTCTTATTTTCTTATTGGCTCCTCAGCCGAGGAGGTGGGACATTCTCTCGGGGTCTTCACCAGCTCCCCTTCATTCACCTGCGCCGGCTGTCTCTGTAACTCACATGACAATTTCTGGGTTTGTTTTTTAAGTTTTGGAAGTGCCAGCAAGGCAAACAACACGCTAATATAGTAGGTAGGTAATTTTTTCTTCTTGAATAAATGTATATGCTTTCAATTTATTGTAAAACACAATGACTTCTGTCCTCGGAAAAACCATATACTGTTTTCTCACTCTCTCCCAGGGGCTGGTTTTGTGGAGTCTCATGGTGCGTACCCGTTTCTGGTCTAGTAAGCAAACCCTGTACATTTTGTTTCTTTTCTGCCGAAGGCCGAACACATCCCCTTTCCTGTTAGCGGAGTCCTTAGGAAGAGATGGGCTCAGAAGCCCAGAGGCTCTCTTTAAGAAAAAGAATACAACTTATGAATACAAAATTAGATATGAAAGTCAATGTTTATTTGAAATAAGGGAAAAAATCACAGGGCATGACAAAGCTTTAATAACACAGCACAAACATCACAAAATACAGAAAAGTAACATAATATTTTTCATTAATTAACTACTTTCAGACTTCTTTGATCCTTTCCCCCCTACATTTTTGGGAAGCAAATTCTTTGGTTGCCTCCTCCTATGATAATGTTTAGGAATTTTTCCATAGAATAGAAAGATACTTTTAGTTTTTACACTACTACGATTGTTGACAGTTTGGCTTTTAGTTTTGATAGTTTAGAAATATTTCTTGCGGCTTCCCTAATCATGTTTGTTTATGTCATAGACATTGTTAGGATTGTGGTCAGATTTGGAAAACCTCTATTAAGTTTTTTGCATGTATGATCTGTATGTTTTTGGGCATTCCAAGCTTCTTGTGCAGTGTTTAATTTTGAATACTTTGAATGGATGACACTCATTAACCAATTTGTCATAGGTGTGCTCATTGTAGTGATGTATTACGAGTTTATATTATATTAATTGATGTCAGTATTTGGTGTCACATAATCAACACATTTAATTTTTTCCACTGTATTCATGTGATTCACTCCTCTTTATGAATTGGGTTATCAAACAATCCATAAGCCTATTCATTACTTCTCCTCAATTTATTTATCCCTCTTTATAAATTACTGCATTTGATATGATGAATTTTTCGTTGCAATTCACATCTTGGTATAGAAAGAATTTCTATTGCTTTTATGGCTCTATATATCACTCTATTGCTTTCGTTTCTTACCCCATTACTTTTTTAATTGCATTTTTCTCTCAGTTCTTTAAATACATAAAATTGAAAGACAACAGAAAACGCACTCCATGTTTACACAAATCAGGAGTCTAATTTTACATTGGTTTTCCTGGAAGGTTCTAAAACACCTTTCCAAATTTTCATTAAAATTTTCCGACTCACTTTCCCCCTTTACCAGCTTCCCAGAGTGTTCTTCACCACTGGAATACCGCCTGCAAAGAGACACTGGTCTTCACCGTGGTTAATATGTCTTACTTTCACAAATTTTACAAAAGCACACAACCATGAGAGCACATTTCCCGGGCTCCTCCCAGGCCTTGAACTAGTCCAAGGGAAAGGTCTGATGTTTCAACGGTCAACCAGCCCATGTATAGCCGTAAGGGCCAGACTGAACAACCTCGGGGGGGCACGTAATCAGAGGACTAGTCACACCACCAAGGCCAGACAAGGCTTCCTTACAGCATGAGCATCGTAGCTTGTATCACCTCGGAATCAGATCCCCACTCAAGGATGTGGATGGTGGTTTATACGGGTGGGAACCCGGGAAGCACAAATGAGGAAATGGGAAAGGGAGAAAGCCGATTAAGTGTGGTTCAGGAGCCATTTAATGTTAGGTTCTAGTAATTTAATGTTTAGGTTCTGATTCAGTGTTAGGTTCTAGGACAACTACGCTTCAATCCCACTGAGGACCCTTTGAAAAAAGTTGTGAAATCCAACTCAGCGTTATCCCACCAGAAGCTGGGGATGCTTCCAAAGCCCTCAGCACAGAAGACAGCAGTGGGGGCAGGAAGCTGCCAGTAGGAAGCACCCAGTGAATTCAGGAGGACATAGGGATGTGGGGTGGATGAGAACGTGCACCTGCTGCTCTGTGACCCCCTTCCACCCAGGAATTTAGAAACTCAAACTTATGTAGAGTGATAAGGAATTTCAATGTTACGGACCTTTCTTATTTTATTTTATTTTATTTTTTTTTTATCCTCACCCGAGGACATTTTTCCATTTTTTGTTCAGATAGAGTGGGAGAGAGAGAGAGAAACATTGACGTGAAAGGTACACATCGAGTGGCTGCCTCCCGCAGGACCCAATGAGGGGCCAGGGACAAACTGCAACCGAGGTACATGCCCTTAGCGGGAACCGAACCCAGGTCTCTCTGGGCCGCAGGCCGACGCTCTAACTGCTGAGCCAATGACCTTGAGGTTAGAGAACAGGGCGGTTGAAAGACAATGTGGAATCATCCCAACTTGCCAAGGAAAGTTCTCTAATCCACACAATTAAATTCTAGCATCGAGACATTTTGAGTTAGAGATAGTATTTTCCTTAAGCTGAATGAGAACATAGTTAGAATTTCCAATTCCCTTTACTTAAATTCATTACCCCTTAAGGATAAAAAAGTGGTGAAACATTTTTGAATATGCCAACAAGGAACAATTGATTCATGAGAATACACTTCGCCATTCTCAGGGCTCCTGTGCTGTGGACTTATTCATTGCGAGGAAGGAAAAACCGGACCACTTTATTCTCAGATACTGTGGTCACCTATTAAAAAGTGGAATTATGATAATTCAAGGTAACCATTTAAAATGAGATTGGTTTAGTTGGAGAATGAATGCCAGGCTAAGTGTCATGTCAATCAGCTCTGTGAACCCTTAGAAGCCATTTCCCTTTCTTGTGCCTCAGTTCATCATTTTGATAGAAGCCTTGGATTGGTTGACCTTGGACTCTACTTCCAGATCTGAGATACCGTGACTCAAAAAATTAAGGGTGTAGCGTTTCACGAGTCCTAACTGTAGCATTGTGGGCTTGACCAAAGAAGTTAACCTTTCTGACCTTCAGTTTTCTCATCTGAAAAATGTTAGCTATTCTTTAAGGGCAACTCTGCTGGATATAATCCAATGAAAAAAAAATGGGGGCGGGGGGTGTGGAATCTGGAAGGATGCACAGAAGGCCACTGGGTGGCGATATTGTTCCATGTTAAGAAAGATTTTATAGCTTTTACCAATAGTGCAAACGTTTGAATTAACTAAGCATACTGAAGATTTTCCGAAGGATACCAAAGTAAAATCAGGTCAGCAAAAAACCCAGATTTATGGAGGAATGACAATAAACAGCAATGCCAAATAAGAGACATAAAATCCCTATAGTCAGGCAGTAAAACATGGAGGGATAAACATGAGAATTGTGTTTGGGTATTATTTAAAGGAATATAGGCAGAGGAGTACATTGTAAATTTATATAGCTTTTGAAACACATGGTTTAAAAGTTAACTCTGACATTTAAAGATTTAACTTGTATAATAACCAAATACCTGAAAACTGTACTAGAGCATAAAAGTCGAAAGCCGCAAAATCTAAACCAAATCGATGAACATGTTACTTCTTTTGTCAAAACTAAAGGAAACGTGTAAGGGAATTGTATTCCGGTTCCAATATTTTAATATTAAAGAAAAGGAATCAATCAGCCAGTTTTGAGCTTTTTCACGTTTTATAGAAGCACGTGGCCTCCATCAAGCTGTGGAGCTCACCTTTGGAATTTTAGAACAGCTCCTGGAGTTAATGACCTGCCTTGGTGTCTGCAGGGCTTTGAGTCCAGGTCCGTTTCTGTGGAGATAAAGGAGCATCAGCAGGAATGCGGGGGAGGATGAACACCTTCAAATCACAGCGCTGCCCACCTCTCTCTCTAGAAAAGGTTATGTTCCAAAGCAAAACATAATGTCCCCAGTAAAGCACCAGTGAACACGAAGGGGACACCCAAGGGCTCAAGGAAGAGGTAGTGATGGAGAAACTGGGTTCTGCCATGAAGTCATCACATTCCCAAATATTGCAAATCGTGTCTCGTACAATGAACTGGGAGGTGGTGGCGGGAAGGTGCAGAGGCCAGGCCCTGACATTTTCCACCTCTGACTCCCAGGCTTGCCTTCCCCAGGCTGTTCTCCCAGTGCCTCCTCATCCTCCCTCGAGGATGGACACAGGTTTCTCCTGCAGGCCCAAGCGGGCTGCTGGCTCTGGTTGCCATGGCTGCTTCCTTTGATACATTAGCCATTAGTTTACATAATCCTCTCACAGGAGGATGTCCCCATTCAAAAGGGAAAAAAAAAGTTATATTGCTATGTAACCTTTAACAATGAATAGCATTCATTATGCATCTGCTTAATGACACGGAGGCATTGTTTGCTCTATTTCAGGTGATAACAGCAAATCAAAGGCACCCGGACCAGAATGTACTTTAGAAGAGCCAGCAGAGACTGTATGGAAATAATACTTAGCATTTATGTTGCACTTTATACTCTCAATGGATTCTGCAATTATTAATTAATTATCCCGCACAATAGCTCTAGGAGGAAGGTCAGTGTCATTAGCTCTATTTTACAGATGAAAAATCAGAGGGCAGTTAAGTGATCTTCCTCCCTCCCCCCAAACATTTAAAGCTCTCACGTCAAAGCAGACCCAGGGGTGGGGACTGCACGTACATTATTAAGTGGCTGAAGGGTAAACAGACCAGAGCTGCCCCTTGCGGAGTTTCCATTGCCTTTGATCTGTCTTTTGAAGACCCTCTGAACAGAATTATGTTCTAGACTCGCGTACTACCTCCCCTGCAGCCTGGTTCCTCTTGTGTTCCTGTCTTTTCTACATATCTGCTGTTTTCTATGGAATTTCATTCCCTTTTCATTCATTCATTCAACCTTAATTGAGTACTTAATATAGTTGAAATGGGATATGGAAATGAAAAACAACTGATTTATCAAATGATTCTTGCCTTCAGGAACTTTATTTCCTAGTACACACACACACACATGCACACACACACATGCACACACACACACAGGACAGTGGATGAGGGTGCAGAGTCACCCATGTGGAGTGCTCTGAGCAGGTGATGCCCAGCCAGTCCTCTACATGATGTCTGTGTTCAAGCAGTAGGGCCCTAGAGACCCAGGGCAGAGAAGGTATAAATAAGGCGTCTTGAATGTTGGCTACTTCACATTTTTGCCTTGGGCCAGGCCGTCTATGGGCTAATCGAATACACTCATAATCTGCATGTTTTAATTATTTGTGAATGTCTTCCCTTTTTACAAGACTATAAACAATTTGAAAATTTGAATGAATTCCTGTAGCCCTGGCCTGTGTAGGAAATAATAGTGTGAAGGGCCACCCCTGGCTGGCATGGAGTGCCCACTCTGTTTACTGCTGTACAACGCTGGCCTTAGTTAAGCCTTACAATGACCTTTGAGGCAGGTATTGTTGATATCCTTTTTTTTTTTTTATAGTTGAGGAAAGAGAGGTTCAGAAAGTTTAAGCAATTTGCTAAAGTCACATAGTTCTTTTGGCCATTAAAGGGAATTTAGTGACCTATGCTTTGTGCTAAGTATAGAGATTCAAATGGTGAGCTAAATAGACATGCTCTCTTCCTATTATTACCTTACAGCCCACTGGGAAAGACAGACATTAATCAAGGAATAACTATATGTCAACATATAATTACAACCTGTGATAAAGTCTATGGAAGAAAACTAAAAGGTAGACTATAGGAGAAGCTAGCACACTGTGACCTGATCTGATCACAGGCCAGCGGGGGCGGGGACAGATATGGGGGAAGGCCAAGGTCAGGAAGCTTGGCTTTACCTGCAGGCTCTGATGTTTAAGCCAAGTCTTAAAAGATTAATGGGTGTGAAGTAGGCCAAAGCAAACATCACATGAAAAGGCCTTGCTGTAGGAGGGAGCTGGGTGTCTTTGAGAACCTAAAAGCAGGTCTACTGTGCAGAAGAAGGGGTAGGCGTGTCAAGGGGAGAGGATAGCTGGAGGTGGAGGTGGGACCTGATCTTGGAGGACCTTCTGAGCTAGGGTTGAATTTGATGTTTAGGAACCACAGGCAGTCAAGGGTTTTAAGTAAATGCCTGCCTTAATCTGGGGAACAGTCAGTCTGGATGACATGGGGGGACTCAGTGGAAAAGAGCCAGCGTGTAAAGAGGGAAACTGGTTAGGCAGGTGTTATAGCGATTCTGGTGTGAGACAATGGTGAGACCAGGGGGACCATGGTAGAGATGGGGAGAAAATGTATTGGTTTGTGAGATACTTGGAAAGTCAGGTGCACAGTTCTTGGTGATGGGTGGGGAGAGGCAGGGTGGAGAGGGAAAGGCAGGTGTGAAGGCTGATTCCAAAGTCCTGGCTTGGACAAATGAATGATTGAAGATGTACACTGGAGGGGATTAAAGGTTTGGGGAAAGTTCTTGAGTAAGTGACAGAGGCAGAATCTGAATCTAAATCTGCTTCTCATCAAAATATGCTCTGTCCCCTGAGGGGAAGCAGATTTTGCCACCCTAAAATGTGACTTTTTAAAGACAGTGATCATTTCAAGCTGGTTATTTTTAAGAAATGGAAAGCCTTTGACCTTCCCCCAAGGGTCTAAAAGAATTTTAGGGACCTGCTCCAGGAAGGGAGCTAGTATGGTAAATAGCTGTACTTCAGTAGGAACTAGTGTGATAGGCAGGGAGGAACCTAGCAAGGCCTGTTTGATCAAAGTCCTCTCTCTCCCACTTGTTTACCAAATATTTGCTCCTCCATTTCAATGGGAATTGCCTTACTGCTCTTTGAAGTTCAAACACAACCCTAGCCCCCATTCTCCTTAGCTCAAGATGGCACGGAAGCCTTAACTGCCTCATATTCTTGGGGAACCCCGTATGTACATGCATGATACATTTGGTTATTTTCTCCTGTTAATCTGTCTCACATTAAATTGATTATTAGACCGGCCAGAAGAAACTAGAAAGGTAGAAGGAAAATTATTTTTCCTCCCCTACACCCCACAACAAACACACGTTTGGGGAAATCCAGTGTTGAATTACACTCCTAGCTTGCTAATATGATCAGCTTCCATTGCGGTCACTGTGATCTTTACCTTTGTTTTCTAATCAATCAGTAACATCAGTAGCAGAAATGAACAACAGGCAGGAATGCAAATATCTTTTCTGGGTTGGGGTGCCTAGAATTCCACAAACCTTGCTGTTCAGCCATTAGGCAGGAAGGCTCTGGTTCAAAGTGGTAAGGTTTCACACTTGCCCCCAGGAACCTTGGCTATCTCAGTAAAGCTGGGCGAATTGTTTAACATTTCTAAGCCTCCTTTCCCTCTCTGTAAAGAGGAAATTGTAACAGTATCTTCTCCATCCTGAGGCTGTGGGAAGAATGAGGGCTGCTGCTGGTTTACAGGACACCTTCTCATGAATTAGAGAAAGGTTGCCGTTCTCAAGTAAAAAAATCTTTTTGAAGTTAGTGTATTATATATTTCTCTTCAATTACAATTATATAAAACATAACAGCATTCTGAATAAATAACATAAATCAAAGTATTCAACATAATATAATATACAGTTTGAATTTTTAATCACAGTAATTAGAAAATCAAATTTAAAAATAATAGAGATGTAACAAGTCAAAAATTTTAATAACAGTTAATTATGAAATTTCCATAGCAACAACCAAACAAGCTGTCTAATGTAGTTACCAGATCATTATGTAGTAATCTCTAATTTATGTCAACTTAATACTTACTTGTATATTATTAATGCTAAATTAATATTAGTTATTATCAGTTATTTGTATCGTCATGAAATTGCCTGTATTTTAAAATAGGAACTCTGCAGTCCCACTCAGTACAGAATACAAGTAACAGAGTATATAGTCTGCAGTATTTTGACACTGATAGATATTTTTATTTTTATTTAAAAAAATTTTTTTTTCCTTTATTGATTTTAGAGAGAGAAGAAGGTAGAGGGTTGAGAGAATGAAACATCGATGAGAGAGAACGTCGATTGGTTGCCTCCTGCATGCCCCCCACCGGGGATTTGGCCCACAACACAGGCATGTGTCCTGACCAGGAATCGAATCGGCAACCTCTTGGTGCATGGGTTGATGCTCAACCACTGAGCCACACCAGCCAGACCTGATAGATATTTTAAAAAAGAAATTTTAAGATGCTAATCAACCAGTACTTTAGCGAGAAAAACAACTTCTTATTTAGGAACATAGTTCATTTTGAAGGTTGTAGATCATCAAGATCTTTTAATTAAACATATTCTTCCTTTGTAAATCCAATCTGAAAGTGATACATGTAGCAATCCTGTTGAAAAAAAGATCTGGAAACAGAGCAAGTGTCCATCAGCAGAGGAGTGGATAAAAAAGTGATGGTACATTTACACAGTGGAATAATACACAGCTGTCAAAAAGTAGGAAATATTACCCTTTGTGACAGCATATATGGACCTGGAGAGTTATTCTAAGTGAACTAAGCCAGTCAGAGAAAGACATACGATTTCACTAATATGTGGAATATAATGAACAAAATAAACTGACAAAATGAAACCGGAAGCATGGATACATGGAACAGACTGGCCGGTGCCCAAGGGGTGGCAGCTGGGGGTGACTGGGTAAAGCAGATGAAAGGATTTGCTAAAGAACCTATATGCATGCCCCGTGGACATGGACAGTAGTGCGGGGAAGGTCAAGGGAGGGGTAGGCGGTGGCGGATGGAGGTGGGTAAAGGGAAGGACAAAGGGGACACCTGCAATAAGGTCAACTTTAAAAGTTTTAAATAAAAAAAAGAAAAAAGACATTTTACAGTCACCTGTCACAAAACCGTCTTAATAAACATATAGCTTGCTCGTCTCTGACGTTAATGACGTTATGGTGCAAATACGAAAACATTTCAGAATTGGGAGATGGCTGCGACTGTGACGGTCTCCTCCGATACCCTAATGCTGTGCGGCGCGCCCCCAAGCCCTGTGCGCGGTGATTCTGGGAAGGATTACAGGAGATCCTCTGGTCAAGTCCTCAGCATGCATAGGAACTGGCCTGCCCCATGGATCAATAATGTTAGCTTTTTGTTTTAAGTTATTAAACCTACAGCGCAGTTGAGGTGCTTTAGGGTTAACAGGCGCTTGCCCGCGTCCTGCTTCCTTTTTGCTCAGAGCCGGATGTGCGTGGTGAGTGTGGATATTGTAGTTTCATGAGCGATGCTCAACTAAACGGCACGAAAGCGCTCGGGCCACACCACCTCCGGTCTTCACCAGCACCAGGCAGCGGGGACCGCTCCCATCACGGATGCACGGTCCTTGCTGTGAGCTGATGGCGCACTCCGACTCACCGCAGGGCGCCACCCACACGGTGTGCTCCCTGTTTCCCGCAGTCCTCGTGAGGGCAGCCGGCTGCGGAGAGAACCCCAAGGCCATGCTAACGTATACACAACTGGTGGCCCCCGCGGGCATTCTATATTGGGATACTCAAGGGAAAGAAGTGGGAATCATTTAATCCTCAGAGGTAAATATATGTATTTTTCAAAAGATAAAAATAGAATTGAGCAATATTATTTAAAATGATTTAGGAGGAAGGGTCAAAGGTATGGACGAGGTTTTGCAGGTACAGAGGAAGGTCAAATGCTTCCCTGTGATCAGAAGGTGAACACGTGCACAGCAGGAAGGGAGGCGGTCACGACCGGGCACTAGTTGGGCAGGCCGAGGGCACCTGCAGGTGAGAAACTCAGGCTGAAATGTGAGGTTTGGAGGCACAGGAATGAGAGGAAAGCAGGGGCGGAGGCTGGTGGAAGCCAGCGTGGGCGGGGGAGGACCGGGAGCTCAGCGATCTTCTGCAGGAAGTCCAAAGGAAAGATGACTGGTAGGGGACACAAAGTGCCTTAATTTTGTTTTTATTTTTAAAAAGTTATTTTGTTCTTAATACCATGTCCCAGTATTTTCAACGGCCTTTCTTTGCTTTTTTTTTTTTAATTCTGAACCGAGGCTATTTTTCCATTTATCTTCAGATAGAGTGTGAGGGAGAGAGATGGAGAGAGAGAGAAACATTGATGTGAGAGGGACACATCAAGTGGCTGCTTCCCGCACGACTTGGACCAGGGTCAGGGACCTAACTGCAACCCAGGTAGGTGCCCTTGACTGGAATCAAACCGGGACTCATTTGTCAGCTCCAACCACTGAGCCAGGGTGGCCTTTCTTTGCTTTTTAACAGAAAAATATCAAAGGTCTTTCTTTGCCTTTAAAAGAAAAATATCAATTCAAAGCATCATTAGATATTTGGGGTTAATTATGGACAAACGTGTCTAAGAAAGGTGGACATTAAAAACAGGGAGAGTGTCTGGGAGACTGAGTGAAGGGAGGTAAAGGGTGACTGCTGTGATGAGTAAGAAAACTGCTGGAGAGAAGCAGAGAGAGAGAGCGAGAAAATGACAAGTCTATGCTCCGAAGAAGTGAAATCGCCAATAGAAGGAACAGTTTTCCTATTATAGATAAGAATTTCCAAACTTGTATATCTGTCATTCTATACTCACACAATTAAGAATAATTAAGTCTGGCCCTGGCCAGTGTCGCTCAGTTTATTGAGTGTCGTCCCATACATGGGAGGTCGCACGGAAAGGTCTCCAGTTCAATTCTTGGTCAGGGCACATGCCTGGGTTGCAGGCTCAACCCCTAGTAGGGGGCATGCAAGAGGCAGCCAATCAATGTTTCTCTCTCTCCCTCTCTCTCTCCCCCTCTCTGTAAAAATCAATAAAAACATATTTTAAAGAGACTAAGTCTGGTAACGTTAGAGGAGAAATCAGCAGGCCAGACTTCCCCATCACTCACAGGAGTGAGGTTCTTGGGGTACCAGTGAAATAAGCATTTTTGAGAAGCCCCCACAGGTGAATTAGATGTGGTAAAAGACTATTTGCATGGAGTTACATGGGTTGCAAAGTCCCATGTCCTTTAGTGCAGCCCTGGAAAAGGGGGAGCTGTGGGGTCAGCAGAGCTAGAAGCAAGATCTGTGTCCAGAATTTCTGTTCCATTTTGCAGCCAGGTCCTGTAAAGCATCAGGCTAGATTCAGTCCATCAGTCCATTGCATAGGTCCCACATGGCCATAAGCCACGTGAGCAATGCAGAGTGTGGGAACCCTTTGAGCCAGGAGTCAGGTGTGGACAGCAAGAGAAAGAGGAAGAGTTTCCTTTGTTCAGAAGTTTAAATATCCAGGTTTCGAGCCCTTGCAGTGACCACGCCTATTCTGGCCATTGACTTGTTCCCAAGTGTGACTGACAGGTAAACACCTTCCCACATCACCCACACCTTACTGGGTGAGCGTCTAAACTGCCTTTGTCCAGTCCCTTCCCCATCGATCTGCGGGGAACAGACCTGGAGAGTGCTAACTGCAGCTTTCTGGCAAAGCTGTACAAATGGCATGCCTAGATTATCCAGTCTCCTCTTTGCTCCTTTCCTGTTAAACAATAACCTGATTATTCTAACAATATCAGTAAGGGCAAACTTCTGCAAAGTAGTAAATATCTTGCCACTTAAGAAGTATTGTCGGCTCTGTGGGCCATACATTTCTGTGGCAGCTGTTCAACTCCACCTTTGTAGATGGAAAGCAGCCACGAACAATATGTAAATACACGAGGGTGTCTGTTGCAATAACACTTTATTTACAAAAACAGTAGTCAGGCTGGACTGGCCTGTGGCTATAGTGTGCTGACCCCTGACCTAAGGAATTGAGTCCCCTCATTTCCAGATGAAAATAGGAGGTCCAGAGCGTTTCAGTAAGCTACCCCAAGCATCACAGCTCAGTAGTGGGGAGTATAAATTGGAGAATAAGAAGCATTTAGGTATAGGTTAATTTTGGAGGGATCCTGATCTTTTAAAGTAAAATAATAGTCAGTTGCACTGAAATCTGGCCTCTCGGGCACTTTTTGAATGCTTCGCTCTGGATCATTGAGGCCTCTGAGTTGCTCAGCTGGCTTACTCTCTGAGCATCTGGGTTTTGCAATGTTAATTATTTTGAAGGGATCATCTTTTTAAGATGTATTACGTATGGCCAAACCTTTTAAAACAGCATGCAATTTCACCTTTGTGAAAAAAAAGATTCGGTTTCGTCATTTAAAACTAATTCACTCATTAAAGGGCATCTGCTTCTTCCCTAATAGTGGCTGGTTAGCAGCTCTGGCTGTGAGAGTGCCTGGGCCCAGCAGCATCCCAGTCCCCACCCACAGTCCATAACCAAGGTGATCAGATAATGAAGCTGGTCAGAAGTAGGATTCCCATGAGATTCTCAGTTCTTCTCTTCTTCGTCCTGACTATCTGCAACCCCTGGAGATCCTCAGCCGCTAGCCTAGCAGAAATTAGAAGCCTCAGTCCTGGGTTTAGAATTATTTTCCTAAATCTGATATTCGGTGCTCAGGCCCCTAGCCACATGACTGTCCCAGGAGCTGCTGCTTGCCCGGAAGGTCCCACCACACATGCCCAAACTGTCTGCTGTACTCCTGTTTAGCTCTGTTCCTCTGCGTTGGGATTGGGGACTTCTTTGAATTTTAGCACTCTTGTCCCAGACTTACCTATTTTTACCACTCTTGACCAATCCCTGTAGCCCACCTACTCCTGGGAAATACTGTCAACAAAGCCCTGAGATCAGGACTCTTCCATTGCCTGACTCAATGTCTGGGCACTGCATGTGTCCTTAGGACTGATTTGACATTTGACTTGGACATTAGCCACAGGTTCACTAAATGCCCTGGTAGTTCTGATTTGAACCACTGGCTTAAGTCACCTATGTTAGACTCACAAGTCCAACCTTACCTATCTAAGCTGTACCTGCACTTCTTACCTGTCAGTTATAGGTAGTATCACAGTGGAGACACATCAGCTATTTCAAGGAGCAAATAAGCTCTGAGAGAAGGCCTGAGGGCTTGCCTACAGAAGGACGGCATGGCTTGAGCTACTGTATCTCTGGGATCATGCCTCTTTACGTCTGTTTCCTGGCATCGTTATTAATAGTGCCCCAATCACTGTCTTGATGTAGATGAAATTTAATATCGTAACCTTACATTTCTCATCTGAAAAATGGGGGTAATATTCCAATCCTTTCTTTCTTCTAATGTTGTTAAGAGCACCAAATGAGATTATGTTTATAAAAGTGTTTTAAAATGATTTAAAGAAGACCCGCCCTGGCAACATGAGGTGGTGGTATTATTCTTTGTTGTTATTATCTATTTTAGCTCTCATGGATTTGTTAGTTCAATTTCATTTTCTTGGATATGTTTTAGATTGTTGAGGTCATGAAACAAGTTATCTTCAGATTAGAGAGGTGTTAGTATCTATACAGTTCCATTAGCAGTAAAAAATCTCATTTTTTCAAGTTAACACTTCATTTAAAAATGGAATTGATTTTTACAAAATAGAAACGTTACCACAATTTTTTTCCCACTATTCAGGCTGGACTTCTAAATGATAAAAAAGGAAAAAGATACACAAATAGAATTCCGAGCGAAGAATAAGCAATAAAGCACCTGTTATAGCAATGTCACAAAAGAAACAAAACAAAACACAGAAACCTAACCCTGTAAGTATGGGGTGTGTGTGTGTGTGTGTGTGTGTGTGTGTGTGTATGTCTGTAGTTGTAATTCAATTTTAAAAATATAAATTTGATATGTGTACATTTCCTTTATCTATTAATATTGAAATGGATAAATATTCTAAACAAAAAGGAAAAAAATTGGGGTTGGGTATCCAATAATATGACGAGTCAGATCTAAACAACTGATAGTTGACTGTCTTTTAAGCAGTGACATGTCTTCTTGTTAGCAAAACAAGCAATCACATCTGTAATTAAACTCTGATCGGATTGTGTTGCTGTATTAAGTGTTGCCTCTGGTGTAAAATAATGTGCTTTCTCAAATGGGATTGCTTTTCTATTGCTCTTTATTCCTGAATGACCCGATCTTTCCTGAACAGGGAGAAAATGTGCTAATCTGAATGAAACAATTATTTCTTTCAAGGTTTAACAGTGTTATTTGGTAAGTTATCTATTTCTGGGCTTCTGATGATGCCTCTGGGCAATGAAGGAGTTAATTTTCCTCCAATGGACTGTGTGGGTTCCTTGAAAGGGAGAAAAGCTTTTATGGATTTCACAGGAAGATTCTTGGGTGCTTCACTAGAGCTCCCAGCCCCCCTTCATTGTAATTTTGTTTAACATGTGACATGTGACCTGTATTGGAATGCCTCTGAAGTTAAAAACTGGTAGCCTATATGTTCTGTTTGACCTGAGCCACTGAAAATATTTAAAATAATGAAATTTTATATAGAAAAATAGATTTCTGGCTTCTTAAAAAAAAAGAATATTTCATGTCACCAAGTTGGCTGGTTGCTGAGTAGTGAGTGGCTGTCCCTTAGAGGCCTAGGGTATTTGCCAATCCCCCTCTTATCTAAGAGACTTGATGTTAGAGTTTGCAACTCTTAATCTATATCTTTATTCATTCAACAAATTATAAAGACCTGTTGAATGCAAAACCCTGTTCAAAGATCTAAGCCAATTCGTACATGGTTCTTTTGCCCAAAGGATCTTATGGAATGTCAGTCCCCTGAGATGCTCCATGGAAAGCATCCCATGGACACATGAATTGGGATGTGCTACATATTTCTCTCTTGGAAATTTATAATGCAGATCATCATATTAAAGGCTCTGAAAAACCCTAATAAGGAAGCTTGTTAAATATTGCTTAACCATTCTTTCTTTACTAAAAATTATTTAAAAAGTGACATCTATTACCTTCACAAGGGCTAGTTCTGGGGAACATAGTTAAAAAAATAGTCATCTGTAGCTTGGCTCTAAATGGAAGGCTATTAACATTTACATATTCATACATGTAGGGAATAAATTAGAAACCGAGGAGAATTTCTTGCACAAATATTCAAAGGAGAAAAAATAACTGAATTAAAGTCTGTTCATCTATAACCTGAATTGTGGTCTATAAGATTGAAGAGTTTGTGTGTGTGTGTGTGTGTGTGTGTGTGTGTGTTTGGTAAAACATTAATATTGGGTGGAGATTTATACTTTCTCTTTTTAAAAATTACCACTTGTGTAATGACTTTTTATAAAATTCAGTCAGTATGGTAAGTGGGAAGGATAAATAAACGCTAGCTGTTTTGAATACTGATTCACGAATACACTCATGTTCATTTAACAAAGCCAAGTCCTGCGGGTTCTACCTCCTCAATGTTTCTAGAATGTGTACACCCGGCTCTACCTCACAGGTATCCCTAGACTGGGCACTACTGTCCTCCATCTCAGGTGTACTAAAAGGCCTCCTCACTCTAACACATTTCTTACACTGTATCCAGGATGAGCTTTTTAAAATGTGAATCTGGGAACCTTTGAATGGCTTCTAATAGCTCTTGAAGATCAAACTCCATAAGAGGTCTGCAAAGCCTCGCATGCTTTGGGCCCAGCTTCCTCCAGCCTTATCTCACTGGACTTTGCCACTCTTCTTCTATGCTATGTTCTTTGAAGCCTTTCATTTTTTTAATGAGAAGTCTCTTTCCTGCCCCAGGACCTTTGCACATGTTTGTTTTTTTCTTGTCTGCAACTTTCTCCTCTCCATCTTGATCCCTCCCTTGCGACTTCTGCTGGGTTCATGCCTATTTTTTCAAATCTCATCTCAAATATTGCTTCTTTCTTGAACCACCACCACAGTCCTATAACTATGCCAGGTTCTCCTGTTTTATCTTTTCATGTTGCACTCTATATAGTCATCATAATTTGTAATTACACTATTTATTTATTTATTTATTTATTTATTTATTGTTAATCCTCACCCAAGGATATTTTTCCACTGATTTTTTGATAGAGTAGAAGGTGAGGGTGGGGGGGAAGGAAGGGGGAGAGATACATCTATTGCATCTATTGGTTGCTTCCCGCACGACCCTGACCGGAGCTAGGGATCAAACCTGCAACCCAGGTACGTGCCCTTGACCAGGAATCGAACCTGAGACCCTTTGGTCTGAGGGCTGATGCTCCAACCGCTGAGCCAAACTAGCCAGGGCATACTCTTTATAATTATTTAATCAACATTTGTTTTCTCCTTTTGTTTACTAGTTTCCTAGCACCTGGCACTGTGAGGAACAGTCAATAAATATAAACGAAGAGGTGTGTGACAGAAGATGAAATTTTTATGCATGTTGGCAAAAGAAGCTACAGAATTAACCTGTTTGGAGGTTTAAAACTAAGCCAAGATTGTTTATAAACTGGGACTGTGATCTACATATTTTGGTATAAACTTTGTTTGCCGGTGGAGGGAGGTGAACGAGAGACGGGATGCCAGGAATCTGCAGCAAAGAAAAGCACAATTTCTTCTGGTGAAATAAGTAATGGTTTTCAGGTTGGCTAATTCTACACACAGAAAATGATTGATTAAAGCTTCCTGCAGGCTTGGGCTATGCAAATATAGCAGGTGTCTACATACATGCAAGGCTTGAGCACAGTCTTCAATTATTTTTTGGAGAAGTTGCCCCCAGTTGAGTTTTGAATCAGGCTTCCACATCTGTCAGCACGTTCCAATCACTACCCAAACAGAAACCAGACGTGGCCAATGAGGCCAAAAAATAAAGTAAAATAAATAAAATAGTTGGGCTGCCCAGTATGGCATGAATGTTCCAACTTACTTATTTCTGCTTTAATGAGAGAAAAAAAGGGTAGGATGCTCATGAAGGCATCACTATTGCCTAACAAATTCACTGGCGTCTCCATAACTCTGTGTTACGTTGGCTGAATGAGTGAGCAAGCTAGTGAAGCAGAAAAAGAGCAGCTCCAAGGTTCTGTGACAGGCCTCGCTTGATCCCATGCTGATCTAATATAACCCAAATCTCTTTTGGCAAATACTTTTTATGTGACATTAAATGATGTCTTAAGGAGCTCTTAAAAAGCTGATGAGCAAAGGGCCACTTTGTTCCCGGGAATGTTTTACCTTTCAGGTTGGTCAGCGGATCAGTGTTTCTGGTCCATTTCAGCCTAATGTATTCTATTTGCAGTATCACTGGTTATGGTCATTCTAATCTTTTTCCTCCTAGGTCTCATTAAGAGGGTCCTCAAGGAGCCCATGGCCATTCAAAAGTGATTTCTGGCAACAAATTCAACAGCAAAACTTTATTATTATTCATGGTCCTCTTATTGGTCAGTTTCTCTTTGTCTTGTACTACAAAAAACAAAACAAAATAACAACAAAAACCAAGCAAAACCAAAACCAAGAAATCTTTGGCCATTTAAATAGAAATTGCTGAAAATAGCCAGTGATTAGGATGGATTCACATATAACTGGAGCTATTTTTTCAAAATCCAGTTTTTTCATCATTAGTAAAATTTTCAAATTGACATGTATTTCTTAAGTGCCTCTGATGATTCAAGGTTCCTTCTAATTCCAAGAAAATTCTGTTACTCTCTTCTTGTATAAGTCATCTTAATTTCTGATTCTGTGACCTTGATTTATATGTGAGTCTGTGTTTAAACTCTGCTCAATTGAAGAGAATAGTAATATCTATTTCTAGTAACACAAGCTAAGCAAATAATGAGTCACGTTAGATTAATTAATTAATTGTATTCACTTTAGAAATTGATATTAATATTTAAAAATATTAAAGTTAAGGGTAGTAGTAATATCCCACAAGCTCTCTCCACACCTGGATCACTTCACATCTGGAAGAAGCAAACATGAAAGGAAATCCAGTTATTCTCAAATAGAGAAGAAATTTGACAATATTCATGGCAAACTTCGATAATTCGTTCCACTAATATGGGTGACTCCTACTTAAAATGTGTTTCCCAGTTAAATATTATACTTTTTAAAAGGACCATCTATATTATTTATCTAATGGGTTTCTTGACCATTTGAAATGAAACATGGCTTACTATGACATGATTTTAAATGCATTTATTTAAATGTGCCATACTTAGTATGCAACTTGGAAGTCTCTGGTTGACATTAAAATATATTCATCTAGCTCTGATTTGCTGTTCTGAAACTTGGCCATACTGCTGAGTCTTGCTCTCTTCCTCTCAGGGAACTGATGGAAAATCCCCCAGGTTTTAGGATCACTTCCTGTAATACAAACTCCATTCTGAAACTATCCTTTGTAGTTATATATCTTCAAGCCTGAGATTGAAAGACATCTCATTTAAAATTATTGCCTAGCGTCTCCTTAGGTTTATTATAGTATTTGTCTTAAAAAGTGGTACCTTTAAAGGAAAAATGCCTTAAATTTATTAATGGACCTTGATAGGGAGGAAGTAGATTCTATTATAAAAAAACAATTGAAGGAAATGGAGGGAGTTTTTGGGTCCTTGTTCAAGGCCATTTAAATGCCACCAAATTCTCAATGTTGATTGTGACTGCTCTAAGGATGGTGTAATGTGTGTGTGTGTGTGTGTGTGTGTATAGTCTATTCCCTAGACTGATATCCTCAAGTCCTATTTTTTCAAATTTTAAAACCCAGCTAACATCTCACTTCTTCAAAGACATCCTGGATAAAGCCAAGTTGTCCTCCTCCACAGGAGTTCCGAAATCTCTCTTAATCAGGTGTCAGCGGACCTTGCTATTTAGCCTTCCTTACCCCGTGACCTCCATTGTTCTCTTTTTCTGGGTCATTAAAATGACCTCTAGACTTCTTAATGTTGATTTTAATTAAAGATAATTTTGTTGCCTCACTCAACTGGCCAGGAATAAAACAAGGTATTTTATATATGTTTTGAAAAGTGGAAAACTCACTATTTCCTTTCTTCACTGGCAATGGGAAATGGGGCTGGGATGACTCCGTGGTGTGTAGACCACAGTCACAGGGATTGTTTTTTCTCTGGCACAACAAGAGGAGGAAGGGGAGTTTCTACAATGAGTTGGGAATAACGTTGGGCAACAGAGAATATTTTTATGTCATTAGGCTCCATAGATAACACAGGAAGCTCCTGGAGCTCCATAGATTTGTTCGTTCATTCATTCATTCATTCATTCATTCATTCATTCATTCACTCATTCATTCCACAGATATTTTTAGAATGCCTTCTCTGTGTCAAGTGGCAGGACAAAAGGCTGATTATTGTGCCCTGGAGTTTTTCACTCTAGCTTAACCAGTTTTGCATTCTGATTTGTCTTGGTTTCTCCTTAAAGGGGCTCTGTGTTCTCCCTACCTGTGCTTGCCAGGTTCAAAGTGAGCTCAATAAATCCTTTCTATTGACAATGATGTTTACAACAAGGCTTTTAACCTAATTTAGTTACTGAAAATTTCTTATTTGTGTTGTTCCTTTGCCAAGATCATTTGTCTATTTTTCCCATGTTCTTTTCTTTAGTCCCTTTTAATTTCTTATATGACTGTTTGTCATTCCTGTCTTCTCTCTCCTGTCCTCTTGAATTCACTTTCTTCCTTGGCTAACTAAATAGAAATGCTTGGAGGATTTTTTTTTACCCCAATTTTAAAAATCTCTTTTATCTCTACACGACATTTTTCCCTTTCTGATAGCTCTTTCATTTTGGTGCTTTTTTCTTTTGCCTTTTATTTGACATTGCTTTTTATTCCTGTGCTCAGTGAAGTCAGTTTTTTTTTTTACACATTCTACTGTTTCTTTTCAAGTTGACCTGTATCCGTTCTCAGTTTCTTTCTTTTTTCTTCTTCTCAATAAATCTCTTTTTTCTCTCTGATCTTTTCCTCTTTCCACTTCTTATTCTCTTTCCTCGTTCTTCACATTGTCCAGTATGCCCTCGCATTGTGTGATTTCCTCCTTCCTTTTTTCAGTTCTTTGATTCGTACTTAGTACTTTAAGGGGAAGAACAATTTGGAACCTTTTAATAGTTTTAGCTATTGTCAGGAAAGGGTACACTCTCTGGTCCTGTCTCCCTAAGGAGGGACAGCAACATGGGAGGTGTCAGGTTTGAGAACCTGCCCCGCTTCCCCCAGCCCTGGAATCAGAGCATCATTGAGGCGGAAAATGCAGCCCCGAGCCCACCTCCCGTCTGCAGTAGTGCTCCTTCCTGCCAGGTATACAGAGCTGTTTATCTCTTCCTTAGAAACACTCATGATGACTCTGGAGTTTAATCACTTTTTCAACTTTTTAAAGTACCTATATCTCATTTTATCACATTGGATGAGGCGAGATGGTCACCTCCACCGGGAGAATGAGGCGGCGGAGGCAGAGCGAGGCTCAGTGTGTCCCCGGGGCTCGGCCCTGATGCTGGGCCTGGGAGCCAGGAGCGTCGTGGTCCTGGAGCGTCGTGGTCCTGGACCGTCCCCTCCAGATTCCAGATGGGCGGTTTCAGTACTTCCTCGTGGCTCTCCCAGCAAGGCAGTGTCTGTTGCCCTGCTTCCCTCCCCTTGCCTTTCCCCTTACTCCTCATTCTCTGAGCACATGGCTACTGATTCATAGAGATTCCATCGGCCCAGCATTCGGTCAGAAGGCATTGCGCCCGGTCTCACTCCGCTCATCATCCCAGGCTGGGCCCTCCACTCGGAAATGCCAGGAAGGGGGTTCCTGATTCTGTGGCTGCTGAAGGAGGACCGTGTGTTTTACCAGACAAGGAAAACTACGTCAAATAGGTAGAACCCAGTTTTTTTTATTTCTTTATTTCAGAGACAAATCATACTGAAAGAATTTGATTCAAATGCTGTTGGCTGCTGAGTCCGGACGATTTCTGATTCAGGATTCTCCCTTCACTGACTCTTCCTCCAGGAAGCGTATCATCTGTTCTGATTGCACAAGAGAGAGGCAGCCTTTGGTACTGAGCTCTGGCTCTTGTCCTGCTGGGTTTCAAAAATATCTGGAGAGCTTAATATTTTGACATTGTTAAAATATAATCTATGCAGGGAATGGGGCTAAAATCCCATTTTAACAAAATCTAAATTAAGGTTGGAAGCCTCTAACAAGGCTATTTATAAAGTCTTTACTTGGTCCTAAGAGGACTCCTACAAGAGGCCTGTAGCCGACTTCAGGCCCAAGAGGGTGGCGGGAACTGGCAAACAGAAGCCGAGAGCTGCAGGGGTAGGTGCCCCACAGCTGTAACCTCACAGTCCCCGGAAGCATGCTCTACTCAAATCCGGGAGGGGGGGCTATGCTGGACTCAGCCTCCTGAGGGCCAAAGACCCTCTCTAGCCCCTCTTGGCCAAGACAGTGTCTCAGCTCTCTGTGGACTGTCTCTCATACCACCCCCTTTTAACACGTGAGAATTGGTTCGATGTACAAAGACCCTACTTGGCCATTTTCATCTTCAGTGCACTTTCCAAATGCTAACGGATTAATCTGTCTGACAGCGTTCCATTTCACAGTTGTACACGTTTTATGTTCATAAACTCTTATACACTTTTTATTGCTTTGATATTTTATTTCTAGTTGCTTTTATTTGATGTCCCTCCAAGGCCAAATTAGCCTAGTTTTTTGCTGACATGGCAGCATATTCTCCACAATCTGGATGCCTTCAAAGTGGTAGATGGCCAAGTAAGGAAGTAAGATTAGGCTGCAGGAAGGAGAGGAGGAAACAGCCTCACCCTTGTGAGTATCAGAAATGCCACCAGAGACAGACCTGGCATTCATGCCGCCACTGCCCCCGATCGTGCCACCAAAGCTGATCTGGCTCTTGAGTGATCTACAAGTATCTACTGAGTGCCCACTGTGTGCCAGGCCCTGTTCTAAGCACTGGGGAGAGAGCTTTGAACAAAACAGACATCAGTCTTTGTCCCATGGGGCCCCAATAGCATACGCTTAGAGATCTTCCTCAAATATTCCATAAAAATGTCTTCTTATTCTATAGCATTCCTCAGGGAAACAAGTTCCACATATTTGTTTTCCACGGGTAAACACAACTTAAGTTGTTTCAAAGCTTTCTCTTTCAAGCTTCAAGGTCTGCTCCCAGGAATTAGTGACTAAATCCACACTCTCAACATCTAGACCACTAGCTCTTGAGATTTGGGGGCTATGAACCCTGTTAAGTATATGATGATAATTATCCATTTATTCAACAGAAGATATGTATGTATTAAAAACATATATAATTTTATTTATATATATTTATATGCAGATACGGAAAAACATGCATGCCATTTTAAGGAGTGTAACTTGGGTTAAGTAATGTCATCTACTCTAGAAATACCACTCTGTTATAGACTTTATCTCATTTAGATTTCAGCACTCACAATTAGGTTTTACAGATTGGAGAATTCAGTTATTAACACTGATTCTAATAGGCATGTGTGTTCACATCTTCGACCTCTTTGATCATTTCTTTGAATTATTTTGGCCCTTATTAAGGCAGAATTGGAAATGCACACAACATTCTAGCTGTGGATAGAAGATCACGTTAGAGACTAGAATAGAAGATTGGCTTCTGCATCATGTTTAAGCTTGTAGTTGAACCAGGACATTGTCTTTAAGATACAGTCTGTAATGATGGCATGTTCCGTGTTCTAGGGTGGTGACTGCAACCTCGGATTCCCTCATTTTTTTCTGGAATAATTGGTCCTACAGTCCCCTGAATGTGTTCCCTTACACTTGCCTATAAGGAATTTCATCCGCCAGTTTTCTGCTCCCATATGCAGACGTGTGAAATTTTCACAGTTTCCTCTGCATAATGGCATGATCTTTCATTATTAAAAAGAACTTAGTGTCATGTGCAAACCTGAGGATTTTATTGTAAACAGTCTCCTGTTACTTCTTAGCATCCATTAGTGAGCTGGAACCATTTTAAAAGTATTTATCCCAGCTCTGCTCTCCTGTTTTTTGTTTTTTGTTTTGAACCAATGCCAGTTCTTTTCCAAGATAAAACAGTGAATTAAATTCTGGTTTTGATCCCAAGTGATATACAGCAAAATATTAACAGTGGACATTTCTGTGATCTAGATTGTGGATGGTTTTAATTGTATGCATTCTGCTTCTCTGTATTTTCCACATTTTCTACAAAGAACAGATATTGCTTTTGTAGTTAGAAATATGACTAAATACACATAGTTCCCCCCCCCCCCATGGAATCATATGTAAGTCTCACTGAGTATTTAAATATAGACGATCAAATGAATTCTCTTCCCCAATATTAGGGAGGTATAATCTCCCTTTCAGAAGCTATCTCGCCTTTCTGACTATGGATTATTTTATTTTAAAACATATAGGCAATCATATCCTGTGGTCCTTACTCACAGGTGTCTGTCACATTAGCAATTTGCCAGGCCTCCATTAAACTGATACATCTACACAAGTTTCAGTGGATCCAGAATTTCACCCTTGAGTTTCTTCTAACCTCTTGGGTTGAGCTTTTATTTCTAGTGATTACTCAAGTTTGGGAAAGAAAATTGTGACAAAAATGCATTATTGATCCAGCCGAGAACATCTCGTTTATTTATCGCTATTTGATTTTGTACCTGTGACTGATCTGCTCCCAAAGTTAATTTAGGGGTGACAAGGTCAGGGATGCCTTCCTTTGTAAACGGATTCATTCCGTGGCCTCCTTTTCAGACCTGCGTGGACCGTTCATACTGTGATCATCAATCAGTTGGTCTCATTGATTCTCTTGCTGTCTTTCTGCACCCCGTGATTCTAACAAGGATTTTAATATTAGGATTAATCCCTCAGAAATGTCCCCCAATATTTTTTAGCTTAAAATTTAAAAAAAACTTTGCATGTCTGACAATTATATTTTTCTACTTGGGGATGTTTATTTTTAATATGGTGTCTTTTCAAACAGTGTCTTTTTTTTTAACTTCATTTACCTTGCAGGATATACAGAAATAGGCTGTGGGCTGGATTTGGCCTATAGGCATCATTTGCCAGCCACTTATCTTGACATTGAAGTACAGTAGTCCCTCCTCATCCATGATCTTCCAGAAATCAACAATGCACAAGTAGTAGCGTCATGAAATCTCACACATCCCAGCTCACCAGGGCAGGGCGTGATCATCTCTCGTCCAGTGGTTCCACACTAGACTCCCCGCCGTGAGACACTTAGCTATCAGATGTTTTGACAGAGAGACCACATTTACCTAACTTTTACCACAGTACATTATTACAGTTGTTCTTTTTATGATTAGTTATTGTTGTTAATTTCTACCTGTGCCTAATGTATAAATTGAACTGTATCATACGTGTGTGTATAGGAAAGAACACAGTATTCACAAGGTTTGGTACAATCCGTGGTTTCAGCTTCCACGGGGGGTTCTGGCACATGTTACCCACTGACAGGGGGGCTGATGTATGACATTCCTACCCCCAGTGATTCTACTTCATTTTATTTTCCCCATAAAGTTATGCAACTTCTTTCCATCCCCTCCTGTGAGTCCGCACCATCCCCTCCTGTACAGAACTTTCGTTTGGCAGCAAGAGTCTGTCTGGTCCGTTGCATGCTAACTTTATCCCAGTCCTCACTCGTTGCCAAGTGTTCCCATCTGGCCACTGGGGCTGGTGGGTCCTTACTGTTTATTTGAAGCAGTTATGCATACTGGATGGGTCCTTCATCACCTCTCCCATCATTAGTTCTTAGATCAGGGCATCCTTATTTAATTGTCTTCATTTTTCTCAGGTATAGTCTCCACTTCCTCCCTGATTGCTTTATTTGATTCTTGGAGACCTCAAATACTACGTTTGTATCCTCCTTCCTCCCCATTTCGTAATTAATTAAAATTTTTCTGAAACTGGAAAACTATCCTTAACTGTCTGGTGCTATTTTACCTCAGTGTGTATTTTTCTGCATAGACTCTACTCATCCAAAACATATCTTGGTTCTTGGTAATCTGTGACTGTCTTCCTTGTATCCTTAGCTTGTCTTCGAGGTATCTAGGTACAGGAAGAAGCTGGGAAAGAACTGATCGCGGTAGAAGAATGAGAAGCTCACGGGTTTCGCCCAGGCTGTTGGGTTTGAGGAGGTAGACACATCACACTCCCTTTCCCTTCCACCTGAGTTCAGAACCAAATAAGAAAATGGAAGAAAGGGGATGGAGGAAAAAATGGCAATTTCGATACCCCACCACCTGGCTTAGGGGTGGCTGCCTGGCTTCCTTCTTGAACCGCAGAATGAGACGCAGGTACCCACCCGTCATGAAGCCCTGGCAGGTGGCACGTATGGATCCCAGACCACGTGTCCGAATCGGCAGGTGACCTGTCTGTCCATGCCTAGTGCTTGTGGCCAGATTCCCAGTGAGATGGCTCAGGCCTCCTCCTGGGAGAAGAGAGTTAGGTGGGGAGCCGAAGGAGTGTTTTCTCACGGCTGCTGTGGGACGTGCGGCCGGAGGTCAGGAGCCTTCCCGCTCGGACCCTCCTCCACCACAGCTCGGCTGGCTAGTCAGTGTCTCCAGGGCCTGCCATACAGGCTCTGCTCTGGTCCAGGTCCCACGAACGGGGCCAGAGTGACAAAAAGCCACAATAAAAAAAAATGAGTTATTGAGATTTATTTATTCAGCAGCACTGGCCTCAGCAGCCTAGGCTGGGACTGGAGGCGGAAGTCCACTGTGACACGGAGGCTCTGCCTTTGGGGGTGGTGGCCTTCGTGGTAAGGTTGGGAGGTGGCCACGACAGCCAGCAAATAAAAGCAATGATAATGATAAAAGCTAATATTACTTAAGCATGTATGTGTGCCAGGAATTCTATTAAACAATTCACATGCATTACATCATCCTTTAAATTGTTCTTACTGTGAAATTTCTATACTAAAAAATAGAGCATTTGAATAAGAGTGACCCATAAACCCATCATCTAAATTTAATATTATTTTTTTTCTATATTTGTGTCTTTTATTTTTTTTGGTGAAAGTTCTTGAAGTTACAGATATCATGACAGACTCCTGAATATTTCAATATACACCCCTGGAATATAAGGACATTTTCCACATAACCACAACATCATTATCAAATTAACAATAATTCTTCAATATCTAACACTCCGTCTACATTCAAATTTCCTCAATTCTCCCCCACAAATGCCTTTTATAGTTCATTTATTTAAACCAGAACCAAATTGTCACATGTATTATATCTCCGAAACATCTTTGGATCTAGAAAAGCTCTCTCATTTATTTTTACAGTACAGCATTGCCTCTCCCCCTAACCCTACCCCCCACCACACCGAAATCGTGACACTGGCTTTTTAAAGAGACCAAGACTCTTATCTTGTATAAAGTCTCTACTTCTGTATCTGTCTGCTTATCTCCTTGTGGTGTCATTTAACCTAGTCCTCTATCCCCTGCATTTAAAAGCCCAATTAGATTTAGCTTAAACATTGTGGCAAGAATACTTCCTAGGCATTGCTGTGCATATCATCTTGCATTGCATTGGGAGGTACCCGCTTTGTGGCTGTCTCACCATTAATGGCACTAAAATTGATCACTGGGTAAGGCGGTGACAGCCCGGCCCCCATTTTGCATTGCATCATCTAAGCCTCACGACAGGCGAATGAACTGCAGCATCGGACCCAGATTCTACGTACTTAAGCCCCTCCTCATCCTGCCTCCTGTTCTCAGGATCTAACCCACATCTGACCTTTTCTGAACATGTCCCCACTGTGAACTGGTGAAGAAAAGAAGAAATGACAGAGACCTGGGTATTTCCAGAATCATTTGATAGAGATTTATGAGAACAGAATCTGAAAAAAATTTTTTTTAATTAACTGGTGTCATTTACTTAAAATTTTTATTTGTTTGCATTTTTATTCTTTGGTTATTTTGGGCTGGAAAAACATGGTCAGACAAAACCCAGTGTGTTAGATGTTACTTTCTTTTCCCTTTGTGATGTGGATGTGAGAGCGAGTGGGTTAGGGGCTGCAGCTGGAGATGGGGTGCTGGGGTGTGTGAGCGTAGGCAGGGCTCAGCAGGGTCACACGTGCCATTCTCTTTGCTGTTCATCGCAGCCTACCTCGGGCTGTTTGCTGTTGTCTCTGCACACTAAGTTCTGCTTTCCTGTTTGGTGGCAAGCCCTCTGAGGGCAAGCTTGGGCCCCGCCTTTCAGAAACAATGTTAATGTGGGAAGAACCTGGTCTTAGAAGTCAGACCTAATTCATTTGAATACGTGACTATGTAATTGTTGTACGACCAATGGTTCAATCTTCGTGTCTAAGTGTCCCCATCAATAAGGTGGGGTGATGACAACACGCTTCACAGATTTGCTATCTGGGCTCGTTCATTCACTTACCCATTCAACAGAGATCTGCTGAACAGGTTCTATCTGCCCAGCCCAGCTCTAGGAGGAAGATGCAATGTTGACAACGAGACAAGATCCCTGCTCTTGTTCAGCTTCCATAAATCAGATGTGATAACCGGTGAAACATTTAGCGTTGTTCCAGCACAGAGTAGAGCTGGAAGCTGATTATTGTCTTTTATCTCCTCTACGCTGTACTCAGTGTCCAGCGCTAACAGTAGTCCACCAACAGGAATCCATTACAGCTGGAATTGACAGCGAAACACCCAGGCTCATCCACACGGTGAGATGTGAAGACAAGTGCTTCCACTCGCTTTGGTTCTGGTCCATAGTGGAGCTTTAACACGGAGAAAGTCTTAGAAATAAGGAAACTGAGACTTCCTAATTGTGTTAGGCCAAAAAGGTTAAAAAAAAAAGTATATATATACTTTATATTTATGTGTGTAAAATACATAAATAGAAATTCTGGAAACTGGCTAAATTCTTAGAATATTTTCCTTAGAATTTAAATCATTTCAGCAACTCATTGAATTTACCATCTTGCATTCTTAAGTGACTTCTCTATGTGTGTCTGTTTTGCTGTCCAAATGAACTGAAGCTCCTTGCAGACAGCACCATGGTCTTATGCAACATTTCACCCAACACAACAGCTGGCGGCATAATTCAGGGTCACAATCCAGGCTCCGGCACAGATATTCTGAGGTTGCCAGGGTCTGGTGAGCTCTCAGGGCTGCAGCTGGGCATATGACTTGCACACAGCCTGCAGGGTTCTTCAATACTGTGTTGGCCACGTTACTTTCCATACCTCCAAGCACTTTCTGCTAAAGAAGCTGACTGAGCAAACCGATGAAGATATTTTTTATTCCCTTTGATGGAGCATAATGCCTTCGCGTATAAACACAATAACACAGTCATCACATACGCGCTTCCATTATCTCAGCGGCTGTGGAGTCAGCAGCACTCCTGGCCCGGCAAGGAGCCCGCTAGTTCTGTTTTCCATTCTCCTCTAAATTATGTTCATAATAAAGGAGTTTTCAATCAAGGTAAATACAATTTCATCCCAGCATAACATTGACACGCCTGCTCTCTCTCTCTCTCTTTCTTCCCTTCCTTTTATTCTGGGTCACTCACCCGGACTCGTGTGAGATTCTCCTCCGGTGGGGATAACAGCCTTGCTCCTCAATGAACTATAACAATGAGCTATAACAGCTCCGAACGCCTGTCCGGTAACACACCTCTGTGATTTGCAAAGGTGGGAATAAATCAAAGCAGGAAGAGATGCCACGTGAAGCCAGAAGCTAAGTGTTACATCATGTAGCACGAGGCCAGGGGAAGCGGGAGGCTGCGTTTCCTGGCAGCGCGGCATCTTTTCACTGGTTCCCCTGCCACAGCCCCACTGGAACAATCACTGACTCTGCGGGAAGTTGTCACCTTTCTTTCCTGCCATGGCAGCTGGTCTTGGAGGCTGCAGACACCGCTCAATCCCTTCAAGATTCTTCACACACACACACACACACACACACACACACACACCCCAAAATGAGACTTAATTTGTTAAAAAAGAAGACAAAAAAAGTGGCAGCTTACCCTCAGGCTCAGCACAGGCACCAGGGGGGAAAAGGCAAAGATAAATGCCTCTGGGTGAACTGGCACAGACTCTAATTCCCCGCTTGCTCCGCCGCTCCCCGGTATGTATCACATTCATCATGCCGGATGGGGAGATATTTCAAAAACTGAAGCAATTTCCAACAAAGATGCACCATTTAAAAAATACAATAACACAACTTTGTTTTGTGTTGCTTTCTTTGTACTAGCAATGAATCTGAAAAATGTGCTGCAGATGTTAGTACAAATAATTAATGCCCAGTGGGCACAGGAAGGAGAGGCAGGGAAACAGACAAGGGTAAGCCCAAGGGGAAGAGGCACTGCCCTCCTCTTTCTCTCCCGTGACCTTCCCCAGATCGCAGGGGCAGAGCCAGGTCTTTCCATCCACCACAAGGCTTAGCTCTGCCCCGGTTCCTGGACCCATTCAGACAACAGACGGGGCGGTACTTAAATAGCTCCATTGATTCATCCCATGCAATTTAATAGGTGAGCTTCCCAGACCCCAGAGCCCTGTGATGTTCCTGGGCTCCCTTGTGCTCTGTTTTGGATCTCACCACCTTGCCATCCTCAAATGAGTCTGGGCTCTCTGCCTCTGACACCCAGCCTGCAGCTTGCATCTCGATTCCTGGGTGTGAAGCTTCCTGTGGATGACACTGGCCATTCTCAATCCAATATGCTGCCCACCCCAGATTTCCATTTCCCGGTCTACTTTCCTCTCTGGCGTGTGCCCACCTCTTCTTGGAAGTCTTAATGTCCTGCCTGACCCACACGTGTCCTTCAGGCACTATGCTTTGTCTTGCATGCCCCACTGCTTTTGTGCCCTGGCGCCTCCCAGCCCCCAATGTGCTGTAGTTTGGAATGTTTGTGCCAGACCCCTTCTCGTGTCTTCTGTCTGTACTGTGTTCCTAGCATACGCCACACTTTGAAGAAATAAATGAAGAGGAGAGAATTCCAGTTTCCTGGAACTCAATAGAATGTGATCGTGGCCAAAGACACTGAGCCCTAGAGAAGGACACCTTGGTGGACTGCGGTATTTTGGTGCATAATCCTAGAAGTCTGAATCCCAAAGTGATCGAGACAAGTGACTGTGTGCCAAAGGGTGGCAGTAGGGGGAGAGGCTAAGAGAACCTGGGTCTCTTTTACCACAGGCTTCGAAAAACCTCCAGACATCTCTCTGGTTCCAGAAAACCAAGTGTCCAAAATCTCACCTTTAATTTATGGGGTAGGTGTAGAGAACCCTCAGCTAGGATGAATTTGGAAAACGCTGTCCTCTGAGGAAAATTCCTGTCCCGTGCTAACTTGAGTAATCATCCTTTGCCTAACAGAGCAAAAATCTACCAAGAATGGTTTAATATTATGAACTATCTCAGGTGCATACAAAATTGTAGCGTATGTAATACACATAAAAAATCCAGTTTAAGGAATAAATATCACTAAGACTACTGAAGCCTTCAGTCTGTGTCCATACCCTCCTCCCTCTTATCAGAAATAACCAGTGTTCTGAATTCGGGGTTTGTAATTTAATTTCTGTATAGTTATAAGCATGTGATTATATGTGTGTAGGTGAATAAATAATCGGGTTTTGCATGTTTTATCGTCTTATTTGAGTAGTTCCACACTACATGTATTCATCTATAACACTTTTTTTCTCAATATAATTGTGAGGTTTATTCATGTTGTTCTAAGTCTGGGACTGGCAAATATGGCCCATGGGCCAAACCTACTGATAATCTGTTTTTATACATCCCTTGAGCTAAGAATGTTTTTTAATATTTGTGAAGACTTGGTAATAACAAAGTCAAAGCATTAGTCATGACAAAGGCCATATGTGGCTGACAAAACCTAAAATTTATTTATTTATTTTTTATCCTCACCCGAGGACATTTTTACATTTATCTTCAGATAGAGCAGGAGGGAGAGAGGGAGGAGGAGAAAGAGAAACATTGATGTGAGAGAGACACATTGAGTGGTTGCCACCCACAGGACCCCAACGGGGGGCGGGGGACAAACTGCAACCGAGGTACATGCCCTTAGTGGGAACCGAACCCGGGACTCTCTGGTCTGCGGGCCGACGCTCTAACCGCTGAGCCAAACTGGCCAGGGCAAAACCTAAAATTTTTATTACTTGGCTCTTTATGGAAAAAGTATGGCAATTCTTGTTCTTTTATTTTGTCTTGGTTATTTTTATCCCTACATTGTTCTGAATACACTTTTTAAAATAGCCTGTCACGTTTCATTACAAAAAAATCTTTTCAGAATTCTGATTGAAATGACTTTGAATCTATGGATTGTTTTGAAAAGAATTGATATATCTGTATTAGTTATTCATTGCTGATGTAGCAAATGACCAAACATTCTGCAGCTTGAAACAATACAAATTTTGTCATATGTATTTTTAGGTCAAACTGCAACATGAATATCACTGGACTAAAATTCAGATGTTGGCAGGACTGGGTTCCCTTCTGACGGGTTTAGGGCAGAATCCATATCCTTGCCTTCTCCAGTTTCTGGAGGCTGCCCACAGTCCTTGGCGGGTGGCCCCTTCCATCGTCAAAGCTATTAATCACACCGTCCCAACCCCTGCTGTCACCTCGTCTTCTCTGACTGTGACTGACACTTCTACCTCCGTCGTCTACTTATTATGTCCCTTGTGACAGCATTGGACCACCCAGAACATTTAGGATGATCTTTCCATCTCAAGAGAATCATGTCAAAACAACCATAATTTCTTCTGGAACCTTAATTCCTCTTTGTCAAATAACCCCACTTAGTCCCAGGTTTCAGGGGTTAGGGTGTGGACATCTTTGGGCCATTATTATACCCACCACAAGCCCATCCAGAGAGTTTTTCTTTCATTTGTTATAATACTCAATTCTAAAACTGGCATTTGGTTCTTTTTATATCTTCTGTTCCTTTGCTGAGACTGTTTTCCCACTTGTTTCACGGGTGATCGCAGTTGTCTGCTGGAACGTTTTTCTGATAGCTGCTTCAGAATTCTTGTCAGAGAGTCCCAGCCCTCGTGCCGCCTTGGTGCTGGCATTTGTTGATTTTCTTTTTTCCTCTGAGTCGAGATTTTCCTACTTCTTGGTATGACAAAAAATTTGGACTGTATCCTGTACATTTTTGAGCATAATGTTATGACATTATGGTTCTTATTTAGATCTTCTATTTTAGCTGGCAGTGAACAGGTTTAGGTCCAGAACACACATCCTGGCCCACTTTTGTGGTTTGTGGTTCCAATATCAATTTAGCTTTTAAAGCCTTGGCAATGCTATTCTGATATACCCGACTTGTGTGCACCCAGAGGCCGATCTGAGACGTGGGGGGCCGTCCTCACCAGAGCTCAATTCTCTAATCATTTGCTCTGTTGATTCTGGTTGGTTTCACACAGTCGCCTCTTGGGAATTCGCCCAGGACTTCATACACACATTTAGGAATCCTTTTCTTCTGCTCCCTTCTCTTTTTAATCACCCCCTTACCCCAAACGCTCTCCAACCTCTGCTAGACCTTTGTTTAGTGTCGGGCAGGAATGATTGGCAGGTCTCCGTCCCACAGTGTCAGGGTGGGGTAGAGGGGAAGTGAAGGAATAACACTGTCCATGTTAGTGTGGGGCAGATAGAGTTGATAGAGTTCTATAATTTTCTTTTTAAAAGTTTCATATATTTTGTTGGAATTATTTATTGGCGCCTTATATTGTTTGATGCTGTTCTTGCACTTCTGAACATTTAATTTAATTTAAATATGTTTTTATTGATTTTTTTAGATCAAGAGGAAGGGAGAGAGAGATAGAAACATCGATCAGAGAGAACATCAATTGGCTGCCTCCTGCACGCCCCCTACTGGGGATCGAGCCTGAAACCCGGGCATGTGCCCTGACTGGGAGTCTAACCGGGACCTCTCAGTCCATGGGACAATGCTCAATCCACTGACCTACACAGGCCGGGTAACATTTTAAAAACTAAATTTGAAGTCTGAGGTAAGTTGGTTGGAGATTTGGAAGGTGTGGCATAAAACTGTCACATAAAAATGTAATGGTGGGGGTCCTTTCCTCATCCAGGGAAGTACTTAATTGAATCAGTACATTGAGACTGGCTCATTATTAAGCTGTTACCTTTCAGATCAATCAGGAATCTTTATAATAATTTGAAGGTGTTTGGAATTTATTCTTCTTAACACAGATTTTCTTTTGTTCGGTCTGAGGGGAAGAACTAGGAGAAAATAATAACCTAGAAAATTTGTAGGGAGAACAATTTAAGAATTGAAAAAAAGGAAAAAAAGGGGAAACAAAAATAAATTAATAAAAAAAAATTCCAAAAAAAAAAATCCAGCATGATAATGGGAGTGGCTGCATGGAAATGCGTTATATCTTCCTTCCTCCACCCACTTAGTCGGACTGAAACCAGGATACGAGACAGTCAGTATAATCTCAGAAGATAAAAGGGAGCCCAGGGATCTGAGAGTCTGCACACCACCCAAGCTGAGCTCCCTCCTCTCGTATACACCACCCTCTCCCAGCTGCTCTGCTCTTAGATGACAGAAAAGTGAATGAAACGTGACCTACCTAGGCTAAAACCAAGCTTTTGGAGACAAAACATGATCCACTCAAAAACGTGTCCATGAATGTAGAGTGTACATTCTGTACAGTGACTGCTAATGGGAATGGCTTTGCTTTTGTAATGATATAAATGCTTTAGACTTGATCATGGTAATGATTACACAACTCAAAATATACTAAAAATTTTCAATAGTACACTTTAAATGGGTTAATTTTATGGTATGTGAATTGTATCTCAAGAAAGCTTTTTTGGGAGGGACAGAGAGAGAGAGATAGAGAACACATTGTCTTGGAGATGATACAGAAAAACAAACAAACAAGGAATTAATTCACAATATGAAAGAACCAATAAAATGTCTGGGCAGAGTCAACTACCATGAGCAAGGTGAAAAAAAAAATACGAGGAATGTAGCAACCGTGTAGAGATACTATGGGAAGAAAGGGAAACGAGCCATGTAGAGTCAGAAAAAATAACCCAATCTAGTAGAAATTATAACTCAGGTAATTCCTCAATATTGCTTCATGTAATGGAGAACTTACTGAGAACATTAATAATAAGGTAGAGAGAAAACAAAAGTATAAAACAACAGAATGAGGTCTATAGGGATATGCAGGCCTGAAGTAACCGATCAGGGCTCTAAGTAGCACCTGTATAGAACTCACTAAAACTTGTAAGCAGTATCAAATAGAATCGCCATTGCTGAACGCTGAATACCAAGTCCACACTCTCTCCCTAAGATGAAATACCCAAATCCAAAAAACAAAGAAAAATTAGAGGATTTTTCTTCATACCCTCCACCCCCATCAACATAATCTGTCCTAAACAGATATAAAGTTCTTCATTTAATTTGTGTATTCATTTTTATACTTTTCATGAAAGAAACATGAAAAATTTTGAGTACTAGGTACTAACCCGGACACTCAGAGAGTATTATGCAATATATGGAATACACATTAGTTATTTTCTAAAATGTGAAATGGTTTTGAATTCTGAAATATATCTAGCTCTAGGGTTTTAGAAAGGATTGTGGACCAGTAATAAAATAAGCAAAGCCACAAGTAAATTAAAGAGAAAGAGATTAAAGTGATAAAAAAAACTTGGACACAAGAATAAAAAAGATCCACTATAAAGATAATTGATGTTTCTGAAATAGGGAAACAAACAAGGGGAACAGAATTCTATTCAAAGACCTAATACATGAAAAATTTTCTGAAATGAAGAAAATGTTCAAAAAAAATACTGTCAGAGGAAAAATTTATATGAAATGTTTAATCCCCAAAAGGTATGACCTTCAGAGATAAAGAAGAATTATTTAGGCAGCCAAGCAAAGAAAAAAATTAATTTATTTACAAAGGGGAAAGAATGAAATTGTCCTCATACTTCACCACAGCAATACTCATTGACAAAAACACAGGAGTAGTATCAACTAAATGCTCAGGAGAAGAGACTATTGTCCCAAAACACCATAGCCAGTCAACTATCAGTTGAATGAAAGGGCAACAAGCTAACATTCTCAAATGTGAAATATATCAGGGAATATAATACTTGTGAGTCTCTGAAAACATATTGTTTGACAATTAATCCAACAAATTAGTCGTTTAAGCTAATAAAAATTCCAGAATGGAGAAGTTAGGTTAAAAGAAATGATGAGCAGTGACCCCATTTAAGGTTATTTCTTTCAAGTTATTTCTAGAACTCAACAAAGACTACATCACATGATATTTCTTTGATCCTCCTGAATAATCTATGGACCCAGGAATGCCTTCATTCCAGTGTCTTGCTCCCATCTTCCATCTTATGGTTGTCCAGTATTTTAGATTTCCTTTTTCAAAACATTCCTTCTGAAACAATCACTCAATTTTTTGGTCAGTGTTTAAAGACATTGACAAATGTTTTTTAATTTTTTTGCTTATCCCTGCTTCTTGTATCCCATTCATTGGATTTCCTCCTTCCTTAAACATATCCTTTTGTTTATGTGAGGGACATACATTTCAGTTTTATTTTGTTTGAAAATATCTCTATTTTGCCTTCACTTTTTATTTATTTATTTTTTATATTAATTTATTTTTGTTAAAGATGTTTCTCCTTTTTCCCCCATTGACACCCTCCTCCCCATCCTCCCAACCCTGTCCCCAGCTTTGCTGTCCATGTCCATCAGTTTTGCATACATGCGTAAAAGTTCAGTGGTTTATCTCTTCCCTCCTCCCCCACTCCCTCTTCTGAGTGTTGTCAGTCTGTACCCTACTTCCATGTCTCTGGGTCTACCCTGTTCTTCAGACTGTTATGTTCATTATATTCCACAAGTGAGATGAGATCATGTGATATTTGTCTTTATCTGCTTGGCTTGTTTCGCTTAGGATAATACTCTCCAGGTCCCTCCATGTCGTCTCAAAGGATAAGAGATCTTTCTTTTTTACAGCTGCATAGTACTCCATTGTGTATATATATCACAGCTTTTTTATCCATTCATCTACTGATGGATACTTGGGCTGTTTCCAGATCTTTGCTATTGTAAATAGTGCTGCTATGAACATAGGGGTACATATATTCTTTCTGATTGGTGTTTTAGGTTTCTTAGGGTATATTCCTAGAAGTGAGATCACTGGGTCGAATGGCAGTTCAATTTTTAACTTTTTGAGGTAACACTATAGTGTTTTCCACAGTGGCTGCACCAGTCTTCATTCCCACCAGCAGTGTACTAGAGTCCCCTTTTCTCCACACTTGTTGTTTGATGATTTGTTGGTGGCAGCCATTCTGACAGGTGTGAGGTGATACCTCATTGTTGTTTTAATTTGCATCTCTCTGATGATTAGTGATGTTGAGCATTTCTTCTTAGCCCTTTGTATGTCCTGTTTGGAGAGATGTCTATTTAGTTCCTCTGCCCATTTTTTAATTGGATTCTTTATCTTCCTTTTGTTGAGTTGTATGAGCACTCTATATATTTTGGAGATTAACCCCTTATCTGATGTATCATTGGCAATTATGCTCTCCCATACAGTGCATTCCCATTCCAATTTGATGGTTGCTTCTTTTGCTGTGCAGAAGCTTTTGAGTTTGATGTAGTTCCATGTGTTCATTTTTTCCTTTGTTTCTGTTGCCTTAGGTGATGTATCAGTGAAGATTCTGCTGCGTATGATGTATGAAATTTTGTTGCCTACATTTTCTTCTAGGATTTTTATGAATTCATGAGTCACATTTAAGTCTTTTATCCATTTTGAGTTTATTCTGTGTATGGTGTAAGTTGATAGTCTAGTTTCATTTTTTTGCATGTAGCTGTCCAGTTTTCCCAACACCATTTATTAAAGAGGCTGTCTTTACTCCATTGTATGCGCTTGCCACCTTTGTCAAATATTAATTGAGCATAATGTCTTGGGTCAATTTCCAGATTCTCTGTTCTGTTCCACTGGTCTATATGCCCGTTCTTGTGCCAGTACCAGGCTTTTTTGATTATAGTAGATTTGTAGTATAACCTGATATCCGGTATTGTGATCCCACCTACTTTGTCCTTCTTTTTCCAAGATTGCTGTGGCTATTCGGGGTCTTTTTTGGTTTCATATGAACTTTTGAAGTATTTGTTCTAGTTCAGTGAAATATGTCACTGGTATTTTGATGGGGATTGCATTGAATCTATAGATTGCTTTGGGTAATATGGACATTTTAATGATGTTAATTATTCCAATCCATGAACAAGGTATGTGCTTCCACTTTTTTATATCTTCCTCTATTTCTTTTTTCAATGTCCTGTAGTTTTCTGCAAATAGGTCCTTTACTTCTTTGGTTAAGTTTATTCCTAAGTATCTTAATTTTTTTTGCCATGATGGTAAATGGGATTGTTTTTTTAGTTTCTCTTTCTGTGAGTTCATCATTGGTGTATAAGAATGCTGTTGATTTCTTTATGTTAATTTTGTATCTTGCTACTTTGCCAAATTCATTAATTCAGTCTAGTAGATTTTTGATGGAGTCTTTAGGGTTTTCTATGTATAATATCATGTCATCTGCGAATAATGACAGTTTCACTTCCTCCTTTCCAATTTGGATCCCTTTTATTTTTTCTTCATGTCTGATTGCTGTGGCTAAGACTTCCAGTACTATGTTAAATAAAAGTGGTGAAAGTGGGCATCTCTGTCTTGTTCCTGTTCTTAAGAGAAATGTTTTTAGTTTTTGCCCATTGAATATGATGCTGGCTGTAGGTCTTTCATATATGGCCTTTATTATGTCGAGATATGATCCCTCTATTCCCAAATTGCTGAGTGTTTTTATCAGAAATGGGTGCTGTATTTTGTCGAATGCTTTTTCAGCATCTATTGATATGATCATGTGGTTTTTATCTTTCATTTTGTTTATGTGGTGTATCACATTTATTGATTTTTGAATATTGAACCAGCCTTGCATCCCTGGGATGAATCCCACTTGGTCATGGTGAATAATTTTTTTGATGTATTGCTAGATTCAATTTGCTAGTATTTTGTTTAGGATTTTGGCATCTATGTTCATCAGGGATATTGGCCTGTAGTTTTCTTTCTTTGTAGTGTCTTTTTCTGGTTTTGGAATTCGAATTATGCTGGCCTCATAAAACGAGTTTGAAAGTCTTCCCTTTTCTTGATTTTTTTGAAATAGTTTGAGGAGAATGGTGTTAGTTCTTCTTTGAATGTTCGGTAAAACTCCCCCGTGAAGCCATCCGGGCCTGGGCTTTTGTATGCTGGGAGAGTCTTGATTACATCTTCAATTTCTTTAGTTGTTATTGGTCTGTTCAAGTTTTCTCTCTCTTCCAGGTCCAGTTTTGGGAGACTATGTGTTTCTAGAAATTTGTCCATTTCGCTTAGAGTGTCGAATTTGTTGCCATATAAATGTTCATAGTATTTGTTAACAATCTTTTGTATTTCTGTGGTGTCAGTTGTTACTTCTCCTCTTTCATTTCTGATTTTGTGTATTTGTGTTCTCTCTCTTCGTTTCTTGGTGAGTCTAGCTAAGGGTCCATCAATCTTGTTTATCTTTTAAAAAAAAACAGCTCTTTGTTTCATTGATCCTTTGAATTGTTTTTTTGGTCTCTATGTCATTTATTTCTGCTCTGATCTTTACTATTTCCTTCCTTCTACTTGCTCTGGGGTTTTCTTTTTGTTTGCTTTCTAGTTCTTTAATTTGTGAGGTTAAATAGTCTATTTGAAATTTTTCTTGGTTCTTGAGGTAGGCCTGTAGTGCTATGAACTTCCCTCTCAGAATTGCTTTTGCTGCATCCCATAGATTTTGTGTTGTTGTGTGTTCATTTTCATTGGTTTCCAGGAAGTTTTTTATTTCTTCCTTGATCTCCTCAGTAACCCATTCATTGTTTAATAACATGCTATTTAGCCTCCATGTATTCAAATGTCTTTGCATGTTCTTGTTGCAATTGATTTCTAGTTTCATGCCATTGTGATCTGAGAAGATGCTTGATATGATTTCAATCTTCTTGAACTTGTAGAGACTTAGTTTGTGTCCTATCATGTAGTCTATCTTTGAGAATGTCCCATGTGCACTTGAGAAGAATGTGAATTCTGTAGTTTTGGGGTGTAATTCTCTGTAGGAATCTATTAAATAAATCCGTTTGGTCTAGTGCTTCATTTAGAGTCTCTGTTTCCTTGTTAATTTTTTGTCTAGAGGATCTATCCAGTGATGTCAGCGGAGTGTTGAAGTCCCCTGCTGTGATTATATTGCTGTCGATTTCTCCTTTGAAGTCCTCCAGAAGATTTTGAATATATTTCGGTGCTCCTATATTGGGTGCATATATGTTACCAAGGTTATATCTTCCTGTTGGATAGATCCTTTCAATATTATATAGTGACCTTCTTTGTCTCTAGTTATGGCCTTCATTTTGAAATCTATTTTATCAGATATGAGTATTGCTACCCCAGCTTTTTTTTCCTTTCCATTTGCTTGGAACATTTTTTTCCATCCCTTCACATTCAACCTATGTGAGTCTTTTGTTGTGAGGTGGGTCTCTTGTAAACAACATATATATGGGTCATGCTTTCTTATCCAATCAGCTACTCTGTGTCTTTTTCTTTTTTTTATCCTCACCTGAGGACATTTTTCCATTTTTTGTTCAGATAGAGTGGGAGGGAGAGAGAGGAAGAGAGAGAGAAAGAGAGAAACATCAACGTGAAAGGGACACATTGAGTGGCTGCCTCCCACACGACCAACCAGGGCCGGGGACAAACTGCAACCGAGGTACATGCCCCTAGCGGGACCCGAACCCGGGTCCCTGTGGACCGCAGGCCGACGATCTAACCACTGAGCCAAACTGGCCAGTTCTGGTTTGGTGCTAATGTATTTCCTTAGCCTTTTTTTGGTCTGGGAAGCTCTTTATTTGACCTTCTATTTTGAATGATAGCCTTGCTGGGTAGAGTAGTCTTGGATTCAGATCCTTATTTTTCATGACCTTGGTTACTTCATGCCATTCCCTCCTGGCCTGTAGTGTTTCTGTTGAGAAGTCAGCTGATGACCTTATGGGGGTTCCTTTGTAGGTAACCTGTTGCTTAGTTCTTGCTGTCTTTAGGATTCTCTCTTTGTCTTTAATTTTTGGCATTTTAATTACTATGTGTCTTGGTGTGGGCCTGTTTGGGTTCTTCTTACTTGGGGCTCTCTGTGCTTCTTGAACTTGAATGCCTTCTTTCTTCACCAAATTAGGGAAGTTTTCTGTCACTATTTCTTCAAATATATTCTCTAACCCTTGCTCATTTTCTTCTTCTTCGGGGACTCCAATGATGCAAATGTTATTACGTTTCCAGTTGTCCCACAGTTCTCTTAAGCTATCTTCCTGTTTTTTCATTGTTTTTTCCTTTTAGTTTTCTGATTGGTTGATTTTTTCTACCCTGTCTAATTCACTGATCCGGTCCTCAGCATCCTCTACTCTGCTGTTTAGTCCTTCCAATGTGTTCTTCGTTTCTGCTATGTCTTTTTTCATTTCTTCTTGGTGCTTCTTGATTTCCAATTGGTTGATTTTCAATGTTTCTATGTCTTTACTCATGGTGTTGATGTCCTTACTCATGCTGTTGAGGTTCTTCAAGATCATGGCTCTGAATTCTAGCTCTGTTAACTTGCTTAACTGCATTTCATTTATCTCATCTTCAGTAGAGGTCTCTTGTTCTTTCATTTGGGATTTGTTTCTTTGTTTCACCATTTTGGGTACCTCAGTGAGTTTTGGAGCCTGCCAAATTTTCCCTGTGGGTGTTGGTGTTCTGCTGTTTGAGGCTCCCTCAACTGGGTTTGGATGAGCGTGGGAGGACACACGTTAAACACCACTGTCAAGTCTTACTTTCCTGGGTAGATTTGCAAGCCCAGAAAAGGTTAAGTTATCCTTTAGCTTTTTGCCTAATGGCTATTAGTCACAGTTACTTGAAGAGCCTTGGGTTCTCAGTTGAATGAAAACCTCCCTCAGGTGTTCAGGGTAAGAGGATTTCCCGAGGGTAGGGCAGATGCTGGTAGTTAATGAGCCTCAATTGGCATTTCAATGGCCCCCTGGGTGGGGCTGAATCTCTGAGGGAGGGGCTGCTGCCTCTCCCCAGAGCCCTGGGATGGAGTTAGAAGGCCAGGCCACAGTCCTGCGTGGCCGCAACTCAGCAAAAGCTCTGAGCGCCCTCCAATTCCCGAGTGTCCCCACACAGTTCCAGTCCAGTCCGCCCTCCCTCTGCCGGAGTCCAGGTAAGTGGCTGCGGCTATTTTAGCGCTCTGTCCCGGCTCTGCGAGGTGGAGCCGGCTCGGGCTTTAGCGCTCTGTCCCGGCTCTGCGAGGTGGAGCCAGCTCGGGCTTTAACCCCTAGGGCGGGCGCTGCTCCCGGCTAAGGCCGCTGCTGTCCGTGGGCTCCCAGCCCCCCTCTCGTGCCTGCGCAATCCTACCAGGATTGATTCAGTGTCCCTGGTTGTATGGTCCTCACAAGCTGCTTTTCTGTTGCTTTTTCCTGACGATTTGTCTTTATTTTAGTTGTAATTCCAGTTTGGTCCTGGGAGATGGTCTGTGTAGCTTCCAGTCACTCTGCCGCCATTTTGGAATCCTTACCTTCACTTTTTACTGAGCACAAAATTCTCAATTGATGTTCCGTCAGCACTTTGAAGCTATTTCATTATTATCTGGTCTCTGTTGATCTCTTCAGATTTATTGCTGTTCATTTGTAGGTAATTTAACTTTTTTCTCTCTGGTTACTTTCTTCTCTTTCATGATGATGCTTCTGAATGTTGAATTTTCTTTTTCCTTACTCTTCCTTCCCTTTCTTTCCCTTCTTTTCTTTCCTCTCTCCTGCCTTTCCTTTCCTTGTTTTATTTCCTTTCTCTTTCACATTTTGCCTTTTATTTCTCATACGTAGTCTTCTAGATGACCTTTAGAATATCTCCCAATTAAAAAAACTTAAAAGAGAATTGGAGTTTGGATTGGAATTTCATTTAACCCAGTAATTAATTCATTTGGAAAATTGATGTTTTCAGTATGTTTAATATTCTTACTTAAAAACATGTTATTATTACTCACTTTAAAATGTCTCTTTATAAAGTTTGTTCATTTATCAAATAATCTTAATTGCATAATTCTTGTAAAATTAATATACAGGTCTGCTACAATTTTGTTTCTTTTTTGAATAATTTTCTTTTAGAAAAAAAATCCACACTTTCTTTTTGGTTATTGCTGCATTAAAGTAATATACTGATTTTTGTTATATTTTTCTATCTGGATAGGTCAAACTTTACATAGTATACAGGGAAGTAGCTTAAAGTTCACAACTTTTTAAAAAGGGGATGCAAACAGCAGAAATTTAAAAAAATGCAGCAAAATCTGTTTTTAAAACAAAAGATTTTATTTTTTAGAACAGTTTTAGGTTTACAACAAAACTGAGAGAAATGTATGGAGCTTAAAATCTTTTTTAAGGACAAGTATACTTTAATTTATTAGACAAAATTAGTTGACTATAGAGAGTATTTTATTTCCAAATATACAGGCAACAAAAAATAATAATTGAAAAATAATAATTGAATACAACTAAGGGCAAATCTTTTCATATATTACATTTTCCTGCTAAAGTAAAGATTTGATATATACATTTGACTTCAGAAAGTTCTAATTGTAAAGACTGAATCAAACTTAAATGGGAAAATAAATATGCAGAATGACTGGGTATATTAAAATTAGTATCGTGTGAATGATAGGCATCAACCAATACTTAAAAGATACTGAGAAACTGCAATGCGGAGTTAGTAGTAATACTTTTTGAGACATCAAGGAATGTACCCAACTTTTCTCCTAAAGTATATTTAAAAATCGTAGAATCAATGTCAATATCTGAGGATAAAGTAAAAGAAATGATCAATTTATAATTTAGAAATATCTAAAAGAGCTTACCTGGCTGCCTGACTTTATAAAAATAAATCAGACCAGTTTAATTCTCTTTTATGGCAGAATGATAGCATTAAGCATAAGAAGCATCTTTAAATATTATCTATTTTCATTTCAGTAAGTGTTTTTGTTTTTCCTATTGTATATGGCATGCTGTTTATAGCTAAGAAAATATGGGGTGATGTACTGTTCTCAATGGGAGCTATTACTAACCTGTTCCCAATTGGAAGCTCATAGTAACAGGCAGTTATAAGAATTCATGTTGGAGTTCTTTGGATTCAATAACGTGATTAAAAATCTAAAGAAAACTTTTGAGATATTACTCATTAAATCTTTAGATATTACTAAGCTAAATACTAGTATTAGTCTCTGATGCTAAACTTCAAAACAATCTTGAAATATTAGAAAGAAAATTTCTAAAAAAGTAACCAGTATTAGTAGAGAAAACGATAAGATATGAGGAACACTTGGGGAAGGGAATGACAAGCTCAATGAGTGTACAGAATTTAAAATAAAATCCCAATATGTTTGTGAGGCAGAAGGTGAGTTGGAGTCTAAGTGTCAAAATGATCATAGATCAAAATGTTATAGATAAAAAGTATTTGTTAAAAGAAAGTGAGGAAGAAATAAGAAAGGAAGACAAGACCAAAAAAAAAAAAAAAAAAAAAAGGAAACAAACAGAACTTAGCTGTATTGAAAAGCATATGGCATGTCAGATCTAAAAAATCACTCTGCTCAATCCTTGTTATTCTTCCATTAGAATATGATGTCCCGTTTAGTCAGCTCCTTTTAGAAGGATGTGAAGAAATGGAAATGGATTTAACGAAGAGCAACAAGAATGATTGAAGGGCTACAATGTATATCCTAGGCAGAAAGGTTAAGAATTCAGTGTTGTTTGTACTAGAGAAGGGATGGAGAAGGAATTATTTTGTTGTTGTTGTCATTTTCAAGTATATAAAGGACTTTTGTGAAAGATAAGCCCCATTGGTGATTTCTCGGGTCTATAGGGGATGAAAAAAGCACAAAGGAGCTTAAGTTTAAGCAGAGAAGATCAGGTTTGGACATAAAGCAGATGCCTCTGCCATCAGGGTGATGGAAATTTGAAACGATGCTAGGGAAGACCATGATCCAAGCTGTCATGCTCGTCTCCACGTTGGATGTACCGTGGTCAGCAAACTACCCTCTGGCCCACTATCTGCTTTTGGATAGCCCATGAGCTAAAAATATCTTTTACATTTTAAAATCATTGCCAAAAAAAAAAAAAAAATCAAAAGATCTCATGATACAAGACAATTACATAAAATTCCATTTCCGTGTCCATAAATGAAGTTTTAAATTGGCACACAACCACACCCACCCGTAGTTGTGACTGAGACCATGATCCACAGAACCCCAAATCATTACTGTTTGGCCCTTCACAGGAAAAGTTTCCCAAGCCATGACCTATATGATTATAGCCACTTTTTATCTCTGAAGTCTAGAAGCTTTCTTTGTTGTAATAAAAGCGGACACCCCTGGGGTCGGCTGATGAATATAAGCGGCACATCCTTTGAAGTGTCTTGGAGAGCGCTTTGGGCCCGCAGAAGAACACGCCGACGCTGCTGCTGCGGGAGGGGTGACAGAGGAAGGAAAGCGTTACACAGGGCAAGGGGAGCGGAAAGCCGAGACAGAACTGCGAAATCGGGAAGTGCTTGTGCTTGTGACTTGACTTACTGCTTTTTCTCCACGCACTTCCTTTTCCTCAGGTTCTCTTTGCCTATTTTCTGAACCATGGTCTCCCAAAGGCCCCAGGGTCCTGTTATGCCCTAAATCACACAGGTAGGCGGGGCCAAGGAGATTGAGGCTGGTAAGGTCTTGGTGACCGGGGAGGGAGTTTCAGTATAGGTGATATAGCCTGGATTGTTGGCCTGGTGACTTTGATTAACGTGTTCTTGGATGGTAGGATGTAAGCTCCTGGTGTGTGTTACTCATCTGTTACTGTAACCCCAGTGCCCGGAGTGGCGCCTGGCACACCGCAGACAATGAGTGAGCATTTACTGATATGTATACATGGTTGCATACATGGTTGTGGAGGTTGTTATCTGTGTGGTGTCAGGCAAGACACTGGACCTCAATCCCCACATGTGTAAAACGAAGATAATAAATACCACATTGCATGTTTTATTGAAAGTAAAATGTGATAATGCAGTCAGAGAGACTTTAGAAGTGTTAGTTACTACTAATATGCTATTCAAACCTGCCATTTTATAGACAATATAATATATATGGAAGTCATAACAGCCTAGTTTATTTCTCCTGTTGGAATTTCTTTCGTTTTCAAAGAAGGACAAACAAGAAGAGTTGGAGAGGAAAAGACAGTTGTGATCTGTTATCCTGGCATCACAGAGAATTGTGTTGAAGAGGATTATGGCGTGTAGTGATGGTCCCAGGGATGCTCAAATCCCCTGTGACCGCTACTGCCGACTCTGCTGATACGTAAACAACGCCATCAGTGAAAAGATGCAGGTTCTCTCTGGAAGCTGGGAGGGGCTGGTCTCTATATGGACTTGTAGAGACCATGTTTTCCCTTGTCTTGCATTGTGCTATTCTTTATAGCATTCTTCCAACCTCTGGCATAGTTTTAATTAGTTACTCTAGTCTTGATCAAAAGTTCTACTTTGCTGTGCATAAAATTATCCAGGCAGATTGTGAAAACTTAGGTTCCCAGGCTGGAGGTCAAGGAATGCATTTTTACTAAGGCTCCCGGGTGACATTGAGGCACCTGTTGCATGAGCCGCACTTTGAGAAACACTGTCTTAGAGGAATTCTTCCTATGCCAGGCTCTGCCCCCCACACCACCTCTAGCTCTTGGTAGCTAGCCTTTGTTAGGAAGTGCCTCTGTACCCTCATTCTACCCAGCTCATCTGTTAGTGTGGTTCTCTGCCATATCATATCAACATTTAATCATGTGTTCCAGGACCGCACATCTATGGTAGAAATTGATGGTTCAATCACATCTCAAATGCTAGCTTCAAAGAAACTTACCAAGTGGAATCATTTGTGAATGACAATATGTTTAAAATGTGTACATCTTATTTTTAAAGACATCATTCCCATGGCTAAATTCGAGAAAGTACTTCTTTTGGAAAACACTTCTTACTGAAAAATAGGAGTTTATGACTCACGGAAGCAAGTGTGAGGTGTTTATGGACATATAAGGCAGTCACTAGGAGTGCTGTTGGGCTCACCGCTTTGTTGCTGATCAACTTTGGGCACATCAAGTACCTCTTCAAAGCCCTATTTCCTCATCTGTAAAATGTAAGAATGACAGCACCTAGTCCTAGAAGCCCCGTGAGGACTGGCCACATTGCAGGTACAGCTTTCTGCCCCACGCTTGGTACACAGCGAGCCCTCAGAGCAGCTTACGTCAGGACCCTCGCGAGGTCGGCCTGCTCTGCGAAGCCGCACAGAAGATACGAAGTGGGCTATTAACCCAGAGATGATTACACACTCCCGGATCAACGCTCCATCACTAGGTTTTTGAGTTCTGGACCAAAACATTTTGAATGATAGATGGATCCGACAAAACCTTACGCAGTGAGGAGTCACAGCTTGGCTCTGCGTCTGATGCCCAGGGGTATCCTTGCATCCAGGTTCAGATGCTGTTATGGGTGGTGATTTTTTCTGTTAGCATAGGTGTCACCACAGAGATCACCGCTGGCCCATCCCTGCAGGCTAAGGTTGCAGTCATCTTGCAGAAGCCGAGGCCACCCTTTGATGCTCTGCCTGGAAGACTCTATTTCAAAGGATGCTGATTGCTGGCTGCCAGGTGGGCCACTGGTGTCCCCAGCCGTCACAGCTACCCTGTCTCTTTTGAAGTTGTGGCTATTACAAGGCAGAGCTAAATCTCACAAAAGCCATTTATTGTCTACCTTCCACTGAGGTGCACAGGTCAGTCCTTCACTAGCAAATTGCGCCTTCCTGTCCCCACACACGGCGTTCTTCTGCTTGCCTTGTTTACCCTGCTCAGCGACTGTGACCTCAAACGTGGAGATTTCTTGTCACAAAATGAACTGCAACTCACGGAGCTGAGAATCCGCCCAAAGTGGAAAAGACACAGATTGTGGCTGTATTTTTTTTTTCCCTTTATGAGGCATGGACAAGTGCAACAGAACCCTAATGGGGTTGGTAACGAAAAAAATTCTTCTATAAAATTTAATTACCCACGATTGCTTAGAATGAAAAAGAACAGATTCTCTGTAAAAGACGTCTAATAGCACGGGGCATCATTCTTCCGTTTACAGCCCGCCGAGCTCGCATGCGCAGGAGGCGCCCGATCGGGGACGTCTGGGCATTGATCGTCTGAGCTGCTGACTTGGATGAGAAAAGGGCAAATTTCACACAAGCTGCAAAGATAGTTCACATTATAGCATTGTATTTAAAGAAAATCCGCTTTCTCCTCTCTTATTTGCTAAATAATTATCTCCTTTTCTCTGTGGGGTTGATGCATTTTTCAAAAATGGTTCAGCAATGCCATGCATGAAAGGCACTGAAAACGTCACCCACCAGATTTCCGTCCGGCAGATATATGGGAGGCGGGTGCGCCCGGGAATCGTTGCACCGTCTTCCTGGATTCTCAGCGTCTGCTGCCTTGAGCCCCTCTCTCTTTAAATTGTATGTTTGTTTTTATGGGTTGGCTTTTATGCTTGGTAAGTTATAACCCTGTAGGGGCAGACCCTAAACCCCATTTAAAAAAAATCAAATTACTTTATACCCTGAGTGCTTTTCTGCAAATAAAATCGATAAACAGAAGCTTCCCATGAATTTATGAAGGCTTAGGAGGAAGACAACGAGAACGACAAACTCGGCATCAGACGGTGGACACAACTCCTGGGGACTCTTCCTAGAGGATGTTTTTCATTACAAATGCCTCCAAATGATTCACCACGTAATTATATTCTGCACAACACCTTCCTTTTCATCAGCACAGATGCTCATTGCGTTGGCCAGTTTATTTTTGTCACCCGCCTCCCAGCTGAGCGGCAGCAGCCTGTCCGGTTGCTTCCCTGCACCCCAATCCTCAGTGAGGACCTGCAGCCACCCTGCCAGCTTGCTCGCTGCTTGGCACTCCTGCCCTCTTCCCACCAACGCCATCTTCCCTGGCAAGAGTTAGGACTCTTGTCCCAGCTTCCTCATCCTTCTAACTGCCCCTTCACTTGCTGAGGCTGGTCACTGCTCGGCTCTGGGGAGCATAGGTAAAGTTGCTGTCCTTGAGCGTGTCACGGTCAAATAGGCAAGAGAAATGTAGTTGACTTGTAGCATTGGGTCCCTGGAAACGGAAGGCCCATTTTTCTGCCAATCTTGTCCCCTCCCTTCTCTGATAAAACACTAAAATAGATAAACTTTCATATAGAAAGATCCCAATAGCTTTGCCATAGCTAATGATATGATAGGTAATATCACCAAAGGAACTTTGCAGAGCGATGATACATCTACCTTGTGCTCACCCACCTCCCTAATCCCGCCTACGACAAAGGGAGTAATGCCAGTAATTTTCATGGAATCTTCACTTGATTATAAATGAAGAGCTGGTATCCTGTAGTGAAAAGATACTAAGTAAATATGCGAATGATATCCCAGGCATAAGTTTATATGGCATTAGTTTTCTCATGGAGATATAATTGGTCATGTGTGGGGTTTCCTTTTAAGTGTATTTGTTTGAGTATTCTGAACATTTTAGCCCTGTAATGAATGATTCTTATTCTGTTAGACAGAGGGCCTTGTATGCTATAATCAGAATGTTAATTTCTTATAAATATCATTTAAAAACACTTTGCACATGTGCACGCACACATGAGAAGTAGAGGCTGTGCACACAGCAAATGCGGTTCCAGATGGACACATTTACTCAATTTAGCATAAAGGTATTTTTACATTTCTGAAAACAGTGGGTGGTCTAAAATGCATTCATGTGATATGGATTAGAGGCTCCCAAAAGTCTCTCCCCATCACTGGGTTGAGTTGAACTGTTCTAACAAATGGTTGTACTCTTTCATTCTTTATTATTTACTTCCAGATGAAAGAAACACTTCTATTGAAGTTATGAAAAAAAGGGCCAACTCTTCAAAGTTTTTATGGTAATTAATTAGGTAAAGTCTCACGCCTACAAGGCATGGTGAAGTTATTAGTGGATAAGTCGCAAATGGCAAACCATAAATATTATGTGAAGTGTGAGATCAAAGATGGAAGTCCTATGGAAAATAGTGTTATTCCATTAATTAAAAACAACTGATCCATACATCCAGAAGGCTGAGTATATGCACAATGTGTGTTTATCAAAAAAGTAGCTAGGTGTGACAAAAATATACTTATTTTCATTCTGTATACCTTCCTGGAAATGACTTCCTGATTTTCTGAATCTTGGTCTAAAGCTTGTAGGCATATTGAAAATGCTTACAAAAAATGGAACACAACTTGTATATTTGTATAAGGCATACATTTCCATAGATTAGTAAGAGAATCATCAATGCATATATTTAATTACGTGGGAGCATAATTTTCATTGTTTTTGTGTTTAGAGTGCTTTACTGTGCTTGGCTAACGGGCAGTCTACCACAGTTGTCCCATGCATGCCATCATGTCATCAAAGACTCAGTTTTTATACATCCACTTGCTATTGGTTGATCTTCTTTTCAAACTATACTTGTGTTTCTGTAATACAGCTGACATCATTATGAAAATTAATCGCAAATAAAAACAACAGAATACACTTTCCCATTTTCAACTTTCAGACTTTGATCTCTTTTTAATTTTTTTCTTCCCCTTGCCTTATTTGTATTCCTTTTCATGCCCATCAATTTGTTTCTCTATTACTGTTATTTTTGCAATTTTCTGGTTCCTTTATAGCTTGCACTGGTCTCTTTGATCTGCTTCCCTTCAAGCTTTGGTGCTGTTTTTCATGTTCCATAAAAAAAATATTTTTGCCCCTCTTCCCTTTATTCTTTTGATTTAACTCCTTCTTTTTAGAACAAGAACAAGCTGCAGCTTTGAGCAGACAGGTAAATGTTTTTAAAAGAGTAAGCTCTAAGAATCCTCAGCTTTGTGCTGATGAATAGAAATGGTTGAGAGCCCACTTCAAAGGCCCTCAAGAACAAAGAACCTTTTTTTGAGGCCACTAACAAACCCACCAATTCTTTCTGACCCATCTTTGCCAAAAGATATGAGCTAATGACAGGACAGACCTGTCTTGTAAGACTAGCCAAGCAGTCTTGGGAACAAATGTATCCTTGACATAATCAGGGGAAAACATGCTGTTTATCTCTTTAATAACCATCTTGAGGAAAATTAATGTTACTTTGTCCTTTGTGGAGAACTGTAATTGGATTGTGTATTTCATTTATATCTGGACAAAGGCCAGGATATTGAAATACTTCCCCATATTAAATTTTCTTGTCTAAAAATTAGATTTTATTGGCATTCTCTTTCCGAGATTTCTTCATTAAAAGCTTCATTAAACATAAATCTTCTATCTCACAGCAGAAAACAAAATTATTTTAAGGAGGTCATTTTAAAAGTCTCTTGCAAGGGTGGTGCTAAGCTCTTTATTGGTGACTCGTCTTCCCAGGGAGCTGGCACTCCAGGGATAAAATGATAATTGCATTGTGTCCAATATTAATGACACTGATAGTTGAAGCTATATCACAAGTTGTGGTGTTCTAGCATCTAAGATGATTACAAACACGATTTCTAAAGTTTGGGCTAGGAAGTGAGCTGCAGAGGCTTGATTCAGTGACATTCAACTTGGGGGCCTGTTCTGCTCTGGAAGAGATGAAGGCGGCCATCAGGAAGAGCGTTTACACCGCTAATGTGCTGAAAAACTCAACTAGGCTTTGAATACATTCACGTACTAAACTTGGATTATGGCTTCTGAAAAGCAACGCACAGCCGTGTCACGACGGCAAGAAGCAAAGCGACAGCTCCATTGTTCCTGCCTTCAAACTGCGCTCCCTTCCTCACCCCCCGCGAAATCTCAGCCTCACGCAGCATACTCCTGGGGGCAGAGCTTGTGCGAACTCAGTTCCACTCTCGGTCTCCTGCTGCCGCTGTGTCTGGCTCACACCTTTCTGAGGGGGGAGATAATGACGTAGTTTGGCTTGAAAGGCCTTCCCCACTGGGCTGAAACTTCATGTGCAACAAAAATAAACAAATGCCATGTGAGATGTCAATAATGAACAATCGAACAATCGTAATAATGCGGGGTCCTGTCTACAAGAACTTAAAGCCAAGGTGTGTCTGCGTCAAAAGCCTGCAATGTGGGAACAGTCCCTCCATGATCATTGAAAACTGAGCATAAAACATTTATTAGATGTTTCTCCTTTTTTCCCCCAAAAGGAGAAAATAGCAACAACAACGAAAACAACACCTACTTGTGGCTGTAACATAGGAGCTTGCCTTGCAACATTTTGTTAGTTTTCTACTTACACTTTTTTCTTTTCCACCTAGATAGTCCTTTTAAGGAGCCACGGATGAAATGATCTCATCTCTGCATCTGGCCATGTGCCCGATGGGTGTGAGATGAAGGGTGGTGACCTTCAGGGGTCAGGGGAGCGGGGCTGGGGGTCCAGGGGGCAGGGCTGGGTGTTGAGTAGGGAGCACAGAGCAACCAGACTCGCAGGCTCTAGAAGCCAGGATGGGTTTGAAGAACCACATCTGGAGAGAAGATGGGACCCAGAACTGGATTCTAGGCCAAGTGTCAGCAAGAGTGAAGCCAAGAGGCAAATGGGGCAAGTGGGTTTCAGGAGGGGTGACTGGAGTGTCCCCAGGCCACTTGCCGTGGGGCTGGGCTGCTTAAAGGTCATCTGAGGCTGACCTCCAGGGGGATGAAGCGACTGTGCAGGTAGTCCGCTCTTCCTCTCTTAACCCCGAAAACAAAGGTGAAGATTTTATTGGCCTTTGTTGTTAGAAATCTTTTACTCTCAGGACAGGTCAAGATGAGGAGTAAGTCCCCACGAGCACTCTCGCTTGGGCTGATGCAGACACGGTGTGGCCTGGAGCCCTGAGCCTCCACAATGAACCCTCTTGTTTTGGGCCCAGGGTATCTTGGGCAGGCTGCCAGGGCAAGGGCATAGAAAGGGTTGTCAGGGTATCAGAGAGCTTGGGGCAATTTAAGTTGGAATGAATTCACAAGAAGGAGGCCACTGGAATTGCACGGGTTATGAACTTTGGACAGTTATTAGTCACTCCTTCCACACTTCCCTCCTCACCAAACCTCCTTCAAATAGCTGCTCTAGGGAGGTCTAACAAGGTCAATAACAATATAAAAGAAAATGGAATAGTTCTGACACACAGACAATATGAGAAAAATGCAAGAGAGAGCAGCCAAACTGACCAAAAGATGAATAATATTCACCAGGAAAGCATTCCATAGAGCACAAAAAGTACTGGGGAATTACAAAAGGTTTAATGAAGCAATGACCTCTACGAAGGAAGACCACGAAGCAGTAATACCAGAACCGAGGGGAGAAATGTCAAGACAACAGGGAAATCACAGGAAATGGGGAGTTAGTCAGAAATACTCTAGTAGATTTTAATTTACTCTTCATGGTTCAATACTGATAACGTGGACAGAAAAAAGGTCAGGGTACAGAATGCCTAAATGACATGATTAATAACATAGCTGTGAGTTGGAATATATTGCCCCATCCTCCAAATGTTGAGGTTGTTGGAAGTCTTGGCAATCTATGTTTACTTCTTGGTTAGCTTACCCAGTTTCATGGCTCCGAACACATCTTACGTGCTGCCACCTCCTAGGTGTGATCTTTAGCCTGGACTTCTCCTCTAAACGCCTGACTCATAGTCATCCACCTTCTCAACATTTCCACTTGGATGTATAAGAGGCATCTTATGCTAAACATATCAAAACATTGAACCTCTGATATGGCATGCCTACCAACCTTCTTTTCTTAATAGTCATCCTCATCCACATATCAGTAAGTGGTAAGTCCATTCTAGCTTGGGCCATGCCCACCTCCCATCCAATCCATCAGCAAGTCAGACCAGCTCTACCTTCAGAAAACACCCAGAGTCTAACTGCTTCTCAGCACCTCCACTACTCCGAGTCCAGGCCACCCCAGGCCTCTCCACATCTGTCGTAGGCCCCTCACAGTCTGTTCTTTCACAGCAGCCAGAGTGATCCATTCAACATAAGGCAGATCATGTCACTCTTCTGCTCAAACTTTAAGTGCTCTCCCCTCACGGAATCAAATCCAAAGCCTTATAATGACCTGTAACTATCCCCCAGTGATCTCTCCTAAATGCCTTCTCCTGCTCTTCTCCCTCTCACCACTCTGTTTCGACCTCACTGGCCATGAACAGTGTCTCCTGTCTCAGGGCCTTTGCACATGCTGGCCTTCTGCTCCTTCCCATTTGTCCACACAGCACACTCCCTCACTTCCTTCAGGTCTTTCCTCAAATATGCAAAACATTCTTTAAACAAAGACAATATTAGGCCGTACTGATTTTCAAGAGCTGTAGATGAGGGTTCAAAACAAACACTGATTTAAGGGACACATATTAGCAATGATGAATGTTTGCATTAGCGCTTTGCACTTTACCAATTCTCCAACATCCCGTTTTCTAAAATCATAAAAGCAGCACTGTGACTGCATGGCATCATCCCTGTTTTACAATGGAGCCTAAAAGCTTGAACAAGCTAAGGTCACAGGGCCAGTAACGGCTAGAATCAGAAAGCAAAGCCCTCGATCCTGTCTTGTGGTCCCAGAGCAAATGCTCTTCCTCTTCTACATAGAAGTTTATTATATATGATCATAATTGTAATAATAATTGAAATAATAATGATAGCAGCTAACATTTACTGAATTCAGTCTATTGTAGGCACTTTATACATATTCATGCATTTCATTCTCACAGAAGCCCAGGAGATAAGCACTATTATTATCTGCAGTTTATAGAGAAGGGGACTGAGTCAGTGGCAGAATAAGTAACCTGTCCAAGTAAACGGGTGGCGATGGCAGAGCCAGGATTTACACCCAGGCACTTGGACTCCGTACCCTGGGTCTTTAACCACCATGCAAAACCCCTGCTTGGTCTTAGACCATTTTTGTCTGCTTTGCTAGGCATGCTAGATACAGTTTACAGTTGGACATAAGTGAATTTTTCCATTGGGTAATTAGAGATCAACTATGTACACACAAGATTTCTTGAAGACATAGGTAGTTTCAGAAATACCAGCTTTGGGTTTAAGTGTGAAAGAGTTCAATGTAATTGCTAATCATCGGGTGTGGTGAGCCAGTCAAGCAGACATTGTGGTTCCTGGGATATCCCGTGACCACCTTTCCTCAGGCTGACGTTTTATCACTAAACAAGATGTTCACTGCTGCAGATTGACCAGCAGAGCTGTCCCTCTCAGCAGCAAGTTAACTTGTACTTCCAGGGAGGCTCCCAGCAGGCAGAGGGAAGAGCGCCTTACCTGGGGTGATTGTAGGCTATCTGCCTGAACTCATTGTTCCAGTTGGGTCTTCCATAGAAGGTCTTCTGCTGTAATCCCGTGATCACGTCTGTGTTTTCATCACAGTGTAAAGCTATATGAATAGCCTACAATAAAAACGGTATCAGATGGCATTTAGAAAAAAATCAGGAATCTGCCACTAAATAAAAGATGAAGTAATTATGCTCATTTGCAGATTTAGTACTCAAAAAATTCCTTATGGGGCTGGAAATGCTTATCATTAGTATGAGGTATGATGGCTTCTGCAGTTTCAGATGGGCATCAGGTGTCTTATCTTTGTACCCGCCGTGGGCACTATTGATACAGGGCACCTTCCACATAGTAGATATGCAGTAAGATGAGCCTGGAAGGAAGATTTTTCCTTAAAAAATGAGACTAATAGAGTAAATTTGGTTAAGGGAAAGCAAGCATTAAGCTACTTCCTTTTTTTTTCCTGCCAAACTTCTCAAAAATTAATCAGTACTTTTGTCTTCATTCACTTAACAGCAAACCTGGGGGATCTGAAATGGGCACTGACAGACCAAAGGGACAAGAAACACGCAGGAAGAAGATCTCACAATCAGATCTGCTACTGGGTGGAAAGGGTTTGAAGTGCACTGCCTGGGTTCAAGTCCGGGGAGGACGCTGAGTCTGGCAGACAGGACATGGTGGCCAAACATAGCAAGGGGCCTGGCTGGAGCTCTGTGCCCAACGGTTTGCCTTCAAATTACACAAATGCACCTAGGCACCAGGTAATTAGTGCGGACGAATAAGAGCCTGGGCATAGCAATGCCTAGTGCTAACGTTTTTGACGTTGTTGAATTCTGGTAGCTACCTTGCTTTTTACCTTCTGGGATTTGTGCCCATCCCTTAGACCCCTTCACAGCTCTTGAACTCACGTGTTTTTACCCTTCGGCACTCTGGTTGCACACATCTTAACTTTTCCTGCTCCTGACCACTTTGGCTCACAACCCTGCTAGGCTCAACTCTTCCCAGGTTTCCGCTGAGCACCCGACTCCCCCAGCTGGGCTTCTTATCAGTCTGCAAAGCAGTCAGGGATAGGGAATAGGGAGGTTGAGCAGAAAATATTGGTCATGCCCTAACAGGCCAGTCGATGATGGCAGACCATGGTGGAATCGCAGAGATCCAGGCTGCAGGAAGTTGCCATCAGGCAAGTCCTGACGCCGGGTAGCTACTGGAATTGAGTTTGGGAATAGGACGAGGAGAGAGAAGAATGGTGAGAGGAAGGCAGGTTTATCATGAGAGAGTGAAGCATGAAGGTCAAGACAAGAGCCCAGGAATAAGCGCTGAGGTGGTGAGTGAGGACTGAGCCTTGGACACGGGCAGAAGCCCTGTTATCAGAACTGGAGTCAGAGTCAGAGTCCTATTAGCGTCCAGGGTAGAGTGGCAGTTTTGCCTCCCCACCGCCCTCTTGCCAAACAGCAGGATCGATTGGTGCCATACAGTGAGATGGTTTCTGCTGTGGGCAAAGAAGACAACAGAGTCAATTTAATTTTGACTAAGTGCCAAGATCTAGTGACCAGCTCAGCACTATTCTCCGTGGCTTCTTCACCACGTGGCCGAACACTGCTTCTTCCTGATTCTATTTGCATCACAGAATCCCATTCCTTCTACTTCTCTCTGGCTTTTCTTTTGATTCAAGGAAGAAACATCCGATTTTGTTTTCCTCTGATATTCTCCTGTCTCTAAAGGTAGCCGCCTCTAGTCTCAGCTCTCTGCACCTCATTTGGACCATCACCCCCCAAAGAGCTGCCATTTTCAAGGTCCTGATTAGCATAATCCACAAAGATGCATCCAGGCTTTCTTCCCAAGCTCTCATCTTCCTGCCTGACTAGAGTTCTGCATCTCGAACTCCCCAAATGTATTTTTATGAAGAATTCTTTCTGTTCCCTCAAACTGATCATCACAGCTAGAAAGGAATCTTCCGGAATCATTGGTGGTTCCTATAAGTGGGCAGTGTGTGCCGAGTGGGAGGTACAAAGAAGAGAGAGGAGGTCTCTGCTCTGTGAGGAACTGGTCATGGAAGTGGGGGGCAGCCCACGTGCATAACCAGGAGTCAGACCACGGTCCTCTGTGGCAGAGACAGAAGCAAGGTGCTCTGGGAAAGCAAACAAATGGCTCTGGTGAAGCCCCGAGTAATTTTGACCAAGAGAACTGGGAAAGGCTTTACAGGGGACTGAGCTTTAAAGAACGATTCGGCACAGTAGGCAGTGGGGAGGGACATGCCAGGGAGAGGGGACAAGGTGAAGGAAGACCTGATGTTTCACAGCACGATAGGAGAACACACCTGGTTTGGTGGCCACAGTGCCCGAGGAAGGCGATGGGAGTGGATAAGACAAGTGGGTTGCCATCAGGTCATACTTTCAGTTTGGACCATTATTTAATAGAAAAAAAAGGGCCTGTATTACTTATGATGGTGGTGCCATCGAGCTGCCAATCACTGATGTTCGAGCTGTTGGAACTGTATTTGTTCCATATTTCTCAGCCCAATGCTCAATTAATCTCCAAACCCTGTTGATTTGCCCTTTGTAATACCTTTTCCATCTGTTCCTTCTGTGCTTGTCATTCTGCCACGTTGAGGTTGTTGAATTCAGTTTAGCAATTGGCTATTTCTAAAACGGCCCTTTGATTTCTTACCAACAGATCACATCAATTATTTTATTCCTGGAATCTGAGCATCTCAAGCATTTTCAACATGTCACGGAAAACTTTAAGAACATTATTTTAATTTACTTGTGTTCAGAACAAAAGTACATCTTATAGCACACTTTGGGAAGGGGCAGAGCTGGGATGGGGCAAAGGTGTATTGTCACAGAATCAAACAGAGCCCCAGTCTCCCAAATGGATGGGCACTCCTGGGTGGACACAGGATCAGGGCACTTTAGAAGCAGAAGAACAGCAGGGTGCCAGAAAGCCAAGGACAAAAGCTACACCTGAACTTTACCAAATGGCTCATCAGTCCAGAGCCCCACTTGAAGAAGGAAAATGTTTGTTGGGAAAACATAATTCACACTATCGAATTCATTAAGATGCTTCAAGCCTAGTCCCCCCCAAAAAACCTGTGAGGGACAGATATTTAAGGCTGACTGCAAATAAGACCTTAAAAATTCAGTTAGTTACTGAATTTCAAGCAAAATTTTACTCATGCAGAGGCAAAATCAAATGACACTGATGTCCTATAGGGCCGCTGTGTGTGTGTGTGTGTGTGTGGGGGGGTGCTCACTAGCCGACAGGAGCACATTCATTTCTGAATTGCGTCTATTCAGTGAGTAATGTAAATCTCCTTGGCTCACACACACTCTCCTTAACGTAAACATCAGAGGGAGCTGCTACGAAAGTGCAGACTGGAACATATCCCTCATAACCCAGTAATCATGTCACTGTTAGCTTCCATGTTTGAGGAGTTAAAAATGATTTAAAATTTAATAGTTATTCAATATTCTCAACACTGAAATACTACCGTAGTGCGATGTTTTAATATACATTATTTTTGGTAAATTCAACCTTAATATTTCTAATACAATACACTGCAACACACCTGCCACAACAGAAGATTATCTTGGTAAATTAACATACATGCACACAAATTCTAAGAATGTCTTAAGAAAAAAACATCTCCAGATAAATCATGTGTTCATAATGATTATTTTCTGTACAAGCTCACATACTTTATGATATAAAATGTTGAATATAAACACCAGGGAATTTTTCCTGTTTAACTCTGAACAGCTCAAAGCATTAGAAGCTCAATGCGACAATACAGCCAATAATATTTGCTTGATGTCACTAAAATGACAAATGCCACTTTCAGTGACATAATTTCTTGGGTTTCCAAATTTAGGATTATCTTTCACTGATCCCGCTCTTTTCCTCAACATGTTAACTGAAGGTTCTTTCGTTGCTACGATTTGAAGGGCTTTGTCTAATCTGGTTTTATATTATTCTCCTTTCCCTTTTAAGAACATAAAAATAGTTATTTCACGCTACCAGAAAACTATATAGCTCATTATTGAAATTGTTCCTCTTCTCTTTGCTCTGTTATTAGATGATGTAGATAAATGGCTCATCCCCAATCTTATCAATACCTGGTTTTCATCCCAGCCAGTAAGAAATATGTTGTAACTCAGAAGGTGAGTTTTCCCTTGCTCACTCATGCGTGTTTCCAGCGAGAGTAAGAGATCAGCAAACCATTCAAAAGCTCTGGAATCCCGGCAAATCCAATAGAAATACACCTGTCGAGAGAAGAGGAAAGCTTGGATTTGTCCCTCTTTTCACAATGTGCTGATAATCGCAGACTATTTTATCTCTATTAAATTATTTGAGCCCAAATGGGCACTTCTGAAAAAATAACATGCTTCTCTCTGCCAGTGAATAGTCACACTGTGATTTCTTTTGAAAAAAAATTCGCAGAGTGTTTGAAAAGGCCCAGAGTGAATTCAGAGTCAGGAGCCTGTTGGCTGCTGCCAGTTTCTCTGGACGAAAATCAATTCCCCACATTCCTGGCTGCGCTTCTTCTGAACGAGGTGAATAATCAGAACTAGCTGTGCCCTTGATTGCTGCCAAGGGGATCGACTGTTAGACCAGCCCTCCCTCTGCACTCGTGACCCATGCTGGGGATTTGCACCCTCTTCTCCAAGACCCCAAAGGCTTGTGTGCTGATTCACTTCACCAGCTTGGCCTCCGAAGGGTGCAGACTAGGGAAACTGCAGAACCGAGCCACAAAGGCCCATCCCCTTGGCCACACATGCCATTGTCCAAGAGGCTCGTGGGTGGTGGCTATGGTTGTGTGTCAACTGCTGTAACAAAAGTATATCTAGGCCTGGCCACTGTGGCTCAGTGGGTTGAGCATTGCCCCATGGACTGAGAGGTCCCGGTTTGATTCCCGGTCAGGGCACATGCCCGGGTTGCAGGCTCGATCCCCAGTAGGGGGCGTACAGGAGACAGCCAATGGAGGTTTCTCTCTCATATCGATGTTTCTATCTCTCTCTCCCATCCTCTCTCTCTAAAAACATCCATAAAAACATAATTTTAAAAAGTATATCTAGGAACATTTAAATTTTTAAAAATCACCTCTCTGTGTTCAGTGAATGGCATGTGACAAGAAGTAGTTTGGGTCTCAAACATACAGGCTTAGTTTCTATGCGTTGAGCTTTAGATAATTGTCTCTGGAAGAAACCACAGGAGACAGAGCTATTAATTCTCCTGGTTTTTCTCACACTCCTACCTCCTGCGACCCCTCCCCAAACAGACACATCTCCACTGCCTAACAAGCTCTGCCAGGACTGGCCTTGGGCGCCACCAGGAAACGTCTCCCCAGTAGTCCGTGCTCCCCTCCCCCTCCAGCAGCCAGCCTGCAGGCTCGCCATCCTATAATGAAAGTTATAGGTGAGAGTTAATTAACAGATAAAATTCATGAGGAGAAAAAAAAATCACAGAATGTATTTCAAGGCTAACCATCTTGCTTTTTCTCTCCGGTTTGGGCAGGGATTTAAAATATTAGCAGGCAGGAAGAGTAGAAGCTAGTGATGGTAAGACTTTTTCTCTGAAGGATTCAGGCTTTCATATTTGTTGGACAGCTGCCACTTGGAAGGGTCTTTGGAATATTAATTCCAGAAAAAATGATAATCTCTAAGTGTGCTAACCCCCCAAAAGGAGTGTCTGTCTCCTCAGCTGTGAAACTGAGCAATGGTTGCTCTAGGCGAACGCCCCATGAACCCCCACAAGTACAGCGATTGCGTGCATCCACACACCTGTTGACTCGACAGGTGTGTATTAAATGCTTGCTCTTTGGCAATGCTCTCGGCTCTGGAACTATGAGAGCAAAAAAAGAGACAGAAATTCGCTGTCCTTATGGAGTTTGCATTTTAGAGGGAGAAGAAAGATGATAATTTAAGACATAAAGGACAGAATATGTCAGCCGGTGGTCAGTGCTGTGGAAAAACATAAGGCAGGCTGGAAAGGTTTACAATATGAGGTCACATGGTCAAGGAAAGGGGACATTTGAGCAAAGATGTGGAAGAGGCCAGGGCGTGGAATGGTTAGGGGAGGAACCCTATAGATAGAAGGAACCCTGGGTGGGACCTGTCGGGGCAGAGCCAGGAGGATGGGATGGCTGGAGTGAGCTGGGAGGGCGTGGCAGGGTGCCAGTGATCAGCAGGGCAGTGCCATGATCTGAGGAAGGCCCTGAGGGAAGGATCACTCCTGCTGCTGTGATGAGAACAGACTGGGCTGTGTGTAGGGAGGGGTGGGGGCGAGGATGAGAGCATGGAGGCCAGGAGGCTGACTCTATACTCTGTGTTGGTGATGAGTAATACTGCTATCTTCTTTCTTTTCACTTTGTGCAATGCCGAATCTAGATTTTTCTTTGCAAACCTTAGCCCTCCCTTTCACCTGCTTTGCTCCCCACGGAAACAGAAAAGCGACGGAATCTAATGCCCTTCTCACCTCTGCTCCTCCCTCTCTTGCCCTCTGTAGGTTGTCTTATCTAAGAACATTGATGGTGGCAGTTGGTATAAAACAAACTTCACTAATTTTCTATTATTTCCACCCTTTAAGGAACATGCTTAGAATACTTTCATTTGGGAATAACAAACCAAAACATGTTTTTTTTTCTTTTTTTTTAAACCTGTCAATTTTGAATCGAATCCCAATCATTTTCACTTGAAAAATGCCCCCACTTAGCTTTCCTGTCAAACAGAAATCACTCCTGTCCTTACTTTCTGCAGTGTGGCCGTGGGTCGGCGTTCTTAGGGCTCACCAAGCCTTTTTGCCTTCTGCTTCCTTGCAATGGCTTTGTGTGTTCTTCCCTGTAAATGACCGACAGGTGCAAGAGGCCACGGAGAAAACCGAATAGGCACAGGAGAAGTGCCCCGGGCCGGGAGAGAACAAAAGAGACTTTAACAGAGGAAAAGGTGTTTACTCTGACTCTCTTTCATCTTTCAATGGTGAGGGACACTCGCTGTGGAGGGACAGAAGAATTCAGCTCCTGCATTTCGGCCAGTAGGAAGGACCTGGTCAGTAGTACAGCCGATATCCCAGAAAAGGGGCTATACCTCCGCGGGCTGCGCTTCCTGGCACCGACCCCTTCTCCGCCTCCAGAAATGGAATGACCCTAAACTCAGTTACATATGTAAAGCATGGCTTCCCGGATTCTGTAGCTGATGTCAGAGGCCCCTAATACATCAGGTTACTTTAAAGGTTTTGTTAAACAGAAAGTCATGAGCAGTGAAATGATGAAAGTTCTGAACTTTCAGAGAAATGAAGTTATTTCTTTAACAGGACACATTCAACACATTCTTAGATGTAAAATGTCTCTCTCTGTGGGAAGCAGTATGGAGTGACCTCAAGAAATAAAAAATGGAACTGCCTTATGACCCAGTGATTCCACTTCTGGGGTATATCTTAAAAAACCTGAAACACCAGTCAGCAAGAAGATACGCACCCCTGTGTTCCACGCAGTGCTATTTGCAGTCGCTAAGGTCTGGAAGCAACCCAAGTGCCCATCAGTAGATGAGTGGATAAAAAAGCTGTGGTACATTTACACCATGGAATACTACTTGACTGTGAAAAAGAAGGGAACCTTACCTTTTATGAAAGCGTGGAGGGACCTGGAGAGTATTATGCTAAGTGAAATAAGCCAGTCAGAGAAAGACCAGTACCATATGATTACACTTATAAGTGGAATTTAATGAACAAAATAAACTAACAAACAAAATAGAAACAGACTCATAGACACAGAGAACAGACTGACAGCTGTTGGGGGAGGGGGTTGGGAGGCCGAGTGAAAAAGGTGAAGTGATTACACAAACAACAACAACTCATAGATGCAGACAACAGTGTGGTGATGACCAGAGGGGAAGGGGGGGTAGGGGGAGGTAGAAGAGGGTAAAGGGGGACAAATGGTGATGGAAGGAGACTTGACTTGGGGTGGTGAACACGCAATACAATATACAGATGATGTTTATAGAACTGTGCACCTGAAACCTATATAATTTATTAACCAACGTCACCCCAGTAAATGCAATAAAAAATGATTCTCTAGATGTTTTAGGAGACCACTCTGGTCTTTCAGAAAAAACACCACAAGTTTAGAGAACAAAGGGGGCCACTGCCTCACTTGGAGGTCTGTGTTCCCACTGGTCACCCTGAATTACACAGATGGTGGTCACTGAGAGGCAGTGAAACTGCACTTTATCTCTAGCAGCGTCTCGGAGCCTCAGCACTGATCACAGAGATGCAGTCCTGCGAGAGATGCTCCTCCACTAGCCAAGCGCAGCCCGGGCTCCACGTGTGCCGGCCCCACGTGGAGGAGGTTCATAGCGTGCCAGCGGTGACCTGGACCTTGGTCAGTGCCTCCACCCACAGTGCAGTTGCAATGTGACCTTGCCTTCTCCCGGGACGCATTCTTTGTTCTCCATTGTTATGGACTGAATGTTTGTGTCCCCCTCAAATCCCTGTGTTGAAACCCAGTGTGATGGCATTTGGAGGCGAGCCTTTAAGAAGAGGTTAAATTTAGAGGAGGTCATGAGGGTGGAGCCTCCAACAATGGGATTAGTGCCCTTCTAAGAAGAAGTCAGAGCACTTTCTCTCTGTCAGGTGAGGGCACACGGGAAGGTGCCCACTTGCAACAAGGAAGAGATTTCTCACTGGAACCCAGCCTTGCTGGTGCCCTGATCTTTGACTTCCAACCTTCACCACTGCGAGAAATAAATGTCTGTTGTTGAAGTCGGGCTGTCTACGGCATCCTGGGCATGGCAGCCCGAGCTAACTAAGGCAGTCGCACCGTATGAGATACAACGGACAGAAGCTTCGAACCAACAGTGTGATGGAGACTTTTCATTGAGGGACTCAGGACCATTTCCCAGAAAGAAAACTTCTCTCTGTAAAGATAAAGACTGTAAAGACTGTGACTGATATTTAGAAAACATTATGCCTCTTTAAAATGGTAGCTGTTATTGTCCTGGTTTTTATTTTGTAGTTGTTGTTGCCAAGGTCATCTGGGCGAGCACAATAACAAAATTCGAAGGAACTATTTCTTCTTATTGAGAAGCTTTCTTAACGTGGCTTCCACGTCCAGTTTTAAAGAAATGTATTTATAAAATTGTTTTTCTGGTTAACCATTCTAATATGGGGACCAGGCTTTGCCAATCATTTTTAGTCCTTAAGACTTTTTCTTAAAGCTGTTATCCTTAATGTTATCTGTTTTGTGGCTGTACTGCTGGTTTGCCCTGTGACCAAGCAGGGACATTGTGCCTTGGCTTGTTTCAGTTATCATTAATAATAATTGTTGGACAATCAAAATGTCATTCATGATAGAATGGTTATAAAATTGTGAGATACCCATACTACAGAATGCTCTGAAGGCATAAAATAAAATAAGGTCAGGAGGTATTGACACTGAATTTGCTCCAAGCCATGTCAGCACGAAAACAAAACCAAAACAGAGGGCACCCCTCTCTCTCCCACTTCCCACCCTGCGGAAATAAAATAACATCTTGCATATTGCGGAGATGAGTATGTTCATGCAAGCGAATGGGAAAGGAACGGAATAAGATGCTCTTAACTGTTTAATGTGAGCCCCTGGAGAGCCAGGTGGTGGTGTTCGTTAGTTAGGGGAGAAAGACTAATGAAGGGAGATTCTTGACTGAGCACTTTATTTGAATCTTTTACAAGGACACTAGTCTTGTATGTGTGTGTGGTTAACAAACCAAGATACCAGAAATATTAATGCTGGTCACCTCCCCACAAGGCAGTGGTGAGGCCTGATGGAGGACCGAAGTCTCTGGGGACCGTCTGGTGGAAGATGGGCAGCGTGCGTGCCCCTGGAGAGGGTGAACGTGGCCTCGGGCCCCCCTGCAGTTATTACAACAGTCTAGGTGGTCAGGAGCCACGATCGATTCCAGGACTACCACAGCTCCAGTGTGAGGGAAAGTGAAAGTCAACAATTTCTCAAACGAAACAGATTCAATTAAATGCATTTTTCATTCATTAGGAAAGAGCGCCTTCCTTTGTCCCATTAATATATTTAAGTAGAGTATGGATTTTTGCCTTTCGTGGCCTCTTTGTCTTACTCCCACCGGCCCATGCTGTCTTTTTATTTGAATTATCTGTTTATTATATTAGGTTAAGAACCCAGAGGCTATTTTGCATGCCACACACTATAAATACCCATTATCACGGTTGTGTATTCTTGAGCTGATGAAGGAAGGCAATTTATGAAGAAATGAGATGACCTCGGTTTTTCTATCATCTATTTTATCATTGTCTGAGGATTATCTATGCAGTTAAGACATGAACCCACTCTTCTGGTTGGCAGTTGCTCTCAGTCCTGTTTACAGGGCTGTGACATTGGGGGACTACAACGTGGAGGCCTAGATATTGATGTCAGCAATCTTCCCACGCCCTCCCCACGCGTACACACCTATTTCATCCATCATGTTGACAGTTTGCACAAGCAAACTGTCCTAATTTTTTTCAAGCTCTTTTCACAAATTGAGTGTGATGTAGAATTCATCAGACCTGTTAGGGAGAAGTTGGAGGGTGTCCATGGCCTTGGGGCATTTACAGCCCTCGGCACCCAGCTTCCTCCACGTTGCATCACAGAGACTTCTCAACCAACCTTCCCCCTGCCCTCATCCCAAAGGAGCCTGTGTTCTAGTCTGCCTTCTGCTAGGTGAAGTTTGGCTTTTACTCCTGGGTTCAAAATATCTCTTTCATGTATTACAACATTCCTGCCTTTTCTTCATAGCAAACCATGATCATTATTATTTTTTTAATCCTCATCCAAGGATATTCTTGCATTCATCATCAGATAGAGTGGGAGGGAGGGAGAGAGGGAGAGAGAGAGAGAAACACTGACGTGAGAAAGACACATCAACTGGTTGCCTCCTGTTTGACCCGACCAGGTGACCAGGGCACAAACCATCATTGTTATACTTAGTGTTCTTTTGCCTTCTTGGGAAGTCTCCTCCTAACCACTTCTCTTTCTTCCTCTCCACCACCTCCTGACTATCTTTAAAAATAAAAAATTGTTAGAAAGAAAATTTTAGCCACCAGCTTCAAACAGGAAATGGCCCACACGATGCCAAAGAAGCGGCAATTAGAAGCGTTCTAGAATAATGTGGCAGGGAAAAAGAAATGGTCTGAGTGGGAACAACAGAGAAACCTTTGGTATATTTAAAAAAAAAATTTTTTTAGACTTGCAACATGAGGCTTTTACGAAAGAATATATTCCTTTGTGCCAGCTGGTGTTTTACCAGGGGAGGAAGAAAGCCACTGTAGTTAACCATTTGGGCTTCAAACTCCAGCTCTGAACCGCTGTGCTGTTTTCTTCTTTCCTGTTACAGAAGAGAACCATCTGAAAACTATAGCCCAGGTCTATAATTGTGAAGATGCTGTGAGATAAATACATACTGCTCTGCTCTGCGGCACTTTAAAAATTATATACATGCTGACAGTTTAGTTGGAAGAAGTAGTATTTATATCTCAAAAGCATGTGGGTGGCCCTGACAAATAATGGTTACATAAGCCTAGTGATAGCTGTACTCAAACAAACACAAAGTTGCTTTAAAAGAGAGGAACTTCTTAAACTGTTTCTCATGCACACAGACTCCAAGGAAGTAGAACTACAGTGTAATTTTCCATCTAAACTTTCACTAGCATGAAATCTCACTTTCATCAGAGATGCAGAAATCAGAAACACATGCTCCCACGCTGACTCAGTGGCTGGCCAGCTGGCTGATCTTGGACAAATCACTTCCCAAAGTACAGATGCTGACGTCTGTTGTCATGTGCAAAGCTCGGAGGTCAGGGCCCCTCAAATTGTCTGGTGAGTCTAAAGTTTCAGCTCCCATATACCATTATTCCTACCTTTATTTTCAGTTGAACCTTGACCCCATATTATCCCACATTTTTATGTTATAAAAACACTGTATTTTTATTTTCAATTTCTGTGTTTGGAATAAAGATCAATGTCCCTGTTTTATAGTTTTATGTTAACTGCCCAACCCTCCCATTGACACAGCCTTGAGAAACCCACAACAGCACCCAGGAATAACATGGAAAGTTGACAGAGGAGGCAGTGTGAGGATTTTGAGAGTTCCTATAAGGACTTTAAGATTTTGTGGGTTCTTATAAGAATTTTCCCACTCTATTTGTAGTAAAATAGTTGGATTACTGAACAAAGAGTCTTTCTGGTTAATTAGAAAAAATGAATTGACCTTAGAAACCTAGAATCTTATAGAGAATTAGACAGAAGCCATTTGTTTATTCTTTTGAGCACACAGACACTTATTCTCTCATCGATTTATTAAAAATAATATATATGTATCTATATCTATATCTATCTATCTATCTATCTATCTATCTATCTATCTATCTATCTATCATCTATCTATCTATCATCTATCAATCTATCCTAAAGAAGCCAGGCTCCAGGAGCTCAGAGTCCGCGAGGGGAAGAAGATATTCTCTGACCACGCACAAGGGGAAGAGATGCATGTTAAGAGAAGGGTGCGGTATTGTAAGTCTGGTGTGAGGACAGTGGTGGGCTTTCCATGTCAGTGTGAGAGGGCCTGGCACATACTTGGGGCTGAAAAACACTCATGGAGAGAAGAAGTGAGTGAGTGAGGCCACCATCCCGAGGCCACCATCCCTCAGCAGGCACACGAAATGTGAGCTTCAGTGTATGAAGACTATGAAGCAAGGAGCCACGTCTCTAAGTGGGTTTTACCTGGTAGACAGCAAGAGGGAAGACAAGGTTCAGGAGGACTGGAAAGCATCTCAGCCATCGCAAAGCATTGTCATGGGGTCCAAATATAGAAAAGAGTAGCTGTTTTGCTTGCTTTGTGCCGTAGACTGAACGTTTGTGTCACCTCGGAATTCATATGTTGGAACCAATCCCCAGTGTGACGGTGTTTGGAGCGGGGTGTCTGGGAGGTCATTAGGTCACACAGGTGGAGCCCTCAGGAATGGGATTAGTGCCGTTCTAAAAAATCTTCTAGGCCTCTATATCTATATTGTTCCTCATTGAGTTGCAAACTGCAAACCAATAAATGTGATTCCTGCTAGTTAAAAGAAAAGACTCCAAGGAGCTACCTTGTCCTCTTCTACCATGGATGATGACAATTCTCACTAGAAGACGGCTGTCTATAGCCCGGGACGCAGGCTGTCGTCAGACACCAGGTGAGCCAGCACATTGATCAGACTTCCCAGCATCCAGAGCTGGAGGAGTAAGTGCCTGTTGCTTATAAGCCACCCAGCGATGTATTTTGTGACAGCAGCCCAAACAGGAAAGAAGATGGGCGTTAGCACAAGAAGGACCTGGATGCAGAATCACATTCTCGTATTTACTAGTTCTCTGTGCTTCTAGGTCCTGTTGGGCATGGACTCTTGTTTCGCTGTTGTGTGGATCAGGAAATCTAGCTTAAGGAGATGAACTGACTCACTGCAGGTGATGCTTCTAGGGAGAGAGGAACCAGGCTGAGCCACAGTCTCTGCCCAGGAATCCCACAGTCTTTCCCAGCACCATGGTGGGAGTCATGTCTACCATGTGTTGGTCACGTCATGGAAAGAGCCAGCTGCGCCTGAGTTCATCTGAATCTGCCCTTTACTACCCATGTATTTTCAGGAAAGTCACTTTGGTCTTGCTAAGATTCAGGTTTCTTATCCGAAAAACAGGTCTTTTATTGTCGATTTTTCAAGGTTGTTGGGAAGATTATAATGATCCAATAAGAAAATGTATGTCAAGCACCTGTCACTTGGAAGCTCATGAAATGATAGCTAATTTTCCTCTTATTTCTTAATTGGAAGCCCCAACTCTAGAGATCTTCTGATCTGAAATTGCCCCAGTGCTTTGTTAATTAATGCTATTCCTTAATAAATGTTAGGTGAAGAAAGTTTTCACGGCTAAATAAGCTTGGGGAGGGTGGGTGACGCAAACGGAATGAGGTTCTTTTCTGTAGAACTTATTTAATAGGCCAATGGATCGTGTGATTCTTCTAGACTGTGGTTTCTTAAGTTCCTTTGACTACGGAATTCTCTTTAGTGGATCCTTTCATATGACTGATGTTCCAGAGAATACACACTGAGACATGCGGATCTAACCAAGCATCTTTGACAGATGAGGAGACTGCAGCCAAAGTGTCAACCAGATACAAAGTAGCAGAATCAGGACCAGAACCAGGCCTTCCTGACCTCCTGGGTCCTCCTGAACTGACCCCGCTCGGTCTTAGCAAGGCTCCCTTTCTACTCCGCTCTAAGGTCTGCTGCTGGTCCTGGGAGGGTGAAAGTAGGGGACAGCGTCTCTGGACAGCACACAGACAGGAAGGCACCCATGAAGGATCTAGTCAGAGAACAGACAAGAAATGACAAAAGGGAGATTTGGGGACGGATGGCACCACCAAGGAAGGAAGCCATTAAATCCCAATTATGGCATTTTCACTTCTCGTTAAGACCCTGGATCCCTGAGAGGAAGATATTGAATTGAACACTCCCAACCAGAGCACCAAGCTAAAGAGACTAAAGCAAGGCAGCCCGTTAATATCACTAACTGCAGCTCAGTCACACAGCCATTTGCAGCCTGTCCATATTTTACTGACATGAGCAATTACATGTCCTGTAATGGCAATGAAGCAATAACATTTATGTCATCTTTAACAAGATTAGACATAACCCTTCTCATAAATGTAAGACTGAATGGAGATTTTTAAGAACATAAGTAGAGTTAAGGATCCTTGAGTTTATCCCTCATAGTTAATTAAAATCCTCCCCAAGAATCCGCAGATGACAGATACCAGGACGTTGAGCCTTGGAAGCCGCAGAAGGGCGAACCAGTGATTTCCCCCATACCTTGCTCAGCGCCAGCGGGGGTTGAGCCTCACAGCATCTGTACCAGAGAGATTTCAGGACGGCGGCGAAGGGCGTGACCCCGATGCCCGCGGCGATGCACACGCTCACCGGGTAGTGAAACACGTCGGTCAGCGCGGCCCCGAACGGCCCGTCCACCGCCAGCCTGCAAGCACAGGGCATTCAGAGCACTCCTCCCGAAACCCATGCCACCCAGACAGTGCCCTTTATGGGCCGTGTTTGCAGGTGTGCGCAGGGGGGTGGCCCTGTGCTGGAGGATGCCCTGTTTGACAGCTTGGACTCAGCACGAGGTATGGGCCTGCCCCATGGGGCATCCACCAGGCAGTCTGGTCCCGGTGTCCTTCATGGAAGGACAGTGCCTGACCTCTGGGGTGGAGCTCACGCCTCTTCCATGGGGCACGCTCTTCTTACAGTTCTCAGAAGCGTGCTTTGGCTCCAGGCACCGTGAAGCCTGGTAGAAGTCTTTCTGTTTTCTTCCCTTTTCCTAGCTGCCATGGGAGAAACAAAGCAGGAGCAAACAGGTGGTTTCGAAGGCTTACCTGTCCTTGTGTGAACGTGTTTCTGCCCTGTTTTTATTTATTCAGTCCCACACCTTAGTACCATATATTTACATAATTTTAGCCTAATGGAAGTCATTATTTGAAATAAACAAAACATTTTGAGATAACTTGTCAGTTACATGCAATTTCTAAAATTTGTTGTTTTAGATTGTGCAAACTCAAAATCTGTAATAATTAGGCCTGGGTGGCCCTGGTGTCTTTGCTTAGCAAACCTTTCTTGATATGGAGACACCATATTCACTGGATGAATATGATTGTCTTTGATGTGGTCCTGCATGGACTGGCCCCTGGACTCTGCTCCAGTTCTCATGACCAGTTCTCCACACTGGCTTTTCTGTCACCTCCTAAAATATACAGTTCCCCATTCTGCCACAGGGCCTTTACAGGTCATAATCCAGGTAATCACTTGGAATACTCTGCCCCGGTTTCTCCCCTTACTTGGTTAATAGCTGCCCTTTCACTAGGCTGTATCCCAGTCATTACCCTGGGGAAGATTCATGAACTCCTTAGACAAGTTCAATCTTCTTATATGTTACACACCGTGTTCCCTCCTCCGCAGTCCTCATCGCAGTTGCAATTGTTCACTTGTCTGGGGTGTGTGTGCATGACTGTATTGTATCTGCCTTTGCTCACCGCTGCATCCCAGCGCCACGCTCGCGCTCCTGCACGTAGTTGCTCAATAACAGTTTGTTGAATAAATCGTAAAGGGAGCGTTTAAAAGATTTCAGTCAGCAGAATGCATTGAAAAAAGTCAACTATTCCAAAAGCACACATTTACATATGAACAAAGATATGCTAATTGAAAGGGTTCTAAGTTATTCATAACCATTCCCTAAGGGGTGTCTGTTGAAGGCACCCCAGGTTGGCCCATTTGGGCTTAGCATGTGCCATGAAAGTTCAATTGGGTTTATTTAAAAATATTCCACACGCCAGACCTCCTAATAATTCAAATGAACTCTCCCCAAGTTAATCTTAATTAATAAGGCTTTATTACATATGGATATATGGAAATGGAAGAATAAATATAAAAGGTCATTAACCAGAAAGGGTTAGTATTTCAGCCCGCTGCAGATTATTTCATAAATAATTACATGAGGGGAATTGAGAGAGAAAAGGTGAAACTGATCATGGATTAACATGTCCTATTGGTAATTGGTTTTATAATTAGTCATATTTGGGACTTATTTGACACTGATGTGAAAAGATAACAATTAAATCCAAAGAAGAATTGTGTCATATAATCCATAGAAATACATAATGCACAAATTTCTACATAATTAAAATTGAGACCCTAAGCCGGAAGTGGAAGGAGAAAATAGTCAGTCCAGCTTCCCCGTTAATATAGTGATCCTTCCTCCCACATCCCTGATAGCGGACATTTCCGACAATAGATCAGAGAGCACCTAGTTCCATGTAGGGGCAACTCTAAGAATTAGAGAGTTTTTTTCTCATGTCTCACTGAGATGTCTTTGGATAACTCGTCCCTTGTCATCTTGAGAAACACATATCAGGTCTTTTCTCTTTCCTGCATCTCAGACCTTTAAATAGTTGACCGTAACTATCATGACACCTTAATTATTCTTTCTGGGTCAAAATGTCTTCATTTCTCAAGATTGCTTACAATCCTGAACTGGCTTCTTTTGTCCAAATTCTTATTTATCAAGTTCACTCAGCTCCTTCCTGTTCGATTTGGATACAGAGAATTTCTAACAGTGCAGAATAGAAGGCAATTTACTTTCCAGCATCCAGACCATGCTGTTCCGGGTTGCTTATGGTCAGCAGCATCCCCCACCCACCTCATCAACCTCTAGTCTTGTCTCTTTGAACCAGTGACTTCTATTCATCTATAATGGTTCTCCTTATCTAATCCACTACTTTCGCTGTCATCTCTGTGGTAAGTGACCTTTCTTATTTTGATAACAACCATAGCCAACTTTTAAAAAAATTATGCATCACACTAAGGGCTTTATATGGACTGTCACATTTAATCCTAAACAAAGCCTTAAGTACTATTATTATCGTCTTCGTTTTATAGGTGGGGAAACTGAGGCACAGCGCTAGAGGCATTCTCCAGGATCACACACACAGTTGGGCTTTGAACCAAGGCTGACTGATGCTGGAGCCCCTGCTGAGAGCTCCAGGATCAACTCTGAGAAATCCTTCCGTTTGACAGTCTCCCAAAGGAGCTCATGTCCGCTCCCTTTCTCCAAACTACGGGGCTCTCCCCAAAGTGTTTGATTTAATTCAAAAGTAAAACACCTTTGAGAGATGAAGTCCTCCAAGAAGTCCAATAAAATTCTGGTTCTTCATGGGTTGAAGATATAAACAAATTCTAGCTGCAAGTGCGTATGCTAACACATACATATTTGTTCAAACGAATTGAACAAATAAAGGGAAGCTGCACTGCTTATGACAACTCATTTTTATTCTTTCCATACATATTTATTGATGCCAACTAAGAGTTCGGGCCTGCTCTAGCCCTGGGGACGCCAAGGTGAACCAAACAGATAACATCCCCTTTCTCCTGGAACTTCCATTCCAGTGTGGGGAGAGATGGTGAGGAAATACACGCTAAGGGCTTTATATGGACTGTCACATTCAGTGTGACAGGTGGTGTGAGCGTGTGCAGAAGTAGAGAGCACAGTGACCCTGAGCGTCAGCCGGGAAGGGGGAAGGAAGGATTCACTAGGAAACATTTGAGCAGAGACTTGGGGGAGGAGGAGGCGGGCAGAGATCTGAGAGGGGTGCCCCAGGTGGAGGGAACGCAGTGGCCAGGGCACCGAGGGGAGCGTGCTTGGTGTGAGGGAAATGAGAGTGGGTGCTGCACCAGGGAGCGGGAGGGAGCGCCCAGGAGCCTAGGGAACCTGGGAGTGTGTGTGTGCATGTGTGCGTGCATGTGTGTGCGTACATATTTTATCCCTGATTTTAAGCATTTATACTGCATTCTGAATCTTAGAATTCTGTTACATTGCCTCTTTCCCATGATGACAAGAAAGGTCTTAATGGAATAGCCAGGTGTCCTCTGACTTGGGGCTCTGGTCTGGTCCAGTGCCATACCTCTGTAGTACCAACGCTTAGAATGAAAGCACGTGGCTAAACACAGCCAGGTACAGTGCTACATAGCCAAAGCTCAGTGTCCCACGGAACAGGAAAAAGGGGACAATAAGCTGAATAGATTCTGTGCCTCAAATTTATTCAAGTGCCCAGGGTGCCACCTGTAAGTACTTGTTAAGTTAAATGAGCTAAAGCCCCCCCATACGGGGTCCAGGGGTTCCTTTATTCCTTTAGCAGATATTACTCTGCACACACTGTGTGTCAGACTCTGTTCTGGGTACTGGTCATACAGAAGAGAACAGATAACATCCTGCCCCCGGGAAGTTCCATTCTAGATGTGATTTTACTGTGTTCACCACCCAATTGCCTATGGCAGTTGCCACTGCTTGGTAGTCCCTGATACCCTGCAAGGATGGCAGAAGAGAGAACCTCTTGATGCTTCTTTTGAAATATCAATTATTTTAAAAATGTTTTTCTCAACGTTGTGTCTGTGTCCTGTTTGTCTGGGGCCCTAAAGACAGGGTTTGTGTGCTTATCAGGTAATCCCACAGTAAGAGTGGGAATCAACATTAAGGCGTTGTTTACCAAAAGGAGCCAAGGAGGGGTAATTTGCACTGGTACGGGTGTCCCGGGCCCAGGCTTTTCTGAATAAGATGCTGTTTGGGATTGAATCATATCTCCCAGGTGATATGTTGAAATAGTACCTTAGAATGTGACCTTATTTGGCAATGGAGTTGCTGCAGATGTCATTCATCAAGTGAAGATGAAGGCAGACAGGAGGGTGGGCCCTGATTCCAATATGACTGGTGTCTTTACAAGAAGAGGTTACAGAAACACAGAGACGCAGTCACAAGAGGAAAGAACACCATGTGACCACAGAGGCAGAGACTGGAATGCTGCAGCAGAGGCCAAGGAAGCAAGGATTGCTGGTCAACCACCAGAGGCCAGGAAGAGGCAAGGAAGGGTTCTGCCCTACAGGTTTTGGAGGGAGCATGGCCCTGCAGACACGTAGATTTTGTACCATAGTCTCCAGAACTGTGGGAGAATATGTTTCTGTTGTCTTAAGCCACCCAGCTTGTGGTCCTTCATTGCAACAACCTTCAGAGACTAGACCAGACGGCATCAGTGCTCGTTTAACCTTCTCAGACCTGCCTTTTGCACATCTTCCTTGTAGCAAAACTGAAGCATTTGCTTGCATCAGACCTCCTGCTGTCCTAGAGGAAGGAGGCAGTGCTCTGCCATCTCTGTATTTCTGGCACACAGTGGAGGTTGATCAATACTCGTTGCACACACACACGCAGGACTGACAGACCGGCTGCCACCACTAACTTTCTTGACTGTCTGGTCATTTTGTCATTTTATGAGCGTCAATCTGTAACTGTTAGCTCTTTCTCCAGTGTAAGGAGCCTGCCAGATTAATTCTGACCAGGAAACACGCTTCTTATAAAGACCAAACTCTACAAATATAATTTAAAGACCTCAGCCTAACAACAAAAAGTTCACAGGGCTGTCTTATTCACCACGGGCTGCATACAATCAGCCGAATGATGTTTTGGAGCTGGGAAAGTAAGATTCTCCTTCTTCCTGAATCATCACCTGCCTTGGTCGAACATTTTTTTGTTTTTTAAGAAATGTACTTGCTTCTACTGAAAATCTTCTAAATTACAGTTGACCCTTGACCAATGCGGGGTTAGACGGACTGGCCCTGAGCAATGGAAAATCCACACTTTTGATTCCCCCAGAACTTAATGACTGTATTTTTAATATAGATTCTCAAATTTAAGAAATGGAGTCGAACTTACCATCCAGAATAAAGATATTGCTAAATTTGGTAGCATTGATGCACTAAAATTTCTTACTTTTAAAAGTATTCCAACTTATACATAGAGAAGGAATGGGATCCCACCTTGGAAGGTTCCCGGGCTCCCTCAGGGCCTGTCCCTCAGCGTCAAAGGCCTGACATAGAGCTCCCGTCCAGTCCCCGGCTGCCCGGATGTGCACACTGAAGAAGTCCTCCTGGGGAGCCGAGGTGAGGGTGAACGGGTGCCACTCCAGCGAGGATATGGACGGGCACTGCACCAAGATGTACTGCCCTGGCGCCATTTTAAAGTGGCGCTTTTTCATGTGAAGTTCTAGGACCCCAGACGGATGGCTTACCACCTAAATGAGAACAAGGGAGTTGTTGGTGTTTTCACTCGGGCCAAGTAACAAGACAAGCCTTCATTACGTCAAAGGTTTTCACATTCTGAAATCCACTTTTTTCAATGGAATACTATGCAGCTGTATAAAAGAAGGATCTCTTACCCTTTGAGACGGCATGGAGGGACCTGGAGAGTATCATGCTAAGTGAAATAAGCCAGTCAGAGAAACACAAATATCACATGATCTCACTTATATGTGGAGTCTAATGAACAAAATAAACTGATGAACAAAATAGGTCCAGAGACATGAAAACAGGGAATAGACTGACAGATCTCAGAGGGAAGAGGGGAGAGGGGAACTTACATGCATATATGCATAGCCCATGGTCATAGACAATAGTGCAGTGAAGGCCTGGGGTGGGGCGGAAGCTGGTGGAGGGGGGCACAGGGGGAAAAGAGGGAACATGTGTAATACTCTCAACTATAAAAATAAACTCAAAAGAAATCAACGAAACCGCTTTTTGGAGGTGTGATTTACATTCACCATTGGTTATGAGCCTCCGAGGATCTTGGCGGCCACTTTCATGGCAAATCCGGCAAGAACGAAGTTCAGCTCCTTCACAGTGAGGTCTGAAACCCGGGGAGCTGCATCCAGGGGCAACGTGGTGTCCGGCGTGTGACTTCATGTCCCAAATGGCCAAGCTTTCCTCAGCACAGCTCACCAGACCCAAGACAATGTAAGCTGGCATGTCATGCATTGCCCTTAATTATGCTTCAAGTTATTAAAATAGTCGCAGAATTATCTCCACGTTTTAAAAATGTAGGTTCAGTTTTAAAGGGTCAGAATTGTTTCTCAATCCTCTGTGAATTAACCCTGGTATTTCTACCTTTTAAGTGGAAAATGTTCTTCAAACTCCCTCTGAAATGTTTCATTCTATTTTAGTCCCGTCTTGTCCAGTCTCCTACCTACGCTCTGAGCTCTAGATACAGGAAGCATCAGGCCAAACGCTTATTACTTTTATAAGGACTTTATAACTTGCTGCTTATCAGAGGGAAGGAACTAATTTCCCTTTTTAGATTTCCATCTTGTTTTCTGAAATATCTCTCCAGGTCCCCAGGTCTTTTACTGTGGCAAGAGTTATAAGGAAACAAAATCTTGTGTCTGGATTCTGTGACAATATTTTTCTACACCTAAGAGAATTTCACCACATTTTAATCATTAGCTCTGTTTCTTCTCTCCCTACTGATATTCGTTCTGCTTCTGCTGTTCAATTGTCTCCCTAGTAACAGCTTTAGTAGATTTCTAGAAGTTTTACTGTCTAGCTTTTGATACAGACTCATAGCCTTTGGTGCTTAACTTGAAAACAGCAACATAGAAAAAGCTTAAAACAGAAATATGAAGCAATTTCTAGGCCTCTGCTCTCACGAAGTCAGTTAAAGAGATATAGTATTCTGTTAATATTGTATTAGCAAAGTGGTACAGGTTTGGTTAGCAGAGAATTTCTTCTTAGACATTTAAAACACTGGGGGCAGAGTATTTGGTACTTTCTCCGTCTCCTAGGTCATGTATTCTCAGTCTATCTGCTCATATCTTCCTCCAGCCCAAGGTAGATGTCAGTGAGCTGAGAGTAGGGTTGTCAAGACTGGAAAATGCTGCCACAGGGCAAGTGCTACCCATTCCCCAGGGCAGAGTTCCTCTTATGTCCCTCCTCTCTGTCTCTCTTGACTCTCCCAGCATCTACCACTCTCTGAAGCCGAGGGTGACTCTTCCCCCATCTTCTGTTCAATAATTCTAGGTATGAGTGTATGGGCTTGAAAACGAATGCACGTTATTTGTGTGCTTGCAGAATCTGCGTCTCTACGTGATTATACTTCAAGGTGATATGACCAGTATAAAGCATGCTCAGTCCCTCCAGAGAGAAAGTGAAATAAAGAGGAAGACAGCTGGTTCGTGTACCACGGCCTTTATCGGAGTTCTGTGTACCAGTCTGCAGCCCCGGTCCCTGCCTTCAGTTAAATTAGCCACACTAAAAGACGCGCAGGATGCAAGCAATTATTAGAACAGAAGACGAGCCTCTAAATTGCAGATGGTTCTGCAATAAAGATGACAAATTAAAAACTCGGGCTAATAAAAAATTTTCATCTACATGCAGGCTTTTATTCCAACATAAAGCTACATGCATACCTTCGTAATGATAACTTCTTGCTGAAATCGCCAGACCCTAATTATTCTTTCACATGCGTACAAGACCACAGGGCCTAAAACCCATTTCCAAGTCTGCAGAGAGAGAGGAAAAGGAAATGAAAATAGAATCCAAATATTTTCAATTTGAACCGAATCGATATATAACATGATAGGGGTTAGACATTTTCCTTTAACTTTGGGCCAGTTGTCAACAACCAAGATGTCTCCTTGTATTAAATACTAGAAGATTCAATTATTCCTTGAAGTCTACAAGCTTATTTAAGAGATTAAACTCTTCTGTATTGGTTTTTATGCTTACTTGATCAATGATGCCTTTATGTAATTAGAAATAATTGAATTTGCAAAGAAATAAGAAAGCAGATTGATGTTTATGTTGCATATGATAGAGTAATAAATGCTCCCAAATTCAGCCCAAGTCAAAGGCTGACAAAGCTACATTACTGAGCCAACCCAGGACATGGGAAATTAAATACAAACATTTCAAATAGTAATTTTGGGGGCCACAGATACATCACAAATTGGGGATCTGCCTGAACAAACACACCTCCCCCCACAGACACATACACGCTCACACACGCACACACAGCCAATGTTATCTGGAGTGAAACCTAAGTTAGTTTCTCAGCATTTTAAACCCACGTTTACAGAATCAGAACAGAAGTCTGGAGAACCGTGACATGAACATTTCCATTTTTACTGAAGCCCATCCTGGAGACCTTTTCTGAGTATAAACTGCATTATGGATTCTCATTTGACCAGCAGGCTATCACTGTGCCAGGTGTTGGGGACAACATAAGGTGTCTTCTTCTTCCCCCAAAGGAAAGGAATGGAAACGTAAAATATTTAAAGGCTTCTCCTAGGTCTGATACCAAACACGCCTACAGGGCATATGGTACGCTCTTTATGTTACGGAAGAGGAAATGAAGGCTCAACAGGATCAAATTGTCCAGGGCCACAAAGGCCCTAAGACACATGGCAAGGATGTGCTTGGCCGCCTGGGCTGTGCTCTTTCCAGGACCCTGATGCCTCCCTCGAGCATTGACCATGCGATCGTGCTTCTTCCTGTCCCACACTGACATTGGTCCTTTCACTTGTTTTACAACATATTAGAGACTTATTAATATATTGAATTTCAGGATGTTAAGGGTTCTTAGAAATCTGGTCTAATTTTGCATTTATAGAATTAAAAACCAGACGTTCTGGGAATGGGTATGAGTTGCCTAGGGAGACAGATCTGGATCGCAGAGAGCCAGGACTATAACTCAACCCATTTCTCAAGGTCCCTAAATTCCCTCCCTGGTATTCCAAACCCAGCACAACTGCACTCCTAGCCTACTTGCTGTCTTAGGAGCAGGAAGGGCGTCCACCAAACCATCATCCACTGACTCACTATCTTCATCACTCCTTAGTCCCTCACCTGCTTCCTGTTCTAGCTTTTCTGTTGACAGGTCGCAAGCACTTCAGTGTTATTTTTACTTCTGTCATCTTCCTTGTGGTTTTTAGCTCTCTTTTGTTTATTTCTGGGTGCGTTTGCATGGCACCTCTTCTCACCTACATCAGCCTTCCCTGCTTTGTCCCTGAGAGTGTCTCTTGTTTACTCAAGAAAGGCTTGATTTATGCAGGCAACACAAAGCAATTGACCCACCTATTCTTTTCTGCCTTAGTGGGAGTCAGCGAGATGTTCAGAATAGCAGAGAGAATAGAACCTCCGTCCACCTATGCTGTCGGCGAGGCCCTGACAATGAGCAGAGTAAGGGAGAAAGCCAGGAAGTGGTAGATGTGAAGGATGACATTGACCTAGGGAATGAATCCATGAGTCGCTATGCTCAAATGAACCCAAAAGGATTTTGAGAATTGCTCTAGATATTTACTGAAATAATAGCAAGCATGCAATTTTTTTGTGTGTGTGTAAATTTAGAGAGGTATTTGCAAAAACACTCACACAGTCTGTAATATATTTTTACAAATAATCTTCCACGCACATTTGAGAAAGTTTTAGACATCACAGACCTGATTTTGGTGGTGTCAAATCAGTCACGGTCTCTGATTTTTCCATGTTGATAAAATGGAATGGATTCGTTCTCTTTGTACGACTCGTCGGGAAGGAGAATGTAAGCCATTAATCCTCAGCTCTATCGCTACTCTAGTATATAAATTCCTTCAGGAGGAGAAAGTCCAATTTAGTTTCACTGTGAGAGTTAGGCTGGGAGCCCCAGGACGTTGGGGAGTGAGAGAGGTATGGCCAGAGGTGAATCTTAGGAGATTCCCCTAGCAGCAATGAGCAGTGCAGACAAAGTGAACAGAGACAAGGAGGTCACAGTGCAGGTCACGATGAAGAGCAACAAGGGCAGGTGGCGAGGTAGGTCAGAACGGGGTCTCAGAAGACCTGGCTTCTGGTGTTGGGGTTACCACCCAGAACCCTATGCCTTCAGGCAAATTTTGAGCCTTTTTGCGTTCACATTTTCTGTTTCGTAAAATGTGTCAGAAGAAATTATTATTTGGGGTTCTCTCCAAGCTTCAAATGTTTTAGCTTTATTCACAGACATGAATATAATGTTGGGGACTTGCACTCATAGATAGCAGCAGAGAGCTGACAGAGTGGAGCGTGGGAGAGGCCAGAGACTCAGAATAAGAGCTGAAGGGTATAGAGATGAAAGTTCATGGCCACAGAATTAGAAGCTCTGGTTTCTTGCTTTGGCTTGGTAGGGAATGCCCTTTGTGGTCATCGGTAAGAAATTAAAACTCCTTGGGCGTCCACTTCTCCACCTGTGAAATAAAGGGACCTGACTGTTTCGTATCTGAGTTCCTTAAATGCTAAACTACTTTGCGGATTCTTAGCTTTATTTTTTCCTTCTCCAGAAATACTCAGGAAGTCCCTGTACAGTGAGTACTTTATGATAGAAATAAAACCACGTGGATTTAAAAGCTGCAATAATGAAACTCGTTTCCTCCACTTTCGCTCCTGGTTTTTCATTCCTACCAGAAAATAAGAACATGCTGCCTTTGATTTTATGTTGTGTGTGAGCTCGTGAACGGCCTCTTTTTCTCGACAATGAGATTTCCAGGGGCAGGAAGCCCCTCTCTGAAGCCTGCGTCCAAACGTGTAGCAGCCACACGGCGCAAGTTGGCAGAGTTTCTACCTCAGTTAAAGCTTTCCCTACACTGATGTCACCCTCTAATAATTCACAGAACATCAGCCTTGTCACCATCATTATTATTACTGATTGGTGCCATAGTTAAGTGCAGTAAGGTGCTTTTGTGGCTAAGGAAGACCAGGCATCTTTTGAGAATGGGTTGCGTGAACACGTCTAGAATGGGGTCTGTATGTGTCTGAGTTTCAGGACAAAAGGGGCAGTAGGACAAGCGGGAGAGAAGGGACGGGCGGGTATAATTGGTTCCTTTGATCAGCTGAGTTTCTATGAGGTGATGTACAAAGCATTCTCTGTCCTAACGAGGGGAGCAGTGCACCACCGAGGGTGAACTGAGAGATCCCATTGCTAAAAGCACCACGGAAACGCACTGGGCTAAGGGAGGCAAAGAGGAGGGATGGAGTCCTGCAAAAACCGGGTACATGCGGTGCAGTGAAGCGCCGGAGCCCTGCCTTGCCCTTGGGATGCCTTCTGGATTCAGCGTCCACAAGACATCAGAGAGAATGTGTACACCCAGCCAAGCGGTAATTGCACAGCCCACACACGCTTTGAATTAGGATCCATTAAAAATAATGGGGAAGAGTGACAACACGAGTTTGGGTGTGCAAGGAGGTGTAGCAGGGAAGAGCTGGAGAGATGGGTAAGTTCTCCCTTCTAATGATAATTAATGTGGGCATCTGCTGCTGCTGGGAGCAGGCTCTGGTCTGTATTCATGAGGTGTGGGAAGATATTGATTTTTTTATGGAGACGCTGTAGCTGAAAATTTTAGAGAGGCATTCATGTTCCCCATTAATATGCAGGCAGGGCAGTGGCTGCTGATAGTTGAGTTTAAGACAGAGACAATCTATACTGGCCATTAAAACCACCACAGTCCGTGGGCACATCTACTCCAGTTGGCTGTTTTAAACATTCTTCCTAGCAGCTTGCAACCTTAAAAGCCAGTGCTTAATTTAATATATTTGAGGGTTTTAGAAAGAGGCGATCGTTTTATTCTTCAAAAGTTGATGACTTAATTTCCTAAATCCCATGATTTATATTCTGTTCTATGCTATGAACCCATTTTCTATGACATTATTTTGGGCATTTGTTTTCTTCTAGTTTTCTTTTTCTTTTTTCTTTTTTTTTTTTTACACATCGCCTAGCTGTCCCAAGGTTTGTGTTGTTCTAAGATACCCGGGAAGACCAAGTAGGATTATTGTATCTATTTTCCTATGCCATCAATGGAAAAGATTACAGCACGCCCAGGGAATTTCACTTTTGAGACCTTGTGGGCACCATCATCCACTCTAATTAAGTCTCTTTTTTGGCTCCCATTGTCATTATTTCAGTTATGGGAGCTTAATTAGAACAGAAAGTAGATGCATTTAACACCCCCATTTTGTTCTACCCTACAAGCTCTAGAGAGAAAGAAGGCCAGCTTAGAAAGAGGGCACGTTCTCGCTCGGTGGATGCGCAGTGCTCGTTGGGAAGTGATACTGTGCATTCTCAGGATGGAGAAGAGGGACAGGTTGCTGAGCTTGCTGAAGACAGAGGGTGGACAGCCCCACCGCTTTCTAATTCCTCCAGAGACATGACTGGGCTTGTGCCGCTCTGAATTCCCACAACATCAGACATCCACGTTGAAATGTAAGTCAAACGCATTTCAAAACGGACAGAGTGCTTTTGGCAGTAAACCTCTTTTAAAATTATCCATAACTTGATTTCTCCATTAGCACACTTAATAAAGACTTGGCTTTGTCTAGTGGTGACATGGACTGTTCTTTTCTCAAGCATATAAAAGCTCCAGTTATTTTGACTATGGCGACAGCTATTTTTAAAAGCTCCTGGGTTCATTCTTACCGAAGGCTCCTTGCCAGAAAATTGAGGCACAGGACACTGGGCAGCTGCCCCCCATTCAGCATAGTGGTCTCTGCAGATGGTGACGTTGTGTAGCAGGACACTCTCGGGAGTTTGGCCTCGAACGATCCGACTTGCCATTAAAAACAAACAAAACAAAACCCCAAAAGTTTAAATTGATTTTGTGCAGTCTTGCGATACCACAGATATTAGTCTACGGTGAGCTCTAGAATAACACTTCCAGGATCTTGCAATAGGCTATCATTCATTCATTTCCCTTAGCATCTTTAAAAATGAGAACTTAAGAAGCTTTGAGTAACTTTGAAGATCTCAGAAAAGAAGTGCCCCTGTGGTATCCTGTGTTAAATGGAAAGTGTCCGTATTAGAGAATTTATAATGAAGGGGAATTGTTTGAACACATTCTTTTGTAGACTGTTGAATTTAATTAGGTTACATCTCATCCTGATTGCTGATTTGGGCTAATTGGCTAACTTTGTGCTATTTGGGTCTTTTGCAGATTTATTTAACGTCTGTCCTTCTTGGTTTGTTTCTGAACATCTAGAATTTTTCAAGTAAGGAAGTCAGAAGAGCCTTGAATAATGATATTTTCCCCCCAGTGACCACTGGCAGGCTTAGTGTTCGACAAGGTCAAAGTAGGTCAAAGTGCGTCTTCAGGACTAAATTGCCGAACTTGAGATTGAGAAAGGAAACGGCCTGAGCAGAGCCCTGGATCAAGAGTCCTGCAACCCTTCTGTGTTATATTGGCCACAAATGCAGTCCTAACTGACCTCTGACTAGTCACTTTGGTACAAAGTTACCCATTGGTGCCCAGGCTGAAAAGCATAAGCCACTGAGGTCGTGTAATCTGGTAGTTGCTCAATTCCTACGTGTTTATGAATAGAATACATTGGTTAATTTTGAGGAACATGGTACTCGCAGACTGAGAGACTCGAGCATCATAGAGGCGCATGCCCTGGCTAGCCTGCGGAGTACCACGTGCCTCCTTGCCTCATAGGGCGTGTTGGCGAGGGAGCAGCAATGTCCTTGGAAATAGCCGAAGAACTGGCATCTTGGCCTGTGTCCCAATCTGTTTGTGGAAGTCATCCAAACTTGATAACGTCCTTTTGAGTTAGATGAGCAAAACGATCCCTGAATCTCCCATGAGCAAATGATTCCAGCTATAAGAAGGGGGGATAATAAATGGGAGCCGGAGGAAAAGAATCTGTGGATTTTAACACCTTCATTTTCAGGCTGTAGGCAACATTTCCTATGTTATCTGAAGAGCCCTCAGGACATTCCACCAATGCAGTATCTTTTTAAAACTTTAAATTTGTTATGTCTTCATCTAGGCCATCCCATAATGGGAAGATTAGTGGGCTTTAACACATTCCAGTAATCCTCCTTTACTCGGACTTTGCAAATTACTTTTTGCTGTAAACAGTAGCTGTAAAATACTTCAAGCTGAGAAGATTAAATGAGGCCCTTATCCGAAAATAAGCCTTTCAACGAAGTTAAAATGACTACAAATTTCATCTTATGAAATGGTGTTTGGATATTAAAAAATATCTCCAACGAAGCACTGCCCATTGAAATCCTCTTGTGCTTGGACAGTGCCCCAGAGTGCGCACACGGGCGGGGGGAGGGGGGCGCACGCATACTTTTTGTGAAGAGACTTCTAGACTCGTGTGGATTATGAAGAGCCTCTCCGGTGTGCTACAGGGGTTAACACCCGGCACTGGGAGAAGAATCCGAGGAGAGAGGAGGGACTGACGGCCAGGCTTTGGGGTGAAACCCCGTGGGACTACCTCCCCCTTCAAGATATGCATAGTCAGGGTGAGGCATTGCTCACGCTCAGAGGAGCCAGCTGCGGACCTCTGAAAGTGCGCAGAGGCTGGAAAGTCTTAGCCACGCAGTCGCGGCAGCAGTGTGGACGCTGACTGACTAGGTGCCCAAGGATCAGCAGAGGGACAGGTAGTGGTAGGGTGCAATACCCCCCAGGGCAATTCTTCCTTCCACAATGTGTGCCAGACAAACTGTGGCTGGTGGGGCAGGTCTGAGGCATGGGAGCGACAAGCACAGCAGTGGGGCTGAGAGAGAAGGAACACCTAGTGTGGGGGGCCTGGGGGGGGGGGCAGTGACTTGCTGAGGAGCAGATCTAGAAGAGCTGGCGTTGGGCCCCACCTAGGACCCACGGTCACCACGCTGTGCTGGCTCTGAGGCTGGGTGCTGGTGCTCCCAGGCCTTGGCAGAGCAGAGCACACCTGGGGTACCAGGCCCCTCCGTGCTCGGCCGCGGCAATGATGGGAGCTGAAGGTGAAGGTTCTGCTGACACAGGACGCAGAGCAAAAGCTGCTCCAAGCCACACACGGTGTTTGCAGCATCCCGGCCACATCCCCGCAGGTGTCAAGGAGCAATGTTCAATTCTTGAAAATGAAGGCCCGTTCTTCAGGGCTTGTTACCAGTAAAGGTTTGGATGTCTGAAATATGCTTTACAAATTGTGAAATGGGGAGAAAAGGCATCAATTTATGAGATAGTTAATATGGGGCAAACTAGTTTATAGACATCAATTGGTTAATTGGTCCAAAATGATTTTGCTAATATTTAAAGAACTGAAAACATTATATTGGAGAGTGTTATACTTCAGGTGCTATTCTAGCTTCCTGATGAAGAGGATTGCCCAGTGTCAGGTGGGGGTTGAAAGCCAGAATGGCATTTATGGGATGTTTGAGCAACTAGGATGTTTGAGGTCAAAGGGGAAACAAATGGAAGTCTGGAGCATTTAAAGGGCCAGTGGCAGAACCCAGGTCAGACGGGCCACCTCACATTCTGCCTTCTGCCCCACACGGGGTTTCCTAGTGGATGGTTTTGGTAGAGCAGAAGTGAAATGTGGGTGGCAAACATGTATATCCTGACTAATACCATCTAAATTGCGTTGTGGAAATAGGTTCTGAATGAAGCGTGCATCTAATGTCATCAACCTTCATTACAATTCCTACATTTCATTTTACTTTATTTTATGTTTTTTGATATTCCAGCAAAACTTTATGTACAAGCCCAGTGCTGTGGCACAGTGGTTGAGCATCGACCCATGTACCAAGAGGTCGCCAGTTCGATTCTTGGGCAGGGCACATGCCCAGGTTGTGGGCCAGATCCCCAGTGGGGGGCAGGCAGGAGGCAGCCAATCGATGTTTTTTCTCATCGATGTTTCTATCTCTCTCTCTCTCCCCCTTCCTTTCTCTCTCAAATCAATAAAGAAAAAAAATTTAAAAACAAAACAAAACAAAAAACAACTTTATTTACAAAACAGACAGCAGCAAGCTCTGATGTTGCAGCCATAGTTTGCTGAGGACCCTTGCTCCACACTGGGGCTAGCAATCCTTTCTTTTTCTTCTCCTTTTTTTTTAAATCTTTATTATTGTGAGTATTACAGATATCCCCCACTTTTTTCCCCTTGCCCCCTCCTCTAGGTTCCTGCCTGGCCCCAGGCCTTCCTCACACTATTGTCTGTGTCCATTGGTTATGCATACATGCATATAAATTCTCTGGTTAATCTCTTCCCGCCCCCTCCCCCTTCCCTCAGAGATTCGTCAGTCTGTTCCATGTTTCCATACCTCTGTTTCTATTTTATTAAACACATCAAGACTCCCCAGCAGAGTTAACTAGGAAAAATAAATATAGTACTTCAACAGCTATGTCGCTTATTTCAGTCTTACTCAAAAAGGTACACACAGTGAGTTTGCCACACTGAATGTGATTTTCATGTGACCTATGTGTCTTTTAGTCTCCTGCATGTCATGTTCTTCCATTCAAAGGGCTTTCTCAGATTACTTTGAGGTTCACAGAGGTAACATCTTACAAGGTGAGCACAGTAAGGACTTACCCTGCCCCGTGGACAGCCAGGCTGATGAAGAAGACGATGAAGACATGGTGTGTGTACCAGAACAACTCGTAGGAGATCTGTCTAATGAACTCGGTGGAAGAGGTCACGATCAAGGTTAAAGCCAGAGAGATTATCAGGCCAGTAATGCCCGCGACTGTCATTAGCAACTCAGCAGTTGTGTTCTAAAAGGTACAGACGCCATGACATTAATATCTTAGTTCTGATTTTCCATTTGAGAACCAATACTTGAGGGTCCAAGCCAAGAGCAATTCAAAATGTTCTAATCAGACACATAGACAGGGTAGGGCAAAAGTAGGTCTACAGTTGTTCGTATGGAGAAGAATACAATAAATAATAAATAATAGCACAAGAACAAACTGTTTTGCACACTCACACTGTAAACCTACTTTTGCCCTACCCTGTTTTAGCTTCAAAGTGGTCCCCATAAACTCAAGAAGGGCGCTCCTTCTCCCTTTCCTCTCCCCCACCTGATGGTGGACATTCACTTTGTGAACATTTCATCAAATGCATTTCCTTAACTGCATTTTTCATCTGTATAAATCAATTTTGATGCCAAAGACACAATGCTGAACTGAAATTAGGCAGTATATAAAAATACACTTTATGATATAACACTGCAAAATAAATCTGAGTTTCAAATTTTTGATTTTTAAAATAAAAGTGTGGATCACTTGGCTTAATTGCGTTTTAACATTAAGAAACACTTTTTCTGAGAGGCCCCTCAGAGGCATTCTGAATAAAGCAGCTGTAGACCCTGCTTCTCTGGTGGTTAGTTATTCCTCGCTCTGGCTGTTTAATTGGGAGGACCATGACTGGCATTTCTTTCATGCCACCTCAGGAGGCTTGGCATAAGACTCTGCAAATCCTAGGTGATCAATAAAGATACAGCTATTCTTATCTGGTCTACACTGCCAAAAGGCCAGCATGCTGACCTGTGAGTTCAGAGGGTGGTTAAATAGCCTTTTAGAATATAAATCACAACGCATTTGTTTTTATTGTGAGTTTCCCATGTTCTTGTCAAGTCATTAGTATTCATACATCGTGTTACTATCGTCGAGACGACCTAGAGCTTAATAAACTCACACTGTATCTTTTGTCAGTAAAATCTCATTAATTGGGGTTGCCGTGAGATCTCGAGGTAATTTGGACAGGGACTTCTCTGATGTTTATTTTTCCTTCATGGACCAAACAGTGGAAATAAAATTGAAAGGGTATGTCTAAAACATTTAAAGGATTTTTTTTCAAGTGTACGCACACATTTTAGAAATCCATTTACATCAGATGATGTGCTAATTTCAGATGATTCCTCTTTGTTCATTACAGCAAACCCTACTTCCTTTATCCTGCACCAAACTGTACACTGGTTTGAGTCACAATGTGTCCTCAAAATAATCCCACTGCAGCTATTTAGAAATACTCTATACAGTACATTTTGTGTTCCTGATACTCACCTTTCTCCAAATACCCCAAATCAGAGAGTTCCCTGGACCTAATTAGTACTTACAAAGATTACTTCTAAAATTTTGAAATAACTATATTGGAAGTAGCTTAATCATGCTGTTAAATTGCTTTAAAAGTATTTATAATAAATGTTATTTACTATGCAATCTCTTTAAAATATTGAGATTTATTCTTGGGTTTGTGTAGCAGTGAACTTCCCAGAACCTTGGTGGGGAGCACAGTTAACCCCAGTAGGTGCCCAGAAAGATGCTGTGGCCCAGATGAGTCCCCCAAGGCATTCCCGCAGGCTTAAGGCATCTGGAGTTTTGATTTATAACTTTGAAACTTTTGCTTTTAACTGTTGTCAGCTAAGAAAATATAGCTCTATTTGATCAATGGCCTGACATTGGAAATCATCTTAAGATAATTAGGGGACATAACTTGGAAGACGTTTCCCAAAAAGAGACTTTGAATTTTGTCACATGAGGCTGCCTGGGCAACACGGCTCAGATGGCGATAGAGAGACGTCCATTTCTGGACTGTATTGTCTAACGGCTCTTCTTGGGCAATACTGATGTTTTTCAAACCCGATTCATGTTCTGGATGCATATTCCAATGCGGTAGTACCCGGCCAAAGTTTAGATCAACTAGGGGGAAATGCAGGGAGTAGGTTAAGCGAAAGGAGTGTCTTAATCTCTGCAGGTGGACTTCTGGGGCCACATGTTTGGTTTTCTTTCTGTTTCCCACATGGGAGGCCACTCTGTGCACACAGACAATGAACACCAGTGATGTCACTAGCCATGCAGGCCTCGCCATGAAAGTAGCTACTTTGCCCAGCTTCTGATTTGGCAAACCAGCTAGCCACACGTGTGCCAAAACACGACATGGGAGAATAGATCCAGAAAACAATTTGCAAATTGAAAATGGAGACACCTAATTTATAATCTCTGGATTTATATGGCACTTCACATTCTTTATGAGTCCAACATCAGCAAAAATATGTCTAATCACGAGCTGCTTTTAAAATGTAAAATATTAGTGATTTAACAGGTTACTGCCTTTCCTGTTTAGGCGTATTTATTATTATTTTTTGCTCTAAACAAATTAAATGGCATCAGTTTTTCTCCTTGCTCATAACCTCTTAGCCACATTTATGGCAGGAAAAAAAATAACTTTTTTTTTAAAAAAAGTGAAATTCATGTTCACACTTGGCAGAAACTTCTCTCGAGCTCTTTTATTAAAAGCTTTTAAAACACAGTGCTCCTGACTGTAAAAGGGGTCGGAGAAGGCAGCGCTGTTCAGATGAGCGAGCAGGCAGCCTGCGAGAACTCACCGGGTGCAGGGTCCGGACGGGGTTGAGGTAGCTCTCGCCCGCGGCGGCTCCGAGCTGGGAAAGGGCGGCCGGCAGGCCCTGGGCGCGGGCCGACTGCGCCCGCTGGTAGCGCTCCAGGTTGCACACGTGCGCCGCGACGTGGATGGCTGCGGGGGGGGGGGGGGGGGGCAACAAGGGCCAGGCCCGTGGGTGTCCTCTCATTACTCAGAAACACAGGGCATTGTGGTCACCTTCCTCTGTTACGGCTTCTCTAATCCCAGGCAGCGTGATCTAGATGGCTCTTACCCAGTGTCTTAAATGGAGTGAATTGAATACTTCCTAAGATGCTGTATGCTTTTCCACAATCATACTAATGCTATTAAGGAATAAAGGAAATCTCAATTCACCATACTTTAATTACAAACATGTGATCGTTCTGGAAGTGGAATAAGTATTGTCATCACAACATAACTATGAATAAAACTTCTTTTCCAAGAAATCAGAAAGCATTATTCTAGAATACTGTACCTCGTACACACTGTTATATGCACATGTGATATATATGATAATACAGGGGATGATACTGTGTATGTTCTCTTTCAGACATAGTATTTCATACAGATATATCTATATATTTCATATATATATCCCTACACGTACACACAGATACTTGCGTGTATTATTCCTAGTGGATTAAAATAAGTCAGTATATATGGAACTAGACCTTTCTGTATATTTTTTGTTCGTTTGTTTACCTTGGGCTTCTAGCCTCCAGCAATTATTGCGAGACAACAAATTTCTATTGTTTAAGCCACCCAGTCTGTGATATTTTATAAGGGCAGTCCAAGGAAATTAACATACATGACCCCCCCACCACCAAATAACCCCCCCCCAAAAAACCCAAAAACCCCACTGTAATTTGTAAAGGTAGTCAGAAAATAATAGATTCACTCAGAGAGCATGCTGACATTGTGTCGGTAACACAGGCCGGACAAAAAAGGATGCTGTGGAAGATACTGACTAAAAGGCTGAAGCTGATGCAAAGGGAAAAAACCCTTATTTTAAAAAACAGATGTCATAATTGTATCATAAAAGCAGTCTAAATTACCTTTGTTTTGTACGTTTTTTTTTTTATTTTAAATGAAGAAAACTTTTAATATATGGTAGTTTTTGCCATTTTATTATTGATATTTTTGATTTTTTTTTAATCTTTTTTTGGTACGTGCCCCTAGCAGGAACTGAACCCGGGACTCTCTGGTCTGCAGGCCGACGCTCCAACCGCTGAGCCAAACTGGCCAGGGCATTGATATATTTTTTTTCTTCTTCTTAAAGAAGACATTTAACATTTCTTGTAATACTGGTTTGGTGCTGATGAACTCCTTTAGCTTTTTCTTGTTGGAAAGCTCTTTACCTGTCCTTCAATTCTAAATGATAGCTTTGATGGATAGAATAATCTTGGTTGTAGTTCCTTGCTTTTCATCACTGAAAATTTTGTGCCAATCCCTTCTGGCCTGCAAAGTTTCTGTTGAGAAATCATCTGACAGTCTTAATGGGAGTTCCTGTGTAGGTAACTAACTGCTTTTCTCTTGCTGCTTTTAAGATTCTGTCTTTGTCTTTAATGTTTGGCATTTTAATTATGATGTGTCTTGGTGTGGACTTCTTGGGGTTCATCTTTGGGAATCTCTGTGCTTTCTGGACTTGTATGTCAGTTTTATTCACCAGGTTAGGAAAATTTTCCATCATTATTTTCCAAATACATTTTCAATTTCTTGCTCTCTCTCTCTTATTATTCTGGTATTCCCCACAATGTAAATGTTGATATGCTTAAAGTTGTCCCAAAGGCTCTTTACACTATCCTCAATTTTTTGGATTCTTTGTTCTTTTTGCTGTTCTGATTGGGTGTTTTCTTGCTCTCTTATCTTCTAAATTGCTGATTTGATCTCCTGCTTCATTTACTGTACTGTTGATTCCTTATGATGTATTCTTCATTTCAGTTAGTGTATTCCTCATCACTGACTGGTTATTTTTATGATTTCCGTGTCTTTTTTTTATACTGTTGACATTTTCAGTAAGTTCATTGAACATTCTTATAATCATTGTTTTGAACTCTGTCTGGTAGTTTGCTTGCCTACATTTCATTTATTTCTTTTTCTAGAGATTTCTCTTGTTCTTTCCTTAGGGACCCATTTCTTTGTCTCCTCATTTTGGCTACTTGCCTGTGTTTTGCTTCTGTGTATTAGGAAGAGCTGCTACGTTTTCCAGTCTTGGTAGTGTTGCCTTACTTAGTAGGTGTCCTGTAGGGCCCAGTGGCACAGCCTGCCCAGTCACCTGAGCTGAGTGCTCCAGCTGTGTCCTCCATGTAGGCTGTGTGCACCCTCTTGTTATAGTTGAGTCTTCATTGCTGTGGGCACATCACTTGGAGGGATTGACCCCCAGGCTGATTGGCTGGGAGGACCAGCTGTGCCTTCAGTGGAGGAGCTTTTGTGCCGAGGCTGACTCCATGCAGCAGGACTTGCTTCAGTGGGGCTTTGGTGCTCGCTGAGTCTGCCCCTTGAGTATGTTGCTCATGGAGGTAGTTAGTAATCCAGCATGGTCTGGAGCTGTCCACCAGGTGCACTGGCTGTGAGGCCTCCCGGGAAGTGCACATCAAGGTCAGCCACTGCATGTGCCCAGCCAACAGGAGCTACAGAGTGTTCTTCAGATGGCTGCTATTTGTGATGAGCTTGGAGGTGCTTGGGAGAGACCAAGTTTCAAACCGAGGCCAGCTGCCACTAGTGCTAGGCCTGTGTCCACTTAGCAAGAGGTACAGGGCACGCTGAGGCCAGATACTGCTTATTTGAGAGATTTCAGGAAAGTCCGAAGCGTGAGCCAAGAGAGGCCATTTGTATGGAAAAGCCACTGGAAAGAGCTTGGGTGGGCCTGTGAGTTGGGTGGGGAAGGGTCTTGGGGAATCGTTAGGGTGGGGCTAACAGTGTTAGCTGTTTGATGGAGATTTAGATATTGCGCCCACCTGCTGGTTCTGTGGGGGCAGGACCCAGAAAAGGGACAATGGCATCTGCCAGCTCTTTTGTCTGGGAAAAAGCTGCCCCTCCAACACCTTCCCAAAAGCCAGACAGTTCAATTTCTCCCCATATGTCCCTGGCACCTTTTGAACTGCTGTCTAGCGTGGAGCTCAAAGGGAGTAAGTCTGATTAACGCCCTTTAAGAGGAATGCCAGGGACTTCAGAAGCCTCCAACTCTCTTAGCCACAACCCTGCTGGTTTTTACAGCCAGACGTTATGGGGACTTTCTTTCTGGCACTGGAACCCTGGCCTGGAGGGCCTAGTGTGGGGCTAGGACCCCTCACTCCTCAGAGGGAGACCTCTGTAGCTGAGATATTCTCCCAGATTTTTATCCACCACATGTGGGGGTGGGACCAACTCCTTCCACATCTCAGCCTTTCCTACCAGCCTTGACATGGCTTCTTCTTTATATCCTTAGTTACAGGACTTCTGTTCAGCTAGATTTCAGATGGTTCTGAATGATGGTTGTTCTGTGGTTTAGTTGCATGTTTGATGTGGTTGTGGGAGGTTCCAAAAGACATATTTACCTACACTGCCATCTTGACTGGAGGCCTCCTCCCTCTCTGTACATTCTTAAGAAGAAAACTCAGCTTTCTAATTCTGGGAATTAGTGGTGTCTAAATTCTAAATCAAGACAACAAGCTCAGGAACACGACATCGTCTAGCTTAAGGAGTCTGTGGCAGTGCTCCTGCTCTTTTCTGTCTCGTGAACCCTGGGGAAGCCAGCAGTCAGTCACAACACAGAGACAAGGACATCCCCATGCTTTGCCTGCAGATGGAATCCCTGCTGGGTGGCCAGTTGACACCCACCACTGGAATCAGATTCAAGTGTGAAATGAGAATTCATTATCAGGCAGATAATTTCCCAGTTGATGTACATTTTTTTTTTTTCCTTTTTCCTGTACCCACAGTGAAAAGTAGCAGAGGCCACTACCATTAGTCTGTACAAGTTGGGGGTGGATTCTAGGACCCTCCCTGGCTGCATGCTGTGGGTTGAGGTGTGGGGGAACTAGGGAAAAAGGAACAGCAAAAACTTTTGACAATATAGGTGTCATTTTGGTCCCTGTGGTCCTAGTAGCAAATATATTTAGAAACATCATCTTCTATTTAGCCTCACTGTCACCCGAGTTCCTTCTGTCAGAGCCATTCCCCTTTCTGCCTTGCAGAGTTCTACTGATGCTTTAAGACTCAACTCAAAGGTTGTTTTCAAGCAAGCATTCTTCAGTTCCACGGGCACTGATGCTACCTTGATTGTAACATTTCCCAGACATTATTGTTGTATTTACATATACCCAGATTTCCGAATGGACACTGACTCTTCAAGACTTGTTCATCTTCAAAATAAACGAACAAACAAAATTGAAACAGACTTATAGACACAGAGAACAGACTGATGGTTGCCAGAGGGCTGGGGGTTGGGGGGCTGCATGAAAACGGTGAAGGGATTGAGAAATAAGTTTTTTTTTTTATCCTCACACAAGGATACTTTTATCTTCAGATAGAGCAGGAGGGAGAGAGGGAGGAAGAGAGAGAGAGAAACATCGATGTGAGGGAGACACATCGAGTGGTTGCTACCCACACATCCCCAACAGGGGCTGGGGACGAACTATAAGCGAGGTACGTGCCCTTAGTGGGAACCGAACCCGGGCCTCTCTGGTCTGTAGGCCGACGCTCTAACTGCTGAGCCAAACCAACCAGGGCAAGAAGTACAAATTGGTAGTTACAAAACAGTCACAGGGACGTAAAGTACAGTATAGGGAATATAGTCAATAATTTTGGAATAAGTATATATGGTGACAGGTGGGTAATGGGAATATCGGTTGTGGGGGGGCACTTTGTAAAGTATGTGATTGTCTTTCCACTATGCTGTGTACCTGAAACTAATACAAAATAAAATTAAAAGTAAAATGTAAATGAAAAATAAAATTAAACTTAGAAAAATAAAAGCAATTAACATCTAAAAAAAAAAAAGACTTTTTCAACTCGAAACTTCAACACCTGGCCCATTGCTTAGCACCCCTACATATGCAATAATGCTTTACTGAATGTCAACAAGATTACAGAGAGAAAGAAAAGAAAGGGTCAAGAAGCTGATCTGTAGATGCAACATTGTTGGAATAGTGTTTTCTATGCTGATGTATATTGTTTGCACAATTTCTTTTTGCAGCTTTAAATAGAAATCGAGTCAAATATGGTTTTGGTTGGAGCCCATCTATGAAGGCAAAGCCCATGAGAGTGTTTCTGAGTCTATGATGTTGATTGTCTCCTTATGGGTCCCATGAGGTTAGTACCCAAGTGTATTTCCTCCTTATGTTCCATTTGTGAACACACACAGCCATGTCTATGAAAGGGCTGCTTTGTTTGGTCTCAGCATCCACACAGCTAGAAGAGCTTACCTAAGAGCAGCCTTTTCCTATAAGCTCTACATAAAATAGGAACTTCTTGCTAAATTAGACACGAACAATGTCCAGTATTCATAATTGCTGTTTTCTGATCGTTACTTTAATGTTTGAAAAAACAGGTAATGTTTCTCATAGCTAAAATATATTGAATGCTTCTTATATTCTGAACACTGGTATAAATGCTTTAAATATATCATCTCACTTAATCCTCAGGTATTAGTCTTACTCCTATTTTACAGTATTCAAAACATTAAGGAACTTGTAGCTCATTAATGGAAAAGTGGATTAAACCCTATTTTCCTGACTCCAAGGATCCATCTTTTGATCTTGAAGTTATATTGGTTCTTTTCACTAATCAATAATTGTTATACCTTACTTTTTACTGAAAACAAGTATCTCCCATCGGCTTAGCTAAGTCTCTTTGAATGTTTACTTGGTATCTTTAATCTAGAGTCAAATAGTTCCTAAGACTAATGGGTGATCACCACCTTTGGAACCATTATTGTGGGTGGGTGGAAACACCATTTTCACGCTTCACTCTTCTGCCCTCACTTCTCTGCTCTTCTTAGCTCTTCACTTCTTAGCTCTCTTCTACTCTCCTCCGTGGACTAAATAAAACACACCGGAGAGAGAGTACAGCTGTTCCCATTTCTCAGAAATACATAGTGAACTTCAAATGAAATTAAGTGATGTATTTCCCATTACATTATCCACATGTGACAGTCGGAAAGCGAATACAGGATAAATTCTGTGTCCTGTCTTCTACATTCTACAACATTCTTCTGTGTAATGAGTTGTTGATCACAATCTGTTGTCTATTAGATTGACCGCCACATGAGAATTTGTCACTGTTAAACTATATTTAAGTATATTTATTGAATGAACAAAAATATTGAATTTTTTACTAATTGTTATTGCCAGGTCTCACATAACAGAACTGAAGAAATGAATGAAGTAGCATAAAAAAATCTAAGATGCTTTTCAAGAGGTAGCTTCTGAGGAAATCTGTTCAAAACTATTCTTTCCTGTTTTCTTTCATGTACTTTAAAATTCATGTCTTAAATGTTCCTTTGCTCCAGCTGCCTCCATGTTGATTTTTCTTCTTTTCTTACAGGTAGAAGATAAAAAGTGGAATATCTTATTTTGTTCATCTCAGGAATTCTCAGAGAGAAAACTGCTCGTGTCCACTTTGTTTGTCTACCCATTTTATTTCCTCTTAAATCTGATCCTATTTTTATTGTGATCTTGGCTTATAATTAAAGGTGTCCCAGGTACCACAACCAAGGCTACTGGAAATTGATAGATACCAAGGGAGACACTGCTTTTGATCATTTTCAGACATTATATTTTCGGTTCTTCCCTTTATACATTTTAGTATTTTATCATGAAGAGCCATGTAACCTATGCTTACAGTGACAGTGTTTTCAAGTAAGTGATCAAGTAGTGGTGTGAATCTAGGTTTTTTTCCTCTTAAGTCATCAGAATCTTGTTATTAGATTTGATCTTATGTAGGAGGAAAAATAGTGAAGACGATCCCTCTCAGTTACTTGACTTTTTTCAGCCTTTGTTTTCTCATCTGTTGAATGGGTGTCCTGGAGTGAACTACATAATATCTAAGTATATCCCTTCCAGCTGCCTGTCTCCTGTGTCTCTTGCTGAAGTTAACCAGGAACAATTTATCATCTAAAAGGGATCTATAGGCCAATATGAAAGCAATGCAAACATGAAACTCATGTTTTAATATGTTTTCAAAATCAGCACTGGCTCAAAGGGACATTTTAAGTCTTGGGGCAAATCTAATGCCAACTATGCAGGTGCCCTCTTCCTGGGCTTCTGAGGACTTTCGGCTGAGCCCTTGGAAGAGCCCAGCATAAACATTTTTAGAACCCACCCAAATACCAGGCTAAAAGATGCAATTATTGGGTCTTTCCACAATTTTATTTTTTCACCAAAGTACTTTTGCAGTTGAAAGAGAGCAACAATTTGGGCATACTACAAATGCACATTTAATTGATGTGGGAACTTTTGAGTTCAAATAAGGAGTTTTTATTGAAGAGTGAAGCAAAAAAATCATAAAGGCCACAATTAGAGCCAGTTGCCCTGAGAAAGTTCCTTTTCCTTCTTTCTTTCCTTCTTTTGATTTTTGAGGAGATCAAAGGAAACATAATTGAGGGAGAATCTCGGAAGGTTGGTCAGTTCCTGCTATCATTCTGGCTGCCTGTCAGTGCTCACAGTCATTTTGGAGTTAGTCACCTCTTAATTAAGCAACGGTTAGAAATAAGGACCCAGGGACACAGCCTGGCTGCAGTCGTGACAGCCAGAATGTGGCCCCAAACTTTCAAATTTGTGGTCTGATTTCTGCAGGAACATGTATTGACCGGGGCACCCTGTGCCTGCCACTCATTTGTAAATCAAATTTAATCATGTCTGGCAGGACCGGGAGAGAGTCTCCTTGGAGCTCCGGCTGCCTGGAGCAGATCTGGATTAGCAGTAACTCCTTAGGGATCCGTCCTGAGAGTTCGGCCTCTGGGCTGTTCTCTACCTTGAGGCCTCCACATCTTTCATTCTCACTACCCTTATTCTGAGCTCCCTCCTCGCAACCTGTTATGTTTATTGAGCTTTGTAAACTAATTTTAGCAACTCATCAGGAGCCGAACCCGGGTGGTTGTATGACACTGGAAACTAGCAGGCACGAACTGCAGAATTTTTGCTGGGGAGAGCTGCCTGGGTCACTCTTCACAGCCCCCTTTAAAGGAATCTCATGCTCCAAGTCCTGCTATTCAATTGGAAGGGTCTCCAAGGTCTACTGTGGACCACAGAGTCCAGAAAGATCTGCATGAATAAGAACGAAGACGCTGTGAAACCGCGATTTTTGTACCAGTGGGGTTGTAGGTCCCTGGAAATGATTTATTGGTGGCTGAAGAATGCTCCGGCAGCTCTTATCATAGGCAGGCAAGCAGGAAGGCAGGGTGCCAAAAGGAGAAGAGTTCCTGTCGCTGCGTTTTCGGTGATGCCCTTGATTATAGATACCATTGTTTGCCTTTTCCCTCCTCCTTCCAGCCTGCTTCCACCAGGCTCTAATTACATCCTTTAATGATTTGACCAATTAAAGCCTGCAGTTCAACTTACAGGGGAACGGATGAGAAATTAGAGGCTGGCACGCAAACTTCGATGTGCATGCGCCCCTTCCAAGGTTACACACCTCTATTAAGCCAGCCGGCTATTTGAAGAGCCGCGTAATGGGCGAGGCTAATAAAATAAGCGCGGGGACATTCCCAGCAGCTCCCAGGCGAATATGGCAGAAGGACAAAATGTGAAAAGCAAAGGTACCTCTATGAAACCAGGGCGCAGCATTTTTCTCTCTCTGAAAGTGCAGTTGCCAGCCGCGTTTCTGAGTTAATGTGAAATGTAATAATTGCTTTGTCAGGTTTGGGAGAAGCGCGCGGCCCTCCCCACCCTCCTGCCTTGGCCAGGAATGGGCACCCCGCGGCCGCTGGTTGCCATGGCGGTGGAGGAGAGGAGCCCGCAGGGCAGCGGGGGCTCAGTGGAAGGGGCTGGAGAGAGCACTTGATTCTCTCGAGGGATTTGCGTGGGAAAGAGGGAGAAACAGCACCCTGCTTTCTCGTGTTGCACCAGAATGTGAGTTTATCCTGGACAAGTGGCAGTATTTTGAATCTCCTCCCTGCCCACACCCTATTTTCTGCACCCTAAACTGCCCGGGGTTCCCCGAAGGACTCCTGCCCCGTCGTGTCTTGTACCTTTCCCAGTAATTCCTTCAGCCTCTGTTGCCTGCTGGTCGACGCGTACTCATCCTCAGGTATGACCAAATGTGTTGAAATCCTGTTGTACACAAAGGTGGGTATGGCAGTCTCAGCCCTGGTGGTAACCAGAGTCTGAGAACTTTCTCCATGCGGTAGGAGGTGTGGGGGGTGGACAGCTGGGATCTGGTGGGTCCCGGGGAGACAGACCAGGCCAGGAGTCCTGGGTGTGGTGCCATCTTACCCATGAAGAAGAAGAGGAAGAGCATTTCAGACACAAGGAACAGTGAGAGCAAAGGCACAGACTCCTCGGACTGCCAGCAGCTGGGTACTCGAGGGGAAAAAGCAAGGGGTTGTGTGGGGAGCTGAGGCTGGAGTAAAGGGCAGGGCTTGATTATGGAGCCTGCCCGCCTCACTTAACTGGGGTTTGATTCTCTTTGCAACTAGCAGGAAGCGAATGACCTTGAAGTCTGACAATTTCCAAGAGGTCCACTCTTGACAACCAGCCTGCACGTCTCAGAGAGATGGATAGGTTGTATTCATGCTCTTCTAATTTCACACAGAAAGGACCTAAGGAACTTACTGAGATCTCACAGCCAATCCCCCGCTACAGGGGTATAGATAACTCGAGACTAGTCACCTGCTGCCCCACTACATTATGCTCCATTCTGAAAACGGTACTGACTGCACCTGTTTGCGATTATTGCCCCTGTCAGAACATCTTGCACTTGAGAGACATTTGGTACACGTCACCTAGGCATTTATGCTCTTGATATATGATTACATATACAGAAGTGTACATGCATGCCCAAAGGTTTAAGGAAAAACTATTTTGGAACACATTTCCCTTGCTCTTTGCTTTCTTTTCTGATGTGTTTTGATGCTGTGGGGTTTTTTTCTTGCTGTTGTTCCTTCTGTTTATAGCATCTTTGTAACTTTCGCTTGGAGTCCAATTCTGCCTTTAAGCGATTACATGGTGATAATTTCCTTCCTGCCATTTTACTGTGTTTTATCTCCTCTTTTAATGCAGGAATTAAGGATTCTTAAGATTTTATGGAAGCCTAGACATCTCTTGAATTCCTTCTCTGAAGAGCCTTCTAAGGAGTAATCTTCACTCCACTTGGACACCATCCAGGACAGGGAAGTCAGCACTCTCAGGGGACCTCGTTCTAATTTTAGATCACTTTCAAGGTCTGGAAAAGACTTCCATTTCTGAGCTGAAATCTTCCCTGAATCTTCATTCTTTCATGCATTCACTCATTCATCACAGGCCATTGGCACCTGTGTATAGTACTTAGCGCTACTGTGGGCCTTGGAAAATGAATCACCTTGTTCTTCGCCCTCCATTCTCCAGCTGCTTTCCTCTAGAACCTGATGTCTCTTGACCCTTATTTCTTAACAGACTACAGAGTCCTTCTGCAAACACTTCCTGGGTTGGTTCTATCTGGTGTTGAAGACAATCTTGGGGAAATCTCCCCACAAATCTCCCCACACACCCAAGTTGTGTTCATTGGCACTCGGGCACCGTCTGTCATGTCTTGTTGCTTAATTAAATCCACATTTGTTTTGAGTGCTCTTTTTACTCTGCTATTTTTTATGCATGAGAGGATAAAAACAAATGAGGAAAACATTTTATAGTTAAATTAGTTTGAGGGAAACAGTCCTGAATCATGTCTTTATCGTGCGGATAGCCTTTCATTTCAGTATAACTTTTTGTCCAACAAAACCAAAGCTTGTTGATCATTGCCTCCCCCACCACACACACCCTTGTCTTTCTCCCCAGAGTTTAACCTTGGCCTTGGATATTAATTTCTAGTGCCTTTCCCTTCAATTCTCTTGTTTTCTAATTCAAGAAATAACAATAACACTTTATATGCCCATAAAGCTTCATGTCTTTTCAAGATCCTTTTACAGTCACTAGCTCAGCACTATTCAGAATCTGCTCCTGCTTTTCTTTTTCCTTTTTACTGCCCATGATACCATTTGATAGTCCCTTTCTTATGACTGTGAGTAAAATTTTGAATATAGGTCAATTTTATTTCTGATGTGAATTATATTGAATCACAAAATGTTCAATCTTTAAGTAGGCATTTACCACTGTATGACCGACGAGCTCAATTATTCACAGATGAAAATGAAGTTTCACAAACTTTCTCTTGGGAAACAGAAGGCTTGGTAGGGAAAACTGCATGAGTTGAAATTAGAAATTTCAAAATCTATTTGTGTAAGGTTTATGTGGTCAGATGGAAGGCAAAGATTTCTTTTACCTAAGGGTGAGCCTTTGGTGAGAGGAAATAAACAAAGCTATAAAGTTAAACTTTAGGCATCGTAAAATCCATCCGTCAATTAATAATAAGCACTTACTTGCATTAACCACTATTCCATAGGCGACCAGTTTGTGGAATTTGAGGTTTTTGTCTAATTGCCTCCTCCATGGTCCTCTGCAGCACTAGAGGAACAAAAAGAAAAGTCTTGTTTTGGGAAATATCACAGTGATGACAGTGTCTTGAAGGATAAGGAGACGACCCACACTCTGCCTCTAAGGTAGGGCAATGTGCCACAAAAATTAGTGGACAGTAATTAGTCAAACAAGCAAAGCCAAATGGTTATTATTGGCTTTCCTAAAATTTCAACTCAATAAAAGTGACTGAGTGAGTAGTACCCTGGCTATAAGTCAAAACTGAAGAATAAATCTGCTAATATTCACGCTCAGCTTATTTGGAAAATGAAGATGATGACCATCGTTGTCATTGACGTGGTTTAGTAGTTTATAAATTATTCCTTATTACACAGTGAAAGGCGCTCTATTCATCTACATCTAAATATTCATAAAATTATGATGATGAGTGTATAATAAATTACTTTGTCTACTAAAGGTTATCGAAGGTCTCATTTGTCTGTGCAGTGTGTTACTCTGTTTAGTATGAGCCACAGTTAAGACCCAACACAGTGAAATCAATATAATTAGGAAATGTTCTATTATGTCTGGTAGGGATTAAAGCATTCATAGTAAAATCTGGGTACTGAGATTGTTCCTTCCAAGTGTTGAGAACTCAGATGTTTCTGTAGTGATATTTGGCTCAACTGCGTATTTGTCTCCTTTCAATTAGAAATGCTAATAGTTCAAGCTGTTATAATACTTCCATGTTCACGAGTGAGGTCAATTTTATCAGCCCTACTTTTCAGATGCAGCAAATGCATCAGGGAAAGGTTGCACAATGGCCCAATGTCACGCAGGGATTCAGTGGCAAAAACAAAAGTCAAGCCAGACGTACCGATTTCTGATTTTCAGTTTTAGCCATTGTGTTCTCTTACAAAGAAACAAACCTTAATCCAAACAAGATGATTGGGAATTTTCATCGTAAAGTACATCTCTGTTTTCAATGGCACTTATGTTAGTCATCACAACTAAAATTATTTGAAATAATGTAGTACTTACGATACTTGCTCCTCTTATGAATGAAATAAGGTTTCGGCTGATTGGTAATAGAATTAGCATGCAGTTAAAATTCAGGCAGGTTGCAGATGCTCTCGCCCAAGCCAGTGTCGACTGTTCATAGATACAGATACGAGAAAAATACAGTGAAAACAAGGAAGCTGGGAAAATAGAATGCATTTTGTTTTCTGAAATGATAATGTGTAGTCATCAAATCTACTTACACCCAGAATAACTCGTGTGTAAAAGAAAGACTCTTCCTTTTCATACCAGCAGAATGTGTCAATAAACAGATATAAATTAACTCCCAACCAAGAGAGCTAGAGTAGAATAAAAAGAGAACCGATCAATACTATCTTCAACATTTTCTTCTTTTCAGAATCAGTTGGGGTTCTTCTTGGGATTCAGTGCAAGTGAAATAACTTCTCAATATTAATCAGAATTAATCCATGTAATTATTTTATAGGTTAGATTTAACAGTAATTATATTGGTAAGAAGTAGTTACCTTTATTAAAAAAAAAAAGACTTTAAATGTATAGGAATTCTTTAAGGAACTTTATGAAGGTACAAAACCTTCCTAATCAACGTTGCTATAATGTTTTAAGTCAATGATATCAAGAAGAAGGAGGAAGTCTTTAAAAACAACTCAGAAAGCACTCTAGAAAAATTCCAATTTCATAGTCTAATTCAAAGACTTCATTTGATTTAGAGAAACACTCATACATTATGCAAAAACAAACTACTTGACTTTAAAAATAATTAAAAAGAAACTCAATCGGAAAACAACTTGCTGCGATTCTGCAAGGGTAAATTAAGTATATCTACTCAATGTTTCCTAACAAGTTTTAGTCTTTTAACCAGAGTAATACTTGAAGCTATTTATCATCTCTATGCAAGTTATTCTAAAAAAATAAAAAACTATTTAATATATATATAGTTAAAGTTGAATAACAGAAATGAGACTTACTACTAGTATGACAGAGAGACTCTCATTCAAAATCCAGTACCCCATCATGACAGCTTTGCTCTTTTGCTGTTGGCAAATGATTTCTTTCGTTCACCTGAGTGATATCCTTAGTAAGGGCTCCTCTGCTAAATTATTTTGTCCTTTTGTCTTAGGACGCACCTACTGGGAGCAGCTCTCGAAGAATTTCTAATTAAGGTCTTCCTGCCAAAGGCCCGTCACCGGGCTGACCTGCCTCATGACCTGGGTGAATACAAGGCAAGTCTCTGTTAATGATTCCTTTCTTCAAAGATCTCATAAGAAAAGAAAGCTCATTTTATTAAATTATCCTCATGTACTTTATACTCCATTCATTTTCTACATGATTGCAGTCAAGATGATAATAAGTCTTTATGTAAATGTGGGAAATAACCTAACTGCCAAAGGTTAAATACAGCAAAACACTTCACAAGAGCTTTCTCTACTTTGTTTATTTTCTCTTCTTTATTTCCTCCCCCATTAAAAAAAAAAGTGATTTTAAAAGATATAGAATGGTGTGTAAATAAATATGAATAGAACACTCTTTCAGAAGATGGTGAAGAAAAAGGAAAAAGATCTTTTCGAAAATCACATACAGGAGGATGCTCATAAATCTAAAAGTGTGACTATAAAGAATGAAGTAGATTATTTCTGTAGGCTTAATGAAATAAATCCAATTTTCCCTAATCCCACTTGGTGCACCCAGGAGGTAAATGAGAACATCCTTTTATACGGAGTGATCCTAGGAGTGTGCCTGTGCGTGAGCCCGGCCACTCTCCGATTTTGTGTTGGCATAGTTGTTAAATACAATGACCGTGACAACTCTAGTGAGCAAAGTTGTCCCAGCTGAAGCAATTTTCTGGCTAGTCCTGGCCCAAGTATTTTATTTAAAAATTTCAGACAATTTAGATAAAAATAGGAGGATATTTGAATCATTTGAATGATTGCCTAAGCTTTCTGTGTCTTCATATGGTGAGTCTATTCAGTTGTCCTAAAAGAATTAAAAAAATTTTTTAAACCTGGTAAAGAATAATAACTTATTGATTAAAAATAATAATAATAACCCCAAACTTTAAATAAATTATCCAGGTACTAGGTTAAGAGCTTTTCGAGTGTTGTCCAGTTCAATCCTCTGTGAACTCTATGAAGTAAATATTATGGACCTCACTGCGCACATGTGGAAACAGACCCAGAGAAAGAATTTGCATTAGGAGAAGTTGGGACCTGAATTCAGTTCTCTCTGACCTCAGCATCTTTATTTTCAAACACTACTTTGTACTGCATTTTATGAAATGTTAATATATGGGTTTGTTCATCATATATACTTAATATACAGATATTAAATCATTCTTATAAATTTATGCCATAGGAATTAATTTAATTTATTAATTTCAAATAAATATGTTGTTATATGTGATTAAGTATGCTATCTATTACCACATAATACCACTGAATTATATAAAAATAGTTATTCTTTTGTATGAATCATGATTTTTTTTTTATATATAAAAAGATGTCTTTAACATCTCGGGGAACTTACTGACACAGGGCGGGGACTGCACCTCTCAGGGTAAGCTAGTTCGCAGTGAGAGCAAACAACTCACATGAGAAGATATCTTTGATAGGCAAACAAACCAACCCAGAGCTCCTCTCCCCAGTCATCGCCTGTATCAAGCTCTCACATAACAATTCAACATTCTCTCTGCCCGATTTCTCAGGGCCAGGTACTAGACAACTACAGACCACCCCTCCAGCCCAGAGCCTATTGAAATGCTTCAAAGTATTCAATCCTAAACTTGTTCAGCTTGCCCATCCTGTTTTGCGCAGTCTTTTCAGCAAAAACCACAACAAAAGCTCTCTCTCCCCTTGTTCTTCTGCCTCCTGACTGACCCCAGTCCTTCCCCATGTGGCCCTGCATGGTGTGGTGTGCCCCCTTTTGGGAACTAGAGGTAAGGCAATGTCTCCATGTCTACCATCTTACCACACTCAATTAAAGCAAATTCTATTTTAAAACACCTGTATTTCTAACCATCCTGAACTTTGGTATCACAGCTTAAACATTGTGATGAATAGGTGAGCTTTCTACTTGTCATCCAGCTCTGACTGTGTTACTTCTTTTAAAGACCAACAGTTTCCACATTTGTTTAACCGGACTGATTATGTCTATCTCACGAAGCCAATTTTGTTTCTTCTTCACCTCCAGTTCCCCTAATACATGCACGTACACTCAGACACTCATCAACACACATGTACATGCACACATAAGATGATGCTTCTTTAGGAGAAGTCTTACATTGGCCAACAAAAATTTAACAATTTTTCTTCTCTTTAGAAAAACATGTCTTTTTAAAGGAAATTTCCTCCTCTAGGAATATATAAAAGTGGAGGTATTTTGGCAGCATTAACCTGAGGTTAGAGTGAAGTTAGTGAAATGCCTTCAGTTGCTTCTTTAACAGTGAGTATTATAAAGATGTAAAGCTTTCAGAGTCATTTCCTTAAACCAATAATCTTACATGATGAAATGATTTGTTATTTCTGAAGTGTTTAGGATTTACATATCTTAGAGGCCTTATTCAGTTGGGTTATAAAAATTAATTCAGAGAGAATACATCTAGAATTTTTCACTATCTTGTCTATTTTAGATTCACTGAGCGTGAGGAAGAGTTGGAATTTTCTAGCCTTCTACATTTTTCACACAGTATTATAACTGAGAGGCATATATTGAGGAATAATAATGTGTGGTCACATGTTTTGTTGTTAATTGCTGAGGATATTTCTGGTGGTAAAAATAAAATGTAAAGGTTTAGCTTTAAAAACATATCTTTGCATGCTTCATTCTTATTTCTCAAATGTGTTTATTCCTCTTTTAAATATGTAAAGGTACATTGTGTTAAACTATAGCTATTATTCATTTACAATGTATAAAAATGGTTCATTGTTATAATTTGGAAGTGTAAGTCATGACTTAACTTCAGCATCATTCTTCATAGGTTTTATTTTTGTAGAATTTTCCATGATATTTAGTTCACTCATATAAAAAATGTGAACTTCAAATTGTATTCAAATTTATTCAGAGCTCAATAGTTTTGTGCAATTGATGGACATCCCTTTTCTTCTCAACTTTTTTTATTTTCACATTCAGGAATCACTCGATAATACCACTGTTGGTTTACAGTATTGGAATCAGACTTCATAAGACTCAGGATATTATATAATATCACACACCCAAGTCCAACTCAGTTCAGCCTCTGGGCTCCTTCCCAGAAGCTCTTAGTTTTGATAAATAAGACATTGTGATTCCTCTCATTATTTTTAGTTTACCTAGTAAGCTCGGGAATGCCTATCATGCCTCAGATGTCTGCCTCAGTGTTTTCTTCAAGGAAGGGACCTGCACAGACCACAGTTTAAATCAAGACTGTGTGAACTGAGCCAAATTCATGGGATGACACCTAGGGAGAGAGGAAATGGCGAAAAATCTACTGAAGTGTATAAATGCTCAGAATTTCATCTCGTCTCACCTAACTGTTTTCATTGCTAATAAGTAGTGACCATTTTATTTCTCAGAACAAATGAAGTGGAATTTGTGTTGCTTGTTTCCGAGGTGGGTAGTCTTCCTCACTGAATGGGTAGACACATTGGTTCTTCCAGCAAACATGCAGAAGATGGTGGGGGCTTTTCCCTCGTCACGACCACCAGTAACAAACTTTTACAATGAAAGGGTAGCAGGAAACAGAACACAGATCTTTACCAAGACAGGCTAGTTGCTCGTAGATCTGCACAGAAACTCTGCGTTGCCCACACCATAGTCCTGGACCGGATTTGCTCCATTATATTTTTAGTTCTTTTTGGTGTCTTAGTTAAACGGTTGACCCAACAAAGAAACAGTTTCGTTCTCAAGGGCAAGTTTGATGATCCCGCGGTGCTGGCTGCTGCGTGCTGAGCCCCGAGCTCCCGTGGAGGCAGCGGGGCTCCCGGAGTACAGAAATAACGGTGCCACGTTTTCCTCTTCTGAGCATTAAATATTGTTTTCTCCTTTCCCCAAAAGCATTTATACACATCTAAGCATTAAATTTAAAAGAGATGAATGAAATAAAGAAAAAAAATACAAACATATAATCTCAAATTCTTACCTGGTTATTTTGAGGAGCATTTGTCGTGATAATTACACATTTATATTAGATACACCATATGTCAGATAAATCCCATTTTGAAAAAGAAAACCAGAATAAAAGACAAAAGGTAAGAAAATCCATACATTAAAATAGATCTGATTTTCAAATAAAATTTAATCAAGCATGTCGCCAGCACCCTCCCCCTGGCTGAATCAAGTATATCATCTTTTTATTTCAGGAAACATTGTTCTCTCTTCATGTCATTTCAAAATGGCTCGTATCACAATCCTAGTTTACATTATCCACTTCAGGCTTTTATTCCTGACCTATGGCATAATTATTTTATTTATCTGACTTATATATTTTCAAATAACTTTTCACCAAGACCACGGCGGGCATCACCCGATGCTAGGCACAGTAGGTGTCGGGAGGTCTGGATTCCATTAGTTAGATGCTTACAGAGCAGTGAGGAGGTGACAACTACTTTTAAAGGGGGGTGCGTCCTGGAGTGGCAGAGGTTGTGTTCCCAGGGGCTCCTGAAACACAAAGACATTGAGGGAATTACTCTAGGGAGAACTCTCTCCAGAAATGGACCAAGCTGGGCTTTGTCAAAAATTATATAGTATGGAGAAGAAATGGAGGAAAATAATGTGAATGTCAGTGTCTCTCGAAGGGTCACTTGAAGAAGTTCTCAAAACATCAAAGAGGGCATAAAATACTCCTGCTTCCAGCCGTCTCCCTGTGGGCACTCCTGGTCTGGTCCGCTCAGCCCCGAGGGCGTCCATGCCTCCTTCCATTCCCATTCTCCTGCCTTCATCTTCCTTATGCTCACCTATGTTCAATGCATTGCTTTACATTTAGCAAGCCACCTAAAACCCTTCTCAACGTCATTTGGAGAGCTGCTCCCACCGGGCACTGCTTCTGTCACCTGACGATCATAGTCCACAGAGACCAGAGTGACCAGCTCACCATTTCTCCCCCCAAACTAAGTGGCGGAGTTCCAAGCCTCCTGCAAGGCCAGTTTTCACCTCTTGGTTTAGGAATCTGGCCGAAGCTGGAGTTTCATGCTGTTGGGTTCTGCACTGTGTCCAGCATGCACTGGATCTTAGTCGGTGTTAAATGACCAGCAGAGAATCACAGCGATGTCTCTGCTCCTTAACGTGTTAAAGACAGTTCTGTACAGATCCCTACACAGATACAGTTGCAGGATTTTCAAGCAGTCCGTGTTTTTCCTTAAAGTTAAAAAGTGAGAGGGAAGTTTTCCCAGCTAGGCAGTGAATCATTTAACTCCTGAGTTCAGGAGAATTTCAAGTTTGAGAAGGCTAGTCTAGAAATCCCTTCTTTGCATACCCAAGCTGTTCATCTCTCCGAAGTCAAAGTGGATGCCAGAATTCCATAGATTTCATTTTTCAAGATGAACATTCGTATTTGAACATATTTCAAGCCAGATGGTTTACAGTTCATGTATTTGTTGCCGTTTTGCTGCCACAACAACTAAATATTGAAGACACATACTTGTGATGAGGAGAGCTCTTCCAATCCCTTGTTTCCTGCTGCTCTTTCTCACTGCACGCGCTCTAATCCCCCGCGGGCTGCGGGAGAAGGTTCTGGAATCAAACAATGAGTTACATCTAGTTGATTTAGTAGACAGAGGAGGGGTGAAATAACATATATCAAGCTTCCTATAAATAAATATTTCTTGTAACAGCCATGAATTTTCTGGTAACTAGTATGAAAGCAAATGAACACCTATTGAAATATTGTTTTCACGATCCACTTAGACAAGCAGGAAAGTTCACTTCCAAGCCTGCTAGTAACTTAGAAGAAAGTTTGCCAAACTGCGGGACAGTTTGATCAGAGTTCAGAAGAACAGGAAGATCAAACAAAGGTTTCGTATTTTGTTTTCACGGTGAAACCACCAGATATGAAAAGATGAGCTGTAGAAAGCATCGCACATTTGTCCTGAGGGATGCCAGTGTCACTCAGCGGGCTCAGTGGGGTCTCCTGTCTGGGATGAAATGATTTGCCCTTCACTTGTTGTCTCAGGTACAACCTGTTATTATTCTACTCTCTTATCAATATTTACACTGTTACAACTTGGAAGATTTTTGTTGTTGACGAAGGGCCATTCGGAAGCTGAACCAAAACAATACAAAATTAAAAAAAAAGGAAAATAGAAGAAAGACTCCTAAGCACAGAAAAGAGGTATGTTTGCTTGGTACCATGACACGATTTCCACAGCTATTCAATAAGCACTAAACAGGAAACCGGAAAAAATGGGACAACCTTGTCTACAGTCATCATCATCACCATCACCCAATGCAGGACACGCACACACACAAAGATTCAATAATATTTTTTTAGATGTGGTTTGCAGAGCCTCACACTTTGAATCAAAATGGACTAGAATCATAGTACTCAAGAACCGAGGGAACCCTTGGGGATGAGGTAGAGCAATATTCTTATTTTAAGGACTAGTCTGAAGTCCTATTGCTGGTTAGTGGAGAAACAGGACCAGAGCCCAGGTGTTCCAGCCCTCTGGCTATACCATTACATCACTCACTATCCCTCTGTCCTCATATTTTTGCTCTATGGTGGAGAGAGATGGAAGAATTAGCAAAAAGCATCTCCTAAGAGCTCACTCCAGGAGCCCGGGTCCTAGACAATGGGGCTTGGATGTGCCGTCAGGGAGGGTGTAACTCCTCTCCAGAAGCCTGTAACTCCTCTCCAGAAGCCTGTAACATGTATGTTTCCTGAGGGCCTCCCAGGGGCCTGGTGTTTTGCACATTATGACAATTAATCCTGAAGACGAATGAGCAAGGTAGAAGACCTGTTTTATAGATGAGGAGGACGTAGAGAAGCAGAGAGACTCAGTAACTCTCCTAAGATCTCCTAGTTAGTAACTAGCCAGGCTGAGCTGCAAGCCCATGGTGTCTGACCCCTATCTGCCTGACCATGTTACTTTTAAGATAGATGCACAAATGCATTTCCCAAACCACTGACGACAACTTCCCTATGTGCGTGGATGCTTCTGTTTTGATTGGTGTCCAGAGCTAAATGCATTTTATAATGGCCTGGCTAATTAACTTGAACCAATAAAGAAAAAATATGATTCGGAATGACTGGAGCCCTTGGGCTGTGTGTCTGTCCCATGTAAAGACAGGACTAGTCACTTAGTGCTACTCTGCCCTACCTCACTGAACACGCAGCTCTTGAGAGAGTGTAGATTTTATGCCAAAGCTTAAAATTTTATACTTAAAGCATAAATTTTCCCAGTGGAAGAATACAATTTAATAGGACAGTTGTCCCGAAGAAATGCCTTGTTACTGGTACATCATTTAAAACCAAAATTTGTTTTTGCCATTGGTATATTTTTAGCATTTCTTGTGGCCAAGAGGAGAAAACAAAATAATTGCTCAGAATCCATCCTGGAGTGCTTTTTAGAAGAAGGGTCCTCAGCAAGAACAATGAACTCTTATAACTATGTCGAAAATAAGTGTAATTGGTCTATTGGCACTTTTGATGCCTGGTTCAATTCCTACATCCCTCTCCGCGAGGCCTCAACCCTTCCAGCCGATCTAAGTGTCATTGAAGCTGCAGTGCAATAATAGTGATGGTCCCCAACTGTAACTGCTCCATTCCTCAGTTCAAAGTCTCTTCCAGGAGGTGAAACCAATGGATTAAAAAATCATGGCTGCGCATTGTTTGATTAATGGACACTGGTTATGAAACATCCATCTGTCCTTTGCACTTTATCTTTTCTGCACATACCCTCAGTTTTCGCCTTCTTACCTCATCTTGTGCTGGCAGTACCAACTCCTTCAGATGCCTTCCTGCACGTTTTTCTAGGAGCTAACTCAGCCATATACTATTCCACCTGTAACTGATATTTACTTATTTTGCAAGGGCTTTTTTTGCTATGATATCATTGTTGTAAGAAAGAGGATTTCTTAGCAAGATGACCAGGAGGAGGCTTTTCTTCAGACCACTTAGTCAAACTCCGACTTTGTTCCTGAACTCAGATGATTTCAAAGTTTCTGACAGCGGCATCTTCCTGTCTTTGCCTCTCCACCTGGTATAAGTAGGTCTTGTCGATCTCTATATTTTTTCTTATATTCGATAGTTTAATATGTTTACTAACCAGCCTTGCCTACTTTCCTTCCTTCTTCCTCTCCACTAGATCTCGCCGAGTCCCCTTGCCTTCACACTCATCAATGACTGCTCATACATTCACGGCTCAGAACGATACAGGGAGGATGGAAGAGGGAGGAGGTCAGAGGCACGATGAAGCTGGAGGTACGGCTCAAAAGAGAAGTTTTGTGGAAAGCTAAACTCACACTGTTTCTGATTGTTTTTGGACTACACAAATTTTGAGGACAGATAAGAAGTAGAGTTTTAAAATAGCTACCGAAAAGAAAAAAGTGGCTAGAAATATCAAGGCTATTTTTAATCCTTTCCTTACTCTCTCTCTGTATACTTTTTCATTCATTCACTTATTTAACAAACTATTGGGTACTGTATCCCAGGTGTGCTGGGGCCTGGGGTGCTAAGATGAATAAGACATAGGCTGACTGCAAGAAGCTACAGTGCAGCAGGCCAGCCATCAAGTCATGTGAATTGATTCTGCCTCTGTGTCTACACCTGTCCCCTCCCCTCCACTCCAGGTGCCTTCCTATATGCCTTTATTACGTTCCACGTGCATTTTTTGCAACAGTTTCTAATTGATACATCTGTCTGTAGTTATTTTACTTCCATCCCAACTCTGCCGCCAGAGCCGTTACCTTTCTAAAACACAGAACGAATCATGTCCTAACTCTGCGTATTTAGTCTGAAATGACTCTCACGAGAGGCTTCCACTCCAGCCTTGTCTCTTTCCAGGTTTCAGCACACCCTCTGAGCCAGCCACACCTGTCTGCATTTGGTCTCTGCTTTCTGGAATGTTCTTCCTTTTCCTTTCCGCCTTGTATTAGTTGGGGTTCTCCAGAAAGAGAACCAGAAGGACACAAACTCGTGTGCCCAGATTTATTTATTCATTTGAAGGAACTGTGTCACAGGGTTGTGGGAGCTGACGAGTCTGCAGCTTGCCAGGTAGGCTGCAGGCTGGAAACTCAGGCAGGGTGTCCATGTTTCAGTCTCGAGAAAAATTCTTTCTACTTTGGGGAACCTCAGTCTTTGCTCTTACCGCCTTCAACTGATTGGAGGGGGCCCACTCACATTGCAGGGTGATCTGCTTTACCCAACGTCCACTGATTTAAATGTTTCTTACCCATACCTTCACAGCAGAATCTAGACTGCTGTTTGACCAAGCAACTGGGCATCATAGCTTAGTCAAGTTGACATATTAAGTAAACCATTACATGTCTCATAAACTTAACCTCTTTCAAGGATTAGTTCAAATATGACTGCCTTTGGAAGGTTTCCTACCCTGGAATAATCTCTACCTCAGAGCTAAAAGAGGTGTTGTCGTTTAAGGCACAGTTTGCCACTAGGGGGCAGCAATCTGCTCAATTTGGGAGATGAGAAGGGGTTTTCCAAGGAGTTTGCCCTCTGATCTGAGTCCTGAATGATGAATTGCAATTCCACCAGGAAGAAAGACATGTAAGAGTTTTCTAGGCAGAGGCGCAGCAGGTGTGAACACAGAGTCACAAAACCACAAGGATGTGGGGAGCTGCACTCATGTGCACAGAGGTGAGAGGTGAAGACAGGACAGACAAGAGGGGACTGGACGGCAGGACCAGCCAGATCCCTGAAGGCTTTTGTTAGTTTCCTAGGGCTGCTCTAACACACATCACAAAACTGACAGCTTAGAACAACAGAAATGTATTGTCTCACAGTTCTGGAGTCAGAAGTCCAAAATCAAAATATCTTCAGGGTTGATTCATTATGGACACTGAGGGAGAATCCTTCTATGCCTCTGGGCACTTCCGGTGGCTGCTGCGCCCTTGGCATCCTTGGCTCGGGGCTGCATCATTCCCATCTCTGCCTCTGTCCTCACGTGGCTTTCTTCTCCCTGTTTGTCTCTGCAGCTCCTCCTTTTCTGTCTCCTACGAGACATCCATCATCATCTTTAAGGCCTGTTCTAATCCAGGATGATCTCATCTTAAGACATTTACCTTAATTATATCTACAAAACCCTTATTCCAAATAAAGTTACCTTCTGATGTTCCGTTTGGACATCTCTTTTGGTGGTCATAGTTCAACAACAGCTTTGTAAGAAAAATAATAGATTAGGTCAGAGCCTGCCTTCAGGGAAAGTCTCAGATTTTAGCTGGTTAATGTCACAGAGTCGGGGCTTGAAGTGTCTGCTGTGTCCGGCCTCACCTGAAAGGGGGGCGGCCTCTACTTAGCTGCAGAAGGAATGTTGGCCAACATTATTATTGGCTTTTTAATTTTGGAAGAAAAGTCAGATTTCAAGAATTTTATATGAAATGTCCTTATTTTAAAATTTGGAGTTGAATATTAATTAAAAGAAAAAACCAGACTTACATCACAGTATGAGCCCAAGAAAACACATCCGTTGGCTGGACGCCATGCTACAAAATACTAAGCCCTGTATAAGCATCAGACGCAGGCCCCAGACTGTTGCATCAGGAAGGCCTTGGCGTCAGGCAGAAGATGGCCTGGGGCAGGGGGAGACCGCGTGAAGGTCAGCTCAAGGTTGGCAGCCCCCAGCGTGTCCCCGAGCCCTGTGAACGCGCCTGGGTGAGTGCAGAAATTAACGAGCGTTGAAAAACTCCAGGACACATGAAATAATAAAACCTGAAGAGGCAAAGTTTTTTCTTCTGTGGAATTAAAATATCAAAGAATCGTTTTTTCCTCTTTTTCAGAAACTAGATCTATCAACTGCCATTCTGCTTTCATTTGCAAATGAAAACTATACACAACTAATTAAATGAATCCCACTTATAATGACAAAAATAATTTCTGTAACTTTGTGGACGGCACCACATTCTATATTAAGCTGCTAATACTCATCACCATATGATTTCCAAATCGGCCGAGCTTGAAAAATTATTGTCTCCGACATTCCCCAGGATCAAAGCCACCCAAATTATAATATTATATTAACCAAGTTAAAAAATAGTATTATAATTTCTAACCTTTCTTAACTGTAATTACTCATCTAACTCTGTATCCAAATTTATTTGATATATTTGCATAGTTAATGAATTATGATTTATTTTAAAACTATTCCATTTGTAAGAGTTTGTTCTCCTTAGCCTACAAATCAGATTGCCCAGGGATAAATTTAATTTTTAAATATCTTTCTAAATCACATTTAAGACATAAAAGAAGAAAGTGCTGAACATATACAATTTATTCTCTTTTAGAAAATTAAACTTTTAGAAGCGACGGCGGCGCAGTTTGAGGAATTTAATATCTTAAATGCAAATGCAGCGCTTGGGGAACCCTGGCGTCTCCTTGAACAGTTGACTGAATAATGAACTGGAAAGACAGAGCCCCTCACAGCGCTTCGTGCACACCCGAGAAGGCTTTCAGACCTGTCGGCTCTGTTAGGCTTGCTGGCGTTCACATAGCAGTTAAGATCACGTGATCTGGAATGCAATCAAGCATCCCCATCGAGTCACCGAGAGCCCACGTATCATGCTCAAGGTCAGAACACGACGAGACGTAGATTGAATGTTTAAAAGTCTTTTGAAACGAGTACCGGAAATTACACTGGATGCAGATCCTTATGAACTTAAGTGTCCAGGTGAACACGTCAGTCAGTGATGTTTACAAATATCCAGTATCTCCTGGATTCTCTGGGCTGTGTGAACAGATCTGTACCAGTTCAATGTCCGGTCAAAGTGTGGCCTTGGGGTTAGGGAACTTAAAATGCAGAGACATGTTAGCCTAACTACTTTTAAATATTTTTAAATATATAACCAGGTTTATGATAAAACTCCAGGTAGCCACAGGAAGGGAGCTTGCAAAGCAGTGGTGGTGAGGAGGGGTGACTCTAGAATGGACACTCGCCCTAGACCTAAGGTTAGAGAAGATGCTCCAGGAGTACCCAAGAGATGACACCAGTGTCCCTGCCCAGTGGAGGGAGCTGTCAATCACTGCCGTTATCTGTCAACAGGAACATCTTTGTTTGTAAGACTGGAAGACAGAGGTTCATACTGTGGGAGGAGAGAATTGCCTTGAGAGTTGAATCCTTGAATTTATACTGAAAGGTGATGAAACACAGAACCACAAATTAATGTAAAATTAGTTGATAGCCAGTGACATTTTTAGTGTCTTGGTAGAAACACTGGAAAATGCCCCATGGAAGGTAGGACTCAGCTATTGGTTTTCCCTTAAGACGAAGAGGTGCCCTTACATATTGAAGTTTTACTACATGCAAAGTTCATTACAAAGCAGACGGTCTACAGACAATACATTAGATAATTACTATCTAAATTACTAGGACTAAAAAAGCAATAACTACACAGAAATGATTCCAAGATATTTTTTAAAAGTAATGTGACTACATTTGGAATTACATACCATAAGTACAAAAAGAACTACAATATACTTTTAGTGGTAATATTATTCTAAAACTGTTGTGTGTATTGATGGATAAAGAAAAGGAATATTCCTATTGGAACCAATATGAGGAAAAACACAGATGTGAGGTCAATGAGACTAAGTAGAAATTCTATAATTATGGGCTTGAACTACAAACATAAATATAAAGTCATGATATATATTTATCTAAAAGATTATTTTCTAGCTATGTTCATTAAAAAGGCCTGGCCAGGGATACGGCTGGGGAGGATACAACCAAATGGCAATGGGCAACCCTGATACTCTTGAATCAGGGTATGGTTTCTACATACCATTTACCAATCAAACAAACCACAATCCGTGGGAAAGGGCTGCACCCAGATCTGGAGCAGGGAAGGGATGAGAGCCTGGGGTTGCTTGTCAGATAGAAAGCAAGGAAGCCATCAAACACTCTTACGACCATGTCACAAAGACGTACTAGCCGAGTTGAAAAAGTTCCCACTGGCTAAAGATGGGACAATTTGTGAACCAAGAAAGATAACAACATATCAAATATGTTTAAACGCATGACTTCATCAAGTACTCAAAGAAAAAAACTCATTATTCGTTACCATTGGAAGCTCATTATTTGGCAACTGATAAAGAGAAAGAATAAAATATTTTTAAATTTTTATCCTATCTTTCTGTTTGAACTGTAGCTAGGGTAGCCAAATAATTGAATTAAATACTTTTTAGGAGTATTTCAAGCTCATGTTTGCAAAAGAAATGATACAATTTTAAAGTGATCATTTTGTACCTCCTAGCCCAAAGCCTAACACAAACCATCTCGAGTGCATCACTAGCTGTTAACGTCGAAAAAAGAAATTCAACCAGACATTACGCATCTCTTTATGGTACATAACATTATGGAATATTTTTGCCAAATAGAATATTGAAACTTTATTTAATCAGGCCTCAAGATCTAACCACCAATTATTTTTTTAAAAAAATACTAGGTATAGAAGAAAATTTAAAATAATACCTGGGTACATTTAGCAAATTCCAGTTAAGAGATGTTCTGTAAGACAACCTGGTTAGTTTCTTCAAATAACAGCAATGCAAAAGTTGGCAAAACTTTGTAGAAAAATACTGAAGTAGATTTAAAGTAAGCAAAAGATATGCCATTTTCGTAAATGGAAAGACTCACAATGATGAAGATGCCATTTTTTCCCCTGAAAATAAATCTTTATATCTAATGCAATTGCAATAAAAATCCCACCACCAAGTTTTTAGAATTTGAGAAAAAGTTTAAAAAATTTACATAGAAAACTAAAAGCCCAAAAATATCTAAAACACATATAAAAATTAAATTAAACAGAAGAATAAACAAAGAAAGGATAATGACCCTATCAGATACCAAGGATTAATATAAAGTTTGATTAAAAATATATAACATTGAGGACATCTGTAATACTTTCAGCAACAACATATATATATGTTATATTGCCCGGCCAGTGTGGGTTAGTGGATTGAGCATCATCCCATGAACCGAGAGGTCCCAGTTCGATTTCATGCATGAGGTCAGGGCACATGCCCAGGTTGTGGGCTCAATCCCCAGTAGGGGGCGTGCAGGAGGCAGCTGATCAATGTTCCTCACATTGATGTTTCTATCTCTCTAAAAAATCAACAAAAACATTAAAATATATATGTATAAAACAATATAAAATGTGGTTTTGGAATAAGAGAAAACTGCTGAATGATACAGAATATAATGTCCACAAGCATATTTGTCTCATGTGAGACCATGTTATATCAAAGGTGCCACTGCAACTCAATGGGGAGAAGATGGACTATTCAATACATGACAAGAAGGCTTTTGATATGGCAAAAATATAATTCCATACTTTTCTCACATCACCTACAAATCAGTTCTATGTGGATTAAATGCCTAAAGGTGAAAAACAGAATTCTGAAACTCTCAGAAGGAAATACATGAGATCGTTTTAGCATCTGGGAATGGGAAAGATGTACAGAAAGCACAACTCTAAAAGAGATTTATAAAATTGACCCCAACGGAATTAAAGTACTCTTTATGCAATAACAAAAACAATATGCAGTTAAAGAAACGTGAAAACAGAGGTGTTTTTTAAAACATGTATAACATATAAGATTAGTATCTTTACTATAAGGAAAATGCAAGAAAAATTCTAAAAAGCCATAAGAAAGAAATACAAAGAACTCCTAGAAAACTGGACAAATGAAACTGGACAACTCTAAGAAGAGGAAATCAAATTGGTTAGCACACATATAAAAGGGAATTTAACTTCCTTAATAATCAGAGAAGTACAAACTGAAGAAACAAAGTATTCTTTCTTGCTCATTTGATTAGCAAAAATTAAAATGACAGATCCTATTGAGTTGGCAAGAAGAGGGAAATGGAACTCTTCCAGCCCGTGGGTGGGAGTGTTAATTGTTGTAACAACTTTGGAAAGCTGTGAGTAGTATGTAGCTGTCTTGAATATCTGCACACCCTACCACCTAGCAATTCTTCTAGGTCCCTGCCTTAAAGAAACTCTCACTCTTGTATCCAGGGAGATATGCACCCAAGTTTGTTGCAGCTTTTACAGAAAGCAATGTTTTCAACCACCTCAATTCTGAACTATGTTTGCTATTATAATTCTGAATATTACCTTTTTGACTCAATCAAATTAATCTTTTAACCTGTGTTTTGCCATTGGTTTGGTGCACAAAACAATGTGTCCTCCTTTCTCAGTGATGTACGAAAATTCTATTTCTGTATGTTCTTATGAATCCTTAAATGGGGGGAGGGGAAGGACCAGAAATTAATTTTGGAGGATACCCTTAAATAGTAATCCAAGACTCAAGAGGAAGAGGACATTTGTGAGCTGGATGGAGGAGGATGTGATTAGACCAGCGTTTGGGATGGAGAGTGATGGGGAGCCATGTGATACCTGGGCAAGGTGGAGGGGGTATGAACTGACAAGAAACCGGGGCAGTACCCTTTCAACGCTAAATTCTAGGCCAAGTGTTTTTTTTCCTGCATGAAATAAAAGAATGATGGAGCAAATACTTTTAAAAAACTGTGTTATCTTCATTACATATGTATTGCCCACGGACACAGATAATAGGGTGGTGAAGGCCTGGGGCGGGGCGGGAACTGGTGGAGGGGGCAATGGGGGAGTAAAGAGGGGATATCTGTAATACTCTCAACAATAAATAAAAACATACATTTTAAAAAGCACATATCACCTTCCAAATAGATTCCTGTTGCTGACTTTTGGGCACAAGGACTATGAGGCTATTTTCTTCTTTTATGATTACATGTTAATTAAATATTCTGCTTACATTACAGAGTGATTACATATTCCCCTGCTTCAGTCTTTCCGAAGGCAGCGTTTTAGACGATCGTGAAGTAGTCTTTCATAAATTATCACTTAATAAAAGAAAAGAAGCGTAGCCAATTATAATTAAGTGTTCAAGAGCTAACTTTTTTTTTTTTTTTTTCCTTTTCAAGAAATAAGTTCTGGGAAATTTGTGCAGCCTTGTATTTGGAGAGGCGAAAAAACCCATAGCAACCAAAAAACGACATTGTTAAATAAATGAGGTGCAAAATTTGATTTACCTTAATATTGTTACAGTCTGGTGGGGAAAACCCACAATATTCTTCATCCTGTCAGTTTCAAATTAAAAAAGTATCCATTGTTTATTTAGTCCCCAAGATGCCGTGGCTGTCAGGGCAACTGCAGATGCTGTGATGGGTTGAAGCTGGTCCATGTTAAGGAACGTGTGGACTCTGCACTCGGGCGTGCCCACGGGAACGTGTCTATGTCCACTCCTTGAGGACAGGCATGATGTGCGTGTGCACGTGAGGACATGAATTTCAGTCACAATGAGTTACAGTGTAGGCAGCCGCTGATACTCTGCACAACTGTCTTGCATAATTTACAAACTTTCACTTCCGTGCAAACTTAGGACTTCCTATCATGCAGATCACTTAGGAGAAAAATTTAAACTTTCGGTAATGGCTCTCCTAAATCATTATTTAGGTGTATGTCATTGTATCCATTCAGTTTTGGGTCACTTAGGAAGGTAGAATAGAAGTGCCATTCAGGTTCAGGGTAAGTGTAAGCAAAATTAATTATCTGTCTAGTGGTTTATCTGGATTGTGCTGGGTCTGCTAATTAAATTTCTGCAGTATACAGTTAGCCCAGTAAATGATGTAGGGATACCTTTGGAAATTGACAACATGGGACTCCCACATACTACAGGGTCCACTATATGTAATAGAGCTTGTTTTGTGTCTTTGGTCTTACATTTTTACACCTGGCTTTTTAATTTGGTTATTTTGCATTGCCAGCCATAGTGCTTTGGTGGTGGGGTAGATAATTTAAATGTGGGAGGCAGCAGACGTAGGCACGCCACTCGGGTTCCTGTGAATCCAGCTAGTTAAACTTGGCTAAAGTGCTAACTAACCTTCCTGAACCTCAGTCATCTAATGGGGATGAGGATAAAACTCACAGCACAGCACGACTGTAAGGATACATTAAGATGGTATAAATCCATTCCAGGGCACAGTGTGGCGTAAATACGTAAACCGTGTTAGATGTTATTCCTAAGAGTCTCTGTCATGTAACAGGAATCTGCAGGTTTCTTTTGTGAGACCTAGGGGTTTGTGCTTGGATTCTTCCCTGTCACCTATGATAATGGTCTTCAAACTTGGCTGCAATTTCGAAGCACTTATGAAGCTTTAAACCAATATATATGTCAGATCTATTTCAAAATCAATTGGATATAAATTTTGGCATTAGGCCTGGGTGTCATTATTTCTTAACGTATCTTGCAGTGATTCTAATAAGCAGCTAAGGTTGAAAACTACCGGCCAATGAAGTCTGCCCTTCAGAGAATGTTCAGCTCTCGGCTGCGTGGAGATTCAGGGGTGGGAGTGGAGGGATCTCTTTCTCTTTCGCTTCACCAAGAAGCACCTAAAGACACAGCTTCTACTCCTGCTTTCATGGTCTCACCTGCCATTCTCTTTTCACGCTGTTGCAGTTAGGTCTCCACCCTTGCCAGGGCACACATTACCCATGGCTTTCTACTTACCTGTGTGGTTGGCCACACCCTCCTTCTTTGCTTCTTCTCTTGACATTCATGGTAGCCTCATCTGGTTCTCATTCTATTTCTCCCAACTGCTCCTTCTCAGTTTCCTTCATACACTCTTCTTCCTTTGTCTAGCCCTTAAATGTCGGTGGTCTCAAAGGTTTTATTCTTGACCCTTTTTTCTTCTCACACCTCATGTTCTCCCTCGGCAATCTCAGCCATGCCCATGATTTCACCCTAACGATGTGAACTCAAATCTCTATTTCTAGACCACACCTTCATCTTGGGCTCTAGACTTTGAATTGCCAAATTTGTTGTTATTGTCCAGCATCTAGAGTAGTTCCTGGCACATAGAAGGGGGCTCAGTTATTTTTAAAATTAATCCACCTCTCATTGGTATGTAATCTACCAATGAGTGAAGGGTCTGTAAGGCTAATACCAGATTAAGCAGTTTGAATTTTATCTTGAAACAATGAGAAGTCCTTGGGAAATTTTCAAGCATCAGACTAAAATGTTTCCGTGTACGTTTTTGGAAAGGTTATCTCTACACATAGGCTAGGAGATAGATAATAGGGAACACATCATAAAAAGATGAAATAAGAATACAGCAAAGCTAATATTTCTTGAGTACATAGTATTTGCCAGGAAAAAGTACTAAGCTATGTACTTTACATGTACTTCTTTAATGTACACACTAGGCTGTGAAAACGGGTTTTAATTGTCTTGTCCACTTCTCTGATGAAAACAAACACACACATGAGGAATAGAGAATTTAATATCTGCATGGTGATACAAAGCAGGTTAGTGCTGAAGCACTGATTCTAGGGGCAAACTGTGAGGCCCTAGGCTAAGGTTTTGCTGGTGGAGGTGGAAAGGAGAAAACTGATTCAAAAGTTAAGGGAACAGAACTTGATGTCATTAAATGATGATGGGGAAAAGGAGGGAGGTGGTTCACAAAGTCTAGATTGCCATTCTGGGTATATCCATTGGTCTCAATAGACTTCTGAGCCCAAAGCTTCCATCCCATTAAATTATCTGCTCCTCAACAGACCTCATCATTTTGCATAAAATTGCATTGACATTTTTTGAACTTACCATCCCTGCCTTCATCTTGATATTATCAATTTTTTCTTCTATTTATTCAAGTAATATAAATCACATTAACACTTCAAGAGCCACATCTCAAGTTTCATCTTTCCCATGAAACATAAAAAAACAAGTTCTAGGCAAAACAGAATTTCTCTTCTTTGGAATGTATTGTCTACACGCACGCATTCAGGCAGGTGATCAGAGGTTGTAGAGCATAAGGTTCAAGTGCGTGAATTCTGGAGCCAGAAACACCATTGATTCGTGCTATTAGCTGATGACTTCACCACATTATTTCACTGCTTTGGGCTGAGCATTCTCAGCGATAAAATGGGGATTTCATGACACTGAATATGAAGCACATCGAATAGCACAATGCATGTGCAATGCCTGGCACCTTGACCAACACGTAGCAGCGCTTACTAACTGCTGGTTAGTTCTACCTTTATTATTCCATGCTTGTGTTTATCTCAGTGTTCTCATGATGTTCCATTCCACACTCTGTGCTCTGGTTTCCAGGAACAACGTGATTATCTCAAGGGCAGGGGACGTGTTCAGCACATCTGGCAAATTACTAACTACTCAATAAATGTTGAATTAATGGATGATCGTACAACTTCTTTTGCTTTCCTTTCAGCAACTAGCAATATATTGGACCCATACTAGACACTTAATAAACACTATTTGAATGTTTTAAAATTATATTAAAAAGCAATGATCAGTATGATCTCATGCTTGATTAGCCTAATTGAATGGAACTCCAAACACATTGTAACCAGAGGAATTTTCTCTGAATTTCAGAGCAGCAGAACATTGTGCCGATGCGTTTTCCTGGTATCATTATTGCATGAATATCTTTACCTAGAAAGTTCATATGCCCTTGCATGCCATTGTTAGGACAGCAAGGCTGGAGTCTCCTAATTTAAGAGGAGGGTGCAGCAGAATTCCTTCCTCTCTCTTTCCTTCCTCTCTCCTTCTCTTCCTTTCTTTCTCCCATTCCTTCCCTCTTCCCTTCCTTTTCCCCTCCCTCCCTCTCACCCTCCATCTTCCCTTCCTTCCTCTCCTCCTTCCCATCTCTTTCCTTCCTTCTTCCCTTCCTTTCTTCTTCCTGTACCTCCTTTCCTGTCTCCCTCTTGTCCTTCCTTTCTCCACTCCAGAAATGGCTATCACACACCTCCTGGTAGAAAGCACCACTCAGCGCTGAGGATCCAAGGAGGAACATGGAGATTCCGTGTTAGGCTGGAGTGCTTTTTTCTCTTCTGACATTACACGTCTGATTTCACTGCTACGTAGCACACAATTATGTGAAACAAGTGCCCACACATTCCATGAAACCAAGTGACCTTTCAAGACACAACAAAGGTAAAAGGTTACTGTCACGACTCTCCATGCATCACCTCATTATCAATTTTCTAGACTTTGAAGCAAAAAAATGAAAAGTTCCCTTAAAACAATGACATCACATAATTAAGCCATTTTTTTGGTATTTAATACCAATATTTCAGAAATAGGATTCCAAAGTATTTCCAGGTATGCTTATGCATGCTGATTGATTTAAGTTGATCATTCTTCCCTTCATAATTACAGGATTCAAGAGGTTTTCTTCACACACGGTGTGGTTGTGGTGACATGTGCCACTCGGACATCAACTAGGAACATGGCACACAAGGGTATCCATGAAGTACCCAGGCAAAGATCACAAAGTGTATGAGAACATCCGGTTTGCTTGCATGCTGGGTTTCACTGTCTACCATATTTACTTCTTATCTAATGTTTTAATTGTGTCATTAAGCAAATGTCCCTGCACATTCATAAACACATCCCATAACATTGTAGCTGGAGAATACCCATCAGTGTATCTGACTTATTAAAAATGAACAGCTATAGCGGTGCCTGTGCTGTCACCCATGTGACAAACTGCAAACTTGGTGTCACTGCAGAAGCCACTTACGGGAAACAGAATAATTACAGCATGGCTGTAAATCACAAGATTTCACATTGGAACCACAGACAGTTAATAAGGGTTGCATCATTACAGATTTATCAGGTTTGCATTTTTTCTGTGACTTGGCATTTACATATCTGTAAATTCATTTGCATAAGAAATTGAAAGCAATTGATTGAGGCTATTGGAAAAAGAGCTTTCAAAGCTCATGAAGTTATTATCTGCAATAGTTGACGATGGAATGGCCTTAAATCTGCTCCAAGTGACGCTCTTAATGAGTTTCCCTTGGACCCCTTCAGTGAAATCATTTTTTTTTTTTTTCTGATTATGCTGTTTTCTGAACCAGATTTGCTAAGCTACTCATTTTGATCAAGCTTGGATTGCCAATTATGGGCAGTAAAACAGAGCAGGCTCGTAGACCACAGTAGGTAGAGAACACTGGCCAATAGCAAATGTTCTGGAATCAAATTGCAAGGATCAGAATTTGGGTCTATCTTTGGCTGGCAGTATGGATCTGGACCAAGTTTTCTTTGAACTTCTTTTTCTTTAACAGCACAGTGGGGCAATAATGCCATCTACTTTGTAGTTTTGTGCCGAGAAGTAAATGGAAAAAAACCCCAAAACATTTATAAGTCACTGGGCAAGGACCTGTCACACAACAAGTGCTCAATGAATTTTAGCTATTGTAAGAAATATACATATCAGTTTTGAGATATATTTGACATACATTATATTAGTTTTAGGTGTACAACTTAATTATTTGATATTGTGAAATAATCACCACAACAAATTTTTTTTTTTATCCTCACCAGAGAACATTTTTTCATTTTTTGTTCAGATAGAGTGGGAAGGAGAGAGAGGAAGAGAGAGAAACATCGACGTGAAAGGGACACATCAAGTGGCTGCCACCGGCACGACCCAACCAGGGCCAGGGACAAACTGCAACCGAGGTACGTGCCCTTAGCGGGAACCGAACCCGGGTCTCTCTGGACTGCAGGCTGACGCTCCAACCGCTGAGCCAAACTGGCCAAGGAAAATCACCACAACAAATTTAGTTGACATCCATCACCCCACCTACTTATTTTTTTTCTTATAATGAGAACTTTTAAAATTTACTCTCTTAGCAACTGTTAAATACACTACAATACAGTATCGTTAACTGTAGTCACTATGCTGTAAATTACATCTCCAGGACTTATTTATCTTATAACTGGAAGTGTGCACCCTTTGACCCCCTTCACCGATGTCACCCATCCCCACCCCTGCCTCGTGCCACCACCAATCTGTTCTTTGTATGTACGAGATTTTTTTTAGATTCCACATGTAGCTGAGATCACACAGTATTTGTCTTTCTCTTTCTGACTTATTTTACTTAGTATAATGCCGTCAGAGTCCATCCATTTCATCACAGATGGCAATTTTCCTTTTTTTATGGCTGAATGATATTTCATTGCATACATGCCACATTTTTCTTTGTCCATTTAATCCTAAGTGATGAACACTTAGGTGTTTCCATGTCTTTGCTATTGTAAACAATGTGGCAGTAAACATGGGAGTGCAGAGGCCTTTGGGAGACAGTGATTTCAACCTCTATACTGCTGTCAGAGTGGCTGAAACAATGACCATTCCACCAATAGCGCAACATCTTAATTTCGAATATTGAGATGTGCATGTTGATCAGATTTGTCCTCTCAGATCCTCCCTCTGACGATTTTAGCGACCTTCTTGGGCTTAGTATGAAATGTGAGCACCTAACTGAGTAATTGATGGCAGAGATGTTATACCTCTTCATAGCTTTACCAAATGATGCAGATAGCTCCTTGCAAATTTCAACCAAGTCTTCACTGCACCCCAAGTGAAAACAACAACGATCAGAAAACAACACCTTCTTAAAGACAATTTCAAGGTTAGAGAAGTAACAGAAATGAGTTCCATGAACCATCAATAAAAATGAAACAACAGAAATAGAAAAAAGGGTTAGTATTCTATGTTACACAAAAAAACAATTTGGTTTTTGCTTAGTTTTATTTTTTAAAATATTAACATCAGAGTCTCTTATCATGAAAACGGGGTCCTTCCAATTGTCATTCAAGGATGGCAAATAATTTCAAGCACACACTACCACTTTGGTTTTTTGGGGGAGGGGTTCTTTGTTGTCAGATAGAGTGGAAAGGAGGGAGGGAAAGAGAGAGAAAGAGAAACATCAATGTGAGAGAGATACATCAATTGGTTGCCTCCTGCACGACCCTGACAGAGTCCTGGGATCGAACCTCCAACCCAGGTATGTGCCCTTGACCAGGAATCGAAGCTGAAACCCTTCAGTCTGAGGGCTGACACTCTAACTGCTGAGCCAAACCGGCCAGGGCACCACTGTGTTTTTTTATGGTCATATAAACATGATCTAGTCTGGAGGAAAGAACATTTAGTAGAAGATAGGCCTGCCTTTTAACCTAATCTCTTCCTCTTAACAGCTGTGTGATAATCCACTCAGATTTGTCCAGTATAAAATAAGGGTGGTAGACCAGATTATCTGTTAAGGTCCCTTCTATCTCTGATATTCTGTAAACTAGGAAATTTATTAGAATGCCAATGTGGATTTGCAGTTGTAGAAAACCCGTACCTGTAAGCCTCCTCTCCTACGGTGCAATGGTGTGTTTACACCGACAGGTGCTTATTCTCACATTCGCAGCACTGCTTATTTCAGAGAAAACCTGCCCTACTAGAAATATTCAAAATCACAGTCTATTTAAAACAATTAAATAATTGCCTGTGTTTTGCCATTGTGTTTGCATTTAGGATAAAATAGCTGTTTAATCTGTATAACAATTTGAAACTAATGATGGTTAAATCACCTAATACTCCTTGATATCAATGCAAATTAATCTGAAATTTAACTCCATTTGTTGGAGCCGTAGAGTCTCCAGGCACTTGTTTGAGATCTCCTCGAGGAAATGATTTAAAAACACTCTGACATCAAATCCTTCTCGACTTTGGGGACTGCATTTCAAAGTACAAGAATTTTTCATATTGGATCATAAATCTGCTCCACAGGAATTTGGTCTCCTTAGATTCCAGCTTTTGGTTTATGCTTCCAAAAACAATTATACTAATAAAAATGTCTAAGCAGGGGATAAACAGAAGTAGCAAGTACATTAGAAGCCAAAACAGGTTGTTGCTGTTTTTTTGACAGACGGAGAGGGAGAGACACCTCTCTGGCATTGACCGTTATCAAACACAAGATTAATTCAGTTCTCAAAAAGAAAGCTAAGTGCATAAAATAAAAGAGCACGACCATTATCCATCTCAGTGGATATGCCTCCAACTTACAAATCCCAACAATACATAAAAAATACATGATGTTATTAGCTGGTGGAAGCTGGCGATATATTGTCCATAACTTATTTATGTAAGGCTGTCCCGAGAAGCAGTGTTTAACTCTGCTGCCTAGGCAGATAGGAGCTGGGACCCAGGTTGTTTATGGAGAGGCAGAGGGTAACTGACAAACACTCTGAACACAGATGAAACTTGGGACATCTGAGCCCCTCTTCATTAACTTCTGGACCAGCCCTCGTTTTGCCTCTAAGCTTCTGCTGATCTCACAAATCAAGGGTCATCTCATTGTTTTGTCTAAACTTTGTACTCAGTTGTTTACATCACTGGTGGGTGTATCAAACTAATAAATGTCATGAAAATTAGGAACTGGTCAATTCACAGAGTTATCTGAAAGGACTGCCTCTGTCTCCAGCTCAAGGACTGGAGCCTGGTTGGGGCTTCCATGGGAAGAGGGCTGCTTGGGCTGTCAGGCGTCTGTCACAGAGCAGTAGGTCCTCAGCAATAGGTTGTATGTCTTTTAGGAAGCTCCAGGGGTATTATAAGAAATATAATGGAAATGAGGTTCAGCTGTAGGAAAGGGACTCTTGAATCTGGATGTTTAGGGATCCCAGGCCCCAGACAGAGAGCCCATGACCTGGCTGGGGTCACTCATGGGAGGTGCATTGATTGGGTAGTTATGACAGTTCATGGCGATAGCTACTATTTTCTGTGTCTACATGCTGAAAATGTTGTTTCCATGGCTACCTCTAAAGTTTGTCTGTATACAAATAACTCACCTTTTTTTTTTCTAAAAAAAATTTATTGCTTTTAAAATAAAGATTTTAATCAAAAAGTGACCCTTATTTTTTTTTTTTAAGTAGTCAAAACAGTCAGTGGGGAAGGCCAGAACTTTGTGAAAATTGCTCAATGTGTCTGTAGAGCGTCCAGTTCTGAGCTGGCTCTCGGCCTGTCCCGTCCCTCCTCTCACGGAGGCTAAAAGTTCCCGTTAGGACATAACAGGCTGTCATCAGACTTCAATGGTAGGGACAGAACATGTCTTTTCAGACCATCAATTGATAGGGAAGTGAGATCATCTTTTTTCCTGGGATACTACACAATTGATTTCTCAAAGGTCACCAATGAACTCCTTCAAGTGAATTGAATTTAAAACTTAGTTTAGCCTTAAAGGGCATTGCAGTTCAGTGGTCTAAATCAGGGATTAACAATTAAAATGCGGAGCCCTGTTTTCCTGGCACATTGGTGGCAGGGCGATGGCCTGGGTGCCCAGGGTTCGCGAGGGCTGCCATTCTCTCGCCCCCACTCATGTGACTTTGAACACATGTGGAATGTATTTGTTCCTTTAAAACTATAACTATAGCAAGAATTTTAAGATGATTAGATTTCATAACTTCATAAAACGTATTCTAATCAGTTAATTAGAACACTGCCTTCCTGCTGAGTTCAGTTGTACTAGGGGAGACTCATATGACCATCTATTTATGAATCCAAGTACAGTACAGACCCATCCAGAGACATCCTGGTTTGATCGTTTAGGGCTAGAATCCTCAAAACATATTTTGAAAAATTTCCCTCGTGATGAAAACAAAACAAATAATAGCAACACACACGCACATACACACGTATGTACATATGTATATGTATGTGTGTGTATATACATACATTCACACACATATACAAATACATATATTTCACTTAACATACTATGGAAATCTCATAGCATCAATACACATTGCAGCTCATTCTTCTTCCTGGCTTCACTGATTCATTAACCTGATGAACATTGTATTTAAGAGCAAATTTCTTTACTTCTTTGTGCCTCGATTTTTTCATCTGTAAAGTGGGGATGTGAACAGTCCCTGACTCACAGCGCTGTGAGGATTAAATGTGTTAGTGTTGGTAAAGGGCTAAGGAATGTGTCTGGAAGCTGGTAGGCATTACGAAGAAGCTCAATATTATTAACAGCACGATTTTAACCACATCTGACAGCATTCCTACGAGATATTAAAATGCGTACCCAGAGTTTGTTGTGTTTCCAGGTAGTGGCAATTGCATGAGAATTGGACATTTTTTGCAAACTTTTGTGTTAGATGCCATTTTGTAATTTAATTTTCAATGGACTAGAGAGTGAATTAGGAGGCGGGTGGTAGGGTCACAGTGCTTTAGGAAGCAGGAGAACCTGGTTCTCAGTTCACTCTGAGGCTGCAAGTTGCCACTTTGGACAAATCACAGAGACGTTGCGGGACTACAGCGTTTCATGTCTAAATTGAGTGTTGGAAGAAATGGTCACTAAGGTTTCAATAGCTGTAACGACTTGGTACTGTGAAAAGAAAGAGCAGGTACATCTAGTATAAAGTTTCCCCCAGAGTGTAAGCTCTGTGAGGAAAGATACCCCGATGCTTTATCCAGAGCCAAAGTCACAACGTCTAGAGTGTGCCTTTGCTCATAGCAGCCACCCAATAAAATTCTGTTGAAAGAAAATGTAATAAGAATGTTCAAAATACAAAGTGAATGCCAGGCATACAATGAATAGTCATAGCTACTATTTTTTTTTTTTTTTATCTTTACCCGAGGACATTTTTCCATTTTTTTTTTTGTTCAGATAGAGTGAGAGGGAGAGAGAGGAAGAGAGAGAGAGAGAGAGAAACATTGACGTGAAAGGGACACATCGAGTGGCTGCCTCCTGCATGACCCAACCGGGGCCGGGGACAAACTGCAACCGAGGTACATGCCCTTAGCGGGAATCGAACCCAGGACTCTCTGGTCCACAGGCCGACGCTCTAACCGCTGAGCCAAACCGACCAGGGCTATTTTTTTTTTTTAATCCTCACCCAAGGATATTCTTCCATTTATCTTCAGACAGAGTGGGAGGGGCAGACAGAAAGAGAGAAATATCAACATGAGAGAGACACATCGACCAGTTGCCCCCGAACCACAACCAAGGTACCTGCCCTTGACCGGAATCGAACCAGCGACTCTTTGGTCCACGGGCCGATATGCCAACCGCTGAGCCAAACGGGCCAGGGCCATAACTACTATTTTTAAACTGATTATCTGAATTCCTCTGTAGGAACCGGTCTAGAAATATGACAAAATGCCCATCTTACCTTCCAACATAAAAAGAAAAAATTAAATACATATCTATTTAATTGCCATGTTAACACTGAGTCACTTCAACAGTGGCAAAATACTCTGTCGAGAAAACTTTGTTAAACTAAAGAAATGGAAGGTGCACGAAAAAATGCAATTTGCACTTGGTGTGTACAAAGTGAACATCATTTGCAAAGCCTAGCTCCTCTTGGGAGACGATTTGCATACAGTAGTGCCGTTGGAAGGACCCAGTGGACTGCTAATTAGGGCGAGCCTTTTTACTTTGATGAATGAGAATGAATTTTCACAGAGCGGCAGGTTGGATGCAGTTACATTATGCCTTGGTAACATTAGCATTTGTTCTGTGATTGGAGAAGAGCCCGGAGAAGCTGGAAGGTGACAGCATCTGCAAGCTTACTTTCCTTGATGATCTGAAGTCACCGATGGCAGCGGTTCTGAGGTATGTATGTACCCTGGCACCGGGAGCCCTCTGAGCTACAATTGATTCTTTCATGCCAAAGTATGGATTTTTAAAATGCCAAGTTTCATTTAAACGGAGACGCCAAACCACACTTCTTAAGCAGGAATATTTTTTGGGGGGGAAAGTTTGGAAAGCCAATGAATTATAATAAATAATAGTGAGTTTTAATATAAAACTCACTGAAAGATGCAACAGGTCAACCAATCCATGAACCTCTGGAGGGTAACAAGACAGTGAACTTGACATTGCGCGGTATTTGACATACTGTGGTATTTGACATACAGTGAATCATTATTTACATTTTATCCAAAAACGTTTACCTGAGAAAAGGTCATGACGTTAAATTTGGAGACATTTACAGTAATCGCCAAATGTTTACCGTCTACATGAATGTCATGCTCCGCAGTCAAGAGCAGGTGCATGTGCTCAGTGTCAATTATTTCAACTTGTTTGATGGTAGCACAGATTGCCAAGCAACAGAGAAAGAAGTTTCATAAATATCATATTCACTGCGAACCATTCATCTTGCCGAGCAGAGACTGGAGTTTCACATAGGGAGGATTTCTGACCGGCAGCAGCTCCGGACGGAGCTCAGTTATTGCCGTCCGAGGTGGTGGCCCGGTCACGAGCTTCTGGAAGCTGGACCTTCGTTCCTCTGCTTCTGCTGTCACAGGGAGACTGGAATTATTTCAGCACTTTGATGTCTTCTTGTCCTTTTCAGAATTAACAGCAAAAGACGGTTACCCAGAGTCACTTTGCCAGGGAACGGAATTGTTCTGTTTTCCTCGATGATGCTAGGACATGGTCTTCAGGGACCACTCCACGGGCTGCAGGAGGACAGCCCAGCAATGTGCAGGGGGCAGCCAGAGCACCCATGGAACAAAGCGGTGAGGAGCCAGGATCGCATGAAAGGCAAAACAGTTTCCAGGATGGTTTATCAGAACTGAAACCTGATGAAAGCAAGTTATGAAAAGCAAGAGCTTTTTCATTTTCTTCTACTAGCAAACTATGCCTATAACAAAGGACCCAGTGATAGCACCACAAAAACGCCCTGGATCAAGGGCCCAAGGTCGACATTCTCAAAATCTGGCCTTGGGCCTAAAATGAACGTGTCTATGTGCCATTTATACATCTGTTCTTGCTAGATTTTCTTTTCCTCGGAATTTGAGTTTAGGAATATCTGATAAGCACTTTTGGAGCGCCGTGGGTTCGAAGCACAGCACTAGGCCCTGGTGCTGCCCATTACTGCAGTCAAATAGAAAGACGATAAGATAGTGCAAGTTAGATTACGTGAAGACCACCAGAAAGGAGTGGAACCAGCTCCCCGAGAGCTCAGCGGGGGGCTGAGGGCGGTATCAGAGAGCTCTCCGTGGAAGCACTCGCGTTAGCAGCGCAGCTAGAACACTCTCACGTGGACACCAGCAGCAAAGGGCAGTCCAGGCAGGAAGGACAGCCAGAGCCGGCGTGGCAGTGTTCGTGTACGTGGGAGCTGGGCGCGATGGTTAGCTGCGCCTCCATCTGAGGACTGAGGAGGGATCGTGAGAAGCGAGCCCAGAAAGGTGGGGGTGAGAAGCCTGTAGAAGAATCTGGATTGCCAGGTTAGAGTCGGGCTTTCCTTCTGGAAGCAAATGGAATCGCTGGGGCTCTTTGAGCCGCTCAGAGCAAAGATTAATCTCAGGGCCAGGAGAGTGAAAATGCCACTGATGGGGGAACAGCAAAGGGCAGGGAGACTCGGAAGGTTTGGAATCGGGGTGAGGAGGGCAGGGTGACAGACAGTCGTATTTAAATGCCACGTTGGCAGAAGTGAACCCAGGACACAGTGGCATTTTCCTGCCTGAGAGACCTTTATCCTCCCGTCAGTCAGTGAAGGTCCAGGAGTTCTCCCCTGATAGACAGCTGTGCTAAAGGGTTTCTCCATCCACAGCAGGAAGGGATTTCTAGAACTGAGGGTAAAGAATTAGTCAAGAGTTTTCTTCCTGTGAATATATGAGTGGTCACAGGAGAATGCTCATGGTAAGCTTCTTACTTCCCGGATGCAAATGCAGTTCAGCTGAGCTGATTTGCAGCTTACGCCAGAAGTGTTCAGTCATCTCCCCAAACAAATAACATAAGCAATTATGTCAACATTGAAATGTAGGTTTATTCGAGAATCAGAGACTTATTACTGTTATTCTCCAGCACTGGGCCCTAGGCTAGGCAAATAAACTTTACTTTTGGAAGGGTCAGAAGTACTTTCCAGATCTTAAGGTCTCACTCCTTTCAAACTACTAGGTCATCCGATGTTTGCATCATCATGTAATTATTCATGCTAAATGATGATGGTCTCCGATAAAATAAAATGATATTATCAGGAAAGCCTAAGTCATTCTGTCATATTCACTTATTAGTCCAAATTCACACATTAGGTTTTTACCCATCACCTAGTAGGGACTTAAGACAAATATTATAGCTAACGGATGGGGGAAATGTCAAATGGCGGGACAAGCAGGACAGTAACCCGAAGGCATGGGGAGAATGGAAATTCGGGGAGCAGTACTTTGATGCTTTCTTTGTATTTTCTGGTCAAGCTGACGAGCAGGTAGGTAAATAAATTGCTTACTCCATAGTTAAGCCTAATGTATACTTTCACTACCTGATCTTCACTAGAGCTTAGGGGTTTCAATGAGCTTGAAAGTTTTTTCAATATTCAGTTGGCTACATGCATGAAAGGTAGATTTCTGCTTGGCTTTCAGAGCATAGAACAATAGTTGTGTTGCAGGAGAAATCAGTGGGTCCAATTTCCCAGTTGCTAGTAGGTCTAAGGTTCTTGGGGTAGCGCTGGAATAAGCATTTTCAGAGGCCCACACGGGAGAATGACATGTGGTAAAAAAACTTTATTTGCATGGAGTTATGTTTCTTGGGCTATAAAGTATCATTTCCCTGAGCCCAGCCCTAGAAAAGGGGTAGCTGTGGGCCAGTGTCCAGAATTTTCATTCCATGAAGCTGGTCCAATGTGGCACCAGGCATCGGGCTAGATTTAGTCCATCAGTCCATTGTGTGGGGTCCACATGGCCGTGGGCCACGTGGGCGAATACAGAGCGTGAGAGCCCTGCAAGCCAGGAGTAAGACGCAAGCAGCAAGAGAGAGAGAACGCCCTTTGTTCGGGAGTTTAAACATTCCGATTTCATGCCCTTGCAGTGGCCAGGCCTATTCTGGCCACTGACTTGTTACCAGGTGTGCCTGACAGGTAAGCATTTTCCCACGTCACCCATACCTCACTGTGCATGTGTCTAAACTGCCTCTGCTCAGCACTTTCCCCCATCCGTCTGCGGGGACCAGACCTGGAGAGTGCTAACTGCAGTTCCTGACAGAGCTGTACAAATGCACGCCTGCGTTACCTGGCCTTCCCTTTGCTCCTTTCCTGTTAAACAATAACCAGGTTATTGTAACAGTATCATTTGGAAGCCACAGATTCTTTTTTTCCCACCAGAACACGCACACACACACACACACACACACACACACACACGCCTCCATTGTCCAAATGAAGTGTTGACTCATGGGGTATTGATTTACCCGAGGGCTGAGTAGCCACTGAGGTTCTGATTATTGGTCTGCTGGGTGCATGGGATTTAGATATCAATTGGGTGGTTGGACAAAGGTGATCTTTAAAATCCCTCCCATCTTTGAGATCTTTTGCTGGAAGAGTTCTGAGGATGATAAAGAGATCATATTAAAAACTTAAGCCTGAAAAAGGTGGCTAAAATAACTCAATATGCTTTATATGTCTTAGCTAAGTGATGAATTGCAGAGGTTCGGTAACTCTTGACTTCTATCTGAAGGGTAAGAAGAAGGGTAGGATCATATATAAAACCAAGAAGAAGTACAATAAGAAATTATAGCATGAAATTTACTAAAGGAAACTGGGATCTGAATTAGAAACATTTTTTAAAATTAGAGTCCAAAATCTGATGGTGTTTTTGGCACTGTCACCCAAGGGCAGCCATGAAGCCCCTTTGAAAATCTCTGCACAGCCCTGTTTGGAACAATTTAAGCATCATACCCTTTAAAAAATAAAAAGCCTTTTTTGGAGAACAGAGAGGGAAGGAGTGTATAATTTCTTTTTAACACAAGCATTCTGATGTGAGAATTTCTCCTTAGGTTTATCCCCGACAGACCATTTCCTCTGTAACCAGGATTCAGGCAGACCCAGGCTTACTTGTGCCTGAACATTCATAGACTGCATTAATTGTCAGAGAGATGCAAATTAAAACGACAAAGAGATAGCACCTCATGCCTGTCAGAATGACTATCATCAATAAACCAACGAACAAGTGTTAGCGAGGATGTGGAGAAAAGGGAACCCTTCTGTGCTGTTGGTGGGAATGCAGATTGGTGCAGCCACTGTAGAAAGCAGTATGAAGTTTCCTCAAAAAATTAAAAATGAAACTGCCTTTTGACCCAGTGATTCCACTTCTGGGAATATATCTGAAGAAACCTGAAACACTAATTCGAAAGACTATATGCGCCCCTATGCTCATTGCAGTGCTATTTATAATAGTTAAGCTCTGGAAACAGCTCAGGTGCCCATCAGTAAATGAGGTGATAAAAAAGCTATGGTACATTTATACAACGGAATACTATGCAACTGTAAAAAAAGAAGCACTTACCTTCTCCCCCTTCTTCTAGGACTGAATCTGCCCTTCACTCTTCCGGCAAGCCCACCCTTCACCTCACCTCCTTTTTCTCCATCAGAAAGGCCACACTTTCACTTTTAGTTAAAATAAGGAGGCAGCAGCTTAGAATATGTGAGCAATGTCAGGAACCAATAATTCTAAATCCGAGTCAGAGCCCTGGATTGTTCTGGTTGTGTAACTTAGTTGTAGAACCTCAGGCAAATCCCTGAAACTCTCTGAAGTTCAGAGTCTTCATTTATAAATGGGAATGTCCTGTTTTCCTCACAGGCTACCCAGGCAATCACATATATATATGGTAAAGTTCTATGTTAATGTGAGTTACTATTATTAACAGTAAAATACACAAATCATCTTTGGTCTGTGATATATACAATGACCTCTCCTAGTGTGACTTTGTCTCTCCTAACATGATCTAAGTTTTGAAAGATGGAAAGAATGTTTATTACACCCTACTTGAAACTTATAAAACTCTTCAGACACTATGAGCATGCTTTATGGAGTAGAAAAATCATGAAGCAGCTGGGAGCTTGTGTATGTTTTTGGTAGACTAGAGCGGGAAAAACTCCAGCCTCTACACAGCTGGTGGTGGCCATGGAAAGTAAGTGGGCAGTATAGGTCGAGGGGAGGTGAAACAAAAGGAAAAGGGAAATTCAGGGGCTGGTTTTAGACTTAGGTGTTTCTGGGTTTCCTGAGAGAAGGTATTATGGGCTGAATTATGTCCACTCCAAATTCGTATGTTGGAGTCCCAGTCCCTAGTACCTCAGAATGTGACTGTATTTTGAATCTTTAAAAAGGTGATTAAATTCCGATGAAGTCATTAGGCTATGCTCTAATTTTTTTTGTTTTTTTTTTATCCTCACCCATGGACATTTTTGAATTTATCTTCAGGTAGAGCGGGAGGGAGAGAAGGAAGAAGAGAGAGAGAGAGAGACATCGATGTGAGAGAGACACATCAACTGGCCACCACCCACACAACCCTAACCGGGGCCAGGGACAAACTGCAACCGAAGTATGTGCCCTTAGCGGGAACCAAACCCAGGTCTCTCTGGTCGGCAGGCCAACACTCTAACTTCTGAGCCACACTGGCCAGAGCGGCTATGTTCTAATTTAATATGACTGGTGTTCTTGCAAGAAGTGGAAATTCTGACACAGACACAAATAGAGGGAAAACCATAGGGATACATGGGGAAAAGATGGCCATTTACAAGGCAAGGAAAGATGTCTCAGAAGATACCAGTCCTGCTAACACTTTGATTTTGGACTTTAGTCTCCAGAATTGTGAAAAAATACATTCCTGTTGCTTAAGCCCCTAGTCTGTGGCCTTTTGTTATGACAGTCCTAGCAGACGAATCCAGAAGGCTTGGGTTACTGTAGCTCCTCATGAACCTCCCTTCCCTCCTCAGGAGTCAGTCATCACCAATGTCTAGAGTTGACAGAGTCTGTCTTCCTCTTGGTCAGTTGGATGCCTGGTGGAGATATGCTTCTGATAATCTGGGTTGTAATACTGAAGACAATTTCTTTCTGAAACGTTATCCCCTCTTCCCGTGGTGTTTAGTTCTCCAGATCTGTAAGGACAACATTGTATTCTAGGTGCATGAAGATAAGACCAGGAGTTGGCTAACTACAGTTTGGTGCCCAAATCTGGTCTGCTGCCTGTTTTTATAAGCAACGTTTTACTTGAACCCAGGCACAGTCCATTGTTTATGTATTGTCTTTGATTGCTTTTGTGCTACACTGGCAAAATTAAGCAGTTGTAACCTAGAACAGATAGTCCACAAAGTCTAAAATATTTGCTATCTAATTATTTGCAGAAAAAAAATGCAGACTGGTATTGACTGACATGGCTTCTTGTGTCTAAGTCCCTGAGCCTTATGGATATATAGGTTTCTGGAAGGGAAAAGACATTTATAAACTGCAGAATTTGCTATACAGCCAAAGGTCATTTGTAAGTCTCCAGCAGTGACTTCTGGAGTGACTTTCCCCAATATCTCTCGGCATATTGTCTTGATTTTTATGTTCATGGTCATTTAGTTCCCACAATCTATAATAAATTAACCTTCAGTAAAAACAATTCATTCAGCACTTACAAATTGACTTCCTATAGAGTAACTTATGCTTTAACTGGATACTGTGGGAGATTCAGTCAATAGAAAAGAGAATTCATGTCCTTAAAGAGCTTTTAATTTAGCAATTCATTTCTTTCAGTAATTTGATATATTTATTCATTTAATTATTCAGATCTATAAGGTAATGTGTACATGTAGAGTGTCTCTGTGACTAAAACCATGATTTATTGATATTTCAATGTTTTCTTTTCTTAATATATATATATGTGTATATATATATATATATATATATATACATATATATATATATATTCTTAACTCTGCCTGGTCAGTAAGCACAATGACAATTAATTCACAGAACTGATGGTTTAAAATGTTATTACATGAGATAATAAATATCTTTAAATGAGTAGAGAAAATAAATTAAAACAAATTAACAAAAGAAATATAAAACTTGTACACTGAAAACCACAAAACATTGTTGAAAGAAATAAAAGAAGACCTAAATGAATGAAAAAAGACATCCCATGTTCATGGATCAGAAGGCTTAATATAGTTAAAATGCCAATATTCCCCAAATTGATATACAGATTCAATACAATCTGTATCGAAATCCTAGCTTACTTTTTGCAGACATTTTCAAGGTGATCTAAAATCCATATGGAATCTTGAGAGACCCAGAACAGCAAAAAATATCTTGGAAAAAAACCCAAAGTTGAAGGACTCACATTTCTGAAATGTGAAGCTTACTTCAAAGCTATAATAATCAAGAACATGTGGTATGGGCAAAATAATAAACATATAGATCAATGAAATAGTATTATGAGTTGAGAAATAAACTCATACATTTATGGTGAAAGACAAATAAGCCAATTAATAAATAAATGGGCAAAGTATTTGAATAGACAGTTCTCCAAAGAAGATATAAAATGGCTAATTAGCATATAAAGAGATAATCAGCATGATTAATAACCGCCAAAGTGCAAATTAATATCATAATGAGCTATCATTTCATATTGACTAGGATGGCTATAATAAAAAGACAGCCCTGGCTGGTTTGGCTCAGAGGTTAGAGCATTGGCCCACAGTCCAGAGAGACCCAGGTTCAGTTCCCGCTAAGGGCACATGCCTCGGCTGCAGTTTGTCCCCGGCCCAGGTTGGGGTCATGTGGGTGGCAGCCAGTTGATGTGTCTCTCTCACATCGATGTCTCTCTCTCTCTTCTTCCCTCTCTCCCTCTCGCTCTATCTGAAGATGAATGCTAAAGTGTCCTCGGGTGAGGATAAAAAAAAATTTAAAAGACAGATAATAGCAAGTGTGATGAGACGTATAAGACATTACTAGTTGGAAATGTTACATTGTGCAGCCACTTTGAAAAACAGCTTGGCAGTCCCTCAAAATGATCCTTGAAATTATACCAAATAATGTATCATTCCACTCCTAGCAAAAATCTAAAAGAAATAAAAACATATATTCATTCAAAAACTTGCACATTAATGATTATAACAGCATTATTTATATGAATATTTATATGAACAAAAAATGAAAATAACTCAAATGTTCATCAATTTATAAATGGGTAAGTAAAGTGTGGTATGTTCATTCATAAAAGGAATGATGTACTGATACGTACCACAACATGGATGAATCTTGAAGCATTCTACTAAGTGGGAAAAAAAAAGTTATAGAAGACCATATCTTTTATGATGCCATATACTTATTAATCAAATATCCAAAGTAAGCAAATCTATAGATACAGAAAGCAGATTAATTGTTGTCAGGGGCTGAAGAAGGGGAGGATGTTGGAGTAACTCTTAATGGATTTCCTTTTGAAGTGATGAAAATGTTCCAAACAGACTGTGGGTGATCACTGTATAACTCTGCATATACTAAAACCACTTAAAAACACTTTAAATAGGTGAATTTTTAAGTGTGAACTATAGCTCAATAAGTTGTTAAGGTGAAAGAAAGAGAAAAATGAGACCATGGTAGGTACTTAATAAATATTAATTGAATAATTTTTCAAAAAGAAGCAGGTTTCCATAGATGAATTATATATGAAAACAAATATTCTGAAAATGCTGTATTAGTATGAGTTGTTGAAGGACACTGTGAAATTTCCCTCACTGAGGTACTTTCCAAATAGCAAAAGTTTTATCCCCTAGCAATGGTTTTGGCGTTGTCCTTAGCTCTCCCTTGAGTTCGTTCTTTACCTATGTCCAGGTGCAATTTAAAAAATAAATGTTGACTTGCTGGGCCGGTGTGGCTCAGTGGTTGAGCATCAGCCCATGCACCAAGAGGTCGCTGGTTCGATTCCAGGTCAGGGCACATGCCCAGGTTGTGGGCCAGATCCCCAGTGGGGGGCATGCAGGAGGCGGCCAATCCATGTTCTCTCTCATCGATGTTTCTATCTTTCCCTCCCTCCTCATTCCTCTCTCTCTAAAAATAAAGAAAGAAAAAAGTGTTGACTCAAGAATAAATTTTTCCCCTAAATTTCTGTGCTATTCCTTTATTGGAGCCTGTATGTTATAAGTGAGATACTATACATTATTATGATCAGAATGGAAGTGCCACCTGCAGGAACGCAATGCTCTCCACCAAGCTCTGCCACGGCAGGACCTTTTCTAGGGAGGCACCAGAATATCTTTCTATTCTAGTGTGTTTAAAAATGTTTTTTTAAAACATATTTTTCTTGATTTTTCAGAGAGAGAGGAAGGGAGAGATAGAAACATCAATGTGAGGGAGAAACGTCGATTGGCTGCCTCCTGCACGCCCCCTACTGGGGATCAAGCGTGCATGTGCCCTGACTGGAAATCGAAATGGGACCTCTCAGTCCGTGGGACGACGCTCACTTTACTGAGCCACACCAGCTGGGCTCTAGCTTTATTATTGATGTCAAAAGCATGGAAATAGGCAAAAGCTCCTGCTTCTGAAATATTTACATTTGGAAGGAGGTAACTGGTCATTTGTTGTTATTAGCCACTGTACCTTAAAATTAAACGAAAGTCAGGAGAAGCCATGTGAAGAGTTAAGAACTTGTGAATGATCCTGGAATGCGTTTCCTCCTCTGGAGTATTGACTCAGTTACCAAATAAATAAACATGATCTTCCCAAATCACCCACTGTACCCTAGGGAGACCCCTTCTCTCCTTACAGATCTCTAGTTCTATTCTTGTGGTTTGTTAATAAAGATAATTTTGCTGTGAGTTAACTAATGATCAGTTATATTGTCATCTCCCCAAAAGCACCGATTACAATACTTCAAATTAGTTGTTAAGATTGTCAAAGAGTTTTATTCTCAAAGAAGGTAGCTTCCTTTGTTCAAAGTAACAGGAAAGGTCCTCTTAGAAGGATTAGGTCCTTTGCTGGGCAGGATGCAAACACTAATCTCCGTGCTTCTCTAACCTGCAATGACCTCATGTTCAATGCCCAAGAGAGCAACTCAGAGGAAGTTTCCAAACGTCACAGTCAGTGTGGCAGTCTTGACATTGTGGCCACAGTGCAAGAGTTAACTAAATTCAGGAGAGAAATATTTATTTAAACTCTCTGGCAGTGATACTGTTATTTTCTTTTGTTATTGAATAATTGAAAAGGTATCAAATAGCAAAGTTTCTATTATTCATCAGGTTATTTCATTTACTAGACAAATGTCTGTAGGCAAATAAATGACATTTGAATTAAAAACTGGCAACATCTCCATAGGTTTGCTTATCTGGTTATCACTGCTTCAATCTTCAGTTATGAAATCTTCATACAAATTGTCCATCGGCAGTTATGGAGTGGTTTAGTATTTGTATGAGTTTTTATTTTTGCCATAGCAAATAGCCATGCATTTAGCACTTAAAACAACCCATTTATTAATGTTACAGCTGCCATAAATGTTCCACAGGTCAGACAGAAGTCCAGGGACATCTAAGCCTAGCTGGGTCCTCTGCTTAGAGTGTGAAAAGGCAGAAATCAATATGATGGTAGTGTTATACTTCTTTCCAAAGGCTCTGGGGATGAATCCATTTCTAAGCTCATTTTGGTTGTTGGTTGAATTCCGTTTCATGTGGGTGTAGGACTGTGATTTCCTGGCTGACTGTCGGCAAGGTTTTCTTTTCGTGGGGTCTGCCCACATTGGTCCTCATGCACTCCATGAGGTGCTCCTCCAGGAACAGCGAGCTGAGTCCCTCTGATGCTTCAAATCTCCCCGACTTCCTTTCTGCTGCATCTTTTCTGCCTCCAGCGGGGGAGGGGGTTCTGGAGATTGAGGCATGGGTATTTTATGGGGCTATTAATCTGCCCACCACAGTATTGAATAACAAGACAGAATTTCACAATACAAAACCTTGGGGTTTGGAGGTTTGGTCCTAAAAAAATAAAATAAACAAAATGACATAGAAATACTCTGTTAGGTGGTAACTATGAGTGTGGACAGTGCAATCTTATTTCTTGAATTTCAGAGCATTTATTTTTCTGGAATGTTGTGCTGTGAATTTGTCCCTACAAATTCCTTTCTAATTCCTCCTTCTATTCTAGAATTGCAGACATGCAATGTATATTCTGATCATGCCCGGGCAATCAAAATAAAGATGTGCTGTATTTTACACATAGAACTATTGTAGTTTTCTAAATATACATAATATACATATTATATATATTTTCCTTTGCAGATAAGTGGATATGCTTATGTATATTACATATACATATTATATATATGTGTTCCTTTGCAGATAAGATATATATATTAGACCCATAGAATATACTTGTCCTGACTCTGGCTTCCTGCCACCCTCTTCTGTGTGTAAGGCCCATAGCTGTGTAGAGGGTACATCTGAACCATGAAAACAATACCACTGTGTTCTGAAATTCTGCCTCTATCACACTCTCTGTCTTTGTGTCTTACATTGGTGGTCCCTGGGAACCAATTTAGTTCTTTCAACAAGACTGTCTCCTTCCCTATCTTGTGTCATTTAATCCTCCACTGACATCTTCAAACCTTTCCTGCTATTACATGGGAAGATATTCACCTGGAAATGTCACCTCAATGTAAATGTTACAGCTGCCAACAACTATAAAAAGCCCAAGATTTTATTCTTATGCAAGCTAATAAGTAGCTTGTCACAATTTCATGGATGCTTGTGGAAGATACGAGACTCCTGGGTCAGAGACAAAGGCTGTTATTACTCATGCCACAGCTGGAAGCATGAACTTCGTGTTCACAGTGTTTTCCTTGCACCTCAAGACCCGTGGGTGTCCTCTGGAGCAGCCCAGGTGGACACCCCACAAGCAGTGGGCGCACCTCCTGGCTGAGAAGCCCTGAACTTTTAAAGGTTGCTCAGGAACCAATCTTTTAAAAGAACCACTCTTTTGAAGTGCTTCCTAGCAAACCTGCCCAATGTCTGTCTGGAATCCTTCCCCCCAGAGGGAGACTATTTCCCAAGGCTGTTTGCTATATAAATGTCCTTCACAAGACAGTGCTGAAAAAAGCTGCCAGTGTCTCTGGTCATAAGATGTGCAGAAATGCAAGGAACCCATAGACATTGCCTTCTAACAACCGTTTCTTGTCTGAAAAGTGTTCCTTTGCAGATAAGCGGGTATTCTTATCTGATATGAACCATACTAGCTTTGCCTAGGTTGAGAAAATAAGTTAGAAACATTTATAACTAGCTAAATTATATACATACACTTTATAATTATCTACTTATTGAAAACAAATTGCATAAATATATACATGTGTACAAATAAACACTTTCCAAGAGATATTAAAAAACAAGCAACAGAATAACTATTTATTTCTGACATTAGACAGAACAAATGAAGCAACATACCTATTAAAGGATTAAGTGAGATGTGGTTTAGAGGACTGTGCTCACATATTTATAAAAAGTTTCTCTGGGAAAATAAACACCACTTTAAGCCAGTTTTCTCAAAGTTGCTTTTCAAATACAAATTCTAGTAGCTGATACTTGAATTCATGGTCAAATCATTTGGGGGACATATATCTTTCCCAATAAGAATGTCAATGCAGATTAGCATATTGAAGGTTCTGAGAAGTCCTTATATGAGGAAATTGGTTTTATTTTATTCAACCCAATATTATTCCAATCGATTTGTTAATGACATTGTATGTGTGTGTGCAGTACTCACACCTTCTGCAGAGCGCACTCAAGGTATTGCCAATTTAAGATGATGAAGATTTACCAGGTTATTCTTTTCTCATTCAACAAAACTATTGAAAGACTTCAAATGTATCTTTGAATTTGATTTATTCTGCACATTGCACATTCAAACACTACATTTATAATGGGCTTGATTATCTGAAAATGTTGTTAACTTATTCTCAGTGTCCTTCTCTGATCTATTTATAAGGTCAGTCCCTGAAGTTTAATTTTCATATTGATGAGGAAATGTGCTTAATGTTACAGGATTGATTACAATAAATTTGAAAGCCAAGTAGGGAAAATCTATTCCTATCAATGAATTTGCTTTCCAAATTTTGACAACATAGTCTAGAAGTTGAACTGTAAAAGGGTAAACATGGCATTCCCTAATGCTGTTTACATTATAATTGTATATAAAAAGGAATGACTTACTGATTATAAAAATTAGATGCTCTAAATGAAACTATAATTCAAATGAAGTACTGAAAGTAGTAAATATTGACATTTGTGTAGATACATCAAAATACTTAATAGATCACAATGAGTATACCCACGTGTACTCTTTGTGCTTCTGAAATATATCTGAAAGCTATCAGTTACTACAAAGTACTCTAGTTTTAATATTAATGTATTTATATCATTTGAAGATCTTTCCACATAGTTAACTTCCGTTTTAAATAGCGTGACTTTCCCCTGCTCAATAAAAGAAAACACACATCAATACAAACAATAATAGGGAAAATGAGCATTGTTTTAAAGTAAATAACAATTTTAAATAAATGATGATGGTTTCTTTGGATTATATTTCCTTCCAATCTTTTTTAAAATAAGCTTTACTATTGTATAATTATATAGTAAAATTAATCATTTTAATGTATAGTTTTGACAAATGTTTACAGCTAAGTAAGCATGACCACAATCAAAATATAAAGCATTTTGATTTGCCCTAAATATTCCCCTGTGACCCTTTGCATTCGGTCACTCCTTTGCCCTGGTCCCTGAAAACAACTGATCTGACCTTTCCGTCACTATAGCCCTGTCTTTGTCAGATACTGTGTAGTTCTCTGTGTCTTGTTTCTTTCATTTGCATAATTCATTTGAGAATTATCTACGATTTGAGTCTATCAGTGGTGTGTTTCTTTTTATGACTGAGTGGTATTCTCTGTATGGCTGTACCGTTTGTTTCTTCATTCGCCACTGGAGGCGCATTTGTTTGTTTCCAGTTTGGGCTGTTGTGAGTGAAACTGCTACAAATCTTCACATACGCCTTTGCATGACGTATGTTTTCATTGTTCTTAAGTAAATATACAGGACTGGGATTTCTGGGTAGTAGGGTAAATGTGCTGTTAGCATTATAAGAAACTGCCAAGCTGTTTTGCAGAGTGGCTATTGCAATTTTAATTTTGTTTATACATTGAAGCAAAGTATGAAGGTTTAGTTAATACATATTCTCACCAACACTTGGTAGAATTTATTTCTTTAATTTTGCCAAGTTAGGAGACATGTAGTAGTATTTGTATTTCCTTAGTGACTAAAGATATTAAGCACCTATTTATGTGCTTCTGTGCCATTTGTACATCTTCTTTTTTTGTGTGTTAATCCTCACCCAAGGATAATTTTTTCACTGATTTCTAGAGAGAGTAGAAAGGAGGAAGGGAGGGAGAAAGAGCGAAACATCAATGTGAGAGAGGCGCATCGATTGGTTGCTTCCCGTAAATGCCCAGACCAGGGCTGGGGATTAAACCTGCAACCCAGGTACATGCCCTTGACTGGGAATCGAACGGCGGCCCTTTGGTCCACAGGCCAGTGCTCTAACCATTGAGCCAAGCCAGCCAGGGCTGCATATCTTCTTTTAAGAAGTATCCACATGATTTGCCCAGTCTTCACTGGGTTGTTTGACTGCATATTATCAGATTGTGAGTTCTTTGGATATTTTAGTTACAAGTCCTTTATCAGATATATGTTTTGGAAATATTTCCTCCAAGTATGTGGCTTAACTTTTCATTTTCTTAACAGTGTCTTTCAGGAGCAGTGCTTGGTCAGGATGTATTGTCTTGTTAATGGCTGGATTTGATTTGCTAATTTTTTTTAAGGATTTTTGCCTCTATGTTTATGAAAAATCTTTAAGTATAGTTTTCTTGTGCATTTTTTGCCTTGTTTTGGAATCAGGATAAAGCTGACTTTAGGGAAATATTCCTTTCTCTTCTACATCTGGAAGCATTGGTGCTATTTCTTCCTTCATGTTTAGTTAAATATACAAATAAAGCCACTTAAGCTTGGAATTTTCTTTGTGGGATGGTTTATAAACTATGAATTCAATTTACTCAATAGATATAGGTCTTTAATGTTATATATTTCTTCTTTAGTAAACTTTTTCTATTATCTTTCAAGGAATTTTTTTTCCCATTTTATGTAAGCTGTCAAAGTTATTGGCATAAATATCTTTATAATATATTTTTTATTTTTTTAATGTTTGTAGAATCAGTAGTGATGTCATCTCTTTAATTTCTAATAATGGTAATTTATATCCTTTTTTTTTTAAGTTAGTCAGGTTTTGGTTACACTGACTATTGTTTATCCAGTTTCTATTTCATTGTTCCTTTTCTTCTTATTATTTATTTTTGCTATTTTGGGGTTTAATTTCTTGAACAATTATTATATAATTATTATTTTTAAATTATTTTAAATGTAAGTATTTAAAGCTATAAATTTCCCTCTAAGCATTGCTTTTCCTGCATCCCACAAATGGTAAGATGTTGTTTTTTCACTATCATTTAGCTGAAAATATTTTCTCAAAATTTTTGTAATATTTTTTGACCCATGGGTTATTTAGAAGTGTGTTATTTAATTTCCAAATAGTAATTTTCTAGATATTTTTCTTTGTTTGTTTTTAATTTAATCTTGCTGTGGTCAAAGAACATACTTTGTGTTATTTCAGTCTACTTAAACCTACTGAGAGTTGATTCATGGCCCAGAACATAATCTATCCATGTACAGTTCCATGTAGAGTTGAAAATGTTCCATCTAGTTGAAAATCATCTCTATTCTTCTGTTTTTGGGTGGAGTGTTCCATGACTATCACTTTGGTCAAGTTGATTGCTCATGTTATTCCTCAGGTCTATATTATTATAATGATTTTTCTCTCTACTTGTTTTTTTTTTAAATTATGGAGAAAATATTGACATGCCTAACAATACTTCTGAATTTATCTATCTCTTCAGTTCCATCAATATGTGCTTCACATATTTTGAAGATCTGTTATTAGATATGTACAGCTTTCGAATTGTGATGGGTTGACTTCTTTATCTTGATGCAATGTCCCTCTAAATCCCTGAAAATATTCCTTGTCCTGAAATCTAGTTTGTGTTAATATAGCCTTGCCAGCTTTCTCTGCTATTTTTATGGTATATCTTTCCCCATTTCTTTTGCATTTAATTTATCTGAGTATTTATATTTAAATAGTTTCCTGGAGACAGCATAGAGCTAGGTTTTGCTTCTTTATTATTTCTGATGTTTCATAAAACATTAGACAATTTATATAAATGTAATTAATGATATAGTTTGGGTCAAATCTACTATCTTGCTAGTGGTTATAAATTAGTCTTGTCCATTTTTACTCCTTATTTTTCCTGTGTTCTCTTAGTTTTTCATCCTGTGCCTTCTGGTTCTTTCTCAGCGTTCTGGAGTTTTCCATGTGCAGATTTGTACCCAGGCAATGACTTCAGTGGGCATTTCTGCAGATCTCTGGAGCTGTTTCTGGAGCTCCTTCTTCTCCACTATTCTGTCCTGCAAATTTTAGACACTCTGGCTTCTCCAAACTCCAAGTCGATCCCTTATACTCAATGAGAACTTCAGCTTCTCTTTGTTTTCTGCCTCACTGCTTTTGGTCCTAGCAGCTGCCTCCAGGCAGAAAACTAGGGTAATTGTCAGACTTACCTCACTTTCCCCCCATTTCTCAGGAAGCACTGACCTGCATCACCGGGTGTCCACTGTCTGAAAACGCTTGTTTTGTATATTTTGTCTGGTTTTCTAGTTGTGTATAGCAGGTGGCAAGTCCCATTGATCCTTCATACATGGGATCTTTGATACTGATTTATTTTATTAATTCTTTTTGTTATAGATGTTTCTCCTTTTCCCCCCACTGACACCCCTCTCCACACACACACACATACACAGCATTGTTGTCTATGTCCATTGGTTGTGCATACATTCATATAAGTTCTTTGGTTTACCTCTTCCCTGCTCCCTGCCCCCCTCCTCTGGAGGTTTGTCAGTCTGTACCCAACTTCCATGTCTCTGGGTCTATTTTGTTGATGCTGATTTCTTTATTCAGCAGATATAACAGCTGTCCACATACATTTTCAGGACCATTTTGTATGTGAGTGAATGATGATCACCTCAGAAATTAGTCCCCACTGTCGAAGAATGGCCTCCCTTGTCCCTCCCTGTACTTCATTCTCCAAACCTTAATGATTTCTCCTGAAAGAATTTTCAGACTACCGAGTTGGATTTATATTTTTATTAGCTGGAGCTGTTTAAAGAAATAAAAAAGGTTTTCTGAAATGTTATTAATTTATTCTTAATTAGGTTGCTTTTAGTATCTAAAAGAATTTTAATTTTATATCCCCATCAATTTCAGAAGAGACTTCAAAACTATTATTTTTTCCATTAATAAAATATGATTTAAAAATGTTTTTTGGTGTTTTTTGTTTTTTTTTTTTGTCCTTTATTGGGACTGGAAAACATGTAAAATAGAATGGAAGTGTGAAATGGGAGAAACTGTCTAATGATCAAAACCACCCCTGGATATCTACTTACTCTTCTCCTTGGCCTAGAAAATGAACTTTGAGATGTTTTGAGAAGAAAGGGAAGGGCAATTCAAATAGGAACAGAAACAGGAAAATCGCTGCTAGAGAAATCTAGAACAGACACAGCAGGTCTGTCATCCTCTGCGGAAGAGGAAGGAACCCATGGAGCAAACAACCCCCGCCACAGGCGTCAAAGCCAAGAGCACCATGACCATCGGGAGGAGCAGAGAGTTGACCAGTCTTCTCCTGTTCGTGCAGCTCCACCCTCGGCAGACTAGCTCTGTGCAATCCTCTAGGTATTTCCTCCCTGGCGTGAGCGGAAGGAAGGCTCAAGAAGACTGAGTTGTCTTTTCTTTTCACTTAGTGGGGAGAACATCACTGATGGGAGAAAATTGGTTTCCTGCGTGACTATGCACGCCCAACGTGTTGGAGAAGCATTTTCTCTGCAAAAATAACTAGCTGGTATGATCAGACTCCTGCCTCGAATAGCATAAATAACCTTCTCAAAGATGCTTCCACAACGGCTTGCACTTGATAAATCAAAATTTGTAGTTTTGCTTGAGGAAACAAGCTACTTAAACAGGCCCATTTCAGAAAACCTTTCCCGAGACTGTCTCTTTTCACTCAATCACTTCAAGTAGGAAACCTAGTGATTTTGGCGTCAAGGGCATTTATTCAATTTCTTTTTATACTGTGCTATAAGAAATGAGAGTAATCATGCTCATTTTCTGTTTATTCTAGGTGATAAACCATGCCCATTTCGGCATCTCTCAGAGAGGCACTTAGGTGGCGCTTAGGCGTGGTTGCGTAGAGCCATTCTAGTTTCACTGCTAAAACCTCTGTTTTGGCTCCTTTTCTGTCATTGGAGAACCAAAAAGCCCGAGGAACTGCTGCCAAGGGGGTGGTTATGCTTCCCAGGACCTCAGATGAGAAAAATGGGGGCAGAATATTGGCCATTAGACACAGAAAGTGAACACAGTCAAATGCCCGGTCGCTATTCAGTTTAACGAGTAAACACATGTTGGTGACCTCCTATGTGACATGTGCTATTGCTTGAGGTTGAGACACAAAGATGAATAACAGAAAGCGCCTCCTTCTGCGGAGCTTACCATCCAGTCGCGTGACATTCAGATGCCAGCCGAGCAATGGGTTGCTGCCAGGGTAGAGGCGGGGGAACTGGGAAAGACCGAGAGGCGTCATGCCCTCCAGCAGGAAGGTGCCCCAGATAGTTACGGAATATCCAAAAAATAATTCCCAGATTCCTGATATCACTGTAACCAAGTGAAAGCTGTAAAACAGGCGTGGAATGCATGGCCTGTTTCTGCAGTCCTCCGGGGCAGGAATGGTGGTGGTTAAAGAAATCCTCAGTGAAGGATCGCCTGTCGCACGGGACTGAGAGGTACACAGACGTCATTCCGCAGGAGAGTCTCTGAAGGACACTGCACCAGTGTTTGGTAAACCAAGTGTTTCAAAAGAACGGTAATCCTATTTTTATTTTAAAGTCACCTACCAACTACTATTCATTTGATTATGATACAAACATATTTCAACACTTTTCCTTGATTTTTGTATCCAGTGTAACCAATGACCCTACTTCTGAATCATATAACTGATTTTACCAACTTATTTGTGAGAACAGACAACTTTCTTGTGATAAAAATGCCTATAAGGTTTTGCACAGCAATAAAATAAGTTTGAGTAGCCACATTTACAGGGGACCCTTCCCAAGGCCTGGGATCTATAGCAACTTGTCATTGTTCTAAAGTAGCAGGTGGAATCCCGTGCCCCAGACGACTGCTCTGCGGGCACATGATCTAGCCAGGGGTCACCTCTAGCTGGCACCCTGAATCTGAATACTGCTGTGCTTCGCTCTCCTGGTTATACTAGTCAAAGTAACTCTCTTTGAGGCATTTGCAGAAGTCATTTGAGTTTATTTCTCAGATATAAGTCACTTCATGATGTAGAAGAATTTATAAGCTATAGTGCTGGGTATTCATTTGTAGGTACACAAAACTCTTGGGGTTTAGCTCTCCCTGAACGTCAAGGGTTTCTGTAGTACTTAGGACAATTTGGTTTCTCAGCATCCAGTCATTGATTGCTTGAATTTTTAACGGTCTCCTCTTCAACTTTGTTTCCCCCACGTTTTAAGTTGCCATGGAGTCTGCATCAACCCTGTCCAAGTGGGAAACGGCGCTTGGAGCACGAGGCAGGCACTCGATTTGCAGGCACCGTGGTTACGCAGAATGTCAAATGCTCCTGAGTGGGCCACCGGCGGGAAGCTGGTCAAGCAAGGCTTCAAAATAGATTAGGAAATCCCAGAGAAACGTCCGCTGGAAAACGGGTCATCTAGATAGTCTTGTGGAATATTCTAGAAATTCATAAGGTTGGTAAACATTTTCCTAAGTTTTTCTCCGGCCCGGTATGTTATTAAAATGCTGCCGATTGTGCAACGAGAACGTAAACATGTCCTCTACCAGGACAGTTCCGTTGTTAATGCACCTATTTCCTACTCTTTTCATTCTTTTATGTTCTTATTGTCTCAGTAGGGCATCTATTAGTGCTCAGCTTATGGGTCAGAGCACCTTTGTATTATTCCTATTTGTGAAATAATGATGACAACAACAGTAAGAATTGCTGACAGGGAAGGAGAGGTTGTTCTTAAGGTGCTTGTGTTATGAGTACATCACGATGTTTCAATCTCCAAAATGGAGCATCAGTTTGAGATTTAGTTCCTTGATGTAAGGTGTTCCTCCTCTGTAAAAGGTCTACGAGGTTGATTGATCACAATGTGCTCCTACCTGGGAATTTTGACATCCTCACAGATGCTCAGCTACCCTGTAGTATGGCATTATGGAAATCCAATGTGCCAACCTCCGTCACTTGTATGTCCCCAAAGTTAATGCCTTTAGGAGGAGCTGTTTTGCTCTTAGATATGGCTTTAAGTTCTGGGACCAGACTCCATACACCAGGGTCTAATCTATCTTGCGGTTGAGTTTATGGCAACACGATGGTACTGCCTAGCTCTATATGCTAAATTCCTGGCATAGGTGATATTACAGTTCTACTCTAAATAAAGCAATCAATCAATATTTCTTCTCTGCTTACACTCCAATCTTCAGAACTGCTTGTTACGCTAGCTAGATGGATTTACTTAGGGCAGAAAGACATTCAGCAAGTCCATCCAATTTCTGGATTTATTTGCTATTGATGCATAAAATAAGCTTGTCTGTGAAATAGCCAGGTTGAAATTGCTGTTCTCATGCATTTTCATTGTTATTATTTGGCTAGACTGACTCTTGAGGGTCAAATTAAAACTCATTCATCCAGAGCTACATGAGTGACGACAGAGAACGTCTTCAGTGAAAATCAGTACTAGCACTGCATTTGAATAAAACTGCTGAAGAATCATAGATAACACTTGGGTTTACCAACTAGTCTAAAAACTAAGGAGAAAGAACATTCATATGAACTGTTTATCTTAGAAACTTGCTTAGGATTTAACATTTAGATTTTATTCTCACTAAAAATGAAAAGGAATAAGCCATAAAACCAAGACCTTGACAGCACGTGTGGAATTTTCTAGCACTCACAGAAATAATGGTGCTCTTTGTATTTTGTATTGCCTCACAGTTGACAAAAGAGTTTCACAAGCATTAATTCTTATGATGCCCATCTCAAGATATTTTAAAAGTAAACTATTATCAGCTTGTTTGAAGATTTACATAATTTTAAAAAGTTCTGAGGAACAGCCATTATTCAGGAACAGCTAAAGTCCTGCCCGCCTTTCCAAACTTTAATAATACAAAATCCTTTAAAAAATCATAAGCGTGGCCCCGCTGGTGTGGCCCAGTGGTTGAGTGTCAACCCATGCACCAAGAGGTCGCTGGTTCAATTCCCAGTCAGGACACTTGCCCAGGTTGTGGGCCAAATCCTCAATGGGGGGCATGCAGGAGGCGGCCAATCGATGTTTTCTCTCATCGATGTTTCTATCTATCTCTCCCTCTCCCTTCCTCTCTCTCTAAAATCAATAAAGAAAAAATTTTAAAAAATCTTAAGTGTGTTATATTTTATAAGAATTATTTTTGCAAAACACCAAATGTAAAAAAAAAAAAAAATTCAAAAGAAAGAAAATTTATTTAATATATTACTTCTTCCAAAATACATATTTAAAAATGTTGGACTCCTACACTTAAAACATGTTTCTATGTGTGTAGTGACTAGACATAAGTCTTGACCAAGACCATCATGTATAGACGAGGAAATTAAGACATACAAAGTGAAATGTGTTTGCCGAGGTCACACATTCAGTGTCAATGGACACTAGACACGCCCTCTTACTGCTCTTCGTCCACGGTCTGTTTTCATAGCACTGAACCTCCTTAGTGTAGTTGCAGAGTTTCTAGGCAGGATTATACGTGCACAGCCAGTCTTACACGGTAACATATTCCCATGCTAAACATTCCACATAAATCATCGCCTCCTTTCTCCACTAGTGATTCTTGTTTTCTGCTCTTCCTCTGTTCTTCTCCTTGTGATCTTTTGCATCACTGAACATTTTGTTATGCTGGTTACATTATTCAGTTACAAATTCCTTGAAGACAGAGAAAATATTTAGAGGAGTCAGCTGAATTAGGCTTTGTGTATGTAAAAAAAAATATGCTAGTAAAGAACTTTAGACTTTCCTACTAACTCTGTAGAAGAAATTTGGATCTTCAAAATACGTATATATGTTTAGGACATTTTGTTCTGGATTTAAACAATATGATCCACAAGAGTTGAGATATGACTGGCTGTCTCCTGGGTCTATTTTGGTATGGACATTTAAATATGGGATAAGAAGAGGGCTGTCACTCAAAATAAATGGCAGCATTAGGCAATGAGCCTTGGCTTCTCTGGTTGGGAACCAAAGAGAAGGTTGTCTTTTGGACTTCAAGAAAACTGAGAGGATCCCGAGACATCTGGAGAACGGCAGTGTAAGGTCTGGTCTGCTTTTTCTTACTGTTAGACATTGTTGACATGTACAGGCAATAAGCACTTTGTCCCGGATGAAATAATGATTTGGCAATTAAATAGGTGATTTGATTCTATAGAAAACCCCTTTCCATGTCTGTGTGCCGACGCGTGCACCTCAGGTATCCACGGGAGCCAAATGAACTTCACTTATAGGTGAGGTAAGCAGAATCGTTACAGTAATGTCTTCACTACTGTGCCACTTTTAAGGCCACTAGAAAGAAGAGACCGGGTGACAAACATAGCCAGTGGGGTCCATAAGACTGACTCCTCTCTTAATTCCTTCTGTTCAAGCTATTCTTCCTGTATCTCCAAATACCACTCCTTTGCTCGTCTGCCACCCTTAAACGTGTACTTTCTTGTACTGTTGTGTTTTCTTTTTGGCAAACAAAAAAATCCTGTCTTTTTATTTAAGAATTTTGGACATAGGATGTTTTATTTAGGAAAAAAAATTCTCTTTTTATTTGAGTCCTGATCGGGAACTTGAAACATGCTACATTATCTATTTCCTTTGCAATAAAATCAAGTCTGGAGTGAAAGAACTGAGTAGCCTACAGCATATCCATTTGTCAATGTAACATCCTGAGAAGCACACTTTAAGCTTTTAGGCATATACATTTTTATTTTATCTTTTATTAAAAACATTTTTATTCTTTATTGATTTTAGAGAGAGAGGAAGGGAGAGGGAGAGAGAGATAGAAACATGGATGAGAGAGAACATCGATTGGTTGCCTCCTGCATGCTCCCGACTGGGGATTGGGCCCACAACCTGGGCATGTGCCCTGACCAGGAATTGAACTGGCGACCTCTTGGTGCATGGGTCGACGCTCAACCACTGAGCCACACCAGCCAGGATAGGCATATACATTTTTAAAAAAATTTCCCTATAAATAGCAAATGGGGGAAATCTTAATGTATAAAAGCTCCTAGTCACGTTCCTCCCCCCCCCCCCAACGTCACTAGAGTGGGAACAGAGCATGCCAGGCATTCCCCTTCTGAATTTGAAAACGGAGGTAGATGCTGGGAACGTGGTATAGGTGCTTTAAGTAACTTGTATCTGAAGAACATGATTCTTTTATTATAATTAGAAGTAATGCTTACATGATTAAAATAATAAATCTTGGGCATTACTGAAAATGTACAATTTTTGGTTAAACAATTGAACCTTGTCTTTCTACATGTGGACCCAAGGGGCAGAGACCCTGGTGGGTGGAGGTGGGAGGGTGGAGGGGACTTACATTTTCATGGTCAACTTAGCTCTCTTTTGCCTCTGCTGAACTATTTTTCTTCATTCTTTACCTCATGGCTCTTTCATGCGTCTCAGCCCTTCTGTTGATACCAAGAGGGAACATGGATCGTTTTCCTTGATTCTACGTCCACTCCGAGCAGCATGAATGCAGACTGATAGCACGCAGTGGGCTTTCACTGGCGGTCTGTGGTGTGCCCTGGCGGGAGGCCCATCATTGCACCACAGCGAATAACCTGGGGTCATACAGTAGATAGTCCTGGCCTTTTAATAAGCAAAGTTTTTTTCTTCAGTTGATTTTTACAGAAACTTGAAAAAAAGTCATCAGGGCATGATTACAATTTTAAAATAGCACAGAAGGGTATACAGCGAAAACTATTCTCATACCAGATCCCCAGTTACCCTCATCAAAAGTAACTACTGTTAACATGTTTTGTAACTGCCCACAACAATTATATATAAATACAAGCTATGTAGGTATCGCAATCCCTTTTATAAACAAAATGGTATATACAGATTTTATCCTTTTTTTCCCAACCTCCCTATGCCATTGAATTTGAAGTAAATTTCCTGTAAACAGCATGTAGTTTGGTCTTTTTATAAAAATCCACTCTGCCAATTTCTCGTGTTTAGGAGGCATATTTAAACATTTATCCCTAAAGTAATTATTGATATGTTAGAGTTTAAGTCTGACTTGTCACTATTTGTTGTTTGTTTCTTTCCTCTGCTTCTTGTTCTTGTGTGTTTTTTTTCTAACCTTCCCATGGGTTACTTGTACATCTCTTAAGGATTGCACCTTGGCATAGTTATGGTATTTTTGATGTATCACTCTGTAGAGTTCTCTCTGGGTATTACAATTCACACACATGCTCTATCACGGACACTGTTGTACACCCCAGGCGAAATGGGGAAACCTGACTTCCACTTACCCCTGACCTTCCCCACTTTAAAATATCATGGTCTTAAGTGTTCGATGGTGTTAGAATTTTAATTTCAGTCATAGCACATATTTTGGAAAACTCGTGAGGAGAATGGCCCATTGTATTCCTTTCCTCACTTTTTCTTCCTTCTTCATGGTATATTTTCATTTCCTTTCTGTTTGAAGAACTTCCTTCAGCCGTTCTTTAAGGGAGGACACGGGGCTCTGACAGGTCCCTGCTGGTGCTGCTTAAAGGGGGGATGGCACATCACAAAGCCTATCACCTCATCCGCGCCTTTAGGTGAGGGGATGGGCACTCGGGACTGTGGGGTAGGCGCTTGTGGTGGGATCCTCTCCCCAGGTGCCCAGTCCCCCATCGGGTGGTACTCCGTGTGGGAAGAGAGGAGTCCCAGGGAGAGAGTGTTTCCCTTGGAGGCCTATTCTCACTGAGGCTTCAATCCACCCCTGAGGTGGTTCTGTGGACAGAGCTCTCATTAGATCCCACTGTCGTTAGGACTACCTAGGCCACCTCCTGTCATTAGATTTGGACGTGGGACATGCCAAGGCTGGGTTGCCTTCTTCTGTTGGACAGTAGGTTGCAGGATGTCCTGACATGTTGCTGTCCTGGCTCCCTAGTCAGTGTGCCTTCCTCTTCCACGTCTCAGAGTTCTCCTTTGGTTTCCTCCCCACGTTATTTCCAGAGTTTATCGTTGTATTTAGCAGGGATAAGAGGGAAAGATGAGTTAGACCAGCCAGGCTATCTGGACAGAGCCTCTCTTGTTAGATTTTTTAATAGTTATTAGATTCTTAGATATCCTTTAGCCACTACAGAATAAGAGATTTCTCACTGGCTGTTACCCCATATAATGGCTGGACTCTTGTCTTCCCTATTCCATCTCTGGTCCGTCCTCATTCTCACCTTGGGTTTTCTAGAGAATCACAAATCCTCACTTAATTATGCAGAGAATTCTACTCTTTCCAGCCCCTAACCTATAACTCTTTCTCTAAGTCTCTTTGTCTATCGCAAACCTGTCAATGGGCTTTAGTGGAACAAAAGAGCCTTCTGCTGGCTTGGCCAGCTCAAAAGCTAGGCAGAGACGCAGGGCAAGAGAGCTTTCCTTTCACAGTACCTTTGTCCTTTGAAGACATTCACTGTTCTAAACAGCGTCTTCTATCACCCCTGTGTGTTAACACTTATGTAGATGGGGCATTTCTGCTCCACCTTTTGACCAAAGCCTGTGATCTCTTTAAAGGTTGGGATTACATCCCTAGCACCGAGCTGAGTGCCAAGCACAGAAAGGGTCTGTAATGAATGTGTGTTAAGTGTAGGCATGAAAGGCAGGCTGTTAGAGTCTTTCTTCCACTGTGTGAATAGGTTCGGCATGACAATAATAGGTCTAGAGGGATTCTGAAAGGTCAATGAGTTCATCTTTCTGTTTCTGTCCAAGAACGCATACCAGATAACTAGGTAGCAAGTCTGAATTTATGTACTTTAAAAGAAAAGAAAATTACAGTTTCTTTTAGTAGCCATTCCAGTGTTTAACAACTCCCCTTGTCAGCAAGACCTTCCTTATATGTAGCCTAAATCTCCAACATGGCATTCTCAAACCATCGCAGGTAAAACGTGCAGCCAGGATTCCAATGGTCTTTATTTCTTTAATTACGTTTGAGCAAGTATTTACAAGCTAAATATTTTCTTTCCATGTGTCAGTTGCCAAACTGTTGTTTACCAGGAAGTATATGCACTTACCTGACCTTGTCACTCAACTCTGAACTACCGATTTCTTGATTTGAGCTCCTTACTGTGGTGTGTTGATTGCATCAGGGCTTCCGATTTGTACCATCTGCCCTGGTTGTGCCCTCCCACACTGGCTCTGGGCTTAACCGCGGGACGTGCTGTGGTCAGTGGGATGATGATAGCAAAGCAGAAATGAGCAAAGGCTTGACAGAGCACTTGGATAACCTCTTTCCTTGTACCTCATCATGAGAACACGCAGAGCCCAACCTGGTGGAGAGCTAAGAGAGCCACCTGGAGAAGAGCTGACTCTTTGGAGGTGAGGCCATTCACAATGAGCCAGCCTCCAGCCAATACCCCAGCTGCTCAGACACGTGAAGGAGCGCAGCTAAGATCGAGTGAGCCTGGTCCGGATGATCAGAAGTCAGAGCTCCGTGGACCTATGTATTCATGATGGGACTGAATATTGTTTTATTTATTTAAAATTGTTTCTATTACATTTTTAAAAATTTATCTTTATTGTTGAAAGTATTCCAGAAAGTATCCCCTCCTTCCCCCAACCCCCAATTCACCTCCTCCCCACTCCTGCCCACCCCCTGCCTTCACGGCACTGTTGTCTGTGTCCATTGGTTATGCATATATGCATATAAATTCTTTGGTTTATCTTTCCACCCGCCTCCCCACCTTCAAAACATTAATTTCTAAGGTTGCTTGTTTGATACTTTCCTTAGGAGGGACTTCCTGGCTGTGGTGGAATTTGACCTCACAAGGGGAACCCATTGTTGTTTGTGAAGCATGTGATCTTCTGGAACTCTCGTTGTCTTACCTGCTTGCCTGTGCATTTTCCTTACTGTTTTTCTCTGAGTAATCAACCAGCACAAATCACCTTGAATTACTGGCTTCTGATCCTCATCTCTTTGTCGATCAGCATTCTGATTGTTTGCCTCTGTACATATTTGTCATATACCAGTATCTCCCTATGGTTTGTTATCTCAGATCCTGTCTCCTCGCTTTATCTTTGAAGTCTTGCTAGGGCATTGCCCATTCCAATAACACTGATATATTATCATGAGATTGTATTCTGATTTATAACTATAAGTATTTCAGGGTAATAATGCCTCCTGGGAGTTAACTAATCATTTTGAACGTAATGTTAATGAGTCCAAATTTATAGACTTAGTCCCCATATAGGCCACTAGCTTTACAAAAAAGAAATAATAAACATTTCATTTACATTATAATTTAAACAGGTCATAAATGACATAAATGCACTCTCCATCACAAAGGATTTTAGGCAAAAGAGTGTAGATAGGCCAAGGACAATGATACCAATGTTGACACTGATATAAACACACATTTAGGTGACTATGGGGCACGGACAAATCTTTATATGAATATGATGCTCCTTGGCTGGAGCGGAACACATCCATGGCCTCTTTCCTGCCATGTTTTTTTTTTTTTTTTCCCATGTTTACTGTTCTGACTCTGGCTGAGCAGAGATATGCACAGAAAAACAAATAGGATAAATTTTTTCAGAAAGATTTTTCTATAAAATTATTTTCTAAAGAGATAAAATAAATAACTTTAAGGAATCAAAGAAAAGTGCAGTTTTATTTTTAATAAAGTGTGTTTTAATATCATTTTAAACTAAATTACACCAACTTTAGAGGTGCTTATGTTTTAGCTCAGCAGCTTTTGTGTGCCTCTCATGTTCATTCCCCAGCTGTTTCAGAACACTGCCACAATCCTACAGCTCCAGCCCCACTTATTCCTCTCAGAAATGATACTGCCACCACCTACTGTGACCAGTGGACTGAAGCCCTCTGCCAGGATCCCCTCCAAGTTATGTTGACATAAACGTGTTCTCTCCATCCTGCTCTTAAGACCCTTCATTTTGTTATTCCTTCTTTATCTTCTTTCATACAAAGTTAAACTTCTCCATTTCCCTGCCAACACATCTTCCTTTGAGTTTAACTTTCTCTAATCTCATTTTCATTGACTCTAGTTCAGCTACATCGTCAAGGTAAAATAATGACCAGCTACTTGTGAGACCAAATGACCTTTTGTCAGGTCTCACACTTGAGCTTCCTTGAATATTTAATGCCATTGGATGCCTGTACCCCTTTCTTGAGCCATTGTCTGATCTTGGGCTTCTGTGTCAATACGATAGACTCTCATCACTCCTTTTACGGATTTTTCATGGCTCTTCTCCACCCACAGATTTCTAAGTGTGAAATTTCCCTAAAGTTAAGTCTTTGGCTCTCTGTCTTCATACACTCTTCCCTAACTACATTCCTTAGGCCCTCATCTCTCCCACATTTCACTCCAACACCCATAGGGCTCAACCATTACAATGCCCCACCCTGCCCACAGAACATGTGCTTTATTGTTCGGGAAGGTCGTACTGACCTTGACAACCATTGAATAAAGAACAAGTCATTGTTTCTCTTCAGTATTCAATTGGATGTATCATAGCCAAAGTCATTTTGTCTAGAACTATGATATTATAAGGCACATTAATTATGTTTTATTTAAACAAGTCAAACCTTGAAACTGCCAAATTCAAATCTATGAGCTTTTTTTTCTTTTTTTTTAAACTGTAGATGTATGAATTTGCTGTTTCTGGGTATACTACATTTTCTCCAACTTCTATTTCTGTTCAGCTGGGAAAATGATTCCCTGACTTTTCTTTGTTTCTTGATCCAGCACAACCGGGCATACCAGAGAGCTCTGTGGAGAAGGCTCACAAGCAAATGCATTTTATTCAAGTACTGAATTTTCAGCAAGTTGAAAAACTTTTTTGAGTGGTTTTATTTGGTATTTCCACCTGGCTCTTTCACATAATGTCTCCTTTCTTTAGTTCTGTGGTGTTAAATGCATAGCCTCTGATCCAGAATGTGCCCCCGGGGAGACTTGGATGCTCACAATGGCCCAGTGGGTTCTTGGAACTGGTGCTTGGAGGAGGCAGGGGGACCACAGAGCCTGAGGAACCAAGTCAGCAGCAAGCTGCAGGCCTTCCTCCTGCTTCATCACACTCAAGTTCAAGACTGAATGGGTAAATTCTAGTCACAGACAAACTTATAACAGAGCTTTTGTTCTTCCAGTGGATCTCAGCTCCCTATTTGTGTCAATCATTTTGATCACTGAGTTTTATACCGTGTTGCTGCATATGATATGGGTTCTTTTTCTTATAAATGGGGAAAGTGCTTAAGAAAAGACTCACCCTGTAACTCTTAAATTCAAATAATAAAGACTCATGGCAACAACCCCTAACTAAGCATCAATGGTTCACACGCTATATGAAGGGAGCTTGAAGGATAGCATACTAATAAAATAATGATTCCTTCCCACATGAGTTCATGGTCCTGTCAATGAACTCACAATAATTCAAGGGGCTTCTAAAATCAACGTTGGGATTTACATGCTTTGTGTGGATGGCTTCTTTATCAATTTGGGAAACTAGGCCTTCATCAACTTGTCCTAAAACATTGTTAAACAAAGTGTGGTCTGTGTATCAGCAGCATCAACATCACCTAGGACTGAAAATGAAGATTCTCAGTTCTAATACAGGCCTACTGAATGAAAACTTGCATTTTTAATAAGTTCCTTACCGGTATGTATGCACATTCATTTTTGAAAACAACATTCTAAGGCATTAAGTCCATATTCTAAATTTTACGCATTGATACTTCAATCTAGTAACCTTTCCTCTCTTCTCATGACTTTTTTTTCCCTTTCTGAGTCTTATAGAGAATACATTTTAAAAAAATACTCAGTCACCCAACTACATATATTTAGTAGAGTTCAAGACTTCTTGGTCATAGTGATTAGAGTTAATACCAGTCAGATCACATTTAAATGATCTAAATGCAATCCTATGAAAATCTATTTCTAATTCCTGACTTGCCTATTTGATAAGCCAGTTCTGAGTTCTCTGTCTCTCTTTGTCTCTTTCATTCTCTCATTCTCTCTGTCTTTAACACACACACACACACACACACACACACACACACACACACACTGTCAGTGAGCATGTAAAAGTCCAGTTTTCTAGCTCCAAGTAGAGAGTTAGTTAAACAGTATATGTTACAGGCACCCTCTAATCGACACAGCAATTTTGGGAACCCTAACTGTCAAGAATAGAGATGGTTTTAATAAAATTCTATTTTTAGATGATCTGGTTTAGGAAAATTGTTTCCCATTAAATATAATTGCACTTATATTTTATACAAAGAGAGAAATATTTGATCAAACTCACAACTACAATTCATTTCAGGTAAATGAAACCCCTATCATGGGATAACCATATTTACATAGAAGGAGCAAAATATTCTTGATAATGGAGTATTTAACTTATCCTTGTTTGTCTCTATCTGTGAGAGGACCATTTTCAATGGGACTGAAAGTACTAATTGTGTCCAACACTAGCTCATCTCACAATACTAATGCCCTGAGTTTTTACACTGACTTGGGGGCTGAGCTGAAGTGTGGTCTCTCCTCCAAAGGAGGAGTTAGAAAGAGTTTACAGTGTTCAGCCCAGCAATCTTTTGGGAGAGCTGTCTGTATTGAATGTACATTCAAATCTCAGAGAGGAAGTGACAACTTCCTTCACCAGGGATTGACTGGTCTCCTGACTCCACTTCAGAGACCTTGGTCAGAAGTCAAGGAAGACCTGGAAAAATAAGTAAGACATTTAAGCAGAACCCAGGAATACTATATGGAAATTCTTTTGACTTGACTGTTTCATTTATTCCCTTAATCATTTATGTATTTATTCAATAAATTGTTATTAAGGACCTGTTATCTGTCAGGCATTATTTTATGTACTGAGTTTACAGCACAGTGATCATAATGGCCATAGATACCAGCCGTCTATTGATGAACAACTTTCCAGTAAGAAGTCACTGGAGGGTTTGGGGTGGAGGTGTGATATGATTTAGCTTATGCTTCAGGAATATCCCTCTGGCTGCTCCATTAGAAATGGATTGCATGTATTAAATAGCATGAACCGGTGGATAACCAGTGTGAAACCTCCATGTCTATCTAGGCTTATGAATATAGATTCAGACCCAGTTGCTTAAGACTCCAGAACAATTCACTCATGATAGCACTTTTGATTTAACATCTTATATTAAAGTTAAAGACAAGAAAACCTTTTCCAGAAAGCATTACTTAAATCTTACTTTGAATAATAGACTGCTTCATGTAGGGTAGCTTCAGGTTGAATGTCTGGTGTAGAAAACCATAAAAAAACTTCCTAAAAATTACAGTAGCTGCCGAATGTCTTCTAAAACTTCCTGTCAGAATTTTATTTAAAATTTAGGTCTTAAACTCAGTATATCAACTTGCATGAGAAATGAGTTTGGGGATGAAGGGAAAAGAAGCTAACAATGACAGCATATTATGTGCCAGACACTCTATGTACATTGTTTCATTTAATCTATAGGCCAACAATGTGCAGTGTGGTTGATGTCATTGTTTCTAATTCACAAATGTGGGAAATGAGCTCAGAGTTTTAAAATATTTTCCAGTGTTTCATATCTTTATAGTTGCGGGAGCAGGAATGGGAAACTCAAGCTGTCATCTTCTGACAGCCTTATGCTACATCAGCAATGACTACCACGCCAACGAAGACTACCGTGGGCACTGTGTTTGGACGACTCACCATTATTACACCATTTCAAACTGATTAAATGAATAAACTTAAGACTGTTGCAACCCACACAGTTCTGTAAGTCAGGTCATCTGAGCAACTGCCATCTTGAATTACTTGCTGTGCAACAGTCCTGTAAGAAGTCTGGCTGGCACAGTTGATATTTAATAGAGCGCATGGAAGTAATCATCGCCCACTAAGACGGCCACTATCAAAAGAAAATGCCAAGTACTGGTGAAGATGTAGAGAAATTAAAACCCTTGTGCACTGTTGGTAGGAATGTAAAATGGTACAGCCATTATGAAAAATAGTTTGAGGTTCCTCAAAAGCTTAGCAAAACTATCATATGATCCAGCAATCCAACCTCTTTGTATAGGTTCAAAAAAATTCAAAGCAGGATTTTAAAGAGATATTTACATACTCATGTTTATTGCAGTATTGCTCATAATAGCCAAGAGGTAGAGGCAACTCAAATGTTTATTGACAGATAAATGAATGAAGAAAACATGGTATAAATATACAATGGAATATTATTGAGTCTTAAAGAAGGAAATCCTATTGCGTGCTACAACATGGATGGAACTTGAAGACAATGTGCTAAGTGAAACAAGCCTCAAATGTTTCATCAAAGTAATACTGTCCTTTTTGTAGATGTACTGTCCTTTTTGCTGTGACTTTGACACCCTTTAATTCCTAACCCTAAATGTAATACAAGAAATTTAGAACTGAAGTAAACTTGCATATAGCCTTTCCAATTTCCTTCATTGTCCATGTAATGAAAGCATAAAATGACCAAAACTATACAATTTCACTCATATTAAGTATCTAAAGTAGTCAGAAGTCATAGAAACGGAAAGTGAAGATGTGGTGGTCAAGGGCTAAGGAGAGGGCGTTCGTGTTTAATGGGTATTGCATTTCAGTTTCACAAGCAAAAGTTCTAGAGATCTGTTGCACAGCAATGTGAATGTACTTAACACAACTGAACGTACACTTAAAATGGATAAAATGGTACAGCAATGTTACGTGGTTTTTTACCACAACAAAAAGTCAAAGAAAAAGTTATGTATTGATTGGTATATAATCACTGTTACCATTTGTAAACCTGAGACAAGAATTAACAATGTATTCCCAGTCTCAGTTCACAATAGGTTCTTGATAAATAATATTTGTTGGTTATTTCTTTTCAGGGACACAAACATCTTTGTAAATGTTTCCCTTGTATGGTCTCTGTTTCGTACAACTGACATTTAAAGATACTCCTAAACTCACTCCTTTTAGTATAACATGGCTTTTTTATGGAATTGTTGTTATTTTCATGTGTAAAATTAAGACTAAAGCACTGCCCTGGCCAGTTTGACTCAGCAGTTAGAGCATCTGTCCGTGGACCGAAGGGGCGTGGGTTCAATTCCGGTCAAGGGCATGTGCCTGAGTTGCAGGTTTCCCTGACCCCGACCCGGGCTGTGTGGCAGGCAACCAATCAATATATCTCTCTCAACATTGATGTTTCTCTCTCTCTCTCTCTCTCTCTCCCCTTTCCACTCTCTCTCTTAAAAAAAGAATATAGCACTTACCATTAATAAAAAGAAGTGATCGTTGAAGTCATTCATTTCTCCATATCCTCTAAGATCTATCCTTGTATCAAGTTAGATCTCTTAAATGCTGTATGACTGGAAAATGTATTAGTATTTAACTTTCTATAGAAGTGATTTCACAAATTTCCAATACAGCAATAAATTTTCATCTTTATTCAGGGTGGACCTAAGAAACTACTTTACAAGGAGTACTTCTCCATCATTTGTAAAACTGCTGTTAAACACAATGTTTATTATATAATCTTAATGTTCCTTATAAAACACTCCTGCATTCTCTACTCCTCTGACTTTTCTGAATTTAAATGTTTGTCTACTTTCCTTATACAGTACATATTCTTCTTCATTTATTATAAAATGAAAATGATACCACACATTTTATTGACTTTTTATATAGCTTCCAAGAAGCTCAGAGTACGTGTTTTCATAAAATTTAATACTTAGCCCAGATTTCTTGTATAATTACCACCATCATTACAATTAAGTATTACCTTTTAAAATGTATATTTTATTATGAATTAACATTAACCCTATTATGGATTTGACAAAATGAAATATCTGGATTTGTAGACCATCTCAAACCATAATCGAGTCTCCAAACTTGTCCTTGGAAGTCTTTCACATACGTGCCGTTGCCTATTGAAGCATTTCTCAAATGTGTAAAAACCATCCTTAAAGGCAGAAAGAATAAATGAAAACTCTCGACAGGATTTGGAAGTATATCTCAAATAACCCACTACAGGCATGAAATCCCTTTGTAGCTCCCTGTTTCATCTCCTCCATAAAACAGCTGCATTTTAAAGATTAAAAGATAATTTTGAAACCATTCACCAAAGTTCTTAGCTTTTCTTCCTCCAATTTTTCATCAAATTAATACTTACTGTAGATGTACTGTCTTTTATGCTGTGACTTTGACACCCTTTAATTCCTAACACTAAATGTAACACAAGAAAGAAATTTAGAACTGAAGTAAACTTGCATATAACCTTTCCAATTTCCTGTGTTTCCTACATAATGAAAGCTAGGTACACAAAAGTGCAACTGAGATAGCCCAGTAAGGAATTTGTTTCTGGTCTCCCGCCCCAGGGTGGTGTCTATACATGATCTGCCTTATTCTACGGTCCTGTCTCCTGAGAATCATTCAAGAAGATGGGACCTGATGATCTCCAGGTTTCTTTCCAGCTCTACTCTTCTGTTTTGTGTTTCTGAAGCCATGCCCATACTGGGCTTTCACAATATAAGAAGAGTTTAAAAAAATAATGAATGTCAATGAATTGTCTGAAGATGTTCAAACTTATGGACTCTAAACACATGGCCCACATATGAATATTTCTTTTAAATTTTTTTCTTTATTGATTTTAGAGAGAGAGGAAGGGAGAGGGAGAGAGAGAAACATCGAAGAGCGAGAACATTGATGGGCCACCTCCTGCATGCCCCCCCACTGGGGATTTGGCCCACAACCTGTGCCCTGACTGGAATCGAACCGGCGACCTCTTGGTGCATGGGTCGAAGCTCAGCCACTGAGCCACACGGGCCGGGCCACATAAGAATATTTTAAAGGATGTAGCAATCTTCCTAGACCACGCTGTACACAAAAGTGTATGAAGGTTTATGTTTTAATTTCAACTTTCTATTTACGTCTGTGTTCCTTTTAGAGTGTGTCACAGGGAAAGACATCAACAGGGGGATATGACTTGTATATACCAGTTCCCGGAAATACATTCGGGTCTTTGAGCCATTGTCGCTCAGACAGTGCTGTGCCATAGAACTTTCTCGGTGGTGGGAATGCACGCTCTGTATCTTCTCTTTGCAACATGGCAGCCACTAGCCTCAGGTGGCTGCTGAGCGCATGAAATTGCCCAAGGCGACTGAAATCTTAAATTTTATTTAACTTTAATTCATTTAAATTTAAATTGCAACTGTGGCTACTGGTGACGGGACCGGACTGCGTAGTCTCAGAGTCTTACAGCGGAAGAGAGAGAGGAGTTTGAAGAATGAGAGGATCGACTTTCAAGACACTGATACAAAGAGTAAAGTGTAGGCAAGTGTTTTTTTATTTGCAGTTTTTCAGAAATGTCAAATTAATCATTGTTAGTCCTATTTAGAAATAGCTCAGAAGAGGAAGAATTTTATCTTTCTCTTAAGAAAAGACAAACGACAGTCATAACATGAACTTCCTTAAAAAAGAGAAAAAAGTGAGCACTAATGCCATCTTGTGGATTCTGGGTGCTGGGACATGTTCTGGTTCTGAGAACGCGTGCTCCTAACAAGCTGGGAACTTCAGGCCATGTTACAGCCTTCCAATTGTACCTTTTGAATGTGGTAGCATGACCCATAGTCACAGGGCCTCAAAGAATACCCACATGAAAAAAAGCAATTTTAGAATAAAATAAATAATATTTTAGCCTGGAGTAATTGATATACTGTGGGCAACTATCTGAATTAAGTAGCAATGAACTTCTGAACAAAGTGATAGTTGGCTCCTGTTTCACTTCATTTTCATAATAAACCATTTAAAAATTTACCCAGTGTCCTCCTGGCCTTGTTAAAGTATCATGAAAAAAAAAAAAAAAGATACAATAAAGTATTTTAGAAGTTTTCAGGATTCTTGAATCAAAATTAAACTATCTTCTTTTTTCCTTATCAAGCTTTTTACTTTTATTATTTTTATTTTTTTATCTTTATTGTTGAGAGTATTACAGATGTCCCACTTTTTTCCGCCATTGACCCCCTCCTCCCTGCTCCCAACCCCCTCCTGCCTTCCCCACATTATTGTCTGTGTCCATTGGTTATGTTTATATGCATGGACGTTCTTTGGTTTATCTCTTCCCAACACCCCCCTGTCCCCCTTCCCTCTGAAGTTTGCCAGTCTGTTCCTTATTTCCATGTCTCTCGATATATTTTGATCGTTGGCTTATTTTGTTTATTATCTTCCATAAATAAGTGAGATCATGTGGTACTTGTCTTTCTCTGACTGGCTTATTTTGCTTATCATGATATTCTCCCGGTTCCTCCATGTCATCTCAAAGGGTAAGAGATCTTAAAAGTATATTTTAATGTACATTTTTATTTTAAATTCCTAAAAATGTTTCTGACTGTCATTCATGTTTATGTTTACTTAAACACGCACACGCGTGCACACACACACACACACACACCAGCAATAATTTATTTTTTCTCTCACTCCACATTTCTCTCATTAAAAGAATTTGAGGACATCTAGGGCAGAAATTCTGCCCTTGGTAGCATGATGCTGGTCAAATATTAATAATAATTTACACTTATTAATTGATTTGTCTTCTGAATCTCCTTCTATAAAAGCTTTCACAGATATTCCCCTGGTAGAACTAAGGATGTGAAAATTGCTTTTATTCCAGACAATGCTTATCTGCTAAAGTAAAAAAGATAATAAAATCATTTTGCACGTATAATGGGAATGAAGAGGAATAATCCAGCATATATAATTATGATAGGGAACGGGGAAGAATATGATTATATAAGTTTTATTCCTTCCCATTTGGCTCTGGAATGGAGCTGCTGATTGATATCAGAGGCATCCTTTTAAATACAGTACTGATAACTAGCTTTAAATTTTTTTATTTGGTAATATCAAATTAACCATTATGTTAGGGTATTCTGTAAGCCTGAATTGGAGGGAAAGGGGAAAAGAAGCTTGAATTCAGAATTTCAGAAATTTAAACTCAGAATTAATTATGCACATTGGTACACAAACAAGGCAGACATTGACGAGAAGAAAGTAAGGAGAGAAGGGACATCAGGAACTCTAGTATCACAGGATTCTTTGTCTCCAAAAAGAGAAGTTATTGGTACCATAAACTGGAATAGGGAGACACACGTTCTATTCTACAGAAAGAAATGGCAGGATTTTGAACATATTGTAATGAACAAAAAAGGCAATGTGTGCTGTAAAGATAAATATTGAGTCCGAGGCAGCAAGTCCAGTAGAAATGGATTAGGAAGAGTAGCTAAAGCTGTAATAAGAGACCTACTCATTTAGGTACATGAATGGAATCCGGAGAGGGAAGGAGCTTTCTGGATCATTGACTTAATAAGAGAATAGAAGGATTAACTTTCAATGGGATAGGTAAGAATAGAGTGTCTACGTACAGAAGAAGCTGTCTGAGAAATTAGAGACAAATAAAGTATAATACCCAAGGAATAGAAAAGACAATAATATCAAAGATATTAAAACTGACTAATAGAAAATTAATATATGAAAACCAGGAGCATTTCAAATGAAAGAAGATAATGCTTTCCTTGCCTAATTTTCTTTTCCAAGAATAAATTTATTGGCCCAATGTAGGTCAATGAAATAACTGTAGCAGATTTTGAAGATTTATATACCAGGAACTTCAGAGGAATATAAGTTATCCTGGGAGATATTCATGAAAGAAGACAAAAACGTTAGTGTGCATAAACTCAGTTTTCCTTCTGCTGGAATTTAACTGAAAATATTGAAAGGCAATGAGGAAAATTTATGTCACATAAGTCTAAAACAGAAAAACAAAATTAATACTTTTATTTCTGGCAACATGGCAGACTAAATGATCTGAAAACTCACCTGCAACTAACATCTAGAAATGCAGGATCAAATCAAATAAAAATTCTTTGAAATATAGAGCTGAACCAAAAAGGGAGCATGATATAGGAACCTAGTAGGAAGAGGGAAATGAAAATTACTGTTTTAAGTGTATGAGCTGAATCTGTGCATTTGTGGATTGTTTATCACAGAAACACTTGTAGAGAAATAAGAGACATTGAGGCTTAACAAGGAAGAGAGGGGAAATTGATACAGCTTCCAGCTTCAGAAAGCCATGACTCTCAAAGGGCTATGTACTCAGTGAAAGGAAATCTTAGAAAATTTTTGCATACCAGCTGGGAAAGATGACAAAGATAATCGTATGTCTCAGCCTGGGCTCTTTGAATTGGTAAGCACAGGTATAGCCTCACCTAAATTTGGGGACTGACTTTATGTTGTCTGAATTTTATGGAAATCTCTAAGCTGAGAGATTAACATAAAATGGTCCTAAGCTAGTGAGAGATCTGGGGCTCCTAGCAGAGGTAAAATCACTAGGAATATTTTTATAACCCAGATCATAGGTGTTACATTGAAAAAGGCCCCAATCTGCCAAGTAATGAAATCACAGAACAATATTTTAAAACTCAAGTTCAAACAGTTCACCAGGGGCAAAATTTAGAATATAAAAGAAACATGAGTATCAAACTTCAAAAATTTGAGATAATAGGACTGCATTGTAAAATAATATAAAATAAATATGTTTTGTGTGCATAAAGAATGGTCCTGTTAGAAAAGGAAACTGGTAGATTTTCTTAAAGTTAAAAATATGTTCATTGAAATGAAAGATCTAGTAGACATGTTAAGCACATGAACATAAAATTAATGAACTATACATTATATTTGAAGGAATTGTGTGATGTGTAGCAAAAAGAGATAATGAGATGGAAAATATCGAAGAGAAGTTAAAAGACATGGAGAACACGACACATTTCATCATCGTAAATAGCAGATACAGAAGGAGAAACTAGTGAGAATGGGGAAAGTTAACAGTCAGAGGTAATAGACCAAGGATTTTTCAGAATTGATGGAAGACATGAATTTTTAGATTTAAGGAACACAATGAATTTGTAGCAGGATAAAGAAATTTCAGATGGAGAAATACTAAGTTACAAACACAGAACACCAAAAATAACACCTAGAAATTAATAACAATTAAGTTGTCTGCACACTTCCCAGCTGCAACAAAAGCAAACAGGAAACAAAGAAATAAGATTTCAAAGAACTCTGAGAAATAATCTTCAACTAGATTTCTATACCCAGCTCAACTATAATTTAAGCATGGAGGTTAAAGATATTTTCAGACAAAAAAAGAAAAAAAAGGGAGAATTTACCACTGAAAGAACTATCAAAGAATGAAATCTAGGAAAAAGAATTGTGAACTCACTCTTGTGTGGAATAGAAGAAGCAATGATACACCAGCAAAAATGTAAATATGTGGGAAATCTAAATATAATGATGATGATGACAATGACATGATGATGACACAGCTTTAGTGGATATAAACACAAAGTGTAACTAAAGTGTTGAATAACAAGAACACCTAAGTCAAAGGAATAGGGTAAGTGTTACAGCTTTCCTTTGGGCCTTGCCTTGTTTGTGAAAAGTATAGAGAAACTGATTAACTTTAGACTTCATTATGTTTATTATTTAACACATTTTATTGAGTATATTAATTTTTTATTTTTCAATTGCACTTGACACACAGTATTTCAGATATATTAATACAGTGATTAGACATTTAGTATATTTAAAAATTTAAGGGCTAAAAATAAGAAAAAAATAGAATATATTTGCATAATAACAATTTTCCCCTAAAGAACTGAGAGCTGCTAATATAAGAACAAATTGATATCACAGAAAAATAAAGACATGATGAATATACTGCATTTGGTTTATACAGCCATTATTTTATTATTTTATTATTCTACTTCAGATTGCTTCTTTAAAAAATGAGAACATTTCCCTTGTCAACCTGTGGTCTTTGGCACCAATTCAACACCAACAAGAATCCCCAGTTTGGGGTGCAGTGAAGAAGGAAACTTCGTTCAGTGCAAACAGCTCAACTATAATACAGCACAGTTGTACAAACAGCATTGCTGTGGAACAGCTCTGTGGTGCTACAGTGTGGCTATGAAAACAACACTGCCCCGTGGCCAGACAGCTCCGCTCTGCCTGGGAAATGCAGCCACCAGTCTTCAGTGGGTTGTGTACTCCCCAGCCAGAGGGGAGCTGGCTTATACAGACAGAAGTCCCCACCCTCTGTCCCAGATTGGTCAGAATAGAGCCTCTCCCATTGGTTGGCACTGTGCAGCTCTGACTGGATGGGGAAAACCTCAGTCCTATTGGTTGAAATAGGGCTCCAGGAACTCCTTTATAAAGGTTGGCTCAGATGGCAGAAACACCGGGCAGGCTGAATTGGCTGCTGGGCTTCGCTTTTTTTTGAGCCTAGTTTGCCACCAAAAGCCTTTCTTAGTCCTCAGGGTTCACACCCTATATATCTAAAATAACATATAGCAATAATTTAATCTCTGGATGTGTACACATGAGAATTCACGTGTTTGGGGGGGGTAACTCATCCCCCAAATGGGTTAAAGAGCTTTCAGAGGCTTAATTATGCTATTAAGATGTTAGGACCACAGTCTTCTTTTAAAGAGGTAGTGAATTGAGAAGAAGCAGGGATATCCTAAATGGGGAGCTGCACACGGACACGGAGAGCCAGTCCTCTGAAGGAGTCCACGCTTCGAGCACTGTGTCCTGCAAAGGCTTTAAGAAGGGAAAACTGTCTTCAAATCGTGTGTACCTACAAATACAATATTATTGAAGGATGTTCCCAAAAGATACAGGGTGGGGCAAAAGTAGGTTTGCAGTTGTGAGTACTCAAAACACAGTTTATTCTTGTATTATTATTTATTAATTATTGCGTTATTTTCTTTCTTTCTTCTTCTTTTTTAAATTCTCACCCAAGGATATTTTTTCCCCCATTTATCTTCAGATAGAGTGGGAGAGAGAGAGAGAAAGAAACACATCAACTGGCTGCCTCCAGCATGACCCGACCAGGGCGGGGGACCAAACCACAACCGAGATACGTGCCCTTGACTGGAATCAAACTCACGACTCTTTCTTTGGTCCTTGGGCTGTCGTGCTAACCGCTGAGCCAAACCAGCCAGGGTTTTATTGCATTATTTTCAATGTGAACAACTATAAAGCTACATTTACCCCATCCTTTTTTTTCTAATTGTTTGAAATGGTGCCAAGTTCTGGCAAAAAAAAAAAAAAGCATGAAAGGGAAACACGGAGTAACATACACAGTACACATATTTATAACATCTCCATATATAGTCATTTTGGACTCTGATATATTAACACTCAATGCCTCCTTTTAATGTTTATTGCTAGGAACAAATGTGATATTGAATGAGTATTGATTTGGATATGATTGTACTGCCCGTGGTGGATTTTATATTGGAAAATCAAACCCTCTTTTATTGTTCTCTGAGGAGGTTGATCTTTACCTGAGTTTGATTAAGACAAATCTGGTTACAGAGCTGTTGCCCATGGTCCTTTAGGTGAGCCTTAACATGAAATGTACTCTGGTTTATTTCCTAGGCTCAAGAGAGACTATAGAATTTAAAAAATGTACATCACAAACTACTAAAAAAAACCCCACGATTTCTGACTTTAAATACATTTATTCTCTTGATGTTCTGACAGTTGTCAAGTGATTAACTCCTGGTGTTCTAAGCATAAGAATGGAGAAAAGCAAATTAAAAGCTTTGTCGCACAAAACTCTCCCACAAGATGGATTTGCAGGAGGAATTCTGCGGTGGGAGAACCACAGTGGAGGCCAACAATGAAGATATCACAGACTTCCTTTCAGTCAAATAAAATTTGCATCTTGCACAAATTAATTGGAATTTTATGGCAGATGGAGCCGGATCTTGGGTCAGCTGGAAAAAAAGTTTTCAGTTGATTGATGAGACTTGATGACAATTTTCTACCTCCTTTATATAATAAAGGAACGTCACAGAGATAAGTCAGGTACGTCTGTGTAGCGTGGGCCTTAACGACGGGCACAGGCATCAGGGTGAAAAGCTGGCAGGGCCCCAGCAGTGTGTTTTCTGAATCAGCACATCTGACACTCCTCTGTGGGAAGGTGCTTGCTTCTCTTGTCCTCTCAGGTGGCTAAGGGATAGCACCACGGAAGTGGATTCTCTCAGTGCCCCACTGAGCAGAGCTGATGCAACAAACCATTCAAGGACATTTATTTCAGCTTTGTGAACTAAGAAGCTAGAGTAGCATCTGTGAATATAGACTTTCTTGATTTGTATTAAAAAAATTACACCCAACCGACCACCACATTAGGTAGTATAAAAACCTTGGCTTTGTTATCTGAATGAGTTAAATTTCTATAAAGTCTTGCTAGAAATGTCTAAGCAATCTAGGTGCTTTTTTTTTTTTTTCCATAAAGAATACAGTTTTTAAAAAAAATAAGGCTTGAAAACAACAACTTTACATGCTTCTAAAAGATTGAAAAGATTGAAGGTAGAGGCAATTGCAGACACCTACGGAGATATTCCTCTGAACAGTCCTCTGACATACCTACTCAGCTGTTGTCCTTTGGTGACCTGCATTGTGGGCTGCTGCTCACAGCAGTGGTTGAATATACATTTGTCATTGAAGGGACTAAAAATCCCCCAAGTGTTACTGGCCTGGGTGTAATAAAACAGACAGCTGAACTCGAACTGATTGAAATGCAGTCTAGCCTACAGCTACAGGCAAAGTTAAAGATGCAGGCATGGCAATGCTTATAAATTGACTTAGCTTTTAACACTGGCTCCATGCAGTGTCTCCCGGATGTATGCAGCTTGCTGAACTTGAGGTTATACTGAGAATGATAGTCACCAGAAAGAGCTTAACAACCAAAAAGATCACCGACATAAACTATACCTTTCTATAAACACTCTGCGTGTGTGTTTACATGTGTGTGTTCACAAGCGTACACACACAGGCATACTGGCAACGGGAAAAGGATGTCCAAGGGCAAAAAACGGGCAATCATAATATGTAGTTATTTTTATTGACTCATTAAACACAGAATCTTTGTCAGGTTCCAGTGTGTGTGTGAGAGGCTTATGTGATGTGGGATAAGGGTTAGGTTTCTATATTTGCATCTGAGGCTGGAAATTAGGTTTTGCCAAGAACACATTGGACACCTTCAGTGTCTCATCTCAGAAGTGCATTGGAAACACTAACGACCTCTCCAATGCCATCTTTACTGGCTCCCTTATGGCAGGGCATTGCCCTAAGAAATAGGCAAGGGAGTTGCTGTTATTGTAACAGGAGATTTCCAAGGTTTGGCCACAGTGCATGGGGCTTGTTTGCCAGGGTCATTTATAGATGTGGCCATGAAGTGACATGATTAGATGCCAGTCTGACTTCAGGAAGGATCCTCTCATCCTAGATTTGCCTCCAGCATCATATGGACAACCCTCCATCATTCCAAGTCCCTTGCATTTATATTCATGTAAAAGATGCACTAACGATTAAAGAAGAAATGCATGTGGGCATGCAAGCCCAGCAGGGTACCACTCCTACCTGTCCTGGAATGAAAAGGAGGAAGGGTCTATTGGAAGCAATTAGAACAGGAGAGATAAATTAACAAATAACTGACTGGAGTGCTCAGCTGGTGAATTTAAGACACTTTTCGTGGTACCTTATTGGCTAGCTGGCAAGTCATCCCTGTCCTTGTTCCAGAGAATCACACAAGGACTGAGACCATGACTAATGTCCCAGGAGAGACATAAGACCAACAGTTTAGGTACAGGGAAAGGAAAGATCTCAACCTCATACAATAAAGCATAGATGTCTATGGTCAGACTTTTCAGAGTGATATTTGAAAGCATTTCTAGTGTATTGCATAAAGCTGAATGATAATTGATGCAGAGAATTGGAAGCTAAAAAGAAGTCATACATAATTCTATGCTGAAATATGGTTTCATGAAGATGTTTTCAAATAAAACTATGTGGTTTTCCTGGTGCCACTGGCTCTTTTCTCCTCTCTTCCTTAAATCATAAGAAGGGAGGGAGGGGGGATTTTTTTTACAACTTAAGCATTGTTGACTCTATGGTTACCTTTCTAATTAGACATTAGCAGAGTTTACATGCAAATAAAGCAACTATACAGGTTTAGGTGTGAATCTGCTTGCACTTGTTTCTGTAAGTGATTACAGCTAATTTTGGTAAATAATTTATATTGCACTTGGAGGCATAAAATGAATTTACAAATGAGAAAAAAATATAACAATTGTTTCACACCCTCTGACATTTCTTCACATTTTGAATCTGAAGGTTTTTATCTTTCTGGTTGGCCTTAATTAGTCTTGTGTTGCAATCTTTTCAAAGTGATTATCAGAAAGCCATCTTGACTTATTTCATCAGATTGATGACACCAAAAGTACTTTTTTTGCTAATATGCTTTTATACGCTACATTATAAAAGTTGCTTGTGAAAATATCCTGTTATTGCACATGCAACTTGATAATTGGGTCTAATGTTAGCAAGTATAATGTAGCCATTTGTTTTGATTTTGAGCACATAAGTCATCAAATTACAAGTCTTCTCAATTCCCCATGTGAAGGGTAACCCTTTAGTATATGTAGGGTATTTTCTTGGATTCTTAACATAGAGATCCAAATACAGGTTTTACTTATGATAACTAATTGATTCATTCATGATCCAACTATTTAGAGAGTGTCTATGCCATAGTGGGTCCAAGCAAGTTCTTGGAGATATATGCATGGGTAAGAGCCCTGCTTATAGGGATCTCAAAATCTAGAGGGAAAATCAAAAGGTAAACAAATACTTAATATATAATTAGATGCCTGCTATAATACAAATAATCATGAGAGTTACTGGCAATAAATTATAAAAGTAACTAAACATACAGCTAAGCAGACAGGCTTAGAGCAAGGACTCTGGAGCCAGTCTACTGGGCTTTGAATTTTAGCTCTACCATTTGCTAGCTGCATGACAGGTCTCCTACCTATAAATAAGACATGGATCATAGCACATAACTTGTAGAGTTGTTGTTGTGAGGAAAAAGTGAAATAATACTTGCAAAACACTTAGAACACAAATCACAAAGCTTTTAAAATGTCTGTTTAATTTTACTGGAGAGTTGGAGGTTAGATAGGGGTGTGTTAATTGGATCTTGAAGGATGGGTGGGGATTTGTCATTGTAGATAAGGGGGTTGATCAGATGGGCAGCTTTTGAGGGTGCCACTCTGGATAGGGTGTTAAACATCACTTGGCAATTAAAAGATGGTGAAATTGTATTTATTAGAGCTCCTCCCAGGGAGAACACTGATTGTAGTTGTAAGGAAGGCTATGAAAAGCTCACTGGAGTAGAGGAGAGGAGCTCCCAAGGGCTATTCTCATATAACAACAGATGGTCACTAAGTGGCTTCCTAGGAGATGGGTCTGCTTAACTGTGAGGTGGTTATTTGAATGAGCTCTTACCCCACACAGCTTTCAGTCTTTTCTCTAGATTAATATTAAGTAGATACAGTGCCAATTGCTAGCTTGCCCTGAAACAAAATTATACGGGTATCCCAGACAGGGAAGAGCCTGTGTCTGGGCAAGGATGCATGAGCAAGCGTGGTGGAACAATTCAGTGTGGAGCAGAGATAGCTTCTGAAAGAGTAGCAGGTGATAATGAATGAGAAGAGAGATGGGACCACAGCGTGAAGGACATCTGACACAAGTTAAAGAGTTGACGCTCAATCCTCTAGGCAATGGATACTCATTGGTAGACTAGAAATTGGGGATGATGTAAATAGATGTACATTTTAGGAAGTTGGCTCTGGCTGCGAAGGAACTGCAGGCAATGGAATACTATAGGAGGCCTCTGAAATAGCCCAGGAGCTGGAGGATAAGAATCTGAAACGGGTCAGTTGTTATGGACGAAAAGGGATTGGACCCAAGGATGGAGAGAGGGCAGCCGCTGTAGAACTCAGTGATTAACCAGAGGCAGGAGGTAGTAATTTTATTATTCTCATTACTATTTACTTGTTTAGTAAAACTCATAAGAATGCTACAAAACCCTGCAAATCAAATCTGAATAGGTGAACTGAAACTAGGAGGAGCTTTAGCCTGTTAGAGCAGTCTTGGCACTGGGGTATTCTGAAGGACGCAGATTCTCTGAAAGAGTTCAAATCAATTATGGACTATTGTCATTCAGAAATGAATGAGAATTGTCATTCTCAGACCCAAACATAAAGATTAACATTGATATCTGTGTGCGTTTTTTAAAAAACTCATCTTTATTGTTGAATGTATTACAGATGTCCCCCCCCATTATTTTCCTCATTGACTCCCTCCTCCCCAATCCCACCCCCCTTCTGCCTCCCCCACACTATTGTCGATGAACATTGGTTATGCATATATACATAGAAATTCTTTGGTTTATCTCATCCTACCCTCCCTCTCCCCTTCCCTTTGAGGTTCATCAGTCTAATAACCAATTTTTACTTCTTAATTCTTTCATCTTTTTCGCCCACACCCATCTGGCAAGCAACAAAAAGTTCTCTGTATCTATGAGTCTGTTTCTGTCTGCTTGCTCATTTTGTTTTTAGATTCAATTGTTGATAGATATGTATTAATTGCCATTTTATTGTTCATATTTTTGTTCTTCTCCTTCAAGAAGACCCTTCAACATTTCATATAATACTGGTTTGGTGGTGATGAACTCCTTTAGCTTTTTCTCGTTTGGGAAACTCTTGATATGTCCATCAATTCTAAATGATAGCTTTGCAGGATAGAGTAATCTTGGTTGTAGATTATTGCTTTTCATTACCTTGAATATCTCTTGCCACTCCTTTCTGGCCTGCAAAGTTTCTTTTGAGAAATCAGCTGACAGTCTTATGGGAGCTCCTTTGTAGGTTACAAACTGCTTTTCTCTTGTTGCTTTTAAGATTCTCTCTTTGTCTTGAACCTTTGGCATTTTGATGATGATGTGTCTTGGTGTGGACCTCTTTGGTTTCATCTTGTTTGGGACTCTCTGTGCTTCCTGGACTTGTATGCCTGCTTCCTTCACCAAGTTAGAGAAGTTTTCTGTCATTATTGTTTCAAATAGGTTTTCAATTTCTTGTTCTTTCTTCTCCTCCTGGCACCCCTATGATGTGAATGTTGGCATGCTTGAAGTTGTCCCAGAGGCTCCTTACACTATCCTCATTTTTTTGGATTATTTTTTCTTTTTGCTGTTCTGATTGGGTGTTTTTTGCTTCCTTATATTCCAAATAGATGGTTTGCTTCTTGGCTTTACCTACTCTACTATTGATTCCCTGTAAATTATTCTTTATTTCAGTTAGTGCATCCTTCATTTCTGACTGGTCCTTTTTTATGTTGTTGATGTTCTCACTAAGTTCCTTGGAGGTCTCCTTAAGTTCTTTGAAGGTCTCACTAGGTTCCTTGAATGTCTCACTAAGTTCCTTGAGCAAACTTATAACCCGTGTTTTGAACTCTGCATCTGACTGATTGCTTATCTCCATTTTGTTTAATTCTTTTCCTGGAGTTTTGTTCTTTTCTTTCATTTGGGACATGTTTCTTTGTCTCCTCATTTTAGCTGCTTCCCTGTGATTGTTTCTATGTATTAGGTAGAGTTGCTATGTCTCCTAGGCTTTGTAGGGTGGCCTGTTATTGTAGGTGTCCTGTAGGATACAGTGGCACAGCCTCCCTGATCACCCCAGCTGGGCCCTCAAGGTGCACCCCTAGTGTGGATTGTACACCCTTCTGTTGTAATTGAGTCTTGATTGCTGTTGGCACGTCAATGGGAGGGATTTACTCAGGCTGATCAGCTGCAAGGACTGGGTGTGCCCACTGACCACTGGCCTCTGACTACCTTGGAGGATCAGCTGTGTAGCGGCCCACCACACAGAGCAAGACTTACTTCACAAGGGCTCTGGTACCCACTGAGTCCACTCATTGAGTTTGTCACTTGTGAAGGTGGTTGTGTGGTGGTGTTTCAATGTGGTCTGAAGCTGTCCACTGGGTGTGCTGGCTCTGGGGCAAGGTCAGCCACTGCCTGTGTTCTATTCGGGGTCACCCAGCATAAGCTACAAAGTGATCTGCCAATGGCTGCTTCTTGTACTGGGCTTGGAGATGCCCTGGAAAAGCCAAGTTGTGATCCAAGGCTAGCTGCCTCTAGTGCCAGGCCTGGGGCCAGTTAATGAGAGGTATGGGGCTCACTGAGACCAGATGCTGCTTGTTTGAGAGATTTTAGGAAACTCTGAAGCAGGATCCAAGCTAGGCCAATCCTATGGTAAAGTCTTTGGAAACAGCATGGGTGGGCCCGAGGGTTGTGGGGGAGGGGCCTCAGGGAATCACCAGGGCGGGGCCAACAGTGTGAGCCAGGTTGCTGGAGTCCCAGATATGGTGGCCGTCTGCCAGCCCAGGGAAGGGCTCACCAAAGGAATATCAGCCTCCGCCAGCACGTCTGTCCAGGAGAAAGCCTCCTCTCCAGACCTTGTTCTGAGGCCGAACATCTTAGTTCTTCCCTGTATGTCTCTGGCGCTCCTCACGCTGCCTCCCCTCTGAGCTTAGAGGGAGCAAGTCCAAGTAAGTCCATGCGCGGGCCCTTTAAGAGGAGCTCTGGGCCTTCTGCAGCCTCAGCCTCCCTCAGCCTCAGTTCCCGCTGGTTTTACAGCCAGAAGTGATGGGGACTTCTCTTCCTGGCACTGGGACCCTGAGCTGGGTGCCTGGTGTGGGACGGGGACCCTTCACTCCTCAGGGAGGACCTTCCCAGCTGAGGTGTCCTCCTGATTTTTATCCGCCACACGTGGGTGTGGGACCAGCCCATCCGCCTCTGCCCCTCCTAGCAGTCTCCATGTGGCTGCTGCTTTAATTTCGCAGTTGTAGGACTTCCTTTCAGCTCGATGTCAGGCGGTTCTGAATGATAGTTGTATGTAATTTAGTTGTAATTTTGATGTGGTTGTGGGAGGAGCTGAGTGCCTGTGTGTTTTTTTTAAGAAGAAATGCTCAAAGCAACTTCCTTCAGCACAGAAGATAACTCAATGTACAAACACAGAACTGTTATACACAATCCTGTTACTTTTTTTTTTGCTTTAAAGTTTTCTTTACAATTTTATTTATGTCTGTCATTCTCTATGACTAGTAGGTTCTGTTGCCTGCTCTGAAAGGAATTTGATAGATATCTACATATCCTTTGAACTTTAAAATCCTTGGCTTTCCAGTCACTTAACTGCTTAATTAAGGACTCTTTAGCTTAACTAGCTATATAGATTCCTGGGGGTTAATGCACTCAAGATCGCCAGCTGGTCAGCAGTGACATCAGGGTTCAACACCAGTTCCTTCCACTGGCCCATACTGTCTTGTCAATTTTCTTTTGCTTTGATTTTTTAGAATTTAATATATAAATCCAATTGCAAAATGTGGTCATGGCAATGGGCAAGAACCACATTTTAATGCCCCCCCCAAAGTTTACCGACAAGTTGATTGTATGGAACTTGCAGCAGGTTTTGCCAAGTAAATTTAACACCAAATAGGGCTAGATTCCAAGGCTAAACCTCTTTAAATCTCTAGCTTGGGGTCCGGAAATCACGGGACCCTTGGGGAGAGGATGACATAGTTGGGGAGAAGGAAGGGGATTGATTTCCCGGGGTTGAGCTTAGCTCTGGTCAAACTGTTTCGATTGGTGAAGTTGTTTTTTGTTGATGTCTTTTTAGTTTCTTCTTTTACCATCAGCCCTTCTCCTGGTGTCTTGTCTCAAAAGCCCTTCATATCAGTCTGGGTCCAGTCAGGAGACAGAAACCACACAGTAATTTAAAGAGTGGAAATCCACTATGAAGTATTAATAAGCTGTGATAGGAGGGTAATTATAAAGGTATAAAGAGAACTCTGAAATGTATCCTAGGACTGAAGGAGAATACCTAAGAAAGAACCAGCTCGGAAGGGGGCAGGAGTCCTGTCACCCAGGCTGGGCTTTAGTCCTCGTTGGGAAAGGTATGAGTGCTGTCACTGATGGTGGGAAGTTTCTGGATTGTCCAGGCTAGGGCTGGAGCAGTCACTGAAAAACCGGGAAGCAACCTCTGGGGGTGTAGGGGAGTCAAGGCCGCCATACCTCTCCAGGGTAGCTGAGCTGGGGCTGGTGGGTGGGTATACAGAGGGACTTACAGTGCTGTTGGGAAAATGGGACCAGGACTATGTGAACCAGGCTGGATGTGAGGTCACCAAGAGACTATTGGCTCTAAGGCAGAGCAGCACCCACAACACCATGGACGCAGCAACACCAACAATAACAACAGACATGGCACACAGGCCAGGATACCCCTTCAGTGCCTCCTGCGGACTGAGCTCAGCATCGCACTCACGCTAAAGGAGCAATGCCTGAGTCCAGGCCATTACACAGCGCAGGCTGGGTGAAGGGCGAATTTGGAGCTAAGAGGCAACACACTGATAACTAGCCCAGTTCTAATCAGGAGAGAACAATTGTGTTCCTAAACCACCAGTTTTCCTCCTTCACCTTATATACAGTAGTCTTATTCCTCAGCGAAAATAATTTCCCGTGAATGCCAGCAAAGAAAAAGCAAATCAATTTAAATAATTTTTACTAATTGTGAACCATTATCCCCAAGTATCTCTGGTGTTTGTTTGTTTGTTTTTGCAGCTACACTGCCAGTGATTAGCACAGCACCTGGCATGTAGTAGGTTTCCATCAATATTCTTTGAATGAATGAATCTCAGAAGTAGTCACTTTTATAAAAGAGAGGTATTAGCTAGTACTGACCATCTGTAAGTGGTAGAATTTTAGATAGTGGAAATAAGTGAAACGAGAAAGGACATACAGCAAGACACACGGCATAGGTAAGAGGATGAGTGAACAGTTCGTTTCATTGATGGGTGGAGGCTGCGTGCTGACGTTTGGATTAATTCTGTATCTGACCTCTGCCTTCCTAGCTTCTTCCCTACTTCTCTTCTGAAATTACAGATTCACTGGACCCTCCAAATAATTCCACTAAGTGTTTCTGAATAGAGAGAGAAGATGGATGGATCCCCTGGGCTTGGAGTTATAAGCAGAAGCAGTGGGGATTATTTTCTTGATTAAAATTAATTTTAATTGGGGAATTGTCTTCATTAGAAGAAATGAATAAGTGGCTTATTGAGAAAGTGTTAAAAATCTGTTCCATATCTACATTTTTGCTTTCTTTCTTTGTCACCTAAATATGATTTAAATTTTGTTATTGCCAGGGAAATCAGGAAGCCTCAGTTTTATAATCTATTTGTGTGTCTTCACTATTTATTAATTTATTTATGATACCCCCACCTTTTTCAAAAAGTGATTTAAAGTAAACATAATTAAACCACATCAAAAATTAATAGAAAGGCCAGGAAGAAGGATTAGAAACACATAAAAGAAGGGGGAAAATCTCTACCCCAAATTAGAATAATATGGTTATTATGGAGAGTGGAATTGTTGGATGCCATATGTTGGGTGCCTAAAATATTTGTTTAGTTAGAAAAATAATTGATTTGAGATCTAAATATCTAGAATCAGGCTCTTACTCTGCATATGCTAGCTGGGTGGCTGTGGTCATCACTTTTCTAGAGTCTCACTTTTCTTACCTATAAAATAGAGGTAGTACTAGCATGTTACTGGAAGGAGTAACATATTCTGTATGTGCACCTGTTCTGTAAAGACTGTGCACACCTGAGATGTTACTATGAGGGAAACAGTATCCATATACTCATTGTATTAAATATGTGGGTAATAAGTTGGCATTTAGTCATGAGGAGATTAACTTGTATTTCCCCTCAACAACAGTGATAATCCAATTGCCCCCAGGTCCACTGTAGGGTGCCTATAATTAGGGTTCAGATGTTCTCAAAAAGAAAATTCCTGGTGAAATACTTGGCTGAGAATTCACAGCTCAGCACCACAGAATACAAAAGAGCCAAAGTGGCCTAGGTGTTTTTAGGAGACAATATTACCTTCAGTTCCCTTGGCCCCAAAGAATCACTCACAGAATGGTTAATTTTCAATAATATTGTCTCCCGATAAATTAGCTACAAAACATACCTTGAAGGACACTGCAGTTTTATACCTACAGCGGAGGCGCTCAATTACTCAGAATGGCCTTTAAGAATATCAATCCCAATGAGAACTCTGGGTTTTGGATTGACTGGGAGATTAATTTACAGCTTCATAAAATAGAGCTGAAGGCAACACTTTGGAGGTTCATCTTCAGTTCCTGGTTTTGCGCATGTTCCCTAAGGCCCCATGTGGTGTCTGGAATAAGAGTGGGTATTGAATGAATATATGGACTAATTGGGGCTTCATATACAAGGAACCCCAGGAAAGCCATCTGAGGAAGCCAGTGACTCCTGCTGAGATACCCATTATCTTTCCTGTTGCTTTACTCGCCTAGAACAGAGATGGCATATTTAAATACTGGTCCCTTGGGATTCTGTCTGGCTTCTCGTCTCTTCTTGCTCACCACATGTGTGATTGCATCCACTCCTTCGGTGTCAGTCATGGTCTCTATGCTCAAGACTCTGGGCCTTTCTCTGGGACTCTTGTCCATAGAGCCAACTGCCCACCACGGAGCCAGCTAACACAGTCCCCCCACTGCACATGTCACAGGCATCACGATGTCAACATTTCTGAACTCATTCTTTTATCATCAATCTTTCTCTCCAACAAAACCGATCTCAGTTGTTAAATCCAGAAACCTGGGGCTTATTCTTCATAGATGCCCCTGCCTCCCCGCACTATTTCCCCATTTTCAGCCAATGATAAGGTTCTATTAAATGTAATCTCTCCTCGCCCTGGCCGGTATGGCTCAGTGGACGAAAGAGTCCCGGTTCGATTCCAGCCAAGGGCACCTACCTCAGATTCGGTTCGTACTGGCCCTGGTTGGGGTTGTGTGGGTGGCAACCAGTCGATGTGTCTCTCTCACATTGTGTTTCTCTCTCTTCTTCCCTCTCTCCCTCCAGCTCTATCTGAAGATTAATGTAAAAAATATCCTTGGGTGAGAATTAATAATAATAATAATAATAATAATAATAATAATAATAATAAATGTAATCTCTCCCCTGTACATCTCTCAATTCAATCCCTTCTCCACATTCTCTCTGCTATTACCATAGTTCAAGTTGCCGTCACTCTTTTTCTTGATTTTACCTATTAGGTAAGCCAGCTACCAATCCAATCTTCCTCATTTCTGCCCACTGTTCAGTCTGGAGAATTGTTCTAAAACCCAGACCTGCTTGCATCATTTCTCTAAGAGGCAGTCACCCCTACCCATCCTTCAGTCCCTGGTTAGCAATCACTTACTTTGAGACTTCTCTGATTCCCTGTGAATTCGATAGGAAAAGTGTGAATTATACATGGAAAATCGTGGTTTTTTTCAACATGAAAATGTGGATCGTACATAGAAACAGTATGGTGCTAAAGCTCTTTATATGTTAGACCCGTTGAGTGAACAAATGGAACTTATCACAGAGTTATTGAACATCTGACAAAATAAACATCCCTGAAACCACAGGGTAATCACGATATTTTTCTAGGGTTGCGTTCTGATTCCATCTCCAGCTTTCCCAGACCATCCATTCTCACTATTTTCACGCAGAAACATCGAATCATTTGCCACCAACATCACAGCAGAATGCCTCGACCACTGGCAAATTGTGACTAGATCGTTCTATCTTCTTCCTTGCCTACTTTTGGAGTCCCATGTTTTGAAGTTATTTTCCACTGTATGATTAATCTCCATTTCAGGCCTGCTGCCTTGATTATATCTCTCTGTTTCTCCTAACTCTGTCAGAGAGTCCCACTGTCTTCTGAATCAAATCCAATCTTCTAATAATAGCCTTGAAAGTTTCCCATCACACAGCCTCCCCCTCCTGGCAACTCTCACAGAGCTGTAAATCAGCTGTGGCTGTCTCCCTCGCCGGGTTCTCTTCTCAGTGAACCCTCAACATACAAGCAGCAGCCTTCGGTCAGCAGCGCTAGAATTCTTCCCTCTCAGAAACATCTGTGGACTTATCTACTCAAAGGAACCTCTTTCTATTAAATGTTTTCCCTTTGCCATCTACAGCAACATTCCCCAACACCCTTCTTAACTCATTTTAAAGTCATGCTATGTATTTGAACACACTCTTCACGTTCATCATATATTTTCCTGCTTTCTAAAAAAAATTGTGTGTGTGTGTGTGTGTGTGTGTGTGTGTGGCAGGCACAATTTCTCTGTCTACTTCTATATACTCTGTAATTCAAAATGCTTAGAAATGGTACTGTTCTCATGGGTCATCAATAAATATTTGCTGATTTAGTGATTAATCTGTGTGTTTGTAACTGTATTGAGGATTCCATGTGGGAAAAATGAGGAGTCTCCATTTTTCCGTATGTGTTAATAGTTGTTAAGAACTGGGTTGCAAATATAATTGAATTTGTGTTATAAAGATTTTGAATATAATCAAATCCTTGGAAACTATATCTTACAAAACCTAGTGGAAGGGTAATTTAGAGATAAGCGAGTATCTAAGAAATAGGTACTGAATGTGACAGAATATGTTCATTTGAAATCTTTAAGGAGTCTCATATATAGAAATATGAAGAAATATTTGTAAATTGCCATCATTGGTCATGATACTGTTGTAATTAGCTAGTTACTAATAATAAGAAAGGAGCAGAGGAAAGGCCAGATACTATAGGCATATCATTTGGGCAGCTTCAGCAGGAAGCTGCAATTTCACTCTCCTGAGGGAGAGACCAGATCCAACAAAGTGAAGATAGACACATGCCCAGTACACTTGGGATAACTCCATTTTTCCGTATGTGTTAATAGAGAAGGTGCCTGTCAGTCAAACCTGAGGACAGAGATGGTTGCCTCACTGAATTTTTAAATCTCCATCTTGTTAAAAACACTTGTATTTCCTTATGGGGAGTTGCCTCCTCCATATTGGACACTTCGGGTTATAACCCTGCCTCAGGTGCACCATGCTCTGCTGAGTAGGCATGTGACACCCCCACATAAGCTGTGCTCCTTCTCTGGGACATGGCCCACTGAAAGCAGTTGACCAATGTGGTCATTCAGGCAAAGACCTGCCACATGGTTGGTGCCCTAAGAGGGAACAGTCCTGGAATTCTCACCTGTAGCTTCCTTCCCATTTCTGGCTCTCATGCGTGGATCCTCAGCCTTCCTGTCAATTCTGTGGGCTCTGAATTACTGTTTAATAATCTCCTTTGGCTCAAGTCATCCAGAGATGGTCAAGCTCATTGCTCTTTTCTAGTATGCCATGCTTTCCTAACCCTGCCATTTAAATGATGTAGAGGTGCCTGGCTGGTGTGGCTAGTGGGCTGAGCGTCGTCCCATGGACGGAGAGGTCCTGGTTCAATTCCTGGTCAGAGTACATGCCTGGGTTTCAGGCTCCATCCCCAGTAGGGGGTGCTCAGGAGGCAACTGATCTATGTTTCTCACATTGATGTTTCTATCTCTCTCTCTAAAAAACCAATAAAAACATTAAGAAATAAATAATAAATAAATAAATAAACAAATAAATAAATAATGTAGAGGCAGTTTGGTGTCGTACCAAGAGCACTAGACTGGAAGTTAGGGGATATGGGTTTCAGCTTTGGCTTACCATTTAATTAGGTATACATGAAGCTTCTGGAAAAAGACACATCAAAAAAACAAAAAGTGTTAAAAATGAGCAAATATGTCTTTTACTGCTTTTTACTCATTTTTACCTGTTATTTCTTCTTTTCACACTTGCTTATTTTTCCTTTCTTTCATTCTTTTCTTATTTTTATATATTTATATGTTTGGACCTGTTCTAATCATTTTTATATTTCCTCTTTCCATTCTTTCTAGGGTTCTATTGGGATTGATTATATTTTCTTTGTTCCATTTTGTTTTCTTTCTTTGCCAGTTTGAAAGTTATACATTATTTTCCTAGTTATCTTTAAATATTTTTTCTCTTATCTTGAAATTGTATATTTAAATATATCACCCCTCCCCCTTGTCAATTATATCATATCTGACTCCTGGAGAAATTCTTTTCTAGAATATATCACCAAATAATTATTTCAGAATATATTAAGTGTATATTTCATGAACCACTGAAAACCTGAAAACATCATTATTTACCTTCACACATGATTAATAGCTTGTCTGTGAGTAGATTCCTAGATTCTAAGTTATTTTTTCTAAAAGTTTAATGATACAATTGATTTTTTTCTCATGTTGATGATAAGACATTGCCAATTTGATTTTTTTTGGGGGGGGTATTTTTGTCTTTCTTAAAGCATTTGGATTTTATATTCATTCATAACCTGAAATTCAATAGTGTATGTCTAGGGTATGTGTGTGTGTGCCTGTGTTAAAATTAATTCTTATTAAGACTAGATAAACTACTTTCATCTGAGGGGTTATTTTCCTTTCAGTACTGGGAAACATTTCTCCATTATTTCTTAGAATACGTATCTTCCACTTTTTCTATTCTTCCCTTTTAGAAATCCTATGAGATATGAATTAGCACTTCTAGACCTTTCTTCCATGTTTCGTGCCTCTTACTTTACAATTTTAATTTCTTAAACCTTTTATTTGTCATTCTGAAATAATGTTTTGGTTTAGTCTTTTAACTCAATATTTTTCTCTTCAACAAATCATCTAAATATTGAGCCAAATGGTATTTTATTTATTCATGATCAAGTGTTAAATTTAATTCAGTTTACTTGATAGTTAAAAAATGGTGTCTCATATATGAAGCTCTTCAGTATATTTGTTCTAAATGCCTTACAAAATGTTTTCTTGGATATACTTTTTCATTTTCTTGAAATTGATGTCTCCTGTATTGGAGCTGGTTTTTACAAATTGTTTGATTCTTGCTACTTGCTCATTTTGTGTTTGAAGATTCCCTATCAGACCCTTGCTTATCTGTTTCACTCACTTCTCCAAAAACAGAGCAGGCTGGTTGAGGCTTACTGAAACATCTTCAGAAACAGATGCCTTGCTGGGTGTCTTGATGTCTCCTGGTCCCTGTTTCTTGTAGGTGTCACCACCACTGAGGACACTGATGATCTATCCAACTTCAGCTCCTGGGTCAGAGACAAAGAACTTTATTATTCACAGCACAGCAAGCAACATGTGCTTCCTGTTTATCTCAGTTCTTCTTTCTCCCCAAGTCCCAGAGGGGAGATCTGAAGTGACTTAAGTGGATGCTGCACACACAGTGGGTTTTGATCACAGAGGAGCAACCCTGAGCTCAGGGAACCCACCTTTTTATAATGAGTATCAAGCAAACCTGCTTGACTTTTGCTCTGGAGAGAGATGTTATTTCCATTTTACTGGATGGTAAGCAAACTTGCTCTCTGTTTCAGAGATGGTATCTGTCTTCCAAGGCTTTTTGCTATATACTCATCCTTGAAAAGATAGTATGGAACAAAAGTTGTCTGTGGCTATGTTTGTAAGCCATGCAGTAACATGAGACCCATGAAGTCCTGTCTCCTAATACCCCCTTATTAACCATAATATTAATATTAATAGACCGAGTTTATTTTAGATTTTCTAGATATACAGTCTTAGCTGCAAATGATGATGATTTCTCATAGCTTTTGTATGTTTATTGGACTTTTTTTCTTGTCCTATTGAATTAGCTAGCACCCCTAAAACGATGTCAATTAATGCTGTTGGTTAATGGGTATCCCAGTTCTGATTTCTGATTTCATAGCATTGAACTGCTTTTAGTATATTTGCTGTTAGTTACTGGAAAATATTCTTTATTCAGTTTAGACAGTATTCTTTGATTTTTATTTTGCTTGTTTTTTTTTAAATTAAGAATGGGCTGCTAATTTTATCAAATATACCTTTTATGAGGTTATAATTATATTAGTTTTTCTTTAAAGTTTTAAATGCAATAAGCAATAGCAAATGTTGGTGTTGAATCATCTTGGAATAAATCCTTTTTAGTTAGAGTACATTTTTGCTATATAATTCTGGATTAAATTTACTGATATTTTATTTCAAATTTGTATCTATATTTATCACTGAAATTTTCTATAATTTTCTTTTGGAGGTTTTGGTATCAGGATGAATTTAAAAGCTTATTGTATTTTCTTACTATATTTGAAATAGTTCAAATTACACAGTTGAAATAATAGAGGAAAGAGTTCAAATAAGAAAAGAAAGCTTTGTTCAAGTAATTTATACATAACTAACCTATAAAAACACCTAGTAAAATTCTCTTTACCACTTTTAAAACATTGGTTTAATCTTTTCATTTTTCATATTTATTTTCTAATAACTATTATATTAACACATTTTAAGGGACAAATAGTACTAAAAGACCAATAACCACAAACAGCAATTCTTTTCCACCATGTTTTAAGCATGTTTTCCAAGTCAACTATTTCCAATTTTTCTATGTATCTTAATATTGCAAAATAATCTGCTTAAACTGCCCCTTTTACTCATTAATTTTAGTTACCACCTATTGATTGTTCATAATCAATAGATAGATGAGGAGTTAACTTTCGCATGTCTCTTCATTTACTCATTGCTTACCTTACCAACGTATTTTTTTCATTGAAATCAATTTTCGATGTTTAAATTATGACTATTTAAATATTTCTCACTCCTGATTCAGATTGTACAGTATGATATTTTTCCCTTTTCAAGTTTTTTCTTGTGAGAAGGGAAGGAGAACATGATGATTGCCTCATTGAAATAATTTTTTTGCTTAGTCTTTTTTTTTTTACCTATTGCCAATTATTTTCCAATGCTCCAATGATCAGCACATCAGAAAAATATTATCTCTTCAATGTCCTATCTCTGGCTACTTCTCCTACCCTCCTATTCCAATCAGAACCACAGCATAGCCTAGCCCTGTTACATAGCTATTATTTTGATACTTCACTTTTCTATCATTTTGGAAAATTCCTTAACTTTCTTATATGTTGATGCCATTTCTTGACTATTGAGTCTTTTTCTTTTTTGTTTCATTACTTAACTATTGTGAGGCACATCCTTCTGAAGTTTTCTAAGTGAGGGTACATGAAAATTAATATTTGAAGCTTTTCATATTTTCTATAAATTAATAGTTTTTATGGGTATGGAATTCTAAGTTGGAAATTGCTTTCCTCCAGGATTTTGAATACATTAGTTGATCTTGCTTTCCATGATGCTATCGAGAAGTGTAATGTCATTCTTTTTTTCTTTTTTTCCTTCAGTTTTAAAAACAAAGTTTACTGAGATATATCCTACATGAATACACTAATCTTAAATGTAGAACTTAATGGATTTTTACTTATGGAAAGAGCCACCTACTATAATCAGGGTAACATAGAACATATCCCACCACCCCGAGAAGGCTTCCTGTGTTCTTCACAGTAAATCATTCTTGACCCCTAAACCTGACTGCTATTCTGACTTTTGCCTGTTTTGAACATAATGAAATTTTATAGTTTACAATCTTCCATATTTGACTTATTCTCAACATAATTGGTCTGATGTCCATCTATATGGTTGTATGTAGCAGTAGCTCAATTTTTTATTTGCTGGATTTAATACTATTGTTGAACATAATAGACAGTAGTAGTGTTTCTAGTTTCTTTACTTTTGTTAATAAAGATGCTATGAACATTCTTATGCAAAATTTTAAATTCTTGATTCGTTGTGTGTTTTTTTTTCTTTCTCTGGATACTTTTAGAATATTTGGATTTTCCTTCAGCACGTTAAAATTATATTATTATATGTCTTAAGTGTGGGCTTTTTATTTATTTGTTTCTTCCAATATTGAGGTCCTGGGAAACGTTCTTGTTTTGTTTCTTTAACAGTTTCTCTCTCTGAATTTTCTCTGCTGTTTATTTTTAGAACTTCTGCCAATAAATTTTGGACTCCTTGGTCTGAACCTCTAATTTTCAGCTTTTCTATCTTATTGTTCACATATGCTTTTTGTTTTCCTTTATGGAGGATTTCAAAACTTTACTTTTATCCTGCTATCAAAAATATATTTACAATATATTTTCAATTTCCAAGTGGTCTTTCTTATTGTCTTATTTCTTGGAGCAGTGTGGGAGACAGGGATTCCGTTTTTACTGTCTTATATTCAGAATATCACTTAGTCCTTCTATTTTGCTCTCAGTTCCTTACCCCTGTTCTTTGCTGTGCATGATACACGGGAGTCTGATTCCCTCAGATTATTTTTCTGCACTGAATTGAATTTTCTTTTCTTCTGTCCCTATGTGCATGTGGGGACAAAGGGCCTATGCTTAGATGAGAAGATACTTGGGGTCTAACTCTTCCTTATGTACACTTTTAACTAATGCTCATGTTTTAACAGAAAGGCATCATCTTTACCTTGTACATCCTCATTCCTCTAAACCCTGAGCTTTTCTAGGTTTCTACAGGGTATATTGGCACACTTTTCATTGATATTCTATTCCATAAACTCTTAGGTTATAGATTCTTAGATTTTACTAAGTCATCTGCTTTTCATCTTCCAAATGATAGTTTTATTGACTGTTGTGTATTCTCTTGTTCTCTTGGTTCTTGTAGTTTTATAGCTTTTTATGCCTTTTACTGTCACTTTATTGAGTTTCTGTGAGAAAGAAAAGATGAAAGTATGTGGTTCCAGACATATTTTAAAATATGCCTGTGTTAGTTTTCTAGTCTCTCATCAACTGCTTTGATGTCGTCAGTTTTTCTATTTTTTTCCTGTATTTTCACATTTATTTTTGTGAATTTGTACATTATATTTTGTGATTTATTGTGGTTATACATGGGCACGATTTCTCATTCAAAGTAAGTAAAGGGATTAATTGTGACAACCTAGACAAGGAAATAGTGATTTCTAATAGCCAGTATGCACTTAACTAAAAACAACTAGTATCAAACCAGTTTCATTGTTTCCTTTTTTGACAGGTCTATACCTATGTCAGTTTTTCTGTTTCTACTAAAGTTGTACTGCTCCTTTTATTAAAAGTGTTGAATATAAGAATTGAGAACTTCTTAATTTAAATCTGAATTCAATGCATTTAGCATGAAATTATTTTGGATCAGATGAACAGAATAGGTTGGCTATTACAGCAAAGAAGAGATCGTTTGTACTTCGTACTTCAACATTTATATTTTATCAACACACATAGTTCAGGACTTATCTATGTAAGAGCTATAGACCTTGCAATAAATATATTCCTGTAGAGTTCAGTTTTGTCATATCAACTTGATAATTGAAGGAAAATCTCAGTAGAAGACAATAAGTTTGTTATTTATTTAACAGCTCACATTAATATATCTTCTTAAGAACTCACACAATAGCTGAGAAGTGCTTTTTTAAAACTATTCTTTCCACATAAGTGTCACCTGGTTTTTTGAGAATTTCAGTTGAGTCTTCAGAGATTTTAAATAAAATGTTGAAAAACTGTTCTGAATCTTGGAGAGTGGACCAAATACCCAATTGAACTTTTGAGGACAAATACCAAATTTGAACATCATGGAATTTTTGTTGTTGTTCAAATATATTTTTATTGATTTTTTTAGAGAGAGAGAGATAGAAATATCGATGTGAGAGAGAAACAACAATCAGCTGCCTCCTGCACGCCCCCTACTGGGGATTGAGCCCAAAACCTGGGCATGTGTTCTGACTGGGAATCAAACCAGGACCTCTCAGTCCATGGGACGCTGAATTCACTGAGTCACACCAGCCGCGCCCATCATGGAAATTTTTGATATGCAGAGGAGTTAGATAGTGTTTTATAACTATAAATGTAACAAACTTATTTCCTAGTTCAGTAGTATTTTCTATTTTAATTGTGATATTAATATTTTGAAATATCTTGGTTCTAAATTTATCCCACAAGCAAACCAATGTTAGGAAAAATATTTAGAGACCAGGTTATATGTGCTTTTCTTAATGCTTTTTATTCTAAAATAAATGGAAAAAAACCCCCTATAATTCTCTTACAAAACAATTTGGAAGAAAACTCTCATTACATTGGTTTTATGAGACTTTAAAATTAATTTATTATCAGTTTTAATAACCGATAACTTTCCCATAGATAGACCTAGGTTATAATTTTAGGACCTGAAACTGGTTATTCTAAATCTAAACCTTGGGTTCTCATCTGAACAATTGGAAGCTGTGAGGTTGAGATGAAATAGAGTGTGAATATTTATCTCAGTATCTAGAACACAGTGATATTGTTATCTTTCTAATTATAATGACTTTACACGACCCAATGAAACTTGAAAATATGCATTGCTAATAGAATGTGAATAATACTCTGCTTCCGATTTAAAAAATGAGAAATATTATGTAGAGGTATAGGATGATCAAATCAGAATACTTAAATACTTTCTAAAACTTCCCAGAACTCCCAATTTTAGGAATAAAATGAGTTAAGACCAGTTCCATGTCCTTATACGGGTTTTATTAGCTGGCAGTATACCGAATATTATGAAGTTGCCGATGTTAAATGACTTTTATAACATTCATTATTTACTTTTCAGGGACATTAAAAAACATACATCATAAGTATCTTGCAGTTTTATTATCTAATGGAGACTTAAATATATTAACAAATTATGGCCTGATAGATAACATGGGAGAATTGCTTGAAAAATTGTTTTATGAGTCATAAAATTTTCAGACCAGAATATATTAAGCAAGTTTATTTTCACCAGTTCTTACATATTTCTTTCATCAGTTTACTGACAAGTAACTTTCTTTCAGTTCTATTGCCTTTGGCTGCAAATACCAGGAAACCTGGATGAAAATAAAAAACAGAAAGAAATTCTTTTTTTCATGTAAGAAGTCCTGTGGTAGGGGAGTTCCAGGATTTCTGAATTTTTCAGGTTAGATAAATCAAACTCCAAACTGTGTTTAGGCAAGAAGGGTGAGTCCTGTGTTAAGCATTTCTTTAAGAGCATTAACTAATTTTCAGGAACCGTGGTTCTGGCACACACCGTGCCTAAATTAGTCAGAAACAAAGAAATATAATCACAATGATTGGTTTTTTTTAGAGAGATCTATAATTCATGCCTGAGTCTTGAGAGTGGCCCATGGAAATGCAGGGCTAGCAGGCATGGGAACAAAACAGAGCTCTGTTGGGAAGAGGAGGGAACATCTTCGAGTCTGCATGGAATCCTGTAAATACTTAGCAGTGAATCTGGGGCTTCTGCTCCTTAAAATCTTTCTAGTTCCTAGACCACAGTGTCTTCATTTCTTATGGTGCCCAGCCTCCCTGACCTTATATCATTGACTCTTCTTTCCTCCTCCTCCTTTCTCTGTTTCTTCTCTACCATTCCCTTCCAGAAGCAAAAATAATCTCCCTTTTTCATATAAAGCAGTTTACCCATAATGACGTGTTGCCTTGGTATTTTCCTGTAGGTCTCACTTTAGAAATTCATCAAGGTGTTTTTCATTTTTCCCAAACAAAAACAGAATGTTTCCTAAAAATGTGTGAACTAGTATAGTAATTCATTTGTCTTATTCTTAACACAGTGGGTTGACATAAAAACAGAATGAGAAATTGCATTAAAAATTTTAGAAATCTTTACAACTGTATTAGTCATGATTCTTCATAAAAACAGAAATATATATATATATATGGAATTGGCTCACGTGATCTTTTCTAAGGAATGGACTCACATAATGACAGAGGCAAGTCCGAAGGTCTACAGGGTGGCTCGGCCACCTGGGAACCAAGGACAGCTGAAGATGTAGCTTCAGCTCAAAGGCCAGCAGGCTTGAGACACAGGTCTGAAGGCAAGAGAAATCTGACGTCCCACTTTGAAGGCTGTCAGGAAGAATTCTCTTACTCAGGGAGGGTCAGCCTTTTTGTTTGACTAAGCCATTTAACTGATTTAACTGATTGGATGCATCGCACTCACATTAGGGAGGGCAATCTGCTTCACTCATTCTACTGAACTAAATGTTAGTCGCATCCAAAACACCCTCACAGAAACGTGTTTGACCATATAGCTGGGTCCTCCACGGCCCAGTCAAGGTGACACATCACACTACCACCATAATAACCTATTGGTTGTAAGGACTCAGAGAACTGAAAGACTAAATGAAGGAAGGTCCTAATGTTCTTATCTTAAATGTTACTGGTAGAGGACCGATTGCCTCCGGAGTCATGGGTAAGGTTTTAAGGTTTCTGCAGTTTGGGAAGCGAGCCAACCTACCTGGACGCTGCCTTTCTTCAGAGTCCACCCAGCGGCCTGCTTTTCCTTCAGGTGTCTTACTCGAGGGTGCTTTCCCTGCCTTTCTGGATCAGGTCAATCTCCTAATTATTCTGACAGGGTCACATACATATCCTTTATTGTATACATCACAGTTACAAGATCTTATTCATTTTTAAACTCCTTCCAGACTTTAATCAAATAGTAAATGACAGACAGGACCATGACTGATATGTTTAACATTGGAACTTTGATGCCTGACACATGGCAAACACTGTGCAGTTATCTGCTGAGTAAATCAACGAATAAAGCAAGTTGTCTAAAATAGCTGAGCTTGATCCGTAAAGTGTCCATCTGGGAAAATAGTGGAGAGCCAAAGCTGGTATCTATTGGTTGAGGGTGAAAAAATCATCCATTGGGAAACATCATGAAACAGAAATATTGGCAAGGCAGATATTCAATGAGATAGGGTTGCTTTCATATCAGACTTGAGGATTGGTAGAATGTTTGGGTGGAGATGGGGTTGTAATGAAAAATTTCAGTAATAGAAGCCAGAGATATAGGTTTGAAGAAGCTTATGGTCATGTAGGAGAGATTGGAAAAAGACATGCATAGAAGATAAGAAAAAACATCTATATTATAAGAACAAAGAGATGAAGATATATCAGTGAAAGATGGTGAGCAAGTATAATTAGAGACCTAGTAGGAGAACCAGGAAGTTTAAAAACAGGAAAGGAAAGGAAAGGAAAGGAAAGGAGAGGAGAGGGGAGGGGAGGGGAGGGGAGGGGAGGGGAGAGGAGGGGAGGGGAGGGGAGGGGAGGGGAGGGGAGGGGAGGGGAGGGGAGGGGAAGGGAAGGGAAGGGAAGGGAAGGGAAGGGAGGGAAGGTCTGAATCAAGAGGAGTAGAGCTGTGGCATAAAATGCTACCAAGAAGTCAAGGTGAGGGTCTCCTGAGAAAGGGGAGTGGTGGTAAAGGTCCGATTGCAAAGGGTAAGGAAGAGCCAGGGGAGGAGCGAGCACAAACGGATGTAGCTGTCTCTTTTGGAAATGGTGGTAATAAACCAAGTGAAAGCCGTGTGAAAGGCGCAGGGTCTCTTTGCAGAGGAAAGACGTTTCCAGAAGAGAAAAGGTAAACATGACCTGATGCAGAGGGGAAGGAGCCAGTATGGAGAGAGAAGTTAATGATAGCCCTTGTAAATAAAAGTAATGTTATGTACTAACAATTTTGCTTCTTCAGCCCTTACTTGTGTTTTATGGAAAATGCTGGAGAATGCCTGACCAGGTCTCATGTCTGTCTCGGCTGCCTTAGTTGTAACAAATAAACCTACATTGGTTCAGCTTGTAAAATGTTTTCCCCTCTTGCCCAGAATTGATGACCTTGGAATAATTTCCATTGATATTTCCTTTAACCTCATGTTGTTATTTATATTAGGACTGTCCTGTGTTCATTCTCAAACTTTCTTCCTTCATAAATTCTAGCAACTGAAACTATGCCACAGAAAGGGAGCTATCCCACAGCCATCACCATTTCACATACCTCTTATTCCACTGGGGCCACACTTTGCTCTAATACCGGTGATTTCCCTCCACCACCTTGCTTTTTCCAATCCTCTAATCCAGTTTAGAGTGATCAGTGTGATATCCAGTCCAGATCTTTGATCAAGAGAAACACTAATCAGTATAGGCATACCTCAAAGATTGCAGGTGCGGTTCCGGATCACCACCATACATCAAGTATTGCAATAAAATGAGTCATAATCTTTTTGCTGGTGGAGGGTCTTGCCTTCAATTTGTAAAAAAAAAAAAAAAAAATGCAACATCTGTGAAACACAATAAAGCAAAGTGCAATAAAATGAGGTGCACTTGTAGTTACCACATATACTAAAACTTAATTTACTCTTAAGAAATTTGTGGAACAAGTGGAGAATTTTGGAAAATTTTGTGCCTTTATCTCTTTAAGATCTAAATTCAGAAAGTTCTAATTGTGTGATACTCTCTAATGCTCTGACCACCTTTCTAGAAACAAGTAAGATGATTGTGTTTTTCCATTTCTTCAACAAGTTTCTCATTGTAAATAAAACTCTTTTTGCCTTTCTTTAGGGACCATTGATTCAAGTCTTTCTCAAAATTTAACTTCAAACCATCCTTGGGGTATTCAGTGAATGGCCTTTGAAGTAGTTTGGTAATTCCATGTTTTGTGGAAGTAGGTTTTATTCAAATAAAAATGGCTTGCTATTCTTTTATTGTGCTTCTGAAAAAGTTATTAGACGTAAAATGTGATGGATCCATGCCATAGCCTGCCTAAGGCCTGCATTTTCTTCACTTGTTCTTTTCTAAAGTGAATTACAGGAATAAGTGGTCTGTCGGCCTTTTCTTTGGTTTCGGGGTAGGTAAAGCAGTTATTTGAGCTGTTTTTATTTTTATTGTATGTTAAGATAAAGACAAAATAAAGCTGTTCTAGAGAGTATTGTTTCAAGTAGAAACATTTAAACCAGGAACTATCACAAAACTATGAATAGATCGCAGGAAAGGCAATCTCCTGGAGAAGAAAGTGGCTCTAAATTTATTTTGGGGAGCAAGAGAGAATAAGTGAACAAACACACGTGCCTCCTCTGCAGAAACTTTTATTCTACTTACAGTGCGTGTTGGATATGACAGTGTCATGGATACACGCATCGTCCAGTGCAGTTCAATACTGGGCCCTCCTTGGCTTCGATCAGTTATGTTGGTCATAGTTTATGTTTTAATATTTATTTTTATTCTTATAAAGTAATTTTATTAGAGCTGTATACCTTTGTTATTAGTTTTATATAGAAATTCCTAGTTGTTTGGCTTTTCCTGGAATAGATATACAAGGTGATCCTAATTATTGTTATAAAAATATTTCCTAAACTACTTCTCAGAGCCTTATTTCTACTCCTTTGAGACTGGAGTGACCAGTAAAGGTCAGTCCAGTTCAGTGAAAGGCGTACAGTATACATATGTGGTAAAGAGAAAACTAATGGATATATATCAACATGTGGAGTAAAATATAGCTGAATGTGACTTCGGTAGAAGTAGTTCAAGATCATTAGACTTTCCCTGGTTTAACAATAACCAGAGAAGAATATGATCAGTTTCATTTCTGCCATCTCACAGGTGCAGATGAGAATGCAAATGTAGCTATTTATTAGTGGATTGTGACCCTCTGGGCAAAGTAGGTCACAGCCCTAACCCTTAATTCCCAGAATCTCAGAATGTGACCTATTTGGAGATTTACAGAGGTAATCAAGTTAAAATGAGGTCATTAGGGTGGGCCCTAATCTAATATACTGGTGTCCTTTAAAAAAGGGCAGACTGTGGACACACACACACAAACTTCACATGGCATTGTAGAGCTAGGAGTTCCTGTGAAGATTGAAATCCTGTTGCCATAAACCAAGAGGGAGCATGGCCCTGCTGACACCTCGTTCTCCACCTTCTCCCCTGAAAAACTGTAAGAAAATAGATTTCTGTTGTTACGCCACTCAGTTTGTGGTACTTTGTTACAGCAGCCCTAGCAAACTAATATGATTAGTTAGGATAGGTAATGGCAGATGCTGTAATAAACAAGTCTTCAAATCTCAGTGTAGAAATACAATGTAAAGTTGTTCTTGGTCATGAAGATTCCAATGACTTTGACTGGCAGATGGAATTCTACATGGTCATTTGGAAATCCAGATTCTTTCTATCCTATGGCTTCACCAATCCCTAGGGCCTTGAGTCTTTTGCTGGGTCCTCTGTATCTACATAGCTGTGTTGGAATGATGAAGGAGTGGAAAGAAAATAAGTTCTATTTGATCAAGGACAGTAAAATAGGATCTTATGAATTTAGTTCTTCTCTTGGAGCTCAGAAACATACTGTTAATGCCATATAATTATTATCAAATAAAGTTAAGATATTTTAAAGTACTTTATACCAGAGACTTCTAAATCACTTTACATGTAACAGCTTATTTGTTTTATTTAGTTGTTAATAGTTGGTATTATTATTAACCTCATTTACAATGAGGAAACTAAGGATCAGAGAGGTTAAGGAACTTGCCCAAGATCACACAGAGGTACATGGTGGAACTGTTACCGGAGAAATCAGTGGGCCAAATATCTCCTTCACTAGTGGGAGTGGAGCTCTTGGGGTACCGCTGGAATAAGCATTTCCAGAGGCTCCCATGGAGAATGAGATGTGGTAGAAGTCTTTATTTTCATGGACTTGTATTCCTTGGGTTGCAAAGTCCCAGTTCCCTTAACCCAGTCCTGAAAGAGGGGTAGCTAGGGGTTCGGCAAAGCTCGAAGCAGGGTCAGTGTCCAGAGTTTCTGTTCTGTGGTGGAGCTGAGTCTGATGTAGCATCAGGCTGGATTCAGTCCATCAGTCCACTGTGTAGAGTCCACATGGCCGTGGGCCACGTGGGCAAACACAGAGCATGAGAGCCCTGTAAAGAGAGAGAGAGAGAGAGAGAGAGAGAGAGAACTTCCTTTGTTTAGGAGTTTAAATATTCAGATTTCATGCCCTTGCAGTAGCCAGGCCTATTCTGGCCACTGACTTGTCCCCAAGTGTGATTGACAGATAAATATCTTCCCACATGACCCAGACCTTATGGGACATGCGTCTAAACTGTGTCTGTCCAGTCCCTTCCCCAGCTATCTGTGGGGACCAGACCTGGAGAGTGCTAACTGCAGTTTCCTGGCAAAGCTGTACCAATGCACGCCTGCGTTACCTGGTCTTCCCTTTGCTCCTTTCCTGTTAAATAACAACCAGGTTATTATAACGGTATCAGAGCCACGATTTGAAGCCTGTCAGTCTGACTGCAGAATCTATAGTTTTAGCTCCTATACCATGTTGCCTCTGTTATAGGCACAAATGTACTTATGAGCATTTACAGTCGTTCACAGTCATTGATATCTATGGTCGTCATTTGTACTTAGTAGAATGAACACAACGCCAGGAACAACAGCCTGAAAATGGCCTAATGGGAAAGGAGATGTTTAAAGCACCCCCAGGAGACAAGGCAGGGGCATAGAAAAGGACATTTGCTCGCTGCTACTCCTTGTCTCAATACCCGGAAATGTGTCTTTAGAATTTCGACCTTTCCTGTCACACTCCTCCTCTTCTCTGCCATTTTCCTAATTTCCCTTCAAGTGCCCAGTGCCTTTCTTCTCGTATCCTTCCCACCCAAAAGAGTAAAAATATTTACTGTGTTATTTTCTGAAACTTATTCCTACCAGTCTATTAACCTCATTTGAGTAATTGCACGTCTAGACTTCTTCTTATGCAGAAGTAGATTAGGCTGTGAAGAAAGAGCATCCCCCCAAATAGAAAGCAACGTAAAGATGGGAGCTTAGTTCTCTTTGGCTGTAAAGATTGATGTAGGATGTGGGGCTGCTTTAAGGCTCTGCTGCATTAAGGCCTCAGGTAGATTTCTCCCATCCCTCTGCTGTGTGGCCATTTCCCAGGGCATGTCCTGTTCCAGACAACTGCTCCAGGTCGGGCTGTCACACCTGCATCCAGACACAGAAAGAAGAAAGGGGAGGAGAAGGACACACTTCTCTTTTTTAGGACCTTCCTGTAAGTTACACACGCCCCTTCACACCTGTCCTGTTGTTGTCCAGAATTTCCTGAATGGCCACGCCTAACTGCAAGGGAGGCTCCCAGCTAAAAAGCAGGGATTCCATTATAGATGAAGAAAATCAGCCACTGGGGCAAATTTAGCAGTTTCCACCACATGCGTTAAAATTCTAACTGTGGGATAAAAACTTACTGTTCCTGCTCAAGAATTTCCAGGTATCAAGCACCATAGTGGAATGTATGTAAATTGTCTATCCTTGGCTCTGAAGCATTGCTGTGTTTCAAGGTGGACTTGGATTCGTCTCAGGCTGTTCGGGGTGGGGTTTAGGCTGAATGTAGGGTCAACTGTTGTTTTGGGGGTGGGGGTTGTTGTTCTCTTTACTTCTGCGTTACTCATATCTGTGCACAGATTTGGAGGATGTGAGACTCTTTTATATTTAGTCTTCTCACATTTCAGTGCCACCACCTCAGGCTTGCATCACAGCGCCCCCTCTGGCTGCCTGGCATGTCTGCTGCTTTGACTTCATTCCCGCTCCTGTGATGCAGCGTTTACTCAGATTACAAGGTCAGATCGGAACATCTCTATGCCGTATCTGGGAGGTCCATGGTGATTATTAGTAGATGACTTTAGAGGTAGGAAAGCAAGCAGCTAACGGCCTCAGATCCACATTCCACTATGTCATGCTCACTGTCACAATATTTTTGTTACTTTATTTTCAATCTTTAAGCTTTTTCTGACCTCTTTATTAACAAGGTTTATATACCACACTAGGTGTGAGATGCACAGGACTTCATTAGCATATCAATATAACGTAATTTGTCTGACCAGTGAGTACTGAATCTTAACTGATATGGAAATGAGAAAACCTGTTTTCTGCCTTTTCCCAGAACAATACAAATTAAAATAAATTTCAGGTTGCTTGATCCTTGGCCACTGTTTTCTCAGGAGACCCACTGTCTTCATTAATATAAGTTATAACATTTTATATAAATATATTTTGTCTATATAAACAATTCTGTACGCCTATGAGGCAAAAAGAAAAATTTGAAAATTATTTTAAAAAAACCAAAGAGACCTGGAATTCACCATTGCAATTTCTATTTGGTTGCAGGTTTTCAGTACATTTAATTGTCTAGTTGCAAGTATAAAAAAGGTCATTTATTAGAGCTGAAGTATTGCCCACAGAATGTGAAGAGGGAGGAGAATGTTTTCAGTTTAATAAAGTTAACATCTGTACACTAAATAGAAGTGCTGTTTCTGTCAGAGATTTTTTTTGTCCCTGCAGGAAAATGATGCCAAGTCTGTTAGCTTTACTACACTCACATTGATGATGCTAATTGCAGAATGAGTCATGGTTGTGCTGCTCCTATGAGACATTGAAACTGAATGGACCTACTAAGTAAAAGCTGAGCCAAAACAGAAACCACTGATGTGAACGTTTTAGCCATGTGCCTTTTTTTGTTTGCATAGCTGAGCATCTCCTGTTTACAATGATTTGTTTTGGTTATTTTTTGTCAGACTCTTCAGTATATATATTTTTAATCTTGGTTATACTGGATTTGTTTTTGTCCAGGATAAGGGTACATTCCAGGTGTTTTCTAACTTAATTGAAGGATAATTTACATACAATAAACTGTAGATATTTAAATTGAGTGACTTCCAGTTTGTCTCTTGCCTTCACTTTGCATCGTCAATGTTTTTAGTTTTAGGCATGGAATGGAAGTAGATTAGTATCACATTGTGGTTCTAATTTAAATTCCCCTGATGACTAATGATGTTGAACATCTTTTTATGTGTTTCTTGGCCATCCCTGTGTTGTTTTGGGGGAAGTATCTTCTTTTTCAAATCGTTTGTTCATTTTTAACTGAGGGTTTTCATAGTGTTAACTGTAAGTGTTCTTTACATATAATGTTCTAAATACAAGTCCTTTGTTTTATATATTCTCTAAAGATTTTCTCCAAAACTATGGCTTGACTTTTTGTTTTCTTGATAGGTGTCATTCAAAGATTAAGAGTTTTTAATTTTGATGAAGTCCAATTTCTCAAAAAATTTTCAGGGATCGTAGATTTTGTGACTTAAGAAATTTTTGCTAACCCCAAGGTCACAAAGATCTTCTCCCATGTTTCTTGTAGGAGTCTCATACTATTAGGTTTTATAGTTGAGTCTATATATTTTATATAGATTTTATGCATTATGGGAAACAAAGTTCAAAGGTCACCTTTAAAATAGGAATTTCCTAGTTGTTCCAGTACTGTTTCATTAAAAGACTGTTTTTTCTTGGCACCTTTACCAAAAATTAATTGACAATATACATATGGATGAACTTTCTATTGCATTTTATTATCTCTATGTTTATCTGTTAACTAATTCCAAGCAGTCCTAATTATTATAGCTTTATAAAAAAACTTCTTTATCTTATCGGGTAAGTTCCACAACTTTGTTCTTCTTTTAAATAATTTCCGAGGCCATTCTAGTGCCTTTTATTTCCATATATGTTTTAAAATCAGCTTGACAATTTCTACAAAAATAAAGCATTGTTTGACATTGTGTTAAATTCATAGATCATTCTAGTTATAACTAACATCTTAGTGATATTGGGTTTTCTAATGCATGAAATGTCATCCCTCTTGAATTTTATAGATGCATTGGAATTTTTTCAAATAGAAAATTTTATTTCTTCCTTTCTGATTGTTATACTTCATATTTCTGTTCCTTGCCTTACTAAGATTTTAATTATAATGTTGAATAGAAGTGATAAATATAAGCATTCTTGCCTTTTTAATGATTTTAGCAGAAAATGATCAGTAGTTTTGCAACTAAGTATGATGTTAGCTATGGGTTTTTGTTTTTTAATCAGATTGATGAAGTATCTTTCTATTCCCAGTTTGCTAAAAATTTTAACTGTGAATGTGGGTTGAATTATCAACTGCTCTTTCTGCCTGTACTGGAATAATATGAATTTTCCCCTTTGTTATTGTAATGTGGTAAAATTCATTTTATTTTAAAAAACATTTAACCAGCCTTGAATTTCTGAGATAAACCCCATTTAGTAATAATATGTTGTATATTTAATATATTGTTAGATTCCATTGCTAATATTTTACAAAGGATATTTATGTCTATGTTCTTGAGGGATATTAGTCTGAAATATTTTAGGTTTATAACTCTGGAAAATGAGTTTCTCAGTGTTCCTTCCTTTTGTTTTTAAAATGTATAAGATTGGTATTAATTTTTTCCTGAATGTTTGCTAAGATTCATCAGTAAAACTATTTTAGTCTGGTTTTTTTTGCTGTTGTTGTTGCTGTTAAAATGCTATTTTTTTCCCTATAACAAATTCAATTTCTTTAAAGGATATTCAAATTTCCGTTTTTTCAGGCATTTTTATAAATGGTATTTTTCAAAGCATTTGTCAATTTCACCTAAGTTGTCAAATTTACTGACATTAAAAATTTGATTTTTTAAAATATCTATAATATGAGAATTAATAATTTATTTTTATTCCTGTCATTAGCAATTTTTCTTCTCTCTCTTCTTTTCTTGATCTGTCCAAGGGTTTGTCAATGTTGTTGAACTTTTCAGGAACCAGTGTTTTCTTTATTCATTTTCTCTGTTGCCTATTTTGGTTGTATCACTGTTAATCTTATCTTTATTATTTTATTTATTTATTAGTTCCACTTATTATTTATTATTTCCATTTATTTTGACTTTTGTTCCCTTTTTCTCTAAACTTTTTTTAGAATCTTAGGTTACTGATATAGGCCTTTTTCTTTTCTAATTTGAACATTTAAAGCCATAAGTTTCCTTGTGCACATTGCTTTAGTTGCATCCCACATGTTTTGGTGTGCTGTTTTTTTGTTATTCAGTTTAACATATGTCGGATTTCATCTTCAACCCATGAAATTTTTAGGAGCATGGTTTTGGCTTTCTAAATATTTGAGATTATTGATTTCTAATTTACTTCCACTGTGTTCAGAAAACATCCACTGCATCATCTCAACCCTTTAAAATTTACTGAGGAGTACCTTATGATCAATCTTGGTAAAAATGATGTGTGTACTTGAAAAGATTATATCCTGCAGATTTTGGATATAGTATTCAATAAATGTCAATTAAATCAATGTGGTTGATGTGATTGTTTAAATCTTCTGTTTCTGCTGTGTGCTTTTTTCCTAAATATTTCAACTGCTGTGAGAAAGATGTTAAAATATCTTACTGTGTGGAATTATCTAATTTTCCCTTTAATTCTATCATTTTTTCCCCTACTGGTATACTGATTTTTTAGTTAGGTGCAAACGTATTTATGATTATAATGTCATTCTGAACCACTGTTTCATTTTCAGTTATATCTGGTAATACTCTTTGTCTTAAAGTCTGTTTTATATGGTGTGATTACTGTCCCTCTAATTTTCATTTGCTTACTATTTGTGTCATGTTCCATCCATTTTTTTTTCAATCAACTTATGCTTCCATATTTAAATGCAGCTCTAATAGGCAGCATTTTATAGTAGTTTTGTTTTTTTTAATACACTGTGACAATATCTGACTTTTAATTAGATTATCTATGTCATTAACATTTAATGTAATTATTTATATGTGTGGATTATGTCATCCATTTTATTAGGTTTTTTTTTTTTTTCAGTTTTGTCCCCTCTGTTTTTTGTTTTGTTTTGTTTTTTAATCATCACCCAAGAATATTTTCTCCATTGATTTTTAGAGAGAGTGGAAGGGGGTGGGAGGAGAGAGAGAGACACATCGATTGGTTGCCTTCTGCGCATGCCCTGACCAGGGCCACAGATTGAACCTGGAACTGAGGTACATGCCCTTGACCGAGAATCAAACCCATGACCCTTTGGTCCACGGGCCAACACTCTAATCACTGGCCAGGACCCCTTTGTTTTTTTTGTTTATTTTTATGCTCCTTCTTTCCTTTTCTGCTTTTCTTAGGTTATTAGAATATGTTTTAGCATTCTATTTTAATTTATATGTTGCTATACCTGATTGTCATTCTAGCTATCTTATTGCAGCTAAAAAAATTTTTTTTGTAGGAGCAACAATATATATTCCTAATCTTTCCCAGACTACTTAGAGCTTATAGTGTATTATTTTATGTAAATTGGAAACTAGCAATCATATAGATCTTTGTATATATATGTATAGCAGACATACAATACCTATTTTACCATATATACATTGTTATACATATTACACCTGAGTACATTGAAAATCTGACAAGACAATGTTACAATTTTTATTTTGAAGTCATAAGTATTTTATGAAACTTGAGAACAAATATTTACCCAGATATTTATCATTTCCAATGCTTTTTATTTGTTCCTGAAGATACAAGATTGTCTCTGGGAACATTTCTCTTTTTAGCCTGAAGAAATATATTAAACATTTCTTGTAGTGAAGGTCTGTTGGTGACATATTTTGATGGTGTTCCTTTGTCTTAAATTTTCTTCATTTCACCTTTATTCTTAAAAATACTTTTCTCTTGGCATAGAATTCTGCCTTGACAGCGTTTTAAAAAATTTCAATACTTTAAAGCTACAGTTCCACTGTCTCTGTCCTCCATGGTCTCTAATGAGAAATCTGTGATTATTTGCATTGCGATTCCAATATGTATGTTGCATCTTTTCCTCCTCCTCCTTCCCTCCTCCTCCCCCTCCTTTTCCTCCTCCTTATTTTTCTCCTTACCTTTGGTATTTTGCAATTTGAACTATTACATGGATAGACATGATTTTCTTTGAGTTTTCTTTTTGGGAGGTTTTTCTGACTTTTTAAATATGTAAATTTAGGGCAGTCACATAACTTAAGTTTCAGGCCATTTTAAATTTAAATATTTTTTCCTGCCCCATTTTCTCTCTCTTTTCCTCTGATACAGAACTGGTATATAGAGTTACCTTCTCCTGCTGTGTATGGTGGACAGAACAGGCCATTATAGCAGCTTTCCTTTGCTGCACAATTTGGCCTAGAGTGGGTTTGGTCATAAGTTATTCTCTCTTTCTGTATTGGTCAGTTTTACATTTTTCAAGTAGAAGTTTCAGAAATAAAGGCGAATGTGGAACATTTTAAGAGAATTTACAATAACCAATGACAACGAAAATCTAGAAAAAGGTGTTGCTTATATGTTAGAAGCAGTGAGCATATTAAGCCTGGACAGGGAGTAATTTCGGAGGGAAATGGAGCAATACTGGCTGACCCACAGAATGGGCTCTGAGTGTGTTCTCAGGCTACTCTGAAAAGGGCAACTGAAGGGTATACTGGAAGAATTTCCTCGTGCTAAGTGCTTTCATCCCTGGAATAGATCATGAAAGGAGGTTGTAAACACAATTTCCTTCCTAAGATTTCTGAAAAAAAAAAATGTTTTCTGTGGGTCTGGGATAGTTTATATGTGGTCCCTACAGAGAATGTCAATGCTGACTCTGTTGATCTCTCAAGGTCCTTTCAATTCTATCATCCTATGATTCTATAATTAATACATGACTAAGAGGATCATTCAATTAATGTTACAATTAAATCTGCCTGAGGTATGCTTATATCCCTGGCATTTTTGAAAAAGCCATAGATGTGATTTCCTTGAAAAGACCCTTTTGGGAAGTAGTTAGAAGTAGTCCTGCTGAGTTATCCAAGAATTGTCAGCCTTTTGGCATCAGTGAAGGACCGTTTATTTATCCTAGGACAATGCTTGATAGAAAATTAGTAATCATACACAATAGCATGGCAAAAAATCCAATGCTTTGCTTTTGGCAAGAGCTAATGAATTTTTTTTTTTTTTTTTTTTTTTGCAAGAGTAGCATAATGCATGATTTTGCCTTTCATTTTTCACAAAATAAAAATTTGCATATATTTCTGCAAGAGTGAGCCATAGTATTGAAGAAAAACTAAGAATCATCTAAAACAATTGCTTAGCATAAATAAAAAAGATTGGATGTAACACAGCACAACAAAAAATAATACTAGACCTGCCTCATTGCACTGAATTTCTGCAGAGCGTAAAACTTGCATCTGAAAACAAAACAGCGGAAATAATAAATGGATACTATAAATTAAAACTGGTGAGATTACAAGGGGCATCCCCCAAATAATTTCTCTATACACAGTGTGTTTTATTGTATGGGAAGATCTCTCTTTTTTGTTGTTTTGCAAAACATATTTCACTCTCCAAATTAAGGAAAATATTTTTGATGTGCATTATTTTAATAGTCTGTTGAACTAGGACTCTAAGGCTTTTACAGAACAGAGAAAATGACACAATCTCATACAATAAAGCTGAATGTCTCTTATTATACAAAACTCTCTTTTTCTACATTCAAATGATTTCCAGTGATGCACTTAAACCCAGACTCATTATAACGTATGTATTATTCCTACTACTGTGGTAAGAAAGTGTAGTTGTATTTCATAGAAGGGAAGGATGTCATAGCCATTATTAAAAAGAAGTCAGAGGGCGTGAAACAACTCTTACTTATCCAAAGAGAAAAGTATCAGTTCATTTCATCTAAATACATTTGGATTTAACCCGTGTTTAATTACTCTCATTTTCATGATGACTAATACCGCACATATTCCTCCAATGATGAAAATTTATCTTTTCTGAGTTTTACTCATGAATTATAACTCACAGGGGGATTTGTTTAAGGACTATTCGAATCTCTGTCTTGGGAAATAGAACAAAACTTTTATAATCACCATTTAAAAAAAACAACAACATAGTAAATAATCATATTGACATTTCTTACTATCAACTTCTGTTTTCCAATCAAAATTTGCTATTGATTCTGCAGAAATGCAAATATAAAAAGTATTTCTCTCCTACTTACACAGAAATGAATTTGGATGTGTAGTGGGTTATTAAATCATGGCTTCCATCTTTCATCTGTAGTTGGAGCGCTGACTCTCTATAGAGTCTATTTGACTTGGGCCAGGATGTCGTACGACCTCCAAAACAATGTCTCTGTGCTACTGGGCCAGCAGCCCTGTCACACATACATCTTCTGGATCATCAGCAACTGTGGTGGCAGCTTTTCCTTCAGTCACCATTTATTGGCTTAATACAATTGTGAGGATTATCACTGGCTCAGAAAGAGAAAGCAGGAAGAAAAGAAGGAATCAATAAGAAAATAGTTGAAGCATGTGCAAGGTGAGGCAAGAGTAGGTTTACAGTTGTTTGTGTGGAAAATAATACAATAATTAATACATAATAACACAAGAATAGACTGTTTCATGTACTCACAACTGTGAACTTACTTTTGCCCACCCTGTATTTCTGGTCTGTTAAGTAGTTCTCTCAGACCTAGCCTTCACCATTGACTTTTGCATGGGGTAGTTATCCTGGTAATAGTTTATCTTTGAAAAAAAGAACTAGTTAAACTACTTCTGAGTGTTACTATATATTTGGAACAATAAAAACTCAACTACTTGGAAAATAAATTTCCATGGTACATAGTGACTTTTTTTTTTTTTTTTTTTTTAGGAAAAAGAATGAGAAAAACTAGTAAATTGTATGTATAAAAACATTATATAGGATGCATTATGGGGAGAGTAGAAATTCAGGCTGACTATGTCTCCTTAGCCTTTCCACAGATTTGATTATAATGCAGTGGGTGACCAGGACATCCCTTGTTTCAGGCTTTCACTGCCTTGTAAAGTCATGGCACACAGCTGGCAGGCGGCCATTCCACACCTGAACGCAGGTGTGGTGCCTGTACCTTCACTGCCTGTGACTCCAGAGTTAGCACAAGAGGGAAACACACAGGCTCTGAGCCTTGGGAGAAATCAAAGTCAGTTCTTTGGAAAACGTTGGGAAACTTGTCTTACATTTTGTACAAAGAGCTATAATAAAATGATGACCTTGAGATACTATAAGAAGGCTATTACATTTTTGCATTTCACAGGGGAATGTTTTCTTTTTTGAAGTAGAATATAAAGACTTTGAGAGGTTGTATTAGTTTGAGTTTCACCAAAAGCAGCTCCCGAAAGAGAGTGAATAATTTAGAAGGTGATCCGAAGAGTCTGTGTAGAGGTGGAGAAGGGAGCAAGGGATGGGGAAAAGGCCAGTAAATGTGCTTTAGTGAGCACATCACTGCATTGGGCAATTGGGGCGTAAGTCCAAGGGGGGCGCTTATAAGAACTGTGGAACACACCTCGGAATTGCCCTGCAGTAGGGTGAGGATTATTTGGGGGTTACTCCGGTGACACTAACTTCCTAACACTTCTGCCCTCCCCCAGGTGTGAGCCAAGCTCACTCCTGTGGCCAAATAAACCATCTGGTCAACATGCATGGAGCCATGTAATGCAGGCGCTGTGTGCAGGTTAGCTTTGGCACGGGGTGAGGAGATGCGGGCTGGGTACCTACAACTACATATTGCTATGTATTAAAGGGAGATAACACTTACAAAGTCATAATCCTATAAATCCACTGTATCAGTTAGGGCTCAATCAGGAAGATAGACCAAATGATACAGGGAACAGGATGCTGTCGGCAAAGTCTGTGGGAGGCTGCTGTTTCGGGTGTGGTGGAAGATGAAGACCTAAGTTTGGTACAGGCTAGCAGGGATTGTGATCAGGAGAAAAGCCAGACAGGAAATAGGAGTGAGCGAGGACAAGTGGGAACCTTCCAGGGCACTTTGGAACCTGTGAGGATAAAGCACAACCTGTTTCTTACCACTTCCCACCCAGACAAGGAAGGTGACCTACAGAAGAAACCAGTGTTTTTGTGCCAAAGAGCCACACGTGTATCTGGCCCCAGAAGGAGGAGATGCTGCAGGAGTTCAGGAGCTGTGGGACAACTTCTGAATCCTGCCAGCAGGTGGCAGAACACCAGGGACCATGTGCGGAGAATCCAGCTGTGCCCTCCGCGTCAGCCTTCCGAACGAACTGTCTGCTGCCTATCTTCTGACTTGCACGGCTCACACGTGTCTCTCCTCACCCCGAACGATGCGGACAAGGGGTTGCTGGGCATTCCACAAGTTTACGTGCTGAAAACCACCTCATCCATGTTATATTGGCTGATATCCATTTGCTAGGCCGGATAAGTAAAACGTACATTCATAAACTCTCGGAGATACATCAACCTGACAGTTCCAGATATTATTTTAACTCTGAAATTTAAAAGCTTTTTAAAAGTTTAGAGATACTTGAGTAAAATAATTTTCTGAATTAACCTCTAACACAATTTATTTAACCAATTTGTCATGGAATTAGATAATCCGGGTTTTATTAGATCAGGTGTATGTTGTGTGTGTGGAGGGCAGAGGGATGGATGTCTGTCTGTGTGACTCATCAAGGTGTGAACTTCGCATTTTTCTTAAATTTTCTCCCCCACCAAAAAAGTAAAAATCAGATCTTCTCATTGTGTGAGCTTGAACTAGTCACACAGAAAGTAAACAGAAGAGTGTTATGAACCATATTGGTTTTTTAGGGCATTTATGTATTATTTAATCCATCATTATACCTGTATTTTTTTTTTTAATCCTCAACCAAAGATATATTTCTATTTATCTTCAGATGGAGTGGGAGGGAGGAAGAGAGAGGGAAGGAGAGAGAGAAACATCAACTTGAGAGGGACACATCGACTGGTTGCCTCCTGCGCGACCTGGACCAGGGCTGGGGACGAACCTCAACCGAGGTACCTGCCCTTGACCGGAATCGAACCACCTGCAACTCTTTGGTCCGCGTGCTGACGCTCTAACCGCTGAGCTAAACTAGCCAGGGCTACACCTATATTTTAATAGTTGGCTTTTATAGGTTTAACTTGACTTTAAATAATGGTTTGAAGATGTTCTTGGATGAACAACATTTTTGGAAATTGAATGTCAAAAGATCCAGAGCAAAACCATGTTTTTCTTCTAAGTCAGGCTGGAAAACCATTGTGGAATTCTTGGGCCCACCCGAAACCTGTAGGTCAGGCATGCGCAGTAGTGAAGGTGAACGCTGACAGAGGACGCGGGAACACCCAGGATACACACAGTGGTGACTGGAACTGGTTTGAACTCCCTCACATGACCTGATTGTGGGCAACCTTCCTAGCTCCCAGTTAGTGACATTATACTGGTAGCTTGAAAACAATGTGGTGGAAGTATTTACACCATAGAACTTGGAAGACACTGCAGATTGGGGCTTTCTCCACACTTCCCACCCCACTAGCCTGAGAACTGATTGTTAAACCTTTACCACTGGGTAAGTATGTTTGAAATGACCTAGTTTGGGGCAGACTTTTCTATTCGCAGGGTAATGACTAGTGGTGGATGGATGTACGCTTTAGTCTATGATTTTCTAAAAGCCATTTGTAACTCTCCTCCTGAGGTTGGAATTTAGGCAGCCTGCAGACCTTTGTTTAGCACTGATATTCGTTCCTCGTTTACTACATACCTACAAGGTGCTGTGCTAGGTGCCAGGGGTACAGTAGTGATTATGACCTACATGGCTCTTGTCTTCATGGGGCTTACATTCCCAGAGGCTCTCAATTGTGGTACTATTGGCATTTTCGATAGATGGTTCCTTGTTGTGGAATGTCTAGCGGCATTCCTGGCCTCCATCCACTAGAGGTCAGTAGTAACTCCCCCAAGTTATGAAATAAAAAATGTCTCCAGATGTTGTCAAATGTCCCCCTGGGTAGGGTGAGGGTGGGGGGCTGCCCTGATTGAGAACAGTATGATAAACAACTGTTATGTAATAGAAGCTAGTTGTATGAAGGAAGCTGTCACTTGAATAAGTACAATTGTTATCTCCATTTTACAGATGGAGAAACTGAGGTGCTCACAGAATAAGAAATTGCTCAGTAAAACAAACACCTTTTAAGTAGTTAAAGTAGATTATAACTCATGTATCCTTGACTTTGCAAATAATTCTTCCACTGGACAAGGTAGCTAGAAATGGTATAAACTTTGGGAGAAAAAGTTAATAACCAAGAACAACAACATTAGTCACAGATTTTAGGAGAGTAATTTTAAACACATTCAAAATATGACTATTTTATGGCCAAATATTGTGTATAAGAAAATAAAGCTCCGGTTTTCTATAAATAAAACCCTAACAACACAATCGCAAAGGATCCCGATGAGAAAGGAGAGGGGGATGTCCAAACAACTTCGGGGCGACGGCGTGACTGCTTAGGGGCCACCAGATGAGCTCCTTTTGGAAGAGGACATGTACAGGACACGAAGCAGTTGAACCTGAATAATGATGAATGGTGCAGATGTACAAAAATGATTTCTGGAGGGTGATGTCCAGAATGAGCTGAGGCTTGCAAAAAATGCCAGACAACAAAAAGACCCTTTAAAGCTGTGTTTGGAGCAAGGAAGAAACCGAGAGGCCCTGTGCTTGGAGCAGATGGTATGCTGCTAACAGATGACGGAGGGAAAGCACAGTGCTTCGGCTTCATTTCTGCTGCTCCATCACGGAAAATTGTGTTCCAAAGGGAAAGATATTTTAGAGCAAATATTTTGAAAGAAATCAAAGCCCAAGAAATTAAAGAAGTCATAAAGCACCTGTTTTAAAAGTATGAAAATTGCTTCCTCTATGTGTTCACTCATCCATTCATCAAATATTTTCGAATGTCTACCATATGCCATAGTGGGCTGAGCAAGGGAGAAAAGGTCATTCTCAGGTCCTGCATTCAAGGACTTCATCCTTTAGTGGAAATTCAGTGGGATACCTTGTATGTCCAGTGTTCCATGTACCATGTGAGGGCCATGAATGCAATTCACTGAGGACTAACCTTGTGTGAAGAAGGGAGGATGATAGGTTACAGAATTCTCAGGGTCCTAAAAATGAGGAGGATTTAACAAGATAGGAAAGTGAAAGGTAGGGACGGCAAGCAAGGTGCTGGTAGAGGAAAAGCAATGCCCAAGGGCCAACAAGATGTTAGGGCTCCCGAGGGACTCTGCCTCTGTGACCGCATACCCTCATCTGGCCATCTTTGAGAAACCATGGTGAATGGTGATGGTTCCAGAAGACTGGAGATGATAAGAACCTGAATTTCAAAATTAGGGTCACACAGAACAACTGTTCTTGCTTTTCCAAATCTTAACTGTTTCCCTCACCCATAGAAATCCATTTTAGTATCTTTGTACCAGACACAAAGTAGAAAAGAGAGACCTATTTACTATGTGGGCGTTGTCTCCTCCTCCTGCCACATTTGATTCTAAGTAGGAGGTTTCTAGGTTGAATTTTTTTCTTTCCTCTCTGGATGGAATGGCCTTATGGCACTTGCTGATTCTGGTGGGACGTGCTTAGAAGACTGTGAGCTGGGAGAGTGAGGCTGCCCCCTCTGGCCCTATGAAGTGTGCCCAACTCCAGAGGGCACCAGTCACAGGATGCTAGGGTCACAAAGGTTAAGTCCAGAGACAGTGGGCTGGTGGAACAATGTAGAACAATGTTTATGAATATATTACCACTTCTGGGCAGGAGATTTTCAGTGAAGTAACCCAGAGCTCCTCGGTCAGTCCACAGGAGCATTATTTCAGCATTGAAGTGCAGAGACCCAAATTGCAGATGATAAATAACTGGGAGAGATAGCTTATAGGTTGGATGAAAGAGTCAAAATTAAATAATTGACAGTTGCAATGAAAGACCAAAACAAAGGATGTGAAATTCATCACAGATTAAATATAGGGCTCTGAATTTTGCTTGAAAAATCAATTTTACGAGTACAGGTTGGAGGAGACAAAACGATTTATGTAAAAGGAGGCTTATAAAGTTTAATTAATCATGAGTTCAATATAAACCAGGAATGTGATGTGCTGCTGAGAAAACAAAGGTGATCTTTCTTGTCTCTTGAAGGTTTCCTTCCTCCATGCTTTTCAAATAACAGCCCTCACAAATGCTTGCTTTCCAAAGTGGAACCGAAATAAAATTTTCAAAGGGCATAAAAAGGAAATGCTAATTCTCTGCTCCTTTCTTGGCCCTCTCGTAACAAAGATATTCCCCCCCAAATGTCAACAGTGATGGGGTTAAGACCGCTCCCCTGAGAACCCTATTACATTCAGTGTATTCTCCGCATGCCATGTGCTCTGGAAATGACCACCACGTAAAATTTTCACGCCAGAGTTTCCCCCTCTTAAAAATGGGGTTAGTAATAGCACCCTCCTCGAAAGGGGTTGTGAATATGAGCTTGAATAGAGCATGGACAGCATTTAAAGCAGCGTGCAAGGCCGCTGAAGCATGAAACTTCATTCAAAATGTCATGGCAAGGGGAGGTGCTGAAGGGATGGCCAAGCAGGGTGGAATTTTTATAGAACTTGAGCAAAGCGAGGTCAGCAGAAGTTCAGCTAGTTGTGGGACTAGCAGCTCCAGAAGGGTCCTTGGGAGTGGGGTGAGAAGTTGCTCTTTTGGACTAGCTGCTGTTGGCTGGCCGATTTGGGTTTTATCAAGAGGACTAGTGGGGCTAAGGTCACCTGAGGGTCGAGATGGAAATTATTAATCCTTCAGAGCCTCTTGCAGTGTGCTCAATCAAGGCTTGCTGTTGATGTTTTTCTGGTCTCCCCCCATCCTGGGCTGACTCCGTAAAGCTTTTTACCACCAGGAGCCAATAGGAGAAAAGCTCTTAGATCTCATAACCTGACCCGGAGTTTCAACTGCACTCCCTTTGGTGGAAATCAGTAAAGACCAACCAAATAAGAAAAGCAAAGGTTATTTCTTCTGAGCTCCCTATAGCGAGAGTCAGCCACCATCGCTTGCATTTGGCAGAGACTCAAAGGCTGGCAGAGGGGTGGGGAGCTTTCAGTGGAGGAAAGGGAAGGCTCGGGCGAGCCCTGGGGCAGATTGTTGGCACAGGGAGCTGTGGGTGGCTCCACGGAAGATAGGCATTCGTGGGATCAGTTAGGGGTATACACTGGGCTTTGTGTGGCTGGAAGAGAGTACAAAAATTAGGAAGGCTGTCTGTTATTAAACAAGTCCTGGTCATTTTGAGCCAATATGATAGACATTTTTGTTTAGCTTCCTGGATTTTTACAAAAGATGGCAATATGGCTTCCCTCAGGTCTGACTTATAAGCAGGCTGACTTCCTGGGTGGTTTCTTATGGTCAAACTTGTATTTTTATACCTGGTCCTGCCATTGTCCATTTGTGTCTTCAGATTCAGTCTCTCATTTCGCTTTTCCTCTGGTTACTTCTTCCTTCCTTGGCTTCTGGTTATTCTATCTGGTCCTGGGGTAAAACAAAACAAACCTGACTTTACTTGATCATATATTCATTCAAGTTTATTTTTTAATGTAAAGTTTATGATGTAAAGGGCTAAAGATTTTGATGCTCAGATTCTTGAGACTTGACCCATAAAATTCAAAAGTTAAGAATTACTCAGTTTTGTTCTTGTTAAAAAAAAATATATATTTTATTGAATTTTTTTTTTTAGAGAGAGAGGAAGGGAGAGATAGAAACATCAATGTGAGAGAGAAACATTGATCGGCTGCCTCCTGCACGCCCCCTACTGGGGATGGAGCTCGTAACTCAGGCACATGCCTTGACTGGGAATTCTCAGTCCATGGGGTGATGGTCAATCCACTGAGCCTCACAGGCTGGGCCTCAGTTTTGTCCTTCTTATTCCCTCTTCCCAGAGGCAATCAGGAAAGGGCAATATATAAAAATATATTAAAAAACCAAACAGCCCATAACACACATTACATGAGATTTCTCTTTGCATCATGTGATACCAAGTTACTCTTCTTGGAACTTCCAAACAAACCTAGAAGTTGGATGGATTGTTGAGGACAAGCTTGGAGAGGCAGGATTTGAGTCAGAGTCTAGCATGGGGCCTCGGGATAGAGAAATAGGGTTAGGAGAAGACTGGCTATCTTTTTTGTCTTTATAAAACGTGCTATACATCATTTGCTGAACCAGATATACAGAACATAGTTTTATACCTTTTATTTCCTAGGCATACTTGTCAGTGTGTAAGGGTCAGTTGTCCAATAGCTTGTGGGATCTCTTGTAGATCTTGGGGTGCTACATTAATTAAGGCTAGCGTCTGTATCAGGCAACCGAAAAGTAGTTCCGATGAATTTGCTTAACTGTTGGCACACGCACCTTCTGTAATTTCTCATCAGGATGATTAGTCTAAAGTTAATTTCTCCTTGAAACTCTCACAGGGCACTGGCATTTCCTTTTTAGCATCAGGTTCACTTTTCGTAATGAAAGTGCCTGAGCACAGTTATAGCCTATTTCCTCAATCTTCCTGATTTAAGATGATTACTAAATAAAACAAAGATTGCTAGATAAAATATACTTCCAATAAATTGGAACTTTCATCATATTTATTCCTTTTGACTTTGAATTGAGCAACATTCCTAAAATATTTATAAACCAACTTTTAGATGATGCAAATTAAAACATTTCAAGGTAAGGATATTAATATTATAGAACTACATGATAAAAATCACAGGGAGTAACTTTTAAAATATCCATATCATACCAGCACTAATGAGATGTTTTTGCAATAAATACATTTAGCATCTGACATTTAAGGCGGTTGATTAAAGGAAAGCAAAGATTGAAAGTTAGCAGGAGTAGAGCTGAGATTTTTATTTGGTACTTTCTTTTCTCTTCATGATTGCATTAGTGAGCTACCAACCCAGGGACCTACATGAGGCCTTGGCTGTAGCCTGCTGGGATGCTCACAGTTAAAAGATTGCTGAGTTCTCTTTCTTTGGTCCTAATGTCTCTTCCTTGCAAAGCTCAGGGTATATGAGAGGTATTTTTATGGGTTTGTCGGAGCGCAGCTGCTTTTAGAAGACTTATAATTTGACTAAAGGGGGTATCTGTGAAAAAGACATAGTCAGGTATGTCCTGCTGCATAGAATACTAATGTACCTTTGGTAGAGGGACATTACGCTTTTATTTCTGACTGTACATTGAATTATTTACACCTTCAAGGCAGCATCAGTCAATTAGCAAATCAAAAATTTATATGATTCCAATTTAGCATGGAGTCCTTCTCTCTCCCTTTTTTTTTCTTTTTAGATTTTCACCCTGACAGTGACAAATTACTCCTCTGCTGGCTGAGATTGGAAATTAAAAGCATTTAGAGTTGCTCATGCATTTATGCTAATGAGAACTTCTGATATGATTTGCATGCAAAAGAGGACAATCTGAAAGCTCATCAGTTTTTCATGCTTCCGCATTTTGATGTAGCAGAAATTTTTTTCTGTTTTTCTGGGGAGCAAAAATTTTTTTCTCTCCGGGAAACAATACCACATGTGAACAAAAAAGAGTTCTTTTAAGTCAGAAAGTTCTTCTTCATTTTTACCCTCCAGATTCTTGTCAAATCCCGCACCCGCTCTCTCAGAACTGCAGCCCACATTCATTAGCATTTTAGATGTTTATCAAAGGAAGGGTCCCGTATCTGCCACATAAGATTATAGCTTAGCTTCATTTTCAATTCAGCAAGAGGAAAGAAAAAAAGACCCGGAGACAGACAAGAAGAGGGACTTGCACCCTGACAATCTTTCTCACAAGCCACCCGAATTAATCCCATTTAGAGCAAATTTGATTAATCACCAAAGGTGGCAGTTTTAACTTTCATAGATGGCGCTGACAAATTTGAGGCAGAGTCTTCGTACAAAAGTCCTCCACTGGTATTTGTGTAAGAGCACAGCGTTACAAATGAACACGGAATCCTTGAGGGGGGAGAAACGAATGAGAAAGAAACGCGCTATCCAGAAATTTTGAAAGGGATTTAATGATTTCCATAAATATGCATTTATTAAACCATTAAGATGGCAAAGGGGGAATTGAAAGGATGGGAAATGTTTCATTTATATAATTTTTATTTTTCTTAGAAATGAGTCTCTCTCTTGGGAGTCTTCTAATTTGGTGCGAGCTCCATGTTATCAAAATGGAGTCGATGCTGGGGAAATTTCACTTCATCAAAGTGAATGTGCTTTGCTGTTGCTTTCAACTGTCATCATTCGGGGTCTTTATTTACATTTCACGGAGTTCAGAACTCTGTTGCACCAGCTATGGGAAGGGCAATGGACTTTGCTCCGTAAATACACTGTCCCCTCAAACTGAGAAGCCAGGGGGTTTCTTTTGCTTTAAATGCATATAATCTTTTTCTTCTTCACCTAAGATGTTCTGAGGATGATTCCTCAGAATCGCCTTTTGGTACTGGCGTTTGTTTTAACGATGAAAACAATGGCGATCTATCATCAGCCTGCTTGCATTCGGTGCTCTCAGCTTCTCTAAGGTAGAGACATGTGGGCGATTCTGGCTGAGGATTTTGCCTGTTTTTGGAATCATTTGAATCACTCTGTGTATCATCTGTTAGATCTGAATGGTTCCCTGCACCTAACCCCCACCCCACCTGCAATACCCCTTTCAGGAGCCTTGGTCTTCCATTCTACCTTGTACCTTAATTGAAAATGTGTATTTCCAGTGTCCCTGGATTTCTCCAAGTATGATGGATTCCCTAAGCCAGGCATTCTATTTTGGGTACCATCTAATATTGACTGGCTGGCTCTTTAAGTTCCCGAGAGGAAGTGCTAACTCTGGCTCCTCTGACTTTCCCTATGACAGCTGGTTGGCCTGGGGCTCAGCTCATACAGAGTTCAGCTGGCCTACTTACCCACCACAAAGGGTGTCAGACCCAATGGGGTAGTTTTGTGCTGAGGGTGAAGGGAGTGCTGTGGACTGAATCGTGTCTTCCCAACTCCATACATTTAAAGCCCCAGCGTGGCTGTATCTCTAGGCAGGTTCTAAAAGGAGGTAATTAAGGACCATCTGCAAGCCAGCCAGGAAGCAGGGTCTCACCAGGAACCTAATCAGCCAGCACCTTGATCGTAGACTTCCCAGCTTCCAGACTGTGAGAAAAGAAGTTTCTGTTGTTCAAGCCCCACTCTATGATATTTTGTTAGCCCCAGCTGACTAATAATGCAGGGAGAGAGAGAGAAATCTATTATTTCTAGACTTAGAACTTAATCATTTGTTGTGTGTCTTATGCTTCCTGAACATAACATGACTGCTTGCGAAATAAACTTCTGATGCTCTCCTCCATAACTATTTAACTTAATGTATCGTCTCTGTATGGAATTATGTAAATGGATACTCAACGACAGAGCAGTCGGTTCACTGGGGATGGAGGTGGGTGCAATGTGGATAGTGGTCATTTAGCAGAATTGTGGCAGCAGGTTACTTCTGGAATCCATGGGGCATCTATAGACCCTTCCCACCTATTCAGCACATAGAGAGAGAAATCCCTTCCACACAGAGAGAGACCTGTTTGTTGTGTTGGAGGAGAGATGTATAATCTCTAGTTCAGAGATTGCCGGATTTCATTCAATCATCACAAGGCAAGAACGAGCCAGAAATGGGGCTGTGAACCCTAAAGCTTAAGTTTTGAGAAGTTGTATATAAAGAGACTGAGGAGTCTCCATAGTTAGAATCTCAGACCTACTCTGAACATTACATTGAAATTTCCCTGAAGGAATTGCTGTTTTGTTTTTGTTTAGGCTATATATGCAGAAGAAAGGATTAACATCTTTTCCTTTACTCAGAGATGTATTATTTGTCCTTTAAACACTCTAAGCAAAACAAAATGACATTTGGGTGCCACCGTATTGGTCCTGGGTGATTTCATCTTTTGGTATCTACAGGAGTTTTAAGGGCAAGGCACTGCTGGAATGGCAGTGGACACAGCCAAGAGGGGAGGACACAGGTCAACTTGCTGGGTTGTATCAGCAGGGATATCAGGCAGCCGGGTGGCTGAGACAATGACCCGTCTTAGCACAGAGGTACAGAGAGGAGTGCGTCACTTACCCACTTGGCTTTGCCTTTGCCAAAGTACTATTATTCTGGTACTGTTATTCCCTCCTCTGCTTTCTATTTACTCTTTTATTTTCATTTCTAATTGTATTTTTATTTTTCATTACAAAGGACCTCCAGTTCTTTCAAGGGATGTCAATAAATCTAACAACCGCTAACATTTATTGCACGCATACTAAGCGCTACATGTTGAGGCCCTATGAGACAGATAGCCTTCTGCAGACGAGGGGATGCAGTCTTTGAGACGATGCAGAGCTTGCCAAGGCCCCAAGTTTCTGAAAGTGGCAGAGCCAGGACTAACATCTGGGCTCATCCGTCACGGAAGTTGACAGCACAGTGATGTTAGTGGCAGAGGGCTGCTACCTGGGACTTCCTCAGATATTATCTCCTAAGGTCTTCATGAAAAGACTCAACTCCGGAAAGTGATGAACAACCTAATTTCTCTGGAAACAGGTCACCTTGCTGGATTCTATGAGCTGCGTGGAGCAGTGTTGATTCAGCATACGGAGTTGCTGTTATTTGGCTGCTCCTTTGGGGTGGTTATCACAAAGAAAAGGTTCAAATTAAATGATGCAAATCAGGTTCCTTGACCCTTGTCAGCCTGAGTTCAGACAGTCTTCTAGCATCTGCACTGATGTTATTTCAAGGAACATGTTCCATTCATGTTCCATCTGAATGGATCCTCCTACAGCATAAAGCATAAGCTCAGCTTTACCCCAAACCCCTATCAATGTCCAGCTGATGGTTCATTTACTGAAGGCTCTGGACGTGCTTCTGCTAGGGAAGGAGGCAGACAGTCCTCTCCCTTTCTCTACGACGCGTGCTTTTGTGGCACAATTCTTACTTTGACAAATTACAATGGTGGTCGTGCCAGATGGAATATGGACTCCCCAAGGAAGTGGGAGGACTGCTAAGGACTCTGCAAAGGCAGCAAAACTTGTTCCACTTGGAACTGGAGGTGAGAGTCAGAAGTTAAATAGAGGTTGTACCAACAACCATTTACACGTATAAAGCTCCCTTTACAAAGGAGTCCCAAGGCACAGTGCATTTAGACTTTTTAAAATGTCAGTGGTTAAGGACAACAGAACAGCAGCAAACATAACCTTTAGTGCAGCCCTGAGTCCTGACAGAGTAAGAGGCCGCGTGCTTTTTATAGGCAGTGCATTATACTCTCCACATTGTCTCCAGCCCACCATTGTTCCAAATGTGAAACTTCTGTCGGGTGCCAATGGAGTTTCATGACGCTGTGTGATGGCAGGATCGGATCCTAACTCAGCTAGCACTTTTAAGCTTTTAGCTACATAAAATGAAAATGCTACAAGGCAGCTTTTCTTTGTAGAGGCTAAGAATTGTGGCTGATCACTGTTCCTTCCAAATAAGATGCAGCCTATGTATTCTACATTCACGCTGCAGTAATCTTTCTAAAATTTGAGCATGCTTTTCTATTCTGATTCTTTGCTAAACATATTGTTCTTTTTTTATTCCAAGTTGATGATACTGACACTTAACAATGCCCACGTGGGTGTCAAAGGACTTTCCCGCACAACATATATAAAAAACTTTGTCCACTTTTTATAGACACAATAGTACAGTGTGTGGGGGAGATCAGTGCAGTTACAATTCTAAAATTTCAGATCCACAATCTACTTTATGGTTTCCTTCAGGAAAAGCTGCCATTTTCTAAACGATGCAACCCATAAAATTGGGCAGTTTATGGAATAAAATTTATATTTTTATAGGACATTTTTATTCACTTGACTAGTTCTACTAAGTCACTGTAGGATGCTAAATGTTTTCCGTGTACACTTTTCTAATCTCCCAAAGATTGAGATAAGGGAATAGTTGACAAGTCAAGCAGCAGTCAGCAGGCTGTTCTAAGGCCGTTATTCATTGCTCACGTTATCAATTCTTGCACACACATTACTCCGCCACACCCTCCCTTTTTGTGGTGTTGATAGAATGACTGAAGAACGCAAAGATACTTTTGGGTTGATTTCATCCTCTGTGGTCACATTTTATCTTAGAGGATCTTTTAAAATGTATCATTATGTTTCATTTTTGAGTCTTCAGAATTATGAAAGTGGATTGAGCTTATCTCTAAACATAAATCAGAACTAATTGACAATAGTTTCTAAATTACTCCAAATCCATCATGAATCTGAGTCTTGAAACATGAACACTCTTTTAATGGATGATAGATCTTCAAATTTTATCCTAAAATTTAGAAATGGGAGAGGTGTGTTAAATTACCCATCACAAGTCCTTGTGGCTAAGGAGCTAAAATCACAGAAATTCATATTTTCTCTCTTTCCCCAGTCGGGTGGGGGTCTCTGCTTCCGGTGGCAGGTCTCCAGGTTGGCTGGGGGCGTGCCATGTGGTCAGCCTGCTTTGGGTCTCCTTCACTTGGGAGTTCAGGTAGAAAGAAACTTGGTACCTGGTGTATATTCTCATAGAAATGGCAGAGGCTGAATAGAGAAACTCTATATGTTTAATCACATGCTAAGCGTCTGCTGAAGGTCACACAGCTCATAAATGGCAGAGCTTGGATCCAGGCCACGTAGGTTGGCTCCGGAGTCCCGTGTAACCAACCTCCTGGCTGGACATGACAGCTTGACGCTTGCATTTCCCTCGCGGGTGTTACATGAAAGCAAGAGGTGAATAGTAACAGTAAGTAATGATACTACTCCTATAAAATCCATCTTCACCCAAACTAAGAGAGAGAATATTATGTTATATGATATATATTATGCTATAATCTATTACATTAAAACACACAAAAGTAAACAAAATCAGCACAGAAATCATAAGAGTGAAATGCTTCTGCAATTAAGTTGGAGAAGTAAAATGTAAGATGATCCAATGGTGGCAGACCTCAAAAAACCAAAAAAACAATCAGGGAAATGTTATGTCCTGTGAGTGAAAGAAGGCATCACTCTGAAATGATAAGCCAATGTCATCTCATATAACAAAAGTTGCCCCAGCTGGAAGGAGTGCCAGGAGAAGAGCAGGAGCGTGGGGGAGAAAGCTCAGGTGGACGAGATGGCAGGTGGAAGGAAACACTGGCACGAGCTGGCGGAGATGCAGAAACAGGCGCAGTCCGTGCGGTCACGGACACCACAGCGACCCGGTGGGAAGGACACTCACCGAGAAACTCGCACTAGAAAATATGCCACGGACCCGATTAAAATACTGACGTTTTCCATAAAGAAAAACCTAAACAAGGACAACCCCCCCTACACACACACACACACACACACACACACACACTAAAAAGCAGAAACACAGTAACTCAAAGGAGAGATGGCGAGAAAATGGGGAGAGATGAAAGGTGACCTGGCAGGACTTAGGGAAAATGAGCATGGAAAGAAGCCGCAGAGACCCAGACAGGAGCCAGGAAGGAACCCGAAGGAGAGCGTACACTGTAGTAACTACAAACAAAGACTGAAAGGCTAGACCTGGAACAATGGTCCAAATAAAATAAAAAATGGTAGGAAGATTGGGGAAAATATTTTAAATGATATATAAGGCAAAGGAAGGCAACATATAATACTATATGATTGGAGTCTGAAAATCAACAGCAATGGAGTGGAACAAGTGTTAAAGATGTAATTCAGAGAAGATGTTTAAAGACACACGGTGCCAAGGGAAAGAACTCCAGAAGAGCCAGCACTGAGATGGACCCTACCGAAGTTACTGATCTTACAAGAGAGGAAAGAAACCTCTCTACCATCAGAGTATGAGGAAAGCCTCCCCTTGGCTTTGGCTTTTCCACAGGAACACTCCATGTTAGACTTGAGTAGCAATACAAAGTCCTAAAAATGTATTATACTGCCCCAGTAAGTAAATAGTATAGACCAGAAAGAGAAATAGAATAGTCTGGAAATAGACACCAAATGCATAAGAAATGTAGGAAATGCCATCAGAAAACAGTGCATATAGATAGATTCTTCAGCATGAGATGTTGTTGTCACCTGGGGGGAGGGGATGAAATTGAACCTATACTTTACATTTTTTACTAGGATACATTTTAAATAAATAATTAAATGTGAAAATAAAACCATGAAAATTCTAGGAGAAAATATAGAGTAATTGCTTGAAGATGGAGTGAGAAAAATCTTTCTTACCATAACTCCAAATTTAGAGGCTATAACAGAAAAAGATTGATAAACTTGCATAAAAATAAAAGATGTATATGGTTAAAAAAAGAATACAAGTAAAGTAAAAAGACAAATGGCCAACAGGGAAAATATATTTTCAATGTATGTAACAGGCAGAGAGCATATATAAAAAAACTCCCATAAATCAATAGAAAAACAGGAATATATGTAGGAGCAGCTTACAAAAAAGCCTTATCAACATATGACAGGATGTCAGTCTCAACCTTAATAAGGAAATACAAATCAAACTACACTTGTGTTCTTTTCTTCCCTATTATAGTAATCCAAATATCTACATTTGATAATATATTCTACCACCGAGATTGTAAGAATCAGATATCTCATTCATTGCTGGTGAGAGTATAAATCTGTACTACTGCAGAAGGCGCTCATAACATATTAAAAATATTTAGAATTTTATTCTTTTCCCTTCTTTAGACCTCATTTCCGAGTTTTTAAAATTGCATCATAAGAAAATGTTTAATCTTGTCAAAACTCTTTTCAGCCTCTATTAAGATCGTCATGACTTACTCCTATAGCCAATAAACAAATACATTTATATAGATAGCCTGATTAAAACATTTTGTATCAATCAGATGGAATCAGGAACATGGAGTCCATACTTGCTAACTCAAAAGTAAGGATTTCAATGGGGAAACACTTAACACAAGTGTCAGAAGAGTTGAAAGAGGTGGTGGGGATGCAAGGCCGAACAGAAAACGGCAGGAATGGATTTGAGAGCCAGTAGGCAAAGGACCTATATACTGTGTCCGAGATAAATTATACTGGCTGTGATGTAATATTCTTTCAATATGTTGCTGGATATATTTTGTTTAGGGTTGAGATTTCTGTACTGCATAAAGCCAAGTGAGGCTGATTCTACCCTTGTGCGTGTGTATGTATGATTGCTGCCTTTGCTGACTTTTGAGAATAGGGTTGTATTCTAAAGGGTCTTTAGAATAAGTTGAAGGTATTGCACATGTTTCTATGTTCTGGAATGTGGGAATTAATCTTCTCTTGACCCATTTTTTATATTACAATTTATTTTTATGAAGTTGTTTATTGAATTTTATTTTGGAATAAAAAAAATCTCTCCTAAATCCTTGTTACATGTTCTCTCTCACTCCCACTGTAGTTTCTTCTTTAAAAACAAACGAACAACAACAAAAAACCCCCCAAAAACCTGGGTCTTTATCCTTTTTATCCTAATTATATTTGTCAGAGTTTGGCTTGTTGTGTTTTTCTTTTAAGTTTTAGTTTCTTGGTAAAGTCTACTCTTTTTTTTTGCCATGTAATTCTTTTCTGCTTTTGCTATGATTTAATTACTTTGAATTTCAGTTATTGTTCATTTTCTTCCATCTGGAAATGGATGTTTATTTCATTTATTATCAGTCAATTAAACTTTGAGTCAGTATAGTATGCATTAAGACTTCATCCTGAAATGTAAGCCTTTCATTGTCATTTATTTCTAAATAAATAGGTTTACTATCCTTGTTTTAGTATGTAAATTCTTAAAAGTTTGAAATGTTCACACATAAAAAATACAGAAAATGAAATCATCTACACGCTTACAGCAAAGATTAAGTGCTAAGAATGCCAGAATTTTGTCATATTTTCTTAATTTTATTTTTAAATTTTTAAAGAAATGAAACAGTAAATAAAGCCAAAACTCACTTGCTATTCTCACCTTTCTCTTGCTCAGGAGAGTAGATGTATATTATTCTATGTATTTTTAATAATTTTATGTATCTGCAGTTAACATGTCTTATTATTGTTTTGTTTTAAATTTCTAAAATTTTGTCATATAAAATAAACATCATTATTCACTTAATATACACAAATTTAGGTTTCTCATGTTTATATTTACTGAACTAATTTGTTCATTTAAACTGCCGTTTGCTACTCAACTGTATGAGTAAACATTATTTTTTTTACTATAAGGTTGCTTCTAAATTTGTTTTTACAAATTGTATGACTATGAATATCCTTTGTGTGTTTCCTTATGCACATATACAGACCTCTAAGATGGTTATTTAGAAATGTAATTTCTTGATAATAGGATATTTCTTTTATTTTAAATATGTTTTTATTGTTTTTTAGAGAGAGAGGAGGGGGAGAGAGAAACATTGATCGGCTGCCTCCTACATGACCCCCACTGGGGATCGAGCCCGCAACTCAGGCATGTGCCCTGACGGGGAATCGAACTGGGACCTCTCAGTCCATGGGACGATGCTCAATCCACTGAACCATGCAGGCTGGGCAGGATATTTCTAAATGAAACTGACTCAATATTAATACATTTTTTTCAAAAACATTTTATTGGTTTACACTTCCACCAGCAATTCCCATTGTCTAACACTGGCATGCTCACCAGCATTTGGTGTGTATTTTTAATTTTCACCCAAATTTCTTGCTCTTTGGATTGTTGTTAATTTCCCTATAGGTTCTTTGTATTTTTCTTATTGATTTGTAGGTGTTCTTTTATCTTCTATATTCAAATACTTTATTTTCTAGTTATATTGCTTACAGATACCTTTTCTCATAAATGACTTTCTTTTTCTTTGGTATCTTTTACAAATTCAAGATAATTCAAATTCATTTTTAATTTCAATGAAGTTCAATTTAATAACATTTTATTCATTGGATATACTTTCAAGTCTTACTTCAGAAATTATTTCCTACTGTAATACCATAAAGTTATGCTGTTTGATAGTTTTACTTTTGGTTAGAAATATTTATTATTTAAAGTGTGTACTTAATAAAAATTCAATGCATACTTAGGTCTTAATCCCTTTGAGATACATTTCAGTGTATGGTGGAAGGGACAGATCAAATGTTGTCCTTTTCTGTGTGGATAATCAGTTGCCTCATTGACATTTATTGAATAATTAGTGCTTTCTCCACTGATTTATAATGCCATCTCTGCCATATTTGAAAGATCTTGTTTATATGTGTATTGGTTTCTGTGGTGTGTTTTCTGTAACAATGGGATATTTGTCTATCCTTGTACTAATTTTTTCCTGTTTTAATTAATATAGCTGTATTGTAGGTCTTGACTATAGTATAGAATATTCTCCATTTATGTTCTGCATATTCTAAGAATTTTGTTCTTTCATATGGATTTTTAGATCAATTTATCACTTTTCATTAAAATATTTTTAGAGTCGATTTATAGATTTAATGTATATGTTAATCTTGGGAGGATTTTACAATAGTGACTCTTCCTATGTTATTCTTTTTACTTATGTTTCCTATTGTTACTTTCTAGAAATTTTCATAACTTTCACCATGAAGGTCTTATCTTTTGTATATTTATTCCTAAGTATTTTATTATTGTTGTTTCTGTGCTTGTCATTTTTTAAGAAATTACATACAGTGTTTAACTCTCAGCTGAGGGGAAAAGGAGAGTAAAGCATGCCACTACAGAAGGATGTGCAGAGTGACACTAGATGAAACCTTTTCAAGTAAGGTGGCTACAGAGCTATTGCAGTGTCTAAATCAGGGAGGGATGACGAGATATGCTTGCCAGCATATATTTGACTCCAGGCTACCAGCACCTAATTGGAGAGCTAAAATAGCTCACAGGTAGCCAGTAGACTTGGTGTTTGTCACCTCATCTGAAGCGTGCTGGCTCAAATGTTTAAAGCAATAGCTAAAATGGGGAACACAGTGGCCAGCCCGTGATCGAGGAGTGACACAGGACATTCCCAATACAATAGCAGTGGCTCCCATTTTCTAAGCTGCCTAGAGATAGACTTTTATATGTACCACACATATGACCTTGCACTTTAAATCTCAAAAGCCAAGCTCCATACTAAAGGACTAAGCTCCTACAGAAAGTAAGGCAGCTTAGTGCGAGGGTTTGGGGAAGAGGAGACAGAATTTCAACATACTTGACATAACGTAGTTCATTGCCACTCAGATGCATGGGAAGTACCTGAGTTTCTGTGGTTCAAAAAAATTTTCAAATTTGCTTTCATGCTCCTTTCTTGCAACTTACAGTAAAATCCCTATATTTTACACTGTTGACTCAGGCTTCGCGGAGATCCTTTTTGATGCAAAGTTATTCCACTCTAGCATACCCACATAATTATGAAACCAAAAGTGTGTTCAGGTAAGTGCAGCACGATTGCCTGTGAAATGGAGGACATTCTGATACCCAACAATCTCAGCTCACTCACACACAAACACACACCTTCTCCCATTCCCATCAGCCTTTCTTTGTAAAAATGTTCAGGTAGAGGTTTTAACATTCTATTGTAGAGTCCATTTCATGAATATTTATGGGATATATTTGCAGGTTAACCTAGTATTGCCTTTAGATCACCAGTTCCCAGACAACCAAAGGTCCATCTCCTGTGGTCTGGAAACCCATATCAGACATAATATAGAATTGCAGGACGTCGGTTCTTAACGCCACTTCATGCTCGCAGTCTGTGATCAGTAGAGAAAGTTACTTTGCGCTCTAACCTCCGTGTTCTACCTCAGGCAGCAGACAGGCTGAAATACAGCACTGAAATGGACTCATTGCTGTTCTTGTGAAAATTCAAACACAAATGTTGAACAAAAAGCCAAATTTCAAAGAGCTTGGTTTCCTCCATTATAGAGTGGTCAGCATAATTTTAATTTTCCCAACTTTAGCAAAATATACAATAATGTTTGTGCTATAGATTTCTTTTTTCTCCAAAGAAGTGTTTTGGGACCTAGATAGTGCAAACAAGACCCAGTGAGTGAGAAGGTGAACATCACAATCTAGAGCAGGCAATGGGCTGAGGAGGGTATTTTAAGAAACTACACAGTGCATAGCAGTCATATGGAGGCAGGAGAATGGAGGAAACAGTGTCATTGCCTAATAGACGCTCAATAAACAGACTCTGATGGAGAGAGGCCAGGTGTGTGCAAGGAACAGCAAACAGACCTGAAAAATGCTCTGGAAGGGGAGGACGATTTCTTTTCAAATGTCAAATAGGTTCTCCTGTGTTTTCAATTTAATTTATTTTTTCATTTTACATACAGTAAAAATTCATTCTTTGTGGTATGGCTCTCCTAAATTTCAATGTACGTCAATAGCATTTGTAGAACACTGCAGTTCCTTGCCTTAAACAGTCAGCAGTGAGTGAATTCCAACACATACACACACACCCAGCAATCTGCACGAAATGTCACAGGATTTTCTGGCCCCTACACACAAAAGACCAGAACACTCATTGAAAAGAGGACAATAGTGATCTTGTTAACATTCTAGAGATCTCCAAGGGCATAGGAAGATTGTCCTGCCCCAGAGACCTTTCCTATTGTCCCAGAGACAGCAATTTATATGCCTGGAGTGTGAAAACTTGGCACCGGGCTTCATTTGAACCATTGTTTCGATGACGTACTCTTTAAGGTTTGCTGGGACTAGTTGTCACTAGGATTTGTATCACTGAGATGAATGTTAGAGAGTTAAAATTCTCTGCTTTTTTTTTTTTCTTTTATTAACTCTCCTGTCAGGAAAGAGTATCTGACTAATCTGGAAAAGGGCTACCTCCAAAAGCCTTTGGAAAGGACTTCTGTAATGATGTTGGTTGGAAAACTTGCACCGTGTCATTGTTTTTTATATAACCCTGCACAGTCACAAGAAAAAGTATTGTGATTGTCTCATCAAAAATTTCACAGCTAAATTATTTCCAGATAAATAATGTAAAAGATGACAAACTCCCTTTTCATCCATGAGAATATTATCTTCTTAGAGAAAGAATTAGATGACTTTGGAAGGTATAGGGGAAAATTCTGCCCATTTTTACTCAGAATATGGCTCTTAGGCACCATATAATATACAGTGGAAAAGAGAAAAAAACTGTCCCGTTGGTATTTATCCATTTTGTCCTGGATAAAATGAGAATTTTACATGACTGGAAATGATGTATATATTGGTATTTGCTCCCTTTCTAATGCCAAGACACAATAAAGTGGAGTGGGGATGGGACTTCTTGTAGCAATTAATACAGAAATCGACTTTTTAGTAGAAGATCAGTGAGGATGCTTATCTTTTACCCATGTAGCACTGAAAACACTGTGACCGGGTCAATATATATTTAATAATTATGACAACATCACCGCACAGCTTAGGGGTTTTTTGTTTTTATTTTCCAAATAATTCCTGTTTTAATTTGACTTATTAATATGTGGAATGGGATTTCCCACTCCACTCTGCTGATCACCACATCCTCCTAAAACTCAGCGAGGATCACCCAAGAGGATGAGGTCTGTCCCTTGCTGTCTGTACCTTACAGGGAGAAGAAGAGTCACTTTTGGCAACATCTACAGAAACATTTTTATAAGATAAAACTCTTCTAATTTTCCTGGTGAAGGACCCTGACTATAGCCCCTTGTAATGCGACCAACAACTTCCATTTGCATGGCAAGAAGCTGATTTTTCCTGCACTGGGAAAAAGAGACTCATGCAGTCTGGATTCACCAGCTGTTAAACATATAGATTAGAATGAGATCTGAGTGAAGAGCCTTGTGCAAGCCAATATATTCACACAGCTCTAATGAGCCCCGATTGTATTGGTGAGCCTTGACCTCTAACACTCTCAAGTTTGCCCTGGTGTAGGAGACATCCAAGAAATTGTGAATTCAGGTTAGCTCTCCCCTAAACACAAGTGAATTATAGGAGCAGCCTCAGCTAAAACTAGGAAAGCGACTAGGGAATTCTGTGGTTGTAAGTACTATCTTATGTCAGATAATATTTTAGAGATGGTTTCTGAGAATGCATTTAATCAATCTTTTATCCTCTCTTATATCAATGGAGCCCATGCTATATGCTTGAATGAGATCTTGATTGCAAACTCTCTTGGGGGACAATACAGTTATGTTATACTTTCTAGGCAGCAATACAGGGTAAATGTTACGCGAAAATAATTGGATACATGATTAATAGCTCATAAATATCCACTTAACACAGAGTGGTAGTTTTCAAGGAAGTGTCTACTGTCCATTGAGAACTGAGTTTAGGTCAGACATCACTGAACATAGCCAGGAGACTATTTTTCTATAGCCAAGACAAAACATGATGTAGTCTCTAAACTATTAATGAATGATCAACAATAAGCCTATTCCTAATTCCTCTGCTTCTTTAGAAATGTTATCTACACCTACATGAAAACATCTATTAGTGACCGACAGGGTGGTTTATGTTTTAAATTTCAGTTCTTTATATCTCTCAGACATAATGTCATTGATGTCATCAGATAGACTGTTGGCTCCACGAGGTTAGCTCTTACCCAGTGCACACAGACTGCCTGGTATAGTCACCCCAGGTCTGATGAGTGCATGAGTATATTTACAATGCTCAAATTCCTGGCAAAGATGACCAGATTTCAAACTAAGCCTACTTTTGCTGGTAGATGAACATTTGATAGCAGTAGGGGGAATGTCTGATGTCACTGGCTCATAGCTATTGAAAGTAAACCAAGCCAAGTGACTTCCAGGGCACAGTGGGCTTACTTGTCTTATGTGATGTTTTTGTTTCTGAAATGAACATTTGGGATTGGGATATAGACTTGGCAAATAAGTGTGAGATTCTGGTTCTAGGCAAGAGTCACTATTACTCTTTTCTATTCTTGTTCAAAGAAATGTATCATTAATCAATCAAATTATATCCAAACCTAGTTTTGACTCATGAGTCATGCTAAAGGGTCTGGACTGCACACGGATATGGCAGCCTCACAACCATGGCAGTGAGCACACAGGAAGGTGACCCTGCATTGGATTGGACTTCTTGTAGAAAGTTAGAGAAGATGACAGTCTAAGGAGGTATGGCTAACTGTTGATATATCAACAGAGGTTAGAAAAAACCCTACCCCTACTTGAACCTGTTACAGAGTACTACCTTAAAACCTAAATAAGACTTTCAAATGTTTTCTTTTTTTTTTCATCCAATCCAATTAGCAGATTGTCTAGCAAACTCCACTGTCTGAAAATGTAAAAATTAATGTAGTTGTATATAGATGTCACACTAAATGTCGAGCATCCCTGAAGGCAACTAAACATTTTAAATGCCACCTACATTATTTTTAAAGGAAAGATGATGCTCTATAAAGTAAATATACCCCAGCAGGGCATATATGCCCAATGCGAAGATTGGAAAATTTCATGTTCAAAGCAAAAGCTGAAAGCGTGAAGACAGCAAGGCCTACATTTTCAAGTTAATATTTAAACCATTGTGAATTTAGGCCTGGCTGGTGTGGCTCAGTAGCTGAACATCGACCCATGCACCAAGAGGTCGCTGGTTCACTTCCCGGTCAGGGCACATGCCCAGGTTATGGGCCCGATCCCCAGTGGGGGACATGCAGGAGGCGGCCAATCGATGTTCTCTCTCATCAATGTTTCTATCTCTCTCTCCCTTTCCCTTCCTCTCTTTGAAATCAATAAAGAAAAAAAATTAAATAAACCATTGTGAATTTAGGACTAAGAACCAAGGGTTTGCATAATAGCAAAAATTATGTGGCTGGAGAGAACTGATGACCGGTTCACTGGAGGGTGCTGACACAGATGGTGGAGGATGAAGGACGTTATAAAATAAAGTACTTGCTCTTCCAACTTCGTTTCCTACACTTTGCTGTGATCCTTGCCATTCATGTCTTAGGTTATGTACTAAAAATAAACTGCTAGAAGATGAATATATATTTAAAGTAATTTCTATACATGACAATATGCCACTGATCTAAGAAGCCCAGCTTGGGGCTCTGACGATTTGGTTTACGTTATGATTCAGGCATGTATTAGCTGTCCAACCTTTGGCACATTATTTCAATGCCCTAATCATTTTCCTCATGTTAATAACTACTTTCAGGGCTGTGTTGGGGATTAAATAATAAGAAAGACCCTTTGCAAGGTGCTATCAAAACATACCCCATGTAAATACTCAAGTATCAATTATTACCATAATTAAATAACTGTATAATTGAAAGCTTTAATGTTCAATATTCTTTACATTTCTGTAATACCTGTCATTTGGGATCATAAACTCCATATAAACCTTAATAGTGTATGTATTCTATATATAATATATATAAAATTGATTTAAAAAAATATCTGGTTACACTGAATGCATGTTCCCTTAATTAAAGGATGCCATCATATTTTATATTTAAGGGTATAAATATTTTTACATAAGTTTAATAGTTATGCATTTAATGTGTTCAGATGATTTTACATCCAAATTCACAAAGAACAAGATTTCACTGTAAACAAAGGGACAAACAGAAGCTAGCATGAAAATGTAATTTCTTTTCTTTCTGTTTTTTGACACAGTTAACTATTTTATTAAATTTTTATATTGCAAAGCAATTGGATATGCGAGCTATTTAGAACTAGTCTGTTTTATCACATCTTTTAAAAAAATTTAGATTTTTACTTAATCAATTAATTCATTTATTTTTATTTATTTCCATTACAGTTTCCATTCAGCTTTATTTTGCTTTTGTTTCAGGTGTACAGCACAGTGGTTAGACCATCATATATTTATAAGGAGTTCCCCCTGATATTGCCAGGACCCACCTGGCACCGTACATAGTATCACAATATTATTGACCTGGAAACTGGTCTGAATTCTCAGCTGTTAGCCAGAAGGGAAATGAGAGTAGGTTACAACCTAAGATGTAGTATTATGTCCACAAAAATTTCTCAGTTTCAGGTCTAATCCAGTCTTCAATGGCTGGATGTTAGATTCAATTTTGCCCCAGCATTTGCTGTGTGGTTGGAGGCTCCTTGGGGGAGTAATATGTGGGGTAAGACCGGAGAGTAACCCTTGTCCAGCCACCTGAACCCGAGGAGAGCTCTCCCCCGCCCAGCTGCCCACGTGGCCTCTGCAGTCTTGACCACGCATGTGTTCCCCACTCGTCTCGTCTGTGAACCTAGCCCGTGGCTTCTTGAGATGATCAGAAACACATTCGTGTCTCTCACTGCATTCTTGAGAGCCCTTAACACATTGGAATCACTCAGAAAACTTTAAAACTCAGTAAATTAATCTCTTATTGATTATAAGAATAACGCCTGCTCTGGTAGAAAAAGAGAAATTATAGAAATGTTTAGTAGACAAAAATAAAATTATCCAAGATCTAATAGCCCAGAGATAACCGCTATTAATATTTTATGATGGATATTTCTTTTTGCCACTTTTCTATGTCTTTAGGATATCCATACAAACAACCGTTGAAAACTATTTTTTAAACTGTATATTATTGTAAAAATAGTTTGGCATCTGACTTTTCTAATTTAAAATATCATTAGAATTTCCCATTGTTTTCTTCCACAGAGTCATGATTTTTTTTATATTATTCATTATTCCATCACATTGCTATAATTTATTTAAGTCTATCCATACTTTTAGACTTTTCCATTGTTTCTAATATTTTATTCTTATGTTATAAATAATGTTATAATAAACATTCTTGTACATATGAATATAATCCTCAAAGTAAGTGAACATACCCATAGAAACATATTGTTCTTGGAAAGTTTGTATAATTTATTTCCCCATGAATAATGAGAGAAACTATTGTAGAATTCCCTCAGCAACCATAGGCAGTTTCATTAAAAACTAAAACAAAACTTTAATTTCATAGATGAAAAATGCTGCATCTTTATTTGTTTTAATTTGCATTTTAGAAGAGTAGTGAAGATTAATTATTTTCACCTTTTCTAATGGCAATTTAGTATTTTTCTTAACGATTTGTATGGTTCAGTCTGCTAAAGATATTAACAATTTGTTATGTACATTACAAATGTTTTCTATTATGTATATTATACTTTAAAAAGGCATAAAAATATATGTGAAAAATATGGAGTTTAGAGAAAAACAGTGCAATGAACATCCATGTTTCCTAAACTCAGCCTGAAGAAATAGAAGCTGACCAGCACCTGAAGGCCCCATTTATGCTCCTTCCTTATCACGTCCCCTCCCTCCCCACCTCAAAGGCAGCCGTTAACTAGAAATCTGTAAAAATTGTTTGCTTGCTTTTTTATGACTTAAAAATACCTGCACATACCCCAGCCGGTGTGGCTCAGTGGTTGAGCATCGACCCATGCACCAAGAGGTCACTGGTTCAATTCCCGGTCAGGGCACATGCCCAGCTTGTGGGCCTGATCCCCAGTGGGGGACATGCAGGAGTTCTCTCTCATCAATGTTTCTATTTCTCTCTCTCTCCCTTCTTCTGTCACTAAAATCAATAAAGAAAAAAGGAAAAAAATATTTTTAAAAATTTGCACATTAGATTGTTTAATTTTGCTGCATTTGTGCTTTATATGCATGAGATAATACTGCATATACTGCCCTGCGGCTATTTTATTTTATTTTTGCACAACCTTTTTTAACGGGTCCTTCATGCTAATAACGCATGAAGCTATGGTTCATTCACTTCCATTGCTTTATGTTGTATCATTGACACGCATTTGGATTTGCACATTGTTGTGTTCTTATAAACAGTGCTTTCAACACATGCCAGTCCTGTGTTTTTCATCTGGTGTACACGCTCAGGGGTTTTTCTAGGACTATGAGCAAGTGAATTGCTGGGGCTTCCTCATGGACTCCTGTACAGCTTTACTCGGTGGTACCACACTGCTTTCACACTGGTTGTACCCATTTATATTCCCGTCAGCAATGTATAGGAATTTCAGTTGCTCCTCATCATTGCTACATAGTTGTTGTCCAACTATTTAATTGTTGCCAACATAATGGGTTTGAAATGGTATTTTATTGTGACTTAAATTTGTGTTGTTGGCAATTCATGTTTTCTCTTTTGTGTTGATGACCTATAGTTTTCTATTGTGTACATTTTCTTTTTGATAAGATCTTTATATATTCTGAATAATAATTATTTGATTGTTATTTATTTTGCAATATCTCCTTCCACATTATGGCCTGTATTTTTACTTCCTCTATGTGTCCTTTTTCGTCCTTCTGTGCCTTCTCTAAACAGAAAAATCTTACTTTTTTATATAATCGAGTCTCTCCATCTTTGTTGTTATGGTGATTATGGTTTAGGCTGGTTGTGTTTGGCTTGAAGAGTCTTTCTCTATTCCCAGATTTTGAATATGACTTCTTATACCATCTTCTGAAAATATTACAGTTTTGATCTTTAGTAGGTCTGTCACCCACTTAGAATTTATTTTTGTGTTTGCTTTGAGGGAGGAATCCATTTAAAAAATGTTCACACGATGAACCCTTGCTCCAGCACAATCTCTTGAGCTGCTCATCCGCCTTCCTTTCCCGGCAGACCTTGGAGTTGCATATGAATGTCTACGTGGGGTCTGGGGCTGCTCCTGCAGTCTTTCCATCCAGCTTCCTGCACTTCCACGTAGTTTTCCTTTTGCATGCGTAACCAGCCTTGCATTCCAAACTGCATTTCCTGGGCTTGGCCTTTCTTACTCTTCCTCATACATTTATAAATCATTTGGTCAAATTAAAAAAACAAACAAACAAAACAGGACCTCAAACCTATAGACATTTTAATTAGAATTGCTTGAGTTTTTTGCTCAATTTAGGAAAAAGGGACTCTTTAGAATAATAACTCCTCCTATCTGTGAACAATGTGTTTATCTCCACTTACTATGCTTATGGAAAAGTTTCTGTTTTCTGCATAAAGTTCTTACACATCTCTTGGTTAGATTTACTCCTAAGTGGCTTATCTTATTTTGTCACTATTATAAACTTTATCACTTTAAAGATATTCTTTTCTGCTTGTTGCTCACGTCTACTGATCTTATTTATATTTGGCAAATTTACTAAACTTTCTTATTGATTCCATTGTGTAGGCTATTTGGGGCCTTTTTCATAGGTAATCATACTATTTACAAATCGTGCTTTCATTTTTTTCAGACTTGCTTTTAAATTTAATTTGTGTTTTATAATTGTTTAATACACAGAAGTCCAAGGTCAAATCATTAAAACAAGAACTATTTAGAGAAATCTAATGTCCTTCTGTTGATATATATGGCATTTGATTTATTTTTTTATTTTTGTAATTCTAATATTTTTAGACAAATAATAACTACTATATTCACTTTTCAACACCTTGCTTTTTTCCTTAACAAAATATCCTTGAGATCACTCTATAGTAGTGATATTGTTGTAATAATCTGGTTATTAATTAACAGGAAAGGAACAAAGGGAAGGCCAGATAATGTAGGCATGCCGTTTGTACAGCTTTGCCAGGAAGCTGCAGTTTAACGCTCTCCAGGTCTGTTCCCCACAGATCACTGACCAGTAAGGTCTGGGTGACATGAGTAGGTGCTTGCCTGTCAATCACACCTGGGAACAAATCACTGGCCAGAGTAGGCGTGGCCATTGTAAGCACAGTAAGATTTGATATATAAACTCCTAAACAAAGGGAGTTCTCTCTCCTGTCTCCTGGCTTATGGGGCTCTCACACTTTGCACTCAGCATGTGGACCCCACACAATGGACTAATGGACTGTGACTAGCCTGATGCTATACCAGACTCAACTCCATACTCAACTTCACCATGGAACAGAAACTCTGGACACTGGCTTTGCTTCTAGTTCTGCTGAATCCCCAGCTACCCCTGTTCCAGGACTGATTAAGGGAAATGGGACTTTGCAAACCGAGGGATATAACTTCACACAAATAAAGATCACTCATTCTCCCATGTGAGTCTCAGAAAATTCTTTTTCTCAAGATATCGTAAGAACTCCCGCTAGCAACAGAGAAAGGTAATCCATGTAATTCTCCCATAACAGTAGCATTTAATGATGCTCATTCTTTTAAACACCCATCTGGAGAACATTTCATTGTGTGTACACACCATAGTTTATTTAACTAGTCTCCTCTGGATGAATATTTCCTTTTTTTTTTCTATTATAATTAATTTTTAAATTAATAACCTCTTATAAAACCTTTTAATATTTTTGCAAGTGTATCTTTGAAGACTGTTTCTTAGAGTAAAATTGCTATATCAAAGGATATATGCATATAAAATTGTGTTGATATGGCCAAATTCCCTTCCACAGAGTTTATATTTTATATTCTCACTAGCAGTACATGAGAAGGCCTGTCTCCTGACAACCTCCCCAACAGAGGACCTTGTCTAACTTTTGGGTTTGCTAATCGGATATATGAAAAATATTATCTAAAAATAATTGCAATTTGCATTTCTTTTGACACGAATAATGGTTTAATATTTTTCCTTTGTCTTTGGAGTTCTGTAATTTCATAAAATATTTCAAGGTATAATTTTTCTTTTATTCATTTTGTTTGTTTTTCACTGGGATTTCTGAATTTGAGAGTTGTTGTCTTTCACCATTTCTGCAATATTCTTGACCACTATATCTGAATTTTGCCCTTCCATCGTTATCATTATTTTTTCCTGTTGGAATAAAGTTTTTGACTTTCTTAATCTACCCATATTGCATAAGCTTTCTTTTACATTTTCTAATACTCTGACTTTGTACTGCATTCTAGATATTTCTCCCTCTTCTAGTTTATTAATTCTGTCAGCAGCTGAGGCTAATATACTATATCACTGAGTTTCTAACTTTAATAATCATATTTTTAATTTTTATTTATTTTTTATTTATTTATTTTTATTTATTTATTTATTTTTATCCTCACCCGAGGACATTTTTTCATTTTTTGTTCAGATAGAGTGGGAGGGAGAGAGAGGAAGAGAGAGAGAGAGAATCATCGACGTGAAAGGGACACATCGAGTGGCTGCCACCCGCACGACCAACCAGGGCTGGGGACAAACTGCAACCGAATCACATGCCCTTAGCGGGAACCGAACCCGGGTCTCTCTGGACCGCAGGCCGACGCTCTAACCGCTGAACCAAACTGGCCAGGGCCATATTTTTAATTTTTAGATGTTAAATTTATTTCTTTATACTATCTTCCTGGTCAACTTTGGTCTCTTCTTCCTGAACTATAGTGTGAAACCCCTCTTTTACTTCTTTAAATAGGTGAATATACTCATGTTCTCTTTCTGATAATTCCAACATCTCCTGTCTGTGTGGGTCAGATTCTGTCGGATGTGTTTCTGCTGATTCTTCTTTTCAATCCTCACCCGAGGATATGTTTATTTTATTTTAGAGTGAGAGGAAGGGAAAGAGATAAACATCGATGTGAGAGAGAAACCTCCATCAACATGCTCCCTGATTGGGGATCAAACCCACAACCTAGGTATGTGCCCTGACAGGTAATCAAACCTGCAACCCTTTTGGTGTATGGGATGATGTTCCAACCAACTGAGCCCCCCAGCCAGGGTGTTTCTGCTGATTCTTAGTCATGGTGATTTGTCTCTTCATCTCTTCATCTTTTGGTTGTGAGACTATGGTCCTTGAAAAGTTATCTGTAGAATTTTTTGAAAACTGAATTTAACACTAGAAATGATTTACATTTGCTCTGTTCGGTGCCTGGAGACCATATTAAAATAAAGTTTTGATTTGGATTTTTCAAGCCACAAAGGTAGTGTGAATTCTAGCCCCACATCCAAGCTTACACTTAGGAATTCTTAGGGGACACATGTTCTTTTCTTTACCTTTATCCTAAAGTAAGGGTGAAATTAGCAAGCCTACCTCCAGGGTTGGTATTTCTCTTGATCATCCACTGAAGGCATCACTTTGCATGGGGTGCTGGATTTATGTAGTTTCTGCTCAAGACCTCACACGTTACTTAGGCCTCAGGCTTTGTTTCCTGTCCCCTGTGCTAAGGTGGCCTTTTAAACCCAGGCTGCAGGTCACCTGAATTGGCAGATTCCTTAGGGCATCTCCATACACTGCTGTACTTTTCCTTTCTCATCCTTTCTGGCTTCCAGTTGTCTCCTTTTATCACAGCTTAACCTTGATTTTAAAGAGTCATTTTTAAAGTTTAATTTTGTATCTTTTTATTGAAGAACATACATGTAAAAAATCGCACATATTGTAAGAGTACAGCTTGGTGTAATTTTACAAACTGAACACATCCTTGTCAGCACCTGATTGAGAGACAGACCATCACCAGCTCCCTAGAGGCTGCCCTCCTACCTCCTTCCAGCCACCTGGGATGTGACAGAGCAACGAGTGTATGTGACTGCAAGCATCCAAAATAGCTTGATGACCTCATAATGTTCAGTTCAAGAGGCCTCATGTGGGAGAGTTCATGCTGCCTCATCCGGGTTATGCAACGCTCAAAAGTAGACCAGGCCAAACCTTACTCTGGAAGTAGACACCTGGTGTTACATTTTGAGATATAAAAGTTTGAAATTTTCTAGAGCAAACTCTACTGATTTTTCTCCATGTTATTTATCCCATTTTCTTTTGAGGAAGATCAGAGAGCTGTGTCTCTCTAATGTCTTCTAGTATTGCATTATAAATAAACTTTCTGAGGTTTATTTTGGTTTTGTTCATGTACTGTGATTTTCAGTTAATCGATTGTTTCATAATAATTTATTGATATGGCATTTCTGGATTGTAGTATCATCTCCATTTTATTGTTTGTTCAAGCATCAATACATTACTCTGTCTATACTTGTTGAAGTTTGATTATCACAGCTTTATATTATGTACCTTTTAATATATGCTAAAGCATGTTCTACCTATTATTTCGTTTTTCTTTCAAAATTTCTTCAGTTATTCCTAGCATTCAATTTTTTAGGCAAATATTGTAACTAAAGCCCTGCCCCTAATATTCCATAGGGTATTAAATAGAAGTGTATAAATTCTATAAATACATTTGAATAGATTTAAAACATTCAACTATCTAGTAAAAGACTATGGATCATTTTTCCATTTTTTCATGTATTCTCCGTGTCCATCAGTAATGTTGGCACACTTCATTATAATGTGTGTTCACTGTATATTTGCTAAAATAAATGAGCTTTATTTCAACATTTTATTTTCTGACATGTTAACATGCTTACATATAGGACAGTTATTGATTTTTCAATATATTTGTTTTGTCTCAGCTTCCAGATTGGATTATTTTATGTTGATTCTAAATAGTTTCCACTTGATTCTCTTTTATTTTCTAAGTAAAAATATAGTATATAAATAATGCTAACTATCTCTACTCTTTTCCTGATGGGGTATCTCCTATTTCTCTCTAATGTCTGATTGCATTGGCTGCACAAATGAAAAAATAATCATTGTGCTAGTAGATGGCTTTTTCTTTCTGTTTTAATGAGGCGTGTGTAGGATTCCCACCATTATGTACAATGTCAGCTATTCTTTACAATAGTCATTTTATCATATTGAGAAAGACTTTGTAAGAAGTCTGTTTTAATTTGTTTGTTTTAAGTTAGGAATGAATGTTAACTTGATCTAAAGACATTTTAAGATGATCTTTTAAAAGCCATTTTATATATAACTTTGTGCAGTGGCAGTATTGCAGCCAAAAGGGTTTATCAGAGGTGCACTTATTGCTAATTAAAAATTATTTTATTTATTGGATGTAGTTAATTATACTATGTCCCAACTAGGAAATAATCCATGAAACTGTAGATATCTACATAGGACTTGTTTTTTTTCTATCTATCTATCTATCTATCTATCTATCTATCTATCTATCTATCTATCTATCATCTATCTATTATCTATCTATCTATCTATCTATCTATCTATCTATCTATCTATTATATATTCATCAGATACTTTCTAAGTAATCTGTAATTATAGTTTTGTTTATTTTCCCCTAATTTACTAAGTTATTTTAGGAGATCTAAAAGTATCCAAAAGTTCATTTTTAACTTTTTGATTCATTGTATTGTGTAGTTAATTTTTAATTTTTTGATTCATTGTATTATATGAGAGAATACTGTGGTTTCTTCCTTTTTTCTTTTTCATGCATTACACTATATATATATATATATATATATATTATATATATATATATATATATATATATATATATATATATATATTATGGACCTTTGTAAAAAGACATGTTCTGTAAGGTATACTTTTACTCATACAAGTTTTCTCTATGGACTTTGGGAAGAAATTGGAATCTTTGTAGTCCCTTCTCTGAATAGGAATATTGCACGGATGTGTAAAAGCTCATATAAGCTCTTTCCCACATTTTCACATTTTTTACTTTATTTATAAACCTAGCTTTGTAAACCTCTCATTCCTGGGTGTAGCTGAAGGATATAGGCAGATGACTGTGGTTGACAGGGAGGGGCCCGAATGAAAGTACGGAAGCCTGGAAGATGACACTGTCCAGTGGAGATACCCTTTTACTGATACTTCTTGATCATAACTGAAGCACTTGGCTAGGAATAATGATCGTTTTCTGAAGTGCACATGTGTTCAATATTGAATTTGTTTTTGTAGTTTTGTCCACAGCACCTATGTTGTCCGAAGGGCAGGACAATAGTATTTTTCTTGTGTATATTTGACCTCAAAAGAGCAAGGGCAGCCCGGCCAGTGTGGCTCAGTGGACTGAATGTTGTCTCATGGACTGAGAGGTCCTGGTTCGATTCCCCGTCAGGGCACATGCCTGGGTTGCGGGCTTGATCCCCAGTAGGGGATGTGCAGGAGGCAGCCGGTTGATGTATTTCTTTCACGTCAATGTTCCTATCTCTCCCTCTCTCTTTAAAAAATCAGTAAAAACATATTTTAAAAAAGGTATTTAAAAAAAGAAAAAAGAGCAAGGGCTTTTGCATCTGGAAGGACACCGAAATTTCTTTATTTGCATGGATGCTGGCCCAACTCCAATTCATGCCATTTCTCCAGAATCTCTGGAACATGCCTCGTATCCTTGTGAAGCCCAATTTCTCTCTTTCCACCAGGGCTCTACTCTGTGTGGATGTCGTGACAAGTAGGGCTACTCTTTAACCTGAGGCTAGTGAATGAGTCTACTCCACAAACGCTTCTAAAGAGGAGCCAGCTGGTCATGGTCAACACTTGCCAAGAATCTGTTCTGTGCCAGGCACTGCCTAAGCACTCATTATTCAACTGAACTCCCATACCCACATGGGGAGGAAGGCATGGATGCGAGCCTCATTTGACATGTCAGGAGAGTTAGACACATGAGAGGATTAGGGAAGATACACCATTTCTCCAAAATTATACAACTCATAACGGTATAACCAAGCCTCAAACCCATCTCTGCCTGTCATTCAAGTCCATGGTCTTTAGCCTGCCCCGTATCCTTCTAAGACTATCTCCAGCCTCTCTTGATCCTTAGGAATGGGGCTAATTTGTGGGAGCAGATGTCTAGGCAACATGTCAGAATAAAGTTGTTAAAATCATGCAGTTGGAATGACATTCCTGAACCTCCTTTGTGATTATATTGACTGAGGACATGATCCAATATCTATTGTGAACTTCCATGTTCAAATGAAATAAAGTATCTTTGTTTATAAACATGTTACATCTGCCTGCATAATAAATCATCATATTTTCTACAGACAGTTATCTTAAGTTATACAACTTCTTTTCCCTTCTCTAGACTCTAATGAACTTACTTCTTAAAAGTTGGACAGACCGTAGGAGAAAGAGCATACAGAATTTGATACAGCATTACAACATTCCATACTATTTTGCTAAATGGTAGCTCAACCCTGCTACCACCTCTTACATTTCCTGGGCTTGCATAGAGGCATCTACACTCTGACCCTTTCTGCTTGTCCTTTCTTACTAATGCTGAATAATATATTGGTCAGACTTCAATATCAGAAGAGAGAGGGCAAGAGAGTTAAGGTGTAAAGTTTTATGTGATATTCTTTTTTAAATGAGAAAACATATCTAGCTCCTAAAAATTGGGTGATATATGCTTTTCTGATAAACATACATTGTTATTTATTTAAAAGCTACTAGTTTGTTTGCTTTTAGAGTTAATCGTCAATTTTCTAACATATTACATTGAAATAACGAACCCTACTGGTACTAAGAGGAATCATGGGGAGGGCGTGTGGGAAGTGGGGAGGGAGTTACACAAGCTTTCTTGGAGATGGGAAGTGCCGGCTGAGACGTGTGGAGAGGCCGTGTTTGGCTTTGTGGGAAAGGGCTACAGTGAGAGCAGGTGTAAGCGCTCTGCTCCATGTCTTCTCTCCCTTGAACTCCACCCAGGTTGTCCTTGATCTCTCTGGGAGCTCCTGAACAGGTTGGAGGCATGGGAGGAAGGAGAGAAAGCTCTGTGAAGAAATTGAACTGGAAAAGAAAGAAGCCAGCGAATGCCTGCCTAGGAAATCAGTTTCAAACTCTACATTTCTTCCACGAACAGCCCTAGGTCCTCACCTTGTTTCCCTGAAATCCTAGTGACACACATCCGACTTACCCTTCCTTGGAAGAGAAGAGAAAAGCTGTAGGATGGGGCTGGGGCTGGGGCTGGGTGAGAAGTGAGGCAGCTGAGGGTCCCCTTTGGTGGAGGGCACTGGGGAGGATACAAACAAGGACCCTGGGTATGGGAGCAGCCAACGTTTGCTTCCTCTGGGGGCTCCTTCCTGTCACGTGGCCAAACACAGGTCACGGATCAGTCTCGTTAGTCCAGCCCCAAAGACCTCACTGTCGCTGGAAATTCCTCCCAGATTCTGGAGACAGGTCTTCCTTTGGGCTTGATGTCCTGCAGTTCTGTGAGTCCATGAACTTTGCAGCTATTTCAGGGTGAGGTGAGAGAAACTCACCAGGCAGGAGCCCCTTCTCACTTCAAAGAGTAACCATTTTAGATGATTACATACACGAATGAGAAAGTCTTAGGAAGACACTTCTAGCTTCTTTTACCTAAAGCACATCTCGAATAGGGTCTGTTTAATTCATTGGTATCCAATAAAAATAGCAAATGACTGATTTTAAGTCACAGGAGATTATCTGTGTTGCTCAAAACAAATACACTTTATTAGATATTTATGTAGAAGTAGAAATGTCAAGTTGTGTGTGTGTGTGTGTGTGTGTGTGCCCTTGGAGCCTCTAACTCTAAGGCTCATAATAAATGATTCTATTCTCCTTCCATAATTTGGTCAGTTCAGTGGTTTTGGTCTCCCTCTACAATATTTTTTGCTGATAATTTTCTTTTCCTTTTTTTTTTTTTTTAAAGTTTCTTATTACTCTACGGATTTCAACTCCTGAAATTTTATACCTGAAGCCTTGCCATGAAATATTCAAAAGATGCTCTATTTCGTACTGCTGAATAAGCAGTTTGTTTATTCTCCCTTGGCAAGTGAGCTGCATAACATTGTTTCTAGGAAAGGGGTTTATGTGGGATGATTAAAAATTCCATTTTCATAACATGTCTATGATAAACTGCCCATTCAGCCCCCAATATTTGTAGAAAACAAACTGCAGTTATAACAAAACACTCCAGGCCTGGCCGGTGTGGCTCAGTTGGTTGGGCATCTTCCTGTGCACCGAAGGGTTGCCAGTTTGATTCCTGGTCAGGGTACAAGAGCGGGTTGTGGATTTGATCCCTGGTCCTGGTCCGGGTGTGTATGGGAGGCAACCGATAGATGTTTCTTTCTCACACATCGATATTTCTCTTTCTCTCACAAATCAATAAAAACATATTTAAAAAAACAAAAACAAAAACAATACTCCATCAAGTGGCTTTCTCCATTGTCCTTCAAAATGACTCTTTTTAGAGATCTATCCTTTTTTCCTTTTCTATCTTTTCAGAAAGAACAGACATTTCTCTTTTCTGAAGCCAGCCACTCTGACTCTGGTTCTAGCATTCACTACTTCTTTACTGTTGTTTTCTTTCTTATCCATTCTCCTTCCCAACATTTTTAATCTCTCTTGTTTTCTTCATTGCCTGGGTTTCTTCCTTCAGATATACACTGGCTTCCATCTAGAGAAAAAAATTGTGTTTTTTTTTTTCTTTATTTGACTCTTCTGCTTCTTCCAGGTGATCCAAATAAGCTGTCTTAGCTATTTTTTGAATCCAAAAATTATGACCTAATCTCGTACAATTTAGTCTGACCTTTCTGATAGTATTGAATATCCTGTTGAGTTGACCAGTAACCTTCTAATTGCCAACCCTGATATTTTCCTCATTCCTTTTTTTCTTCACTGTTGACAACTACTGACCATTCTTCCTTAAACTCTCCACCTTTGAATTCCTTATTATTTTACACTGGTTTCCTTTTCAATCCTTCATCTACATCTCTTCTTTTTTCCTTGTCTGGCCTCTTACATGTCACCCCTTATACTATTCATTTCTTAACGTTAACACCTCTGCCCTTTTTCTTCTTTCTTTAAATCCTTTCCCTTAGAGATTTCACCCATAACCAGGGCTTCATTTTTTTAGAATTCACTCACCATTTTGGGCATGACATAATGTGTTGTATATATTTTTACAATATCTCCTGATCTTCAATCCAAATTTGCTTCTTCTTGTTGAATTATTTTACTTGAAGAGCTCGTTTTTAGTCTAAAAAAGCAAAACAAACCAAACCAACAAATAAAGCAAGACAAGCCCACAAAACCCAAGGCAGAGCAAATTAAAAACAAGTAGAACAACCCCCCAAACTCCACAGAATGTATTACCCTTCCTTTGAAATGGGTCTCTCCACTTTCACTAACATGTTGTTGATATTGTTAATTCCTTTGGTCTCTTTAACTCAATGGTAGTTCATTTTGACTCCTCCCTCCCACGCCGTCCTCTGCTCAAGCAGCTGCCGGGCCACGTAGAAGGCACAGGAAACAGGGTCTGAAAGTCGGGTGATCTGGGGCAGGGTTCTCACAGTGGAGGCTTCATGTGTGACCATGACAACACTATTGATCAGGAACAGCTATGTAATTTCTGGGATCCAGTGCAAAATAAAAATACAGTCTCCTTGTTCAAAAGTTATTAAGGATTTTAAGGTGGTGACAGCAAAGCATTCAACCAAATGTGGGCTGTGTCTAAGTGTGGCCCTGTGTGGTTCACAAATCACAAGCCCGTGATGCCGGACTCACCATATATGTCCCTGGGCTGAGGATTCCCTATCAGTTAAATGGAGAAGTTAGTGATCTCTGAGACGATGTCCCACTTTGCTCTAAAACTCAGTAATGACCAAAGACTTGATGCTAAGTTTTTTCTTACCTGTCTCCAATCTTTCTTCAATCCATCTAGCTTACATTGTTATCTCTGAACATTACTCATGAACTAAGAGCTCAAGTTCCTACTGAAACATCAACATAGCTTTCCAACCTATGGCTCACTGGATTGTTCGCTAAATCTGCCATAACACCATGCCACAGGCTGGGCGGCTTCAACGAGAGACTTTTATCTTCTCACAGGTCCAAGATCAAGGCGTGAGCAGTGTTGGTTTCTATTAAGGCCTCTCTCCTTGGCTTGCAGATGGTCACCTTCTCACTGTGTCCTCACATGGCCTTTCTGTGTGCACACTCATCTCCAGTGGCTCTTCCTCTTCTTATAAGGACACCAGTCCTTTTAGAACAGGGCCTCACCCTTATCTCCTCATTTAACCTTAATTACCTCTTGAAAGGCTCTATGGATAAATATAGTCACACTGGGACTTAGGGTCTCAACGTAGGAGTTCTTCTGGGGGTACAATTCAGTCTGTAACAATCACACTTCTTTTGCATGAGTCTATGTGTGTTTAGAGAAAGCTCTGTGCACGCTGAACCCATTAGAGGCATTACACATATCCCCAAACGTCAATGAGTGAGTGATGCTCCCCGGACAGGTCTTACCTGCTCCCCTCTGCGTCTTTGCTTCTGTTGGGCCCAACGTAGAAAGCCAGCTTAATTTTCTCTAGCAATGTCCGTTCCCTTTGCCTCCGGCTTGCCAAATATGCCCTGCTTCATGCCTCCCCACTGAGGCTCACCTCTGTAGGCGTGTGCAGCAGCTTGCCCTTGGCTGTGATCTCTATTTCCTCAGAACCTCAAAACCATTTAAGGTCTTTGCCACCCATGCAAGGTCATTTAGGGCCTCGCATCATGCTCTAACTTTGTCCTTACATGCCTTGTCATTCCAATGAGTCTATGAGCTTCTCTAGAGACAGACGATGCCCTAGATCAGTGCTTCTCAAATTTAATGTGTGTGAGCTCCCCCTGGCACTTGTTCAATCCAGATTCCGAGTCAGGAGCTCTGACTCAGAGGTGGGACCCAGGAGTCTGCCTTTCTAACATTCTCCCGGGAGATCCTGGTGCTTCGGTTTCAGGGGCTTCATTTTAGTAACAGATGCTAGACTTCCGGCGTCTCATTTTCTCAGTCCCCTTTCCCCCACAAACCGGGAGCATGCAGATGTTTTCATAATAGATTATTGTCTATTGATCAACCTCCTCAACCTTCATGGATTAATTCAGCCTGGACCCAGGATGCTGGGCAAGGTGGAAGCTGGGAATCTCTGGAGTTAAAGTCTGGGAAAGGTAACATTTACTTAGACATTTACGTGGCTTCTTTGTTAGGGGACCACAGGGTAAGGTGCATAATAAAGCAGCGATCCAATCAGTTCAAGTTCAATCTTCCTCCGTGACATAAAGCTTTGCAAGGGTGTATTTTCGAGAGGAGGCGAATCATACTGTACTGTGGGTTGGGTAGAGCAAGAATGGAACACAGTGTGTTTATTTTTTGAACATGCAGTACATTTACTTCATGTGAAATTATTTATCCCTTAGAATTTACTTTATTCTGGAAGAAAAATATGAATGTCTTTAGGGGATTTTGTTTTGCGAGGCCTGTTCTTTTACTCTTGTCCTTCTCACTCTGGACATAAAATAACTTTTGATGCATTAAATTCTAATGAATAAGAACACATTTTAAAGCCCTTTCTTTGTATTTTATTCAGTCACTGACTTTAGTTTTCCACCCAATGCTTTCTAAATTCAGTTTCTTATCATGAGTTCCATCCAGAATAAAATATACACTACCCCTGAGCACACAAGCTGCTTATGTACCAGGCCAATATATCTCAGGGAGAGGTCTGCATGATGCATAGGCTATAATTTAAAAAAATAAAAATAAAAACCCAGCTCTACATCAAGTACTCAGAGCTGCTCAGTGGGAAGAAACGGCAGAAAAGGAGAAAAGAAGGCAGCTTATTAATTAGCTCCCTTTGCTTTGAACTGTGAATTTATATGCTGTTTTCAAGCCACCTATTTTCACATATAATACTTCAGAGCATATTGTGGCGTGTTTTAAAGTCACATGGAAGAAAGAAAGAGTCCAAAAGACGGAGTGATTTAAAAAAAAATTAAATTCTCTTGCAACATTTTTTAGTAACAGGTTCTTGTTAGAGGTGAATAAGAGTGTGTCTGCAAGTTACCACCTTTCAAAGAATGCACGGAGGATGGAGTTGTGCAGAGCAACCTGGACACCTTTGTTTGAGAAGGGGACCTCTTTCTAGGGGTGCTGCCATCCGGGAATTCTCACAGGTCAAGTTTGCGCCCTGCCTTTAGCGAAGAGCTGATATATGATAGGAACTGGCTGTGTAGCAGCTCTTAGGGTTGCTGTCAACCCTCTGGACATCCATCCAATCAAGTACCCTGCAAAACCAGGTCCCAAATCTGCTGGGTGGTGGGAGTCCAAGAGCAAGGGCTTGCAACCTGCTGAGAGCTTCACGTTAAGCAGCTTAAAGACTTTGATGATGAAGCCAAACGTGATGTGCCCTGCGGACCTACTGGTCGATACCGCGATGGAGACAGGACAGAGTCGCCAGACAGTAGCTCTTTCTTGAGCTTGAAGTTTTCAGTAACACTCTCTTTGCCAGACTCTTGAAGGACACAGTGGGCTTTTTTATCCAGTTTTCAACGTTGCCAATTGCTAGAAAGCCAACTCTGTTAATTATTGGCAGGAATGGAGTCCAGCAACAGCTTTTTCATTCTCATTGCCAATGAAGATAGTTAGCTCAGTGTAAAGTTTCCCTGGGGCACGGCGTTATATGATAAGTCTTCTTCGGGTTTATTGTTAAACTCTTGTACTGCAGCTTCACTAATGTCAAGTCTCTTGAGGGCTCAGTTCTCAGCATGTGGAAGTGTTTGTTTGACAGCCTGGTGATTGATTGATTGCGTTTTTGATTGATTGATTGATTCGTATACCCATCCACCCATTTATTCATTCATCTATCCATTTATCCAATACTATTGAATGCTTACTATGTGGAAGAAAAATGCATTTGCTTGTACTCAAGAGGCTCACAGTTGAGAGAGGAAGATAGACCAGTAAGATAAAGATTCCAACAAGTGAAGAGAGAAAATAACTTACAGGGTGCTGGAGACCCCTTGAGGAGAGACTCTTACCTCAGGGGGTAAGAGCTATGCAAAGCACCCTGCCCACCTCCAGGGGGCACTGGTCATATTGCAGAGCAAGTGAATGATGCATCCTAAAGATGTTTACTGCACTGTCTACTCAGCCTGTAAAGGGATAAGGAAAAGTGGGTTTGTGGGGTAAGTTGATGTTGGCCATAAACCCAAAGGGTTCAGTATGGTACCAGGACAATTGTGCGTGTGAGCTGTAGATGCAGGCTTGAGGATCATGGTAGGAAAAAAGTTGATTGTAAGGTTAGGAGGGACCAGACTCTAGGGTTCTTGTCTGACAAATCAAAGGCATTTAGGTTTCATTGTTATGGAAAAACAATTCAAGGATTTTCAACAGGGAAGAGCCCTATTTACTGGTGTAGCAGAGGTGGAGTGGCATGGTGTCCCTAGTGTCATTTGAAGGAGACTTCAAAGCAACCCCAAAGATGTACTGCCCATTCCTGACCCCATGAGAGCACAGGATAGGGTTGGTGTAGACCTACCTGACTTGTCACAGTTTTACTTGTGGCTGGACCCTGTCAGTAGCTTGGTGGCTTCTAGTGATGTTCATAGCCTGTGAAGTTGGAAGTTTCTCAAAGGAGTCCCAGAGAGTTTTCTCCTCAGCTATTGGTCTCTTGCTGTGTCCCTAAGCAGAGCTCTGACCTAACCAGCCTCACCATCAGAGAGTAGCTTTGCTAAATTTCTCTGGGAAGCTAACCTAGCTTAATAGCTATAGGAGCCCAAACCACTGATGATATGAAATGATACTGAAGGACTGATGAGTACAACAATGGATCTTGATGTTTTTCCTGTGCTTCTACTATATGTGAGATGCAGCAGAGTTGTAGCAAGGGTCTTATACCACTGCAAGAAAGAGCTTGCTTTGTAGATTGTCCTAATGCAAGCAATCCCAGCATTGCCAGATCCTGAGTACTTGCACCCCTGATGAGCACTCCAGTGAATGGGAAGTCCCACCATAGATCAGTACACATTCATTGGTGATTTTCAAATCACGATCTTTAGACCAGCTGCATCAGAATTACCAGGGCCTTTTAAAATATAGATTCATGGGTGTTGTTCCTAACCTGCTGGACTAGAATATCTGTTAGGAAGCCTAGGAATCTGTATTTTCACAAGCTCTGTTGCCTAGGTAATTGTTATAGTCATGAAAGGTTGAAAACCACCGCACAACTGTTCCTACTGATGCTGCTATGCATTCTGTTCATCGAAATACCTTGCTCCTAAATTTTGAGAAGCTCTTTGTTCACTAGGTTTTCAGATTGAGTCATAGTCATTAAAATATTATATCATGTCAAAAGATACCATAAAAAGAAACTGCACATAAAAATAATTGTTTATCCTCTATTTGCCAATTCCTTCATTTTTGGAATCCATTCCTTCAAACTTGATGACCACTAAGCATGTATAGAATAAACATTTGAAGGTTCTCTCAAACTTCAAACATCAGGTAGGATTCTGTAAAGCCCCACTGATGAAAGGCCTGGTCTGATGACATGGCCACAATCCAAGGAATGCCAGCAGCCACCAGAAGCTGGAAGAAGCAAGAACGGAGTCTCCCTTAGAGACCCCAGAGAGATCACAGCCCTGCTAACATTTTGCTTTCACCCCTGTGACACCCAGTGATTAGTGACTTCTACCTTCCAACAATGAGAACGATAAGAGAATACATTTCTGCTGTTTTAAGCCACCAGATTTATGACAAATAGTTATAGCAGCCACAGGAAACTAAAACATTGGGGGAAGCAATCATTTTCTGAGTAGCCATGTTTCTAAGGAAGAGAAAAGGTAAACTCAAATAACATTTGTAATAGCCACTCAATACTGTTATATGAACCCCTTAGAGATACATAGAAGACAGTGGTCTCTTGCAGTTTTAAAAAATAATGCAATGCATTACTTAAGAGTTCATCCTTATCTGATTATCTGCATATGAGAAAATATTTAAAGTAGACCCTGAAGAAGTCACCTCTAGTCACAGTGACCCCCTAACATTACTACTCCCTGACTGACAATACTCTGATCTATGATGATGTATAGGGCTCAGAAAGAAGCCAGAACTTACTGGTATTAAACTATTTTATAAGTAAGTATAAACCATACAATGACAGGCTCAAACCATATACTGATAGACTTTCTAAGAAAGTTCTATACCCAGATATTAGGATGAAAACAATACATATAAATTCAAAGACCTAGTCTCACTCATTGTGTGTTGGGAAACAATTCTTCATGGGTCACTCATGTCCTTCATGTCACAAGAGTGACACATCGTGAGGCACCAACTGCTTTTGTTCTAGACTACCTTTTCATATAGGAAAAAGTCTTATCAAACAGAGCTAGTGTCTCCCTCCAGAGCAAGGCAGATTTATTCACAACCCTGGAAGATACCAAGAGGATTTCCAAGAATAAAGAGCAACCATGCTTACTGTCCATCAGAAAAGACTTGGGATCCCTAAGCTCTGATTTCTTCTGTAATGCAACCCACGGTGTGTGTAGGCATCAGCTAGACTTTTCCCCTCCCCTTGTAGGAATCAGGGCTTGGGAATTGATGCAAAGGCTGACACTCTGGCTACTGCCATCACTGTGAGGAATAAAGTCCTTTGTCTGAGACCCAGGAGATTTTTGTCTTCTGCCAGCATTTATGAAACTGGGATAGCATAACTTTACCAAAAGGATTACCTTCCAAAGTCTCCCACACCCAATAGTTTATTGCTAGCTGTATTTCTGGCAAAGAATTCAGTCTCAAATAAATTATAGAAATTAGTTAGTAAACATAAGTCATTATGTAAAAATGATTTTATTAGCAATTATTAACAAAATTATTTTTTAAGCCCTATAAAAGTGGCATACATATTGATAATATAGAAACTCAGTTTATGACGAAATGCAAATATAGCATATATCATATCCTCAATCATTATGCAAAGGTTTCTTTGCCATGTAAATTGACATGGGGATTATGCTATGGGGACTAGGGCATGGAAAACTTTGTGGGGTCATTATTTTGCCTAACAAAGTCCCTCACCCCACCTTCAAAGATTCACTTACATCTCAGGTGAAAAATGCATTAACTTTACCCCAAGGTCCCTGAAAATCTCAACTTATTACAGTATCAACTCAAGTCCAAAATCACATCTAAATGTCATCAGATTAGAAATCCCAAATCTCATCATCCAAATCATCTAAATTCAGTACAGGTGAGGCTCTGGGTGCAATCCATTCTGGGGCACACTGCCACTGAATCTGTGGACCCGTGAAACCAAGGAACAGAAGTTATTTGCTCCCCAGATACATGCTGGGACAGGCATAGGATAGCAGTTGTAGACATTCTGGTTCAATAAAGGAGAAAATGGAAGGAAAGTGAAAGTCACTGGCTCAAGCAATTTAGAAATCCGGCTGGCAAACTCCTTGAGGTTTCAAGGTTTGGGAATAATCCTCTGAGAGTCACAGCTCTGCTCTCTGGAATCATGGCTTCAGCTTCCAGAGTCTTGGTTCTCCCCTCAGACATATGGTGTTGATTAATTTCCTCCTCCTTGTGTATTTCCTATATTTCATTTTGATATTTATTTCTAATTTCCTTCCAAGGTGGTTGGCAAGCATACAGATAGATACTTCTCTATTACTACTTTCTTTGTGTTAATTAGATATTTTCTTGTGTACCATTTTAATTTCCTTTTCTTTTACTACCTTGTCTCCAGTTATTTTCTAACTTATTATTAAGGGAATTTCAATTAACCTCTTAATTTAAAATTTGGATTGATACAAGCTTTGTTTCAATAGTATACAGAAACTTTGTTGCTTTATACCTGTTCCTTCCTCCCTCCTTTGTGTTCTTATTGTCATACAGATGACATCTTTATACATTGTGTACCCATCCACATGGGCCTGGGATTATTGTTTCATACAGTTGTCTTCTAAATCAGGTGGCTAGAAAGATAGTTTTGCTTGGTTCTCAGTAAACACTTTGAATATTTCATCCCCATGCCATCCAGCCGCCATTATTTTGATGAGAAGTCTCTTGTATGTGACGGATCTTTTTTCTCTAGCTGACTTCAACATTCTCTGTCTTTTGACAGTTTGGCTATGAGATATATTAGTATGGTTCTCTTTGAGGTTATCCTACTTTGAGAATATTGAGCCTTTTCAGATGCCCAGGTTAAATTTTTTCATCAAATTTGGGAGCTCTTTGCCTTTATTTCTTCAAATATTTTTTATACCCTATTAACCTCTTCTCATGGTGCTCTCATTATGGATATGATGGTATATTTGATACTGTCTGACAAGTCTCTGAGGCTCTGTTCTTTTTTCTTTATTTTTAAAAAAATTTCTGTTCCTCAGACCGCATAATCTCAAATAAAATATACTCAGATTGCCTAGTTCTTTCTTCTAATGTTTCAAATAAGCTGTTACTACCCCCCTGGTGAATTTTTTTGTTATAATTTTCAACTCCAGAATTTCTACTTGATTATAATTTCTATCTGTTTAATGATATTCTCTATTTGGTGAGACAGAATTCTCATACTTTTCTTTACTTTTTTTGCACATGGATTCCTTTAATTCTTTAACTATATTTTTAATAACTGAAGAGCTTTGTATAGTAAATCCAACACCTGTACTTCCTCAGGGATTTAAAAAATTTTTTAAATTTTTATCTTCACCTGAGAATATGTGTAATTGATTTTAGAGAGAGAGGAAGGGGGAGGAGAGATAGATAGATAGATAGATAGATAGATAGATAGATAGATAGATAGATAGAGAGAAACATTGATGTGAGAGAGAAACATCAGTCAGTTGCCTCCCATATGCACCCCAACCAGGGATTGAACCCACAACCTAGGTATGTGCCCTGACTGGGAATAGGGCCCACAACATTTGATGTACAGAACAATGACCCAGCACATCACCAGGCCCTCAGGGATTTTTTTTTATTAGCTGCTCTTTTTTTCTGATTATATGTCATACTTCCCTGTTTTGTGCAAATCATATATATATATATATATATATATATATGCGTGTGTACTGTATCTCTATATCTGTATATATATTGCTGACAACTGACTATTTTAAATAATATGGCAAGTCTAGAAATCACTCTCTCTCTATCTTCCATTCCATGAGGTTTGATCAGTGAATGTTTCTTTGGTTAGTGACTTTCCTTGACTAATTCTGTATAATCTATATTCTTTGTCATTTGGGGTCACTGATGTCTCTGCCTTGTTAGGCTACTTACTGGTTAGCCAATGAACAGAACCTGTAAGTCTCTCAGACTTTGCAGAAGGTCTCTTCATGTGTGTTGAGGCACACCTTCAATGGAAATTGACAATTCTGCCTTAGCTTTCACTTCCTATTTGCACAGAGCCTTATGGTCAGTAAGAGATGAGAGACCAGGACCTTCCCAGGTCTTTCCTGGGCATATGCACAGTCTGCACATATGCCTAGCCTTCTAGATTTCTAGGAATAAGTTGGAAGTTATAAAAGGACTTTATGAACATCTCACTTCCCAATTTTGGTCAACTTGTTAGCTCCAACTGGAATCACTGCCTTAGGCAACTGTAATGTTAAACAATTGTTGCTAATTGTTTTCTACAAATGCTTGCATAGAGTGTGTTCTGAGCTGCACACCCATTCTGCCCTACCTGGTGGTAGTTAGGCTACTGTTTTTCACAGCTTTAGTGGTTGTCGGGATGTTGGTTTTCAAGGCTGCCCTAGAGCTCGGGAGAGGGGACTGGGGATAGGACAAATTAAAACACCACAATATCTGTTGTTTGTACCAAGACTCAGCAGTTTTTCTTGAATAATCCTCTGTAGCTAGTTGCAAGCCTTTGGTTAATTTCCAGAGTTCTGAAAAAGTACTTTTTACAAAACAAAAACAAACAAATACAAAAAAACTTTTGAGTATTTTTTCATGGGTTCCTATTGCTTTAATGAAGGGGGGCGGATTTCAGAAGTCCTTACTCCACCATTCCAGAAGTGCTGCTCCTGCCTTACTAAATTTTACTTATCATTTAGAACACAGGTTAGATGTCAGTTCTATTAGGAAATCTCTATGCTCTTAGGATTTGTGTCTTTCCTATACCTCCCAGAATGCCTCATGCTTTTCACATACATTTCTCAATTGCCTGTTTCTTATCTGCCTCTTTCATAAACTTCTAGATTCAAAGATCATCTTCTGCTTACTCTTTTATCCCCACTGCCTAAAAATATGCCTGCCACATTAGACCCTACTAACTATTGTTGAATGAACGAATCTGACCTATTTTAAAAATGCAGTAGCTGAAATAACCAAGTAAATATCTAACAAATATGATTTTGCTGGTTTTGTTCAAAGTTTTAAGTTTTCAGAGTGATTTGTTTTGAACATCTTTTATATTTGTACAGACTGAAAATGTTCTTGAAACAAAATGGATATTTGCCTACCTTTCCAGACTTTATAGAAAATTCACTTGACCAAACCCAAAGACTTTCTTTCTTTTTTCTTTCTATCCTCTCCCCATGTCCATCATTACACAGAATTACCAAGATCAGACATAATAAGGGAAAGTAACATAAGGATGGTCTTAGTAGTGCATGTGGAAGAGAAAAGGAATAATCATACTTTTTCCTTGGTGATGAAGGGGTGGTGTTTATAGGCTGATTACATGAATATGAGTTTCATGATTTTTTAAAAAATTCTAGTACCAGCAGCAGGGTTCCTTCAGCAGAAATCCTTGATTGAGGAGCTAAAGGCAACGTGAAATAAGTGTGGCTGCTAATTAGACACTCTGAGTGAGCAGAGTGGGAAAACGTGCCATATAGAACAGCAGGGACTGCCTATACCCTTTTGATATCTGAAAATCCAAATTCTAAGACTGCAGAGGCATAGACATACTGTTGTTTTCTCTGGACAGTTCCAATCTGAGAGTCTTGTTGAGCCAATGAAAATCTTGGATAAATCAAATCAAACATGAATCACTGAAACAATACCCCATTCTTCAGTGTGCTTTCCAGAGTATTGACAAAATATCTGGATGTTGAGTCTGATATGTCTAGTGTATTCTACTATGTTATATGTAACAAGTTCACATAAAGGATGGTATTGACATTTTAATTCATTGCTTTTTTTTTTTTTCTTTCATGTTTTTCTTTGTCATTGAAATGGTAGCCGGCTGTAAACAGCCTAACAGCACAATAATATATTCTGATTCAGCATAATACAGTCACTTAGAATGTGACGTGTGACTGATCTGACACTGTCACCTCAGCAAACTGCGTTTCTACCTGATGCACCAAAGCTTCTCTGGTTTGTAACATGGTGTCAGCCCAAGAATATTAGTAATCAAGTCAAACATTAAAAGGTAAAAGTACATGTATAGTCTCTTCTGAAGTCATCCACTCAGAAAATAACCTGTACAATTTGAAGGACACCAGCACATGCAGTAAGCTTGAAACCAAGATTTCAAATACAGTGTGTCAAACATTTCATAAAACTCAAGTCATTTATTCAGATTGTTTTTATAAATCTGCCTGATGAATCCTCAGATACCTTTATTGTTTTTTGTTTGTTTTTGTGTTTTGACGCAATGTCAAAGGGTTGGATGTTAGTTACATTGGCAGAATCTTAAAGAATATAGATTGATTTCTTCTTACTTGGCACAAATTAAAGGTAATAATTAGAACTTAGATTTCTCTTATAATGTAACTCTGATTTGTGGGATTTTACTTTATTCATACAATCATGTTAGGAAACTTATTTTCTAAATCATGTTCTTTTTGTCTTTTAATATTGATTGACAAGTTTGTTCTAAGTAATTTATTTGCTCATTTAGTGACACATTTATTCTTGGTCTAATAACATCACTGTTCATATTTGTCCTAGATTTTGTATTGGGTTCAGACATATTTCCTGAAAAAAAGGAAAAATGCAAAATTAGTTGTAAAGCTTCCCATAACTTGGATTTGAGAAACAACAAATTATCATTGCAAATACATTTTAGTTCAATTTTCAATCCAGTGGAACAATGTTCCACTGTGTTCCAACAGTGGCTTGGCGTGCATATTAGCTGAACAAGACTAACAGGAAAATAGAGGGAGGAAAATTCTACTGCTCTCCTATTCACAGAGACAAATGAAGGCTTTGTCTCCATGTTTTCTGGCTCAGCTGTCAAGTTCAGAGCATGTGCGTTGACTAACCATTTGCAAAAGAAACTGAGCCTTCACCAGAATAACACATCTTTAAGAGCACATCGGTGTAAGGGGCTTCCGGTTTCATATCATAGACCCTCTGCAGGGAAGTGCCGTCCACCAGCTCTTCACTCTTATTCTAGGAGTCTTGCCTTCCCAAGAGTAGGGACCGCTGCAGTGCATAGGAAGTGGCGTTGATGAATGATGATCTGGACGTCACAAAATGCTGACCCAGGTAGTGAAGTGATAGCCACTAGAGTGACTTTCAAAGACCTGTTCTATGAAATTGTGAAGTGGAACCATGAAGGCTAATTAAACTCTTCTTCAGCTCTCTGGTTGAGGTATTGATTCCAATCAGAACTTAGCTGCTTCTTATTAAAAGGAAATCCAGGAACTCAAGAAATTTCCCTTTCTTTCTTTTTTACAAGATAGAGAAGCTGAAAATGCCTGCCAAGTAGTGACTGACACATGGTCCATAAAGATGGGTCGTAAACTTGAGGTCATGGAAAAACACACCTAACCCAAAGCCATTGTTCTCAAATGACCTTTTCTATGCTATGTGGTTTCCTAAACTAAAAAACGTTCCAGAAAGAGAACTCATCACTTAGAATTTAATTCACTTTCTATAATATGGATTCCAATTTTTACAGCAAGTTGTTATCTATGTCATAAAAACTGGGGCATGTATAGTCCCTTCATTAAATTGTTTAAGAATTAAAAGGAGGTTTCAGTGTTTTATTTATTATTATCTTTAAAAGTTGCAAGCATTAATATTGTATTGTACCATTTCTAATTTTAGTCATGGATTTATTAAATAAAAGACATAAGTAAATCACTCAGTTTTCATAACCGTCAATTACTTTATGTGATCAAATCTTCTAATCTTATAAACAAGCCATGACTAGCATAACTTTTTTTAAACAATTGATTGTTTCTTTTGAAGACAATGGAATTTAGATTATGAGGCATTCTGATTTGAAAATACAGATGTGGGTTTTTAAAGGCCTGAAAGAGTATGTATGTCTCCCTCAGCAACTTAATTCTCCCTCAGCAGGACAGAAACTCTGGAGGATAAAAAGAATTTAGTGAATGAATAAGTAGAGCTGAGAAAAGATGGAAGCCTAATCTAACCCTCAGAGAAAACAACTTTAGGCAAAAAATGTTACATCTCAAAATTTTGAAATCTCAGGCATGAGAGAGTATTTTCAAGGATGAAATAAACATGAAATTAAATGGAGTAAGAAATACGGATTGGAGGGGCCTACAGAACTTCTGTGGATGGGGCTTATGGCAAGAAACTCATTTCCTGTCCTACATTCACATTTCTTTGTTCATCTTTCCCATCCCGTGTCCTTCTCTCTTTCTCCTCACCTGCTTCCTCTCTTCTCCCCCCCCCATTCTCTTCCTTTCCTCTCCTCTCCTCTCCCTTCCCTTTCCTCCCTCCCCTCCCCTTCCCTTTTCTTCTCCTTCTCCTTCTCCTTCTCCTTCTCCTTCTCCTTCTCCTTCTCCTTCTCCTTCTCCTTCTCCTTCTCCTTCTCCTTCTCCTTCTCTCTCTCTCTCTCTCTCTCTCTCTCTCTCTCTCTCTCTCTCTCTCTCTCTCCACAGCTTGGCCATGGTTTTGTTGAGGGGAGAGTGGAGTGACAGATATGTAATAAGTATATGTTGACCAGTTGGCGTAATGGAATAAAAACTGGATTTGAAATTAGAAGAATGGTATTTAATAAAACAAATTCAGGTCACATAGGCCCTTGTGTAATCAAATTGTAAGTTCAGGGAGGAGGCCGAAGCATTCGAAGGGCAGTTCTGGGGGCCCAGCTAGCTCCTGTTCCCAGCTCCCTCTCCCATGAGATCTCTGCTTACACAGCCAGCCAACTGCAATTTCCCCTTCCTCCTGGGAACATCCCGCTGTCTCAAAGTGCTGACATCCCTGGGTTATCAACATCCGGGTCCTCTTTTAGCAAATGGTACCTTGTTAGCATTACCCAGTACTACGCAGACAATAGTATTGATTTCTGCTCCTTTTAAAGTTCCAAATGTTATAGTCTGCTCATGACATTTTTAAGCAGAAATATACCACTATTTCCGACTTCTTTATTCATCTTTATTTTGTTTCATGACACAAAATATATACTTTGCATTTCTTGTTACTATTTTATTAGATTATTGTTTGCGGGCATTTTGAGATTTTTAACATTGGAATTTCCATGAACAGTTTCAAAGACAAAGAAAATAGAGTAAAGAAAATCTGCTTTTTGACTCGGGTTACCACAACTGAATGAACATGCTACTGAGGCTTACAACACCCCAGCTCTCAGCACTCATCACATCACCCAGTCTCAGGGTGCTGCCACTTGTGTGCATTGAGCAGTCAACGGGTTAAGCAAGCTCTCTCATTTATGGGCCCTTAAATTCTAAGTGATGTTCTGTGTTGCACATTATGAGGGTAGCTATGAAAGGATATATATAACTTTTTTTAATATATATGAATTCTTCACATCACCTGAGTAAGATTTTGAAAGCTTGGTAACATCCCAGGAGCTAGAAAAGCATAAAAGCCTTCACCAAACACAGAAGGCAGAGTAGATGCATTAAGATTAGTCACCACTTTGGAAAATAGATGTGCATGCACACACATGCACACACATGCACACATGCACACATGTGTGCGCCCACAAAGGAAACCACTTCAGAAAAAGGCCTCAATTTTGTGTATGTATATATATAACTTAAACTGAGGTCTAGAACACTTCAAAGATTTCTTTAAAATATCAAGATTTCTCTATAACATGGGCACATTATCCAACATGGAAATACCTATTTAAGTTATATTTCTAAAAATATAGTTTAGTCATTGTTTCTTGGTTCAGATTACTTTTAATGGCTATGAAACATCCTTATGGTTTTGCTTTAAAATAAAGTCTTAAATTTCAAACTTTGATAATTTTCTCAAGATCTTATATTCTAAAGCTTTATGAATATTGGTTTTATTGCTTGTCCTTTGTAATTCATATTGCTATATCATTGTTGAAGTAATAATCTACGTAAAATACTTTTATATTCTGCATTTGAAAGCATTCACTTTATGGGCTGAAAGATTATAATAGGATACAAGTGAAGGGAGATAAAATTCATATATATATATATATATATATATATATATATATATATATATATAAAATTCAAAGTGTCTTTCTTTTTTGTTTTGTAGAAGGAAATCAACAACCTACTGTGCAGAAATACTTAAAGTATAAGCAGAATAGCAAAACCTCCATCTCTTTAATGTAAGACACTATGCACATATGTGACAAATACATGTGTTCAGCTTTTCTTCATAATTAGTAACAGTTTTAAATTGGACTCACAGCTAATGAAAAAAATCTTGGTGTTAGTTACCCTGTATCAAATAGAACTAAAGCAAACTATTTTAATTCAGTGATATGAATTATTCTCCATTACTATACAGGAAAAGTGTAAAAATATTGTTTCAAACTCAAGCTTGTGAAAATTTAATACAAAAAAAAATGGCTGTAAAATAGAGATCATAATAATGCATAGCTTTTAGGATTGTTATGAGAAATAAAAAATAGTTCAAATTACTCAAAACAAAGCAAGCACTTAATAGAGCTGGCTATTTTTATTATTGATTATTGATTTACTGATTGATAAAATAAGGATACTATCTTTCAGTGGTTTTAGCAAGATTGGAGATATGAGTGATAAGCTCTTCCGGCATTAAATGATTATGTTTTTTCACCTTTAATCTTTTAATATGGTGAATTACATTAATCAATAGATTTGTTCATTGTAACTCAAACCTTCATTCAAACTGGTATACATTCAGTTTGGGTAGGCTGAATTATCTTTTTATACACTGGTAGATTTAGCTTGCATAAATTTTGTTTGGAATCCTTGTAGTTATATTTGCAAATGGATTTAGCCTTTAACTTTTCTTTCTAGTCTTTAGTGGTTGTTTTGCTATTTTTGTCTATTATGTAGAAGAGTTTAATTAAAAATTGAATGACTTGTTTTTTGATGGTATGGTAAATGAATTTCAACTTATTATTTAACTTATTTGTTATACAATTTTTTTTCAATTTTTATTAATTTATTTTTGTTACAGATGTTTCTCCTTTTCCCCCCCAGACACCCTCCTCCCCATCCTGCCCGCCCCCAGAATTATTGTCTATGTCCATGGTTATGCATACATGCATGTAAGTTCTTTGGTTCATCTGATACATCCCCCCGCTCCCCTCCTCTGAGGTTTGTCAGTCTGAACCATACTCCTTTCTATGTCTCTGGGTCTATTTAGTTCATTAGCCCACCTTGTTCATTATATTCCACAAATAAGTGAGATCATATTTTTAAGACGTTTTAATTTCTTCTTGAGACAGTTTTGTTAAATTGTTTTTTTTTAAGGCGTTTACCAATTTTGTCTTCATTATAGGAAGTGTTGGCATAAATCTATTTTAAAATGATGGGCAAAATAAAATACTCATCTCAAGGAGTTGCCATAAAAATTAAATAAAGTAATAAATATACAAAGCCTACTGAAAGCAAGCCTAATGCATATCAGATATTCAGTAAATGTTAGTTAATTATCATTCCTATTGTTATTATCTTTTAAAGATCTGCTTTATTTGTAGTTATAGCCCATTCTTTATTTCTAATATTAATTTGTCTCATCTTTCTCTTGTTCAAACTTGCCAGAACTTTGTTGATTTTATCAGTCTTTAAAAAAGTCATTTTTAAAACAATTTGTTGATTCTCTTTACTACATATTTTCCTGCTTCATTAGTTCTTGCTTTGATATTTTAATGCGTTTTCTTTCTACTTTGCTTTTTTCCCTGCTTTTTTCTGGTCCTCTTATGTAGTATGCTTAAATCATTAAATTTTAGCTTTTGTTTTTTTCTAAATATAATGTTTTTGAGGATGAATATATACATATTTATATATTTCCCTCTTAGAATTCCATTAGTTATGTTCAACAAGTTTTTTTTAATTGAGAATAAAAACACATAGAGTAACATGAATAAGATTCACTGACGTTAAGCATACAGTTAAACAAATTTATACATGTTTATACAGCTATGACTATGCCCAGATGAAGTATCTCTACCTAGTCAATAACATCCTACCCTGGGGTAACCACTTATACTGATTTATATTGCTATGGGTAGTTCGTTTTTTTCTTTACCTTCTTATGGAATGATGCAATGTATTCTCTTTTCCCTGGCCTCTTTGACCTTAAACAATGTTTTGTGATATTTTAAATTAACTTGATTGCAGTGTCATTAGTTAATTGAGTACATGGGTCTCAAGTTTAGATTTCTATGACACATGATCTGTACATTGCATTGTGTGTTCACCAACCAAAGTCAAATGATCTTCCGTCACCATGTATTTGGCCCCTTTACCTTACTTCCCTTCTCTCTGGTAACCACCATACTGTGCCTGTGTCTATGAATTTTAGTGTTTTATTCCACATATGAGTGAAATCACAGGGTTCTTAGCTTTGTCTGACTGACTTATTTCTCTTAGCATAATATTCTCAAGGTCTATCCATGTTGTGACAAATGGCAGTATTTCATCTTTTCTTCTGGCTGAGTAGTAGTCCACTGTATATGTACCACATATTCTTGATCCAGTCGTCTATGGAGGGACACTTTGGTGGTTTCAATGTCTTAGCCACAGTGAATAGTACTGCAATCCAATTAAAAATGGGCAGAGGACATCAATAGACACTTCTCCTAAGAAGACATACACAGGGCCAACAGATACATGGAAAGATGCTCACTAGCTGTTAGGGAAATGCAAATCAAAACTACAATGAGATACCATCTCACACCTGTTAGAACGGCTGTAATCAACAAGACAGGTAATAACAACTGTTGGAGAGGTTGTGGAGAAAAAGGAACTTGTATTCACTGCTGGTGGGACTGTAGACTGGTACAACCACTATGGAAAACAGTATGGAGGTTCCTCAAAAAAATAAGATTAGAGTTACCATATGACCCAGCAACCCCTCTTCTGGGTATCTACCCCAAAAACTTGAAAACAGTTCTTGTGATATGTATTCTTGTTGTGTGTATCAGAGAATCATTATTTTTTTTATCTGTCTGAATATACCGTACTTTATTTCTTCATTCTAATGTTAATGGGCATTTGGTTCTTTCCAGGATTTGCCTACCATAAATAAAACTAGTAAGAAATCCCTGCACATGTCATTTGCTAGACACATGTATCCCACAAGTTTTGCTATGTATACTATGTAGCATTTTTATTATATGCAGATGTCAGTGTTTTAAAACATCCATTAGAATGTTTTTTAAACATGGTATATGTTTTCAAACACTGGTTGATTTCAGTTAACTCTTTTGTTGTTCATTTCAAACCTAATTGTATTGTGGACAGAAACATAGTTTAAATAATATCAATTCCTTGAAATTTGTGGAGATTTGTTCCATAATCAGTTTATGTAAATGGCTAAAGTATGCTGGAAAAGAATGTGTATCCTCAACTTGTTTAAATATGCTATTTGACAAATATTCTTCATGTCAAGTTTGGTTTTTATATCATTGAAATCTCACAATGATGGTGACTTAAACTTTTCCCTAATTTTGTTAATTTTTGCCTTCTGTAATTTAAAATTCTTCTATTAGATTTTTACAAGTTCAATTTTTATTGAATTCTCTGTGTCTGTTTCCTCATCTGTGAAATGGGGATAATAATATGATTTATCAAGTTCTCATGAGGACTGAAGTAGTTAATGTTTGTAAAACACTCAGAATCCTATCTGAGCGCTATGTATTTTTTGGTGAATAAGTAATCACACTTTCTCCATCTCTAGCAATATTTCTGTTTGGAAAGGTATTTTGTTTGATATTAACATTGTAAATATGCTTTCCTTTTGTTATCATTTACCTGGTATGCTTTTCCATCCTTACACTTTCACCTTTTCTGTGTCCAAATACTTTAAGTATGCACCTTGTAAACAGGCTATAGCTAGAGATCTGTGTTCACATCTAGGTCTATTTCTATATCTTTTTGTGTCTAACAGCCAAGCTCCGTGGCTTTAGTTCTGTGTTTGTATTCATTTCTACAATATTATTTTGTGCTTTGTAATTGTTTGGTTTCTTTCTTTTCTCTCCTTTCTCATTCCTTTGTGATTGACATTCTTATAAGCAATCATATTATTACTCTTCATTTGTTTCAATTCCTATTATTTTATAATTACTTTTAAAATTTTATAACCCATACTTGACTGAACAAATATCTGATGTCTCTTCAGGTTTCTTTCTGCTGTTGAGTTGTTTCTCCTGACTCTTCGTCATATGCTTTTGTCTTTCACATGTGTTGTAATTTTTTAAAATAATAAACTGTTTTCATTAGAACTTTATTTATAGGAATTATTTGAGGCTTGGCTGGTGGGTGAATTCATCCCAACAGGCTTTGTACTTGTTTTTGCAAGGTAGCTGGTGCATAATCAGCCCTAGGACATCTAAGCTACTTTTAAGTTCCAGATTTTTTATCTCATTAGTCAGTTCAGGTTGGTTAATGCCTTCTGGAGGTTAATGGACCAACTTGGAGATGAAGAGGCTTGGGAAAGAGGACTATTGAGTCCTTATCAAAACCCTAGCTATGCCATGTGCAAATAGTTTGCAAAAAGCATTGAAATTTCAGATATTATTTTTATTGCAACCCTTGTATTGCTATACAGAAAATTTTCATCTCTATCTTCTTTTTCTTTTTTCTATCCAGTCCCAATACTAATCTATACTTTAAGAGAATATAACATCACGATATTGTAGGAAACCATCTATCAATATATTTAGGGCTACTTTCTTTATATACAAACTTTTGGGAAATCTCCTTTATCATCCCAGATTGTAGCACACTTTCTGCTCTTCCAATGCCAATACTACTTACTGCCCTTACCACTAATAATGTACCTCTTCCAACTCTATTGGATTTATATTTATTTTATTCTTTCTCTATAACTAAACTATAAGGTTCTATAAACAATCAGGGACCATGTCTTTATAATTGTATATTCTCTTAAAAAATTTTTATTTTCTTTATTGCTTTTTAGAGAGAGAGGAAGTGAGAAGGAGAGAAATAGAAACATCGATGAGAGAGAACATCGGTTGGCTGCCTCCTGCATGGCCCCCCTGGGGATTGGGCCCACAACCTGGGCATGTGTCCTGACTGGGAATTGAACCGATGACCTCTTGGTGCATGGGTCGACGTTCAACCACTGATCCACACCAGCCGAACTACAATTGTATGTTCTTCATTGTCTCTATAATATGCTGGATAAAGTGAGCATTTAGAGAAAGTTTACAGATTGATTGGTGTCCGTCTCTGTCAAAACTTGGGTCATGCTGTGAGCACCTCCATTAACACTTACCTCATGTTGCATGGTTCTCTTTTTGGCTTGCTAATTTGACCTTTCTTCCTGGAGGCTGCTTGTGCTTCTTCCCTGATCTCAATTCCTACTTTTCTAACCAATGTCTACCATATCTTCAACTTTATTCTTTTTCAAAACAGCAAGGTCTTTTGGACAGCAAATATCTGAGTGACAAATACACAGGAAATTTAACCTAAAAACAGACTAAGTGTCTTTTATTCCAAATATCTCACTTTCATTACTCTTGACTTTGCTTCTTGAGATCATACAGAGGTGAACCAGTGCTTTCCTTTTAATACATAGTCAGTAGAGGAAAAGAGGAAGAGCCTTTGTAAAACCAAGTACCAACCAGGTACTAACCAGGCATGCTAATAACTTTTTGCCTTTCAACTCCTACAGCCTTCTGGTATCACTTCACTCCTGATGGCATGAGGACCAATCCTGTCCCCAAGTGTCAGCATACATGGAGTTCTTACCAGTATTCACTGGCATAGCGTCAAGGATGCCCTGTTCCCCAATCCCTCTTATATGTTGCTTTGCATCCTAATTTTAGCATCTAAAATATTTTCTTTCTTTTCTTCTTATGCCTGTGTCCCTGACTTAGCACAAAGATGGCGTGGTACCATTTTCTTTAGATCGAGTCTTATCCATGTGGGGTCCTGTTGTTGAATCTTCCTGATGTTGTCTGTCTTCCTTGCCTTCCCCTTTTGTTGGAGTTTGGAGCTCCCCTGGTAGCTTGCCCCTCACCTGACTATCCATCTGTTGTCTTCGTGATTCCCAAAGTATTTTCATGGGCTCTTGCTTATTGAAGACCACTTACTTCCAAGCTGGTTACTGAAACTTTTAGAATAGTCAAGGAAAGAAAATAAAGATGCTGTAGCTATAATAATTGAAAAATAAAGATGCTGTAGCTATAATAATTGAAGACAGTTACCTCTTACCTCTGCTTCTACACTTTGAGTTCACAGAGTCACTATCCCCATGCTTTGGGCAACAAATATGAATGCATCTGGTAACGAATGATATGACTATGTTACAGGCATGGCTATAATTAGAAACCTAAATCTTTAATTATTTATTTACAATTTTGTATATTTAATTTATATATTTTAGACACTAAACAGAAATATCAAATAAGTACCATGTCATAAGTCTAATATATCTCTACTGTGTTTTTATTAAATTTATTGGGGTGACATTGGTTAATAACATTACATAGGTTTCAGGCATACAATTCTATAGTACATTATCTGTATATTCTATTGTGTGTTCACCACCCCAAGTCAAGTCTCCTTCCAGCAACATTTATCCCCCCTATACGCTCCTCTACCTCCCCGCACCCTCCTTCCTCTCTGGTAATCACCATGCTGTCGTCTGTGTCTATGAGGTTTTTTGGGTTTTTTTTTGCTTAATCCCTTCACCTTTTTCACCCAGCTCCCCAACCTCCCTCCCCTCTGACAACTGTCAGTCTCCACTGTATTCATTCATTTTATTTGCCTAAGTTGTTTGTAGAATACATTAAACTATACAATGTAAGGTAAATTATAGCAATAGTACTAAAATTGGTGTTATGATTGGACAATCATCAAAATCATCTTTTAATCCTCAGATTTCTTAAGAAAGCCATACAATTCAGTTTTCACCTCTTCTCAGACTTGAGGGATTCCTGGAAACACCATCTCTGAATTCTTGCTGTTTAATAGGATGTGGTCACTGCAAAAGGGACAAAAATGGATAGAAATATACTTTCTACAGATAGTATTTGGCAAGAGTGGAGCACAATCAATATGAAACCTCTACTTTAATACTTAAAATTACACATAAAAACACAATACCAAAATTTTTAGCAGGAAAGAAATATATTAAAATCAATATTAAGCACAAGTATGTATTGGTCCAAAAAGTCAGATGAAAAACCTGTGGAGATCAATATAAGGACTAAAAATTTCATATATTTCCTTTGTAATATTGTTGCTAAATGTTCGTGTTATTGACATTGTGTAAGATTCTCTCATTAAAGAAAGTCCAGCTTAATAAGTATATGTGATAGTGTTGGTCTTTTTTTTCTCAGTTGTTATTAATTTATTTTTATTACAGATATTTCTCCTTTTTCCCCCCAGACACCCTCCTTCCAATCCCTCCCCACCCCACCCCCCAGTGTTGTTGTCTATGTCCATTGATTACGCATACATGCATCTAAGTTCTTTGGTTTATCTCATCCATCCCCGCTGCCCCCCTCCTCTGAGGTCTGTCAGTCTGAACCATACTCCTTTCTATGTCTCTGGGTCTATTTTGTTCATTATATTCCACAAATAAGTGAGATCATGTGGTATTTGTCTTTCTCTGGCTTATTTCGCTTAGCATAATGCTCTCCAGGTCCCTCTATGTCGTCTCAAAGGATAAGAGATCTCTCTTTCTTATAGCTGCATAGTATTCCATTGTGCATATGTACCACAGCTTTTTTTATCCACTTATCTATTGATGGACACTTGGGCTGTTTCCAGATCTTCGCTATTGTAAATAGTGCTGCTATGAACATAGGGGTACATATATTCTTTCTGATTGGTGTTTCAGGCTTCTTAGGATGTATTCCTAGAAGTGGGATCACTGCGTCAAATGGCAGATCAATTTGTAAATTTTGAGGAAACACCATATTGTTTTCCCTCATAGCTGCACCAGTCTGCATTCCCACCAGCAGTGTACTAGTGTCCCCTTTTCTCCACACCCTTGCCAGCACTTGTTGTTTGATGATTTGTTGATGGCAGCCATTCTGACAGGTGTGAGGTGATACCTCATAGTTGTTTTAATTTGCATCTCTGATGATTACTGACATTGAGCATTTTCTCATATGTCTCTTGGCCATTTGTATGTCCTTTTTGAAGAGGTGTCTCTTCAGGTCTTCTGCCCATTTTTTAATTAGGTTCTTTGTCTTCCTTTTGTTGAGTTGTATGAGGACTCTATATATTTTGGAAATTAACCCCTTATCTGATGTATCACTGGCCATTATGCTCTCCCATACAGTGAGTTCCCTTTCCATTTTGATGATTGTTTCTTTTGCTGTGCAGAGAAGTTTTTTAGTTTGATGTAGTCCCATGTGTTCATTTTTTTCCCTTTGTTTCTCTTGCCTTAGGCGTCGTATCACTGAAAATTCTGCTGCGTGTGATGTCTGAAATTTTGTTGCCTACATTTTCTTCTGGAATTTTTATGAATTCACAAGTCACATTTAAGTTCTTTTATTCATTTTGAGTTTATTCTTGTGTATGGTGTAAATTGGTTGTCTAGTTTCATTTTTTTTGCATGTAGCTGTCCAATTTCCCCAATGCCATTTATTAAAGAGGCTATCTTTATTCCATTGTATGCTCTTGCCACCTTTGTTAAATATTAATTGAGTATAATGTCTTGGGTCAATTTCTGGGTTCTCTGGTCTGTTCCACTGATCTATATGCCTGTTCTTGTGCCAGTACCAGGCTGTTTTGATTACAATGGCTTTGTAGTATAACCTGATATCTGGTATTGTGATCCCTCCTACTTTGTCCTTTTTCAAGATTACTGTGGCTATTTGGTGTCTTTTTCAGTTCCATATGAGCTTTTGAAGTATTTTTTCTAGTTTTGTGAAATATGTCATTGGTATCTTAATGGAGATTGCATTGAATCTATAGATTGCTTTGGGTAGTATGGACAGTTTAATGATGTTAATTCTTCCAATCCATGAACAAAGTATGTGCTTCCACTTTTTTATATCTTCCTCTATTTCTTTTTTCAATGTCCTGTAGTTTTCTGCAAATAGGTCCTTTACTTCTTTGGTTAAGTTTATTCCTAGGTATCATAATTTTTTGCCACAGTGGTAAATGGGATTTTTTTTTTTTTTTTAGTTTCTCTTTCTGTGAGTTCATTATTGGTGCATAGGAATGCCATCAATTTCTTGATGTTAATTTTGTATTCTGCTGCCTTGCCAAATTTGTTTATTAAATCTAGGAGATTTTTGATGGAGTCCTTAGGGTTTTCTAAGCACAATATCATGTCATCCGTGAATAATGATAGTTTCACTTCCTCCTTTCCAATTTGCATCCCTTTTATTTTTTCTTCACGTCTGATTGCTATGGCTAAGACTTACAGTACTATGTTAAACAAGAGTGGCGAAAGTGGGCATCCCTGTCTTGTTCCTGTTCTTAAGGGAAATGTTTTTAGATTTTGCCCTTTGAGTATGATATTGGCTGTAGATCTTTCATATATGGGCTTTATTATGTTGAGATACGGTCCCTCTATTCCCACATTGCTGAGCGTTTTTATCAGAAATGGGTGTTGGATTTTGTCGAATGCTTTCTCAGTATCTATTGATATGATCATATGGTTTTTATCTTTCGCTTTGTTTATGTGGTGCATCACATATATTGATTTGCGAATGTTATACCAGCCTTGCATCCCTGGGATGAATCTCACTTGGTTATGGTGAATAATTTTTTTGATGTATTGCTGGATCCGATTTGCTAATATTTTGTTAAAGATTTTGGCATCTATGTTCATCAGGAATATTAGCCTATAGTTTTCTTTCTTTGTAGTGTCTTTTTCTGGTTTTGGAATTAGAATTATGCTGGCCTCAAAAACGAGTTTGGAAGTCTTCCTTCTTCTTGAATGTTTTGGAATAGTTTGAGGAGAATGGTGTTAGTTCTTCTTTGAATGTTTGGTAAAACTCCCCTGTGAAGCCTTCTGGGCCTGGGCTTTTGTTTGCTGAGAGAGTCTTGATTACATCTTCAATTTCCTTAGTTGTTATTGGTCTGTTCAAGTGTTCTATCTCTTCTCGGTTCAGTTTTGGGAGACAATGTGTTTCTAGAAATTTGTGCATTTTGCTTAGATTGTCCAATTTGTTGCCATATAATTGTTCATAGTATTTGTTAATGATCCTTTGTATTTCTGTGGTGTCAGTTGTTACTTCTCTTTCATTTCTGATTTTGTGTATTTAAGCTCTCTCTCTTTATTTCTTGGTGAGTCTAGCTAAGGGTTCATCAATCTTGTTTATCTTTTCAAAGAACAAGCTCTTTGTTTCATTGATCTTTTGAATTGTTTTTTTTTTTTTTTTTTTTTTTTGGTCTCTTTCTTGTTTATTTCTGCTCTGAGCTTTACTATTTCTTTCCTTCTACTTTCTCTGGGGTTTTCTTTTTGTTTGCTTTCTAGTTCTTTAAGTTGTGAGGTTAGATAGTCAATTAGAAATTTTTCTTGTTTCTTGAGGTAGGTCTGTAGTGGTATAAACTTCCCCCTCAGGACTGCTTTCGCTGTGTCCCATAAATTTTGTGTTGTTGTGTGTTCATTTTCATTGGTTTTCAGGAAGTTTTTAATTTCTTCCTTGATCTCCTTGGTAACCCATACATTGTTTAATAACATGCTATTTAGCCTCCATGTGTTCAAATGTCTTTGCATGATTTTGTAAATGATTTCTAGTTTCATGCCATTGTGATCTGAGAAGATGCTTGATATGATTTCAATCTTCTTGAACTTGTAGAGTCTTAGTTTGTGTCCTAACATGTGGTCTGTTTTTTAGAATGTCTCATGTGCTCTTGAGAAGAATGTGAATTCTGCAGTTTTGAGGTGTAATTCTCTGTAGATATCTATTAAATCCATTTGATCTAGTGCCTCATTTAGAGTCTCTGTTTCCTTGTTAATTTTTTGTCTAGAGGATCTATCCAGTGATGTCAGCAGGGTGTTGAAGTCCCCTGTTATGACTGTATTTCTGTTGATTTCTCCTTTGAAGTCCTCCAGAAGATTTTCAATATATTTTGGTGCACCTATATAGGGTGCATATATGTTTACCAAGGTTATATCTTCCTGTTGGATAGATCCTTTCAATATTATGTAGTGGGCTTCTTTGTCTCTAGTTATAGCCTTCATTTTGAAATCTATTTTATCAGATATCAGTATTGCTACCCCAGCTTTTTTTTCCTTTCTGTTTGCTTGGAAAACTTTTTTCCATCCCTTCACATTCAACCTATGTGAGTCTTTTGTTATGAGGTGGCCCTCTAGTAAACAACATATATATGAGTCATGCTTTCTTATCCAATCAGCTACTCTGAGTCTTTTGATTGGAGCATTCAATCCATTTACATTTAAGGTGATTATTGATATGTACTTATTTATTGCCATTTTTGTTTAGTGTGGTTATATTTTCCTTCCTATTTCTCTACTAATCACAGCAGTTCTTCTAACATTTCTTGTAGTGCTGGTTTTGTGCTAATGTATTCCCTTAGCCTTTTTTTTTTTTGGTCTGGGAAGCTCTTTATTTGACCTTCTATTTTGAATGATAGCCTTGCTGGATAGAGTAGTCTTGGATTCAGATGGTTGTTTTTCATGACCTTGATTACTTCATGCCATTCCCTTCTGGCCTATAGTGTTTCTGTTGAGAAGTCAGCTGACAGCCTTATGGGGGTTCCTTTGTAGGTAACCTGTTGCTTATCTCTTGCTGCCTTTAGGATTCTCTCTTTGTCTTTAATTTTGGGCATTTTAATTATTATGTGTCTTGGTATGGGCCTGTTTGGGTTCTTCTTACTTGGGGCTCTCTGTGCTTCTTGAACTTGAATGCCTTCTTTCTTCACCAAGTTGGGGAAGTTTTCTGTCACTATTTCTTCAAATATATTCTCTAACCCTTGCTCATTTTCTTCTTCTTCTGGAATTCCTATGATGTGAATGTTGTTACGTTTCCAGTTGTTCCACAGTTCTCTTATGCTATCTTCCTGTTTTTTGATTGTTTTTTCTTCTTGGTTTTCTGATTGGTTGATTTTTTCTACCCTGTCTTCTAATTCACTGATCCAGTCCTCAGATTTCTCTACTCTGCTGGTTATTCCTTCCAATGTGTTCTTTATTTCTGCTATGTCATTCTTCATTTGCACGTGGTTTTCAATGTTTCTATATCTTTACTCATGGTGTTAAGCTCCTTACTCATGCTGTTGAACTTCCTCAATATCATTGCTCTGAAGTCTACCTCTGATAACTTGCGTAACTGCATTTCATTTATCTCGTCTTCAGTAGCATTCTCTTGTTCTTTAATTTGGAATTTGTTTCTTTGTTTCACCATTTTGTCTATCTCAGTGGGTTTAGGAACCTGCCAAATTTTCCCTGTGGGTGTTGGTGTTCTGCTGTTTGTGGCTCCCTCTACTGGGTTTGGATGAATGTGGGAGGACCCACGTTAAACACCATTGTCAAGTCTTACTTCCCTGGACAGATTTGCAAGCCCAGGAAAGGTTCAGTTATCCTGTAACTTTTTGCCTGGAGGCTCTTATTCTCAGTTACTTGATGAGCCTTGGGTTGTAGCCCTCAGCTGAATGAAAAACTCCCTCAGGTGTTCAGGGTAAGAGGATTTCCAAGGGTGGGGCAGATGCTGTCTGTCAATGAACCTCAGTTTGCATTTCTCTGGCCCAGCTGGGTGGTGTTAAATTTCTGAGGGAGGGGCTGTTGCTTCTCCCCAGGGCTCTGGGAAGGGGCTCTTTGAATAAGATGTCTACTGTCCTGTGAGGGAGTGCCCTCCAAATCCTGAGTCTGTCCACACAGTTCCAGACCAGTCTGCCCTCCCTCTTCCAGAGCCCAAGGTGAGTGGCTGTAGCTAATTTAGTGCTCTGTCCTGGCACTCTGCACTGTGGAGCTAGCTTGGGATTTTAACCCTGGGGGAGCTGCTCACAGCTAAAACAGCTGCTGTCCATGGGCTCCCAGCCCACCGTCTTGTGCCTCTGCAGATCCTACCAGGCTGGATTCATTGTCCTTTTTTCCTGTTTCTGGTTATGTGGGTCCTCTCCAGCTGCTTTTATGTTGCTTTTCCCTGACAATTTGTCTTTATTTTAGTTGTAATTCCAATTTGGTCCTAGGAGATCGTCTGTGTAGATTTCATTCACTCCGCCCCCATTTTGGAATCTTGTGACTAGGAAAACATGATCTCTCGATTGATTTATTCTTTTCTGCCTTCCTGTGGTGCAGCCTGAGGTGAAAGCTTGGTTTTCCTGCCGATAGTGTTGGTCTTGTTCCAAACTTTCTCCCCCCATTTTTAGCATTTACTCATGTAGGAGGTTTTGATACACCTGGTGATTATGACTCATGTTACTTGGGTAAGGGGACAGTAAGAGACATTAGTTGACAGTGGTGGCAGTATTAAGAGAGAAAGAGGGAGGGTGGCAGTCTTAGGTATATATATTTATTGGTGACATTTCTAGTGTGTCATTGATAGAAACAAAAGTTGAGGAATATAACTTTATTCTATATGATTTATTTCCACCCTGAGTAATAAAATTAATGCTTTTTTCTCAATATCTTTTAGAATTGTCATCTGGTCTCCACATCTCCTATCCAGAAGTAGCCTTGTGCATCTGAACACAAATATTAAGTTCAATAACAAATTCAGTTTAGGTCCATCTGTTTTGGGTTGAGTGTCCATTGGGGAACAATTTTGCATTGAGACATGTTTGCAAATATCAGCAAAGTTTTGTATGCAAAGCATTTCTGAACACCTCTTCACACAATGATGATGAGGCTTGTAAAGTAGGCACTCCATGAGATCAGGGACCTCTTGTTCCCTACTTTGTTACTTTGGCAAAACATTAACATCAATAGTTAATGTCATGTTGAAAACTGCTTTATATAATTACCCACATTTTTAGAGGTTGCCGAGAAGCACCTATACCACATATTAGCCATAATATCAAGATGGGTTACTCAACCTCATTGACTCTGTTTTCTAATTTGTAAGTTGAATATAATATCTGAACTGCGTGTTTCACAAACTGTAACAATCAAATACAGTGATAGGTGTAAAAGTGTTTTTGAAAATGGCAAAGCACTATACAAACGTGAGTTGTCAGTCGATGTGGAACCCACACACATGAAAACACATGAGTATAACTGTGATGTTGGTGGCAGAGGCAATAGGAGGATTTTATATCAAGATCCAAGTCCTATTCTGGGGTTACAAAGCAGCAGTGAGATTTAAGCCTCAGTGTAGACAACCAGCTAGGATGAGTTTTATCTGTTCGATCCACCTTATTCTTTCAGTGTATTTTGTGAGTCCTTGACCTCATGTATCTGAAAACTACCCTTGTTGGGGAGTGGTTAAATAGATACAATGGCCCTTTGACTCTCAGCATTGTCTGATGAGTGAATCTAGAATAGCCACTTTAATTTATCAAGAGATAAATGTGATATCATTTAAATATGCAAAATTAGAAAAAAGTTGTTAAACACATTTTCAAATCATGTTGAAAGAGAGTCATAATTTGACAAGGATGTGTGAATCTAGGTTCTGATGTTCAGAAGTATAAATAAAGCAATTTTGCAGCCTACACTATAAAAACTAGAGCTTTGCATCCACCATTAGAAAATGGTCCTTTGTCTCTCCCCATCACCATAATTAACTAGTTCCTATTCATTAAACAATGAAACAGACAATTAAATAGTAATAATAGTACTTTAATTATGAAGGTATTGTTATCTGCATAGAATGTGGAAAGGGAGATCACTTTAGCTACATTTAAAACGTTTGCTTGTCTGCTTTTTAAATACTGAAAAAGAAATTGTTCATATTTTCAGATCCTCTAGCAGGAAATAGGATAGAATCTATACCCTCATACAACCATTTCTGATAAAAAGGAGTCTTATTTATTAATGGAATAAGCATTGATTAAGATACGTGAATTCTTAATAAGCATCTTTAGTATTTTTTTAAGAGGCATCTCTGACAGTTCTAAGAATCATCAGTAAGTATATTGAGACGTAGAGATGCATGATTAAGATGGAAGTCTTGTGCATGGTGACTTTCAGAGTTTGTTAAGCACCACAATACTGGGGGTAAATCCAATTTAGACTACTCTTTAACTTGCCTTCTCTTTTTTCCTTTGGGTTGAGTGTGATTTTAAGAGTATTATTATTTCCTGTTTCAATACAACTGAATAAATGACCATGGCTCAAGTTATACAAAAACAAACTGAATCTCCAATATAAGCTTGGTCCCTAAAATTTGTAACTAGTCCCCACATTTGGGATTCTATTTCTCAGGAAAAAGTTTCAGACATCAATTTTCTCATTTATCACCATCACCTTTCACCCAGTAAAATCTTAGACATGGGCAGCTTTGGTGCTTAGAAAGAGTGCTTCCTGTCTATTTCGTAATTAAACATAAACAGTGTCTAATACACTTTATATATTCACTTGCATGCAAGGTAATATTGCGTGGCCATTGCATCTGGGTATGAATCTACACTTTGCCACTTAGCAACTCTGCAAACTTGGGCAAATAATTCCTCTGAGTTTCTGTTTCTTCGTCTGTAAAATGGAGCTACATTATAAGCTATGAGGAGTAAATGGTCATTATATAATAAAATACTTAGCATGGAGCCAGGCTTAGTGAGTGCTTAATAATCTCATTTGTTATTATCACAGTGCGCATGTCTTAGCCTTTTGGCATGCTTCTTGGTACAATGAACCACTGAAACCTAAGACAATATAAAGATGAGTCTGATTTAGAGTATCGGGGTTTTTTTTGTTTTGTTTTGTTTTGTTGTTTGGTTCCGTAGTCCAGTGGACTTTGGCTTTGGAATACTCCAGTAAATAAAGCCATTTTCTCCCCGAAGATCCAAGCGCTGTCCAAAGGGCTTCACTGGAGTTTCCCCGCAGTGATCTACTTCACCTCTCAGCGTGGGCTCAGTGTCCAGGTGTCCTGACCGCTGGGCTTGCTGTTTCCAAACACAGCACCCCTTCTTCATTCTTCCTACACTGAACCACACTTACTTCTACCAGTGACACATCAAAATATCATGTAAGGCTAAAATAGGAAAGATTGAAACCACCATAAATTCCCTTGGAAGTTCATGTCCATTTCAGATTTGAAGTTCCTCTTCAGGCTCCTTAGCCTTTACCTATCAATAGTAAGTCAGCAGGATATTCACTGGCAAAGAATTAAAAACCTGAACCACGGAATAGTCAATGTAAGTCCAAATATCAGAAAATTCTAACTTGGATGTGTGAAATTTTAATTTACAAGTTCAACTACAGAAAAAGGTACACTCACACAACTGGATGTATATTCAGAACGCTGGATTCTATTTTTTGCCCTTTGCGCACTCAATGATCCAACCTTCAGGTGACCCTCAGGCTAATGCTGGATATGAGGTTCCTACGTAACCCGAACTAAATAAATAATTCTCTGTCTTTGTAATGAAAATACAGTTGTTCTTAAAATTCTGTGCCAAGTTCTCCAACAGTCTAACTCTTTCTGGCAAGGAATAGAATAAAGCCAAGGAAAGATACCCGCTGTGATCCCAGAGCTGTAAGAGGGATCCCCTTAAGCTGAGGAAGGGGGTGCTTGTGCCCGGCCGTATCCATCAAGCTCCTCACTGGGTATGAGAAGCATTGATCTTTCAAGTGCCACCTGATTGTCTGAAGCTTGACAATCTACTTGCAGCTCTTTTCTGCAACTAGAAAGAACTGCTTTGATCAATTTAACAGTCAATTTTTTTTGCCAAGGTCATATTGTATTTCAGTAATTTACTGTTTAGTATCTTCCTTTGTTAATTAGAGAGCTCATGAAATCAGAAAGAATTAATACCCTTTCCTTTATTCACACAATACACGAGTGATTTTCAATGTTATAATCCACAGCTATTCAATTTTATTTTCCATCTATACTTTGAGTTCATGTAAACACCACTTTGGATTTGATTATAATCTTGTTATCATTTCAATTCATTAGAACAAATGTTTTTTTGACTGTCTACTTTAAGGCCATTTTCAGGGAAGATTCCACCATGAATAAAATACACATCTGCTCTCAGTTGCTTAGTTCTCTACCCAGGGAAGTCAGGACATATTACCTTTTAGGTTACATAAAAATGAAATAAAAAAAGTAGAATACAAAAATATCCATACGGCAGGTTCTGTGCCAAGTGCATTGTATACATCGCCTCATTCAATCCTGCCAATGTCTTATGTGCTAGGTATGATTATGCCCGGTGAGGAAACTGGGGTGATGGATGCTAACTATCTTGTCCAGGGTCATACGACCGGGGAGTGGCAGGAATGAGACTGAAGTCACTGTGACTTACTGTGACATTTTGCCCCTGTGTATACATAACACATACAGACTGGTTATAAGCCAAGAAAGAAGAGAATCAATGCCATAAGAGAGGAGCAAATCCTTTATGATGAGACTTCAGAGGAAGGTAAGATTACTTGTGATTCCAAATCACCAGGGACATTTCACTGACGTGGTGGCATTTGATCGGAATTTTGGAGGACAGTTAGGTTTGAACCATGTGGAAATAAAGGACATTTTAGGTGGGTGGATAGCTCAAGTGAGGAAAAGGCATTGAGGGAAAGGGAAAGACACATTCTGAAAAAGCGAACAGTCAAGTTTGGCCGGAGGAGGGTGCAAATGAAGGAGAGTTGTAGATGAGTCTAATAAAGTAAGTTAAGTGAAATCACTGGGTATTTGATACCTAAGGGATTTGTACTTAACTTGAGATAAAATTCAGAGCTAGAAAGTTTTTCAGTGCAGGAATAACATGGTCACACCTGTGCTTTTCCAGATTATTCTAGGAATGGTGTGATATACTAGGGGAGCCAGCGTGGTCGGGACCTATTAGTTACTGCAAAGGAGTAGTGCTGGAAAGATGAGGGGAGATGTGAACCAGAACGGGGGCTGGGGGGGCGGAGCTGTCTTCAAGATTCTTGACTCCGAGTGCCTGTGAGAATTTGGTAACAGAGAAGTAATGATATTTGCAGGATGATCTCAGCTTTTTGTTTAGTTTGGGAGGAAGAGGAGATATTTATTTGCCTTAGTAGAAGTTCAAGTTGAGGTGCTCACAGGACATTGTCTTAGTCTGTTTGGGTTGCTAGAACAAGATACTATAGACTGGGTGGCTTATACACAGAAATGTATTTCTCGAGTTCTGGAGGTGGAAAGTCCAAGATGAGGGGGCCAGTGTCTGGTGAGGACCTGCTTCCTGATTCACAGGGAGCCTATGACACCAAATTTGCTTAATTGCCAACTGACTTCTTAGCTTAACGGTTCTTTTGGAGTTGGGGTGGAGGGGGGTCTCCTCAGGCAAACTTGATCAGCTCTATTTTCTCACTTCACTCAGCATATTTTCTTCTCCTCTTTGTAGGTCTGTGGTGGAGTCTGACCCTATACTTCCAGCCTTTTTTTCTAGGTACAAGAACTCCACTTAATCCTGGTTCCTGTATCAGAATAAGTCTGCTTGTTAAGGATGAAACATTCTACCTTTTCAATAGTAATAGCATTCCAACATGAGATGCGAAATCAAGGTCGTCTTTCTCTTCTCATTCTTCATTCAAAGCTGTTATTTCAGGTTTGATTCTTCTTGTTTGAAAACCAAGTATGAGAACGTTTGTACATTCTGCCTCTGCCTATCACCTCCTGTTCACGTCTTCATGGAGATACATTTTTATTTGTTTGAATGCCCGTTCTTGCGGTCTTTGTCCCTCTCTTCCACACACACACCCTGACTCAGAGCAGCTCTTTATTTCTGCAAATGTGTGCTTTCTTTTGCTTATTTTTTTCCTCCATCCTATTTTATCCCTTTTTTAAATATTTCCAGCCATGCAATTGTACTTAACTTTACTCATTTGGAGGAGATTATGGTTACCAGAAAAGACATGACCGATAAAAATCAGATTCCTTGGCTAACTGGAAAATTATTTGGCAGGGGTGGAGTACATTTTATCATCTTATGATTTATCTACTTCTTCAATATTCCTCAAAGTCAGTCATCTGTTGTGAAAAGTTCAGAAAAAGATTTCAAGGACAGGGTCTGCCAACAACCATGTGAGAAATCAGGCAAGGGTGTGTTGGAAGAAGTAGGGCCTCTCTTTTCAGGCATGGTCTCCTCTGGAGCCATCTTCTGGGAGATAGCTTCTCTTTGCTCGGTTCCTTGCTGACTTCAGGGCACTGATACCCCAGCTACAGAGACAAACGAACAGTGACTATTGGTAGATGTACATGTAATTGGCATCTCCTTTGCCTGTGACTAATTCATGAAGGACAGAATAGCTCGGGATGCCTCACTGGTCATGAAGCTTATACCTCTCCCAAATTACCTCTTTTGCTGGCTTGGCTCAAAAAAGGAGGCCATATTAATCTCCTCCTTCTTTGTTGATAAATAGCATCAAGTAATGATATGCTGTTGATAGGGGCAATTTGCAAATCAAACAAACCCAAAGAGGAGCTTCTGATTGAACTTAGTCCCAGATCACTGCTTTGAAAAGAGAATGACAGGAATAACTACTCTCATGGAACAAGCAGCCATTATGCACCAGGCCCTGCACTGGGCCTTCACAGACACTGTTTCATTGAATCGCCGCTCTTTCCATGAATTTCTACTGGTCTTATATTGTAGATGACCTGAGACCCAGGGAGGTTATTTATCCTGCCAAGATTTGAACCCAGATATGATGGGCTCCCCAAATCACATTAGACTAGGAGGACCTTCACTTCATATTGAGTTCATTTTTTTGAACTTGTGACCATGTAAACCCTCAGGCAACTGTAACTGGGAGAGCAAAGCAGCTTTCTCTCAGTGTACAAAACAAAGCCAAACGGTGCTACCAAGCCCGTTCCTCGCCATATTTGGGAGCTGAGCCTGGGCCAGGGCTGCAGGCGAGACCCAGAGACGTCATTGTCCCTGCAACTGAACGGGATTGTCCCCGGATGCAATTGATTTGGGTCCGCCAGAGTGCACAAAAGGGCACCCGAGCTGCCTAGGAAAGAGTTAACTCTTACTGCCAAGGAACATTTGGATATGAGAGGAATAGATTCCGAATTTAATGGGATCTTAGATGACATGTTGTATAAAATTTTCAAAGTGGGATTCTTACATACATAATTTATCTCTGTAATTAAAAAGCCTAATTTCAAAAATAATACAGATGCAACACATAATGGTGTGATTTCTTGTCACAAAAACAAGTTATTATCTTGATAATGCAATACTATAATTTACATTGCTGCAAAATACAGTACTTTCGCGAATTGCATGATAAATGTTGTCTAATTATTTTCCCCCTAATTCCCTCCTTCCTCACTTGTTTTGCTTGTTAGATGATAAGTTTCCCGTTGTCACTGGTGGATTGAGACCTCTGGATCAGCATCTGTGGAGTAAGGACAAAATGCAGGAAGGTCCTTTGGCTTTGTCCCATTGGATAAGCAAAGCAAATGCCATCCCGTGGTTTAATATGAATGGGCATGTCGCAGTCGGTCTCTAGGGGGGCTGTGTTTTGTGTGTGTGTATGGGTTTCATTGCAAATTCCTCAAGTATGCTGCAGATGAGAGCTCAGGGACCACTGTTATGGGGGTGCTTTGGCCGTAAATGACCATTATATTTCTGAGCAGTCCCTTCAATTCCCCTCGCTTCCGTCCTGGTTACAGCACCATAATTCTCAGCCGGGAAGGGAGTGTAAATAGCTCTCCCACGGCTGATGCCACTTAGCAGGCTGCAAATGGATGTGGATGGCCCTTTAGCTTTGGAAACTACGTTTCACCTTCACAACGCGCCGGGCGTTCACTGGCCTGGGGCTGCGGAGCCCGAGATAAATCCTCAACCAGAGCGCCGCTCTCTGCATTGCAACACGGCGGAGCTGGTGGACGGAGATCTCAAACATTGGGGAAATTTACACCTTGTCACTCTCCGAGGGCAATGATTCTAAGAAATTATGCCATCTCCACCAACCTTTGCATACTAAGTCTAGAAACCCAGAGCCATTTCTAACTCCAGCGGAAGTGCTGAAGGTCAGAGAGGTCAAGGCAAGCCAAGGCTTTGTTCAGGTTTCCTATTATTATGCTAATCATATGCATGGTGTTCCTGCACTTACACAGTCATTTTCCTGGCCCCCAACATACTCGGTGTTTTAAATAATGCTAATATTTAAAACAGTGACAAATGGCTGAAAATTCTATGTGGGGACTCACATTTTGCCTTTGGCTTGTGATGTTTGGAAGAAGGGCATAAAAAATAAGCTAAAATGTGGTTTTTACATTCTGTTAATTCTTTTTGTTTCGTTTTGCTTTTGCTTCCTGACTCTGGTGTTCCTCCCTTAACACTCCTGACAACCTGTTTTCCCCTGTGAGCTTCCGCGTGGTTTTGGAGGACAGTGGAAAATAATGTTAGGATATATATTAACATATTTCCTATGAAACTATCTTGGGCCTCTGAGCATGACATTATTTATGAAGAGTCTGTTGGTTTTCTAAGAGATTCTAAACCACTCATGGTTTTTCTACTGAACATTCTGGAAACAGTTATTAATAAATTAGTTAGCCTTCTCTTCTTTGGATGAATACATTCCTACTAAATTAACCCCTTCTCACCCTTTAACTTGTGTAACACAATCATGTTTACATTTTCTTGGCTAAACTCCATAGATTAACCAAAAGCTTTTATTAAGTTGGGTGCTATCGTAGGTATTTAGTACATAAAAGCATAAGAAATCTGGGCGTCACACAGACTACGAACGATCGTCGTCGCTGTGATGAGGGCTGCGTCCTGATGGGAACAATCACACTACAGCAACGCTCTGGGAACAGACTGCCTAGTGGCGCCACGTCGGAGGGGAGGCGGCTGGAAGGCGTCCCAGAGGAGGAGGAGGCGTGAACTCCCCCTGCTGGAGGACAGAGAAGGGCTTCGCTGGCAGAAAGCAGGGCATTAGCCAAGTCCTGGATGACCCAGAAGGGACTGGGGCATGTGGAGGAGCCTGCAGAGTCCATGCAAGGCTGAACTGTAGGAGGATGTTTTAAGAAATTAGGTTAGTGTCACTGGCCGGTTTTGCTCAGTGGTTAGAGCATTGGCCTGTGGACCCAAGGGTTGCAGGTTTAATTCCCGTCAATGGCATATACCTGAGTTGCAGGTTCAATCCTCGGCCCTGGTTGGGGTTGTGCAGGAGGCAGCTAATCAATGTGTCTCTCTCACATTGATGTTTCTCTCTCTCTCTCTCTCTCTCTCTCTCTCTCCCACTCTATCTAAAAATCAATGGGAAAACATCTTCAGGTGAGGATTAACAAGAAAAAAGAAATAGCCAAGACTTGGAAGCAGCCCCAGTGCCCATCAGTAGATAAGTGGTTACGAAGGCTGTGGTAAAGCATTGTTTTTAGAAAGTCACAGGGTAAACATTCTCCCTGGCGGAAAGGAAGACTGTGTAGCTGGCCCAAACGTCGGATCCCGCAGCATGGAACTATTGTCGGGTGAAGGGCTGTCTCTGATAATGTGGACCACAGAAGCTCCTGGGTTACAGCCCAGATGTCCTGCGGGTGGAACCCTAAGAGGCTAATGGGCAATGAGAGAGCAAGGGCACCATGAGACACCAGGCAGAAGATGGTCTAAGTGCTTCCATGTGGCAACTAGCCATCCAGGAGCTGACCTTGGGTGTCCCCTCCAGCCCCCTCCTTCCCTGCCACCCTGTTGCAAAGGCTCCCTCTGATGATACCGCCCAGCCTGTGCTTCCCTGAACACACCATGATGTTTCAGCTCACTCGGTCAAGTTTTGTTCATTCCCTTCCACCCACCATGCTGTCATTCCATGAATACACTGGAGTGACCCCTGCTCACTGTCTAACTATTCCCCAGAGTTATCATTGTCCCCTCGAATCCTGGTGGGCCAGGCGCTCTGAGCACCTGTAGCAACGCCAGCACGCCTCTGCAAAACATTGCATTTAAATCAACTTCATCGCCGTTCGGTGTTCATTCTGCTCCAGCTTCACTGTGAGAGTCTCGTGTGCTGGGCAGACTGGGGCGGGGGAGGCAGTGAGGCAATCTCCTTGGGCACAACATTTAGGGGATGTCAAAAATCCTCTGTAATCAAAAGAATACTTGGTGAATGCAGTCTTTTAAAACATAAGAACATTAATGCAAAAAAAAAACAAAAAACCATGATGAGCAAAATATCAACGTTTTAAAGTAAATGCAGTATCTGCATTACCGATTTTTCTTTTTGCCTCAGGCTCCAATGTGGCTTGGTACAACCCTGTTACTGACCTTGTCTTTATTTAAAATGTTGGTATTTTCTTCATCATTGATTTTTGCATTGTTTGATTTTTTTAAAATATTGCATTAAATTGTTACCTTGATTGGTTTTGAGTGCCCCCTTAAATTTTGTACCCAAGGACACTGCCTTACTGGCCTTACCTTAGTGCCGCTGTGGTGCTGGGACTGTATTCTTCTTTGATACCTAGAGCTTGGCACAAGCACACCTGGGATAGGTATTTATCAAATACAACTTTATCTATGTCCAGATTCAGTTTAGAATGAACTCCTGAATGAATTTTACTCTAAGCTCAGTATGAACTCCCAAATGAATTTACTCTAAGCTCAGAATGAACTCCAGAATGAATTTTACTCTAAGCTCAGAATGAACTCCCGAATGAATTTTGCTCTAAGCTCAGAATGAACTCCCGAATGAATTTTACTCTAAGCTCAGGTCTGTTATCAACACTTCTAATTCAATGTCTTCCCCCAGTATAATCTCGGTGGTTGAGAAAACTGTTTACTATTTAACATAAAACTGAACCCCTGGGTTTGCTCTTCAGGCTGATCCTGAGTAAATGACATTTATTTAAGGATGTAATCTGGATCCATCAGTTCCCTTTCAGGTATGTATTAAGTACTCCATGCCAGGAGCTTCCCTGGGCTCCATCCTGGTTCCCATGGAGCTTATTAGAGTCTGGAAAGGGAGAAGATGAGTGAATTGATGATGTGTGAAATCACAGAAACACGTGCAGGAAAGAGAAGTGATCCAGGTGAGCAACTGATGAGCACAACATAAATAAAACTGTTTCCCAGCTTGCTTTCTACGCCAATGGCCAAAGATCATAAAATAAAGATAAGTTTGTTTTCCTACTTGCCCATCGAAAATTGTTACTTACTTTGGTTGAAAGGATATTTGCAAGGCCGTTTTTATGATATACAGCTACTCTCACCTCGAGTCAAAACATTTTAGAGATCAATTTTCACAGCACCCGTACAAGACAAGGGATATATATCTGTTAGTTGCCCTGAATTTCACTTCTGACAATGATTGAAATGGCTAAGACCACCTCTGCCCCAACACATTCCCACTCAGCATCTGTTACCTGAAAAATGACTGTGGATTACCCAAGCAAAGTGCAGCTTCCAGGAATACCAAAGGCTAGTCAATTTGGCATCTGCCTCACCGGGATGAGGTTTGGAACCTATTTTGTTAACATATGCATGAGACTGTCATAAAGGGGAAACGTATAAGCTGCACTGAGAATTAAACACATAATGACTATTTCATCTTTCATATATGTGTATTTGCTCTTTGTTTGAGTCTAGAGACTCTGTTTTCAATTTCATTCCAGAAATGTTTATTAAGCACATACTATGACCTAGCACTGTACCATATGAAGATGTATTAGACATAGTCTCTGCCCTAAAGGAGTTTACAGTAAACAGGGAGGGCGAGAGCAAGCAGGAGGGCCACAGACTCGCAGAGACTCAGTGTGTCTACATCAGTGTGTCTTATATAGCCTGGCCATTAACGTCAGTTTTCTCTTCTGTAAAATGAGCGCACTATTTCCTTAAATGAGTTAAGTTATGTAAAGTGCTCATAACAATGTCTAGCACATAATACAATCTCGATACATATTAGCTATCATTATTAATATAATATAATGAGAGGAGTATGTGGAGGCTTGGGTGGGAGCACAAAGTAGAGTCACTTTTTGTAAACTGCATGGAGTCTCTGGAGAAGATGACATCTGAGTTTCATCTTGAAGACCCATGGTGTTATCCAGAAGAGGAAGGGCAGAGTGCTCTGAGGGAACAGCGGGTGCAAAGTGGAAGGAGTGTGGAGGAGACCACTAGGCTGCACTTTACACCCTAAAGACCGATGAGGAGCAAACCTGCCATTACCTGAACCTCAGACCTGAGGCAGGCAGTGACAGGGAGCAAGACGAAAGCACAGGCAGAGGCCAGACCATGCAGGACCGTATGGTCACCGAGGACTTCATCCTGCAGGTAATTGGGAACCCTCAGAGTTGACCTGGCCAAGTTAAAATTTCACATTGACCCTTTGATTGCTGTGTGAAAGGAAGAGGACCAAGGGAAAAGGAAATATCTTGCAATGATCCAAATGAGAGAAGATGGATTAAGACATTTGCAGTAGAAATATAGAGCTTGCATCAATTTTAATTCGTTTGCCATTCATGTGAAAACTAGATTTTGAGCACCAGCTCTGTGCCCTGCCCTCTGAATGCAGAGGAGAAATGAAGACTAACCCACATTTTCTCCTGTGGAGTTTACAGTCTAGTACTGGAGAAAGCTAGTACTATTTGAGAAGAATGCATATATTTGTGGTTGTAATATTCTACAAGGAAAGAGTGTGGAGTGTGGTAAAAGTAAGCAATGGGGTATCAGCATAGCATAGTGGTTAAATGTAAGACTCTAACTTAAACTCTCTGAGGTCAACTCCTAGCTCTGTTGCTCAACTGCCGCACGATGCTGGGTACTTACTTGACTTTTCAGTTTTCTCCTTTACAAATGGGGTACTAGTACCTACTTCATAAGATTATTGCGAGGAGTAAATGAACTCACATATATAAAGCACTTAGAACAGAGTCCACACATGGTAAACACAATATGATTATTATCATCAGACCTGTTCTGGGAGGAGCTGTCAACAAAAGCTCTGATAACATTCTGCCTGATACTTCCTAAGGAAGGAAGTATCAAGAAGAATGAGTCTAGAAGGATAAAATATGAGTCAATTAGAATAGATCATTTCAAGCAGAAGGGCACATGAGAAGACTCTGAGGTTGGGAAGGGGTGGCTGTGTTCATGGAACCAGATAAGGGCAGAGCTGAAGTTTAGTAAATGAGGAAAGTGTTATGAGATCAGAGTAGACAGCTGGATGGAGGTAGATCACACAAAGCATTCTCAGTTAGGAATTTAGAAAAATTTAGAATTCTTGAGAAGCGATTGGAGAGTTTTGATCAAGGGAGTGAATAGGTCTGATTTATGGTTTTAAAAGAGAACCTTAGCTCCAACATGGAGACTAGAGAGAAAGGCAGAGTAATTGTTGGGAGACTAGTCAGGAGACTAGTTTGTTAAACATAATGAGTCAATGATAGCTTTGAATAGGGTGGTGCTAATAGTGGGGCTTGGCCGTTCACTGAACTGATAAGGAGGAGATTGGCATCAAGGGTGCATCCAGATGTTCTATAACCTGGGTGGATATTGATGTCCTGATCTGTCCAAAAGAAAAACCTGCTGGAGGAGTAGGTTAGGGAACTTATAAATTAGGACTGGTTTGGCTAAAAATTAACAGAAGACTCACTACCAACAATAGTTTAGCAAGAAATAAGTTTATTTCTTCTTTACAAATGTACAGGCTAATGTGGGCTGATGTGGTCCTCTACAGTGTAAGGGATCCAAACTCTTTCTACCCTGTCACGTCACACATGTGGCTTTTGTTCCCAAGGTTGCTGGATGGACTAGTGCTGGACATTATGTTTACTGTAACCAGCAGGAATATAGAAATGAAGAGAGAAAGGAACACTCCCTCCCTTTAAGGCACATACTATAAGTTGGACATAATACTTCTACTTATATCCCTGTGATAGTTATTTTATGTGTCAACCTGGCTAGGCCATAATACCCAAATATTTGGTCAAACACTAGATATTGTTGTAGAGATACTTTTTAAATGAGTGTAATACTTAAGTCAGTAGATTTGAGTAAAGCAGATTATCCTCCATAATATGGGTGGGCCTCATCCAATCAGTTGAAAGCCTTAAGAGGTAAAAATACTGATCCCCCTAAGGAAGAGGGAATTCTTCTTACAGACTGCCTTTGAACTTGCATGACACCATCAACTCTTCCCTGGTCTCCAACCTGCCAGCTGACCCTGCAGAGTTTGGACTTGCCAGGCTCCGTTAGCACACGAGCCAACACACACACACTCTATTCATCCTGTTTCTGATTCTCTTTCTCTGGAGAACCCTGACTACTATGGTCCCACTGGACCCAGTTAGGTACGTGGCTGTGCATGGCTATGAGAACAGCTGGGAAATGTGGTGTTAATTTTGGTGGTTGAGTAGCCAGCTACCGTTCAAGGGAATTATTATGGAAGAGTAGAAGAAGGGGTAGAATAATGGGGTCAACTGTCAGTCTCAGTCACAATTAACTCTAAAAATTAGCTGTCACAGGTTATGCTGGAAATCCTTACGTGACTTTCACGTGTAGGCAGTCATTGAGTGCGGAGACAGGGAAGAGATGACTGGATGAAGAAATGAATTTGGCGGTCTCCAAATCAGATATAAACTTAAAGTCGTGGACTTGAGTAAGATCCTCCAGGAAGAGAGTATTGCATGAGCTGAAACCTAACTCTGAGCTTGTGCAACATCAGCATTTAAAGTTTGGATGGGGGAAGAAAGGTTGGCAAATGAGCCAGAGCAGACCTGGTCGCAGACGGAGAAGGAAATTATAATTTGAGATATGTTTAAAAGGGAAAACCAGTTGAGTTTAGAGATTAATTACATGTGAGATGGAGGAAACGGTGAGTTTAAGATGATGCCACAGTTTTGGTTTTACCATTACGGAATATTTAGTAAATAAAAGAGAGGAAGAGTGGGGAAGCCGAGGATGGACTTGAAGATGTTGCGCCCATCAACAGCCCAGTGTGAATGCCCAGGTGGCAGCTGGACATGTCCGTCTGAACCTCTGGGGAGGCACTGTGGTTGGGACTAGAGATTAAGTGGTCAGAAGCTTATGCAGGTAAAATTTAAAGCCATGACACTAGGGTGTGTGAGAAAGGAGAAGAGATATAGATGAAGGACAGAATTCTGAAATGTGAACATCTCAAGAGCAATTCTCAAAGGCAGCCAAGCATGAGTGGTCAGAGGGATATCTCAGAAGCAAAAGGAGTTTAAAATGTATCCTTGAGGGTTAGTAACAGAGAGGCTAAAAAAGATTCCTCAGAGCTGCCTATTAGAAGGACAGTAATGGGATTTGTCACAGTGGTCCAGGGTGGTGGTGAAAATGCAGGCCAAACTGTGGTTGAAAAATAAAGTGGGAAGAAGTAGAAAGAGAGGGAGAAAGCTCTCTGGAGCAGACTGCGGGCTAGGTGGGAAGGCTTGTTCGTTTGCGTTTTTCTTTACAGGAACTATTTTGTCACACTGATAGCTGATAGGCAGAGGCAAAAGAATCAAAGAGAACAAACAAGATGAAGGAGAAGGCTGGGAGGGTGCCTGGCAGGGGAGACCAAGTCAGCTGAGCTGAGAAGGTCAGAGATTCCAGCCTATGGCGTGGAGTCATCCATGTGCCTGCAGACATCACGTGGGAGGCAAATGAGATAAATGAAAAAAGTAATTTCTGTGCACTCACAGCCTTTAAAACAGTGCCTTGCACTTGATAAATATTGCATTCGTTATTTGGCAATGCATGGATTATTGCTTCTGTGTTACCTATCAGGTCTGCCACTTCAATACAGAAGAAATGCTGACTTCCTTCAAGTTTAGTGCAATTGTGCATTGGGGACGACTTCTCCCATGATTTCTCTACTTCATTCCTAATTTACACCCGTTCCACAACTCCACATCTTCGTAACTGAATGATTATCTTGGGACACCACCAGTTCAGTTTTTCTAAGGAAAATAATTTCTAGACCTTCATTAGTAGTTGTAGATCAAAAATAAAAAATTAAGGTAAATTTCCTGCATGAAGGGAGGATAAAACAGGGGAAGTAAAGGACAGTTTGGTGGGTGGATGTTGAGATGGGGCTCGTGGGCTGGAAAACTAGACTCATTTCCCTTCCACATCAAATGGACCCTTCGGTATTTTCCTATTGCATTCTTCAAATACACTCAAGATACCTTTCCTACAAAGTGCTACCTTAGTCACAAAGGAGATAGTTTCGATCAGCTTTTTCTTTCTGTCCACCATGTCTAGACATCAACAATTTGGGGATAGCATACTGATTATGCCATTATTATTAAGGCAGCGGGTGGCTTTTAATGAGATCTTGAAACAGAGCCCTCTCTATGTCCAATCAAGATCCAGACTTTACTGCATTGACAGAAAACCCTGAACTGGTTTTCACAGTTCTGGGGACAGTAATCAATGAAGATTGTGATTATTCTAAAAACTGATGTTTCTGATTGAACCAGTTTTTGTGTTTTGCATGATGGGAAAATATTATTTTTATAAATAAATAATGAGTACACTGGCCCTGAATAAAATGAAATTCATGCAAACTAGTCCAAACTTAATGTGAACAATTAATTCTGAACTACAACTAAGAAACTCTATTTTTTCAATTCTCAAACTGCTTTATTGAGAGAAACCTGGAAATCTGTGAAAATGCTTATACTTATTCAGCGTGAAAGAACATTCTAGCAATAAAGTTGCTGAGCAAAGAGCTGCTATTACCTTTTCAAACCCAAATAGATCTGTCAATTTTTTGTTTTTGTTTTTGCTTTTGCTTATAGCTCTGAAAGTTCACTAAAATTTCTCAGAAATTACATTCTCTATATTTTTGAAAAACTTTTTGATTTAGAAGTAAACAGAATCCAGGTCCTCCACCAGGGGAGTAAATATTCAGATTTTAAACTATTGTTTAAAAAATCAAGACCTCTACAAATGGGTATAAACAGATGACTAGGAACTACAAATATAAAAGTACTTCTTAGTACTGTCAAAATATTAAGAACTTTTTCTTGGTGATCCCAGATATTTTTCTTCTATTATTTCCTACATATCTATTTGCTTATGGGTAGAATCCAGAGATTTACAGAATGGGATAATCCAGACTTCTCTGCTTCCTAGGTACCATAAATGAGGTATAAAGTCTTTAACACAAGGGGTCTTACTTTGCCTTCTTCTTTATCCCATGCAGCATCTAGCACCATTGCTCAGCTGCTGATTTAACTTGATGTATAAATAAAATGATATAAATAAGTGGCATGTTGGGTCCTTTAACAACGCACATGAACTTAGGTTCTGGGATTTAAGAAAATCAGTAGCAGTTCATTGGGTACCCAGCAGTAGGGCTTCACAGTCCTCAAAGCAATTCAAATGGTATAGTACCAAATGAATGAACTGAAAGAAGTCACCTGATATTGTCTTGTGAACAAATTCCTTTAGTCCAAAGGGTTTGACTAATTGCTTTGTCTTATCACAGCATCTATATGAACCAATTCCCATCCCATAAAAATAAAATAGTGAAACACTAACAAGCACCCGTGTCTGGAGTGAACACTGGAAGCTCTGGAAAGTACTTCACTGGGCCTTGAGTATGGAGGAGGCATTAGAGGTGGGGACTGTGGAGAGGAGGCATGCCACGGACACCTCAACAACTTGGACACAATTCTTGGGGTGCTGGAAATCCACTGATGTATTAAAACAGGAGACGGACATAAGCAAATTTGTATTTGAGAATCAACTTGAGGGAACAAGACTGGAAACAAAGAGATAATACAGCAAAGCAAGGAGAGATGCAGGAAGCATGCGCTAGGGCAGAAGAGTAGAAAAAAGAAAAGAAAGTTTTGAAGAAATGCAAACATAAGCCATGTTGGTAATGGATTGCTTAGCAGCAGCGAAAGACTAGAATCAAGGATGAATTGAACAATGTATGAACAATGATCTCTAATATCTTTATCTAGGAGCAGACTTAAAATTTTATCACACTGAAAAAGAAGCAAAAATATCTGAGAAGTTCTTAAAGGATGGGGGAATCATACCCCGTTTATGTGGTATTGCCTGTGGACATGTGCTGGGTGGTCAGTAAAATTTTGATATCCTCTGATACTATAGGGTGTTTCTAGTTTTCCTACCATATTTAATTTTATTTCTCTCTTTTCTTTCTCTTTTTCTCTTGCATTTTAACTTACATCTTGATTTCCCAAACAAGTGTTTAGCGCACAGTAGAAATTCTATTAAAGTAAATTGATGCATAAGTACCTCATATATTAAGATGCAAATTTTCTGTATGACAGTGTACATTCTAAATATTTACATTACATCTTACTTGTTGGGTAGTGATTTGAAAAAAATGCCAGTTCCTTGTACAATGTAGGCATCATTTTTTCTTTTATAACTTTTATACCCAGGTGTCACAATTGGGATGAGAAAATGAATTAAGACATTTCAGCAATGAGGAAATATAAAGATTTCAAGAGATGTGGATTTTCATAAGTATAATTTTAATAATAACATTACCAATAAATGCCAGGTCTCATTTTACTATCATTATTAGAAGGAGAGAGAAAGAATATTAGCTCACTTTATTTGAATGTGATGGAAAAACATAATTCCTAATATTGTGAGTGATATTATTAATGTTTCAACAAAAGTTATAGTCTTTCTTTTAAATATATTATTATTATAAATCTGTTTCATTTTTAACATATCCAGGCATCAATATTATAAGATGTCCATTTCCCCTGATTTCATAATGAAAGTAAATGAGAAGACAGGGTTCGCCTGGCATAAATTAGCTTTACTGAAAATGATTGGAATGCCTCTGTGCCAATGGCAAGACATAGCTGAATGCCTAGTGTGACTATGATTGCCATTATGTGACTTACATTTGAAAGGAATAGAAGGAAATAAGGTTCTCTATGTCTCTACAACCGTTCATTGGTGGATGGCTTGATTGATTCTCGTACTTGCTCTTTCATTCCTTTATTCATTCAAGGAACATTTATTGAGTATTTACTATGTTTGGACATTTCTGGCCACCTGGCATTCATTACCCATTGTGAGAAAGCTCTGATTTGCTCTTGGGACATTAACTTCCCTTACTGTTTGAAGCCTTGGTTGGGTGGTCAAGCATACAAGTTCTGACCCACTTCAGAAGCCCAGTGGCTCCATGGAGGCTCTTCTCCATAGTGTTCCTCTCACCATCTTGGAATATCCAACTTGCCAACATATGACATAAACTTGTCTAGTTAGACACTTTTTTTTCTGGAAAGATAGACTTTGAGGAGAGTAACACACAGGTAGAAAATTGGTTAGAACTGGTCCCTTCATTCCAGTGTTGGTGGCAGGGAGGGAAGAGGAGACAGTCTTTGAGTAACTCCTGTCTCTGAACCTTCTAGTGCTTCTTGACTGCTGCCTGCTGCAGACCTGCTCTTTCCACCCTCTCTTTGTCCTTCCTGTGAGTACCTTCTACTCTCCCAATAACTTCCCTTTACCCTTCGGCTGGCATTCATTTCTGATGCCTGCAGTCAGAAAATCTAAGCTCATACAGACATAAACCTGACTTGGAGGAGTTCAAAGTCTAGTAAGCACATAATAGATCTTTAGATCAGGATACTTTTGAATGACAATGAATTTCGTGTCCCCTCAGCACTCTTATTTGTCAAGCCATGGATGTCCCAGACTTGTCAGGAGCACAGGCAGTCCCCATTTATTCACTGCACAGTGGGACCCAACAGTGTGATCCTGAGTGGCTCTGTTTCTTTAGGGGAGTGGATGTAAAATGGGTAAAACATGAAGCCAGGGTGGTCAGAGCTAATATTAAAATAGCATTAGATCTCCTCTAGCTCTAAGCGATCGATGGCAGATGTATTCTGCTACCACAAAGACCAAACCTAACCACTCAACAGGTTAATGTCCCGATCAATTTTATTTTCTTACCAGAAAAACCTACTTGATATTATTTTTGGCATTTGATTACATTAAAAAGATTGACATCAAAGGAACCAAAGCATCCAATATAATTTAATGACAAATACATCTATTTCAGCAAATAGTTTCATTGCTTTGAGGAGATAGGAAGAGTGAGCTTAACTTTTTTCTAAGTGGATATTATTGGACCACTTTCTCATGCAGCTCGGCACTAGAGTTGAAAGAGATTTTTGCACAAATGCCAATAATGATTTTAAACAGTATAAATACTTGCTTGAAGATGAATACTAATGTCCTCTTTGGAACTATTGTGGTCTATCAGGTCAATAATATTCATTTAAAAAACTTTCCAAAAGTGTTTTCATACAATAGCCCCTGAAGATAATGAAAGGGCCATTATGGTCTCCTGAGTCAATAATCTATGTTTTTAATACATACTCCAAAATTCATTTCCTTTTCCATGTCAATGTTTGTTTGAACTATTTCAATTAATTACCGTTAAGAGGAAGAGTTGTAATCTATTTGAACTTTATGTTTAACTGTTATTCATCATACAGTTCTCATAAGAAGTTACTTCTTATATATTCTGATATATTAAGCTAGATCATTACCCATGGCTCAGAGCAATGTAAGATGGCAAAAAATCATTCGCTGGAGTGAAGCAAGAGTAAACATTTGTGAAAACAATAAGAAAAGAGAAGTATAACAATAACTTGGAAAAATTGTACAAAAGCAAGTTTGTGTGCTCAATTGGGCCAGGTTGTTGCAGGTAATTTCGAGTTTTCTGGATTTTTTTTTAAAGAAACTTAGTTTTATAGAATGGTTGTAACAGAGAGGTTAAGTCTGGCCAACAACACAGGCATGACCAAGAGGCTCAAAATAGCCTGTTTTGAGCTATAATTTTACATTGATTTGATTTGTGAGCGTAAGAAGCAGTTTAATGTTTAAAATATAGACATTTTAAATATAGTTTATAAATTTAGCATGTGACAATTGAGACTAAAATTGCTTATTATTTCAGAGAAACTCTGCCACGGTTTTAAGGACTAAATTGTTAAATCTGTTCTGGAGGGGTGCACTGACGATTTGAAATAAGGTTACATTTACTTTTTAAACATCTTGTTTGTATGTATGTATGCATGATTTAAAGTGCTGGTATTCTGTAATTTCACTGTATGATTTTACGCCTACTGCACTTTGGATGGTTGTGAATATGAGATGCCCGTTCCCCTTGCCTCTCTGCTGGACAATGTTTCAATAAACATTTTCTTTCCTTTTCTCTCTATTGTGGTTTTATTTAAAATAACAAAACCCGTTAGCTTAATTATTTAACCTTGGTTTATTTTGCTGTGTGGAAGAAGGCTAGCATTTCTGCCTAGCCCTGCTATTTGAATCTGACAAGTTTCACAATTTCAGTTAAACAGGATTTTTAAATCTGTTGGTCTTCCCCTGCTGGCTGCAGTTAGATCCTAAAAACGGGGTAGCCTCATAGCTATGGGAGCTCACAAAGCCCTGTAGAGAGAAGAGGTAGGTAGACCCTGGAGTGACCTGAATCCTTAGCACGAGGAAGAGTGACGTGGCCATGGGGCCTTCTGGGATTGGAGGGAGGAAGTACCTGAGTGGAAATGAAATGGGACCACATACGGGGGCCTTGTAGACTTTGGAAGGGACCTGAGTCCTGCCTTCATAGGAAGATTCATGTTCTTTGAACTGGGCACAGAAACCAATAAGTTGTGGCTAGTTCAGGGCGTGTAGTGTAATAAGACAAACCATGTTAAGAAAATAAAGATCAGTGCAACTTTCAAGTGTAGAAGAAATTCTGACTACATAATTTCCATACCCTGGTAGGGACCACCCCACTTACCCTACCAGATCTGTGTTTGAATTAGTAAGATTAATCACTGAAATTAAAGCCTTTGATACAATTCATTTGTTGAAATGTATTGATACTATGTACTATGTCTTAAGAGCTTGGGAAAAATAGTGAGCAAAGACCAGTCCTAGTCCTCTGCCTTTATGGAGCTTCATAAGAGAGATATTTATCAACGTGTCATTGACAGAAATGTGAATTGCAACCAGGATAAAGAGAGGTAGTAGACAGAAAGAGCTGGTCAGCAAAGGTTGTCCTAGGAAATAAGGGTTTGGGTGACAGTTGAATGATTATTAAAAGTTAAAAATAATGATAGTACTAATGTTAATATTTCTAGTGATGACAGATAACATTTACCCAACTTTTAGTACATATTTTGGGCACTGTTCAAATGTAGTAATTCATTTAATCTTTATAGCAACTCTGTAGGGTAGGCACTGTAGTTATAGTGTCATTTTACAGAAGGGAAAACTGAGGCACAGAGCGTTAGGTAACTTCCCCAAGGTCACATAGTTCGTAACAGAGGAGGTGGAATTTGAATCAACACAGTTTAGCTCCAGAGTTCTTGCCCTTAACCATTAAATATGAACCTTTTCTTCAAATGAGATCTGGGATTATATATTATATATAATAGGCATTCCTTGATTGATGATGGGTTATGTCCCAAGAAACCCATCACACATTGAAAATATTATAAGTCAAACATGCATTTGATACATCTGACCTACCCAATGTCGTAGTTTAGCCTAGCCTACTTTAAACATGCTCAGAATACTTACATCAGCCCACAGTTTGGCAAAATAATCTAACACAAAGCCTATTTTATGGCTAAGTGTTGAATATCTCATGTAATTTCTTGACTACTGTACTGAAAGGGGCACTCAGAATGGTTGTGTGGGTACTCACCATTAACGTGCACAACAGAAAGCACACTGAGCCTGAAGAATGTTTGAAGCATTTGACTAAAATTAGCTGCATCATGAGAGAGTATCATACCACATACCACTAGTCCAGGAAAAGATCAAATTTCAAAATTCGAAGTACAGTTTGTAATGAACACATGACTTTCATGCCGTCACTAAGTCGGAAAATCATGAGTCGAACCCTGGTAAGTTGGGACCACCTGTGTGTGTGTGTGTGTGTGTGTGTGTGTGTGTGTGTGTGTATTATGTATTACATATTTTACATACATATAAAATCTCATCATGAGTAACAGGAATCAATGATGAAGGAGAGCCTATGGAACATAGCCATAAATTACAAATGTGACTCCAGCTGTTGAGAAGACATGAAAGGAGTAAGCTTACATACAAAGTAAACCAAGGGAGATCCTCTTAATCTAGTAGCTCAATGTTTCTGAATCTGGGAAAATAATTTGCAATAATTCTCTGAAAAATCAAATGCTTTTTGAAATATTTAAATATTTTCAATATTTGACTTTTTATACATCTCAAGACATTTACAGACAAATTTAGCGTACAGGTATTACAGTACCGCATTAATCAAAAGCATGAATTTCTGGCATGATGACCATTTGGTTTTCTATAAATAAATGAGAGCTGTGTTATCTGCTATTTTAGAATGTAAAACAAGAATAGTTTTGTTAGTTGATATTTGTGTTTGCAATTTCAGATTGCTGTACATAATTTCAAAAAAGGCACCTGAGACAATACATATAATAAAGTGTTTTCTTCTAATATTAGATTTATATGCTTTATTAAAAAGGTTAATATTAAAAATACACTACTGTCATGTTAAATGTTGGTTCATTATTTTGGAACTGATATTCACAGAGTGCATGATGGTCAGGAAAGGTCACTGTATGACATCAGCAGGGTCACATAAGTGAGAAAAATGGAATATTACCAAGAAATTAATGGAACCTCATTTGCCATAGTCTATATTGGCCTTCACGCACCTGAGAATAGAGGTTCTAGTTTCAGTGATTTAAGATTTACTATTCATAATATTTTAGGTTAAATCTTTTAGCAAGAGGTGGTTCTTACCTCCTGTCAGGCCAAGTGGAGACATGAAATAAAAACTGTTTTCTGTGAGTCTGAACCTTGGCTTGATATAAATCTATTTATGTGTCCTCCTAAGGTGGTAAGGAAATTCACATTTCTCTCTCAAGATCCGTAACCAGGACTGGAGCTTGGGAGCACATGGGAACTGAGCCACAGACCTAAATATTTGATTCTGGGGGATCCTAGACCCACAAGCACCCCTGAAGGGTGGAGAGGGGTGAGTCCCTCTAACTGCAAAAAATAAAGAAGATTCAGCTCCATCTGTATACATTTAAATCTGTATTTTCCTAGTGGGTGATTATTAATTACTTCCATTGTTCGATTTCTAAAGGATTCAGATTCCAAATCAAGAAGTTAAGAAATTCTCAGTTACAGACATACATACAAGTGTGTGTATGGGATCCCACTACACACACACACACACACACACACACACACACACACACACACACACCACATTACGTTCTCTTTAAATACTTAAATCTGGAGATGCTCTACGATGCAGTTGATAGACATGGTCTTAAAAGATTTCTAACAACACTCTGAGATCTTTGGGGGAATTTTAGTCGCTCTGATATAAGAAAATCATAATCCCAGACCCTAAATCCCTGGTTTGTTACCACTTGCTCCTGCTCTGTCACAGATGACGGGTAGGTCTTGGTACACATCTGAGGAACGCATGCAAATACATTTGGACTTTACACCTGTTAGGCTTCCCGTGGACAAATGAAGATGCACAGAGATTAAAGCAATTCATGGAAGAAGGTAGTTTTTAACATGGATATTAATAGAAAGCCTCATCAATATGTTCTGTATACATAGCATGTACATTGATTTTCCCCATTATTATGAGATTATTCCTAGCCTTTAAAATCGCCATTAAAATAATTTTAAAACCAATTGTAAAAAAGATGTAAAGAGCTCTCTTCTTTTCAACTTATTTGCTAGAATTTACAAAGTTACGTCCCACTTCCTCTAAGTGACTGGTCTCAGAAATTCAGAGACCTTCACTTAAGCCATGTGAAAATAACAACCATCACCATATTTCTATCATGAGAGACATCTTTCTAGCTCTTTCATTACATTTGATCACGGACAATCAGATATATAGACGTATAGAGACATGTACGTTTGCCTTTCTATGGATATAAGTCCCAGGAATATTTTGTCCATCGTTCATCTTGACTTTTTTGATTTTCTCCTGGTTTATTTTCCTCATCTCATTTCTTTCTCTTATGTTCATTCTGAAGCTTTCTGCCCAGACTACCAATTTTTTCTTTCTTCTTCTTTTTTTAATCAGTTCTGACAAAAGGCTCTATATTTTCATAGAGCTGGCCTTTCTGTAGGAGTATTTCTTCTTCAAAACACTGCCTACAGCCCATTTATATTTTGGTTATGAAGGGATCATTTTTCTTCAACAGAATTGACCCTTCCATCAAGAGAAGAAAAACATAGCTCTTTCCATTCCCACTCAAATTTTAATACAAAAAAACTTTAGCATAGATCTATTAGTGGGAATGTGAATCCACAGTAAACCACGTATTTACCAGAAGAATTCATGGAATTCACTGAGTCAGTAATTCCTGTTTCACTCAGTACTCTGAAAAGTCAGGACCGAAAGCAGAGCACTAAGCTTTGTTTTGTAATAATGATATTGGGGTTGTTTACAAGGGTCATGTTTGAATTATACTTTTCCATGCTCATAAATCAGAGGGGACTAGCAGCAATGTCGACTCATCACATTTTTAAAAATTCTGTGAAGCAAATCTCTCTGGAAAAAAACGAATGTTAATAATTAGACAATATCCAATTAGGGGCCATAGGCCAGAGCTAATCCCTCAACTCGAAAATCCACAAAGCACATGTAATAGTGGAAACTGAAGTTAACAAACCCTATTAACATAAAATTAATGATAATAGTATATAGTATGAGGGAGTTCAGACCCTACAACTAAGAGCTTCTTGACATGAGTTTTTTCTTTTTCTCAGGAATTCATTTTCAGCATAAGACTTTACAACGGCCCTTTGAAACACACATATAATCTTCTTTTTACATCAGTTTAAGAATCTGTGTTTTCATCTTAAGTAGGAGCCCTTCTTCCTCTCAAATTGTGAACACATTTGTCATCTGTTTTTATTTGAACAGAGAAACCACTGTGCTTCTAATAAACTAAATGCGGAATTACTCCATTCCTGAGAGAGAGGTACCGAATAGATTTCTCATAATCATTTAGAGTTTTACTAGTATGTCAATTTTATGAAAGACATTTATATCCATCATCACAGCAGTCTTTAAATGGGACTCCAATTTATAGAGAAGGCATTGGTGACTATCATTAGTTAAGTGATCACCAGTAGGTGTGGGTTGAATGCAATCTAAGTGGCAGAGTGACATGGTCTAAGAGCTGACATTGTCACCCCCTGCTCATCTCTCCCATGACTTCATCTTCTGTCTGTCACCCAGGGACCTTATGAGACTCCTGTGGCTTTGGTGCCTCATCCTGACCCTTGGCTCAGCCAAATGGAAGAAAAATAAAAGAGCGGGAGAAGCAATAAACATAGTCCATGCAGTGTTCCCTTTAGATCTAATCTACAGATTTTCTTAACTCTTTTACAATACAATTATATAGCTTCCTATAATTCTCCTTCACATTGCTGGATGCAGAATATCAGGACAGACCTGGAAAATACTTACGTGTCTTTCTTATAGACACAGAACTGGAAACGAACCCTCCATATTTCAGTTTTCACATATAAATAAAATCAAGCAAATGCTACCGGCAAGGCAGGTATTCATCCCGCTTCTGAACAATGAAATAAAAGGACGGCAAACATATTAAGATCTAAATTATACAGTACACACAAGTAGACACAGGCAAGAATAACTACAAACTGTTCCCTTTATGTATAATTCAGTACACAGATGCTTTTCATCTCACTGAATCAGAATTCAATACATTCTAAAGCTTCATTATTAACCAATCCCTTACTCCCCAATAAAATGCTGATACTACTTTTCAGTTCCACAATTTAGAAACTATTTTCATAGGTACATTTTGTGGGAGCTTGTGTCCTTTCCTTGAAAGTTCCTTGAAAACACATTTCAATGGGATGCAAGGGTCATGCTTTTAATCTGGTCCTATCTTTTCGAAATGAGATGATCTGTTCATTTTGGTTGTGAAAGGTTCTCAGCTATTCCAAACTACAGACAAAGAAAAGGAATAAATTCATTTTATCTTTTATCCTCTCCATCCATATTCCCAGGAAGTTTTATAAAATGTTCATGTTAGCCAATACAAAAAATTTAACCTCAATCGTTTTAAAAACGCAGATTTGAAACAATAAAGAAACACCAGTTTTGGTCCATGGAATTGGCAAAGCTTAGAAAGAATGATAAAGCCCTGTGGTGGCTAGGGTGTGGAGAAATGGGCATAATTACACACGGCTGGCTGGCAGGATTTTAGAATTGGTACAGCGTATCTGTAGAGAAATTCAGCAACATTTGTCAAAATATATTAGAACGCATCTAGCTTTTAACCTAGAAACTTCACTTCTAGGAATCCTAAAGCAAAAGTATTAGAGATGTATATGAAGATATTTGACCAGAGATTTTTCTTGTGCAATTGTTTATAGTAAGAAAACTTACAGAAATACCCAATAATAGTGGATTCATTGAGCAAATTGTGATGTATCTATATTGTGTCACAATGTCTAAGTGTGTCAGACATAAAAATACTCACTATTCTCATGTAGCATTTATAAGTAAAAAAATAAAGAGTGTGTGGAACAGGACACACAGTGTTATGCTATACAACTCTAAGATCTATTTCTGGAAAAAAAAATGCAGTCAAATGTTATCAGTGGTTTTATCTGTATAGTGGATTTCAGATGCATTTTTCTCCTTTTCTTTTTTTTTTTTGCTCTTCTTTTTTTCCCTCTGTCCCTCTCTTCATTTTATCCTTTCTTCCTAATCTTCTTTATTGTGAGGAAATTTGGAGTCAGCCGAAAGGCTTACTGGGTTCTCCATTGGAAACCACGCACGGTTTAGACATTCTTGCCTGTGTGATCAGATTTTCGCCTTCCATTGCCTCTGGAAATTGTAGGTAACCAAGAGCAATGTAAAAAGCATTTGTCTTTAGATGTACAAATTAATTCTGTCTTGGGGGGAGTTAATTATCAGCCCTCTTTCTGTTGGCAAAACCAGTCTCGTGCCCATATGCAAATTAATTTCAACATTCCTTTCCTTCATATTAATTGTGGTTCTTTGACTTCTTTGAACTGGATAGAATATCTTCTTTGGTGCTCTCATTTAACTGATAGGTTAAATAAAATACCTGAGAAGTGTTCCTTTGACATCCGCATGAGAGTCACGATTTTATTCCCTTGGAAAGTTACCTTTACTATAGGTTTCCTACTTTTATAAATTAAGCATGCATTCCTTTTTTTATTCGAAAAACAAAATAACAGCAAATGTGATTTAAAAGAATAGATTGTGCTACAGTCCAGTATTACATCAACTAATGTTTTTATAAATCTTCTCGCTTCAAATTATCTTAACATCTCTACAAATACGTGTAATAAGCACTTGAATGCAGAGTATTTTCAGGTCAATATGCTAAATTGGAGAGTGTTTAAAATGAATATTGCCCTGGCTGGTTAGAACATTGGCCTGTGGACAGAAAGGTCGAGGGTTCGATTCCCGGTCAAGGGCACGTACCTGGGTTGCAAGTTCGATCCTGGCCTGGTCAGGGTCATGCGGGAGGCAACCAATCGATGTGTCTCTCGCACGTGGATGTTTATCTCTCTGCCCCTCCCCCCCTTCCACTTTATCTAAGAATTAATGGAAAAATATCCTCTGGTGAGGATTAACAACAACAAAGAAGAGTAAGACTATGGCCACAACGTTAAATGTCTCGCAATATTTACCATGTTTATACCAAATATCAAAATATCGGCCATTTCACTTATTAAATATCTTAAAATTTCAACATGTACTCAAAATGGCTTAGGCCATTTATGGCTTAATCCCTGCAAGCAGAAACAAGGCTGAGAAGCTCTCCGGCTGCCTAGACGAAGCAGCTGCTGGTTCGCAGAACAGACAGCGGCAGGTTTCTGCACTATTACATATTCACAAAGTGCCATTTGCCTTCAGAATCCAGCCATTAGCATAGAGTCTGCAAAGAGCAAAGAGTTAGTACAGTGGTAATAAAAAGAATAAGACGCACGACTTTGGCCAGGGGAGGCTATTCAACTGCGATTATGCATAAAATATAATGCACAATATACACCAGGTTGGAGAAAATACTAGCTCTGTTCATTGCAAAATTTGTTTCAATAGTACGTGATCTTTTATGTATACAGTTTTTTTTTTTTCTTGATCAAAGTCCACAGTGTAGAATGAGAGTATAGAGGGAAATGTTTATTAAGTGTTTAGGGGACTTGCTCCTTCCCCATTTGCTTGGTTTTCATAAGTTCGCCCTAAATTCTTCTCACTTAGCGCTCTTCACTTACTCTTTCCCTTGGAGATGGGGAGAGCGCAGGGCAGGGCCTGGCCAAGTCCATAAAGCTGGTGGCTTTTCCCGCATACAGAGGACACATCATGTACTCATAGTCACATCATCCCAGAACTCTCATGGTGTCCTAGGGTGGGAACCAATATTAAGCAAGGTGGGGTCTTGATATTTGTACATCATTGGATTCATTAGTATCAATGGCTCCACTCTTTCTAAAACCCTAAGTTCAGTGTCTGATTTACTCCACGAGGTCTGGAGTCAGCACTGACACTCCGGTATTCACACACTGTGTTAGGTTTCCCAGACCACTGCAGACCCTGGGGCAGCTGGTCTGAAGCATAACTCTAGGAGGAAGCTGCCCTTCTATTGGAAGTGCCTCTGGTTTTGATTGTGTATCATATTGTAGATCCTCCTCTTTTGTTCCATCAGCTAGAAACAAATCGCTTTCAATTTTCCCAGCACCAGCAACAAGTATTTTAACCACCTGAGGTCTGCAAAATAAATATAAATTGTAATCCACAGCAGGCGGAAAGCCATTAGGATTTTCAGAAACTTGGACGACTTCAAGTCCTCCGCCGTGACACATGGGAACACATTTGTTAATCTTCAATTAAAAATTGTGGTCAGCAACTTCTGTTTTTTATCCTTTGTGGACCAATGGAATGCTCTACTGAGCTTTTCCTATCAAATCTGAATTGTGCCATTTGGGTTACTTCTCTCTCTCTCTCTTTTTTTGCGTGTGTGTTTTTAACAAAAAATTTCTAGAGTTTTCAAATTAATATCCCATTTCATAATGATAGCACTTAATTGGTTTTTAAATGTTTATAGATTTTTGTATAAAAATGCAGTGTTTTTAAAGTATAGAAAACCTGGGAAACACTATAAGGTATTGAGAGAGGGGCAGACAGCAGGATGAATCTGTGTTTCTTAACTGCTATTAACGTGTCTGCGTCTGTTCTTATGAGCTTGCCCTTTAAACTTGTTTTAAAAATATTTCCTCTAATAGTGCTGTGTATAGATTTGTGCTACAAAAATAAAGTTAAATGAGTCAATTTGCTGCTCTTTAACTGGCCCTCCAGCTCTGTGATGAGTCCATCCTCTCTAGCATTTGTCCCTCTATCCATCCATCAAAGACCCATGAGAGAAACAACACTAAACACATAGCACGTAACTTGTAAAGTTTACGCACAGCTAGCATAACTTACAATTTATACATTTGCTTGTTTTTTTTTCTGGCCCAGGGTGGGGGGTGTTGTTGGTGAATAATTTCCAGAAATTATCAGCTCTAATTTCACCTTCTTGGCACAGTTAAAGGAATAATTTCTGAAATTCTAATGATCAAAATGTTTTTATTAAAAAATAATTATTTTTTCTTATTTTAAAAAGAAACACATGCACATTACCAAAAAAAATCAAAAGCAAAAATGCAGAAAGAATATATTTAAAAACAACAACAACAGTAGAAGAAACCAGCAAACACCAAGTAGAATATCATCCATCACCCACTTACTCAGAAATAATGTCACTCCTTCAAATATATTTACCTGTCCCTCAATAAATATTCATTTAAATGTGTGTTTTATGCCAGATTATTTTCTAGGCATGGAAGTAAATAAGAAAAAAATTCCCTGCTTACAAGGAGCTTACATTCTGGTGGAAAGAAACAGACTTGAAACAGAAAGCAAATTATGAGCAAAATAATGTTACCTTATAATTAGATTGTTATACAGTAGGATGTGTCCATGTCTGTCTCTCTGTCTATCTATCTATCTATCTATCTATCTATCTATCTATCTATCTATCATCTATCTATCTATCTATCTATCTATCTATCTATCTATCTAATCTGGTAACATATATTTTCTAATTTGTATCTTCTTTCAAATTCTTCTTCTCCCATTGAGGGAAGTGGAATTTTATTTCTTTTTAAGGGGAGAACTAGGCCCTACTTCAGACATATCTAAAAATCATAGAAACATGGATGGATGATGTCAGTCAAATCAGTTTTCATCTTGGTTCTTTGTTCAGACATGCCCACTAGCTTAGTTTCTTAATCTATGCTCCATGGAAAGATTTGAAGAGTCTGTGCACCTCCTGAAATAGAGTTCAAACTTCCCTATTAGCAGTGTCTAAGGGGGCGGTCTAAAGATTTCATTAAAATCCCAAAGAAATCCATACACTCACTTAAGAGCTCCAGGATTTAAAGTCTCCTGTCCAGTTTCACTCCAACATTCTGTGACATCTTTGCCCTAGGAACAGCCTCCAGCTCCGGGATGCATGGATACCTATGCAAACATCACATCTGGAACATTGTTCAGGGCTGGACCAGTATTTTAGTGTTCCAAGTAAATGTTTCTAGATTTCTCTTAAAAATCTGCACCTCTGCTCTGTTCTGGGGCCTGTAATCTCTTCGGGTGTCTATTTCTGCTCTTGCAGGCTGGCTCTCCTTATATGGTCGCTGCGCTCAAGCGTAAAGAATCACATAGGCACAGAATCCAAGTTCTGCTGAATGCAAAGAGCAGAACTAAAAATGACTGCACAATCATATGCTATGGTCTGGAATATAATAATTTTAATTACTGATCACTAAACAAATAAATTATGTGTATGTTGAAAACTATGGAAATCAGAGGCAGCTGCTTGAAATCCTTACCAGAATAGTCAGAGGATGTGTAAACAAACAAACAATGATGAGAGTAGCCCTGTCATCAGGGTAGCGCAGCAGACTTTTCGATCCCATGATGTGCACACTTTTCATTCTAAAAAATAAATGACACCATCTCCTTGTAACCCATCTTCCCAATGGAAAATGTAAGCAGTGGTAACTGTAGTTATTTATGCAGAACTTTGTTCCTCATGGACATTCTCAAAATGAGATCTTCAACATCCAGAAGGAAAGCTCTCCAATACATGTCAAGAAATTTCAAGTACCTTCCCACTGACACGTATTACACACTGAAACCAACATTGTGTCCAAGAAAAACATTTATGTTCATGCACGGACATCGATTCCCATTTCCTCAAATTAAAAAAGAAGACAGCTCCTAGTTTTATAAAGAGAAGAGAACTTCTAGATGTGTGGATTTAGTAACAAGAAAAAGAAAAAGCCTTAAGTACTCATGCTGGAAGCCTGTTTTTTTTTTTTTTTTTCCTTTTTCCCCCATTGACACCCTCCTCCTGATACCTCCCCCTCCCTCCGCCCCATCCCTAACATTATTGTCTATGTCCATTGGTTACGCATACATGCACATAAGTTCTGTGGTTTATCCCCCCTTCCCTCTTCTGAGGTTTGTCAGTCTGTATCCTACTTCTATGTCTCTGGGTCTGTTTTGTTTATCAGTTTGTTTTGTTCATTATATTCCACAAATAAATGAGATCATGTGATATTTGTCAGTCTCTGATTGGCTTGTTTCGCTTAGGGTAATACTCTACAGGTCCCTCCATGTCATCTCAAAGGATAAGAGATCTTTCTTTCTTACAGCTGCATAGTATTCCATGGAAGCCTGTTGATTAATTATATGCTCTATCCCATTATATTAGGAACTATCCTTCCTTGCATGGACAGATACATCTCAGCCTATAATCTATGTGCATATCACATTTCTATACATTGATTCACATTAAAAGCCCACTTTAAATGTTATCTTGCTCAAACTCTATGAGGACAGGTGTCTGGTCTACCCTGTTCACTGTTGACTTCCAAGTACTAGCATAATGCCTGTCATCTACAGAGATCTTAGTAGTAATTATTTGAATGAATAAATAAATAAATGAATGGATGAATAAACGATTTAATTAATGAAGATACTAGAAGATATTTCCAGTTAAGACTTCCAATGACTTCTTCAATTTCTATGTTGTTGAAATGCATATTTTCATAATAACAAGTTTTCAAAACTCATATATACTCTAATGATGATTTTATTAGAGAGCTTTTCCCCCCTCATATCAATTTTGTTGATAGCTGCAATCAACTGAGGCTTTTGTGCAATATTTCTATAAGTATTTGTTTTTTAAAAAACTAGACATGGTATGACTGGGAAATGTTGCAATCTTCTAGCTGCTGAACATGCCTGACTTAGGATAATATTGGTAAGCAGTGAGTCGTAGTCTGTACAACTTTTCAGGAAGTTCTTAAAACATGCTCTAGTGTGACCTAAGAGTGGCTGAGGAAGCCAGAACCAGGAAGGGACAAGGGGCTGGAGAAACTTACCTGGTTCTAGAGCTAGACATCTGAAGTCAGTGGATTTGTCCAAAGGCACTTAGGATGCTCAGGCTTGATTTGGACAGGAACAGAAACCAGCGCCATAAACTGGTGGTTGCCACATGAATGCTGCAGCCCAAGATGCTTGGAATTAAGCAGGTGATGGTGATGTGATTTCAGGGCTAGGACCTAGGTAAGATGCTGCAAGATGAAGTCTGACCTCCTAACAAGACACCAATCGTGGAGCCCATATTTCAACCTGGATCAATATGACATGATCTAGGGGCAGGCCACAATTGGGAAGAGAATCACCAAGGGGAAATTCAAGATCTACCCTGTACCGGCCCTATAATGCTAAGCCTGATGCCAGGCAACAAGGCTAATTTCATTTTTCACGTGGAGGGGCTGAGGTTCTCCATCTGCCTCCTGCTCAATTCCAGAATGGCTCAGGCACTAGGAAGGGCTCACCTGCAGGTGCAGGGCACTGGGCCCTACAGCTAATGTTTGAGAAAGGCAAGAATGGACAAAGTCAATATGTTAAGAAGTTAGTACCAAGTCTTAGTTCTGAGAACTCCCATCCATTGTCAAAGAAACTCTAAATATAGTAAATGTGTCAGTTTGCTATCCCAGTGCTATCCCTTTCACCAAGACAAACAAACCGTAGATCTCTCCAGATTCCTCCTCAGTTTAGTGTTCAGGGAGGAACTTGTCAAAGAAAAACAAAAGTGTACTGAGTGAGGAGAGACATTTATCCCAAAGGATTACTGTAGGAGGAGGAAAAGGACTATTGCAATAGAGAGAAAGGGACAATGGCAATAGGGTAAATGCTGTGACCTACTGTGACCTCATGGTCTGCAAGAGTCGCATAAGTTAGGCAAAAGGGTTTTCTTTTATAAAGTGGAGTAGACAAAACTAGGAAGACCTGCGTATGAGGAAGTGGGATGGGTGAAAGGGCAGCATGACTGGGTAGCAAATCAGAGAATGTTTCACGCTGAGGCCGCCCTGGCCTCAGGAGGGCTTGTCTGCTGGATCAAGCTAAGGTTGGGCTAAAGTTGAAGAACCTGAGGGAAGGAGATACCCAAACTTTGGCCAATAAGCATTTTGTTTGGAATGACTAGCACTTTAGCTGATCATTATGAAGTAAAGAAAGGGAATTTTGAGTGGCTGTGTCTAGCCTCATCGTAGGTAAACAAGGGGACAGGCACCGTGAGTCTTGTCTAAGTCATATGGAGAAAGTCCTTCTTTGCAGTAGCTATTTTCCAGAGCACAAAAGGATGGAGGGGTTTCTTTAACCTTCACTGACCACAGGACTCAGGTAAGAGTCAACACTGTCAAGCTCAAGTCTGGGGGAGGCTATCCTTTGGAAGCATCTCACTCTATTCCAAAAAGGGCATGGAGCTGCCACACATTGTGTCCTCTGCTTTAGGTGGCTCGTCCAGGTCCACATGGTTCCAGCTGCCCAGTGAAAAGGGTAGAGGGGTTGATGCCATTGAAGAGATGATGCTGATGGAAGGTCTCGTTTATTGGCTCACTCCATGGGCACCAACATGACCGAATCTCAAGTCATCCAGACGACTGCAGGCGAACTGCCAAACTTACATGCATTTGTGAAATTCCCTCTCTGCTGCATACACCTGATAGTAAAATCTACTTATTAGACTAAATATATTGGGGGCTTTTTGTACCATATTTGGACTTTTTAAACCATGCATACTAAATTTCTGGATGACTGACTGAATTTTTTCTCTCTTTATCATGTTAGTATGAGATCAACTTGGCCAAAGTCATAAAAATTATCCTCATAGTAATCTAATGAAGGATAAGAGAAAGGATGTGATATTTGTGTGCAAATGAAACCATCAAGAAGTGCAGCTGTATTGTTTTTTTTCTTGAATATCTTTAAAAAAGGAAGAGCCACATGGTGCCAGGCCACTGGCTTAGGAGTCAAGAGAGGCCATCTCAAATACAAATAAATCGTTTCTGATTAAGAAAACACTTTATTTATTCATATATAAAGTATTTATTAGGTATTGGATTTTATAAACCATTTGGTCCTGCAGTCTTTATTTTAAAAAGGTTATTCTGAATGCATTACCAAGTATCCTGTGGAATATTTCACATAAAAGGAAGCGGAAAATGTATAAATGTAAACAGGCTAATTGTATGCAGATATAAATTATGGATGTTGGTCTTATGAAAAAGCATTGCTGATTTGCAGGGGTCTTACTCAGCAGTCCTGCATCTTGTCTAAGGGGATATTTAGTATGGCTGTGATGTGCAGAATTTAAAACAAAACTTTAAATTCTGGAGGGTAAAATACAGCCCAATTGTGCTAAGACGACACTGTTGGGAGAAGGAGGTTTTTAGTTTATTTTTTTGCTGTTGATGTTGACACTCATTAGCTCTGCTGTCCTCCGTGCTTCCACATGCTATGCAGAAGCCAAGGTCTGAGAAGGGTGGTTTATGGTTATGTGCTGTGTTGCAGTAATCACTGCAGGTGACATTGTCCCCAACACTCTATGTGGTTTTCATTGCTCAAGTAGTCATGTCATACTCATGAGGAAACACAGGAAAGGGAGACTTGGGTGACATAGATAACAAAAATCTTCTTTTTACCTCTTTCACAAAACAAATACAAATATGAAACTTATAAAGGATGCCTAAGACAAAAGATAGTCAAGTTGAATGGTGCAGCCCAGATGGTGTGGCTCCGTGGAATGAGCATCATCCCATGCACCAAGAGGTCACGGTTGATTCCTGGTCAGGGCACATGCCTGAGTTGTGGGCTCGATCCCCAGTAGGGGCGTGCTGGAGGCAGACAACTGATATTTCTCATCAACATTTCTATCTCTCTCCCCCTCTCCCTTCCTCTCTCTCTAAAAAAAAATCAATAAAATCATGTGTATGTGTGTGTGCGTGTGTGTGTGTATGTGTGTGTGCGTGTGTATGTATATGTGTGTGTGTGTGTGTGTGTGTGTGTGTGTGTGTATATAAAGTTAAATGGTGCAAATGGAAAGAACTATGGTATGATTACCCCTTTTGTTGGATAATTTCAGATGCCATCACCGATTTTTATCATGTTATACCAATAAGTTTAACCTTGAGTTAAAGATACTTCCCCTCTGATTCAGAGCTCTGAGGAAATATGGAAAATGATCAACTTCATAAGTGTTAAATAATTGGCCTAATATTTTATGATACATGACACAAAGTTTTAGGGAGATTTATATAGACAGCATAAACCTTTAGCTGACATGGGATGTAAATGCTTCATAGTAAATAATTGATTAGCACAGGCTTCCTTGCCAGCCATCACCTGCTTGTTAGTCCAGTGAAGAGGTATAGACTTGAAATGGGAGCACAGGCATGTTTTTTTTAGTCTACATTCTGAGTGGTAAACTTAATATTTAAAAACAGCAGTTTTCCGTATATACCACAATAAAATATATTTTAAAATAATTTTAATACAGTGTAACTAAAGAAGGCAGCCTAGGTGTTAATTCTCTGGAAGGAGTACATGATAGAATACAAAAGCACGGAGTTTACAGTGGTGCCTGGGGTCTGCTTTCTCCCTCGGATGGTGATGTTGGGAACCAAGGCACTCATCAAGAGGCTGTCTTGTTTTGTGGGTCACACTATAGACCAGGTCATCTGGAAGAAGGTTGGGCTCAGTCTTTCAGTTCTTTCTAATCTTGCTCCCTCTCCATATTGCTTCTCTACCCCACTTGAAGGGCTCCTCAGAGTGAATTTCTCTTTGCAGAAACTTCAGAAGTTCTCAGCCAGGACATGATATCCAGGGCACACCTGGACAATTTGATGGGTTACCTAATTTGAATAAACTAGTTTGTGTCCAAGTGTTTATATATTGGCCTCCCTGAGCCAATATACTTAGGTTTCTATTGGGAGCTTCAAAAATGTACTTAGCTAGCACTTTGAAGTCATCTATTTGGCAAATAATCATTGAGCGCTTACTGCAAGCCAAAATGATGCAAACATATTCTCCTAATAACCCTGCAAGGAAGGCCTCAGCTCAGTTTTAAGATGATAGAAATCAGGGTCAGAGATTAAGGATTGGTTGCTGTGTTCTGTGGCCTTCTATTACTGCTCTTGGATGTTGCATTTACAAAGCACTCAGCCCAGTAGAGTCTAGCAAGTGACTGGGTTAATTTCAGATGAGCGGACAGCCAAATCTCGTTCCAATCTGGGGTCCTGATGGTCAGGTTTGATCATTTATGCTGCCTGCATTGTCAGGTACGCACCAAAGAGACCCTTCCTTTAGTGTACAGACTCAGCTTTGTTCTTTGGAGACTGGATGCATCCCTGCTTGTGCAGAAAACTTATCAAATCCTCAAAAATGTGTTATATGAGGTCTACATATTTAAAATCTTGTTTCATATGTATTTATTCAGTACACACCAGTTGAATTCTGAAAGTGGTTTATGGAAGTGGAGGATGGTATGGCTTTGGGTGAGTTGCATGGGCTTATTCCACACCACCACTCTGATGCCAGAAGGCCCAGTAAGAGTTTCCCTGAGTCAGGCATTCACTCTGTGGGATGATAAGGCTGAGGAGTAAATGATGAATTATAGGACAAAACTAAACACCTACTTGGTTAGATAAAATATCTCAGCTCAAAAAACTAAACTCATTTACTCAAATCTGATGTTTAAAATATATTTTATTACCACTGAGATAGTTCAGGAAATATAACCAAAAAAAAAAAAAAAACCCAAAAACTGTTAATAAAGTCTATTGTATCTGAAAATTATTGCTATAATAACTAGAACTCTCAATAAAATTTCCAAGAAACTTGATGGTAGCTTATTCTCCCTTGACAGAGATGATACTTGTATATAAAACTTTTTAATGCTGTAAAAATTCTATAATAAGATTCTGGCAAGCACTTCCTTGTGAAGCACACAAGAGCTGAATTATCAAAGGGAACCCCAGAAAAGTGAGCGGAATTCAACTGAACTCGAAAAGACTTAATGAGTTCCTCTCTGACCTTTCATCTACCTATAGCCTGCAAATGAGCGGAGAGCTATAGTCATTCGGGCAGAAACCTGGACGTTGGGGGGCAGCCACAAAAGAGTATCTGACCTTTGATTCAGGAAAAGATGAAGAGCTATTTCTGACTACTGGAGAAGCTTAAGTACTGTAGACATCCCTTCGGGCAAGCAACAGCCCCAAACTCAAGGTTACCCAAGCATATGCAGAATAGGTCTAGATATTGGTTTAAGCTGGTAAGTGGCAGAGGGAGACTTATCAAAGCATCAATAACACTGTCCTTACTCCTCATGTGACTTAATTCTCAAGTTGAGTTTGGACCATGAATTGAGACTCTACTTTATCATCAAAAAAATTAAACGTGGTTATTTGGGGATATGAGCACTACACACACACACACACACACACACACACACACACTCACAATATGCTGTAGCACTTTAAATTTAAGCAATGAATACATTTAACAATAAGGTCAATGAAAAGAAGGAATCTTGTTGAAAAACATCTAGTACCCCTGTGCTTGGCCAAGAACCCAATAGAGGCAGTTAGAAAATAAAGATCAGAAGCCAACAGACTCAAAAATGCAAAATCTGTTTGTGTATGAAAATGATGTGAAAAGAAGACCTTGCTTGCCTAGTGGAGAATATCTGTTTGTGTTTATGGCCGAGAGGAACTATTCAGAATCACTTATTCCACTCCATGAACAATGAAGCTTACAGAGTGTGTAAACTCATGATTTCTGTTGATTTATGTGATTTGTGTTTAATTTATTCATCAGTGAGTACTGAATAAATACATATAAACAAGAATTTTAAAAAACGTGGACCTAATATTAAAAATATATATTTGATTACTTGTTCTAACATTCCTAATCTCAACATTTAGGATATGTCATTCAGGATCCAGGAAGATTTCAATCCTTCTATTCTGATGCTGGATATAGAGTAGCTAAAAAGAGTCCCTGAGATGTGGTCAACTTATTTCAGGAGTATAGTTCAGTCTACTCTTAATAACTAAATGCATTGTTTCTTAAACAGTCTCACTGATATGTTTTTCTCAAATATTTATTGATGTGAGATATATATACTGGGAAATTATTCCTAACCTTTACAGGGTGTGTCCCTGGAGTTCTTCAGCTTCTGATTTCCACAGTGACACAGGAGAAATCAGACCCTCTTCCTAGGAACTGTGCAGCCCTCCATGCTTCCAACCCAGGCTCTACCAGTGACTTTTTACAGGCAATGCTCTTCAATCTCATTGCTCTGGTCTCCACCACCCCTTGGAAATGATAACACAGGCGCATGAGGGGGGAAAAAAGCTCTTGCTGGATAGAATAGTCTTCCTTCCACATTATAGCCATTTTTAGATAATAGTAACCTATAATTTTATTCTAATAAGCACATAGGAAATAGTTTTGATTTGGTTGCGATTAGAGCAAATATATATTTCCACACAGAAACATACCTGTTGTGACTCACTGTTGATGTACCACTTTTTTGTCCTTCCTTTATCTCTTTACTCACCATGTTATGCAATTTTCTGTGTAATTAATTCAGCCCAAAGCAATGCCAAAGAAAACGAAACTGCAATAGAGCTTCCTATTTATATATTGATTTACAGTTTATAAAGCATTTGGAAAATGTTTACACATTTATTGTCATAACTACTTTGCCAAGTAGGTAAAACAAATGTTATTATGTATATTTTACAGATTCAGAAAATCAGAGAGATGAGGGGCTTGCCCAAAGTCAAATGGCTAGAAAATGGTAGAGCAGGTAGTCAGGTCTAGGGGCTCCAACCTGTGCGAGGAGTTTGCACGGGTACATCACTGTGCACACGGGACCGGGGAGCCACTGTACAAAAGCACAAGTCTCCTTGAGTGTCGAATATACTCAGTGGTCACTTGTTTCTTTGTCCCTACTTCTGTCCCTCCTGCCTGCCTTTTTTCTTTCCTTCCTTCCTTTCTTCCTCTCTTCCTCGTTCTCTCCTTCCTTCCCTCCGTCCCTTCTGTCTGGCCATTCTTTCTTTTTTTCAGTGACATTAATGAGGATTTACAGTGTACTAGGCATATTTTTAAATATTGAAGACACAATAATGAAAAAATTCAGACTAGGATGTGTTATAGTCTGGAACTAAACTGAGCTCCCAATAACGCAACAAAAGTGTATTTCTTGCTCCAGGAAGTCTGATGGTGTTGAAGGCCTTCTGCTATGGCTGTGCCATCTGGAAAAGGTACAGTCTGGTGGCAGGGGAAGACTGGGGCGGAGGAGGCACCCTGGTTCTTCACTGTTTGATCCAGAAAAGTCACAAGTCACTTCTGCTCACAGTCCGCTGGCGCCCGCCTGACTGCCCTGGTGAGCGCACAGATGTCTCTCTGTGCCACAGTCCTGTCCTCGTGGCGCTTTTGGTCTGTGGGTGCGGGAGACACAGACAATTAACAAGTGAACAAATAAAAATTCCAAATAGTCCTAGCTACAGTGAAGAAAATAAACAGTAACAGATAATCACAGAACCCAGTAAACACTTGGAGATCAAGGACGTCCTTGCTAAGCCACAGCCTGGTAAGAGCAGACCCAGCAAGGAAGCGCCCAGGCTGTTGTCCCATAGAAAGTAATGCATTTGTTTTGCTTTAAGCCACTAAGTTTGTGGTAATTTATTTCACAGCAATAAAAAACTAAGACAGTGTCACAGTTTTCTTATAATCTGTTAACTATTTTTCATTAGTTTTTATTTGGGGCTCTTTTGTTTGACGTCTCTTTTAATATCTTTATTAAAAACGAAATCCCTAAAATGTATGTCAAGTACAAAAAGTAAAACAATAATTCAAATACCTCCCAGCTCAAGAGCTAGTCTTTACCAACCCCTTGGAGTCCTTACCTGCATCTCCACAATCCCCCACCCCCCAGAAGTAAATAATAGCTCAGAGTTTTTGTCTATCATCCCTTTGCTTGTCTTTACAGAGTTGTTACATATTTGTGTCACCTTGAAACAAGATGTCATTTTATTTTGCAAGCCTTTGTACTTTATGTGAATGAGTCGTGTTGAAGGTGTTCTGCAAATTGCTTTCCTTGTTCAATATCATGTTTTGAACTTCAACCATACCAATGTGTGTATCTTTAGTTTATTATTTTTCCCCATCGCTGAATAGTATTTTATCTTGTGAGGAGTCAATGATGTTATATTTTCCTCCTATTGGTAATGGACATTTGGGTTATTTGTTCCCAGGATTTTTCTTTTTAAATTATGAAGGTTGTTAGAATATACAGTCTCGTCTATGCCTGCAAATAGAACAGCTAGATCATAAGTTACGCACGTTTTCAACTTTCCTTGGAAATGTCAAATTGTGTTTCCAAAGAGGTTGTATCAAATTATACTCCCACCCTTAGTTCATGAGAATACCCATTATTCTGCTTTCTTGCCAAAACTTGTTGCTATCAAGTGTTCAGTTTTTGCCAATCTAGTGGACGTGAAATGCTACCCTTTGGTTTTATCTGGCATGCCCATGATTAATAATGCCGTTGAGCACCCTCCATGTATCTATTGGCCATGAGGGACCTCTTTAATTCACTGATTGAACCAGCCAGGGTTCCAGAAGGCAACACATGGTACACGCATACGGAGCAATGTGAAGAGATTGTAATGAAAGAATGATTTACAAATGTGTGGGCAGGACCCCAAACAGGTGGCAGTACTATTATTAGTTATACTCTTAGGCTGGAGGTGAGAAGGGAGGGGTCAACCAGAGATAGGAATGCGCCCTTCTGTGGAGGATGCAGCGGGACTCAGGTGGCCCATATGGAAAGAGGCCAGGTGAGACTCTTCCCTCTCTGTCTCCAACCAACGCTTCCACTGTCTGGGACCCGCGGGGAGTCACAGAGAGCAGGAACCTCGGCTGTGGTCAGACAGGCCCAGAGCAAGGCGGAGAGGAGTGGAAAACAGATCTGCAGGGCCAGAGGCAAAGTCTCCTGTCAATGTGCCGTTTCTCTACTAGGCTGGTTGTTTGTCTTTGTGATTTGTAGGTGTTTTACTTGTACAGATGTTGCTTTAGCCTCTGCTTGGCCTATTTCTGTGTGAGAATCTCACCGCTGTACAAATGTCCATTTCCTATTTGGTGTGAACTTTCCTTTAACGTTGAGTCAAATGTACCTTCCTGAAACTTCCAGGGCTTGACCATGTTCTGATTCCCCTTAGAAGATACTCTCTGGTCCTCTTTATCTCTTCAATGCCCCCCACTTTTCAGGACCCATATTAGATAGATGACCCATCCCTACGACATCTGTAGCCCACTAACTACCTTGCCCACCCCCATTTTACATAAATTGCTATCAAGCAGGTTTATTTCTACATAAAGTACATATTTAACCCCAATATTCTCATTGTACAATTATACCTGTGATATTTTTACCTAACTTGATTCAAATCTAGAACACATATTCCAATTGGACATGATAAATTTATCCTTTTATAAAATATATTAGTCTCTTTTCCTGGCCTTGAGTCACATCAATGTAGACTTTGGTTCAAATAAATTCAAATTCAAATTGGCTCTGCTGCTTGTAGTATGACTTGGTACAATTTTTAAAAATATTTTCTGAGATTTATCTTCTCATTAATAGAAAAACAGTCATATCTGTCTGGTAGGGTTATTGTTTATTATTTTTAAAAACCTTTAAGCATAAAGAGAACTAAGATAACATAAGTGAAAATACCTTAATAATAGAAACTCCGTAGAGTAATGGAGACATAGTTTAAACATCGAGTGTGCTTTCCTTTTGTGTCTTACCAAGTGAGAGACCTTCCCTTGAACTCATCTCCATCTCCACCTGCCTAAAGTGACATAGACAGTGTCACTTAACGATGGGGATATGTTCTGAGAAATGCGTGGTTAGGTGGTTTGGTGGTTGTGCGAACATCACAGAGTGCACTCACACAGACCTAGATGGTACAGCCCACTGCACACCTGTGCAATCATCACAGTGTGCACACACACAAACCTAGATGGTACAGCCCACTGCACACCTGTGCAATCATCACAGTGTGCACTCACACAAACCTAGATGGTACAGCCCACTGCACACCTGTGCAATCATCACAGTGTGCACTCACACGAACCTAGATGGTACAGCCCACTACACACCTGTGCAATCATCACAGTGTGCACTCACACAAACCTAGATGGTGCAGCCCACTGCACACCTGTGCAATCATCACAGTGTGCACTCACACAGACCTAGATGGTGCAGCCCACTGCACACCTAGACTGTATGGTATAGCCTGTGGCTCCCAGGCTATATAGCATGTGATTTACTGAATACTGTAGGCAACTGAGCACAATGGTAAGTATTTGTGTATCGAAACATAACTAAACACAGAAACGGTACTGTAAAAATACAGTATAGAGATAAAAATATAAGGCACCATGAATGGAGCTCGCAGGACTGGAGTTGCTCTGGGCGAGTCAGTGAGGGAGTGGTGAGTGAATGTGAAGGCCCAGGACATCACTGTTCACTACTGTAGACTTGATATACACCGTCCACAAGACTCCCCCTGTGTCCTTCTGACAGAGTCAGGGATAGAACACGAAAACTGTCAGTGCTGCTCCATGAACACGTGTGTGGGTCAGACTGATTGGAAATTGATTGGAAATCAAGGAGGAACTGGCTGGGTAAGATGGAGATCACCATAATAGTGACTGTCAGGAGGGAATAGAAGGTGGCCTGAGGATTAATAAGAATGAGAAATCTAGATAGAGAGATAAAGCACACAGGGGACCGTCATGGCCATGTGGTTTGGCTATTACATGTGGGAGAAGTGGGTGGATTGAGGAAACATGTAGTAGTCATAAAAAAGAGTACGTTTACGTGGAGAGGGTGTACAATGAGGACTTACTATTTTGACTTTGGAAATTTGTTTTGGGTTCCATTGACCCTTCTGGCTCAAAGGGCTCTCCCTGGCATTGAATTTATTTAAGAAATAAAACTTATCTTTGCTTTACATCATTACAACCTGGAGATAATTTCAATAGACAGAAACAAGCTGGCCTCACATGACCACAGAAAGCTTTTATTAATGTGACAGTGGCCCTTGATATTTGTTCAGGTAGCTCCTGGGGACCTGTGTCCTTGTACAGAATCTTAGGTCCCCAACAAAAAATGTACAGCAATGTTCTCTGAAGACCATCAGCTAGATCAGGGAGGGCTGTTGTGCCCGCTGAATATGTAGCACTAAGGGGCCGGTGGTTCTGTGCAAAAAGGTCAGTGGCTGACTGATTAGGATGTGATCTGTGCACTCAAAATTGGGGTGCTGTGATTGAGAGGGAATCTATTGCCAAGCCCCCCAGATAACTGCTCCTGTCAGAGAAAAATAATTCCTCCTGGACCACATATCCTTCCGCTTCTTACAGGAAATTCAGCTCCATTACAATCTTGTGGGCCCACCATCTTATGTGGGGGTCCATCGGTGACCGAAATGTCATGTGTCTCATGTTGTATTGGGATTTGTTACAGCTGAAAGGCAGAGATTAAAGTTAGTCAAAATAAAATTATGTAGCAAGACAGTCATTTTCCCAAGCATGCTATTGCCTTGAGAAAATGATTTTCCCCCCTCATTTCTTTTTCTCCTTCCTTAGCCTGCTGGAAGACTCAGTACACAGAATTCTCCTACAGTGTTGGTGGGAGATCTTGTCTGCCAACAGAGCTTACCTGGAATCAGAAGAAAAATATGACACAGGTAAAGTTTAAACAAATAAAAAGCCTGCCTACTTTCTAGCCCTAGGTTTTTGGGAAGAAGTAAAAACAGTGGAATCAGGTACATGTTTCCTGATCCCCCTTCTTGGAGCTTTGGCCCAGAGGGAAGCAGATGTTTAAATAAAACAAGGGGTTTGTCCCTTCTCTTCTTTTGGCATGTCAGGAGCCTAACTTGTAGACTGAGCTACACCAGTGCAGAACAGATACAGCAATGCAGCTGTGTGGAGTCCAACAAATGCAGACCCTTGTATTTAGTATCCGTATGCTGTTCTTTTTTCTGGATGGGTCACGGGCATGACCCAGAAGTCATGCTAACTTAGGAGCGTCTCCATGGGTGTTGCCATAGCTGAGGCATACATAATGGCTGTCACCTAGGGCCTTGGTGAGGGCCAGTCATCACTATTTTATTAAAGCTCACCAAATGATTCTAACATGTAACCACTTTTGTAGATTCATCATCTGCTGATGGACATTTGGTTTGTTTCCACATCTTGGCTATTATGAATAATGCTGCAATCAGCGTAGGAGTGTAAATATTTCTTTGGGAAACTGATTTCATTTCCTTTGCTTACACTCAAAAATGGGATTGCTGGGTCATATGGCAGTTCTATTTTTAAGTTTTTGAGGAACCTCCATATTGTTTTCCATGGTGGCTGCACCAATGTACATCCCCACTAAAAGTGACCAAATGTTCCTTTTTCTCCACATCTTCGCCAATGCTTGTTTATCTTTTGTCTTTTTGATGATTACCATTGTATCAGGTGTGAGGTGATATTTTATTTTCGTTTTGATTTGCACTTCCCTGATGATTAATGGTGTTAAGCATCTTTTAGTATATCTGTTGGCCACTTATATGTCTTCCTTTGAGGAATCTCTATTCAGGTCCTTGGCCCATTTTTAATTGAGTTATTTGTTTTCTTGCTATTGAGTTGTTTGAATTTACCTAATATATTTTTAATATTGACCCCCAATTTGATGTATGGTTTACAAATATTTTCTCCCATTCCATAAATTGTCTCTTCACTCTGTTGATGGTTTCCTTCGCTGTGTAGAAGCTTTTTAGTTTGATGCAGTCCTATGTGTCTATTTTTGCTTTTATTGCCTGAGTTTTGGGGATCATATCCAAAAAATCATGGCTTAGACCAATGTCAAGAAGGTATATTTCTTCTAATATTTTTATGGTTTCAGGTCTTACATTCAAGTATTAATCCATTTTGAGCTAACTTTTGTATGTCTAATTTCATTCTTCTACATGTGAAAAATTAGTTTATCAATACCATTTATTAAAAAGACTGCCTGTTTCTCATTGTGTGTTCTTGGCATATTTGTTAAAGATCAATTGACTTTAAATGCTTTGATTTATCTCTGGGTTCTATTTTGTCCCACTGGTGTATATGTTTGTTTCTATACCAGTACCATACTGTTTTTATTACTATAGTTTTGTAGTCTATTTTGAAGTCAGGAAGTGTGATGTCTCAAGCGTGTTCGTCTTTCTCAAGATTGTATTGTTATATTCAGGGTCTTTTGTGATTCTTTCAAATGTTCTAATTTTTTTTATTTCTTTGAAAAATGCCATTGGAATTTTGATAGAGATTGCATTTAATCTACAATATTAATTATTTTAGTCCATAAACACAGGGTATCTTTTCATTTATTGTGTCTTCTTCAATTTCTTTCATCAATGTTTTTTATAGTTTTCAGCATACAGATCTTTTACCTCCTTAGTTAAATTGATTCCTAAGTACTTCCTTTTTATTTTTGATGTTATTGTGAATGGGATTGTTTTCTTAATTCTTTTGTGGATAGTTTGTTGTTAGTATATAGTAATGTAACTAATTTTTGTATGTTGATTTTGTATCCTAATCCCATTCTTCCTATGAGTTAAACCATTTTTTCATAAGACCTATTCCATTTATTCTACTTTTATTGCTTTCCTAGAAATCTAAAAACACTTTTGATTACCTTAAAGCAACATTTATTCTTTTAGAGAAGTATTACTATAGGTCAAAGTGCCAGTCACCTACCTGTCCCCTGCCCTAGACTCTCCTCTACTTTTCTCTGAGTGGAATTCTTACCTAAGGCTTGGATTCAATTTCTGAACCATCTTTAAATGAAGTGCCCTCTATTTTATGCTCTAGTTTCTATTGTACTTTATTGTTTTTGTAGTTTGAAACACACACTTTAGCGCTTATTCACTGCCCATTCCTCACTCTAGTTTCTGCCTATTAGTATTTTTTCTTCACCTAGATTCTCAGCACATTTAGAGCGGGACTAAGGTTTTCTGCTTTTGTGTGTGTCCACGTTGGCCAACAATGCAGTGCTGGACGCACAACCAATGGCCAAAGAATATGTGCACTTCTATGCTAGTTTCTCTAAGTTCAGTAACTACAGCATTAAATGATTTTCTCTTCTCTGAAACACCTCCAGATTTTCAATCCCCCTTTCATTCTCTGCTTCTTTCATTGCTGTTCTACTTTCTGCTTCTACAGCACATCATGTTGCAACATTTCACTTCCAATATCTCAGGTTGGTTGTACTTACTTCAGCCTTTAAAAAATTTTATCAGATTTCCTATATCACTGGCTGTTTTCCAAGGATTAGGCTTCAAACTTAATCTAATTAACTAGTTAACTAAGTCTGATCACTATGGGACATTTGGTAATCAATTAATAGCCCGCTTCTTTTTCTCTCTCTCTTTTTTAAATCCACACCCAAGGATATGTTTACTGATTTTAGAGAGAGAGGAAGAGAGAAAGAGAAACATCGATGTGAGAGAGAAACATTGATTGGTTGCTTTCCACACTTGCCCCAACCAGGGATTGAACCAGCAACCTAGGTATGTACCCTGATTGGGAATCAAACTTACAACTTTTTGGTGCACAGAATGATGCTCCAACCAACTGAGCCACCCAGCTGGGACATTAACTCATTTCTTATATAAACATTATTGTAATTTTTTCAGATTTTTTTCCTTCAAATGAGTAGCATGTTACATGTGTTCTCATTTCTACTGTCTGATGAATTCTCTCTGCAGTCTGCTCTGGTGATTGGTTTATATCCGACAAAATGTTTTTACTTACTAATGTAATTGTCTTGGCTTCTGCATGAATTGCTGGGTTGATTCACTGCTGGGTAATGGTGCTACATTGACAGGTTTTCCTGTTATTTTATGGTATGTCCTCCCTCCACATTTGCTTCAGATGGCCTGCAGCATATGCATAGGATTTGTGGAGCCCTGAATATGTGACTGTGTTCTTTCTTGCCTCACACATTGTCACCTAGTCTGAGAGAATGACAGAGCTTTCCTGGGATAGTGATAGCAGAGAAGCAATATTAGCATTAAGAAGTAATAGTATTATTTGCTCAGTGTTATCATTTGAAGGTCGTGAGATTGACATGGTAATCTCAAAAGGTTTAAAAGCACAATGACAGCATCTGTAATGTTTATTAACAGGCAAAGATAAATGATAATTTAGTGGTTGGAATGCTGGGGTGAACACAATCACTTTGGATTAGATGCACATTACCAAATTGAATACCTTTTATTTCTGCATAATTTTGAATCATGAATCAGATTTTTATTTATAACACTAGACTATAGAAGCACTTGAAAATCTGAGTTCACTCTAAAGTATTATTAACAGAAAACAATCCAACAGGTTTTCATATTTCAAAAAGAACTTGGTACTTAAGGCTAACTATGTAATCACAGTTTTAAAAAATTTGGACAGCCAAACATTCTCTCTTCATCTGGGGATAATTTTTTACAACACCAGAGAGAGAATTGCCCTGTATCTCATGGAATTATGACAATCCACTTTTTATGCAAGGATCAGAGAAGATAGAATGGACCATACATTGCCTAGAAAAAAAGAAAGTATATTCAGAATACAGGTGATTGTAGGAGCCAGCTTGTATTAACAGGTCTAACTTGGAAAGAAAATGTTTTGAAATATTCAATGATAGTATCTGGCATAATCCAGAAAGCAATATAACCTTCCTCAGGTCTCCCAGGGGGGAACTTGCTAGTGGGAACTTGGGAATTTGAGGGATATTCCTGAATGTGTTTAGGGAGTGAGAGTCATATCAGGTATGAACTGTCAGTTCAGGAAGACCAGCCCATGGAAAGAATGTGTCTGATGTCCAATGGAACTAAATGCCTTGAATTAAGTATATTTTGTGATACACCAAATATTTTAAGATTTTTCTATTGAAATTAATGTTTGGGTCATTATGATGTATTGTTTCTATAGTATTTTCACTTGATAGAACCTATCATACTGGTATTCAAGAGTATCTATTAATACGGAAATGTTATTTAAAGCAAATGTACATGGCCCATCAAACAATTACTCACCCCCTTTATCCCCCCCCTCCTTTAAAATTATTAAAAACATTTGCACAGGATGAACTTCAAAGCACAGCCCGAAGGGAGTGAAATGGCACCTAAGAATATACTTTTAAAGACATATCTATAGAGACTAAAATAATTTAAGCATACCCATTAAAGAAACTCCACACTTACACAAGAGATTTATAACATTGCAAAGACATCTTGCTATTGTTTCCTGCAGACATTTTTTTTTAGCATCCTTTCCACTAAAATTAAATGTATAACTATAAAATAGGTTGGGGTATTATAAAACATTTAAATTCATATTATAATTGATTTTACTCCTTATTATTACTTAACTACTGACTATTTTTCTTTTAAAACATATTTAGTAAATTTTTATAATATGAAATTTCAGTAAGGTAAAAAATAGTTATAACAGGTATTTCTATCTTAGCCTTGTCTGTATCTTCTATCAATTTCATTTATTAAAGATTTTCCTGTTTGGTTTAATAACTTGTTTTATGACCTCAAAATTCATTATATTAATGTTTTAGAAATTCTTTAGTATCCAAGAAATTGTTCTTATTTACCCAATTTTTACAAGTAAGACCTCTAATGTCAGGCTTCCCTGTGTTGTAGCAATTTCTGAAGGTTTTTTCTGTGCAGTAACCAGCATTTGGATTGGCCTATCGATCACTTCCTTTCTTCCACTGATCTTGGTGCCTGATGGATCCTTTCTTCTTCCTTCTCATACGTTTTTCCCTCACTCAAAGAATGACTGCGTTCTATACCCCGAGCTTTCTTCTGTTCAGTGAATATGACTCTGGCACTCCCCAGATTCAATGACATTCTCGAAATATTCAGTGTCTGCTTGCTCGTACCTCTCAAACTTCATACGGTATAAGTTGCTTGAGGCACTCAATTCCTCCAACCCACTTCATACAATGATTATGCATCTTCATCATTACTGTATTTTCACTTATCTTTTCCACATGCAGGATCTTTTCTTTATAAGATACTAAACCTAAATGCCACGGGGAAGGACAGAGCATGAAATGTTTTGCCCAAGATGAAAAAACAAAGGTGGTTAGGATGAGGGCCGACTAAATTATATAAAAAGTACATGCTGTATACAAAAGACATATCTAATATATTACAATACAGAAACATTGACACTCACAGTATAGAAAAAGATATTCCATGCAAACGCTAACCAAAACAGAGCTGATTTAGCAATGTCCACATCAAGTGGACTTCAAGGGGGAAAAAATCGCTAGTAGAGATAAAGGGGGATGTTTAATAATAAAAATTTTAATTCACCAAGAAGATATAACAACGCTAAATTCTGGATATACACACATTGCATGTAACAAAGCCACAAAGTATATAAAGCAAAATTTCACGGAACTAAAGGAGAAACAGACAAATTCCCAACCACAGTGGGAGGTCCCAACATGCCGGTTTGAGTAAATGATAGACCCATCACATAAAGGCCACTGTACCAACAAATATAATGAACAAAAAAAGCTGATGAACAAAACAGACCCAGAGACATAGAAAGGAGTACGGTTCAGACTGACAACCTCAGAGGATGGGGGGAAGGGATGAGATAAACCAAAGAGCTTATATGCATGTATGGGTAACCAATAATGCTTGGGGGGGGGGGGGGGGTCGGGATAGGGAGGAGGGTGTCTGGGGGGGAAAAGGAGAAACATCTGTAACAAATAAATAAATAATTTTTTTTTTAAAGCCAGAGAGTGGTAGAAGCAATAGAGGGCAGGGGAGTGCCCTCCAATGCAACTCCTTGGATCTCCGAAATACGCCAGTCTCACAGTTCCACATTTTTCGCTTCTGTTTTCTATTACTTGAATGTCCTACTCTTCTTCAACGGGTGAATTCTCACTTTTCTTTTCTTTTAGAGAGACTCCGTTCAAATGTGGTTTTCCTCTTCTGGACTTTTACAAACCTAGATAGGGTGGGGCAAACGTAGGTTTACAGTTGTTCCTATGGAAAATAATACAATCATCAATAAGTAATGAGAAACACAGGGCTTATTCTCATATTACTTATCAATTATTGTACTTGAAAGTAGATACCACTGTGAGCCTACTGTTGCCCACCCTGCTTTGTGCCACGTGCTGCCCTGCAGTGTAGGATTTGCTAGCCTGGCACCGTGCGCTCCTCCAAGGACGCGCCCTGGCTCACAGGCGGTGCACGCAGCTCCTGGGACCGAGAAGACGCTTTCTAAGTGTTCATTGAAGTATTTGCTGGATCACGATCTCACCCTTTCTCCCTTTTAACCTCTGTTTTAAAAGTAAACATCTCCCTTGCGACCTGTTCCATACATCGCCTTGTTTCAAGTAGTTTGGACTGCTGAATGTGTACCAGCAGTTAAGGTGGGGTTTTTAGAAATGTTGAGAAGCCGGGTGGCTGGGGTGTGCAGGAAGCCCCTGGCTGCACTCTGGGTAGCAAGGTTACGGCTCCAGCTCCAGTCAATACGGAAAGTGAAGGATGAATAATGAGAAAATTGGTTGACTGGACCATTTAAAAATTCCTATTATCAAAGCTTAATATTTAATAAGGCCTCTTGTTTTTGGCAGAAAACAATTAATTAGGGTTAATAGTGCTTGAAAATAGATTTTCGAAGTCTGCGAGGATGATGTGAAATGGTTTCCCAGCTCTGTGTGGAAGTCGGCTCATGATTTCAGCCCCCGGAAGAGAAGGGTCCTTTTGGTTACCTCACTCAGGAGTGCTCCGGGCAGCAAATGAGTCACTTTGGGCTGAGAAAATGATGGCCTTCTCATCTTCTTTGGGAATAGTCAAGGGAAACAATATAAATAAAATAGCAAGTTATAAAATGACACCTTCATTTTTTAAACAGCACTTCCCTCATTTATAATTATGAAAGTGAGTCATTTTTTAAAACGTCTTCTCGTTACTGTATCTCCAGGTGAGTGCATTGTCAGTTGTAGTTTGTGCTCAAAAAACGCTGGACTGGATGAATGCATGAGAATCCTGTATTCTCATTAAGGACCTTGATTTTAAACCAGAAAAAAAAGGGAAGATTAATGTTTTCAAAAAAACAACCACCACAAAACAAACAAACAAACAAACAAAAACATGAACTTTTGTTCCCAATTTTATTTTTGAATGCTTTTCATTTTTCTTGTTCAAATTTTGGACATGACAGTTCTCAAAGCCACCCACTTACATGCCAATACCAATCATAGTCATAAACCTCCATGAAAATTTTGTCTTTGTTTGTGAAGAGTTCTTCCCCCTTTTCTGCCATTAAAGTTTTAAATATCCAAAGGAAAACGGTTAATTTTTAAGAACTAAAAAATCTGACAAGTTAAGAAAAGTAGACTTCAGCATGTTTATTTTCCTAAGATTTGTGAAATTCAATCCCAATTACAAATGAAACACTTTTCACACTTTATACTGTCCAGACATCTAGGTTTAATCTTTTAGTAAAATAAATAGAGAACTAATTCTCCTGATTGCTGTGTAAACAGGAGGCTGCTTTTCTTTTCATGCTGCAGGAGATATTCCAGGCTATTTGTCTTTTTTAAGCTTTGCAAATGTAAAATATATTAATGTAGGTTACCTTAGTCTATTACAAATTCACCTCACTGTCTATTAATGTATCTCAACTCTAACTTAATGGTACTTCTACCTGTATTATTTATTTTTCATTATCCCATAATCCAGGGCTCTCTGCTGAAACTCTAAAAACACAACTGTTAGGTCCAAACTCAGGGATCTGTCTGCTGGGACATGGATTAGATCATCAAGTTATTTCGGCGGCTAAAGCAACCGCCACTCAATCGTAGTGTGTCTCCCACCAGTGCCTATTCCACAATCCATGATTAAAAATTTCCGAATTCATTTCAGATTGCCTCTAGCGCCAACTCGAATTAACTTGCCAAGGGTCCCATGCATTTTTAGTTACTCAGCCAATCAACCAGCAGCCTAGGCTTCCTCCTGTATATTTTCATCGAAATGAGGCTTCACAAACCTCAATTTCCCCAAAGAGAGTTCACACTAAGCTGAAGACAAAGATTTCACGTTTTATCAATCTCAGGTCAGAACATCATGTGTCAGAATCAATTGTCTTTTTTCTCACCTTTCTCCTTGTTAAGAATTCCAGCAAAATATGTATGAGGTGAAGCCACGGAACACACACGGTAGCCTAGCAAGTTTTAGAGTTTTAAAGGCACCTTAGTGTCAGGACAAAAGCAAAGGACAATAGGTTAGGGTTACTGGGGTTTATCGGAGCACTCTAAAGTGGCAATACATTGCCCTGGCCGGTTTGGCTCAGTGGTTGGAGCGTCAGCCCGCGGACCAAGGAGTCACAGGCTCAGTTCTGGCCAAGGTCACGTACCTTGGTTGCAGTTCATCCCTGGCCCTGGTTGGGTTAGTGCAGGAGGCAACCAGTCGATGTATCTCTCTCACATCAGTGTTTCTCTCTCTCTCTCTTCTTCCCACTCTATCTGAAGATAAATCGAAAAATATCCTTGGGTGAGGATTAAAATATAAAACTGTCAATACATTGAAAAAAGCTAACTGTCCAGCAATAGGGTAGGAGTTACATAGATTACAATTCATTCACTCACTAGAATGCTATGTGATCATTAAAACTGATGATGAAAACCTCTCTTTATCGACTTGCAAGGCAAGTAATTGTGTTTGTATTTTTCATTTATATTGTTTATTAAAAATGAACACATAGCCTGCCTGGTGTGGTTCAGGGGTTTAGCATCGACCCCATGCACCAAGAGGTCTCTAGTTCGATTCCCAGTCAGGGCACATGCCCAGGTTGTGGGCCTGATCCCCAGTGGGGAGCATGCAGGAGGCGGCCAGTCAATGTTCTCCCTCATCGATGTTTCTTTCTCTCTCCCTCTCCCTTCCTCTCTCTGCAAAATCAACAAAGAAAAGAAAAGAAAACACATAGACTCTGCAGCCAACCATGCTGGAGACACAGGGGCCAGATGTACCTCCCATTTTAAATAACTACAAACTAGACAATATATAAAACAGTGGTTTCAGACATTGGGCAAGAGGCAGTGCAGGACAGGAATCCTTGAGAGAAGGGAAGCAGGAGGTGAGATTGACGAGGTCTCAGCTGACAGCTTGGAGTGAGCTTCTAGGCTGTGGAACAGCAAAGAGAAAACCAAACTGAGCCTGGCAGCGCCCCCGAGCTGGCGAGAGGGAGCCGAGAATCTGGGCAGCACAAGGCGGCTAGAACTACAAGGCGGAGTACCAGAGACAAGTGTGAGCTCCAACGACGAGGGGATTCCTCTAGAGTCCCCAGCTCAGGGCTAGGAAGTACGGGCTGTCAGGAAATGACTTAAAGTAAGGAAGAGAATCATGAGAAAGGAGAGCAGTCACACCAAGATGGAGTAGAAAAAGCTCAAATGTACAGGTATGGGTTTTAGTGCCTAGAAAGATGTTGTTTCAGTAGTGTGACCAAATTAACCCCAGATTAATGATGGCCCTTGTCCTGCCTATCAAAGCTTAAAAACAAGATTCACGAAGGCCAATCTTTTTCTAAGTACCTGAACTACATCCTGAAACAAAGCTCAAAATTATTTTAAAGAAGTCAAAAAGAATTCAGTATCCAACACAGAAAATCCATAATGTCTATTCAGAAAGTGTGAGGCTGGCCAAGAAGCAGGGGGAAAAAAAACAAATAAAACTATGATGAGGGTAAAACACGATCATTAGAAAAGACACAAAAATGGAGAAAGATGATAGAATGAGTAGACAAAGACATTTTTAAAAATGGTAAATATACTCCATATGCTCTCAAAGATAGAGGAAAGCATAAGCATGTTCAGGAGACTATCTACAGAGATAAAAAGAAATGCAAATTAAATTTCTAGAATTGAAAATACAATGTCTGAGATAACAAAAAGCATTGGATGGCATTAACAGCTAATAAAGATAATAAAATTAAATCATTAAAATACTCAATTCATTTGAAAGAAAGCAGAAAAAAGAAAAGGGAACAAATAATTGGTAGAATAAATACAAACTATAGCAGGAAGGTAGATTAATTCTCACAAATTAATACTCACATTCAAGGTATACACTTTAAAGACCTCAATTAAAAGGTAGAGATGATCCGATGGGATTTTTAAAAACTTGCCTATAAGATATCTGTTTTAATTATAACAAAATAAACAGGTTAAAATCAATGGATAGAAATTGATATCTACCATACTAACATTAACCAAAAGAAAGCTGAAATAACTATGCTACTATTAGGCAAAGTAAATTTCAGAGGCGAGATTACTACCAAAGATGAAGATCACTTCAGGGTGATAAAGGGGTTTATTCATTAAGAGGCACATGTGCATTTACCTAGTAACAGAGCTTCCAAATACCCAAGACAAAATTGACAGGACTGAAAAGAAGTAGATGACTCAGCAATTACAGCCAAAGATTTCAACCTCTTTTTCCCAATAAATGATTGACCAAGTGGACAGAAAGACCAAGGATATAGAGGATTTCAACAGTATTTGCAAACCACAGGACTTAATTGATATTTACATAACCCTATAACCAGCAAGAGCAAGATATACATTATTACTAAGTGCAGATAGAATGTTTATGCTGTGCTGGCATAAAGCTATGTAATAAAATAGGCCATGTTCTGAGCCTTAAAAAAAAAACACTGCCCCCAAATTGTGAAGTATTGAAAGCATAAAAGTATCTTTTCTGACCAAAATAGAATTAAATTAGAAATCAGTAACAGAAAGATACCTGGAAATTTCTCAAATATTTGGAAAGTAAACAAAGCTCTCCTAAATAACCCATGAGACAAAGGAAACTAGATAGTATTTTAAATGGAGTGAAAATTGAAATATTTCACAAAAGATTGTAAGGGTACAGTTAGAGCTTAAAGGAATATTATAACATTAAATATGTATACTAGAAATGAAGAAACAATTTAAGGCAATGGACTCTATATCCAATATGAACACAGACATATTTTTAAACAAGATTTTAATAAATAAATTGTAACAATATATAAAGGATAATATATCATGACCAAATAGAGGTTATCTCAGAAATGAAAGGCTGATTTACTATGTAATTCATCACATTAACAGGTTAACACAATATAATTAACCATATCAAGAGTTGAAGGAAGAAAAATCATATGATCACAATAGATGTAGTAAAACATTTTACAATATTCAACACATTTATGATTTTTAAAAAAATGTCAGCCAACAAGAAACAGGAATTTCCTTGAGCTGGTAAGAGGCATTTAGGAAAAACCTACAACTGTATTACACTTAATGATGAAAGCCTGGATCCTTTCCCCACAAAACCAGGAATTAGTTAATAATGTATGTTCTTGCCACTTCTATTCTATAGTGTATTGCTGACCCTAACCAGTGCAATAGACAAGGAAAAGGTATTAAAAGTATTTATAATGGAAAGTAAAAAATAAATTGAGTTCCCATTTACTATCCACAAACAAACAAAAATTGAAATTAAAGAAAAAAATACCATCAAAATTAGAAAATACTTTGAGATAAATTGACAAGAGATTTGCAAAATGTGTACATCAAAACCTCAGAATTTCATGGTGGACAATAAAAGACCAGGGTAAACAGAAAAATATAGCATGTTCATTGGTCCAAAGACTCAATACTCTTAGGATATTAATTTTACCCAAATTGATCCATAGAGATAACACAATTTCAGTGAAGATCCAAGCATGCTTTCTACAGAAATTCACATGTTGATTCTAAAATTTACGTTTAAATGCAGAATAATTCGAAAAGCCAAAACTAGTCTGAAAAAGAGCAAGTAAAGAACTAATACTACTTAATTTTAAGACTTATTATAAAGCTGCCAATAATTAAGACAATGCTGTGTTGGCATAAAGCCATTCACATACATCAGTGGAACAGAAAACAGATGTAGACCCACAAATACATGGGCAATTGACTTTCAAAACAAGTGTCAGGGCAATTCAATAGGGAAAAGGGTATCTATTCAATAAATGGCGCTAGAACAATTAAGTATCCACATGCAAATTATAAACCTTGACCCTTTCTTTATATCACATTCAGAAATTATCTCAAAATGCATCATAGGCCTACATGTTAGACCTAAAACTATAAAACTTGTGTAATAAAAAATAGGAGAAAATTAATGACTGGGTTTTGGCAAATATGTCTTATATATGGCACAAAAAAACCCCACAAACTACAAAGTAAAAAAAATCAATAAATTAGGCTTTATCAAAAATGTTATAAAACGTTTTACTCTTTAAAGACACTGTTAGGGAAATGAGAAAGCAAGCTAGGAGAAAATGTATGCAAATATATATATAACAAAAGACTTGCATCTGTAATATATAAAGAACTTTAAAAAATCAATAAGAAGGCAAACCATTAAAACATGTGTAAAGTTTTCAACAGACACTTCACCAAAGAAGACAATCAGATTACAAGTGAAAAGATGCTTCATCTCATTAGTCATTAGGAGAATGCAAATTAAAATCACTATGAAATTCCACGACTACATTAAAAGTAAAAATACCATGGTAAGCAGAATTTTAAGATGACCCCCAGTGGCTCTTGACATTGTATAATGTTCTTGTATGATCTCCTCCCTTTGAGTGTGGGCAGAACCTGTGAATATGACGAAATGTTATTCTGTGGCAAAAGGACTTCTGTGAATGTAATTAAATTCCCAGATCAGTTGAACACGTGATAGGGAGATAATTTGGGTTGGTCTGACCTAATCGAACTGAGGTCATGGGGGAAGTCAGAGAGATCAGAGGTAAGAGGTATTCTTGGCACCAGAGCCAGCTTTGAGGATGGAGTGCAGCCACTGTCAGGGAACACAGGCAGCCTCTAGGAGTTGAGAGGAGTAACTCATGGCTGACAGCCAGCAAGGAAATGGGGACCTCACTCCTGCAACATCAAGGAATTGAGTTCTGCAACACCATGCGAGCTTAGAACAGGAACTTGAACCAGATCAGAACGCAGGCTAGATGATGTGTTGGTTTTAGCCTAGTGCAAATGAGAGAAGAACATCCAGCCACATTGGGCCTGGACTTCTGACCTACAGGACTGTGAGTTAATAAATCTATATTATTTTAAGCCACTAAGTTTGTGGAAATGTGTTATGCTGCAATAGAAAATAAATACTATACATCTCTGTGGAGATGGGAAAGAAGTTGGATTCCCAGGCACTACCAGTGGGAAGAAAGAACGCACAGCCACTTAGGAAAACAGTTTGGCAGTTTCTTCAAAAGCTGAACATCCTCCTACCACAAGACAGCTAATCTATGCCTGGTATTTACCCAAGAGAAATAAAAACATATGTCCCACAAAGACTTGTACACAAATGTGCACAGCAGATTTATTTATAATAGCCCCAAACTGGAAACGACTGAAATGTCTATCAGCACGTTCATGGATGAACAATTTGTGGTATGGAACACTATTCAAGAATAAAATTGAGTGAACTATTGTTAAGTGCAAGAGTATGAGTAAATCTCAAATAATATTTCTGAGTAAAAGTAATCAGACAAAAAAAAAAAAAAAGGATAGTGTACTATAAACATAGGTACTATTTGATTCAATTTATGTAAAATCCCAGACAATAAAAACAATCTATAATGACAGGTGGTGGATCAGTTGTCCATAGCAAAGGAAGGCAGAAACGGATTACACGAGATGAGGAAAGACCTTTGCGGAGTGAAGGATCTATTCATTATCTTGATTGTGGGGGGTGTTTCCTAGGCATGTACATATGCCGAAGTTCATCAAATTGTACACTTTAAATAATTATGAACTATTGTATGACAATTATACTTCAGTGAAGCTGTAATAAAGAACAAGACAGATATTATCTATAAAATAAAATATAAAGAAGGGGGGAAGAATTCACGGTTTCCTGGTCCATTCCTAGCTCTGTTTCTTACTAGTTGTGTGAGCTTAGGCAAGTAACAGTGTATCTCTAGTCTCACTATTCTACTCTGTAAAATGAGTTGGTAGGATGAAATGATGCTCAAAGATCTTTTCTATGAATCTGTGATGACAGCAGCTACCTTCTACAGTATGTTTATTATGTACCAAGCACTGGGCTCACTTTACGTCATGAGATGTGAGTTAGCGAGATCAATGCCTTTTCCAAGATCCCAAAGTGAGTCAATGGAAGATTCAGGGTCAAACAGCCCTGCCTGAGCCCCCAACCTGTGTGTTCAGTTCTGCATCTATAAGTGCATCTGGTTGACCACTGTTCGCTCTCTAACAATCTTCCTAGCAGTTGAACTTTGATATGCTCTATCACTTATCATTGGACGTCTCCAGTTCCCTGCTATTTGCTATTTTTTCCCATGGTTTAACATCCAGTGTAGATCATTTGTCATGTGATTTGTGTGATTAAACAGCACAGTTCTTAATAACGTTAATGTGAGCCAGGGAGCATAACGGTATCCACTGTGCTGAGAACTTACACTAGACACAATTTCATCATCAACGTAACAGCTCACAAATTACAAGTGTTTAATATAATTCTGAACCTTACTTGATATTTTCTATCGCTGCCTTTTCACTCAGGAAGAAAAAGCAAGAAAAAAAATCCATTGTGTATAGGAAAATGCATAATTTCTCCTCTTAGGAAATGTAACTGCACCTGAAAGAAGAGATGATATAAATTCCTGAAAGACCTGGCACAGGAGAGATCAGTTATAAGTTTCCTCTGTCTTTTGCTTGCATATATTTCTGAGAGTGCGTATGTGTGTTACATATAGTCAAACGAAAAATATGCAGATTCATCCATTAATTAGGTTAGCTTACGAAACAGAAGATGGGCTCATCAGAAAACCTCACCGCCACACATCAGCCCTGGACCCTCTTCCTGTCTCACCTGGGCGTGTCACAGCTGGGTTCGGGAGAGCCTGGGGAGAGAACTGATTAGCAATCATCTTCTCGGTTTTAGAGCAACGCTCGTTCTTTATTCTCATCATGGCTTACACTCGACAACGGGTCCAACTAAGGATGTCAGGAGGTCCGTGGAAGAACCTACTGCCAAACAAACTCCATAGACGAGACGAGGATGAAGAATACAAACAGATCTGACTAGATCCTTTTCCTGTGCCCACTCCATGCTCCCCTACCTACATTTTGTCTTTTCTTTCCTTACCTTGTAGGATTCTCTTAGCTCTTAGTTTATAATAAACAAGAGACTAAAGAAACCCAGAGATTGAGAGCCAGGCCTCATGTCTTTTGCTCTCTTCATTCTTTTCATTCCAAGTTGCCCTCAGGATGAGCTGCTCATTCCCTAGTGACTGCTGCTGAAGGGTGTCAGTCCATCACTTGGTGTTCTCTTACCTGAGCCACCTGAAATTGGGGACACATGGCAAGTGACGTGGTAGAGACTTTGTAATGAGGGAACATAGTTATGTGAATCTTATTATTATTTTTTTTGATGTTGGAAGGCACATCTCTTTTTCTGTAACTTTAAAAAATAGCTTTATCAAGGTACAGTGGATATACAATAAAGTATACATTTCAAGTGTCCAGTAAGTTTGGGCATATGTATAGGTGGTGAATCCACCACCACAATCAAGAGAATAAACACCTCCATCACCTACAAAGGCTCAATATGTTTATGACTTCATTTCTCCCTTTTCCAGCCTGTCCCCACCCCACCTTCTCCTTGTCATCTGAGTGAGAGGACTCTGACCCTGGCCATCTGCAGGACAGACTTAGCCTGGCTAGAACATAGTATTAGAAATCAGTTTTCGAAACTGAAAATTGGTATACTTTTATATACAATTGTATATTTCTGTTCTTGTTTTAAAATCCCAAGCTCTGACCAGTCATGCCGGCACCTCGGCCATCAGCCCCGTCTTTCTGTGGGAGCTGCGCCCTGCCAGCCCCCCGAGATGAGACGTTTCTCTCCACTTTGCTGAGTCCCCACGAGGCTTGCTTTCGCATCGATGCTGTTTGTCTGGCCTTTGATTTTACCACCACGTCACTCAGTTTTCCCCTCTCCCAACACAAACACCCATCTGTCCCCCGAGCACCATAAACTCGGCTTTTCTGTGCTCTAATTCTTGCAAAGAGCTCTGCTGTTCTCCGTCTAGCCAGCCCAACAGCCAGCCTTTAGGGTGTTTATTTTACGTCGCTTTAGGAAGCTCCTTGCTCTGTGCTCCTGCCGCATTTTCCTCCTGGGTCATCACCTTGTTCGTTGTTCGCACGTCTGGCCCTCGTGCAAGCGGGAGCCGCTCAAACCCAGGACAGACGTGGCTTGTCCTCCGGTCCCCAGCATCGAGCCTGGTGCCCTACATAAGGCAGTAACCTTTCATGGATGTCAAGTGAAATTGATTCTTAAGAACATAATACATTAATTTTATTTCTGTTCAGGAGAAAAAAAAATCCCATAAACTTAATCTCAAATTAAAACACACACACACACACACAGAAAACAAAAACAACTAAACATTTTATCTGCAATTCCAATGAAAATAGATATGTTTTATGTATTTGTCATATATGTGTGTATAGATCAGCGATACTTTTGCTGCTTGTTGACTGAGTTAAATGCACTAACCACTGGGTGCACACGTGAGACCTTTGAACAGACAGATCATTTGGCTCATAGGAGGGACGCTTTACAATCTAATTTCCCACCTTTTTGGAAAATGCAATTTCCTACTCATACATGTGTGATTGATCCTTTTATCCAGGAGCACACAAAAGTATAACATATATGTACATTACATAGAACTTTTCCAATTGGGAGATTCTCATCCAGAAAGTTTCCTAGACATAGGCAAGTTATTTCATAAAAAATATATATATAAATAAATCTTAGCTATTTTCCTTACATTTTTGTGATTCTCTGAGTAGAATCCATTCTATTTCTGACCAGAAGCCATCATAGTTCTATTGAATCACATAAAAAAATCTTTATGCTACAAATATGTCCTCAGATTAAATGTGTTGGAGTTCGATGACATTTCTCGGCAGCAGGCATGAAAAACATATAAACAAAAACCTGACTTGCTTTTTTTTCAATCCAGTTATGGTTAAAAACCCATTTTGTGACTTCCTAGCATGTTCAGAAAGCTCTATAAACACTGTGGAAATGAAGAAATGAATAACATCTACTCTACCTTCTCAAGAACCTCACAGTGCGTGGGAGCCACTGAAAAATATATGAACATTTTGGGTAATGGAAACAGCTCAAATAAAATCCCAGAGATGGAGACCTCAGCCTGTGTATGCATAGAGAAGTCAGATGTACCACTGCTGCCTGAAACAGGTTGTGGCTGGGGCTGCGAGAGAATGTGTGAAGCTGGGCATTGGGAAGTCCAATAAGAAGACATTGGAAAAGTTAAATATCAGATCTGAGGACTTAGGACTTACATTACATACAGGTAATGGAGAACCATTTAATATTGTAGAGTGAGGATTGAGACTGGAAACGATTATTTGGACACCTGCTGTATGTCAGGGTATCAGAATTTAAAGGCTAACATAAATTTTTGTCTCTCTCTCTCTCTCTCTCTCTCTCTCTCTCTCTCTCTCCCCCTCTCTCTCTCTCCTTTTCTCTCTCTCTCAAGCAGATATTTATTGAAGATCTGAAGGGTATTTTTAAATTAATAACAGGGTACTGAAGACTCATGGAAAATGAGCCATCCCCAAGGCTAGTCCTGTAGCATGTTTCAGATTTATGTGGCTCTGTGATGCTGAGCACATTTTATTATTTAAACAAATTTTGTTACGTCTGTTTTGATCTTGTATAAAAAGCAACTCCAACCTGTTGACCTCTGCACCCCTGAAGAAGCAGACCATCATCCTGACCACCGCAATGAATCAGGTGCTGCTGAAAAACCCGGCCTGTGAATCCAGTGGCTAGCAAGAGAAGGCAGAACTAACACCCACAGGGTGGCTGCGTTGAGACCTTTCCCTGTCCTCTTCGGCACTCTGATGGATGATAATAATTTTCTTTCTCCCCGCTGATAATAAATTTATGCTTTCTTCCACCAATGTGTGAATGTTTCCAGAGTTTTCTCAGCTCTGCTTTGATAAAATTATCCTTCAGAGAAAGGAGATAGAGCCCTTGGCCCTGGACCCTGAGGGTGAATCCTCGAGGACTGGCTTCTGCCTGACCCACAATAGGAAGCAAAGGACCAGCTCTGAGACTCTACAAAGCTGGGCATTCCCTGCATCAGGCAAAGAGCCCAGGGCTGCAGTCGAGGACCCACAGGGTAAGCAGATGACAGCACCCCCTGCTGAGGGGTGCTGGGGTGGGTCAGGAAGCCAAGGACACCGCAGCCCGATGGCCCTGTGGGTTTAGTCACTCGGCTGCCTGATTGGCCTGGCTGCTTCCAACAGGGAACCAACGCTGACCAGGGAACCTTCCTGGGCACAGTTCCTCCAAGAGCAGCCAGGCCACCCCTCAAATCTGCTCCGTTAACACTTGTCCAGATGGACCTGCGCGTGCTCACTGTGACGGTGTCAGACTGAAATGTCACTGTGTGTTCTGTGGTCGGGAGGGGCCGTGTGAAGCTGGAGGATGTGGAGGAGAAGGAAGTCAAATAGGACACTGTAGATGGGCTAAATATCAGATCTGAGGAACTGGAAGGTTCATTGCATACAGGTGCTAGGGAACCATGAAATACTGTAGAGTGAGAATCCTCCTTCTACCCCCCACTCCTGGGGGAGTGAGGCTTCCTGGTTCAAGCTATTTCATTTAGAATCAAAGTGCCATAGTCTTGAATGGATGACTAGCAGGCCCTTGGCTGGGTCACGTCAGTGCGCTGTCTGCAGGGTGGGGACCAGGAGCAGCAGAGTAGGAATCAAAACATTTCGGGAAGATTTACAAAGAGCTCTGCTCTCCTGCCAGCTCCCCATCTCCGGTCCCCACAACTGCAGGTAGAACATCACTGACAGACTGCGAGACTCCTGTCTGGATCCACGAGCAATCCCACTCTGCATGAAAGAACTTTCGAGAAAGAAACCGTCAGTGAGAACTCCTTGCTGGAAAAGTTAAAATGCTTATCAAAACAATTTTATAACTGAAGAAACCATGAGTTGAACCTGCTCACACTGATAATTTGAGGTTTAATTAATTAATGACTAAAGTACTTTGAAAACAAAGGACTATATAAATGCTAAATATTATTAAATGTTAATAACCATGTTCTCAAATAATGCCGATATTAATTTAAATTCCTAAACCTTATTATCAGAATGAAATGCATGCTAATGAAGTTTTCCTAATAAATATTTTGTTTATAATATATTTGGAGTGGTATTACTTATCTTGCTAGAGCAAGTATAAATTATAGCACATGGCAAAAGGGTTGTTACCTTTTCTATCATGATAATTAAAATGGAAATGTAGAGAAATATAATGAATATATTAGGCAAAAAAATAATAATGGTGTTAGAACCAGCGAGGTTCACTCTATGACCCAGCCAGTGATTTCATTTCCTTTTCAAATAGTGGGTCAGTAGTTTGTTTGTCTGTCCATTTCTGCCTTCTTATACTCTCTTTACGGGACTACATAAAACCGAGTTAAATTTTAAACAAATGCATAAATATTTTTCAAGAATTTTCTAGAAATCTCATGTCCTCCCTTGAGGTCATTGGAGATACGCTGGGATGCTTTCAGTCATGTTTGGGGGTCCCTTCTGCTACTGCTTCCTGCCTGGACAGCTGACAAGCGTCTGTCACTGGCACACAGACAGGAGGCACCTGCCTTGTTTTTCATTTCGTGCCTTGACTGAGTCATGAGACCAGAGCTGGCTTCTTGGGGCGCTGACTCATTTGTGTTTCAGTTAGTGGCGATCTGAGTGAACTCCTCAGGTAGGGTGTATTCATGCATTTATTTATGCAGTTTCTCCAAAGTGCCGTGGGGGCTTCTGTTGAGAATATGGTTGGCTTGGACCAGACTCCCTTCCGGTCGAGAAGTCTGACGTTATACATGCTCTGGAGGAAATGGAAAACTCTTCTTTCAATCCTCTTCTTACTAGTAGGGTGCTGTGCTTTCATTTACATGCGTTATTTAATTCAATCCTCACGCACACTCTACGAAGCAGGTCATAATATTATTCCGTTTTTTTAAAAAGCCCAAATGTACACATTTATTTAATTTGATGGCTCTCTAAGGCATCTTAACAGCCTGATTTTGAAAATAAATGGTATTTACATTCTTCAGCTTTGGCTTAGAACAATCCATTTATAAATTGGAGTAAAATAATTTTATATAGGTATGTAAAGACACTTTATATAAATTAAATATATATAAAAAATAGTAAACCTTCTCTGTCGTTTTGGGGCAAATACTTTTCTGATTTTTCTTCTAATTTTAAAACTTTTCAAAGTATTAAAGTTATTAAAAAGCGCATTATAGTTAGTCATATCAGACCCTTTTTTCCTGTGGGATCTCTTCCATTGTTTCTGAGTTTAGAAAGCCTTTCCCATCTAAAAGTCAGAAAACTATTTGAAAAGTAATTTCTCTTCTAGCTCTTTCATTACTTAAAATTGTTTAAAGCTATATTTTCTCTTTTTTTACATTTAACTCATTACTCTACCTGGAATTTATTCTAATCTATAGTGTATGGCCAGGCTCCAAATAGACCTTTTTCTTTCAAAAGAGTAATCATTGTTTCTAGAATTTATATCAAGCATAATTAGGGCTTGCGAAAGAAATCAGGTTATCTGTGTACCAATAACTGTGCAAAGTGTCTCTATGCTGCATCTGGCCAGAGTATTTTGTAGGACAGACTGTGTCATACCGAATCGAAGTAATGCTCTAAGTGGCTGAGTCCCCAGGAGAGGTACAGTGTGTTCTCAAGTCATGAGCTTGAACGCGTGAATCCCTTGGGTGTGAACAGCAGACATGGCTGCCCTGAAGACCAAGAACCTTGGCTTTGTAGATGTTCCCATCATGCTTTTCAGAGGCCAAGATGTAGGGTCACATACTGATGTAGGTAGCTGAGCAAAGCCTCCAGACAACATGCCAGCAACACATCAACCCAGGATGGGGCTGCGAATTGATGGTCTTGGTGTCAATGCCACTTAAAGCAGCCAAGACATTGGCTACTATCTAGTCACATAGGAAATGGACTGGTATTGCCTAATTGATCCCCCCCCCCACACCAAAGAGTGGCAATTTGAAGGCCTCTAGGTAGTAGCTTTGCTGTTGAACTTAAACAGAAAATAATGCTGATTTCTGGAATGTTTCCTCAAAGGAGAGAAAAGAGAAATTAACGTCCGTTACGTCCAGCAGCCAGCAACGGTGATGGTAACATATTCTGAGAACTCAGTCTGTTTGTATTATACATTTTACACATCCTTTCCCATTCAGCCATCACAGTAAGCCTATCGAGTAGTGACTATGATAACTCAGAACAGTTTATTCTCCTTTTACAGACACTTACCCAGTAAGTGGAGAACTGGGTATTTAAACTTGGTTCCAGCTTCCATGCACTTAATCATTTTATTGCCTATTTGAATTAGGGACAATAATTATTTAATGATATTTTGAATAAATAAATGAAGAAGTTAATTATTGGGGAAGAATGCAAATAACATTATTTATAAATGCTTAAGAGCAACAAAATTATAATTATCATAGAAAGATTTACTCACTTAACACAACCTATAAAACTTATTTCAACAATTTAAAAAATATTTTAGTATTCAGTAAAAATACATCTTTGGCTGACAGAATCACTAAATATAAAGAATCATCTCCTAGAAAAGACCATATGCTATCCTCATAGCTTAAAAACATCAATTATTGCCCTGGCCAGTTTGGCTCAGCGGTTGGAGCGTTGGCCTGTGGACCAGAGAGTCCCAGGTTCAGTTCCCCTAGGGGCACATACCAAAAAAAAAAAAAAAAAACAACATCAATTATGAAGAATATAATTTAATTTAATCCAATCTACCATTTTTAGATGTTTTAATATAGATTATGAAAAGCTACATGACAGTGAAGAAACTGAAACTAACCTTGGAAGTGGCCAGTGAAATTTAGCTCCTCAAACCAGTTGATAATTTTTATTGGGTTTTCTCTTATGCATTTATGTACACATTCAAAGAAGTAAAGGATGCCTAAGAGAAACACACACCAAAAACTCTTCATAGAAATGGATTATCTATAACCATTCAAATATAACTGAGAATAGTAATCAACAAGCAAAAGATTGACAACCCTACAAAAGAAATATGTATGGTTCTACATAATATGTAGTCTGGTTCTACTTGTGAAAATATGACATGTAAACAACAAATTGCACAGGTATCTATTGAATGAGTCACCGCTATTCACATAATCTGTAAAAACCTTTCAAAGAATATAAAATTATGATACATAATACAATGTCACTACCATCTCACCAATTCAAATATTTAAAAAGCATATTAATTTGGCATTGTAAGAATTATTTAGAAAACGAAAACAAAAAGACAATGAGCCATTATTCTACTGTTTATTTGTCTATGAACATCAGAGATTTGGGAGCCGAGGGTTAGAAAATAAAGAACATAAGAAAATCTGCAGAAATATGAAGATCCTTAGAATGGCAGGTAACATTGGACGCAGAGAGACAGCTATGGGGAGAATATTTAAGATTGACTGCATCGTGATAAACACAGATAATCCCAACAGGACGGTGATGTGTTAGTGATGCCACCAGCTGGTTGTCTAGAAAGTAAAGGTCACAGCTCCTGACTGAGGTCTCTAAGCAGAGCATAAGTAAAGTGCTTTTTCATATTAATATAGTATTTTTCTCAACATATAGCACGTCAAAGAAGTCACAAAACTTTAAAGATGCTATATGGAAAGAAAGATAAATAATGTGTCTAAGGCAATTGTCATGTTATTTAAATCTTTGCACTTTTCTATATTTCCTAAAATGTATGTAGTGAAAATGTGTTATAAGTATGTCCTCTCACATAAATTACTAGTCTTTTACCTCATTATAAAAATATTACACAGTTGAACTCTAATTTTACTTGGAATTAAAAAAAATTCTTAGCCTAAGCCTTTCTAATCAATTATGGTATTTCATTCATCATTCATTCATTCATTCATTCATTCAAAAATTTCTATTAAGGATACACAATGTGTCAGATTCTGTTGTGCCCTTGTGGTAGAAAGTCCCATATGAAAAAGTTTCTGCCATTCAAGAGTTTATAGGTTACTAGGAGAAATCAACACAAAACAATCAGAATACACTAAATATAATTTAAGATGCTGCATTGGACCTAACTGTAGCAAAAAGAGGGTGAGGACAATTCCATTTGGATGTTCCAAGGAAGAGTCTGTAGAGGGGAAGGCCACTGAGCTGCATAGAAAGATGTGTTAGTCACCGGCCGGACCAGGGCTGAGAGATTACCAATAGCTGGAACGCCTTGCTCTACCCTTTGGGCGGAGACAGCAGGGTGTGGAGGAAAAGGGAACCACAGGGTGCTCCTCAGTGCCTGAGCAAAAGGGGCTTTTAGGAGAGGGTTGAGAAATAACGCTAGAGAGACAGGCTGGTTAAGGAATGCTCATAGCTTTCACACCCACCCAAAAGAAGAAAATAAATGGAAAAGGTTTGCAGAAAAGTTTGAGGGTCGCAGTCCCAGAAGCTGGAGTTCTTCTTGTTCTAGCTCTTAGGGGCCAGGCAAGAGAAGAGCTGTTGTTGCCACACCCCCTCAGGAGAGGGCACATCATGTTTTTTCCCACTAGGCTCCTCCGTTGCTTTCTCCCCCTCCACAACTTGGCATGTGCTTTTTTATATGCAGCCAGAGTGCAAAGGGTCTGGGGGCTGCTCATCCTTAGCAGGAAGCCTGGCTCTCTGCCTCTCCATTGGCTCCCTTCTCATAGGATCAGAGGTCTTGATGGACCCAAGGCATATTCCTTCTGTCAAGAAATGCACCCCTTGGCCACCCCATGCTTCTCCTCTAAGCACAACTTTCAGCCTTGCAGAAATGCAAGCAGCAGACAGAGGAGACTTGGGAAAGGAGTTCAGCCTACCTAACCGAGGCAACAGAATGCTTCCTGGCTTCCTGCTGCCTGTCCCCCTTCCCCAATTTCCACGTTCGAGTTCTGGCCTGAGTCCCTGCATTATATTGGTCTCTTTTCATGGATTTCTTCCTGGGGAGCTCTCAGAGAGTCCTTGCTGTGATTTCAGATCTTGCATACTCCCTAGTTTCCTAATCTGTCTGTCTCTCTCTCTTCACATGTGCATCCTGCAAGGGCAATGCCGTAAGGGGGCCTTACATGTCATTCTGCAGGGCTTACGTAAGTGTTCCCTGAAGGATTTTAAGCCACATGATGGGATAAGCATTCCTAAAAGATCATGTGGGCAGCTGCAAGGAGACTAGGTTGCAGGGAGTGGCAGGGTCGGGTAGTGATGGAAGAGGCAGAGGACTAAGTAAAAGATGATGAGGACTCCAGGGAGGGAGAGGAGGACAAAGGAAGACACATTTCAGTCAATGGATCTTAATAACGATTGGAGGGGGAATCTGTTTGGAAAACCGGATGCTACAATTCACCAGGTAGAGAAGTTGTTTAATAAGGAGAAAGACAATATGTTGTATCTTGAATATGGACTGTTTAGGATGCCTCTGGGAAGTAAATGTGCTGACCTCCAGTTAGCAGAATTGATACGTGGTTCTGGCCCCTGCGAGAGAGATCAAAGCACACGGGAGGTCCTTGAGGTCCTGCATTTAGGTGAGATCAACCAGCAAGAGTGTTGGGAACACAGAGGCCACAGAATTCACAATGGAAATGTTGGAAACATATTTGTAAGGTGAGTAGAGAAAGAGGAAGATAAATGAGTAAAGACCAACAAGCAATTTTCCAAGGTATAAAATTCTTCTAGAATTTCTCTATGGCTTTAGATCAGGGATCAGAATACTATGGATAGTGGGCCTGTCAACAGTTTTTATTAAAAAAATAAAGAAATAAAAATGTTTTATTGGCACATAGCCACGTTCATTCATTTACATATTGTCTAGGTCTGCATTCAGGCTACACCAGCAGATTGGAGTAGGTGTGCAGTTGCGATAGAGCCTGTGGAGTCTGCATTGGCCACAATATTTATAGCCCTTTATGAAAGCTCTCTGATGCTTGCTTAGACCACAGAGGCATGACATAGTGGCTATTTTTCTTAAATGTCATCTATGGAAAGAGAGAAGAGATCTTTAAGATCTCATCTGTCTCTGTTGGTCTTTGCAACTATTAGGAGAAAGGAACTTTGATAGTTCTAAAATAAGTTCATCAGTTCCAGTGGAGACTGGAAACAGAAACTGGGAAAAAGCACAAGGTATTTTTTTTTAATATGTTTATATTGATTTTTTTAGAGCGATAGAAACATCCTCATGAGAAACATCAATCAGCTGCCTCCTGCACACCCCCTATTGGGGATCGAGCCCAAAACCGTGGCATGTGCCCTGACTGGGAATCAAACCAGGGCCTCTCAGTCCATGGGAGGATGCTCAATCCACTGAGCCACACCAGCTGAGCAAAAACACAGGTATTTTATCAGAATGAATGGTGTCTTCTTTAATTAATCCCATTACAAGGAGAAGTAAACAGAAGCTAATCTTTGGTTTGGGTCCATTCATTCAGTTTTAGGCAACTGTGCTGGGAGATGCTAAACAATTGTGGTGTCAGAAAACACTGAAAATCGAGAGAAATGCCAGAACAAGAGACTGAGAACATTAAAAACATGCCTGTGTACAGAGTTCCGGGAACTGAAAAAAGCTACAAAGGCCAGATGTTTCTCTAAGCACAAGACCAGAAACCGGTAGGGAGATTGCTGGTGGTTGCTGTGCAGAGAGGCCTGAGCCAGGCTAGCAGCTGAATTCTGCAGGAGACTTTTGTCAATGTAAGAAACGTCCAAACCTGTATGAACTGTTATGAGTGTATTTGAACCAAACTGACAAGGGATTGAGATAATGCTCCAGAGAACGGCAGTTTTGCACCTGATTTTATACATTACAATCAAAGGAGGAAGCATAAGGGGGTTACAGGAAATTCACTAGTGATAGATTGGGGGGAAGAGAAAGTAAAACTAAGGAAATCTCTGGGATTGGATTAAAAAGTAAAAGGAATAGACATCATTCTTTTACATAGGTAGGTATCGGCTAGTTAACAGTTCATGATTAACATGAGAATAACAATGAGGGGATTTGTGGTCTCAGCTCTGGGGCTCATGGCTGTGCTTTGAGGGATCTGGAAAAAGGAAATTACTAAGTACCTTGATAATTCCAGAAGTATGTTATCAGGTATGTTAGCTTAGATGCAAAAAGACAACAGATAGGCTCAGTTAAGGTGAAGACTGACCTTTGTTAGGGAAAAATATTGCCCTAGGACGTGACTTCCTGCCTTGAACTGCCTTTAGTTAGAAAGTTTTCATTTCAGACCATCCTATGTGTTTACCTTGGTCTCTGAGTTTGTAAGGCCTGACATGCAGGCCTCCCCTGAGCTTGTCAGGTTTAATATGTGGCCCCCTTTTTCATCCACAGTCTCAGGATCACCTCCAGGATCCCAGGCTTCCCAGGGGTGCCTGTGGACCGTTGGGTGCCAATGAGGATCATGGGTGCTATGAGGAGAAAGTGTGACCACATTCACATCCTTGCTGAGATATCTAAAAGTTTCTGTTCAAAATATCAACATCTAAAAATACTTGGGACATTTGTCAATTTAAGAGAAACAAAATAATCTATCTTTTGGGAAAGGCTCAAGAAAACTAAAGGGAAGTCAGCGAGCTGGACTTGAACTTTAGTGCTTCTTTCCCACATCTCTAAGTGTCTACTCTTACAGCCTGGTGCTCACTGTCGGCAAGAATACTAATTGTTGTGGGCTCCAAGGCTAAGGCAACTAGATTCCATTTTATGTAGGCCCCTTGGTTAAGGCAACTAAAAGACTCCATTTTGTCACCAATAGACATTCCTCGATATTCTTCCAACAATAGGTTAATTACCCCTAGACAGAAAGGAATTTTACCTAAGATTATAGTGGCCCCAGGAGTTGGGAGGCATTTGCAGTTTCCTGAGTATTAGGTATTTGCAGGTACTTGTAAGTGCTTAGGCCGTCGGTAAATAATGCTAATTTTGACTTCTGTGGTCTCTGTCACTCCCACTATTGTACTGGTTCCCTGAGGGGAGGGGGCAAAAGGAGGAGGGAGTTTCTGTCTTTAAAATGGGACGAGCAAGGAGAATCATGGCTGTTGATCTGAGGGGAAACTATGCCCTCCGCAGCCCGCCGGAGAAATAAAGTGCTCCTTTACAATTCGGCCATGCGTCTCTGGTTATCTCGCCATCAGGTTATAACATAATGAATTCACTCTATTGAGAACCTTTATGTAATCGCATCTTTTATCACACCGTGGAGGAATAACTAGATGGGTTCTTACTGCCTCTTCCTGACAAGGCTAGCTACAGACCTTTTGAGACGCAGTGCAAAATGAGAATGTGGGCCCCTTGTTCAAAAAGCAGGAAAACAGAAAGGGCCGTTGAAGGTACTAAAATACACAGCTTTTTCTGTTCCTGTGTGATCTGTCTCTCAACTTGTCATGGTGTTTTTTATGTTACTTAATGTTTTTCCAAGTAAAGAAAGATTAAAATTTTAAATCATTAGCATGTCCTGTTTATCTTTATATTGTGCAGTACCAGTTTTAAGTGTAAATATAAGAGCATTTAAATAGTATGTGAAACCGCTTAAATTACAAAAATCATACATGCATATGTATTTTGTTCTTACCAAAACAGTGGAAATTTTGCACAAAACTAAATCAACTGTTTTTCTGACATATGCATATTCTAGGATATTCTACCCTCAACTCACTGATGACTAAGGAAGGTTTGAGAGGGAAGGGGAACTAAGAGTTGCCGCATCTGCCAGCAGGTGGGGCTCAGTGGATTGAGTGTCGTCCCATGGACTGAGAGGCCCTGGTTTGATTCCCAGTCAGGGCACATGCCTGGATTTCGGGCTCCATCCCCAGCAGGGGGCGTGCAGGAGGCAGCCAATTGGTGTTTCTCTCACACATTGATATTTCTATCTCTCTCTCCCTTTCTCTCTCTCCTTGTCCTTGTGTGTCGACATACATTGTTGGCTAATACAGGGAATTAACATGCGTAAACACTACGATAGAGTCCTTGGTGGTTCACGTTTCTTGGGACCAACACCCCCTGTCTGTGTTTGAAGCAAGCTCTGCTTCACTTACTTCTTCATGGACATAGCAGGCTGTCGCACTCACCCCAGTCCTGCTCGACCCCCACTCAAGCCAGGAGGGCTGGAATCTGTGCTCGTGGAACACGGTGAATGCTCCACCTCAACGGTAGACGTGCATGCCGCACCGTGTGTCCCCCGTGTGTCCCTGCACCTGTCCGTGCTGCGTTGTCTCGTTGGCTTCACTACAAAACCCAAGTTCAAAGATAAAAGCATTAAGAATTGAAACAGCAACCGCAGAGCATCATGGGGCCCTTTTAGGCAAGTGCCCAGTGCAACCGTACAGGTCACATGTCCTAAGAAACCAGCTGGGTCCCGGGGTGCAGGGAGAAGTCTCCTGACAGCCAGCGTCCTGTCGTCTCTAGGAGCAGCTGCAGCAGCTGGGAGCTGGTGCTACATAGGCTCCAGATCACTTCGAAGTCCGGTGCTCAGTTCCTGCCTGGTCCACACCCTGCGGCAGCCAGCACGTGGCCTCCCGCAGGCTCTCCGCCCACTCTGCCTGGGCCCAGCTGCACTTCAGGGGTCGCCTACCAGACCCTCCTAAATATGATCCGTTTCTTGCTCAAGTGGCTCTAATGAGGGGAAGGCTGGGATTACGAACACCTAGCTGTCAAGAACCAACTAGGCTTTTCTGGCCTTGGGCGCTCGGGTTCTACAGAGAGAGGCACAGCCCCACCCGCCTGCCCCTGAAAGCAGACAGAGCAGGGCTACACTGGCACTCCGCCACGCCTGTCCTAACTTGCTTCATTCTGTCACCAGTGGAAGTGGAGTTCCTGGGGTGCCATGAGGAAAAGAATGTCCTGAGGCCCCCACGGGAGGACGGAGTTCCATGGAAAGCTTTAATGATGATGTAAAGTTAAGGGGGTTCCCCTCCTAGGTCCCATCTCTGTCTGTCTCATCATGGAAAAAGTCCAATCTTGTCTTCAGCAGGGCCAGAATTAGGGCCACTGCCCAGAATGTCTGTTCCGTAGTCAAGCCCAGTCCGGTCCAGCGTCTGGCTAGCTTAGCTTGTGTCCCAGCTGCAGTCCATTGCACGTGGGGTCTGCATGGCCGTGGGCCATGTGGCTGCTTAAGGCCACATGCCTATGGAGAGAGAACATGGGTGGTGGGGGTCACAGAGCCACAGAGAGCAAGAGCTTAAGAGAGCGAACAAGCCAGAAGGAACTCTTTGGGGATTTGTAACCAGGAGCTTCTTCAAACTAACCAATCAACTTCTCAAAATTGGCTCGCTGGCGGTGGCTCCACCCCCCTAGCCAATCCATTGGTCCCCAGGCTAGACTGACAGGCAAGCACCTCCCTTGTGCCACCCCGACTTCTACTGCACCTGTGCCTACCTGCCCTTTATCCCCCAACCCAGGACTGGAGGGGGGAGGGAGGGTGATCATACCCTCGGGGAAACAATGCTGTGTGAAGCTTAGCTTCCTGCTGAAGCTTCCCAGGCGACCATGCTTACTTACACTGTCTGACTTCCCTTCCCTCTCTTCCTATTATTAATATTAACCAGAGAATCACGATGGTAACAGTTCTACCAGGGCTAGTGCTGCTTCTGTCAACTCACACGTGCTCCACACTCAGATGACAACGCCTGTGGAGGTGGCTATCCCCCCGCCAGGCTCATGGTCCCAATGCCCGATAGTAGAGGAATGGGAATGGGTGGCCTGGTCCTTGAGTTGCCCATAAGGAGACACATTTGGTTCATTGTGTATTAGATACGTCCCAGACCTCAAACCCCATCTGAATTCGTAACACTGCTCCTCCTGGGCTCAAGTGTCTAGGATTTACCCACATTGTCACTTCTCTCATAGGGGACCAGAATATGCCATCCCAAATGGGCCACTTTGGCATCAGAATTATTCTGAGCTAGAGGCAAATGAAAAACAAATAAATGCAGAAATACGCCTTCCTAGAGCTTCCCCCATCTGCCTAAAGGCAGCAACTTCCGAAAACTGGGGACGGCTGTACACTCCTCCACCAGGGACGTCTTACAGCCCTGGGAGGAAAAAAGGCAAGCTGACGTGAGACGGACGTGCACAGACACACCTTGCTCCTTTCATCCCCCATTGCCACCTTTCTGCAATTTGCCAGCTGAGGCCCCAAGCCTTTCCTCTCTTGTCACCTCTCCAAAGATTTATTGTTCTCAGATGCTGTAGAAGCCCAAGTCCTCACCCCCGCTTTGACTTAGTCATCATGAGGTTTCTCCCACGAGATATGCACTGCCCACGTTAGTAAACTGTTTTTCCCTTATTAATCTGCTTTTGTCAGTTCAATTTTACAGGGCTCCAGCTAGAGAAGCCAGGACGGGAGAAGGAAAAAGAATGTTTTTCCTCCCTTACACCGTCTCCCGAGTCCCCTAACCTAGTGCCTTTCAGGGCTCCCGTGGACAAGGGCATGCCATTGCCCGGGCATCGAGTCAGCAAGACAGGGTGCACTCTGAAACCTGCATTGAATCATCCAACGCCTGTCAAATGATCATCAATCCATCTTCTTTGAGTCCCCTGCCGTAGGTCTTGCACGATGTTGGTCTACTCTGTAATCCGTGCATTTCCCAGGGACAGTCCTTTCCTGGTGGGAGAAGAGGTCTGAGAACAAGGAGGAAGCAGCTACCTGGTGTAACTGCTTTGAAGCCTCGAATGTTAATCATACAAATTCATGTGAATTTTGTACTCTAGCCATAAATAATCCAAATCTGTTTTAATGTAGATCTCCTTTAATTAACAGGCTGTTCTATTACTGAACTTGCCTCTCAAACTTTTCAGGAAATCTCATCCTCAAGAAAGATGTTTCCCTGGTGGCTTTATATAACACTCACCACAATTTGTGAAGTCAACAAATATTGACTGAGCACTGACTATGTAGAGGCAACTTGCTAAGAGCACTGGGGATAGATACTGGGGGAAGCAAACACAGACCCTGCCCCTAGATTCGCAAAGCTTATGCATCGTCTGGCATCACCCAGGATGAGGCCCTGAGGTAAGGCTAATGCTGTCCCACTGGAATCCCAGAACACAATGCCATCTTGTATTTTCAATAGTTGAAGCTCATAAAAGTCAAGAACTTGAGTCTTCTAAAACTGCTTGTTCAGTGGTCTTTCCAACTCTTAATACTGACTCAGTCTTACAAAAATAAAATGTTCACATGGGTTGGCTGGGATGGGTGGAAAGTAGGATGGAAGGGAAAAGAAAAAAAAAAAAAAAAGAAGTTTATTGCTGTAGCCAGAGTTTCAACGTGGACTCATTAGTGCAAATGAACTGCCTCCCTGGTCAACTGAACTGGGTTTAATCGCTATGAAATAATTCAGTGCTGACAGACAGGATGAGCCTAATGACCTTGCTCCTTGTATTCCATTTCTGGATTTTTATGAGACTTTTCCACCTCACTGGAAAGTCGTCTTAGTCAATCAATTTTACGTATTTGGTTTGGATCGCTTTCCTTAGGTAGATTAAGATCCAAGCGTGCTTTTGTGTTTTTAACTATATTAATTGCTTGATCAACTCCCATTTCTGAGCGGCTCAGTGAAATGCTTCCTTCTTGCATCTTTGATTCTCTGAAAACGGCTTCTCTGCTTTTTCCTTTGTTTATTAACCCTGCACTTACCATGCAAATTATATAAATTTTGCACTTCTGGCACTAGTAAATTGCATTTATATTTGAATTCCATTAGAAGCTTTCAAGCGTGATTGAGCTTGTTTATGTTCTTTTCTGATCAAACAACTTAGATCTAAAATCTACCCCGGACTCAATGGTATGGCAAACAAGTTTTATCCTCACAAAATAATTTCTAAATAATTCAAAATGGGAAAAGAGGAGGACAAAAGTGTCCAAAAAATACAGGCTATTTTTCATTTTAGGAACAAATGAATTCCTAGAATTGATAAAGCTTTAATTAAGCATTTTGAGATAATCGTCAATAACCAAGTAAGAAAATAATATATACAAAACCATTTGTATATTTGTGATTTGTGTACTGAGGGTAACAATGTTGACAATTTTTAAAAAAGCAACACATATCTTTGTGAGGACAAAGCAAAACCATCAAGTAGTTCCAAAAGGCTTTGAATATTCAAGAGGTCCATGCAATCAATAAAAATTGACTTCAATCTTGCCATGAATAAAATACTGTTCCCTAGTATTTATGTAAACCTTTTAAAGCAGAAAACAAAGCATGGTATCAAGTGAAAATGAACCAATTCTTTCTGGAGAATTATAAACAATGAGATTGTGTGAAAAAACAATCTATCTTTCATTTTAGTACAATATTTCTAGGTATGTTAAATATATTTTTAATATTCTAAAATAGCACACAATTAAGAATTAATTGATTTACTAAAGCATTTAAAAATTTTATATTCTCTTACCAAAGAATACAAATTACTTCGGAGATCTCCCCTTACAGTAATGACTGTTCACTTGAGAAGAAAAACAAAGAACATTAAAAACATAATTGGCCTCAGATGATAATTTGAGATTTCTCTAAACCCCAGCTATGTGGGGCTACATTTTTATTAATTATTTCTCATGTCCTAGCTCTAATTTTTTAAATTCGTAATAACTGAACATACATCACATATTAGAAACTATTTGTGTCTCCTTTTGTCCAGGATTTCCAGGCTACTGCACTCTAAGCAAACTGGTCTGTCTGTGGGCCCCCAAGCATCTCTACACCTCTCACCTCATGCTTTGGTTTGGATATTTCCAGCTGCTTAAATTAGATTCCCCAGGATCTACCAGGATCTATATCTACCATCATTCCTTCTATACCTGCCCTTCATTTCTCAACACAAATACCAGCTTCTCTGTGAAGTTGTCCCTGAAAGGGATGTATCTCATCTATGAAACACTACATTTACAAAATTCTGAAATGCAGCATTAACAAAAATTATGACAACATGGGCTGTGAGGTAAGACCTAGATTTAAATAGTAACCGAGCACCGGCTGTACACCCTTGGGCAAACTACCTGATCTCTCAGATTGTTTTTCTCATCCCAAGATAGGAACAGCAATGTCCTTATTACTGTGAGCATCAAATGAGATAACGTGTAAAACTCTCGGTTCAGCGTCAGCCCAGTAGAAAGTACCTAAAATGGCTACTTATAATATAAAAAAAAAAAAGAAGAAAGAAAAAAGAAATTCAACCACTCTCCTTTCTTACACAAATGTGTGTCTGTGCTGGTGTTGGTGTGTGTGTGTGTGTGCCTGTGCGTGTATGTGTGTGCGTTGTGTGTGTGTGTGCCTGTGTGTGTGTGTATGTGTGCATGTATGTGTGTGTGTGTGTGTGTGTGTGTGTGTGTGTGTGTAGCAGGCATCTCCTGGAAAGCAGAGTCAGCTAACTTTGCAGTCCCATAGCAAAAATATGAATTATTCTAAAGACTGGTCATTCTTACCAATAATGAAATGTATCCGTTAGAAAATAACTCAAAACAAGTTTTCCTAATAATAAGTTCTTAACAATTTAATCTAGTCAGTGGTATTTACCTCACTATCAAGTTTTCAAGCTTTTTTGGCTTTGAAAAATTATAATTTCTGAGTAATTAACTAAAACTTGAGAAATAAGAAGACATCTTGCTAGCATAATTTGTAGAACATTCGGTGTGTAAAATTTTTTTTGAAAAATTAGCCTTTGAGTGAAACTTAAAAAATGTTTGTCAAAAGCTAGCAGCCAAAACACAGGAAAGCAATTTATCCGAAATTAGATTGCTTTGGAATCCTAAAGTTAATGGAATCAAGGGAGGGAAAAAGTGGTGAGATAATCTGGCGCCATTAAAACCTTCAACTTCGACAGGAGGTAATCTAAGTTAACTCTGTGAACATTAACTCATAACTTAAAACGCTCCGGACAATTGGGAGCTGTTAGGACAATATTCCAAGGGAAAGAAGAGCACAGAGTAGGTTTCCACCTGTCTTTGGAAGGACAATCAAGAAGCCCACTGAAATCCTTTCCTGGTGAATCTGCGTTTAACTCACAAAGAACTTGACTGAAAAATCCCAGTTTACAAGGAGAAAATGAGTTAATACTAATATGAATACAAGTCCAGTTTGTAGAATAATTTGGGAAAAACTGAGTTTTTTTATTTGAGTCATTAGACTATATCTCCGGGTATTATTTAGGGCTTTTGGAATGAGAGACGAAAATGGTTCAAAAATAAAATTATGGGGTTAGGTCATAAGGCTGCCTGATAGAACCTGCATCATTATTTATATTAACTTCATTCATCATTTAATTTATATTTTATTCATTCATTCATTCTTTCATCATATTGAAATGTTTAAATGTCCTAAAAAGTATGACCATTGCAACAGTGACAATAACAATAATGAAACAAAATAGAAAATTCTGCTTTCCTTAAATAGAAACAAATGATAACCATGTTTATTATAATAGGTCCCCTTGGGTTGTACATCATATTTAATATTTTTCAGTCAAATACTTCTGTTAGAGTGACTTGTTCTCCCTTTGGAACCCTAAGAAAGCAGAAAAGTATGAATTAAATGTACTGGAATCCAAAGAGATAGCATTTATATTTTTTGAAAAGAATAATATTATTTGTTAGATATCTTGTTCAGTCATTTATAAACAGTCACCTTTGTAAAGCAAGAAATAACCTTGTATAAAAACCACTGACATTGTTGTTCCGTTGTCACCTGCTGGTAATTGAAAAGGCGTTTCTGTCGGTTCTCCCTAAGACGGAATGTAATTCCTCCCAAGATCTTGATCTTAAATTGGTAGCAAGAAAGCCAAAGAGGAAAAGCAAGAAGTCTTTACTTGTTCTTTGCACGAGTAATTTCGTTCTGCCCTTTCTGATAATGTGAGTTATTATTCTTGCTGGCTCTTGGAAGGCAGCAATAGGCTTCTCTCTTTTTTTTCCCCGCTCTCAGCTCGGTTTTACTCAATTGATATGGAAGTGGGTTTCTGCCTGGCTTTGGAACACACATTTGTAATGTTTATTTTAAAATAAAATCCAGATTGCTTTGTTAGAACAAGCATCCACACACAGTAAATAGCTAAATCCTCACCACCATGTCCTCAGCTTCATTTTTCTGCGAGACTACAGTTTTGTTCTAGAACCTGTGTAACCTTCTAGCCCACAGTGTAACGGTGATTACAGGAAATTAGTCCATAGTCTCAAAATCAGGCATCCAAACTAACTCGGACCAGTACCAGCCCAGGCTAGTACCAGGATTGGACAAGCACCCGGATCTCTGTTTCGGAGAGCTCGCACTGCGATGCTTATCTGTATTTCAAGGAATGCAAACAGAATTTTAATTACATGTGCAACACTGCCCGAGGTAATCATATCACAGAAAATACTGAAGAGCTCTTCTGAAATCCATTTTTTTTTTCTATTTGGGGGACTATAGAGGGCAGCTGGAAGTAAGAGTAAAATTCTTTCTTAACCACCGGAGAATTTGAAAAATAAACAAGCTGATTTAGAAGAGATTATACCGTCTCATCAACCAAGTACAAGGAGTCGCTTGATCTTGGACTTGGCAGGAATTTATGAGGTCGCAGAAGCAAATCTCGGCACGGGCACGGCAATTCCATCAGTGTTACTCTGGAGAGAGGTCGCCGTGACTCTGCTGGGGGCTGGGAGTGTCCTCCTTAGCAAGCAGTCCAGCCCCACAGTTTTATATATGAAGAGATCTAAATGTTCAGGACTTCCCTGTATCCAGGCAAAACATAGTCTCCGCTACAACTTCTTTTTATTGTTCTTTGTGCTGTCCTGCGGAGTAAACAGAGTAAATCTAATTAACTCTGGTTTCACCTGACAGTCTTGCAAATATTTGGAGACAGCTACCATGACCGGGGTCTGTGGTGCTGGGGTTCAGTGGTGCTCGCTCGAGTCCTTCTGATTTCCTGCGCACTGCAGGGGGCCAGGAACGGGGTGAGCACCTCCTCCTCTTTCTCTTTCACCGTCATAAAGGTGTCTTTCAAAAAGGCCACTCTTCTGTTGCTTTTGTATAAGCCCTTTTGCTAAATGAAGTATCTTGCCTGCGTTAGCCTTTCCCTAGACACGATATTTTATATCTAAGTAGATATGCGCTTTGATGTTTAAAATTTTTAATGAGTAGGCATGTAAGCATTTGGACTTCTTAACAAAAGACTTGGTGATACCATGTATTAAATAAGCCAATCTACACGGTAGGTCAAAAACTGGAATCTCACATGGCGTAGCTTGCTGCCTTTCAGAATTGGCTTGTGTGGCATATGGGTGCTGGGAACATAACTCCGAAGCTGAATCATCACAGTTCAACTACTTCAAAGTAATATGATAAATAAGAAGCAGCGCTTATCTGCATACTCATTTATCTGGCTGCTAGTGTAAGGAAGTCGGGTCGATACACGTGTAGGTGGGTGTCCGACCTGTAGTGTGTCATTCTCAAAATGCAAATACACTTTTGGTGCATGGGTGGGAAGGTTTCTTGGTGAATTTATTTGCTGAGGCATTAGTATATCAAAATGTTGTTGCAGGCGGACATATGACTGACCTAAGCTGGCAGATCCTCTTCTGAGACCTTGACCCCTTAGTCCTATGTCCTAGGAGACAGGGGTGTGTGGGGGTGGCAGGGGGGACACAGTGGTGTTATGAACTGGGAAAGGTCAAAAGGAAACTTTCTAAATTCTAGATTGTGATAGGTGGGTGGGCATTCATCAGGCGAATTGACCAATGCATTTCACTGTATATAAACCAAACTTGAAGTGGAAAATAAAGGGGGAAAAAATAAGATGAGTTTTAAAGGAAACTACCTGAGATTATATTACAACATCTGGACACAGCTTTGTTGCTCTGCCAGTGAATCTTCACAGCGTGGTTTTCCAAACGTTAATGTCTGAAGCCTGCAATCCTCAAGACAGTAGAAGCAGGGGAAGGAGGAAACACTAATTTATGAGGGACCTTCCACACAGTCAGAGGATGAAACTTGGTTTTGTGGCTGCAGTGGTGCATAAATCCCATAAAGCTAGTCAGCCATTGGCTAATGGTCTGAAATCCCTAAAGCATCAGTGAGAGCCAGAGAAAGAAGTCCCATTTAACCGGGCATCTAAGATGCTTTACTGATAAAGCAGGACCAACGGCTCCGTCTCAGGCATTGCAGCATGGAGTTCCCCTGAAACTAATGGGATCACCATACTTTTATTAGCCTTCTTACAAAGAGTCCGTTTAATGAAGCTTTGGGTAGAAATTAACTTTTTTTTCCCTTTGGTGCCCAAAGAACTTCTATCTCATTAAGGTCACTCCACTTAAAAGCCTTTTCCTCACTACCCCTCAAAAGCATCAACAACACAGAGGTGTCAGTGTCTTGCCTCGGTAGAATGGTGCAATCCCAAATGGAGAGCCTGATAAACAAAGCATGAAGAGCACAGAAAATATGCAGAAACGAGACTTTCCTGGGCCAACTGGAAATACGCTCTCGTAAAGATTAATGGTTATGAAAAATGTTCAGTCAGACAAAGCAGAAAGGGCAAGGACAACAATTCTCTTCTGCATAAAACTGTAAAAAAAAAAAATCCTCGATGGTACATATACCTATGATTTTCTCTTTTTTAAGTGTTATTTAGAATATGGGTCAAAAATACACTAACATTGGTATATTCATTGGGTTACTTCCATTAGAATTTTGGAGAGCAGATGTTAATATTAATGTAGCATTATTACAAGAACATGGCTCGCAGTTAAATGTTTTACTCTTTACGGTATTCACCTACATTTTAAGGCAAAAGGTTAGGAAATTAAGAAATATCAATGATCAAACATCAAAGTATATATTTAATTGTACAAAATAGAAAAGAAATATATGACAAAATTCTTTCTTCAAAGATATTTCAATCTGGTTAGGAAAATAAAAGTAACACTCACAACCAACATTTGAATGATAAGCAGATAGGCGTAAGCATTCAGTGCTAAACAATCTGGTATGAAATGTAAATGCCAAGGGGACATAAATTCTAAAAAAGGAGGTGTCAGCATGCCCTACGGTTGTCACGGAGGGTGTCACAGATGACTGAGACTCCGAGGGCCTGGGAGGATGGCAGGATTGAAATGAGAAAGGCCGAGGAAAAGAACATTTACCTGGACAGCTTTCGCGGGTGGTAATGAGGCGTGAGGCTTACGGATGCTGCAGAACGGGGGAGGGGTAGATATTTTGGAGAAGAAATGTTAGGAAGGCCTTGAATGCCAAGTATTTGATGTGATGCGAGAAGTAATAGGGAGCTTGGGAAGGTTTTTGATCGGAAAAAAACAAGACGGCAGTGGGTAAAGGGGGCAAAGCAGAGCAATGAGATCAGTCCCAGACTTAAATCCCAAGGTCTGAATGGCCTGACATGTTTGCATCTCGGGAAGAGCTACCAACGCCTTGGCATTGAGGCATGTGGATAAAGGCTGTAGACGTGTCTGATGAACTACGAATCATTACCAGCACGTCAGGTAACGGTGTTTTCCTATCACTCTGGGAGAGTGCTGAAGCGGTCACGGGGGCTGAGAGGCAGTCGTGAAGATCATCCACGTGTGAGGGGCCGAGGACCTGGACCACACTTACTAATGACTCGAGTGGAACTGGAAACAGCTGTAGGAACAGAAATTATTTAATCCCGCTGTATTCTAACTTCTGGCTTCCTGCTAACACAGTAAATACCTTTTCTCATTTATTCGTCTGAAAAGATACTGCAGGTCATAAACTTGTGACCCTGCATTAGCCGGTGTTTTATATAAAAATACCATTTGTCATCATTTGTTCAATTATTGCCCAACAAGACATCCCGCAACTAACACTCAGTAAAATGCTAATTGATGACAAGGGTGAGTGTGTCTAACAAAAATACTTACTCTGACCAGGTTCTCACTATTCAAACCGGCTTGCGTGCGCATCACGTAGTAAGTTAATAATGCTGTAGTTTCTTTAAGTTCGTTTGCGTGAGAATGTGGGAGGATATCCAAATCTAGGCTGCCCCTCAGACCCGGCGTGGGAAAAGATGGAGCACGTTTGAGGTTCTTCTGCCTGACCAGGTACGAGAATGGAGATGATTATGATAAGGCCTTATAAGAAGAAAGTGAACATTTTATCCCTAAAAGAAAACCAGCAAAGACTCTTTTTAAGAACTCCCGTTTGGAAAGGAGATAAACAAAGTCTTGTTTCTCATTCATATAAACAGCCGTGAGGCTGATAGTCGGGAATATAATTTGATGGTCTCTGTATATTTGCCCACATACTGTTAGCGACAAAAAAAAAAAAATCAGGTGTGTATATTTCTCTTTACTTCAGAGAACCTATGAATTTGAGGCTGGCAAACTCTATCACACAAGCTTGCGATAGCAATAAGAGATAAGAACACGAGTAAAGGAAGGCCTTCCTGCGAAAAGTGCCTCCGAAATTCCTCATCACACAAAACTGATAAAATTTCTCCACGCACAGCGCACGCGGAATGCTGAGGCTGAACCGACATTGCTCGCGGGCTAGGGCGTCAGCTTGCAGCAGAGGCTGGGCTGAGGGGAGCGAGCAGGGTGACAGCAAAGTGTCCTCAGTGGAAAAACAACACACAGACAAGCGTGTCCGAGTTTCCAGTGGGGCCAGCTCCTGAAGCAGTACTGAGATGCACACCAGTTAGCAGTTTCCTCAATAAAGTCCAACATATCTCTTTGAGAAACTTTCCAATTTTACACTTCTTGGTACTTATTCGTATGCCAACTGTGTGGGTTGAATCGTGTCCCCCAGACAGGTATGTTAAAGTTCTGATCCCTGGAACCTATGGATGTGGCCTTGTTTGGAAACAGAGTCTTTGCAGATGTAATTGATTCATAAGTAAAACGGGGTCGTTCTAGAGCAGGGAGGGCCCATCCGCCACTGTGACTGGTGTCCTTATGAGAAGACAGAGAGACAGACACGTGGGAGACGAAGGGAGGGAACTCCATGAGACAATGGAGACAGAGGTTGTGGTGATGGGACGATAAACTGAGGAATGCCAAGGGTTGCTGGTAACTCCAGAAGCTAAGAGAAAAACATGGAACTGATTCTTCCCTAGGACCTTCACATACAGCATGGCCCTGCAGACACCTGGCTTTGCACTCTGGCCTCCAGAGCTGCGAAAGGACACAACTCTATTGTTTTAAGCTATGACATTTTTTGGCTTTGTTACAACAGCCCTAGGAAACTAATATACCAACCACGATTCCTTATCGATTGTTTTGTGCACACGTCCTGTTTTCCCCAATAAGATGGTAACCTCCTTGAAAGCAGAGTTCTTCTACCATATTCTTTTTATCTGTCCCCAAACCCCAGCACCTCACTCACTGTTGCCGTAGAGACTGAGCCCTTTAATGTAACACGCAGTGCTCGAAGTACAAAGTGCGGACTGCCGAACAGGTGGCGGATGGGTGCTAAAACCTGCTGGATGCTAATTGCCAAATGGATGAGGCCTCTGGAGCGTGTTTGTCCTAAGGCAAATTGCTGTACATTTTACTTTATAATTGTTTTCTAATGATTTCTATGTTGCTGGCTTCCATAAAATATTTTACTTGAGTGACACCACTAACAAGCATAAAACAGAACAATTAAAGCAAAATGGAAAAGGTTGGAGGAAAGAAGGAGGATAAGGAAAGATCTGCTTTCAGCAATGAGTTGATTATTACAATCGAGTGTTAAATACTCCTCTGAGCTTACTGGCAGCCAAGGGAAAAGATGTTATGGGGGGTGTTGAAGAAAAGGGAAAACATGTAATGTCACCCGGAGAGTAGAATTTTCTCTTAAAGTAAAACCTGTAAAAGATTTTATGTGGATTTTTAATGTGACCTCTTCTGTGAACTTAATAAATATTCAAGAAACTAAATGGTTGGTTTCTTTAATAACTATTTTGCAAAAGACACTGACATGTTTTGCCAATGGACATTTCCTAAAGAACCCCTGAAAGGACATCCAGGGCATTATAGATTTAGTCACTCGTTCATCCCACAGAATTTTTTAAGTACCTAAATTGTGTCAGGGTTTGTGCAAGGTGTTGAGGTCTAGATTCAGCCCTCTCCTTAAAGAACTCTCTGATTAGTGGGAAGATAACTCATAAGATAGATAAAATTTGATAGCTACAATAATAAGAAAGGACAGAGCACTGGGAAGCATGGAGCCAGGCTCAGGCTAAAGCAATAGGATGTGATTTGTGATAAGATTCAGGGGATGCTAAAACCCCAGAGTCCAGCCACAATCTTGCTGGTAAGTTGGCAGTACTGGTGTCGATCTAGAGAACAAAGAAGAGGTCGGAAATGAATGCTCAGTGGGCCCAATCTGACTAGTAGATGTGTTTTGTTTTGCTCAAACGATGATTTACATTTTTTGGTCCATGTAAAAAAGATTTAAAAATTGCATTTCTGGCTTCTTTGAAAATCGGGAGACCTGGACCACACAGCAATTGACTGCATGTGTTGGTTGTCTAGTGCTGGAAAGCCCAGCGTTGGATGGTCTTCCACCGTAATCTCCAGTTGACTCATGGTCTTTGTGGTGCAGATTCACGTGAGGGGAGAATTCTCCAATGAGCTACAAGTGTTAACACTCTGGTTTTCCTAAAGTAACTTGTTTATAGATCAGAGACATGCAAGTTACACAGTTGTGTCACTGAAGTAAAAATTTAGGGCTATGTTTTTGTTGTTACACTGGAATGGACTGTCAAGCCACTGGCGACCAAAATGAGCTGCAGAAGTTCCTACAAAATATGCATACAGCATTTTCCTCTCCCAAGGAGAGGTTCAAGGTGCTCCAACAAGGGATGGACAAGTGCTCCAAACTCCAGAGTTATAAGGCAGCACCTAACATGACGAGGGGATTGGAAATCAGAAAGAGGAGCAACATGAAAGCCACCAATTACTGAGCATTTAATGACATCAGCCATTGTGCTTCATGCTTTGTCTAGATTTTCCCATTTCATCTTCACAACAAACATATGTGGTCTAAATTATTATCATCATTCTACCAGCAAGAATCCAAGGTTCAGGGACTCAAGAACTTGCCCAGAGTCATGGAGCTGGTAAATGGCAAAGCTGGAATTAAATCCGAGCCTGTGGGCCACCAGAATGGGAGTTCTCAAACACTGGACTATACCAGCTCCAAAACCAGACGTCACCACAAAACGACAGTGTGCACAAACTGCGTGCACGTGTGTATGTGCGTACACATATATGTACACAACACACATACAATAGTATGTGTTCAATATTTTAACAGTTATAACAGACATCCTGTCTGAAATGTTTTTTTTTTTCCTTCAGAATTAAATGTTTGATGAGCTATTGTGAAGTAAATGGATTTACTAGATTCCAATTACAAAGAGCTTGACAGTCTACAGGACCATACATCAATGAGGAAAAGCCTAACTGTTCAGAAGACAGTATTGGGAAAACTGGTTCATTATGTTAAAAATAATAAAGATTCTTACAGGTTAAATGCGGATTAAAATAGTAATAATACCACACTGAATACCTATTATATTGACAAAATTAGAAAGCTGGGAAAAGATAAGTGAGGATGTGGAAATAGAACAGTGCTTCTCAATCTTATTTGCATATGGTAATCACCCGAGAAGCTTCTAGTACAACAGCTGCCTCAGTTCCACTCTCAGTGATTCTGATTTAATTAATATGGGTTATAGCTGAAGTTTTGAAATTTCCCCACATGATTCTAATACACAGCCAGGCTTGAGCTCCACTGGGATAGAGAAACTCTCCTGGCGTATTGGTGCCTGGGTAGCCATTCTGGAGAACAGTGGGCACATGAACCACAAGATCCAACAATCCTGCTTTTGAATATACAACCCAGAGAAGTTCTCACAGTGGCCTAGAAAACACATTTACAGTGCTGCTCATCCCAGTGAGGCAGTAACAGCACTGGGGACAATCTGCTCATCCATCGCAGGGGTGAATGAATACCCAAGTGGTCACATTAGGCAGAAGGCTGGATACAAAAGTCTGGCATACAGAAGAGATGTCTGATCATGGTGTAGAGTCATATACATATAGGTGGCATTTAAAGCCACAGGACTTGCCCAGCCGATGTGGCTCAGTGGTTGAGTGTTGACCCATGCACCAAGAGGTCGCTGGATCGATTCCTGGTCAGGGCACATGCCCAGGTTGTGGGCCAAATCCCCAGTGGGAGGCATGCAGGAGGCGGCCAATCGATGTTCTCTCTCATCGATGTTTCTATCTCTCTCTCCCTCTCCCTTTCTCTCTCTCTAAAATCAATAAAGAAATAAATTCACAGGACTTAATGAGATCACTTAAGAGACAGAAAAGAAAAACAAGGGTCAAACCTTAGACACTCCTACATTTAGGGAGATGGCTGAAGAAGAAGCCAACAAAGGAGAATAAATGGAATGGCTGGTGAAGAGAAAGAAAAGGGGGAAGGCCAGAGAAGTAGGGAGTGGTCAACCATGTCACTGATGCTGAGAAGTCACACAGGCTGTGACTCTAGTAACATGCAGGTTATCCTGGCCTTGATAAGAGATGCTTCTGTTTTGTGGTGGAGACAAAAGACCAATTAAAATGGATGGAGAAGGTATTAAAGGGTAAGGAAGAGAAAGCAATGAGTTAGTTAACCCTTTTGAGGAATTTTGCTAGGAAAGTAAAAGAAAGACAGGGTATCTAAATATCTAGAAAGAGATGTGGAACAAGGTGGATCTTGTTTTAAAAGATGCTTATTATTGAGCCATGATGGTAGTCCTGGGAAGGATCTGGTGAAAATGAGAAGAGTGGTTTGCAGCAGAGAAAGGGAACGAGGTCCTTGAGAAGGTATGAGGGATTGGATGTCAGTGCACACGTTATGGTGGGCTATCTGGCCTCTCACACAGGTGGGTTGGTGGCATTGGGGATGAGAAGAAATAATTATTTGGTTTTCTTGTCTCTGTGAGTATGAAACACAGCCATCAGCCTTAAGTGAGAGATTTAGAGAATGTAGGAGATTTAACAGAAGAACATCTGTGAAATAGTGGCTTCATTTATAAGAAAATTATTGCTGTTGGCTGGATCATTCCTGCTGTGATAGAGATTACAGTTTAGATGGTATTTTCCTAAAGAAAAAAAAAACCCTTCTCTTAGCTGCAGTAACACTCATCATATTATATTGTCATCATGTTTATGTGCCTCTGTCTCGCTTCTTACCACTTCCTTAGTCAGGGGCTAGATTCAGAGTTAGAATCCAGTGCCTGGCTCAGTGTTCTCCGCAAATACTTGTTAAATGAGTTGCTGTGTATAGGGAAAGGCCCCGTGTCAACAGAGTTGATACTTTATGCAGATTTTAAGGCATAGATGATCATTTTCAACCAAGTCTAGAAGTACTTTCTCAAGGACAGAAGTGAATAAAAACTAACTATTAATAACCAGTAATACTGTCAACTTGATTAAAAATTTCAGTATAGTACCTCCCAGAATATTCCCACATGTTGTTTTTACATAATTGTAGACATAATTTTATACAAACAGAGCCTTGCTTTTAAAAATCAGGGAGCTATAGCCCTGGCCGGTTTTGCTCAGTGGTTAGAGCATCAGCCTGTGGACCAGAGAGTCCCGGGATCGGTTCCCGCTAAGGGCACACACCTTGGTTGCAGTTTGTCCCCGGCCCCACTTGAGGTTGTGTAGGTGGCAACCAGTCGATGTGTCTCTCTCACATCGATGTTTCTCTCTCTCTCTTCCTCCTTCTCTCTCCCTCCCTGTCTGAAGATAAATGCAAAAATGTCCTCGGGTGAGGATAAAAAAAAAATTAGGGAGCTCTAATGACTCAAAGGGTTGCAATCTCCCCAGTGTAGACTTTGTAGGAAAAAATCTCAGCCAAATCATTGCCTCTCAGCATTTAATCAATGAGATGATATTCAGAGTGAAATCAGTTCAGAGATATGTGTCTTTGTTCTGTACTTCTCTGGGTTCCATATACTCTTGACAGACTACCCTTTTTCCCCACAAGAAGCAATATTAAGATTTGGAGTAGCCCTGGCCAGTTTGGCTCAGCGGTTGGAGCCTTGGCCTGCGGACCAGAGAGTCCCAGGTTCGGTTCCTGCTAGGGGCACGTACCAAAAAAAAAAAAAAAAAAAAAAAGATTTGGAGTAATAAATCCTCGCTATATATTTTAGCTAATCCTTTAATAACTGAAAATTGTGGGTAGCTCACATTTACACACGTTTGTGTGTGTGTGTGTGTGTGTGTGTGAAAGTGTAACTTTCCTTCATTTCACTTCAGCCTAAACAATTTCCTGTTTCAATTATTTGTAGGGCATGTCTTCTGGTTCTGGTGATGAATTCTCCTAGCCCTAGTTTATCTGCAATTTAAGTTTTTTTCTTTATTTTTTTAAATATTTTTTTATTGATTTTTTAGAGAGAAAGGAAGGAGAGAGAGAGAGAAGCATTGATGTCAGAAAGAAACATTGATCGACTGCCTCCTGCACGCCCCCTACTGGGGATCGAGCCCCCAACCTGGGCATGTGCCCTGATTGGGAATCAAACCAGGACTTCTCAGTCCATGGGACGATGCTCAATGCACTGAGCCACACTGGCTGGGCTTTTTTCTTTATTTATGAAGGATACTTTTGTTGGGCATAAAATATTGAATTGATGGTTCCTCCTCTGCAACCCCAGACCTTGAAGAGATTATTCTCCTGTGTTCTGGCCTTCTTTACTCTAACGAGAAGACTGTGGTCATCCCTATTGTTGTTCTTCTACATGTAATATGTCCTTTATCTCTGGTCATTTTCAAGTCTTCACTTTGGTTCCCAGCAGTCTGTGTCTAGGATGTGATGTGGCATTCTTTGTATTTATGCCTCTAGTCTTCTTGGGAGTCACTCAGTTTCTTGAACACACACACACACACACACACACACACACACATATATATATTTTATATATATATATTTTTAACCATATCTATAAAATTATAGCCATTTTAAAAAACATTTCCCCTACTTTTCTCTCTGTTTCTGGGACTCCAAGTAGACCTTTTGTTATTATCCCACAGATTCCTGAGGCTTTGTTCATTTTTTTCTAACTTTTTCCTTTTTTATTGTCCAGTTACATAATTGTTATTGATCAATCTCCAAGCTCATGGATTCTTTTGCCATCACCAACAGATAAATTTTTACATTGTATTTTCAGTTTTAGAACTTGCATTTAGTTGTTTTTGAAATAGCTTTATTGAGGTACAGTTTATAGCAATACACTTTGTTCATGTTAACTCTACAAGGTAATAGTTTGTAATAAGTTTACAGAGTTGTGCAACTATCATCACAAACTAGTTTAGAGCATTTTCATCAGCCCCAAAGGGAAGCTGGTGCTCATTCCCAGTCAGCCCTGTTCCCACCCGTGTCCCCAGGTGAACACTAACCCCCCTGTCTTTACATGTTTGCCTATTCTGGACATTTCTTTTAAATGGGATCATATGATACATGGTCTCTTGTCTCTGCCTTCTTTGGCTGAGTATAATGTTTTTTTTGTTTTGTTTTTGGTACGTGCCCCTAGTGGGAACCGAACCCGGGACTCTCTGGTCCGCAGGCCGATGCTCCAACCGCTGAGTCAAACCGGCCAGGGCTGAGTATGATGATTTTGAGGTTCATTTATGCTGTACTTTTTTTTTCTGTTGATTGCTAAACAGAATCCAATGAATGCACCACCACCATTCTCAAGTTGGTGGACACGTGGATTCTTTTTACTTCTTGGCTGTTATGAATAACAGTGTTATGGTCTTTCATGTACAGCTCTTCTCTTGAGCATATGTTTTTATTTCTCCTCAGCAGACACTCAAGAGTAGAATTGCTGAGCCATATGGATCTATCTTTAAAAATTTTAAGGTGTCAAACTGTTTTCCAAAGTGACTGAACCATTTTCTTTTCCCAGTCACAAGGTATAAAGGTTATAATTTCTCTATAGCCTCTCAAACACTTGTTGTTGTCAGTTACTTTTTATCACAACCATGCGAAGCGGTATTTCACTGTGTTTTTAACTTGCATTTTTCTAATAACTAATGATATTGAGAATTTTTTCACGTGCTTATTGACCATTCATATATATATATATATATATATATATATATATATATATGTTTGGTGAACTATCTATTCTAATTTTTGCCTGTTTTAAATTAGGATATTTATCTTATTATTGAGGTGTAACAGTTATATATATATATATATATATATATATATATATATATAACTGTATGTATATAGTTAACTGTATAACTGTATATATATAACTATATATATATAACTATATATATAGTTATATATATATATTATATATAATTGTGTTTTCATTTTTATATAACAAAAGTGTTTTATTTCATTTTATGATGTTCCTTGAAAAGTGGCCTCTAATTCAATCTCCAGCTGTTTTCACTGGTATTTAGGTATTCTGCCTCCACAATGGAACAATGACATTTGATGCAGATGTGGATTCCTGTCTGTTACTCTTAGTACTGTGATACTGCAAGATATGAAATTGACAGCTTTCTAATTGAAAGAAGTTAAGATGAGCCTTCTAGTTTTAGAAGAATGCCTAATTCTTGTTATACTGAGAACAATTGAATTATTTTACATCAAATAATATTTTCCTTATTCCTTCTGTGAAAAATACAGAGGATAAAACAGCTAACATTTTTAAAAAAATCAACTCATTCATATAAAGACATCCTAAAACAATTTAAAAACTGAGCGTGAGACCTGGGAAGAATACATTATAAAAGCGTTCTTTATATATTTTAGATACAATTCTTTTATCAGGTATATAACTTGCAAATACTTCCCTCTCCCAGGTCTGTGGCTTATCTTTTCTGTCTTAATAATATCTTTTAAAGTACAAAAATTTTTATTTTGATTATATCTAATTTATCAATATGTTTACTTTATTGGTTGTGATTTTGGTGTCATATCTCAGAAATTTTGCCTGACTCCAGGCCATGCAGATTTACTCCTATTTTTTTCTAAGAGTTTAGCTCTTACATTTAGGTCTATGTTTCATTTTGAATTAATTTGCGTGTGTTTTGTAAGGTAAGGTTATAATTTTTGTCTGTTTGTTGAAAATCAATTGACCATAAAAGGAATGGTTTTAATTCTGGACTCTCAATTTTTGTTTCATTTATTTGGATGTCTATTTCTATGATGGTCCCCTACTCTCTTGATTATAGTAAGTTCTAAAATTTGGAATTATTAGTCCTCTATATCTGTTAGTTTTTACTCTTTTAATAGTTTTTGTTTATTTGTTTATTATAAGTATAGTTTTCTTTATGTTCTTGAGCGTAATTATATTAGCTGCTTTACAATCCTTGTCTGCTACTTATAGGATCTCAGGGTTGATCTCCATGAGTTCCTTTCCTCTTAAGCAAGTCACGTTTTCTACTTTTTTTGCAAGTCAGCTAATTTTGAACTGTGGTCTGGACATTGTTCATGCTACATTGTAGAGGCCCTGGTTTCTGTCATATCCTTCAATTTTATTGTCTAATAACTGTAGAAAAAAATGCTAAAATTAGAAAATCACTCTTCGCATCTTCTAATAAATAATCGATTCAAGTACCAATCATCAGTGGATGATATATCTGTTGGAATAGGATAGTTGCATAGGCTTTATATATAAGCCCACAGATTACTTGCTATTTGCAAAGTGAAAAATGTACGTTGCAGTGAAATGATCTTAATCCCTAGCTCAAGCGATCAAACTGGTGTCACCAGTAATAAGGGATAATGTTATATCATATGCTTCCTGATATGATATGAAGTACACAGCTTCACTCTGAAGCATTCTGTGCAACATAGTCAATCTGAATCTAATTAAACCTAACAGAAAATATAATGGGGAGAAACAAGTTAAAATATCAGGAAGAAACAGTAAAACAAATCCAAAATATGGTATACAACACAATGGCTGGACTCATCAGAAAATTAATTTCTCTGGGTTAAATATTACAGGGGCCTTTTCTAGATCAAAATAGACTACAGAGATCATCAAATGCTGAGTAAAAAAAACTGATTAGACCTGGATTCCAAAGACCAGCTTTAAGAAATCTTTTTTAAAGCAAAGCAATTGAAATGTATTTAGGGAAAAAGATTATATAATATTAAGGTGGGTTTTTTTTTTAATTGTATCAAATATAATGATCATTCCTTTATATAGAAAGCTTTTCTTTTTCTTTTTGGAAATTCATACTGTAATACATTTTCAAGCGAATTACAAAAATACAGAGGAAACGTTTGCATATCTGTTCAAATAAATCATATATTATAACATGTAAATGATTGCTGAATCTAGGAGACGGGTATAGGAGTGTTCATTGTAATATTCTCTCAACTTCACTGTATGTTTCAAAACTTTCTTAACAAAAGATCAAAGCACAAATCCCTTTTAGCACTGGCCCACCCAACAGCCATCAGACCATGGGGTAAAAACAAGTCCCACACACTTTTGCCAATGTGCTTCCTATCAAAGCTTCATCATTTTCTTTTCCTTTGGAGAGATTTCAGGACAATTTCCTTGCTAGTATCTGCCTGTATCTCTCACACCTGGGAATTCTTTCTTTATCCAGCTACAACAATATCAGGTGGAGAAAAAAACTGAGATAAGGGGGAGAAGCTTCTGTTTTCTCTGGGGCCTTCTTTACAGTGGATGATGAAGAACTGACCTTATGTCCCAGATCTAGATGTAAACATCCAATCTGGCTGCCTGCAGCACCCTTGACCTGGTAATGCACAGCTCAAGCCTAGGCTGACCCCAGAATGTGACAGCATTATTCCAACTCAGCAGTTTGAAGAGAGCTCCTTTTGAGGATATTCTATTAGTGAGTCCATCTTTCCACTGCCCAGGAAGGTCCTTCCCACCCCACCCCCACCCCTTCATTCCTGAAATAAAAGCTGTTGAATAGTTCAATCAGCTTCATTAGGTGGCTGGTGTCAAGTGCCATTATAATTTCTGCTATGATTTGATGATATTCCATCACTTTGTTATTTTTCAGCTCCTAATTGCACCCTATACTTTTGACATCTCTATTGGACTGATGTTAATGTCACGTTGTCCTGATTCATGTTCTCTATTGAAATCTAGTAATGAGGCAGCCGAAATATGAATCAGTTGAGGACTTTTTGAAGTGCTCTGCCTACAAGCCTTTCTTTTTGACTTCTGTAGCACGAAGAAATAATTTTATTTTTGAGAAAAGAATAAAGGCTTATGAGTTTGAAATTTTGCATGATGTTAAAAGTGCATCAACTAATGTTCAACTTAGGAAGGGAAAGGACATGATAGGTTGTACAATAATATTTAATAGTAAGTTTTGGGAAAAATTACAATAATAAAAATTTTTTACACTCAAACACATCCTGAAAATGCAGAAGGTCAAAGAAGAAAATAAAAATTGATCATAAACCCCCATTTGTTATTTTTTGTTGTACAACTTCAAAGTTTTTTTTTTTGCATAAAATTTCAACATTTTTATTTTTTAATAAAGAAAATGGAGTTAGACGATCGGCATTTATTTTATAACCTGCTTTATATAGATCATGTGCCACTGACTTCATGCCATTGACTATAGGTGTTTATAATTTTTACAGTTTTATTGTATCCTATTCTTTAATACTTAAAAAAATGCCCTACTCATGAGCATTTATATCATTTGAAAATGTTTCCTTAATGGCATCATGTGTCTAAAAACCTACTGTTCCCATACGGCCGGTGAGGCTCAGTGGTTGAGCATTGACTCATGCACCAAAAGGCCGCTGGTTCGATTCCCGGTCAGGGCACATGCCCAGGTTGTGGGCCCGATCCCCAGTGGGGGCATGTAAGAAGCGGCCAATCAATGTTCTCTCTCATCAATGTTTCTGTCTCTCTCTCCTTCTCCCTTTCGCTCTCTCTAAACTCAATAAAGGAAAAAAAAATTTTAAAAACAAACAAACCCACTCTCCCACTGGAACAACCACCCTGATAGTCATCTCTCCAGTCCTGCTTTGGGAAGGTCCACCCTATTGCCTCCCAAGACGACAAACAGATCCTTCAACATGTAAATTTGGGAAACACGTGTAACAAAGTAGGCAGTCTATTACTCGTGGATTCTTGAAGTTTTCTATATGCTTATAATTCTCTGTAATCTATGAGAGAGGGATGTGGAAACCACCCTCTCCCAATCTCATTTCTTCACATGTCAGTTTGCTCCATGGAGAGCACTTTAAGGATCAGTGTCTGATCCCATGCCTCCACCATCTTCCACTGATTTCTATTTGCGTGTTCTACTACCAATTTTAAGGTCAAAATATTTTTTCCCAATAGATTTAGCATATTTATAATTATTAATTAATAAAAAATTCATCCAGCCAGTGTGGCTCAGTGGTTGAGCATTGACCCATGCACCAAGAGGTTGCTGGTTCGATTCCCGGTCAGGGCACATGCTCAGGTTGTGAGCCAGACCCCCAGTGGGAGACATGCAGGAGGCAGCCAATCGATGTTCTCTCTCATCGATTTTTCTGTCTCTCTCTCCCTCTTCCTTCCTCTCTCTCTAAAAATTAAAAAAAAAATTCAAATTAAATTCAGTAAATGAGACATTTATTAGTTTTTACATGTGTCCAGTATTGTGTAAAATGGTAGTGATAAAAAAAAAAATACTCATAAGAAGCAAGTCCATGAGCTCCTTTATCATTGGGCCCAAAGAACAATTAATAATTTCAGTGGACATTTAGTGTTGTGCTGTCCCAGATCTGGTCAATCAGAAAGTCATAATGTCCTAGGCACAGAGACTCCGTTAAAGCCAGTCAGATGTAATCTGGGGCTGTTGTGACTGCTGAGAAAGAAGTACCCACTCTGTCCTCTGGAGTTGAACCTGGGAGGAGGATCTGGTTATGGGGCCCCTGACAGCCATTTTTGTCACAATTCGATGTCTGAGGAGCAAGTTGAATGGATCAATGCTGAGTTCAAAGACGGAGGGTAAGTCTTGATGAGCTGAATCCAACTGCTCTTCATCTATCTGAGGTTTAGTTACACGAGCCAAGTCGGGTTGGGTTTTCTGCGACTTCTATCCAAAGATGTCCTCGCTAATGTAGCACTGTGTGTCTTCCCTCGTGGTAAATCATTCAGAATGTTAGGGAACTTTGTTGGCTAAGGATGAATATAATTTTGTATGAATGAATTCTTTTTTGATGATTTAAAAAAACATAGAGTAAATTCTAAAAGTTGTTTTTTAACTAAATCTTTGATCTCAGCTTGTTTTCTTATGATTGACCTATTTTTCATAACAGTGGAAGCACAGTGAATGATGATTAATTGAAGGTTTCATTTAGGTTTGGTTTTAGTTGATAAAATCCCTTGCTATATATAACCATCCCAGTAAATGACCAAATAACCTAGATAAGTTTAAGCCATACTTACTTGTTTCTCTGAAATTGAGGGGATTATTGTTACATGGCCCTTCATGAGCTGTGTTTGTTTCCCCGGAGCCTGAAGGAGTCTACTTGAAAAATAGGTTACCCCGGAGAAGTCTCCGGTTTGGAGCCTAGAATAAATGAGAGTCTCCCCAATAATGCCACCTTAATAACATTTTTATTGTTACTTATTTTATTCCTTCCATCCTAGGATCCTTCTGAGTGAGAACTCTTGCTCCCTGGTGTAATCTGACAGATCTCCATCTCAGTAATAGTATTTCTAACTCCTTCTACGGAGTGAGGTTTTCTAAGTCTGGCTGCTCAAATCTTAGATCCTTGGTCTCTTTCTCTCCAAAGTTCAAACCTAGTATCTCTAGCAACAGCATACCATTTGTCCATTGAGGCTTAGACCAGCCTTTTGCAGACAGACTGGGCTAGAAAATTTACAATAAAAAAATATTATGATATATGTCAGCTCATATGACACAAGCCTGCAAGTGTTCATGGTATTTTTCAAACAGCTGTAATAAATACATAATATTATGTAAGTCTACAGTACTAGCTGGGTAGGTTGAATTATAGCATCTTGCTGGATGTGACAGACAAGCTGGATGACGCCCCTTGATGACAAGGCTGCTCTCCTGGAATGTGTCTGGAGAAGGCTCACGATGCCAAGTATCTTTTCCACTCATTTCATCTAAAGACTTGCTTTTAAGAGATAGAAATTAAAGTAAAACAAATAAAATTCTCCCCACCCCATGTCCTTTTATCCTTCCCCCGTCCTGATTCAGGAGGAAAATATGCTGAATTTCTATGTGAGCACTAACTCTCTCTCAGCCTTTACATTCCTAAAGCCACTTGGATTTGATTCCCAGAATAAAAAAAAAATGTTTCAATCTTGTTGTCCCATGCACCATGTTGCAGAAAAGCTTGTGTAGGTGTCTGGTCTGAATTGGACTGTCTTCAGAACTCCATGTATTCATGCGCTCACTGGCCCTGAATTCCGGGCACCAGCACTGGGGCCAGTGGCCTCTCTGGAACCATATGGAAAGAAAAATGTTTTTTTGAAGAGCTATTTCTCTAAGACAGAATTTCCCAAAGTATACTCTGTGGAATGTTAGCTTTTGGTCTGACCGGGAGTGAAAGGAAACAATAACACCTGCAAGATCGAGGACAAACTATAACTTGCAATAGAAGCACGACCGCGTAGCAAGTGGAAGACAGACATATGGAGAAGACGCTCTGGAGCCACTTAGGAGATTTTAGCTCTCTCTCTCTCTCTCTCTCTCTCTTTCTCTCTCTCTCTCTCTCTCTCTCTTTAGGAATTCAAGCCTGGTGAGAAACCATGGCCATATTTTCCACTAAAGTTATATTTGAGGATAGAGTTGAACATGGTAGGATTTCAAAAGGCTGTAGAAACATGGTTCCATTCAACATTGGGAGGCTAATGTTTCCAACAATGTCGTCCCTACTTCCATTGTATTAACATGAAAGTTGTGCCTTGTATTAGCAGAATGAAAGTCTTTTAAAAAAAGGAGTATAAGTAAGTTTATAAATGTGATATTGCTTGTTTGTTTAAAGCAATTATTAAACTAACACTACATATTTTTATCCTTACCAATTAATACTTTAATTTGCTCATTTGCAATGTCTGAGACACTATTTACTGAAATTAGCACACTGACAAAGAGCAGAACTAATACAAAATAGGTCCAACCAGACAAATCTGAATTAATACTGATCAATTCAATCAATACACGGGAACTTGAAATTAAATTAAATTACATTGAATTAGTAAATGACCACTTGGATTGGTTTATATAAGAGGGTAGGTTTATTTGGAAGTCATCAATATCTTGTTTTCAAGCATATCCTCAGCTTATTCCTGGTGTCTGTCTTTAGAGCACTGAGGAGATGGAACCAGCCAGGTGGGCGGGGAAGCGCACGCGGGGTGCGTGGGCGAGCATGGGAGGGCACTGTCTCTTTGTTTCAGAAGGAAAACACTTCAAGTGCTCACCATGCTTCACACGCCATTGCACCTGGCATGGTGGAAGACACTGGTATCCGAGTCTTACTGGAATCATCTCAGGCGCATGCTTGGTTGGCTCTAATTCAATGAGACTGCTCAGTCATTTCGTTTGCATGGCCCTAGACAGATGATTTACAGTGTGTTGGGAAGGTGTGGACACAGTGGTGTTTCCCAAAGCAAATATCACTGCATGGAAGCTTTTCCTGAACTTTGATTTTCTACTACTCCCCTGCTAAGTATTAACCAGATACCTTTGTGTTTCAAGCTGCCTTCTGGGTATGGATAAGATGAATCTCCATAGAGTAGCAACTAGCTTTTGGTTAGTTATTGAGAAAATCAGTGTTTTAGTAGAAAAAGCACAGGATTTGTCCTTGCAAGAACTGAACACACAAACTTTTCAACTTGAGCAAGTCACTTAACTTGAGCTTCAGATTCCCTGTGGGTATTTTCAGGCCAAAGCAACATATTTCCAGGTTTTTTCCTGACCAAATTAAGTCATGCATTTGAAATGTCTATGTCAACGGGGAAGTAAGCCATGAATTTTTGTTTTCATTAACTTGCTTATCACTCATAGGCATTTACATGTGGCCTATTTCAATATAAAATAACTTGCCGAAAATCAATGCAACACTAAAATTATATTTCAGTTTAATCCTCAAGATCTCAAATACTGGAACTACATTATTGACAGTAGAGGCAAGACACAGAATGAGCACCAGGGTGACATGGGAGACGCAGGGTCGGAATTCCTTTCTACATCTTATTAAGAAAATGGCTGCAAAATCCAGGAAGGCCAAATAACAAGAGTTTTCTGGCTGTGATCTTTATTTATTTATTTATTGAAAAGAAGAAAGTCCTCAGTGGTATAGTGTTTATAATGTCATAAAAGTATAATTATTTAAAACTTAGCCATGGTTGAAAAGCTGCCATATTTATAGACCACTCCTCTGGCATTAAAACCTGCTTCCTTTCCCTTCTCTCTACAAAAGAAGATATTTAGTGGTTTTGAAGAGGTTTCCCCTGGTTGAAAGCTTCTGTACAATACTTGCTTAATGAGCTGATTAACAACTGTTACTGAGAATTAATGAATCAAATCACAGTGGTAATCACCATATTGCAAATCTCTGTGTTGTATTAGGTTATGATGGAACCATCCATTTTACAGTGACGGCTCTTTTGTATAAGGAAGGTACCTGAACAGATTGTATCCCAGGTCTCATCAAATGAACTCCACTGGTGTTTGGGATATAGGAAGGTCTTTTGGAATCCCCTCAGCAGTAAGCAACAAAAGATTCTATTAGTAGAATATTATTCCATTAAGCTCAAAAAGCATTTTAATTTTAAATAATTATTCAGAGTACTTTTAAAACCTGTTTTAGCCTTCATATACATATAATCCAAACACATAGAAATCTTGCCATCTGATTAGGCATCTGCTTTAACGTAATTGGCAGTGGAATGGCAAATAAAACATAAACGGCCACTGCAAGGGAATTTTAGTTTTGACAATTGGCTGCTTTGCCATGGTTTTCCGTTCAGAATATTAATAAAATGATTTTTTTTGCATTTAAGACAGTTCTTGAAATTATGTAGTCTTGAGTTTTGGATTCCATTAGAGAACACTTCAATGATGAATATTTATCTCAATAAACTGTTATAAAAATAATGAATAGATAACTAGACTCTGTTATATAAGCAGCAAATAATGTGTTGTCATGTGCGAATGTTAAAATTAGGGTTATAACTAATTGATTTGTGTGGTTGGTTTTCTAAATATTTAGTTATAAAATAGAATTGCCCTGGCTGGTTTGGCTCAGTGGTCATAGCGTCAGCCAAGGACCAAAGGGTCTTGGTTTCTATTTCAGTCAAGGGCATGTACCTGGGTTGTAGGTTCTACGCCTGGCTCTGGTCAGGATCATGCAGGAGGCAACCAAATGATGTTTCTCTCTCACATCAATGTTTCTCTGTCTCTCTCTCTCCACTTCCCACTCCATCTTAAAAAAAAAAAAAAAATCAATGGAAAAATATACTTGGGTGAGAATTAACAACAAAAGAAAAAAAAAACCCCACCAGAATTGTTCATTAACCTTACATAAGTTATATCATTTCCCCTTTGCAGGATAGCCTCATGGTTCCAGCATTTATTAAGTAATTCAAATGACTTATTGCTATCATATTGGGAAAACAGCCAAATGAATTAAAATATCTTTCTTTAATTAATGCATTCAAACCAGGCATGCAGGTTAACTAGAGTTGTATAAAGGAAATTAATCAGACTTAGAATATTTTAGACAAATTCATTTATAATTTATTCTAATAAACAAGATTATATAAGAAAAATTGCATGTTAGTCTAGATCCCAAATTGGATTTACTGGACACCCAATACTGAGTAAGCATTATCACAAAAGGAATGAGAAGCTAGAATATGTCAATTATAAGCTTATTATATTATTCCAATTTTCACAAAAAGCCCATAATCCAAAAAGTATACCATTTTACAGATATAGAAACTGAGTTTTGGCCCGGCCGGAGTGGCTCAGTGGTTGAGCATCGACCCATGCACCGAGGGGTCGCCAGTTCAATTCCCAGTCAGGGCACATGCCCAGGTTGTGGGCCTGATCCCCAGTGGGGGGCATGCAGGAGGCGGCCAATCGATATTCTCTCTCATCGATGTTTCTATCTCTCTCTCCCTCTCCCTTCCTCTCTCTCTAAAAACCAATAAAGAAGAAAAAAAATTAAATAAATAAATAAAAAGAAACTGAGTTTCACTAAAAATTCTTAAGAAGTATAATTGAGATGCTTAGGAGGAAATAAAATAAAATAATGTAAAATACTCAGTTAAAACCAGAGAAGATAGAAGAAGAGAGGAACAAAAAGAAACAAAGAACAAATAAATGAATAAAAAAGTTACAAGCATGAGAGATACTAATAAATATATATCAGCAATCACTTTAAATGCGAATGGTTTAAATACACTAAAAGAGAGAGATCCTTAGAGTGAATTAAGAAACAAGATCCAATATATGTCATCAACAAGAAACCAGTTTCTCAGACTTTCCTAGTTTTGGGTAACCTTGAGAGTTTTGAGAAGTAAGGTAGCATTTTCATCACAGCACATCAAAGTTACCGTCTATCAACATGACTTATTGCTGATGCCAGTGTTGCCCTCCAGGCTGATTGCAGTGATCCCCACAGGCAGCCACAGCTGAGAATCCTGGCCTACCATGTTCTGCCTTTGTCCTAAACAGTGCTAGTTTCTTTTTCAGTTGCCCTTTCTACCAGTCCAATCCTTCTTTCAAAGGTCAGTTTGAAGTCTACAAATTCTCAGAGATGTTTGTCACCCGCAGCCTGGGCCAGCTTCACGAGTGTGTGTGACCCATGCCGTCACACAGGGCTCCTCCTTTAGAAGGGTGCATGCTGGATTGAACGGGCCGCTGTCCTTGTCTTGGAGTTGTTAATGTTTGACAAAGGACCTTGCGGATTGTAGAGATGGTCCTGCCTACCACCTCCCAGTGACGTTTCCCATCTTTGAGCCCCTTGCCCATTCAGCTGCTGTTATCACATCCTTCTTTGTACCTGTCCCTTAACTTCTTAGGTCTCTATCCTCCCTTCTAAATGAATTACAAAATCCTTAATATCTGTGTACTTATTCATCATTGTATTCATCAGCATTCAGTCCAGAGCTTGAATATAATAGGTGCTCAATAAATGTTTGTTGACTATTGCACTGTTGTGCTAATATTTAACTCGGTGGAAACAGTGCCATGATGTCATTCAGAATACAAGGCCCTGTAAATGACAACATAACTATAGATAATCCAGGTGGAAATACTGGGGATTCTACAGGGAATGATGAACACAGAAAGATGATCATTCTGAAGTCCAGTTAGCAGACATGTACTGGCCTGATGCCATCTACATTACTGTCGTGGTCTCATCTTTGGTGCATTCACAATGATTCATGATGGACCTTTGAGCTGTTTCATTTTCTTCAGATGCGGTAAAATATCACATTCTCTCCATCTCACTAGAGTTTCTCCTGAGTCTCCGTGAGCCTGCGGGCCTGTGATTTTAAAGTTTTTCCCTGGCCCCTCTGAGCTCCATCTGGCTGCTGTTAATGGGGTTAGACGGTCTGGGGTCCAAATTGATCACATGTAGCTTTAATACAATATATTTGTGTCAATGTCAGCACTTTCTTTTTTCACTGCAGGTCTGTATTCTTTCAGTTCTACCACCAGTTTTATAGGCAGAACTGAGGGCTTTACCAACACTTCTTACCTTGGTTCTGGAGGAAATTTTTGTTAATGCTCTAATAGATTTTCAACTTAACTCTGAAACACAGCCTTGTTATAAACCAGGAAGTCTGCATTTACTCATCCGAAAGTATAAGGAGGAGAAAGAGCGTCAGACACACGTGCGCCCTGCGGTCGATGAGGAACTGACTCGCTCCGTGTCTCAGGAGCCCACTGAGCAGCACCGCAGCTGGGACGAGCAGGAGAGCTCAAGGACACCGGGAGGCATCTGGGGGCAGCAGAGCTGAGAGGAGCTGCTGGTGCCCAGCCATCAGCCACAGGGTGGCTCGATTTCTACAAAGACCTCGTGCTGATCGTGAAGCGTGAATGAGGCACCCCCAGGCTGGGCGTGGCAACAGCCCTTAACCAGAGGGCTGGTCACCTGAGTCAGTGTGAGGGCCTGCGGGTCACCGAGCAATCTTTTCAGAAGCCACTCCTTACATAGGAAGAAATCACATCAGCCTCTCACTGTCTCCTCGGTGTGTAAAGAAATGACTTTATGCACTGAGATGCAAAAAAAAAAAAAAAAAAAAAAAAAGATAATTTCGGGTCCACTGCCCCTTTTCCCTTTCGTGGCTATGCAAGTTATTAATGATATTGTTTCAAAGCGGAGCCGTTTCGGTTCCCAGCGGGTCTGGTTCTTTGTGTGTCTATTCACCCAGTTGTCTGGTTCACTTCAGTGTGTAACTACAGGGTCTCGCTCTGGGTTGTAGAAATGAGTCGCTCTGAAAAGTCAAAGCAAGAATCAAGTCTTTAAAACCCAGATTTGCCCTGCTTGAAGTCACATACGGATAGCTACGTGATTATCCAAAACAGCGCAGACCTGGAGAGGAAGACTCTGGTGACTGCCTATGGCAACCGGAATGGTGGACTTCCTCCGAGCTTTGTGTGGGCTCAGTCAGCGGACACCTGCTCCAGGTGACAGCGCTCTCCTTGGCCGTGTTCAAAAGTGAGATGGCTGGGCCCTCTTTTGGATGCTAAGTAGATAAGGACTAGGAATTCACCTTGAGAATAAATAAAAATAGCTCATCTGAACTTGTATTCATTTCTCTCCCAATAACAGGAAGTTAACCCACTTAGTGTGAAGGCATCGTCTTACCAGCTCAGGCATTATGATGGCTTACAAACCTCAAAACCTGCTTCGGTCAGATTTCAGTAATGTTTAAGCCACTAAAAGAAACGCAGGTCTTCTTCTTCTCCTAGCATCTGCCTCAGCCTGTGCCAAGAATCATCACAGCAGACTGTGAAAGTGAACACCACGCACGCCTTGTAACAATGTAACCAGGACCTGACTTGGTATTAAGGGTAGAGCCCCTGCCTCATCCATACCCCTAAACACCTGCTCCATCTTTTCATTTGTGAGTTTCAAGCGACTAACAAAAATTCAATCTCACTTTTATAGACTGCACAGAAAGCAGGCCTGCGAATGTGGGATGTAACAAAACAAGAATGGTGAAAAGCAGTATGATTTTGATCATCTCCTGGCCTCTCAAAATAGCCAGCTAGGGGGTAGCGTGCTTGTTTGTGGCAGCACAGTGAGCACGTGCCATGTGCCAGGCATTTGCCAGAGTCTTGAAGCTGTCCAAGGAAGAGCAGACACGCTCCCGCTCCCCACACGGGTAATGCACCCGTGACAGAGAGAAGCAAGCCAGCAAGCCAGCAGCCATGTGTACGCTTTCATACAGTGAGTTCAGACTGTTCCAGAAGCACAGAGAAAGGGCATCACCGTGCGGCGGTCAGGGAAGGCCTCCCGAGCTTGATGAGTTGCGGGAACAAAAATGAGTTCACCAGATTTCAGTGCCCTACACTCAGCGGCAAGGAGAATCGTTCCCTTGGCTACTGACTTTCAACAATATCCTATTCAAAACCAAATAAGGTGAAGATTACAGGGAGACCCCTCTGTCCTATTTTTGCAAGTTCTTATGAATCTAGAATTATTTCAAAATGAAAATGTTTAAAAAATGCAAATAGCACACAAAAAAATGTAACACTTAAGGAAACAACTTGGAACAGTCTATTGTCCAAGTCTGACTTTGTGGGTATGTGGCCTCGGAAGCCAACAGAGTCCCCAGTCAGAAGAGCCCTGTGATCAAAACAGAACCCAGAAAAGGGTGATACTAGGCACCAAAGAGGCACATTGATCTCCGCCTACCACAGTTGTGTCCAGGGATGGCTCTTTCAACACAGAAATGTTTTTAAAAGGGACCAGGAAAAACTGTAATTATTTCTCATAATGATACCTATGGTTTGTTTTTGTAATATATCTTTCACTTTTATAAGTACATACATGTTATATGATGATTGAATTGTTAATTAGCCAGTAATAATGACTTTGTATTGTCCTGTGCATGGTCATATAACTTTTGTGTCTCTTGTGTATTGCGAAATGCTTACTGTACCCTGAGATGAAAGTGCTGTGGTATGAAGAAGGGATGCGTGGCAGGTGCGGGATGATGGTGTAGAAAAAGGGAGGTGAGAGAGGAGAAGAGGGAAAGAGACAAGGAGAAACAGCGGGAGACCAAGTGGGAGATAAGATGGATAGAGATGGCTTCTCAGTGAAGGTGACATCAGAGCAGAGACCTGAATGAGATGGGAAAGCAAGTTCTAAGTCCCTGCAAATAGAACAGCAGAGAAGCTGGCACACCTGGAGCACAGTGGACCGATGGAGAGATAATGGGGAATGAAGCCAGAGGTGTCCCAAGATACCTGGGGGACTACAGCTTATTCGTTTTTTTTTTTCTTAGAGTTAGGGAAGAGAGAGAGAGAAACATCGACGTGAGAGAGACACATCAAGTGGCTGCCTCCCTCACGACCCCGACAAGGGACAAGGGCCAGGGATGAACTGTAACCGAGGTATGTGCCCTTGGCTGGAATCGAACTCATGACTCATTGGTTTGCGGGCCAATGCTCCACCACTGAGCCAAACCAGCCGGGCCAACTTATTCTAATTTGAGGGCTGAGACATAAGGTTGGAGATATATACTGCAATTATCAGCTAGTAAGCTAAAAAATGCCCCAAAGATGTTGGGTCCTAATCCCTGGAATCAGTAAATGTCACCTTTTAAGGAAAAGGGTTTTTTGGTGTTTTTTTTCCAGATGCTATTAAGGACCTTGAGATGGAGGGATCATCGTGGATTATGTAGTGGGCCCTAAATGCCTCTCTTATAGGAGAGGCAGAGGGAGATTCCCTCACACAAGAGAGGAGGAGGCAATGTGACCAGGGAGGCAGAGATCGGAGTGATGAGGCCACCAGCAAAGGAATGCCGGCAGCCCCAACAGCTGGACCAGGCAAGGAAGGGAATCTCCCCTAGAGCCTGTGGGGGGAGCAGAGCCCTGGTAACAACTCCATTTCAGCTGAGTGATACTGATTTTGACATCTGTGAGAGAAGAAATGTGTGTTGTTTTAAACCACTAAATTTGTTACAGCAGACGTAGGACACTAATACATCAGCATATGGGTAATATTCAAGGACATGTACTAGATGAGATCACCAAGGAATGAGTGTAGATGGAGAGGAGAAGATATCAGAAAGTGAGCTCTGGGGCATCGAACACTTAGGAACAGGAGAGGAGATCTGAGATGAGTTGATAAATTCCTTCCATATGTGTGGGACACCCTGCGTGTGGAATGGGAAAATGGAACTAAATCACCAAAATAGGGGTTATCGTAAAATTCTAACTTTTCTGGGAATTTGCAGAGTTCTTATAAAATGCACAGACTTTTCCCAAATTATGTAAGATAAAATTTGATCAATCTCATGCACGTCCCAAAGGGCAGGTCATTCTAGCTAACATCTCAGTGACCCTGGTGTGGTGTTATTTGTTTTCTTTTTGTAATGTGTATGTGTGCATTTATTTAATACAAAACTTTTACATCAAGTTTGAATAAAAAGCATGAGTAAAATGATCCATTATGGTTGACTTGACTCTATTTCAGGAATTAATTAGAGCCTATAGAATATGTTTGAAGATATTGGGCTTAAGTCATTGCTTGAAATGGGAATTAGGATGATGTTATCGATCTGACAGCCTTGTGCATGTCATCATCTGATTTATGATTGAACCGACAGTAATCTCTGACAAATTTAATCTTCACCACAAAAATATGGGTCTCTTTGCCTGAGTCAACGGAGACTTCCTTAAACTTGGATAATGCATCATGTCATTTTCAGTAATTTGGGTTGATATTTTCTTTGTGCAAAGCAAAATTAAATGATGAAATATGCAGTTCTTTATAAAAGAATGTGCTTAGGAACAAAATGCCATGAATAAGAATTGAGTGGGTAGAAATCTAAATAAGAGTCAAATTACTTCAACTGAAGTAGAAGAGATGAAGTGATTAGGACGCTGGTGTGTCCATACGAGCAAAACCGAATGTTTTCTTTAAGATGATCAGTAATGTATGGTGCAGGAAACCCACACAGATTTATGGCACCAAAGAGTTGAATTGAAACAGACACACCAATAGCAATGACCTGCTGGATCTGGGTAACACTTTCAAATTATTATTTTTTCCTTCTGCTTCCTTTCTCCATCCCCTCTCCTTCCCTCTGTCTCCTTCTTCAAAAAGATCGTGTTAGCACAGACAAATGAGGCAAGTCAATAACATCCACCCCAACAGACAGGATATATTGAGCCAATTCAAAGCTGGGTCAACAGCAGCTGTGGTCTTGCCTGTGAAATTAGTTCAGAGGTGCCTTCAGCGCAGTGAAGCATCGGATCTCTTCAATTTGCACGTCCCTATAAACAAGGAGAAATGTAGACTCAGGTAAAAACCCATTTGCTGAGATTTTAGCATCTAAGTCTGTGTGTATGTGTGTGTTAGAGGGAGGAAGAGGAAGAGAAAGGGAGAGAAAAGATACTTCTCAGTATAGCCTAAGGATTTCTAAAGCAGGCAGCAACGGAACAGATTGACCTTTTATTACTTCTGAATTGAGGACAGCTTCCTCCCTTTAAAGCTTCAATTATATTGCAGGTTTTTATGATTTTGAAAGATACCACGGTAACTTAGGTAATGAACCCAAACCAGGCTGTTTGATGTGTTGAGCTGTGTACCATAAACCTCTGCGGCTTTACCAATCTGGCAGCAGAAACTACTCAGTAACGATGGTTTTAGCTTAATTTTCCAAATGCAATTAGAAAACATGGCTTATAGGAAATACTAGATCAGATGAGAAGAAAAAATAATAAAACAGGTGTATGTAAATTAGACATTAATTTACTTGAAATGATGTCCTTTAAATTTTGAAGGACAAGTTCAGAGTTTTATCAGATATTCAACCATTTATGATTCTAGCGGTGGTATTTGCATTTAAGGAAGGATTTAGTAGTCTACAATTACACTGGTTATTGATAGTGGAAAATTATTTTATGACATGAAAAAGTGGTCATAATAAACTTGGAGTTTAAAAACAGGTCATAAAAACAATAGGCATTATGTGAGTCCAATTTTATTTATATATACTTGGATGTGTATATACATACATATACATGCATGCATATATTAAAAAGACAGAAATATAAAAGGGTTATAGTAGTTATCCCTGAATGTTGGAATTACCAGTGATTTTCTTTTCTATGCTTTTCTGTTCATTTTTCCAGATTTTATAACATGAAAATTTCATCTGGCTATATCAAATCTAAAGCACACACACACACACCAACTCATTTTAAAAGAAAATAACTTCAAGCTATATTAGGAAAACGATCATAGAACTTACCATTAAAAACCTATACAACAGAACAACACCTATTGAACAATTGTTTTCAGGGAAAGTGGGTTGCGATCTTTGAAAGAATGGAAACATGGTCGAGCTCAACACCACGGTAGCTGTCTTCCTACACGGGACCTGAAGCTCAAACAGAGAGCGATGGTGTCTGGGCAGAGGACACAGAGATCGGCCCCGAGGCAGGTGAGATAGCTCTTGAGGAACAAGTTCCCAGCGAGAAGGAAACAGTATAGAGAAGGAGCCTCAGGAAATTGCAGCGGGTCCCTTGCCTCTTTAGCCAAATGCTAAGCTGAGCATGTGTGGAATAAGATTTATTGGAGAATAGCTCTTTGGAAACTATGAACTGGGTGTGTGTGTGGGGGGTGGGGATTAGACATTTGGCCAAAGCTGAGAGATATGAGCTTCCAAGTAGCCAGAGTGGAGACTGAAGTCTCCAGCAAAATAGCTGTCCCTATGAGTAGGGCTAGAAGAGCCCTAGATACAACATATCAAAGCCCAAACCCAATCTCAACAGGATAAAGCATGCCAGGAGAAAAAGACAATGTATTTGCCTCTTTACAGGACCCAAACTAATACATCTGGTTTCAAATTCACTAATCTTGTTCATTCATTGAGGTTTGCTTGCAAGCTAGGGGTAGCAATACATTCAGAGAGAGAACAAAAAAAGCAACCCATATAACTGTAAATTAGAGTTCTTCACAATTAAAAACTATGATTGTCACAAGACACTCTTAAGGAAAATGAATAGGCAAGATCACAACTAGATGTTTGACTGTGACTAAATTTGCAAAGGATGTATATTTAGAACATATTTTAACAATGTTAATAAGTCAATATTAAAAAGATCACAAAAATGGACAAAAGATTTAAGCAGGTACTTCAAGGAGAAAGACACACAAATTATCAGTAAGCACATAAGTATGTGATCAAAAGTATTAATTTTCAGAAAAACATAAATTAAAACCATAACCAGATACTGCTACAAGCACATTGGAATGACTAAAATGAAAGCGCCCCATGTTGGCAAGAATGTAGAATTGGAACTCTGCTCCACGGATGGTAAGAGAGTACAATGGTCCGGCCATTTTGGAAAACATTTTGATAGTTTCTTACAAAGAGAAAAATACATGTACACTATGACCCAGCAATTCCACTCTTAGGTATTTCCTCAGAAGAAATAAAAATACATGTCCATAAAAATTCTTGTATGAGAGTATTTATAGATGCTTTCTTCTTACTAGTCAAAACCAAAGTCTATCAACAAAGGAATAGATAAAAAACTTGTGGTATATTCAAAGAATGGAATGCTAATTATTAATAAAAAGGAACACTACTGATACACACAATACCATGGATGATTCTCAAATATATTATGCTGAGTTAAAGAAGCAGGACAAAAATAGGTACAGACTATGTGGTTCCATTCATATTCATCTAAACCAGCACAATTAATACATAGTGAAAAAAATCAGAAAAGTGGTTGCTTCTGAGTGGGAAAGGACATGAGTTAATTTTAAGAGGAGCTGGATATTGTTTACACAGGCATATGCCTACAAGAAAACAAGTGGAATCATATTCCTTCAACTTGTACATTTCACCCTATGTATGCATGCATATTCCCTTCAAAAGGAACTGTAAAACAAAAATTTAATTCTTGTTAGTAGATTTATTTTTGTTGTGTCATGGGTTATACATTTTGAAACTCCTTTGTGGATTTTCTAGACTTGAACAAATGAGTGTATGTATTAAAAATATCGAGAGTCGGGTTTCTCAATGCTGGAGTGCAGATTTTAAATAAGTACAGAACGTGTCCAGTGGTGTCCCATTGTAGTTGGAGGTACCAGTATGAATTCATGATTTTAAAGAGATAATTACAGGTAGGTGTGTAGGCATGTGCATGTGTGTGTATGATTTCATAAATCTTGTGCATTTCCTAAATCATGCATTTCTAATGAGAGGACCTGGAAGCAATGAGTTGCCCATGGCAATGAGAGTACCTAATGCCAAGGTTTTGCTTTCCAAGTACTATCATCCTCTTCTGAAAGGTACCAGGGCTCCGTGAATGTAAGGCTAATTCCAAGGATGGAACAGAAAAAGTACATGCAGTTTCTGGATGTCATAAAGTTAAGAAAGGGCTCAAAGAATTGACAATCTGGAACAAATTAAGAATCTAAATAAATAATGATAGTAATGGATCATAATTCAGTGAATAAAAAAGTTCATGAGTCCATTCTGATACAAACAATAAATGGATAAATAAACAGGCAAATGAATAAGGCCAAGGGAAACTTCCCCCTTACTGTAGAAGGCCAATTTATAAATCTCAAAGGAACGCTAGATTTAAAGAATCTTCAATTCATGCTAAAACTAAGTGAAAGTTTTATGAGAAACAGGATTATCTACATACTCTCAAGGTATATCCCCACAAATTATTTACTATTTACCTAAGGAATACAGTACCTCTATAGGGTAGAAATATGTCAATTACCACTTTAACCAACAATCTAAGTTACTGTCACCAATATTGGGATAAATGGACATCATATGTCTCCTGATAATAGTCACTGACAAAAAATATATAATTATGATCTGAAAATGAGGAAACATCAGACAAACCCAAACTGAAATCCCTTCTATACAACATCTGGGTGGTCGTCTTCAACACAGGCTCAGGAACTGTCTGTATTAAGTTGGCTTTAGTGAAGTTTAGACATATGATAACTAGATCAGTGCATGTTCCTCAATTAGATCTTGGACTTGGGAATGTGTATATATAATGTGTAATGTGTACATATGTATATGTATGTATGTATATATATTTATATGTGCACATATATATCCATAAAAGATATTACTGGGATGATTGACAAATTTAAATATTCATATACATTGTAGATTAGAGAATATATCAGTATTAAATTTAATTTCCTGATTTTAATAATTTTGCTTTTGTTATATAAGAGAATATCCTTTTCCTTAGGAAGTCAATATTAAAACTGTTGGAGGGATCCCTGGCTGGTTTGGCTCAGCGTCAGCCCACGGACCAGAGAGTCCCGGGTTCGGTTCCCACTAAGGGCACGTACCTCAGTTGCAGTTTGTCTCCGGCCCCGGATGGGGTCGTGTGGGTGGCAACCAGTCGATGTGTCTCTCTCACGTCGATGTTTCTCTCGCTCTCTTCCTCCCTCTCTCCCTCCTGCTCTATCTGAAGATGAATGCAAAAGTGTCCTCAGGTGAGGATTAAATAAATAAATAAATAAATAAATAAATAAATAAGTAAGTAAATAAATAAATAAATAAAATTATTGGAGGGAAAGTAAAAGACCCCAATGTTTCTAATTTCAAATAGAGAGGAAGAAGGGGAGAGGAAGTGGGAAAGAGAGGGGGTGGGAGAAAGGGAGAGGAAAAAGGGGCAACATACAGGATTGTTGAATCTGGGTGAAGGCTTTACGGGAGTTCCATGTAATTCTCCTGCAACTACTCTATTTTTGATAAGTCTGAAATTGTAGAAGTATTTAAGTTAAAGAAAAAATGGAAAGGATACTTGGATAGACACTTCAGGAAGGAAGACATACAAATACGCATGTGCATTTCTTGGAGGCTGCTGGGTGTTTGATGGGGTTGTGGCAACGGTCCCCCAGGCAGCTCTAGGGTGGACTTCAGGGCTGTGAGGAGCCTGGAGAACCTCCTATACAAGGTTGTGGCAGCATGCCCTGGTATCTGTGCGTTTTCTTGAGAAATGATAGCATGGGCAGCAACTACTGGAAATTGTATCCATCTCTTTCTTATTTTAGACCGGAAATTTTTACTCAGTTAAAACCAATTATAGAGAGAAAGTGGGGAAAAAAGAAATCTTTCTGTACAACTTAGACTAATTGAAAGGAAAATGTAAGGTTCTCTAAAAGTTTAACCAAAAGTTAAAAGAGATGTGATGTTCTAGAATCATCTTTAGAAAAGGTTAGATTTTATGAAGAGTCAGCAAGAACAGCAAAGCTGGAGGCCACCAATGAAAACCTAAACAGGTCCAACTGTGTTCTTCACAGAAAATAGATTTTAGAGAAAAAAAGGAAATGGAAGGGAAAATCTAAATATCAGAACAAAATGCACTGATTTCTCACATTACAAGAAGCATAAAGTCCTAAGAACAAAATCAAATGTTCATCAAATTACCAGTGGCTTTTCCCAGTGGGGCATCAGGCAGAGTTGTCCCCACAGGATGCTTCTCTTAAGGGCTGGCCTCTGTCTGAAAGGAGAATTTCACCCCCTCTATTCAAATTCTCTCACTTCTTCCTCCAACGCAAGGTCTTTTGTTGGAATCATGGGGACATGTCTTGAGACGAAGACTGCCTTTTCCTCCTCTACAAGAATGCTTTCTGACAAGGGATTGCTCTAGCCCACTGCAATATTCAGTAGTCATAACCTTCCCTGAACTCCAAGGAGTGTTTCTGACTTGCCCCTTCCCCAGATCCTGGCTTTACCCCCAAACCTGACAAAACACAAACAATCCTGTGACCTGCAGCGTTGATCCGGTTTCCAACAAACCTGCAACGGAAGCAAGCAACTCGAGACTTGAGTCTCTCTTCAAAAGGAAAATTTAAATGCTGTCCTTTTTGGCTTAAGGGAATGCCATTTCTTGAGAGATTATACTTTTGCCCGAATGGGAGCTTTACAGAATTATAATTCTTAGGAGAGTGTTTTATAGATCAAATGTATATACATATTTTTAAAAGAAAATAATGGTATCATGTGGAAGCGTTGGTAAGATCGAACTTGATTTTACTTGCATAGGTTTTTCAGAGTTTTTCAAGCCAACATGCAAATGCCACTCTAGAGAAGCCCACCCGGTGTTCGGATGTGCGTGGGGAAGAGCTGACTGTGCTGTGTGATCCCTGTGAGTGCGCATGTGCAGGGTGGGTAGGGGTTCCCGCTGTACCTAATCCCTGCGTGGAACTCGGGGCAGGGCTCCTGCTTTTTTCATTCCACATATTCGCTGCGTCCATCTGCGAACACTGTCAGCCGAGATCTGAAAGCTGTGGATCCGAGGAATGAAAAAGGACAAACTCGCAGAGCTGACTCACTCAGCTGAAGGAGTCTATTAACCCATTCATTTGTAAGATAGAAGACAGTTGTCTTTCAAATTATGTTACCACAGCAGATATTTCTGTGTGTGTGTGTGTGTGTGTACCATGTTATAACTTTATAACTTAGTTTTACCTTATAAATTATCTCACTTGTCTTTGGTTTCCAAAAAGTTTTTAACAAATTCAAACAGACTATCAATCCATATATGAATTGGGGTGGGGGGTGGGGGGAGGATTACATGAATTATATAAATTGCTTATTTAACTAATTTTATTTAAATGAGTAAATTAATATATTTAAAGTGCAAGAAGATCTACCACTTAAAAAGTGTAAATTATTATTATTATTATTACAAAAAATGAATAATTTAAATAGCTTGTAGCCTCTCCAAGGAAAAGAAATGCTCCATGAATAAAATTGTCTTATTTCTTGTGATTTAAAATTTCCCCCTGGTTCTGAGTCGGGAGTGGGAAGGACAACAACCTTGGATATGAAAGGACTTAGAGAAGATGCTAAACTATGTGCAGAGAAACAACCCTTGGAGGAGGAAAGAAGCAGATGGCAGAAGACAATGGATACGATCATTTCCTGTACCAGCCTTTAGGTGGCGCTGTAATCCCTTCAGAACTAAGTTCCTATCTAGCTGGTAGTAGCTCTGAGCTGGAGGAGTGTGAGTAAGAAAGAAAAAGGTGTGGTGAGAGGAGGGTAAAGGTAAGAAGCATTCATCTGATAGGAAATATTAACAAATTATATGTGGGAGATTTGGAGGACTGTCCGTAAACAGAAAGAGGAAACATGTACATCCAAGGAGGAGGAAGGGTTCTTATAAATTGTATTACTAAAATCATCTCTTTCTGATTGAAGCAAAATGGGTTGTTTTTTGGAAAGAAAATTTTGGTGGTGTTTTTCTGATATATGTTTGATTTGGCAGATAGAGTTCTGTGAGCAAAATAATACACCATTGAATTTATATGCCGACAGGTCTAAGTAACACTGGCTGGCATCTCTCTCTCTCTAACCTCTGTGCAAACCAGTGTTACAAACAGATTGGTATATAATCGCATAAATAGGTTCTCGTTTCTCTATTGTCTTGATGCCCATTTGCCTGTCCTGAAAGGAGGGCTGGATCAGCCATTTTTTAACATACATTTCCAGAGAGATTATAACAATTACCTTTTCAGTTGGTCTGTGTCATTAAGTATAAATGAGTCTGTGATGAGAAAAGTCAAAGCTCCATTTTATTAGTCTTAATTTTAATTTTTATTTTTAGATACCTAATTTGCTTTCACTTTTGATACCTTCGACAAAAGCAAAGTCAACTGCTGATGTCTTGGTTTTCCCTGCGGTGAGCATAATTGGACACTCTTTAGCAGGGGTGCGACTTTCACATAAATGCCACAAGGCACTGAAGACTGCTAGATTAAAAAGAAATCTTTTAACATATTTGTGATTAACTGGCAACTATAATAAGAAGTTGCAGGGAAATGGAATAAACAGAAAAGGTTAACAAGGTAGGAGGCAGGGATGGTTATTTGTGTGAGAGGAAGAAGGCAAAACAATGCCCAGCTTTCTATCTGCCATCAACCTGTTTGATAAATAAGTAATGGGGGGAAAGAATTTCCGCCCTCAGATTGACACGTTTTGTACTCTTCTAGCTCTGACCTTTGTGCGCGGCCACAGATCCGAGGCTGCAGAGCAAGCCTATGGGTTATGGAAAACGAGATGATTCGGAGGACTTGGGTTAGAAACAGGTAGCTCCGCTCTCTTTGCCTCTGTTGAGGCCACAGGGTTCTTCCTTAGTGTCTTTTCTTCCACAGAGGTTTGAGAATATAAATTGTAATTTTCCTGACAACTTGGTTCACTCACTTATCATCATCCAAAAGAAAATCATTCTGCCTGAAGGACAGCAGAGCGGATTGAGTAAAAACGATTGTCATTGATATCTACCAGGGTACATATCATAAACTAATCTTTAGATTTGCATCTGTGAGGGAAATGCCGGATAAATGGTAGTCTAAATCAACAACGTGTTGGCTCGTTTCCAAAGGTGCCTGTAAGGAAAGTGGGCGCCCAGCACAGGTGTTTTATCAGAGAGTGACAAGGTATGGACAACAACTGCAGAATCTGGGTGATGGTCACAAAATAACTTCTGGGACGTGATTTAAACTGCGTTAAGCAAAAGGAAAGTAAGATGTAGCCGAACTTGCTAAACGGAGAATAAAAGACACTGAAAATAAGAGAATTAGTAAAGGCTAACTAAATAGATATTAATTCTGTGAGAAACAAGGCCTCAAGGCAACCCACAACCTGCCTAAGAGATGTTAAGTACTTCTACTTGAGTCTTCTTAACAACATGAGATATATATATATATATATATATATAGAGAGAGAGAGAGAGAGAGAGAGAGAGAGAGAGAGAGAGAGAAAGGATTCCCCCAATGAGTTAATTAACATATTCATCACCTCACATATTTACCGAGTTTGACTTTTTTAGGATTCTAATTCTAAATGGTGCTATGCTGTATTGTCTTTCTGTGTCTGGCTATTTCGCTTAGCACGATGCCCTCCAGGTTTATCCATGTTATCACAATGCCAGGATGTCCTTCTTTTTAAAGGCTGAGTCATATTTCATTGACATATAACACATCTTCTTTACTCATTCATCCGTCAATGGAAACGTAGGTTGTTTCCATACCTTTGCACTGTGAAGAGTGCAGCTATGAATATGGGAGTACAGATGTCTCTTTGGCTATATACTCATAGGTGGATTGCTGGATTATATGGTAGTTTTATTTTAATGTCTTGAGGAAACTTCATACTGTTTTTCATAGTGGCGACACCAGTTACATTCCCAGCAACAGTGCACGAGGGTCCCTTTCCTCCACATCATCAGCAGCAAGCTTGTCATTTTGATCATGGACATCCTAACAGGTGTGAGGTGATACCTCATTGTGGTGTGCACACACGATCTTATACAATCTTTCTGAAAACCCTGTGAGATGTTTACAGATAAGGAAACTGAATCACAAAACATTGAAGTAAATTCCTCAAAGTCAATTTGATCGAATTAAAATCCACCCCCCAGCCAAAACCAGACTCCTAACCAATGTTCCCCATTGCCTTCAGGCCTTGTGTTCCAAGATAGCAAGTTTCACCAGCTGGGCCCAAACACCTGCTTTTCTATCACACAGTCAGCCATGTTGCAATTTAGAAGACCAGCTTTTGAGGATCCCAGGACTGCTTTACTCTCAGAATAATCCAAACAATGATTTTCTTTGCTCAGTGCGAGGTAGTTACTGTTTCTGCTCCTTTTTGGTTTCTTTACCTGAGACTTTTGCTATTAATGTATTTACACTAGACTAGCTGGTGTTCAAATCTTCTCTGCATGAGACTTTGATTATGTCTGTGACACCGCCTTGCTTCGGGCCCTCACTGGGCAGAAAATACCCCCGGCCTGCAGAGATACATGGCTTTCCACTCATTAACTCCGTGGCACTGTAAGTGACCTGCCTGTTTCCGTGGCCTTTGAAACGTGGTTCCATCAGATTTGTGTAAGGGCCAAGCTTTGATTATGTACCTAGAAAAAGTCAAAATCTATAATTAGACTAAAATAAAACCTGGGGGTTTCTAAAGTCTCTATGGAGAAAACCACAAGTCTATTCATTTCTTCCACTTAGTTTTGACTCAGCCAGTAATATTTATAGAAAGGTCATTATGCGCACAAAACTGTCCACCAGGAGCCTGAGTCATGATTCTGCATAAAATTGGGTTTCAAACGATCTAAGACCTATGGGGGCAATCAGGTGATTTCAAAATATTAAGAACCATTTATTAGAACAACAAAATGTTTGGGGAATATTGAGAATTTCCATCCTATATATTAACATCAAGCTCTTGCAGCATAGCCAAAAAATCAATATGTTATATTATATTGAATTTTTTTATTTGCTTGTGTAATTATGAATTACCTGACAACACATAAATCATAAATAGTGCCCATTTGGACACTGGCTGTAAAACTCCAGGATGACAGACTGAGCAAGGGTCCCCAGGCCTTGGTTCCAAAGTTGTGACCAGGTGGTCCTTTGTTCCACCTGGTATCTCTAGTTCAATCCTGAATGGAGTTCTTTAACATGGGGCCCTGAAAACAAGAGATTAAGAACTAAGATAACACTACAGGAGGAATATTTGGGGGTGTTGCACCCAGGAAATGCCTTCATGTCTATCGCTACATTATGTCTACTTAGGTAGGATCAGTTTCCTCACGGGCACCACTGCACCAGAGGACTGGTAAAGGCACACATTCACAGTGTCCAGAAGCAAGTTCTCAGTTCTGTTCCAAGTCTTCTTCATCCTCTCCTTGGATGCTATGACCTAATGGCCATCTTCTGTTTTATGGTAATGATTCCATAATGAGCAACGTAACTTATTAATGAGCTTTAACTACTAAATTGGGTTAATAACTATTATTACACTGTTGAGTTTTTTTGATTGATTTTAGAGAGAGGAAGGGGGAGAGAGAGAGAGACAGAAAGACAGACAGACAGACAAATAGACATCGGTGTGAGAGAGAAACATCAATCGGTTGCCTCCTGCACGCATGCAGCTGGGGATCGAGCCTGCAACCCCACTATGTGCCCTGACTGGGAATCAAATCTGCCATCATTTGGTGCACAGGACGATGCTCCAACCAACTGAGCCACACCAGCCAGGGGGGAAAACTGTTGAGTTTTATGTTACATGGTGTTGTTGTGTTATGTTATGACTAAACTGATGCTCAGAGGAATGAAATACTCACGGAAATAAGGGTACTACCTATTTGTATTTGGTTTTAAGCTCAGTCTGTATCTCTCTGAAGCCCATGGTGGTTCCTCTACTAAATTAAATGCTTCAGGATAGTCCCATGCTTTTGAAAAAAATTGTTTTACAATATATGTATCCATGGCTGATTTCTGAACTTTTAAAAAATAGTACCATACAGCACGGAAACTTAAGCTACTTGCTTTATTTCACTCAATACTCTCATTCCTTGCAGATGTTTTCTCCCAAGTTTTGCAATGAAGAACAATGATTGTAGAACATTCTTATAAATATCTATTCAAGTTGCATGGGCAAGTTTCTTTTAGGTTATATACCTAGGAATAAAATTCCTGGGTCAAGGGTATGCATCCATATAACTTTAAGAAGATAATACCAATTGCTTTCCAAAAGATGTATAACAATTTACACTCACACCAGCTGTGTACAAGCATTCCAGTTGCTCCATATCTTTGCCAACACTTAGTATTTTTAAGACACCTTAATTTATTTTTTCTATAGTAAAAGGTTTTCTTTTTTTGTGAATTGTCTGCTCATATTATGTGCCTATTTTTTTTTATTGGGTTGTGTTTTCATTGGTGTTTTTGAAAGGACTTCTTTATACATTTGGATCCCAAATTCTTGAAAATTTGGACTGGAGAGTATCTCCTCCTTGTCTGTGGCTTGTCCAGGTGCGTGTTCTCACATTTGCACTGCGTTCAGTTACCCTCTGCGTCTTACCTCTTATTTTCCTCTTCACTTTTATCAAGGCTGTATTTTTCATTAGCTCCTTGGCCGGTCTCAGTCTGCCTTCTGTTCTAGGCACCCTACCACTGCCTTCATACCATTCCGTTGGTGATCTGCCTCTTGTCCCTCTCAGTCCCATGAGCTACAAGTGACCATAAGGCCTTGGAACGTGCAGCCCTTCCTCAGGCTCACTGGGAAGGCCGTTTGACAGTGACAGCGAGTGGACAGCCCCTTAAAGATTTTTCAGTGGGGAGACTAATGTCTATGATGTTCTCCCAAGAACACTATCCTCTAAGAACAGAAATTTTTTTTTCTGTAATCCTTTGTTTGTTTGCTTCTTCTCCCAAGAAACAAGATGGTTAAACTCAATAAGCAGAACTGCCTTAGACATCGCACTGCTACCTCTGGAGGCAGAACGGCATTCAGCACTATGACATCACTTTGCTCCTTCCTGCCTCCTTGCAGGTGAGTTACACACGTGTTGGAGAGCATTTGCCCTGCTTCTCTCCACGCGGGGTCCACCGCTTTCTGAGTTAGTTCATTTAAACGTTGTCTCTTTCTGAATGCCTGGATTGGTCAGTTTGACTCACCTCACACACAAGACCAGAGAAAACACCACAGGTGATTAAGCACTTATTAAACACTCCTGCGTAGTGATGAAAATACGCTAAAATATTTATCAGGATTAGGTTTTATAAGCTCCAAAAGTACTTTATGCACCATGGGTAAAATAAGACCCATAATTAGGGCTAAAGAAATGCTAACCTTTTTTTTTTTCAGACTCTTTTTTTTTTAAATCCTAACCCTGGAGGATATGTTTATTGATGAGAGAGAGAGAGAGAGAGAGAGAGAGAGAGAGAGAGAGAAACATCAATGAGTTGCTTCCCATACGCTCCCAAACTGGGGATCAAACCCCCAACCTAGTTATGTGCCCTGACCAGGAATCGAACCACAGCCTTTTTGATGTATGGACAACCCTCCAACCAATCGAGCCTCCTGGCCAGGGCAAGAAATGCCAACCTTTGATATGACTGTGGTAAAACTGACATATCTGTGCACTCCCCACCAATCTGCCCATTTCTGTCACCTAGCAGGCCCTTCTTTTGTCCCTTTGTCTACAAAGGAAGTCAACATTAACTGCAGGTTCCATAGCTCTGGGCTGAGGCCTTTGTGATTCTCTTGTCTCCCAGGGGACCATTCTGACTGCAGACTTCTGTGGACAGGTAGCTGGGATGGGCCACTCTTCCTGTACGTGGTTGACAGCCTCCCGCCTGCTCTGGGTCCTACCATTCCAGGTAGCACTGCAGACGAGAGGGGACTGTGTGGCTAAGAGAACAGAAGGAGCTTCTGCTCTCTGGTCCTGGCCTGGGACGAGACACAGTGTGGAACATGAGGAGAGGCACTCCTCCACATCTTGAGAAAGGCACAGATGTCTCTAACGTCCCAGGTCTGTCCCCCTCTCCAGATCTTAGCACTGTCAGCATTTGGACATGTATGTTCATTAACATCAACATGCTGGCAAAAGCACTTGCTGAAGTGGTAGGATAACTGGGTCTCTTACACACTCCACTCCAAAAAGAGAGAGGGAGGAGGGAGGAGAGGAGGAAGGAGAGAAAGAAAGAGGGACTGAGGATGGAGGAGACAAAGAAACAAAGAAAGTGCGAGTCTCCTCCAAAAGTAAGGGGATGCCTGGAATTGTAGTGATTAATCCCTTTAGTGTGAGATCCTACTTGTTTAAAAACAAAAATATCACATGCTGGTTGGTTGAAAAACTCTGTACCTTACCATGGTGTCTTTTCCACTTGAATGTGACAGAGGAACCAGAAAGACAGTTGGGTAGAGGATGGACAAAGAGTTGGGGACACTGGGCATCTAAAAGGTGAGCAGAGTTGGAACAGAATGAAATGGTGAAGTCACCAAAGAGTCACCCCTCCTTTCACACACTGACCACGATCTGTGACCTGGGTTGTCTCGGGACTGAGTGTTCACCTCCGCCATTACTAGGACCACCCCTGTCAAAACGGCAGCCACCATTGGAAGCATTTCAGATGTGACCGTCTTGCTTTTCCTCGTCCTTGAACTTCTCCCCCTTCCCTGCACACCTGTCGCCTCCGCAGAGGCACTGAGAGCGAGCTGGAGACGGGGCAGTGGTTGCCCTCGGAGACTGGCGGACCTGGATTGGAGCCACAGCTCTGCAACGTGCTGGCTATTAAGACCTTGGTTACTTAACCATCCACGCCTCGGTTTGCTATCTGTTTCACAGACGTTCCTGGACCTGTCTCACAGGGCGTGTTAAGGAATTTATGCCTTTAAAGGGCTTAGCACAGGCTTGGCACATAGAAAGACCCCAGTAAATGTCTGTTGTTATCTGTGTAGCACAGTATAAAAAAATGAAATGAAGATAGTGAACTAAAGAGGATTTTATTTTCAGTTATCTGGATTAGACACTGCCCTGGTCTCGGGTCTCTCTCTCGTGGTTACTGGTTTATTGTGGGTCTGGACGAGTCTTTCTCTGTGGTCCTTCTCTGGTTCTGCATGTAAAATGAAAGAATTGTGCTATAGAGTCTAGTCCACGTCCAATATTCTATCCCACTCTGACCCCACTTCCTCCTTTCTTCTGGACACATACATCAGCTGCCAAGTGATGAACTGAGGATGAGAAAAAGTTGCACAATGTGATAGAATTGTGAATATCCTTCCACGTGACGCCTCTTAGAACACAGACTCACACGAGAATGTACGCTCCGAGGGCAGGGGCTTTGACTCGATCTGTTCACTAACATATCCCCCGCACCTAGGAAACTTTGTGGCACATAAGAGATGCTCGGGAAATATTTGTTGAATGGAAAATATTAATATCCTATATAAACACAGGCATTTCTGTAAGAATGAAAGGGATTGATGATCATTTTCCAAGACTTTTTACAGTGTAGTAAACAAAGAAATCCAGTTAAAATAATGGCCTATAAGTTGTCAACTGTGAAATTGGCAGATGTTAAGAAAATACTAATACATCATTGGTAAGTAACAGAGAAATGACCACCATAACCTTGTTAGACTATAATATGTCTAGAATTTAGTGTCTTTGACCCAGGAACTCCACATCCAGAAATGTGTCTTAAGGAAATAAGTATGCAAAGATTTAGCCACAAAAATGCTGTTTACACTATCAAAATTTGGAAATAACCAAAATGTCAAACTGTAGGCAATTTGTTTAAAAAGTCTTTGTTAAAAGACAAAAAGTCTTTTAATGAAATAGTAATTAGCCATTAAACACTTTGCAAGTTAATATTTATTAACAAAAATACTCATAATGAATCCAGAGAAAGGCAATTTACGAGATAGCACGCACAGTATAATTCCATATAAAAACCTAAATACTATCTATAGAAAAGATGCTTTGGCTTAAATCTACAAAATTAACCTCGGTTATATTTAGGCAGTGGAGATACACACATTTGTCATTTTCCCCTTTTTGCTAATTTTCTCAATTTGTTTTCACCATGGCTAGAATTTGGTTTTATAACGAAATAAAAATCATATTAATTTAAACATTTACCTTTTAGCTTTAATAAGTGTAGATGTTTGGGAAGGCTTTTTAGTTTTAGTTTTGTATCTGAACTGTGTCCCTCGCTCATCCAGACTTTCTCACTCTACAAGAGCGAGGATTCCTTAATCAGACTCTAAGCTCCTGAAGGGCAGCGTTTGCTTCTTTATTCTTGAAAGTGTCTTCTGGCTGCTTAATAAAAATTCACTGCTCTGAATTGAGTCAAGTGCAATTTCAACCCCTACTCTCATTAGTTGTCCCCTATAAATCAATCGAAACAGTGCCAGTAATGAGCATACCCCCCAAGGTGTCCTTTTCATTGTAATCAGTCCTCAGATCGCAGCCCTTGGGGACCCAGCCTCAGGCGCAGAAGCAGGAACATGCTTGTTTTGCGTTGCTGCAGGGTGGCCGAACTAAGCAATGGGAAAGTGGATTTAGCTCATCTAAACAAGAACTTTCTGATAATGAAAGGTGGGCATCAGCAGGAGAAGGCTGTGTAATACGTTTATAAAGTCCCTTTCCCTAGAGATACCCAAGCTGAGAGAAGAAACAGTTTTGGCGCAAGGGCTTGACAGTGAGTTAGCGATTGCCTAGGTGACCTTGGACAGTTTTTCTGATCTGAACGGACCTCACCTCTCTCAGGCCTCAGCAGCCTCATCTGCAGCTAAGAAATCGGGGCCAGGGTAAGGGACAGTGTGCGCATGTATATTTGGTTGGGCTCGGTGCGCCACCTGGCTTCCCTTGGAGTGCAGACCTGGGGACCGCACCCCAGAGCACCGTGCCAGCTCTCCATCCCTTAATGGACGTCTTGCCCTCTCGTGCTCCTGGGAAGAGCACTTCCCTTCCTTCCTCCAGATCTGAGATGAAAATGAGCTACCATTGATTGAATTTTTTAATTATTATTTTCCCGCTGAGGATCAGTGCAAGCGGGAAGCACTGGATGTGAAATGACTTCACTTTGTACTCCCAGAGCTACCTGAGGAGGTGGGATGGCCAGGAAACAGGCTGAAGGTCGGATGGTGCACCGAAGGTCACCCTACTAATCAAAGCAGGGCCAGAATTTAAACCCAGTTTGGTCTCACTTCAAACTAATATGTATAATAATACCCTACGGTGGCTGATGGGTGTTTTCAGGGTTTCGGGAGCTGCTCTGCAAAGTACCTGTGCTCCCGAGTCCCTCCCCGGCGTCCTCTGTCTTGGCCCAGCACTGACTCCCCTTCTCCTTGTGTTTAGTCTTCAGAAGACTCCAAGTACCTCTGTCCAGCGTGTTTCTTCCAATTCCCAGCCACCAGAAGCAGCCACAGTTGTCCAAAGCACACTGTTGCTCAGAGAGGCTCAGGAAGCTGGGGCTCACGGACTGTGGACAGGGCACTCGGTGCTGCTTCTCTGTTGTAGGAATTTCTGCAAACCTTCAGCTGCACCCTCTTCCACAGACAACCCCTGAAGGACTTTGGAGTCACTCCCTTGCTTCCCGCGAGGCAGGAGACCCTTGTCACTAAGACACGCTGATTCCCTTGCTGTTGATGAGACAGGCAGCTGCTAATAGAATTCAGCTGTGGCCCTAGCGACACGCATATAGGTCATTCCTTCCTCTCACTTTCACAACCTCATGTCGCCTTGCTGTCTGGAAATCGGCTCCCGTTTCTGCCATGCGAGTGCTGTGCTCATCTGCTCCCATTTCTTCAGTGGGACCGCCTGCCTATATTCTGTGGTGACCTTCTGCCCTTTCTTTCACTCTGTGTGAAGTTCTAGAATCCTGGGATACAGCACAGAAAGATGCTGGGTTTGTCTACCTACCACAGCCAGAGGAGCCTGGGGGATACTTACACAGAGCTCATGTTGGCTGGGTAAACTTGTTTATAAATATTGATGGATTCTGTCGCCTTGTTACAGGGTACTCTCAAAGAGACTGCATAACTTCCCTTTAGGTTTTTTTATTTTTAATAGTGATACCATGAAATTAATGCAACACATTTTCTATAATACTGCTTATATGCAGACTGCCAACTGTGAAGAAACATGTCCAAAGAACACCTATAAGAAGCATGAAGCCAAAAAGTAACTTAAGGAATTCTAATTCAGTTTGGCCACTGTTTTATGGTACACAATGCACAGCTGTTCCTACTCTTGTTTTGTAGGTCAGGTACTTTTGCTGAGCTGTTTCTTTATGTTCTTGATGCTCATCCACACTTGCAGTGGTCCCTGGGATCGGGGATGCCATGTGCAATGATTTCTAGCACAATGTTATGTTCAGGTACATGTGCGAGATTTTTTCTTTTTTTTAAATCTCCATTGATTAGCAGATGTCTTTTTGGTTTTGTGGCAAATGGGGGGTTAATATGTATGTCTTTTCCTGAACATAAGTACCTGATATTGCTTAATACATCCAGATATTCATTTCTAAAATTATTTTTTTCTTCCTGACTCACACTAGAATAAAACTCCATAAGAGTAAAGGCATTTACTGTTTTATTCATTGGTATAAACTTATTGCCTAGAAAAGTAGAATATCATGAGCAAGTCATCTTCATCACAATAACATAAAGGTTGTTTCACATTGGAAAATCTACACGAATGTACTACATCAACGAATAAAAGAGAAAATTCATGTAATGATCACTTTAAATGAATAAACAACATTAGGTAAAATTTAACCTTCATTCATGATTAAAGAATTGCAGCAAACTGGGAAAGAAAGGAAGCTTCTTAACCTGACACAGCATATCTAGAAGAGCAAGAAAACACAGCAAACATTATAAACATTTATTCAAAAGACAGTACACATAAACAGAGAAGCTTTGTTCAAACACAGGGTGACTCAGTGCCGTTAGGATGTCAGTTACCCGCGACTGATACCTAGAGTCAATGTAATTGTGCTCAAAATCCCATCAAGGCTTTTTATGCCTCAAAGCATATTCTCAGGTTTAGAGAGAGGAGCAAAAGGAACAATAACAGAGAAAACTTTCCGACAGAAGAAAAAGGTAAGAGAATTTGGCTAAACAGCTGCCAAAACTACATACAAAGTCATGGAAAACAATGAGATGTTATGCGGGGAAAACAGAACCACATAGAAGAGGAACAGTGTAGCACGGAGTCACACTGCTGTTGATGGCAAAGATGGATCATTTCGGAAACAGGGCTAGGGAAATCGATCATTCCTGCAAAAACACACAGAATGCGATCCTTCTTTACAACGTGTGTAGAGTTAAATTCCAGAAAGATTAAATATATATGAGAAACAAAATAGGAAAAGATTGAAATATAATATCAGAACACTTCTTTCTATTCTTGAGGTAGAAAGGGATTTCTTCAACAAAATGTGAAAGGTAGTACCCATAAAAGATTGGTAAATTCAACTTTGTTAAAATTAAGAACTTCTTTACACATATATAACAGTTAGACTTAGTATCCAAAATATATAAAAACATTCTAAAAATAATAAAATCCTGTTTCAAACAGATGAAGGCCATAAAGAAGCATTTTGATGGAGAGACACTACCAACATCTAATTAGTTTATATAAAGATGCTCTATCTCATTAGCAATCAAAGAAATACAATGCTTTTTAACAATCCCATGTAACACCCATCAGATTGGCAAAAGTTTAAAATGCTAACAGTACAATGGGATTCTGGGCAAGGGGATCTCATACTCTGCTGATGCAGATTTTATCTGGTACAACTGCTATCGAAGCAACTTCTCATTGTTTTGCAAAGTTGGACTTGTGTATACTTCAGGTGGTCGACACTATGGACACGCTGTCCCCTTCTCCTTCGGCCAGCCCTGCAGGTGAGCTGCAGGTTAGCTGAACAGGCCCCACACATGCTCATGGCTTCTTAAGCTTCTGCCAGAAACTTGCTCACCCTGTTCTTGGGTTTGGTTGGAAATACCAAGGAGTTCACTCCTCCCAGAGCAACCCTGAGCCATAAGGAACAGGAAGTGGTGGATAAATAACCCAGCTCTCTCACCTCTTGGAGGGATAATTCCGAGGTAGGTCTAACTGTCTTTCTTTTTTTTTTTTTATTAATTTTTTTTCAATTACATTTTACATTTCATATTAATCTGGATTAGTTTCAGCTGTACAGCAAAGTGGTTAGACCTCCCTGTACTTACAGAGTGCTCTCCTCCATGCTTCAAGTCTCCACCTGGCCCCGTGCATAGTTATCATGACAGTATTGACTATATTCCCTGTGCTGTAATCTACATTTTCTGTGACTATTCTGTAACTACCGATTTGTACTGCTTAATTCCTTCATCGTTTCACCCTGTCCCCAACCCCCTCCCCCCTGACAGCTGTCAGTCTGGGTCCTAGTGGAATTATGCTGCAGTTGCCTACAGCAGTAACCGCTCACGAAGACACCACTCATTGGCGTTCCTTCCTTCCCCCCTTTCCCACGCCCTCGCGCTGCTTCTGGAATAACCACTCAGACAGGCGCATGCACCCCGATCCTCCTGTAGATCTGGATATGGGCAAATCTAAACTACAGCACCCTATCCTCTAGCAGATCCATACTCAGCTAAATACCCTAGGGGAACTCATGTACCGAGAGAGGTACAGCACTGTTTCTGGCAGCATGGTTTGCGGGAAGAAAAAAATTAATACCAACTAAATGCCCATTCATGGAAGAATGGATAAATAAATTGATATAGTCATTTGGTGAAATACTGTACAGGAGTAAAAAGTAGTTAACTATAGTCATACTAATTGACTCCAATAAATTTCAGAAACATAATGTCGAGTGGAAAAGATGCTACAGTACACACCATATTTTTATTAAATTTCAAAACAGAACAATATACTGGCAAAGGTTTATACATATAAGTAGTGAAACTGTGAAGAAAAGCTGAAGAATGATAATAAACCAAAATTCAGGTCATCAGTTACCTTTAAAACGGAGGCCGGGGAGTGGGTTGAGGAAGGAGCCCATGTACTCCTTAAGTTAGGTGGTAGGTCCATGGGTGCGTGTTTTAATATGCTTAATGTCTCATATATTTTCTAATAAAGGATGAAACCCTGACCTATTTCAGAGACAATAAAAGCACTTATTAAATTTCTTCTTTTATTTTGTAAAAGGTATGTGATACAATAAGCTAAAATATATCCATTAGCTGGGGGATGTGATTATTTTACCCAAAGGGTTTATAGATGAGTCTTTCAGTTCATTTTGTAATTCTGCAAAATCTGTAAAATGTATGAAGACTCTTTCATAGGGAAAATCTACTTGAAACATTTCCACTCTTTCCTTAGGTTTGGAGTAGAATTTCAAAATAACTTAAAATTCCCAGCTCGATAGCTGACATATCCCATAAATGTTTTAATAAGTGATAATATGTCTAGATTAGTTATAATGCACTTTGATTTCTTATACTTCTTAGTCCCATATGATCCCAACTTGCCTTTGTTATGCTTGGAATGTGTGTGACATTACACTCTGTGAGTGCTACTAGAATCATGCATATCAGAATAACTTACACATGAACAATGTACCTGCCACTGAATTTTTTTTTTTTGCTTAAAAGTATATGGTGATAGACAAAGTATTTATATACCTCATATAGATAAAAATCTCTATCCTTTTATCATGCCTATACATTACTGAGCCATAGTTAATGAAATATCTGGTCTAACTTTCTAAATTTAAATCAACTTTAAAATTTTGCAATTCTGCATGATGAGAGTAAAGCCCAAAGCCGCATCCAAAAGCAGGTGGCTAAAATTACAAGGGAATATGTGAAAGGACAGATGTGACATCAAGGAAAGACGACATGTGTATGTCCTCCCAAAACATCGTCACCATTTATAAAAGCCTCTGAGCAATCCAAGTATTAAATAATAAATTAAAATATTTGTTTTAAAAGTATGTATCTCACAATGCTAAAATAAAAAAAGTACATAAAATAAAAATAAATATATTAACCTGGAAAATCTGCCTAGTAACTTTCTTGTATAAATAATTGATTTAGAATAATTCAGCAAAGGGTTGCTATGGATTGTGAATCTTGGATTTGTCATTTTAACAGTGATGTTAGAGCCAAGGAAATAGCTTAGAAAGCACAAATTCTCACGTTAACTTTGTACAAGGTAATCACTGTAGACCTGTCCTGTCTAATTTCTATAAGGATGGGAAATGAAAATGTGACCAATATTTGCAGACACAGAGATGCATATCCACTTTGAGACTGCACACATGGGACTAAGAATCCCACTGGATGAGTAAAAACACCTTTTAATTCTTGTCTTTGTATTTCCGATGCACATGTCTTGATTCTTGTCTAAGAAAGAAGAGATTTCGATGTGTTATTTCTTTTCTACCATATTTATGACCCTTCAAAAGGATATTTTTTGATGTTGCATAAGAAAGACAAAACAAAGAAAGAAAAGTTGCTTTGATGTAGGAAAAGCCTTTGTTCAACATGCCATATCTGTGCTAATAAGTGCCAAAAAAGTTTGGTACAGGGTGAGAAAAATGACTTTTATTGTGTACTTCTATTATGCCAGGAATTGTAAGACAATATTAAATTTCTTTTTTCCCTTTCTAAAGCTCTTTTGTAAGAACCTGAATCCTGAAGCAACACAATATTAATAAAACGTCTTATATCCACATGAAGCTTTTATAATTCGTTAAACCAGTCCTTCTTACTTAGGGAGAAGGATACCATTTATTGTATGCTGACTACGTGCAGTTCAGGAGAAAGGAGATTGTATGCATAAAACATTACTTCTCATGATATATTTAAGAGATGGGTATTATTTCTCCCATATTTCAGAGGAGAAAACAGAGATATTAGAAAACATGAGGGGATTGTCTAAAGTCACATTCAGAAAGTGTTGAGGTTGAGCTTCTAATTCAGAACTCTTTCTGCCGGGCAGCCTCTGTTCTGCGTGGGCTGTCTCTAAGTCATGAGGTAGCTATTAAGATACCCAACATCTGCAACTTATAAAAAGGCAACACTGCAGGGTTTTGTTGTCCAAGTCTTTGTGTTTAGCATCAAACGCACCCAAGGACCTTGATTCACTGTGTTCCGTACGTGCCTACAGCAAAGGAGTTCATAAAAATCATGATTGTGACTTTCAAGAAGGAAATGCCCCTTATTTTCAATTATTTTATAGATGAGGTTCCTGTCTCTTTGGGTAAAGACACTGACTCATAATAAAGTGATTCCAACCAGTTAAAATCCCACAATGGTGGAAACAATTAGAGAGTTGGCCCAAAAGAGAAAACCCAATAATAAGGAGAAATACATGACCATATCGAAGAATTTGAGGCAAAGGAAATTCACAGAGTTAGTTTTAAAAATACCAACTGAAAACTAATGAGCCTAGTAGAATAAAGGACAAGGCTTTGATATTTCAGGATTGTGTTTCCAGTGGTGAATTCTTTTACAGACTCACACTGTAGCTCATAGACCCTCAAATATTAATTAGAATGAGCTTCGAAAAAACTCAACCCACTAGTCCAACTACTATCCATATTCCATTTAATTGGCAAATTTCCAAGACCATTTCCTGTATCAAAAGGAAAAAGAAAAACAGGAAAATACTTTTTTTCATAATAGTTTACTAAAATAATATTGAGAAATTCTGCAACAAAAAATGTCTCTTTGTTTCTGGAATGTACTTAGTTTGCCTAGTTAATAATATTGATTCCTTTATCTTTATCCATTTGGTTTTTTCCTAATGTGGAAGTTTCTAGAAAATAGACTGTGATTCTAAAAATACTCCCTTGCACATTTCCCTGAATTTAACTTCAGGGTTCACAGGACTGCCCCATAAACTCAAGCTTGCATACGTATTTACATGTGACCTGCTCTGCCGAGTACACACCACATTTTGAAAGAAACAGCTGGTACATTTTTTCATTGCTCATATGTTTGATGAACTTCAACAGAAGAAGATGCAGTGGGAAGAAATGATGAAAGACAGGAACCACAGAGGCTGAAAACTGACCTAGAAATCTTAATTTTAGCAATCAAAGCTGTGGCTGAATTCAAGTTTACAGCAGCAGGGGTGAAATTATAGCACAAATTACCATGCTAGGCCAGAGAAATTATTCTCTGTTGCATGGTTATTAAGTGATAGATAAATAAATAACACTGTCAGACTGATTGACAAAATATAAGTGACCTAAAAGCTAAAAGGGTCATCATGCAAATAGTACTGTGTAATCACCAGGCATTCTAAAACTCAAATGAGATTTGTCACAGTAGAGAAATCTTAAAATGGTATCTGTCTGAGCCATTGCTAAAGTCATTCATAGGAGTCCTTACTCCCTAGGAACTTGCAACTCAAATGGCCACGAATTGGTCTTTATTTTCATTTTTGAAGAAGACCACTAATGACCCATGCTGAGTAGAGAACCGTATGCCAGAATTGTTTTTCACATACTGCAGTTCGGCAATTTTAAGAGGCTTCCCCTTATCCCAAACACTTTAACATCTCTGATATCCAAAGATGTCCCAGATTTGATGAAATATGGTGGTAATGACAATATGCATGGGTTCTCCATCTCTTCTTTCTTGGTGGTTAAAAGTATGGGCAAACTAGTTAGCATTAAAGTTAAAATTTACTGCCAATAAGGCAGCGTGTCCACGTGTTGCACAAGGCATTCAGCCTCCATGGGCTTTGTCAGCTGACAGAGCTCCCTGGCCCCAGACAACCCTGGAATGCAATGACATGACGAACGATGGTAGAAAATGGAACTGATGTTCACTTTTTAAATGACACTCCACTGGGTTATGAAGATAACCACTTGAAAAAGCATCCAGTTGGTGCTGGTGAACAATATGATTCTTTATTTTTTATTTTTCGGGTGACACTGGTTAACAGAATTATACAGGTTTGCTGAGTGTCGATACTGTTTAGTAATGCAAAATATTCTTCATAGATGATGCAGCCTCTGACTTTAACCAATGTATCTTTAATTTAGGTGGTTGATAAACAAGGGTTTAGGTATTTGGAATATATATTATCTCCTACTGTCTCTGTTTCCCCAAAGCTAAAGTCAGATAGGGACAAAAGACAGACCCATATCGATTCAAAATTGTACAACACTTACAAAAGTACAGTAAGAAGTAATGGATCAATGATGAGTCCTCTGGGCTATTGGATGGGTACATTTAATGAAGCAAAGATCTGTAACAGCTTTCTCTGGTAGCTGAAACAATCACTTCTGGTGGGAGTGTTGAGGCTTAGCCTTATAGCTTTGCCATACCAGAATTAGGAGCAGTAGGAAATAGTTCATTAATTTGTCAAGACAGGGAGGTTCCAAAAACTCAAAATTACTAGTTGTACCAACTCTAATAAAATATCCATTTGGGATTTTAATATACCTGAAGGACAAGACATGGGATAAAATTATATTTGTTATATCTCCTTCATTAACTACAGAAAACAGATAATCCTCCAGGGTCTATTCCAGTTTTCCTTCCTCTGCCTTCCAAAGACAAGCACATTTTACAGGTAAGGGTATGTGTGGATGAAGGGATATGCCCAAGGTCACACAGAGGCAGCACCCTGGAGAGCAGGGTGATGATGACAGCAGGACTCCTGACTTTGAGCCCAATACTTTTGATTATGACATCAGTTTGTATATGGACATGCGTATCAGTTTTGTCCACGTGCAGAAATGTGGATTTGTTCTCTTTGTGCTGCTTCTTGAATAATCAAGAACAGATCTTAATAATTTATCACCTTTAGACTCACTTTAAACCCCTTTTATTATTTCTATTATTTACCAAGAGATTGTCTTCTCAACAAAATGTTCAAATGCATTTTCTTGAGAAATTATAGCTCATTATTATTGTCAACTTCTCCCCCTCTCCAGGAAAGGTTTAGTCTGTGACCAGGAATGACACAGTTCACAGCAAGCTCAGGAAGCACGTAGTGATGGACACTGCTTAGAGGACATCCCTAGAGCAGTGCTTGCCCTTCCTGGTGTGTGTATCTGATATTGGACACACAGGGTTAGCTCGGCACATTTTGGGTTTTGGGATAGTCTACTTACCTTGCTTATTTCGTATGAAAATCTAGACTTATAAACAATTGGTTTTGAATGGGCTGTTGAGAGCAAGTCTTAGTAGAAATTAGAAACTAGTGGAAGATTGTCTTGGGTTCTACCTGCTTCTACTTCTGTTCTGAGTTTTTTCTTTGCTTTTTAGTAACCCTATTCCTTTCAAATGCCTTCATTCTTTCTGCAATTAGTCCAGTCTCCTACTGAATTGACCAGGATCTCCCCCCCATATCAATGTTTAGAAATCCTTTGCCTTATTCTCTTAGAATTCCGATCTCCTTCCAGCTAATCGGACAGATTCATCAAGTATAATAATGTAACAACAAACAAGACATACATTTTCATATTTTAGTTAGCTAGATTCTACCTGTCACATCTTATGTTTGAGACCACAGAGCTCATCCCTAGAGGACTGTTGGTTCATGTCAAGCACAAACTGCTCCCCTGCAGATGACACACTGGGGCCATTTGCCTTAACATGTGGTTTTAATGTAGAATCTTCGTGGTATGTTGTAAGTATGTAAGCACAGCGACAGTGGGCCATGGAACATTTTAGAGTCTCCCATCCCACCATGAAAGCAGCTGAATGAACACCAGGCTGGCAAGTAACATAAAGGAAGGATGTTGTTACAGAAGAACCACAAAGATTCTAATTGTCCCAGATGCAGTTCAGAGTTTTCAGTAACTATTTTCCATACTTCCCAAACATTTCCTTTTCAAATATTTTGTTTCACAATCTCCACAAGCACATAAATGTCCCAGAAAATAGAACATTTTTAGCATCCAAACTGGCCCTCACATCTGGAAGTTTGTTTATGTGTCTATCAAAGCATATAGTTTAAAAGGGAAGACAGAAAAAACACAAATAGCACTCAAATCCTATAATGATGTTGAGTAAGCTCCGCATCAACCTTCCCCAATCTCACATACAAATCCCTAGAAGCATGCTTAAATATTGTTTCTCTTTTATAACCTATTTATTTTAGACATTACTATTGATATGTTTTACAAGAAGAGGGAATAAATACTCTCTCCAATTACCTACCTTTTCATCTAATAAGTTATATCACTATTTTTGGTTGAAACATTGTTAAAATTTTAATTTATTTTGACCTGGAAACCTAGTTTCCCATTGAGCCCAGTAGTGTACTACTCTCTGTTCTTTTTTTTTTTTTTTTAGAACTTTTTTTTAAATTGATTTTTTTTTTTTTTAGAGAGAGAGGAAGGGAGAGATAGAAACATCAATGTGAGAGAGAAACATCCGTCGGCTGCCTCCTGCATGCCCCCTACTGAGGATTGAGCCTGCAACCCAGGCATGTGCCCTGACCAGGAATCGAACCAGGACCTCTCAGTCCATGGGATGATGCTCAATCCACTGAGCCACACCGGCCAGGCCTGCTCTCCATTCTTGTGTAAATATTACCACTTGTCTTTCTCCTGGTCCTTTGGTTCTCTTGTCACTATACTTCCTTCTTGTCTTCTGTTTCCTCTTACTTCTTCTTATCATGCTGGAGTTAGCAATTACTTTTTTTAATTTTAATTTTTTTAGTTTTCTATATGCCTATTGGAATTATTTTCCAATATGTCTGTCAAATGACTATTAACAAATTTTATCTGAATATTCCTTTTTTCAGCTTTTTTTCTCATTTAATATTTCCTTTTTTCTATTCCAATATCAGTGAGTACATTGGAATTTTCTTCTGGTCCCTGGATTGTCTGTTTCTTGAATCCCTTTACAGTGTTTATTTATTTGGTCTCTGTCTTTCATGTTGGAGCCTCTCCTATAATCTATGATGATCTTGGCTGTCATTTATATTAAAGGAAAGGCCCTAAAAATAACTAGAAAAACCAATTTACACAAACAGAGTTTGTTATCAGTGAGCTTGCTCTAGAGTGATCAAAACACAAGATAGTATTTTCATGGAGGCATGTAAACGTCAATTTCTGTGAGTCCACTCTAGGGCAATTCACTCTAAAGAAGAATCTTTGTCATCTATTATGCAAACCCCAACCACCACAGGACTAGATGTCCCTGAATCCAGAATCTCCCCAGATCCCCAGATCCTGTTTTTCCAGAACATAAAGTGATGATCTGCTGCAGCGTTTAGGGCATTTTGTTACTGGCTGTGCTGAGGGGGAGGCCGTCTGAGTATCTAACCATCCATTCATAGACATCCAGTCAGTCCCTCTAGATTCAGCCTTGAATCGCCCACTCCTTTCCACTCACAGGGTTCTTCCCACACCTGAGCCTATCTGTGACTGTGGAGTAGGGTGTCCTGTTTTTTTTTCTGCCAAAGTATAGAGTTTCATGTGTTTGGTTCTGCTATGTCAATCACTAAACTTCAGGATCTTCTCCAAATTTGGTGATATCTCTTAATGGTCCTTGTCTCCAAACTCAAACTTTCTGTTCCTGAAAGTTTATTCTTTTAAAAAATTATCTACTTATAATTTTAGTATAGAGCACCATGAAAATATATATATAAAGACATGTGCTCAGCTGACCATCTTTCACTGGCAGGCCCAGCAGGTATTTTTCATTGCCAAAGGCCCAAGTGGCATCTGTTTAGTGCATGACCTTAGAGTAACTTGTACAGTAAAGTGATCACCATAATAACTCTGTGATAGTAGGCAACCCATAACTTACTGTATTATAACAATATCAAATTATGCATGATTATAAACATGACTGTAAGTTTGGAATGCTTTGTCTAATTTTTATATTTATAATAAGGACTAAAGTAGCAGTTAATAAATTTTAGTGATTCACCCTTGAACCAAAGTTTTTAAATTACTCATATTCTGAATCTTGAAATCATTTTAATGTATAGATACTCTGAAATCACAAGGCAGTGTATTTAAAAGAAAAATATATGTTAGCTACAGTAGTATTTAATATAAACAAAAATTATTTCCAGTACTGTGCAATTAAAAGAACAGATACAGAAATAAACAGAAAATAAAATTACATTTATTTACAAATAAAGGAACTAAAGGAAAACTTGGTAAATATCATGCGCTTACTATCATTAATAACCAATTTGAAAGTTTGGATTTCTCAAAGCAGAGTCATTGTTCTCGTATTGATTTATAAATAAAAATGCTATAAATATGAATTTATAAAGTAAAATAGCAAGCAGTTGTTCTGTTTTATAAGATGAGCATTGTGGTTAGAAAAATATCTTTCTTGGGCAACAAAAAAACAAAAGAAGTAAAAGGAAAAAAAATATTTGAGAACTACACGAGGATTTCATTCTAGCCCTACAATTTGATCATTGTCTCTTAAATTATTGTTTCACCTCATTTGTAAAATTGCAGTAATCATGCCTGCTCTCACAGAACTGTGAGTATCAAATTAGGGCCTGTAGGAGGACTATAGATTCCTTTAGATATGTAACTTACTATTACTAATCAAATCTGTGAAAATGGTCAGGAAAAGGTCCATGACACTCTCAGACCACTTGCAATTTTCTCCTCCTACTAATAACGTTTATATGGAGTTCTCCCTTTATGTCTTCTTATGGTTTTTAATCCTAGCCCAAATAATTGTGTGGCTCTAATCAGGTGGTCAAATCATGTTTGCTGTCAAAAGCTGCCTCCCACAGAAGAATCTCAGGGGATATGTTGATCAGTTATTAAATTTCGAACAGTAGTGTCTTTCCTTTGACCAAAGATTACAGAGAAAATGGAACCCAGAAGCTCGACATCTTCTGTGTTTCAGCTGGGCTCCTTTATATCATCTGTGTTGGCTGGGGTGCTAAGAATACAGTCATGCACAAAATGTGGAAATACAGCTTCCAATTTCACCCCAGTCTAGTTTTCCAATTAACATCTGTACCCTCAAAACTCTCCCTACAAGAGCACGGGGGATCAGAAGTATTCATTCCATGAGTTTTTTTTGTGTGTGTCCTTTTATCAACCTGCCAGAATTTCTGAGCATATATGAACTCATTTCATAGTTTCTTTGTTAGTTTCTTATGCAAAGGAAAATGGTAATAGAACTTGTCTTTTGGTCCATTAGAGTCTAAAGAAGATTTGTTAGAGAAAGAAAGATTCTCTAGGGACAATCTCACATTCACTTCTTGAAGTCCATTAAAATCTCATAGAAATACGTGTACATTATTGTCGTTGCATTATAAGTGCATGCACTATGTAACAACAGCAAAAAATAACCAAGCCCAATGGCACAAGAGTCCAAACCCGGCTGTCCAGCGTCGAGGAAGCGTCCTGTATGGTGTCTGTGTTGTTGGCCCTGGGTGCTGAAGTTAAGGAGCAGCTGTGTCAGGGTGACATTTCACCTAGATCTGTTTCCAGCCTAGCACCTCTCTGCTCTTCCTTGTCTCCTGGGTTTTGCAGTGTGTTGACTCTGTGATGTCTAATGGCAGACAGATTGGACCTTTCCTTAATTGCTGGTGACATGTCAAGTGCAAGAAATGAGTGAGCGATCTTCACTGAACTGCAAACCTTAGGAGCTTGTAAAACTATGTTTCTAATAGAAATGTATAAAATGAACACAGTAACTGGAATTGGTATTTTTTTTTAAAAAAAGACAATGAAATTTCTAACTCCTGTGAACTGCCTTCTTTTAAAAAATGTAGGTAGGAGACATGTCAGCACAAGTAACGCGTGTCACTGAACTAGAACACTAGACTCCGTGAGTAGCCTCTTCGTGTCTGTTTGACACAAGTATGCATCAATTTCAGAAGCCCAGTATTACATTTTAAATACATTCCTGAAAAGCTTTTTATTATTGAGCCCAGAACAGAAAAGAGGAGATTCTGATGAGCAGTTTGATATTTAGAAACAACATCTGTTCTTTTTTTTTTTTAATCCTCACCCGAGGATATTTTTGTATTTATCTTCAGATAGAGTGGGAGGGAGAGGGGAGAGAGAGACATCGACGTGAGAGAGACACACCAACTGGTTGCCTCCCACACGACCCGACCTGACCAGGGCTGGGGACGAACTGCAACCGAGGTACGTGCCCTTGACCGGAATCGAACCCGCGACTCATTGGTCCGCCAGCCGATAATCTAACCCTGAGCCAGTCCAGCCAGGGCACAACATCTGTTCTTTATACACATCTGTTCTTGTGGTTGTTCTCTATGCACAACCACAAGGAGGCTTTATCTCTGACATGTAATTCCATAAACCCTACTTTAACATAGGAGCTGAGGAAGGACGCTCAGGTTAATATTAATTTACTCTGTCACTATTGTTAATTAATTAGATGATTCAAAGGTACTCAGCACCACACTAGACATTTGATTTAGGGATTTGTTTTTTGGTTCTTGTGACTCAAAATGTATATTGGGTTCTTTCAGTCCTTATTATGGTGTTATTACATACAGAAGTGTGTGAAGGTACCCCTCACTAGGATTAGATAAACCTAATTCTGGAAAATTAAATAGCACATATGTTGTATTTTTCACTATAGGAAATCATTGGGGTTCATTTAATGTGCTTTTAAACTCCTTGAAAGTGAGTCTCAGCCTTAACTGATGGACAAATGGACATATATTTTCTACCTAAAGTTTGAACCTCATTTAAAATTAATATGAAAATAGGCTGTAGAGCTTCTGTTGTCGTGGTGGATGCACTAACATAACACACTGCCTTCCAGTTTGGGTGACTCTAATTATTCAAAATATATTCTTCTCATTTAAAGTTTCTCTTACAAGCTTATGAATATATCTCCTCCCTTTCTTCTTCTCTTCTTTCTATCCTAAACTTCTTTGTCCAACTCTAAGTTGAAGTGTGTTTTTAAAAAATAACTACTGAAATTTCAGTGACAAAATCAGAATGAGAAGAAAATAGAACGAGAGAAAATAAGATGAACCCCGTGGCTGAGTTAGTAAGAAAAAGCCAGGCACATAGTTCAGCCGGTGTGGCTCAGCGGTTGAGCGTCGACCCAGGCACCAAGAGGTCGCCGGTTCGATTCCCGGTCAGGGCACATGCCCAGGTTGTGGGCCCAGTCCCCAGTAGGGGGCATGCAGGAGGTGGCCTGTCGATGTTCTCTCTCATCGATGTTTCTATCTCTCCCTCTCACTTCCTCTCTCTCTAAAATCAATAAAGGAAAAACAAAATAAAAATAAAAAAAGCCAGGCATGAGGTCTTGTACTCATAGTACAATGAGGCTGCAACTGGGCTCTGAGCTACATGTTTCTGAAACTAACAGGAAAACATCATCAAATCATTCATAGAATGCATTGTATAATAAAGCATTTGCCCAGAAAAAGTGTAAATATTTAGGTATTGAAGCATGAGAAACTTCACCCATAAACATCGCTTTAAAGCATATTGTGTAACAAGCTTAAATGAAATGGGAAGGGGCAAAAACGTGTTGCTATGGTATCATGAATGTCACCAACTGTGACCCCAAATCTTAATGACTGTCTTTTCCCTTCTATTTTTATTTGCAGTTCCAGTAGAATGACTGAACTCAACAAATGCCACTGAGTGACTGGTGAGTTGCCAGGTCCCAATTCTACGCTGAGCTCCAACTCAATATCATTAGTGACGAGGAGGGTCAGACAAGCACATTTGGCTTTTCTTACCAGAAAAGCCATTGCTGAGCAGTCAGCTCTCAGCTCCCAAACGTTATTAGGACACTAAAACAAGAAATATTGGTGACTTTCAGACCAACGAATTTGTGAACCTTGTGTAGATTTTAAGAAATAAAGTGGCATTCCAATTACTCTGTGGGTTGTAAGAAGGGCAGATCCGGTGGCTGTTTGTCTTGTTTTTTTTATAGTCATGAAAATCTTTAGATTTAGAATTGTCAGGGTATCTTCAAAGGAGGTGATAAATATAATCATTGCATGTGGGTGTTAAAAGCATTAAGTAGTTAAATATAGACATTTAAAACACACCACAATTTTTGTGACTCTTTTGACTCTTTTTCATTTCTCACTATTTTCTAAGCTTCAAGGAAATAGGTTGGACGTTTCTGAATGACTGAGGAACCTCAGATACTTGTGAAGGTGAACACAACTCTGCATGACCTTATTCAGCGACTTGAGTTCCAGGGTTACAGGTACATTTTTAAGCTAGTCATAAATAAACCGACTTGACCTGGGATGAGAATGTTTACATCAGTTTAGAGAACATATTGTGGACCTAGCGATCACGTGGTAGTCAGCCTTCAAAATGGTCCCCAATTTTCCCTGTAGTCCCCCTCAAACATTACCGGGGTTAATCTGTGTGACAAATATCATATGGATAAAGTCATGAAGTAATGGTATGTCGCCTCTGAAAAGAAGTTATACAAAGATTCCAACTTCTCCCTTTGTCTGTCTCTCCTCACTGGCTCTGGGGGAAGCGAGCTGACGGATTGGGAACAGCCCTGTGAAGAATCCCACAGGATGAGAGAAGGAGGCCCTCCCTCCGATGGCCCATACGAACAGAGGTCTGCCAACAACCACATAATGAGTCTGAAAGCGGATGTTTCTACCTCAGTTGAGTCATGGGATGACTGGGACCCTGAATCAGAATATCCCAAATAGGTTGGCATGACCATTAAACATTTATAGAAATAGATATGATAAAAAATACAATGGGTAAATTGCAATGTTGTGAATGTTCAAAATACACAGAAAGAAGGTTAGAATAGGGGAAAGGAGGAACAAAATCTATGATGAACAAATATAAAACAAATAATAAAATGTTACAATTGAATCTAAACATACAAATGTTTATATTAAATGTGAAGGATCTAAAACGCTAATTAAAATACAGATTGTCAAATGGATAAAAACAAAGGTCCAGCCATATGGGGTCCATGAGAAACTGATTAGAAATATAGGGATAAAGGTAGGTAAAAAGTGAAAGAGTGGGAAAACACATACCACGAAAACACTAAGCAAAAGGAAGGTTGAGTGGTCACAGTAATATTAGACAAAATAGATTTCAGAGCAAAGAAAACCACCAGTGACAGAGAGGGAGACTGCATAATGATAAAGTGTTAATTTACCAGGAAGACTAACGATCTTCCATGTGGATACACCTGACAACAAACTCAGAAAACATAAAGCAAATACTGACAGAATTAAAAGGAGAATTTAGATGTCTCTAAATCAACACTTCTTTCAGAGTAATCTACAGAGGAAGGAGACAGAAAATAAGCCAGCATTCAGAAAAAATCAACATCACCATTAGCCAATGGGATCTAATTGACATTTTTAGAATATTCTACCAACAACAGCAGATTTTTCTCAAGTACATTTGGAACATTCACCAAGATAGACCATATCCTAGGAGGAAAAAGCATTTGGAAATGTGAAATAGTTAAAATTATAAAAGTAGGTTATCTCACTTTTTAAAAAGTAAACTAGGAAGTCAATAAAACACACACACACACTCCAATAAAATCTTTAAATACTTGTAAATTAAAATCGAATGTCTAAATAATCCACAGGTCAAGTAGAAAATCATACTCGAAATTAGAAAATACCTTGAATTAAAATAAAATAAAAATGCAGCATATCAAAATTTGTGTGACGTGGCTGAATTAAAGCTTAGAGAGAAATTTATAGCCTTAAATGTTAATATTAGAAAAGAAAACATGTCTTAAATCAATAATTTGAATTTCCTTCTTAAGGAAGTTAAAAAAAATTATAATAAGAGCAAATAAACCCAAAGGAAGTGGGAGAAAAGAAATAATAAAGATTAGAACAGATATTAATGACATGAATACACAAAGCCAACAGGGCATATCAATGAGGAAAAAAATAGCTGTTTGAAAAGATCAATAAAACTGACAATCTAGCAATACTGACACAGCATAAAAAAGAGAAGACTCAAATTACCAATATCAGGAATGAATGAAAGGGTATCACTAAACTTGGCAGCCATTAAAATAATGAGAAGAAAATACCACAAATAAATCTGTACACATAAAGTGACAAATTAGTGAAATGGATCAATTCCTTGAAAACCACTATCAAAACTCACCTAAACTGAAGGAGATAACTTGAATAGTGTTATAACTATTAAAGAAATTGAGTTCATAGTTGACAAAACTCCTAAAAAAGGAATTTTCATATCTATATGGTTTTACTGGTCAACTCTATCAAGCATTTAACAAAGAAATAAAACCAATTCAGCATAATTTTTTAAGAAACTAAAAGAGAAAGAAATATTTAGTAATTCATTGCATGGCCTGGCTGGTGTGGCTCAGTGGTTGAGCATCTACCCATGCACCAAGAGGTTGCTGGTTCGATTCCGGTTCAGGGCACATGTCCAGGTCGTGGGCCTGATCCCCAGTTGGAGGCATGTAGGAGGTGCCCAATCAATGTTCTCTCTCATCGATGTTTCTATCTCTCTCTCTCTCTCTCTCTCCCTTCCTCTCTCTCTAAAATCAATAAAGAAAAAGAAAAAAATTTTTTTAAATAATTCATTGCATGAAGACAGCATTATCCTAATAACAGATTAGGCAAAGAAAAATTACAAGAAAAATTACAGACCAGTATTTTCATGGATACAGATGCAGATACCATTAACAAGATTTTACCAGAGTTCAACATTACATTAAAAAAATATATACATCAAACCTGATTGGGTTCATCACAGAGATGCAAGAATGGTTCAATCTTTTTAAAAAAATCAATCAATATCATTCATTATATTGGTAACCTAAAGAAGCAAGACCTCATGAGCAAATTAAGTGATGTGGAAAAAACGTTTGACAAAATTCAATGTCCATTCATGATTGTAAACAAAATTCAGCAAACTAAGAATAGAAGGGGAATTCTTCAACTTGACAATGGGCTTGAAACCCACAGCTAACCTCACAGTTTCTGGAGAAAAATGCATATTTGTCTCCTAAAGTCAGGAGTAAGGTAAGAGTGTGCATTCTCACAACTTCTGGTAAACATTGTAGTTAAAATCCAAGCCAGTGCAATAAGAGAGGGACAGAAAATAAATGGCATCCAGACTGAAAAGCAACATGATTTTCTACACAAAAATTTCACCCAGAAACTCCTAGAACTAAGTTAAATAAGGACACAGGCTACAAGTCCAACACACAAAATCAAAGGTATTTCTGTATAGTAGCAATGAGCAATTGGAAACGAGCATTTTAAAATGCATTTACCATAGTTCCCCAAAAAGTGAAAACTTGGTTGTCTAAATCTAGGAAAATTTTTTGTACAGGATCTGTATGCTAAAAATATTAAGAAAACAATCAGAAAAGACCTAAATAAAAGAAGAGACATTCCTTTCTCATGAGTTGGAAGACTCAACATAGTCAAGATGTTGGTGCTTCCCAAATTGATCTACAGATTTGATGTAATTCCCAGTAGGATTTTTTTGTTTTTGTAATATAGAAATGTTAATGCTAAAATTTATGTGTAAATTGAAGGAACTAAAACAGCCAAAGCAATTTTGAAAGAGGAAAATGAAGTTGGAAGAATCAGATTACTCTTTAAGATTAACTATAAAGCTAAGTAAATAAGACAGTGGGATATTGGCAAAGGGATAGACCCATAGATCAATGGAACAGAATGTATAGTCTAGATTTAGACCCACAGCAATATGGCCAATTGATTTTTGACAAAAGTGCAAATTTTATTCAATGGAAAAGGATAGTCTTTTCAACAAATTAAATTGGAAATCAAAATTGATATGTAAACTAGTATGCAAAAAAATGAACCTCCATTTAAACTTCACACTTTATGCAGAATTTAACTTAAAATGGGTCAGAGATGAACATATGAAGTCTAATTACTATAAAATGTTTAGAGGAAAACATAAGAGAAAATCTTTGTCATATAGAGTTAGGCAAAGAGTTCGTAGATGTAAAATAAAAACACAAACCATAATATAATTGATAAGTTGGACTTCAAAAGAAGACATTTTGCTGTGTGGAAACAATCTACAAACTGGGAGAAAATATTTGCAAGTCATATATCTTACAAAGAACTTGTATCCAGAATATATAATGAACTCTCAAAACTCAATAGGAAGCAGGCAAGCAATCCAATTTAAAAATGGGCAGAAGGATTGAACACATTACACCAAGAAGATATAAGCTGTGGGCGTCGGTAAGAGCCCATTATTAGGCCTATAAAAAGATCACTAGCATCACTTGATATTAGGGAAATGCAAACTTAGGTCATGATAAACTGTCACTACTTACCTATGAAAACAGCTAAAATATAAATAAAAAATAACGACAGTGCCAAGTGCTGACAATGAAGCTGGACAGCTAGAACTCTCATGTATTGCTTGTGGGAATGCAAAATGGCACACTGAAATGAGAAACATTTGGCAGTTTTTCATAAAGCTAAACTTATGTTTACTCTATGAATAAGGAATCCTATTCCTGGGCATTTACCTTAAAGACACGAAAATACGCTCATGCAAACACCTGTATGTGAGTGCTAGGTTAGCCCCATTTAAACTTCCCAAACTGAAAAACAAAAACAAGGCCACCAGTAGCTGACTGCATATACAAATTGTGGTCCATCAGTACAGTGGAATATTACTAAGCCATAAAAAAGCAGCAAACTATTGTTACCAGAAACATCTTGAATTACTATCAACAGCATTATGGAGATATGACCATCTCAGCTTTGCCTGGAGGCAGAACTAGTAAATGCCAACAGGCTTTGGTAATTCACTCTATAACTAGGAAGCACCTGTGAAAATTGTCACCTAATCTGTCCATGGGAAAGGGGTGGGAAAAGGTCTCAGGACAGCCTAACGCTTTAATGTGGGACCTTTGCATTTTTCAATTCTAAAAAAAAAAAATAATTTTGTGTGAATTTTGTAATGACAGATATTGATTATGTAGATACAGGGGTGTGTCTGTGTTTATGCATAGGAAAAACAAGAACTGTAAATGAAATGGGGTTATCTAAAAGGTAGCTTACTTGCAGGAGATATAAAGGGGGGAAAAGGGGCCTTTCATTTTTTTAATTACTTTATTTTTGTTACAGATGTTTCTCCTTTTTTCCCCATTGACACCCTCCTCCCCATCCCCCCACCCCATCCCCAGCTTTCTTGTTCATGTCCATCAGTTATGCATATATGCATATAAGTTCTGTGGTTTATCTCTTCCCTCCCCCTATACCCTCTCTTCTGAGGATTCTCAGTCTGTACCCTCCTTCCACGTCTCTGGGTCTATCCTGTTCCTCAGACTGTTATGTTCATCGTATTCCACAAATAAGTGAGATCATGTGATATTTGTCTTTCTCTGCTTGGCTTGTTTCACTTAGGATAATCCTCTCCAGGTCCCTCCATGTCTTCTCAAAGGATAAGAGATCTTTCTTACAGCTGCATAATACTCCATTGTGTATATGTACCACAGCTTTTTTATCCATTCGTCTACTGATGGACACTTGGGCTGTTTCTAGATCTTAGCTATTGTAAATAGTGCTGCTATAAACATGGGGGTACATGTATTCTTTCTGATGGGTGTTTCAGGCTTCTTAAGGTATATTCCTAGAAGTGGGATCACTGGGTCAAATGGCAATTCAATTTTTAATTTTTTGAGGTAACACCATAGTGTTTTCCACAGTGGCTGCACCAGTCTGCATTCCCACCAGTAGTGTACTACAGTCCCCTTTTCTCTGCACCCTCACCAACACTTGTTTGATGATTTGTTGATGGTGGCCATTCTGACACGTGTGAGGTGATACCTCATTGTTTTAATTTGCATCTCTCTGATGATTAGTGATGTTGAGCATTTCTTCATATGTCTCTTAGCCATTTGTATGTCCTGTTTAGAGAACTGTCTATTTAGTTCCTCTGCCCATTTTTTAATTGGGTTCTTTGTCTTCCTTTTGTTGAGATGTATGAGCACTCTATATATTTTGGAGATTAACCCCTTATCTGTTGTATCATTGGCAATTATGCTCTCCCATACAGTGAGTTCCCTTTCCAATTTGATGGTTGTTTCTTTTGCTGTGCAGAAGCTTTTGAGTTTGATGTAGTCCCATGTGTTCATTTTTTCCTTTGTTTCTGTTGCCTTAGGTGATGTATCAGTGAAGATTCTGCTGCATATGATGTCCGAAATTTTGTTGCCTACATTTTCTTCTAGGATTTTTATGAATTCACGAGTCACATTTAAGACTTTTATCCATTTTGAGTTTATTCTTGAGTATGGTGTAAGTTGATGGTCTAGTTTCATTTTTTTGCATGTAGCTGTCCAATTTTCCCAGCACCATTTATTAAAGAGGCTGTCTCTACGCCATTGTATGCTCTTGCCACCTCTGTCAAATATTAATTGAGCATAATGTCTTGGGTCAATTTCCGAATTCTCTGTTCTGTTCCACTGTTCTATATGCATGTTCTTGTGCCAGTACCAGGCTGTTTTGATTACAGTAGCTTTGTAGTATAATCTGATATCCGGTATTGTGATCCCACTTACTTTGTCCTTCTTTTTCAAGGTTGCTATGGCTATTCGGGGTCTTTTTTGGTTCCATATAAACTTTTGAAGTATTTGTTCTAGTTCCATGAAATATGTCACTGGTATTTTGATGGGGATTGCATTGAATCTATAGATTGCTTTGGGCAATATGGACATTTTGATGATGTTAATTCTTCCAATCCATGAAAAAGGTATGTGCTTCCACTTTTTTATATCTTCCTCTATTTCTTTTTTCAATGTCCTGTAGTTTTCTGAAAATAGGTTACTTCTTTGGTTAACTTTATTCCTAGGTATCTTAATTTTTTTGCCACAATGGTAAATGGGATTTTTTTTAGTTTCTCTTTCTGTGAGTTCATCATTGGTGTATAAGAATGCCGTCAATTTCCTGATGTTAATTTTTTATCCTGCTACTTTGCCAAATTCATTTATTAAGTCTAGTAGATTTTTGATGGAGACTTTAGGGTTTTCTATGTATAATATCATGTCATCTGCGAATAATGACAGTTTCACTTCCTCCTTTCCAATTTGGATCCCTTTTATTTTTTCTTCATATCTGATTGCTCTGGCTAAGACTTCCAGTACTATGTTAAATAAGAGTGGTGAAAGTGGGCATCCCTGTCTTGTTCCTGTCCTTAAGGGAAATGTTTTTAGGTTTTGCCCATTGAGTATGATGTTGGCTGTAGGTCTTTCATATATGGCCTTTATAATGTTGAGATATGATCCCTCTATTGGCACATTGCTGAGCGTTTTTATCAAAAATGGGTGTTGGATTTTGTCAAATGCTTTTTCAGCATCTATTGATATGATCATGTGGTTTTTATCTGTCCCTTTGTTTATGTGGTGTATTACATTTATTGATTTGCGAATATTGAACCAGCCTTGCATCCCTGGGATGAATTCCACTTGGTCATGATGAATAATTTTTTTGATGTATTGCTGGATTCAGTTTGCTAGTATTTTGTTAAGGATTTTGGCATCTATGTTCATCAGGGATATTGGCCTGTAATTTTCTTTCTTTGTAGCATCTTTTTCTGGTTTTGGAATTAGAATTATGCTGGCCTCATAAAACAAGTTTGGAAGTGTTCCTAATTCTTGAATTTTTTGAAATAGTTTGAGGAGAATGGGTGTTAGTTCTTCTTTGAATGTTCGGTAAAACTCCCCCGTGAAGCCATCGGGCCTGGGCTTTTGTTTGCTGGGAGAGTCTTGATTACATCTTCAATTTCCTTAGTTGTTATTGGTCTGTTCAAGTTTTCTATCTCTTCCCGGTTCAGTTTTGGGACACTATGTGTTTCTAGAAATTTGTCCATTTTGCTTAGATTGTCTAATTTGTTGGCTTATAATTGTTCATAGTATTTGTTAAACATCCTTTGTATTTCTGTGGTGTCAGTTATTACTTCTCCTCTTTCATTTCTGATTTTGTGTATTTGGGTTCTCTCTCTTTGTTTCTTGGTGAGTCTAGCTAAGGGTCCTTCAATCTTGTTTATCTTTTTGAAAAACCAGCGCTTTGTTTCATTGATCCTTTGAATTGTTTTTTTGGTCTCTATGTCATTTATTTCTGCTCTGATCTTTACTATTTCCTTCCTTCTACTTGCTCTGGGGTTTTCTTTTTGTTTGCTTTCTAGTTCTTTAAGTTGTGAGGTTAGTTAGTCAATTAGAAATTTTTCTTGTCTCTTGAGATAGGCTTGTAGTGCTATGAACTTCCCTCTCAGAACTGTTTTTGCTGCATCCCATAGATTTTGTGTTGTTTTGTGTTCATTTTCATTGGTTTTCAAAAAGTTTTTAATTTCTTCCTTGATCTCTTTGGTAACCCATTCATTGTTTAATAACATGCTATTTAGCCTCCACGTGTTCAAATGTCTTTGCATGTTCTTGTTGCAATTGATTTCTAGTTATTAAACTAGAGAAGATCTGAGAAGATTCTTGATATGATTTCAATCATCTTGAACTTGTAGAGACTTAGTTTGTGTCCTAACACGTGGTCTATCTTTGAGAATGTCCCATATGCACTTGAGAAGAATGTGAATTCTGAAATTTTGGGGTGTAATTCTCTGTAGATATCTATTAAATCCATTTGATCTAGTGCTTCATTTAAAGTCTCTGTTTCCTTGTTAATATTTTGTCTAGAGGATCTATCCAGTGATGTCAGCAGGTTGTTGAAGTCCCTTCCTATGATTGTATTGCTGTCGATTTCTCCTTTGAAGTCCTCCAGAAGATTTTTAATATATTTTGGTGCTCCTATATTGGGTGCATATATTTTTACCAAGGTTATATCTTCCTGTTGGATAGAGCCTTTCAATATTATGTAGTGGCCTTCTTTGTCTCTAGTTATGGCCTTCATTTTGAAATCTATTTTATCAGATATGAGTATTGCTACCCCAGCTTTTTTTTCTTTTCCGTTTGCTTGGAAAACTTTTTTCCATCCCTTCACATTCAACCTATGTGAGTCTTTTGTTATGAGGTGGCTCTCTTGTAAACAACATATATATGAGTCATGCTTTCTTATCCAATCAGCTACTCTGTGTCTTTTTATTGGAGCATTCAATCCATTTACATTTAAGGTTATTGTTGATATGTCCTTATTTATTGCCATTTTTGCTTAGTGTGATTATATTTTCCTTCCTATTTCTCTACTAATTACAGCAGTTCTTTTAACATTTCTTGTAGTGCTGGTTTTGTGCTAATATATTCCCTTAGCCTTTTTTTTTGTCTGGGAAGCTCTTTATTTGACCTTCTATTTTGAATGATAGCCTTGCTGGATAGAGTAGTCTTGGATTCAGATGGTTGTTTTTCATGACCTTGATTACTTCATGCCATTCCCTTCTGGTCTGTAGTGTTTCTGTTGAGAAGTCAGCTGATAGCCTTATGGAGATTCCTTTGTAGGTATCCTGTTGCTTATCTCTTGCTGCCTTTAGGATTCTCTCTTTGTCTTTAATTTTTGACATTTCAATTACTATGTGTCTTGGTGTGGGCCTGTTTGGGTTCTTCTTACTCGGGGCTCTCTGTGCTTCTTGAACTTATATACCCTCTTCCTTCACCAAATTAGGGAAGTTTTCTGTCACTATTTCTTCACAGATATTCTCGAACCCTTGCTAATTTTCCTCTTCTTCGGGGACTCCTATGATGCGAATATTATTATGTTTCCAGTTGTCCCACAGTTCTCTTAAGCTGTCTTCCCGTTTTTTAATTGTTTTTTCCTTTTGGTTCTCTGATTGGTTGATTTTTTTCTACCCTGTCTTCTAATTCACCGATCCAGTCCTCAGCTTCCTCTACTCTGCTGTTTAGTCCTTCCAATGTGTTATTTCTGCTATGTCATTCTTCATTTCTTCTTGGTGGTTTTTCATTTCCAAATGGTTGATTTTCAATGTTTCTATATCTTTACTCATGGTGTTGATGTCCTTACTCATGCTGTCGAGCTTCCTCAAGATCGTGGCTCTGAACTCTACCTCTGATAACTTGTTTAACTACATTTCATTTATCTCATCTTCAGTAGAGGTCTCTTGTTCTTTAATTCATGATTTGTTTCTTTGTTTCACCATTTTGGCTATCTCAGTGGGTTTTGGAGCCTGCCAAATTATCCCTGTGGGTGTTGGTGTTCTGCTGTTTGTGGCTCCCTCTACTGGGCTTGGATGAGCGTGGGAGGACCCACGTTAAACACCACTGTCAAGTCTTACTTTCCTGGGTAGATTTGCATGCCCAGGAAAGGTTCAGTCATTCTCTAGCTTTTTGCCTGGAGGCTGTTAGTCTCAGTTACTTGAAGAGCCTTGGGTTCTCAGTTGAATGAAAAAATCCCTCAGGTGTTCAGCGTAAGAGGATTTCCCAAGGGTGGGGCAGATGCTGGTTGTTATTGAGCCTCAATTTGCATTTCTTTGGCCCAGCTGGGTGGAGTTGAATCTCCCAGGGAGGGGCTGTTGCTTCTCCCCAGAGCTCCAGGAAGGAGCAAGATGGCCACTGTCCTGCGTGGCCCCAACTCAGCAAAAACTCTGAGTGCCCTCCAAATCCCGAGTGTCCCCACACAGTTCCAGTTCAGTCAGCCCTCCCTCTGCTGGAACCCAAGGTGAGTGGCTGTAGCTAATTTAGTGCTCTGTCATGGCCCTCTGTGCTGTGGAGCCGGCTTGGGGTTTTAACCCCTAGGATGCTGCTCACAGCTGAGACCGCTGCTCACAGCTAAGACCACTGCTGTTAGTGGGCTCCCAGCCCCCCTTTCATGCCTCCACAGACCTACCAGGCTCGATTCAATGTCCCTGGTTATATGGTCCTCTCAACCTGCTTTTCTGTTGCTTTTTCTTGATGATTTGTCTTTATTTTAGTTGTAATTCCAGTTTGGTCCTGGGAGATCGTCTGTGTAGCTTCCATTCACTCTGCCGCCATTTTGGAATCCCCATTTTTTATAATTTAAGAAAATACTTTCCATCTCAGATCTAAACATGCACACTTGTTCTTTCTTTTAACATGGAAGAAAAGGCCACATTATGTACATCAAATGTTAACACTGATTCTTAGTCTGATAAAATGAGATTAAATATTATCTTCTTTTTTGTGTTATTAAAATTTTCTGTTACTAGAATTTCTACAGTAAATAAATATAACTTTTGAAAACATTATTACAATTATTATTGAATGGAACAAATCTATATTTATGCCACAATATCTTTATTTTAAAACACCTCCACTATTATTAAGAATTAAGTGTATTTTACAAGTTCCAGCCTACACATGTTCTGATACCAAACTTTTTAAAAATTAGATAAACTTAATTTTCTAAGATATTAAAAGAACTAACAGAAATATTAGAGGTTGTGTTTCAAACCTATGAGCTGAGTAGAAACATCTCCCTAACTTTAAAAAATAACTTTCACCTTCCCATTATTTAACTGATAAATGTGAGCCCACCTTCTTCCCCTACATCCTAGTTATTTGTGGTTCCCAGTTACACAGTTCAGTGATGTGGTCACATGGTCAGGACATGCTGAGCTAGGGTTTTATGTGCAACCCCAATCTCATAGGCTTAAAAGGACACATGTGTCATTCTTGCTCATGCTACACGGTTAGTCTACATGCCCATCAATGTGTTCCTGGAATTCTGCCCCAACCCCTCTTCACTCGGGAACCTGAGTGGCGGGAGACTCCATCTCTCTGCTTCCACCTTTGCTGGGAAAAGGGAGTTGATGAGTCACATTATTGGACTGTAAATATGTCTTCCAGAAGTGACGTGAGTCACTTCCATGGGCTAAAGGAAGTCAGATGATCATACCTAACCATAAAGGGGTGGAATAATCAAATCCTACTCTTAGTTCTGAAAGAGAAAGGCCAAGAATATTTGATGAACAGAATTAGTGCCAACCATAGTCAGAATCATAGCACAAGTAACAGCAGACATCAGGAGGAGTCCAATGAGTGCAGCCTTTTCAACTTAACATTTTTCACGCAACAGTTTTATTTGAAATTGCGTGGTAAAAAATATTTACATTTTTTCTAGTGCCCCAAACTGTTGTTCTTAAGAAAAAGGAACTTGACAGATATTAGTTCATGTTTCTCTAAAGAAAAAGAAACCTTAAGGCAATTGGCTCTTTTCAGATATCAGCCACTACCAAGTAAAGGTAGAAAAGTATTATAGAGAAAAAGATTTTCATTAGGCTTAACCAGAGTACTGCCATTAGCAAGATGTTTTGGAATATTTTCATTTATCTGGTTTATTTAGTTACCTATATTTATTTGCTTTACCAAAATAGTTTTGAATGCCTACTAAGAGCTGTGAATTTTGCCAGGCACATACTATCAATGTCAACAATTTGAACTCTTGTGATCAATGTTAATTTTTAAGCATCATCAGTAAATAAGGTACAATCAAAATCTTCCTGGAAATGGGCATAAGCTAGCTTTATTTTGTGATCTGAAAGCTGGGTTCCTTTCGCACAGGGTCCTTACCTGGGGTACACGGTGTATGCCTGGAGCACAGCTCACTGAGGTTATAATTGGCACTTGTGTCAGAAACTTAAAATTCAGAACCAATATTTATGAAAATGTGTGTGCTCACAGTGGTAAAGAAGCTATGCTTTTTGACCTTGAAAGTAAGTTCCATCGTTTCATAAAATATTGATGCTAAGTCATTATGCATTCTTCCTTCCTGCCCACCCCGCTACTCATCACCACTTTAGAATCTCCATTTCTATCCACCGTCCTGGTGGTCACACCTGACTGTCTCTGGAGAAAAGACCTCTGGTTTCAGATGTAAGGAAACTGTGTTTTCTAATCCCACAAGGACTTATCAAAGATCAGAGCTCTTTACGTCCATCTAAGGAACAGGCGTGCTGCATATTTGCAAATATCAGAGCAGCCCATTGCTCAAGAGGTTCACGTTTTAAGTTTAATGAGATCACTTTTAAAAACGTTCCATGGTCCAGTTTTGAAGTCGATCATTAATACAATAGTTAGATCCTGGCATTTGGGGGATAATTTTTCTACATAAAAAAAGATCATCCATTGAATTAAAAAAAGATATAATGGGGAATAATGTGTATCTAATTATTAATGTACTATAGAAATTAGCTTTTATATTGCAATTTATATTGCAATTACCTCCTTGGTGTTATAAAGCAGAACAATACAGAAGAACTTCTTTATTAATGCCTAATAGCATGGTAATTTAAAATATTCAAGTTTCTTTAATAAGGTAGTGTATGAAATGTTACTTAATTTGACAAGATTAATTATACAATTAATTTAAGACTGCTCTCAATTAAATTAGTAAAAATTCTTAAGCTTGCTGCTTTTGAAAAGAGTACTGGAACCTAGCATGAAGTGAAATACCAATTAAGCATAATATTAATTATACTAAGATGGAATAATGCATGTTTTGTTAATATAAAGGGCATTGTCAGAGAGTTGGTAAAGAGGCATTATTTCATTACTTTAATAATAATGATACCCCAGCCCTCGAAACAATTTAAAGGGTCTTCAACAATACTGGAAAACACAGTGGCTTGGGACAGTGCATAGAAGTGCTCAAGACAACAAGAACAATGAAACTCCTGCCTTGGTGGTCCTGATTCCCCATATTTTGGAATTCTGTTCAGATAAACATATTGCCGAGAGCAGCTGACTATTGAAATACCTCCAATGTGACCTTATCTTGGTGAATTCACCATGGTCCAGGGCCTAATCCTCAGCTTTTCAGGTCCAAAGACTTAAGCTTGTCAGAGCCCCAGGGTTGCTTAGATCCAAATCAACTGAGAGATACTAATTAAATTCATAATTCACTGAAGTTGAATCATAAAATCCTCATTTATATATTTACAATGGAGCACTCTACCTTTTGGGGGACCAGAGGGCCCAATTCCTGTATTTACAGTGAGCTCTCTCATGATGTCAGAGTACCTGGGAAATCATTTCAGTGATGTAAAGGTAGTTTTGTGTGCAAAGAAGTGTTGAATATAAATCATTCTGGCTTTGCTGCACTCAAAGCATCATTCCTATTCCACCACACAAAACCCTTCTCTCAGGTTTCCTACACATCTCTCTCTGCATCCTCAAACCCTGGCTCTCTCCATGGGGCTGCTGGACTCTGTGCTAACTTTACGGCTGTAGGACAAATGATGGGGGTGAAGGTGCAGGTTATAGTGTTTGGTTGGCCATACTATGCAAGCCGAGTAGCAAAGAGAGGCTAAGAAATTGGGAGAAAACCCATTGATGTGGATATAATTAAGTCTTTTCCTGGGTTGAGGATCATTCTGAATATTTCATGTAACTTTGCATGTTTTATAAGAAGTGCTGAATTTATTAATTCAAGTCTCATACTTCTGGAGAAACCAGAAGTACCTAGCATATTGAACCTAATGGTTCCCTGAGTTAGGGTTGGTGTTGGGGGAAAAAAACAACAACAACAAGGTCTGTATTAGCTTATATGGAGGAAGGAGGAATTCTTTCCTTCGAGGTGATGCCAAACTGCATCAAGTCTATAGCTCTCCTTTGGCCCGAGGTAGGGAACAAAATACAAAATGCAGCATGATACATGAAAATACATTGGGAAAAGGTTTGCAGAGATAGGTTGCACACACCTGTACTACCAAGGAATTTTTTCCTAGGACCACTCATAAGAATGAGTGTAAGGTCTGTGGTTAAAACAAGAGAGATTGAATGAATCATGTAGGAGTCTTGGTTTCCAAATGCTGATTGACTCCAATGTACAAATAATAGGAATTTCAGGTGAAAACAACCATACAGATAATTTCTTCTAAAATCATCATTTTCAGATGAGAAGAGAAAGTGCCATGCAACTCAACACCGCACAATCAGTGGTAGAGTTGGAGCTCAAGCCTAGGTGTTATGATACTCACCCCAATGTATTTTACATTATACCTTGTCATTGGGTAAATCTTATAAAGATGCACACAACATACATTACTATAAATTAACAATTTCCCAAATTCCAAAACCTCTGAAAAAATATTCTTTGAATTCATATCATGCATATTCAATGGGTAGTTGTCCCAAGGTGATGGTTATTACAGAAACTATATTTTGTACTTTTCAAGTGTTTACTGTGTGCCTGCCATCATTTTAAAGACAGTTCACTTTCCTGTTGACTTCCACTGTAAATTGGGGCTTCAATTTCTCCAAAACAAGTGATGGCTCTAAGACACCTAAATTAAGATTCTTAACATGTAGTGGAAAGAACATTGTGTTAGTATTCGTGGCCTGCATGCACTTAACTCTTCTATCCAGCCTTCATTTAAATACTTCACAGGTATTTAAAAGTGAGCTGATTAAAATGCACCACACATGTATTAAAATTTCCATCTTACAGAGAGTCCTTGCTGACTCCACCCGAGTGGAATGCTTAAGTAAAAACAATATAACAATCTTTAATTACAATTTAATAACAAATAAAAAGAGGCTCTTTAAATGCAGTTGCCTATCTGTCTATCTATCTATCTATCTATCTATCTATCTATCTATCTATCTATCTATCTATGTCTGTTGACCCTAATCAGTATTTTACATGCACATACATACACCTACACACTCACACACACTTCTGATCAAACTAACCATGATCTTCTCAAGTCTCCAGTGGGCAGTCCTTTCTGAGAATATTGGGTTACCTACAGGGACATTAAGTATTTAGCAGCAACCCACCAAGCTTCTGCTGCCTAGGGATGTTTAATGGGGTTGAACAGGAAGTGCCATGGTGTTACAGTACAGAATTTGTTTTTAAGAAGGGCTAAGTAGGGATTTACTCTTTCTGCTGAAAGCCATGTAAAAAGTCTTCACAGTGCCACAAGATAGAGAAGGGCCCATTTACTCAGGATGATGCAGTCCCCAAGGGAAGGGGAAAGTGGTGTTTAATATCAGATTCGCTGTATATCCCTCACAATTTAATGCTTATATTTATTGTGTGTATAATAGGGCTCTAACATTTATAATGGATGCCTCTCCACAAGCTTAGAAAATGCCTTAAATTTCAAACACCCCTGAAAAATGTTCTTTTAATTCATATAATACATAATCAATGAGTAGTTGTCGCAGGGTTATGGTCATTATAAAAATAATAGTATGGATTTATTGAATGCTTACCATATGCCTGGCATTATTTATTCTAAGCACTTTTCGTATATTTTATTTAATTTGCACAACAAGCCTGTGGGGTAGGTACTATGGTTACTCCCATTTTAGAAAAGAGAAAATTCTATGTACCTTGAGCAACACTCCCAAGATTATACAACTAGAAAGAGGTGGAGCCCGTTTCAAATGCAGTCTCCCTCAGATCCTAGACTCTTGACCACACTACACAATGCCAGCAGAAAGCCAGCCACAGACTCATAAAAAGGACACACATTTCTTTAATATAGACAAGGAGATGAGAATGCATTTGGGCACGAACAGCTACAGAGAGCAGGACATCCAGAGGCCTACTCCCAGGTTCTGGGGCAAGCTTCTTTCACCTTAAATTCCCACAAGGATCTCCAAGGGTAATGATCCTATCTGGGCCTTTAAGAATCTCGTCTAAACACTGTCTCTAGGATCTTCCAATTCTGCTGTCAACTGGAAATTCTCTTGGAGATTCTGGCTACCAGTTTGCCTGTTCACTAGGCACACTTATGGGGTAACAACTGCAGCATGAAATCAGTTTGATTTCAAAGGTGAAGTACCTGCTAGAGGCCCAGGATTTAAGACCCTTGAGATCTATTCCTGGATCCCATAAAAATTAAGCTATAGAACTATGTTGATATGTGTTGGCAAGACAGTAGGCTAGACTGATGTATTTGCCCAATAACATAAACCTAAACATTTGCATTGTTCTACATTGGGCCACATCAAAATACTGATTGTATTACATTCTTTTGAGGTTACCCCAAAATAGTTAAAATCGAGAATGTTATGTTTGGGATTACCAATATTTAGAACATTTGCCTAAGCATTTGCCTATTGACTTTATCATCAACCCTTCTTCTAGGAATCTATAGATAAACTGTCAAAAATACAAAATGATTTGTGGATAAGATTATTTGTTGTAGTATTGTTTGTAACAGTGAAAGAAAGGAATAACACAAATGACCCCTCAATAGGGTGTTGATTCAATAAGCCCTGGTACAACCCTACAAAGAAATTCTATGAGTGATGAGAATATTTACAACACCAATGTAAAATGAATGAATGATGAAAATCTCTGTGGACCAATGTGGCATATCTCCAGGGATATATTGTTAAGGGAAGAAAGACAAATGCACAAAATATATTAAGGATGATAGTTGGGGGGGTAAAGTAGGGGGAAATACACACATTTACTTACATATGTGCAAAGGAGAACTAGAATAGCACACAGAAAACTGGTACACATGACTACCTATAGGAGGAGGCAGGAAACAGAGTAGAAGGGACTTAGATGAAAGTGAGACTTTCCTGAAAATAACTTACAATTTTTTGCCTTAAAATCCTTTATATAGGTATAGTTAACCTACAATAAACAGCACATTTTCTAAAGGCAATATTTGATAAAATTTGACTAAAGTATCTACCATCAAACCACCACCGTAATCAAGATGATAACACATCCATCAACCTACAAAGTTTTTTCTCATCCCTTTGTGATACTGCCCTCCACTTTCCCTGCTCTGACCTTTCCTCCTTTGTCCACCCACCTGCAGTATCAAGGCAACCATTGCTCTGCTTTCTTTCATTAGAGATCAGTTTGCATTTTCTAGAATTGCCCCAAAATGGGTTCCTAGAATATGCAATCCTTTTTGTTGGGCTTCTTTCACTCAGGATAATTATTCTGAGATTCATTCATATCATAGCATGTATTCATAGTTAATTTCTTTCTGTTACAGAGTAATAGTCCATTGTATAGATATCCCACAATTTGTTTATATTTTCTCTGCCTGCTAGAATTTGTACCCCCAGCCCCAAGAACTGGGTATTGAAAATAAAGCTGCTATGAGCATTCATGTGTAAGTTTTGTATGGACACACGTTTCCATTTCTCTGTATCATATACCAAGGAATAGAATCATGAGATCAAATGGTAGATGTATGTTTAACTTTTTAAGAAACTGTCAAATGTTTTATGAAGTGATCATACTATTTTACACTAACAATAACAGTGTGTGAGAATTTCAATTCCTTTATGTTCTGCCAATACATGGATGGTCAGCCTTTTTAACTTTAAATGTTCTAATAGGTATTTAATGTTATCTCATGTGGCTCTAATTTGCATTTATCAAATGACTAAGGATGTTGGTAATGTTTTATGTGTGTATTTGGAAAACATTTCTTCTTTAGTCAAGTATCTCTTCTGATCTTTTGCCCATATTTCAGTTGGGTTGTTTGATTTCTTATTATTGATTTTTAAAGAATTCTTTATATATTTTGGACACAAATCTTTTATTAGCTATATATTATCCAAATATTTTTCCTGCCTTTATTGCCATATTTTTTACTTTACATATGTTATAAACCAACCCTACATTACATATTATTTCTATTTAAACAGTGAATTATCTTTTAAAGAGCTATTATGCATAAAATAAATATAATAAACATTAATTAACCATGAAGTTACCATTTCCAGTGTTCTTTGTTTTTTCGTTTTTTTAAATTATTTTATTATGATGATGATTATTATTTTAATCTTCACCTGAGGTTATTTTTCTATTTATCTTCAGATAGAGTGGGAGGGAGAGAGAGAAAGAGAAAGAAACATCGATGTGAGAGAGACACATCGACTGGCTGCCTCCCGCATGACCCCGACCAGGGCCAGGGACGAACCCCAACCGAGGTACGTGCCCTTGACCTGAATTGAACCTGAGATTCTTTGATCTGTGGGCCAACGCTCCACCGCAGAGCCAAATCCAACAGGGTGTTTGTTTGTTTGTTTTTTTCAGATCAACATTTCCATCTGGTATCATTTTCCTTCTGTTCGAAATACTTCTTGTAACATTTCATAGCGTGCTCTGCTGGAGATGAATTCTAAAATTCATCTGAAAAAAGTCTTTATTTCTTTTTGGATTTTGAAAACATTTTAGCTAAATATAAAATTCTGGGTTGACAGATTTTCCACCAGTGTTTTAAAGATGTTGCCCCACTGTCTGCTTGCATGCATTGTTTCAGACAAGAAATCTGCTCTCATCCATTTCTTTGTTCCTCTGCATACGTGTCTATTTTTTGGCTGTTTTTAAGATCTTCACTTTGTAATTGGTTTTGTGCATTATGATTATAATATACATTGTCATAGTCTTCTTTGTCTTTCTAATTCTTGGGTTCATTGAACTTCTAGGATATGCAGATTTATAATTGTCATCAAATTTGAAAAAATGTTTATCTATTATTTTGCAGTTCTAATTTGACATTATTTCTATCCAGTGTATATTAAGTATAAAACATTGACATTTTTATCCCTAGAAGGTCAATCTGGATTATTTTTACATCTTCAGTGTCTTGCATTAACTTTTTAAAGCTATGATGAACACAGTTAAAATACCTTTTTAAACATCCTTGACTGCTACTTTTAACATCTTTGTCATTTTCACATCAGTTTACATTGCATTTTCAGATTATATGTTCCTACTTGTTTGCATGCCTGCTTACACTTGATTGAATGCCAGACATTGTGACTTTTACCTTTTTGGGTCACTTGATATCATTGCATTCTTACAGATATTCTAGAACTTTGTCCTGGGATGCAGTTAAATTACTTGGAAATAGTTTGATCCTTTGGGTATTGCTTTTAAAGATTATTAGGCAGATCCTGCCTAAATGGAGTGGCTCAGTGGTTGTGTGTCGACCCACGCACCAAGAGATTGCCAGTTTGGTTCCCGGTCAGGGCACATACCCAGATTGTGGGCCAAATCCCCAGTGGGGGGCATGCAGAAGGCAGCCAACAGATGTTCTCTCTCATCGATGTTTCTATCTCTTTCTCCCTCTCCCTCTCCTTCTCCCTCTCCCTTTCTGTCTCTCTAAAAATCAATAAAATTACATTAAATATTATTAGGCATATCCAGGTTAGTGTTTAGTCTAGGGCTAATTATTCCCAGCTATCAAGTCTAGATCCTCTTGAGTACTTTAATGCCCTGTGAATTTTAAGGTTCTGCAGGCTGGCTGGGAATAGGTCTTGAGTGTGCCTTGAGCATTATTGACTCTGACCCTTTGGATGGTTCTTTCCCAGCCTTGCATAGTGTTTCCCACACTCATGCACTGGCCAGTACTCTGTTGACTGCTTAGAGGAGGATCCTTTGTAGATATGCAGAGCTCTCTCTTTACAGTCTTCTCTTACATACTCTGTACTAAAATATCAAGCTACTTAGGCCTTCCTGGGTTTATAGCTCTCTTTTATTAAGTGAGGGAGTCTGTCACACCCTGCCTAGATTACCTGTCTTGAGGCTGTAAGCTAGGGCAATTATTGAGCTTAACTCATTTGTTTTTTATTTTTGTCTCTCAGGGCTCAAGGTCCTTAAATGTCTAATATGGGGTGTCTTCAAAGCATTATTTTACATATTTTATCTATTTTTTAGTTGTTTCATAAGGAAGGTAAATCCAGTTGCTATTCCCCTAAGTTGGCCAGAAGCAGAATTCCTCTGTTAGGTAGTTTAGCCTATTAAAAAGTTAAGTCCAAAAGAAAAAAAAAAGTCTCTAAAATTGACAAAAAACTGAAATGAAATAAATTAGCATAATTGTACATCAGGTTACTGTTATAGCCACACAAAATACTTATTCCAAGTCACTTTAAAGAACACAGGCTGTCTGTATATCCTTATTGGTACATGTTTTAAGGACTCATACAGATGCAAGAAAATTTTAGACTTTTAAATTTTAATTGAAGACTGTATACTATAGGATAATGCAAATACGAAATTAAGTTAATGTGGTTAGTAATAAAAATTTTTAGCATGAGTAAAAAGATAATTATAAGAAAGTAATTTTTTATAATATTAACTTAGAGGTACAAATATTAAAATAAACTCATGATTTATTTTCTTTCAAAAATACTTATTTCTTAGCTTTGTCCAATGAGAGGCCTAGGAAAAAAACGACAACCCAGTAGTAATTAACTAGACCTAGATTTTGAATTCTAAATACCCTTTTCTCCCCTAAAAGAACCAGGGCTTGTTGGAGGAATGACCGATCTCACTGGGTTTGGGCAGGTAAAATACAAGATGAGCCTGGGACCTTTTATTATGCCCCAAAGCAAGGAGGCTTTCAAGTAGTAATGAATCATGTAAAAAATAAATTTAGGGCCTCCTATTGGCCAAAGTTGAAACAGTTTAAGCATCAGTGAATATAATAAATTCAATTGCTTAAAACATCAAAACTACATAAAAATTCATGTATTCAGTTAAAAAAAAAGAGAGAAAGAAAAAATTTAAAAACATACCTATAATTACATACCAATGATAAATAAATGGAGCACCTACTCTTTATTCTTAATTCTAGCAACGAATTAGACATTTATGCTATTTTTTCTATATAAAATATTAATGAACTATTAAAGGATAAAGTCTTCTTCACAGAAATCTTGCAACTAACTCTGATCCTGTACCCACTGAAACCAGATAGCATATATGCAAATTAAGTGTCAGTGAGAGAAAAAGGAGAAACATCTGTAACAAAAACAAATTAATAAAAATATATAATAATAATAATAATAATAATTGACAATAAATAAATAAAAGTGAAGTGTTAAAAAAATGAATATGCTACCCTTTATCAAAGGCATAAATGTAAATATGGACTGAATACGACCAAATGAGGTTTTTACCTGATTCTTCTCATATAAATACCATACACCATTTATCAAGATGAAAATATGGCTATGATCAATAGACAAGGCACTTTAAACCTATGCACTTGATTTCTCTTTTTATGCTGTAGTAACCATTTGTGGATAATTATGATAGCTATCTCTGCTTTATCAGCACATCTGTGGGGAAGAAAGGTGACGGTGTATGCACTTCATCACGTTAAAAAAAGTCACCTACCTGGAGGTCTAGAGCAGATCTCTACTTTTGCCCCTAGTTTAGGGCAGTGGTGGCCGCAGTAAAGCATGGTTACAAAAAACATGGTTCAGGGTGCATTTGGCACAAGTAGGAAAAAAATGAGAGAATCAAGAGTAGAAATATTTTTTGAACATAGCACTACCATATTTGAAGACATTATAATAGCAAAGTTCTACATGAAATAAAAACCAGACATGGAAAATTTAAGGAGTTAAAATTTTTAAAAGACTAGGAGGCGTAAAACAGCCAACACAAAACTTTTTTATAATAGAAACTTTCTAGACATAAGGCAATATAATAGTGTTTTAATCACAGGAATTTTGGGAAACCAACTGTGGATTAGCTATGCAACTAGTTTGAGCATGTTACATGGGCCTCGGTGTTCTCATCTCTAGTACAAGGTCATAAGTTGCACCTACAATACAGGGTTGTTGACAGCATTAAATGAGTTGACATGCATGAGTACTTAGAATAGAGACTGTCCCATATTAACTTTGAAATGTGTTAGCTGAGATTATTCCTTTGATTTAAGATTTTCTATAACCCTAACAACTTGCAGATATGTCGCGTGAAATTGTACATTATCATTCACACCTTAGGGACAGGAATATTAAACAAACTGGATCCCTAAGGGTCAGGAGAAGAGTCTCTTAGGGAGAAAAAAGATGGGGAAAGGGGGAGACATGGGAAACGTGAATTATGGGGGAGCTGAAAATATGTGTGGTGTTTGAGAGTTAAAGACAAAAATGACCTTCTTTGTAATTTTGCTGATAACCAGCCTAGTTTTCAGTTTTATGACGCTATATTCAGTGAGACATCAGTGATGAACAGGAAAAGCAGTTCCTGGTTATAGCTAGATTATTGCTGAGATAATCTGAATAAAGAACACCTCTGCTTACTCATCACTAGGTCTTACAGTTCTCTCTGTGTCTCAAAATTATTTTCTTGCATGCTTCTACTTTTCCAAGAAGAAGGTCAAGTCACCTTTAATACCACATTTTCTATTTAAGTTACTGCTGGCTCTCCTCCCCCCTTATTTGTTCCCTAGAATATAAATGAATACAAGATTTCATTCTTTGATGTTTTCATATTAACCAGTTGGAATCATGAAATTCCTCAAGAAATGGCTACCGATGCATGATAGCTATCATTGATTTTAATGGTGATCCTAATAGAGAGCTTTGATAGTTATGAGCAAGACGTTATTGAGCAGAAATGGTAATTTATAGACTGAAGGGCAGGAAACCACATTAGTCTAGATAACAACAGATGGCAGATTACTTAGATAAGCACAGTCTAGTCTCTCTACAGTCCCTGACAACTTGCCATCAAGGAACTCTAAGGAGTAATGAAAGTCATCCTAAGCCTAATAGCTGCCATTTCAAGAATTCCTAGTGAGAGGTCCTATGCCAAGAAAGAGTTATTAAAATCTATAATGCTTCTTAAAAAAAAAAAAAAAAAAGAGCAAGGGAAAGAGAACCCAAAGAATGATTAACTAATCATTTCTAGACTGAAGAGACTGCTTAATTAATCATCCAGAAATCAATCTGAAAACATCTACAGAAGAACAGGTCACTGGCATTGTTATGAACTGGTCTAGACTGATCTAATCTTCTTCTATGACAGAATAGCAGGGATGCTGGATTGAGAAGAAATAATGGACATAATCTATCTTGATTTAGCATTGTAGACCCTGGCTCATACGACATACTCATTAATAATCTCAGCATGATATTCTGCATCAGTATTCTTTTCACCATGATCTGACATAGGTTTCTGTTGGTCCCTAAGGCTTCTCAGGTGGTTTATTCCTATATTCATGAGAGAAGACATTGAGTCCAAAGAGTACCTTACATTTGATCAAGCTGTGCCCCCTGCAGGGAAGACTTACTCTAGCTCACCTCCTCCGAGAAGGACATTTAACTCATACTTCCAACCTTCAACACAAAAGTCACTGCATCTCCTTGGTTCATCCACTATTTCCCAAGTGTCCCTACAGCTTTGTTTAGACTTCTCTACTAGATTAGAGATCCACAAGCTCTTGACTGGATCAAATGTTTAAAAACCATGCCATCTGTAGGGAGATCATTAATGTGTCCATTTTGGTTACTGGCTCTGTATTGCTGGATGAATTCTGTGGATCTGGTTTAATAAGAAGACTCCAAAATGTTTTAGATGATGTGGAAGCAAATTAGCAAGAGATGAAAACATGTAATGGCATGTTGACTTGTCAGATCGAAGCAGCACAGATTCAAATGACTAAAACCTACTTGTTTTAGACTCTAGAACCTTCTTGTTTGAGTTTAAATCCTTGTACTACCTTACTAGCTGTGTGTCCTTGAGTAACTTGCTGAACCTCTCTGTGCCACAGTTTCCTTATCTACACCCTGTTTTTCATGACATGCCTTTTCTCTTTATTTACTCCATAAGCTCCTTGAATAGAGACTATGGCAGTTTCACCCAATAAACGTTGAATGAATGAATACATGGATGGATAGATACATGAACAAAAGAAAGCTATTAGCATCAGTCTCTGCTAGACCACTCCATAACAACATGTTTAAATTGTTTGAGTTTGACAGTCCTTCCACTACATTATGAAATAATCCAGGTTTATACATTAATGTTGGAAATTAACATCATTGTAAAATTATTTCAATAAAAATCTTGGAGAAATTTTCAGAATTGGATTTGTTCCCAAGTTGAAGACTGCCATTGTAATGTGCAGCCAACTCTCCAAGAGGTTACAGGGCCTCACAGAGCAGAGAGACACACACCCCTGAGGGAAGTCTGGTTTGGGCTTTTCTTCTTGTTTACAATTAAAAAGCAGTTAATACACACAAATAAACTCAAAATGGATGAAAGACATAAATTAAATGTACGGCTCAAAACCACGAAACTCCTAGAAGAAAACATAGGCAGTAAAATATTGAACATTTATTTTAGCAATATTTTTTCTAATATATCTCCTCAGTCAAGGGAAACAAAAAAAATAAACAAATGGGACTACATCAAACTAAAAAGTTTTCACATAGCAAAGGAAACAATCAACAAAATGAAAAGACAACCCACTAAATGGAAGAACATATTCAATGATGCATATAATAAGGGGTTAATATCCAAAATTTATAAAGAACTCATACAACTCAACACTAAAAAAAAAAAAAAAAAAAAAAAACAACCCAGAAAACACAATCCAATTAAAAATGGGCAACAGACCTGAATAGACACTTCTCCAAAGAGGACATACAGATGGCCAATAGACATATGAAAAGATGGCCAATAGACATATGAAAAGATGCTCAATGTCACTGATCATCAGAGAAATTAAAATTAAACTCACATCTGTCAGAATGGCTATCATCAATAAATCAGCAAACAACAAGTCCTGGCGAGGACCTGGAGAAAAGAGAACCCTTGTGCACTGTTGATGGGAATGCAAATTGGTGCAGCCACTATGGAAGACAGTGTGGAAGTACCTCAAAAAATTAAAAATGGAACTACCTTATGACCCAGTGATTTCACTTCTGGGTATATATCCAAACAAACCTGAACACTAATTCAAAAGAAAATGTGCACTCTTATGTTCATTGCAGTGTTATTTACAATAGCCAAGCTATGAAAGCAACCCAAGTGCCCATAAATAAATGAGTGGATTAAAATGTGGAGGTACATGTTTACAATGGAATATTACTCAGCTATAAAAAAGAATTAAATCTTACCATTTGTGACAACATGGATGGACCTAGAGAGTATTATGCTAAGTGACATAAGTCAGTCAGAGAAATACAGGTACCATATGATTTCATTTATATGTGGAATCTAAAGAACAATATAAATGAACAAACAAAACAGAAACAGACTCATAGATACAGAGAACAGATTGATAGTTGCCCGGGGAGGAAGGGGTTTGGGGGACTGGGTGAAAGAGGTGAAGGGATTAGGAAGTACAGATGGGTAGTTACAAAATAATCATGGGGATGTAAAGTATAGCATAGGAAATATAGTCAATAATATCGCGGTAATTCTGTATGGTGCCAGGTGATACTGGAAATAGCAGGGGAACAATGTACAGTATATGATTGTCTAACCACTATGCTGTACACCTGAAACTAATACAAAATAATATTGAATTTAAACTGTATTTGGGGAAAAAATTTTTTTAAAGCAATTAAAACTTCACTGAGTAGCCTATCCTAGTTACACCTACTTTTAAGCCTCTATTTGTTCTGGTAGACATAGGTACTATTTAATAAATGTGAACCAAGGTGCACTCTTCCATGTTTGAAATGTAAAGACCTCAAGTGTATTAAAGAATCTTTGTGATTCTTATTGTCTTTGCAAGTTACAACCTTGGTAAGAGGCTTTGACCTTGGACATCCTGTGCCCCGCCCTGACAGGAAGGACCAACTGCATGTACCTTCCTCTCACATAGGGCCTGGCACCAGCTCCTTGGAGCCTTTAGGGCTGGGAGTGGGAACGCCCTGATTGTAGGAAGGCCCAGAGAGCACAAGCAGAGGTTGCCTTGCTGGGATTTGGTTCTCTCCCCTCCCCTTTCTGTCCCACATTGTTACTTAGCTGCGCTGCTTTTCCGTGGATTTGCATGGGACTGGAAATCAACACGAGCAAATGCGCCTCCAGGGAGACTCTGTGTTTCCAGCACTCCTGTACTTCCCGGGGAAGCCCGCAGAGTCCTGGACGTGCTGTGGAGAAGTCAGTCCTCAGGATTCTCAAACATCTGGAAACTTTTTTTTTTCTTACTCTAATTTAAATCTCTTCTTATTCAGCATTCTTTCAGGCATTGAGGAGGGAGTCTAGGTCTCTCACAGGGAGGTCACTGTGGTTAGGGTGAACACTCATTCATTTGAGGACCAAGAAGACCTAAAGTTTTAGGGTTGGGCACTGGGGGCTTGTGGGTTACCTCGATTGATTGGAAGGCCAGTGATGAGGTCCTGGCCCGAAGCAGAGGCAGCAGCAGGAAGCAAGACTGGGACAGATTGGATTCCAGTAGAATTGCTGAGCCAGGGGTCAGGAAGGTGAGAAACAGAGGACTGGAGAGGATTCTGAAATGCGTTTCAAGGGCTGGAGGGTGAGAGGGGCAGCCCCTCCAGCAGGAGGCTGTGCCTGAAGACCTTAAATATTTATGTGCCCACCCACGCACCTCTGTACTGACTACAGGCTTTCTACCACAGCCAAGCCTATTCATTCTGTTTTGAGAACTAATACACAAGATTGGTAGATACGAAATCCTGATGAATCTGGTCTTTCAACTACAACGTCTCACAGTAATGAGAAGGCCAAGTATACAAACACACCCTGTAGTGTGCTTGTATTGGTCAGCTTAGACTTCAGCTCCCAGCTCCCCACTCTGCTAGTCAACTCGAACCCAGAGCAGATCCTCTGTTGATCTACATGGGGATGTACACAGCAGGTCTGAATCCTGCAGGTGAGCTGTGGGACAATTTCAGACTAGCCCCCCTGTGTTCCCTTAGTGCCCTCCACTGGCTCCCATGAAGCCAGACAGACTCCCTAGGAGACCAGGGGGAAAATAATGTCTTAACCTCTCAAAACTTACAGTAACTTTTTTAAAGCAATCACCGAAGAGTAGGAAGCAGAGAACAATGGTTACATGGGAAAGGCTCCTCTACTGACTGGCTCTGTGGCCTTGGGAAGATACTTAACTTCTCAACACCTGGGCACAGCAAATGTTCAGTGGGAATCAGAAAGCACCTTTCTCAAAGCGAGGCTGTGAGGGTTAAAAGAGATAAGCCTTGTTGCGTGCTTAGCACAGTGCTTGGTACTTAGTACGTTCTCAGTCAGCATTACTGTTATTAATAGTTGAGGATCACTGAGGGGTCGAATAAAAGCATTTCACAACTTGTAATGTTTTCAAAATAACATATAATATAAGACAGGAAGAGGCAGGTGGAGAAATAAATGTTTGGCCTGAGAACCTCTGATACCTATACTCTCCAAATGAGAGAAATTGAGGACTGTAACTTTTGGTTCTAATCAGTATTCAAATGCACTGAGGTTTTGGAAATAAAAGTGTACATACGTTTTGAAGTAAGTGAACTAGCACTTCTTCCACTTGCAGGAGATTTGGGGGACACGCTGAAGAGAAGAGGAATGCAGATGTTCTGAGTAACCTAGCCAGTGAAGGTTTCCTAAGTTCTTCAAACTCTGGACAAGAAAATTGAGGTGTGATTGAAGCTTTCCATTGAGATCAAGAACTATTTCCTTCAGAAAAAGAGAGTAGGTAAACCATTTTTACCCTGGTCGATTACAGAGGGAAGACTCAGCGGACATGTCCAGCCTGTCTCTGTGCAGCGTTTCACTCTGCAGCGTAGAATTCCACAGCTGGGCTGCATCTCCTCCGCTGTGTCAGGGGGTCCTGACCGCAGAAGGTCATTGCAAACCAGTGTTCTCTTTTTGAGAGCCCTTACTGTTCTTCCACTGATGCTTGTACTTCAGTGTGAAAGTGTTTAAAACGTTTTTATTCATGTAGTTATATTTAACAATTTATTTTGAAGTAATTATAGATTCACATGAAGTTGCAAAGATAGTCAGAGGGAGGTTCAATTTCCCACTCTCTCCCAGTGGTTACATTTTATGTAACTTTACCATAATCGCAAAACCAGAGTCTTATTTTTAATGAAACTTTCCTGGAGAAATCTCAGCATATTTCCCATCCACACACATGAGCACACACACATGCATTTACACACACACACACACACACACACACACACACACACCAGCTGTTTCATCTAAGAGCTTCAGCCTGGAGGCAACATTAATCAATAGCCACCTACTCACTGGAAGGAAGGAGGCTGGGAAGCCTCTGACAGTGATGCAGTCCAGCCGGAAACCAGGTCAAGCCCAGGAGGTTGAGACAAATGGAAGAATAACCTGGAGTCACAACCAAGACCCCTGTATCGAAGCCTCTACTCTCAATGACCAGACAAAACAACATGACGGATGGGAAGAACATTTACATGATACATAGAATTTTACCCATTCTCTCAGAGAAAAACGCCTAATACTAAGTACTCTAGTTCTTAAGAGGTTTGGGTTCTTAAACTCCATCACAAAATCAAGTACACACGCAGTGTTTCTCAGTCTACCTGTATTACATCTGTATTATCTTTAATATGGGTGCTCTGTGAGGAGGGAATCTTTCTAGGTCATGCTCTGAAAAGCGTAATCATTAATAAAAGTGATCTGGGGCTACAGTTGGCTGGAGGCAATGAGATGACACTCAGCACAGAGAGCACCATTGCTGACGCTTCACCCTCCAGAGGTCTTGCCAGGCATCACTAATCGAGTATGGCACCATCTCCCACTGAGCCAACATGCCATTTTCACATCAGGTTTTCAGGCAGCCACTACCAGCTGATTATACTTAACATTAAAAACGGAATCTACTAAGGAGTTATTGATGATAAACCAAAAGGTCGGTTTTGAAAACAATTTGACAGAACTGAAGGATGAAGATTAGACAGAAGAGACAAATATTTCATGAATAGATTTCGACTTTTTTAGTAATCTTAGAACATTTGTTCGTAGATACATCCCTATGACCTAATAGTATGTGTCTGTCATGAAGTTAGTGCTCAATACACTTTTTGCTGAATGAATGAATGAATGGTTTTTTTGGTTTTTCTTTTTTAGTCATCAAAGGATAACAGAGATAGGAAGGCCAGTTGGCTCTTTGAAGCAGATTTTCACAGGGGGGTAGACCCTTAAGGGTAAAGTAGAGTGTGGGTTTGTTTCTTAGCTTTATATGTCCAAAAACATAATTCTGTTGTTCACAGTCTCTGGTACCATTGTTCTCCCAGTTACAAAACTTCGGAACCTTTTGGTTTGTCTTCCTCTTCCACATAATCAATTACAGGCTGGGTCTTCATTCACAAAATAAATACCATTTTCTTCCTTTCAAATTGAGTACCTCTACCTGCACTGAAATTGTACCACATAATGTCTTAATTGCTTGACTAGCTTCTTAAAATTTAAATGAGCTGGATTTTCTCTGTACTTAAGATTATTGTGTCCTATCAAAAGATAAATACTACAGCCCGGCCTGTGTGGCTCAGTGGGTTGAGCATTGTCCCATGGACTAAGAGGACCCAGTTCAATTCTCTGTCAGGGCACATGACAGGGTTGAGGGCTCGATCCTCAGTAGGGGGAGTGCAGGGGGCAGCCAATAGATGTTTCTCTCGCACATCCAGGTTTCTATCTCTCTCTCCCTTCCTCTCTCTCTAAAGAATGAATAAAAACATTAAAAAAGATAAATACTATAAAAACAAATTTGTTTTCTTTTATTACTATAGAGGAATTTTAACTATTGTATAAAATTGTAATAATTAATCATATAAAAAAGACAAAAACTATTCTTAATCCAACCAACCAGAAAAGATGGATGTTAGCATGATTATTTATATTCTAAGAGCATTTTTTCTTTGCTAATACGTTTGTCTTTCACAAAACTGTGTTTGTATTATGCATATTCCTTTTACTATGCTTTACCCTACTTAAAATATATTAAATATTTTCCATAATATTTTTTCAGTAACATTATTGTCTAAATGGTATTTCATGTCATGAATAGTGAATAACGTATTACCCATTCCCTTATTGATAGACATTTTCCATTTTACACAATTAGAAACACAGAAATAAATACTGCTGTGATAATATTCCAATGAGTAACTTATCCAATGAGTACCTTAGAAAAACTTCTAAAAGATTATTTGAATAATTTAAAGAGATGAAAACATTAAAAGTTTAAAAAATATATTTTATCACATTGTCTGGCAGAGAAGTCACATAAATTTAAACTCCTACCAGCAAAATATAAAGAATTAGCATTTCAGGAAATAAAAACAGATTAGATACAACTAAGGAAAGAATTGCTGATCCAGAAGATACATTTCAGGTAATTACCTGAAATACAGAACACAAGAAAAAATATAGAAAATACTGAAGAGGGGGTTAAAGGACCTGAAAAATAGAATTAAAAATTCATAATCTATCTAGTGAGAGTTTGTAACAATACAATAATGAAAAATTGGGAGGGGTAATATTCAAAGATGCAGTGCTGGAAATTTTCCGGAATCTATGAAAGATGTGACTCCTCAGATTAAAAATCACAATGAGTTCTGAATAGGATAAATAAAATTAAATCTCAAAACAGTAAAAGGAAAAATGTTAAAAATAACCAGAAATAAGACAGTTTACTGCTAATGGATTAGAAACTAGAATAACTGTAGACATAGATTTTAAAAATGGAGTCATATACTCAAAGCTTTGAGGGAAACTAGAGTCTATACTTAGCATAACTGTTATTCCAAAGTGAAATTAAAATTTTTATCAGACAAAAACTGTGAGACTTTAATGCATAAAGTTCTTAACCAAAAGTAAAAAAATGAGTACTAAAAGATTAGTATTCTAGAAAAAATACTGAACTTAGAAATTGGTAGGCATGGTGGTAAATATAACAAATATTGAGTGATTAAAACACTAATGATAATGATTATTTTGGGGAGTTAAATAGCAGGATAGAAATAAAATACCAGATATTAATATTTATAAAGGGAGAAGAATATTTGGAATGAAAAGTATCTGAAGGCTTTTTATTGTTCAGAACAATAGTCGACATATTGTTTAAATTAAACTTTTAAAATTCAAATTGGCAGATTAAAAATGTCAGCATAACTTCTAGAGTAAGTGAAATAAAAGGTAACTTAGAAAGCATAGGAAAAAAGAATATAAATAAAACAAGATGAATCTCCTAAAGTTAAATTATGCATATTTTAGGACCAAGGAATTCTACCTTAGAAAACTTGGATGCCAACATAATTGAATAAATAAATAAATAAGCAAGCTATACAAGATGTTCATGATAACACTGTAGTAGTGAATAAATCTCAAAATTAAGTAAATATACTTTGGTTTATTCATAAAATGAAATACTATACACAAATAAAATAAATGAATATATCTACATATGTCAACACGGCTAAATAGCTAAAATACTGAGTAAAAAGGAAAGCTGTAAAGTAAATGTAGAGTATGACACTATTTTTGTAAAATGTTCAGGCAGAACAGTACTCTATCCTATATATGGCATATATAAAGCAAAGTACAAAATATGGAATAGAATTTATGTCACAGCTTCAGAATGTAAGCTCCCACTGAGAACAGAGCAAAAGAAATGGATAGAGCTTTAGCGACATAAAATACTTAATTAAAAAAAAAATACCAACGTAAAGAAAGGATGGTAATATTTGTTAAATCTGGTTTGGCAGATATATGGATATCTTATATATTACGTTTCTTTGCTGTATATTTTAATCAATTCAGACTTTAAAATGACATTTAAAAGAAAGTCTTTTTCTATCCAGATTATATGAATTAGATAATGTTTTAAACAGGTTGTTCAAAACAGTTTGCTACTCAAAAGCTACTTAGCCAAAACTTACGCATCAAACGTAAATGATATCCTTTTAAAAATACTTTGGCTAAAGACTAAACGTGTTTTCTAATGATACTCCAATTGTTCACAATCTTAGAATCTATCTCTTTAAGTTTCCTAACACTTTGTTATGATGAGTTACCATGAACACAGTATCATTTTCTATTCAAATCGTGTGCATTACTTCCTGAGCACTTCCTTGCCCAGTCACTGTTTCTGAGGTGTGAGTTGTGGCCAGGCGTCGCACAGACACTTGGCACTCAGGGGTGGGCGTGGCAGTCCTGTCCTCAGGGGACTCACAGTCTAGGAGTCTCCAAACAACCTTGCTCTGTTCTGGACTTGAAGTTCCCCTTACAAAGGTAACTACACACCACGGGGGAGAGAGGAATAGTATAGAGTCATGTATGAGAAAAGAACAGAAAAAAAAGTATGCAAACATGAATTAGTCCAAAAATCCAAAGAATAATAGGCAAAACAATGTCAAGGTATATAAAGATAAAGATGACAAAAGTAGAATGAAACAAAACAACAGTAAACAAAAAACTAAGATGTAAAGGGCTTAGGATTCAGAAAGAGACCTGTAGAGAGACAGACAGACCAAGAGAAAGACATGCAGAAAGACTGCCATACAGGGAGATTCTAAGTGGTAGTAGTAACTAGGACTCAGTATAGAATAAATAAAATATGACGTTCTTTTAAAGAAACATAGCAGTAAGAATAAGAATGACCAAAAAGAAAGATAATCTGCCATGATCACTTTTTCATTCCACCGCAGCGAAATGGCAGGTATCTGACCCAGCAACTCGAAATGCCGTTTACTTTGAACCAATCCAGCCCTCTCATTCCAATTATGTATGCTGAATTCTCTGACATGCAGAGCTCAAACGGACAAATTTCCAACACTTTCTTAAAAGAACTCATTAGCACTGTGTCCTTCGGGTCTGGCTGCAGGATACCTTGACCGCCCAGCCCATGATGGAGTGTCCTTCACATGAAAGGAAGACAATCACTGCAAACTCAGTGTCTGGGAGTTTATTCCAAAACAAGATGGAAATTGCTTCCGTTAAAACAGTATAATGAATGTTACAGCGATCTGAAATATTGTAACTTGTCACTTGTTAATCCCCCAAAAGACTCTGCAATGAAATCTTAGGGTGTTCAAGATAAACCCACCGGAGCGCACAGGGCAGTGACTAAGAGCACGGCTCCCAACTCAGAGCTGGGCTTACATCCTGTCCTGGCAGCTCAGAAGGGGTGCAGCCCTGAGCCCACTTTCCACTCTGAGCCTCAGTGTTCCCACCTGTTAACTAAGGCAAACCATGTCTACCCGTACAGATCACTGTTAGGGAAATAGATTGGGTGAGTACCATATGTAGCACTGTCCAGCCAGAGCTGGTGCTCAGTCTGCTTGCAGCCGGGCTTGCTGTTGGCGGTCATGTCATTGTGGCTGGAGGTTAACAGTGATCATCATCCCATTGTCCTACATGCCTCACTGCGCTGCGACAATCTGGCTCCGGGCAGCTCTGGAGGCTTCCCTGACCTTCAGCGTGCATCTGGTCCCTCTGCCACAAACTCGAGTGTAAGCTTTATTGTATATTTGTATCTGGCTCCTGCTGCCTCCTCTTCACGATGGCGAAGTGCCCTTGTACTCAGCTCGTGGAGCCGAAGCTGACAAAATTATATTCCATGAGAGCTGTCTTCAGAGTGATATTGGATCATTGATTACTGAGTGATAAATGAACAATAATTACTAACAATGAGTACATTTATAATTGGCTCCAAAAAAAACGTGTGCTTGTGCTTCTGCAATAGAGACGTGCCCCACGGTGGAGAAAGGCGCGCTGTCCTTGGGCAATATCGGAGTGAAGTTTCAGCGAAGTGGTTCATTCCGCTCTGCAAGGTGAACACCTCTGATTTCATCCAGGATGTGTTTAGCTCACAGATAGCAGCCTTATTTCCCTAATAAAATATAAAAAAAAAGAGAATTGTTGGGGGAAACAACATGTAGCAAATCCAGTTTCAGAAAGAAAGAGAAGCGAAACTTCTCATTCACCCACGGGCCAGCCATCTGCACACCTACAGCTGCACCTTATTTTTATATATGGTTTTGGGGTTCTTTTTGTTGTTGTTGTTTTGTTTGTTTGTTTGTTTGTTTTTTAGAGAGAAAGGGAGAGAGAAATAGAAACATCCATGTGAGAGAGATACACCAATTGGCTGCCTCCTGAAATTCTACCTACCAGGGATTGAGCCCACAACCTGGGAGGACCTTATTTTTCATGTCACAATTGTATTCCTAAATATAAGGTGGCAAATGACTGTTACTACAGCAACTGTGAGAAAGAACAGGGTGTAGGCTGTGCTATGAAGGCAAAAATGTCCGATTGGGACTATAGATCACACGGGAGTCAATGATGGCAATGACTCATCTATGCAGAATAAACACCTACCCTCCTGGCCACCCACCCTCCACATTCTAGTTCCCTGACTTTAACACAGCGGAGTGGACATTTTTACTAAGTGGTATGCCATAATAAAAAGAACTCACAGAATACTAAATGAAAATGCAGAAAGCCAACCTTATTTAGCTGAGGAACTCAGCCCTGGTGGCAATTAGAACAAACCTAGACTCCTTCTGAAAAACATCCATCTGAGGTTCACCCCAAAAGTTTATGATCCCAAGTAATTCTAGGGGGAAATGAGGGCTGAGAACTGCAGTCTTTATTCCTCCTATGATACACCTTGAGACTGATTCATGGGGAAATATGTGCTTCTCTCCATAGGTTATAAAAAAGGATTTTCCTGTTTTAATATATTATTGTTCTAAGCAACAAGGAAAAACACCTTATGTACTCTACAATCAAGAGAGCTTTGAAGGATTAATTTTACCCCAAATAAGTCTTATTTTTGTGGACAAAAGAGTGTATAGAGGTGGGGGAGAAGTTGGCTTATCATATTAAAACTTACAGAGGTTTTTTTATTTATTTTTATTTTTTGGTACGTGCCCCTAGCGGGAACCGAACCCGGGACTCTCTGGTCCGCAGGCTGATGCTCCTACCGCTGAGCCAAACTGGCCAGGGCTACAGAGGTTTTTTTAAAGTGTGCATTTGTGGCATTGTCTTTTCCCCCAAGGGCCATAGCAAAACTCCTGGCAGTCCCAGCATGTGTATGACTGTGACCCTAGTCGGCTCATTCACTCTCTATTCACCTGTGTTCCCAGCACCTGGCTGGCATCTTGCGTAGATCTTCCCTCGTATTCTAAAATCCTGTTGTAAGATGAGAGAAGCCTGGAGGTGTCTGTCCCCCTAATGGACTGCTGGTGCTCCATCCCATTTGCTCTTAGATTCAACTCACTTCACATGTCACTGGGACTCTGGGGTGCCTGGGGTTGCGTGACATGTTACCTTTAGACTTTTGATTGACGTCAAGAGGGCTGAGGGTCCCTGGCATTTCCAAAGCATTTGGTCTAAGCAAAGTAGATATGAATTCATTTTTTACCAATATTCCCTGGGCTCCAGGGCAATGTTTATGTGTGCCCAAAAATACTTTCTTAATTTCGTAATGGATTATGAGGACATCTGATGATTCCCCATGAAACTTTGCCCTTCCCACTGAATGGGTTCAAGAGAACTCTCCTCATTCTTGGGGTAGGTTTATCTGCTGGAGGAGATAAAGCCTGTTCTTTCCAAACTCATTGCAGACCTCCCGAGATCTTACTTCCCAACTGCCTATCAGGCCCTTCAACGTCTCTATTCAAGGGTGTGTGAGGTCTTTCCTGGGCTCACAATTAGCGATCAGCTGACTGGCTGTTTGCCTATGAAGACGAGACTCTGTTTTCTTTATCATAAATAATCCTTTTGTGTTTTTCTAATTCCTATTTGGGGTTTACTGAGGTGAGGTGAATAAGTACAAGCAGATCTTTAGCATACAGTTTCACAAATGTTCTGCTGGCCAAGTCCTTCTGTAACTGGCTAGGGAAATGCAATGCCTACGTTGGGTTTTTAATCTACCAACATGCTGTAGCTTTATTTAATGAAAGACTGCTCCATGCTGGGGTACCAATAAAATATGAATTATAGGTAATCATCTCATCAGAGCTAAGTTCTTTATGTTTTAAAAATATGAATGCTACCTTCAGGATAGCTTCTCTTTTCAAAGAAGAGCCTTTTCTGATTACTCTTCAAGCTGCAGTTATGCTCAAATGCCCTGGAGGAAGCAGATAGCTGTTGAATCCTGTGCACAGCTATGGGTTCAAAAATCAGTACTGAGACTTTCCACTTTAGCCCAGCAGGGACACCCAAGTGACATTTCTGGGGAACAAAATCAGCTTACAGTAAATTAGCAAACTTATACCAGAAATGGAAATATTCAATTGAATATTTATAAGAAATAAAAAATTGAAGGTATATTGAAAAGGGAATAGTTTTTTATTGTTGAAATGTGCAGTGCTTCAAGCTAATAGTTTAAAACTCGGGATGCTGTTGGGAGGGGAGAGTAATTAACATTTTATGAGTAACTGTGCAATAGTGTTTGTTACTATTAAAGGAAAAAAGAAAAGGAAACACCCCTCAAGGGCACTGTGTTCATTTTGACTTCCAGTGACAGAGATACCCATGGTGTTGGAAGTTTAATGGAAGGAGCACCAAACTTAGAGTCTGGGAACCTGAGCTTGGCCAGTGGCCACTTGGCCTTGATGGCCTTCTCTGCAGTAAGAGGAGAGGTGGGCAGGAAGGTTCTCATCGGTGTCTTGGTCACACGCCATGCCACGCCACTTCCTCAGAGACTCTGATTCAGTAGGTCTGGGAGATCCGCTTTGAGCTTTCTGGGGTTAGATCTCACAAGTGCAGCATTTAGCTGAGGTTAAACTAAAATATGGGACCAGACATGAAAGGATTAGCCGTGCTTCCTGCCGGAAAGAAAGGGAGAGGTGCTGGAAATCATGAACACTGAGATGTCATATTCAAAGAGGGAGTACCACTGGGCCCAAGTCACATAGAATACAGGTGTCTCTATTGTGCATTTCTGAAAAATAGATACAACATGATTTGAAAGTTTCTCATGTGATTCAGGGACACCCACAAGCAATTTGGCTCTGATTTCCCTTTGCAACAAGGGCATCTCTGCTCAGTCGATTTTCAATGTCACAATTGCCTGGTTAAGTCCTATTTGAAAATGTATTTTAATTATATATCTAACACTATGTTCGAGGCTGGTGACTCTGCATTTACTCCCTATAGCTACATCTCCCTGTCTCCCAGTTTCAAAAGCCCACGTCCAGCCATGACCTAGCTTGTCAACTCCTTTATATTTCCTTTCATATTTATCTCAGTCTTTCATTTCCCACTCCCACTTCCCGATCTCAATCATCTAGATTATTGCAGTGGCCTTTCCTCTACTCCTCTAGCCTCTAGTTTCTTCTTTCTTCAATTCATTCCGCGGTGCTGGTCAAATTAACTTTCTGGTTTACAGTTCTCAACCTGTTATTTGCTTTCACAAAATTATACTTTTGATTATATCTATGTAATGACACCAAAATTTCTTAACCAGAGTTGGAAGGCTCTCAATAATTTGAATTCAATATAACATTATAAATTATCCTGTCCGATGTGTCTGTTCATATCCTGTGATTGAGCCAAACTAAGATGGTTCCTATATCATCTATGTGAACCCATGCTTCCTTTGTCTGATTTAGTATACTCTTTCACATAAGTTGTTAAATCGCCATCCGTTTTCATTTATTGAAAAAAAAAATAGAAGAAATAAAATGATGTCATCCTAGTTTTCTAATACAATTATTTAAATTTTATATAGTTTTTTCTCTTTTACTTTTGTACATATGAATACATTTTCATAAAAAGTCCATTTTACATTTATTTTGCATTCTAACTATAATCCCTTTCCATTTGGCCACATAATCTTTATAGTTTTCATTTTAATAGTTGCCTAATTTTCCATCCAGCAGATGTGCCATAATTCAGTTAACCATTCTTTGATCTACGGTTAGGCATTTTGGTCGTCTCTAATCTTCAACTACTCTAAATAATGATGCAATTAATAGTTCCATGTATAACATTTTCCTTTGCTTTTATTACCTTTGGATAACTTTCTAGATGTGAATTAAGCCAAAAATATAAAATTGTTATGGTTTTTTGATGTACGTTGTCAAATTGTTTTCCAAAAAGGTTCTACTGATTTTTATTGCCACCAATAACATATGACTGTGCTATTTTTACTACACATTGTTGGCTCAAAAAAAAACGATATGTTTTTAATATATAAATTTTATATTTTTAGTATTAGAAAATATAAACATTTTATATTTTGTTAATTACTAGATCTCTTTTTATGGAAAATGTCTGTTTACATAATTTGCTGGCTGAATTTGTAAATTTCAAAAGGTCACGGACCATGTTAGTCTTCTTTCCACTATGTAGTCAAACTCAACACTGTTCCTGGGGCTTAGATAGCACTCAGTATATATTCGTGCTGTTAATAAACAATTATTTTTGAGGTCCTTTATGTTTTCACCAATTCATAAGAGCTCTCTATATACCGTGAGCATATAACCTTTTTTCATAAAGTAAATACTTTTCCTTTCTTAGTTTAATATTATTTTAGAAGACAAAAAGTTGTGGTAGAAACAAATGCTATTTTCTTTTTGCAGCCTTAGACTGCCTTGAAACCTAAAAGTTGTACTCTGTAGAGATAAGAACGTGTACATTGAAATTCTTGCTTATTTTTCTCTTTTATCTTAAAGTTTCCTTTAGGGGATAAATTCTTGCTATTTTTCCTGGCCTACCCTAAATGCACCTGTCGCTGGTTCTGCCTGGGTGTTAGGCTATGTTTCCACAACCACAGTCCCCAATAGCTTTTAACCAAAGCTTTTGGTTTGGAGCCCACAGGGAATCTCAGCTTTGCCCCTGAGTATGGGATCATTTTAAAAGAAATTTTTATTTCTTTATTGATTTTAGAGGGAGAGAGAGAGAAACATCGATGAGAGAGAACATAGATTGGCTGCCTCCTGCATGCCCCCCACTGGGGATCAGGCCCACAACCTGGGCATGTGCCCTGACCGGGAATTGAACCAGTGACCTCTTGGTACATGGGTCGATGCTCAACCACTGAGCCACACCGCCCGGGCGAGTGTGGGACCATTTCTACATAGGCAAGAGGGACCTGAGTTAACCCAGCTAACACTCTGAGATTTCTGATTAGGTCAACATTGCGGCTATTTTTGCCATAAACCTTGTTCCAGCAATAAGAGAGCTTCTGCTTAGTCCCAAGCTGGGTTACCTGGTGTTTTAATATGATTATTTTGATAGAGGGATGTTTTAATAGGGATATTTTGATAAGACCTAAAAAAACAAATCATTAAATTTTAGGTTCATTTCAACTACCAGGAGACACCATGCACCAGATACTCTCAGCCCATCCATAAGCTGAGAGTCTACCTGTCTGTCACCTCACTGATCTCAGGTTTCCCATCTCTGGGCATCACAGAAAAATCTAAATAAGGATTAGATTAAAAAATCAAGCTTTGTCATTGTTTATTGTAGACTCAGTCATTGAATTTATGTTTTCATCTTTGACGTCTTTCCAGTATCATAAACCACCTGGGTCTAGAAAGGCCCTGCTGATCCTTGTCAGCGCTCTCTCCACCAGGCTTACCTGGTGCTGCCTACCTGCCTACAGGTTCAAACAGCGCCCACTCCTGAGTTCCTGTCATAGGGACATTTCCACCTGACATTTCCAGCCTCTCTGTTGGAACCTTCCCTGTTACTTCTTCCGTTGTATGCGTCCATAGTCATCTCTCAGTTTTCTCCTGATCCGTCAGGATAGCTGCGTTTTAGCCAACGCCATCCTGACATGTGGCTGTCTTTCTTAAAGCTCTCTTTGTGATTGCTCCGTTACATCATGTCACCCCTATTCTGCCCCCCAGGGAGCCCCACCACATCTTTTAATTCCCATTCTTCTCAACCGCCATGGCACTGGCCCAACGTACGTTATATCAATGTTGTTTTCGTTATGGCCTAGTCTGTCTCCAATAGGTCACAAAGTCCTAGAAAGCAAAAGCCATGCAATCGTATATTTATATTTTCTTCAACTCCATTGATTCACATCTGCTTTGACACACACACTAATTTTTTTTAAATAATACACTAAATTTGTCCCAGCATCCTTCTCTGAGTTTTCTCTTTGTGCCTCTGAACCCCCCTGCTTCGCTCAAATGTAGCTATTAAGTACTACTGAATTCTTGTTTACATTGTGTCTTCAACAGGGACAAAGCCCCACGGCAACAAACAAAAACAGCCTCCTTCCTGTTTCTGTAAATCTTATGGTCTCCCCAGGCATCTTACATCTTGCTTCTCCATGAGCATCTCCCACCTAAACTTGGAGCAGCTTCCACATTTGACATTTCCTCTCTTACTGGCCCTGTTAGGCTTCATGTATCAGCCCACTCCCCCCTTTATTCCTTTGCTCCCAGAACAGAGCAAGTGTAGATAGATGCAACACAAAACAAACTTCACGAGGATAGTGCTGATAAATTAGGCTTTCGGTTATTTTTTATTTTATTTTTACTTTTTTATTTTGTTTTGCTTTGCTTTTCGTGGTGGCGATAAATTTGCACTGATCTGTTTACACTGCCTCGTCCTGTTACTCTAGTTGGTGACTTTGCAAAATAGCTAGGCAGAAGTCAGATTACATGGTTTGATCGTAGGCTAGGGAAAGGAGACTAATCCATGGGAAAATAAAAAATAAATAAAGTTCCTTCATTATCCCAAAGTTGACAACCCCATTATCTCTACCAAGAAAAATTCTTATCCATTAACATAACATCTGTTTTATGTATTTCAGAGAAGCCTCAATTGCAAACAATGGACAGCCCATCAAATTTTATTTCTGTGCATATACTTATCAGGATTCCGCTATACAATAATCCTGCATTTATTGTGCTCACATAATGTGCACATAAGCATTAGATATTATTATTTATCTTCTGTAAATGTTAGTGCTGCTGATTTGGTGGGTATCAGTGATATTACCAAGGCTATATAGATCAAAATAAACATTGTCATTGTTTGTTCATGCCAGGCACACAGCCCACACAGGCAGGGAAATGGGGAGACCTTACAAAATGTAGGCATATTGTTCTGCAATCTCTACCCACGTTGGACAAATGTTCATTAAAATCCTTTAAAAGTGACAGAATGACAATCCCAATGTTATCAAAATGAGATAATTCCTTCACAGTGAATCAAAAATCTAGATAAGTAAGAAAAACAAAAACTGAGCTGCAGAGTTGAAATAGAGATTTAGTTTGACCAAAATATTCACCCTTGGTCTGAAGTGACATGTTTCAAGGGAAACAGCAATGCTGTCCAGTCTTCCTACTCATAAGTGCCCATGTGAATTGTTTGTTGCGTCTTGCCGAGAAGAAAGGTTTAATATCAATAGGAAGGCTAGCACTAACCCCAGGCAGTGAGTTCCAACCACAAAGGCAAACTTGGGACAAAAACTCAGGGCCAAAACTTTATACACAGCAAATTCTTCCATGGACATAAAACCTTTCTCCACTCAATATTGTGGTCTTAAATTCTTTTAAGTTGTGTGCTTTTTATTATGGCCTCTTATACAGGGTGGGGCAAAAGTAAGTTTATAGTTGTGAGTACACGAAACAGAGTTTATTCCTGTATTATTATGTATAATTACTGTATTATTTTTCATATGAACTGTAAACCTACTTTTGCCCCACCCTGTATATAGTTTATTATAAAGCTCATAGTTTATTGTAAAAACTTCAAAAATATTTTTATCTCATTTGATTTCCCAAATACACTATAAAATAAGCTGGTAGAATCATCAGCCTACTGAAGAGAGGGGAAACTGAGTATACACATGTTGGAGCCACAAGCAGGAGGACAGATCAGTGGAAACTGGCAGAGCTGGGTATGGAATGCCACCCACATTCTGCCACCTGCCTCCTGCCCGCTCTTTCAGATCTCATTGCACTGCCTCTTGCTGGATAAATGCATAAAGAGTTTGACCCTGTCTGCCTCAAAAACCTGAACTTAACATGAAGATTTTGACATATTCCCCATCGTAGAGCAATGGTTTCTTCTTTTGCTGAATGAGTTTCCTTAGGAATTAACATTTATATCCTCCTGATAAGACTCTCCAGGGTGCATATTACGGACAAGCAATGATATGCCTTTGCAGTTAATGGCACTCAGTGAAAACTACCAGGGCATGTCATTATTAGGTCATAATACCCACCCTAGAGTGTCTTACAGCTTAATTGTTCCCTCTTCCATTCCAGAAACCAGCAGAAGACATATTTTACTAATGTTTCTGCTTTGTTAATGAGTTCAGAATGGATGAACACATGTGTTCTGACTGTTCTGTCTATCAAACATGTATCAGAAATGCATTCAGGTCACATAATCCACAATTCCAGCTTGCATATTTTGCTACAAAAAGTTTGGCATGGCTCTGATACTTCTGAAAGTGAAGATTTAATATGCAACGTCTGTCTAAATATTCAGAAAACGAAAACTCATGAGACTTCCCCTTCTGCCAATGTCCTTAGCATTTATATACTGATCATCATGTGTTTTTGTGCTGAAAATCTCCATCAAGAGAGTTATATTTTAATCTGGACTAGAATCCACAATAGACTCTTCCCAATCTTGAACATATATAGCTAGTTATATTTTAATGAGTATTTAAACTTAGGTTTCTTTTTTCTTACCCACATTCACCAAAAACTCTTTAATCAGAATAGCAAAGTCATTATGTACTTTTAGATTTTGATTCTTCTCCCATAAAGTGGTATGTTCCTTACAACAACATTTTAAATAACAAGCAAAAGACTGAAGAGTTACAGGAAGAAACAGCTTGCCCAGGTGTGTGTGCTTCTAAAATATGTCTGTGGAGCAATAGTGGACATTGGCTACTCAGTCAAATATGACATCTGAACCCATTACAGGATGACGCTCTTCAAGTTCCTTCTGTAGTAGTGACTGACTAGTGCAGGAGGCCTAGTCCCGCTCACTGCTCAGGAAGTGCTTGGTGAAGGTGGTGGAAATTTGAGGCTCCAGATCAATGAAACAAATGTAGCTAGGGAGCTATCTAAGAGAAGTATCTCTTGGAAAGTTTGTGGTGAAAATAATTGATTTTAAATAGACTTGTATCATCTTAGTTCTTACCTCTAGAATAATAAGTAACATATAACAAGTAAAGCGATTGACTTAATAACAATAAAACTTCCCACAAAGCCCAGTTTCCAAATGGTCTCAATGGCTAATTCTAACAAACATTTAAAGAAGAACTAATATACCTTCTTCACAAGCTTTTCCACAATATAGAAGTAGAGGGAATCTTTCTCAACTCATTCCATGAGACATTATCACCCTGATGCTAAAATCAGACAGACATTACAAGGAAACTACAGACCAACATTTCTTATGAATATAGATGCAAAAATTGTCATGAAAGTACAACCAAACCAAATCCAACAACATGTGAAAAAGATTATACATCATGACCAAGTGGGATTTGTCTAAAACAAGTTGAGAAATTGAATTACCACCTATAAAAGAATAATGTGATATACCATATTAAACTAAAGGACAAAAAACCCACATGATCATCCTGATAGACATAGAAAAGTTATGTGACAAAATTCAACACCCAAAAGATGATAAAACCACTCAAGAAACTAGAAACTTAAGGGAATTTATTCAATCTGATAAAGACTATTTACAAAAACAAACAAACAAAAAACCCACAGCTAATATCATACTTGATGGCAAAAGATTGAATGATTACCCTAAGGTCAAGAATAAGACAAAGATATCTGCTCTCACTGTTTCTATTCAACATCTTAATAGAAGTTCTAGCTACAGCAATTAGGAAAGAAAAAGAAATGAAAGACATCTAGATTGGAAAGGAAGATGTAAAACTATTTCCATACACAAGTGACATATTCACATATACATATAGAATATACTAAGGAATACTTTAAAAACATACTTTATGTAATAAATAAGCACAAAAATTTATTGTATTTCTATACATTGGCAACAAATAATTCAAAAATAAAATTAAAAAACAATATCACCAAAGAATAAAAAATACTTAAGAATAAATTTAACGAGAAAATGCAATACTCATAGTTTTAAAACTATGGAACATTGTTGAAAGCCATTTAAAAAAATCTAAATAAAATACATCTTATATTTATGGACTGTAAGACTTAATTATTCAAATTAATTTGCAGTTTTAACACAATTTATATCAAAATACCAGCTGGATTTTTTTTTGCAAAAACTGACAAGCTAATTCTGAAATGCACATGGAAGTTTAAAGAAGCCAGAATATCCAAAACAATTTTGAAAAGAAGAATAGAGTTGAAGGACTCATATTTTACAATCTCAAAACTTACTAGAAAGCTGCAGGAATCAGGATACTGTAGCACTAGTGTAAAAATAGTCATATAAATCATGAAATAAAATTGTGAGTCCAGAAATAAACATTTATGGTTAATTGATTTTCAATAAATGTGCCAAGATATAATTCAATAGGGAAAAATAATCTTTCCAGCAAATTATACTGGTACAACTGGATATCCACATGCAAAGGAATGAAGTTGAACCTTTGCCTCACACCATACACAAAAATTACCACAAAATGGGTTATAGACCTAAATGTAAAAGCTAAAGCTAAAAGCTCTTAGGAGAAAGTTAATAAAGCAATCGGTGTGAACTTGGGTTTTAGGCAATAGCTTCTTAGTTACAATAACAAGCAACAAAAGAAAAAAAAATAGATAAATTGGACTTCAGCAAAATTTTAAACTTTTGTGTTTTCAAGGACACTATCAAGAAAGTAAGAAGACAACCAAAGAGTGGAGGGAAATGATGGAAAGTCATGTAGCTGACAAGACACTTATAGTCAGAATTTATGAGGGACTCATAACTCAGCAATAAAAAAAACAGCTTAAATTATGGGTAAAGGATCTGAATAGATATTTTTTCAAAGCAAATACACGAAAGATTAATTAACACATGAAAAGATGATCAACACCATTAATCATTAGGAAAATATAAATCAAAACAACAAGGTGTACTACTTCACATCTAATGGAATGACTAAAATAAAAAAAGACTGACAATAACAAGTGTTGGTGAGGATGTGGAGAAACTGGAACCATACATTGCTGATGGAATGTAAAATGGTGCAGTCATGTTTGAAAACAGTCTGGCAGTTCCTCAAAATGTCAAACATAGAGTTACCATCCGACTCTACCTTGTACATACCCCACAAAAGTGAAAATACATGTCCACATAAAAACTTGCATATGAATATTCAAAGCAGCATTATTAATAATAGCCAAAAATTGGAAAAAATTCAAATGTCCATCAACTGAGGAATAGCACTAAACAATAAATGAATATCCAGACAATGGAATATTATTTAACAATAAAAAAAAGAATGAATTACTGATAGTAATTACAACATGGATGAACCTTAAAAACAGAAGCTAAGTGTCAGAAGCCAGTCACAAAATGTCACATATTATATGATTGCATTTGTATGAAGTGTCCAGAATTGGCAAACTTGCAGAGACAGAAAACAGATTAGAGATTGCTTAGGGCTAGAGAGAATAGGTTATGGGAGTGTCTGCTAACAGGTACATTCAAAGCTTCTTTTACAGGTGAGGAAAAGATTCTAACATTAGATTTTGGTGATGGTGTGATAATGGTAGACCTCTGAATATACTGAAAACTACTGAATTGTACACTTTAAATAGGTGAATATTATGGCATGTGAATTATATCTCAACAAAGTTGTTTCAAAAAAAGAAACAGTAAAACTGAAGAGTATAATAAAATGAATCACAGACTATCAGAAGTAAAGAGGCCTAGAAAAAATCAGGTCAAGTGAGAACAGAAAGTAAGAATTTATATATGAAGAAGACTGGTAAGAATTGCTTCCAACAAAATTAAATCTGAAATATCTCTGTGGTTTGGCAAAAAGATATATCTTTCTTTTGTAAACTGGGCAAAATGGAGGATGACTAAAAACCCTCAGGAAACAAATAGCTGTAGATAAAAGATAATGATCAAAATATGTAGAAAACAAAGGAATGCCATAATGTTAAGTACCTTGATAGTTGGAATATTTTTATTAAAAAAGCTAAGCCAAGTGACCTACGATTTTAGTTTCCTATAAGTGTCCTAATATGGATCTACAATAAATTATATTTGTACAATTATGTTATTATAACTGTTTATTTTATTGGTTTTCAGTTTATAGAACAGATCCATAGATGAGGCACAGAAGAGTTGCTTACATGTACAGACTAAACGTGACTATAAATTTGACACTGTAGACATTAATTCTCCCTTTGTCCTATATGGCAGAGAATCAAGAGACTCTATTAGGTTTACAGATGAGGAAACAGGAGAGAATTTATATTATTTTAGAATTTGGAAGTAAGACTGATTTTTTTTTTAATTTACAAGAGTTGAGAAGAGAGTTTGAAAGGGAGAAACTTACTTCTTACCTAGAGTTTATAAAACAAAAATCATAAGGTTAAAAATATTTTTTAGGATTATAAGGTTTAAAGAATATGAACAAAAACTTTGAAACAGTTGCCTCTGAAAACTATGACCGGGGTGAAAGGTGACTAAATATACTTTTCATTTATTGAGTTGATCTGATGTTAGAGGTTTTAAGGTGTTACTTTTGAGGAAGTAAAGTATTAGCAACAATTTTAAATTAAAGTCTTGAAAAAAAAAAACAACCCTAGAAAACCATGAGGAATTACTTAAAAACAAGCAAAGCACAACAGATGTCATTAGGAAACTGGTGATGAGGTTCCCAGTCTCACTTCCACACTTTGCTGTTACAATTTGAGTTCTAAATATCACATATTCCTCTTAGTACGGACATGAGGGAAAAGGAACAGTCTCAGGTGGTCTGGGGTCTCATTCGAGCATTTTCTCAGGACTGAGCCACACTGCAATGAGGTCCTGATGCCCAGGGCTTCAGGACATCCTGGCAGCATGCTCGGGAACAAGCAATATGAAACTAGGCCTGGAATTCAACCCACAGAGAATTCCCCATTCATTGAGATTCTCCTCTCATCAAGGTTATCAATCCAGCCGTCAATAGCACTGAACCCTTTTATCATCCCCACTTAGTAATTACAAAATATTTGCAATTATACAATATGCTAATTCTGAGATGTCTACAAACAGCTTAATCAATTGAATGCATTTTATTATTTCCAGCCTAAACATTATGGACTCACATGAAGTCTCTGAGATCAGTAAATTATTCTAGACCGTAAAACTGCTGCCAAACCAGTCAGAAGTTTTATTTGAATTTATTAGGCTTGCTACATTATTTAGCAAGCAAGATTGAGAAAAACAACAGAAACAAAGAGGCATCCTCCAGTCTTGCGAAGCTTGAACGGTGGCCATGAATTACAGAGGGGGAGGCCACCTGAACTCAGGAGGAGCCAGATCACCTGAAACCCTCACTGTCCAGTTCACATTAATGTTAAGCCAGCTTCTTCAGGCACCTGGAATGCTTAGAAACCTTACTTCCCACCATAAGGTGTGCTGCGTGTGTGCATGTGTGTGTGCATGCGTGTGCGTGTGTGCGCGCGCTAGGTGACCAGACATCTATGTTGTTTAGGTATGTATATGTCTCCAGCTACTCTATTGAGAAAGAGAGAAAGATTTTTTCATGCCCACCAGGACCTTCAGAGACACAGCACATCCCAAAATAGGGCAGGAGAGGAAGAGCTCTGCCGGTATTTATGTTTCGATGTGCTCAGCCAGAACTGTGCATTCCCAAAGACAAGGCAAGGCTCTTACCCACCCCCAGATTAACTCTTCTTCTGTCCAAGTTTTCACAGTCTTCTATTCCACTGGGTATTACCCCCATGCCTCACCCACCCCCGTGACTTGATTTTTTAACAACTGAGTAGTCTTTGGAAAAGAAAATATTCCCTCAAAACCTCCTCAGGCAATGCTGGTTTGGGATGCTTATGAAGATCATCTGATTAAATAGGTTTAAAACATTTTTTAGTAACTTAATACAGATTTGGCCATTATTCTGGGAGGCATGCTCTCCTAGTTTCTAGGGCTAGATGTTGTTTTAACAAGTCAATTAAACTGCATTTTAAAAAGTCATATACTCAGTAGTCTTGGTGAGATCACAAAGTGAGCACTCGGTCCCAATGGTCAGGTGGAGGGATTTGTAACCGGGGTAACACTTCTGCCAGCCCACAGCCAGAGGAAGGGAATGTCAGTTTAGAGACTGTACTTAGAAGTGAAGTTGATGAGCCTTACTGCCATGCTCCCGGACTTGGATGCCCACGCCCATCGTCTGGGGGTTTTGTTAGCAGTGGAGATCCTGGCTCAGAGCCTGAGATGTGTCATGCCTACTCAGGGTCTGCAATTTGGGTCTCAGTGTCCCGCTTTGAAGAGCAAGACCCCAGAAGACTTTGTTAGGTGATCACAACAAATCATCAAACAAGTGCTGGCGAGGGTGTGGAGAAAAGGGGACTCCAGTACACTGCTGGTGGGAATGCAGACTGGTGCAGCCACTATGGAAAACACTATGGTGTTACCTCAAAAAGTTAAAAATTGATCTGCCATTTGACCCAGTGATTCCACTTCTAGGAATATATCCTAAGAAGCCTGAAACACTAATCAGAAAGAATATATGTACCCCTATGTTCATAGCAGCACTATTTACAATAGCTAAGATCTGGAAACAACCCAAGTGTCCATCAGTAGATGAGTGGATAAAAAAGCTGTGGTACATGTACACAATGAAATACTATGCAGATGTAAGAAAGAAAGATCTCTTATTATTTGAGAGTATTATGCTAAGCGAAATAAGCCAAGCAGAGAAAGACAAATATCACATGATCTCACTTATTTGTGGAATATAATGAACTAAACAAACTGATGAACAAAATTGACCCAGAGACATAGAGGTAGGGTACAGATTGACAAACCTTAGAAGAAGGGATGTTGGGGGGGAAGAGATAAACCACAGAACTTATATGCATGTATGCATAACCAATGGACATAGACCACAAAGCTAGGGATGGGGCGGGGGGAATGGGGAGGAAGGTGTCAATGGAGGAAAAGTAGAAACATCTGTAATAAAAAATATAGTAATATTAATAGAATCATTGTTAGATAAATAGTAGAATACTATGCAAAAAACAAACAAACAAAAAGTCAATGCTAATGAAGATAAAGAAGCTGATCATTGATGTCAACCATGCAGGTGAAGAGCTGGGTAAATTGTTATTATAGAACATGGAAGTGGAGGACAGCAATGCACACACACACACACACACACACATGCACACACGCATGCACACACATACATATAAACCTAACATCTGAGTTTTAAATATGGAAATAGGATTAACTATAAATTAAACAACTTAAGAGAGCATTTGACTACTCTATGCACATTTCCAAATGTTCACGTATATTTCAGTGGTCCTGAATTTTTGTGTGTGGTACAGGCAGGCTGCTGGTGATGCATGGTCTTGTATGCCATTTCTCCCTGAAATGTCCCTCTCTGAACAGGTCTGAGCCACATGGCCAAGTTAGAATGTCTCTGAAGATCAGTTATTGGAACTGGAGTAAAATGGGAATGTTTAGATTTCTTCTGGGTAGTGATTAAGTAGGATATTTTCCTAAATTCATTCATTTCTGCCACATAACGAAAGCAGTATGCATTTAAAAATAAGGCCTGTGTAACAGGTAGTAGGCAGACTTTGACCTGCACACGATAGAAAAGGAGAAGGAAGCAACTCCTTTGCCACGTGGTGTAAACCTTCCACCCAGAACGCAAATAGGAGATGGGTCAGCACCACAGAAAAGGCAATGTTAACAATGGCATTTTTTAAAAGAGGCAAATAAAAATCAAAATAGCAGATCAGTTAAAGTCACTAAAAAGAGGAACTTTCAAGCATATTTTTAGTAAACTTCAAACTGTATTTAGAGCCCTGGCCAGTTTGACTCAGCGGTTAGAGCATCGGCCCTCAGACCATTGAGTCTGGGGTTCGATTCCTGTCGAGGACATGTACCTCGGTTGTGGTTTGTCCCCGGCCCTGGTGGGGGTCTTTCGGGAGGCAACCAGTCGATGTGTCCCTTTTGCGTCGATGTTTCTCTCTCTCTCTCTCTCTCTCTCTCACTCTCCCTCCTTCTCGCTCTATCTGAAGATAAATAGAAAAGAAAATCCTCGGTGAGGATTTAAAAAAAATCATTTAAAAAAATGTATTTAGAGAAAAATTTCAAGTCTATACACTTAGAGACACCGAGTTAGGCCGACGTTGGAAATTTCTTCCTACGCTGGGTCTCCACTCTGGGAGATGTTTTCAAAAGCAAATTCTTGCCATATTTTCTGAAAATTTCCACATGGTGGAATAGAGCTATGGCCATAACTTCCCTAGAATTTAACCCTGCATTTGCATGCACAAAGTAAGAAAGATGTGTGAATATTAGTAGTTAAAATTATTTAGGTCTCAACGGCGATTCAGGTTAATTGGCCTAGTCAAAGAAATGAAAATATCAATGCAGCTTTGTAATATTGTATTTTGTTTCAGCAATGAATCCATTCTTCTGTTGCAGAAAGAATCAAAAAGGCCTCATAATTTGGGTTTTATTTTTTCTTAACGCTAAAGCATATTTTTATAAAATTGTTTAAGTATCTAGAATGCTATATTGGAATTGAAGAGTTGTCTAAAAACAAATATAATTGTACTACTTGTAAAAAAAAAAAAAAAAGCAGAATGACAACCAACCAATTAGATGTGGAGAAGGGGGTAAGGAAATAAATGTTAATGTCATAAAAATTTTTCTTTAAAAAGGAGTGTTGTCGTAGTTGGTATTTTAAGAGATTCTTAGTTATAATCACTCCATTTTTGTTCTTAATATGATTCCAAAAAATGTATTAATTCTAGAGATGTAATTAGTTGAACTTAAAAAAAGAACAAAAAAAAACAAAAAACCTGTGTTAATGTAGCTCACAAATAAATGAGCCTGAAAGCTCGAACAGCAAACACGAGGCAGCATTGATCAGCTTTTCGGTGGACCCTGCCCACTCGTGGTTAATTGCCTATAGGATCAGGCTTACGAATATCGTTTTCATTTACTGTGTAGGATGAGATTGCAGTCTTTTTATTGTCATTATAAAATCCTAAATGTAAATGCTTATTAATGTGCATGGACTTAATTGATTCCAGGAGATAATTACTATTAACAAGCTAGTGTCCAAAAAGACATAAACAGATCGTTATTAGAAAACACAAAGAACTAATAAATCTGAAAACATTCATCTTCACTATTAATGAAGAGTCATAGTAACAAAAACAGAATACCTTGCCTGATGGACACCTTTATACACAATTGGTGGGAGTACAAATCGGTTTAACCTTTTTAGAATCACATAAATGAAGAGCCTTGAGGATAGCTGTACTCTTTGGCTTAGTAATGACGCTTCCAGGAATCCATTTTAATAACTTAGAGATATAAATAAAAGTTATGAACAAATATATTTAACACAGGATTATTTTCAATAGTAAAAACTGGAACTAACTCAAATGTCTGATAATGGTTATAGGTCAAATAAGTTATGGTTTATCTATAAAGTAGGCTATTTTATATTAATTATACTTTTGAAAAATTTTAATGACATAAAGTGACAAAAAAACTGTACATGTAAGCTAAATATTGCATTCATGAATATGTATTAATAATTCTTATATAGAAAAAATATATATAAAAATATATTATATATATAAAAGCTATATGTAAGCTCATCAATTCTTTCTTTTTTTTTTTCTTCTTAAATCTATGTTGTAATTTGCCAGTTCCCCTCCCAACACCATTTAAAAGATGTAGTACTTTTAGAGTCAGAAGAAAACCCAACAACAAAATTTAAGTGTATATTATTATTTCCAGAAAAGGCAAAAGAATTAAGATGCACCCATTATAGGATGGGTCTTAAATTCTACCACTTTGGTTGTTCCCCACAATAAATTATGCAGAGCCTGGGATTTTTCACGCCTATTCAGGGTCTGCAAATCGGGTCTCAGGGTCCCACTTTGAAGAGCATGACCATCCGTATTATTTTTCAGTAATAAGGTTTTTTACTGGGCCTTCTTTTTCAGTAACTTTCAGAACCTAGTTCTCAAAATTTTTTCAGCTGTTCAGGAGCAGGTACTGAATTCATAAACGAAACATTGATACTCCTTTGCCAACAATATTAAAATCACTGGTTGGGCATGGAGGAGGGTGCGATAAGAACAACTTTGCTTTGCGTATTTCTCCTTCCATTTTTACATCCTGGTTTCACAGAGCTCCTGTAAATGCTGCCCATGAGTCACCATTACCTTCAGGTCTGGCTGATTGCTTGCAAAAGTCCTGCAGCTAAGAAGAGACCCCAGAGAAACATTCTAGTCATGTAGGCACCATAACTTAAAACCACTGTTAAGGACTTGGCTTGCAATCTAACTTCCTGGTTTGGCTTTTAACAAGATGCCTGCAATGGAATGCCACTGCTTTCATGAAAGATGGCAAAAGAACTATTAATGACACTAATTAAGATGTGTGAATATCATTTAGATACTCCTCCTCGTTGCTTTCCGAGTACAAGCTGTGTTACCTAACACATTAATTGGTAATGATACAAGTGCATATCTTTCAACTACAAGGTCAGTTTTTAAAGCCGGGCTTTTATTATTAATGAGTTTTAAGTTCCTACGCAGTCCACATAGAGATTCCATTAACAAACCTTACGTGCTCCTCGTTAACCCCAATGCAATCATATCCCCTCTCACCCACCCGAATACCATGGTGCTGTGGGTTGGAGCATTTCAAACCTCCATCCGGCCCTAAATATACTTTCCAGAGCATCGTGTATACACCCAGAACCTACTGGCTTAATTGTTTGCATTTTTAAGCAAGCCCATTTACTGTTCTTTTTGACCAGATATATGAAATCAAAATGCTATTTGAAACCCGCTACTCACCTCTCCAGCATGTCTGCCTAAAGTCAATTTTGTGTCTCTAAAGTAAACACAGAAAACAAGAAAATTAAAATATAGCCCCTACTGGTATAATGTCATGCGTATGTCCTTAGAATTCTAAATGGCACAGATTAGTACAGTGAGGAGAACATTTTAGCCCCAATAACTGCTATAATGAAATGGAAATTGGAGGCCCAGAAAGTTGGTCCTGGCACCAGCAAATGTCACTTGCTCAGGATGAGATGACTCTAGTTGTAGCCTGGTGTCCCTCTCTCGGGTTCAGCAAAGGTTAAGGAAAGAGCCTGGTATGTGTCAGATCCTTCATATGCCTGCTTCCGATTCAATCTTATCAACGTCTGTGATTGTCCTTCAGGCCATAGAAACCTACATCTATGCAGCACTTGGTCAACTGTTCTCATATTTAAGACTTTGTATAATTCTCACTGTGGTTGTGTGAAGTGTGTACTATTACCCCTATTCTCTAACTGAATATCTAAAAAGTTCCTCTGGTGTGATCACATGTGAGAAATCACTTGCTTAGGACACAACTCTTGGGTGTTTTCCTCCCCTCCCAAATCTCTGTAGTGACTCCTTCATTGTTCTCTGGCTTTGAAATTGCAGAAGAGAAATCTTAGGTCTCCCTGATGTATTCCTTTAGAGGTGACCTTCCTTTTCTCCCATGTGAGATGTCTTTAGGACATTTTGTTTGTCTTCACATTTAATAATTATCCTCAAATGTCTACAGGTAAATCTATGTGTATTCATTGTTACCTGAGTTTATTGGATCTGAAGACATAGACCTCAATCCAAGGACGTTATCATTGCTACGAGTGTTTTATTGCTTTAGTTAAGTGTGGTCTTGTCTTCAAGCACATTAGCTATACCTAAGTTAGCTCTTTTTTTCTATGTTCTGTGTCTACCATCTTTCATATTTTGTTTCTGTGTATCTCTTCTCTTCAGCTTCTCAAAGTGTCTCAAAATGACGGTCCACGTTAGTGCATCCACTTTCCACAGCGTGGGCTCTGCTCTCTACCGCCCTCAACACTGACTCCAGATTTATGGTGGCTGCTCCTTCCTAACTCCCCCAGGTCCCTCGCTTTCAGCGTGGTCTCTTCTGATCCTGGAACTTCTTATTCACGAAGCTCATGATTCTTTTTATCATATGGAAGATACAAGGTAATTTACTACCTTAAGAATATTTTTGCAAAGTCATTTCCAGAGATATCTTTAAGGATGGTGTACCAGTTACACCATGCTATCTACTTCTCTTTCCTTTTTCTAAAATAAGGGGATGTGGGTACAGTCCTTGTATTTGTCACTGGACAGAGTATCTAATTTATCCTTGCTCTTCCTACATATTGTCCAGGGAAGATTAGTAGGAGAATGAGAGTATAGGCCCAAGGATGTTAATAGAATCCTCCTAGTCTCGGGCCTAAACCTAGACAACAGATCGATAAGGTCAGTGCTAGGCCTTGGGCTCACTGTCTGGATCTGTGCTTCATGTGTGCATGGTAAGGAGGGGGGTCAGTGCACATAGTGTGCTTGGGAGGGAATCTGTTGCTTGAAAAAGCATATTTCTTATGAGTATTGTTTTTTTATACTCAAAACTAAATTCTGTAAAGCTTGACAGAGATACACAGAAATTGGAGTCAGAATTCATTTAAGGCGGAATAAACTAAATCATGTTGGAAAAACTAGGGTGGTGTTGTCGGGCGAAAGAACAGGGAGAAGTAGAATGGCTTTCCAGGTTCCTCTCCCTCTGCTTTGCATCCGAACCTCCCCTGGATCCAGACACACTGCCCACCTTTTGCTTCTATTTCCCCCTTAAAGCCTAATAAATGGCTTAAAAGGAAATTTCTAATGGAATGTGGATGCAGATAGTATTCAGGTCACTGCAAAAAAAAAAGTGGCACCTGTGCAGCTCAGAGAGACAGCTAATTGTCAGGTTGAAACTTCAGATTCAGGACACCGAGCCAAGCAGCAGGCAGCGGGGGCGGGGGGAGCTCCAGCCTGTCTTAGGGCGACGGGTGTGCTTCTCGTGGGACAAGCAGCAAAGCCTGAGAATGCTTCTGCTTATACTTGTTCCTCTCCATAGGTTATGTGGTTGGTGGAATTTTCTCCAAAATTCTCGCAGTGAGTGGGACATCAGCCTTGGCGTTCCATTTTCTTGGAGAATTTCCATCCCGTGTGATTCTTCAAAAGTATTTTGGAAAGAGCAAGAAGAAGCCGCCTCAGGAACTGTGAGCCACGTGCTATGTAGGTTCTAATTTTAGTCCCGAATCACTCAGTTCAGTTGTGCACGTAAATGAATTGTCACAAACTATTTACAGAACCAAGCTGAGAACACTCCACTCTTGCCCTGGCCTTACTGTTCTCGGGCTCAGCTCTGGTGTGCGCTGTTTCTCCTTCAGTACCAAACCATGCCAATATGCTAACTTTCCACGTACATTAATCTAAGGTTTACTTCTAATTAAGCAATAAGTTCAGATTAAAGGAATTCAAGGCCTCACTGCACAGGCAGGCGTTTCCTTCAGCGCTGGAGACCCTGTGGGAATCATAGCCCAGACTGTGTGCTAGGCAGCCTGACTGTCCTGTAAAAATCCTGGGTCTACCCTTAAACATTTTTTTAAACTATTTTTTAAATGTTTTTATTGGTTTTTTTAGAGAGAGAGGAAGGGAGAGAGAGATAGAAACGTCGATGTGAGAGAGACACATCGATCAGCTGCCTCCTGCACGCCCCCCACTGGGGATCAAACCTACAACCCGGGCATGTGCCCTGACCGGGAATTGAACCCGGACCTCTCAGTCCATGGGACGATGCTCAATCCACTGAGCCACACCAGCCGGGCTGGGTCTGCCCTTTCAGTGGTTGATCATTTTATCCACATGTGAATTTTGAACTCTCTTTTATTATGACTATAGATAACAACATAAATGTAAAACAGATCCATAAACCATATTGGCAAAAATTACATGTGTTTCTTGATTTCAACAAGCACTTGGCCAGACCTTACAAGCTATTCCAGGCGCAGTTTGGTGAATTTATGCTGAGGAACCTCAGTCATCAGCAAGTGTGAAGTCACATGGCTGAGGACACCAGAGCAGCTGGACAAATGGTCGCTGGGATGACGGCACAGGAGGCATGCTTTTCCAAATTGACGGATGCCATGCCTTTGGGAGAAATGCGGGACATGGAATGACAGTCACAATCTTCACATCTTCCAAGACAAAATCTAAACAGATAAAGGCCAACTACTGTCCGGCCGGTGTGGCTCAGCGGTTGAGCGACGACCCATGCACCAAGAGGTCAATAAAGGAAAAAAAAACATTTTTTTTTAAAATGCCAACTACCTGCATAGGTGTGGTGTAGAAGGGATACGACCCCACAGCATCACGTGGTGGTCGAGTGGTTGGTAGTTGGCGGCTTGCAGTCTCCCTGGCTGTTGACACTGTTATGCGATTACAACACAAACGAGACAGTGGATTGCTGTGGTTCCTAGCATAAAGAGGGTGATAGACTTGCTCCACCCTTCTCAGCTCAGATCTCAGTGGGAACATGGAGCTCACTCAGGGTGTTGCTCAGAGCAATGAGAAATTAGACTGCACCCAGGTCGTGGGGCTTCAGAAAGGAAGACCCCAGAAACTGGCATGGTGAGGAACAAATGAAGGTCAAATCATATTTGGATCCATGCTTCGTAGGGGGTTGAACTACATGACCTGTATAATTCCTTTAAACTCTAAAATTCTAAGACTTTAGAATTATCTTATTGATTCCATTATTTTTCTTCAGCCTGCTTTCTACCAAGAAGGTTTTTCTGAAGAGAAAACGTAGCAGTAAAAACATCCAAACAATATTTCTCAAAGTATAGTAATTCCCACAAAGTTGTCAAACTAGCCAGTAGGATAAGAAAAACATAACAAATGTTTCAGCATTTTGCTGGTTACAAAATTGCTAACTGTGGAGGACTATATTTATTTGTTTGCTTATTTCCTAGGAAGGAAGATTTTATGTGTTCAAGCCATTTCGTAAATAGAAAGAACAATATATCATTCACCTTTTCTCCTTTCTTCCTGTCGCAACAAAAAGAGCTAACCCCACATCCAAAGAGTGTTTTGTAGGCAATGCACATTTTCAACATCCCACCACCCAAAGAGCTGTTGTTCTCATCAGTTTAAGTGCAAAAAAGCTGAGAACTGGGAAAAAAAAAATACAAAAACAAAAAACACCCCAAAACAAAATATTTTGTGTGTTTATTATACAAAGGAATTGCTTCTGATAATATAATACCCGGAACCCTGATTGTGTTCAATTTTTTTTTTCACAGAGGTAATAATCATATAAGATTTCTAGTCCTATAATGATCTCAAAAGAGCTCCTACACTGTCTTTGTCTGTAACCTTGGACATCTCACAGCATTGAGAGGCCGTTGTTAGGGACCTTCAATGGTGCTCCTCAAACTCAAGGACTGGGAAAAGTCTCATGGACGAATAAGCCAAGTCATCCATGATCTGTCTTTGAACCCATTTCCTACTTTATTTTTTTTTTTTAATCCTCACCCGAGGACATTTTTGCATTTATCTTCAGATAGAGTGGGAGGGAGAAAGGGAGGAAGAGAGAGAGAGAAACATCGACGTGAGAGAGACACATCGACTGGCTGCCACCCACACGGCCCGGTTGGGGACAAACTGCAACCGAGGTACGTGTCCTTAGCGGGAACCGAACCTGGGACTCTCTGGTCTGCAGGCTGACGCTCTAACCGCTGAGCCAAACTGGCCAGGGGCCATTTCCTCCTTTTTAATTCTCCTTGAAGATGGTGAGCTACAGACAGCGAAGCCCCATCAAGCAGACCTGCACACACTCGGGGAAAGCATGGGACACAAGCAGTTCTCTGCCACAGATGCTCAGGTCTGAAGTTATTTTTAAGATTACCTAAGACAATTTTATTTTTCTCATGTGGTAGGGGACATAATGCCCCCACCAAAGATGTTCATGTGCTAATCCACAGAACCTGTGAAATTGTTACCTTACAAGCGACTTTGCATGTGATTAAGGATAGAGCCTTTGAGATCAAGATCTTACCCTGCCTTATTCAGCTAGGCCCACCTGTGCTGTCTTCCTGGCTTTCAAGGTGGACGAAGGGGGACGGAAGCCAAGGAAGAAGAACAGCGTCTAGAAGCTGGATGGGCTCCGGAAGGAATGCAGCCCTGTGGCCATCTTGATTTAGCCCAGTGACACCCATGTCAGGCTTCTCACCTGCACACCTGCACGATACTATTAGGGGGACCGGAAAGTAATGTCGTTAAAGTAATGACATGTTAAGGGCGGAACTGGAAGCACATCCATGTCAGACAATCGAGGAACTGTCAAACACTCTTACCAACCTTGGTCGACCATCCAAGAACATTTGCAGCAGATTGGTACAGTAAGCAGAGCAGGTGTTTGGGTCCCGCATAATCTGTCCAAAGAAAACAAAGCTAACCGGTCCACCACATGCAACTTATTGCTTCAGCGGCACAATACAGAAGCGCTTTTTGATCGCTTGATCACTGGAGATGAAAAATGGGTCCTCTATGATAATCCAAAGCGCAAAAGGCAGTGGCTCTCTCTGAAGGAATAGCCACGAAGTACAGCTAAGCTAGGTTTACACCCCAAAAAAGCACTTTTGTGTGTTTGGTGGAGTATTCGCAGGGTCGTTCATTTTGAAGTGCTGAAACCTGGACAAACGGAATGCAGACCTTTACTGTGAACAACTGGATCGAGTAAATCAATCTTTAATTGAAAAGTGCCCAGTGATTGTCACCAGAAAAGGCGTTATTCTGCAACACGATAATGCAAGACTGTACTGCGCAAGACGAACCCTGGAAAAAATTAATGAATTGCGGTGAGAGGTATTGCCTCGCCCGATATTGCGCCATCGGATTCTCATTTATTCCGATCGCTACAACATTTTCTAAGTGGCAAAAAATTTGACAATTTGGATGATGTCCAAAATGCCATCTCCAGATATTTTGCTCAAAAACCAATTGATTTTTATTGATCCGGCATTGAAAATTTGCACACTAGATGGCAAAAGGTTGTTGATAATGAAGGTGATTACATCATTGATTAAAAATAAAAACTTGTTAAAAATTTATCTGTTTGAATTTAATGTAAAAAAACGACATTACTTTCCAGTCCCCCTAATAGATTGGCATATTTTTTACTTCCTAAACTTTGGCTAATTTGTTACGGCAATACTAGAACCCATTCTGTAGGAACAGTGAATCCCATGCATTGAAAATAGGGAGGCTGAGTGATTTCCCTTGGTAGTGCCAACTGGAGCTTGAACTCAGACTTCTGACTCTCACTCCACTTAGTGATTCTGCCTATTTTTTTTTTTAGTAGTTGGGGAAAAAAGAATAATCAGCTTCTGCTTCTCCTTATTTAATTATTCTGACTGAAAATTATTTTAAGGCATCCTTTTATGCAGGATTTCCTTGTGCTGACAAAAAATCAAGTGTATGGTTCACAGACTAGAGTATGACTCTGAGTGAGCCCTTGCATTCTTCAGTCTGAAAAACCAGGGCTTGGTACTGGTCACACTTCCCTTTGTCTTACTCTGCCCCTTAGCACTTTTTGTTTTACCGGTTCTAATGAGTTGTTTTTAGGCCCCCTTTTCTCCGTTTTGCCATGAATTCTCAGAGAACGCGTCAACACTAATTCATCTTTCCATTCCCGGGGTCCGGAATAATTTCTGACATGTCAAACTATTTAATTAATGTTTGTTAAATAAATCATCAAGTATAGCATTTACTTATTTAGCCAACAATTATTTAGTGATCCCCATATGCTGGTCATGGAGAATAGAAAAAGAAGTAGGAAACACCCATTATATTCATCAAGAGCACAATGCCCAGTGGGTGAGACAGATACGTTACCAAATGACACAAGGGCTACATGACTAGGCTGCTGTGGGGATCAGAACATTGCTTCGAAACACAGAAGCGGGCAGTGTACTTCCTACCTGGGAATGAAGGGTCTCTTTAGGATCAGGGACAACCCGGGTATAAGCAGCTAACTTTTAGGTGCCATTACACCAGCACTGCCCAGGAATTATTTGTTCTTTAAATCATATATTTGATTGCTGTTAACTTGGTCCGTCAGAGTCCTAATTAGCACTGGTCATGGACAACTGTTCAAGTTTCCTTAGGAAAGTCACAGAGTCATGGAAGGAAACCATTGAAGGGGTCATGAAAATGCCACCCTTTAGTGGCAAGATACCACTTCCAGTTCTTTCAAAGAGCTTCTGGGAAACTTAGTGGGACAAATGTATCTCACCCTTTTGGGGCTTTCCCTTTGCTCTGAGTTTTCACCATCTTGCATGAACTTTCTTTCAATGAGCCTTGTTCTCAAGCAGAGGGGGCTGGGCACCTGCTGGAAAAGGGGCATGTGTGTGTGGAGATTTTGCCTTTCCTCAACCCTGAGGATACACGACAATGTCTAGATGTATTCTGACGGTCATGACTTGGGACCGGCTACTGGTATCTAGTGGTATCTGGTGGGTAGAGGTCAGAGATGCTGTCAAACATCCTACAGTGTACAGGACAGCCCCACCCAGCAGGGAATTATCCACCCCAAACGTCACTGAAGCCAAGGCTGAGACACCCTTTCCTAAGGTTCATGTACTACCATAGAAACGGGATAACATTAGCATATTTGCTCATGTGCATATGTATTTACTGATGTTTATTTACAAAACTAACATTGCAATTTAAAGGAAATTGACTTTCAGGTGATTCTATGCATTGGTTTTCAACTAATCACCAAGGTACTGGGATGATGTGTGTTTTTTGTTGTACTAACAATACCTAGTGTGGGAAACTACACTCTCAAGATGCTAAAGACCGAGGACAGGACCCTTGAGTGAAGCAGTCTACAAAGTGGTTCTAGGTGCCCCGCAGATGGAGGCTTACTGACTTTAAACCTTGACTCCGTTCCACAGTGTGCAACTTGTGGCATTTGGCCACATTCTGGGTAAACATTCTGCTACAGCAAAACGAGTATTACCAGCTCTGAGTTAAGGACTCAGCTAATGAGCCAGGCGAGCGAGGTAGTAAGGGGCTCCCTATTTTTATGACGTGCGCTTAGTCACAAGGGAGCTTCATTCCAGAATAAAATGTCAAACCTAAAGTGAAATATTATCTATAATAAATGAGGCTCCTTGAGACTATCATGTAGCACATTTTCTCAGGTAATAAAGTCATCACGTTTCGCATGCTTTATTCTTTTAGGCAGAGGAAACGAGAGGAGAGTTTGTTGGTATTTTGCATTTTGCTTTTTTTTTTTTTTGGATAGGTTTCTTTCCATTCTTCCTGTGCCAAATGTAATGTTTTAGGATTATTCATGACTTAGACAATGGTGCTTTCAGCAGTCAGTAGCAATGATCCTTATTGAGAACATATCCTTCAAATTAGACCTACATAGACTTTTCTCCTTTACTCTAATGTTTAGTTACTCAGATTTAAACAGAGTATGCAACATTTAATAAATGATTTTCACTAAAACCTAACTGACATTTAAAAGTAGTTTGATTTTGCCTGGCCAGTGTGGCTCAGTGGTTGAGTACTGACCCATGCACCAAGAGGTCACCAGTTCGATTCCCGGTCAGGGCACATGCCCAGGTTGTGGGCCAAATCCCCAGTTGAGGGCATGCAGGAAGTGGCCAGTCGATGTTCTCTCTCATCGATGTTTCTATCTCTCTCCCTCTCCCTTCCTCTCTCTCTAAAATCAATAAAGAAAAAAATTTTTTTCATTAAAAAAATAAAAGTAGTTTGATTTTATTTTTGTTAATACAGAGGAGTAAGACAAATGTACTTTGTTTAAAAGGTATACCATATCAGTTAAAATGAAATACTTCAAGTTTATTCATTATGTGATTCGTTTACACCTGATGACTGAAAATGGTAACTTTGTATACTAGGTAGCAAGTACGCAAAAATTAGCAAGCAGTAGGCATCTAAATAATTTTTGATGAACAATAAATTCATGTATGGTTTAGGTTGGTAGCTCTTCAGTTTAATAAAACTCAAATCAAAGACTATGGTAAATGTTATGGACTGAATTGTGTACTCCCAAAATTCACATTTGAAGCCCTAATACCCAATGTGACTGTATTGGGAGATGGGGCCTTACAGGGGTAATTAAGGTTAAATGAGGTCATACGAGCGAGGCCCTCATCCCATAGGACTAGTGTCCTTATGAGAAATGGAAGAGACACCAGAGGTCTCTCTCTACATGTGCTCACAGAGTAAAGGCCACGTGAAGACGTGTGAGTGATAGGACAGATGTCTGTAAGCCAGGAAGAGAGGTCTTACCTGAAATCAACCCTTGATCTTGGACTTTGAACTTCAAAAACTGTGAGAGGAGAGAGCCACCTGGCTGTGTAAGCCACCCAGTCTGGGTTATTGTGCTGTGGCAGCTTGAACAGACTCATCAGTGGATTGTCACTAGGATCAGCCAGGTTGATCTTCTCATCAAGTTTTAGACTTTCTTAAATCTAGATGAGTGACCAGTGGCAATTCAGAAAACCATCAGGTACATTTCCCCTGAAACGAGGACATCAGTGGCCAACTAAAGCCTAGTACTCTGCCCAGCAGAGCTCATTATGAAAAAGTATTTCTATTTTCACCAAATGCATGTGGAACATTTCACCAGGAAGCACCAGGAAATACCTAAATTCATCTAAATTTAAATAATCAGGGATCTAAAATTATCCATTCCAACTCTCTTCTCGATGCCTGGGAGCAGCAGAATCCAGTGGAAAGTCATGGCCTTGATGCCAGACCAGCCTGAATGTGAGCTCTGGCTCCATCATGAGGAGCCTGATGGCCTGCGGCTGGCATCGTAGCTCCTTGAGTCTCAGTGTCCTCACCAATGAAAGGGAGTAATAACAACAATAGCAATGTTGACCATTAATAACAATAATGCTCACTGGGATCTTGTGGGAATTAGAGATGATGACTACAAGTACCAAGTACAGTGACTGGTAACATAGCTATTCAAGGGAAGTAGAGGCTGCTGTTGACATTGAAGGTGATGCATGAACATTTCTTCAACTGAGAAGGACAAAGGCTAGAAAATTGCAAGGTCTACTCAGAGGTGTCCCCCAAAGATATTTGTACTAAATTTAGGAGGTTATAATAAAAAACCTTGAATAATTTAGAAAACATGAAAGGCTGAGAGACTTGGTTATGTCATAACAGATACCCTTCAATACTTGAGGCTCTCCTGCTCTGAATGTACCTGGTGCAACCACGTGCTCTTGGGTTGGGAGAGGGGGGACATTTGTTCATTTGTTTCTTCATTTTTAGCCTCACAATATATTTTTCTCTCAGGCATGTGGCTCTGACCTGTATAGTTATAGTGATGACAAATGTTTGGGACCTAGATCTATTTGGAAAACAAATTCAGTTGGATTTGTAGGCAGACTGGATATGGGACGGAGAAAAAAAAAAGTAGTCAAGGATGATTGTACACTTTTGGCCAGAGCAACTGAAAGGACAACGTTGTCATAAACAGAGGTGGGGAGAGTAGATCTCAAGTGCTCTAACACACACACACACACACACACACACACACACGCACAAGTAACTATGTGAGGCGATGGGTGTGTCAATTAACTTGATTATAGGAAATCATTTCACCATGTGTATGTGTATTAAATCATCACATTGTACACCTTAAAAACCACATTGTGCAACCTAAATTTATATAATTTTTATTTGTCAATGATGCCTCAATAAACTAGAAAAAAATAAACAAGTGGGGTGGAAAGTTTGCAAAGTAAGATCTGGGTTTGGAGAGCAAGATCTGGGATTCAGTTTGGGGTGTTATTTAAAAATCAGAAAGTCTTGGAGCTGCTGTAGCAGCGTGAGCAGGGGAGGAAGTGCAGCTCAGGTGGTAGGCAGGTGCAAATCTGCAGATCTACAGGCCGTGCTGAGGAACGTGGACAGGACCCCACAGGCAACAGGAAGGGCATGAGACTAGTAATGTGCAAGAACAGGGTGCTTAGGGGATTAATTTACACCAGTCTTTTCTTTGAGAGCAGACCATTAGCTTCCTGGTGGCTTACATGTTTTGTATTATTGTTGTTTTATTTTGTTTGATAATCCTTAAGAAAGAGCTTTACTGACTGTTCTCACTTAACAATTTCCATGAGAAAATAGATTCAGTGACATACATTTTTTTTTTTTTTGGTCAAACTGCAGGACTCAAGTTTCCTCACTCAAAGGACATCACAAATTATCTCAGAGGGATATGGCAAGAATTACATTTCTCAGTTTTATCACTTCACCTGTTGTTGTGAATGCACTCTTAAATACGAAATGACGATAATTCCACCAACATATCTGACCTGGTTATAGATTGGGATCATGTGGAACTGTGCAAGAAATTGAAGAGTTGTAGAGGTAAGCAATGGGGTAGGGATGAAGAGAATTAAATTGTTCAGGACAGACTCAGGGTGCACACATAACCTCTTTTAATCCTGTAGTCCACGCACATTTAATGGGTTTTCACTCCTCTTGGGATAATGGTGGGAATCCCTAAGAAAATCTGATGGTATTTTCTCACTCACTTGGAGCAACTCTAATGCATTTTGAATAAATCAAATAATAATAGTTTATTAATTCAATAAAAGTCATGCCCTTTCTGGTGACATGCTTGGACTTGGGTCCTAGATGACACCTCTCTTTTCTACCTGTTTAGAAAATCCAAGTTTAGAGCAATTAGTGAGAATTGGGCAGCAGTTATTTATGAAGAGAAATGACCTACATTTGTAACTTACTTGTAACTTATAATGTATTTTCACATATTCATATTATAATAAACAAATTGAGGCCATTAGCAAGAGTGTATCACATCATAAATGTAGGAATAAGGCATTGAGGAAGTTTGGAGAAATAATAAAATCAGTAGTATTCTTTAACTCATAAAATAAAAGATGCTGAGGGTTCATCTTTAACCTCTTCCCTCTAAATCTGGCCTCTGAGCAGTCAGCAAATTTTTTTCATTCTAATTTGTAATATCTCTTCTGTGTACAAAAAATGAATATTTTAATAAGAGTAAGATTTCTCCAGAGAAACAAAACCAATAAGTTACATCTATCAATCCATCTATCTATATATTCCTCTATTTGTCTACATATCTATATCTATAAAGAGATTTATTATAAGAAATTGGCCCATGCAATTGTGAGGGCTGGCAAGTCCAAAACTTATATGGAAGACCAGCAGACTGGAAACTGAGACAGGATTTCTCTGCTGCTGTTTTGAGAAAGATTTTCCTCTTCTCCAGAGTATCTTAGTTTTTGTTTTTAAGATCTTCAACTATTGGATGAAGTCCACCCGTATCATCAAGGTCAATCTCCTTTACTTAAAGTCAACTGATTGTTGACTTTACAAAACATCTACACAATATCATCACAGTGAAGCCTAGATTACTATCTAACTCAATAACTAGGTGCTAGGATTAGCCTAGCCAATGTTACACATAAAACTAACCATCACAGTTCTACTTCAGACAGCTTAGTTACTTACCACTAATTCTAAAACTAAATCCAATCTTCAGAACATGTTATTCGAGGTCTTTCTTGATTTAACTAGACACAATCTTTCCAGTTGCATCTTTACATTCTTTCATATATTATTTGCTTATCATTTTAAAGGGACATCTCTACCAAGCCCATCCTGGACATCAAATTTGACCATACAACTTGCTTTGACCAATGGGATGTTAGCAAACGCAATGTCGGCTGGAAGCTATAAGACACATTGTATGGCTCCTGGGTCTGTAATTGTTCTTTTCCCACAGCCATGACATTAGCAATTCCCAGAGAGAGGCTGCCTGGCCAGCTTGGATCCTGGAGTGAAGAATAAGACTGGAGGAAAGTTAGAAAAAAAAGAGAGAGGTTGCCTGGCCGGTGTGGCTCAGTGGATTGAGCATCATTCCATAGACAGAGAGGTCCCAGTTCCATTTCTGGTCAGGGCACAAGCCTGGGTTGCCGGCTTGATCCCTGGTAGGGGGTGTGTGGGAGGCAAACAATTGATGTTTCTCTCTCACATCAATGTTTCTATCTTGCTCTCCCTTCCTCTCTCTCTAAAAAATCAATAAAAACATATTTTTAAAAGAGAGAAAGAGATTGAAAGAGACATATATTATGAGTAAGAAATAGATCTATTTTCTTATAAGCCACTAAGACTTTTGTATTGGTTGTTACCTCAGAATAATTTAATGAAAGCTGATTGATATAAGCAGGCACTCATGTATTTGGTAACATAAATGAATGGATGAAGTTGAAGTTCATTTCTTCTGAAATTCCCTTTCTTGACATTTTCTGCCTATTGAAATTCCATTCATCCTTCAAAGAATAGCTCAATAGCTATCTCTTGTTATTTCCAGCTGCAATTGATGTTTCTCTGTTCAAAATCTTTCCTGCATTTAAGATTCTTTCCTTCTAATAGGTAAACAGGAGCAACATTTCTGATCAAATAGAGGCATTACTGTTTGTGTCTCTAAATACTTCTTTAATTCAACTTTGATTTCCAGTGACTTGTTTGTTTCCAAGTGAGTTGTTAGCTCCTAAGCTATGTCTTCATTGTATTTCCCACAATGTATGTTGTTGGTGAAGTCAGAATAGTATTAGGAAATAATATGATCTTATAGATGATGGCATCCAGCTATCTAGTACAGTACCCAAGGGGCTTGGGTTAAATACCAAGGAAACATATGATACTGCAGTGGATTGCAGGACAATTAGAAGTGAAACACAAGGGTCAAATGTTTGGGTGTGTTTTTTCTTGATGAAAAGGCTAAGTATGAATATCAGTAAAGCTTCTATTTAATACATAAAAAGTGTCAGACACTCTATGGACATTAGCTCATGCCATATGCCAACAAACTTATTTTTATATATAAGGAAACTGACATCTAGAGAGGTTAAATTATTTTTCTATGGTCACTCTTGTTTGTAGAACGTAGTAGAGCCAGGAATTAAACTCAGGGATGCCTCAGTCCAGAGCTCAGATTTTAACCATACACTTTCCTAAAGAAATTTGGAAAGGTCTTCTTTAGCTCTAAGCTTTCTGTGCTGTAATGTCTCCCAACAGAAAGCTTGCTCTCACCAAGGTATTCACTAAAGTACCACAAAAAATCTTGTCCTTGCTCCTACTTGAATGTAGGATGTACAAGAAATAGTCCCCAGTATAATGTCTAGAAAAGTGACTTTACTGAGACAGAAAATAGACTCACAGGGTTGACTGGGGCTAGGTGTGGAAATGGAGAGCAACTGAAAGCAGGTATGAACAATCTGTGTGGGGTAATCAAAATGTTATTAAATTGGATTGCAGTGATGGTGCAAAACTCTGAAATTCACCAAAATATCATTGAATTTTACACTTAAATAGGCTAAATTTTATAATATGTAAGTTATATCACCAGGAGCTTATAGGAAAAAATTACTACCTAATAATTCAAAATATAGTAAAGTTTTATATATAAATATATAATATATAATAAACACATCAATAAGTAAAGATTATATTCTTTTTTCAAAAACCATTGAGCAGTAGCATTTTTATTGTAATAATAAATATGATCAGCACAAATTATTTGTATTCAGCTCAAGTTGAACAACCACATATGTCTCCTTTGTCCTACTGTGTAGTTAATAAAGCTACTGACTTTTTTTTTAATGTTCCCCCTCAGACTTTTTGCCAAGTCAAACCAGTTTTGTCTGATTTAAGACAAGGAATAAGTTGATTTTTCTGCATTACAGAATCATGAATGCTGTTTCAATGATCTATGTGTACAGAAGTTGCAAGCAAACTGAGCGTTTTATACCCATGCCTAATTTCCAACTCCCATTTCAGACAGTAAAAGCGCCACCCTACAGAGAGTGTTCATACAGAAAAATCCATTCTATTCGTGCTTTGTACTCCACTGTCTGCGACGTAGTGTTGTTCAAATGTCATAGCCAGGAACGTGTTATGTGCTTCACTAGTTGACATTCCACCTATACGTTAGTGGCAACATTTCTTAACACTTCTGATAGCACTGCACTAAAAAAAAGCCATTTCTCTCTCACCAGAGCCAGAACGAGCCATGTGAGAGTCATAGGCAAGAAATTAATTGAGTGCTTCTTAAGTGATCTTCTTTAAATATTTTTTTTCAGCAGTTATTTAGAAGAAAGGCTGAGAGCTAGGAAAAGTAAAAAAGTATAAAGAACTGCTTCATTTCACCACCAGTTTCTTGGATCTCAGGTCAGACTTGCATACCTCACTCAGAGTAAAAATATATTTAATATTTTAAAAGTCTGCAACTGATCTAATCAAATCCTATTTCTTTAAATGTAGTTAAGTAATCATTACTGGCATCGGAGCCTACCCAGGGGGAAGTCACACTCAACCATTGATGGCTCAATTATGTTTTTGTACAATTACTAGTCCCTGGGGCAATTTCAGCTAAATACATTTCTCTGCCTCCTTACATTTCTCTATGCAGCACCCTTTGAAGGCAGGCACCCTCATTAGTTGTCTCACGGATCTGGCCTTTATCTCAGCTCTAAATATATATTTTTAATTTTTAAGATTTTTTCCAGTTTTATTGCACTGTAATTAACATATAACATTAATTTCAGGTGTACAACATAATGATTTGATATATGTGTATACAGTATTGCCAAGCGATTACCATAATAAGTTTAGCTAATATTCATCACCTCACATAGTTACAAATTTTCTCTGTGATGAGAAATTTTAAGATCTACGCTCTTAGCAACTTTCAAATACACAATCCAGTGTTGTTAACTGTTGTCACCATGCCATACATTACATCCTCAGGACTTATAACTGGACGTTTGCACTTTTTGACCACTTCCACCCATTTTTCCCACTCCCCACCCACTGCCTCTGGCAAATGCCAATCTATTCTGTTTCTATGATTTGGGGGTTTTTTGTTTTGTGTTTTTAGATTCCACATATAAGTCAGATCACACAGTATTAGTCTCTCTCTGCCTGATGTGTTTCACTCAGCAGAACGCCCTCACGGTTTATTCATGTTGTTTCCAAACAGCAGGATTTTTTTTTCTTTTTATGATTGAATAGTATTCCACTGAATACCACATTTTCTTTACCCATCCGTCCATGGACATTTAGGTTGTTTCCACTTCTTGGCTATTGTAAATAATGCTGCTTAAATATGAGGTGCAACTATCTCTTCCAGATAGCGATTTGGTTTCTTTCGGAATTGCTGGGTAACATGACATTTCTATTTTTAATTTTTTGAGGAATTTCCATATTGTTTTCCATTATCTATGCTTATGGACGGCTGCACCAATTTACATTCCCAGCAATGGTGCACAAGGGGTCGCTTTTCTCCGGAACCTCTTGTGGACAGATACCCCTGTTAGTTGCCCAACAGATCAGGTCTTTATCGCTAATTCTATTAGACTTGAGTTTTCTTACAACAAAATTTCATGTACATCAAATAGAAAGGTAAGGTGAAATATGATAACAACCCCTTGCCAAATTCCAATAAATCTTGCCTTGGATTCTTATTTTCATGACTTTGCTAAATGAAAAAATTTCCACAAGGCAAATAAAAACAAAGGATCTAGGACGATAATCTGTCCTCCACTGATTAAATATTGTTTTTCTGGTAATACAATATTTTCTTGCTGCAAGTATTTTATGTTTAACCTCTATTAATATTGCATAATGTTCTATAGGGGGCAGTCCAAGTGCCTATGTTGAAAACAGGACTACATACTTGACAATTATGAACAAAAATGACTTTTGAAAAAAACTACCAAATTAAATTATTAGTCTGATTGTCACATTCTAATATATTTATTATTGTTATACACAAACATGGTATCAGCTGTTTTTTTTTTTTTAAAAAAAAAATATTATTCATCTGTGACCAAAGGTTTGCATTTTGTAACATTTTTCTTTCCTTGTATTCCATCAAGTGCTCTGTGGCGTTTCACGGTTAATAATACGTTGTAACAGATGTCAATATGATCCAGATTGAAGTGATGCTTGGTTCCAAATCATTTAGTTTGTTTCTTACGGTTTCAGGTTGACCTAATGCAACAGCTTCTGCAGATCAACTTGACTGCCTTGGAGCCTTTGAAAAGCTGACCCACTTACTTCTGTAAAAAGGAACATTTAAAACCTGAGAACATACAACACTTTGCTAAGTGAAGTTAGAAAAAGCTGATATTCTGGAATAGTGGATGCACTGAGGTCTTTCCACTGATTTGACATTTTAGGTTGTAATTGTGAGTTTTTATGTGTTGATACTGAACCGATTGCTCTTAGCTGTTTATCCACCAGTTAGCTATGTGGAAAAACTATATAAAGAATAAACTCTGAGTCATTAAATCTATTGTACCTTCTCTCTCTTTTTTTATTTGAAGGGAGAATGAGAGAAACAAACACATTCTGCAAATAATTTATATTGGTTTTAGTTTAGGGGTAACATGTTGATTTACTTGAAAAATCTTCTTTATTCTTTAACACAATGTTCCTGATTCTACTTCAAAAAGATGACACCAGAGTGAGAATCAATTTGCAAAATCTATTCTATTTGTTAATCAAAACATTAATGAATATGGTTTTATATGAAAACTTCCATTAGCATCAATATAAATTAGAAATGTCATTTTTTAAAGAAAAAAATCCTAATTTTAAAAAATCGAGTAATCCACGAATTTAGAAAAAGGCAATTAATCGCATGATAGAGGAAACAGTGACAGCACTATATGAGCTATCCACTCAGACATTTTAGTAAACACATCTGTTCATGTATTTCTCGACTTATAAGACGCTGAACTTTTAAAGCAATATGATGGGAGAAAGGCAGGAAGTATATATTAGGATTCCCAGGTCTTTTAAATGTGCAATTTGAAGCAGTTCTTCCTAGCAATCAGTTTCTTTAATTGCCTGCTGAGTGATCTGGGATAAGCCTCACTTTGCTTAGAGACTGTCTTTATGTCTTTAGATAACAAAGATCTCTTTTCTCAGCATATTTTAGAATGCCCTAAGTAGGGCTGTGCAACTTTAAGTACTTCACATGCATCCGACTCAAAGGCAGTGATTGGATGCTGATATTTTTGAAATGCTGGTCAGTTCAGTATTGAAAAATATTTTCCAAAAAGAAAAAAAAGAGAAACGTCTGTAGCACTGAGAAATAATGAAGTGAGATGAGAGAAGTCGGTGAGCTGGCATTGTCTCCATTACTTAGTGCTAATGTAAAATGATCAACAGATTTCCTTTAAAAATTGAAGGTCACATCTTAATGTTCTCCAAAGAGCTGATGGTACATCATAAAGTTTGTAAGTAGCGTAAGAAAAATAAAATTCACCAAATACAAAATAGGGCTCTCATCACACAAAAAAATTAATTAAATTAAAAAAATTTTAAATCCACCAATAAACCCAAAATTGGGGGGGGGGGATTGCAAAATACATTATTTCTCACTAATTGAGTATTCCTTTCACTTTTGTATTTGATAAAAAATTTTATAATAAAAATATATTAAGCCCTGGCCGGTTTGGCTCAGCAGTTAGAGCGTTGGCCTGCAGTACAGAGAGACCCGGGTTCGGTTCCCACTAAGGGCATGTACCTTGGTTGCAGTTTGTCCCCGGCCCTGGTTGGTCGTGCGGGTGGCAGCCACTCGATGTGTCCCTTTCACGTCGATGTTTCTCTCTCTCTCTCCCTCCCACTCTATCTGAACAAAAAATAAAAAAATGTCCTCAGGTGAGGATAAAAAAAATATATATATATATTAAAAATGACAAAGGAATAAAATCAATAATATAGTAATATTTCACACAAACTGATAAAAAACAAATATTTCATAAGAAAAATGGCGGTAAAAGGCATGAAAAGATAACTCCAGAAAAATAGAAATTAATATAGTCAATAATCCTATGGAAATATTAAGCTTCAATGGCAATCAAACTAACATAAGTAAAATAACTTTTCTTTTGATTGGCAAACAGAAACAGTAAATACAACAATACGTATTGTCTGTTACACATGTATTAAAATAAAAATGTTGGGAATTAAACCCTAATATAATATATCCTAAAATTTGTTTCAGAGGAATTTTGCAAAATTTATTGAACGTATTTATGTTATTTTCTTTTATCCCAGCCAGCTGGCTTCTAGGTATTTATTACACAGATCTAGCTGTTCAAGTGAACAAATATATCTGAAGAAGTGTGTTCATCACACTATTGTTTATATTAAAGATAAGACAACTCAAATGTCCTATATAATAACTTACAAAAAGTTATGATGAAAATATTTAATTCCTTAAGCCAATCAGAGAAAGACAAATACCACATGATCTCACTTATTTGTGGAATATAATGAACAAAATAATCTGATGAACTAAACAGACCCAGAGACATAGAAAGGAGTACGGTTCAGACTGATAGGCCTCAGAGGAGGGGGTGTGGGGAGGGGGGGAATGAGATAAACCAAAGAACTTATGTGCATGTATGCATAACCAATGGACATAGACAACAATGCTGGGGACGGGGTGGGGCAAGATGGGGAGGAGGGTGTCTAGGGGAAAAAGGAGAAACATCTGTAACAAAAATAAATTAATAAAAATTGCAAAAATAGCCCCAGTTTGGCTCAGCGATTAGAGCATCAGCATGTGGACCAGAGAGTCCCGGGTTTGGTTCCCATTAATGGCATGTACCTCGGTTGCAGTTTGTCCCCGCCCCGGTTGGAGTCGTGTGGGTGGCAGCCAGTCGATGTGTCTCTCTCACATTGATGTTTCTCTCTCTCCCTTCCTCCCTCTCTCCCTCCCACTCTATCTGAAGATGTATGCAAAAATGTCCTCGGGTGAGGATAAAAAAAAAATTTTTTTAATTGCAAAAATAAATAAATAAAAAGAAAATGTTTATTTCTTGATATGGACGACTATGATTAATAATAAGTGAGAATAACAGCTTATAGTACTGTATTCATTATATTTCTATTAAATACATGTATGTGTGTACATGTATGTAATATACACATATACATGTGTGCATATGCGTGTCTCTGTATGCAGGGAAAGAGGCGGAGAGAGAACACATGCCTGAATGGTGAAATGGTAGTAGTGAGTGTCTATCTTTGGCTAGTTGGCTTGTGGTCTTATTTACATTTTCAAATAATCCTACAATGGCCCAGATGACACGTGTAACAACTTACAGTGATAAACAAAACGGACAGCTTCTCACATGGCAATCTTGATTATCTACTCTAAGAAGACTGATAACACGCTGTGACTTCTTATACCCTGAAGTGTTCCGCAGTATGACAGGCACAGGGAGACTGGTACCAATGGCCTACTGCACAGCGAGGTGATACAAAATGATGCTACCTATTTCCTACCGATTTTAGAACATATATACCCTTTTAGTTCTTTTTACCGACCCCCCACCCAGTGTGGCTGCTAACTATTAATACTTTATGACATTTGAATGTTGTATTATTTCTAATCTTACTTGTGATGGACCATGTATGTGGTCAGTATAGATCAAGAGATTCCACTAGATTTTCTGCATTTAATTTAGATTAGTATTGAAGGTTTCATTTGTGTGAGCTGAACTAAATGGCATAAATTCATGGGAAATAATTGTCTTGAGCTAGTGAGACACAAACTTTTCACTGGTAGTCTTACTAGGGAATGAATGTTTCTGTCTCCCCAAAATTCATATGTCGGAGCCCTAACCCCCACTGTGATGGTATTTGGAGGTCAAACCACCAAACCGGCAGGAGGCAATTACGGTTGCCTGAGGCTATGTGTGTGGGGCCCTGTTCCTACAGGATTAGTGTCCTCATAAGAGGACACACTAGGGAACTTGTTCTCACTCCCCTTGCACACACAAAGGAGCGCTCAGCAGGTTGGCAGCTGCCTGGAGGCCAAGGGAAGAGGCCTCAGAATGAACCCACCTTGCCATCACCTTGATTTTGGACCCTCCAGACTTCAAAACTGTGAGAGAGAAATTGTCGTTGTTGAAGCCACCAGTCTGGGTATTGTGTTATGGCAGCCCTGGAGGACTAGAACAGAGACACACTCACCTTCAGAAGGTGGGGTGAGAGCAGAAACCATGAGAGCTGCAGGGAAAAGAGGGTCGAGAGAGCCAGAGGGAAGGTCGCCCAGCCTCTCTTGGCTGCTGGAAGCAGTGTTGGTTTACTCATAAGGTATCTGTATAGGGGATTAAATGCCAAAAACGCGTGCATTTACTCCTTGGGCATTGAATAATACCTAACCAAATGCCTGTTATTGGCAATAAATTCCCCCTGGAATTAAGCTATTTTAATATACTTTTTAATTAAATAATAGTGACCCATTTTTGATGCCATGAAAAGCTGGACTAACATTAGTTAATTCTGGACGGGTCTATCCATATTCGGAAAGAGCTGTGGAGAGGGTCAGAAAGAACTGATTGGTCTCATGGATCTGATGTCTAGATAAGTGTGTCTGTTTCAAACGTATTTGCTCTTTAAAAATATTATCTTGATGCTTAAAAGACACAGTGATTGCATGCATCTTGTTTCTTATGTACTTACTGGAAATAGACACAATTTGAGTTGATCAGTTAATGTTAATCACTTGAGTTAAGGATTTATAAATTGACCTATCAAGACAATACTTGTAGCAACATCTCTGTAATCAGGTTTTAAATACGAAATTTCCCAAAAGGCTTTTATTTTATACTCTAGCAATTCAAAGAGTGACCATAAGACATTAATTCTTGTATAATTTTTTTTTACTTACATATATATTGTTTTATCCAACTCTGTCAGAGAAGGGATATTCACTGCAATGTATCAATTTCTTTTCTCTTCTTTTAACACCCTTTCTCAAAATCAGTATTTAATCCTTTACATTTTTTCCTCATTTTTAGCCAAGTTTCTGTACTAGCTTACAAAAATAGAGTGAAAAGTGTATATTCATGATAGTGATAAGGACTGAGGAAGCAAATGCCAACTTTCTTCTCTATAGCAATAAGGTTTACTTTTTACATTTCAATTTGGATGATTTCCTTTCCTTATTTTTTTCTAATTTGGTCTCTTTATCTCTGACCTTTTATGATCAGCTGAGTCTGTAGCCATAAGTTTTCTGTTTCCCAGCTTTTCCCAGAACTGCCCCACCTGCCTTCCACCCACAACGGAAGCCCTTTCTGCTCAGAGAGGTGCCTGTGCCCAGGGGACCGGGCTCAGCCCACCCTTCCGCTGAATTACCCCTACAGAAAAACGTGAGCAAATCCTCTAATTTGGAAAAGCCTCAAATGACCCATGGAGAGGTAGGTGGGGACAAGGGGAGTTTTCTCAAAAGGAATTAGGGCATAAACAATGTAATGATAATGATGACTTTCCCTGCCTTTTTGCACAAATTACTCTAAAGGGAGAAATGTAGAAATGCAAAGGACTATGGCTTTGAAGTCCGATGTCCATTGTTTCCCTTGGAGTTGAATCATAACTGCTGGTTTTCTCTCCAAAGTAACTAGGTTGATTTCAAAGCCTTCAACCCTCATTAACTAAGTAACCCATGCATTCAAAGGTCTGAATAATATAAGAATATGCATGCGTTCCTTTAAAAACTTATGTATTTCTCCTTAAGAAAAGGGAGGGTGTAGGAACCAATAGAGAGAATTATACATGTGAATCTGAAGCAAACCAGTGATTTATAGCAGGGAAGAAAATGTTGAGATTCTATTTCTACCTAACTTATAATACTACTTTCAGCCAATCCCCTAAATTCTCTGCCTTAGTTTTATCATTTAAAACATGAGGTCAATGATCTTTCTCAGGAGGTAATATACGATTTACTCAGTCTTAGCTAATAATATTAGTCAGCCATTCATGGCAAAAAGTACGTCATTATCATTTAACAGCAAAAGGTGTTAAAATTGTTGAAATCTATTGGAAATAATCTGCCTGAGTCTATAGGCATTCAACTAAAATTTTGTTAATGCCCACAGAGCAAATGCTTAACTTTTAGCACTTAATTCTCACTAGAGATGGCAGAAAATAATTACCTTAGACTAAACTACCTAACACACACTGGGAACTTCAGATCAAATTGGGGGCCAAGGAGAGGGGATATAGATTTCCATAACTAAGTATTGTGTGTAAAATTAAAGTGACTTTAAAATATTAGGAAGGAAGGGTATTTTGGCCCTTGGATCATTTGCTGGTTTAATTTAAATATATTTTATTCTGCTACCCTTCAAAAAAGGAAAGCAAAAAATAAAGAAAAGAGTCTATGAACTGATGCAACCATATAAAATTCTAGAATAAGGAAATCTATAGGCAGAAAGTAGATTAGTGGTTGCTTTGTCTGGGGTGGGGGGTTGGGTGAGGAATAAGGGCGCGGGGCTTCCTTTTAGGTAATGAAAAAATATTCTAAAATTGTGGTAATGGGTGCAAACATATGTAAATATACTAAAAACTATTGAATTGTATACTTTTTTTCTTTATTGAATTTTAGAGAGCGAAGAAGGGAGAGAGAGAGAGAGATAGAAACATCCATGAGAGAGAACATCAATTGGCCGCCTCCTGCGTGCCCCCCACTAGGGATTTGGCCCGCAACCTGGGCATGTGCCCTGACCGGGAATCCAGCCAGCGACCTTTTGGTGCCTGGGTCGACGCTCAACCACTGAGCCACATCGGCTGAGAGAATTATATACTTTAAATGGGTAGATTGTATGGTATGTGAATTATATCACAATGAAGCCCTTTAAAAAAAAAACACAAAAGGATATACTAGCCACATAGATTTTCAGGAGTGTTCTTTCTCTATTTTGTGAGGGAGTTTTTTTAAATTCCTTCCTTCCTTGCCCTATGGGTGTGGCTCTGTGGTTGAGCATTCTTCCATGCACCAAGAGGTGACAGGTTGGATTCCTGGTCAGGGCACATACCCAGGTTGCTTGCAGGCTTGATCCCCAGTAGGGGGCGTGCACGAGGCAACCAATCAATGATTCTCCATTGATGTTTCTATCTCTCCTTCTCCCTTCCTGTCTCTATAAAATCAATAAAAACATATTAAAAATAATAAAATAAAATAAATTCTTTCTTCCTTCCTCCCATCCATGCTGAGAGTACATGACTTTTAATACAAATAAATATAACTTACTTATATTTATTTCTACCATCTTAATTGCCCTACTTCTTTAGTTCTTTTTTTCCTTTTTCTACTCTCTTTTAATTCCTATTTGAGGTTTTTTGTTTTTGTTTTCTCACTTCTATTTTGTTCCTATCCCAAATAAGACGACATACTCTTCATTTAAATTTAACATATGGAGTTAACTTTAAAAATGCTAAAGGAAAATTGCACAATATCCTCCTTCTCTAGAAATGAACAGTTCTTAGGATATTTATCACCAGTTCTGCCCTGGAGATGTATATGAAATAGTTCCACATTTTAATTCTATGTTGTATCTACTCAATGTTGCTGTTTTGTTTCATGCCATCAGTGTTGAGAGGTACAGACATGCTTTCATTCCTTTCACTCACAGGGCCATCTTGTATCTCAGGTCTGCTCTCTGCTGCTATTTTGCCTCTTCTTGAAGTATGTTCTTTGAAAGTTCCTTTGGTAAAGGCATTCTTGTTGACCTGAAAATGTATTTCATTCTTGGTCTTAAAAGTTGTTTTGAATATGAAATTCCAGACCAATAGTTATTGTTTGTCTGTTCTTTGAAGATCGTGATCTACTCCATTGTCTTTCAGTGTTCCTGTTGAGAAGTCACCTGCTTCTCAGTTTACTTGTTAAACTTTTAAGTGTGATTTAAAAAAAACAAATCCACCTGCATTCAATGTCACTTCTTTGTCTTTGGTACCTACATTTTTTGCTATAATGTATATAGAGAGGTCAATTTCTTAGTATTTATCTTGCTTGAAATTTACTGAGTTTCCTGAAATTGAAGATTCATCTCTCAACAATTCTTGAATAACATTAGCCATTATTTATTTTAATATTGTCTCTCCTTCCCATTCTTTCAAATTTGCTTTTTATTTAAAATGCCTGTTAAGTGATAACGGCATATGTCTGTCCACCAGGTGTCTTAAACTCTTTTTCATACTTTCTAACTCTTTCTCTCTTTGTCACATTCTGGATAATTCTTCAAACATATAATTCACTCATTCTTTCTTCAGCTGTATCTAATTTATTATTAAGCTTCTCTTTTAGATTTTATTTTTTAATGATTATACACTTTTTAATTCTAATAGTTTTTTAATGTCCCTATTTAAGAACATCTTCTTCATAATTACTACTGTTACTGTTAATACTCATTCAGCAGTTTTCTGCTAGTATCAGCAAGCTCTATAAACAATGGAGCACACATTCCAACAGGAACTGACAACCTCATTGGCCTGCCTCTCAGTCTTGCTGGCCTTTGCAGGTTCCTGACTGTCCGTGGACTTGGACAAATGCATATGTTGAAATCTTAATGCCCGATGTGATGGTATTGGGATGGGGGAGCTTTGGGATGTTCTTAGATCATAAAGGTGGCTATAATCCTCATTATAGTATTAATATGCTTATAAAAGAGACCCTAGACCACCACCGCTTAGACCCTTCTGCCAGGTGGGGACATAGGGAGAAATTGGCAGTCTGCAGCCCAAAACAGGGTCCTCATCTGACCATGCTGACACCCTAATGTCAGTCATCCAGCCTCCAGAGCTGTGAGAAACAAACTTCTGTTGTTTGTAAGCTACTCAGTCTGTGACATTTTTATGGCAGCCTGAATGGACTAAGACAGGTAGGTATTTATATGAAACAGGACATTTCACAACAACTCAATTGTTGATCATCTCTCCTGGTCCATAGATTAGCAACTTTGACAACATATATAACCACCTAGCATGGCTAAGTAAAAACTAGTGAACAATCATTAGACTTAATTTCTCCTTGGGTTGGAATTCCCTCTTACGAGATGTTTTGTGGTTTTAGGCAGTCATGATGGAGGCTCTGTTATATAAACACGTGCAAGAGTGCAGTTTTCTCATTGCTCTAACTTTTCGAGCATGAAACACTTATCAGAAATACACCAGCAATAAACAGTGAAGCATCTACCAGCCCATGTTGTGTCATTTTTTTTTTTAAGTCTCAAACCATGGAAAACAATCACGTTTAACAATTCCTTTGAGAATCTGTTGAAGAGGTGGTGGGTATCTAGAAAGTACATCTTGTGTGGTATTCCAAATATGCCTGCAAATGCATAACTACTGGATTTCTCTATGGTCTGCTCTTCGAAATCTCAATGGAGAAGCTAATTCCTGTCATCAATTATAACTTCAAAAAGTCCATGGCATTTTTGAAAATGTTTGTACCTTTAGTAATGTACAAGTTGAGTCAAATCTTTATTTTTTTTTTAGAGCTCTGGTATCCTAAGTAAGGGGTAAAAAATTATAGGTTGGCATATAGCAAGAAAAATGAGAATTTCTGTTTGTATTTGTTTTTTATGTCGTTCTTTTTAAACTTCATATTTTATATGTTTATGATGCTTAGAATGTAATAATATATTTAAAGTTCTTTAATGTATGGAATAAATTGAGAATTACAGGTATATGACTGAGATATAAACATTAGGATGCTGTTGATTTTTTTTTTTTAATGGAACTGTTCCTGCCTCAGTTTTGGCTGACATTTCAAAGGATTTTCTTTTTTTAGAGAAAGAAACCCAAACAATAAGATGTAGACGGCAAGTGCTCACATTCACGGAGGCAGAATTGCTCATTGGTTATGCAGTCCTTAGGCCAAGGTTATTAAAGAGTTAAGGATAAGCCCAGCTGGTGTGGCTGGAGGTCACTGGTTCAATTCCCAATCAGGGCGCATACCCAGGTGGTGGGCCTGATCCCCAGTGGGGGGCATGCAGGAGGCGGCCAATCGATGTTCTCTCTCATGGATATTTCTATCTCTCTCTCCCTCTCCCTTCCTCTCTCTCTAGAATCAATAAAGAAAAAAGAGTTAAGGATAAGTTAAACAAGCTATCAGACCACTGTGGTACATTTTCTTCTTAGTTCTGTCGGGGGAAAAGCAGAATTTGCTCCTTGTCACTTGAACCTGAATGAGAGGGGTTTGAAGATCATTTTGCATGCTGCTTTTTTTATCCAGTGTGATTTAGAAGATACCACGGATTCATGTTTGAATCATGCCTGCAAAATGTTGGAGACTTTGATATTTGACGGTAAGACAAACCTAGCATCCTGAAATTCTATTGTAAATACTCAGTAACATTTTGTGAAAGAACGTATGCTCCAGGTGAGTAAAGATACAACTCGTTCTGAGGACCCTCTGGGCTCCGTTTCTCAGGCACCTGCACGTACCGGGCCGCATAAGGGTTTGGTCTGAGGGCCCCTGTTAGACGGCCCTGCTGTGCTCTGACTTCTCCAGCTTCCCGCAGAGGTACGGGATGGATCTTTGCGCGCACTCAGGATTCATAAGTCCATCAGGCTGAGAGAAGCAGTCCCTCCTGTGTCTGCTCATGGACTCGCTAAAATTCACAGCCTTTCCCAGAGGACTCTGGAAGTCCTGCAGCTTTGTCTCTAAATTAGATTCTCCTTATCTTACGGCCCCTTTGTTCAAGTCTGGATATTGCCCAGGACAGCCTTCTCGAGGCAGCTCCGCCAGGAACCAGCCGCACCAGGGCAGGAGAGCCTGAGGGGCCGGCTAGTGGGGACGTCAGTGTTAGCTGGAATCTGTGCGCTGTGCTGATGCTGGGAGAAAAGGACTGGGTGAGTATTAACAGTAACAACAATAGTAGCTATAAAACAGATGCTCCTGAAACTGATGGGGACAGTAAGAAAAGAAACGATTCGAATTTTAAAAGTGCCATCATTAAAAATAAAATCCAAAGGAGAGGTTTAATAACAGATTACATAATAATAAATTAGTTATTCATAATGCATGAGAGAGATGAAGAGATGAAAAGTATGAAAAAGACTTTGAGATGTGGAGATAGAAATGTCCAGCAGTCACCGAATGGGCATTTCAAAGAAAGAGCAAATTGGAAAGAATGGGAGGAGAGGGATGGTAAATCAAAAAAAATTTTTTTCTTAAAGAATTGCTTAAAGATAAATTCTTAATTTCAGGAAACTTGATGAATTTCAAGTAAGGAAAAATGAAAAGTAATTGATCTGTCTGCATACAGTCCAGTCAAGATGTAGACTACCACAGAAATACGGATGATACTGAAAGCACCTAAGTGTTGTTTTGAAAAATCACACCTACAAGTATACCAGCGAAACTGAGAAACAGGTGACTCCTCGGCAGAAACACTGAAAGCCAATAGAGTAACATCTTCAAGGTGTAAACAAATAATACCCAATGGTCTAGAATTTCATATTCAGAAAAATGTTTAAGAACAAGATAAAAGACAGTTTCAGATCAACGAGAACAGAGAGTTCTCCATCAAAACGCCAAATTTTAAAGATTATTTCTCCTGTATTTTGGTAAATTAACCAAACAAGGAGGTCCTGTGACTGAGGAGGTTCTAAAACCTTAGCAGGCTCAAAGTCTGTGGATGCTTCAAAGGTAAGAATTCAAAACCCAAAGACAGCCAACCACAAAAAGCCAACTAGGTTTTCCCAAATAATCACCTGCGTATGCCATAGCCAATCAAATCATGTCCTTGCTTTGCTTCTGCCTCTTAGCTCTAAGGTCCTTTCCCCAGAGCCTGTTGGTAGAAAGCCTCCAATCATTTTCGCTTTGGTATCGTCTGATTGCAATGGGTGTTTGCTCAAATAAATTCTTAAAATTTTTAACATGCCTACGTTTATATTTTAACAGTTCAATATTTAGTAGCTTCCATAATTTGTATTATTTTATCTTGATCATGTTTCTAAGATAAAATGAAAATAGAGTTTGTTTCACAAAGCTCCTTAGACAAAGGGTAACCATAGAATGGTGTTCAAACCAGAACATTTTGAAAGTATAAGAGGCACTATCGATAATTCCACTGCACAGTGGTGTGAAGCAGAAGAGTCCTGGACAGACCAGCATGTTTGGCAATCCTACCGGAAAAGACCTTAAATTCCATTTGCATTCCATACAAATGTCATTTTTTATGTGTGCCATTTGTGGAAAATGTTAGGAAGTACTGCTGTCTAACTTCACAATATATGAACATACTGTAATCTATTTTTCTATTGGTGGGTATTTAAGTTCCTCTCAAATTTTTACCTTACAGATAATCCTGCTGAGAGCGTTTTTGTACGTGGCTCCTTGCACACACGGTAGAGTTTCCCCAGGGTATGCACCTGCGAGTGTCATGACTTGATGAAAAGAATGACCATGTTCAACTTTTTAAGAAGCCTCCAATCTGTTTTCCAAAGTGGTTGAAACTCATTTGTATCCACACATCAATGCTAAAAATGTTCCGTTTTTCTACATTTTTGCCAATACCTAGTAATATTAGACATGTTAATTGCTGTTGCTTTGATGAGTGTGAAATTTTATCTCGTGGGTTTTATATGCCTTTTCTTAACCAGAGTGAGCTTAAATGTTTTTCAAGGATGTGTGACTCATTCCTGCTGCTTATGTGAAATACCTATTTATTTGTTTGGCTTATTTTCTTCTTGCTTACTTTGCTTATCTGTTTCTTACTGCTTTGTCGAGTTCACATATTCTCAGTAATAACAGCTTTTCAGTCACATTTGCTGCAAATATCTTATCCCAGCTTGTCGCTTATCATGCCCCTTTATTTATGGATCTTTGAATATAAAGAAGTTTTTAGGTTTGATGTTGCCAAATTTATTAATTTCTTTCTTTGCGGTCTGTGTTTTTTTCTTTATCTTGTGAAGAAATGCTCTCACATCCTGGAGTAATCAAGATACCATCCCATATTTTCTTTGAAAGCTTTCAAAATGTGCTTTTCACGTTCAGGTCCTTAGCAACCTGGGCCTGATTTCTGTTTTGGAGTAAGTTGTGATACTGATTTTAGTTAGTTATTTTTCCCCCACATTAACAATGAGTTATCCCAATTCCACTTATTTTATTGTTCATCTTTTCTGCAGTGATCTTGAAGGTCAACTCTGCCAAAGATCAAGTCTCCAGGTCCGTGCATTTATGTTTTCTCTGTTTCATTTGTGTATTTGTCTCTCCTTAGGGCACTAACACACGGTCTTATAATAGTTTATCATGTATTTTGATAGCTGGCTCTTCTTCAACCTTTTTTGGGTAATCTGAAACCTTTGATTGTATATAAATTTTAAGATAACTTTACGAATTTTCCTGCAAAACAGTTCTGAGACTTGGCATGAAGTTCCATTAAACGTATAGTTTAATATATGATTTATATATTTATACATTTATATATTTAGGATATTAACACTCGCTATTAATGAACATGGCGTATTGCTCCATTTATTTTAGCATTTTAAAAAAAATGATCTTTCAATAAAACTCTTTCCTCCAAACAAGTTTGCGTACGTTTTTAGGATTAATTCCCAATTACTCTTTTTATGCCATTGTACATGCTATCTGTCACTTGTAAATTGTATTTTCTCATTCTCGTTGCTCTTGTTAGAATCACAGTTGACTTTTGTATGTTGATCACATGTCTAATAATCGTGCTGAATTCTTATTAATTAAGTCCAAAAGCTAGAAAGATAGACACTATATGTTCTGACAGCTAACATCCTGGATGTGACACGCACACATTATACTAAAACTGTGGAATCTGCATACCATCAGGAAAAGGCCACACGTCTCGTGTTATTGCCAACTCTGCAGGTAAACAGTTACAAAGGCATGAGGGTTTTCTGCAGTAGTTATGACAGAGGTCCCTGAGTCTGAACCCTAGGCTCATGGCATCAAAAGGATTTTGCTGGTGCAGCTCAGGGGAGAAGGGGTGTAATTCTGGAAGCAGCAAAATGTGGTGTAGATTTTTGATTCAGCAAGTGGCTTCCTGATTGCTCAGAAACATTACTTATCAAACATGTCTCGAGAAAAAGAAAATAGTGAACTTTACCACTCCGATAGCATTAAATAGAATCAATGGATTAAAACACACCTCCCAACCAAGAAATAACCTAGAACCCAATTGTTTTAAATGCTCATCTGTCAATCATATTAGAAAGAAAAAATAATTCTAATCACGTATAAATGCTTCCAGTCAGAAAGAAAAGTACACTTTCCAACTGATGTGATACTAGTTCAGGGAAACATTAAAATCAGCAAGGATAGTGTTAAAAAAAAAAAGTCATTTTCAGTTTTGAACGTAACCTTTGCCATATAGACAAGCACACAGGGAGGAGACTGGACTCGTGTTGAACCAGTTCAGATCGCCAAGCTTCCTTTTCCAGAGGCAGATTTTCCTGTCCCACCTTTCCATGGCAAGTGTGGCCTGTCAAGACTTGCAGCTGAACGTGAAACTCTCCGTTCTGTCTCCCGCCTTGTAAGGGCCGAAGCACTTGCCTTCCATGGTTTCTTCTGTTAAAATAAAACAAAAGCAAAAACAAAAAGACTGGCAAAGCACTCAGGGTAGCTGTAGTTTTCAAACTCACTTAAAAGTTTGTGTTTATTACCTTTGAGGATTTCACTTAAAAAAAAAAAATTGATCTAAGCTCCACTCAAAACCAATTACATGTTTTGGGTGGGCCCAAGCACTTATATATTTTATCAGCTCACCAGGGTGTGTGTTAATGCGCAGTCAGGGTTGAGAGTCGGCTGTAGACTTGGAGGCAGCGAAGGCGAGGAGAAACATTGCTTCTCTGGGATGTGTATTATGCTATCTAAAGCAGAAACCATCAAAGCTGGTTAGAAATGGGGAGGAATCAGAAAGCGTCAACCAATTCACCACATCCCCCTAAGATTTATAATAGTTAAGATAGAGAAAACTAAGGCCTCATTCCAAGTAAACTAAATCAGAATATCAAGGGGTGGGGTGATATTTAGCCAAATCTTCTCAGGTGACTGTACTGTGTAGCACAGATCTGACAAAGGCAACACGGGATTTCGGTACCGGAGATTCTGAACATGTATTTCAGCCAATGGGATTATCTTCTTGGGTCTAGGAACTCAAGAGGGTGGGGCTTTCCCCTGAAGAGAAGACATGTACCTACATTCAATCAACATTGGAATAGTTTCATCCTGGGACAAGAAATGAGGATTTCAGGAGGAAAATTGCAGCCTAAAGCAAGGTTTTCCTCTTCTCCTTGAGGTCCAGATGTGTTAGCCTCAATTTCAAGGCGTGGGGCCTAGGCAACCCCAACATGGATAGCAAGCTAGCAAAAGAACAATATCATAACTCACCCTGCAGTTGATCTGGGCTGTGGATGCAGAGTACTCAGCCTGAGTAGCATGAAAAGTACTCTGTCCTTGCCATGTCTTATCCAAAGAAGGAGGGTTCAGTTAGAACCGTTTACCTGCTTTTCCATATCAGACAATCATGAATAGTTCCAGCATGCCTCAGTTCACTGTCTATCTCCTTACCCCAAGGAGACAGTCACCAAAGCATAAATATGAATGGCAAGAAATGCATACAGACCTTGCCCCTGAGTTATGGCTGACTTCAACATTAATCTGCAAGGGTTTACAGAGCCTCCAAACACTCCACTCTGACCTTAACTTTTCCACATTCCCTTTTCCAACCACATTTTCCCTTTTTAGACTTATAAGGATTTTTTTCATATTTGAATGGGCTAAAGAAAAATGGGTTAAGTGGTGAGTTCAACAGGAAAAAGTTTTGCTGATGGTCTGACTGAATGAATGTAAGAGTTCATTCAAATGCAGCTGGAAGTTTACTTTGGCTTCTGTGCCCACTCAAAAACAAATGAATTTGATCCAAGAAATTTGGAAATACAAATTTTCCGCACTCCGATGGCGGGGGTTAGGTCCGGTCAGGTCTATTTGTAGGTCAGTAATTGGGGCTAATTCTGGCTTGGCTCAGCACAACCACAACCCTAGAGTGTTTAGAAATGCTCTGTGTTTCTATTTAAGGGTCAGAGTTAAAAGAAAACATGTGCCCAGCTTGAACTCTACATTTCAGAATTACAACGTCACAACAACCAGGCTAAGAACCGTAAATCTCTATGGAAAAGGAGAAGGTGTAGGGACAGAGCGAGACTGACTTTGGGGGCAGTTTTAAAAAGGTGGTTGGTTCTAAGATTAGCTTTGAATTAAAAAGTAGTTGAATAGTTAAGATTAATACTCAAAATCTGATAGTTTTGCATTTTGACTTTTAATGGCATTCATCATTTTCAGCATGCCACCAAAGTTCAGTTGGTTCGCTGGTTTTGTTTATTCTTCTATTCTTTCACGCTGTATTTGTGGAGTTCCTACTATATAGCAGATTCTACGCGAGGCATTCCACAAGTGATAACCCTGTCTTGCATTTTGGTGGCTATTTGCTATGAGAACCGGCTGTGACTGTGGGGGCCTTCTTTTTTTTTAATATGTTTTTATTGACTTTTAGAGAGAGAGGAAAGAAGAAGAAGAGAGAGAGAAACATCTATTGGCTGCCTCCTGCACGCCCCCTACTGGGGGTCCAGCCCGAAACCTGGGCATGTGCCCTGATGTGGAATCCAACCAGCGACCTTTTGGTCCACACTCAACCACTGAGCCACATCGTCTTGGCAGGGTCTTCTTAAGATCAGTCCCCTCCCTCTCACCTTTGGACTTTCTTTGAATTAAAACTTGAGGCAGCCCCTATTACATCTCAGCCCTGATTTAGATGCTGACTACAGCCAGGGCTTGGCGCTCTCCTTTCTGGCCTTCTCACTCTCCCTAAGTAATTAAGTTTCCTAATGATAACGAAGCATCATTGCAATAATATCGATACCTGCTGTAATCACTGGCGTTCTGGCTTTTCAATTTCCAGTATTTGCCTCCATTCCAGCAGCTCTGTGCTAATGCGGCGGAGGGTCACCGATGGAGGGCTGATAGCGACGAGGACAGCGCTACTTGGCATGCACCGGGGATTACGCTTCCCTGGCCCCGCAGAGCTAATCTTTCAAGTCGTCCTTTTTTTGACTTTCTCAGTTTAATCAGTTTAATCTCATCTTCCCTCTTTTCTGATTACAAGGATTTTCTGTAGAAACCTTGCCTCCACAATAAAGACCATGTGGCAATTTATTCTCATATTGATTTTAACATTGCTGTTCCTCTACCAATGGGCCAATAACGGGGGGAGGGGAGGAGCGCTGTGAGGAGGATGGAGAAAGAACAGCCAGAAGACGGGGGATGAGAGGGGAATAGGAAGTGAAAGGCCTTCGATACTTTCATTAGCAGGAAAGCCACATACTCCAGTTATCTGAAAACCCTAACTACATCTTAAGTGCACTGAAAGCAGAAATGACAGCCAAATGGGAAAGTCTCTATAATGATTAAAGTTAGTTAAAGACAGCTATAACTGCCAGGGCTTACCTCCAATTTCCACACTAAAGAGACAGACAGAAAGACACAGCAGACACACACACACACACACACACACACACACACACACACACTTCTGCATTCAGAGATATTGCGTGCATCTAAAAAGATAAATCAGCCTGGCCGTTGTGGCTCAGTGGTTGAGCATCGACCCATGCACCAAGAGGTTGCCGGTTTGATTCCCAGTCAGGACACATGCCCAGGTTGTGGGCCCAATCCCCAGTGGGGGGGGGGGGCATGCAGGAGGCGGCCAGTTGATGTTCTCTCTCTCCCTCTCCCTTTCTCTCTCTCTAAAATCAATATAGAAAAAAAAAATAAAAAAAGATAAATCACACAGCAGTAAGCTCCCTCATGTATTCCCTGGATTCTGCTCCCATTCATCCTCTGTCCACCCTTAAAGTGGGCAGTATCTACTTGGGTCCTCAAAAGAGAGCAGACAGAGAGCCATTCGTCAAGAGAAGAGAAAGACAAAAAAACTGGATTTGGGAGGAAGGTGGCGAGTCCGCCTTTGAACGTAGCTATGCACTGTGGCCAGACGGCTCGGTGGAGCTGTCCGGCTGACCATGCGCACCGTCCAGGGTGCAGAAGAGCCATCTGGAGTGGGAGGCTGAAACTCTGAAACACACTTGAGTTTGGTAAATAGATGCATTTAAAAAACAGTTGTGCTCTTTGGGTCAAATTTAAATATTATATATCAGATTGATATCCTTAGCTGTGTAATTTTTGAAGATTTTGGAAACTGTGGGAAATTGACCAGCTTTTGGCTTTGGTCAGCCATTTATTTAACAACGTCACGCCCACTGGAACATGGCACGTAACAAAAATATAGAAAGTATTTTTGTTCTTTAACATGAAAGCTAAATATATTTTCAGGTGTTAACTTTCTTTGTGGCCAGATATAAAGGGCCAAAAAAAAGGAACAAAGAAAGAAGAGAAATTTCCACAGGAACTCACCTATGCTAGAGGACTGACAGGAAGCGCTTCTTTTAAAATTCTCAACCTCTTTCCATTTGCTCTGATACAAACTACAACGATTATTAAAAGTTTAGTAAGTGCCCAAAACAGTTTTATTTTGCAACGATTACACTTGGTTCTGAAAATAATAAGCCTGTAAATTTAAAGTAGACCAAGTCACTGCCCCAAATATTTGTTTTCTTAAATTGGCAGTGGTAGGTAGGGTGGGGCGGGGGTATCGAGCCAAGTATTTCGCAGAGTTAATATGCAGTATTTCCACTCTCCCCAGTGAATCTTTGTACTATCTCTTCAGGGTTCCTGGAGATAATGATATACTCTAGCCAGCTGAAAAGAACATCTGTTTTAAGAACTGTGAACTTACAGAAGCCATTTGTCTATCTGATCTGTTCCCATTATTTTCCTCCCCATTTTGCACCGTTATATTTCTCCATTGATCAAATCTATGCAAAATGAAGGCATTGAGAAAAACACTAAACAGCCTTAATTTCTTCTCCCTTCAAAAGGTTACCCACCACCTTTCCTGTTAAATAATTCTGCTTGATATAAAACACCCAACTTTTTTTTTAAAGCATGTGTTTCCCTTTCCCTTTAAATGAAAGTCTTTGGTTCACTAGGGCTCACTGCTTAATGACATTGTGGTGGAGTTAGCCCAGGAGAACAATGCATCCATTAATCTGCCTCATGCTTAATTGGTAACTACTGTATGGGCTGGCATTTCAAACACAGATTGCAAATGTACTTGAATTAGTTACTGTTTAATTGATACAGCTGGCACTCAGCCTAGAACTAACATGCAGCTACTGTAAAAAGAGAGAGGCTTGAAAGGAGAGAGAAAAAAAATACAAGGTCTGATTGTGATTCATCCTTTATATGTTTATATCAATTATTTGTGGAATCTAATTACAGAGTTTTTTCTATAGCTGTAACAAGCAATAGACCAAAACAGGCTGTTCAAAATACCTGTAATGCTTGCTGACTTTTAAGAATAGCAGCAATGATTCCCAGCTCCCTCTCTTTCCTGATCCCCACCCCTTACCCTTGCAAGAATAGTTATGTATGTATGGCTGAGGTTGGGCAATGTGATGTTTATAATGGGATGAAATACCTAAGAGGATAATTTTGACAATGTCCCCAGAATAGCAGGATATCAAGGAAACAGAACACTATCATGGCCATAATTCAACTTTATTACCATTCACACCAGTGTTACTATGAACATATTTTCAACAGAAAAAAAATTAATTTCTTGAGATTAGTGCCCAAATAATTCCACATGGGCACGTCGTGCAGAAACCATTAGGTTCTATGACTCGTCTTTGAACGGAGGATAAATTAATTCCAGAAATGTTGTAATGATACTGATGGCTGTCGTTCATTGACCATCTTCTGCATACCCAGAATACACTAAGTGATTAATATGTAATTTCTCATGTCAAGCCCTCCAATAGTCATGCTTTTCTCCCCCAGTTTGAAACTTTATTTCTTTGATTAAATCTATGTAAAACAATTGAACAGAGAAAAGCATGAAACTGAACTTTTTTTACCCTTTTAAAAAGTTAACCCACTTCTAGGCTTAATTGATTTTGCTTAATATAAAACACTCAACTGCTATCTTGATTTTATAGGTATATGCTAATCATATAAGAGGTAATGGCTTTTTCATACCCAGAATTCATAGAAAATGACCAAACTTATTTTTTGCCAACCTGCAGTGAAAATCCTCACATTGATTCAATAAGCAGTTATTGAGTACTCTATACCCAGTTTGGGTTTTACATTGTGTAAAACTGATCTCAATATTGTCAATAAGTTCCCAATTGCCAAAATTGAAAAGACAGTTGCTATCCCACTTTTTTTAAAAGTATCTGTCATTTACCTTTGTTTTGCATTACAAGATTTTTCTTTGCTTGGATTTTTGTAGTATTTGAGTAAGTTGTTCTTGGTTCCCCTGACTTAAAGCTCTCCTGGCTTTCTTCCTGTCTCCCTGGCTACTTCTTCCCAATTGCTTTTGGAGGTACCTCTTTCTCCATCCAACATATAAATATGGGAGGAAAAATATCTCAGATCTCTTTCACCCAATACACTTTCTCTGTGCAATTTTATTTTATGCTACTGGACCTAAACTATATATCACAATTTCAGAGATTTTTTTTTTTTATTGCAAAATATATAGAAATTCCCAATTCTTGTTTTACCCCTCAGATTACTCTCTTGCAACCCAGAACCAGATACTCAAAAGCTAATTGGACTTCTCTACTAGGTTGTCTAATACTAGCTCATAAATATGTTCAACAAGGGACTCACCACCGGCCTTGCAAACTCGCTCTTTTGCCATTTCTCCTCTCTTGTCAAGTGGTATCTCTATTTACCTAGTCACCCAAGTATCAGCCTGAGAGTCGTTCTTGATTTTCCCCTGCCCTTCATTCTTCCCCCTCTCCACCACCCTGATTTGATCACTAGTCTTGGAGCTTTTAATGCACGTTGACTTATTTTTCAAAAACATTTCTTCTTCCCTGTTATTGCTGTCACTGTGTTGCTCAGATCTGTCTTAAGTCTCAAATGAACTATTGCAATAACCAGCTAAATGGTTTTCCTGCCTCTACCCTCACCTCTCCACCAGTCCATTCCGTAGGGAAAATTGCCGAGCATGAAAATACACCGTTTCTTAAGATCCTCAAGAACTCGAGTTGGCTTCGGGAAAAGGCCCTGCTGTGTTCCGATTCCTGCCTGTTTCTCCTGTTATCTTTTTTCCACTCTCTCAAATGTCCCCAGCCTCTCCATCTTGTTAATCCCCACCTTTTCTTCAAAGCTCAATTTAATTGCCGTTGCTCTGTGAGGCTACATCGCTCTAGCCTTTCTCAGCGAAGCAACATGTCCACCATCTCTCTCCCTAAGTTCCCCGAGCATCCTTCTTTCACAGCCTCGATCATATTATTCTACATCTGCAAGCTCCTCCTGTAACTTTCTTGTTAGATTAGAATCAAAACTTGTTTTTTGTGAAAAAATAAAAATCATATTTTTATTGTTTTAACTGTTGATTTTCTTTGTATCTTAAAAATAGTCCTGTTTCTTGGTATCTTAGGAGAGATGTACAACGTAATAGTGGATTCAGTTTATGTAGTGAGCATGTAAGTACTGAATACTTGTTCCCTAGTTTCTGTTCTTTTCTCTGCCACTAACAAGGAGAGTGATGTTGGACAAACCATGTAGCCTCTCGATGCCTTAGCTTCCTCACCTATAAAATTATCTCTACGATCTTTGTAACACTAACCTTCATACGTATGTGGTTCTTTCAACATGATATTGTGTAGTTAGTCATTTAGCAAAAGTTGTAGTGGTTTACTGTTGTTGAATAAAAATGACCCCAACGTTCTGATTCAAATATTCTTGACACTGATTTTTGTCCTTCAGTGTAGAACAGTGGGATTTAATTTATTTATATCTATCATGGTTCTACAAAAGATTTAAGGTGATTTACAGCAAGAATGTGTCCCTCACATGGTGGTGGAGGAGGAGGAGGAGGAGGAGGAGGAGGAGGAGGAGGAGGAGGAGGAGGAGGAGGAGGAGGAGGAGAAAGCAGAGGAGAGGAGAGAAGGAAAGAGAAGGCAGAGGAAAATGATGATGGGGAATTCTGTCCAAGAGCAAAGTAAATAAAGGGAAGGGTCACACTAAAAGCCAATGGAAATACTTGCCTCTACCATAATGGTTATGCATAATTATAATAACTCATTTTCAAATTGGAGTCTCAGCTCCCTGGCATCCAAAATGAAAAGCGCATGGCAGAAGCAAAGCTTTCCAGCACAAATTTCTAAAATAAGTTTTTCCATGTTGAGCTCTATGTACCTGGCACCAAATAATTTTCTTAAAAATATATAAGAATGGACTGACCCTACAACATCATTTAAGAAAGAGAGGTCATCATTTAAAAAAAATCTGTAAAGACAATTCCATGAGTGACCAAGATATAGTGCAATAGTTTAGTCCTCTGCTGATCAAGTTTGATGAAAAATAAAATCCAGAATACCTAAATGAATAGCAAGACAGCACATCCTTTAGATAATCCAACCAAAACATCACATTTGCCCAATTTCTCATGGAGCCACAGTGGTATATTTTTGAATAAAAGTCTACTCCAGGAAATGGTAGTTACTTCCCCTTTAAGATTTTACTAACATGTCTGTCAACACTATTCATTTAGTTTATCCTGGCTACCCTATTAACAAACTGTGTGGCTCTGAGCAAGTGACTTGATCTCTGTCACTTAGTTTCATCATCTGTTAAATGGGGACGATAACACTTAGTTCATCGAATCGTAAGGATACATTGTAAGGAAACATGTAGAATGCTTCTAATGGGCTCAGCAAATAGAAAGTGTTATTATATTACATTATATTGCCTCATATATTTATGTGCGCTTTATTCAGTTATCAGCACAAAAAAATGCTTTTATGAGCATTATGGATCACATATCTGCAGACTGTTTCAGCTATCACTAAATTGTGATCTTGGCTACTTTGGGGATGCAGTTTTTCATTTATTTAGAGACAGAGAACCTGTTTTTAAAATTCATAGGCATCTAGATTTATTCATGGTTAATATCATTTTAAACAAACTTGCTCTCTTTCAAGACATAGCCACCTACTGGAATAGTGAAAATGATCGTATGTGAACCTGGAAACTTGGATTAGCCTAGTTTAGTGATGGCCATGTTTCAACCCCTCGCAATGTAGTGTGGATTGAGAGCATTACAATAGATATTACATGTTCATTCTAGTTTCAAGTTTCTAATTCTAACAATTCCAGTTTAGTTTGAGGTTAAATATCCTTTTTGATCAAGGAAAAGAAATGAATAAAAATCTGTGTGTAAAATACTACTTCTCTCTGATGTACAGTTCTTATTTACCTAAATTTCTTAACTCTAAGGAGAATTAATGATTTCCCAGTTAACTTTCAGTTTCCTTTGATGTTTCTACAGATTTCAAGCTAATCAATCCCCAGATGGCTGTACTTCAAGTGTTACCCTTTTGCAGCAGAGAGCATCTCTCCGACCATTAGACCTAAGTTTTCTGTAAGTATTCTTACTTCATTTAAGACGAGAGCAAAGCTTCCTATTTACTGATCTGGATCTCCTTATGCCATCCTTACCTTTCATCAAAATGGCGAGCATTGACCTCCAAAGAGATCTCATTGAGTGTCTCTGCTCCTTTCTCCACACCCTGCTTCCAAGGAGAAAGAGTGTGACCTGAATGGCTCAAACCCTAGGACTTTGTACGGGCCTATCTTTCATAGAGATGAAGGGGGTGGCTCCCTCATGTGGATTTCCCCTTTCTGGTCTTTGTTCTTCAGTGGAAAATAAAATGGTAATAAGGGTCAGAGCCGTGTCCCCTGGAGCAATCCCAATCTCCTCTCTATATTTAGCTCTCTCTGCCTCCCACTTTGGACCCTCTCTTGCCTCAAGGGGAAGCCCTAGGTCAGGGGTTCAAGACCCCAACTTCGATAGAGATAAAAGCAGGAGAAATGCATTGGAGCAGATGCCTACCTTCTTCCCTCCCTTTCTCTGTGCCTTTCTTCACCTTGGAAGGTCTGCTGTACCCCTGTCAACCTGGTCGTGACATTAGAGACTCCAGATGGGGTTCAGGGAATTGCCATGTGGCAGAGAGAAACAATGTTCCAAGAACAACTGGCTTGCTGGAAGTCTGCAAGGAATGGAGACCAAAGCCCAAGTAAAAGAGCATGGCCAGCTTGGTTCGTCTGAGTCTCTCCCTTGCTCACCCAGGAGGTATCTACAGGAGGGCAGGATTCAGTTATATCTGAGTTCTTGTGCCAAATCACACCACATGACACCACTTTGTAATTCAATGAGCATAGCTACCATTTGGTAGAGTTGACTTCAACTCATTCCATTATTGTCGGTAGGACGAGGTTGCAGCTAGCTCCTTCCTCCTATGCTATTCCCTTTTACGGTCAGTGGAAGTGGAAGGTTCCTCTTTGAAAACATCTGCCTCTTTCCCATCCACTGTGCAGAGGGAGCAGAATCCGTTAAGAAACAATGGATGTATTTTTTAAAACTATAACTAAACCTTGTTGGTTTAAGACTTTATGCAGATACTTTCCAATCTTATTCTTTCAAAACTTCTGAATATTTTTTTCTTAATTATTACCCAACAAGATCATTTCTAAACTTTTCTCACACTGACTATTCCATATGTAACATCCTCCTTTCAGTGACTCAGTAAAAGTCTGAGTGTAGATCCCATAGCTTGCAATTACTGTTTTTACCCATATTTTGCAAAGCATATAATAGCTGTGCAAAAAAATATTAAGGAGAAAAATTAGTCAAAGTCACAGAAAGATCATCACAGAAGAAATGCAAGTAGCCAAAGAATGTGAAAAAAACAAACCTTTTTCCCATTAATTATAGAAATGCCTATCAAATTAGTAACAATATTAATATATTTTCCTATTTGATTTATCTCATAGAAAAAGAATTATAGATAATTGCCGAAAGATAAAAATCTTTCTGGGAAGCAATTTGGCAATATGTGTTAAACATCTTTAAAATTTATACTGTCAAAGAATAATGACGTGAAATAATTCTCGGTATATAATGCTAATTTTATGATTATTCAACAGATATTTATTAAAGGCTCGCCATGCCCCAGGCAGTGCGCGAAGTGAGCAAAGCAAAGCCCTTGTCTTCAAGGAATGTGTACGAAAGACCGAGTCAGCTGGTGATGTGTGCTGTGAATGATACGGACAAATGCCCCTTTGCCTGGGACTGTCCTAGTTGAAGGCTCTTTGTCCCAACAGAATTACTAGTGTCAGACACTGCGATAGAGTGACAGAGAGGGTGTTATTTTAGGCAGGGGAGTCAGGGAAGCTCTCTCAGAGAAGGTGACTTGGGCAGAGGCCTGAATGTAAGGAGCGAGCCCCAGGAGTGAGGAAGGGGGAGAGTGGAGGGACACGGGCTCGGGGAAGACTGAGTCACACACAAACCTTACTCAAACACATATCCCACATTTCTGGAAATGTTGAAACAAGTTTAATGTGGGCCCAACCTTTTCTTCTGACAGTGATGTTAATAATACTCCCTGGTCAGCAGAATGTGTTGCCATAACTGAAACAGAGAATGCCACGGTCAGAGCACTTTCTGTTCAGAATGAGATGATGTATTCTTTTCTACAGAGTCAAGGCAGATGGACTTTGTAGCGGGTGGGGCGATGAGCCACAAGTGAGCAGGAATTCCCTGGCCAATCGCCAATGTCAAAGCCCTTCGCTGGGGCACAACCCTCATTTACTTGTGATCTGGTTACTAGGTTTGAAAACATTTTAAAGTCAACGTCAGCTTCCAATATAGCGATTAATTGGCCAAGGTTGTTATAGCCAGAGAAGAATACATTTTAACGGAATTTATTTTTATATTTTTAAATTAATCCCAGGGAAGAACATGAGCTGTGCAGGGGGTGAAAATGGGGCCATCACTTCTTTTCTTTTCACCATGACCAGCCGACCAGCTTTTTTACTGGGAGGAAATAAGCCAAGAAACACCCTCCATCTGCACAGTCTTCTGCAAAGATAACATCAGGGGTTTACACCTTCTGTTTGCTATTGCTTTAGATTTAGTCCATCTCAAGCATTTATTGAGCACCAATGAAGGGCAAGGCGCTCTGACAGGTCAGCTATTTTCAACTATCCCTGCTCCTGTCCTTGAGAAGAGTTTTGAAAATCTTACACATTTTTAGGTTGATATTTATATTTTTGATCATGTTAAAAAGGGATTTAATTTTTGGTAATTGTAACTATTGACATTTTCAAACAAAATAATTACATCCCTCTCTGAAATGTATCAAGCTGAATATGAATACCAGAGTAATTTGCTACCCACCATTATCAGTTAAAAGATAGTACTGCCTTTGGTGGTTTGGCTCAGCAGTTGGAGAGTCGGCCCGCGGACCAAAGAGTCGGGGATTTGACCCTGGTCAAGGGCACGTACCTCGGTTGCAGTTCGGTCCCTGGCCCCGGTCGGGTTGTGCGGGAGGCAGCAGTCAATGTGTCTCTCTCACATCTATGTTTCTCTCTCTGTCTCTCACTCTCTCCCTCCCTCCCACTCTATCTGAAGATAAATGGAAAAATTTCCTCAGGGGAGGATTTAAAAAAAAAAGGTAATGAGCTCTTCAAGAGTCCTTTGCCTCCTTGAACTATTTCCGTTATGTGTGATCACTTTTCTCTGCCACTAAAATAGCACGTCAATTAAAGTATTTATTTATTATTTCACCTGGTCGTCAGGATCCATGTACTAATCATCAAACTACCAGTCCTGGCGAGGGTGTGGAGAAAAGGGGACTCCAGTACACTGCTGGTGGGAATGCAGACTGGTGCAGCCACTAAGGAAAACACTATGGTGTTACCTCAAAAAATTAAAAATTGAATTGCCATTTGACCCAGTGATCCCACTTCTAGGAATATACCTTAAGAACCCTGAAACACCAATCAGAAAGAATATTTGTTCATAGCAGCACTATTTACAATAGCTAAGATCTGGAAACAGCCCAAGTGTCCATCAGTAGATGAGTGGATAAAAAAGCTGTGGTACATATACACAATGGAGTACTATGCAGCTGTAAGAAAGAAAGATCTCTTATCCTTTGAGACGACATAAAGGGACCTGGAGAGTATTATCCTAAGTGAAACAAGCCAATCAGAGAAAGACAAATACCACATGATCTCACTTATTTGTGGAATATAATGAACAAAACAAGCTGATGAACAAAATAGACCCAGAGACATAGAGGTGGGGTACAGACTGACAAACCTGAGAAGAGGGGGACAGGTGGGGAGGGAAGAGTTAAACCACAGAATTTAGATGCATGTGCGCATAACCATGGACATAGACAACAATGCTGCGGCTGGGGGCTGGGGGCCGGGGGCTGGGGGCAGGGGCGGTCGGATCCAGAGGACGGTGTCAAGGAGAAACATCTGTAACAAAATAAAATAAATTAATTAAAAAAATACTAACAAAACCTAAAAAAAAAAAAAAAAATACTCCTCTGCATCGACTTATCATTAACAGTAATAAGTAATTATTTAATAATAAGTAATTATTAAAAGTAAATAATTCTATAAATTCCTGCGGGGAATGGGGCCTTCTTGCACTGGAAGGAAAGTCGATGAAGGCCCTGAGACAGTAAAGCAGGCAGAGAGAATCTGAAGAATGGAAATAGGGGCTCTAAGGTGGAGTTTGGCCTGAGGGGTGGAGAGAGAGAACCCCGGGAATGCACGTCAGGGCTGGACCCCCACGCTTCCCGCAGCCATGTCCAATAGCCAGAACTGTGCTGAGAAGTCTCAAATGCACTTTCACGGACTCCGTGGCACTCAGACCTTCCTCTGACCCTGTGCTTGTCAGCCTTACTTCACAGACGAGGAAACTGAGGCACGGAAGGCTGCACGTCCTGCCCACGGTCAGCGAGGCGAAGGGAAGAACCGGAACCAGAGCGTGGGTCTCCTGACTCCTGGCACAATGGTTCGGTGTTATTTTGTTTTTGTTTTTTTTAGCTCACCCTAATGTCTTTTATTTGACTCTGAGGCAGTTAGAATCCTCTGAAGATTTCAGAGTGACATGATCACAGCTTGCAGATGATATTATAAAACCAAATATATTAGTCACTTTCAGTCCTTTGAAAGTTCTCAAAGAATAGAGTGGAACTTTGCCATGACTGGCATCTTTTTATCTAGTTCAAAGGTTCATCAAAGTCCTTCACAGATTAATGAGTGAAAGTTTGCTTGCAACTGCGTAGGTAAACGGAGCAACCTAATTATGTCCTCGGCATATCAAACACTGCAGCTCACTTTGCCTAAATCTAATTTAGATATTTATACACTTTCTAAAAATAGAAAATTGAGAATTATCCATTATCCAGAACTAGTCATTTAATTAACGAGCAGATAAATACTGAAGAGCCTGATCCCAATCATCAGAAAATGAGGGCAGTGTGGGATCAAGGACATAAAAGCCATCTACTGTCATAGCACACCCTGGCAAGAAAGGACCCTGCCCCCTGGGCTAACTGGCATTTCTTCAACTATAATCTCCGTGCTGGGCCCATTACACTGGTAGTCTTTTCCTACTCTATGGGGTATTACCATCGTGTCTTCACAGATAGAGGACTGAGACTATCAACATCTATAACTTGGCCAAAGTGGCCAGGGTGTGGTTCTGACCCAAACCTGTTACAGTGTGATGTGCACATTCATTCCATCTGAATACACCATCCCAGGTCCCTTAAAAAAGAAACAGGCTTCCATTTAGTGTGGCGTGGTGCACTGGTCCGCGTTATTTGAGGACATATCAAAAGCATAGCCTATGTCTAGACATTCAGCTTGATTGACTAACACAGACAAAATTATCGTTCTGTTACCCACAGAATATGTATATTTTAAACCCACAGAATTCAAAGACAAAAATAATGACAGAATGGAGGATTCTTATCCTACTTTTTCATTTCCTTTTTTGCAAATTACAAAAGAAGATTTAGTGACATTAAAAGACACAAAATGGGTGGAATCTTTTATACATTCTTCTCAGTTAGGTGTTTTCTATACTTGACACTGATTGGGTAGAGGCTGGAATTGCCAGGTGAGGAAATGTAAATGCAATCAGTAGCTACATAAGTGTGGTTCTTATGTTAAGTCCATGCTAACACACCCTCTTGCTTTCTCCCCATGAGCTCCCTGAGTGCTGGATAAAGACTTCCACTGGGGGCATGATAAGTAAAGACATTACTCAGCTGAATTCCTGAAACTAAGGCTTTCATAAACTTGACTCAACTTTGGGGAAATTTAGAAGCAATGCGATGAGAAGAAAAGAAATAAAGGCAAATTTTGGAGTCGATCAAAACAGGATTCAAATCCCAGCTCTGGCATTTGTGCGTTGCGTGAAGCTCTCTGCGTGACATGTGGTAAAAGCACAATAAAGGAGGACATTCCTCAATGTCTGAAGAGAAGTAAAGAGAGTTTTAGCAGATTTTACAGTGTCTCTGAAAATATTCTTACCTCTCCTAGGGATAGGAAGAGGGCAGGGGAGGAATAGAAGGTAGTTACGGGCTCATATAACTCATGTTTAATAACAAATAATATAAAGAAAAAATATATATTATTTTATTGTCATAAAGTTCCAGTTATAGTTTATGTAGGTAATGGTCAAATATGTACACTAGTTTGTTAGAAAGCTTACTATTTTGTATTCCAAATCAATTTGTATATTATTTTATAATGGTTCAGTTCCTTTAAGATGTAACCATTCTAAGCAACAACCATCTCCTAACCTAACAATATCTTCAGTTTCTGTAAACACTTCCCATTATACGTTAAATTTTACCTCCTACTGAAAAAGCAATGATTCTAGGTGACTTTCATCCTCTGTAATATCAGAAGATCAAAACACATTCTGGAAAGGCACGGAGACCTAAATTTCCACTTTCCGCTCCTCAGATTAGAGCCACAGTGACAAGATCAATGAGAAATAGATCTGGAAATCAGGTAATATAATAGAAAAACTGAGCTTAAGCTATAACCCTAAATTAAGGTAGATTACTAGTTATAAAACATAGGTGATAGATTTCTCAAAATTGCCTCTGTCCAATTTTTAAATTCCTTGCTTTCAATTGGAATATCATTACCTGTATCATTTCCACAGAGAAATTGTTTTCTTTTTATTCTAATTCTTTAATAAAAGGATAGTTAAGAAAATATACATTTCTGAAGTTTCTATTCTTATTCTTTAGAAGAGACAGATCAAGATTCTTGAGCACTTAGAAAGAAAAGAATAGCCCAGCTGGTGTGGCTCAGTGGATTGACTGAGAGGTCCCGGTTCAATTCCCGGTCAGGGCACATACCTGGGTTGTGGGCTCGATCCCCAGTAGGGGGCGTGCAGGAGGCAGCTGATTGATGTATCTCTCACATTGATGTTTCTATCTCACTCTCCCTTCCTCTCTCTCTAAAAATCAATAAAAACATATTTTTTTAAAGAAAAGAATAATAATATCCTCAGAGAGTCCTAAAGGCCTTGATAAATCACATCATGGTTAATCTGGGTGATTCAACCCACTTTAGTGACAACAAAAATATAGTATACATGTATAGTACATTTACATACACATACATGAACTATACATACAGGGTGGGGCAAAAGTAGGTTTACAGTTGTTCTTAAGGAAAATAATACAATAATTAATAAATAATAATATAAGAATAAACTGTGTTTTGTGTATTCACAACTGTAAACCTACTTTTGCCCCACTCTGTATATACTACACACACACACACACACACACACACACACACATATATGTATGTATGTTCTACTTACAGAATAAAAGAAAGAAGATTGTAGTGACAGAACTAGATATTTTTTCAATTGTTTTTTAAAACCGTTGGCATCACCAAACCTTGAGACAAATATACCCTGGTAGGGCCAAACTCTGTAAATTTAGAAAATAATTCATTTCACTCCTCTGATGTAACAATTTAAAAAGGAAAAATTAAAATACTGTAGTAATGTGTTGTTTTGTACAAGAAGAGTGAATTTGTATGTACATGTGTTCAGCACAGTTCAAAGGTGACATTAGTGAGAAAATATAAATTTACTCCGTGGACAATGATGTCAACTTTTTTGTTTTTTTTAATCCTCACCTGAGGATATTTTTGCATTTATCCTCAGATAGAGCAGGAAGGAGAGAGGGAGGAAGAGAGAGAGAAACATCGATGTGAGAAAGGCACATCGACTGGTTGCCACCCACACGACCCCAACAGGGGCTGGGGACAAACTGCAACCAAGGTACGAGCCCTTAGTGGGAACTGAACCCAGGACTCTTGGGTCCGCGGGCCAATGCTCTAACTGCTGAGCCAAACTGGCCAGGGCTGATGTCAACTTTTTTAAAGAGGAAGAATAAGGTAAAGTGTGTGATCTCTTCAATTAAAGACCATGACTCCTCCAACATACAGAAAATAACTCATGACCTTGACCCCAAATTGGAGCACCCTGACATCCTTGTTGTTTCGGACAAGTCTGGTGCTTGCCCAGGAAGCATCAGGTTTAGAAGAGGCTCAGGCATGAAATTGGGTTCTGCTACTTACTATCTGGGTGTCCCTAGGAAAGCAACTCTGCCATTCTGGGTCTCAGGGTCCTCAGGTGTGAAAATGAACACAATGATTCCTAAATGTAAAGGTTAATATGGAGATTCAGTGCAATGTATTACATAAATATACATTGCAAACTGTAAAGCACTCTAACAATTTAATTTTTAAGAATATTTACAGCTGAGCCCCACAAAGGAACATCTAGTCAGTAACTCAATTGTTGATGCTGAATGAGAAGGATTTGGTGCAAATATAAATCTCAAGTTTTATCTCAAATTGCATAATTTTGAATACTCTGCATCCAACAGAGACCCAGGCCTTCAAAGTTCTCAGCCATCTTCCACGTTGCCATCAAACCTTTTTTGTATTGTTTGGTTTCATCAATGCAATATAATCTCTTCGGGTGGGCTCTAACCCTACCACCGCGGTGGGTGTTCTTTTGTTTCTGCTTCCTTTTTTAAAGGGTTTAATTTCATTTTGCAGCATTAAACATCAAAATAATAAACATTTTTAAAAAGATATATAATGTGAAAACCTATCAATGACTAACTAACAATTCAGATTATGTCAGAAAGATGAGGGGAGAGTGAGGAACAGGAAGAAGTAAGGTTCCTGAATTCATCATCCTACACAGGAAGGCACAAAAGATTCTCTTGCATTCTTAACATTAGTGATTAAAGAGTCAGTTCCATCTTTGTTAAGACTAGAGAGAGAGGACAGAATGTATAACTCATAAAGAGCTAGAGATAAATATGTCAAGAAAAAAATCCAGAAGGAAATGTCCCAACATGGTAGAGTTGTAAGGGGGACTGTGTCTGAGTCGACGTTGTCATTTGGCTTTTCTGCACTTCCTGAGTTTTCTATAAGGAGCATATTTCACTTTCACCAAAAGAAAACAAAAATCTACAAACACTTCAAGTTTTCTGAGGGTCAGCCCAAGTACGCAGTCTGTGGACTGCACATCACACAACACTAGGAGGCGCCCTGCACATCAGAGTCCACATGAAGAGCCCACTCTGCTCATTAAGAACACACCTTAGAGACAGTGTTTGAAGGTAACACAGGGCATGGGCCAGCCTGTTAGAGAACATAAAACTGTTCTATTCCTTCTGGAAGTGATCTCCAGACAACTGATGCCATCGGTCCTCGAAAGATCCTCCTATTTGCTCCTACCTGACTTACTGGCAGGTATGGGTGAGGCACCTGCTGTTTATCAAGTGTCTGCCATGGAGCAAAGGGTTGTCCTGGGAAATTAATTTATGCTATTCCATTGCATTGTCATGACAACCCTGTGACGCAGACAGTCTCCTTTATGTTACACGTGTGGGTCTGAGGCAAAGCAGTTAGGTGACCAGCAGAAGGAGAAGAGGTCCAAAGGAGTCCCCGCTCCTGACCGAGTGCAGAAAGCAGACCTGCCCTGGTTGGCTTCGTGTCCCTCACAGGAACCCTCTCTTCTCTGCTTCCTCCAAAGAGTTGCATTTCTCTATTTGCCCAGTCTCTCGATTTTTAATCCTTTGATCTCTTCAGACCCTCTTATATGTATGATTTTCCCAAAAGTATGCTGCTGCAAAGAGTCACTTTGTATTTGTCATTGTAACATTAATCATGTCTTAAGGTTCTCTCTCAGTGACTTCACACTGAACAAAATGGTAATTTAAACAACTGCCTTAATGTAGCCTGAGTATTTATTTCTTCCTTCTCATCTATGTCCATTCATCTCACCTTGGGTTAAAAATTGGCCTCAACCTACAGGGTCTCTTCTAGTGGAGACCGCTTGGTGCATAGGACACACTTTTAACCAGCAGCAAGTGCAGGTAAGAACGGCTTAGCAGGCAAGGACTTCTGGAATGCATCCAGCTTCTCTAAGACTTAAGGTATACAACTTTTTTTGTGCCCAACCCCATGGAAACTGCCTGTTTCTGGACTGTATCTGCTCCTCAGAAATGCTGTTTGGATACTTAATTAGGTCCACCCTCCCCTTCCGGTTAACTTGACAGCCTGCTGCCAGAGTTAATAATTAACAAGGTATCACAATACCTCTAACAGTCGCTCAATTCTTTGCTCACCTGCCTCCCTGTCTCTTCCTGCTGCTTCTGAATTGCTTAAACTCCCCTGGGATACAAGCTCCCTATAATAAATCATGGCACAAAGGCACAGACTTTTGCGGCTCTAACTGAAATTCACAATTGGGCAAGCCCAGGAGGCAATCACCTGGCCATTGCCCTAACCCACATGCACCCTCAGTGCGGCTTGAGCACAGGTGAGCATGAAGTTTTAATGAGACCTTAGCTGCAAATGCATTGTGCAATTACTGTTAAGATGGGCAAACATTTGGCCCAGAAAGAATTGCATTTTAAGCGATAGGGTTTCCCTATTAGTGGTTCCCAGCTATTAATCCAACCAGTTTGTTTATACATTTTGACAATTGTTCATGTGAAAGAGACCTGGGGATTTTATTTGACCACAATTTTATTATAAGCTAACAGTATGATATGGCTGCTAATAAAAGTTAATGCAAGTTTAGGCTACATTATGTGAATAGTTCAAATAAAGAAAAGCAATATTCCTGCTGTACTTGACTCTTATAGGTACATGAATCTTACTTTTTCAAACCAAAATTTGGCAAGCACAATTGTGCATGTGGAGACTCCGGCATGGAAAGTATATGTGAAAGTATAACCGTCCTTAGAAATCCAGGAGGTGTGTCCGGTGTGCACGAAGAACGGTCGCTGATTCGTTCAGTCATTCATTCCTCCCTTTGCTGAGGCCAGGAGATATCGAATACACACTCTGTCCTTGGGTCTAGAAACAAGGGTAGCAAAGAGTCATTCTCTGATTCTAAGAGTTTTTGTTCTCTTGTGAGATACAAAGAGGCGGTTAGGAGAACGTGAGGTAAGGGCTGGTGTGAGGGCTGGTAGAGCTGCTATAAGCGAGGTCCATAAAAGGAGCATCTACCACAGCCTCGCAGGGTTAGGAAAGGCTCTTCCAATGGGGAGCCTAAGAGTTGAGCAGAGGTGTGGATAACAAAAGAGAGGACCAAGGGTGGCAAAAGGGTGAGGGTGGATGAGTGACCCAGGCAGAGAGAACGGAACTCTATATGGCTACAGCATCCAGAGTCTGAGGGCAAAATAAGGCCAGAGAGATAAGTGGGGACCAGGTCACTCAATCTCTGTGTTCAATTGGAGAAACAAATCAATAGACAAATATGTAACAAAAGCTAATATAAACAAACATGCCAAGTACAATAAAGAAGGTACATATACTTGATGGCTAACTACCTGGGGAAAGTCACAAAGAAGGTAATAAGAAATAGTTTTGAAGCTTGAAGAGTTGGGCACATGAGGAAGAAGTGGATGGTACCTCATGCAGTGCCACAAAGAGCCACGTGTCATCAGTGAAGCCAACGGTACAAGGAAAGATGGGAGATGAGGCTGCAAAGTCGGGTTGTATATTGACTTGAAAGTCTACCAAGATATTAAAAATATCTTTAAACTTCACCCAGATATATTACAAGTCAACAAAAGGTTTTAAGCTTACATGTGATGTTTCAGTTTTCTATTACTTCATAACAAAGCACATCAAAATCTAGTGGCAAAAAAAAACAGCAATTTATAATATGTAACGATCCGCGGGCCAGCGGGTCAGTTCTCCATGTGGTTTCAGCTGGCTTCGCTCACGCAGCTGCATTCAGCTGGGAACTGAGCTGAGGCTGGAAATCCAAGACACTTCACTCATGTCTGGGACCCTGAAGCTGACTGTAGTCTGCAGCACCTCGTTCCCTACAACATGAGCCCTCTTCCTCCAACAGCCAATTCTAGACTATCCTCCTCACTGCATGGTTGCTGGAGTCCAAGAGGGATGATTTCTAGAGGACAAGCCCTGATGTACCAACATTTATCAACTTGGCAATTGCATCTAGTGTGCTGATATGTGATTGGTCAAAGCAAGTCACATGGCCAACCTCAGAGTCAATGTAGGTCATGACTACTCAAGGCCTTGAATACTGGGAGACATGCTTATTGGGAAGCCACCAATGTGCCAGTCTCCTAAAAATGGGAGGAAGATACCTTCCCACAGAATGGAGGATGGTGTGGAAGGGTGAAAGGGGACATAATTTAAAATCTATTATTATATTCCAAGCTAAAGGTAAATAGAAACTATAGTCAAACAAAAATAATAAAATTAGGACAGGAACCATAACTAAAAAAGAATAAATGAAACCAGGTGATGCATTTGTTCTAAGGGATTAGGAAGAGGAAGAGAGCTATTGAGAATAAATATTTAGTTGGTGACATCTAGTAGAGAGTTGTACATATCAGTCCGGGGAAATTTAAAAACATGGTTTTGGAAAGGCCAGCTAAAGCCTGGAAATAGATTATGGAAAAGAAAAGAGAAGTAACTATTAAAAGAGATTAATGTGAATGGTTAGAAACATAAAAACCAAAAGAATAATCACATTGGGGAACTTGGGATAAAATCAAGAGAAAGATCAATATTGTCAAATTTGAGGTCATTAAATAAAGATGAAAATGTTTTCATTGTAATTGGTAATTAGGAGGCCAATGATATCCTTTGGGGTTGATAGTTGAGTACTTGGGGATGATGAGTAATAAACTGAATCCATGGGATGTAAAGAAATAGAGATACCAATTTAGCTTTGACTTTTTCTAAAATCCTCTGAACCCTGCAGCCTCTGGTGGCTATGTTAGTCCAGACCATGTGTTTTGTGAACACTGACATAAATCTACCTACCTGTCCATCCACAAGATGTCTAACTGCTTGGGATGCCCACAGACATCCAATAGCTGGAGAATTAAGTTCTCACACTAGTTATATGCCTTGTCACAAGGTGCCACTTGGAATAATCTAAGCTGCAATAGTTTAGTGAGAGAGAGAGAGAGAGAGAGAGAGAGAGAGAGAGAGAGCCAGAGACAGAAGTTTTTCAAAGAGAAAAGCAAGGACTATCTCAAAGACAGCAGAATTATGTAAATTATTGGTGGGCTGATATGCTTGCCATTTATAGCTGAAATCTAAGTTGGCCATTCCAATACAACAATCAGTTTAGAAACCTGTTCAATGTCAGGTTGGGGACATAAGGAAACCATATTGCTGGGTACCAGCATCTTTTATAAAGCAAAATTCCAATTACCTATAAAGTCATTCCAACTGTGACCAAAATTCATCAGTGAAGTGTTTTGTTTTACTTTATACGGAAGCCATAAAATCATACAAATTTAAACCGGAGGCCAGGGAATAAAGATTCCTTCTTTATCCTGTTTTATGTTCAATGTTACAAAGACCCAAACAAAATATGTTTACAAATGTAATTCAAATATCACAGGGGCCTCCCTGACCTTTAAGTTCTAGGTGTTTTCAGCTCACGCTCTCCACCTTTGCATATACTTAGTTTTGTGACCTGAGACCTTCCCTCATATTTCTGAGCATCCCCCAGGCAGAGAGAAGGGAGGCAAACTCTGTTCATGAATTCCTCTAACTTCTGGACCTCTGTTTCTTCATGTCTGTTCTCTGTTCTGCCTTAATTGATGTCAGTGTTTCATTCAACCACTTTGAGTTTTTCAAATTTCTCAAACCATGCAAAACATGTGTAAGTATATAGACTTCATTAAGATTCCCGGGCAAAGCATGATGGTAGATGGATTTTCACACACCAGCACTCTCAGAATTTCTCTGTCTTCTTGGCTTCTCTGTCTTCTTCCCAGTTCTCTGGTCTAGTCATCATCTTTTCCCCTCCACTCTGCATCTGAGCTGCAAAAACAATCTACGTCTTCTCTGGTGTCTTATGTCTCAGCTGGTTCTCACTTCCCCAAGCAGGCGTTATCCAGATAGTTTCCCAATAAAGATACTCTATCACAGCAAGTCTGATGACAGCTTTTAGTATAGTCCCCAGCCCTATTACATAATGAAGAATATCTGTTCAAAATCGGGTGACCGTAGACTTGAGATCTTTCCAGTAGAATATTCAATCTCACACAGTATTATTTTCAATTAGTGATTCATTCTACCTATGAAAAATAACTCTTATACCTTTCTATAACATTCTATAATTATATACATACGTTTAAGAATGTGATAAAATAATTTATCAGGTCATATGTTTAGTTTTTGTCATTTGAAAAACATGGTCATTGAATTGTTGGTAACCATGGCTTGAAAAGGTAGGGAAAATAGATTGGAAGCTTATTTACCATTACTTATCGCCATGTCGATTTTTGCAGAAACTAGAATGACATGGACAGATGTTTCTACAGCCAGTAACCACAGCCTGCCTAGGGTCTATGGGCCCATCCTTCTAAAAAAGGAGAGAGAGATAGCACTGCTTCAAATGCTATGTACGCCTTCTCGCGCAATCCTCACGATGCTAACACTGGCATTACTGTGCTTGTTTCACACGTGAAGACACTGAATCTCAGAAAAATGTTCACAGGCTATTCTCATCCTTGACAATTTCTGGAACGATAGTGGAGTACACGGGCTTAAATGTCGACTCCGGCGTTTATATAAGGTGTTCAAGTTTGGGCAAGTTCTTTACCTTCTCTGTGCCCCAGCGTTTGTACACGAAGCACAACAGCGTCTACCTCCCAGACTCCTTGTGAGTTTTAAACGAGTTAATATGTTTACAGCTCCTGGAAGAATACCTGACAAAATAAGCACTTGCAAAACTCCAGCTATGTTACCTATTTTTAGACTAAGACTAAGGGGACATTTTAAAAGGTGGGAATGTAAACTGGTACAGCCACTTGGAAAACAGAATGGAGGTTCCTCAAAAAAAAATTAAGAATAGAGTTGTATCTACCCCCAAAATTTGAAAACATTTATTCCCAAAGACACATGCACCCCTATGTTCATTGCAGCATTATTCTTGGTGGCCAAGACATGGAAACAACTGAAGTGTCCCTCAATAAATGACTGGATAAAGAAGATGTGATATATACACTATGGAATACTACTCAGCCATGAGAAAAAATCAAGTACTGCCATTTGCGACAATGTGGACGGATCTTGAGAATATCATGCTAAGTGAAATGTCAGACAGAAAAAGTAAAGAACCATATGATTTCACTCATATGTGAGATATGAAACTGAAAGCAACAAATGAACAAACAAGACAAACAAACAAAAACTCATAGACACAAACAACAGTGTGGTGCTCAACAGAAGTAATAGGGTTGGGGGTAGTAAAGGGTAAAAGGGGTCAAACATACGGGGATGGAAGAAGACTTGACTTTGGGTGGTGGGCACACAGTGCAATATACAGATGATGTATCATCGAATCGTACACTGAAACCTATATAATTTTATTAACTAATGTCACCCCAATAAATTTAATATAAATAAATAAATACAAGGTGACATCTTAAAATATTTTAGGTCTCTCATAGTAAAAGTTTAAATAACATTCTATGTAGCAACAAATTATTTCTTTGATATTTCACTTATTATTTAATTCTAGCAGCACAAGGAGTTACACGGTCCCTCAAAAACTCATCTTTCCCCAAAGAGGAAAGACCACCTTAAGCTGCAGCACAACCCAGGTCTCCTGCACAAGGGTCATTTGTCACATGGTCATCAAAGGATAAGTCAGGTTGGAGGGCTTTGCTGAAATTTCTGATTGGAGCCTCAGAATTTAAATTCACTCGACAAGTATCACCCAAGAGCAATGATCCAGCACCTTTTATTTCCCCTAACCAATAAAACACCATATTCAGAGTGAACCAACCCTCTATTGACTTTTATAACAGATCATTGATATAGTCCAATAAAATGAACTCTTCTTTCTTAAGCTCTTTCACTAGTGTACCATGTGGTCGGGGTTATATTTTCTCTGTGGTCTTTTTTTTAATTCATTCTACACAGTACTTGATATTCATCATAGAATATAACTTACGATGTTCAGCAAAACTAAGAAAGATAAAAGGGACCAAGCCTCTGGAAGATAATCACAGTTGAAGTTTGATGCAGAGGCCCAGACTTATTTCTTGTACTATACACAGTCAGAAATGTATACATTCTTATGTATATAATTATATAAAAATATAATTTTGTAACTGGATTTCCTACCATCTTTCCATGATCACAAATGGCTCTACATTATCATTTGTGTTATATATTCTGATTTATATTTAAAACAGATCCCTTATTGATATACATTTAGATTTTTTTCCATTATATAGGATTACATAGGGGACATTTTAAAAGGTGGGAATGTAAAGGTAGGGAAAATAGACACTGCTAAATTGCTTTTTTAAATTTAGTCACCAAAACGTATGTAAGGAAAGAAGAGCAGACACAAAGGAAGAGAAGGAAGAACATGAGCATCTATGTCTAGGTTTGCCCCTAGAATTCTATGTGTTTATTACTCTCCATGAAAAGTAACACTGGAGTTAAAAGTGGGCTCCACACCTTTCCCTTAAGCCCTCCGAGCTCACCAAGCCCTTACATTCTGTAAACTTTTTGTCGCCAGTTATTCCTCTTACGAGTTTAATAATTTAGCATTTGAGAAGTTTCACGGAAGTTCATAGTTACTGTCTTTATGACTCGCTCACCAAAATTTAAAGCATAATTTTTAGCTGTAAATTAAAACCGCCTGAAAGATGCCCAGCTCAGTACTACTCCCAACACCTATATTTCACTGGTCATGTCAGCATCACAGTCTGTTAATCAATAACAACTGTGACCCAGTAGGTCCCCTGGATCTTTAATGATGAAATGTGTTGCATGTGTAAAAAACTTATTTTTAATTCTTCCAAAAAAAGAATATATATATGCATGTATATATGTATATATGTGTATATATGTATATATGTATATATGTGTATACATGCATATATATGTGTATATATACATGCATGCATATATATGTGTATATATACATACATGCATATATATGTGTATATATACACTATATTATATATAGTGTAAGTGTGTGTATGTACATATACATACAGGGTGGGCAAAAAACAAGTTTACAGTTATGAGTATGAGAAACACAGAGTTTATCCTTGTATTATCAACTCTTGTATTATTTTCCATATGAACAACTGTAAATCTACTTTTGCCCCACCCTGTATATATATCATGACATCCTGACTTTCACTCAATCTTCCCCATTTTTTTGATAATTATTTGTTGAGAGCTTTAACTAAAATGTACCAAAGAAATATAGCCCGGCACAATTTCTTTGTTTTTTCTTTTAGACAACTAATAATAGTTCATGCTTACTGCAGCAGCTTCCCCTACAAGGATCCTCAAGCACTCAGCAGAATACATACATAGAATTAGCATCACTCACGCAGTGGAGGGAGGCATGCTGAATCCATAGCCATTCTTCACCTGCCATGTTACAAAGCCCAGCGCAGTAGGATTTAAGAGCATGATCAAAGAGTAACTTTTCTAACGGAATCTCCAGGGGAATAGAGGGTGACAGTATAATTACCCCAGTTAGAATTTAGCCAGCCACAGAATTAATACTACCACTACTCTTGCAGGAAACAAAGAGACAGGAGAGGACCCAAAGGTCTTTAATGGCCAAAAGAGGTCAAGCCCTCAGTTTTATATCTCACCCCAGAGACACATGAGATATTTCCCCCCTGACCAGGATGCCCTCCAAGGCTGTCCCTTCTATTTTTTAACTAGACTGAAGAAAATAGTCATTATTTTCATAGTACATTGCATTTACATTGCCGAAACTACCTAGAGACCCCAAGGCCTACAGCACAGGCAGGTAATGACAACGGGAAAGACAGTTTGGTCTCTCTTGCGTGGCCATGGATGGAGAAATGACTTTGTCTGCAGGACAGCCTTCATGTTAGAAGGAGGAAGACACAGGCGATGAAAGAGGATCCTTTAAAGATGAAGACGTCAATTATTTGGATATGCTGAGATGAATTCAAATTGCTTGGCTTTGGCAGCCTGACATTACAGAGTGGAATGGTCCCTGAGATTTTCCTTATCAGCCCAATTGCAGCAGTAACCAAAGGCCAGGCTAGGAACTTCTCTCTCCTCTTTACATAGGTGTCTTTTCTGTGCACACCCCTGCCAGGGTCCGTTGAGGTGACTTTGAGGGTCTAGAGGCCAGAGGAGCTGTGGAGACAACTTGGCGCTTCCCTTAGAATGGAAGCTCCATGCACACAGAAGGTTTTCTAGAAATCTGCTGTAGGCTGCTTTACGAAGTTGATCAAACGTGTTCAAGTGTTCACATGCCCTTAATTAGCAGCAGCATCTTGGGTACTTCCAAGATGCAGGAGGCAACCATGCCCTCCAGAAAAGCAGGCTAGATCTGGGCATTTTCTTCCTTTAGACTCGGAGGGTTTGAAGAATAATTTTACAATTAGATAACATTAAGAAGGATGAAAGCTAGAGAGCGGAAAGCAGCCAGAATTAATTACTTACTTGGGGGTCTGCTCAGGCCTCTTTGGCAGTGTTCCTGCTGATTTTATCATGGCAAATTAACCCTTGGCATTCAACTTGGGAGAGCTCCATACAGCCACAGACTTCAGGGCCTCTGCCCCTCACCAAGGCCTCTTGCTCCTCTCTAGCTCAGGCTCCCCACCAAGCAGCTTCATCTTCTCCTTGTTTTCTTTCTCTTATTAATTGCATTTGTTTGATCACTAAGTGAACATGATATTTCTAGAAATAGGACATGATGTTTGGTGAACAGTATGGTTGTACATCCCAGCTCTCTATCTCTCTTCATCCCCCTGAAGGCGGTTTGCATGTGTGTACCCTAGAATAGATGGATGAGTGTCTGAATAATGAATGACTGGTGTACACAAGTCAGGGAGTACTGCTGTTCCTTTATCTAACATTTATTTAACAAACATGTATTAAATACTTTACTGCGCACTGGGACTTCTTGTAGGGTTATGAGAAGTATAAAAATATTTAAGACATGATTCCTGACATCAAAACCTTCTCTGTAAAGAGAGATATGAACTCCAAAAGAACAAGTTTATGTACTCTGTTTTAGAAAACAATGCCATACTTTCATAAAATAGCATAAAACCATATATCATATTGAGAAATGCTGCTCTAAGCATAAATAATTACATATATTCAGGGTAAAAAGTAATTTTTTAGAGAAACATAGAATCAGTGCCCATGTTTTATATAAAGACCATTTTGGACTATATCAATCCAAGAAGACCAAAAACCATGTTAGGACACTAATGAAATTTTTAGCATTCCCTTGTGTTGAGTCTATAGCTTTATTCATATTCAAATATGAAGAAATGAGATATGTGCCGTTAACTTTCAAAAAAAATTTGGAACTGCTAAATTAAAAGCTAGTACACAATAAAATCATAAACACTTAATAGAAAAATAGTAAAACATGTAGGAGAGAGTGAATGCATATATTAAAACCTAGAATAACATAATTTTTATGATCAAGCATTAAATTCAGCAATGAAATTCTTCTGTCCAAAGCAAAATTGGAAACATTATGAGAATACAATTCTCATTTCATGATGAAAAGCTCATACTAGTTATATAGAAGAGGTATATTTTCTTTATATAAGAAACTATATTTGAAGAATGTAAGGAATGTAATTTCAACAACAATTTTATGAAATGTGTAGGAATGTTTTTTATGTAATTGTTTTTACATTGTGTCTTACTAAACATTGAAAATAAGAAGACAAACAACTCAATAAAAAGGCAAAATATATGAGCACACATTTCATCAAAGATATATACAAAGAGTCAATAGGTACATGAAGAGGTGTTCAACATCATTAGTCATCAAGGAAATGCTGATCAAAACCACAATGAAATACAGCTACACACCTATTAGAATAATTAAAGTTAAGACTGAAATTCTGAGGGTTGGCAAGGATGTAGAGAAACTTAACCTCTTGCACATTGTTAGTGGGAATGCAAAATGGTAGAATACTTTTGAAAAACAGTTTGGTGGTTTCTTACAAGTTCAAATACCCTTACTATAGGACAGATCAACTCCATTATTGTGTGTTTACCCAAGAGAAATAAAAACATATATCTACACAAACAATTCTATGTAAGTGTCCTTAGCAGTGTTGCAATAGGACCCCAGAATTGATAAACCTGATGTCTGGAAGCTGTTGAATGGATAAATAAATGATTATATATATATATATATATATATATATATATATATATATATATGAATATTACTCATAAACAGTCAACAAAAAGGTGTCCCTCCCATTATGGAGTTTATATTCTCATTAGGGAGACAATTAAGTCATCAAATAAGTACATATGAAAAGCAACAGGTAGTAAACAGTATTACAAAGAAAAATGAAGATGATCATAGATAGAAATTAAAGGGTTGCTATTTTGAGCATTTTAGGGATGATGGTCAGGGAAGACCTCCTGAATAAATGCTATTCAAGCAGATACATGAAGGAAGAGAAGGCATAAGCTGTGAAAATATCTGGGTGTACCTGGGTGGAGGAAAAAGAAAGTTTAAAGACCTCAGAGAGGGAAGCAATATGGTGTGTTAGAAGAACAGAAAGACACCGGGTGTATGGGAACCATAGGAAGCCAGGGCAAGAGAGCACACTCTAGTAGACACAAGGTCGTTTCATTATGTAGTGTGTTACAGGTCTTGTCTTCCCAACCTTAGCTCAGTGGCTCTGGAACTTACAACAGCTCTTTAGATTTGCAACACGGTTCTATATAAGTGGCAAAGTGTTCCTTAGTCTTCTCCCAAAGGGACAGAGTTCAAGCAGTTTTATCACTCTCTATACAGTTTGTTATTAATCATAAGCAATTGGTTAAGAAAAATCAGAAGGTAGCATATATTTTTGAATCCCCAAGAAAACTTTAAATCGGCTACCACATCTGTAGCAAGTTGAAGAGTTTACATAAGATGTACCGTTGCTGTGGCAACATTAACACCGTTCCCTCCAGCAACTGCAAGAGCACGGTGTTGAGATAACATGCTTTAGTGATTTTGCCATCTTCTGATGTAAGGTGGAATCCAGGCAGATGTTATGTCAAGTAAGTGTCACTTATTTTGGGGAAAACATCCTCAGAGGGGTTGCAGCTCCTAAATCAGTCCTTCATTTTCTCTTACTTAAGGAGCACTATGATGAGTTCAAGTCTCTATCCAAGATAGATCCAAGTCTCTTCCTTCCTTTCTTCTTTGTCCCCCTCCTACCTTGACTTCTTCTTTTCTTCCCACTGTTAATTGCATACTACTTTCTTGACCACCTAATATGTGTTGGACACTATTCTAAAATGACAGAGATATTGTGGTAGATAAAGAAGATAAAATCCCATCCAAGTACTAACCAGGCCCAACCCTGCTTGTAGCTTCTGAGATCAGAAGAGACCGTGCGCATTCAGAGTTCTGTGACAACATGGATGGACCTGGAGAGCATTATGCTAAGTGAAATAAGCAGTCAGAGAAAGACAAGTACCATATGATTTTACTCACATGTGGAATTTAATGAACAAACTGAACTACTAAGCAAAATAAAGACAGACTCATAGAGAGCAGACAGACAGCTCTGGTGGTAGTGGTGGTGGGGTGTTGGGTGGGAGGGCGGAGGGATTGAGCAAAAAGAAAAAGAGAGAGAGAGAGAGAGAGAGAGAGAGAACTCATGGACATGGACAACAGTGTGGTGATCGCTGTGATGGAGTGTGGAGGTGGAAAGGTCATAGAGGGGATAAATGGTGATTAAAAAAAAATAAAATAAATAAAAATTCAAAAAAATAATTTAAAAAAAAATCCCTGATTTGTGAAGCATACATTCTAAAAGGAATATGGGTTATAAATACAAGTGAATAAAAATATAATATAAATAAAAGCAACAAGTGCTATGAAAAAACTAATATTGTTTACGCAGAGACAGTATAAGTTAATGTGGTATTTTAGAAGGTATAATCAAGAAAGTCTATCTAAGGACTAATATTTAAGTAAAGACCTGAAGGAACTGAGGGAGTAAAGATTCCAATGTTTGGAAAGTGGGAACACTTGGGTTGTGCAGGGAACTGCAAGGATGCTGAAGGAGATGGGAGTGGGGACAGGGGTGGCATAAGGAAAACTCAGCCTACAGAGGACATTGTCATACATAGAAAGGATGTGGTCTTCACTTTAAGCATAATTAAGGGAAGTTACTGAGGGACTGGGTTGCTGCCTGGAGAATGTCAAGATCTTGGGTATCTTTTTAAGGTATCGCTCTGGCTGCAGAGTAGATAATATATAGTGGAAATGTTGGAGGGAAGGGTTGAAGCAAGAGAAAATAAGAAGTTACTTCTCGATTCCATGTTAGAGATGATCATGATTTAGATGAGGGTGATTGCCTTCATAAATTATATAGCATTTGAATTTAGCCTAGAAGAATGGTGTGTCAGGATTATATCCATCTGAATGCAGAAATCCTTTAGTAATGATTTAACCACGTAGGGAATTCAATTATTTTTCTATGAAATATAAGGTCTGGAGATATGCAGTCCAGAACAAGTGCAGCTGCTCAAGGAAGTCACCCAAAACCACCGGCTCTATTTACTTCCTACTTCACTACCCTTCACATATGCCTCTTGTCATCCTGGTTGCACAATGGCAGCTTCCCTTCCAGGTGCAGCAGCCACATTGCAGGCAGAAAGAAGGAACAACCAGGAGGAGAGACCATTGCCCACTATATCAGGACAGCAAAACTTTCACAGCTGCCCTTGCAAGCTTTTGCTCATGTTGTATTGGCCTGCACTGGCTGACATGACCAACCCAGGAGCACAGAACTCTGAGGATGGGAATATTTAGGACAAGGCTTATTTCTACCACAAACAAAGTTGAGCTGCTCCTCTTTCCTATTGGTAGGACAGAGAGGAAAATGGATATTTTTTGAGCAACTGACGGTATTTACCAATAGAGGGTAAGATTTTCCCAGATGAGGATAGAATGAAAGGTGAAAAGTTCATTCAAGAGAAACAAGTAGCAGAAGAAAAGGTTGAAAAGTAAAAAATAAAAAAGCAGGAAAAGAAAAAAAGGAAAGGTAATCAAAAGGAAAGACTGGGGTAGTTAGAGAGGTTTCTATTATTCCCGTGCCTCAGTTCTAGGGGTAGTAACTGTTAGCTAACTCTGTAAGTTGGTTGATGTCAGACCATGGGGATGTTAAAGGTGGTTGCTCTTTATGCTGTAGGTAAACTAAAACCACTGCAAATTCAAGAAAATTAAAGGAAAATCTAAGTTGTTGCACAATAACAATTCTTAACTCTCAGGGTACTAGCAAAGACACACTGAGACAATTTGTGCACAGTGCTTAGCCGAGCTTCTGGAACACAGAAGCTAAGACCATCATTCTATGACCCACTAAAATGCAGAAGGACCACAAGGAGGATGGCCAATTAGGAGACTTTTACCAGAACACAAAGAAGAAAAAGATAGCCGGGAGCAGGCAGGATGAAAGGAAGTTTTCATCATCCTACAGCAAAAGTACAAGAGCCACTGGAAAAATAAAAGAAAAAATGTGGTTGTTTCTCATATACAGTCATGTGCAGCTTAGTGATGGGGATATGTTCTGAAATATGAGTCCTTAGGTGATTTTGTCCTTGTGCGAACATCATAGCGTGCACACACACAAACCTAGATGGTACAGCCCACTACACACCTGTGCAATCATCACAGAGTGCACACACACAAACCTAGATGGTACAGCCCACTGCACACCTGTGCAATCATCACAGTGTGTACTCACACAGACCTAGATGGTACAGCCCACTGCACACCTGTGCAATCATCACAGTGTGTACTCACACAGACCTAGATGGTACAGCCCACTGCACACCTGTGCAATCATCACAGTGTGCACACACACAAACCTAGATGGTATAGCCCACTGCACACCTGTGCAATCATCACAGTGTGCACACACACAAACCTAGATGGTACAGCCCATTGCACACCTGTGCAATCATCACAGTGTGAATTCACACAAGCCTAGATGGTACAGCCCACTGCACACCTGTGCAATCATCACAGAGTTCACACACACAAACCTAGATGGTACAACCCACTGCACACCTGTGCAATCATCACAGAGTGCACACACACAAACCTAGATGGTACAGCCCACTGCACACCTGTGCAAACATCATAGAGTGCTCTCACACAAACCTAGATGGCCCAGTGTACTACTATCATTGTATGTGTTGTACTTTTACATCACTGGCAGTGCAGTTGTTTGTTTACAGCAGCATCACCATAAACACATGAGTAACGTGTTGCATGACGACATTATGAAGGCTATGAAGTCACTAGGCAATAGGAAAATTTCAGCTCCATTATAATCTTATTCAGTCATTGACCAAATATCGTTATGTGGTGCATGACTACTGGAAGGGAGGGGAAAGAAAGAGTCAAGATGTTTGTTTTGATCCATGCAGTAGAGAAATGCTGATGTCAGTATGGCAAAAAAATATATTAATATATTAACTTGTGCAGAAATGAGTGAGAAGTAGTCCCCCACTCTCATACCAAGAATTCTTCATGTTCTGAGCCTGGGCTCTCTGAACTAAGGAGGTAGTGTACAGCTTTTTAACATTGAAAATATAAGACAATCTCCCACTCGGGCTGTCATTTGGGGAATTTAGACCCACCAACGAAAGGTTAGGCTGGAGTGGAAGGAGTTAAAAAGCCAAAAAATGGAGAGAGAAAGAATACAGTTGTTTCCCCAAAACAAGTAAGGTGCTAGTGGGGTCAGTGATGGCAATTTGAGGAGAGATGGCACCTGTGTCCTCCTCCAAGGCTCAAAAGCTAAAGGGTTTTCTTTTGGGGTTGACACAAAATTGGGGAGACGGGAATTGTCAAAACTAGTAGGTGGACAGGGAGCCTGCAGAGGTGGGGCAGCGGGCAGAAAGGGGAAGTGCTGAGGAGCCGCAGGGCAGAGGGACCCCAGATGGCAGAGCCCAGGGGACGGGCTCTGGGGGCAGGTCCCACCCCTCCTCGCAGCTGCAACATCCGGGCACCATCGCATCTGCCCAGCCAGACACCAGGAGGCTTCACTTCACTGAAAGACTTGCCTAGTCACCTCACTCAGTCCAAAGGTGGAGAAACCACCTTCCACGATATATTCTGGGTGCTTAGGAAAAACCATTTTGCCTTCTGCCCACTGTCTGAAGAGTCTAGGAGTCTAACGAAACGGAATGCTGCCTTGTAAGGCTTGGTGATTTCTTACCTCCAACAAAATTGAAAAATTAACCATTCTAGCCCCTCACCTTGTGACCCCTCCAAACTTTAAGGAGGACAAATGTGAATGGCCGCACGACTTCGGGGGCTCCCAGGTCAGGTCGCCTTCAATCATCTCACACAGACCTGCATTAGGGAGTCCAGATTTAAAATGTCATTTTAAGGTTTTACGGTCAGATCATAAAACAAAACAGATTTATGATATAAATAAAATACAGCTCCTTTCTTAGAGCTTGGTCACAAAAGAATTCTCTCTCTCTCTTTCTCTCTCTTTTAAAATCCTGGGTACCATACTTTTGGGGGCCATGCCCTTTGTCTAAAAGGAAAATGTGTCAACCTCCTATCCAACAGGAGAGAAGCAATAGCCTGCCTGCCGGCTCCTCTTTTTTCTACCAGGGTCATCTTAATTGGTCCCAAGCTGATTTGGAGAGAAAAAGGCTGGGAATCTCACCTGGAGAACCGACTTCCATTATGATTGAAGAGCTGGGAAATGCTTTGGGGAGGGGCAGCACCTCCCCCTCTCCGCAGGGAAGAGCTCGCCTTTCACACGTTCACCCTGTGCAAGGAACAGGCTCCGGAGCGAGGCACGTCTCATGCAAATCAAAGAGCCGACGCTGCTCCCAGCTGCCCCTTCACTTTGCTCCATCCATGTTTGGTTAACTAATTGAATTCCCCTTTTATATTCTCCATTCTCGTTTCAGGCTGGCAGGCAGCGGTGCCATTGGCGGTACAGTTCCACGTATGAATCGGCAGCCAGAGCCAGGCAGTCAACTCCTTGAACTCTCTGTGTGCTAGTTCAGAGAGCACTGTTCTACCATCGTCCCACCATGGCACTTCCAAATGGCCGGATATAATTGGGTTCAGAGGAGTTCAAAGCCACGCTCCAGCATCCTTGTATCAAAGCTCATTGAACAACAGGGGGACCATGCACTGAAACGCAGGCGTGGGGTGAGGAGAGTTATTAGTGGAATACATTCAAATCTGTCACGCTAGATTCCTGGGTACACAACTGGGTTTTGGTTCAGCTTTTAAGAGTTCAGGTGTGGTTCCCAGGAGATGGCTCCTATAATCGCCGGGAAAATATCTCATTTGTACTAATGCACTTTGCCTATTTCATAGCAGATCCTTGTGAGACTCATTTCCATTTTTTTTTTTTAAATGTTAGGGCTTTCTCCAGAGATTGTTCATTCGTCATATTTATTTTCATGGACGTGATTTTATCAAACCTTCCCCTGAAGAGCTTGTGGCTATTAACTTGACTGAACAGTTGCTCAAGAGAGAGTTGAAAGCAAATGGTCTCAGGGAAAGGATTGGGCCACCGTGCCTCAAGGCCATTCACCTGCCCCCCAAACTTATTTCACTGATTCTTCATGCACAGGCATGAGCAGGAAGAGCAAGGGGAACAGCCCTCCATCATTCCACGAAATGGTAGATTCCAACCACCTCTAAATGCCCAATTCTGATTTTAGTGGGCGTACTCCGGGACCCCGAGAACTGAAATCAGGGTAAGAGAGTGATATCAAGGGATTGAGGAAAAGGAAGAGCAGAGCAGGAACTGTGTGTGTCAGATGGATGCTTGGCATCCCTGACTTAACCGGAGTGTCTTCTCGACTCTGCCGCAGTAGTGTCCTCGGGATGACCTTGGGAATTGCACACTTCCCAGAATGCATGTTGCCCGTCTCCCACACTGGGGATCAGGGACTTCTGCAGTCGTTAAAGCAGCCCTAAGTGTCTGCTGAGAGACTTCCTGTTCAATGGAGAAATGTCCTCCGTCACACACAAACACATCATCCACCCTCCATCTGAGAACTTTCAATGTCTGGGACTTCACCTTTCCTTAAAGCAACCGTGTCCTCTCTTAACAACCCGAACTATTACAAAATTCTCCCTTCATGGAATTGCATCCGTTCCCAGGATTATCGTTAGTTCAGTGTCTTTTACAGCAACAGACGATTATTTATTCCTGTTTTAACAGAAATAGCTCTTCACTTAGAAAAACACATTGTTGTTTTTTTTAGTTTTTTTTTTCTTTATTGATTTTAGAGAGAGAGGAAGGAAAGGGAGAGAGAGATAGAAACATCGATGAGAGAGAACATCGATTGGCTGCCTCCTGCATGCCCGCCACTGGGGATCGAGCCCACAGCCTGGGCATGTGCTCTGACCAGGAATCGAACCGGAGACCTCTTGGTGCATGGGTCGACGCTCAACCACTGAGCCACACCCGCCGGGCAGAAAAACACATTTTTATTCTCATTCACCATTCAGCCATTACACAATACATCCTGGGCACCTCAATGTGCCAGGTCAGGCCGGATGCTGGGGACATGATGGTGTCCCTATCCTCACAGGACCCAGAATCCAAGTCTGCTAGGTGCCGCCTTTCCCTGCGCTCCTTCTTTCTACATAAAACATTCCACATCATCCATTCTGTTGTAAATAAAGACCGCATGCACCCATTCAGCCTTGGGACACCTCTCACCATGAAGCCATTGACCTGTGCCGCCTAGAAATGAACACAGCTCTTCCCTTTCGGTCGCACGGCTGTTTCCTCTGGCTTCAGCGTCATCCGGCATTCACGGGACATCCTGTGGTCTCAGATTTGGTGATCTCAATGAAAACCAGTCTATGTTGTTCTGAAACACCAGAGGGGGGGGGAGGAGCAGGGGTGGGGTTGGCTAAACTTAACTGATACGACCAATCAGTCACCTTTTTACAATACAATATTAGTGCAGGGAGGCGACACCAGCCCTGAGTTTGGTGAGAGGCCTTTCAGAATATGTCACTCCCAGCATGCCTCAGACACGACTGACTTTGATCTCCCAGGGATTGCCGGGGACACTTGGAAATCATGACAGTTGTGGTTTCCTCCGGCCACCTATTGAAAGCACATTTTCATTAATAATTAATAGTCCTTGAAGAATTAACCTATGCAATTTCAAAGCAGCCTTAGCGAGAAAGGAAATAATACCGGTCACAAAACTGTCTGGTGCTCCTTTCCTTCTCCTCCTGGGGTCACTACTCACTGAGCCACTCAGTTAAGGTCAGACAGCTAACTTCTCTGTCTTTCCTGACATCTTCCAGAACCTGTTTCGTTGTCACTTGACAGTGACCTTCCCAGACCATCTCAAATAGTGCTCACCAGCAGCATCTATTCCCTCACCTTGCTTTATTCTCCCCAGCACTTACAACTGAGTGGAATTCTACTATTGGACATGTGTTTGTCTCTTTTCCATCTCCTCCCGCACAGCATAAACTCCAGAGGCCAGCAACTTGGTTTGTTCATCACTGAGTCACCAATACCTAAAACAGTGCCTTGTGTTATATGTCAGCTACTATGGGGAGGTTTGTTGAAAGACTGAATGAGCCCTGGCCGGTTTGGCTCAGTGGTTGGTGCGTCAGCCCACAGACCAGAGAGTCCTGGGTTCGGTTTCCACTAAGGGCACGTACCTCAGTTGCAGTTCATCCCCGGCCCCGTTTGGAGTCGTGTGGGTGGCAACCACTCGATGTGTCTCTCTCACATCGATCTCTCTCTCTCTTCCTCCCTCTCTCCCTCCCCTTCTATCTGAAGATAAATGCAAAAATGTCCTTGGGTGAGGATAAAAAAAAAAAAGAAAGAAAGACTGAGTGAAAGGATGTATGAATGGATGAACTTGGTAAGTGGGGGAAGAAATACCGGCACTGTCTCATCCCAGAACACAGGGGTCTAGGCCTGTTGACATCTAGCTGTCCTCCCCAGCTCAGTGTTTTATGCTGAAATAAGATCAAGGAAGATTGCAACAAGCCCTCACTCCAAACTTGTGTGGAGAACAACACCCATTGTAAGGCTCCATGAAGTCCAGGCACCTGTAGCTCCGAGCCCCTTCTTCCTCTGAAATTGTGCACAGGTAATCTCATGGTGTTCTCTCCACACTGCATCTACGCAGCCCAGGAACCCATTATTCCCAATGTTCACAGCAAGCTACCCACATACAGCACTGTGCGAGATTGGAAAAGACAAACAGACAAAAAACAAAACAAACAAACAAAAAAAAACTCCTCTCAAATATAATATAAAATGCCCTGATTCTTAAAACTCCTCGGTTTCCCTGCCCTGTGGCTTGGCCCCTCCCTCTTTTCTCTCTCCTCTGCATCCTCTTCTGATTTTGCAGCTCTTTCCTGCCCTCTCAAGAGCAAAGAGGTGAACTCTGCTTTCTGATGCAGAACAATTAAGGAGGTTCTACTCCCTGCCTGCACATTTAGCTTCAGCCCTCTCCTTGCACATGCAAAGACCAGTCGAAAGGTGGAGCCATCAGTGGACACCACCCTTATCCTTACCAGGGCAGGTGGGATTCTGTGGACCCCCTCCCCAGGAGTCCTGTCCTCTGGCTTTTCAATCAAGCACAGGTTGAGGTACTGCTGGGAAGAGATTGCAAAAATAGTGGAAGCCCCCAGTCAATTGATCTGAAAATCAGAGACTATCTAGGTGGGTCCGACCCAATCAGATGAGCCCTTTGGAAGCAGGAAGTTTTCTCTGACTAGTGCAGGGCCGGTAGTCAGAGAGATTCAGTGCCTAGGGAGATCGGACACACTGTGGCTGGCTTGCAGATGAAGTCACCCACATGAGAGGGAACGCAAGTGGCCTTGAGCTGAGAGAAGCCTCCGGCTGGCAAGTAGGCAAGGAACAGAGGGCCTCCGTCCTTGCAACCACAAGGAATGTGACTTGGAGAACACCCGAATGAGCTCGAAGGCAGATTCTTCCCAGATGAACTCAAAAAAGAGCCCAGTCCAGCCAAAACCTTGCTTTCAGCCTGGTGAAACGCTAGGATGGCAGCGAACACACCTGAGTCATGCCAGATTTACGACCCATAAGGATGTGTGTGATACATCTGTATGGCCCAACCTATTACCTTTGTGGTACTTTATGACACAACAATAGAAAACTAATACAATCACCAGAATTTTCATCACTTATGTCTCAGTCCCTTTGCTAAGCACTTTATACAATTATCTCATCTAATCCTGGTACCAATTACTACTTGGATAATACAAATATCTTTATTTTACAGGCCAGAAAGGCCTTAGAGTAGTGGAGTCTGGACTTCTATATATAAATTGCGGATCATAATTCAAATCCAGGCAGCCAGGGCTCTTAACCAGTATGAGTGTCTGCCTGCCTAAATCACCATATGTCATGTTCCACCCAGTGACTTCTACACCCAGCTCTTCCTCCTTCCCCAGCTCTAACTGGGAGTGTTCTGTCTTTCTTCCGATTACCTAATTGGATCACAACCTTTTTCAGATGAACTCTTGCCTTGTTCCTCAACCCCAAAGGACTTGGCCCACAGTGAACTGAAGGAAGCAAAGCGCCTTGGTGAGGGGCAGCATCACTTGAGAAGTAACGGGTATTTCCATGGGTCACTCAACGGCCAGCTGTCACCGTCTGCTGTCTACTGGGAGGACCTTATCACGAGGATTTGGACATCCTGGCACATTTCAGTGATACTCAGACCATGGACTCAAATGCTGGATGAGATATTAGAAACTTGGCCTTCAAAATCCAGACTGGACTTCAGGATGAGTTGCCCACATAACCCAGGACACTAGCTCTTGAGAACGTGTGTGTGTGTGTGTGTGTGTGTGTGTGTGTGTGTGTGTGTGTGTCTGTGTGTGTAGGCGTACATACATGTGTGCTCAGACACTATTATTGATTTATAAACTTTCATATCCTGGGTTTCACAAATTATGCATGCCGTTCATGTTGGGTTTCGCCGTCTCAATTTGAAAGTAACCAGAAAGGCCAAGTTCAAAGTAGAATTTTAAAAGTGCATGCCGCCCTGTTCCTTGGGAGCAGCGAGTCCCTCAGCTGTTAGAGAGTGGGGGACTCAGAAGTAGGAACCCTGTGGAAACTATGCAAGATTTTAAGACGATAGCTGCATTTTCCACTGAAACATTTTTAATGGTAAAAAAAAATACCCTTGTGACTTTAGATGTTCCTCACCCTTCCTTGACGTGAGCGAAGCCAACAAATCACGCTGCTTCTTGGAAGCAGGAAGACCCTGTAAGCAGAGATCGGGCAAAGGCAAATGGATTGGGTTGGGGTGATAACTTGGTGAATGTAACGCTCGACCAACTCTGCCACTGTCACGCTCTGTATCAGGGTAGATCTGGGGTCAGTTTCTTCCAGAAGTAGTAATTGTGAAAGAGAAAAAAATATTTTCCTTTGGACTTTGATAGAATTACAACAGAATCCTATTTACTTCAGGAACATTCCAGACTTAAATAAACTGTGTCTGCAGGCTCACTGCTTAAAATTTAGATTTGATCCTCGAGAATCTTATAAATCCTGTAGCTGGAGGGAAAATCTTTCTCTGTGGGGATGGAGGGGGATCATTTTAGTTACACATGATAAAAATATCCACTGACGATGTGGATCCCAGTTGGCTGCTCTCAAAGGCGAGGGCTTCTGGGAAGGGTGCTAGGTCACGCCACAGGGTAAAAACAAGGACAGCAGAGGAAGTTTTGTGGCAGAAATCCAGGCACAGAAGACGTCACAGAAGACTATGGATGTCTCTAGCCCTGATTTCCAAACCCGGATTACAGTTTATTGTTTTATAACACTGAATTATAATAGCTTAAATATCTGGTAATTCTTATTCCTCTTAGAACTCGGTGCAAGTCACATGGAGGGAAGTACCGCATAATGTTTACAGCAGGGCTGTGATTCAGGTAGAACTGGGTTGGGATTTTGGCTTCACCAAACTATGTAAATTAGCACAAGTAAGTTAATGTTCATGCATCTGCTTTTATGTTTTCTGTATCATGGGGTTACGAGTGATGTGAGACTCCAATGAGATCATGTATATAAAATAATGCTTGGCGCAGTGGTTACACTTAAAAGACACTGAATAAATAAATATCGGCAATGATGATGGCAGTGGTGGCAATGGTGGCAATGATGAAGAAAAAACAATAGTCTCTGACAGTAACAAAATATGTAGAGAATCAGCAAGTCTTGTATAGAGCACATACATGTGACATTAAAAGTGGACAAAAGCCCTGGCCAGTTTGGCTCAGTGGGTAGAGCATCAGCCCACAGACCAATGGATCACAGGTTTGATTCCAGTCAAGGGCATGTACCTCGGTTGAGGTTTGTCCCCGGCCCTGGTCGGGGTCGTGCAGGAGGCAACCTGTCGTTGTGTCCCTCTCACGTCGATGTTTCTCTGTCACTCCCTCTTTCTCCCTCTCTCTCCCTGCCTCTCGCTCTATCTTAAGATAAATTAAATATATATATATATATATATATCCTCAGGTGAGGATTAAAAATAAATAAAAGTGAACAAAACAGATGAAATTATAATTAGGCCATGATGAGATGAAAGAAATCTCATCGGGAAGGGTCAGGGGAATGAGGGGGAAAAAGAAGAATCATTCAAAACCTTGAAAAAGACCTTTCATCGATGTCTGCTTTCTCCTATCTTGATTTCCAAGAGGGAGAGATGGAACTGAAGGGTTGGCATCTGTTTCTGCTCACAGCACTGCCTGTGAGGACAGCCACGGCCACGCCACGACGGTGTGACGCAGTGTGGCCCTGCTGCTCAGTCTTCCTGCTCCCAACCTCGTCCTGTGCATTTCCTGGACTAGAAGCTGCCTGGGAGCCACAGGGAGAAAACTACGCCCGAGCAGCCCAGTGTAGCTGAGACTGTGTCAAAACTGGATCTGAACACTCTCCAGGCCATACTAGAGAGAAATGATGGGTTGAAACCAAAATGGCAACAAAAACCAGAAAGATGCAAATTGAACGACTAGGAACATGGAAAGATGAAAAGATGAAAGATGAAAACGTTCAGTAGGCACAGATATGGAAAGACAAGGCAATTTAGCCATCAGAAGATCAGGCTACCTTTGACAATCAGGAATCAGAGATTAACCAGAACCAAAAGTGCAAAGCAAGGTCAACCGGGGATGGGGTTGTCAGAGTCACTGAATATAAATACAGGATGCCCAGTGTGATGTGAATTTCTGATAAACCAAAAATAATTCTTTTTACTGTAAATATGTCCTGTGCAATGTGTGGGACAAACTCATACTGAAAAGATGGGTGTGGCTTATCAGACATTCAAATTGTATTGGGTGTCCTACATTTTACTGTTAACCCTATGCAGAGAACTTGTGAATTTGCCAGCTACTAGGTAGCTCATGGCAAACCAGGTCAGTATCCATGACATGTTAGAAAAGGCAGAGGACTGGGAGGGAATTGTCGAGACGGAGGACAGTACGATCGGTTATGGTCGGGGATGCCAAGAGCAAGGTGTAACAGATAACCAACATCAGTTATGAATTAAACTCCAGAGCAAGGAAAGGAACTGAGAGCAAAGAATGCTCATCGTAACTGTAGAAATATCGTTTAACGAGGTCTTGTCAGGGGTTTATTCTTAAAGTTCCAAGGCTTGCTAGCATGATTCTTAGTAGTTCTCACCTTCCCTGTCCTCCTAACAGGAAACTGACACCTCAGTATTTAGATAGAGAGTTACCCCAGCTCTCACTTTCATACTTCCCCCTGGGCAGACAGTTTTTCTTGGTACAGATAGGCTAGGCCACCATTTATCCATTAATTTAGCAAGTTTATATGGAATGCCCACTGGTCATCTGGCAGGGTTCTGGGAGCCAGCTCTGTTTATGAAGTCTAGTTAGAGGCAGCCCCAAATTCACTAGGGTTGCTTCTTTAAACTGCAGCTTCCTGTCCCCGCCCCCCAACCCCCCACCCCACCAACAGCGACACCCCCCAAAGGGAGTCTAAGAATCTGCATTTTCATGCTTTCAGAGAATTCCTAAAATTTTTTACTGATCTGCTAACCATTGAACACAAATGGGTGTATCAGTGCCTTTGACTTTGTGAGAAACACGGAGGCGAAAAACAAAATGTGGATAACGATACCTGGGAAAATGAATGGAGTCAGAGGTACCAGGCAAATTCAAAGGATTTGCTCATGCCACATGACTTGTCCATGTCTGAGACTCACACTGAAGTTTTCTATTTCAAAACGCAGTCCTTTCTGCGTCAGACCCTGCAGCGTTCCAGACCCTGTGTCTCACAACGTGAGCTCAGCTGCTGTATGTCTGCCCACTGAGGGGAGGCAGCTGGAACGACGGTCCAACCTTGATGGGGTGGGGGGGTGCATCCTTATGGCTTATTAAGGTCCATAGCACTTACTCTTTATTCTCAGTCTCCTCTAAGTTTGCTTCCATGCTGAAGTGTACCTTTGTTTCAAGGCTCATGAGACCTAGTTGCCAACAGAAGGTGCCCTTGATTCACAGAGAGAAGCCCTGCACTGGAGAGTGAGTGTGGCAGGGCCAGCGTGCCAGCGTGCCAGCGTGCCACCCCTCACCGCTGCCCGAGAGCAAGCCGGGCTGCACTGAGGAACCCCTCTCTGACACTCTCACCGCCGCCCTGGCAGGGCTCCTTTACCCCCACAGCACCTCTGAAATACAAGCGGGGGCTGGTTGTGCTCCCATTGTACAGGTAGAAAAACTGAAGTCAGGAAACCAATGGTTCATTTCTTCCTGAGGCACTGGAGAGCAACATGAGACAAGACTGCGGACTAACAGCCACTCGGCTGCTTACCCCAGAAGGTCACCCGGAACTCCCTCATTTCCACCTGCCTCCCTCCTGAGTGGAATACATCGCGTCCTCCTTCCTGCCCACCCACTGCAGCTCCCAAATCAAGGATGGCCAAGCAATAGACGCCTACAACTTAGGCAGTCAGAATGAACCCGCAGGAAGAATGTCCTAACACCGACTTAGTGGCCTTCGAGGACCAAGTAGTAACACAACCTATGATTCAGCAAAGCTCTGCAATTACTGCACAGAAGAAATGCCTCCGGTCGCTCCAGCCCCATTTTATAAAAGAAGAACTGGAGACTCAAAGAGGTCGGGGATGTGCTTGAGATGCGGAAAGTGGGACAGCCCAGAGGACCACCCCTTCCTGTCCCAGGCCCAGGGCTCCAGCTGTGACCACACCCTCCTGTCCCAAGCCCAGAGCTCCGGCCGTGGAAATGAACTTCACGCCTGCCTGAGAGTGTTCAGGTTTGAAGATCTGTCTCTGTTCATACTTCTTTTATAAAAGAACGTTTGTCCCCGATGTCCTCGAAAGCTTTGTAGGACCATTCTTTTATTTTTTTTATTTTTTTTGGTTTAAAAATCCAAAATTCACCAAGTCTGACAGTCACAGAAAAAGTCAAGTAGCAGGGTCATCGCTGAATGGTTCATGAGAACCGGCATACCGGAGAAGCTTAGATGATTATAAACTTGGGTTATTATAATAGCTTCCTCGGGTTTTTTTTTAAGTAGAGTCTTTTTTAACTCCTAAGAAATACTCATATATATAGACATTCCCTTATAATAAACACAGAAGCACACTGTTCCCAGAATCTTTGGCTTGGCTAAAACAGGATGATATTCTTAGTTCTGGGTACGGGGGAGAGAGCTCAGCACACTCCAGGCTGTTTATAGCCCTGGCTCAGGGGCGGCATTTACTGCGGTAGCAGCCCTGGATAGCAAAGGAGCCAAATAATGCTAATGGGGCAAACAGAATGTAATTGCTTATGTGTGCTGGTTATATCCTGAAACAAATTGTTTCTTAATGCTGAGGTCAGACAGGGTTTAATTAGGAGAAATACAATTGGTGTAAAATCCTGCAGCAGGCTGCCTGTTTGGTGTCGTGCCAAGTCAACATCTAGTCTCTCCAAATGGAAATTTTCATTAGAGGCCATTGGCAGCCCTAGTTAGGCTGAGTTTCAACTTTTCCAAGTCTCCTGGTAACGTAAACCTGAAACTCAGCATATCTGTTGCCTAATAAAGGGCTGTCCCCCTTGCATTCACAAACACTGGAACATGTGCGTGCTGTCTTCCGCACACCCAGCTGCCCCAGTTCCCCACCAGCAGAACGCACATTTCCCACGGGGGATGGAGGAACTAAAGCAATCTTCCTCTTTTCTGGACCATTTTTTTTTCTCCTTCTGTATTCCCACATTAATAATACTTAATCTTCCATCAGCAGATTACTGGAAAAATATTTTCATATGCATCATCTCATCCAATCGTACCAATAAGCCTGAGAGGTGAGTGGTTTTATATTTATAGGTAGGAGACACATGGAAGGTCACATCTGGGACGGGCTAAGAATAGATCTCAGACCTCCTGGTTTGGGGTCCTGGGCTGAGGCTGAACCACAGAGTTCTGCGTACACACACAGAACAGAAAATACACTAAAAAAAAAATCTGCATTTGTTCATGTAAATGAAACATGTACAAAATCATCCATGTGTTATTTTCTTGCTCCTTCGTTTTATATAATATCTATGAAGAAGGGGGGGGAAGGTGTGGTTATTGAAAGCTGCACCGCTTTCCCCAGATTTTGCAAACAGGCGTATTGCATGTGACCTTTTCCTTTGTTGTCCGTCTTCCCGAACGTGCCTTTTCCCACGCTCGGCTCTCTGTCGATGCCCGCGGCGGTAACACTGCGATTTACAGTCACTTTAAGTGCCTCGATCTTCACACCTTCAAGGATAAGGTTTTATCAGTGTTTCTAATATAAATCTGCGTCTCAAAAGTGTTTAATTTATTTGGAAAATTCTGCTTCTAGGCTGCTATTGTTTCTCTTTCTCCCTCTCTTTTTTTTCCTTCCAGCTGAAGGCGGTTTTCATTACAGTGACAAAGACCCCACTATGTTAAAGAAAATTGCACAGAGAGACCCCAAAAATCCATCTACCCAACAAAAATCTAAGTCATTTTCCCTGCAGTATCATATCAGCAGTAACCGTCATGGGTTTAAAGACATATGGGACCAAGTTTTCATTTTTATATGTGGTTCTTATTTGCTGAGTCTCGGCTCCTCGTGCGGCCGGCTACATTTCATTTAGGTGCTGGGCCTCTGGGCCCGTGCTAATGTGCCCGGTTAGGGTCAGGGTAAAGCTCTGCACAGGGCAAGCAATTACAAAGCAATCCTCACTGCTCAGCCCGCTGTGGCCCGAAGGCCATGGAGTCCCATTGGAAGGGAAGGTTTCCCAGCTGCCTCGGCCTCAGTCCCAGAGCAGGCTGGAGTGGGAGTTATTGGAGCTCTCCCCTTCTGAGAGGTCTGGTGCAAATTCTCCTCCTCTTTCTTTCTGTAAACTGAAGTCCCACTTGAGCTACATTTGTGCTCACTCCCGGATGCCCCTCTTCTACATCAAGCTTACAGCAGAGATTAAAAGCACTCTTGAATTTGCTTCTACACAATTTAAATGTCTAGTATTTAAAAACCTTCCTATGTTGATATTAGTACAGTTAGTTCTTCCATAACACTTGTTCCAAAATTGTATATTGTTCCAGTGCAATTGATGTACTAGGGAACAATTTAAGCATAACATAAATTTTGTATTTTGCTGATGCTCTGTTTTGCCTTGAAAAACAGAAAATTGAGCTGAGCTGAGCCGAGCTGCAGATGAACACACACGCACAGGCACAAACATACACGCACACGCACACCTCGAACCTCACCTCGTAGCCACTCTAGCACATACCTCGGACATCTACCAGCCACTCTGGCTCAACACGTGTGTTATTCCACAACGCTATGATTTGTTACTCTTTTGCATTTGTAAACTTTGCTATTAACACAAAACAAAATAAAAACACAGACTCATTCGACATCCCAGGCCAATGTGACCTGGCTTAAAATGCCCAGTGGGGCAAGCAGAAAGGCAGGCACTCCCTGGAGTCAAAGACTTTCCCTGGAAATTGTGAAATCCTGCAGAACGGACTGCTCGTGATGCTCGTAGTGACTGGCTTAGCAGTTTCAAACACTGCTGCAATTTCAGATCCGTAAAGAGTTTCCTAACTCTTAAAGAAGAGATCATTTTAAAAGAAGGAGATACACTGCATCAACTTTTCAGCTTTGAGGAAACAGGTATCTGTGATAAATATTTGCCTTGAAGAAGCTTCATCTTGAAGACAGAAGAATATGCCCCGGGATTTAAGGCTGGAAAAGCTGGCTCCCATGATGTTCAGTGCCAACACTGAACCAAGAAGTGCCGTTCCATAATCCTTTAACACGTGGACACTGTGCTCTCCTATTTTCTGCACAACCAAAAAGTTTCTAGTATTGTGACCCAAGCTTATTATTTTCCACAAGGTCTACAGTTTTTATTGTGCAGTGTTGCATGGCCCAGTGATGGCTTAGGGGCACATATGTCCATGACTGCGGGACTGACTATACTTGCTTATCACCTGGACACAGCAACTGTCTCCAACTATTTGACGTATCATGGGTTCGGGCTTCAAAATCTAACACGCCCAGAAATAAGTTCCTGATTACTTCCCCACACTCTGTTTCACCCACAGCCCCTTCCATCTAAGTTCGTAGGTGGCCCCGCCTTTCCCTGGCCCAGCTTAAAAATCCAGGAGGTACCCTTGACTCCTCATCTTACCCCGCATCTCAATGGCTTTATCTTCAGAATGCATCCTTCGTCAACATCCCCACTGCTCCCAAGTCACTGGGTTACTCTAACAGCCTCTAAATTTGTCTCCTTTATCCACCCACATCCCTCACCCAAGCCTATTCTCACCCAAGAGCCAAAGTGCTCCTTATGCATAACTCAGATAATCCAGCCCTCCACGACCCTCCAGCGGTTTCTGCCCTCGCTCTGAGCGGGAGCCAGAGGCGCACGGAACCAGCCCTGCCCACCTGCCCCACCGGCTGAGTTTCCTCCAGGCACCTTCTCCCACTCTCCCTCCTCTAGCTCACGCTGCCCAACGACAGTGCTGGCGCACCTGCCATTCCGCCGCATGCCAGGTACTCTTTCCTCAAAGATTTTGCTCTGGCTGTGCCCCTGCCTGAAATGGGATTCACCTAGGGACCTACGTGATGGGCTCACTGGCTCACTTATTCAGGCCTTTGCTCAAAGGTCACCTTCTCAGCACATTATTTAAACTTGAACCTCTTCCTCCAATACGGCCACTCTGCCTTCCCTCTCTTATTTCTCTCGATAACATTAGCACGGCTATCTTCCTTCATAAGCGTTGCGTTTTGTTGACCATCTTCTACTGGAATGTAACCCCCTAAAGAGGGGGGTTTTGTCTGTTCATTCACTGCTGTATCCCTAGCTTCTAGAACAATGCCTGGCACATGGTATATGCTCAATATATATTTGTTAAGAAAACAAAGTAAGAGGTCAGCCTCTCTGTGTAAGGTGAACAGAGGGACAATGAGAACCAATGGGCAGAAGTCACAAGGAGGCTCAGTCTAAGGAATCACATTGCCACTGTCCAATGTGTTTCTCAGGACTGGAGAGTCCCTGCCACTAGACATGTCCGTGGGGTCTGGAGCTCTATGAACGGGCAGTGTGGCGAGGGGATTGGTACATTATGCAGTACCTGAGAATAAACAATACCTGAGATCCCTTCCGGCAGTAAATGCCTATGATTCCTGCTATTTGTGTAGAATTCCCCAATATTTGCATTTATTTCCCAGAGAAGGCTGGTACAATCTGCTTTTCCTCTTAACCACTTAGTAGTAGAGGAAGAAGGTTACATTATAATAAAAATATATACTCCACCACGTATGCGCCTCAGAGTGCTACGGTAGTCACCAAATAAGAGATTGATGGTGTTTTGGGAAAGTAACCCAACCAATAGAAATGTAACCTAGACATAACAACAAAAAGTCATCTGTACAACTTGCTCAAAGTCTAACATGGTTTGAAATGTCTAACTTCTGTACAGCGATACCACAGAATGAGGTCTCAGTCTACAAGGTATAGAGCAGTAATTATGAATTATTTTTCATACCAAAGATACGCCTGCAAAAATAAACTCATTTTGTTTTAAAGGTAAAGCTCGTGTATTCCCTGGGATGAGGGAAGTTTGCAATGGTAATTTGTTGCTGTTATTGTAAATAACATCTCAGCAGATAAAACGCTCCTCAATATATAATAAGTCTAATATCAATAGACTATCAATATCAATCTTCATAAACTTTATCAAGATTTGCCAACTTTTCTCCATCCCAAGGAAAGATATATATATGTTCCCCATAGAAATAAACTTTGGGGAAACCCAGTAGATAAAATTCTGAGAGGCACATGCAACCAGCTCAGGAAAACTCAACACCCTGAGAAGAAGGCCTAGACTGGTTGACTCTCCTTTCTCTCAATCTGCAGGGTAACTCAGGAGACCGTGGTCTTTCCTGCCTACTATGCGTTCTCCTAGGTACAAGTGACCTGGCCAAATTCACAGAAAAGCCCCAGGCCTTCGGCTACTTCCAAATGACTTCATTAGGATGTATTTCCATTAAGGGATTAAATAAAAAACAGGTACTTAGGAGTAGTGGGGATTTGCAGCCTCAGTTTCCTAATTTCCTAAGACATAGGCAAGTCATCCTATGTCCGTCTGCAGGTTGTCCAGGAGCCGGCAGGTGTGCTGGGGGCTGGCTGCCACACTCAGTCTTTCCGGGAAGAGGCAATGTGCTTCCTTCCTAGAGATGAAACGGAGCTCCTGAGTGACGTCACGACACTACTTGTTAGCGGCCAGCACGGACAGGCCAGATGCATTTCCACACAAGGACAGGGTAGGAAAGGCCTCTCCTTTATGGAAGCAGAAGACGGAGGCTTGCAAAGCCAGTGGGCCCAGCTCTGAGGAAGGAGTGTCCTTCAGAAGCCTTCCGTGAAGTGATGGTTTTCCAGAGCCAGGATGACCATGAGGAACCCAGGTGCGCGATGGGGCTCCGAGGGCGCCTGTGTGCACGCGGTTCAGGGAAGGGAGAAGCTGTCTAAAGGCAAATATTTTAGCTGCACTGGGAGCTTTGGCCTTTTCAGGGGAGAGACCCAAGAGACTAGCTGTCAGAACAGAAGTCTCTTGCTAAAACTCCGTAGCTTCGAAAGTCTGGGAGTCGGGGGCACTGAACGCTGAAGAAGGGGAGACAGAGAGAAGGTCAGCTCTCCACAAGGACAGTATGGGCAACGTGCAGAGAGAAAGAAGGGGCGTGCGGACACGTGGGAAAAGACTAAGGGGACAGATGAGTGGCTTGTGTCTCGCACTGTATTTCCCCCTGGACCACGTGCTATAGCAACGAATTTTTTTTTTAAATTCATTAATTCAGTTTTACAAATAAGAAAGTGAGTTCCTTTGCCTTTCCCCTGATTACATCTTCTGCGTTCCCTGTTCTACCTGATTCTCTCTGTAGTGATTCCCGCTGAGAGGCTGACGTGCAGGAGCAGAGCTGAGAAACTTAGGATATTCTGTTTTGGGGGTTTTTTTCTGTTTTTTTTTTTTTTTTTTTCTTTTGCTGTCTTTCCTTTTTGAAAACTGTGTCAAAGCCCCTTTCCTTCAGTAATCCTTGATACTCCCTCAGGAGCTGAGTGAAGATTTAATTGTGAAATTTGCATAGTAACTCAGCAAATAAATTCTCCCATCTCTCCTAGACCTTTCACGGCAGAGGGCCGTTTTAGTTATAAATCACTTCTTTCAAGATCGCAACTGCATCAGCATTTTGTCCCCCTAAGGAGAGTGATAAGGAGCAAAATTCCAGTGGCATGCAGTTAGTGTGGGCTTCTGCGTCTCGGCGGAGGGCAGGGTAGAGGCAGAGGCTGCGTGGGGAGAGACTAACAAGTGTCACTGGTGTTACTGCTTCTCCTGCGGCTTCTCTGGGGAAAGCCTGAAGCGCTGACCCTCCCGGGAAAAGGCACACTCCTTCACCTGTCAGCACGTGTCATGTGAGGGCATCCACAGAGGTGAGCAGAGCCTGACCCCGTGTGACCATTCACACGGAAATTCCTGAAAACGAGATGCTCAGAGTCAAACTCATGGGGAAGGAATCACAAGCCATGGTCCAAGGAGAGCTGCTTTCCTGTGGAAATGTCAGGGTCCCAGAAGACGGTGTGTCCCCAGCCTCGTCCAAGTCCAGCTATAGGTCTTGGGTTCCATTTGAAACTCAACCTAGAAAGGTCTGCTTTATTTTATTTTGTTTTCTTTCCTCTTTCCCCAGGCTGAAAACACTCTCCATTCTGGGCCTGCCAGATTTCTGTAAATATGGTGGTTTGGTTAAACCAAATAAAATCAATTTCACCAGCGCCCAGAAAACTAGGTTTTCAAAATATCTTTCCCATGTCATGTTTTAGCATCACAACTAGCTCTTTCTTCTGGTCTGGGTCCAACGTGAGTATGATTTAGATTATAAATGGCAGTCACAGCACGGAGCATGGTTATGATGGCGGAAGAAATAAGACAGTGTTGTAACAGGAGACCAAGGAAGAACATAAGAAAGTTTAAGACGGGGGGAAGAAGTATATTTGACTCTTCACACTGGATTTCTAATAGCTCTGCCTGGAAATGCCAAAATGTAAGCGGGACTGGACAGAGGGCCCTGTTTGACCTGCAGAACTTCTCTTGGTCCCTTGAAGCGTTCAGGTTTCCTGGAAGGAAACCCTAAAATCCCCTTGAAACGACCTAGTCATCTGGATAAGCAGGGGTTAAATTAATGAGCCAAGGTTTGATCATCCTGTTTTAAAGAATATTGTCACTCTTTAAGAAAAAAAAAAAATTTACAAAGAACAAATAAGGAATGTTCTGCAGATAACATGCGTTCACCTAAAAATTTGAAGATTGCTGATCAAACGCAAGCCCTGTAGTCATTCCTTTCAAATAACTGATTTCAGTTTCTTATTTATTCTGTAACTGATCAAAACATGGTGCCCTAATTTTCAAGTTATGCTTGTCAGCCCCAGGAGATCAGTGAAAATTTGAATTCTGCAGATGAATCAACAAGTCAGTGTATCTTTACAGATGCTTATCTCTCCATTGATATATGCCAAATGGCCTTTAATGTGAGAATTGCGTTTTCTTCTCCTTTCCTAGATCTCCCATTTAGCCAATATAAGTTTCTAAAACTTAATTGAAGCTGCCTTTATTTCTACTGACTCTATGACTAAATTAATAATACATTTTACCAAGAAAATGTTATGACAGAAATCATAATGAATACAATATAAAAATTAGCTAGATAAACAATACGTATTTGAAACCAACATCAGGTTTATGAGTGAAACACTAGTAATGTTATATTTAAATCAGGAATAAAAAAGGTGTTCATTCGCCCTGGCCGGTTTGGCTCAGCGGTTAGAGCGTCAGCCTGCGGTCCAGAGAGACCCGGGTTCGGTTCCCGCTAAGGGCATGTACCTCGGTTGCAGTTTATCCCCGGCCCTGGTTGGTCGTGTGGGTGGCAGCCACTCGATGTGTCCCTTTCACGTCGATGTTTCTCTCTCTCTGTCTTCCTCTCTCTCCTTCCCACTCTATCTGAACAAAGAATGAAAAAATGTCCTCGGGTGAGGATAAAAAAAAAAAAGGTGTTCATTCTACCTTAGTAGTTATTACTGCTTTGAAAATACTGGTTAATGAAAATGTAACAGGAAAAAAAGAAACCCACCAAATATATATACATATCAATAATAGAATATATTATTTATAAGTTATATGACTTTATGTCTAGAAATCCAAAATAATTCATCCAAGATCAATAAGAATCAGTAATACAATGACAAAATTTGATTTTAAAACAAGTATTCCATTCACTCTTGCAATAAAACTGGAAATACCAGAAAAACAAGAATAGAAGTAGGTTAGAACAGCAGAGAGAATTTCCTTGCAAAACCCTGAAGAGTTTCATCATTCCAAACCTCAGGATCTGAAGTTGGGAATAGACCATGAAATTTGAACAGGAAGATGAATTGAAAGTCAGAACACACAACAATGAATTTTCTTACCGCCCCCCTCACTAGAATTCCAGGCAGCCAGACATTGAAGTCACCATCCCTTTATAAAATGATCATTCTTTATTAAATAAAAAGAAGGAAATGCATGGGTGTTGATTTCAAAGCAAAATCCACCCTGATGTCAGTGAACTCAAAGTTTAATTGCCACCTTCCTATTTCATCTAAAGCTGTTAGTCCATGTACAGGACAAGGATTGCTGGTGCTCAATTTCATACACGAACAAGTAAATTGAGGAAAAAACAGAATGTGAAAGAGAAAGACGTAGAACATAACATGAAGAAACTTCAAAGGAACAATAGCCTCTCATTAGTATCCTCAAAGAAATTATGGTATTAATTAGCAAAACAAGAACAAAAGAGCATAAAAAAAAAGAAAAGAAAAACAGAAAAAAATATATACAGTAGGAAAAAAGAGGACCACTTGGCAGGAAAAACAGTTTGATGAAACAAAGTAGTTCATGGAATGGTTAAAAGATAAAATCATTTTCACACCAAAGAAAATTAAGAGAAATTAAAAAATATGAGGCAGAAGATAAGTGACAAAGTTGATGACTTTAGGAGGAAAAATATCTGACTAAGATAAATTTCAGAAAGAACAGAAAGCAAAAGGGAGCATATTAAGAAAGGATAGAATAAAGATTTCTCAGAGCTATAGAAAAACAAGAGTTGCTAGGATAAAAAGATGCACTGAGAACCTCTAACATTGTGAATGTGAAGACATTCACACATAGTTCCATCAGAACAGCATAAAAGAAGGAACCGATCCAAGAAGTTCCAGGGGAAAAAAGCAAGTCCCAGAGATGGGAATTAGACCACGTTGTTACCAGAGAGATGAGTGGGCCAGATCTCTCCTCCACTTGTGGGAGTAGGGTTCTTGCGATATCTTCAGAAAATGAATTTTCTAAGACTCACACAGGAGAATAGTCTTCATTTGTGTGGAGTTACACTTCTAGGGTTGGAAAGTCCCATGTCCCTCAGTCCAGTCCTGGAAGAGGGGCAGCTTTGGATTTAATAAGGCTAGAAACAGGGCCAAAGTTCAGAGCTTTCTCTCCACGATGACACTGGGTCCAGGGTGGAATCAGCCTCGGTTCAGTCCATTAACCCATTGTTGGCCACGTGGGGGAATGCCGGGCCTGGGAGCCCTGGGAACTGGAAGGCCAGTGCAGCAGAGACAGAGAGGCAGAGAGCCAAGAGACCTTTCCTTTGTCCCGGAGACTAAATATTCAGGTTTTGTGCACTTGCGCTGAGCACACCTATTCTGGCCACTTACTCACTTCCAGGTGTGACAGACAGGTAAACACCTTCTCGTGTCACTCAGACCTTACTGGGCCTGTGTCTAAATTGCCTTTATCCAGTCCCTTCCCCCATCAATCAGCAGGGAACAGACTAGCTGATTGTTAAATTAGCTTTCTGACGAAAGCTGTATAAATGGCATTCCTATTTTATCCAGTCTTCCTTTCACTCCTTTCCGGTTAAATAATAATCAGATTATTACAATGGCATCATTCCCTGCTGAGAAAAATGGAACCTCTTTATAATCATATGAAGGAGAAATGGGCAAAGGTCTCCATCTTCTGTAGCTACTTCTTGCTGTCGAGGGGTGTAGACTTGCCTGTCCCAAGGCTGAGAGGATCTCCCTGTCTGACAGAGGAAGGAGGAAGCAAACAGGGAAAGGGACGAGGGATTCTGTAAAGTCCAGGTCAGTCTGGTGTCCCTGGGAGAGGACATAGGTGGCCTAGAAAGATGATGCATTGGATAAACTGGTATCCTTGTTGCAGTCTGGAAATGACAAACTTGACAAGAACATTAAAAGACAAAGCTCAAAAGTGAGGAGATTTATAACAACTAAAGGCTTAGTGAGAGGTAAAAACCCATGTAAGAAAGGAAAAGATTAACGTATAGTGTCCCCAATTAGGTTGGAGGAGCGGCTTCCCAGGAGTTGGGTGTGTCATACCTGTCTGAAGCCCTTTTGTCCACCATATTTAATTTAAATTAAGCTAAGGGAGAAACTATGGGCTTTTTCTATCTGACCTGTTTGGGCATCAGTATGTTCTGTCTCACCAGGAACACTGTATACAACAATATAATGGGGTTCAGCCTATAATGCACTAAAAGGAATTCTATATCACAGAATTCTATGTCCAGGTGATCACCCTTTACCCTGTCAGTCTTCAGTTCTCTAGACTGAGGGACACAGGGACAGCAGGACCTCCTGGGCCAGGGCTGGGAGCTACCTCAGAAACTGGGTTTGAAAGGGAACCTGCACACAGGAACAGTGAGTGTCCTGGCCCCTTGCGCAGGTGACTCCCAGGATACTGACAGAGAAACTTACATTCTGCAGACAAAAAAACTGATGGATTCCTCTCTGAGGGACCCGATGGGCCCAGAAAAAGAGACAGAAAGTAAGATTCAGGGTAGTGACAGTGAAAGGCTAGGTCTCCACCCACCGCCCGAGGGTGAGGGCCACCACGCGGCAAGTCCACCTTTTTCAGTGCTTTGTCTTGGTGTGTGAGTGATGCCTGGGACCGTCAAACAGCTGAGGGAGGCTCCAGCAGGAGAGGCAAAGAGAGACAACAAAGTCCTTGGTATAAATAGACACAATGAATGCAGCAGAAAAAATTATTTTCAAAAATATTCTCAATGACACAAGAGGAGATGTTATCCATGAAATAAGAATGGTAAGTTAATACAAATAATACTCAGTGAAGAAAAAAGAGGCCAGAGAAATAAAATTACAAAGGCAGGAATTTAGAGAACATCAATAGAAGGTATGAAAAATAAGCTTAGAAATTCTCCCAGAAAGTAGGGAAAAAAAGGTCTGAGATAGCCTATATAAAGGAGCACACAATTGGAACACCAATCCAGTGTCTAATATCCAAATATTAGGAATTCAGAAAGGACAGAGAAAAATGATGGAAGATTTATTAAAAGTTCATGGATCTTCATTTCCACCTACCATCAAGCTGGAAGATAATGAAATTTCTTCAAAGTCCTGTGGAAATTTATTTCTGAGCTAGAATTCTAATTCAGCCAGATTTTATTATTTAAATAGGAGTGTAGTACAAAGATATTTTCCAATGATACAAATACATTCATAGGATCTGAGGAAGCTACTAGAAGCTGTGCTTTCAAAAAACAAGAAATAAACCTAAAAATAGGAAGACGTGGGGTCCAGTAACAATGCACAGAGGCACAGGGAATGTCCCGGTGAAGGTCCAAGGGGAACCAAGAGGTCAGCTAGCTGCACATGAGGCCTAGAGAGCCATCAGTCCACTCTGGGACAGGAAGACTTTCTGAGATTGATAATTGAACAGATAGATTCCCTGATGTATTGAGAAGAGTTATAATTATGTGATTAATTAATGAGAAGTTTATAGAAAAATAAATGAAACAACTGTAAATAATTAACTTCAAGAGAAGCAGAAATTTAACGGAGATTTTTGACTCCCCGTGATTGAATGGTAAACGATGTTTATGTGAAGTCTGCTCTTCTAGGGCCGGAGTCCAGAGCTGGGAATCCATCAGAATCCTGTGGAAGATGCAGATCTGGAGGGAAGGGGAACAGATTCCTGGAAACTGCATAGATTTCAAGTATAGGAGATGACTTCAGCGTTCAGAGCTAGGGAGGCGCCCAGGTGAGGCACCTGCTCAGTCCTTTGGTAAAAACGGAGAGGAGAGCCACTCATGCTGGTGGACTGGCAGAAGCTGCTAAACATACATGCCTCTAATTTATAAACTAAGTGCCTATAAATCAAGAACATGCTATACCTGTTTAACAGGGTGTCTTCTTGAGTACCCCGATCACCCTTATGAAATAGCAACCCCTGCCATTCCCCATACATCTCATTCTGCTTTATTTTAACTCAGATGCTCACCACCACCTGATACAGAACATACTTCCTTTATTCTTTGTCTGAGTTCTTCCACCCCAGTGAGAAGTTAAAGGACACTTCGGAGAACAGAGACTTTGCCATCATTCCTGGTGAAGGTTAGCTGAGTGGCACCCAGCCTAAAAGACACTCTCACTAAAGAGCTGTCGAGTAAAGAATACCAAATTTCACTCTACATTAGCCTGGAATGTACATTTAATAAACTATTACATAAAATTACATATCTGATTTTCATTTCTATAGTACTTTTGGGGAGGTTGTTGTTGTTGTTGTTTTTGCCTCAAAACTAGAAGTGGAAATGTCAAATTGCAATGTGGCACACTTTGTTTTGACCAGCCCTATGTCATGGAAGAAGGCCATTCCCTTCGAAATCTCACTGGACTCTACCGTCAGGAGATGTTTGCCTTTCTAATCAAAACAGTTCGGTGTGTACACATGAAAATGCTAAGGCTCTACTCAAAACTACAAATTTCTATCATGAATGAAAGTCATTTAATAGATGATTGCAACGGGTAAAGCATAATTTTAGAACAATAATTATTCAAATCTTTTATGTGAATTTTTTATGTTAAATATTGCTTATTAAATGTTTAAGTCCCTAGCTTTTGACTTAAAAACAAACAAATGAATTAAAAACAAGCAAATGAATTCATTTTTTCGAAAACCATCTTGAATTGATGTTGGGAGAAAGACAGCACCCCAGATAGCACAAATCTGCTCAGCTAGCTCAGGCGGCGCCAGGCCTGCTTGCAGAACTCTTTAGGAGGACAATGATTGTTGAAATACTTTTTACCCCCAGACCCTGGAGTAAATTAAGAGCAGAGAGGCTGGGTCAGAATGCATGCAAATTTGGGGTGCACATTTGATTATGAACGTGAGATTGGTTGACTTAAGCAATTCTGCTCTAATATTTCACTAATTAGGTAGGGGACAGCTCTGATTGTGATGAGATTGTCCCACTCTAGCTCAGATTTCCTAGGAGACATATTAATTAAAGCAATTCTCCTTCCTCATGAACTGAAACTTTACAGAGACAAAGTGTGCCTCCCGCACCATCATCCTGTCACACACACAACTCCGTTCCTCCCCCTTGAGAAAAAGAGTGACAACAAAAAATAAGAGGCAGAAATAACACTGCAATCCTGGTAAGGTTGTCTGAACATTTTTAGAAAATTCCAAACAGTATAGACACAATAAATCACCAATGGCTCAGAAAGACATGACAGGTCTTGCTATAACCACAGGGAGAGAAATACCATCAAACAAAAACTTTCTAAATGTAAATGTATGAAACATACACAAATGCATGAGTTAACATAGCATATGGCAGCAAGTAGAAGAAGAATTAAAACTAGGTATGTATTATCCCTTACATGTCTGTGTAGACTTTCATTCAAGGTAAGGTGCTCAGGAAGCACAGTAACAAATCTTAAATACATATGACATTGGTTGGGAGTGTAATAAAAAAAGGACACAGGACACAGCGTATCCTGATATCGATTCCTCTATGTCATGGGCCATATTGTGGGAAAACCACAGACTCAGAGTCCGGCAGGGAGACCTATTCTCTCTCTCTTTCACCCTCCTCCTTTTCCACCATTACCATGAACACACTCAAGGAAATAACACTCACAACCTGAGATGTTGGGATTTGACAAATGGCAAAGTAGGAAGAACTCAGACTCTGGAATGAGACCAACTTGGGCTGGAATCTCATTTCCATGACTTCTTATCTATAACTTTTTAAGCAGTTTGTAACCACACTTTCTCTCATTTAAAATGTAAATAATAACATAAACTTTGCAGTGCTTGGAGGCAATAAAATAATGTAAAGTTCTCCACTCTAATTTTATTCTCTTTAAAACAACATTCACAAAATGGTAGCCTTTGACTACTATTAGCATGCATTTAAAAAGGTACACACAATGTGTTTTAAGAATAAGAGAAAAGAATAAGCAGAAAAGAAAAGATCAGAAAATTCCATATATACTTTCTTTTTTATTGAGTTGAAAATATTTATTGTCAACTGTATGCCAGAAATATTCTCTATTTTTCAAATTCCTAAACTTATCTAACAAAATTATCATAACAGAGGAGACATGCTTACAGGATTGGTCATAACTTGAATAATTTAATGTATTTATTAACTATATATACTGAATTGCTGTCCATTTAGTTGTATAATTAGAGAGAGAGAGAGAGAACTTTCTATTTAGGGATCTTGAAGCCAAGACAGCAACAGTTATTAATCTCCGATATGTATCCCTGAGTCCCTAAGAACATATCTGATTATTAAAAATGAACTTGCACAGCCCATGATACAGTCATAAGGGAGTACTGAATGGTTAAAGCTCAGATAAAGACCTCTAAAAAAATATTTTTGTTGCAAGTTGTACACAAAAGAAAAGAAATAAAGTGGGTATTAGGGCTTCACCAACTACTTTTCCAGAAATGAGAGTTGTAGAGATTTTAGTGAGATCTCTGTCTTAGCTGAGACTACTACAACAAAAATACTGCAGATTGGCATGCCTTAAGCAGCAAATGTTCAGTTCTCACAGTTCTGGGGGCAGGGAAGTCCAGTATCGGATCTCTGGAAGATCTGTGTCTGGTGAGAGCATCCTTCTTGGTTTGCAGAGAGCTGTCTTCTTGTATTTCCACATGGCAGAGAGAAAGAACTCTGGGTTTTTAATCCCCTTATAATGGCACTAGTCTCATTTATTAGGTGTCCACCCTCAAGACCTAATGACTTCTCAAAGGCCCCACCTCCAAATACCATCATAATGGGAATTTAGGCTTCAACATTGAATCTTGGGGCAACATTGAAGACTAATGAGATTGATATGGACTAAATGTTTAAGTCCCCCCAATTTTGAATCATTTCAGGTCTAGAACTTTCAAGGAATAGAGGCAGACTCACAACAAACAGCTTTTGAAGGAAACCCAAGAAGAATCATATGGTAGATTCCTGAACCTCAACTTAGAAAGCATGGTTCTACTACTCTTCACTATATTTCTGCAGAAATTTGTAGAATTCCTTAATATTCTTAAACCTGTTTTATTTTCTTAATAAAGTAAAATTAATGTTTCTCATATTCTTGCTGCAGAGAAAGTCATGAGCAAATACAGAGAAATTTTAGAAGGAGGTTTTAGTAGATCAGAAGGGATGGAAATGGATGGAAGAATGAGAGCCATGGCATTGGTGGTCCTTGTTGTCCCATCTGCCAGAGCCTGGAGTATTGACAGTCAAGTCCACTCATAAAGTGTAGGCTCTGAGAAGAGGGGCACATAGTAGCTCTTTGATGCTCTGTAGTAAAACCAGGGTAAGAATTCAGGGCCATCACACAAACTGATACATGAAAGAACTAGTTTTGTCAGGAACATTGTAGGGCTCCATGGGTGGCAGACAATGGGAATTCGAATAGGTGGGCTTTCTTGGCATGCACCTAAATAAGAGCTGTGGAAAGCTCCTATTGTCCAATTCTTTCAGAAACTAGGGCAGAGCAGGAATCAAGGGAAAGTCTTGATAGAAGGTCTAGGGGTTTCCTATTTCATCTAAAGCAATGTTCCCATCCCTGCTATTTACTAGGATCAGCAGGCCACACGTGAATCTGTTCCTGTGTTGATCTCTCACTGAAAATGTCTTTTGGCTCCAATTCAAATTCACTCCAGTGCCTAGAAAGAGATATTACTTGTTATAAAGCCATCCCCAAATTGTTTCCAGCCTAAACGCTTCTTTTTCTAAACCCAGGGACCCATATTTGGGATATCTTTATATAAAAAAAAATGACAAAGATTTTTAAAAATACAGACCTGGTGTTGCATAATTTAAAATTATATAGACATGATTGTTCCAGAAACTTTTTTTTAAGGTATAGTAAATTCAACTTTCTAAATGCCCTAGGCTGAGTTTACCTCTAAGTATGAAAATGGGATGTCTATTAATCTACTGCTTTTCCTTAGCTCAGGGTTTAGGAATACAGAAACTACCCCCTTGGAAGCACATTGCGAGGAAGACCTTTCCCTCTGCCTCAACTTCTTCAGCAATTGGGAATGGGTTAGGAATGTGAGGATAATAAGTAGGATACTATAGTGCACCTGCAAGAATAAGTTTTCTATAATAAAGACATACTCATTTCAGTATTAGAGAGATTGTGACTATTCAGCTTAGAGAATTTTCTAAAAGGGCTTTTAAAATAAGGGAAATAAAGGGAAAAAAATGAGTGCAAAAAAAAGGGCTCCAAAAGATTTCAGTGACTTTGGGGGGAAAACACGGTAAACACGTATGGCAAAATGTGAAGTCCCATTATGGATTTCTAGAGCTGGTGAAGAGATAGAAACTAAAGAGCAGAAATAACCGGTCATTCCTTTGCCTCAGACACAGTTAACAGTCACTGCCTTAAGACCCTGCTTACAGTTAATCCTCTGGTGCTAATTTTCTTCAATATCATTATTAACAACATGCAAGTGCCAAACGTGCTGATAAAAAATAATTGCACAGTCAGTCAAGGCGAAACTGTGAGGAAGGCAGAAATAAGTCACAAAGATAGCCAAGGGAAGAAATTCAGCTTAGATAAGGAAAAGTGATGCTGCCCTGAAAATCATTTCCAATCATCTTCCCCAAATCCCTTAAAGTGAATATGAGATGTTAGAGGGATGTCATTACGTGTAGCGAAAACTCGGTCCCCCTTGATTCTGAGGACCGAGTTCAGTTTTAGCCAGGTCAGTTTAAACAAGACACAGCAGAATTCCGAATTAGCCTGAAAGGGTTGACCCAAGTAATAACAGAAAAAGAGCCTGAACATGCTGTTCTGGGAGAGATGTTAACACATAATAAGTTCAACATGGTATACCTGGACTCAAAGAACTGGAGTGAGTAATTGGAAACAATTGCTGCACCTTAGCTGTGCCTTGGACGATTCATGAGTCATCATAAGTATAGCTATTCTGAAATAGTATCTCCTTAAACTGTGCCCTCAAAATAGGTCAGTTAATTCAAAGCCCCTCAATTAGCAATTGGTAAAGGACTCTTATGTATTAATAACTAGTCATCAGCAGGAGGAGGGGGAAGGGTGAAAAGCTGGCCAGTGCTCACTTTGCCCTGTGTCCTCACCTCATCCTTCCTTGGCTTACACACTTCCAGTGACTCACAGCATCTGTCATAAAGGACCATGTTCAAGTATTCGGTTTTCCTGCCGGCCAAAGTATTATTCAATTCCTTTAAAATTGAGTTTTTGACCCTCTGACTTTCCAATGAAGGGGACTGGGCTGTGTTTTTGTCTTTAAAAAAGAGAGAAAACAGACTACAGATATATAATCGACCTTCGGGTGGGGCCTTTGCAATATATTTGTAGGGTCTCTGTAGTCACTATAGATTTTGTGGACTTTAGATGATCCAACCACAGGAACAGGATTCCAGGATGGTGTCCCCTGACAGAGGTCCATTTGTGAACTGTCTCTCCGATCCCAGCCAGTCAGATGATGTGTATTCTGGGAGTACAGTAAATCCATCTTAAGCATTACAAAGAGAATAAGGTTCCACAGAGGAAACAGTTATCTGAAGAGGCCTATCTTCTTGATCTTCTTGAAAGACTTTCAAAGAGCAACTTTTCACTAAAAAAATCTGTCTGTTGTGGGGAGGCAGTTATAAGATGACAAAGTAAAGATAATGCTGCCTCTTTCTTTTTCCTTCTATAAATTAAAACTCAAAACGTGGGGGGAGACCAAAAGAAGTACCACTTCCCATGAAAATAGAATCACCCAGAACCTAAGCCAAAATAGATACTTAAAATTATTCACCAAGTGCAGGGAAAAATTGCACCAGAGTGAGGGAGGTCACCCAGAGAGGATGCTCACTCCTGCAGATCTTCAGGACTTTTCCAAACGAGTCTGCAGAAGCAATTGTCCAGAGCCAACTGAGGGTGGGATCCCTGACAAATGGCCACACACTTAGGGTCGGGGCCTTATGGGCCATAACTGGAGGACCATAAGGAGGCTGCCCCTTGCATGGACTTGAAATCAATCACTGCCTGGCCTGGGAAATCCCAATCTCTGAAATCAGAGTAACGTGGCTGTATTAGTCTGCTCGGGCCGCCCTCGCAAAGGACCACAGGCTGGGTAGCTTAATTAGCAGAAATCGATTATCTCAGTTCTGGAGGCTCTAAGTCCAAGATAAAGGTGTCAACAGAATGGTTTCTCCGGAAGGTGCTAGCAAAGGGTCTGTTCCATGCCTCTGTCCTAGCTTCTGGTGGTTGCTGACAATCCTTTAAGTTCCTTGGCTTATAGTGCATCACTCCAGCCTCTACTTCTGTATTCACGTGGTGTTCTCCTGCACGAGTGTTTGTGTCCGTGTCTCTGCTCTTCTTATCAGGGTACCGGTCATATTTAGATAGAGACACACCCTATTCTACCATGACTCCTTTTGATGAATTAAATCGAAATGACCCTCTTTCCAAATAAAGTCACACGCTGAGGTTCCAAGAAGGACATGAATTTGGTGGGAACACTGTTCAACCTAATACCATGACCCAGAATGGCAGGTACCCTAAGGCTTCTGGAAAAAGCAATAGAACAATGGAGGGAAATATTATTACCCCATTCCTTATATTATTACTCATACTGAAAAAAGAGCCATGTTCCAGTAACTACTGATATAGATAGAAACCACTGAGGTCCTAGGCTTCAAATAAAAGACAAGAAGAATCTTCCTTTAGTGTACCAAAGTAACTAACTACATAAAATAATCAGGCACCCATGAGATATTTAAAAAAATAAAATAAAATAAAAATTAGACAGCTTTAGACTTCTCTACTGACGCATTCAGAACAAGGCATGTAAGCTCACAAGGGAAAGAAAGTATGACCCCAACATGTATGCCTCGTTACACTATTACCTAAAAAGAAAGTCAAATACAGACTATAATACCCATAACACTTTGAAAAAGCTGACAGAAAAGTGGAATACAATTCACCAAAATCAAATAAACTTTAAAATGTTTCTACCCTCCTACCCCTTTGAATCCATTCCTACACAATAATGTAGAGAAACCCTTACATATGTGGACAGTGAGCAGCTTACAATGTTCGAGGAAGCATTGCTTATACAGGTTCCATATTGGAAACAACCTAAATCTGTATCAATAGGAGACTGTGTTAAATTCCAGGAGTTGGCAAGCTGTTTTTGCAAAGGCCAGACAGTCAATGTTTTTGGCTTTGCAGATCGTATGGTCTCTGCTTCAACTGCTCTACTTTGCTGTTGTAAAAAGCAGGCATAAACCATTCATAAGTGAATAGGCATGGCCATTTCTCAATAAAACTTTATTTACAATACTAGGTGGTAGGCTCGATTTTGGCAACCCTTGATGTACAAGGAAAAAACAAAAAATAAATTGAAGAGTGTACATAGAACAAATTGTAAGAACGCACACTAAAATTACTTAAGCCAGTGAATTTCTTTTCTTTTTTTTTTTAATCCTCACCCGAGGACATTTTTGCATTTATCTTCAGATAGAGCGGGAGGGAGAGAGGGAGGAAGACAGAGAGAGAAACATCCATGTGAGAGAGACACATCGACTGGTTGCCACCCACACGACCCCACCCGGGGCCGGGGACAAACTGCAACCGAGGTCCGTGCCCTTAGCGGGAACCGAACCCGGGTCTCTCTGGTCCTCGGGCTGACGCTCTAACCGCTGAGCCACACCGGCCAGGGCACCAGTGAATTTCTTTAAAATTGAGGTGAAGATATAAGTTCCAAACAACTGGCTACTTGTGAAAGGACATACACCCATGAATTTTCCTATAGGTTTGACCCAAAGACAATACACATGTTCCCGAAAGAAATACCAAAATAACACCGAAAGCACCACACCCACCAGAAACATAACTTGATTTTCCAAACATTCCATATGCTCCATAAAAATGTTTCTTTGTTTTCTTTTTAAGAAAACAACTTTTCCTTTGGGAAAATAATTTTAAGTAAAATAACTTATTTTCCAAAAATATTTGAATAAATCTGGAAACAAATACTTAAAGGGAATAGAAAATTGTGGCAGGTCCAGGATTCAAATCCAGGTTAGCCCCCAAATGACTGTCTGTAGCTAAACGACTCAAGTTTGCCTTATTGTAGGGGCTGGAGCACATTCTTCACGAGAACCCTGCTTCCGGACATGGATGTGTGATGCCTGTGTGTTTTCTGGGCTGCAGAGGAAGACTGGACGGTTCAAGAACAACCATCACTTAATGACTATTCACCGTGCGGGTAGCACTGCATTAGGTCCTGGGCAGAGACACAGCAAGTCCAAGTGAAAAGAACTGATAATCAAGCACATTGCACACTTAAGAGTTGTGATCATTAAATATTTCTTGAATTAATGGGTGGGTAAATGAGTAAATGCTGGGTCAATATTCTGATCCTCGAGCCTTAAGTTTACTAGAGTATTAACAGATTTACGTGATGGAATTACGACTACCCTAGTGGAAGAAGTAGGCTCCAGAGTGCTCGCTGCGGTCCCTCTCTCTCTCTCTCTCTCTCTCTCTCTCTCTTTCTCTCTCTCTCTCACACACACACACACACACACACACATACACACACACACCGGGAAGGTGCCCCCCCCACACACACACACACCTGGAAGGTGCCCCCCCCCCACACACACACACACACACACCAGGAAGGTGCTGACTGACTCCCCTACACACAAGTCCTGCCCTAGTCTTGGCAACCGGCCTTTTCTGCCCCACCCACAGGATTGAGCATCTGAAGTGAAGGGAAAAATAAGGGCTAAAATAAAGCCTGATTTGGGCACAAACCTTGGGAGATGAAGAGGGAGGAGAGCAAGCACAATGGGAGAGTATCAACACAAAGTGTTGGCAGAGAGAGGGACAACAGCGGGCACAGCCTGCGGCTTCCCTGCCCCTCCCCTCTGCGGACTAGCCAGAGGAGACAGCCCCGAATTTGTCCAGTGTGTCCGGGTGGGGTGATTTCCTGTCACCGACCCACAGAGCACGTTGTATGAAAGCTTCCACACTGCCGGAGGAAGGATCGGAAGTCCTCATATCCACCCCTGGCCACTTCGATGGCCTTGGCTACGGTCGTTTTTCTCCTAAAAATGACCTCCCCTGAGAGAGCAAGGGAATGATGCTTCCCCATCCAGGGCAGGAGAGATGCTCTGGGAGGAAATGGAAGTGTTCCAGGTTGCGGGGAAATGTCGTACTCGTCCTGGAAAGGCACCCCATTGTCACGGGTTGGCCAGGGAGAAGGGGAAGGAAAGGAGCTGGAAAGGGAGGGAACAGACTGCCACCACGGCGCAGCTCTGGGGGACGGAAGAGAGCGGCCAGCCCTCGCCAGAGTCAGCAGGAAAGGCTTCCTGGGATCCCGAGGCCCATTGCTGACAGCCCTTGGCATATTTTCAGCATGAGGGACATTAACAAATAAGGAAAAGCATCCCCCTGGGCCTCTAATAACATTTATTTCATGCATCATTTCCTCAGAGGAATAGGAGGCGGTGTATTTTTTATTCCTGGTGTGTCCTGTCTAAGAAATAATGGCCAGGCTCACCTGTGTATTTCTGTGTATTTTATAACCTTCCATAAGCTTTGTTTGTCTTCCTCCTGCTCTTCCTGGCCTTTCTCTGCAGTCCACATGACGCGGGTCCAAATAAAAGGGATACAGATGCTAACAGACTTGATAGATTTACTGAGTCTGTGGTCTCTTGGGCAAGATGTCTCAAATCTTTTATGAAAGGAGGCAGAGTAAAGAATACGGAATAAAAAAATCAAATGGCAGGTGTATTGTAAACTGAAATTAGGATAAATAAGCAAAAATTAGAGTGATTCCCAAGCTCTCTTCACTTCTCTGAGTCCTAAGCAGCCACCGGGCCCACCTGGCTTCCCCGCTGGCCAGAGTCACCCTGGATCTGAGCTGTGCTCCGGTGCCTGGCCGCCCGCCGTCCTCTGGGCCCATGGTGACGCTGCTCTACTCCTGAGGCCCAAGTCTGGTGATTAACAGAGTAACTCCAAGTTCTCAGTGCCCCTTTCTTCACTTCCTCACCAGACCTCTGGGCCATAGTCCCTACAAGCCCCTGTTCTGGGCTTATTTTGAAAATAAAATGAAAAAGTTGATCTTCCAATATGATCTCAAGGACCCTTTTGCCCCAGCCCTCAGCCATCTTCATAAAATGAGCCCCCAACAAGTACCAGCACAAAAGGCCGTGGAAGGTCCTGCCCAGCCCCAGAACAGACCTCGCCCAGCTCTACGTGACCCTCCTCCAGAGAAATGACTAAGCCGGGTGAGACATCGCCAGGCTGCGAAGCGGTGAGCTACAGTAGTGACATAGAAGAATGGCTGCAATAACATGTTCAACGTGAAACAGAACATGGCACCACGTCCACATTACAGTTATGACCACATCAAAACGTATTCATTGGTAAGAGAACGTAGAACATGAAGAAATGAAAATGATCATTTATTGCAATGGTGAATCACAGACCAAATGTTTCTTTGATTTCAATTTTCATTAACATTACATTATTTGTGTGACATGGAAAATAAATGAAACATCTAATCATGTCAAGCTACATCCTAAAGATAGCACTTGGAAGCTGAATTTGTAGTTCAGTGTCCTCAAACCTACAAATATGCTGAATGTACACCCAGCTCGTTACCGCAACACCAGCCCTCAACTCTGGCTGCAGAGATAACTGACCTGAAACCCTCTCACCTCTGTCATTCATGCGTACCATTCCCTCCAGCCACTCTAAGGGTTGTGCGAACTTCTCAGCAGTCTGAGCAATAAGATGGCCAAACTATCGTATCCCCAAATTGATGCCAGAACAAAGGCATCTGTCTTCTGCTGCCTTTTCAACCACCCAGACAAATGTCAAGACTTTCATGAGAGAATGTGTGTGTATCAAGCCACACCTTCATGATAATTGCCTGAGTTTATTTAATAGCATGTTAAGTTCTGTACAGACAATTTTTTTAAATGTTTTTATTTATTTTTTTAGGGGGAGAGAGAAACATCCATCAGCTGCATCTTGCATGCCCCCTACTGGGGATCAAGCCTGCAACCCAGGCATGTGCCCTGACCGGGAATCAAACCAGGACCTCTCAGTCCATGGGACGAAGCTCAATCCACTGAGCCACACTGGCTGGACTGTACAGACCATTTTAAATCAGTTCCAAATTTTTTTTTTACCATGTGTTCAGAATGGCACCAAGAACTACAGGAGATCCGAAAGAAATAAAAGGAAAAAGGTCCCAGCCCTGAACAATATCACCTAGAGAGGACCATAGTTGGGTGTGGGGGATGGTAGTCATAGAAGGTTTGAAGGTGAGCAAAGTTATCCGAGCACTTCGTTCCCCACATTATGCCTGGGTGACCTGGGTCGCTTTTGTAACTTAAGGACCATCCTCTCGAGGTCATCGTTTTTTAGAAGGACCGTGGAACAATGATGTAAATCACTTGCTGGGCACCTGTCACATGGTGCGGGAGGGAGAGGGGAGAACATAGATCACATAAAGATCTCTGTGAAGAAGAAAAAAAGTAAGTAAAACAGAAAGTGAGTAATTAGGTTGAGAAAGAATTTGTATAAAGACAGTCCCAGAAAGATTTATAACAGTAATTCCCAATTCCTTTTACCGCTGAGGGCCACCTTTATTACTTTTCTCAGTAGGGTGCCCATTTTCACAAACTTTGTCTGCTAGCCACACAACAGTTCCTGCTTGCTGATTAATTGGTTTCATCATTTGTGTTCACTGGCAACATGCACAATTGCCAATCGGAGCTTTTAATCATTACAAATTAACTTACATTAGTACAACTGATTCAAAATGATTCCTTCCCGCCAAAAATGGTGACTTCGTGGTTAGTCATCACAGCCTCACTGCAGAGAACCATTCATATTTGAAATATTGAAAATCGCTCAAGAGTCCAGTTTCTAGCTCCGAATGCCGGGGGGTACAGGGACCTCAGGTTAGAAACCACGGTGGTAAGGTCTGGACAAGCCGAGAATACCAGAGCACATGAAGAACAGACTCAGCCAGGAGGCAGCTGGTCTTCACCGTGGTAGATTTGCTCAGGGAAGATGTTTATGAGTCTCCTGGACAACATCACGGTCACCAGGTGCCATTGGCCAGTGGCCGGGAGGCTGAGGGCATGTGGGGAGAGGCAGACAGTCTCCTCATGTAAACTTGAGTGTGTTTCCCAGATAATTTCCAAATCTACCTTTCATTACCTTTCTGGGTGTTTGTTGGCTAATCGTGTTCTTAAGAATCGTGTTGTTTGTTTCTGTTTGAAAGAAACTGTCCCTTATCGGTAGTTTTACAGTGTGTGTAATAGGATTGCCATGATTATGTTCAAATCTGGACCTTCTGTGTTCCTACTCTGGTCTCAATTATACCCTATGTACTACAAAAAGAAAAAAAAAACAATTTCTCTGTCTTTCAACCCACAATAGTTTCACAAATTGGACTCTAAGTGAAGTGTGGAGTTTGACATGAACAAGAATGAAGACTGACCCGCAGGTGACTGTCATGGGCCAGCAGTGTTTGGGGCAGCGTGGTTAGAAGGGAAGACGGGCAGACCTTCTCTAGGCAAAGCCTGGGGCTACAGAGCTCCCAGGACAAGAATTTAGATTTAATCTATAATTAAATCACCACCCTACAGCCATTTCCCAAGGAGTATCCCCAGAACCTGACAAAGGGGAAGCCCTCTAGTAAAGGGCAGCATTCTTCAACTTTCTTTAACCCAGCAATTCCCAAGGTAACTTAACCACAGAAATCTCCTCCTGTGTAACATGTATTAAAACTCCTCACATCCTATTAACTCAGTGGAAACCCTGAGCAGAGGATTTAGAATGTGGAAAAGCCTCATGCTCAGTAAGCCTTATGCTCAGTAAACCTCATGGCAATTGGAAAGCTGAGACCAAAGATATTGATGTAGGAACCCACAGGAATCACAGAAGGATATACAAACACTCAAGAAGAGACTTCAGAAGAGAAGTCAGATGAGATCAGGAGCTTATCACATAATTTCTTATGTTATTTGAGAGATAAGGAAGACGGGTGGAAGAGAGAGAGAGAGAGAGAGAGAGAGAGAGAGAGAGAGAGAGAGAAGGCAGGTGGAAGAAATCAGTGGAGAAGGAACTGTCAGAGTGTATTAGTTTTCCGTGGCTGCTATAACAAATTAGCACAAACTGGGCAGCATGAGACCACAAAAATGTATTCTTCCGCTCAGGAAGCCTGGGAGCCCAAAATCGGTGTCACTGGACTGGCGTCAAGGTGTCATCAGGGCCGCATTCCCTCTGGAGGCTCTATGAATCCAACCCTTCCTTCTTCCAGCTTCCGGCATTCCTTCATTCTCGGGTGCATTGCTCCAATCTCATAACCAATATCTTCAGTTCTCTCTGTGCTCTCTTCTCAAAGCGTTTTCCCCTCTGTGTGTCTGTGTCAAATGTCCCTCTGCTTCTCTTTTAAAGACATTGTGGTTATATCTTAGGGCTCACCTGGATAATCCAGGAAATCTCTCCATGTCAAGATCCTGACTTAATCTCATCTGTGAAGATCCTTATATTTTTTGTTTATACTTTATATTTTATTATTGTCGTTATTTGCTATATAAGGTAACTGTCACAGGTTCCAGGAGTTAGGGAATGATGGACTTTTGAGGGCCATTTTTCAGCCTGCCACTGAGGGCAAGGAAATGATCTGGAAATCTAGGGAGGAGAAACTTTCAAGGAGTCAGTGAGATCAAGGTTGTCAAGTAGTACAGACAACAAGAGGGGAGTTTAAAGAAAAGCCTAGGTGGGGGGACACTGCACTTTGCCACCTGCCCAGATAAATGTCAAGACTTTCACCAGTGAGTGTGTGGGCATAGCACCACGCCTTCATCCTTGATTAATCGTCCAGGTTTGCGGAATGGCATGTGAATTTCTACATGGACAACTGTGGCCAGAACCATTCCAGCCACATGACGAAGTGGGGAGGGCTACTGGGAGACAAGAAAGCATAAACTTTTTAACTTAACGATCACAACTCATAACTAAATTACATTTTATAAATGAACCTATGCTTACACAATAGGTTTTTGTGTAGCTTTTTTTTTAACAGTAAAAGGAAATGGCAATAATAATAAAAAAAAAAGTGCCTTTTTAGTTGTGCATATTCCCACAATCGTATTTTCCCAATGCCTACTGCCCGCAACAGTAAGGAAGTTGTCCACGTTCTCTCAGTTGCGCTGTCTTTTCTCAGTCTGCAGGCCGCCTGCCTCCCTCCTGCTTTCCTCTCCCATGCTGCTCTCCATTCCCCTGGCCTTCCTTCTTCACCCCCTCCCAGTCAGCAACCTGCACAGTCAGCCCTCATCTAAGTACAGTTGGGAAAGTGGCAGCAAGGAGGGAGCATACAAGAATAAGGAAGACTTTATTATGTTTTTGTTGGAAGGACTAAAATCAGTGGGAAAGAGGAAGAAAATAACATTAAAAACATTTGGCACCAATCACAGATATACGTGCATAATCAAGGATGCAGAAACATGGCAGAATTAGTTAAAAATAATAATCATGGCGCCCGGTCGGTGTGGCTCAGTGGTTGAGCATCAAACCATGACCAAGAGGTCGCCGGTTCGATTCTCAGTCAGGGCACATGCCCAGGTTGTGGGCGCGATCCCCGGGGGGGGGGGGGGGCATGCAGGAGGCGGCCAGTTGATGTTCTCTCTCATCGATGTTTCTATCCTCTCTCCCTCTCCCTGCCTCTCTCTCTAAAAATTTATAAAGAAAAAATTTTTTTAATAATAATAATCATGATTATCAAGATAATACTTTTATTCTCAAGAACTCATGTTTCTATTTTTTTTTTCCCTACAATGTGGCTTAGGTATTTATTCTTAGAGAAAATGAGAATCTTGTGATGTCATGGTGCCCAATTTATCTTATCTCAAAAATACCTTATGATATTTGAGAGGTTAAGGGCTTTGGAACCCCAAATCTTTTGATATAGAGAAAAGGAGAGTTTATAGGGCAATTTAAAGTTGTGTGTCTTTCAATGTTTATAGCAGCTTTATTCATACTAGCCCAATTGTTCATCAGTAAGACAAATAAACTGTGATGAATTTATTTATTGGAATACCATACAATCACTAAAATCAATGAACTAGAACAGCACATATCAGTGCAGATAAATCTCATAAACTCAATGCTACGAAGGAAAAAGTCAAATTAAATTAACATAAATAAACTATGACACTTTTAATATAAAGTTGAAAACCAAGCAACAACAATTTCTTCAGCTTGTTACATTTCCAGTGATTTCTGGCTTGCCTTGCAGCTTCATATCCATGGAAACTGAAAAACTGACCCATCCCCTAGTCCTGATCCCCATTAGGATGGGGCCGAAGCCCAAGGCTAAGCCAACAGGACTAAGTGGAAAGTAAAGGACTGTGAACCCAATGATCAGAATGGTGAGAGCTGGAGCATCAAAGGACTGAATACAACTGCCTACAATTCCAGTGGACAGTGTTGCTTGGAAATAAGGATTCCTTTGGAGCCATTTCAGTAAGCATTTGTGGCTGAAGAGAAGCAATCAGGGAAAAAATACATAATTCTTTTGGGAAAAAGGCAGTGTCCAAAAAGCAAGGTCACCAGCAGCAAGCTCAGCAAATAATAGAAAACACATGTTCAAACGATTTCACCAGCATTGGACCATCCATATCCACTTCCACAGATAAAATCACTACAGCTTATGAAGTAGTCTATGAATTTAAAAAAAAAAAAAGATTTTTAAAATGTGGATTTAAAGGTGTTTTTAAAACTGAGGAATGAGTATAGAAGTCTGGCTAAGAGGAGCACATGTCCTAGGTAACTTTCGGTGCTGAAGCCTCTTCTGTAGAACCTGCTGGTCTTGCGTCCTGTGCATTTCCCAGTTTTGCTGAATCCATACCTTCGTGTCCAGAACGGTCATTCACGTTTCACTGAAAATGCTGGGGTCAGAGGCTACACAGAGAAACGGCCGGTTTAAGGCAAACATAAAAGCAAGACTCTACATTTTCTGACTGTTACAAAAGGAAACTGGATCTTGGTTCCCGGGACCTGGAGAAACAACTCTTCTCTATTTGGTACTCGTGCATGGCAGCTTCTCCCTCGGTCCCAAGTGCCATGCGCCCTCCTGCCATCAGAGGCGATCTCGGCTGCATTTAACCAAGTGCCCAGGGGACCTTAAACCTACCAGGATTATTTACATGCCAAGGGCTCATCTATTTGCCATGGGTAATTCCAGCCTGTTTCACATTTGATTATGACAACTCCATCCCATAATGAGACGGGGAGATTAGAGTGCATCAGGCAGTTATGATTAATAACTAAATATATTTAAGTGGAAAAGGCTCTGGATGTGGACCCCCTCCCCCACCCCCACCCAGCCCTTTCTCTTTTATCTACACATTCCTTATCCTACTTTAAATATTACTATGGAAATTAAATCCTATACAGGAGTCTTTTTGGAATGCAGATTCTATAAGGAATCTCCCCTAATTCCTGTCTTTTAGGGATTGTGAAAGAATTGCTTTATTTAACCAGTTGCCTGCTGGACACAGGAACCTCAAGTTCAACAAGGGCAAGCCGGATTCATGTATCTCCACCCTCCTTCTACTCCTGCTTTTGGTTACCGCCTCCACCACCCTCCCAGTCTCTCAAACCAGGAGCCTGGCTGCCATCTAGACCCTCTCCTCCCTCCCACCCCATCCCTGATCAAGCTCCAAGTGCCAAACAGCTCTTATGCTAGCTCTCGGGCCAGGCCCTCCTGCCCAGCCCTACTTCACGGCCTCATCTCACTTAGAACAGGCGCCTCTTCAGTGTGTTCTCCATCCTAGTGCCCTCTTAGCTCCTACGCCTACACGCCGAAGAGCAACCATCCGCGCCTGTGCCCTTGCCTGGTGAAACCCTCTGTGGCTTCCACTGCCCAGGGGATGAAGTCTGACCGCCTCAGACAGACAGCCACCGGCCTTTACAGCCTGGCCCTGCCCATTTCTCCTGCCCCACCCCAGAACTCTCCTTCTCTACATATCAAAAACAAATCGCTCACACTGTTACAATCTAACGGGGCTTGGTTCACTCTGGACCCTCTCCCTGGGATGCCCACCTCACACGGGTGGTTCTCCTGACCCTCTTGCTTTTGAAGATAAATGCAGGCCTCCTGGCCTAGGAACCCCGACCATCTGGGCAGATTAAAGGACCCCCTCGCCTCGCCCACACCAGCAGCTTCTCCCTCCCAAGGCCACACTGCGTGGAAATGACCTGTCTGTTGCAATGATTTCCCTAAGCCCAGTGTGCTTCATCTCGTCTACCCAGTGACTCCCATGACCAGGAAATCTGACAGGCTTTGAATAAAGGTAGGCCGACACCTTCTAGGCCTTTTCGGGTGTGTTTTCTTATTTGCTTCAAAGGCTGATGACGTGCTGATCAGGTTCTTCCATTCCACGTGTGGAAAGAACTAACAGAAAGCAGCCATTTCCCACGGGAGGCAAAATGGGTCGCCAGCCTCCTCCTCCCCTTCGCTCCTTACATTTCGGTATCTCCAAGCTTGTTGAGGAGAAGGGAAGAAAACAGTCACAATGAAAATGGTTAAGTTAATTAATTGCGAGCTTGCTTGTAGGACCAGCACGTTTATTTAATCAGTTGCCTAGTAACCCAGCCTGCATCTGATGGGAATCTGATCAGCCTGGCGGAGCATGTGACGGGCCATTCTTCCTCCCGCCACCCCCTCCCCTGTCCTGCTTTCGGGCGCTGCGGGGTCTGACCCCCAAGCCGCCCTCCTGCCCAAGAGCAGAGACGTTGTGGGTGGAAACACATTTTCATCGTCTTCTCCCCTGTCTTAGTTTCTCTCCACAGACTTCACAGCCACGAGAGGGAGGTCTTTGCATGAACGTGACCTTTCAGCTGGTGAATCATTTGACAAGAAAAATGACTCCCATCCGCCTTCCTTCTGGGGTGACCTACACACCAGGCTGGGAGAAGAACCGCTCAGCTCTCCCAAATGTTATCCTGCATGCACCCCCTCCATACACAGCAGTGTTTGCACACCACCCCGAGTGAGGGCCTGTGCCCAGGGCAGAGCGGAGAGGTCCCACGAAGAGGGGGCTCCGGGCGGTTGGTTTTGTGTCGCGGGAGCTTTTCTGAGTGACCTTAAATGGGGGGAGAGAATAGCTGCTGAGTTTCATCACGCAAGACCAGCCCAAGACAAACTGTGCAGTTTTGTTTTCTGTCTGGAAAAAAAATAATAACTCATGCACTGACAGGCCACCGAGCGCTGAGAACTGTGGTGCTGGATTTATTGGCGGATTTGAGACAAGAATCTGCTTGCTGTTTTTCACTACCTTCCTGCTCTTCTTGGAGCTGGTCGTTTGGAATCCCTGCCCCCCTTTCTCCCCAACCATCCCTGTTCTTAAGCCACATAAAAAGGGCACATCAATGAAATAAAGATCCATGTATCTGCTTTGACACACTATGACCACGTTTTTGTACTGTCATGAGGTGGTTTTTTTTTCTTCTATTTGTCAGTCTCTGTGGATGAAAGACTCCATCTTCCATAAAGAATTCCCACCAGAAATCTTTATAAACCTTCCATCAGAGAGACGCGCTGCCTTCGTGCTGTGCAAAAGCTAATCTAATTAAGACAGGATCTGCTCAATTTAATAGCCTGCTATGAATTTTTACAGACATCTGCTAGATGGAAGATGGAGCAGCTCTAACATGTAAAGTTCACATTGTCCGGGTGACCAATATTTGGGGCAAATATCTTCCTGCTTTTAGGAGCTCATATTGTTTTGGAATGGATGCTATTTTCAAGCCAGGATATCCCACAGGTAAATGCACCCGAAGGGACATTGAGGATTGAGACTTCTCACTCTCGGCCTTCCATTCGTAAAATGAAGGCAATGGTATGTCCATGCTGGGGTTGATGTATGGATACATTTGAAAATGTATGCACAGGGCTGGCTGTGTGGGGGTGCGACCTGTACAGACCCACAGCACCGTGTGTTAGCAGACCCCTTGCTTGGTGTAATGCTCTGCTATTGTGTCTTGCAAGTCTTAATTTTTGAACTAGGAGACCTGCATTTTTTGTTTTAGGCAGGTCCACCGATTATGTGGTTGGTCCTGTGTATATAAAATTCTCTGCATGGCGCCTGCTATGTGGGAGCCACAAAATCATTATTACAGACCCTTCTCCCGGTCCGACCCTCCAGCACAGAACCATGAAATTCAAGCTAGTAGGTTTTCTCCTGCTTCCAAACAGGACAACTTCTTGATCTAGCTAAAAACCCCTACCATCAAGGTCCCCCAACAAGATCCCCATCTGTTTTTTAAAAATGGAAAACATGCTCATATAAAAAAAAGTGAGATGTTATATATGCTCCTATGCTTGTATGTGCAAGAATTACCAGTTACACAAAACTCATAACTGACACAGTTTGCTCAGACATAAAGAACTGGTATTAGGAATGAGTTTCAAGGTGGAGACCTAATTTCCACTTCATTTTTGTCCTTTTTTATTTTTTGGTTGGTTTCTACCACATGTATGTTTTACCCTAAAAAAAAAACAAATAACAAAACTTAATTTTGTTTTACTTCTATCCCAATAATCCTATCTATGCACATAAGTGAATATACAGTCACTCCTAACTTTTCCATTGTCTGAGAAGATAGAGCTGGGAAGGGCATGGCTTCCCCCAAATCCAACCAAGTTTCCGGAATTCCAGAAGCATGGGTTTTATTCCATCCCCAAGCCAAGAGCTGACGCTTAGTGGGCTTGATGGATGCTTCCTCTACTTCCCTTGCATTCCATGGCCCACTCCCAGGGCCAGAAGGAGGAAAGGGTTGCCAGTGATCTTTCACTGCAGACCCCATCCCGAGGAGTCTCCTGGACCCCAAAAAGCACGTGCACTCACAGGCAACTGTCTGTACCTCAAGTAAACAAGGAGAAGTATGGCAACCCATTAAAAACATATGTTCTAACAATATTTTGCTCCAGGGCTGCTGAGAAACACAGTATCCAGTAGGCTTTGAAGTGAGAGGTGGAATCCTTGTGAAATGAGATTTTTTCCCAACACGTCCCAACGAAGGAAGCAGTTGTTGTTTTTTTCTCCCCACTGGAGCACAGGATGAATGACCTTGGGCAATGACAAACAATGTAATGCACACACCCAATCAGCCTGGTTAATTACCATGTTAATAATTAAGCATGTGGTCTGAATTTGCATTCAGCATTTCTGTTGAATTCTGTGGAGCACCCAGGAGTGGCTTGTGGGCAGAGATCAAGCTGACTAGTCAGTTTTCAAAACACTTGTGAAAGAAATTCCCTACCTCTTTTTGTCCAGAGTTCCAGTCTCCCACAATAAAACCCAAACTGTCGGCCTACACAGAGGAACAGAATTCCCCCAGAGTCATTGCACTCCATTTCTCTGGGACAGCCAGCTATTTAAAGCAAACTAACAATGGGAAAACAAGCAAACAGAAGACAGGAGAGAACGTCTGCCCCGTTGTGTGTCATGACCACATTGCCTTCCTGTCCTGTCTGACAAAAATGCTGCATAAGCTATTTGACTCTTTTCCTGCTTGGTCTCTTAAAGCTTCTCCGCTCTGGTCTGTGGGGAACAGAACACAATTTGTGTGCCCTAGAAAACAGCCACACGAGAGTTAGCACCTTAAACAGGGCAGCACCAATGACAGCCAATGGGATTAGGAAATGACCGTAGATGTCACTTCCTGCTTTTCCTAGTCCCTCCCAGGTGTAATCCCAACACTTTTGCAATTCCAGTTTCCAAAGGAATCCTGTCAGGGACATGAAGTGTATCTGTTGTCCTAGCTGGCAGATGCTGGGATTAAGTTGAGCTCTCATAAACTTAATGGTTTGGGTGTCTGAGGTGACACCTGGCAGTTGGCAACTGTTCTGTGTTTCACTTGGCTGACTGCTTACTTCCCCTTCCCAGCAGGGCCTGGAAGGGAGAAAGGATCTAATAGGTATTTGTTAAATGGATAATCAAGAGGAACGTTACTATTGTTCCCTTGTGTTCTAAGAGACCCAAGGTACTTGTAACTCCGAGACCCAAGGTGCTTGTAACTCCACGCCCCATCCGTTTCACCCTGTTCCTTACTGCTGCTTGTCAGAAAAAAGGTGTTAAGTACTTTCTTAGCTTCTTCCTAAAAAGAAACATTTTGGTTGGTTCGGGCCATGGAGGGGGCAGTATAGTGTAAGAGTAAAGGGCGTAGACACTGAGCCAGATTCCCTGGAGTTATCTCCCCACACAACCCTGACCAGCTGTATGACTTTGCATAAGTTTAACTTTTTGGTGCCTCAGTTTCCTCATCTCCACATGGAGATAATACAAGTTTCAACATCATCTGATTGTAGTAAGGGTAAAGTAAATATTTTAATTTTTTTCCTTTATTGATTTTAGAGAGAGAAGAAATGAAAGGGAGAGAGCGATAGAAATATTGATGAGAGAGAACATTGATTGGCCGCCTCCCACATGCCCCCCACTGGGGATCGGGCCCACAACCTGGGCATGTGTCTTAGCTGGGAATTGAACCGGCGACCTCTTGGTGCATGGGTCGATGCTCAACCACTGAGCCACACCGGCCGGACTAAAGCAAATATTTTAAAGTACTTAGGATGATGCTAGCACATAAGAGCTATATAAATGTTTACTAAATAAATAAAAATGCTATTTCTAATAATGGTTAATATTTAGTCACGGATGGCAAATAAGTTTCAGCAAAAGAGTGAACTTATATCTATTGGTAGGAGATATCTGAAATCATGTTACAAAAGAGTTTAAAGCCACATTTGAGCTCAGGTGAAAAGTGACTGATGATGCCTGGTATAGACTCTGACAGGGGAAATGGCAAAACATGTGCCCCATTCCTGCCATCCCTGACATGCATGTGATTTTTCTACCTAACATGGTCAAAGGACCCAAGGAAATGGGTCACAAGACTAGAAAGCTTGAGAATCATTTCTATGAATAGATTATGCTAAGTATTAAAACACAAAGATGAGTAAGACAGCAAGTGTTTTTAAGTTATTTAGAGACCAGGAGAGATGGGCTTGTGCATTGTAAGTGAAAATACAGTGTGCAATGGTAGAATGTAAACACAGAACTTTCAGAGCACAAAGAGATGACAATTAAATACCCCAGCAGGGGAGGAAGATACAAGACTCTCTGGGGGAGATCACTCGCTGTAAAGATCATATGCTACTTAAATTTCCCTCCTGCCATAAACAACTATACTAATGGACAATATATGAAACAATGGTTTGCAGACACTGGACAACAATCAGCATTGAACAATGATCCCAGAGAGAAGGGAAACAAAGTGAGCTTTGTGACTACCTTACCCTAAGGACTGGAAGCAGATCCAGGTAAAGCACTGAGAAGAGAAACCAACAGATCCTGGTGGTGTGGAGGAGATAAAAATGGAGTCAAGGAAGACTGAGGAGCTAGAACTGTGGGACTGAATACCAGAAAGCAGGCAGCTTCACAGAGAGCAGGCTTTGGAGAGCTGCCAAAGGCAACCTTGAGTCTTTGTCTCAGTACTACTCAGCCCATAAATTGTAAACTGTTCAAGGATAGAAAAGAAAGCATAAACATGAAGAGGAGAAAAATGGAGATATAATAAAAAATACAAAAATGAAATTATAGAAATAAAGTATCTGAACTAAAAGTTACTCAGTATTAATTTACAATACATATTTTTAGCTTACCAGAGTTTATCTCCAAATTACATTACACCTCTTCACATATAGTATAAGAATATTATACAAAAAGATACTTCTATCTCCCCATTTCTGTGCATGATTACTACATACTTTGCCTTTACATACATTATAAATCCTACAATAAAGATAGAATTATTTTTAACAATCAATTATTTTTTAAAGAAATTTTAAAATAAGAAATGCCTTTATATTTACACACATGTTTACCATTTGGAGTACTAATTATTTTTTCTAGGTCCATATATCTATCTGGCATAATTTTCCTTATGCTTGGATAAATTCTTTTTACCCTTCTTTTAGTACATGTCTTCAGTGATTAATTCTCTTTGCTTTTGTTGATTTAAAGTATTTATTTTGCTTTATTTTTAAAAGGTAGTTTTGCTGGATATAAAATTCTGGGTTGACAGATTTTACCCTAAACACTTCAGTGATGTCATTCCATTGTCTAATGGCCTACATGGTTTCTGGTGAAAAGTATTTTGCCATTCTTTTCTATTTCTCTGGACAGAATGTAGCTGCTTCTTCTCTGACTGCTTTTAAAATTGTCTCTTTCACATGTTTTCAGAAAACTTGATTACAATGTGTCTTTTTGTGCTTTTCCTTATGTTTCTTCTGCTTAGGATTCACTGAACTTCTTGGATCTGTGTATTTTTAATTTTCATCAATTGGAAAATTTTTCAAGCATTATGCTTTCTTTTTTTTTTTTTTTTTTTTTTTTTTTTTTTTTTTTTTTACCTTGTACATTTTCTCCATATTATTTGGTCTTTTTTCTCTGTGTTTAACTTTAATCGTTGCTATTGCTATGCCTTCATAGTCTCTGATCTTATTTTCCTGAAGTTTCTCATTTATTCAGTAATGGATAGAATAACAAAAAACTAATAAGGCTACAAAGTACTGGAACAAGACCTCAAACATTTTTCTAATTGACATTTGTAGAACATTCCATCCAACAACAGCAGAAAATACATTCTTTTTAGATATGCATGAGACACCCACCAAGATAGACCACATTCTACACCATAAAACAAAACTCAATAAAGTTTAAAAGATTCAAACATAAAACATGTCACCTGACCGTATTGAAAATAAACAAGAAATCAATAAAAAGCATATTTCTAAAAAAAAAATTCCAAATATTAGGAATCTTTTTAAAATCCAAAAAGAAAAATCTATTTTTCTAACTAAATGAAAATATAAAGACAATACTTCAAAATCTGTCATAACTGGCTAAAAACATGTTTAGAGTGAAATTTTATTGCATTAAGTTCTTCTATTAGAAAAGTATAAATATTTGAAATCAATTATTTAAACTTATACATAAAGAAATTAGAAAAAAATGGCAAATGAAACTAAAGTGGGCAGAAAAAAGGAAATAAAAGGTAAAAATTAAAGGCAAAATATAAAACTATAGGGAAAATTAATAAAACAAAATGCTAGGTTTTATTAAAAGATCAATAAAATTGATAAATCTCCAATAAATGATTATTTAAAAGACAAAAATTATCACTATCAAATTAAAGAAGAATATTACTACAGTTTCTACATGCTCTAAAAGCATAAGACAATATCATGAACAATTCAATGTCAATACATTTGACAACTTGGATAAGACAGACAAATTTCTAAAATTTACAAACTATCAAAGTTCATTAAGAAAGAAATAGGTAAATAGAATAGCCCTATGTCTATTGAAGAAGTTAAATTTGTGGTTAAAATTCTTCTCACAAAGCAAACTCCAGGTCCAGAAAACTTCACTGGTGAATTTTACCAGACATTAAGAAAAGCAAAAAAGTAATTTTACACAAACTCTTCTGGAAAATAGAAGAATAATTTCCCTCTCGTTTTATGAAGCCAGCACAACCATGGTGTCAGGACCAGATGAAGATATTACAAGAAATGAAAACTATAGGTTACTATTCTAACAAATATGGTAGCAAAATTATTTAACAAATTTCTAGAAAATTTGATTCAGAAATAAATGATAAATTAATATATCATGACCAATTGGGGTTTCTCTAAGGAATCAAAATTTGGATTACATTGGGAAAAAAATAGACTTTATTTACTATATTAACAGACTAAATAGAGAAAAAATATATGTTCATTTCAATAGAGACAGCAAAAGAACTTGACAGAATCAATATTCATTCATAATTAAAATTCTCAGCAACTAGGAACAGAAAGGAAGGAACTTCCTTAACCTGAAAAAGGGCATTTATGACAATTTTTCACTTAACACCATACTTAATGATGAAAGGCTGAATTAGTTATTCTTAAGTCTGGGTATTCAACATTGTATGGGAGGACGTAGTCAGTGCAATAAGGCAAGATAAAGAAATAAAAGGCATACAAATTAGAAAGGAAGAAGTACAACTGTCTTTACTCACAGAGATTATGATTATATTTGTACAAAATCCTAAAGAATCTAAGAAAAAAGGAAACTACAAAGAAGGAAGAAGAACTAATAAGTGAATTTACTGAGGTCATAAAATTTCAATATAAAAATTCAATCATATTTCCATATACTTGTAACACAGAATTGGAAATTGAAAGGAAGAATAATCTATAATAGTGTCAAAACTATGTAAGGGATAAACTTAAAGGATGAGCAAAGACCTTGATTTATAAATTACAATATCTAAACAAATGTAGATATATATTATGTTTATGGATCTAAGGCTCAATAATGTTAAGATGTGCATTTTCTCCAAATGAATCTATAGGTTCAATAAAATCTCAATAAAAATGCCAATAGGCTTTCTTGTTGTTGAAATTGACAAGCTGATTCCAAAATGTACATAGAAATATAAAGGACCTAAGCCAATCCCCAAAATTTGAAAAATGAGAATTCAGTTATGGGTCTTATACCACTTTATTTCATAATTTCCTTTAAGACAGTGTGAAGTGGGCAAAATTTAGGCATATAGATCCATGCTATAGAATAGAAAGTCCAATGAAAAAAAGAAACCCTAGCCCTGGCCAGTTTGGTTCAGCGGTTAGAGCATCGGCCTGCAGTCCAGAGAGACCTGGGTTCAGTTCCCGCTAGGGGCACGTACCTTGGTTGCAATTTGTCCCCGGCCCTGGTTGGTCATGCGGGAGGCAGCCGCTCGATGTGTCCCTTTCACGTCGATGTTTCTCTCTCTCTCTTCCTCTCTCTCCCTCTCACTCTATCTGAACAAAAAATGGAAAAATGTCCTTGGGTGAGGATAAAAAACAACAACAACAAAAAACCCCTACATCTAAATGGCTAGTTAATTTTGACAAGGGTGGCAATGTAATTCAATGGAGAAACATAGTTTTTTTTTTTTTTTCAACAAATGGTGTTGAAATAATTAGATGTCCATGTGCTAGACAGCCTCCAAGATGATCCCAATAATCTTTGCCCCTTAGTATTCAAGTCTTTGTAGTATCTTCCCATTGAAGCAGAGCTAATGTATGTGACCAATGAAATACAGCAGAAGTCAGGGAATGAGTATGACTTCTAAGCAGGAGTGATCTTCAGAGTATGGAAATCAGATCATGTTGCTCCCCTGATCAAAACAGTAATACTGTCCTGTCTCACTCAGAATAAAATCCAAAGTCCTTCCCTGGCTTACTAATACCTTTGATGAACACCTCTCTCCCTACTTGGTTCACACATGCACTTCACTGTTTCTTGAATCTGCCTTGATCTTGAAATCAGCAAGGCTTGCTCCCTTACTTCAATCTAGTCTCAGATAAAATGTCGCCTTAACAAAGAATCTGTCCTCACGACTTGTCTATAATCACCCAGCCCCCACAACCCTGAGCACTCTATACCTTACTCTGCTTCCCTTTGGAGAACACACCACCAGATGACATGAGGGATGTTTGCTTGTTTATTGCCTGCTACCCTCCCCTTGCCCCCACTGAAATGTCAGCTCCAAGAAAGTAACCACTTTGTTTTACTCAATGCCAAATCCCATTGCCTAGAAAAACAGCTGCCATGTGGCAGGTGTTCTTTAAATACAAATAAACCTCTGTACTTTATTAGACTGGAAAGCAGTGGACTATGAAAGGTGAAAATGGGGCAGAAATTCGAGAGAGAAGAAATGAAAAACAATGGGGGAAAAAAGTAGGGGTTTATCACAAGATCATATCAGCTCCAAAGAGTGTTCAGGTCACAGCTTAAGCCAAGCTGGAAAGTCTGAAGCCATCCAAACAGCTCAGCCTTCAGGTACATAGCCCTGTTAAGAAGACCCCAAAACAGAGAATAAATGAAATAGGCTAGGAGCAGCTTTGGTTACCTTCTGGAAGAATGAGCACTCAAACCTGACCAGCTTCTGCGTTACTGGAAAGAGCGGGTGAGTGGTGGGAAAGAGAATGTATCTTAGCTGAAAGGGAACGGGGGGCAGACTATGTTCAGATCCTGACAAACATAATAAACAAGACCTTAAAATCCAGGATTTTAGGAACTGCTCTCAGCTCGTTCTTCACCACCTCTCTTCCCGAAGCTCCAATTATTCCTGGCCTGATTTCCCATGAATTTGGAGGACAGAGACACTCTGGAGATTTCTTGGTTAAGGTGCAGAAGTGTCTCCCAATATCCATTTTCCCTTTCATTGGAGAAGCGGGTTTCACCTCAACACCCGGCCATTCAGCCATAGACTACGATGCCTTGCTTCATGGATGCTAGAAGTTGCCAGCTTGTGGGGTTTCAGTGAAACTGAGCCCCGCAAATCTTGTCACCTTCTGGGGCATGCTTGCTATGGACTTGCTTCTCTCCGCAGGCTGGAGCAGAGCAGAGCCGACTGATCAGCCTGGGTCCCTAGATAACTTGTGGAGAAAAGTCCTCCAAGTTACCCTGGTCGGTTTCAAAAGAGGGAAATGAACTTCCTTCTCATGTCTCTTTGTTACAGCTACATAGGCAGTATCCTAAATCCTGTGATGGTACAACTGTGCGGTGGAAAAGGTATAGAGTCTGAAGTCATAAAAGCCCAAGTTCAGAACCGCCACACCAATCACTCACCAGCCACGTGCTCCTGAGTCTTCTTTTCTCAAAGTCAAACCATGATAATAAAATTTTCCTTGCAAGGAGTTATATGTTTACAACTTTAAAGTGTGTATAGTGTTTGATCCTTGGTATTGATTCAGTAAAGTGGTATTCTCATTATTAACTTCATTGGCCATACACAAATCCCTGCCAGAAGCCATAGCACCGGAGCATGTCACAAAAGAAGGGGACAAAGGAAAACAGAAGCACCAAGGTCCTTGGGCCCTTCCTCAGTTCTAGGGGAGCAGCACTCACCACCGAAAATGTCCTGCCACATGCTGGAGCCGGTCCTCACAGTGAGGGTGGGGAGGCTTCATGTTTCCAGCTTTCCTAATCTTACTTAAGTGAAGCATTTCCCATGTCCCCAATCCATTACTTCACAGAAGCCTCGGTGACAGTGTCCTGCATCTTGCTCTCAAACCATGTGCTTTCCCTCAGCTCAAAAAGCTGAACGCTGAAGACAAAGCAATACCTCCAAGATCCCCAGGCAGGGTTTCTGTAGGTTTAAAGCCCTCCGTGGGGAAATGCTTGCAAATAACTTTTCAACCAGAGTAAGACCAGGGCTGGGCACGTCTTCCAAAGCTCCCTGGAGATGGTTCCCCCCTCTCCCCGGACTCTCCCCCACAAAGAAAGCTGTGCTTGGATTTGCCTTTCGCATCAACTGCGGAAATCTCAGACAAACACACAGCAAAAGCATCTTTCCAGATATGATGTACTGTGATGTTCACCATTTTAAAGGAGTCACTTCTGAGGCTGCTACACAGTAAATAACCCATTTGTTTCACTCAAATCACTTCACATAATACAGGACCTGTGTAAATTCAGCAGGAGCTCTGTCATCCCGGGTGATGAGTTGGCGTTGGAGAATTTATCTCTACCATCCACCAGCATGAAGAGCGGGTGCTGTGCTTTTGAACATGGCAAAAACGGTGTGAAAGTTGCAGTTCTGCCTTGTGAATTCATCAAGAGCTGACTTCATGAAATCTTAATGAACAGATTCAAGCAAGGGCTGGGGATAACTCATTCAGGCGAGGCCCAAGAAAATATAAACTTATGGGGCCTGAAAATTTAGTCATTGCAGGTATAATAAACAGTATCCTTTTTGTGCATGTATATTTACACATGTGTACACATATGTATGGACACATGCATATATAGGGAGAGTCACAGAGAGACAACATATGTCTTAAATAACCATAACTCATGATGAGATCATCTAACATCATACAATGAAACTTTCAGTAATGATAAGTTAACAACCTGAGGTTAAAAGCTGCCCTTGGGCCGGCTGGTGTGGCTCAGTGGTTGAGCGCCAACCCATGTACCAAGAGGTCACTGGTTCAATTCCCAGTCAGGGCACATGCCCAGGTTGTGGGCCCGATCCCCAGTGGGGGGCATGCAGGAGGCGGCCAATCGATGTTCTCTCCCATCGATGTTTCTATCTCTCCCTCTCTCCCTTCCTCTCTCTCTAAAATAAATAAAGGGAAAAAAATTTTTTAAAAAAAAAAAGCTGCCCTTGGACTTGCCCTGGAAATTGCTGTCAGCAAGGGAGCGTTGGACCTAGCATTTTAGAGAGAATCCTTGAAAGCAGAATTTACTCCCATGTATGGAGGTATAGATACAAGTTGGAAGTGCTCAGTTTATGGGTTTTTTCCATGGACAAAGATGTTTTTTCAATGCTAATAAACACAACTCCACCACCTTGTCTCTGAGTTGGGCTCTGTAGACACTGGTGTCTTCAAGGTCCTCCAGCTGCACCCCCTCCCCGGGGCAGGGGGCGGGGGAGGCAGAAATCTGGGTGGCGTTATAATAAGACTGCTTATCCCAAACACCAACAACAGAGTGAAATTCTGGGACACTCCAAGTTTCACCAGTTATTCATGGGCCACTCTCATAGGCCAGGTGGTCACATCCTCGTGACAGTGCTGCGGAGGGAAGTGTGACTCGCCTTAGAGGTGAGGTGTTGGCTCCTTCTTGGCTGGTTAGGTGGTGTCCCAGCACAGAAACACACTCTCTCTACGACTGTATCCCCTGCTTTTTCACTAGTTCCTGCTGCACATGTGATTCCGGTCCGATTCTGCTGTCCACACGAGAGTCCCACCCTTGCCAAGGACATGGGACTCCTTCCTTCAGTGTCACCTGTAAAGCAGCAAAGGTGAAGAGCTGAGAGTGAAGTGAACAGACGCTGGCCCCAAGGAATTCATCTGAATCGGGGGGCGATTGGACTGGGGCAGGTTCTGTTCCCGCATCCATCTGTATCTGCTAGCTTCCCTCCTTTCTCAATGCTGCTCACATAGCCAAGGGAAATCAGGCTAAGCAGCTGGCTGGCACAGCCTTCTTTTTAAATAAAAGTGCTTCCCACCCAGCACATCTCAGAGCCACAGAAAGTAGACACACAACCTTAGAGATATCAATGGGATGATTTGAGCTAATGGTAGTTTTATCTCCCTGTGAACATTTTATTCTTAATTCTTTAAATGGTTGAACATGAAGCCCTTTGCAATACTTTCATTTGGGAGGACTTGGTAAAATCATCCACTTGTCAGGTGTATAACTGGGAGAATTGTAATACAAATATCAGTGATCATATTTTGGTCACATGTGGTTAATTTTTCTTAGATAAAACACCGAGGAACCCAATATGGAAATGTCAAAATTGCCTCAGAGTGAGAAACTCAATTTGAATATTTATGTACATGCTCCAAGTTGAGACAATCCAGCAAACTGTTTAATAAAGACAAAAGGAGTGAGCTGTTTGTGCATTTTAATTTGCAAAACAAAGAACATCTCATAAATGTGATTTAGTTATATTATTACACACTTTAATTTATTATTCATGCATCTTATTTTCTATAACCAAAACAAGAAGGCATGTGTTGCAACACATCAGCATCACCACAATTCATACCACTTACAGGAAAACTTGGGGTTAACTGGTGCACAGTCAAGCTGGGAGGCCAACTGTAACGAGGGACTCTGTACAGAGCTTGCATCCTATTGGGAAACATACAAACACAGGTGAAGCAACAAACAAAATAATGACAAATGCAGTAGGTGCTGGAAGGAAACCAACACGGTGGGGAAGCACTTTAGAGACGGTGGTCAGGTAAGGCTTCTTTGAGAGGTGACATTTAAGTGCAGTCCAAAAAGATGAGAAAAAGCTGGTTGTACAGTGAAAGGGAGGAAAGAACATTGTGGCCAAAAGGAACAGCATAAGCAAAGCCAGCAGTGAGTTTGGCAAATCTGCACATGGGGAAGACCACTGTGGCTCGAGAGCAGTTTGATTGTAATATAGGGTTTGAGACTTACAGGAGCCTTCTAAGCCTTGGCAATAAGTTCACAGCTGTTTTTTGTTTCTTTTAAAAAATTTGGACATAATCAAAGAAGGGACAAGATCTGATACCTCTCTTAGGAAGACTGCTCTTGTTGCTGTGTGGAGCATGCATTAGGGGGGCCATTTAGGAGCTGTCCACCTGAGAGTGGCTATACTCTGAACTCTGCATTTTCACTGTTTCATTTTCACTGGGTGCCCCGCCGGTGAGATTGTAAGCCACACAGGGAAGGACTTCTGTTGTTGTTCACTGCCACACCCCCAGGGCCCGACAATGCCTGGAATGCAAGAGGTGGTACTCAACACATAAATCTTGTTATTAAGTAAGATACTCATCCTCTAGAAAAGGCTCTTCAAGTACTATTTTCTTTAACACATCAAGATAATTGCCAAGATAAATTTACTGAAACAGTATCGGTGGTGGATTCTTATCATTTTCACTTGGCCTAAGAATTCTCAGCAAACATGCCAGCGATCTTAGCCTACTTTCATGAAAAGATTTAATATCTGGAGACAGCAGTAAGATTGCAGATCACTGAGGCTCCATTGCCTTTCGAAAACAGACTACAGGGCATTTACTTGTAGGCTCTGAAATATTATCATAAAACTCAACCCACTTGTCAAAACAAACAAGCAAAGTAAATTCCGTGGGACATTAGAGCCTCAATAGCAATTGCAGTGTTTTTATAAGCTAATTCATAAAGCCAGATAATTCATGATGGCACACCCCTTCCTAAGTATGAATGTGAGTGACTCCTTAGCATTAATACATCAGTGCAGATGTGTAAATAACTATACTGATCCTTCAATAAAAGTGTTTTATTCTCATCACCATTGGATAATTGAGCCATCTGAATCTGAATAATTTACTCTTTCCCCTCTTGAAATAATATTTCTAAAGGTAAAAATTCAGATAAAAAAATTAGAAAAAAAAAAAAAACTACATTTGATTACAGTCTGCCAAGCTGCAAAAGAGGAATGTGAATGATAATAATCATAATTGTAATAATAATAAAGCATTTAGTATGGCGGGTTCACTACTACACATACTTCAGCCAACTAGTAGCCCAAATGTTTCTGATTATTCATGTATTTTGGCATTGTAAAAATAAAACATCTGAATAATTGACTGCACTTTTCTTTTCTCATTCAAAGGGTTTTATTCAAAGTTATAGCAACTTTTGGAGGAGAAGGAGTGTTGTTATTTTTTAAATATTTTTTTCTTTATTGATTTTAGAGAAAGAGAGAAGGAGAGAGAGATGGAAACATTGATGAGAAAAAACATCGATTGGCCACCTCCTGCATGCCCCCCACTGGGGATTTGGCTCACCACCTGGGTATGTGCCCTGACCAGGAATTGAACCGGCGACCTCTTGGTACATGGGTCAGTGCTCAATCAGTGAGACACACCGGCCAGGGAGAGGGAGTGTTTTTAAAGAGTGTACAATACGCTTTGATTTGATTTCTTGTCACAGTAAAAAAATTATCAGTCATTTAATCTCTCTCTCCTCTACCCTATATGTTTATAGGAAAGTAAATCCTATAGATACTAACATAAAATAACACTTAATATGCATTTTTATCATTTCCATTCCAAATCACTTTCATGTTCTGACTTGAGTAAATATAGAAAGAGCCAAACTTGTTTGAGATCCAGATGGAGTCTTCTAGAGAATGATACTTCATATATATATATATATGAAAAGTAAACTCATAAAATGTAAAAATATACATCTTGATTGTTATTAAGGGCCCCCACGATCATATGTCCAGTTTTAGTAGACCAGAAGTCCTTACCTGAAATCACTGCAATTAAAAGAGCTTCAGTAATTAGAGCTACCTTATACCAACAGCAGCTTTGCTTCCCAGATTTAATCACAATGGCAGTTCTGCCTCGAGTAGGTATAATGAACCTTATTTCTTGATCCTTGGGCAACATTTGCATCATATGGAAAGTAAATTGATATTTTCAACAGAAATGATCACCGGCTTGACTATTTCAAACTAGTGTCTAGTAGGAAACATTTGACTAGCCCAACATACAGTATAATGTGTACTGAGGTGTGGGGTAGGAAGGGTGCCTGAAAAGGTGACAGATTATGGAATGGAATTGTGAAAAGAAGAAACAAGATTTAAAATAAACGGAATTGGAAAGAAATGAACAATATCTGCAAGCACCCTCAAAAGACTCTCTAATATAATATAAATTTGTTCTTGAAAATACCTTGACTTGAAAGCTTTTGAAATTCTTTGATGGAAATGGCTCTGTGAGTACAAAGCTTTATTAGTAATTATTGTTATAAAACATTAGTTGAAAATAGCAATCCAGGAATTTTCAGTAAGTTTCAATAGTGTAAATATCATGTATCCTGCTCGCATTTTGACAAAAACTATAAATGAACATATAAATTGATTATTATTTTTACTCTGATTGGGTCTCAAGGCAAAGAGTAAAAACATGAAATGTTTCATTTCTGTGCTTCCTGATTCGCAGCCAAAGAAACCTCTAGGGTCCTTGGGATGGTGGGGGCAGGTGTTGGGGATGGTTCTCCACCTTCCTTCCAAATACACCGCATCTATTTATCCTTAGGTCTTGATGGAACAGACTATTTCAAAGGACCTTTTATTTGGAACAATCTCAACTCTAGACCAAAACCTGACCTCGGTGCATTTTTTTTTAGGTGTGCCCCAGGCCTCAGGAGAAGTAAACACAGTAAACAGTCCGTTAAAATTCAGCACATAAAGGCCAGGATAGACTGGAAATCCACAGGAGAGGTCCCTAAGCTAACCCCAGGGACTCAGCAGAGGCTGAGGTCTGAATTGCTCACAGGGAAATGTATCCACAATGAAAACTAGTATATTCCTCACGTCAGTCACACCTATCGCTCAAATCAGGGTATTTCCCTTTAATCTGAATAGTTACCAAGGGCCTCTCTCAAGTTATAATACCAATTTCTTTCATGTTGGAGGTTTAAAGGAGTGAAGGTTAATTTCAGAACAGATAATTTCTGCTGTTTCTGCCAGGGGAGTCAATTATCCTGTGAATAGAGGAAGAACTCTCTCTCTCTCTCTCTCTCTCTCTCTCTCTCTCTCTCTCTCTCTCTCCCCCTCCCCTTCCTCCCTCCCTCCCTCCCTCTCTCCCTCTCTCTCCCTCCCTGTTTTTCTCTCCCTCCCTCTCCCTCCCTCCCTCTCTCTGTCTCTCTCCCTCCCCCCTTCTCATGCAATATGGGAGTTGCTAACCTGAGTAAAATGCTGACAAGGAAAATGACACAATGTGTAAACCAGGGTAGAGACTGTGGAAACCAGGAGTTAATCTGGCCACTCCATCAGTGAGATGACCATGTGGGGCTGTGCACTAAAACTAAAACGAGGAGTGAAGACCTTGGAAAGGGTCGGGAGGAAGGAGATACCTGTATTGGAAAGACTGGAGGAACTGGGCTATTTCCTGGGCCAGAAGAAAGCTAAGAGGCGGTTTTAATTCTCTGTCAGCATAATAAAGAGGAGCAAAGGCCGGGACGACTGGACCAGTTGAAAGGGTCAGAAGGCAGGAGGGACTTAGGTTATGTGGGTTGCAGAAATAATCACTTGTTCACCAACCAGATATAGGTGATTTGATTACTGCCTGGGCAAGGAGGTCACGAGCCCTGAAACTGGAGAGAGCTGCCCAAGCCCCTAGGGAACCACTTGGCCACCAGCCACAGTCCCAGAAGACAAGAACCGCACTCTTGCTCCTGTCCCTACCCCGCCCCACTCCAACCCTTCGCCAATCACCCACATCAATAACAATGGCCAGAGTCCAGAAGAAACAGGCTCTCAGCAGAGGATGGATGCAAGGCAGGTGGGTAGGCAGCTTCCTTTGCTTTTCCTTCTTTTTTTCTTTTCTCCTTAGGAAGAGTTTAAAGGTTGTGATTATTTGCATTTTTTTTTTAATAAAAAGGATGCAAAATTATAATCATAAATCATTCAAAAAGAAGGCAGGAATACATAAAGTACAGAACTGCACTATCCAAAATGGTAGTGTGTGGCCCTTGAGTGTATAAAATGTGGCGCCCTGACCAGAGATGAGCTGTAAAGCTAAGACCCATCCGCCTGGACTTCAAAGACTCTGCGGAAAACAGAATTGTAAATATTATGTTAATAATAACTTTACACTGATTATATGTTGAAGTGATATTTTAGACATATTAGGTTGAACATATATACTATTAAAATTAATGCCATCTGTTTCTTTTTTACTTTTTAAAGGTTGGCTACTAGAAAATTAAATATTAAATATGTGGTTCGTTTATGTGCTTCCCATTATATTTCTGCTGAAGAATGCTAAAATGAAAGATAAAATGTCCCCTTTACTCTCAGCATCCCTGTCCCCAGAAAACGTACTTGTCACATTTTATGTCTTCTTAAAGACCTCCTTTGATACATAGACAGTTAAAAACAAAATGAAACCATTTTAAAAGTATTTTGCAGAAATTGCCTTTGTTTTTTACCTAACGCTAGGTCCAGGAGATGGTCGATGTTGGTGTGTGCCCATCCTGTTATTTCTATGTGGGTGCTGTATCAATGTCCCCAAGTATTCATTTAATGTTCTTATTTATGGAATTTAAGTTTTTTTCCACATTTCTATTTTTGTAATATTATAGCCGCAATGTGTATACTTGGACTTGCTGGATCAAAGGGAATGAGAATTTTTCATTTTAATAGAGATTACCAAACTGTCTTCCAAAAAGTATTCATCAAATTATATTACCACTTAGAACCAAAATATTACTTTTCCCACACCTTTGCCAAGCTTTTAAAATTTTGCCCAATTTGATGGATGAAGTATATATCACTTACATTCCGTTTGCCTGTGATTTCTGAGTTGGAGAACTTTTCCACGTTTCCAGCTGGCGTACTGACTAAGCAGAAAACAACTTCATTCATTCTCACAACTTCCTGTTGAAAACCAATCCAGGACTCGGACTTCTTCACCCTTTCTTCCTCTTCCTTACTTTTTGTATAATGTTTCAGACAAATCATTTTGTGTGTCCAAGGACGGGCAGAGAGTTAGTCTTCCCATCTCTTTCAATCCCAGGACGAATCTTGTTTTAGGAACTCAAATGTCCAGTTCAGGCTCATGGGCATATGAGACTCGGTTTCCTTCAACTTAAAGTCGACCTGTCTTCCTGCCCCTTCTCTTCAGACGGGAACCCCTCCCTCCCCACACCTTCCCTCCCACCTCCATGGAGGAACAGGTGTGTGCTCTGCAGTTCTCACTTCCTCCTCCCTGCCTGCCCCAAACTCACTTTAAGGTATTCATTGTGTGTTTTTCTTTGCTGTTTATTGAAGCTCTCTCCATGTTCTGGATATTAATTCTTTGCCTGATATATATGCCGCAACTATTTTCTCCCAGCCTGTCACTTCTTCTTTTTCTTAACTTTATCATATCTTTTACCAAATATAGATGTTGAATGTTAATTTATCAATCTGTTCTTTTAACTTCTGTGGTTTGTATGCTTAGCAAAGCCTGATATACTTCAAAATCACAGAAATAGATTCATTTTTATTTTTGTGAAAGCAGCATTGAGATATAGTTCACATACATTACAACTCGCCCAGTAAAGTGTACAGTTCACTGGTTTTTAATATATTCACAGAGTTGTGCGATCATTGATACAATGAATTTCAGAACATTTTCATCACCTTAAGGAGAAATCTGTACCCTTTAGCTATCATCCCCTAATACTCCCATCCCCGCCAGCCCTAGGCAAACACTAATCTACTTCCTGTATCCGTGGATTTGCTTACTGTGGGCATTTCATACAAATGGAATCATACACCATGTGGTTTTTCTAACAGGCTCCCTTCATTTAAGATGTTTTCAAGGTTTATCCATGTTGTAGCATGACTAAGTTCTTTATTCCTTTTTATGGCTGAATAAATTCCATTGTATGGATATACCACATTCAGCAGTTGATGGATATTTGAGTTTTTTCCACCTTTTGACTATTGTGGCTAGTGCTACCATGAACATTCCTGTTCAAGTTTTTCTATGGACATGTGTTTTATTTTACCCGAGTCGATACCAAAGAGTGGAATTTTGAGGTCAAGTAATAACTCTATGCTTAACTTTCTGTGGAAATGCCAGGCTGTTTTCCAAAGCAGCTGCAGCATTTGCTATTCCCACCAGCAGTGTATGAGGGTTCCAATTTCCCACATCCTCACCAACACTTGGAATTGTCTGACTTTTTGATTCTAGCCATTCCAGTGGGTGTAAAGTGGTATCTCATTGTACTTTTGATTTGCATTTCCATAATGACTAATAATATTAAGCATCTTTTCATGTTCTCATTGGTCATTTGTATATCTTCTTTGTACAGATGTCTATCTGACCCATTTTTATTGGGTTATTTGTCTTTTTATTACTGAGTTGTAAGATTTCTTTATGTAATGTCCCTTATCAGACATATAGTTTTCAAATATTTTCTCCCATTAATAGGTTGTCTTTTCACTTTCTTGGTAGTGCCCTTTGATGCACAGAAGTTTTCAATTTTGATGAAGCCCAAGTTATCAATTTTTTTGGTCACTTATGCTTATGGTGTCATATCTAAGGAGCCATCACTAGATCCAAGGTCACAGAAATTTGCTCCTATGTTTTCCTCTAAGAGTTTTATAGTTGTAGCTCTTACATGTATGTCTTTGACCCATTTTGAGTTAATTTTTATACATGCTTTGAGATAGGGGTCCAAATTCATTCTTTTGCATGTAGATATCCAGTTGTCTGAAGACCATTTATTGAAAAAAAATGATTCAACCCCCATAGAATTGTTAAGCACTATTGTCAAAATAAAATGACAATAAATGTCAGCAAGACTCCTGTAATTTTATTCTCACGTTTTTATAGATATTTTTGTTTTTATTTATATATTTATTTCATCTACAGTTTATTTCAAAGTATAATGTGAGGTAGAGGTTTATTATTTTGTAAATCGGTGTCTAATTATGGCAACATTATGTTGGAATCATAGAGTTTCTTTCTTTACTAACTTGAAAATTCACTTTTTCTTTGGTCGCATTTTTTCATACACATAGATCTGTTAAAACCTTGACATTGTGAAAGCTTCATGATCAGGTGTGTCTTTGTAACATTACTCTTGTTAGCCCTTACTTAGTAAGAACTTGCTTCCTTTTTCAGAAATGACATTTTCTTATCTTATTTTATGAGTACTTTCTCTCTCCCACTGTCTCTATTCTCTTCTTCAGGAAGAGATGGATACTTTTGGATCCATCCCTAGGCTTTAACTTTTGTTTTCATGTTTTCTGACTTTGTGTTTTTCTATTATTTTCTGGAAAAAATACTTCAATTTAACCTTTACACTAATTTACTCTTCATTTGTGTGTGTGTGTGTGTGTGTGTGTGTGTGTATTTCCCAATCTTCTATTTAATATGTTTTGCAAGTGAGTGAATGCAGTTTCCTCTCACATCTTCCTGAGATCAATAGATCTACTGCAGGAGTCCTGGCTGTACCTCTATAGTGGCTCTGCTCAGTGCCTGGTGTATCTCCTCCTTCTTAACACAAACGTGCACACAAGCCACTGCCTGCCCCTGTATTTCTTTGCCTGAGGGCTTTCTCTTGCCCCCGAAGCCATTACTGCCAAAATTGCAGGCTGGAGGAACTGAGGAACTAAATCTCGGGAGCAGCTCTCTTCCAGTGACTGATAGGAGTTGGTATATAATTACCTGAGCTCTCGCACCCTCAGGTTGGATCACTGTGACTCTTGTGTTTAACACTGGATCCAGTTTTCCCCATGGGATTGAGTTCTGGTTGCCACAGTGCTCGCTGACTTGATGTCATTCCCTGTATTGGCTGCTTTCCTGCCCCATTTCCCTTCCTCGCTTGCACCCTGCCCCTTCCTTCTTCTCCCAGTGAATTACTTGCACTCTAGTGTGCAGCTACCCACAGGACATTCTAAGACATTTGTGTCTCTTCAGGAAGTGTTCCTGGTTTGAAATACGTTTTCTGGACTTAATGTTCCAGCTCAAAGTTCTCATCATCATTTCTTGTCTAACTCCTGATCTGAGGGAAGTGCCTGAGTTTCCAGCGGAAGAGAAGGACAGCTGCAGAGGCAAGACAGACCCACCAGCCTGAAGCCCGCTGGAAGGGAAGTGTCCTCACACGAGGTGCTGCAGGGAGGTCAGCTGACCTAGGAACTGGATGGAAAGCATGGCTGAGATTCAGAGGAGAGCCATTCAATGCCAAGGTCAAGGGTGTTGGTCCTGCTGAAGGAAAGGTTTGTGTTCCCCCAATGAAGATACCAGCGTGGACCCTACTCTGTGGCACAATCAGAAAGACAATGCCCCTCTGGCCAGTAGAAGCAGAAAGGACACTATGATATAAGGACATGTAGTCTTATCCCTATACCCACATACCACCTTGGCAAGGAGAAGACAGAGAGAAATCCTAAAACCCTGAACATTTACCTAAGAGAAAACAGATGAACGCAAAGTTATCCTAGTTTAGGAAAGAAATCAATTTACCTTTCATGGCTAGCTTTGCCTCCATCCACAGAAAGATGGAGTCCCAAGCATAAGAGGAAATAAAGTATAGAAAATCAAAGAAAACTACATTTTCTTTTGAGAGGAAAACTCATTTCAGTGTAGTGTCAGCCCCACTGCTTTTAATAGACCCGTGACGAGTCCTTTAGACACTACTTGGCCCCGGTCTGATATTTTTTAAAGAAGAGTTTAAATGCTAGACTTTATTAATGATATTGACAATGAAGCGTTCTATATCGTTAGGGTCACAAATGTCAGGAAATTGGGATGTGCTCTGCTTTGCTTTCATTTTCAGTGTCTGCTGCAGTCCCTGGGCCGCGGGGCGGAACCACGTGGTTGAAGGGAGAAAGCCCACCGCTTCTGCAGACAATCAATTACTTTACTTAACTGCAATTATAGTGGGAGACCAAAACGTTTAGCCTTCTCTTAGCTTCCTTATTTGCTTCTTCCCCGGGAGGCACTTTGAGATGCTGCTGTAGGTAGTCTCCCTACCGTAAAAGGCTATTAGTGGGATTGCAAGATGGCCAAGTTGCAGCGAAGTGCACCTGCGCTTCTGTGAAGGACAGGAGTTTCCTAATGGGATGGCTCTGGCAGGACTGTGAGTGCCCGACAGCAGCAGACGGAAGCCCCTCAGCTCTGCTGCTGACTCTCGGGCCGGAAGGGCAGGGGTCAGCCTGAAAGGGAGAGCTCTGCCCCGGCCAAGGAAGGGGTCCAGGGAAGAGCTGAAATGACGGACAAAGATGATAACAGAACTCGGAGTGTTGAAAGCAGATGAAGGAAAGAGAAATGGGTAGGAATCGAGGAGAAAACACTCTGCAGGAAAATATTCTGTTCTTAAACAGCCCAGCTGTAAAAGCAAAAGAAAAGAAAACTGGAAAGGGACTGCCTCCCTCCTCGCCCACTTCTAGGACAGCAATGGGTTTCGTCCCAAGAGATGGCCCCCGTCTCTAGTACCTTGTCCCTGTGTCCCCTGAGCTCCAGAAGTTTTGAGACAGTTCATCTTGTGCTCATGCAGGCCTGATGAGGTGTTGAGGGTTAGGACCTTATTCTCGTTCACCATTTTCCCGGGTGCTGAAAGTCACAGAGTGACTGCCTTGTGAACCCAGACTCTGAAGCAGCCGCAGGATTCCGTGCGGAGCCCCAGAGAAAAGCCAGCGAAGGGACGATTCTTCAGACTTGGGGAAATGATGTTCCTCGTCAGGTATGTCCTGGCAGTTAACAGCCAGCTGTGCTAAGTTCTACGTCTAGTCATTCAGTTCAAGTGACCTTCCCAGCTGCCACGCATGCTGAAGTAATCCTTAAAAAAATAACAAGTACCACAGCACATGCGCCCTAAAACTGGCAGTCGAGTTGAACAAAGAAGATACAACCTAGTTGTGGTTTATGGGACAGGAACATCAAATCCAGAACAAGTATTTCAGACCAGAACTCTTCCTAGAGAGACATAAATCTCTTCAAATTTGGAGCTTCGTAAGTACTGGCAGATCAGATGAAGTCCAAGGACACATCCTCAGAGCCCCACCCTGGGTGTCAGGATACTACACTGGAAACCTAAACTTCCTCCAAACGTTACATTGTGTCTGATGCCAAAAAGAAAGAGAAAAAAGTACAAAGCTTTAGCATTAAGTATACCTTTATTTATATCTTTTCCAAATTACAAGGTATACTAACAGGAAACATTTACATTTTATGGCTATTTTTTTTTCAAATCAGCATAGATCCTCTATTGATATACTATCACTAAAGCTGGTTGTAGGCCATGTTTGCATATGGTCCCCAACTGACAGAGATGGCTTATGCTCTCCCCTGGTCTAATTTCATTAGGACGTAGAGGACTCTGTCTTCAGCCGTGGGGCTCATTCGCAGGGTTTCTGTCTGGCTATTTAGAAAGCAGCACCCTTCAATCTGGAAGTAGAAAGCGCACACACAAGAGTTTGCTCTCCTTTTATTTCGGAACATTCGCAACCGTAGCGGCCAAGAGTGCTCAACGGGCTTCCGAGGCTATGAGAAAGCAAACTTGCGCTGCGTCAAGAGCACTTTGCACTCGATGGGGACAGACATCGACAAAGAAAGGAACGTGCACGGGACTTCTGTGCACCTTCGTCTGGAAGACAGGTATTTTGAAATCTTTTAAGACCACGTTCTAAAAACTGACAATATTTAAATGTATGATTTTAAAAATAAGAACATCTCTGGACACTGCTCCTACCTGGGAAAACCAAACCAAACCCTTCCTGCAAAGACACCAGGGGACTCTGTAAGGGAATAAAGAAGAAAAAGAATGGTAGTAACAAAAGTAACAACCATAAAACCCCCTAGGTGAAAGGTCGGATCACAGTGACGGTGGGCACTGGAATATGAAACATACTGATAGACTCTTAATCCAGTATGACACTGGACCAGTCAGTGCCCAACCAGGGAACCTCTGGTTAGAACGCACTCGAGGGTGTCAAACAGGGCAATGAAGAAAGGGACTGAGTTACACCGATGATGGGTGAACTGAAAAGTCAAACAAGAGACGATGAGGTAGCACAGACGTTGACAGCAGGAAGTCTGTATTACTCCTAGAGCCCGGAGACCAAAGGAGGACCACAGAGAGGGAGGCTCCCTGGCACAAGCCAGACCTGGCAGGAAGCAAAGCTGTTGCTGGAGGCTCCACCAAAGCGGAGAGAAACAGGAAGAGACACCTTGGCTTCTCCCTGCTCTCACCCTCCAACCCCAGCACCTCCCATTGGTTGAACCTCCCCAGCAACAGAAGGCTGGGAACCGGAAGGATAGCTCCCCCAAACCCAGAGCAGCCCAGCAGGGGTCAGGGAGGATGCCGGAGAGACAGGTAAATGACCAGCAAGGAACTTGATGGCCTTCTTCACTCATCAGAAAATACTTTTCATTGATTTTCACTCTTAAGGAACAACAAAATGCAAAGTTTCAAAAAATAACGTGGCGTTTCAGGTGTAAGAATGTTTATGGTTTGTTGTTGTCGTTGTTGTCGTCGAAAGTATTACAGAGGTCCCCCTTTGTTCCCCACTGACCCCCTCCTTCCCGCTCCCACCCCCCTCCTGCCTTCTCCGGCCTAATGTCCATGTCAATTGGCCGTGCATATCTGCATATAAGTTCTTTGGTTTATCTCTTCCCACCCTTCCCACTCCATCCCTCTGAGGTTTGTCAGTCTGTTCCCCACTTCCATGATTCTAACTGGTATTTATTTTAGTAACACTGTGAATTTTAAATAGCAATATATATACAGTCTTATTTCTTTCAAGCAAAAACAGGAACTTTTATCATTATATTTCATTATTGGGTTGAATTATATTCACATATAGCTTTATATTGCATGTCACTCAAATCTGACACAACCCCTGTTCTCAGAGTTCACGTCCTGAAGTGGCTGTGATAATGTCCTTGGTTTCTCAGAAATTCCCTTGAATTTGGGATAATGTAGGGCCATCCTTACTGAATTTTACTCTCTGGAATAGTGTTTTTGTGAGAGACACATTTATTTATAAGTGAGAAGGTTAGTCAATGACCTTAGAAAAATGGGAAGAGTGTGGCACTGTTAGATGGTTCCCCAAGCCTGCTCTGAGGGGGCCATACCAGGTGTTCAGTCTGAGTGGCCAATGCTTCCTCCTCCTGAATCATTTACTCTCAGAAAGAAAAGAGAATGTCTTGGCCAAACACATGCTTTTTTGACTCACTGGCCACCAGCTCTTCCTGGCTTCCTGTCCTTGACCCACATCTCTCTTAGGTACATAGGACAGTGTCTTTCTCAAGAAGGTGACAATGGGGACACTTTTTCATATTTTTTCCTGAGATGAAAGTCATTCTTTTGATGAACACTTATTGACTCTATTAATGATGAAAAATAGGAATTATTACTGATCAGTAAATCTTACACTTATTTTTAACTACCAACTAGCATTCAATGCAAAATCAACTGCCTTGTTAGCTTAGTTAAACCCTTTCATAAGACGTAACTGAAATACACCAGAAAAAAAATCTTTAATGTGAATTTCCTGGGACCCCACGTCTACTCAGCGTTTCCTTTTATTCCAGTTGTTCTGGGTCACCTGCTGCTTCTGCAGTGAGTCCCTCGTGCCTTTGATCACTACACTGATGGGGCTTTTATAACACTTGATATTTATAATCAGAGAGCTGCATGCAGGCTATCGTTACATACTCGGAATACGCTTTTCCTTTCAATGAGAATAAAAATCCTTCCCCTGGTGACGATAGGAATGATGGAAGCATTCAACAGAAAAGGTAGGGCTCCAGTAGGACCACCTGGAATATGGTAGACAGGACGGGAGCCTGTTTTGCCCGGAATGAGGGACTTGGCTGGTATCTACTGAAGAGGAAAATGAAATGAGATCACATGAAATGAAGGCAAACTTTTATCTGCTACAGAGAAAGAACCTCCTGGGAAAATATAGGCCTGCTAGGAAATAGTCCTGGGTAGCAAAGGTGATTTATGCTTCCTGTAGTCAGTTCTGAACTAATTCCCAGAACGGCATGAAGGGATGCCAATTTGAACAGAAGACAAACTGTGCTCTCTGTCCATTTGAAATCACATCACCTACAAGAGTAATACAAATGGCTCGGATTTTTTATAGTCATTTACTTCTAAGGAGGTCCAGGGGCTTCCTACCCATGATCTCATTTACTAGCACACTGTGAACTCTGTTCTCCCCCGTGAGGAGCAGTACAAGAGTAAAAGAGAGAGGAACTTCCCCTAGTCCACTCCCCCATCTCTGTTTAACCCTCTGCGCCAGCAAAGAGGAAAACGTACCGACGGTGCTCAGAGTGGAGCCCCAGAAAGAGCAGGTCTCTCAAGCCAGAAGATACACACCTAGATCTGGGGTCCCTCTGCCACCTCCCATCTGGGTGAACATGCCAAGTCATTTAACCTCTCTGGGCCTCAGTGTCCTTGTCCATAAAATAGCAGAAATGACTCTGACCTTGAGGATTGTTACGAGGAATAGAGCGAACCCAACTGAAATGTCCCCAACGGTATTTGGCAAACACTTGGTGTTCAGTGAATAGTGCCGTCATTATCTGTTTCGTTGACCCCAGGCCGGCTTCTCCTCTCCCACTCCACCCCGCATTTCCTCTCTTTTGAGCTCACTCTGTGATATGAACTTAGGAAAATGGCCGAGGAGAGGTGTGGGCACGCACAGGGGATGCCTCCCCAGGGGTTCTTCACCCCATCGGCAATGCGCCCAGGGAGCAGGGCCCCTCCGCACTACCCATCTGCTCTTAACAGAAAGTGGTGAGAGAGTCTGCATCCACCCACTGAATCAGTCAGCCAGGATGCTGTCAGGGAGGTGCAGAATTTTCCAGAAGAAAAAAAAAAGTCCTTAACAGCCTCCTAATGCTGGAGATCTAGAAAGTACGCTACCTAAAACCGGTGTGGCTCAGTGAATAGATCTGAGACATGGGGAACTGTTTTGACGTCTCATTTCATAGTTCCTGGAACATGCCAGCCCCCACCCTAGACCCTGGGATCCAGGGTGCTAGGCTCGAGGATGGCACAGTAGAGGGGGAGAAATGCCGCACAGAAGGGACACAGACGCACAGCTGTGCGGGGTGCGGGGTGCGGGGTGCGGGGGCCTTCCTTCCCCGCCCACGGCTTCGCTGCCGTCTGCGGCCTGAGCTGGGGACTGAGCCGCTCGGAGCCCTGTCTTGTCTTTCCACGCTTCAAAATTATGACCTCAGATGTTTCCAGAGAAGAGTGACTATTAGCTTTGGAAGAAATTAATCACACAGAAATCATCATAGTTTTGTTTGGCTTTTTTTTTTTTACAGACTCCCCCTTGGCACTACAAATCAGTTCTCAAATTACTTACGAAAGTGGCTCGAACTCTGTAAGCACGATACAACTTATGATGTATTTCTAAAGCGGTTGCCACCATTTCAGGAGTCTGTAAAGAACGTGTGTTTCCAGTGTTATATATTCACAGAAAAATAGCTGTTATTATCATCGTAAGTTTCATGGAGATGTTTGCTATTACCAAAGATATTCCTTTGCTAGAGAATAAAAATAAACACGGAGGGGCATTTTTTTAAATGTTTGTGCTTTCACTGCAGATTAAACATCAATATTGCAAGTCAGTGTGTAAAGAATGTGTTGCTAAATAGACACAACCCTCTCTCGCAGTCTTGGGGAGCATCCCAACCCCTGGTAGAAAATTCCACCCTAAAATGAACATCAAGGGCCCCACACCTCCTCCCCGGTTTGGACGCCACTCTGCAGGAATTACCGTGACACTTTCTGAACAGACTGCATGAAAGAGATGTCTTGTCTGGTTTTGCTGGTTATCATTCTTTTTTCAGAACAATTTCAGAAAAGACCATAAGCTTGTGACAGAGCGAATTTGTGATCTTATCCAATCATCTGGGCTGTTTGCAAAACTTCAGTAGGTGGCAGCGTTTTGTTGATAAATGTTTTGTTAGCCAAGTGATCTCATTTAGTGCAACTGTTGCAATATTAATAAACTGAACTTATGATCGCGGTTGCCAGGACTGGAAATATTGCCGTTCTCTGCAGCAGGTACTCTTATCTGAACTGACAGCAGCGTTCATTGTGTTCGAGCTGGGGGGGGGGGCACCTGTGTGATACGTGGGAAGGTGATGGAGGCAGGGGAAGCTTTGGGAAGGAAAGCACACGATGAGGAAAGGGAACAGAAGATGCCATGCCCACTCTGTGGCTGGTTCAACAAAATCCTGGACTGGCACAAAGGTTCACTCCTTTCCGGGTGCCCTGTGTGGCCCATAAAGACCCTGAAGGTGATCCCTGAGGTCCTAAGGAAACAGGGTGCTGGTCATTGGCTATGCAAGCAGCTCAAATCCCTTTGTGGCAAACACAGGAAGGCTCAGGGGGCTGAATCAACCTAACACCCACTTTATGAAGCCAAATCAGAGTGCCCCGATGTGTCCCCAAGCTTCCCAGGGTCAGTGCAGACAATGTCCTGTTACCTTTCCAAATTAAAACAACTTCAGCTAGGCCTATTACAAATCAACCCAGAGGAAATGTCCCAGAGTGGTCTATAGGAAAGGGGGACAGCACCTCCTTTACCAAAAGCCTCAGCCTGTCACCCAAGGCTCTTCCGTCTGACCCAATCAGTCATGTTAGCTTCCTTCATCCCCCTATGGAACCAGCCTTCCTCTGCAGGGTGTAAAGACCTGGCTGGTAAACAGAACTTTGGGGAACACTTGAGAAAGTACCCACTTTTTCTCAGGGGACCTGAGAATCAACCATTGAACTGGCAACATTTCAGGGTCACCTAGACCAGCATTTCAGGGTGGCTCGTTGCAAGAATCATAGACTGGGCTCAGCACATCTGACTTCCCAGTTCCGGAACTCACCTGCTGCCATTTCTTTCTCCTGCCTGAGATACCCCTTATTCTGTCAGCTTGGCCTGTCGGAACAGCACATTGCACAAGTAGACTCAGATCCTTCCTCCACATAAAGGCTTCTCTGATTACCCCAGCTGGAATGGACGTCTTCTTGTAGGAATAGCCACTGCAGTTACTGCTGGGCCAGCTGCCTGAGAGCAGTGGGAGCACTCACTGCTGCAGCTGCACCCACGTCTGAAAGCGGAGGGACCGTGTCCTATGTGTGCCTACAGGCACTCAGCTAACACTTAGCTACTGCCTCGTGCGCACTGCCCTCCATTTACACCTTTTATGCCACTTAGTTTTTGCCCTGCATTGAAATTCTAAAAATACCATATGTGCAATGCTTGCTTTCCTCTCCAGCCCGTGAACTGCCTGCCTGCAAAGGCCTATGGAGCTATCTTTGTATCCCTAACATCTAGCCCAGTGATTTCACAAAAAAATGTCTTTTGAATTGACTGGTAATTAATGGATGCCTTTATATTCAAATTAGCATGCCAGTCAGTCTCACTGCTGTGTGAGAAAGACTCTTTCTATTCTCTTTTTGGAGAAGTCATTTCTCCAAGATGCCATGGTTAAATTCCTCACCCAGGGAAGATCCGCATACACCGTTCAGCCACTGTCACACAGACACGGGCCTCCTGGGCCATTACTCTATTGACTGACTAAACAGATAGAAAATACAGAGTTAATCCTTCTTTGAGACAAATATCCAAAGCTTTTTTCTTAACACCAATTAATAATCTTTTTTATTGCTTCTTTTTTAGACAGAGTGGAAGGGAAGAAGGGAGGGGGAGAGAGAAAGAGAGAGAGGAACATCAATGTGAGAGAGAGAACCATCAATGGATTACCTCCCACATGACCCTGGCTGGGGCTGGGGGTCAAACCTGCAACCCACATACATACCCTTGACCGGACTCGAACCCAGGACACTTCAGTTGGTGGGCCGACACTCTAACCACTGAGCCAAACCAGCCAGGGCAATCTTTTTTATTTGTATGTATGATTTCATATGAAGGCAAAAAGACGACCACTATTTACATAAAGATCTTGTTTTCCTCCTTGCCAAGTTGTCTTACTAAAGTCAATCAGGTATTGTGATCCCACCTACTTTGTCCTTCTTTTTCAAGATTGCTGTGGCTATTCGGGGTCTTTTTTGGTTCCATATGAACTTTTGAAATATTTGTTCTAGTTCTGTGAAATATGTCACTGGTATTTTGATGGGGATTGCATTGAATCTATAGATTGCTTTGGGTAATATGGACATTTTAATGATGTTAATTCTTCCAATCCATGAACAAGGTATGTGCTTCCACTTTTTTATATCTTCCTCTATTTCTTTTTTCACATACAAATGGCTAAGAGACATATGAAGAAATGCTCAACATCATTAATCATCAGAGAGATGCAAATTAAAACAACAATGAGGTATCACCTCACACCTGTCAGAATGGCCGCCATCAACAAATCATCAAACAACAAGTGTTGGCGAGGGTGTGGAGAAAAGGGCACTCTAGTACACTGCTGGTGGGAATGCAGACTGGTGCAGCCACTGTGGAAAACACTATGGTGTTACCTCAAAAAATTAAAAATTGAATTGCCATTTGACCCAGTGATCCCACTTCTAGGAATATACCCTAAGAAGCCTGAAACACCAACCAGAAAAAATACATGTACCCCCATGTTCATAGCAGCACTATTTACAATAGCTAAGATCTGGAAACAGCCCAAGTGTCCATCAGTGGATGAATGGATAAAAAAAACCGTGGTACATATACACAAGGAAGTACTATGCAGCTGTAAGAAAGAAAGATCTCTTATCCTTTGAGACGACGTGGAGGGACCTCGAGAGTATTGTCCTAAGCAAAACAAGCCAAGCAGAGAAAGACAAATATCACATGATCTCACTTATTTGTGGAATATAATGAACATAACAGTCTGAGGAACAGGGTAGACCCAGAGATGTGGAAGTAGGGTATAAACTGACACCCCTCAGAAGAGGGGGTGGGGGGGGAGGGAGGAGATAAACCACAGAACTTATGCGCATGTATGCATAGGTGATGGACATGGACAACATGGCTGGGGACAGGGTCGGGGGATGGGGAGGAGGGTGTCGATGGGGAAAAAAGGAGAAACATCTGTAACAAAAATAAATTAGTAAAATAAAAAATAATAATAATAATAAAGTCAATCAGGAATTTGGGAAGATACTGGTCATAGAGTGTATGGATTGTTCCATGTGGTCCAGAAGAGTACCTTCTTTCCCGAGGGGGTGCCAGGTTACTACTTGGAATAAGTTCGAACTGAAGCCCACTCTCCTTGTACAACATCTATGTCCCAGTATAAATGCTTCAGCCACAGAGTCATTCATTAGTTCATCGTGTCAGAGGGAGTTAGGGAAATTAAGAGTATATGACCTCCCATCATCCTTACACCCAGATATTTTCTGAAAAGCCACAGTGAGCACAGGGACATCCACACAAGTGACCTCACATAGAGATGGAAAGATGGCATGGGTCAGAGCTTGGTGTTTGACAGTGAGAGTGTATGAGCAGCAAGTATCTATAATGCAACCATTGTTTCTGGCCATTCTCTTAGACATACAGTGTGAGGCAAGGAGGAAAACAGGAGGCTGCGGTGGCATTACTAATTCCCTCCAATACGTCTTCCAGGTACTTCAGAGATCTCTTGTGATAAAACCTCCCAGAGGTTAGGGTGGGAGAACAACTCTCCTTCAGCTTCTGTCCCACAATCTGTAAGGTTGTATTCCTTCATAAAATAGTGTAATTCAAGTGATTGCCCTTCCCCATCCCAATCCCTCCTCACAGAACTAACCGCTGTGCACACATGTACACACACAACTATCCTTGGGTCTGTAGAGTTTCTAAGTATAAGAACTAGAGGTTCATGATGAAGCTGAACATAGCTTTTATTTTATCGACGATGCCCATGATGTATACACTATGGCAACAAAGTAGTGGAGGTCCTCCCTCCCCAGGTTTACATCCATAACCAGACGCACTTGTTTCAAATGCCTACACTAGTCAATAGAGTCATGCTCATTCATTCTGTTTAAACTCTGAGCCCCGCCCCTAGAAACTTTGCATTTAAGTCAATCTGCCCATGGCTCACTTCAGACTGATCATTAATATAATCAAGTTCCATCAGAGAGCTGGTCATCACTTTCAGGGAACAACCCATTGCTCCCTTCTTCCATGCTTCAGCCCGTACAAAACCTAACTTGTTGAAGCAAGTAACTATGATATGGACTGAAGAAGAAAGGACATCACAGAAAATGCTAATTCCTTCACAGTGATGACATAAATTAACTACATAATTAGGGGAGATCAAGCAGAAGTGTTTTTAATGGCTTGCCCCCATAATGGTTTCTTCCTCATATTGTTATCTCCCATGTCGTTGCACCATTATTACAGAAGAATTAAAGTTATTATAGCATAGTGGATAGTATGCTACTCTCCTCCTTCTCACATTTCACAGTAATAGGCCAAGTGGAAGGTCTGGAATTCACACTGCCAGTCTGACATGAGTGGGCACTGCACGTATTAGAAGTATAATTTAATTTTAGGATGTAGCCTTATCACATGGCATGTCACAGAAAAAAAGAAAAAGGTCTGATTGTGATTGTCAGTTTGAAAATCCTCACTATTGCCCTGATTAGTGATGAAATCTTAAAATCTGGCATCTTCACTAGTTCTCTCAAGGTGTCATTATTTAAATCACTCATTATTAGAACACTGAAAAGCAAATTAAATTAATTTCATATCAGTATGGCTTATTGGTCTGGCATGAAGTGACATTGTGAAATTTATCACAAGAGCCACTTCTCACTCCCCAGTTCAAAGAAGTTGCGTGGTTGTCTTGAATCCAAGGAACCAGCAGGGAGATGTGCCCGAAGGAACAGTGGGCAGGAGTTTCAAACCTGGGTGCCAGCTCCACTTCTATCCCAAATGAGGTGCTTTGTGCAAATCACTGTGCATCTCTGGGATGCTGTTGTCTTTCCGGCAAGACGAGGCCAGACATTTGCTAAGAGTTCTTCGTGTTACTATTCAGTGATTTTTGTTCGTATTTTATGATTATGACACAGAAAGTCACAAAGATTGTGGTTGACCACCAAAGCCCACGGAATTTTGGTGAACCATTTCCAAATAGATATGAAGCCAAGGGTGACCAGTTGACTAGAGTGATAATAGAGGCCAGTAGATTCATATCCACAAAGGACTTGACTTCAATAGGTAGGTGATAGTGATAAGGAAAAAACTAAGACTATTAATTGGGAAGGTTTATAAAAATGGTGTTTTTACATGTGTGTAGCCCCTGCTCTGGAGATGTTTTTGATGTGAGCAAATTCTGACTTTAGTCCACAACCTCTTCCTCACTCTTTACTCCCTTTCCAATTTTCCAGGACCTCTAGCGTTAGAATGAGCTTGAGGCAGAGTGGAATTGCCACATCGAGATTTTTCCATTAATCTTTAAGTTGCTGACTGTTTTCACTTCAAATTTGCTATCATTACTCTCAAATAGGCCTTAAACACTGCCTAAAAGTCATTGTACAGGGTGGGGCAAAATAGGTTTACAGTTGTGGGTACGTGAAACAGAGTTTATTCTAGTATTATTAATTATTGTGTTATTTTCCATAGGAACAACTGTAAACCTACTTCTGCCCCACCCTGTATATGTCCCTAGACCTTTGACTTCTTACTCCTCTAGACAATTATTTCATGCCTCCTGAAACCTCTAACACTTCCTCTGTCATTTTTACTCTGATCTGGTAACTTTGCTTCCTACAGCAATGGAAAACGGAAACCATTAACTGGGTGCAACCAGTCACTGCCATACCTACCTACCTACCCTCAGCAGTGCCCATCTACTCTGTTTCTTTTCCTTGTACCACAAGGAATGGAGGGTTCTGAGCTAAGACAAACCCCTCCATTTTCCACTAGATCCCAGCCCTTCTCCCCTACACGAAAGCATTTCTCTGGTCACTGTCTCATTTCTCATCTGCTTCTTCCAGTTTTTTCCTCTTTCTTGGTTCACTGCCATTAGCACACAAACCTTCTATTATTCCTACCATCCTAAAAAACAGCCACCTTTCCCTTTATGTACTATTCCTTTGCTCTTCTTTACAGCAGAACTCTTTGAAGACTTGTCTATACTTACTGTCTCCAATTCTTCTATTATTCTCTCTTAAAATCACAGTAGGCAGCTTTCACCTATGCAAGTCCACTCCACTCCACTCAGTTACCTTTGTTAATGCCAACAAAGACTTTCCCATTACTAAATTCAATTGTCAACTCCCAGTTTTTCTCTTGATCCTTCATATATATATATATGAACCCAATTTTTATCACCAGCTGAGATAGCTCCCCTGAACATCAGACTCAGATATTCATCTGCCTATTAATATTTGGATGTATAGAAATACCACAGATTCAGCATGTCAAAAATGAAACTCATGGTGCTCTTATTTAAATCTTCACCATCTCAGTAAGGGCTATTTCATTCTTCCAGATGTTTAGGCCAAAAATCATGGTGTTCTTCTTGACTCCTCTCTTTTTCTCACCTCCCACATGCAATCAGTCAACAAATCCCATTGCTATTACCTTCAAAATATATAAAGAATAAAATCACTTTTCACTACTTTCACCATGGAGATCTGAGCTAATATCATGTCACACTTGAGTTACTGCAATCATCTTGTGATAGGTTTTTGTACTTCCATCTTTTTTCTCAACAGACTATGGTCAATACAGCAACCTGAGTGATTCTAAGGTAACTCAGACCAAGTCATTTCTTTACTTAAAATCCTGTAATAATTTCCCATTTCACTCAGATTAGAAACTCAAATCTTCTCTATGGTCTACAAGCAATAATTTGTCCCATTCACTATTAATTTACTTTTCTCATCTTCTATTTTCTCTTCCCTATTGCTCACTTAGCTCCAGCTGCCTATCACACTGGCCTCCTTGCTCCTGGTACATGCCCAGTACATTGCTACCTCCAGGTCTTGGACCAACTATTCCCTTTGCTTTGGACCTTCTCTGCATGGCTTGCTTCAATATATCCTTCATGTATTTGCTCAATTTTTACCTCCTCATTTATGGCTACATAACCTCCTACTTATAATTAATGATTACAATCCACCCATCTCCTTTGCTCCATTGCCCATCCATGATTTATATTTTCCATAGCACTAGTAACCTTCTAACAGACCATATTTTATGCATATATATTTTTCATTATTTGTCCCCATTAGAAGGTAAGCTTTCCAGAGATTTGGAATTTTTGTTTGTTGACTGCTATATTCCCACCAACTATGAAAGTTCCTGACACAGAGTAGCCACTCAATATTACTGAGTGACTGAATCTCTTCATCTCCTATTCTCCAAAAATATTCAGGTATTAAAGTTTATGATGATCTGTTTTAATATAAACTTGGGGGGATAGATGTGTGAAGAAACTAACGTTTTTTATCTAAGTATTTTATATATAGTCATTACAGTTTTATTTCACTTTGTATAGTGAAAAGGCCTTCAATTTGAAGCCAAGTTAGACTGATTTCAAATTCTGGTCATGTTGCTTGTCAATGAAATAACCTTCAGAAACATTTTTTGGGGCCAGCTATGAAATTGATGTAATGAGGCAGCTTGCTACTCAAGGGTTTTGAGAAAATTATATGCATTGACCTATATAAAGCACATAGCACAGTGTCAGGTACAGACTAGCTGCTCAATAAAAGTGGTCTTGCATGTTCGAATTTTATGAATTAATCAGGAATCTGAAGGTTCACATAGGTTTGGTATATAATCCCCGTCTCCCCTAGAGAGCACTTTAATTCAAAGGAGGAACCCTTGCCAGAGAATTTCTAGTATCAGCAATAATGGGGGAGAATTTTATTGGCGACGGAAGGAAAGACAAAAGGAGAAGGGTGGGATGGGCAGAACACCCTCCCAGACCTCCTCCCATTCCCTGGGAAATCACTCTCGTGAGAACCCACCGTAACCATGCATCTCTGAGCCTTAATGGAGTGAGGGACTGATTCAAGAGCACATCGTGGCTCTGTAACACCGAGACGGACTGTCTTTGAAGATTACACTCCTACCAGAATGTCCCCCACGGAGATTAAATGCTGAAAGAGAGAAAAGACAAGCATGTGGGGAAAGGGTAAGGGTGAAGAGAGAGATGAAACAAAGTCTAGGAATCATTTCTCATGCCTTAATTGCCGCATTAACACCTGAATGGCTAACATGCATGCCCTGTGGCCTGTTAAATGAGAAACTTCAAAGCATATAAATATAAAAAAAGAGAGAGAGAATGCTTGACCCCAACAGTTGGTATTCTCAGGCAGACAGCAGCTGACATACACAGGCTCGTATCCCCAGCCCACACATGTGGAGACACAGTTGTTTCCAACACAGCCCTTCCTTTAATAAGCCAATAAATATTGATTCTGACCTGGTTGCAACTTGGTCCCCTAACATCATCTCTCATTCCAAGGCTTCTCGAAACTATAAAAAGCTAATTTCCAGATTTCTAGTCTGGCTAAAAGAACTCAGTTTTTCAATCAGATCTCCCAGAGGTCCGAGAGCAATCATTATGAATGAGAAAAGGCATTTCGTATTCTTCCCAGCTTGGTAGCAGGTAGAGGGAGCAGGGCGAGTTACCTACGGAGGCAATGATGAAATTTAAACACTTGGACCTGCTGCTTATCCTGTAAGATCACAGAAAATTTGGGGCAAGAACCTGACATCCAAAAAGGTCAGCAGTCACTAAAAAGTACAGCTCTCGGACTAAAATCATGATCAAAACGTTAAAAATGATCCACACTTCTCACTGCCAGGATTTTATCTCAGGCAATACAGTTCTAAAGAATATTATTTTGAACAACATACATGATGACTAAATTTGAGTTTTAGAAAAACATATGACTGGAAGCAGACTTGACCTACATTTTAAAGTAGTTTTTTTTTTTTTCCCCTTTTTCAGTCTCAGTATTCAACAAGAATATTGAGAATCTACTATATGCTTAGCACTGTTGGAAAAGGTCATCTGAGCAGCAGATAAGAATTGTATGACAGTTCCCTAACTCAAAGAGATTTCACTAATTGGAGAGTACAGGACAAGCATACACGCTCAGAGTTTTGGTGCTTAATATTTTGGAGGCCATAGACCTCTTTCAGAATCTGATGGCTGGTACAGAGGCCTGTTTTAGAAAAAAAAAAAATCAAACATACATACAATTCTTTACTCCATTTTAGAGATTTCACACGCCTCATGGACCCCTCTGTGGCCCAGGATGAGGTCAGACTGCCCATCACACTTTCCCATAACATACTCACTTCCTCTTTGGAAACACATGTCATGTGTTAAAAGTATATTTCTCACTCTGTCCCTAGCATCTGATAGGGCCCTGTCACATAATAAATATTGTTGAATAAATAAATGCATCACTGAGTTTAGAATGTGTGCTTCGGAGGGTATAAAGGCAGTGCTGATGCTTAAGGCTCTGGGCTGCATTTGGGGTACAAGTGGTTGTAGAAGCAGAAAGTCCATGAGGACCAGAGTCATCAGGAAAGGCCTGAGAGGAGTGGAGCTGAATGAAGCTTGACAAATGGATAAGATTCATATGGGTACAACAAAGAAATGAACAAGCACGATTGTCGAACCATGAATTAAGAATGAAGACCTCTTGTTGGTGGGACAGCGAAGTGATGGCCTGGACCTGAGAATCAAGGTTTGCTATGTCCACTTATGTTGGAAAAGGAGCCTTTCTTTTAAGGAAATCTGGGGTGCCCAGAATCCATGGAAACCACCAAGACTGGGGTTGGCAAGGAGGCGAGGGACTGCAGCATCTGGGCAGCTTGGACCACAACAAGGCGGCACCACCTCTGTGATGAATTTCTCCTCCCGGCCGGCTTCCCACTGTGCGACCAGGATGCAGATTTGGGGAGACAGCACTGATGAGACGAACTTGGGCCACAGGCCTACTCCAGGGGTACCAGAAACATACACAAAGGATTTCCCCCACAGCTTCTGTAGCCACAGGGGGAATGAGAGGGAAGCATAAGAATCTGGCCCGAAGCATTGCGCTCCTGCAACTGCATGAAATAGTTCTCCCCAAATGAGAGCCCTGGGCCAACAGAAAGCGAAGGAATAGAGGCGGATGTCAGATAGCCCAAACCAACAAATTTCTGAGAGATCTTGAGCAAGGTACCTAATAGACCTTCGTACATCTGCTACTTCCTAGGTAAAAATAGAGATGATGATAATAATAAGGGCCTCCGTTTGGGGGAAATTAAATGAGGTGATTCATGGAAAGCTTTTAACTTTACCTAGTGCATGTTCAATAAATGTCCATTATCATTGATGCTACTGTTGTCATTTATTATTTAGCTGGATATGGAGGACAAGATTTGGACACCCATGTATTTAACTTCAAACTCCAAATTGTCCCATATTTAGTTCTACATCTTCAAGACCCAGAGGGAAGTGAAGAAAGTAAATGTCGGTGGATCAGTAAATGCCATGCAGAGAAAGGAGGATACTCACTCACTTTCTGAGAAAACGATCAGCTCCCTCCCCAGGAACTCGCCCTTTCCCCTCCTTGGTTTTCCTGTCTCCCCTGCTCTGTCAGTTCTACTCAACGTCCTCACACGAGTGACTTCCTCCAAGCTTACCATTTCCCAAAGCCTGAAATCGCTTATTTTTATTCTTTTTCCGCCTCTTCCAAGTCGAGGCTGGTTGCTTGCCCTTGGGGGGTTCTCCCAGATGGGCAGGAGAGGGGTTTGCCTTCAGCCCTGGTTCCCACAACTGCCAACCTACAATATGAGGGTGTCTTCACCCGTATCCGATCCATTGTAACCTGAGGTGGGTGGATGGAGAGCAGAGGAATGAGTCCCACACGGACTTGATTTAAAAATTTAAAGGTTATTTGCTTCGTACGTCTACATGTTTCAGAGCACTACCCTGAGATCCACTTACACACTTCCTTCCATGTCTCTTGAGGGCAGGACCTTCACTTCTAAGCAACGACATAATCATATCCCATTATGGGGATGGTGTGATTAAGAACTTTTCACTAACGCTCTAACTGGTCTCTGCCATTCCTGAGTCAATGCAATTGTCACCCTCTTCTTTCCTGTATGCCTCCCCTACTTCCAACACTGAGACAGTGTGAGTGACAGGAAGGGTGAGGGGTAGAGAGAAAACACCATTGGGATTTGGGAAATGAGATCAAAGTTGATAGGAGGTAGGGAAAATCGTACACTGCTTCCTTTTCCCACTTTTCATGACTTATCCTCTTACTATAAAAAAATAAGCAATGCAATTGAGCAAAGCAAAGACTCCGAGTAGTTCTTCTCGTACTCATCAGAGACCAACACATTGAAAATCAAATCGCAACCATACTCATAACTGCACATTACTTACCACCAAGAAGTAATCACAAAGTTTTCATTTATTCTTAAAAGCCTCCTTTCACAGTCAAACCTTGCATACTGACACAAAAACATGTGGTTGAAAGCAGGTCCCAGCCAATAAATAAGGTGAGAACACCCGTCTCACTAAGCCTGGCTAAAGGCTAACAGGGACTTAGGCCCACAATGTGTGTTAATGTTTTTCTGCCGTTGTGATCTGCCTGTGTACAGCCTTTTCTAAATCAGCAAAGATGGACACTATCAAAAACATATGGAATGCCAACCAAGACATAATCAGCCAACCAAGGGATGGTCTGCATGTACAAGGCTGATGATCACTCACAAAGATGTTGATGTCTTTATGTCTATTCATTTATCTGCTTAAATCAAAGGGTTAGTGGAGGCGGCAGGGGGACCGGGGAGGGAAGCCTAGGCGTGATTAACAATAGGTGCAAGACAGGATGAGCTGGATTAAACTGCTCCATATGCAAATTATACAAGTCTGATTGCATCAAAGCATGCACAGTTTAATGAGTATAGTAGGATGCCTTTATCTCCGCTTGGATATGCTCCTAAAAGGAAGACTGTTCCCAGATAAAGCACAGTTTAATAAGGAGATTTTTCATTGCAGAGTCGATGAGCATTTGCATATCTTTCCCTCAGCTTCGGGGCCTCTCTCTGTGTTGTACTCAGTGTCTTTCAATCTCTTGCTCCTGTTTTCCCTCCTGTCAAATCCCCCTCCCTTGCACCCCCCAGCCTCTCTCTGATCCACAGGGCTATTCTAATTCTCTCTTTTTCTCCGCTGAAGTCAGTAAACATTCACATGTTGTTGGCATCTATTTCAGGAGTGTGTGTACTCAGTGCAAATTAAAGAGAGTCCTGCACAGATGAGATTAAAATCTTTACAATGTGATTTGAACAATTATTTATCTCAGATGATTTTCACGTTGTTTAACATTACCATGTTTTAAAAATTCTTTCATTGGTTATCTAAATATGTTCTGGTAATTTGCTATTTATATTTTGTAGTTTTGTTTTCTATTTTCATCTACTAAATCTCTGTGTGGGTTTAGAGCACATGTGAAGAACACAGGCTTCGGGGTGTGAGGCCCTTCCCTACCTCCCACTAATATCTAATCTTGGATGAGTCACTCAACCTCTGCTCTCCTTTTCCTCAGCTAGTGAAATGATGACAATACTACCTATTCAAAGAATTATTTAAGGATAGCAGTATATAATGTATGTAAAGCAGTAAGCACATAGCTTGGCACATTACACATGCTCGGTAATGGTCATTATTCTTCATAGTACAGCTTCTCCCAAAGGATTCAATGTGCAACTACATGTCCAATATATACTACATATACATGTGGTTATTTTGGGTGTATGTACACACAAAATGGCCTCTTGTGGACCAGGAAGGCAATTCTAGGATATGTAGCTCAGTGTAGCTGTATTGATGCAATCCAAATCATACATACACATATATCTATATATGCACATATGGATATACACACACAAATATATACATGTGCATACATATACATACGTGTGTGTGCATGATTTAGTTGGTGTGATTTCCACTGTCCCTGTCCACCTTCTCCTCCTGAGTTCGTGAACCGAGGACTGGCAGCTGCTGCAGTGGGCGTAGTAAGTCTCACATAGATTGTATGTACAGTCAAAGCCCCACTTTATTTATATACACATGATGTATCCCTTTGAAACAAAATTAATACCTTAGATTAAAAATAACCATCACTCTCCAATGAAATAAATGCTGTGAAAATCAATACTTCATAGATGATCAAGCCTAGATAAAGTTGCTTCCTTATGATTTTTCCAAAACTGAAAGCTCAGTGAAGGCTAAACCAGGTTTGATTTGTATCAGTTCCCTGCTCCTAACACAGCCTAGTGCTATCCAAGTTTTTGATAAATGGCAAAAAATATATATAATCACAATTGACATGTTAGGAAGATTGCAGTAGGAGAATTTTATCTGGGGGTTAAGTACAATTGATAGGTGAAAAATATTGTGTACATTTTGCTTTACATATTCAACTACGAAACCATCACCACAGTCTAGATGGTGAACACGACCCGTGGGCCCCTTGGTAATCCCTTCCTTCCTCTCCTTCCCCCTCGTCCTCACAGAACCACCAATCTGCTTTCTGTACCTAGAGATGAGTTTCCTATTTCTGGAATTTAATATAAATGTCATCAGAGAGGGTGAATTTTTTCCTGTCTGGCTTTTTTTTCTCAGCATATTTATTTTGACATTCATCATTGTTGTTGTGTGTATCAATACTTCATTGATTTGTATTGATAAGTAATCTTTTATCATATGAATATGCCATAATGTGTTTATCCAACCACCAGTTTCTCACTTTGGGGATTTTTTACAAATAAAGTTGCTATGAATGTGCCTGAACAAGTATTTATGTGGATATATACTTATTTTTCTCTTGGAGCAGAATGATTGGGTCATCTTGTTTAAAGTTTTAAGAAACAGCTAAAGCGGTTACACTATTTTATATTCTCACCAGCAGTCCATGAGAGTTCCAGTTCCTCCTCATCCAAACCAAGTTGCTTGTCAGTGTTTCTAAATCTAGCTCTTCTGATACAAGTGTAGTGGTTCTTCCTTCTCTCCTCTTCCACTGGAAACTGAGGTTACTCAGTGAGACCTTGCTTCTTTTGTAATATAGGAGTTTAATGCTGTCTTGCCATAGTGCTACTTAGTATCCCACAAATATTGACATGTTGTGTTTTCATTTGTCTTCAGATCAAAATTCTTTCTAATTTCATTTCTGATTTTTTTTTCTTTCACTTGGGGGTTATATTTAGAACTATGTTATTTACTTTCCAAATATTTGAGAACTTTCCAGAGAACTTTTTGTTACTAGTTTATAATTTAATTCAACTATGATCACAAAATGTATTACTTATATCTTTCTAAATGTATCAAGATTTGTTTTGTGGTCCAGTCTCTCTTGGTAAATGCTCTATGCACTCTTGCAAATAATTAATATAGAGTTGTTAGTGGGTGAAGTTCTATAAATATCAATTAGATAGTCTTGGTTGAGAGTGTTGTTCAGGTCTTCTATGTTCTTATTGATTTTCCATCTACTTGGTCTATGAATTATTGAAAAGGAGTATTGAAATTTCTGACTATAATTATGAATTTGTCTATTTTTTTCTTGTAGTTCTAAGTTTTTGCTTCATGTATTCTTAAGTTTTGTTACTGAGTATATATACACTTAGGACTTTATGTCCTCTTGATAAATTGACTCCTTTCTTATTATGAAATGATCTTTGTCTCTGGTAATAGTCCTTTCTCTGAAATATACTTTGTCTGACTGATAATAATATAGTCACTCCATATTTCCTTTCATTGGTATATTGTTTTCCATCCTTCCCTTTTAATCTCATCTTGTCCTCATATTTAAAGTGTGTTTCTTGTAAGCAGCATATAGTTGGGTCTTGCTTTTGAATTCAATCTGACCATATCTGTGTAGTGTTTAGACTATTAACATTTAATGTGAATATCAATATTCTTAGGTTTAAGTCTACACTTTTGCTCTTTGCTTTTTCTTTGTTCCACCTGCTCTTTGTTTTTTGTTTTTAATTGATTATTTTTATGATTTTATTTTATTTCCTTTGTTGGCTCATAAGCTATAAATATATTGTTACTATAATGGTGGTGGTTGTAGAGTTTATACTAAACATTTTCAACTCATCACAGCCTACCTTAAAGTGGTATTATATAATTTATATATAGTATAAAAACCTTACAATAGTGGACTCCCCTTTCACCCATAATAGTTTTTAGGCCGGTGTCCTCAAACATTCTAATTTTATATACAGTGTTATTTCATTTAAATATTAATTTACATTTTAAAGATATTTATATAATATGAAAATATCTCATACATTTACCCATGTAGTTACTATTCCTGGTGCTCTTCATTTCATTGTATCCATCCATATATCCAACTGTTATTATTCTTCTGCCTAAAAGACTATGTTTAACATTTTTAATGTTATTCTCCTGGTAAGGAATTCTTTCAGCTTTTGACTGTGTGAAAAAGTCTTTTTTTGCTTCTGTTTTTGACAGACATTTCCAATGGATATAGAATTTTAAGTTGACGATTTTTTTTTTCCAGTTTTGAAAGATGGTGCTCTACCATCTTCTCACAAGGTTTCAGGGCCCCACCAAACAGGACCTGAATTTAGAACAAGCCTCCAGTCTCAGGAAAGAATACAGTGCTAGGTAATGGAACTAAAGGCAAGCCCAACTTAGAATACAGAGTGAGGATTCAGGCTACAGGAACATCCAGGACAACCCCACCATATGAGTCCCCAAGTCTGTTGGCACAAAGATCCAGTCATATGATGAAATCAGAATCCTTTCTTGGCCCTAATGGACTCAGTTCTAGATCTATGAATGGAAATTATCCATCAGTGAATGGCCTCTGGAGATCTAGAGAAAACACAGTTAGGGGACAGCCTGAGACACATGCGAATAAAAGTTTTAAGGCATGATATGTACTTAAAATTTAAATAGACTGTAAACGACTCATTTACCACATCTCCATCCTTCTGTGGTATACATGAAGCTTCACTATATGAACTGAAGATGAATTTGTATCATACAATTTATAACTAAGATCCAAAATATTCAAAGAGAAAAAAATAACAGAATGTACTGCACTCCCTGGTGCAGTTATACAAAAGCTTAGCTCTACTATTCTAGGCAACTGGACCTACAGTGATATCAGCCAGTAGATGGATGAGCAAACCTGGAGTACTAGTGTGAGTATAGAACATCTTGATCAAAATCTTTTTATGTCTAAGAAGATAAGCAATGAACAGAGATATGTGGGATGATAAGGTGAGGAGGTGTCCTGTATTTACAAAGTGTTTGATTATTCAGAATCATATTTTATTGGTTAAGATCTTGGTGATAATTTGATTGATGTCTGAGGTTTGAAAGAACTGAGCAAATCAATTTTATTCCTTTGGATGTTGTCTTCGAGTTATTAAATTATTTTAAAATTTAATTGCATTCCAAAGAGTTATTTTTGTGTTATGATCCTATCAGAGTTCACAAGCATACAAATGGTGTTAGTCATAGTCAAGAAACATAAGAAACCAAATCTCTTAGCTAGAGTAACTGTACTTTTCTGGGTGAATCCTAAACCAGAACCAGGACAGAGTGAAGAGGACCTATTACATTCATTCCTTTATTCCATATATTTTTATTATTTCTCTGTATTTTAAATAATATTTCTAATGGAATTGTGACAGCTGCTCTAAGCAATTTATTATATTTATGACCCAAAATGCTGTGTTTCCCTCATCTCAGATTACTCTCTCTTCTCTGCCTTTTCATGTTATCGGAACTACTTAGCCTTCATTGGACAAGAATCATGTGTCATAATTCTTCTTAGTCTGTGCACATAAATAGATACTTATTAATTTATAAAGTGATAATTGCCTTTTAAAATTAATTATTTTCTTAATGTTTTTAAGTCTTTCGGATAACATACTACTCAAATAAGGAATCCAGCTCAGATCTCTGAACTCTTGTGCCTGTGAACCAAAACAAAGATTCACACCTTCTTTAGGAGAAGCAAAGGCAGGGAACACTCCTTACTATCACAGCCCCAAGCTCAAATTCTAATTAATCTATTTTGGAGGCAACGGTAGCCCTTGTGAATGTTTTGACTCTTCATCAAGGTCCATGAAATATTTAGTAATTCCAAGATCTCTAGAAAAGAGTAAGTGAAAATAAAATATGTTGCTTTGTGCATGTCATGTTATTCTTTTATGATAATTTAGACAGCTACATAATGAATAAATCCTGGGCCCTCGCCTGCCTGGTTTCTGTGTGGAATCTTAACAAAGACACATAGCCCAGAAGCCAAAGAGTAGACATTAAAAGAGAACTCTAATATTTACTTATGTTTCTAGAAAAAACATCAAAAGGGAACCAATGAATAATATACACCACCACTCAAGTTCCTTTCAATTCTCTTCCATGCAGCTTCTCATATCCTAAAATCCATAACCGACCCACAGTCCCAGCCATGATGATATTGTCCCGTCTTCCCATATTCTTCCATTTTACTAAGTGACCAGCCCAGTTTCTCTGTCTGGGTCCTCGTCTGTGCCCTGGGCTCTGTGGCCTTATCTTTCTCTTAATTCAACATCAGAGAGACCTGGAGACCAGGGTAGAATAGATTCTCCTTTAGTGGGAGGAAGGTATAGGGAGAGAAGTAAGGTATAAAAGACTTAACCATTCAAAATAATTACATCCTGCCCAGCCAGTTTGGCTCAGCAGTTAAGAGTGTTGGCCTGTGGACCAAAGAGACCTGGATTCGGTTCTGGTCAAGGGCATGTACTTTGGTTGTGGTTCGATCCCCGGCCCTGGTTGGGGTCATGAGGGAGGCAACCAATCAGTGTGTCTCTCTCACATCAATGTTTCTCTCTCTCTCTCTCTCTCTCTTCCTCCCTCCTACTCTATCTGAAAATCAGTGGGAAAATATTCTCAGGTGAGGATTTTTAAAAAAAAAAAGATGACTTCCCTACCACAACTCAAATGTAAGATAACTAAGCAGCCTTGCAGATTTGGGCTGCATGTGGCAAAAAAAATCAAGGTCAGAACAACTCAATTATTTGATACTTCAGTGATATTGATATTATTATCTTAATTTCCCAACTCAAATCGATAATGTGACATATCCCTAAATAGCTTAATTCAACAACAGATGCCACTCACTCTTTTGTCCCAGGGGTCAGCAAATTACAGTGTACTTCATGTTTTGTGTGGCTCACAAGCTAGGAATGTGTGTTACACTTTACATGGGTGGAAATAATCAGAAGATGGGTATTTTTTGGCACACAAAAACTAGGCATAATTAAAATTTCGGTGTCCGTAAATGAAAGCTGTATTGGGATAAAGCCACACCCATTCACCCACACACCGTCTCTTGTGATTCTACACCTGGACTGCACAGGTGAATATTTGTCACTGAGATGGGATGATCCGCAAAGCCTACAATATTTACTACAGGGTTTTTTATAGACAAAGCTTGCTGACCCGTTTACCTCATCACATTCCAGTCTTACTTGGATCAGGAAGTTACACTAGTATCTGCTTAATATTTAGACAGCAGAATGTCATTGATTGTATCATACATGAACTTTTACATCCTATAAAAAAAATAGAGTGCCACAGAATTATTTGCCCTAAAACACTTTAAGCCTCAAGATGGCTAAGTCTATGAAGAAAGAGCAGATTCATAGGAGAAATAGAGCCTTTGGTGCTTTGGATCCTGTTTTCATTTTTATTAAAACAGGACCCAGGACTTTTTAAGTTATTGTTGTTATTACAAAATTAGTTAATTGTGAGGCCAGAATTTATTTGCATGAGAACTGCCTTTACATTTCAGTTGGACCCCACGCATCTTTCTTTCTGCTCCTCATTGAAGAAGGTATTCAATTATTTTCCATGAAACGGTGGTTCTATTCTCCCCTAGAGACGGCTGTACTGCACGCAGAGGTGACACTTGTGGGAAAGAAAGGGACACATGGGAGTCATCCCCACTCTTCCAGAAGAAAAGCACCATGTAGCTGTGAATACATTAGAAAAACGAGAGGTCCTGCTCGTATTACTGTATTGAAATGCTACATTATGTGCATCTTAAATAATAAAGTTATTCCACTCTGTTTTTATTCTCTCTCCTCACTTCTGCTTACTTCTTTTAATTTGAGTTTTGAATACCTCAAGCCCTGTTCTTGCTTCATGTAAAAGCCAAGCTCACTCTCTCTGCACGACATCCCCCCTCCTTGTATCGGTAAGTCACTTGAAAACATTCACTTACCCAGCCTTGGAGGTAAAAGTACTCTGAGAACTTCAAGGTTACCAAATGCAAAAGCTTTCTTTTATTTATTTCACAGTCAGTATACTGAGAGCACAGAATGGAAATTTCCATTGTACAGATCTGCCTGTGCTTAGAAGAAGCATAAAAAAAAGCCACAGAATTTCTTAAGACATTTTTAAAAACAGTATTATTTAGTTAATAGCTTTTTTACACTAACATAGCAGGGATAAATGCACAGTTAAAACCGATTTTTAAAAGGTAAACAAAATATATTACTGTAATTAATGTGTTTGAAAAGCTAAACCACTGATGAGCTTGTTGGTACCGAGGGGGAAATACTTGAAGTTATCAAAGGAAAAGTCTTGAAGTCAAACAGCAAAGAGCTCTAGTTTAAAGAGTAGTTGAAGCCACTACTTTTAAATAGTGTGAATTCTGTAGTCGTCGAAAAAGATTTAGAAGAAACCAAAATGTTTAAGAGCTGACACCTGAAAGGGGAAGAGATCTAATTGGTGAGGTCTAAGCAAGAATAAGAAAATTCCAGGGTGCACAGCTTTGAAAGGCCAAATTCTAAACTGAAGTTTCTCCTCCATGTAAGCAGTTGGGTTGTAAACACACACACACACACACACACACACACACCACTCCCTTTGCATCTTAACAACAATACTTGAGGTTTTAATTTGGAAGGCAGCAGACACACAGCGCAGTCCAGGTTCTTCTCATAGGTCAGAAAAACAGATCATTCCTGACTCTTCTACCTACCATCTGTGTGACACATTAGGCAGGTGTTAGGGGATGAAATGTGTCTGCCCAAAATTTATACGTTGAAGCCCTAACCCCAGTATCCTAAATGTGACTGTATTTGGAGTAGGGACTTTAAAGATAAGTTTAAAGGCCCTTAAGTTTAAATGAGGTCCTCAGGGTGGGCCCTAATCCCATCTGAGTGGTGTCCTTATAAGGAGAGGGAATTTGGACACACAAAGAGACACCAGGGATGTGCTTACACAGAAGAAAGACCATGTGAGGACACTGAGAAGACAGCCATCTGCAAGCCAAAGAGACGAAACCTCAGGAGAAACCAAGCCTGCCAACATCTTGACCTTGGACTTCCAGCCTCCACAACTTTGGGACAATAAGTCCTGCTGTTTAAGCCACCCAGTCTGCATTTTGTTTGGGCAGCCCGAGCTCAGTGACACAGCAGGTAAACAGGACATCAGCTCCATGAGAGCAGATATGTTTTCCTTTTTGCAGTAGCTCTATTCTCAGCACCTTAAATGGTCCCTGGCACACAGTGGTCTCTCACTGAGTATTTATTGAATAGGTGAATAAATGAGTGGATAAACTCAAGCTTCCTGAGCCTTTATTTCCTCATCTGTGAGAACAAAACTATCATAACCCTACCACACCAGGTCCTAGTCGATATCAATGAGGACACATAGGTAAAAGTTTCTTTTATCCACAAAGGATCACACCAGAAGTATTCTTCATTATCATCCCCATCACTGTAGTCACAGTAGTATATGACTTCTGATTATTCCAAATCTCATCTTCATTGAAGAGAACTGTTTCTCTCAGAGGGGTGGTGGAAAAAATAAATGATCAGTTATTATGTGGAAAGAATGAAAGACTTGTTAGATGCCAGACATTTTAGAATCATTATTATTATGACTTTGTGTGTTCTGGGACTGAAGAGACACAAGAGTTCAGGATATATGATTGTCAACGCACCTCAAAGCAGTGGCAAGTGCTTCATGCAATTAGCGTCTGAATGCACAATTATGGAACACAAGCAATTGGAAATCTCCATAAGATAGAGGTCATTTTCACAAATATTACAGTACTTATTGTACCCAAGTGTATTTTTGTATAACTCTTGTAATAATGCAAAATTGCCCCCTGTTTTACAGATAATGTTACTCGATAATGCTAAGGGGAAAGAAGTATCAAATTCGCAACCTAGGCATTTTTTTTTTCGGCATTCAAAACATGACCACAAGACATTGATGAGAATTAAATTGCTTCAAAATCAGATTCTTAGACATACAGTTCACAATTTTAAAGCAATTCATCCATGTTCAATCTCTGAATTACTAATCCACAATTTCTTGTGTTCTGTCATATTTTTGCCACTTAAACTGATTAAGGTTAATTTGATTTGAGGAAAGTGAGTGAGAGTTGGAGACAGACATTTTGAGTTTTATTTCCCTCTCCACTGCTCTTGATTTCTAGTGACAGGCAAAGGCTGTAAGCCCTCAAGCTTCAGTTTTCTTACCAGGAAATGGAATGCAAATAGACTCTAAAGTTAGACTCTGGGATGTAAACTCTGGTTCTCTCCTCACTAGTTGTGTTCTGGGGCAAACAAATCAGTAAACATTTCTGGGCTTTGGGAGGTACCCAAGAGGTCCTCATTTGACAGCTTGTCACACACTCTGTACAATTTGGTACTACACAGTCACACAGCAGAAGAGGCAGGGGAGAGCAAAATTCTCTATTTGTTGAGCCTTGTGACCTGGCACCTTCTCTGCCCATAGAAAGCAGTGTACTTCTTTACCCATTAAGATGCCATCTTGTCCCCAAGCCATATGCCCACCCTTAGCTAGTATTGTTTCCTAATTTGTGAATGTGTTATTTAGGCTAATTGCAGCCAGGTACCTGTCTCATTTTGTACCTATCCTACTTGGCCCACCTCCCTGCCTCCATGCCCGTGAACCAGTAAGCACCTAGAATGCCTTCCTACCTGTTTCCTCTGCTGACCAGCCAGTACTCACTCTTCAAGGTTCATCTGCCATCACTCATTTCCAGATGCTTATCCTAAGACAGTCCCTGAGCCCTGCCCACTCCTCCTCCCGAGGTAATTGCCCAAAGCATTCAGCTAGTAAGTGGTGAAATCCAGATTTGAACCCCAAGCTATCTGACTCCAATTTCATCTATCTTTCCATTGTGTTGTTCTGTTTTCTTTAACACACCAAACTCAATCCAGATCAGGTTAACAGTGTCTCTGATGTCTATTCATCTGGCCAACTTTCTCTAGAAATCTGTCATTTTTAACCTTTAACATCTACTCTATCACACCGTACTGGAATCATTAATTTTTCTTATTTGTCTCTTCCACTAGACTGCTTGAAGTCTAAGTAGGGATTGTCCCATTCCTGGGTATCCCAAGACCTGCCATACAGAAGGTGCCCAACAAATGGTGTGGGAAAAAGGGAGTAAAATGTGTTCTTGTGAGGGCCAAAAGGCAATAGATAAAAAAGTATTATATTAGCTGTACAGTGCTGCTAAATGATTATTTGGTTCCCCTCTTCTCTTGCACCACATCATCAACATCATCCTTTTTCACTCCCCTCAGAGCCCAGAATTAGGACACACAGAGAGAGGAAATCCTGGAAGCCACTGGTGTAATAAATTATACTTCATATTAAACGTGGTAGACCCAATAAGATCAGGGACCATATCTTAGACATTTTTGCATCTCCATAAGTACCTAATACAAAATGGGAGTTCCAAAAGTGTTGACAACTGTTTATGAATCTTGTATAAAGTTGTACAGAATTTATACCAGAATTCTAATATTGTGTTATTTCCCACTACTTCTAAAACAAAGATGCAGAATCAAGGACCAACTAAAACTGAACAAATAAGCAGAACAAAAACAAAGACAGTGTTGTTTTTCATAATTGTGTAGCCTAGAGTAGCGATTTTCAACCTTTCTCATCTCATGGCACACATAAGCTAATTACTAAAACTCTGCAGCACACCAAAACACATATTATATTCTTTGCTGATCTGACACACACAAAATAGGCATGATTTTGATTTGTTCACACTGGACGACTATTGTTGTTTTGACTGTTGTCATTTTTTATTTTATAATCGAAAGGAAAAGAGGTCAGTGCCCCTGACTAAATAGTCAGGTATTGCATGTTTTAAAAGTTCTTGTGGCATACCAGTTGAAAATCTCTGGCCTAGAGGATATGAAGACTAGAGGGTGTGTGTGTGTGTGTGTGTGTGTGTGTGTGTGTGTGTGTGTAAACATGACTCCCTTTTAAGGGAAGAATTGGAAAGGTCAAGACCTGATGGCGAGTATGTAACTTCAAAAGCTTTTAGCTCTAAAGAAAAAATTTTAAAGAAAACCTTTAAGGTCCTTTTGAATGAGAGAGAAAATATTTGGGTAGATTTGAGAAGAGCTTTTTAAGGAACAAGGTAGCTGAAATGTATGACTTAGGTGGGCTTGATCCACACTACTGGCTTTGGGGAAGGGAGATTTGGGGTCTTGACATGTGCATGGGGCTTGAGTAGCAGACCAGAGTGACAGAGTCAGAGGTGCAATTCCAAGGACTCCTCTTGTCAAGGTTTCATGAGGCAGGATGTGCAGAGTGCACCTTCCAAAGATGTGCCCGTTAGGTGAGGCGTCCTCTGCCCGTTCTCCCCAAAGGACCTTGCCAACCACAGGAAGTGCTGGCTCTTTTACAGGACGAACAAGGCTCAGATCTCAGTTGTGGCTTTTTTATAGCTAAGGGAGCATGTTTAAAAGGTGGTGGCCTTGGCACCCAGGATGTGCACCCAGGCAGGGGACATTTTGAGAGAGCCAGTGCTAGAAAGCCTGGCGTATTGGAAAAGATACTGGGAGTGCAAATGTCTCTTTGAGATGCTGATTTCATTTCCCCGTAGTGAGATTGCTGGGTCACAAGGTAGTTCCGTTTGTAATGGTTGCAGGAATCCCCACACTGTTTTCCACAATGCCTGCACCAATTTACATTCCCACCACAGGGCACAAATGTTCCCTTATTCACATTCTCGTCTACACGTATCTCTTCTATTTTTAATGCTAGTCATTGTAACAGGTGTGCAGTGCTAACTTATGACGTTGATTTGCATGTTTCTGATGATTAGTGATGCTGAGCACCTTTTCATGTACCTGTTGGACATGTGTATGTCGTCTTTGGGAAAATGTCTAGCTAGGTCTTCTGCCTATCTTTTAATTGGGTTATTTGTCCTTTTGCTATTGAGTTGTATGAGTTCCTTATACATTTTGGATATCAACTCTTTATTAGAAACATGGTTTGCAAATATTTTCTCCCATTCCATAAGTTGCCTTTTTATTTTGTGGATGGTTTTCTTTGTTGAGCAGAAGCTTTTTTAGTTTGATGTAGTCCCACTTATTTATTTTTGCTTTTTCTTGGCCTGTGATTTTGGTGTCATATTGAAAAAAATAACTGCCAAAGAAATTTTCACCTATGTTTTCTCCTAAGAGTTTTACAGTTTTATGGTTTCTAGCCTTACATATAAGCCTTTAATCCACTTTGAGTTGATTTTTGCACATGGTGTAAGAAAAGTGCCCAATTTCATTCTTTTGTGTGTGGATATTTAATTTTCCCAGCACCATCTATTGAAGAGACTATTCTTTCCCCATTGTGTTCACAGTAGTCAAGATACAGAAACAACCGAAGTGTTTCTGATGGATGAGTGAATAAGAAAATGTGGTGTATATATATACACAATGAAATAATATTCAGTCATAAAGAAAAGAAAGAAATCCTGCCATTTGTGACAACATGGCTAAACCTGGAGGACATTATGCTAAGTGAAAAAAGACAGACAAACACTGTGTGACCTCACATGTGTGTGAAATCTAAAACAGTTGAACTCATTGAATCAGAGAGAAGAATGGTGGTTACCAGGGAATGGGGCCGGGGCGGGGAAAATGGAGAGACCTTGGTCATAATGTACAAACTTTCAGTTATAGGGTAAATAAGATCTACTATACAGCATGATGACGACAGTTCCCAATACTGTACTGCATATTTGAAAGTTGATGAGAGAGTAGATCTTAAAACTTCTCAACACCCCCGTCCCCAAAAATGGTAACTGTTTGATGTGATGGATGTGTTAATGTGCTTGATCGTGGTAATAATTTCACAATATATATGTATATCAAATCATCACGTTGTACACCTTAAATATATAATATTTTTATTTGCCAATTATACTTCAATAAACATGGAAAAAGAGGAGAAGACCCTGGGAACCTTAAGCCAGAAGAAAGATCACACATTCAGGGCAACAGCACACCACCTATTGGACTGTGCCGTGTGGAATCCTGGGGGTACGTTCACACTGACTGCCCACTGAGCTGTGCAGTGCACAACTCGTACAACTGTGTTGATGGCATTGAGTCTGATTTTCCCAGGAGAAACGATCCTGCTGAGATGGCAGGGCTCAGAGCTGCTGTGTTTTGCCAAGATGCTGCTTCCCTTCCTAGTCTAGTCTCTGTGACTGGATTTTGGGAAAATCAAATCCCTCCTGGTGAGATTTTTCAGAACCTGCTTAGGCTGAGTCACATTCTCAGCTCGAATTTTTCGGAAATGAACTAAGCCACTGAGGGGAAGCTTTCATGCAGGAGCCTGGCTAACCTAGCATATGATGTAGCCTCCTGCCACAACCCAGTACTGGCACCAGTAGCACCCGAGAGGATTGAATGGAAATGCCAGTGTTTGAAAACCAAAAAGTGTGGAAGCATTTCTCTGATATTACGGGGAGAAGGTGGAGGAGGAAGAGAACTTGACAACTGTCATAAAATTTAACCTCATGGCAATCCTACATGGTCTTTTCATCACCAGCACACAAGGAAGCTGATGCTCAAGGAGGTTGAGTCATTTGCCCAAAGTCAAAGAGGTAAAAATTAGTCAAGTCCAGATCTGAACCTCAAGCCACCTGACTCTCTTTGTGCCTTTCTTTCCATTTCTTTCTAAACTAGATTCTGATTAGTTTCATGATACCTCCAATTTCTATCCATTAATTAGAACTGGGGCTAAATTGAGCCCAAAGTTTACCTCCAGCTAATCATGGTTAATTTACCATCTGGTGGTAATAATAGACGGTGTTTAAAGAGAAGCAGAGACATGGACTGTCTACCACTCTCTTTCACTTGGCCTTTAAGCAGTGATGCATTTAGAGTTCCTCCTCGGACTTTTAAATATAACTGTTTCTGACTTCAGAAACACTCAAGAAAACCCTTGAGCTGAAAGGTTAGCAAGTTTGATAGCTTCGTCCAGGTCATAGTAACTATCACAGCAATAATGACTGCATTTTGGCCATGAATCTTTTTTATCATAAGCATTCAAAACTTTAGCTAAAGTAGTTGAGGAAAAGGCTAGAGTTGCCATGGTTTAAATAAAATTTAGTGGGGGAAAAATAGCAGAAGGAACCATGCTAATTTAACACACAAAGAGCTGTATTTCAGTTCTATCCAATTAGCAATGTTCAATATTATTAAAATCTGTTGACAAAAAGTAGCAGATGCTCCATTTTCCTTGATGTTAATTAATGAAGTTTTTACCTCTGAAAATTTTAGAGAAACTGGATCTTCTATAATCAAATAGCTTTCGCCTACACAAAATCTACAGCTGGGAAAACATGTAAGTGTGTCAGTTTTCAAAAATGGATCATTATCCTTTGAGTTCTCTAGATCTTTATTCCTTTTTCTTAAAGTATTCCAACTCCAGATAGTCACCAATTTCCACTGAGATGAATAGCGATAATAACTGCATGGTGGAAATTATTAGATATCTCTGGCTGACTCTTTTATGGTGGGGATGGCTCATTGGCAATGCTATAAAATTAGAAGATTGTTATAATTCTAACAAGGAACTCCATGAATTTTCAACCTATAGAGAATCGTTTTTGCGAATGTTGATTTTCTAACTTTATTGTAGGATATTTCTAACATATAAAAAATTAAAATAATACAGTGAATGCCTAATTACCCATTACCCAGCTTCAATGATTATCAATTCCTGCATGTTCTTAATTCATTAATAACTTCACCCACTTCCCTGTCCCCACATAATATCACTTCATGCAAAGTATTTGATGTGGATCATTAGTGTTTTTTTGTTTTGTTTTGTTTTGTTTGTTTTATTTAAACTCAAGCAAAAGAGTTCTATTACATCTTTAAAATGACACAAATTTTTAAGGTCATCATACAAATTTCTCTGATTGTGTCATGTATATTTTAGTTGTTTGTTGTTGTTATTTGAATCAAGAGCCAAATAAGGTTTATATATTACATTTTAGTTGTGACAAGCTACTAACATCCTCCTGGTTTTTAATCACAAACATTTATTTCTTGCTCAGGTTACGAGCTGAACTGGGCTTGGCTTGTCTGCAGAAGCAGCTGTTACCTGGGCACAGTGTTCTCTGGGGGAGTGTGGGGGACAGTGAAGAAACAGAGCCAAACCATAGGAGTACATTGAAGGCTTCCGCTCACCTTTCAATAACCAGAGCAAGTCAGTGTCTAAGTTCAAATTCTATTTGTGCCCAAGCCAATGCCAAAGTTTTTCATCCTGCTTAAGAAAGGAGTTTTCTATCAAGAATGTTTCTGTGGCCTGTTGAAGGTTGTATGACCTAACAAATGAAGAAAAGTGTCAAAGCACCCTGATTCACTCGCATTGATAGATGGTCCATCAGCCCTTCTTACTCCATCATTTTCAAACTGAAGTATCAGAACCGGGATTCCAAGGTCTGGGTTCCTCCACTCCCTCATACATGACAGAGAACAGCCTCAGCCACAAGCTACCCTGCACGGGCTCCAGTACCTGTCCCCCTTAACTTGAGTCACTGTTTCTGGAGCTCAGTAGATGCTATTAAAATAAAAAATGGTTTCCAGACATCAAAGTTACAACTAAACTACAGAACGACCATCATTCAAAACTGCCTGAAATCAAGCTGAACGGAAGTCCTACAACTACGAAATTAAAGAAGAAGCCACACCGAGACTGGTAGGAGGGACGGAGGCACGACAGGCTGGTCCCACACCCACGTGTAGCAGATAAAAATCAGGAGGACACCTCAGCTGGGACGGTCCTCCCTGAGGAGTGAGGGGTCCCTGTCCCACACCAGGCGCCCAGCTCAGGCTTCCAGTGCCAGGAGAGAAGTCCCCATCACAACTGGCTGTAAAAACCAGCTGAGGCTGAAGGAGCCCCAGGCAACTCCTCTTAAAGGGCCCGCGCACTGGGGGAGGCAGCTTGAAAGGCACCAGAATCATGTGGGGAAGAACTGAGCTGTTTGCATTGGAGCGAGGGCTGGAGAGGCAGCTTTCTCCTGGACAGACGTGCTGTCAGAGGCCTTTGTTCCTTTGGTGAGCCCTTCCCTGGGCCAGCAGACGCCGCCATATCTGGGACTCCAGCAACCTGGCTCACACTGTTGGCCCGCCCTGGTGATTCCCTGAGGCCCCGCCCCACCCAACTTTCAGGCCCACCCAAGCTGTTGCCAGTTGCTTTACCATAGGATTGGCCTGTCTTGGATCCTGCTTCAGGTTTTCCTAAATTCTTTCAAACAAGCAGCATCTGGTCTCAGCTAGCCCCATACCTCTAGTTAAGTGGCCCCAGGCCTGGCACTAGAAGCAGCCAGCCTTGGTTCACAACTTGGCTTTTCCTGGGCACCTTCAAGCCCAGCACAAGAAGCAGCCATCTGCAGGTCACTTTGTAGCTTATGCCTGGTGACCCTGGATAGAACACAGGCAGTGGCTGACCTTGCCCCAGAGCCAGCACACCCAGTGGACAGCTTCAGACCATGTCAAAGCACCACCACCCAACCACCTCCATAAGAGACACACTCAAGGAATGGACTCAGTGGGTACCAGAGCCTTGCTGAAGTAAGTCTTGCTCTCTGTGGTGGGTCCCTACACAGCTGATCATCCAAGGTAGTCAGAGGCCAGTGGTCAGTGGGCACAGCCAGTCCTTGCAGCTGATCAGCCTGAGTAAAACCCTCTCATTGATGTGCCAACAGCAATCAAGACTCAATTACAACAGAAGGGTGTAAAGTCCACACAAGGGGTGCACCTCAAGGGCCCAGCTGGGAGATCAGGGAGGCTGTGCCACTGGACCCTACAGGACACCTATTACAACAGGCCACCCTAGGAATCGCAGGAGACATAGCAATTCTACCTAATATATAGAAATAATCACAGGGAGGCAGCCAAAATGAGGAGACAAAAAAACAGGTCCCAAATGAAAGAACAGAACAAAATTCCAGGAAAAGAATTAAGCGAAATGGAGATAAGCAACCTAACAGATGCAGAGTTCAAAACACTGCTTATAAGGATGCTCAATGAACTTAGTGAGGGCCTCAAGAACATAATAAAGGACCAGTCAGAAATGAAGGATGCACTAACTGAAATAAAGAATAATTTACACAGATTCAATAGTAGAGTAGATAAAGCCAAGAAGCAAACCATCGATTTGGAAAATAAGGAAGCAAAAAACACCCAATCAGAACAGCAAAAATAAAAAAGAATCCAAAAAAATGAGGATAGTGTAAGGAGCCTCTAGGACAAGTTCAAGCGTGCCAACATTCACATCTTGGAGGTTCCAGAAGGAGAAGAGAGAAAACAAGAAAATGAAAATCTATTTGAAACAATAATGACAGAAAACTTCCCTAACTTGGTGAAGGAAACAGACATACAAGTCCAGGAAGCACAGAGAGTCCCAAACAAGATGAACCCCAAGAGGCCCACACCAAGACACATCATCATCAAAATGCAAAAGGTTCAAGACAAAGGGAGAATCCTAAAAGCAGCAAGAGAAAAGCAGGTAGTTACCTACAAGGGAGTTCCCATAAGACTGTCAGCTGATTTCTCAAAAGAAACTTTGCAGGCCAAAAAGGAGTGGCAAGAAATATTCAGAGTGATGAAAAGCAAGAACCTACAACCAAGATTACTCTATCCTGCAAAGCTGTCATTTAGAATCAATAGCCATATAAAGAGTTTCCCAGACAAGAAAAAGCTAAAGGAGTTCATCACCACCAAACCATTTTATATGAAATGTTGAAGGGTCTTCTTGAAGAAAAGATCAAAAATATGAACAAACAAAATGGCAATAAATACATATCTATCGACAATTGAATCTACAAACAAAATGAACAAGCAGAACAGAAACATTCTCATAGATACAGAGAACATTTTGTTGGTTGCCAGATGGGAGGAGGGTTGGGGGAATGGGTGAAAAAGGTGAAGGGATTAAGAAGTACAAATTGGTTGTTAGACTGACAAACCTCAAAGGGAAGGGGTGAGGGAGGTAGGAAGAAATAAACCAAAGAACTTATATGCATATATGCATAACCAATGGATACAGACAACAGTGTGGGGAAAGGCAGGAGGGGGGTGGGAGTGGGGAGGAGGGGGTCAATAAGGGGAAAAGGAGGAACATCTGTAATACATTCAAAAATAAAGATAAATTTTTAAAAAAAAAAAAGTGGTTTCCAGATCTTGGCTATTGTAAATAGCACTGCTATGAACATAGGGGTGCATATGTTCTTTCTGATTGGTGGTTCCGGTTTCTTAGGATTATATTTCTAGAGTGAGATCACTGGATCATATGGCAGTCCCATTTTTAATTTTTTGAGGAAACACCAGCCCAAATGTCCACCAGTAGATTAGTGAATAAAAAAGCAGTGGTATGTTTACACAGTGGAATACTATGCAGCTGTAAAAAGAAAAGATCTCATACCCTTTGAGATGGCATGGAGGAACCTGGAGAGTATTATGCTAAGCAAAATAAGCCCATCAGAGAAAGACAAGTATCACATGATCTCACTTATTTGTGGAATCTAATGAACAAAATAAACTGACAAAATAGAACCAGAAACATGAAAGTAGAGAACAGACTGACAAATCTCAGAAGTAAGGAGTCAGGGGGATAGGAATAGATAAACCAAAGAACTTATATGCAAGTATGTATAACCAATAGACAAAGACAATAGTGTGGTGAAGGTAGGGGGTCAATGGGGAGAAAAAAGGAGGAATATCTGTAATATTTTCAATAATAAAGATAATTATTTTTTAAGTGCTTTCTATGGAAAAATACTAGATTAAACCAAGTTAACAGTTCTTTTGGTCACAGGTCTTCTCAGAGACATGAGTATGTACTAGGAATGTAAGTCTCAGAGATGAGTGTGTGCAGTAGCAGCATTTCTCAAAGCCATTAATCCCATCACCAACCTGGCTGTATCATCTGGCTGCTTTTCAAAGAATCCTGATACCTGAGTCCCACTCAGATTTAAGATGCTGATTTAATTGGGAGGTGTGGGCCTTTGGGCAAAGGCATTGTATAAAAGTTCCTCCAGTTTATTCTAGTTGAGCCTGTTACTGAGAACCCTAACCCCCCCCCCCCAAAAAAAAATGTCCATTTCTTGTTAATTTGCTTTATGTTACTGATGTGACTAGTGAATTGTTTATTCCATTCACTTTGGGTTTCCCATGTCCACACATCAGAAGATCACTTTTACATGTTTTCAATCATTACTTAAACCAAATAACTTTAAGCCACCTCAAGGCTTATGATATAACCGTTCCTAAAACTGACTGATCATCAAAATTAACTGTGGTAATTTGAAAAATGTATATTCCTAGGCCTTAACTCCAAACATTCTGATCCAATGGTGGTAGGATACCATGAAATCTGCATTTTTAAAAAGTTCTTCAGGTGATTGTCATGATCTGCATCTTTGGGGGCCACTGGCCTGCTCCATGTGATTTCATCTTGTCCTCCCTAAGATCACTAGAAGGCAAAACAATTCTAATTCTGTCAAATTTCCACATCATTACAGCTTAAAACCTACAGCCTATATGCATAAATACCACATTGAAAAAACTCTAAGTAGTATTCTCTTCCCGAACAATGTGGTGTCAGAAGTGAATATATGTGACTGATGCTTCTTGATAACCATATAAAGTTGAAGACCTGATATTTTGGCAAACTTAAGGGGAAAAAATAGTTTTAAAATGTTATTTCCATCATCTTTTTTTTTTTTCTAACAATTTTATAAATGTTAAACTAGTCCTGGGGTAGAGGACAGTTGCCTCCAGGAACTAATTTATTTTGGGGATTTAGAGTCCCCACCCATAAGGAAGTAAGAGACACAATGTTAGTAACAGTAGCTTACATAAGAGTTATCTAACTGATATAAACCAAGTGCTTAGGACTATTTGATTCAGACTGGGAGATGATGTCAGGAAGGGCTTTCCCAAGCAACTGATATTTGAGATGAATTTTTAGCGTATTCAGGAATTAGCATGATGAGAAGGAAAGGGCTGGCATTTTGGATACCCCATGTGCAAAGGTTTGGAGGCAAGAAAAGTAATGACACTGCCCAGCCGGTGTGGCTCAGTGGTTGAGCGTCAACCCATGCACCAGGAGGTCGCCAGTTAGATTCCTGGTCAGGACACATGCCCAGGTTGTGGGCCCAATCCCCAGTGGGGGGCATGCAGGAGGCAGCCAATCGATGTTCACTCTCATCGATATTTCCATCTCTCTCTCCCTCTCCCTTCTTCTTTCTCTAAAATCAATAAAATAAAAAAAAAAAAAAATGTTAAGAAAGGTAATGGCACAGTTGAGGAACTGGTAGAAATAACCACTCTATGGCTTGACATTTGCATCCTTAAAAGGGAATCAGAATGGTACCTACCTGGTTGGGACATGGTGAAAATTAAAATATGTACTTAACACAGAATACTTAAAACAATGCCTACCACACACTAAGTGCTCAATTGACATCAACTACTGTTATTTATTATTTGTTCATATGATATTAAAATGAGTGGGAAAACTTGCAAATCTGTAATGCAGACATCACATTTAGGAAAGTCTAATCAAAACCATTCAGAGGATGATATTATTAAAAACGCAACCTATGCGGCATCAAGCACTACATAGCAAGGGCAAGAAGATGTGGTCTGCACAGTTTTTAAAAACCGAACTTTTTTCTTAAACAGAATGACAGGCTAGTGTGAGAGTTCAGATCTGATTCATGGCATGAAAATGACATCTGACGTGCCTCTGATCTCCTCCGTCCAGAGAACGCGAGTTCGTGTTAGACCTGCAGCTGGGCTTTTCCTCCCGCATTCAGGAGGGGGCGGGGGAGAGGCCAGGGCTATTTGTGCACAGGCGGCAATTATCCTCCGAAACCCAGAGCCTGACAGTCGCTGCTCCTGGGCAATCGACACTGCTTCCTGCCACCGGCTGCTTAATGCGGCCGAGGTGATGGAACCTGAAGGGAGCGAGCGAACAGGTGGTAATTATGACTGACACAATGACGGCCTGTGCAGACTTGCAGCCGCGGAACAAAACACCGCAGTTAGCTAACAAGAGCTCGGTGGAAGACTTTTTGCTGGCACCGTGTCTCCTATCTGACACCTCTGAAATTGAGGGGGGGGGGGGGGGGCATTGTAAGCCTGCGTATTCAGGGGTATAATAGGCCAGCTGAGCTGAAGGGAGAATGCTTAACTTTTGTTCCTTTGGCCGCGGTTCTAGCAGCCCTGTTTCCATGTTGATTGTGCACAGGGCTCTTTGTCGGCGATTTTTCCTCTTTGAAAAGGTGTCCTTTGGATGCTACCTTTGATGCAGTACAGCGCTCTCACACCCAGCGTTCGCAGCCACTTTCAGGCTGTCGTGGGTTTCTTGATATTGTAGTTCATAATATGTACAAAAGAGGTGTTTAGGAGATAGACCTTCTTCTCCTTCTGCCTTGAGAGTTCCGTGGACCTTCGTCCCTTCCTAAAGAGAAAGGACAGGAACACTGGGGCGTGCTTTCATCCGCACTTCCGTGGATTCTTACAGAGTGAGTGGGCATCACTAGAGGAATATTGACCCCAGGTCCCTAAAAAAAAATTTAACAAATTCTATACTACCCAATAAATGCATTTTCAGATTTTTTTTTTTAAACTAGGTTCCTTTCTCATACTAGTTTTCCTTCCAAAGTTCTTGGTCATCCCATCCCCTGTGCTCGCTCGTCTGGTTCAGCCCATTCTATGCCTTCACTTGTCAGACTTGAAAGTGAGTGACTGAACCCCTTCCAGGGTCCTGTTATATAGCACATCCATGTGCTGGCTGATGAAGAAAATGGTTTTTGTTTCTTCTTTAAAGAACTAGATATAGTCCCACCTACATGACAGCATGACATCATATAGGTGTTTGGAAGAAGAATGAATGTGTTTCTGGTGTGGACAAGAATTTATTAACTGTTTGATCACTTGTCCTGCTCTGTGAGTACACCATTAAAAATCTACCTGAAACAATTAGCATGTTTTTGTCCCAATAATTGCAAAAGTTAAGATGTAATTTATTTATTTTCCAATTCAATTTGGAAATTTCTGTCCGGTGGGTGCACAGCGTTACCGTATAAAAAGACGAGTGGCAGCTGTTTGTGGGACAGTGATGGCAAAGGAGGTCACACTGACCTATGAGGATGGGTGAGGAGTTTGTAAATCCATCCAAACTTAACTTCGATGTCTTACCTCGAACTGTAAGTACCAAAAACGCTTGGTTTCTGCAAAACATCCCTTCTATTATGTTTTCTTTACGTTCGTACGGGGTAGTGCTTCCCTGCATCTGCCATCGCCCTTGACAGGCCTGTGCTTTTAGGGGGATTCTTCCCTTTCCCACCCACCAACTCTCAGTTTATCCTCAATCTTCTTTACTACTTTGCTTTATTCTCTGTAAATCACCTCCCTATCAACCTTCATCACTTGTATAGGGATAACCCCCAAATTTCCAACTTAAACCTGACATACAGACTGGTCTTTCATTGCTATATTCCCTTAATCTCAGATAAACATGTTTCAAGGTTCTTCTCATGGTCCCAATTATGGCTCCCAACTGAAATGCATTGTCTGTTGGTTCCACCATGTTCCTGTATTCTTTCGAGCTGACAACCATTAGCATCATCTTTAATTCTTTCTGTTATTTGATTCTTCTTTTCTTACACTTACTGCATCGGAGATTTGTACATTGAAAGAACGTAATCATTGAGGCCAATATTTCTACCACTGGGAACACTGCTGCCCAAAGAAAGTCAATTGTGGAAGAAGCCCAACCCTTCCAAGACTTAATGGTGGAACTCGGACTCATTCAACAGCATTTCTAGAACAGTTGCAGTGGACCAGGAGCTGACCTAGGCACTGTGAAAGCAAACAGGACTTTGAATCCCTGACATTTGAGTGCTGAGGGTCTAGTCCAGGAGATAAGTCATAGTCGGGTAATTATGAATATGTTTCCATGTTCAGCAATGGAAAAGGCAGGGGCTTATTATGGGAGCTCCATGCAAGGCCATGTGGTGGTGGGAGAAATAAAAGGAAAGGCCAGGAGAGAGGCAGGACTTCTCTATCTCACGTCTCTGACCCCTGCTAGACAACTCTGCCTAGTACAATACGATGAGTGTGACAGAATTCCTCAGGGGAAGTAGACTTAGGTAAAGCCAAGGGATCTACAAAATTTATTTGGGGATGACTTAAAATGGCATTTTATATAACCTTTTTTTTGAAGTACCACTCTGTAAGATGCTAACGGAAATCAACTTGGCATTTTCTATTACATTCCTTTCAAATAATCTCTGGGTTACTCTTTTTTGACTATGAGTGAAATGTCCATCCTCCCTTGGGGTCAAATTGCCCCTTCGGGTGGCCTTCTAGCATGCAATAGATGGTCATACACATAGCTTTAGAGTGGGAGATACTTGACATCTGTCACGTCATCCTACGCTTTTGAGGCCTCAACTGATTGAACAGTAAGACTCCAGGACAAGTCATGCTGAGCATGTTAATATATAGGGAGAAAATCTAGTCTGTCCGGAAGGACTTAAGGGAACTTGGATAGCAAGTACACTGTTTTCACCTGTTATTTGGAGTGAGTATGTTGAGGGCAGCTTAAGTGTTCTGTGCCCACCAATGCCACCAAGCAGCCCTTGGCACATGACTCAAATTCAGTTCCACTACTTATCTGATGAGAAAAAAACAACAATTCCCTTTTCTTATCAAGAACAAAATTTGGGGGGCAAATTACTTTGCTTAATTGTATGGGTTCACCAATTTCAACCAGACCTAACTATCCAACCTTACTTCCTCCTTGTACACAACATGAAGCCCTCTCGTTTTGGTTGACTTGAGTCTGGTACAAATTCACCAAATGTCCATATGAATGTCTTCTAAAATTCTTACCTTCCTGTCATGTGCTAAGATTCATAATGAAGACCATTTGCTAATAAATTAATAAAGAATAGATAAAATGCATTTATTCAAACCAATCATCACCGAATTTCAGGAATTCATGGCATGCATTTGAACAGGGTTTTTACTGAATTTTTTTCAGATCTAGGCAGTCAAAAAAAGAAGTTTGCAAGGAAAGGATTCCAGGGCAAAGGTTCTCAGCAGTGGGATTCCAAGGTCAAACTCATGGCCTGTATAGCAAGAATAACACATCATTAGGTAGATCTTCTTACACGTTTAGTGCTAAAAGAGAAATTGAGGACAGATCAATGAGAGACCCAAATTCTTATTTTGTTATGTTTAGTGACTTTGAGGTACATGAAAAGTGGGCCAGGAGAAACACTATAATTGAAACACTGGAATGTAATTATAATTCTTAGCTTCAAATAGACATATTCCAGACTTAAAACTAGTAAGGAAAAGCAAGTAAGTTAAAATAAATCAGGGTTTAAGTCATTTCAGTTATGAGATTCAAGCTACACTAAATATACTAAGTTTCATACAACAGAAAATTACAAAAGACCTTAAGACAAAAGTTTTAATTCAGGAGAGCTCATGATAAACCTAAGTGAGCATGCAGAACAGTGGTCCCCGCTGAGCCAGCGTCCCACTGCCCTTGACCCTGACCTCCAGAGCTGCACTTGGATGCCTGCATGACCTGCTTTCACTGGGCCCTGGGATTGCCCGAGCATCCTATGCTGTAGATTAATTGCCCTGCGTCGCCACACACAAAGTGGCTTGCAAATTCTAAAAACAAGAAACTTTAAACTATGGAAGTCAGAGCTAGTGAAATTTCTCAGACATCCGATAGACATTTCTTTCCACTTGAAAAATCAAATATAAATGATGACCCAAAGGAAGTTCCCATTAAAACAGAAAAGTAAAAGGAAACAGTCGGCCTATTTTAATCACCTATTTACCCCCACCCCCTTTAGACCCCTAACAAAGATTCAGGAAACTATCTAGCTCCTCTGTGGGAAGAAGCCACTGACCATATTTTCTTATTACTAATGAAATGTGTCTTTGGTTTTCTTCAAAAGTGAGGAAATATTATTCAGTTTAACAAGTAGATAAGGGGAGAACATACCCACAGTTCTAGCTGAAGGGACATTTGTGTTGGGGTTCAATGAACAAGGCAGGCAAGATAATGCCACCGAAAGAACGGGCTTTGAATCAGTTGCTTCTGTGCAACGTAGTATCTGCTCTTGAGTCCATACTGCTGAGGCTGGCTGACCGACTTGGTCTTTCTGCATTTCAACGACACCTTCGGCAAAATAGCAATAACATCTGTTCAAGGGTGTCCTTTTGAAAGTGTCTGCCTCAATTATAGGTGTTCTGTTGGGATTAGTATCCCCCACCCCCACTTTGCCAATTGTCTTAGGCTGGGCTGCTATCACAAAATATCATAACCTGGGTGGCTTCTAAACAACAAACAGAGCCAACAAGTAGTCCTAAGGGTCTGTTACGTGTCGTTTTCACCTGGAAACGTGCCAGATCGTATCACCTCTGCGCTTCACTTTCCTTGTACATAAAATAATGGGTTGGCCATGATGTTCTCAGAACTTTCAATCTCTGTCAAAAATATGATTGACTTTGTTCTCTCTTTCTCTTTCTTTTCTTTTGTTGTTTACCTTTTGAAAGTAAAAAAAAAAAAAAAAAAGCACAGTCTCCTATAAAACTTAAACTTTGGGGGTTTGTTAAAACAAAATCACATATATTTTCATAGTGTGGGATCCTGGAAGTCCAAACTCATGGCACGTGATGGGCGGGTGCTGCTGCAGTCTGTCTCCCGGGCTGCAGACTGCCCACTCTGCTGTGCCCCCGCATGGTCGAGGGGCCCCGAAGCTGGGTGGGTCTCTTTCATAAGAACACAAATCCCATTCACGAGGGCACAGCACTTCCCAATGGCCCCACCTCCTAAACCCATCTGCTTTGGGGTTAGGATCTCAACATCATCATCTTAGGGGGACACGAACAATCAGACCATAGCAGCAAGGATACACGTGCAGGAGGAGCCTACATTTATGGGTTCATTCTACCTTTAGTTCCACTTCCATCTGCCCCAGGGATCTCAACTTGGCTGCACATTAGAATCACGGTGGGGGGCGGAGGGATTTCTTTAAGATACTGGTTCCCACACCTGACCTCAGCCCAACTAAAGGAGATTTTTCTGGGAGTGGGACCTAGGTATCAGTATTTTTCATTTCCTCCAAGTCATTTGGATGTGTAGCTTTGGTTGAGAATCACTTTCGACCTCTCTAAGCTCTTTCTCTGCAATGTAATTTATTAGAATACTCACTCTTCAGTTTCTGATAGAGTAGCCAGGAACCACATGTGGCGATTCTGCGGGACTGCGTCTAGTCTGCAACGAGATGTGCTGTAAGCATGAAGTACACACCGGATTTTGAAGGCTTGATATTTAAAAAAAGGATGAAAAATGTCACATTAATAATTTTTACATTGACTATATGTTGAAATGATAATATTTTGGAGATTTTGCCTTAAGTAAAATACATTACTGTAACTAATTCCACATGTTCTTTTTTACCTTTTCTCGAGGCTACTAGAATATTTAAAGTTGCCCATGTGGCTCACATTATATATCTATTAGACAGCACTACTCTAGCTCTGTGGCTCCTAAAGTGGGATCTCTGGACCGGGAGCATCAGTATCACCTGGAAACTTGTTAGGAATGCGAGTTCTTGGGCCCCACCACAGACCTCCTGGAGCTGAGACTCTGGTGGCGCCCAGCTATCTGCTTTAATGGGCCCAACAGGTGATTCTGATATGTGTTACATCCGAGAACCGCCGCCCAGATGGGGGTTGAGCTCCATATTCCTTTTCAACAGACTTTCCTTGTTCTCTTCCAAGTGGTCTGTGGTCGGTTTGGAACAAAATGTCAAGTGGCTTTCTTTGAGGACCTTGTGTGTGACATCAGAGACACAACTTCATTGACTGTAGGAGCTGCTTTATGGAAACAGGAAACACTCTTAATGACATAAAAAATAAAAGAAGTACCCTTGCCTTTTAGATAAAACATTAGAGTCTTGACATGTGTCTCTTCATCTTTTTATATTACTTACCTAATATTTGTTTAGAATCTGTTAAATATCCAGATATTTAATATAAAAGGCCATTTAGGAATACATACTGTGAGATTTGTGTGGCACTGGGTACATCACCAGGAAGGTGGGGCTTGTTTCGGTCCGGAGATGACACCACCAGTCCCTGACATAGTTACTTGCTCCTGGGTCCGTGTGCACCGGCTCCTAAGCTCTCTCTCGTTTCTCCAGAGCCTGTTAAATCTCATCCATCAGCCCCTTTGTCAACTTCCTTAGAAAAGGGAAAAAGAAAATGATTTGAGGTCAAGAAGCTCCCTTGCCACGAGCAGTTTAACCTAATTTGTCTGAAAGGAGGTTTGAATTCTCAAAAATAAGCCTAAATTGGAAGCTAGCAAATTAAACAGTGACATTTCGTGAAAGCTGAGAGTGGTGCTCTGCTAAACCCAAGGAACAGGTGCTGTGAGCATCCCTGAAAGCTCTGAGGTCACGGGTGGTCACCAGGCATAAGTACCAGGCACTCTTCGGGCCCACTGCGGGGAGAGGCTGACCCTCTGGCACCCAAGTGGGAATGGAGGAATCTGGGTGCGGCTACTGATGGGGGCAGAGAGCATAGCACACCCAAAGTGAAGTTCCCCACCTGAAGGGAGACAGGAGACAAAACTCACTAGCCCACAAATTTGCCTAGATCATAGTACCCCGAACATTTCACCATGAAAATTACTAATGTGAGAACAATAAATACAGATTTTTGGTTCTATACCATAATTGAGACATAAAAGTGTCAAAACAGCCCTAAGGGGAGACTAAAATCCATACCAACCTCAAAGAACCCCAGGTCCAGTGGCTACCTGTCCACATCCATAGGAGCTGTGATTACAAATGGTAGCAGGTTGTGAAAATCCAACCAGCATAAAAAGTCTCACCTGAGACTGTAAATGGTAGGTTTTACTTTAATAACTATTAGCACCATCAATACAGCCCCGACTGTCATTTCCAAAATGCAGACCCACACCTCTCAGACAGACCATCAACATTTTTAAATGTCTACTGCAAGCGAGACACTCGGCTGATGTTATCTCACCCTCACAATATACTAAAAGATAGGTTTTATTGTCTGCTTTTACTGGTGGGAAAAGAAGGCCTGGGGTGTCCAACAACTTACCCAAGATCACACAGGTAGAGAGAGAGCGAGCCAGGATGGACAGCCAACTCTAGCTGGCTCTGTAACCCGGGCTTTCCACTGTACCATGCAGTCTGTTTAAAATTCTCATCATTGAGAAAAAAAAAAAAATCCCACTATAGCTTTTTGCAGAGAGGGGACGATTTTTATTTTTTATAGATAGAAAATTAAATTTTAACCAGAGTGACTAGAAGTGCTTTCCGTGCAGAAATTAGTAGTTATTTCCATTTTTATTTGGGCACTCTGAGACTTAAGGCCCTTAAGCTCCGGGCTAATATTGGGTTTCATCCAGTGGCAACAGGAAAACCAGTTCTCAAGAGATCTGATATATCAGAACAGATGCCCGGTTGCATACATGTTTAATTTTAACAAATAGTTTTTCATAACTATAGGATTTTCTATATTTATTAAAAAAAATCTGGCACACGAGAAAATATCAAATTGTGCTATTCCACCTCCATATGTGCCAGTTATCTATAAATATAGAAATGCAATAATTATCACTAAAACTGCTACTTGTTAAATTTCTGAAAACAGATAAATTATGAATATGAATTCGAGAAACAGTTGAAGGAGTTAAGAAATGGATAAGGATCTAGAATCACTAACTCTCTGAATTAAGTGGGACCCTGAAAGCCACCCGGTCCAATACCCAGAGGAGGTGTTTGAATTCACTCTTCCAAGTGGTTTTCAAGCCTCTGCTTGAATACCTCCACAGACAGCAAGCTCACTACCTGTGAAGGCTCTCATTTGCTGTCGGGTCACCCTATTCCTGATAATCCCTTCCTCACGTTTATGTAGTCTGCTGATACTGATGTTACTATGGACGAAGCCCCCACTCTATGTTAGGCATCCTGGGAGCAGCACTGGGCTCATTACCTCGCAGGATCTTTCACACAACCTTGTGAGATACCCAGATGTTCACAAGAGACACATTCATAAGCGGGTAAGCGGCCCAGTCTGCCCGGCTCCAAGGCCTGCGCTCTCGCCGGGGCATAGCAGGGCGTGCGGGACGGGTCCCAGGTAGGGCTGGCATAGATTGGTTCACTAGGGCGGCGCAGGCCTCATTCAATCCCGTTTCCACAGGAAACCTCCACAAATCCACAACTGACACTTACCGTGTCTCCACAAACATCTTCTTCAGGTTACATGTTCCTGATCCTTCATCATTCTGTGCACATAATAACACTTCATGTTTGTACACCTATGTGGGAATTCCCTTAGAGATGCTTTCGAATTGGTCAACGCTCCTTTTCAAGCATGATGACCAGAGCCAGATGCAGCACCCCAGAAATGGCCTGAAGAGTGACGAACAGGCACCATTGGGGCGTCACTCCGGATACGCTCGTGCCATCGAGGTGGACTTCCAGCTTTCCTGACAGCCCCACGTCACCAGCACCTCCTATCATCTTCTTAGTAAACTAAAGCCCAGGTCTGCCTTGTTTTAGACCCTGCCTCCCAAAGCTCCCCTCATCCCTGCACAACTGTCTCACCACGTGCCCCGCTTGACAGGTGACAGTTCTCTGCACCCCTCCTCCTTGGGTCTAGCTTTCCTGCAGTGGGACTGCACCCAGGCCAGTTAGAAGCCTTCCCAGAAATTATTTTATGTCTTTTGAATGAACTAGAAACATGTGAATCTGAGAGTTGTTTCAGGCCAGACTTCCTCCCTTGTAGAGAAAACTGAAAAATACACAAGGAGAATCAGAAAGGAGACAGCTTGAGAGAGTCCAAGCAGCGCTCCAGCTCCCAGGCCCTCAGGGTTTGCTTCCAAGAGCCAAAACCTCCCTCTTCTGTGTCCAGAAAAGTAATGTTTCTGTCACTTGCAACCCCAGGAGTGCTGACTAATTCACTGCTACCTTATCTCTGTTTGAACAGCTAGCTGACTTTTCAGATCCAAGTGCCCACCCTGACATCTATTTAATTTTCTGAGATTCAGGCCATGTTTCTAGCTTATAAAAATATTTTGTTATCCTTTCCAGCTTCATGTCATCTACAAATTTGATTCTTGAGCTAGCAGACCCCTCATCTAATGAACAGAACTTTAATACAGGGCAAAGGTGTAGGTCAGGCCTGAGGTCAGGCTTAAGACGCCTCTGTCAAGACCGAACCACTCTATCCATCAGCAATATTTCCATGGCGCAGGTCGGTCAAGGACTGAGTTCAAGTGTGGATGCCCCTCCAGTGAGTCTGCAGCGCACACTCCCAGCCCCAACACAACCTTTTTTCTCTGTGATTCAGCATTCCTATTACTAAGTACCTTCCAGGATTGCATATGGAAACAGATGATAATATAATTTACAAAAATCAAGCATTGGCTTGAATAGAAAGAGAGAGGGCAAGTTTGAGACTTGGAAAGATCTCATACTGCATGTATTTTTTTTAATTGATTATTTAGAGAGAGAGAGAAACAGAGATCAGTTGCCTCGCCGTATGCACCCTGACTGGGGATTCATCCTGCAACCTGGGCATGTGCCCTGACCGGGAATCAAACCAGTGACCTCAACCAACTGAGTCGCACCGGCCAGGGGAGTCCTCCTGTTATAGATGAACACTCTGAGGTCAAGGGACCTGGCTATCGCATTTCAGGTTGCTAAGTGTTGGGACGTTTTTTAAAATATAAAGAATGTGGAAGAATTAAAATGCTTTGCAGCATCTACTGAAATCATCATAGGGTTTTCCTTATTCAGCTACGTGCTCTTTGAACAAAAGAAAATGGCTCTCCCTTCATGATGCTGAAAGCAGGCTGACTTAGATGGCAACGGTGGGGGTTGGGGGGAGATGGCACTAAAAGTGGGACAATGGTACAAGCATAAGGAACAACCAAAGATAAACTTGATACACTTCCAAACTGCACAGTGTCTGTTGTCTCTGGGCTTTGCCCCTATGCACAGCACAGTAGTGAAAAATGAATGAGCTTCAGAGTCTGATAAGCTTGGGTACAACTCACTCCACTTTCCTCTTCTCAATGACACTGCAGTGACACCACTTCACAGGGCATTTGGAGACACAAGTGGCCGCAGTGGGAAAGAATATTGCCCAATGTCGGGCCCATAAGAGTTTCCCAGTACATGTTAGTTCCCTCCCTGCAGAGATAGTTCTTCTGATAATATGTAAAAGATAAAAAATCCACTTTCACTAGACAGATAGGAGCAATAAAATTAAACTTTATGAATGGATAAACACAACGTGATAAACATATAATGGACTATCATTCAATCCAAAAGAGGAAGAAAATTCTGGCACAGGCTACAGCATGGATAAACCTCGAAGACATGATGCCAAGTGAAATAACTCAGACACCAAAGAACAAATGCTGAGCGATCCCACTTGTAGGAAGACCCCTGAGCTGTCAGAGTCACGGACGCAGGAAGTGGCAGGGCGGTTGCCAGGGGCTGGGGGAGGAGAGAAGGTGGTGCTATTGTTTAATGGGTATGGGGTTCCAGTTTGGGAAGATGAAAGAATCCTGGAGATGGTGCTGGTGACGGTTGCACAATGGTGGGAATTTACTTAATAGCACTGAACAGAAATGTCTGGGGGACACTTTGTAAAGTACATAACTGTCTACCACTATGCTGTGCACCTAAACTAATACAATACCATATTGAATGCAAACTCTAATAAAGTAAATAAATAAAAGAAACATAGTTCTTAGGCAACTAATGTTAAAAAAAAATGGTTCAATTTAAAACATCCTTAACCACTTTTTAAACAATTAAAGTTGTGGAGTTGTTTCGAGCATTGTCAATTCCAAATTAAATATGTTACCTGAGGATTTCCAAACTATATATCTCCCATCTATAAAATCCCCAGGAAGCCCAAGGTCGGTTTTGTTAGGGTCTTCTTGGCTGGAACAGGGTACAGCATGAGGGCAGAAGCATGGCCCATTTTGAAGAGGGGGGTGGGTTCACCCACGTCCCAGAGCCTATAATTAGTGGCAGCCTACGGGGCCCCTGCTGTTCCCAGCTCAGAGGTGCCGATCCTTGAGTTTCTCAAAGCTTCCACTTACTTCTCCCTTCTCAGTGCTGATCCCAAGGCTGAGAGAGAATAGAAACAGCAAGTTTCATCTTCTTTACTTCCTCATTCAACTCACACTAGTCTCGTATTTGTAATAATAGTTCTATCATAATTTTGAAAAGCATGTCAGCAAGTAATTGAGTATTAAGGAAAGTCTTACTAGTAAAATCCTGATCATTGTGCCTCATGGTATAATCGCTAGCTCCTCTGAACTCTTAGCACTTACTGTGTGTACTATTCAATTGGCATTTGTCATCTGAGGCTTTGTGACATATCTTTTTTGTTGTCTTGTATTGTTATCTATCACCGAGTCAGATCCAGTAAATTTTCTAACAAAATTTGACATCATCTTTGCCTTGGGGTTGATTGCACATCCCTTGGCTACAGAAGAAAAACACATGCAGACCTTTTCCGTTATCGTTCAGCATATTTTCTCTGGCTTTGCTGTCTAAACCGGCGAGATCTAAATTGCCACTTAATGTTTGAGAGCTCCAGCCTCTCTCTCCATACCGCTGCCAGAATTACCTACTTAAAATGCAAACCTGGTCATGTCACTGCTATGCTTACAACCATCCCATTCATTTATTTGCTTAGTACCTATTTTTTGAGCAATGACTACACAGAACATAGCCTGGCCCTGAGTTGGACTGAGATGGTTGCTCAAGATACATAGATGAGAAGACCTGTTCTTGCCCGCTGGGAGTTTACAGTCAGAAAACAGAGTGGCATGCCACCAACTGCAACATAATGTGGGCACTAACAGATGTCAGTACAAGGCACCCCGAGACATAAATGAATATGAGGTGACTGAAGGAGACTTGACTTTGGGTGGTTAACACACAATACAATATACAGAGGATGCATTATAGAATTGTACAACTGAAACCTATATTATTAAACAATGTCACCCCAATAAATTTAATCAAAAAATTTTAATGAATATGAGGTATAAGGTTTAAGGACAGCTTCTCAGAAAATGCACTTTCCAAGGGATACTGCCTGATAGGGAATCTCTATTTCCCCCTGGGTTCTCCTTGCTTCTTTAGACCTCAGCACAGGAAAGTTGGTACTAGGCATGACCATCAGTGTCAAGAAGAGAAAATCCTGGGCAGAGAGCACCTTTGAGGCAGCTGACAGCTTAGGAGAAGATATTTGACATATATACTTGATAAAGTACTCTTAGAATATTCACCTAATTGCCATAAATCCATAGAGAAAAACCAAACAACTCAATTTTTCAAAATGAATAAAACACTTGAACACAATTGTCACAAATAAACTATAAGCACATGAAATCTTCTCAATGCAAGATGATATATCCATCAGGAAAATGCAAATTAAAACCACAGGAGAGACACTACACATACACCAGGATGGCTGAAAATACTAAGTGCTGGTGAAAATGAAGAACATCTGAATCTTTCTTCTATGGCTGGTGGAAATATAAATTATTACAAACACTTTGGGAAACATTTTGGCAGTGTCCAAGAACATTCAGAGCATTTTTTTTTTCAGAAGAGCCAAGAACTGGAAACATTTCAAATGTCCATCAGCGATAGAATAGGTCAATATACTTTAGTATATTCATACAATGGAATACTAAACAGCAATAGAAAGGAACAAACGTATGCTACAAACAGCATCATGGTGAATCTCACCAACATAATGTTGAGCAGGAAAAAAAAGAAATTCAAAATAACCAAAACTAATCTCTGATGAGAAGAGTCAAAATAATGGTAGGCTTTAGGAGGTAATTACTGGAAGAAGGCAGGGTTGAGCTTTCCGGAATGCTGGCAGTATCTTATAAATTGATTTAGTTATGTAGAGAGGGAGGGAATTTATTGAACTATACACTCAATTTGTGAACTTTGCTGTATATATATTATACCTTAAAAGAATTCATTGTTTAAATAATTACTACCTTTGAGCCCTGGGTATCTTAGTTACCTCTGCTCTCTACCTGTCTGCGTCTCCACACCTGGTCCAATGCCCCATCTATGATTGAAGGCTTCTCTGTCCACAATGGGTTGGGAAAGTATATGCCAATTAATCAAATCCAGGAATCCAAAATTTTCTCTCTACATTAAAACCCTTAAGATGCTCTAAGGCAGCGGTTCTCAACCTGTGGGTCGCGAACCCTTTGTGGGTCGAAGGACCCTTTCACAGGGGTCGCCTAAAACCATCAGAAAACACATATTTCTGATGGCGATTCATAACAGTAGCAAAATTACAGTTATGAAGTAGCAACGAAAATAATTTTATGGTTGGGGGTCACCACAACACGAGGAACTGTATTAAAGGGTCGCGGCACCAGAAAGGTTGAGAACCACTGCTCTAAGGGATGGCACACCTTTGGTCACCATCTCTCTTGGTCACAGAGAGAAGCTACAAGCTGTTCAGAGACATCATCAATGAACAGCTTTTTCCCTGATATAAGCAAAAGTGTAAGGAGGACTTGGATCAGGAGAACCTCTTCCCAGTAAACTGAAAGGACATTCTGCTCTGCACCACTCGTAGTTCCTTTGAATATTTAAAACACTGGTCATCAAGCCAGAGGACCAGGCCCAAATTTCCTCTCATAAAGGGATTCTTCAGCCAAATTTAGTTGGGCAGAAGTTTGTTACAGGAATTCAAGGTCTCTGACCAGCAGGAGCTGAATGGTCTCCATCTTCTTAATTAAATGAGAAAGTATCAGTAAATCTGAAATACTGCGGCAGTGTCTCCAAGAATGTTTCCTCACTTAAAAGTAGTCGTTATTGACTGGGCGATGTCAATTCCAATGCCTCACAGAGCAGATACAATTAGAACAAGAAGCGCTGAGGACAGAACTTTTGGTGACATTGCTGCCTCACAGGACTTTCTCGTCTGCATCGACTCAGTCAGTGTAAGATAAAAGCATTGAGTTCAAAAGACCTGAAACATCCAGGCTACAGTGCCCCAGGAGAATTAAATAAGACTCCCTGTGTCCCATTAGGAAGTGTCTTCCGGTTGTGAGTGGGCCACGCCTCCCTCCTGCATAGAAACACTGGCTTCCTGTCTCTCCACCTCTCTGCTTGGCCTCTACAGAGCAGCATGAGGGTCCCGTGGCAGACACTGGTTTCCACACATCTCCTAACACACACCTTCAAATCTGGATGCAGGTGAGAACATTTAAGGCAGAAAGGAATTATGTTACCAATCATTGCATATATTATCCTTATTTGAATGCCTTCCCATTGAGACAGGAAGTTCTCTGCATCCTTAGAGTGACTCCAACATCCATCTCCATCCACAGGTGAACCTCCCATAGGTAGTTCCAATACAGACCTTGAGAGCCTGGTGTGAACTTGATCCATGTATATTTTTATCATTATTAGACTTGATGTTGCACAAAAACAAAATGAGGGGGGATTTTTTTTTCCAATTACTTTGTGTCCTTCCTACAAAATGAAACAGAATATTGCTCCCAAGGTGAATGTGACTCCTCTGTCCCCTGATGCTCTGTCGGCTGTCTATGCCACCATAGTAGGCCACGGTCTGAAATCTTATGTAGTTTTCTGACCGTAAGAAAAATAGTGCGGTAGGGATTGTTTGTCTTTGTGTCCTCAAATGCCTCTGATTCTTGTGTTTTTTTGTTTGTTTCTTCCTGGTCCAAGACTCCCTCTCCCCCATTCAATCCCTTGCCTGCACCACCCCCCAAAAAAACCTATTGAATGCTTTAAGTGGTATCAACTAAGCATTGCTAATAATAACTTTTATGATAAATAGGTAAGAGCTTAAGATGCGACCTCCATGATGGAGTTATTTTGTATTTTAAAAGAGATAGGGAACACTTTTCTGTTGCCCTGCTCCCTGGGTCTCATGAGACAGGCATTCAGGAGAACAACCATTTATCTGATAAGAACGGCAGTACCACCTGCTGACAGAGTGTCCTTCTCTGCCTCCAAAAATCTTGGGTGAAGGCTGAATTGTCAGTCTCTACCAGAAGGGATAATGAGCCTGGACTAAAATAACTTGCATAATAAACGTTGGTATCAAGAGAGTAGCAGAGCTGAGCCTTGACACACGACAGGGCCTGTCTGCAATACATCCATAGCAGAATTCCAGAGCCAGAATTTTCAGGATGTGCTTATTATCTTTTGCAGGGAAGTGACAAGAATAGATTAAGGGACACAGAGGTAATACTAAAGCATCTACCGATTCGGTACTGGCCCAGAAGTCAGGCTGTTCAAAGGAAAGCTGGCCAACACATCTGTTTATACAAGAGCTTGAATTCGTTATTTGGTATTCTGTCTTCTGTAATTACAGAATTGGTGGAGGATCTGAAGATGAGTCAGGACGGGAATTATCAGTTTGCATCTGCCTGATTTTGAACTCCCCAGGGGAAAGGGGAGAAGGCAGACGTGACCAGCCTGGAAAGTGTGTCTTCTGACCTTCCTGGAACTCTCTCGGCTTCAGCAAGGCCGCCGGATGCCAAGCACACGCTAGATTCTGGGATAATGAGTTCTGTTTTTGACAGCTTGAATTTGACATATTAGAAGACAACTGGAAATACTAGAGGGGAGCTCAGGCAGGAGGTCAGGACTGGAGACACGATTTTAAAGGTATCCATGGGGAAGACATGGTTGAAAACGCGGGAGTAGATACAATGCCCAGAGAGAGCTTGTAGAATAAAGAGAGGAGCAGGGTGAAGGGGGTACCAAGGGAGAGTCAACATTTAAGTAGAGGATAAAGAGGAAGAGCCAGTGAGAAGATGAATGAGTATCAAAGAAGTGGGAGGAAAAGCAGAAGAGTTTCAAGGAAGAAAACTAAATACTGGAGTCCGGCTGCAGAGAGGCCAGGCAAAAGGAAGACAACGGTAGATGATGTGGTTTGACCATTAGGAGCTGATCATTGTTGACCTTTCCCAGAGCAATTTCTCGGCAAAGGAGTGGAGCAGACACAGGGTGGCGGCAAAATCAGATTGTGTTGATGAGTGAAGTGTAGGTCAAGAAATAGTGGCTTCCTTTTAAGGGGAATTTGAAAAGGAGAATAGTTGAGGGAGATACAGAAGTTTCTGTAGGGGATGTTTTTCTTCTCAGAGGAAGAACTCGGGATGTTTCTAGCCAGAGGGGGAAGAAGCCAGGGTAGAGAAAGAGTAATTGGAGGTTTAAGCAGAAGAGGGAGTAACTGATGTAGTTTACATGTTGGGGACACCGAGGAGATGGGATCAGAGTTCACAAGTGCCTGGGTTAGCCTGCAAAAAAAAAGTGAAGGTAAGGAAGAAAAAAAAACAAGCTGGTAAACCAGAAGACAAGAAGTCAGCAGAATTCATCCCCAGTGGTTCCAGGGTAGCAGAGGAAACCAGGAGAGAGCTGACAGGCTCTGCTGCCCGGGCCGTTGCTGTCCTCCCAGATCCTGGAGCAAGTGAGGTGGGAGGAGAGGCATGGAGGGGAGGCAGAAAGAGGAGCCCATAATGAGAAAGCAAGATTTCTGACATGATTACGGGGGTGAAAGTTCGACATATCTCCGGATGGAGTCATGGCAAACACCAGAACGTTCACGAACCCTGTGGGAAATCCAGGGCCATCAGACAGTGAGGGAGGAAAAGCAAATGTTTTGAATCAAGATTTGAAAATAAGTGGGAAATTGATTGGCCTTTAATTTATTGATGAGCACGCCACATGGCCCAGTTCTGTTCTTCTAACGTGAGGATCCAAACTGATGTTAATTTAGTGAGCAGGCCAGAGCTGGGCTTGGAGGGTTGAACACAATACTATCAGAACACAGACCAGATATTACATGAATTCACTGCATGTGGCTCCCCTGGATGACTTTGTTTGGAGCCTCTAATTAGAGTTTTCCATTTCTGACTGTATATTTGAAGCACTTAAGTGTATTCTCTATCGTTTCCTCTTCATTTTAGTTTTATCTCATTTTAATATTTTTTCTCATTTACAGATGTCTTTATATTACTTTTCATTTACCATCTCTCTGCAAAGCCATAATCTCTGGGTTGATTGTTGAACATTAACAGGCTTCAGGAGAAAAAGAGGACGGAAAAATTCTCTCCTGTCCCAGTTCTCCCATCTTCATTCCATCTTAAACCTTGACACAGCTCCTTTTCCCACGGGTTCCCCCCTCACCCGTGGCGGGGGGGGGGGGGGTAGCCGTCAATAATGGCTTTATGGGAAAATAGTTTTCCTTTCCCACCTTTCATCATTTCTCACCATCTTTGTTTTCCATGTTTGAATTCATCTCCCATTTATTGAGGATGATGTCACTTCCATGAGCTCTCTAGGGAAATATGCACTATTCACGCAGAAGCTGGGGGATGATGACCTTGAACTCCCAGATGGACAGTCCCCCAAACCATCCCAGTAGTGACTTGGGATGTCATGAGGCTCCAGAAACTGAGACTGCAGAGTGAAAACTGGCTCTCCTTCCTCTCTACGAGCCAAGAGGACCACAGCTGGAGCATTTAATGCACCCCTATGTGTCACCGATGTGGAGAGGGGACCGGCCCCAGAAGGCCAGCTCTGACAAAGCAAATGCTGGCCAGGCTTGCAGCCCTGTGCTGAGGCGGGTGCGGCCACGGCACCTCCCAGGCTGGCCCATTTTCCTCTGCAGGGCTGTCAATCTAGTGCCTTTTGTGACAACTAAATTTACTGGAAAATAATTCAAAATTATTTCAGCGGCAGGCAGCTTCTGAAATTTCCGAATGTACTTTTTTAGCTCTCGGTCTCCCTTAAGCCATATGATGTCATTTGCCTCTCCATCCCTGAGTGCCAAAAATTCTGCTTTCATATCTTTGAAATTTGCCCAACTCTTAAAAACCTCCGGATCTCAGTTTGGGTTTTAATCTCCCACCAAGAAGGCAAAAATTACTTTCTACACTTTTCAGAGTAAGAAAATCAATGACCAAAAAAAAAAAAAAAAAAAAAATCAGAGCTCACAAATGTGTTAACTCTTTCCCCACTTTGTCCCTGTTGGGGCAAGGGGGCTGTCCTAACTCCACTCGGAATTGTCATCCCAGGAGCTTGTCAGCGTTGTTCCAGAAGCTCTGGGCTTCCCAGGTAACCGAGAGCCCGGTTCTCAACGCAGCCCTTGGCTTCAGGATGTATTCATTAGTGATTTCAGAAGTGAGAACATTTCCCACTGATTTGCAAGTTTTGTACGTTCTTGTTGTGTATTTACTGAAGCTTTTTAGTTCACCTAAAAGAGGGGGGGAAGCCTTCGTTCTGCTTCCCTTTCTAATTACGGTCCCATTTCCTTAGCGAGTCCTTGAAAAAGATTTCCGCCAGTCTGTAATCATCGCTCTAGTCATAATCTCCATAATTGTGTCGCTTCCAGACTCCTTCCTGGCACAGCCCAGAGAGTGATTTGCTCCATGTGGTTGAAAACCTTTCATTCTGTGCCAGTTAGGACTTGTTTTCACGGCTTGCCTTCTTGGGCTTCAATGCTACACTGGATACGATTGATCACTACAGGCTTCTCTCCCACCCCCAGGAACTGATTGGAGTCCTTGCTCCATTCTCTTACTTTAGGGGCAGATTAAACTCAGCCTGACCAGATTATAACTCTGGGGTTCCACCAGGTTGCCACCTCCTCCATTGTCCATCACCCACTTAGTTGACCAGTTCAGTAGAAAAGCATTAGAAAGAGAATTGTTTCTCCCCTAACACCATGTCACATTTTTAAAAATCAGGGTTTACTGATCTTAATACATTCTTAGACTCATGATTCTCAACCTCAGGCAACTGTGCCAACCCCCTGGACCCACCACTACCCTCAGGAGACATTTGGCAAAGTCTGGAGGCATTTTTCGTGGTCACAGATCAGGGGAGGGGCCACTTCTGGCATCTAGTGGGTAGAGGCCAGGGATGCTGCTAACACCCTGAAATGTACAGAACGCCTCCAACAGCAAAGGGTGAGCTAGCCTCAAACGTCAATAGGGAAGAGGCTTAGAAACCCTGCTTTGGAGAACCATCTCCCAGCCACTACCATAAACCCACTGGGATGGTTTCTCACACAGCTCTGGATCCCCAGCCCCTAGAAGACTGGTATGTGGGAATTGTTTGTTGCTGAGTCTATTCACTTTAAAAATATATTTCTCAGAGGCATTCTGGTGATCAGTTATCTTCAACACAGAAATCGTTACTTGCAGTCTAACTGAGCTCCTCCTGCTGCCGGTCAGACCTGTTCTTCCTTGCTCTGTCCTTACTGAAGGGGACACAGCTGCACCCACTCTTCTGTGCAATGTACCTATGTCTTAGACATCCACTGTTTGAACCCAGGATGTGGAGTCGGGCCATTTGGGGAAGGTACTTACGTTCTGGGGATTCCTGGCTCTGTTGGGGGTTCTCTCAAAGATGATCTGGAACTGACAACCAGGCCCTCTTGGGCTTACATTAGCCCTCATAAAGGAGGGGGATCCGTCCTGATTGAGCAGAGAAGGGTCTTTGGGAGGCGGGAGCCACCTCCAGGTATCAGAAAGCAAGGGACTGTCCGATGGACCAAAGCTTAGGAGGACAGCTCAGAGGGTGACCCTCTACCACCTTCCCCAGCCAGACCCTGGGACTTAGCTTCTGAGAGAAGAGGTGGTAACTGGAAACGTGAGTTCAAGGACAAGTGACAAGCAAGCCACAGCAGCACACGAGTTGGGGGACAGCACAGAGGGCTGCGAACGGGAGGTGGGGGAGGTGGGAAACGAGGTCCGCATCTGGGCGGGGACCCTCGCAGAGGGACCGGGGCAGAGGGCCGCAGGGGCACGACAGCTCGCATTCTCCAGCACCACGTGGCAGAGTCCGACCTGAGCCCCGCGGTGCAGTCTCCTCGGGAGCACTCTGAGGGGGGAAGCCGGCTGAACCCCGAGAGTGCTGCCCTCGGGTGTGATGGAGCTTCTGCACAACAGTGATATCGGACTGGGAACCTCTGACGTTTCCCAATTTACTAACTCGCCAAGCGTCTCATAATCTAGGACCCTGAATGTCTGAAACCTCACCGTGCAGACTCTCCCCGGCTACCTCCTGTGGATCACCTGCCCTAACAGGAGACAGGGCTTACAAAGACGTTCAAAACTCACCATACATAAAATATAAATACATCATTTAATTTACTATTTTATTATACACACACACACACGTGTCTCTGAGTGTGTGTGTGTGTGTGTGTGTGTGTGTGTGTGTGTGTACATAGCTACATTAAGTTACGGTTTGGGCACCAAACGCTTCACCAGAGCAGCCAGTGGATACTGGATTCGCTGGTTGGGTCCCCGCCCCCTTACTTACCGTGGCCGCCCCATGCGGTCCCAGTGAATAGGGAAAGGACTACCGCCCAGCTGCTTGCTTGTCTCTCTGCTTCATCACAGCAAATTGCGGGGAGTGAACTTCTGTTCTGATGGCTGATTTTATTGGGTCTTTCTTTGCCTTAGATTTCCTCATGTGTTTAGGAATTTGGAGCGAGAAGTTACCTGTTTCTCTCTCTCTCTCTCTCTCTCTCTCTCTCTCTCTCTCTCTCTCTCTTCCCCCTCCCCCTCCCTGTCATCTATTTGTCTAATCTTTTTTCTCTCTAGCATCTTTCCTCCTCCCTTCCTCACCTTTCATTGATCATCCCTCCACTCCTGTGTGGAGCTTTTGGGATCAATTCCTCCTGCCTTCCCCTTACCCCACCTGCCACCACCAGGCTAGCTGTTAAGATGACATTTCTGGGCTCCTAACCCATGGTGGTACAGAGGCTTCCCCAGAACCAACCTCCACTCCATGACCACGGACTCCTTCCTTGAACGGACTGCAGCTTTCTTGGTACTATCGGTCCCGGCAGTGGGTCCTAGCAGGTCCTAGGCTGGTCAGGTACCCTCTGTCCTGCCTCCTCTCTTGGGCATGGGACAAGGATGGGTGGTGCCCTTGCCTTTAATCAGTGAGTGTGGTTTATGTGGCCTGTTGCACAAAGAGCACATTGAGATGTTATTTTCCACAGAAGTGACACCCTCAGCCACCAGTTCCTCTGCTGGATCTAGACCTGCAGGCAGCTCCACTCAGCACCTGCAGCTGCTATTGCTCTCTGAGGCCAGCGGTTCGTTTGCTATGGGCCTTTTAAAAACATCTATTTCTTTGAACTTGCATTGCTGTGTACTTGGGAAGAGGAGTTTCTCTGAAGCATGAACCTCTATGCCGTCATGAGAGGGAGACTCCCAGTGAATTGCTGGATTGTTTTATCACTTTTTACTTTCTCCTAATTATAGGGATGATGGTATTCATTGTGGAAAATGCTGAAACTTATAAATCCCACAGCTTTGAGATAACCACTTTAATATTTTAGCATATTGCTTTTAAACCTTTGTCTCTATAAACTCACACACACACTTTTACAAAGTTAGTTCATACTGTACGTTCGGTTTGGTTTTCTGTTTTTATCACCAATTATTGTTCTTTATGTATTCTCAATAGAATGTCTACTCCATGGTAGAAAATTCATAAAACACAGAAGTACAGCAGTTATATCTCCTCTAATTTCACAAAAAGGAGCCACTGTGAAGATGGTAGTATTTCATGTTGCTCTTTTAAAAAATCTGGATAACACGGTGCATAATTTTGAGCTACGCTTTCTTCACAACATTATGTTTTCATACTGTTATGAGCATTTTCCCAGATTATCAAAACGTGCTTTGCAGAGACACACAGCTCTCATTTTGTGTTTTTCCTTGAATAAAGGTCAAAGTCTATAACTTATGAATTTTGTCATTTTTAGTTTTGAAAATGTACTCACCACTCAAAAAGAACATGTATTATCAACTTCATATATAATCATTATTTCAGTCTCATCAAGTATATCATTTAAATTTTCTGTGCTATTATTTATCTCCCTGGTCTGTGTGCTAAATGCTTTTTCAAGAGTCTTTCAACCAATTTATCTTTTTATGAAATTTGAGATTGATATATTTAGTTTAGGTAGATGGTTCTTAGAACATTTTTATAATTAATGTATCTTTTATCAAAATGAAGGAACTTCTTTGGTTTAATGTTTCTGCCTTAATTTCTTTTGTGTCTGATGTGAATTCTGCCACAACATATGATTTCTTCTCTTGTTTCCCTGATAAATATTTGACAAACACTTAACTTTAACTTTTTTTGTTGATTCTTTCCTGAGAAGTGACGTCTGCAAGCAGGATATCATGAGATTTTATTTTACTTTACTTTAATCTTGGTTATCTACTTATGGTCACACATGATCTATGGGGATGTATTTTTATCATTTGATTATTTTTATTTTTATGTTCTTTGGATTTTTTTTTCTGTTGAGACAACATTTTGCTGCCCTTATCTTCTTTAATAGTTTGGTAAGGATATATTTTATTTATGGTTCTATTAATGGTTAGATTTATGCATTCGAAAACAGTGGTAGTTAGGGATTGGGTTCAATGACCTGAAATGGAAAATCGTGCAGACCTGAACTGACTGTTCTCACGGAGCAGGAAGTCAGAACACAGAGTGCAAGACTGTGCTGCTGCTCCCCAGGGTCCTCCTCACCCTCTTTCTGTCATCCTGAGCATTCGACTGTCATCCCACGGAGGCCTCCGTGTCCCAGAGGACAGCTGCGTCTTTGGCCTCCCATCCACATTCCAAGGGGCGGGCGGGGAGAATAAGACAGAAGGGGCAGTTGTCTCACGTGTGTAGCAAAGCTCATCCGCTAGTCAACTTTCTCCTGTGTCATCGTCTAGAATTGTGTCACACAGCTGCTTCCAGCTACACAGAGGCTGGAAAATAGAGGATTTTCATCTGGGTAGTTTACCCCTCTGAACAAAACTGGGTTTTTCTGAGGAAGGAAGAAGGGAGAATATACATACTTTAGGCAAGCAATTAGAAATTGCTTACCCATCATTCCTGAAGTTGTCAAGGTCAAGAGTGAAACAGTCTGCTGTCTGCCTGCTGCTTCACCCCAGCCCCAGCCGCAGCCGCGCTCCTGCACACCTGCATTTCAGCTCTGCGTATGCAGGAACTTAAACATGAATTGTTAAGCCCTCTTTTCCACTAAATTATAATTTTATACTGTATAACTCTTTTTCAAAGGCTTTAAATCACACTCGGGTTTTAAAACACTTTCAAACATTATAAATCCTTACATTTATAATTATTGAATTTCACTCTTCAGATTCTTTTAAACCATGAAATTGCCTTTCTTATGTTTTGGATCTGGGTTCTTTTCTCCATTGTTTAAAGTGTGCGTTCAAGTGATTCTCTTAAAAACGTGTGTAGGTGAGCGGCGTGCACTTCGTGCTCTCGCATGGGGAAAATTGTCCTCCGAAGTCAGCACTCCGGTTCCTAACTCATATTTAAAAACAGGTGTCATCAAAAATGACCTCAGCTCATTTAGGTCCCTGATTACTTTCTAATCAAAAGTTAACTTGCTCTTCTCTGAAGGCCAGGCTCAATAGTTTTCTAATTCCACAAACAAAACCGAACATAAATATAATTCCAGAAGCAGCGACGCAGAGCACAGAGCTTCACTGAAGCTGGGTGGGAGTAGGGGGGCCGGAAGCACGCTGCATGCTATCAGCAGGACTTCTGCAGAAGTATTCCGCTCACTGCTCTCTGCCCTGGGAGCTTCCTGCTTTGGAGCAGGCCTGTCTCGCTGCATCTGGGATCCTTCTCGAACATCTGGCTTTCTAGACTCTCAAACTCTGTATACTTTCTATTTTTAATTTATTTTTCAATTTTCTCTCTTCTGTTTTCAGTTTATGAATTTAACAAATGCATAGAGTTATCTGAACTTCACCCCAAATAGGACCCAAGAAACAGGAAACATCACCCCAAAAGTTCCTTCATGTAATCAAACCTTGTCTCTTTTCCAACTCATGACAACCACTGAGGTTGTCTCCCTCTCTATCATTTTATTTTCCCAGAATGCAGTCATACAAATTGCAGCCATTTGAATCTGGCTTTTACAGTAACATAATGCATTCAGACTCACCTGTGCTGTTGCATGTATCAATATTTGTTCCCTGTGATTTCTAAGCAAACATTCCCTTAGAAGGCTATTCCACAGTGTGTTTATCCGATCACGAGTGTAGTGGGTAGAATTGTGTTCTAGCTGTAATCCTTGTTATCTGTAAATGTGACCTTATTAGGAAAGAGGGTCTTGGCAAATGCAAACACATTAAAATGAGGCCGTACTGGATTACAGTGGTCCCCAAACCCAATCATTAGGATCTTCATAAGAAAAAGGAGAGAGAGCTTTGGATGTGGAGACACGGGGAGAAGGCCATGTGAGGATGGAGACGAGATTGGAATGATACATCTCCAAGACAAGGAACGGCAAGAACTTCTGAGAGGCACCAGATGGGAAGAAAAGGGAAGTAAGGATTTTCCCTAGAGCCTTCGAAGGGAGCTCTGCCAACGTCTTCATTTTGGACATCTAGCTTCCAAAGTTACAAGAAAACAAATTTCTGTTACTGTAAGCCACCCGTTTGTAGTATCTTGTTATGGCAGCCCTAGGAAATTAATAAAACCAGTTGAAGTACACATAGGTTGTTTTTAAGGAATAAATCATGAACAAAACTGTAATAAAATTTTATTTACAGCCCTGGCCGGTTTGGCTCCGCGGTTAGAGCATCGGCCTGCGGTCCAGAGAGACCCGGATTTGGTTCCCTCTAAGGGCATGTACCTTGGTTGCAGTTTGTCCCCGGCCCTGGTTGGGTCGTGCAGGAGGCAGCCACTTGATGTGTCCCTTTCACATCGATGTTTCTCTCTCTCTCTCTTCCTCTCTCTCCCTCCCACTCTATCTGAATAAAAAATGGAAAAATGTCCTTGCGTGAGGATAAAAAAAAAATTTATTTACAGATTTTTATGTAAACATAGATGTTCATTTCTCTTCAGTAAATTAGGAATGGGATTGAGAGATCATATGATAAAAGTAGGTTTAAGTTTATAAAAATATTAACCAGCCATAATGTTAATCAAAGCAACTCTACCATTTTGCATTCCTAAACAATGCATGAAATTTCAGTTGCTCTTCATCCTCACCAGCACTTGTTTTTATTAGGTTGTATTTTGTTTGTTGTTCTTTTTTAATTTTAGCAATTCCAATAGTTGTATGGTAGCATCTCATTGTGGTTTAATTTTAATTACCTTAATGACTAATGGTGTTGAACAGATTTTCATATCTTGAAATGTCATTTATACATTCTATTTGGTTAAATGTCTTCTCTAATATTTTGGCTGTTTCTTACTAAATTGTTGGCTTTCATTTTGCTGAGTTTTGAGAAACTGTTGTATATTCTGTTTGCATGTGCTTTGCAAATATTTTCTCTTAAGCTTTGGTTAGTTTTTTCATTTCTCTATTAGTGTCTTTTGAAAAGCAAAAGTTTTAAATTTTTGTGAACTTCAGTTTATCAGTTTTTTCTTTTATGAACCAAATTTTTGGTGTCATATTGAAGAACCCAGTCACAAAGATTTTGTCTTATGTTTTATTCTAAAGTTTTATAATTTCATGTTTTACATTTATGTTTCTGAACCACTTTGAGTTAATTTTTGAATGTATGAGATACAGATTGTGATTTACTTTATTGCATACGGATATCCAATAATTTCAGCATCACTTGTTGAAAATATTATCTTTTCTCCATTGAATTGTCTTTGTCCTTTGTCAAAAATCAATTAAACATTTTTTTGTAAATCTTTACTTAGACCCTTTATTACACTGAACCTATGAGTTGCTTTATAATAAGTCTTTTAATCAGATAGTTTGAGTCCTCCAACTCTGACTCTTCTTTTATAAAATCATTTTGACCATTGTAGCTCCTTTTATTTCTGATATAAACTTTAAAATTACCTTTCTACATACATAACATAAACTGCTGAAATTTTTATTGAAGTTATGTTGAGTCTACAAATAAAATTGGAGGAAATGACAACTATTAAATTCTCCAATCTATGAGCACAATATATCTCTCCATTTATTCAAGTCTTTCTTACTTTTGTGTTTTATATTTTTCTACATATATATTCTGCATATATGTTGTTAGATTAATACCTAACAATTTTTCCTTTTTTATTGCTAGTATATATAAATATCATTCATTTTTGTACTTGTATTCAGTGTACTTGCTAAAATCACTTACTAGTTTTAGGAGTTTTTTTTGTTGTTGTTGTTTGGTTGGTTTTTTGTTTGTTTGTTATAGATTCTTTGGGGTTTTTCATGAAGATAATCATGTTTTCTACAAATTAAGACAGTTTTCTTTCTCTCCTTACCAATATGCATGCCTTTTACTTTATCTTGCCTTATTATGCTAGCTAAGACTTCTACTAGAATATTAAATAGAATTGGTGAAAGCAGAAATCCCTGTCTTGTTTCTGATGTTAAGTGAAAAGCATTCAGTCTTTCAAAAATAAGTATAATGTTAGTATAGAATTTTAGGAGATGCTCTTTATCAAGTTAATATTTACCTTTATTCCTAGTTTGCAAAGTTTTTGTCATAAATGGATGTTGACTTTAGTCAAATACTTTTTTTGGATTATTTGCATAAAATTTTTCTTCTTTAATTTGTTAATATGGTGAATTACATTGATTGATTATACTATGATAAACCAGCCTCATATTTCTGGGATAAACCCTCACCCATTTGTGATGTAGTATCCTTTTTATATATTATAGGATTCAATAGGCTCATATGTTCTTGAGGATTTTTGCATTTTTATTCATGAAGGATATTGTTTTGCAATTTTCTTTATTTGAAAGTCTTTGTTTTTGTATTAGCATAATATTGGCTTCATAAATTAGTTGAGAATTGTTGTATCTTTTTTTTTTTTCATAGAAGATTTTGCATAGAATTTGTATTATTTCTCTGTACCCATTTATAGAATTCACTAAATGAAACCAGTTGGGACTAGAAATTTTATTAGAAGGTTTTTAACTATAAATCAATTTTTATAGTATATATGATAATATTAAGGTTACTAATTTCTTTTTGAGTGAGTTTTAGTAATTTGTATCTTTCAAAATTTTTTCCATTCTATCTAAGTTGTTGAATTTATGGACATAGGATTGTTCATAGTATTTCCTTATTATTTTTTAATGTCAAAAGAGTCTGTATTATTAAATTATTATTATATTCTAGTTTCCCCCATTTTTATGTGATGTTGATCGTACCTCCTGTCTTTTCTTCTTGGTCAGTTTGACTAGAGGTTTACCATTCATTTTTCTTTCCGAGGTTTCTTTAGGTTTCTCTAGCATTGTTATGTCATATATATATATTTAATTTGCTCATCTTTTCTTAGTTTCTAAAAGTAGAAGCTTATATTATTTATTTCAGATCTTCTTTCCTAATATAATTATTTTAATGCTATGAATTTTCCTCTAAGCACTTCTTTACCTGCATCTTACATATTTTGCCATGTTGTACTTTGATTTTCATTTGGTTCAACATATTTCCTAATTTTTCTTAAGATTCTCTTTTTGACCTATTGGTTATTTACAAGTGTGTTGCATAATTTCCAAGAGTTTTAGAATATGCCAGATATCTTTCTCCTCTTGATATCTATTTTACTTCCATTATAATAAAAAAAAACACTTGTATGATTTTCTTTTACATATTTTAAGGTGTGTTTTATTGCCCAAAACACGGTCTAGTTAGATGAATTTTTTATATCACTTTAAAATGTATATTATATGATTGTTCAATAGAATATTTTGTGACTATATAGTTAGTCAAGTTGATAACAGTAATTTTCAGGTTCCTATTCTCTTGTGGATTTTGTATCTACTTGTTATATCAATTACTGAAAGACTATTTATTGAGTCTTTAACTATAATTGTGGATTTATCTATTGTTCTTTTCAGCTCCTTCAATTTTTGCTACATGGATATTGAAACTCTGTTGTTAGGTGCATATATGTTTAGACTTATTATGCCTTTTTTGATATATTGACCCTTTTATCATTATGTGATGCATGCCTTTATTCTTCATAATTTATTTTTTATATGAATTTGGATTAGGCTGATATTACTATAGCATCTCCTCCTTTATTTTGATTAGTTTTGGAATGGCATATAATTTTTCATCTTTTTAATTTTGACATATAATTTTTCATCTTTTTAATTTTTTAACCTATCTATGATTTTGTATTTGTTGTGGGTTTATTGTAGATATCATATACTTGAGTCTTGGATTTTTCTCCAGTTGAACAATCCTGGTTTTGATTTTGTTTATTTAAACAATTTACATTTACTGAAATTATAGATATGTTTTCATTTAAATCTATATTTTACTATTTGTTTTTCTCTAGTGTTCTTAATTTTTAACTTGACTCACTTATTTTCTGCCTTGTTTTGGATTACTTGAAAATTTTTTAGTATTTTCTTTTAATTTATTTATTAGATTTTGGACTATACATTTTGTAGGGGCTATACCTCTATCCAGAGAGATGAGTTTCTCTCTGGGTTCTAAGCCTCATCATGTTGCACTATTTTGTGCAGGAGCGGGGGTCATGCTTGGACTAAAGCAGGTAAGAGAGAGAAAACCAGAATAAAGGATGTCCATCCACAACTATTAAGGTCACTGGGACCATTTTTTCTAGTTCCTCTAACCCCTGAGATGTGTTATCTCTTGGGGTTTAGAAAACACCACCACCACCAGATGCAGGCAGCATGACTGGGGTGGGCTTCAGGTATGGTCAGAAAAAAGAGAGAGAGAGAGAAACAACTAAACAACTGGGATCTCATCCCACATTCTCTAACTTTCAGAAGCTTCCTTTGCTGGTCTTCTGACCAGAAATATGACTTTCTTTTGGGTTTTACTCTCCACACCTGTTGCATAGTTCCACTTCTCAGATTGCTGCCCTTCCATGAATGAAATTTGAGACCCGGAGGAGGAAGAAAAGAGGAAACTTACCAGCACTGGCTGTTCTTCAAGTTTTGACTCTTCTCCTCTGCCTGACTGCTACTGTTTGCTCTTCTGAGTCTTCAAATAATTGCCTTTCATATTCTTTCTAGGGATTGAGTTTTAATCAGTGGGATAAGTAAAAAGCAGTAGACTTACTACTTGGTCAGTACCAGAAGTCTGTTATATGTTCATTACATAGCACAATTTTTTTTAACTTCTCCTACTTTTATTCTTTATTCATCACCTAAATGATATTTTTTTGACACAACAACATTGATTATATTAAAGTAAGGAGAAAGTAATGTCCCCTCAAGAATTATACCTACCTGTCCACAATGGGCTTTTGATTTTCCAGGTTGCTAAAGGGTGTCTCATATTAAAATCTTTACAAAGTTAAATTAATGCAAACTTTATGGTATGTATCTATCATTCAACTTCCTGGTAAAGGAGGTTAAATAATCCAACAGGATATCATTGAAACTACAAAACTTTAAACCAGCTCTCTGCTCTTAAGTTAGAATTGTCATTTCATACAGCTAAAGGATCAGTAGTCTGTAATAACATGTCTCTTCCTCTCCCACAAGAGTGTGTTTAGAAAGGCACCATATGGTAGCAGTCTGTGTTTTATATATAAATGGGGTAGGGGAAGGAGGAGGAGTGGGAGAGAAGGAGATAAAGGTAGTTTTAATTGTTAACCAAGTATGGTAAGAAAAATCCAGATGAATTCTATTTATGTAACAAATAGAACACCTACTAGGCAAGGAAGGCTGTGTGCTACATGCTGGAAGAAGTTTTAAAAATGCATGACAAGTTTTCCTATTTCCTAGGAGTCTGGTAGGACAGAAAACTTGTACATCACTGCCTGAAAATAAGTTGAAGTGTAATAATGCCAAGAGTGATTAGTAAAAACAATAATGGGTGCCCTGAAATGGAAGGAAGACTAGGATAATCAGCATAGACTTCATGAAAGAGATGGAATCTTTAAAGGAGAGGTGGAATTGGGTGTAGAATGTTTGGGGGAAAGGCAGAAAGAAAAAGTAGTATGAAGGCAGCATAAAAATATAAAGCATATGAAGGAAATACCACATGTTTTAGTTTTTAACTGAGTGGCAGGAGATAAAATTTTAAAAGTAGATTGGGGACAGATCATCAAGATATTAAAAGCTAAGGCAAAAATGTTTATCTTGAGAGTAAACGAACAGCCATAATGGGAGATGTTTGAGCAGGAAGAGTAGCATTCTCAGAGCTGTGACTTTGGAAGACCCACCTACAGTGTGTGAACTGGGGTGATGTTTGGGTAGGGAGGGACATGGAAAAAAAGCATCATCTTGATTACAAAGTGATCTGGACAACAGGTGTCAAGTGTCTCAGAAGAGTAATAAAAATGGAATGGACTGGAAATATGATGGATTAAAGGTATGATCGACGGTGGCCCTGAGTGCCTTGGAAATGGGGAACACAGAGGAGTGATGATTTGAGAAGAAATGTAGGCAAGTTCAGGTGGAAACACTGAGTTTGACGTGCTCCTAAGACAACTTGCTCGAGAAGCTCATCAGGCAGGGAGGAAGGAAGGGCTCGGAAGCACACATTTAAGTGTCAACTTTGGAAATGGGGAGGTAACTGGTGAGAGCATAAGTGTGGATGAAATTGCCAAGAGGGTGAAAAAAAGAAAACCATGAGATATATCTAACTTTCTAGGGCAGGAGGGAGAGGAGAGGGAAGCTTGGAAAAGGGGAAGAGACAGTTTTAAGGAAAAGTGGCAGAGTTGTGGGGAGTGTAGGCAAGTGAGCCCTGAAACAGTCTGCAATTAGGAAACCAATGACGATCTGTACAGGAGCAGTGTCATTAGTAGTGAAGGCAGAAGCCAGACTGCAAGGGTTAAGAAGTGAGGGGCTGTGACTGGAAGGAAGAAGGGGGCACAGTGGATGATGTCTCTTGAAATAGTCTAGCAATGAGGACCTGGGTTCCACAGACTAAACTGAGAAGAATTTGGCCTCTAGTGGGTAAATGTAATTAGGAAAAAACTTAGGCACCGACAATTTGTGGGAGGCAGTTGTCCAATGGTGTAGGATGTTCTTGATCATTAAGACAAAAATAAACGTGAAAAACAAGAAAGGATGGAGTCAGGCAGAAGAGTGTCTTTCTCATACAGAGTGATACGGATTTTCTTTTCTTCCAAAATCTCTCATCTTGTTTCAGAGAAAGATTAATTCCACTGCCCCTGACTTTATTGGCTTTATGTTATCACACAAGGCAAGAGACTGCTGTCAAGTTCCAAAGATGCAGACTACAAGGAAAGAATATGCTCTTTCCTAGCAGCTGGAAGGAAGGAAGGAAGGAAGGAAGGAAGGAAGGAAGGAAGGAAGGAAGGAAGGAAGGAAGGAAGGGAGGGAGGGAGGGAGGGAGGGAGGGAGGGAGGGAGGGAGGGAGGGAGGGGAGGGGAGGGGAGGGGAGGGGAGGGGAGGGGAGGGGAGGGGAGGGGAGGGGAGGGGAGGGGAGGGGAGGGGAGGGGAGGGCAAAGCAACGATCTGGGAAATTTTGATAGGAAGCAAATGTACCACTTTGGCCTAATGTTCAAACTTGAAGCCAAACTATTGCTACAACAGCTTCTCTGCTTGAGAATTTCCAGTGGGAAGTTAACTGTCTCTCACTCTTCTCCACTGCCTGTCACTCCCCAGTTCATTTTGGCATCAGCACCTCCTCCTTCCGGTCCCTCACAGCCACCAGCTGCTTCCATGTGAGTCAGGAAGGTGGCAGAAAGAAGGAAGAGCAGGAACATTGCAGAGAGCTGAGAATAGGTGACTCTTCCGGCCTCCTCCACCCATTGACTGGAAAGATAGGTCTCAGGATCCCACCTCCCCCCCCCCCACCCTGGCTCTGATGCTAGGGAGTAGGAGTGTACCCACATCACCTCTTGCTCTAAGACTATAAAAATATGAAAGGAGGACGTGGGGAAAGTTAGGTGTATAGTTTATTGCTTTTCAGACCATCCCCAGCTTTCACACTGGATGGCTTACATTGAAATTTTAGGGACTCCTATAGCACCCCATTTTAGCATAGCCCCGAAGTTACTTGACACCTGTTTGTAAACACAGTGAAGTGTGATGTGAGTAACTGGCATGTCAGCCTCCCCAGTTCCTCTGTCCCAGTCTTCTCAGAAGCTTTCTCAAGGACACGTGGGGTGGGGCTGACATTCATCCCCTCCAGGACTGACAAATGGCAGCTGTTTCAGGGACTCTAAATCAGAAATGGCTAAGGGGCGAGTTCTCATGGGACAGAGTGCTGCGGTGGTCTTTACACCTCTCTCTCTCTCTCTCTCTCTCTCTCTCTCTCTCTCTCTCCTCTCTCTCTCTCTCCTTCTCCTCCTTCTGCAGGGACATTTTAGATGATGAGATTTTGGGACAGGAATGCCTTTGCCAGGCTGTGCCTTTGACTTTGGAGGGGCATGGAGAACTGGAGGAAGAGGAGGGTGGGCAGGGGCAGGGTGGAGAGGAACAAAATGCTAGCGGCTCATGACTGACTCTTTCTAAACATAAAACCAACTGAGACACTCGGGTCACTTGGGCTAGACCAACAGGGTAGGGACTGCAGATAGAAACTGGACTGGACACGTACACTGTTTGACCAAACTTCCATCTCTTCCCTGTAAAAACACTTCGCAGCAGCTGGCCAGGGGGCTGGCACAGCCAGGGACAAAACCCTAATCTGCTGCCTCCCAGGGGATGGATCCCTCCAAGGCCTTCACAGGGACATCGGGAGGATGAAGGAAACAGAAAGCCAGCAATGCACCCGGTCTCACGGTTCAGACTAGAACAAGAACGGAATCATGAATTATGTAACCCACAGGCTTCGTTGTCAATGAGGGGGCAGAACTGTATTTTTCAAGATGAGGAGTGCACCAGGGAGGCTTGCTGTCACCCTTGCAGGGCTCCCGGGGCTGAACCAAGGAACAGAGGCCCAGCCCCGCTATCCTGGGTGCTCTGCTGGCTGCTAAGGAGGCCAGAGCACCCGCAGTCGTGCTCAGACAAACCTCCAAGGACATAAATAATCTGCTATTAAACATCCCTGTGCTAATAGCACGATGCTGTATTTATCGGGCGCTCTGCCAGGAGCCCAAACCTTTATCCAGGAGACCAGCTCAGTTGATCTTAACACCTTTGAACAGATGGAAACTGCATGAATGGGAGAAACAGAAACGGAAAAGCAAACTGTACCTCTTATGCGCTCACCTTGGCCCAGAAAGGACGTAACGTGTACGGGAGAACTGTCAAGAGAAAAATCACCATCTCTTCAGAAGTCAATGTACCTTTAATTTCAAAAGTACAACTGAGTACCATTTTCTAGACAGATGAGTCCCTGCTTCATCTCTCTTGCTGTTCTTTGGATGGCTTCTGTTATTTCTCTTCCATCTGTTATTTTCATTTATTTCAGCTAGATTTTTCCAAATTGGAGGATCTTATTTTGGGAACGGTGTATTCCAGAGATGTTACTCCATTTAAAAAGAACAATTGATTTTGGGGTGGTTGTTTTTTCAACCTGGAAGAGTATTTTCCGGGTCTGGGAGTCAAATATATTTTCTAGGTTTCGAAATTAAGTCTCCCCTTCAGAAACCTGCCACCAGGCTCCTCCCCCAGCTCGCGTGGGGGTGTTTGGACACAGGCCTCCTGCCGCCAGGGGAAGGGTCTCATTTCACACGTTCCTCCCGAGCCTGTGAAGTCCCCTGGAGGAGGACTTCCATCAGCCCCAACTGCTCCCTCCTGGGCTTTGGCAGACAAAGGAACTGAAATAGAAATAAGTGTGGATCTGTGCTATATCTGAGGACCCAGCTTCTCTGAAAGATCAGAACTTTCATCAGCAAAGCGGGGAGGAAGAAGGGGGAAGGCACGCAGACCCGGAGCCGCTGAGCAGAGATGGGAAAGCCTGAGAGCAAAGGGAGGGCAGGAAACGAGAGATTCCTCCAGTTCACTTTATAGCCTAAGAAAGAGGAGGAAGACATCCAGAGGACCCGGCTTCCTCCCCATCGGGGACATTTGGCTCTGCGTCTGCTCCTGGATCTTAAATATGTGACATTTACCACGTGACACTTCTCTCGAGTGACTTCCCGAAGCCGCACCTCCCCTCCCCCCGCAGCCCGCTGCTGGCTCTCCCCACGGCTGCCACGGATCCCATATGTGCCACGCGCTCTCTCATAAACACGCTTTTGTATGCAATGAGTCTGCCCGGATGCCACTTGCTCTTTTCCGTGCCTGGCACACTCCCACGCATCTCCTCCAAGTCAGCTGAAATGTCATCTTCCCTGTAAGCCTTCCCAGCCTCCCGAACCAGAGGTGTTGCGTGTTCCCCCAGCTGTGTTTTGCACACACAACTCACATCTCATTTATGGCGCTTACGACATTTTATCCTAACTGTTTTCCCTGCTGGGTGGTGGTAAACCTGGGCGCTCCGTCAGGGTTCTGGGGTGGGATGAACGGAGGGAACAGGACCGGTGGGTGTGCGGGGTAGTGAGGGACCACACAGTCCCCAGTGAGGGGAACCAGATGCAGGCGGATTGGATCAGCTTCCTCCTAGTGTCATTTCGACAGCAATGACTGTAGTCATTATTGTTAAATGTCCCTGTCGTTCTCACTGCAACTTGGGGGGGGGGGGGATCATAAGACTCAGACCCAAGAGACCCTGGTTCTAATACTGCTTCTGCCATTCACTGGGTGACCGCTCTCAGTGTCCTCAGCTGTCAAAGCCATTTCCTTTACCTTTTCCACCTATTTTGGAGTTAAAAAAAATGAATTGATGAGAAGGTGTCTAATGGTTGCATAGGAAGATATAAAAGAAGAATAAACATTTTCTCCTCTTCTCAGCCCACAAATCTTCTCCTGTAAATTTGCCAACATAAAATAATAATAGTAATGATAATAATAATAAAATTTAAAACATTTTATTGTAGCTCAGAAGCTCTTGCTTTTGTTTTTCACTTGCATGTTTTAGGTAAAGAGAACTTCTATAATAAATTCTTCAGGAAAGGGCAGATTAGCATACGAAATGAAATCCTATTACATTAAGGTGAGTGTATAAAAGAACACTTGAACTTCAGAGCTGAGAAGAGCTGGGAATCAATCAGCCCAACCTTCTGTCTTACGGTGAGGAAATCCAGACCAGAAGAGGTCCCGTGGCCTATGTAAATTAGGGACGAGGCAGGGATGCAAACTGAGGTCACCAATCGCCAGGTCAGAGCTCGATGGCCCACAATGGGACAAGGGAGATGCCTGGGAGAAAGGGCATGGGCAGGACACCCCAAGTGGAAGGGCTGGGGCCGGCATCAGAGAGGACCCCTGATGTCTTCGGCTCACGCTCTCCACTCTGCTCCAGCCGTGCCGGCCTCCTACAGGCCCTCTAACTCTCCACACGTGGCCATTCTCAGGAGCCATGCGTCTGTCCACCTCTCCGTCAGGAACCCCTCCTCCACCGGGCCATGCCCATATGGCTCTGTCACCTCCTTTAGGTCTTTGCTTAAATGTCACCTTCTCATTGAGAATGTTTTTGTCCTTTCTAGATTGCAGCTCCTCTCCCAGCAGTCCCTGTCCCCTTTCAGCCTCACTTTTCTCTACAGCATGTACATTTCTGTGTTTATTGTCTGCCTTTCTCCCCTCCCATGTAACTCCATAGACAGAGGGATATTTGTCTACTTTCTTTACTGCCACATATCCAGTCCCTGGGACAATGCTGGCATGGGCTCAAAATTATTTGTGGAATGAATGAAGGAGGGAGTGAATACATGTTGGACAACGCAGCAGATATCATTCCTGAGGGACAGTGCATAACTCATCAGTGTCCTCTTTGTAGGTAACAACCGTGTCCCTAAACACCTAGAGTTCCTCTCTTCACAGTAGGATCTTCAGCCGAAACTCAGGGTTGACTTACTGTGCACAGAGAACCTATCTCTGAAAAATCACCACCATATACTGTTACCTGACCAGAAGGTCACCTTCAGGTCACTGAAGTGAACTGAAACAGCTTACCGGAGTGAGAACACCTGAACATCCCATGGACATGAGATTCTTCCTTGATGATTTAGCTGGGGTTCCAGGATCTTGTGGGCCTTCATTTCTGCTAAAGGGCAGAGAGATTGATTTGAATTTGAATTTAAAGATTATTATCACATTTTAATTCACCCCCTGATTTTAAATCATTCACTGGTCATTGATGGATGGCACTCCTGTCTATACCCAGAGAGACAGCCCCCAGAGCATCATGATGGGAGTGCGAAACCAGAATTTGCCAAGCCAAGGGTCATGACCAAGAGTTGCAGCTACAAAAATACTGACCAGAAAAAGAGGGTAGGGACGGAGGAACTTAGCGTCTGAAGCCTCAGATCTCATGGGTTTCTGCACAGGTGGTGGCAGTGAGACGTAGGATCCAGGTAGGGCCATGCACAGATCAGTGCTGGGATCTGGAACCTGGGGACTCACTTATTACAAAGCACCTCTTAAGCAGGCCTTTGGCAAACTTTCTTGAGCCAAAGACCGAGTCTTAAAGGGACTAAGTTGAGCCAAAAAGGATGAAGAGAGGTAAGGACGCTGGTGAGAAAACTACCTCCAGGTTGCCTGGGACTTCCTGGCCCTCGCATTGAAAGACCCACGTCTCAGTAACCAGCTCAGTCCCAGGCACACCAGGACAGGGGGTCCCTGGCTGCACAGTGGAAGGAGAGGTAGTTCCCTCTTAGTGGCTCTGCTTCGGAAGCACAGGATGAGGGCTGCAGCAAGAACATCTGCTGAAAGCAAAGGGGTAGGGACGTACTAGGAGGCTGGCTAAGGGTGGGACCCAGCTTTCATGAGGAAGGAGAAAATGATGGTCCAACAGGTGGAAAAGGGGAACCTATGTCCTGGAGGGGCTTCTGCACATATATGGATGTGTTCAAAACATCCTTACTGAGGCTCAGCCATCTTGTGTCCCTTAGAAAAGGAAAAACAATTATAGTTATACTTACCTAATTTATAGTAGAGTTTAATGCATCCAATTCATCCTCAATGTCTGCGTCTTATCGTGTGCCGTGAGCACTGTGGGAAGCATAGTAAGTCTTCTTTAGGTCGCTGTAGCGACTCAACAGGTTGGTGCCTCCTAAATCTCTTTGTTCTGAATCACCCACCCCCATGCTTCTCAGCCTTCCAAACTCGCAAATAAAGTATCGAAACATAGCTTTGCTGCTGAGAAAAGATGCGGTAACCCATTGCCTTTGCATTGACTCACAAGATATAAAAACGGATTAAATGAATCTGTTACACTTCAAACGCTTTAATACTGGTCATGTTTACCAACACTTAATGAAACAGAAACTGGAGACTAATTTTCCAATAGCAATGATCGATTTGACCTCCACCAGTACTTTGCAATGTATTTCATTGTTCAGCAGCAGAGCCCTTGTCTTCGAACAGAATTGTATATTGGGCGTCGGATACATAAAGCAGAAAACATTTGATCTGCTATGAGAAAAGCAGGTAGGAGGATTAGGAACCACCTTACACTCCTGGCAACAGATGAGAAACCTCCGTGGACTCCTAGGGGCCCTGCGGACGTAGCTTGTAAACCCCTGCACTGGGGCATGTCCACTCTATGTCCAGGCCGATCCATGCACAAGAGATGAGTAAACAGAGTCACGGTCCCAAGGAGAAAACTTAATTGTGTACTCATAGTATGCCCCTCTTGAGAACCTGTAGAAAGAATATATGCATTCATTTTCAAATAAGACTGAAAGGTAAGTTGGGCCTTTTCAAGAGAGAAAATATTTTGCTAATAATATCAAGAACAATAAAACCCGCCAATAGGAAGGACCAGTTGCCGATACCGGCAGATCCCGACTCAGAGCTGGTTGGAGACTCATTGTTGGCTCTGCCAACCTTGAACGTCCAAAACTTTCTAAAGTAACTCCCATGGGCCAGTGTGGAATGAATTATTCTGCGTTTAGACACACGTAAAAGTTCTGATTGGCCATTGCATAGGAAGAATCAGGCCCTAAGTGAGTGAGCAGAAGAAACTTCTATTCGGTTTAGGTCGCTTTTGATCTTCTTACAAATGCAGTTGAGTAGGTGCCTCTCCCTGAGCGCTCGAGCGACGCACGGCCTTCCTCCAGTCACTACGGAATCACAGATGCTTGTGCTTTGGAAAACTTGAGGCAAACAACTTGTGAAACTTACTGTTAGAAGGAGGGAAAGATTTCCTCCACTCTGCTGAATCAATTTTGTGTAAACCTAAAAAAAACAAACAAACAAAAAAAAACAACGAACTTGTATTCCAAAGATAAATGAGGAAAGCAAAGAGGACCACCCAAGCCCATACATGACCCATCCCATTCAGGATTCGGGGATACCTTTGTCTCTGCGTGCATAAAATCTAATTGGGTGCACAGTACATACCAAAATATAGTGCACTGATATCTGGCTTTCTCTATACACATGCTGAGATATATAGATTGACGGTGGCAGCTGAGGAAGGAATTAAAAATCCTACCAAAACTAGGACCTTAATTCTCCATGAGATCTGAGTTTTTTAGGCTTAGGTTGGTTGTATGTGACAGAAAAGGAATAAATAAATAACACTGGCTTAAAATAGAAAGAAAGTTGTTTTCCCTCGTGCACATGAAGCCCAGAGGTGAGCTGTGCAGGCCGGTTTGGTTCCCACGGACCTTTCGGCTCCTGCTCTGCAGGTCGCGTCCTCAGAATCCCAGATGGCAGCCTCCACCCTCCTGCAGCAAAAGAGACAGACTAAAGCAGCACAGGTGTGTGCCAGCTGTCTCTTCAAAATGTTTTTCAAAACCTGCCATACTTCTGCTTGCCTGCCGTTGGCCACAGTTACTGGTCTGCAAATGTTAAATGTCACATTGGTGTTTTATCATGGGGTGCCGCCTTAGTTTACTGGAAATGTCACATACATTAAAAATCAGGAAAATTCTGAACTCTGAAACGCATCCGGCGCCAAGGTTTTCCTAAAAGGAATCGTGGATGGTACCAACAAATTTTTGTTTCAAAGCCTAGTAGTGGTCAATAAGATAACATTTTTACTATTACTATCTATTATTTTGCTGTTCTAAATCTTTCCAGTTCACCTTCAAAGTGTGCATGGTGGTAATATATGTGAATCCGCTAACTTCCTATCCGAACAACATTTCTCAAACATGACCCACACCGTGGATGGGTCACTGTCATAACTGGGTGTCATTACAACCAGTCACGGCTGTGCCTCCGAAGATGCGGCCATGAATCCCCCGGCAGGAATGGAAAATTTGATGACTGAAAGCAAACCTTTTTTAATTTATTTTTTAATATGTTTTTATTGATTTTTTTAGAGAGAGAGGAAGGGAGAGAGAGAGAGACACACCGATGTGAGAAACATCGATTGGCTGCCTCCTGCACGCCCCCTACTGGGGATCGAGCCGCAACCCGGGCATGTGCCCTGACCGGGAATCAAACCGGGACCTCTCAGTCCATGGGACGATGCTCAATCCACTGAGCCACGCCGGCCGGGCTAAAAGCAAACCTTCTTAAAGGGAGGTTGGGATATGGAATATCCCTGTGTTCCTGTGGGAATATTTTAGGGAGTCTTTTCAATTATGTCAAAATACAATAAACATCCTTTCCTAGAACGAGGAGCTGAGATGTCAATAAAAAGCTGAATTCTAATAATGTCAAAAAAGGCACCATGATGTATGTGGCTGATATTTAGAGGGAAATACTTTATTTTCTGGGGATCTCAGAGGAACTCAATGGCCCGTGTCTGAGGCCCTTCTGAGGCGGCCAGTTCCAGCGCCCAGGTCCGAGCCTCCCGTTTCCTCTTTGCAGCATTTCCCGCGGGTTCTCCCCAGGCTCTCGGTAACGGTGCCAGGAGCACTGCTCGGCCTGAGCATCCAGCGCCCAGGTCGTGGAATGGGACCAGCATGAAGAAAAGCAGCAGGACTGGGTACTGACAGGCAAGCCAAGCTGGTCGGTGACAATTAGGGGGTTTGGGGGAATATGAAGGCCTTCTTCAGAGAGTCCCAGAGACACCTGAGAAAGCACCTATTAGATGCTAGTCGTTGTCTTGGTGATGGAAAGAAATACAAATGTCCCAGGTGTCCCAGCTGGGATGAAAACTGGATACACACCATGGTTGAATTTGACAAACCAGTTGAGAAAGGGCCCCTCGGGGTCCTCCCCGGGGCTTGATTTGCAGACAAACAACAAAAAGAATCAGGTAGGTGGTGCCTAGCTTGGCCCATGGACCAAAGCCAACCTCTGAGGAGAAAAAACCATTGTCCCCATTGCTACACAGAACGCAGGACCTCCTGGCGCGGTGACTGTGGCTACTGCAAACATTCAGAGCCCCAGATGCAGGGCCCGGAACAACAGCACTTCCTCCACAAGACCCCGGCTGTGACAGGGTGACCCCTCACACAGGAGGCCCAAGAAGTGACCAGAGACTCAGCCAGGAATGCTGTGACGCTTCAGTAGCCAGGGACATGCACGGCACCGCTGGAGTGACATCAGCCGAAGCCTAGTAAGGCCCAGGGAACGCTCAGGTCAAAGGTGAGAGGTGCCGATGGCGGCTGGGACCACCGCCTGGAAGTGGTACAGAGCCACCTAAAGTGCGAATTGAGGTAAAGACAAAACTTCTGAGAGCAGCGGGAAGGCGCAGTGGGTGACAGAGAGGGGAGACCAGAGGCCTCGGGCAGGAGACAGCATTGGAAATGCAGATAAATGGAAAACAAAGAGAAGGTGTCCCGGGGCAGGGGGTGTGGACAGGGCCTGAAAGGAACTGGAAGAGCTCACGGTGGCAGGACCTGGCCGTGGGGAGGGATGCTGTGTGCTTTTCATTGTGATCACAGTCTAGAAGGATAACTTTCGTTTTTGTTTTGTTTTGTTGTTTTTTTTCCCTATTTTATTTTCAATTTTTATTAATTTATTTTTGTTACAGATGTTTCTCCTTTTTCCCCCCCAGACCCCCTCCTCCCCACCCTGCTCCCCACCCCCCTAGCACTGTTGCTATGTTAGAAGGATAACTTTTAAACAGTGTGGTGGAAACACCGGAGAGATTCCAGCAGAAGGATAAGTTAGAAAAGAAATTCAAGGCACCAGCAAGAGTAAGGCCTAAACCGAGGGGGCTTGCCTCTTGTTTTAAGACACAGAAGAGAGACCCCTTCCTCGATGAACCCCCAGCACCCCACTAGCACCTTCTTCTCCTGGCCACGTCTAGTGGAAGAAATTATGTGAACAATTAGTCCTAGATATTATAATTTTCACAAAGGTTTAGAGTCAGATGGGGTGGGGGGTACTGGCTGCACAGACCTTCTGACAGATTAAGTTTTCTGTTGAAAGACCATCTAGAAAAACCGAAATTCATGGTGAGGAAGAACATTTTGCTTAACAGTTTGACGTTTCCTATGGGCCTTCCTGAGTCATCAACTGACTCATTCCACCTGCTCAAATTTATTATTAATTCAAAAAATCAGATAACAGTAGAGTCAGAATTATGCTCCATGTTTGATGTCTCTCCTCCCATTGCATAATTCTCCCGTTTTGCCCACATTTTGGCAGTTACTCTCACTACCCGCGCAACAATGAGAAACATTCTTTCAAAAATATTTCCAACCCCCTCACGTTCCCATGAAATTGTTTCATTTCTAACTTTGTTTCAGTTCTTATATAAGATCCTTGAGGTCTAATATTAGATCATTAGGTCACACGTGACTTATTTCTAATGCATGGTGGGAGTTTGAAAGATCCCGGCTTTGAGCATTTCTCTAAAGCCGAAAAAAATGCATTTTATAATGTAATGATCAACCCCAATTTAATTATTTGTTAGATGTTGGTTTCTTTTTATGTGGTCACTTTGAAAAGAAACATGTCTGTTGTAATTATTCCTATAAGTGAGTGTGCCTGTGTGCATGTGCCTGTGTGTGTGTGTGCCTATGTGTGTGCATGTGCCTGTGTGTGCATATGCCTGTGTGTGTGTGTGCCTATGTGTGTGCATGTGCCTGTGTGTGCATGTGCCTGTGTGTGCATGTGCCTGTGTGTGCACGTGCCTGTGTGTGTGCCTGTGTGTGTGTACATGCCTGTGTGTGCCTGTGTGTGTGTGCACGTGCCTGTGTGTGTGTGCCTGTGTGTGTGCCTGTGTGTGCACATGCCTGTGTGCGTGCCTGTGTGTGTGTGTGCCTGTGTGCGCGTGCCTGTGTGTGCGTGTGTGTGTGCCTGTGTGCCCACGTGTGTGTGCCTGTGTGTGTGTGCATGTGCCTGTGTGCGTTTGCCTGTGTGTGTGTGCATGTGTGTGTGCGTGCATGTGTGTGTGTGTGCTATAAATGTAGCCATATGATCATCTGACTAATGCTCGACATTCCAGGAAAGCTGACACAGGAAGCCCACGTGGCCCTCACCTGTCCTCAGGTGTGAACCCTGGGATGAATCCCAAAGTCACAGAGACACTCCACCCAAGTGTTTCCTCTTAGCCTTCAAAACGTGGGTGCAAACTGTCTTGACACCGAACACTGACCACTACATGGGAACTCAACACGCGAAGTGATCTTTGCCACTAATTCTGCCAAGTCCCTGTCAAACCATCGTGGTGCAAACAGTCTGAACGTTAATAGATGGGTTTGAAGGCAGCTTTGATGTGAGCTAACTGCCCTGAGAGTGCATCTGATTTTCCTCCCATAGGTTAGGAGAGCCGAACGGAAGGTGGAGGGCTGCTGAGAAGGGAAGGGTGAGCTTTCTCTCCTGCACGTGCTGAGTTTCCGTAGCTGGCGCTCCTCAGACTCCCTGAGCTCCCTGACGACAGGCGTGCCATTTTCACAGGAGGCCACTGGACCGACCTTCTGTCTGGACCAGGCTTCCTCACCCCAGGAGAATATACCATTGCAGTGAAACTGAATATAACCAACCTTGTAAAAAGGTGAGTTTCTTTTACACGAAGTTCCCGTCTCTGCCAGCATCTCCAAAATTTCTACTCCAACTGAAAAAGATCGCCTTCCAGCTCGTAGGGGGGCAGTGGCTGAGGCGGGAGTGGCAGAAACAGAGCAACTTTGCTATAAAATCTTGGGAAAGACAAGTAAAGACAAAGGCAAACTCATGCTTAGAAGCACACTCAGTGCCAGCTGGAGAAAGACTTCAAAGGAGGATAGAAAAGAGCTTTTGCCCAACTCCTGCATTCAGTGTCCCTCCTTGTATCTTGGGAGAATCTCAGAAGTTGGGAGGACCCACGGAAGCCCGGGGAAGCATCCCAGGACAGGGGCTGAGTCTCTTGTAAAAGGACTGGATGGAAAACAAACACATCTTAACATACACATCTTTGCAGGAAGAAGCCAAACAAAGTCACAAGGATCTTCTTTAAAAATCCTAGAAAGTGTGTAGTGAAGAAAAGATGGTAAAAAGAAAATCTTCATATGAATTGGTATTTTTGTCATTTTACAGATGAAGAAACTGAGGTTTAGAAAGGCTAGGGCGCATTCTACAATGGCGTTTAGGTTGTCTTTCTTTAGTGCGCTCTCTTTCTTCCAGGAGAGACGACAATCATTACGAGGGTGTTCATCAGCATGCACCATGTACCTGACTGGGGTTCTTGTAACCCTCTTCTCTGCGCAGGACCTAACATTCTCATGCTGCCGCTTCCCCCAGAGACAATCTCAGATCCCTAAGCCAGGCTTGGGGAGGGAGCATGCCTCACCCAACTTTTCATCAAAAACAATTCTGTGAAAGGAGTATAATTATTAACAACCAGTTACTATTATCTTGATCTTGATCCTCAAAAGAATGTTTGGAAGCAGATAGGACAATTACTATTACCAATATCCAGATGAGGCCATTGTTTAAGACGATACGATTTATAGAGAGTGGACCCAAACACAAACCTAGTTCTTTGTTTGCTTGTTTGTTTCAAAATCCCAGCTCCCTCTACCATATGCCTAATGGATATGTTAGAGTGTGATTTATATAGAAATACAAACCTGTGGAAAAGTCAGGGAGCTCACTAATGAATTTCTATGTGTACTTAATTTCTGCCAAATATAACTCTGCTTATGTTCTTGTTTCTCTTTCTGTGCTTTTCCCCCTGCATCTATAATTGATGTCTTTGAACTTTAAGAAAGATGCTCCAGGGGAACTATGACAAGCTTGAGGATGTCAGGAAACATTGTACAAAAGCCCCTTTGGCATCTCATCCGGCCTTGAGTGTTTCTTCTAACGGGGCAATCTTTTATTGCCTATTAGGTAAAAAGACAAATGAATACATTTAGCTTTAATAGCTTTCCTTTTCAACTGGTATGCCTCTGCCATTTCTCTTCTCCCCTTTATTTTCCCATCAGAATAAAACATTCATCCATTTATTCAGAAATATACGTTGAGTGCATTTTATTTGCAAGGCATTAGGGACAGTCAACAGTGAAGCAGTGAAGCCAGCTGTACTTACACTAAGTTGTAGATTAGTCGGGAGGACTGTGCCTTGGTGAGTCCAGTTTATCCGATTTGAGTCCTACTTTATGTAATAATTAGCACTGAGCCTCTGATGGTCCTCCTGGGAAAGGCTAAGGCTGAAAATGTAGGCGCACCCTCCAGCTGTAGGCAAAGGCAAAATATTTAACGTGGGAACATGAATGAACACCTGTTATTCTAGAGACAAATATGGGGGTAGATTTTCAAAAAGAGAGTTTAAACCAAGTGAAGTATAAAGGAGATACGTCAGATAAGCGAGAGAACAGAGTCCAAGTACCCGTCTGTTCAAGGTGGGGACCTTGGTGACCAGCAGACTCCGTGTGGTCAGAAGCAGCCCCCGGTATAAGCAGGAAGATGTCAGAACCCAGCTCCTGGAAGGCTCCAGAGCCCTCTGGGGCAGACTACGATCTATGTGGCCCCTGAAGGTCAGTGGCTGTGATGTTCCAGGTCCTGGAGCCTGCTGGGCCTGGCTTGTGTGACAGATGAACAAAATGATTTGGGAATAGTCCTGACTCAAATAGAGGCCATCTCCGCTAATTTGGGAACTCTTTGTGATAAAGAGAGTTCAAGGAAGGGGATGACTCGTGATTTGGTCAATAAAACCAGGTTATTATTTCTCAAGAAATAGAATATCTTTCCTGCCTGTTCTCTATCCACTGTCTCCATGTCAACCCAGAGAGGGAACACAGCTTCTGTCCCTTGATGCCCCAAAGCCGTGGAGAGGTAGAAGGGAATTAAATAGCAACACCAAGAAGTAACTTAAAAGCAAATGTTAGACAGTCTCTGTCTTTTTAACATCTTCCAGTCATCACCACTAATGGAATTTCTCGCCGGCTAACTGTCTCCTTAGACTCCAAAAGCCCCTCTTATTCTGTCTCCCCATCACCCCCCTTTTGTTTTACCCCTACACAAAGTCTCATTCATGTCTTATGAGAGGACTTCCGCTATCTCTTGGGTTTACTGTTTCTTTCCAGTCCAATCTCTTGAGCAATCAAATATGGCACCCAAAGTTCAACCAACATATCTTGTTTAAACAAAAGGGTATCTGGTCGAACAATACATTGTGCTACTTGATTATGGACCAAGGCAGTTGAAGTTCGTTTTAATAGTATTCTTTTTCTGTTACAAATGTTTGGCTATCCACCCACTCTAGAATTGTAAAACAAGCCTAGAACACAAGAGAGAAAGATGAAAAAAAATTCTCAAAATACACATATATACATTGTATATGTGTGTGGAGGGGGCTGAGGGTGTACACACACACACACACACACACATATAAATAGCTCATAAAGCAGGAAGCCTGATTGCTTAACTCTGTGGTGGTGTTCTGGGGTCAAAAGAGGACCAGAATAAAGACCTACTACATCCTGAATTCAATAGATGGAGATTGAGGTCACTGCCCTATTTGCTCGCGCCAGAACTCCTAAGTCTAAGGCAAAATTAAATCTATGGGTAGAGGCCAAGAAGGAATCTGGCCTTAAATAAATGTAGGATTGTGTACCCAGACTGACTCTGAGTTTGGGGTCAACTCTATGCTTTCTGTAAAACATAATTAATTTAAAATAAAGTGTAATGGTATTGGTTAAATGAAATCTCTCTTTGCCAGCCAATCTTCAGCAAAAACACTCCTGGATTCAATTATAATAAGTAAGTGATGTAAAGTAGATGTGATATGATATCCACCTATCACTGAGGATATATATTTTTGGAAATATAATATGTTGCCTTTAATCATATATAGAATCTTAAATGCATACGTTTCAGAAATCCAATATAAAAGTGAATTCTTAATCTATGTGTATTACATATTTTTAAGTCATATTGCAATTTGATAAACTTGCAAATTAATTTAGCAGCAGTCATTTTAGAAAAGTGAGTGATAAGCTGGTAATTTTATTTACTAAAGCTAATTTAAGCAGATACTTATGAATCAATTAAGAGGTGAATCATCTCCCATTCAGTAAGTGTATAGTGAGCATTTAGGACATGTGTTTGCCATGGTGAATTAGGAAGAAAACACCACCAAGAGCAGCAGATATTTAACTAATATTATTTAATTAAAATAAGTTCTATATGCTGGGTCTTTTTCCTCACAAACTTAAAATTATGTTAATAAAACAAATGTATTTTTCAAATTTTAGCTATTTTAATTGTGAAATTTGAAAATGTGAACATTTTAAACAAAAATTAAATTATTGCAGCCATATCAACTCAGGAAACTTAAAATATTGGGTTATGCAACCTATTAAATCTGACTTCCTTCTCACATGCTTTTAACAACTGTGAAAGAAAGATAAGCTGTCCTGTTTACTCTGTCCCCAGATGATTTTAATGTTTAGAAGAGATATATTTGAAAAGTGTTCAACCATGATACTAATGAAGTTAAAATTAAAATAACTAAAGATCATTTAAAGCAACATTTCAAATGATCAGCTTGATGGTAACAACATTGGAGTGATTCTGTGACAGTTTTGATAGCAGCTCTGTATCAAACTATAGGCCATGGAGATATATCAAAATACCATGTTATTTTAGAAATTCTTCTTACAAAAAGTCCAAAGCAAGAAAAAAAGATATATGCACAAATGTTCATGGAAATGTTAAAGCAAAAGAAAGAAATGGAGAGAACTTACTGCCAAGTATGAAAATGGTTAAATCATCTGTCTTCTATTTGCTGGAGCATTAGGAGGCAGGATGAATAATAACCAGAGCTTTTATAATGAGATGGAGACATCTTTGTTGCACAATGATAACTGAAAATGTCAACTGTACAATCGCTATTGCTTTAACTACTATGGACAAATAATGGAAAAGCAGGCTGGAAGAGAAACTGTAAGGGTCTGCTATAAAGAGTCTATCATGAGCATCACTCCACCTGATCTCAGGTCCCTCGAGTGTGGTATTTATCTGCTTGTTATTATTGGATAAACATCTGCTGGTCAAGTAGATGCTATTTTGAAGGAGAAAACAAAATTATTACGCACCTGTGTTAGAGAAAAAAGCAATTGCATGGGGAAAATATTTTTCTTTATTCATTCTTAAAATTAAAACATAGGACATCATATGGGCTAAGCAGATACATATATTGTTATGAGTTGAATTGTGGCCCCTGAAAAGTTAGGTTCAAGTCCTAATCCTCAGTACCTGCGAATGTGACTAATTGGAAATAGAACTTTGCAGGTATAATCAAGATAAGATGAGGTCATACTAGATTCGGGTGGGTCTTATCCTTATCCACATAAGAAGGGGAAATTGTGGATACAACACACACACACACACACACACACACACACACACACACACACCAAAGGCCATGTGATCATGGAGACAGGGATGGGAGTGAAGCATCTAAAGCAAGGAATGCCAAGGATGGCTGGCGATGCCGGAAGCTAGGAGAGAGGCAAGGATGGAGTCTTCTCTAGAGCCTTCCGAGACAGCATGGTTCTGCCGGCACCTTGACTTTACTCTTCTAGCCTCGAGGACTGTGAAAGAATAAATGTCTGTGGTTTCAAGCCACCCCGTTTGCGGTACTTTATTATAGCAGTCCTAGGAAACCAATGCATACATAAGCAAAGTAATTAATATCCAGGCAGAATCGATTCTAAAATACAACTTTCTGACAATTAACACTTCTGGCACAAGAAATCCCAATGTTGTTCTTTATGAATAATAAGATGGGTCCCTGTAAAACTTTGAAAGTTAAGGGCAAGAGTTAGATTCATTTTGGAATTACAGGGGCAACACGCCCTTAACAGCACTGATCGGGGAGTGGAAGTCGTGGGTCCCAGCCCGACTCCGTCCTTCACCTGCTGATGAGGCTCAGCATGGTCCACCCTCTCTGTGCTTATTTCTTGCTTGGTAAATGGTGATAATAATGGTCTCATTGGGCTATTGTGAGAACTACATTAGCTAATAAATGTAAAGCAATTAGAACAGTAGCTGGCCCATTATAAGCATTCAATAAGTGTTAGCTATAATTATCATGTCTGACTAAACATTTTAGTTCCATTCCCATTTTATAATTATGGAAATTTCACAGGCACATTTTTAGAATGCATATATCAATTGGTAAATTACTTACATATCACCATATCAACACTTCTCCCTTCCTAACTCCCAGTAATTCCTACAAATTGACTTTTATAACCTCAGGAGCCCTGCTCCCAGGACCACCCACCTGGGGAGAGGGCAGGAAGAGGGAAGAAAGGGAATGAAAAGCAAAGACTGCTGGCTTGAGCTCCTATGGACAGAAATTCTATGAAGCAACATCACAAGGCTCAGAGGCGATCAGAAGTTTGGATGTGGCTGTTGGAAAAGCCAGGCACTTAGACAAGTAGCTTCTTCTGCTGTTGATGCAGGAAATATGACTCTGGTCTTAGCTGTCATGCTGATCCACAACCGAGTGCGAATCATGCTGAAATCTCTGTCACTCTCAGCCCATACTTTTGTACCCACTGCGGAGCTCTCCACGAGACAGTGCATTCGTGCACCGTCTCAGCAGTCCTAGGCAGCATCATTAAAGTGGGGGGTGAGCTATTTTCAGGATAAGTCCAAAAAATAAGTTGCAAATTATCAAGTCCAACCCTCCGTTTGCATGGTACTCACCAGCGTCCGTAACAATTGTCATTATCTGTTCTTAACAGCTTCCCAGATATCCTAAATATTTATTGTCACCATAGCCACTTTGCCGTCTCTCCGGTCATTCTGCTGCCATTCCCAAGGCCGCTTCCTTTTCGTCTCCAGCTACAACAAGGCCGTAGGTGAAGAGCTCTCACAGCGGGCCGCGGGGCACCAACCAGTGTCACTGTTTTGAAAGAACAGTCGTCTTTCTGAAGGCAATATCCAAACTTTACTCCCGTTGAGAAACTGATTAGCTATTTAAATGTTCCTGACTAATCTTCTAGGCTCTGTTCTACGAATTAAGTATCAAATAAGACTGCCCTGATAACGTGTATACTGTGTAATTTTTAAAAAATGACTGTGCAGTGGCAATAATAGGTAAGGGTACTAACCACGTGAGATTGAGCCCCAAGGTACCCATCAGGGCTCATGGCCCCCCAGGGAATAAATGCAGGAGAGACGTAAGCTCGACAGATACCTGTGTTGTCAATAGGACCAAGAAAGGGGTCTTTGTAGAGCAAAGGGGGAAACTGGAACCCACACTGTGGGCGGTGTTGTGCTGACCTGATGCTGGCTCCTGAAAGAGACAGTTTTTACTGGATGTCAGCTGAAGAAGAAGAAGAAAAGAAAGAAAACGGAGTTGGGGCGGGGGGGAATTAGCTGAATGAGTACAAGGGGAAAAGATCAATAACTCCCTCCGATGTTTTTTTGGCAAACTGGCCGAGAAAGGGCTGAAGTCTTTACTGGCTGATAATTCTGGCAGCTTTCCCAAATAGAAATGTTGCAGCCAGAAAACGCACTGAGCAAATTCAGTGAGACAGTGAGTTCGGGGCTATGATATGTGTTAAGAGGCAGAGCGCAGACTAACAAATTGGGTGTCATCAAAGCACCCTATGTCCACCTGATACTGTGCACTGGTAACGTGGGTGTCTCCTGGGCCGGGCCTTGCGGTTGGTGAGGTCACGGGGATCTTAATGCCCAGGTTGTGTGTGTGCTCAGCAGGCAGCAAGGGGAGTGTGAACACACACTTCGGCCTCCACATCTAGACACCTTAGGAACGAGAGGAGGCGCTATGAATACTCACTCTGAGCCATGGGTACACACCTGGACTGTCCCAGGCAAAGCAGAGAGCCATGACACCTAATAGGGACATGTACCTCTCCCAGAAATCTGCTTGTAGTTGTGAGCTGGGCAGGATCCCTGACCCAGTCCCTGTTTTTATAGTACAAGCTTCACTCACAAGAAGTCATAGGCGAAGGGGGCAATAACTTGGGTTAACTTTGTCACTCCTGCTGGGAAAATCACCCCGCATCACTTAGCCATCTGGCGTGGGGACAGCAGTACTATCCTGTCGTTTTTATATTTTTCCCTTTCATCCAATCAAGGAGCTTTACAACCCACAGTTTTCATTACGGATGACATGGGAGCAGGTGGGCATCACTATCATTAACTGACACGCGAACGTAACTGAACAGAATCAACACAGCAACATTCATTCTTGGGAAGCTGTGTCATCCGGTAGTTTGAAAAGGGAGAAAACCAAGCAGTCACAAAGTTCTAGTGGGTTCCACACGCAGGAATCCGGCCTGTTGCAGGGACACCATTTTTGTTAGCTCGACATTCATCGTTTTCAGCTTTGCAAAACCACTTCTGAATTACCATAGAAATGTACGTTTTCTTTCCTCTTCCTCATTTCTATCTCTTTTTCTCTCACCCCAAGCCACCCAGCTAGTTCAATTTTGAATTGTAATAAATGTGCATTTGTTTTTATTAAGTTTTAAATCAAGCCATAAAAATAACCTTAAAATAGAGGCACGGAGAGCCTGTGGAATTCCACTCACCATCTAGGATACTGCAAGTAGTCATTTAGCTGCTGGGCCCCTCTGACCGAAACTATTCATCTGCCCTGAGTGCCGCCCACAGCGGCTGACAGATGCGGCACCTTGTGATGGGGCTGCCACAGGACTGCAGCGTGTCGTGTTAAGTACACACAGGGCAACATGCTCCGTGTCTTCCTTTCAGAGCCCCATCCCATATAGGGGGGCCCATTTACCTTTACAGGAAGTGTGGTAGGGGTCATAGGGAAAGTGCATTTGTGACCACAGAGCAGATTAGGAGACAGACAGAGGGGCTGCCCAGGGCCACACCGCCGATTACCCTCGAGCCCAGCTGTGGAGACGGATGTGTCTCACTTTTGTGCTGACCCACTTTTTATAGAAACTCAGTTCCGCCGCCACCTCAGAAGGTTGAGTTGTCACCTTGTAATTCACACCCATCCGATTTCTAAAGGAATCAATTCTGATGTTTGGTCTCTGCAACACAGACTGTAGAATTATAAGTTAAAAAATCATAAAATTGTGTTTTTATGTACTCCTCGGCTGGTCCTGAACCCAAAAATGTAACCCATATTTAGAACCCAAACATGAGAGCCCTTACAACGATTGCATGGACCTTCCTGAGTTCAAAACCTTAATATTTCCAAAAACACATTTTCATAATTATGTCACCTCAACCATATTTAAAGAAAAATGGTAGGAACGCAAATGTATACGTGATGAAAAGAGTCACATTACGAAATGTTATGCTGCTCCAAGTGCTGGCATCCACATTTCCCACAACAGTATAGTGGCAGCACCAGAAACGTTGATGTAAATCATTGGAATAAGGATGAGTATGTTCAAAAGCACTTGCTAAAAAGATTGTGATCACATTACGAATCGGCCCCATCGGCAGAGAGAACATCAGGGCAAGAGGGACAAGCGGGAGCCACGGCAGAGACAGGCGTGTCCAGTTGCCACACGGGGGTGCATTACCATTCTAGCCAAAGGCCAAAGGAAATCTGGGGAGGGGTTTGTAAAGATCGTGTTGACATGGTACAGATTTGAATAAGAATGTTATGAATGTTCTTTTCTAACGAACATTGATTTCATTTCGTGATCAGCAAACAGTCCATGGTAAAAGAAGTTACAGGAATGAAGATAATATTTTTCCCAGTTCTGCCAATTAAAGAGAAAAAAAAAAAAACAGGGTACAGTGTTGGGGGAAAGAATCAAAAAGAAAACGTCTTGCCTTTGGGCTACAGCCAAGAACAACCTCAAAGGAGGCATTCTTCAGAGATGAAAGTTCCTGGAGGAACTTCTAGGAATGTGGCTAAAGACCCGTGTGAGGAGGCTCTAATGGGTGGAAGGTTTCTCACACAAAAGCCCCCTGAAGGTTTGGGGGTGGGCTCCGAGGCTGGCCCTTTGGTACAGCCCTTTGTTTCTCGTTTGTGTATGTGGGCTCGCTGTCCTTTGAAGCTCCAGCCAGCAGTGAGAGGAAAACTTGCACCGGTGTTGTCGGTTTGACTGAGAGCTGTGATTTAGAGAACGCGTCCCCCACGCACGGACTGCAAGCGGGGCGCAGGCGGGGTGCAGCCTGCAAGAACCATCCACACGCGTCTCTGAAATGAACCTGAGATCTGGGACCTGACGAGGTAACTCAGGAAGCTGTCACCACGGCACAGCGACCCAGCACCCGAACGCCGCCGGGAAGAGCCACAGACCCGAAGAGGTTAACACCTCCAGGAAGGCGATGAAACAGAAAAGCCGCACTCCTCCCTCGCCACTCGGATTCCTGGCACTGGCCTCACGGTCCTGCGGGGACATTCTCGTTAGGACTTGTTGCTTCCACACTCGATGTAATGAGTGGCTAACCGTGAGGCCGTCGGCTATGCCCTGTTCTTTTGTTCTTGAAGGAAACATCTGTTCTTTTGTCAGAGAGCACACGCCAAAAACTGGGCGATTACGAGCAGAGGGCTCTTCGGGGAGCAGTCAAGGCATCGCACAGCCTGGCGCGCCGACCTTGAAACTTCCCGCCCTCCTGTCCCTGCAGCCCGGATGCTGGAGAACTGTGAGCTGGTCACAATGAGATCCCCATCCACAGGGCCCCCAGCATCCCTGGAGGGCTGAGGAAGACAAGTGGGAGGTATGGGATGGAGCAGAGAGTGGGGGTTACTTATGGATAAGGCTGCATTCAAAACGTACTCGCATACTCACTTGACCAGAGCGTCTAAGATACCTGCCTAGGTCTGAACCCTCTAAGCATGGGCTGTGGTGTCCCAGCATGCAATATCATGGGTGCTGCTCATAGGTAGCAGGGGAAGGAGCTCCAGACATGAGCATGTGAGGAGCTATGCAGAAAATGCCCGAAGGCATACTTGGAAGACCTTCGAATTCCCGATGCCTGGGTCTGAATCCCCGTTTCACTCATTCTAGCTCTCTGATCTTGGAGGAGTTACCAGCTCTCTGAGCCTCAGATAGAGAAGGAGGAGCCAACAGCACAATGAATGCACTATTTTGTTTTTAACAGTCAAAGATGTTGGTTCTCCCCTTCTGGGCATCAAGTGGGAAGTGACCCATGCGTTGGGACAGAAACAAGAGCTCTCCATCAGTCAAACCAGAACGCACGTCATCACCCACCCAGGCGACCCTTGGAGTAGATGGCGGCTGCGGGATTCCTAGGGAACACAGAAAGGAGGAGGGGGAATCCACACGCCAGCCCAGAGACTGCAGGGCTCATTATAAAGAGCCATTTTTAATTGAGAAATGATAGCTTGGAGAAGAAAATAATCAAGTTGTGAAAATGAGTTGAGAGGGAAAGAGGCTTTGATTAAAGCTGCTCTCTCAAGGAGCTGGAAGGGGTGTTAGAGATCTACCACCACCTCCTCCCTGATCTCAGAGGAGAGCGGGTCCTTCCGGTTGGAACCAAGTAATTGTCAAACTGAGGTCAGATGCTCCTTTTAGGGATGCAGCCAGAGACACTGCCGCTCGTCCCTCGGCCCCAATTTGTTTTGAGTGGTTCAAGTCCCTATTTTTCTATAAAGTGCCAAATGACTGAACTTCAGACAAAAGGAGGAGATCATTACGCCCGAGACGTTCTGAGTACCATTCAATTAGAAAAGCGATGACTGCAGCTCTGCTTGGGACGACTGTCAGAGCTGGTGCGAGACCCTGGCACCACGGGAGGCCGTGGGAAGACCTCGTGGAGTATTTCCATCGTTTTCAACTATTCGCAGCCCAGTGAAACAAGACATGGGCCACGTGTACTCGTGGCGAGACACTGCTTGTGGGCTCAATGCTGCGTCACGATCAGCCTACCACAAAGATGTGGTCACAAACGGGACTGCAGCGCTCACCCCGTGACGAAGACCGGGCCTTACCAGCATCTACCCGACAGTTTTGAAAAGAAGCAGGAGAGAAAGAAAACTGGCCTTGTCACACGAACGGAGTTGTTTCATGGTTCTTTACAAAGTTATGAATAGGGCTTCTGCCCCCATTTGCATCCTAAAAAGATGGCCATTTCCGTCCACATGATCTGATATTGCTCCCCATACTCGAAAGAAATAAAATAAAAAGGACAGCTAACGTTCAAAATGTTTGAATTACGCACAAATAAAGGGAAATAAGAATAAAAAGCAATACCTCTTTGTTTCAGCCTGCCCTTAAATGTTCCTGTGAAAATCCATCTCATTATTTTCCTGGGCCCTAATTTAAAGTACAACAGACACGGCGGGAGTCCCATGTCGCTATTGTTGACATCGTGAATGGCGTGGGGCTTTTTCCGACCCAGGCACCAGTTTGGGAACAAAGGAAAGGAGCAAGGTGGTTCTGCTATTATCCAAATTGGCCTCTGGCAGCTCTGGGAAGCGTGGAGGCCAGCTGCTCTTTCTCAGGTACCCCTGGGGAATGCACGTGCGATTAGCCTGACCGGCCACTGGGTGTGACCGCGCTCCACACAGGAGGAAGTGAGGCCGGTCTCGGGGCTTCTCCCGCACAGTCTAGACAGGCACATGCATGCACACATGTGTTTGCACTCACACCATGCGTCCTCACTCTCGGAAGGAGATGTTTAAAAAGTCAGTTCATGCTTACCTTTTAACTTCCAAATAGGTGCTTCAGGTCAGGGTCATGCATTTTTCTTTTACTCCACAAAGAGTGTAACTCATCTTTCTGTTAGGTCTCGATTAAAGGCTGAGAAGCACGCCAGCTCTGCATTCCCAATAACACAAGTCAGAAGAAATCACCCTCTATATGACTTGTTAAAAATCTTTTTTTTTTTAATCCTCACCCAAGGATAATTTTCTGTTTATCTTCAGATAGAGTGGGAGGGAGAGAGAGAGAAAAATCGACTGGTTGCCACCCGCATGACCCGGACCAGGGCTGGGGACGAACCGAAACTGAGATACATGCCCTTGACCGGAATCGAACCCACGACCTATTGGTCTGCAGGCCGACACTCTAACCGCTGAGCCAAACCGGCCAGGGCAAAAATAATTTTTAAAAAGGAGAGGGAGTCCTCAGAAACACACTGGCTGGTCTCCACACCTGCAGTCTGTCATCGGAAACTCACGGGCCTCTGATCCCCACAGTTACCGGTGTCTGTACTGGACACAGTGTTTCCAGGTTCCTCTCCAGGCACCGCCACATATCAGAGCTGTAGGGGGTGAGACCCACGTCCTTTGCAATTTTAAAGAAAACAGATTTGGCTGTGATAGGGATTTGGGTCCAAGTGCCAGGTACACTCAGTGGTATCTCATGACACTATTGGCAGATTAGGTTCATTCGTTCCTTTTCAAACACAGAACACTCTTTAAGTGGCAGAGCAAGAGAAGGAGGACTAAAATCCAGTACTGCAAAGACACATAAAAAAGGTCAACCATGCATACTGCTTTTAATTCAACCTTTTAACTAGGCTCCAAAAAGACACACAGGCTCACACACAGGTGCACACACACACACACACATGCACATAGGATGGAGACTGTTTTCTTTAATATCGACCTATACTTCAAATTGTCACTCCCTTTGAACCCACACAAAGGGGTATTCATGTGATTTATACTGTTTTTCCCCAAAAGGTTCATGGTGCGTTCTCACACGGCCATTAAAGAGTGGAAACAGGCATGTTATGTCTCCATGAGGAAGCAGGGTCCACATCGCCCTTAAGAGCACATCTTATTTTTCTAGCATCTTATTTCACAGACTCCTTAATGCATGTGTGCAGTGCTCAGAAAACGTTTGTTGATTGCTACCACGGTGTCTGAAAATCAGTTGGAAGATGTTTTTTCCAAGCCTGCCATTTACAGAGATCAGCTAAGTGCCTGGCGTTCTTCCATGTCCTTAGCTGAGGATATTTTTCTTTAAAGAAATGTTTTTGTGGAGAGTCTAAAACCTGAGCGAGAATCCACGGACCCACTCTGGAAATCCCACACTGGAAACCTTCAGTGGGTCCTGGCGTCATTCTACTTTCACACCAAGCATAACCACTGGCATTTTATTTGTAAATGAATAAAGTATTGCATCCTGTATAATTTCTCAGTGCTTAAGAAGAAACATGAGCATAACTGAAAAAAAAATTTTTTTAATATATCTATCTCCTTGTCCTTAAGATTTTCACCCGTGTCATTCCTTACCTTAATTTATTCAGAAAAATATATATATGTAAAGTTGTGTTTGTGGCCGAGATAGGCGTTTGAACATCCCAGGACAGTAAAAGCAGTCACTGTTCTTTCTCAAGAAGCACATTTTCAATGCATGCTGCCCTCATTGGGATGAAGCTCAGAGACCAGATTCACTGTGTGCTATTTTCTGGTGCAACTCTGCACCCAAATCCATTCAAACAGTAATGAGCTAGGAGCAACAGGGCAGCGGCTTGCAAGCGATTTTCCATGCCAAGTGGCAAAGCAGGTTTAAAAGTGTCGAAGATAAGGATTGACTCAGAGGCTACTGGTTGTTCATTTGTATCCATTAATAATCAATGGGAACCGTTACAGTTAGTATACTGAAATCGGGAAGGTCTCTCATCCATGGGTTCAAGTTTAAATGAAAGGAAGACTAAATTCTATGTTAGAATAGGCCCTTCCTTATCTGACCCCGGTTTGCTTTGCTGGCCTCATCTTCCAACAACCTGCTGGGAACCCTATTCCAGCATTTTATGAACAGACCCACTTCCAAACATCTGTACCTTTGTACAGGCTGTTTCCTATACCTGAAGGGCTTCACCCCAGGCCTCTCCCTGCCTGCCCAACTTGGACTCTTCCTCATCTTTTAGCCAAAGTGAAAAGGTTACCTCTTCTCTGAAATCTTCTCCAATGCTCTCCCGAGTGGGCCCATGGACCGGATGCTTCCTCTTCCTCTACAGCATTGAACCCATGGTGGATCTTGTATATTCACACCTGTCTCCCACAACACCTGGAAACAAGACACATATTTTTCTAGGTGTTCCCCCCTAGAACCTTGAACAATGTATAGTACTTTGTAAGAGCTCAATGGACATTGAATAAAGAAATGAAGATGGCATGGGTGGAGTGAGGAAGTAAATCAATTAGTACATGGACAGATGAATCCAATCCAGACTTGGCTAGGGCACGCCAACAGGTGTGGCTCACCTGGAAAGCAGGGGAAATGAAGGCCAGGCCGGGGCACGGTGGGAGTCCCCTGCACACCCGACGGGAAGCGGGGTCCGAGAGGCACGTGAAGAGCGCATCCTCCCGCACAGGCCCTGCCCGCTGCCCGAAACGGGCCTCCCCGGACAGACCCTTTCCAGTGCAGATCATGAGTTTTAATACAACTGTCTGGTTTTAGCTTAACAATTTCCAAACTCCTGTTTTCCTCTCCTTTGGTTTGAAAACTTTCCTCTAATCACTTTCCCTTTTTCTTTTTTCCATGATTTTTTTTCTCTACGGCATTCTATATGGCTTCTCAGACAAAAGCTCCTCTATGGGGCTTCATAATCAAAGTAAAGTGGTATACAGAGATTGCCAGGATTTTTATAAACCAACTTGTGAACCGTCTTCAGTTTAAAAACATTCACTGGATTCAAATTTTCATTGCTTCAAATTGAGAGAGATTTACTCTCCTTGGTCCATCCCATCACAAGAACAAACGTAATCTGACCACTGCTTCCGTAACTATGGTGATGACCATGGCTCAACCGTCCCCTCTGAGAGAGGGCGTCCTGGATCAGCAGTGTCGACCCTGAGCTCTTCCTCAAACCCGAATTCCGTGTTTCTAACAGCCAACTAGACATACCTCGTGGGATGACGTGGCAGAATTTTAAAATGGGATTCTCCCACTAACCGAAGCATCTCCCCCTTAGCAGCTCTGCATCTTTTACTCTTTGCTATTTGCACATCACCTTTATGACTAAAGGCTTAACGCTTCTAGTGTCCTTTGCTTCCTTCCTCCACCCAAATCGAGCTTGTCCTCGAGCCCTGACAACTGTGTTTTCAGTTACCTGGCAACCCAAGTCCAGTAACCCAGCACAGGTGCCCCCCAGTCCCTTTCGAACTACACGTAACACCCACAAGACATCAGTGTATTGGTCCCCATGCTAGTTCCCCACCATAAGACCATTTCAAAAGTTCTATATTTGATCCATTCGTCTTGCCTTTAACACAGTGCTAGGTATTTATGTGATTCATAAAACTTGTCAACATGAGATAAATATTAAATCACAGCCTTCTTTCTATCACTATTTCCGAACTTCACACTCAGCCGTACATCTTGCTTGGATGCTGCACTCACTTGTTTAACTCTTCTCCTGCCTCTCAATCTGTTACTCTAGCTCATCCATTACACACTGCATTAATTTTTCTGTTTCATCTCGTCCAAAAACTCTTAATGGTTCCTCCTTGCCTAACGAAGTGAGAAAAATCTTCTTTCATTGGGGTCTTTTTAACATTCCAGACCCAACCTATCTTTCCACCTTGATCGCCCACTGCTCTCCTAATTACTGCTTTCCTGGCTGTTTCCTGAACACGGCTCTTTCATTCGTTGGATCCTCTCTCCCCATCTTCTCCTGTCCTCCTGGTCCCCAGTGAAGTTCCCTCCTTGTTTTGACATTGTGTGTCCAGTGTAGAAGCCAGTTAACCTTCTCAGCGTGGCCTACTCCACCGCAGGTCGGGTGAGGCCCTTCTTCTGTTTATATTTATTTTTCATTTTTCTTCCTCGTCCCTCACTCTCATTCTCTCCTTTTCAATCATGCAATATTTATCTTCCTCATTCATATCTCATGGACATATTCAGATGTATACACCTCTTTAAAACATGAAATATTGTTTCTGTGGACTCTAAACTTACATTTATGATATGCTCCGATATTTCTTCTGATCTCTGTAACTCACCCTTTCTTGAGTGTGACTCATAAATTTCAGTCACTAGTTCTGTCTGGCACATTGTCTGCTTTTACTCATCCCACCCCCCACCCCCGCCTTGTGTGGGTCCATTAGCCGATTTCAGCTGCTTGCCAGGGAAAACAGTGTGATCTGTTGTATTTTACCATACAGGTCAAGTTCAAACTTGAATACCACCTCCACTAGTAAACTGCCACCAAATATGTACTCTTTCTCTTTGAATCTTTCATTCATTCACTCCTGTATTCAAGCAATAGTCACGGAGTCCCCATTATATTATAATCTTTTTTACAGATACTGGGGATTCAGCAATAAACAAAACATATAGTGTCCTAATGGAGCTATATGTAGTCAGGACAGAAAGACAGTAATCAAGTAAATAATTAAAATATATAAAATGTCACATAATAAGAAGGGCCATGAAAAGAATAAAACAGAGAAATAAGATAGGGGGGTCCGGTATGAGAGACGGCTATTACTTGAGGGAAGGACATTCCTGGTATAGGAAACAGCACGTGCAAAAGCCCGGAGGCAGGATCACTGGAGGCACACTATGTTCATGGGCAGCAAGGAGGCCTCTCTGGCTGGAGTGGGCAAGTGAGAGGATAAGAAATGAGATGGGAGAGGTGATAAGGAGCCAGATAAAGTAGCACAGGACCCACCTTCTACGTATCTCAGCTTCTCTATGTTTAAGTTCTATGGGCTGTCATTTTCTCTGCCAGATGGGCTTTACTTACCCTCAGGCCCCTTAGAGCACCTGTCTCCACAAGTGGTTGTTCAAAGAATGAGACACAAAGCTCCAACCTGGTGTGTGACTGTCAGAAGACACACTGAGAAGAAGAGGGCATAAGGATGTGTATGGCACTACAAGCATAGCATGGGACATTGTGCAGAGATTGTAAGCACTAATCTAATACAGACACCTTTAAGAGCATTAAATATAAAAGAAAAATAAGAACGTAGTTTTGTAAAAATATGGGTACTAATACATATATGAGAACCAAACCCATTAAAGATATTTTTACTGCTTACAGAAATTTAATGTCTATCAGGCTCAAACTGTGTCATGGCAGATACAGTCTCTACCTGACTATACAAGATTGAAGTCTGCCGTATTAGAATTAGGTCTTGATGCAAGTGAAGGAAAACCCAACTAATTATGCATGAAACATATTAGGTTTCATATTCTCATGTAAACATTATGGAAGCAGACAATTCAAAACTTATAAAGCTACTTCACAATGATAAGGAACCCAGGCTTCTTCATATTATTGCTCCTCAGACCAGGCTGTTGACTCGTGATCCAAGATGGCTGCTTGAGCTCTAGTCATTGCATCCACATTCCAACCAGCAGGAAGAAGGAAAGAGAGTAAGGGCATACACAGTCCCTTTTAGGACATTTCTCCAAAACTACACACTGACACTTCCAGAGATATCTTCTTGGCCGGCTCTGACTCCAAAACCACAACTTGCAAAAGAGATCAGGAATTGTAGCCTTTATCCCAAATGGCCATGTGTTCAACAACAACAAAAAAGTCAAGGGTTCCATGAACAAGGGAACAGAAGAGAAAAGACATTGAGAGACAAGGGAAATCACCCAACTCATTATTTATGCCTCCACTTTGCTCTAGACAAGATTCTAGGTGGCCTAGAAAGATGCATAAATTATAGCAAGAGAATATGATTTAAAATAAGTGAAAAAGAGGAAAGCATAACAAGGATAGGTAGAGTAAGGTAACCAAAAAATGAAGATAATACAAAAATTCCCATGATAGAAAGCCGGGTCTCCACCAGGAGGTCCTGGTGAGAGAATACAGTGAATGTATTTATTAAAATACCTGTAATTGCAGGGACATCAGCGGATGGAGAAGGAAGTTATAAAATCCACTGTGAGTAAAGGCAATGGTTTAAATCTGGGCTTGTCCATCTTGTCAGATGACTGACATGAAGATAGTGCTGTTCTACCCTCTCTACTATTGATCTATTCCCTAGGTTACTCAGACTTCCCACAGGAAATGTAGAGCAGATGAGTATTTAATAAGGTCAGAGCTGCCCATGGGCACAATCCCACTTCCCTACTAAATTCTGTGCCAGTGGGTAGCAGAAGAAATGAAGGGGTTTCCATTTACCTCCAGAATCCACCAAGTAGTACTTCTGGGCCACCATTTCAACATCCCTAACCTAGAAAAAGGGGACCAAGGACAGGATGACACAGTGTATACCTTGTAGGACAGAAGGGTCCTAGGATGCACCCAGGACTTCAAGTCCTGGCAAGCACCCTACTTCTTCAGATTGGGCCACCTTGGGTAAACATCAAAACCTTCTGATCCCTCATTTCTTTATCCATAAAATGAGTGTAATAACCTTATTATTTTGAGAATAAATGTGGAAACACAAATGTTAAAGTTATTGTCACAAAATAACAGACACTAATTACAGTCATAGACTTAATTCCAGCCTCTTAGAATAGGTGCCTAGGGATTAGACTAAATTGGGGTATTTCATTCTGTTGATTGTTTCCTTTTCTGTGCAGAATCTTTTTAGATTAATGTAGTCCCACTTGTTTATTTTGTTTTTGTTGCCCATGTTTTTGGTGTCATATTCCTAAAATCATTGCCAAGACAATGTCAAAAAGCTTTTCTCCTTTGTGTTCTAGGAGTTTTACATTTCAGGTCTTACATTTAAGCATTTAATCCACTTAGAGTTTATTTTTGTGTGTGGGAAATTTGATACAGAGACTATTCTTTGCCCATTGTGTACCCTTGGCATTCTTGTCAAAGATCAGTTGACCATATGTGCATGGATTTATTTCTGGTCTCTCTATTGTGCTTCCTCGGTTTATATGTCTGGCTTTATGCCAGTACCATACTATTTTAATTATTGTAGCTTTGTAATATATTTTGAAATCAGGATGTTGATGCCTCCAGCTTTGTTGTTCTTTCTCAATATGATATGGCTACTTGTGGGTTTTTTATATTTGTGTATGAATTGTAGAACTGTTTTTCTATTTCTGCCCAAAAAAAATGCATTGGGATTTTGATAGATTGCATTGAATCTGTAGATCTCTTTGGGTAGTGTAGACACTTTAACAATGTGAAGTCTTCCAATACATGACTACAGGATGTCTTTCCATAAAAGGCAACTTATGAAATGGGACAAAATATTTGCATCTTTATGGCAGATGACCAAAGTTGGCATTTGAGAAATCTGGATTATTCTGGACTAACTCACATCCCTGGAAAGGTTCAATGCTCTGACCTCAAGTCAGTCTTTTTTTTTTTTTTTCATTTTACTTAAAATGATGATTTTGCATCATTTCCTGTGGGGAATGCCCGTAACTCTTCCTGCAGGGTCAGTCCGTGCGTGGAGTGAAACGTGCATGAAAGTTCTCTCCTCCAGTCTCCCGACTCCATTGTAAATAAGGTTTCTGTTTATCAGTTTTCCAAACACTAAGCGTGACACAGACGCCACTACTGCTCCTTCCCAGGCCCATGGCAGGTGTGGCTAATTGTTCACCTTCACACAGAACCCCGATGTGTCAGGTGGCAAGATGAACTCCACGCCCCATGTTTGCTGCAGACCATGGGAAGCCTTTGAAGATTTAAACAGGGGAAGAACAGCAGCCAGCTTTGTGATTTAAAAGATCTCTGTGGTGAAATGTAGATAGTGGATTTGGGGGGCGGTTAAAGCAAAAGTGAAAGGATAGTTATATCTTATATATGAATCACTATGGACATAAAAATTCTTCTCACAGCCTGTGTTCAAGAGGGAATTAAAAAGCGAGTGTACAGAGCGCACGGAACGGTGCTGAGCTGGCACCGTGGCCTTATAATTAACATAAATTCAAAAGAGAACACATTTTAGAATTTTCCCTCAGAAGTTTCCACATCTCAGCTATGCTAACATTTGCTCCTGGAGGATGAAGGTGTTAAAGTTTATTTAGAAAAAAGAAAGAAAGAAATCATGTCGTAAGGAATGCCACCACCTTACTAAGGAGGAATGCATGTTATTCATGGCTGCTGTTTCAGCACCAGAGAGGCGAGTTCTAGAAACTTCAATGAGAAAAACTGGACAAGAAAGGAATAATAATTTAATCTGGTCTACACTGCTGTTACAGCCAGAGCAGCCAGTGACTTTAAAAATAACCTCAAATGGGCTTGATGAATTAAGAATCTGAATTTGGTTTGTTTGTGTGAGTGTGAGAGTGTGTGTGTGTGTGTGAGAGAGAGAGAGAGAGAGAGAGAGAGAGAGAGACAGAGAGAGAGAGAGAGAGAGAGAGAGAGAGAGAGAGAGAGAGAGATCAGCAGAATTGCCACTTGTCAGTCGATTTGTTTTTAATTCCCAGGTCTCCCTGGTTTATTTGTAGCTACTATGTTTTTCTCGTTTTAAGTGCATGAGGAAGGTTAGGGTTTTGATAATCCATGTGCCCCCAAAGGCTCCAGGGATGCAGGAAAGCAAACGGTTTGGTTGAGAGGGGATCTATCAGCAGGAAAAAAAACACAAAGTAGGAAGACTCTCATTGCACAGGGGAGGTTTTCCCAGGAATGCTGGGAGGTGACAAATTAAGCTGAGGGAATCAGATATGCCACACGGGGCCTTTAGCAAGAGGAGACAGGAAGAGGAGATGTCTGAATAGGTTTTGTATATGGCAGTATTCTGTAGGCTGAGGCTCCTGGGCCTCCATCAAGGCATTTCTGTGGCACTGGTCACTGATGAGTCTGGATTTGAGGACAAAGCCACTAGCCTGGAGAGGGTAGGGGTGCAGTCAAGGGCAGGCTGAGCCGTGGGAACGAGGAGGAGAAATGCCTTTCTCAGAAGACACGATACCAAAACAGTGAAACAAGGAAAACAGAGCTGTGCCACTTCAGTGGAGAGAGAATGAGAGAAAGAGGTTTAATAAAAGTGCCAGAGGAGGAGCTGGGGAGTCTGGGAACTCTACCCCCACCCTCTGACAGTCTACCACCCTGTAACTAAAATACATTTCTATTACCACACTGTCTCCTATTTGTTTATTTAGGGGAGGTGTTTCAAGGCAAACTCAGAGACACTATTACGTAGTTTAAGTTTAACTCTATAGGCTTTATCCTAGAAAGATTTAAGAGGAATTTTAATGGTAAGATGTAACCACCCCCACCACCACCACCAATTTATCAAAATTTGTGGAGTCATTTTACTTTACTTTCAACCCCTAAAAAAGCAAATGCTTTTGACTGACAGTAGTCTGTCCTTTCTCTCTCAAGGAACAGCTGTTAGAGCACAGAGACTTGCAGCAGTGAACAGTGAAGGAACGTGAGGCAGGGTAAGTTCTGCCTTTGGTCCGCCAGCTCCATTTCCACCCAGCGAGTGTCTGTGAGCCAGTCACCAAACAGGCAGGGTCTAGAAGAAAGTGTAACCAGTTCTTTACTTTACCATCAGAGATAAGTCTACCTGAGGCAGGCATCCTGAGTTCCCTGCCATCTACTCTCTCTTCAACATCAGCCCCCTACTGCCCCCAAACATTCTGCAGTTCTCTCCCTCCACTGTCCCCATAGGAGGATGTGTATTATACAGATAGTCCAGAGCAGGGCTTCTACAGGGTAAATACATGGTTCTTTGTACTAATGGGAATCACCTCTCCGAACAAGGCCTTGACTCGGTATTTCATGTTAACTTTTGTGGTCCTGCTGAATACTCTCTTCCTGAAGAGAAGGAAGGAAGGAGGAGGAGACAGCCTGGCCACAGAAACTCTGTTCTCCTGACGTACAACGTTGCTTTTCCCCTTCAGTCCCGCACTCGGGCGTTAGCAGTGAGGCAGGTAAGATTTTTATTTTTTTTCTATTTTTTTTGGTTCCTAATGGTTTCTGTTTTGACAAGACCTCTTTAAAGACCTGCCAGCTAGACGGTGAAAAAAAAACTTGTTCTGGATTGAAACTTGGCATTTCTCGTTGCAGTCCCAGAGCTGCCTTTTTTCTTTTCCTTTTTTACACTAAATTTGGATTAAATCTAAGACTCTTCTCAAGATTGTGTGTAAAAATAAACTTCAGGAGCTTCATGAGTTCCTTGATATTTTGTGTTCCTACTATGTGAGGAAAACAGATTCTAATTTCTAAAAAAAAAAAAAATACAAACTGCCAATCTGTGGTTAAAATTTCTTCCAGGCGTGTGCCTGTGTCTGTGGGTGAAGGTCTCTAAATACACAGCGTATTCATTCCCGCTCCGCCCCTGAAGCTGCTTGGCATAAGGAAAGGTTAAGCAAACACCAGCCCCATCTCTGAAAGCCCCCTGGGGACCTGATGGGCTCGCAGGCCCAGGAGGAAGAAGAAAAAGCAGTAAACAGCCGGAGCCCACCTGGCCTGAGACAGCACCAGCAGGTGAGGGTGACGGAAGCCTGTTGTCCCCACCAGAAGCATGTGTCACTCTTGGCAGCAGGCCCAGCCCGGAGTGGCACCTGTCGGAAGATGCTGTTCAACTTGTCAGGAGAGCAGTTTAGTTTCTCTCATCTCGTGTATGTCCCTCCTGGCCGGGACCGCCCGCCAAAGAGTTAATGGCAGCTATGACATCACTCAGCCAGGCTACAGACACAGAAAACTATCTCCCCTAGCTGCCTATGTTTCATTCACATTTTAATTGTTTACTATATTAAAGGGACCTCAAATTAAAATGTTTAAAAAGGTATAGAGAAGTCTGTCCACCATTGTTCCTCGTTCCCACATACTGTCACTGTCACCCCAACAAAAAATCATTTGTATTGGCTGCTCGCTGGTCCCGCCAGGGTTTCTTTATGCAGAGCAGTAGAGGAAACTATTCTTTTATAGTCTTCTCTTTCGTATGACACCCTTCTGCACCGTGCCTCTTTCCGTTACCAGTACCATCCCACGCGAGTGCACGGATCTTCCTTGTTGCCATCTCCCGCCTCCCAATGTCAGTTGTGTGGAAGGAGCCACCCGCGCCCTTTGTTTTCTGTAGCTGTGCTGGTTCCAATCTTCCCTTATCACATATCGAAGCAATGAAGGACGCGTTCTTTCCTGTAGTCTAACTCATAAATGTATGCTTGCAAAGGTACTGATTACCTCCTTTTGCTTCTTCTCTCCAACTTTTTGAGTTGCATATTTAGTTCCTTTTCATTCATTCATTCTTTTTATTTTTCTGTATTGAAGCATAGATTCAGTGCACTGTTGCCAGGTAATTTTGCTGTGCTATTTCTACTTGATTAAAATTTATTGAGATTTTCTTTTTGGTATAATGAATATGTGATCAATTTTTGTGAAGGACTTATGAGCACTTAAAAAGTTGGGAGTAGGCTTGTGCATTTGAGATATATCTAGAAGAAGAACTGTGTTGTTTAGGTCTTCTATATCACTGCTTTTTTTCTTTTCCTTTTTCTTTTTTCGAATATCTGATACATTTTGTACTGAGAGAGGTGAGTCACAGTCTCCAGTTATTACTGAACTTCTATATCTGCTGGGCTTTCTGTTTAATGGAAGTTCTCACTGTCATTTCCTGCATAAATATCCTTAATTATTGCATCTTGTGTGAATTTATAGCCTTGAGCATTATAAAATTTCATTTCTATCATTATTAATGTCCTTTGGCCTGAATTCTACTTACTTGATATTAAGATTGTGACCTTTATTTTTATTTCTGTTTACATTTTTCTGGTATAACTTTACCCAGTCTTTTATTTAATTTTTCTTGATCACTTTTAGTTGTCTCTCTTGTGTACAGCATAGAGTTGTGTGTGCTTTGTAATCCAGTCTGAAGTTTCTTTTAATAGGTGAGTTAAGTAAGAAATGTGCAATATTAATTCTTATTATATTTACACATGTATATATACACATGAATATGTATGTATAATTTCTACAATGTGGTCTGTTTCCTTTGTTCTTTTTTGTTTGCTGTAGTCAGCTATTTTTCTAATATTTAGAAAGTTATTTGTTTTGTTCCTAGAGTTACTTTTATATTAAATTTTTATATAATGTCTTTAATTTCCTGTTTACTTTATACATTATATATTGGTTTCCTACTACCTGCAACAATTAGTTTATAAGCTTTTCCTCATCTTTCATCGCCTAATTTTCAGCAATACAATTAATTGATTTAATATTTGCCCTTGTACTGTTAAGCAAGCTAAAACTTTTACCACCTGATCTGTCAGTTTTCCAGGGTAATTTCTGACTCCCAGCTATGTCCTATGAGGCAAGGCAGTGACTTTCCACCCTTGCGGGATGTTCTCCCATTTTTTGTTCTATTATTTTGACATTTCTAGAGCATATAAAATGTACATGTTATTATGTTCTGATTTTAACTTTTGTTTAGTCATAGTTTCAAACTTAAATATATTTAGTATTTACCACTAGTCTTTTCCCGAAAATCTTTCTAATCTCCTCTTGGTTAGCCAAAGCTCATTCTCTAGTAGATTCCTGAGCGAGATATGTTCAAACCTATTCGTTTGTTGGTTGCCTTTTAAAATATATATGTTTTTATTGATTTTTTTTTTTTTAGAGAGAAAGGAAGGGAGAGAGAGATAGACACACCGATGTGAGAGAGAAACATCGATCAGCTGCCTCCTGCACTCCCCCTACTGGGGATCGAGCCCAAAACCCGGGCATGTGCCCTGACTGGGAATGGAACCAGGACCTCTCAGTCCATGGGACAATGCTCAACCCACTGAGCCACACCAGCAGGCTGTTGGCTGCCTTTTTGATGCAGAGCAACTCACCTGCATATAAGATGAGGGGCTCCCACTCTTGGCCCTCGGGTATCTTGTACTTTGCATCATGGCTGGGGCTGAAGGGCGTGGCTGTCCAGAAGCCTGAGGCAACCTGGTTTCCTTTTCTTCCAAAGGACTGTTCTTTGGCCTGGATGTCATAAAGACACTTCCTTTATCTTCAAAATCAAAATTCTAATAGGTTATGAGTCAGTGCTAACAGTTTGGGGTCACTTTTCACTTTCAGTATACACATTTAAATCTTTTTTATTTCAAGAGAAATGTCATGAATTATAGTTTTAATATTTGTTCTGTTCCAGTGTGTTTATTTTCTTCTTTGGGAATTCCAATTATAGGAATGTTAGATTTCCCTTGCCTCTCCTCTATATCATTTTATCCACATCCATTTTTAATTTTTTCCTATTATCTCAGTTTTAATCTTTATGTTCCTAATCACTCTTCAAACCATGACTATTTTATTTTGTTCTGCATAATTTAGTCTTTGTTCTGAAATGACCTCATTCTTCTATTGTGTGTGTGTGTGTGTGAGCATATATTAAGGTGGCTTTTTTTCTGGTTTGAAACCTAGCTCCTACAGGTACAGCAAGGCCTATCATACATGTCAGTGTGAATAAAAATGAGGGCTCACCTCCCTTTCTGCACCAAGATACATGTGGCCTTAGGAATGGAAAGAGTGTTTCGGGGAGGGCTCTGAACATCCTATTTCACAGATGACCCACACAGAAAAGTTAGTGACATACTGTAGAATACCATAGTCATTTAACCCAAACAGTCCAGTACAGCAGAGAATCAGTTTTAAAATGATAATATATGTGAAAATGAATGTAAAAACACACATGCGAAAATATATGTGTAAAATATATGTATGTGAAATATAGATGTGAAACAAATATACATATATACTTTATTCTATTAGCTAAAAATATTTACTCACCAATCTTTTGGTTGGTCAGTAGCCGATCCTCGCCTTTGGAATGGGTGAGCAGGGACTAGAGCTCCACGCCATTCTGTTTGTTTTTGCACAATTCACACTCCTAATGTAATGTGAGTGACTCCTGGTTTCAGTTTCTTTAAAGTTGACAGAGTTCCGGCCAGTGTGGCTCAGTGGTTGAGCATCGACCCATGCACCAAGAGGTCGCTGGTTAGATTCCCAGTCAGGGCACATGCCCAGGTTGTGGGCCTGATCCCCAGTGGGGGGCATGCAGGAGGCGGCCAGTCAATGTTCTCTCTCATTGATGTTTCTCTCTCTCTCCCTCTCCCTTCCTCTCTCTCTAAAATCAATAAAGGAAATAAAAAAATTTTTTTAATAAATAAATAAAGTTGACAGAGAATGTAAAGATTCTTGGGGAACAACACAGAGGATCATCTCTCATAATTTTCCAGATAGCTTACAGTCATCTCATTCGTACCTAAAACAATAGCAAAGTTTTAACAACTTTATCACATCCTTATTCAATATTTAACTTTGCTTTCTAGCAACTCCTTTCACAGTTATGTTTTATTATATCACATAATATTTCATTTAATTATGTTATTACAGCCCTGGCCGGTTTCGCTCAGCAGTTAGAGCATCGGCCTGCGGACCAGAGAGTCCCAGGTTCGGTTCCTGCTAAGGGCACGTACCTCGGTTGCAGTTTGTCCCCGGCCCCGGTTGGGGTCGTGTGGGTGGCAACCAGTCCATGTTTCTCTCTCACATTGATGTGTCTTTCTCACATTGATGTTTCTCTCTCTCTCTCTCTCTCTCTCTCTCTCTCTCTCTCTCTCTCTCTCTCTCTTCCTCCCTCTCTCCCTCCCGCTCTATCTGAAGATAAATGCAAAATGTCCTCAGGTGAGGATAAAAAAAAAAATACAAATAAAAAATAAATAAATATGTTATTACAATAACAAGTCCGTCTAGCATAAACCCAGCTGACTCAGATCTGGCAGGAGCAGATGTGGGTGGGTTTACTAAGGAGCAGCCGACTGTGAGTTGGGGACATCAGTCAGTATGTTTTACAGAAAGGTTAAGAGTACTGGTTGATTTGATGAGTCAGCACTGTGCATGCCAATTAAGAGTTTCTATTGCTTTGTGAGTTGACATAACTCTTTCCAGGGCACCCAAGACTTTCCGGAGCGCTACACTTTGCAGAGATGGGAAGGAGCCATTCCCTGTAAAGAGAGCAAAGGCAGGTCTCCCTTCTGCTTTCCCGTTGGAAAACATGGATTCAGGCTCCTGCCATTATATGCGCAGTGTTCCAGCGTCATGACACCACTCACACCCCACCCCTCTGTGCTGCTGGATGCCGACTCCTGTCCCTGTCCAATCAGGTTTTGTGACCACATCCCTGCCTCCTGCCCAGCAGCTTTATCATCTTTTTAAGAGTCTGTTGTGTTCAGGACCCTCGTAGATATGCTGTGGCAGTTTTATTCTTTTGCTTTATTTCTCAGCATCAAGACTGCACTCAAAATGCTTTCATTGCTCATTTTCTATTTTTATTCTAATGAGTTAGCTAAGTTGCATTATGGAGTTCCCTTCCCAAGGACTATTGGTTGCATTAAAATTCATAGGTTGTCAAGAAGGTCTGGACTTTAAAGTGTTAAGAAAATGCTATGGACTGAATGTTTGTGTCTCTCAAGTTAAGTGTTGAAGCTCTAACGCCCAATGTGATGAGAATTGGAGGTGGGGCCTATCGGAGATAATTAGGTTTCCAGGAGATCATGAGAGTGAAGCCCCTATGAGGAGATTAATGTCATTTAAAGAAGAGGAAGAGACCAGAGCTTCTTCTCTTTTCCCCACGTGAGGACAGAGCAAGTAGGCAGCCCTCTGCCAACTAGGAATAGAACCCTTACCAGAACCTAAGCATGATGGCACCTTGATCTCACACCTCCCAGGCTCCAGAACCATGAGAAACAACCTTCTGTTGTTGAAGACACCTCGTCCCTGGTATTCTATTGAAGCAGCACAGGCCAGCGAAGACAGAAAATAGAACAACTTGAAAGTCATGCAAATTCACATTAAAATAGTGTCTCTTAGCAGTCATGGGAAGAAATGAGAGGGTAGCAAGGCCAGAAGGGGCGGATTCAACTATCACATATGTGGGCACTTGCACCTCGAGCATCGGAGGAATTTCTGTAAGGAGACCACATCACTGCATGGGGAGGGGACACACATCGAGTTAAGTCAGCTCATTTAATATTTTTTTGAGAACCAAAGGAATTGAGATCTCCACTTCCCATGCCACATACATTCTCTTCCTCCTTTCTTGATTTTTACACTCTTGCTTGCTTTTTTAATTGCTTTTATATTTCCATTACTCCTTTTGGAGGTATTCAATTAAAGATTTACAAACTGCACCTTGCATTCCCTTAGTAAAAAGGTGTTACGAAATAGTAATAAATACAGAGAAGGCTTTGAAGGAAACATGTTTTGATATTAGCTGAGTCAAATGGTAAAATAATTGCTTATAAAGAGGCACATTGATTCAGATTTGGATGAAAGATTTCAGTGGGAAAAGCAGGTTAAAATCTACTCATATTATGATTTTTTGTAAATGTAAAACATCTAAAGATAGATATAGATATAGATATAGATATAGATATAGATATAGATATAGATATATAGATATAGATATAGATCCACACATTGTGTTTGAGTGAGTGAATGCTAAGAAAAAAAATCTGGAAGAATATATACCAAAATGTCAATGTTAATCTCCAACTATTGCAATTAAAAAGGCCTTCATCTTTTTCTCCTGTATATTTTCCGTACTTCCTGAATTTCCAAAATAAGAATAAAGTATTTTTTATTGGAAAACAAAACTGTTTATATCTGTTAAAGAAAAAAGAACTCAAATGAATATATGTCGCAAGTTTATCAAAACATATTTCTAACCAACTGTAGAATTTAATGTCAGCCTGGCCTCTCTTGTACCCCTTCCAAAGAAATCTACTTATTTATATACCAAAATACCATTAATCTCCTGGACGTGGTCTTGAGAACATTAAGAGTCAGTCTTAAGTGTGTACATGTCCATAGGTCTGTATAATGGGAAGATATAAAGATATTAGGGGAAAATAATTAGAATAAAAGTTCACAAAATGTGAGAAAAATAACATATTTGAAAGTCAGAACCAAAAAATATATATATGGCTCCATTCATCAAACACAACGACCAATGAGACAAAGCACAATCTTTCGTTATCCTACCCATGTGTCAATCAACTAGAGTGTAACAGAGAGCATATGCACAAAGTACCAATCTGCCTCCAGCAAATGCAACTAAAACACAAAAATCTCCTTTGTCAGCACACTGCCAAATTCAAAGAGTTAGGAATTATTAATACAGGGGAAATTCAAGGGTTTTAGATTGATTCATAAAAGAATTTTTGCAGAAATGGGCCTAAGGCAATGCTTGGAAAACAAGAAGTTCAAGGGCCTATGAAAGTGTAAATTGAAGTTAAAATGACAATACCAAAAACATCCAGATTGACTATAGGACTGCCTCGCTGAGTTGCTGGTGCGAAGTCCCAAGAGATTCAGTGTTGTAGGAGATTTGAGGGAAAAGGAAGACACATGAATGATTTATATTTATTTCCAAAGTATAATGTCAACAAAAAAGCCCAACTCCTCTCTCTTGGCCTTGGTCCACTGGAGCCAGGGTTGAAAGAATGTTTCCTACTTACTGATCTGGGATGGGGGAAGAAAATACTCCAGGAGGGTTGAGAATGGAAAGAGAAGAGCAACCTGATATGAGTCTGATTTACAGATCATAACGTCAATCAGAAAGCAAAGTATTGATTTCCGAGAGTTTTCTTTACCTGTGACCTCCATTTAAATAAGGGGGAGGGTAGAAATTCATCTGTTTTAAATGACAACAAAGAACAAAAATCACAATCGAGTGGCCATTCATTCACCCCACAAGTATGTGCTGGGCAATGTGCTGAGGGTGTAATAGGGTCCAAGACATAGTCCTCACCCTCAATGAATTTACTTTAAGTTCCAGGAGAAGTTAGTTAAAGACAGAATCTCTGTAAATATTACTTTTCTAATTTTTTAAAATGTCTATTTCAAAATTCTAACAAGAGGAAGAAAATCTGATAGAAATGAAAGAGAAAATAGAAAAATCCACAATTATTATTGGAGACTTCAAAACTTAAAGGAATAATTATTGATAGAACAAGTAGACAGAAAATGAATAAAGATATAGAAAACAAAATTATCAACCAACTAGGGCTAATCAACACTTGTAGACACTCCATCCTAAAATAGCAGTATACATAGTTTTGAGTAAACATGGGATATTCACCAAGATGAATCATATTCTGGCCTATAAAACAAATCTTAACAAATTTAAGAGAATAGAAATCACACAAAATATGTTCTCTGACAATAATAGAATTCAATTTGAAATCTTTTTTTAATTTATTGTTGACAGTATTACATATGTCCCCCATTCCCCCCCCCCCCCGCCACGCACACACTTGCCCTCTTCCACCCAGCCCTCACCTCACCCCAGCCCTTCCCCACACTATTGTTTGTGTCCATGAGCTATGCATATATGCACATATGTTCTTTGGTTAATCTCTTCCTGTCCCCTCCACCTCCACCTCCCTCTCGTCTGAGATCTGTCAGTCTGTTCCATACATCCATACCTCTGGACCTATTTTGTTCATCAGTTTATTTTTTTCATTAGATTTCACATATAAATGAGATCATGTGATATTTGTTTTTCTCTGACTGGCTTATTTCTCTTAGCATAATAATCTCCAGGTCCATCCACACTGTCACAAAGGGTAAAAGATCCTTCTTTTTTATAGCTGCATAGTATGCCAATGTGTAAATGTACCACAATGTTTTAATCCACTCGTGTACTGATGAGCACTTGAGCGGTTTCCAGATCTTAGCTACTGTAAATAACACTGCTATGAACATAGGGATGCACATATTCTTTCTGACTGGTGTTTTGGGATTCTTAGAATATATTCTCAGAAGTGAGATCACTGGGTTAAACAGCAGTTCCATTTTTAATTTTTTGAAGAAACTCCATAGTATTTTCCACAGTGGCTGCACCAGTCTCCATTCCCACCAGCAGTGTACTAGGGTTCCCTTTTCCACACATCCTCCCCAGCACTTGTTGTTTGTTCATTTGTTGATGGTAGTTTATTTATTCATTATAGTTATAATTTGCATCTCTCTGATGATGAGTGATGTTGAGCATTTTTTCTTGTCTATTGGTGATCTGTATGTCCTCTTTGGAGAAGTATCTATTCAGGTCCTTTGCCTAATTTTAATTAGATTGTCAGCCTGGTGTTGAGTTATATGAGTTCTTTATATATTTTGGAAATTCTATCTGATTTGTCATTGGCGAATATGTTCTCCCATACAATGGGTTCCCCTTTCATATTGTTGATGGTTTCTTTGCTGTGCAGAAGCTTTTTAGTTTGATGTAGTCCCATTTGTTTGGTTGGTTTGTTTGTTTGTTTGTTTTCCCCTTGTTTCTCTTGCCCTAGGAGATGTACCAGTAAAAATACTGCCATGTGAGATTGAGATTTTACTGCCTATGTTTTCTTCTAGGATTTTCATGGTTTCATAACTTACATTTAACTCTTTTATCCATTTTGAGTCAATTCTTGTGTGTGGTGTGGTCTAATTTCATATACTCGTCCAATTTTTCCAACATCATTTATTAAAAAGACTATCTTTACTCCACTGCATGCTGTTGCCTCCTTTGTCAAATATTAATTGACCATAATGGCTGGGTTGATTTCTGGAGTCTCCATTCTGTTTCATTAGTCTATGTGCCTGTTCTTGGGCCAATACCAGGCTGTTTTTATTACAGTGGCTTTGTAGTATAGTTTGGTATCCAGTATTGTGATCCCTCCAACTTTGTTCTTCTTTCTCAAGATTGCTGAGACTATTTGGGGTCTCTTTTGGTTCCATAAAAATTTTTGGAATATTTGTCCTAGATCTGTGAAATATGCCATTGGTATTGAAATCAGTAACAGACAGTTGCAAAATCCCCAAATATTTGGAAATTAAATACCATGTTTCCAAATAATTCATGGGTCAAAGTGGAAGTTGCAAGAGAAACTAGAAAATATTTTGAGTTGAATGAAAATATCAATGCAAAATATCAGACATATGGAATGCAGATAAAGTAAGATTTAAATAGATATTTGTAACATTGGATAAATATATTAGAAAAAGAAAGGTCTGAAATCAAAGATTAGACTTCTATGTTAAGAAACTTAAAAGAGAAAATTAAACCCAAGCAAGTGTAATAAAGACAATAATGAAGATCAGAGTGAAAATCAATGAATCAAATAACAGAAAAAGCAACAGAGAATATCAACAGAACCAAAAACCAGCAAAAATACATACAGAATTCTATTTCCAGCTATAATGGACTGACTTGAACTACACTAAGTATCCTATAAAAAGCAACAAAATAAATAAGTAAAATATAATTTTTTTTTAAAGTTGAATGTATGCAAAGCATCAGAGAACTACCAAATTACTCAGAATGTGAGGTGTCAAGATGCTGAAGAAAAAAGAATTATATCAATATCATCCCAATATCCTATGCCACTTTTCCCTCAACTCATCAACAATTTGTGTATGGTGGGTGCTGGGCTCCATAGACAGAAATGCAGCAGAAAACACTGGGTAAAAGGCAGAGAAGCTGAACAGAATCTTCTTTCTTTCTTTTTTTTTTTTTTTTGCAACTTTCAGACATATGGTAATAAAATTGGGATCAAAGTCTCACCAAAGAAGTGGAGCCCTGGTAATCATAGCAGACTTACAGTGAGATCCTAAAGTTCTGGGATAAATAAGGGCAAACTAAAATAAAGCAGGCCTTACAGAGAATCCTGTCCTCAAATCAGTTCAACCCTGATTGGTTTAATGTAATCTGCCCCTTCTCTAACCACCTGACAATCCCAAAATAAACTTTTTGTGGAGAGAGAGATCATCAGCCAGAACCTCAGATACGATATCCAGGAGTCAATAAAAAATTACCCTGCATAGAAGGAGACAGAACAAAGAGAATCCAGACAAGAAAGAGGCCCACAGATATTCAGATATTAGACTTATCAGTGATGGACTTCAAAATAACTCTGATTGATATTTTTTTAAACACTAGTTGAAAAGAGGAAAATTTCATCAGAGAACTGGGGTCTCTGAAAAGTACCAAAATGGAAATTCTAGAATAGATAATTATATACTTTAAGTTAACAAGTCAGTAGATGAATTTAGTAGCAGATTGATACAATTAAATAGACAATAAGTGAACAGGGAAATAAGTCAATCAAAAATATAGAGAAAATGCCATATGAAAAATAAGAATATATAAGACAGAGAAGAGTACAAAAGGTATGTGGGATAAAGAACTAATATACATGTAATTTCAGTCTAGAAGGAAAAGAGAGAAGGGAGCTTAAGTAAATAAGGCAGAGATAATGACCAGGAATTTTTCAAAACTGGTTAAAAAGAAGAATTAAGGCCCTAGCTGGATAATTCAATTGGCTATAGCATCATCCTGATATGCCAAGGTTGCAGTTTGATCCCCAGTCAGGGCACATAGAAGAAGCAACCGATGACTGCATAAGTAAGTGGAACAACAAATCGATGTCTCTCTCTCTTCCTCTCTCTCTCTCCCCCTCTTCTCTCTCTCTTTAAAAATCAATAAATTAAAAAATTTAATACAAAAAGAAGAGTTCAGATATGAGTCAAGTCCCGCCACAAACTCAAGCAAGATAAAAATAAAGAAAATTAGCCCTGGTCAGTTTGGCTCAGCAGTTAGAGCATCGAACCACTGACCAAAGTGTCTCGGGTTCGATTCCACTCAAGGGCACGTACCTCAGTTGTGGTTCATCCCCAGCCCTGGTTGGGGTCGTGCAGGAGACAACCAATGGATGTGTCTCTCTAGCATCGATGTTTCTCTCTCTCTCTCTCTCTCTCTCTCTCTGCCTCTCACACTCTATCTGAAGATAATAGAAAAATATCCTCAGGTGAGGATTTAAAAAAATAAATACATAAAAGAAAGAAAGAAAAAGAAAATTACTCAAGGTCACATCAAGGCAAAACTGCTAAGAAAAAAAATTAAAAACTTAAATTCATTTAGAAAATAAAAAGGGGGTTATAAAAGAGCAACATTCAGAGTAACAGATAAATTCTGACAGAAAGAATGGAAGCCAGAAAACTTTAGAATGATACCCCTAAAGGTCAGGAAAAAAAATGACTGCAATCTCAATTTCCACACCCACTGAAAACATCTTTCAAAGATAATTTCAAAATAAAAGAAATGTTCAAATAAACAAAAGTTAATACTTTTCCTCACTAACAAAACTGTAATATTTGTATATATATTAGACAGAAAAAGTATCCCTATTGATTTTACAGAAACCCAGGAAAGAATGAGGAGTAACAGAAAGGCTAAATATGTGAATAAATCTATGTGAACATTGACTGCACAAAATAATAATAATAATAGTCTTATGAGTTTAGAAATATACATACATTTTAAAATACAAAACAATACAATACACATGGCAGGAAGATGAGAGGTGGCAAATAAAATTCAAATGTGCTAAAGTCCTTCCCTGCATTATATAGAAAGAGGTAATAATATTGATTTATATTGGATTCTAATAAGTCAAAGATACGTCATAATTTTTAGAACAAGCATTAAAGAAATAGTAATAAGAAATGGGGAAAACAAAATAATAAATAAGCCCTGGCCAGTTTTGCTCAGTGGTTAGAGCGTTGGCCCATGGACTGAAGAGTCACGGGTTCAATTCCTGGTCAAAGGCACCTACCTCTGTTGCAGGTTCGATCCTCGTCCCCTGGGTTGCATGGGGGACAACCAATCAATGCGTCTCTCTCATACTGATATTTCTCTCTCACTCCCTCCCACTCTATCTAAAAAAAAAAAAATCAATGGAAAAATATCCTCGGGTGAGGATTAACAAAAAAATAAATATAAATTTAAAATAATAATAAATACTTGCTAATTAAAAAGGAAATAAGAAAGTAGAGCAAATGAACAAAAACCGATGTGATATATAAAATATACTAATGTGGTAGATCTAAAATCAAATATACCAATAATTACATTAAATATAAATGTAACAAAAACTCCAATTAAAATACAAAAATTGCCAGGCTGAATTTTAAAAATTGACATGCTGCTTACAAGAGGTCACATTAAACACAATAATACAGGTAGACTGGAAGTAAGAGAATGAGACAAGAGATCCATGCAAACACTAACTGAAAGGAAGCTATTATAGCTGTGCTAACATCGGCAACGTAGACCTTAGGGCAATCGTGTTTCTAGAGTAAAAGAGGGACAGTTCATAATATTAAGAACATCAATTTACAAGGAAGATGTAGCTACTAAATTTGAGTGTATCTAAAAACACAGCTTCAAAATATGTGATGAAAACTAGGCTGTGTACGAGGAAAAAGAAATAAACTACCAATCATAATGAGAAATTTGAATACATCACTAGCAGATTTGAGGTCACCTGCAGTTCCAGATTCCTGTACACTAACAGCTTCCTATATCAAGTTCCTGTACATCTTCACTTTCTGCCTGGGGGCTTTCTCTGGAATCTTGGGAGTGTCCATCTTCATGCATATACACAACCTAAAATTACAAGGGAGTTAGTGCTTCTGGGTATAGCCCTCAACTAATGGAGGATGGGAGTTGGTAGACAAATGATTTTGTCTTACTGTATAAGAGTGAGAAAATTTTGAGGCTGGTGCTACACATTATTTTCAGAGGGTCCCAAATAGCATTCAACCCTAGTTTTCAAGAGTGGTAACCAGGACAGTAACATGCCCTTTGTTGACTTTTCTCTCCATTCCTGTCTCACTTTCTCCACTCCCTTCTTGAAATTTCTAGGATTACCACTCATATAAACTAGAAGAGTCCAAGTACTATTCTCAGGGTGTGATTTTAAGGGAGCCCAACCTAACAATAAGTCTCTTAGTAGCAAACAGTAAAATTACCAGTAAAAATATTAAATGTAAACAACATAACCAACAAACATGACTTCAATGAAATATGTAGAACATTATACCCAGAAACCATAAAATACAAAGAATATCATTTAGAAAAATATTTTTAAATTTCCAAACATTAGGAAATGTTTCTTTGTTATTGATTTCTAGCTTAATTTCATTCTGATTAGAATACATATATTTTAAATTCTTTAAAGTATTTTGTGATTTGCTTTACAGCCTAGCATATGGCCAGTTTTGGTAAACGTTCCATGTGTATCAGAAGAGTTTGCATTTTGATGACTAAATGCAATGTGGTAACTTGGACATCATTCTGGAACAGATAAAAGACATTAGGTAAACACTAAGGAAATTTGAATAAAATATGCACTTTAGTTAATAATAATGTATCAATATTGGCTAATTAATTCTATCAAATATGCCATAATAATGTAAAATGGTAATATAGACAAACTTGGGCAAGGAGCATAGGGGAATTCTCTGTGCTGTCTTCACAATTTTTTCTTCATAGTTTTAGTAAATCTAAAACTTCTCTAAAAAAAGTTTGTTTAAAAATACAATACCAATTATAATCACTTAAAAAATAGAATACCTAAATATAAATCTGTACAGGAAGGATCTATGTGCTGAAAATTACAAAATTAATTAAATAAATCAAAGACCTAAATAAATGGAGAGACATACCATTTTTATGGATTGGGAGGCCCAACATAATACATATATAGTGTCAAATTTCCTGAAATAGATATACAGGTTAACATAGTTCTTATAAAAATTCCAGCAAGGTGTTTATAAATGTAGAAAGGATTATTTATAAATGTCTAGGAAAAATAAAATAAAAAAGAATTATAATATCTAAAATTTTGAAAAAGAATTAAATCAGAGGAATCCCTCTGATTTCAATATTCATTATATTCAGACAATAATCAATATTATGTTAAATTGGCTGAGAAGTAAACACATACTTAGATCAATAGAACAGAACAGAAAGCCTAGAAATAGACCCACATAAGTACAGCCAACAGATTCTTGGCAAAGGAGCAAGAGCAATGAAATGGAAGAAAGACAGTCTTTTCAACAAGTGGGGCCGGAGCTACTGAGTGGCCTTAGGCAACTAATGAACCTCAACCTAAATTACATCTTATACAAAAATTACCTGGAAATTCATCATAAATTTAAATGTAAAACTATAAAACTTTCCGAAGAAAACAGAAGATAAAGTATCTGGGACCCAGGGCTTGTTTAAGAGTTCTTGGGCATGACACCGAATGCAAGTTTATAAAAGAAAAAAAACAGCCCAGCAGGTGTGGCTCAGTGGATTGAGCACCGTCCCATGGAGTGAGAGGTCCTGGTTCCATTCTCAGGGCACATGCCCGGGTTGTGGGCTTGATCCCCAGTAGGGGGCGTGCGGGAGGCAGCCGATCGATGTTTCTCTCTCACATCAATATTTCTATCTCTCTCTCCCTTCCTTTCTCTCTAAAAAATCAATTAAAAAAACATTTAGAAAAATAAATAAATAAAAGGAAAAAACCAACACAGTTCATCTTTCATCACGCTCTATGAAAGACCCCTTTAAGAAGATGCAAAGATAAGGCAAAGACTAGAAGAATATGTGTTTGCAAACTACATATGTGACAAAGGATTTATATCTATGACGTACAAAAAGTCTTAAAACTTGATAGTAAAACAGTCATTCCATTTAGAAAAGGGCAAATCACATGAAGCCACATTTTATTTAAGAGTATGTACAAATGGTGAATAAGCACGAAAAAAGATGTTCCACATCTCCAGGCATCAAGGAAATGCGCATTAGGACTAGCGAGCTATCATTAGAATAACTGAAATACGATGGTGACCCCACCAATGCCCGTGAAGACGCAGAGAAACTGGATCTCTCATATGTTGATGGTATAAATGCAAATGGTACCGATACTCTGAAACACAGTTTGGCAGTTTCTTTAAAAACGATAATATGCTTATCATAAAACCCAACACTCAAAATGCATTTGTTGCCCTGGCCGGTTTGGCTCAGCGGTTAGAGCGTCAGCCTGCGGTCCAGAGAGACCCGGGTTCGGTTCCTACTAAGGGCATGTACCTCGGTTGCAGTTTGTCCCCGGCCCTGGTTGGTCGTGCGGGTGGCAGCCACTCGATGTGTCCCTTTCACGTAGATGTTTCTCTCTCTCTCTTCCTCTCTCTCCCTCCCACTCTATCTGAACAAAAAATGAAAAAATGTCCTCGGGTGAGGATAAAAAAATAAATAAATAAAAAAATGCATTTGTTCCAGACAAATCAAATCACAAAATAACCTGTCTGTGGATGTACAATTGATTTGTATCTGGGGTATCAGTTGGCTCCCCCAGATGGTATGACATTACTCTGCACACCAGTGTGGGTTCCAGTTTAACTTGGCACCGCATGGCTCGCGGGAAACGTTTCCGTTCTACAAGGTTTGTCATCGTAGGCAGAATTCAGTCAGGGCAGAATGGAAGAGTAATTCATTAGAATTATAAGAAAAATTTGGCTTTAACATGAGGGATGTTTGTCATTTTTTTTCTTAAAAGGGGAGAATAAGACATAAAAAATATTTGGAGAAACAAAACAGCAAATCTTAGAGAATAGCATTCCAAATACATTGGCATATTATCTTCCAAAATAATTATTTAATGGCTGCTACAGTACTAACTAAAGAGTTAGTACTGTTTCGTCTGAACTTTCGAAGTTTTGTCTGGGGGTAACACCATCTGAGTGGGTCCCTTTTTCTCATTGAAACAGTCAGAAATATAACAGTGTGAGAGGGAACAGAAGATGTGGAAGGCTGCAGAATATGTCATTTATTCCACGTTCAAAGGCAACAGCAGAAAGGAAGCCAAGAGGATGTCTTTATTCTTCTGTGAGAATTCTATTGTTCATCGTGTTCTAATTATGAAATTTGAACTTCAAAGGATGAAAGGGAAGTTCAGTCAGCAGTATAGAGTGTATCTTCTCTGGAAATAGTTCTTAACAATTTAAATGGCAGGCTTGTGTACCCTGGAGTGACCCACTAGTTAAAGCAATATTCTGTAATACTCAAAACCGTCTGCAAAGCTGCATTTCTTGATTCGTGTTCCAGGGAAATTATAAAGCCACATGGCAGGGAGAGAAAACACCGCTAATCTTTCATGACTATTAGGTGGTTTTATAGAAATGTAATTGTAAAAACAAATTTCTCAGGTACCGGGGAAAAAAACCTTGTGCCATTTCCTCAATTCAAAACGAATTCATTTATTCCTTAATCACAGAAAAGAAAACACTCTCCAAATTGAACAAAAAGCAGCACAGGGAAATTTCCACAGAAGAGAATGTTAAAATAAAATGAAAAACAGGACTTCAGGAGTACTTTCATCCCTTAGGGGGCTCCCAGGGAGTTAATGGAACCTGTGGCCACAGCAATCCAGAATTAATGTCTTATATTTGGAAAATCAACATGCTTGGGAAACTGAAAAGAGGAAGGCTAGGTGAAATGATATCATCTTGGGTCATTATGTATCTACAATATTCGCCCCACTCAGGCACACTCAGACGTAACTGTCTCTATCTCCATTTGAGATTTTTTTTTCAATAAATGAAACTCCAACCACAAAAGCCGTTGACAATGCAAAATTACAAAAAAGCTGTCAGAAGGCTTGTGGGGGAGATACATTCACCATAAGCTCAAGAGCTAGGAATCTGAGAAGCTTTTTAAATGGATTCAGAGACCTTTGAATAAAATAGGTCTCCTTCTCCAGTAATTGAATTTGACACCAGTGTTCTTTGGATGCTGAGGCTGTCCAGGGTATTTTCCCATCCACATCTAGGCTAAATTGGAGATGCTGACCTCTGATAGACTAGAGCAATCCAGGAAGTAATAGAAACCTCACTTCATAGAAACTGGTGTCAGCTTGGGATTAAATGCTGGGCTGGCCAGGAACAGTCAAATTCCAACAGGCTTCCAAAGAAATGAACTTCTTAAAACATTCAATAAATGCTTCTTTTTCCAACTTGCTTTAACTAAATTGAAAGTTACAATCTAAAATCGCCTCAGATTTGGGACACAGGCAAGACTTAAATCCATATAAGATGACCTAGCTTCCTAACTCAATACCATCACGCAGAACTCAGTAACAATGGAGAAGGACTGGGCATGTAGACACAGGTTATGTGTAAGGATGTTCCTTGCACTGTTGTTTAAAATAGTGGGGGGAACCTAAGTATTCAAGAACAGGAAATTGGTTAAGCTAAGGTACAGCATAAAGTGGAATTTCATACCATCATTATAAAGAGTGTTTTTAAAGAATATTTAATTAAAGTAATTAATAAAATCAATTTCTCAAGCTATATTGTGAAAGCAAGATAGGGAATTATACAATGTAATAGATAAACATATATGTATCCATATATGTAGAGAATAGAAAATCAGAGATTACTGAGTAATCATCACTAGGCAATATAATTACAAATGGGTCTTATTTTTTATATTCTTTTAACAATTGAAGAAAAAGTAGTTAAGAGAGTTAAAATGTGATTGCAGTCATTTTAACCATTAAATTTTGTTATATTGAACAAGGATTGTTAAAAACATCCTATTAGGACTTCTGAGAAAGATGGAATAGAGAATATATATTTGCATAAGTCCCCTTCTAGAATAGAATAAAAACAATTGAAAATAGAAAATGAAATTTTATCTGTTATAAAACTAGGGAAATGGTACAAATCTATACAACAAACTCTAAAGAGTATATATAAACTATAATTAAATGCCTATCAAAAGAACAGACTGAATATCTCCCTTAGTCAGTTCTTTTTAAAATTAATTGGTTAGGTATCTTTTGCTACATCCATATCATTAGAAAGAATAATTTGGATCTATACAAACTGACATATGGAGATGTATTATTAAATAAGAAAAGAAAGATACTTAAAAGTATATACATATAGATATAGAATAGGTAAGTATACACATATACATGTATTATTTATAATTATAAATTTTCATAAATAAATATATATATATACACATGTATAAATACAGTTGACCCTTGAACAACAGGGATTTGAATTGCATGGGTCCATTTATATACAGATTCTTTTCAATTGACCAGTGCAGTTCAATTGACCCACACAGTTCAATTTACCGCAGTAAAACTGACTGTTCAGTTCAATGGATCTCAGTTCAAATCCACGTTATTCAAGGGTCATCTGGCAGTTTAGAAACCACATATGTGGAAGACTGACTTAAGTTATATATGGATTTTCAATGTGTGGGCATTTGGTGCCCCAACCCCTCATGTTGTTCAAGGGTCAACTGTACATAAATTTCTCCTTCTAGCCATAACAGTGTAATTGATAATGAACTTGCCTCCCGACAATTATAAAACTGGTTAAAATATATGACCTAACTGTGTTCAGACATTAACAAACAGGCAATAAAGGATGTAACCACTGAAAGAAGAAAAACATATGAGATAAGTCCAACAGTTACTCCACAACTGCCCTGATTTTCTGCCTGATATTATTTTATGCCATAAATCAGAAAGTGGAACCAAGCAGAGCAACAGTCTTGCTGAGTTGAGGAGGCAGATGTTGGAGTTCCAGCTTGCAGAAGGAGGGGAATTTTTCAGAGCAGAGGACATAAGAAAAGAGAGTTATGTCAGGTTCAGTTGGATTGGGGGAGTCTCTGGGGACTCATTAGAGTGCTAGGCTGAGGACTGGATAGATTGTGCAACAGGATGAGATTCTGCAAGGCCAAGCAGAGATGGCCTGCTACAAAGATGAGGTCTAACCGATGACACTTGAGGTTGTGCAGTGTTAAGAAACATAGGAATCCATCTCAGTTATTATCAAGAGACTATAAGAGTACAATAGACATTCAGTTGACAATAACCATATGCTAGGGTAAGAGGCACGTATTAGAATTTGGCCCAAAACGGAAATAGACCAATCCTCACAAAGAATAAAAACAATCCTGACAGGATCAAAAGAATTTGACAGGATATAATGTCTGCCAGAAAAGAAAATTAACATCTTTCCTAGTGAAACAGCATTATCCATACTCTCTACAATATATCCTTCACAATGTCCAGCATGTACTCCAAAATTAGTAGAAATGCAAAGAAATAGGGAAATGTGACCCACAGGCAAGAGAAAGGGTGGTTAATAATAACAGGTCCCAAAATGACCTATAAGTTAGAAATAGCAGATAAAACTTGGAAGCATCCAGCCCAGCTGGTGTGGCTCAGTTGGTTGATCATCATCCCATGCACCAAGAGGTCACCTGTTCGATTCCCAGTCAGGGCATATGCTCAGGTTGCAGACCTGATCCCTAGTAGGGGGCATGCAGGAGGCAGCTGATAGATGTTTCTTTCTCATCGATGTTTCTATCTCTCTCCCTCTCCCTTCCTCTGTCTTTAAAAGCAATAAAAATATATCTTTAAAAAACACTTTTAAACAGCTACTATAAATATTATATTTAAGGTCTTAAAAGAAAATATAATCATAATGAATAGAAGGATGGGGAAATTTAACAGAGAAGTACCATTAAAAAATCAAATGGAAATTTACAAATAAAATGTATAATATCTGAATTTAAAAATTCACTGGATGGGCTTCCTAGCAGATTGAATATAAATCAATAATACGCATCTAATGTTAAGAACATAGAGGAAAAGAACTGAAATAAAATGAACAGAACATCAATAACCTATAAGAGAATATTAAGAGAAGAGAGAAAATAAAGCAGAAAAAAATTTAAAGAAATCATAGCACAGAATTTTCCCAAATTAGGTGAAACAGATAAACATATAATTCCAAGAAGCTAGCAAAATGCAGATACCAAAAACACAAAGAAAACCACATTTACACACATTATAATCAAACTACTGAACCTAAAGATAAAGAGAAAATCCTAAAGTAGCCAGAGAATAGCCACATATTACATATCAGGAAACAGCAGTATAAATAACGGCTAATGTCTCATCAGAAACAATATGAATTCATTTTTTAAGATGGAATAGCATCTTTAAAGTGCTAAAGAAAAAACATGTCATCCAATAATTTTATATCCAGAGAAAATATCTTCAAAAAATAAAGCTAAAAGAAACACATTTTCAAATAAAAACAGAAAAAAAAATCTGTTACCAGTAAATGTTTACTAAGAAAATACTAAAAGAAGTTGTTCAGGCTGAATTAAAAATGATACCAGATGGAAATTCAGATCTACAGAGAGGAATGAAGGGGACTGAAAATGGTAAACAGGAAAGTATGTACATATATAAAGGACATTTAATTTTCCTTTGATAGCTTTAAAATCATATAATTCTTAATTTTTTTTTTTTAATCCTCACCCAAGGACATTTTTTCTTTTTTTTTTTTTTGGTTCAGATAGAGTGGGAGGGAGAGAGAGGAAGAGAGAGAGAGAGAGAAACATCGACGTGAAAGGGACACATCGAGCGGCTGCCACCCGCACGACCAACCAGGGCCGGGGACAAACTGCAACCGAGGTACGTGCCCTTAGCGGGAACTGAACCCAGGTTTCTCTGGACCGCAGGCCGACGCTCTAACTGCGGAGCTAAACCAGCCAGGGCAATCATATAATTCTTTAAAACAAAAATTGTAACACTAAGGGTTTAAAATGTGTAAAAGTTTATTATATACATATCAAGCATATATATATACACAAACTATAAAGGATAAATAAAACTATACTATTCCAAGTCTAATGACGAAATATTGGAAGGTAGTGATAAGCTATGGATGTGCTGTAATTCCTAGACTAACCACTAATAAAAATTAAGAAGTATACCTAAAAATTCAATAGAGAAATAAAAATAGAATAATAACTTGTTTAATATTACAGAAGAGGGCTTAAGAGGATAAATGGAACAAAAATACTGACAGGACAAATGGGAAAGAATTAGCAAATAGTAAACAACTCTAACCACGTCAATAATCACTTTTTATGTTAATAGACCAGACACTCCAAATAAAAGATTGTTGGTTGGATTGGCGGGAAAAAGCTATTCCCAGGTATATGTTGTTTATAAGAGATTATCTTTTAATAAAAAGAGACATACAGGCAGGTTGAAAAACTTTTTATGGAAAAGGACATACTAATCACAGAGTAAATGTAAAAAAGCTGAAGTGTACACATTAATATCAGGTACAATGGAAAGCAAGACAGGGAGGATTGCCAGAGATTTTTAAAGACGTTTCTTAATAATATAATGGTCTAGTATAAGGAAGAAATAGCAATCATAAGTGTGAATTAACCTAATTATGGACCTTTAATATATTAATACATAAAATATCTTTAAAGACTAAAGTTAAAAGAGGCAAATATATACACACCAGAAGTTGGAGATTTTTACAACCATTTTTCTTAGTAATTGATAGAAGAACTAAGAAAAATTCAGTAAAGATATAGAAGATCTAAACAAACTATAAAGCACCTTAACCTAATTGATATAGATTAAAAATATATTCAACAATTGCAAAATACACATTCTTCTTAAGTGCACAGTACAGCTGGGTCATACAATCAGTTTTGATACATTCAGAGATCAAAATATCATAGAATATGTTTTCTGACCAAAATAAAATAGAATTTTAGAAATAAATGTTTACAAAAGTCCTAATTATTTAAAAGTTAAATAATTTGCTTCTAAACATTCCATGAGTCAAAAATACTATGAAAAAATTAGAAAATATTTTAAATGAAACTATAACATATCAACATCTGTGGGTTATAACTAAAGCAACAACTAGAGAGAAATGTAAAGTTTCATTAAAAATAAGAAAGATGAAAATTAAGTTTAAATTTGGCTTTTGGGAAAGATTAATAAGATGGATGACCCTAGCAAGATTGATGAAAAAAAAGAACAGAAATTATAAAATGAGGAATGGAAAAGGTGATATTTCTCCACATTCTAGAGGTATTTTTTTCTGAATTTTCTTAGGGTACCCTTACAGTATCCATACACTCATTCCAGTAACTGACTGTCCCTCCCATTCTAAACCACTGCACTGGCCCTCTCTGCATATCATTGTCACCATCTAGTAATTTCTTTGCCACAAAGCTATGGCTTACCCAAACCTGTCATGCCTAGTGTGGATATAGGTTTGACACTTAAATCCATAAAGCACAGCTACTATGAACGTAGCATGTAATAAATGACATTATTAGAAGCTGGGAGTTAGTAAAAGGAGAATAGATAATAACAAAAAAATTTAACTAATTATTTACATTTCTTTGTTCCTGTCTTAGTCCATTTGGTCTGTTGTAACAAAAATATCTTAAACGGGGTGGGGAACTTATAAACAACAGAAATTTATTTCTGTTTGGGGGCTGGTCCAAGATCAAGGTGCCGACTTTCAGTCTAGACCCAACTGTTCCTTTTTGTCCTTAGCCAAAGGAAAGCAATATTATAAAACTCTGCAGAGGTCAAATTTTACCCCAGATAAGACAATCTTGCATATAACTTAATACACCAATATTTGAAGACTCTTCATTCAGATTTTGGTACTCTTCCCAAGAACTCTGGGCACCTTATATGTTCCTGTCTCAACCGAAGTGATCTCTTCCATCCCTGGGAAGACAAAGGGAGAACCTGCTGGGGTGCCAGGAACTCTGTAAGCACTGGATCTCCACTCTGCCAGGAACTCTGTAAGCACTGTGATCCACACAATACTTTCCTTGCCTTCTAGTAGTGAACACAGACTTGGGACAAATCATTCTGAAATTAGCACAATAATTACTTTGGTTCCCACTGAGTGCCTCCTTAGCTCACTTTCTCTACCTGGCTTCCCCAAGGCTCTTCCTGACCTCACAGCTCTGTACCCACCTCCACGCTTCCCCACTGCCCTCTGTATGATTGAACTTCTGTTGGCAGATGCCATGATATTATCACCTGCTAGAACCCATCCTAGGTTCTACCTAGACCCATCCTCAAGTTCAGAGCCTCTTTGATGCTCACACTCACCACCAATCATTTCTCACCTAAACCAGTCCACAAATTAGTGTCCAGCCTTAATTTGGAGAAATGAACAGATACAAGGGGTCCAGGAATGACATTAACAGGAGCTAAAAAACGTGTAGAAAGAAATCTCCCTTTGGTAAGTTGCAATTTAATATCTGGCTTTCTAAAGAGTGATTACTTGTGTTATTTTTCTTATCTTCACAATGTATTTGTTATTAAACTCATCGAAATGAATAAATAGGCACATAACTTGGGAAGAAAGTCAGTCAGACTTTAATTAAAGGACTTGTTTCTCGACAGAGCTGTCTAATAGAGAACTGTGTTTTTGTTTATGTGTGCATTGAGTCAGCTGTCAAGGTCAGACATTTAGGAAGAAAGTTCTTTGGTAAGATCCCTACATAACTCATATTCACAATTTGTAAATTAATGGACCCAACCTTATAGATAGTGTAGGCTTCAGAGGGGTAAGGGAAATGTTTCTAATCTTACATTTTTAACACAAGTTGTAAAGGTCTGCACCATTCATCAAAAGGAGGAAGACATACACCAGCCTCCAAAGCATAGAAATTACTGACTTCACTGATTTTGAAATGGTGATCCCTCAACTAGTACAATAAAAGAAAAATTAATTTGTATCTGATGAAGCAAATTAAAAGCACAAAAATCTTTGTTGGGGCAATGAAGCATTGCGATATAAAGGGGGTACAGAGTAAAGTCATGAGTATTTATTTGCAATAGCTGCTGATTTTAACCCTTTATATACAAATGCATCAGCAGCAAACAATCGATAAACACACAGTAAGTCACTGGAACAACATCACTGGAATTGTATCGGCTCAAAGTTTCAGAAACGTCGTTTTCTCGATTTTATCAGTATAGAGTACAATGTCTTACTCTAAGGAGAAACACTGACCAAAACCTCACAAAATATCTGTCTCCAGTCTAATAGAAAATTTTACCCTATTCCATTCTGACGTTCGACTTATAGATCAGGAATCTGAGGAGATTGGAGTACCTATCAGAGAAAGGGGTTCACACAACTTTGTAGATACTGTAGGCAAAAGTTGATGGAGATAAATTTATTAGTGGGGGTTGGCTTTTTAGCATCAGAATAGAAGAACAAGTACAAACAATGTTTTATTAAATCTCTGGAGAACAGAGATTATTGCAAACTCCAAGTCTAGATTTTTTTACAAAATCTTTGACAAAGCTTTTTTTCTAGTTTTAATTATTGCGAATGCCATACGACTCCAGATTTCATGATCATGGTACATCTTGTATGTGTTAATTCTGAATTCCTCACCTAGGAGAGCAGGCTAAAATGGGAGATCACCCTTTCTGAACCAAAAATATTCTCTGGAGATAATTTATGAACACACAGAAATCTAAAAGTTGAAAAGAGACACAAAGATGGCTCAAAGTTTTAATGACGAAATTAACAATCTTACTTTCAGAGCAAACATAAAATCTTTGCCAAAAAAATGTTCTGCCTACTAGATAGCAAAGGATATTATTATAGTTTCCAATGAACTAATCCTGCTGAGAATACATTCTTCGATAACAATGCAATTTAACTGGAAATCAAATAATAAAGAGATGACAAATATTATATATGCCTGGATCTAATTTGGTATCTTTTCCCCCATGAATTTTGGAATATTTGTAAGTTAACGAAAACATCAAAATAAAAGCAGATATAAAACAAAACAGCATTATAACTACTATATGCCAAAACTTAGGAAACAGAGCCAAAGTGTGACTGAATTAGAGAATATATAGCTTAAATATATTTTTTAAAAGGAAATATTGAAAATAAATGAACTAAGTAGTCAGCGTTTGAATCATGGGGAAATCAATATTCAAAGATAAGAAGAAAAGAAATAATAGCTATTAACAGTCAAAATCAGTAAGATTGATTGGAAAATGTAGAGACTATTTGTAAGACAAATATGTTTGAAAAACTAATTATATAGCACAAAAAGCAACTAGTAACACTGACCAAGAAAATATAGAAAAAAACTATTTTAAAGGGAAATAAGTATTAATATATTTGAGATTTTTAAAGCCTAACCAAATATTATCAACAAATTCATGTCAATACATTTAAAAACTTAATCAAAAGGTACAATTTTCTAGAAAAAATATAAATCACTAAAAGCTACTTTATAACCATGATGGTTATAAACCTTTATATAAATATACGTTTGGTATCTTCCCCCAAGAGTAGACACAAAATTCACCTCTATTAACAAATCTGCAACAAACCAGTAATAAACTAAAGCTAATTTGGGGGGTTCAAATTATGACAATGGGGCCAATCTATCAGTGGATGAGAATAAACATTTTTAAACTTCTAAATCATTTTTAGCTAAAATTGAAAAATAAGTTAACCTTGACCAATATTTAATACACAGGCTGACACTGCATCCTTACTAGGTGTTTATGTCAGTAGAGAGGGGTCACGTACAGTGGGGAGAGTAATACATAAAATAATTTCAAAGGACAGAAAAAAGGAGAATTTTTCATAGATATCAAAACATGACTGTACAGTTCAAGAAAGGAAGATTACAATAAGAGTAGATGCAAAAAATTCTAAATAAAATCGTATCAAACACAATCTATTAATGTAACTTTTTTTTAAAATCAGTAAAATCTAACAACAACAAAAAACCAGGATGACCAAGTAAAGTTTACCTCAAAATTCAAGGATAATTTGCTATTAGAAAAAACTTCACACAGTAACCAATAAAGAAAGAAAAACTGTGTCTAAATAAATATAAAACAGAATTTTATCCAATTTAACAGCTCATTAGTGATAAACTCTTAATATACTAAAAGTAGAAGGTAGCTTTTTTTTAAGTCTTAATAAGGATTTCTATCAAAACCTACAGAAAACCTTAGAGATAGCATCAACACTTTAACTACAATTTTCATTACTTATTGATAACACAATTATCTACATAGAAAATCCAAGGAAATTTATAAAAACATCGTTAGAACCAAGTAAGAAAGTTCATAGAGATTGTGGATTCAAGACAATTATATAAAATTAGTATTTTTCTTTGCAACAGAATAAAATATTGTCTTACTGTAATAATAAAATTAAAAAATCTACTGTGTAGTAATTGCTCCTTTCTGCCTGGAAGCCTGTGGGCATTTGTTCTTAATCATGAATTTTGCCAGAATTTGCTTTAATGTCTGTTTTTTCTCCTCAATACTCCTTGGAATTCTGTGAGATTCTTCAGTCTCAACATTGAGTCTCCCTTTGCCTCGTGGATATTTTCTTTCAGTATTTTTTTAAGTAATACAGAATACCAGATTCATGTATGAAATCTCTAGATTTATCCTTTTCCTTCATGATTTCTGTCTCTTTATATATTTGCTCTGTGCTCTAAAATAATTCTTGTCCTTCTTCCTCCAGTGTAGGGATCAGGATCTCGACAAACTCTCTACTCATTGTCACCCAAGGACTGGTACTCAGCAGGATACTGCTCAGCAGAGATTTAAACAGAGCCCAAGGCCTGATCTCTGTCCAACAGTGTAAAGTTGCATGCATCCCACTTGCCCCAGAGAAGCAAGTAGCTTGCTGCGTAGGGAATAAAGAGAATGCATTTAGGTTGCACATTTCCACTCATGCATTTGGCCAAAAGATCCCACTCCCTTTAGCATCAAAATATAAGAAACCCTTTTGTTGAGATATATGCAACAAAAAGGTAGAAAATCATTCGTGAAAAAAATCTAAAATAGTATCAGACTTAAAGAAGTCCTAAAAAAATAGAGACAGACCATATTCTTAGATGGGAAGGGTCAATATAATCAAAATATGATGTCTCTTCAAATTAGTTTATAAATTCAACACAATTTCAGCAAAAACTGCACCACAAATTCACGTAGCTTGATGAATTTAATCTAAAGTTCATATGGAAGATTATAAATTCAAGAGCTAAGATAACTCTCAAAAAAATAAAAGATAAAATTTGCCATATGACATACTTTAAAGTTAGAATAATTAAGACAGTGTGATATTAAATGCGGTGATAGAATTGCAGATAATTGCAATAGTAGCAAGGGACAAGTACTATAAACTCAACCTAATTTGGGGTTCAAAATATGACAATGGGGCCAATCCAATAGTGGATGAGAATAAACATTTTTAAACTTCTCTATCATTTTCAGCTAAGATTAAAAAATAAATTAAATTTGATCAATATTTAATATGCAGACTGACACTGCATCCTTACTAGGTGCTCATGTCAGTAGACAGGGGTCACCTACAGTGGGGAGAGTACCCTAGGGGTTAGGAGGCCCACAGCACAGAGGAGTTGTTCTCAACCACCAATAACAGACCCCTAAAAAATGCTCCAGACCAAGTTCACAGAGATAACGTCACATTAAAATACATTCACCATATCATTTACAGACAGATCACTGCAGCAAAGATGTTGAAGCCAGAAATGCACAGAAGACTACAGATTGCCATCCACGTGATTAATTTTGTTAAAACAAGACTTTTTAAATACAGTCGGAAATTTATAATATTTCATAATAAAATAGGTGTGAGACGATGGAAATCTATTGTTCTACAGAGATGTTCATGGGTTAGTTTACGGAAAGTTATTTAAAATAATTGTGAAATTTACAGATGAGCTACACAATTTTTTAACAACGTGACGTGTTCCCAGTTTGCCGACCTTTTGTGTGATGAAAATCAGCTACCAAGAAGATGTTTCCAAAGGGAAAAAAAAATCACATTTAATCTACCCCTTAAAAAGCAAGATAACTTTTTAACAATGGTTGAATAAGAAGGTGCTTTTCAAAATTCACACTATGGGTTAGATTTTGAAAAAGATATTTGGGAATGTTTCCATAATTATACAATTTTATTGCTACAAATATATCATCAATAAAAGGTATTACATATGCATATTTAAAACTTAGACATAAGTTTCTAACCTGTTTACCAATCACACACATGAAACCTTTCTGTAAGTTTTGAACTAGGCTCCTTGCCGTGCTAGGTTTGGTGGTGGACAAAGCCAAGTCATCACACAGTGGAGAGACAGATGGGGAGACCGGCCGTCGCTGCCAAGTGCAGTCAGTGCTACGGGAGCCGGGTTCCTAATTCAGTCTCAAGGGGAAATGAAAGCTTCCTGGAAGAAGCAGTATCAGAGCTGAAGTCTGAAGGTGACCTATGCAAAAGTGTGTTGGAGAAAGAGGTTGTAAAGAAAGTAGGATGGTTCACCCAAATGGACCACGGCATCAAGGCCCTCTGGCTTTACAAGAAACTTGGCTCTTCTTATTCTGACATCTCAGAACCTGACCTTGAAAGTTTAGGTGGTTTATTTCAACTAGAAATTAAGACTGCTAATGTTACTGAGAAACACCTAGAGGAGAAGCCTGCTAAGATCAAAACTCAGTCTGATATAGAAACACCTTCTTCTTTTTCATACCCATTCCCATCACTTCTCAACACTCCTCGGTCCTTAATCCTTGTTCCTTAAAATCTTCCACCCATGCATCAGGACTAGTAGCCTGACCCAAGAGCAGCTGTGCCACTCTATCTTTTTTTCTCTTTCTTACATATGGTTGACAAGAAAAGTTGTATCTGGGTTGTCCCTTGAATGTAGAAGGAAATGTGGTGATGTACACCTCTCTCCCTGTGTTCCAATCTAGGTTACCAGAAGTTCTCATCATTGAGTTTTTCATCCCAAATCCAACTAGTAATGCAATGATACTTTGACTTCCTTTGCCACACGGGGCGTTGACACACAGAAGAAAGACCACATGAGAACACAGTGTGAAGGCAGCCATCCACAAGCCAAGGAGAGAGGCTTCAAGGAAAATCAAACCTGTCAACACCTTAACCTTGAACTTCCAGCCTCCAGAACTCCAGGAAAGAAATGTTTGCTGTTTAAGCTACTCAGTTTGTGGTATTTTGTTATAACAATCTTAGGAAACTAATACATTATGGCATTAAAAGAATTTGCATGTATGATTCACTGAGTGCCTGCAATCTTTGGGAAGTAATAAAAACAGTATAGGTACCTGGAAGTTGGAAATCATCCATCTGACTTTTAAATAGTTCATCTGACTTTCAAATATGGAAACAACGTAAATTCCCAAAATTGCAGGTGGGTACAGTTGAAATGAATTCCCTTGACAAAATTTTGGACAAGATTATTAAACAGGTGGCTGGTGAGCTCTTAGAAAATGGAGCTATAGGAAAAAGCTAGGTTCACTCAGATGAAGTCATGCTGAGCTAACCTCATTTCCTGTGTCGATAGGGTAGTAGATGGAGATCATGGGAAGAAGGTCACAATCACACTGCATCTAGATTTCAGTAAGATATTTGGTAAAAGGATGTCATGTGATCCTTCAGGGAAAGACAGAGAAATGTAGACTAAATGAGATTTGGCACTGGGTGAATTTGTGGCTGATTGAAAGCAATGACCCTAGGATGTTAATCAAGAAAGCATAGAAACTCTAAGATTAAGACTCATAGTTATGCCCATAACAACGACTAGTTAAAGCTCTAATTGCATACAGGCAAACACAGAAATTGTGCGTGGCAAAGACTGCTCATTGTCTTCCAATTTTCCCTTTCTTTCAGACAATAGAATCTTTAGCTGAGTAGATGAATGTATAGAAAAACAGACTTTTCCCAGCCTTCTTTGCAAGTTGAATGGCCATGTGACTGAGTTCTGTCCAGTTGGATGAGAGCAGATGTGATGTGTTCTAGGGATCATGCCCCCTTTCACCTTTTGCCCCTTCTCATTGATTAGAATGTGAACATGTTGGCGAGCCAACTTGGTCCAAGGATGGTGGAGAAATAAAATAAAAGGCACCTGGATTTCTGACCCCATGGATCCTTCCCACCAGCCCTAGACTGCTTATACCCAGATAGCTAAGAAAGAAAGAAATTTCTTGTTTGAGCCACCATTATGCTGAATCTGTGTCTGAGCACCTAAACCTATATCCTAAGTAATTGAGAACGTTTATCTGATTGGCAGAGAACATTAAGCTGGGGAGGATAATCAATACATTCAAAATCAATCAGGCCAAGAAAATCTTAATAGGCTGGAATGAAGAGCCTAAACTCACTGGATGCATTGTGCCAGTCTTGAATTCATGTTCAAATAATCAATTACACAATGAAGTGTAAGAAGATCCACCATAAAACATGTGTTTAAAAATGTAAATTTAAGCTAACTTCAAAGCCACAATCTTAGGTTACAGCAAGTAAATATGGTGTCATCGTCAATGATATTAATAGCCCCACCCATTTCATTCTGCTCAGACCACAGGAAAGCAGCCAGAGGGTGACCAGGACACAGTGCAATGAAGACAGTGTAACCTCTTTACTGAATAGGTGCACAAACCGGAAATGGGTTTATTTTCTCCCACACAGCCTTCCAACATGCTAGATTGACTCTCTCCCTTCATGACCACTTGACATCTCACACAGATTTCAGAGCTTCACTGTTACATTCATTTATAATAACAGTCTCATGATTCAAACTCATTTCCAGGTATCAACATTTTCAGTCTTGACCAAAGACAGTTGTGAGAGAGAGAAATTTCACCATATGCCTTAGGGTTCTGAACCATAAATTCCAGTATCAATCAAAAGTTCATTATCACGTCCGAATCAAAGCTTCTCCCCTCCCCTAGTTCAAGTCAGGCTCCTGGCTCAAGGCAACAAGGAAGAGGGTACATGACCTGTCCTATCATTTCTCTCCTGGCTCTCCCCACTCTCGTCTCCCTCGCACTGCCCTTCGTCGGGAGGAACAGGTCAGAAGAGGAGTCGAGAGAAACAAAACAAATCATAGTAATAAAGGGATCAACGTCCTTTAACCTAGCTGGAGCTGTGGATGTCTCTCTCTTGGCTAATGCCAGGTGGCTGTCCTGTTCTCCATCATGGCAGGACTCCCAATGCTGGCCCACTCACAGAGCCAATTTGGGGGTTCAGCAGTGACTCTCATAGGATTGTCTAACTGCACCAACTCCCAGACTTCATGGATTCTACCTGAACTCTTGTTAGTCTCTCTCAGACCCTGACATCTGTGTAATGTAGCCCAACAGACTATTGCTATTTTGTTATGCAAGGCTGCCCTGTGAGCCAGGGCTCATCAGAATGGCTTCTCCCAGCTCCTTTCTGCAGTATTCCCTGGGAGATGCCCAGGACACAGCCTCGACTCAACACTGGGAACACAGCCTCCTCTCACTGCTGCCCCTCGTCTGCCTTTTACCCCAGGCAGAGTGCGCTGGCCTCGGCCTTCTGTAGCCTTTAGGCAGGAAACTAACAGCAGTCTCCATGTTCAGACCTCCTCCAAGACTCTGGGGACATAACTAAGCTCCCTCGAGAACACCCTCAGTCCTCTCTCCTTGGGTGTCCTAGGGTGAGCTTGAGGTTCCACCGCCCCCTGTGTCCAAATCACCCCTTGCAGGCATCCCAATCTCCACGAGCAATTCCCTTGGAGGCCCTTACACTTGGTTTGGGGGCATCCCTTCAACTCCAAGGGGAAGGAAGGAGAAAAATCCAACACTTCTGAAAGCCCTTATTCTTACTTGTCAGAAAGTCTATTTGCGTTTTAACAAACTATCAAAAAAATCACCATAGTGTGCTGCACTTTTTTTATGTCTGCATACACAGGCCACGCCTGTGTTCTCTGGACACGCTGTAGTGATGTAAGAGGTTCAAAGCCACCTCTTCAGCAAAAGTAGAGGGTTCGAGATGGATGATCTGAGGCAAGAAGTGATGACATCTCACCTGGGCCAAGCATGGATTCCAAGGTCCCTCCATGTGACACCAATAAACATCATCCCTGGCCACTGAACCCAGACCTTACGTTTAGCAATGTCATGCCTTTGTCAAGTGAGCTGCTAATAGTTGATATAGAGATAAGAAAAATATACTGTCGCCCTGGCCGGTTTGGCTCAGCGGTTAGAGCGTCGGCCTGCGGTCCAGAGAGACCCGGGTTCGGTTCCCGCTAAGGGCATGTACTTCGGTTGCAGTTTGTCCCCGGCCCTGGTTGGTCGTGTGGGTGGCAGCCACTCGATGTGTCACTTTCACATCGATGTTTCTCTCTCTCTCTCTTCCTCTCTCTCCCTCCCACTCTATCTGAACAAAAAATGAAAAAATGTCCTCAGGTGAGGATAAAAAAAAAAAAAAAAGAAAAGAAAAATATACTGTCTACCCAAGTTGAATTTTTAAATATCCTATTATGTTGGTGTAGAATATATTTTATATTAGCAGACATGTCACTAACATCTAGCTGAAATGCACAAGAGTAAACAACGCTTAGCAGTGGATTCATAATCTATCTAGACCACTGTCCTTATTTTTCTTAAACATTTGATATGTTATGCCACCCAAATAAAAAATAAAACAGAGTGTAGAACACACACACACTAACCATAAAAACAACCATATTGCAATACCAAAATATATTTATGAAATTGGTCAAGGAAATTGAATTTAACATATGCTGTTATCATACAAGTATTTTTAATGAAATAACACTTTGTATTTATATAGCACCTTTCTTCTAAAGAGCAAAAATATGGCTCACATATTATTACTCATTCTCACACCATCCTTGACAGGTGGGTAAGTAGCAACATTTATACCAAATTTTAATCACTGGGAAACCAAGACAGCGTACAGAACACAAACAAACCTCACACAGTGAGCCAAAGACTAGGAATTTCCCAACATCTACTCACTCCTTTCTGTGAAATCTTAAAAGTTAGTTTGAATACTAGTGGGGAAAAATAGAAGAACAGTTGACAAGACAGGTTTATACTAGCCTCCTAGGAAGCTGATGGCAGAACCGAGACTGAAAACAGTTGGAAGCTAAAAACAATACCCACACTTGACCATCTACGTGGACAACCTATCTGCAGCCCAGGAAAAATTAAATACTGTCCAAAATATGTTTCAAATTGCTTTCAAGGCTTTCTGTAGTTACAGCAAGAGAAATAAGCCCATCTCCCAATTAATTGTCACAAAATGTATAGGTGGTCAACAGCACATCAATTAGCAATACGGTATAAACAAATCTGAGTAGCCCGGGAATTCTGGCATAAAACATAGCTTCAACAAGATAGATTTTGGATGATGCATTCCTGAGAAGTTCTTTAAAAAATTATTCAAAGGACTAAAAAAGTCTCTTTTTAAAGATAAATGTAAATTATAGACATAGTTAGAACTGAACAGTATGCCTTAAATAAGAAAATTACCAGAGGATGAATTCCGTAAGAGCAGGAATGTCTTTTAAAAGGTTTTGATGTACTTAATCTCCAGTTAACTCTAAGATCCAAAGGCACAGTGCCCCTTTTTCTCAGATAACATGCAGTGTCTAAGGATCTAGATCATATACATCCATGTAGTCAACCAATGTCAACAAACCTAGGGGAAACATCAGATATAAAGGGAATGGAGAAAATATTCAGGAGTCAATTTCTGAGTCACGGGGACAAGGAAGGAAAGTCACTCTATATTCTAATAACAAATTTCAATCATGTAAAAAATAAAAGAGTCAATATTTAGTAAGCATTTTCTATACACTAGGATTGGTCCAGCACTAGGCACGGTATATGAATTATCTCACTTCATCATCACAAAATTCCTTTGAGATAGTCTTATTTTCTATATTGAGGGAGGTTAAGAAACTCACCGAAGGTCAGGAAGGTACAAGTAGTTGTCTGGCTTGGAACCCATTTACTGGCTTTTTCTCTGACTTCTCAATTAATTTAGAGAACTGAGTCTTACCTTTTGTTTCTTCCCATGCACTGATGAAAAACTGAAAAGCCATCATTTTTATACTATTAAAACTTTAGAATACAAAATCCATTAAAATCTTATTTATAGAAACACTTCCCAAAGGTTGATAGCAAGAAATGCAGATAAAAGGCACATATTCCCACTACTTTGATGTTCATGATACATTCTATTTTGAGCTTTGTCTGGTTGCTTTTAAACCTATCATACTGTACCATGAAGCTGTAAATACTGTTAAGGAATTTTTTTAAGAAGCAGCCAACTTCAAGATAGTTGATGACTCCCTCTTCAACAGTCTAATTTATATGAACTATAGTAAATTACAGTGATACCCCTTTAATTAATTAATTTAATTAATTAGTTAGTTAATTAATTAATGCCCCTGGTAGATCAAGTTTTCTTATCCAGAGAGCTTCTTGGCCCACAAAGGAGAGGAGAAAGTAATGATCCTTCAGAAGTCTCTGAACTTACCACAGTTGGAGGCCCACCTTCAGTGGAGCATGGCCTCTGTGAGGTCACAAAGAAAATGAGGTCTTCAGGAACGCCTGCAGCCTGCACACTGGCCTCCAGTGAATCAACTGGGAGAGAGATTCATTGTTATAATTAAGCAAATCACACCGGTCGTCTTTTGCTTGAATTTTCTTCTTACCTCCACCACTGGGCAGATTTACTTTTAATCTGACTAGCTGCTAAAATTTGGGACCTCCACCTCCCCCGGAACCAAAGCAAGGAAATGAGGAGAAGGAGAGGCCCATCTCCAAAGACCATGTCCTTGGAATAAAGGGTTTGCCCTTCACCACCTTGACATCTACAACCACTGGGCTGTTTTCATTTTACTACCACACCCTCTGTCAGCTATAGGGTACTAAGCAACTTTTCTGCCACCTGTAGAAATCTCAGGACAAAAGGTCATTAAGTTAAAAAACATTGTCTCCCAAACAGAATTAACTCAAGGCTTTGCAGAGCCTCCCGCACGCTTGCCTGGTTCTTGCCTTTGCATTGTCCAGGGCTCCCTCCTGGTCCCCAATCCCACTAGGCCGGGGCCATGGTGAAATTCCTCTTCCACCTGAACCCTTCTTGAGTGATCGTCCCATTGTTTTAATTTTGAAGAATGTAACACCTTTCTGCCAGAGTTATCCAGGTCTTAGGCTTGCATTTAAGTCACCAGCAATATTCTCCTGGGCATCCATGGACACACATTTTTCCAACATTCTCTTCCTCCTAGCACAAAGACCAAAGTTATCTTCTTTCCTTTCCCTGACCTCCTTTCTAATTTTCAAGCCTTTCATGACATTTGTTTACTTGTTTAATCTTCTAACAAATGTTTACTTAACAACTATCTACTATGGTCCCAGCACTAAACTAGGTGCCAAGAAACAACGATGGAAAACACACAATCCTTGCCATAAATAATCTCACGCTTCCGTGAGGGAGGCCAGTCATCAGGCCACTAGAAACACAGCGGAAGGGCAGGAATACTGTAAAGCCCAGGGCGTTATAGGGCCCTCAAAAGAACCAACTTACCCAGCTGGCCATTCCGTCTCTTTCTCCTTAATCGTCAGGTTTCATTTGTTTCCAGACCTTAGTTTGACTAACGTGTTTAAATATTTTCCTTTCTATCCACCATCCCCAGAGACATCCGGTCAACCAGCCCAACTCTCAATCTGAATCATCATATTACATCCCAGCCAGCAAGTCATGTAAACCTGGACTCATCACCTCATTCTAAATACTCCCACAAACATCAAAATATTTAAAACCCCTACAATCAAACCCATTTCAGTCCATGTTTGAATTTTCTTCATCCAAATATGATTTGGAGATGGTGAATTATCAATATAGTATGATCTGATCTTTATAAAGATGAAAAAAAAAAAACCCTTTGGTCATTTTAATTCTCTTAGTCCCTAATATGATGCTCTGCATGCATCCTCCATGACTGGCCTTTCTTTTACCTATCCGGCTTTGAATTGCATTGGCTAACTTCAGAAAAATCTTTACTGAATTGGCTCTGTGCCTGATTGAGGCAGAAGACATATGCAGACCCTCAGCAATTGTTTTCGCTACACTTTCAGTTTTGAAATAAACAGCCTAAGAAGGGGTCACATACATGCTTTTTAAAAAAAAAAAAAATTTCTTTATTGATTTTTAGAGAGAGAGGAAGGGAGAGGGAGAGAGAGACAGAAACATCAATGAGAGAGAACAATGACTGGCCGCCTCCTGCATGCCCCCCACTGGGGATCTGGCCCACAGCCTGGGCATGTGCCCTGACCAGGAATCCCGGTGACCTCTTGGTGCATGGGTCGACACTCAACCACTGAGCCACACCAGCAGGGCACACACATGGGTTTTAAAAGCCTGTTTATTTATCATATATTCAAGACCTTTAATCAGTATATAAGCCTCACATTAAATTTCAGTTGTCATTCTTTTTCTCATCATGATTTCTTAACAAACCAAAATGCCATTCTGTTATTCCTTTTCTAGAAAGAAAAAAGCAACATGAATGTGAAAGAAAGCTACAGAGAGGCAGGGACAGAAGTGTGGGATCCAGACCTAGAACCACATTTAAATCTGGCTTTACCACTTACTCATTATGTGATTTGCCATAAATTATTTAAAATCTTTGAGCCTCAGCTCCCTTATCTATTAAATGAAGAAAATAATAATTCCTGCCTCACAAAATGTTTTGAAGGGTGGGTGAGGCTGCATGAGTCCTCAGCAGGGCATTCCCCACCCCACCCAGTCCTTCTCTCTGAAAGTCCCCCCACTCTGAGTTGTCCCCACACTCCTCAGGCCTTCTACTGCTCTGGCCTCTTCTAATTCCCTGCTCCCTGCCCAGTACCCAATGGAGTTTCCAATGTTTCCATCCTAGTCTCAGTCCTTTCCGTTTTACAACCTCCCTCCCGGACACCGTGTCCATATCAGTGACTTCCATTTTCAGTGACTCTAATTTGAATCTCAGACTTTCTGTGCAAGGATTTACACAATTATCTCCATTTGGGGATATCACACACTCAGAAGGTCTAAACCAAGCTCAAATGATCTCCTAAATCTAGTTTTCCTCTCCCTCTGTGGTTTCCATCTCAGCTTAGAGGTACTGATATCCATCCAAGAAATCGTTCCTGACCCCTCATACACACCCCAAATCTGACCATCGCAAGTCCGATCCTTTCTGTCTTCTGAAGAGCTCGTCCATATGCCTGGACATCCACATCTTCATTCTGTCACACTGGTCCAAGGTACAGTCATCTGTCTGCTAGGCCAGCCCAGCCCACTCATGCCTATGCTGCAGCTAGAGTGCCCTTCCCCATATGCAAATGTCATGCTGCCATTTCCCTGGGTCTGCCCTTTCACGGCTTGGCATTGCCCTTTGGATCCAAAATAGAATTTTTAATGAGACCGGCACAGTCCCATATGGCCTGGCCCTGGCACCTCACCAGCCTCCTCTCCCACTGCTTTCCCTCCCCTGTACCCCCGTCTCCTTATCCACCTTAGTGACCCATCAGACCTCAGTTCAAGTTCACATCCTCAGAATGGTATTCTATGATGCCTTGAACGAGTTGTGAGCCTTGGTTTAGACGTTTCCAGCTCATCACATGACTTTTTGGCACTTATCACAGTTCGCTGTTGTGTGATAATATGTTACTGCTCACCAATGTCAGTCCCATCCTAGAATGGATGCTCCAGCAGGAGAGGAAATGGATGCATCTTTTTATCCTTGACTTTCTGGTGGCAAGCCTCAACTTCAATATGTATCTATTGCATTATTAATGGAATTATTGTTAAATTGTGAATTGCTTCTTAAATTAATTATTATTGAGATAGGCAAGCGGAGGGGTTTAGAGTCCTGATTCCCCAAACAAACTGCCAGGATCCATTTCTGGCTCCACCACTTACTATTTGTGTGACTTTGGTCAACTTGCCACTGTCCCCAACACTCCCTCTCTAAAATTCGGTAACTTGAATAGGAAACTCAGCAAGACAAAAGTTAGCTTCACAGCAACTGGCTAAACAAAACCCCGCCTTTAGCCAAATACCAAGAATACATTTTGTTTCTTTGAAAACCGGCCCTTAGTAAACATGAGTTCATTGCAGAGGATAGTGTTTTGCTAACAAGTAACAACCCTGACGTCAACTCACACCCATTTTCAGGACAGGTGTCTCCTCTCACAGGTTCCCCCAGTCCCTCTCCTCTAGCGCCCAAGCTCTCCTGCAGCTGACAAGCTTCTCCCCCGGGGAATACAGCCAGGCCCCGTGCTCCACGCACAGAACAAGGCTGGGCTGTGCCCTCTCCTGCAAGCAATCAGCACAGGCCCTCAAGCATGAGATTTAATTGCTTGTTCATTATTTTAGCTCACAGGGGCTACAAGGAAGCATGGCATTTCTGAACACACCATCCAAGAGAACCCTGGGAGCTGTCAAGATGACAAAATAACAACAGAGACACGAAAGGGGCCTGTCTTGAGCCAAATGGCTTCAGGTGCCCGTGACTCCAAAAGAGGACCGGGATCAAAATGCGTGGCAGCCCTCGCCATTTGCTCTGCCCTCGTCACGTCTATCTGAGCGGGGCGGAGTGCCCCAAAGAGGGGGAATTTGAACTCACAGCCCCCGAGAGTACCCATGTCCCTCTTCTGCCTGATTGTATACCAAAAGTGCCAGGAAAGTCAATAACTTCCCATGGTTTCACAGCAAAGCCAAAAGATTAAAAAAGAGACACTGTCCTTTTGAAGATGTGGAAAGTAATAAGTGAGCAGGCTGAATCCTCTTTGGGTTTAAAAGCCTGTGCCGTGCCAGCAGTTTCGCTTGAAGGTGTCAAAATTGCTTTAAATCTTTAGCTTTGTTATACCCTACTGCTACACGGATATAATAGAGCCGGCCGACAATTTAGAGATCATTTTTCTCTCTAAAAACTTTGTGGAAATACATCTATATTAGCACAGACATTTTTCCTAACATTTGCTGTTTAAAAAATACTGTTTTTTTTCCAATGCTTCTTAAGAGATCAGGGTAGGCGAGCAATAGTTCGCTTTAAAAAACAATCGTCCGCACGCCATCCATCAGGGCTCCTCCCCCACTTCACTTCCACCTTTGGAACAGATTTGACCTCGTCTCTCTAAAGGCAGGAAACTTCGACAAAGGCAGGAGGCCTATTTAAAGTGATGAAACAGATTCTCAATGAAGGATTATGCCTTTCATGGAGCCTGAAAGAAATGCAGTGCTTAGGAAGTGGATAAAAGTCAATAGCAACCATTCTTTGCTTTGGATGAAACCTTGAAGGTGCACTTCACCCATGGATGTTAAAAATAAAAAACAGAAACAAACAGAGACTTGTGAGTCTTACAGTTCTCTGATAAACAGTACATTCACATGATGGAAGCTCACTGAATTCCAGAGTCCCTGACAAATTCCAGGCTCGGCGATGAGCTGGGAGCCCAGGAACCACACCAGGAGAAAACGCAAGCCTGGGCCGTGGATGGAGGGAGAGAATCCGTCCCATTCTCCCATCCCAAAAGAGAAGATACATCCTGGACCTGCAGATGCAAACAGCCATGAAAACCTGCTCTGTGGGAGAAAAGACGGGGAGAAGAAGGTCCTCTAGAAAGAACACCTTGAAAGGCTGCTACAAAGACGCTGTTTCTCCCTCTTCTCTTTGTACCTTTTGTACGATCACCGTTTCCTCAAAGCACCCCCACCCATCCAGTTCCAGAGTCTACTCTCTACCTGAGGCCTAACAGATGCATCTCCTAAAAGCAAGTCAAAAATGAGCAAGGATCTCAGATCGGTCGTGTCCAATTCATTCTTCCATGCTAGCAAGACAGGTGTGCCTTTCTGTGTCCGCCTGTCTTGTATCTGTTGGACTAAAAACCACTTAAAAATAAAGCTAAGTATTCTCAATAGCGTGAGTCCCTTCGTACTTCACTTCAGTGCTGACAGGTGAATATTTATTTTAAAAAATCATCCCATAGCAAATGTGATTGCTGAACCTGGAGCGGGAGGAAGGGGCTGCACCAGGAAATGTCTGTCCTCGTCTCCAGCTTCAGAGGGGCCGCAGGTCTTGGCTACATTCTGTTAGCATCAGGGTGCTCTGAGTCTTTGCTCCTCTGGCCCATCCTGGCTGCAATCATTTTATGAGCAGACCCAGTCACTCCGCTGGTGTCTGCCTTGTCTGCATTGCTTCAGAAGTCAGGCCTGCCAGAGAGAGCAATTTCTTAATGGAAAAACTGTATCAGTTTAGGCCACAAGCCGGAATCTTTGAGACAGCATGACGCAGAGAGTTCAGCACTCAGAGAATTAAGGTTGCACGTCCCTCGTCTTTATGTGAGTTTCTTACTCACATGAGGATGAGAGAATTAAATTACTGGCACCATCTCATTCATCATCTGTACGGTATTTCTGAGCACCTACTGTGTGCAAGAGGTAGTGGGAAGTATAAAGATGAAATGTTCAGACACGTCTGCCTCCAAGGAGGTTAGTTAGCTTGCAGATCTCAGAATCATGGGCTGGGAAATATTTTGAAGGTTTTATGTAATCCGAGTGCTTTGCTTTATAGATCAGGAGATAAGGGCTTGCATTAACCCATAACTCCTCTGTGAATGGCAGAGAAAATGCGCACACCCAGCCTTTCTGACTCAATGAAGGCCTTTTCGTGCTGTTTGCTAACAGTCAGGGGCTCCGACATTACCAGGTCCCAGACACCTGTGTGGTTGACAAAGCTGGCGCTGTGATTGCCCATCACAAGGACACACTACCCGCTGAGTGCCACCCAGGACCAGCCCACAGTGGGAGGAGTGTACCCACCTGCTCACACACTCACTGCGCATGTACATGGCACGAATTAATACTCTGCATCTAAGCTAGAGAATGCTTACAGGGCGGACAAGGAACCTATCAAGGTTAACTGGCAAGAGTAGAGCACTGAGGATCCCACCTAGGATGCCCCCCTCCTGTCCCCTCTCAGCCCCTCGCTCTCCATCTCCTTTCGCTGTTCCCTTGGCTTCACCTCACATGTTTTCGGCACTCGGTTTGTACTGAATATGGAATCGTGTCATTTTCGAGATGGAAGCACTCTCAGAGACCATCTAGTCTGGATCTCTCATTTCACAGGTGAGGGAAATGGCCCAGTAACTTACCCATCATCATGTCACTAGTTGTGCAAGCTCTGGAGAGCCCATGTTGAGAGAGAAACAGGTGACTCCTTTCCCTCCTGGGACACCAGTCCATCCACGGTTTGGTACAGTGTGTGTATCATCCTGATTTCCCCATGCCTCAGCCCCCGGGGTGTGTTAATGATGTCACATTATCAATAAAAATAAGTATAAATAAATACATGGATGAGACAGACATACATGTTTGTCTGGGTTTGGGTTGACCTGTTAATGAAGCTCCCACCATCACCAAAGTCTACACCTCCTTACTCCGGAGTCTGTCTGGCTGTGTCACCACCACCCTTCCTGGTGCTCAAGACCCCAGATGGCGCTAGAGGGTAGCCTTTCATCATGACCTCATGACCTCATGACCTCATGACCTCAGCTGCTCACACTCTCCCTAACACTCTGCTGCCTGTAGGGAGAGTTCTGTCTCCTGACTCGGCCTGTGTCTGCGTTGTCTGAATTGGGAGTCCTCGTTCTTCAGAAACCAAGGCTATTGTGAGCTGTGCTTGGGAAGACCTCTCCTCCTCCTCCAGGGACCATCTGTCTATCAGGCACTAACACTGTTTGCATACTGGTTCATCATAGCATCTCTGATAAAAACAGCCCTTTAAACTCTAGTCTGGAAAATAACAAATTCATTTGGCTACAGCGGGGACCAATTATAAAGACAAGACATCCCCCCACCCCGTCCCTCTTGACCCCAGGTATTCTGAGCTAAACTGGATTGCAACTCCTCCTGGAATTCAGTTTAAGTGATGCTCCCACCAAGCCGTAGGGCAGGTTGGCAGAGATCTGAAGCCAGGTTAGGCATCGGCTGGAATCCCCACTACCTACAGATCACTAGATCTAATTTAACTAGTCTTCAATTTTACAAATTATGCAACAGGACTAAGAGCATAGTTCCACAAAACTTTTCCAAGAATGTCCTAGCTATTTTCTCTCCTGGAAATTATAGGTGAAACAGCATGTCACACGAACAAGTAAACTTAAGTTGGCTTTCTCTAAGGGAAGCAGAATCATGTCATTGCACAATAAGAAGCACATCGTGGGGAGAAAACACTTCCCTTTCTCATATGCGTCAATTCATTTATGCATCCATGAGAGAAAGGTAGGGAAAACCTAGGTAAAGTGTAATTATTGAAATTGAGCATAAAAATGAGCTTTGGGCCCTGGCCAGTTTTGCTCAGTGGTTAGAGCGGTGGCCTGCGGACCAGAGAGTCCTGGGTTCGGTTCCCGCTAAGGGCATGTACCTCGGTTGCAGTTTGTTCCCAGTCCCGATTGGGGTCATGTGGGTGGCAGCCACTCGATGTGTCTCTCTCACATCAGTGTTTCTCTCTCTCTCTTCCTCCTTCTATCCCTCCCACTCTATCTGAAGATAAATGCAAAAAGAATGTCCTTGGGTAAGGATAAAAAATAAAAATGAGCTTTGGATTCCCTCAAAGCCAAGATAAAAAGTAGAATAGATGAATTCCATAGTCTTACCTGCTATCCATCTAACAGAGTTATTTAGTATCTCATCTAATATTCAGAATCCTACCATCACATGAGAAAATTGTGGCTCCTTATAGAAAGGAAATAAAGCACCCAGAGAACAAGTTCTTTTGGGGGTGTTATCTGGGTGGTCCCCACCACACCCCCCACAATAGTTTTGCATAAGTGGCAGAAACAGACTTCATCTGACTTCTGCTTACACAAAGCACATGAAAAATCTTGATTTGGTAATAGTTCTAAGGGGGTCCTTTTACAAAATCTACTGCTCTGAACACAGGTAGCCCCGCCTCTGCTGGGCCCAGCTTCCGGGACCGACCACACAGCTGATGCAAAGCCCACACGCGTCCAATTTCCAGTTCACAATTCCACATGGGCTCCCGACTCTGCGAGGCCTGCATTTGAATCTCTATTTGTTATCTAAACAATTTACATAAGAAACTCAGTGCCTCCCTCGGAACCTCAGATTCTTTACCTGTAAAGTGGGAACATTAATACCCATTATGCAAGGTTGTTATGTTTTTCTAGGGAAAAAAAGTTATTTAATTGCACAATAAGATGTGTACTTTATCTGTGGGCATCAAACAACTCCCTGCTTATTGCATGCAGTCATTTTATTTACAGACCTGTGAGAGACAGGTAGAGGTACCGACACCATAGGTACAACAGGAAGTCATCTTGTTACAGGCCTTGGCCTCAGCAGATGCTGAGTAAACAAGAGCTAGTGGTATGACTGTGAGGCGACTGGTTCAAGCACAACCTCAAGAATGAGCAGGACTGGTAAATGGAGAGGGGAGGGTAAATGGGGCAAGGGGACGGCGTGAGAATCGGCAAAGATGGGGGATTAAGCAGATGAGACATGAGAGGAATTCAGGAGAGGGCCTGAATGGTGAGAGAGAGTCACTGGGGAGCAGTGACGGGCAAGTGGATAAAGACTCAAACACCAGGCTGCTGGCTGAGGAGCTCACAGACAGCAGCCCCTGTGGGCCTAAAGCAGAGAGCAGTTCAGCCCGGCCAGGGTGGCTCACTGGTTGAGCATTGACCCATGCACCAGGGGGTCGCCGGTTTGATTCCCGGTCAGGGCACATGCCCAGGTTGTGGGCCCGATCCCCAGTAGGGGGCATGCAGGAGGTGGCCATTTGATGTTCTCTCTCATCAATGTTTCCATCTCTCCCTCTCCCTTCCTCTCTCTCTAAAATCAATAAAGAAAAAATAAATAAATAAAGCAGAGTAGTTCAGCGAATTTGAGTTGTGAAACCAGCCTGGCCGTGAGAGACGCTTAGTGGAGGGAGCAAGGAGAAACTCGGGAGGTGTAATCTTTGAAACCTAGGGATAGTAGATTAATAAAATTCTGAAGGCCAGCATGCAGAGCTCAGCTCGCCGCCCCCCACCTAATGGGATTTCACGTGGAGACCCACTTGCCCCATTACGGGCCGTCACTATTCCAACGCTCAAGGGATCTGTAGAGATAGATTTCATAAGGATTCTAGTCACTCACCTTCTGCTGATTTTTAGCTTAAAACATAGTAGAAAATTATTGACTTTATTTCCTTGAAAACCTTTCCCTGCCTGTTCATGTCTGTGTCAATAATTGTCATGTTGGCAATTGGAAATGGGCCTTTGGCAGCTCGCCTAGGAATGTCAAATAGTCCCCATTAGGTCTGAAAGCTCTGAGTTTCAGTAATGGGTTGATACTCTACCTGATATGATTGTACAAAATTACATAATTGATTTCTGGGACACCGCGCCACACAAATTTTATAGGTTTCTTTTATTTTGTGCCTCCAAAGGCAAGTGCGCCTTCGCTCATTTTCCTCAGTAAGAGATTTCCAGTCCCGCTCCTGGCCGATCCAGATTAAACTCGGGTATTTTACAAGGCTCTACACCCATTTGCTCAGTTATTTCACACATCGAAGCTGTGATTTTCCACTGGCTTTGAGGAGTGGGTAACTAAGAAGTGGGCCCCAGAATGTTAAGACTCACCAATGGTATATAGGTGCGTAAAACACATCATTCCCAGAGCAAGGGAAGTTGTGAACATTTCTTAACTGTGGCAGTATTTTTACGAGGTTTTTTTTTTTTTTTTAGCTTTATGATTGTTACAAAAGTAGTATTTGTTACATACTTTTAGAGCATATTTGGTAAGTGCAGACATTCTCTTCTTTAGAGAACTAGTTATTTCTAACCTCAAGCAAGCCTGTGGTCAGGGAACAATGACCAGGTGAGAAAGAATTGGCTTCTCTGCAATCTGTTCTCTGTGTTGACGGCTGCGAGGACTAATGGGCTCCCATTCAGGCATGACTGGGCTGTCTGGGCCACAGCAGAGAGGAAAAGCCGAACCGGCCACATTCAGTGACACCAGGTAATTGTCCCTAATACTGAAACAATGGCCATGACAAATCCAATACTTGGAGGGAAAAGTAAAATAAAAGGAGACATTAGGCTGAAGAGGTGCTGGGGGAACTGTGAGTGGGTTTTGAAAGTAGCATATGAAGAGCAAGAGAAGAATATTATGAAATTCAAAAGGCATATAATGAGAATAATAATATTCTTAAAGGATGTTGAAAGGCAAGAGAAGCTGAATTCAAAAAGAAACCTCCTGAATGAAGATTATTTCATTTGTTTAATTAGGCTCCCAAGCTGAAAGCTAAGCTGAGTCCCAGTTTCCCCATATTCAAGAATCCTGATTTTTAGACATGCTTTTTCAGACTAAAAGACTTAAGAAAGTTCTTTCTTCTCCTGGGAGAAATGCATTTCTTTCAGATAGCACTTTTCAAAAGGATCAATAAAAGTAGGTTGCCATCGACAGACAGTCCCCCAAATATTTCCAAATAAGAGAAGTGGCAACCTGAGAAACACGGTGCCATCAGGACCAAATCTGACGCCTCGCTGTGTAACATGCCCACGGGCACCCAGGAGCCTCCTATCCAAGATGGAAATCAAGCCTTATTTTGGCGTTCAAGGGCATCTTGATATAATCATCTCAAAAACTCTAACAGATATGATTTTATTATCTGCTACTGTGATATTACCGGAAGTGTCACATTATTTCTTAAATGAAAATCAATTGAAATGAATTCATTTGGACACTTTCACAACTTCCTCAGAAATACTTGGGATGTATGCTGAGGCATCAGGAAATTAATGCGTGTTTGTTTTTCGTGCTCACTCATCAGGCTATGCTTATTTCAGCCAATATAAACAGACTATTCTAGACACAGTTGGATGGACAATAGAGACCCAAGAATTAAAAATTCAGACTAGTCCCCACCCACATGAGCAAAGAAACACACAAATATCCTAAAACAAAATGTCTAGTCATTTGTTTTTTTGTTTTTTTTTTTTAATTTTTTTTTTCATTATTGATTTTTAGAGAGAGGAAAGGAGAAGGAGAGAGAGATAAAAACATCGATGAGAGAGAACATCAATTGGCCTGCATGATCTCCACTGGGGACCGGGCCCACAACCTGGGCATGTGCCCCGAACTGGAATCAAACTGACGACCTCTTGGTGCATGGGTCGACGCTCAACCACTGAGCCCCATCAGCCCGGCTACTCATTTGTTCTTAAAGACAAGAAAGAACTACCCAAAGCTCTCTAGAAATTTTACATAGATAAAAGAAAATAGGGAAATAAAAATATTCAGAAGAATCCCCTCTTAGCCACAGTACAAGTCATCAGTAATCTCTGTTTTACCCAATTTCATAAACTTTAGAAAAGAAATTCCTCTTGAGAGGCTAATGTGGTAGGAATTCTTCAGTCTAGCTTTGGGCTAAATCAGTCTTGACAGATTTACCCCGGATGGCCATTTTTTTTTTTTTCTCAGCTATTCTTACTTTTCAGGTAGGTGTTTGAAATGCAAACGTAGTTTTGACATTTGACTCTCTGTGGTAACTAGTGGTCCTGCTCAACTATATCCAGTCCTCTCATTCCGGACGTCCGAAAGACCTAATTTCATGACCTCCTGGTGGGATGCAGAGGAAGTGGGCACAGACTGGTTCACTCCACTGTGTGATCACCTTCCTGCTGGAGTATTTCATCGTCCATAGTAGGCCTATCCAGCATTGTCTTCTTTTCTCTTTGGTGACTGACCTTTCAGCCTGGGTCCTAGGACAGAAGAGCACAGAGCAAAGCTCCCACTTGACTTTGAGCTACAATCCACAGAGATTGCAGAATTCTTTGTTCCTGCAGCATAACTAAGGCTATTCTGATCTATATCTTCTTTACCTTCACCTCTGAGATGCTCTCAGGGTTTTCTATGTACAGGGAACTGAGAAGAAGAAGAAATTAAAAGCCTTCAGTATGCCAGTACTGGGTTTGGGGGCCTTTGCATACATGAACATTTTTGTTTCACAAGAAAAGAAATGACTTCCCAGGTTCAGAGCATTTGGATGGATGCCCATTACCCTTAAGGCAAAGGACGAGTTTTTTCTCTCTCACAGGGTGGTTAATTCTCTCCAGCTACCTACAGCGCTCCTAGCCGATACCTCAGACTAGAGGAGGTTGGGTAAAGAGATAGGGCTGGAAAGAGGGTTACAAAGAGAAACACTTTGGGGGATCTGAGAAGACAACACCAGGTGTGATGGGTCAGCTCACACAACTATCTCTCATTCACCTTTTAGACTGATTTCCCTAACATTTTAGAGTGACATGTAGTGCTGGACACTGGACCTCCTCTCCTCTGACATTCTCCAATTTCCCTCCATCTTCTGCCTTCTGACTCGCCATGGAGACTGACATCAAACAGGCTCTTCCTCAAGTATGCCTGTCCTCAACTACACCTGTCCTCAACTATACCTGTCCTCAACTACACCTGTCCTCAACTACACCTGTTCTTCCAGCCTCTCGAATGCCCTCAACCATCTGTGTTAGGTTTGGCTTTCTAACATACTGATGGGAGAAGGTTTGGATGCAGGGCAGCCTGGCGCCGCCCTCCCATGTGCACTTCCAAAAAATCTCACTCGAGCACCCCTGTGTAGGCAGGGCTGAAACCACTGTCGCATGAATCCCTCTCCTCTCAGGTCACTGGATAAACAAACAACTGATAGTAATTATGATTACATTCATTGACTATAATAACAATGATAATAACTATTATCATCATCATTATTAACATACAAGCAATTTCTGAATATTAACTCATTTAACTCTCACACCAATCCTATGAACTAAATACCAATATTCCTCGTTTTTAATAAACTTATCCCAAATCACATAGGAGCAAGTGGCAAAACAGGAACTAGAACCCAAATCTACCAAACTCTAAAGGCCTTCTTTCCCAAAACAGAATCCTAACTCTTCACTTTAAGCTAAATGTCCCTGTTTTGTGTCAAAACACAGCCAACCCCAGGAGAAGAATCACACTACGGAATTTGGCCTGATTCTCTCGGTGGAGACCGACCCAATGCTCACCAGTCTTACTTCTGAGGAGCACACAGGAAGACCACATGGCCCGGCCTCCCTCCAACACAGGTGGGGCCTCGGAGATGGGGTTCTGGCCAGTGGAACGTGGGCCCCTTCCAGGCCTGGCCAGAAAACATCTTGCAGGCTGTCCACACTACATCTGCTGCTTCTTTTGCAGCCATGAAGGTCACGTGTTCAAGATCACAGCATCACAGGTTAGAAGGGGCTGGACTTCCGAGCCATCTCTTAGAGAAGAGCTTCCCGGGAGAGTGCCCAGCATTCAGAAAACAGCTGCAGGGGCAAGGAGTGTACCTGGATTTTGTCAAGCCACTGAGATGTGGAGGCCGCTCGTTAGGCAGCTAGTGTTCTTCATCCTGATGGACACGCTCTCCTGAGGTAATAACACGGAAATACTCATGAATGACTTTCAGTTCAAGTTCTCAGATTCAACACAAACATTCCAAATCTCATCCTCACCAAGTACAAGTGTAGCAAGGGCTCAGCCAAGACTCTAGGTTAACTAACCAAAACCAACTCCAATCCAATGAAAACTCTCCTACAATCCATCCAAGGACCCTCATCCCTGATAAACCGTTTCTCTGGAGTGTTTCTCAGGGAATCTGCTTATTCATGTCATCCCATCCTACCTGACTACTTGGAGCTCGGTCTTAGAAAATCACTTCAGAAAGCCCCCAGCCCCCACTTTTGAAAGTCCCCTAAAACCACCACACGGGTGAGTGGGTGAGGCATGCCCGTTTATTCCAACTGCTCACAAGATACAGAGGAGAAGATGCCATTCCAGCGATCAATTACAACCCATATGGGGCTGTTTGAAGCAGCACCTCAAGATGCACCTGGAAACAATTAACTCTCATAGGTAGCAATAGCGAGAATATAGAGTGTTCCTGAACGATTGAGAATGGCGCGTTCATGTCATATCATCAGAGGTTCTCAGGTGTCCCACAAGAGCAAGGCCCAGTAGCACAAACGGACGATTTTTTTTGGTCTTTTCATTCTAGTGATCACTGTAAAAAACTCTGATGACCACAGCATGGTGGGCATTGGGACTTTAACCCGTACTGGATGATGGCTTAAGATATTACATCACCCAAGCTAAGTTTGTCAGACAGATTCATCTACTCCAAATATTTTTAAAGAAAGTTTGGCAAAATGCAAGCCTGGGATGTGACAGATCTATTAAATAAAAAAGGTAACAATGGGAACTCTCCATCAATTAATGGCACAAAAATTAGCAATGGGCCGGCTGAGTGATCTGGAGATTCAATTCAGGGTTTAACATTCTCATATTTTTTTTTTAGTTATTAAGCAAATATTTAGATTTTTTGTCTTATAATAGGCTGCCCAGAGACGGGGGTGGGGGGGATAAACTTTGTGATAAGAGTATTTGAAAATAAAAATTGACATTTTAACCTGGATTTATTGTACATGCAGCCGTCTGCCAAAAACTAGGGGGACAGAAATTCATATTCAGCTGGCCTGGGCCCAATGGTGTTCATCTCAGGAAACTTTTATTTATTTATTTATATTTTTCATCTCAGGAACTTTTTAAAACAGGCAAGTTTGCTATATATACAGGCTTTCCTTATTTAAAAGATGCTCCTTTGGTTAAAAGCAATGTTTCTCAGAGTGGTGTTCAGATGAGAGTGATGGGGATATTACATAAAAATCAGATTCCTCAGCCTCACCCCAGATTTAATGAGTTTGGATGTCTGGGGCCTTCGCATATAGGATTTTAACAACCACTGTTGATTGTGAGAAGCCCTCATAGAGACAGATCACTTGCCAGAGATCAAGTGGCAGAAGTATATTGCATCCAGACAGACCGTATTTTTCTGCAAGAGAACCCGGAGAAATTGCACTCCAACAGAAGTGACTTTTTAAAATTGAAATACTAAAGATCGGAATAAATAAGAAGTTGTTAAATATGTCTATCCAAATAAAACAGGGATAGATGAAAGGGTATTAGAGAAGACCATTCTGCTTCCAATAGGGATAAATTTAATGGTTAACTTTTTATTCTACCAAATAGATATAAAGATCTTAAAACTTATATAGAGAGTAACTAGATAGACAGATATTAACAGTCCTCACTGTGATTAGCAAACAGCTGAAGGAAATACCTTTTATTCTTTATTTTCTATTCTTCCCGCTGCTCGCTTCCTTCTGTTTTCAACAACAAAGACTCCATACCAGTCAAAGGGGAAAGGTTTTGAAGTAGCTATTAGAGAGTTTTTCGCCAAAAAACAGCCAGCACAATTCATCCTTCACATATCAGAACCGCTCAGTGGGAAGTTCAATTCAGTCAGATTCAACATTACACCTTTCCATTTATAGCTTGGCATCCCGATCTACTGCATTCAAGGTCCTGGTACCGGGTCTGTCCATCACTGTTCAGAGCCCGGTCCCAAGTGCTATTAAAAATAGATCTCACTTGAGCAATGAAAACCATATTTTCTTTTCTTTTCTTTTCTTTTCCTAGTATATTAAATCATTTATTTTTACCACAGTGATTTTTTTTAGCAAATGGTTTTCCTCAACTATTATAACTTAAGGTTTCTTCCACCCCTAATACCCTGTGATTCTGGAGCCAAGATTTTTCGGGGAAAATTATTTTTGCCTAAAGAAAAAGTTTATTCTATAGCCATTCCAAAATTGATCACCAAACTTAAATGTCTTTTTTTAGTACAAAACTGTGTTTGGCTTAGGACAAAGCTAACCATATTTTTTCAAAGGAAAAAGATGAGATGGCCCACACTCAACCTCAGGGAAGTTTCAGTAATTCGAACAAGAATGTAAGTGTAAGGGCAAGACCGAAACCTGCAAATGAAAATACAGGAAGAAACTCGGCTCTCTATACATGGAAGAGATCTCAGCCACCCTGCACAGTTCATGATAAGTGTTGCAACGCCAAATTGTCTCTATGACATTCTGAGGTGCAGCTGAGAGAAACACAGAAATTCAAGTCTAGGAATGAGCATACAGGGCCCCTGCCCAGGGAGTGACCACATCATCCAGCCCTATGCACACAGGCAGGCACACCTTGTTTGGCTCTTGGCGTAATTCCCAGTGCCTCGCACACCCCTTGACTCCTGCAAGTATACATAAATACATAAATAAATAAATTGATTTTGAAAGAATAGCAAATGAAAAATCAGCAAAAATAAAATGGACTTTCTTAAAACTATCAGAAGAAATGGCAAGGTATAACCTATCTTCACACTGTCTTGCCAAATGACAAAACCCTCCACGTTTCCCCACCCCTGCCCTGCTCATCTGAAGCCCAACCATCATCAGTTCCTTCCTGGACCACTGCAAGACCCTTCGAAAGGATCTGCCTGCATTGACCCGAGCCCATCTCACGCTTCTGTTCATGTTTCAACCACAGTCATCTTGTTAAAATGCAAATCTGATCTTCACACACACACACACACACACACACACACACACACACCCCATAAAGCAGATTAAACCATTTCAGTGATTCTTATTGGTCTTAGACTCAAGCCAAAATTCTTGATGTGGCTGCCAGGACCTTCACAGTCTGGCTCCTCTCCACCTGCACCTGGTCATCCTGTAGCATGTTTCAGCCCTCAGACTGCTCTCAGGCCCCTTGCTATGCCATGCTCCGTCTGCCACAGGGCGAAGACACTCTCCTGTGCCCTCTACCTGGAATGTTTGTCTGCCACTCCCCTCTCCTTACCTTCCCCTCCTTTTGTAATTACAAATCTTTCAGGTTTCAGCTCAGGTATACCTTCCTCAAGGAAGCCCTTGTTAGCATCCATGTCTGGACCACATCCTCATAAATCACTGCGGATCTCTTCCTTGGAGCACTTGGGACAGGCATTATCTTATGTTCACTCTTGGATTGAAACCTGTCTTCTTTACTATACCGAATGTTCTATGAAGGCAAAGATCATGCCTTTGAGTCTCACTCACCACTGTTTCCCCATCATTGAGCAAAGTTTTTGGTATTACAGTAGGTTCTCAATATTTGTTAAGTCCACAAATCAATTGGAGGACCAATAATTTAAGGGTACCCTGTTATCTGTTGGGTCCATATGGATTCCTAGCTCCAGGTATGTTTCTGGTGGTTGTTTTTAAACCATGGAAGGTTCCCTCTTACTTGTCAAACTAACACACATTTAAATTATTTCACCAGGTTAGTAATGACCTTTGAAAAATCAGATCCAGACATTTGCTGGAAACAGAGGTCCATAGCATTCCCTAGAAACATGACTCAGATTTTGAAATGTCCAATAACCACATCCACAACATTTTTAGGTCCTTGGGAAGCTCCTGAGTATTTAGACCACAGCGCTGGTTCCGGAAGAGCTACCCTGGAATCTGGTTTCATACGGTTCAGAAAACCAAGTGTGGAACTACAAGACACACCATCTGAATAAACGCCCTTTCTAAGTCTCGTGAACCCAACCACGTAATCTCCACCAGAATATTTGGATTCGTTTAGTACATGGCTCCACAATTTTTTTTTTAACTTCTAAAAATCTATAAAATATTTAATAAGTAATAAAAATTAACATGTATATAAAGACAAAAATTGGGAATTTACTCTATAAAACAACTTCGTTAGGTAAATAAGTTGATGTTACTATTATCAAATTGTATGCATGAAAAGTCTACAGGTTGCCGGGGGAGGGGGATGGGGGGAGGTAGTGGGCAAAATGGGTTCAAACTTCCAAGTATAAAATAAATAAGTCCTGGGGATATAATGCACAGCATGGTGACTATAGTTAATAATACTGCATTGCTTATTTGAAAGTTCCTAAGGGAATTGATCTCAAAAATTCTCATCACAAGAAAAAAATTATAATGATATACAGTGATGGGTGTTAACTAGATTTATTGTGGTGATCATTTCACAATATATACAAATATCGAATCATTATGTTGTATACCTGAAACTAATGTAATGTTTTATGTCCATTAGACCTCAATAAAGAAAAACCTAAGGCTCAGTCATCTAGTTACTAAATGGCCCAAATGATAGTCAAACCTATTTCAATGTCCCATAACCACCACCTCCTCCCTTTAAAAAGAAAACATATATATATATATATATGTTGATCATCTTGTGCAATATGGTACATGAAATATTTTAGGTCTTGTCAAAAATGTATGACGTGATCAATTTCACACTACCCAGGTTTTTCCATTTATAAATTTCAAACGTTTTTTCCTAAAACAAAGTGCTGAAGCAGAGTTCAGCATGTCATTCCACACTGAGACAAAGGAGGAGCAGTCCAGAGTTCCAAGCACACCCCTAGCTCTTCACTCTCACAGAGAGGTCTACTCTGAAATTCTTTTTTCTGTTTCATTCGAAAAGCAATTCCGCTACCAACCTGAGGTTAGCTACATTAATCTAATGTCAACTCCATTACTGCTAATTATTTTAGGGTGGCTATATTTTAACAGAAGGGGTACAAAGATCCCTCGTGTCATTTGATAGCCCACTAAGAATTATATTGAAATAGCTACATTGATTTCCAGATCTCAGCAAGCAACTAGGACATAATTAAACTTTTATCTCTGCAAATTTTGCTGTCTTTTTTTTTTAAAAAAAAAAAAAAAAACCCGGTTACCTATTGTTCAGGAGACTAATCTTATTTTGCTTCTCAGGTGGGCCTAAAATTTCATTCAATGCTTAAGAAATAAATTAAAATGAAAGGCATGTAATATCTGAACATTACTCAAATAAGAATTTCCACGGGCATATTTTCTCTAGGTTCATTTTTTTTCCTGTTTCTTATTTGACTTTAATAAAGCTATACTCTATTGAAGTTAAATAAAAGCATTCCTCTGAGCACTTGGTGTTAAATTAAAATAGCTATAAACCTGAAGAAGCAGCCATTTAAAGATTCTACTTGACCTACCTTTGCAGAAATAACCTGTAGCTATGGAAAACGTAGGCTCTGCTGGGACCTACACTGTGGAGGCGTCTCCAGGTCCCAGGTAGCTCACCTTGCTCCCTCCTCACCCTGCAACAGGCCTTGAACTGGATAAGGAAACTTTCTCCAGATTTCTGGAAAATTTTTTCTTCCATTAAAAAAAATTTAGAACCCCGCCAATGTGGCTCAGTGGTTGAGCATTGTCCCATGTACCAAAAGGTCTCTGATTCCTGGTCAAGGCACATGCCCGGGTTGCGGGCTCGGTCCCCAGTAGGGGGCGTGCAGGAGGCGGCCGATGGATGTTTACCTCTCATCAATGTTTCTCTCTCTCTCCCCTCTCCCTTCCTCTCTCCCTAAAAATCAATAAAAATATTTTTTTTAACAGCAAAGGAAAGAGCAGTAAGATGGACTAGGAACAACAACAAAAAAATAACCCCCACCACGCTGAAAATAAACTTGGATCTGTGTCACACTAGACATCACTTTGTGCTCCGAGCCTTAGCTTTCTCACCTGAATATCAGAGGAACTAGATAAAATCCCAGAGCCAGGACTAGGGTGATGAAAGTGACACACTCACCGCCTGTACAAAATGTGCAGAGCTCCAAAAATGTAAACTTTTGCAAAAAAAATCCGTGCTGAACAAAATATAAAATGTTTACATAGAGACAGTCTGAGAATTCCTTATTGTCCTCTGTCTCGGCACAACTCTGTTAGTGATCCTCAGTTAGACCACCTTTAAACCCTGTCTCCCTCTAACGTCCCCCGACTAGTCTCCACTGGCAACCTGGACATGCCATCGTTCAGGCCCCCCTAACCCTGGACAGGGGTTCAGGCCAGCACAGCCCCACAGGACATTTTCAGAGCAGCTGGGACAGGGACTGGCGCCTTCCTGTTCATTCTCCTCCCGTTGTCTCAGGGAGACGGTGACTTCACGTGGCTTCACATCAGGACTCTGCGTGAGACCGAGATTGAAGTCACAATCTCATTTCCCTAAGAGCTCTGGGCGGACAGGGATTTCCAGCAAGCCGCCTCAGGCGCCGCCCTGGACCCTGACTTTCCCTGACTTGATTAAGCTGTGTCAGACTGAACACCACGTGGGGGACACGCTCAGAAATTCTGGAAGGCTGTCCCCTCCCTTCACCGCGCTTTCCTGCCCTTGCTCACAGCCTCAGTGCCCTGGGACGGGTGACAGGTGTGGGGAGAGGATGAAGCAAAGGCAAGGACTTCTGAGGGCAAAGCGTCCAGTCCCCCGAGGAGTGGGGGTCCATGCCAGGGTACGGAGCACTGTGACGTGACTCACAGCATGCAAGACAACTTCCTGGAGATCCCCAAGCCCCAGGGAGTGTGAGGAAGTGGCGAGAGGTCCTAGATCACCCCTGAGGCTTGAAGGGAGCAGTGGCATGGTCTCCGTGCTCCTGAGAGTACAAGGGGGTCTCACAATCCGAAAAGCTGAGTTCTCTGCAGAGATAAGCAAGCTGCATCCCCTTCCTGAGGAAGCTGGTGGCCTCCGCTCCTTCTTCCCCAGGTGCTGTCCCGAAAACCCGGCCGTGATGATCCAGAGACGTGTGGGAGGGCAGTCCGGATGAGGGAGGAGTTCAAAGGTCCTCTCGAGGATGCTGAGGTCCTACAGGGCCTCCTCTCCCTCTGCTGGCCTCCCACGAAGGCGACATTCGTAAATCTGACGATGTCGCCTCTTTCTGAAACTATAGTTACTTAGATAATTTGATCGGCTCCCTCGGTTGCTCCAGTATTGCTCGATGCCTGGTGATTTATAAGGGCTTCGATATTCTTCTTTCATATTTAAAAGCCCTTATGCAAATTCTGCCAGCAGCACCGCAAACTCAAGTTCTTGCATTAATGCTCCGTATTATTCACATACAAAAATTCCATTTAAATCTCATTAAGCTTGTGACATAAATCCAAACAAACTGGAAAATGCCCCGTTAAGGTGGAAAAGTGACATATGTCTTCCAGTCCCCAGGCAGAACCAGGCAGAACGAAACAAATGATATAGGTGCCCCCATTTGGGACAATATACCAACGGACCCATATGTTATTTTTCCGCCTTTAACTGTTCATGGCCTTCCTGCTTTTATCTCAATAGCATTTAAATGAAGTATTTGTCAGCAACTATTTCTGGTAATGTGACGTATGTGATTCAGCGAGGCGGCGAGCCGAGTTTCTGGAAACATAGCAGTACCCTGGGAAAATCAAAAAAGGTCTGTCTGCTAATGGCATTTTTTTGATTTCCCTCGAGGCATTTCTTGGGGTTCACGATATAATTTATCTGTCATGTAGCATTAACAATATACCTTTCAGGGACTTAAAGATTAGTGGGGCCCCTGAGCTGCCTGTCGGAACTTGCCAAACACTGAACGTCCTTCATGTCATCATGTCTCATCTCTAATCCAGTTTTTCCTCTGAAACAATTACAACAATATCAGCAGGTTATAGAGGCTTTGCAGTGGGACCCTACTCTCTCTAGGAGCATCGCTGATTGCCAATTATCCTAAAGTTTAATTCTGAAATGTGTTTGGTGTAGAGATTTAGGGAGTTGGGGTGGATCAGGCTGGGCTCTTTGCAATTGGGAATCTGAGTTTATTTCCCTTTTAATGTGAATAAGCACAAGTCCAGACTAGTCCTTTGAATGACACGATTACACTAACATAATCATCTACATATTTTCCTGAAAAAAAATATGATTTTGGCCTAGATTTCAGCAGCTGCAGGACTCTCTCCGAAGGTTTCGTGAGAGTAAGACAGGAAAGCCCCTGCTTGTTGAAAGTAAAATGCAATCTTTAGCCAATGTTCTCAGCTCTCCAACTGCTCTTGTCAACATTCAGAGATGCCACCAGAAAAGAAGACGTGTTTGCCCCCAGGTCCCCAGGACCTAGCTCTGCTCTCTGTGTTGTCACGAACAATAGGCATATATGCGTCCCTATTTCTATCCATTTCAGAGACTGAAAGAGACACATGTAAATAAATATGGGGGGAAAGTCAAGTCTAATATGCCAACTGCCTGGAATGCATTTTCCTCTTTTACCTACAGAGCTCCTACTCATCCCTCACAGCTCAACTCAAGCATGGCTTCCCCAGGGGAGCCTTTCCCCACTCCTGCCACCCCACGCTAAGTGGCGCTCTCTCGTGCCATGTCATCACAGCACAGTGCATGGCACAGTGCTCCTCAGCTGGTCACTGTGAAGGCAGAACAGTGAGGCGGGTAGCTCGTGACTTCTGCAGCCACACGACCTGGGTTGCTCAGCTCTACCACTTACAGAGTGAGCTTGAGCAGAGTACTCATCCTGCTCTGCCTCCGCTTCCTCATCAGTAAACAATGAGTTATACTTGTAAGGGACATTTAAAAATGCCTGGCAAACAGAAAAGGCTCAGTGTTACATATTATTATTTTATGTATACAATTGTCTCTCTCCCCCATTAGACTGAAAGACAGTGAGGTGAGGGGGTCTGGTGTGCCTAGACCATAACTCAGTGTTTGGCTGGTTGATAGGTGTTGATGGGCGAATAGATACCAGTGATCCAAAAGCATTCTTGGAATTGTCAAAATGCGTCATTTCAGATGTGTCTCTATGATACTTTCTTATTTTACATTAAAAAAAATGCTATTAATGTCTAATTGACAGATAAAAACTGCATATATTTCAAGTGCACAATGTGACAAACTTCGATGTACATCACTGTCCACAAAACCATCACCACACCAGACCCAGAGGGTGAACACTTTTGGTCCCTCCCTTGAGTACCTCCTCCCCCATCCCTGGCAACCACTGATCTGCTTTGTTGCTACTAATGAGTTTGCATTATCTAGTGTTTTATAGAAATGGACTCATATACTATGTACCAGTTTTTGTCTGTTTCTTTGACTCAGCATACTTATTTTGAGAGTCATTCATATTATTATGCATATCGACATTTTGTTTTATTTTTATGGCTGAGTTCCATCATGTTGTATAGCTACACTATGGTTTGTTTGTCCATTTATCTGTTGAAGGACATTTGGGTTGTTTCTTGAATTTGGCTATTACAAAAAATGCTGCTTAGAACGTTGGATGTATACTTTCTCTTCTCTTGGGTGAATACCTATTAGTGGAATGGCTCACCACATAATAGATGTAAGTTTAGCTTTTTAACAAACTACCAGTCTGCTTGCCAAAGCGGCTGGAATATTTTACATTCCCACCAGTGGTATATGAACATTCCAGTTCTTCCACATCCCTGTTAATACTTGGCATGGTTGGTCTATTTAATGTTTCACACTAATAGGTATTAAGTGGAAACTCACTGTGGCTTTTATTTACGTTTCCCTAATGACTACTGTTGAGCATCCTTTCATGTGCTTATTTGCCATCCACGCATCTTCTTCGCTACATTCATATCTTTGGCCAGTTTTTTGATTGGGTTGTTTGTTTTCTTACTGTTGAGTTTGAGAGTTACTTATATTGCTAAAAGATCAACTGAGGCATATTAAAAATTTTAAGAGTATATCTGAGCAGAAATTGATTCAAATCAAGCAGTGCCACATCGAAAGTGGTTAAGAGCACTCTACCAAAAGGAGCCAGAGGAAAGACTTTTATTTACTTTTTTTCTTTATTGATATTAGAGAGAGAGGAAAGGAGAGGGGGAGAGAGATAGAAATATCGATGAGAGAGAACATCGATTGGCCGCCTCCTGCATGCCCCCCACTGGGGATCAGTCCCACAACCTGGGCCTGTGCCCTGACCAGGAATCGAACCGGTGACCTCTTGGTGCATGAGTCGATGCTCAACCACTGAGCCACACCGGCAGGGCAGAGGAAAGACTTTCATAGAGAAGACACAGAAGCAAAGCAGGGAAATTATTTGACTTAAGTGTTTGCCTTATTTGAAAAGCCTATCTGGTTGGTTGTCCTTAAGTTTTGCTTTCCTCACCTTGAGGCATTTTCAAGCTTGGGTTTTGGTTTCTTACATAGACTGCTAAGGTCTTAGAACCACCTCAGTCTAACACCCTCTTGTTTAATTAATTTAACAATCCCACTTTCTTGGTCATCCTCTCAGACTTGAGAAATTGACTACAAATTGGTATGAGTGCCATTCTCAGTCACCATCGGAGTTAAGCTGTTCTTGTCTCATCTTGAAACTCGTAGGTTATGATGTGGAAAAATTGTTTTTGTTGCTCATTTTGTTGTTCATCTTGTTTCTGTTTTTCTGATTACAGTGAGTCCATCTGCTGTAGTACCAACGGCTGCAAACATGCATTTAAGACCCTTGGGAGAACACAGCATGCCCGGGAGACTACAGTGATGACTATCAGGAGGATAAAACCAAGGCAGAATTATGCTCCTTAGCCAGGTCTCCTATGAGCCAAACCAGTTGGTTCTCTGATCAGTCAAAGGATGTACCTGAAGGGGCATCAATCTGATTTAGCCAAGTGACATGTTTTTTAATTCCTTGTACTTGCTACAACATCAGAGGTGTTGATCCAGGTACAGCAGGAGGTCTTTGCCATGGCACAGACTCCTCTGGTTCAGAATAAGGAAATGGACCCCAGATCCAGTCCAGAAAAAGAAATGCTCATACAAAATCTGAGAGCTCATAACACAAAAGCTGTGGCACTTGGATATCCGACAGGGCCTTACTCATGATCTCCAGAGGCAGCAAAAAAGCGTCCTGAGCATGAGGAGCTCAGTGGGCATCCACCTGCTCATTGCTTGTTGTTCTTGGGGGCCATCGGGGGTCTCTACTTCGGACAGCAGGACCGTTAGACAATCAACTGAGGCATATAAAAAGTTTAAGAGTTTATTTTAGCAAATAATCTATTCTCATTGGGCAATGCCAAACCAGAAGTGGTTAGATGTGCTCCACGGATAGGAACCTGGGGGAGAATTTTTATAGAGAAAGGGCAGAAGCAAAGTAAGAAAAGATTTGATTGGCTGTAGTTGAAGCATATGTCATATTTAGAAAAAGCTAGTTGGCTGTTTGTCATTCACTGTCCTTAGGTTTTGATTTTTTAACCTTGAGGCATTTACAGGCTTAGGTTTCGGTTTGCTTATGCAGACTGTTAAGGTATTCGACCCACCTTGGTGGCCTCCTTTTTGATTAACTTAATAATTTATTCTGCTTATAGGTTCTTTATCAGATACATGTTTTGCAAATATTTTCTTCCAGTCTGTGGCGTGTCTTTCCATATTCTAATGAAAGAGTTAAAGTTTTTATTTTGGTTAAACTCAGTCCAAGGTCACAGAGATCTAATCCAATGTCTTCTTATAGAAGTTTCCTAGTTTTAGGTTTTACATTTAGGTCTGCATTGTGAAGAGCTTCTGTTGGTATGCCTTCAAGTTCACGAATCTTGATTTCTCATTGTCTGCCATGTCAGACCACAGTTGTACAATGTGAGGGTTAATAACAATTATTTCAGAAATGCAAGGAATCAAAAATTTTTCTTCCCACATATCTGTGTTTAAGATGCTATCATAGGACATGGAATCTTGAAAAAAGGAGCTAAGAGAGAGAAAAACTAACAGAAAGTCCTAAGATTAAGCCTTCTTCAAAAGACCTAACCAACAGACGATCTGAACAAGAGGAAAGAGGGGGAAAGGTTTCCAAGAGAGAGGTGGGGATGAAGGGTGATGGAGTGCTAATAGTAATAGGATGTGCTTGGTTATTTGAAAAATACATGGTTATTCATCTGACACATTTTTTTATACCAAAGGAAAAAAGAACATAAAAATAAGCAACTTTTTAAAATTGCACAATAATGAACTTCAGGAAAAAACAAAAAGTTGTACAAGAAAGAAAGTGTAATACTACTATGTTATATGTTTAACAATAAAAATTATTTACTTACTCATACTAATATAAAAACAGATAATTAACCAAGCATATACTATAACTCAATTGAGAGAATGGATAAGTTGGGAGAGGAGTTGTAGGCAAGCTACCTCCTTAAATGCCACCAGACAAATTAAGGGATATTGTCTAAAATTAAAGAATCAACAACATAAACACATTTCTTAGAAATGTGGAGGTAGCCCTGGCCAGTGTGGTTCAGTGGTTAGAGCATCGGCCCTTGGACCAAAGGGTTTTGGGTTTTATTCCCAGTCAAGGGAATATACCTGGGTTGCAGGTTCAATCCCTGGCCCTGGTTGTGCTGTGTGCAAGAGGCAACCAATCCAATCGATGTGTCTCTCTCATCAATGTTTCTTCTCTCCCCGGCCCCACCCCCACCTCCTTCCACTCTCTCTAAAAATCAAAGGAAAAAAATATCCTCAGGTGAGGATTAAAGAAAAAAAAGAAGAAGACATGTGGAGGTAAATACCTGAAGTTAACAGCCAGAAGACTGAAGTGATTGCTTCCTGGGTGTGGGGTGCAGGGAGGGGTGTCCAGTGGGAGGGAGGGTTCAGCCAAGGAACTGTCTCAGCGTGGAGGAAAAACACCAAAGAAATGGAAAGTATTCGATTTTTTAAACTATGTACATATATTACTTTGATTGTTTACAAAAAGTAATTTTTTTTTTAAAGAAAATGGTTAATTCAAATGTCTGCTTTTCAGTCTCTTAAGAATGTCCCCTGAATTGAGCCTTAAGCTGAAGAAAATCCACGGGCACGTTCTTCGTCCCGTGGGAACCTCTCTCCCCTTCCAGCTCCTCTCCAGGCCCTGCTTGACTTCTATTTCCATCTTTGCAATCTTCCCCACCCTAAAAGAGTTCCTGAAAGGTCACTCTGCTCTAAAATTGGAAGAAATCACTGCTTTCAAGGGGAAGGTTATGCCTCTGACAGGATTAAATGCACGAGTGGACGTTGTGGATTACAGGCAAAGTGCAGCCACCGTTTATTCTAAGTGGTGTCACCCAGCAATCTGTAGTTCTGTTCTCTCGGGGCTGCTGGGCGATGGTGACGTCGCCGTGGTCTCTGGCTACTCTGCCCGGGGGAGGGGTGGTGTTGGGAAAAGCAGCCGGCTCAGACAATGCAGCAGCTGCCTAGACTAAGAATAGAATCCTGTGTTTGATTTGAATTAGCCATTGAAACAAGAGCAAAACAGCTCTGAAAGTAGTACCATCTGTTTTCCTTTAAGGCTGGGTCATAAATAACAAGATGAAAATATATTTCCTGTTCTGGATTTGTGACCTGAACTGCCTCCGCCCGGCACTGTCACTGACCACTTTTGCTATAAACGCTCACGACAGCAAATGGGCAGCTGTCGTCTGGAAGGTGGTTAGAACGTGTTGTTGTGTTTTTCATCTCTATACTGACGACGAGCTCCTTTATTTCACCCCTCAGTGGTTAAACAAGGAAATAGAAATAAAATATTTTTGTACATTTTTTATAAAGCAGTTCACACACCACATAAGCCAGGTGGCCAAACAGTGCAAAGCCGTGGCTGAAAATTTCTGCATGGTGGAAGAATCCCTTCCAGGTCAAGGTCAAAGTGTAGGAAGAAATGAGGGAGAAGACAGGGAGCTCACCCAGCATCTATTCTCACCCGCACGCGCCTGCTAACCGCAGTCATAGAAGGGACAGGGCTGGAGCAGAGAAAGAGAGCCAGAAAGAGGAAGGGTCGAGGGAGAGAGAGACAGGATTCCACAGAAGCAATACTTATTCTTTCCGTAAAGACCACCAGACAGTCCTTGAGTCCTCAGCTGGCATTTCCAGCAATGATCAACTGGAACTCTTCAGCTCTTTTTCTAGCGACGTGTTTAATTCTCATTCACTGAGAAGACTCTGATTTTGTTTCTTTGGTTACTCCAAGGGAAAGGCCACGAAGGCCGGTGGCCATCCCTTTGGGTGGTCAGCCCGGGCAGCTTCCGGTGCTTCCTGGAGGCGTGGAAATGACAGGTGTGCGCTGCACCAGACAGGGCCGTGCTCTCTGCGAGTTTTAGGTCACAGCGCTGTGAAAGGAGCTCTACCTAACGGGAAATGTCTCCGTGTGTTAAACGTTTTGTTTTGTTTAATGGTTTTGATGCAAAAGACAGACTTGAAACAATAGACACGTTATAAAGCATATCCATGAGTTACTGAAGGTGTTGCCTTGGGGACCCGGTACAAATGGTGGGTGTCCGATGACGCCGGACACTTGGCAATGATGGAGTCCACACAAAGCCGAGGTTGGGAAAGACAAGGTAGGGAAGACCCTGGTCATTGCGTGCTTGGACTTACACAAAAACCTCCTGACCAGCTTCCCTGCTGCAGGCCCAGCCCATCCAGACCCCCTGGACCATATTTTCAGATTCATCTTTCTCAAAAACACAAAACTTCTAAAAGCAAACAAACCCTCCGCCCATCCTCTGTTTCTGCAAAATAGTCCCCGATGTACCCTTGCAGCATGATTGTCCCACGGCTCAGCACGCTCCTACCTGCCCTGGCCCCAACGCCATCCAGCCTCTGGACACAGTCCCCCCACATTGCCCAGGGCTTGCCCACCAGCCCAGCCCCGGGAACTCCATGAAAGAACAAAAAGATGAACACGCCTGGGAAACACTGCCTACTGAGTCTTCCTTTTAGAGAGTTACTATGCATCAAAAGGCATGGAGAAGTGCCCCCAGAAGTCCCACGTCACACAGTGAAGAAACCTGTTTAACCTTTTTAGCCGGTGGTTCCCACACCTACTTGACCTCGGGACCCTTTTACTTTTAACAATCGGGGGTTTTTAGAAACCACCCAGGAAAGCACTAATTCAAACCAAACTCCACCTCTTTTGGAAAATCACTTCTGAACACTTCAGCCCATCGCTCTGACCCCTCTGAATTCAATGTGTACGTCTTGTTTGTAGCTTTAGTTTGAGATACTCGTCATGGCTGGTTATCATCTTATGAATGGATGTCAAGTGATATTCATCATAATCATAACAGGTACCATTTAATGAGAACCAGCTCCTTTCCAGGAATGACACCAGATGATGCCATGAATGACACCAGGTATCACCTCAGTTTATTCGGTTCTTGCAACTCTGGGAAGTAGGTGGAATTATCTCCATTTTACCCAACTGGAAACCAACACCCAGTAACAGGGAAGTCTGGGCAGCACCGCTGCGAAGTCATGGCCTGTGCTTCGGTTCCGGTTCCGTCACAGTCCATCAGCCAGGCTCTCTCCTCCTGCTCTGGATCGGCCACTCTTCGAGACCAGAGACCGCCTTGCCGTGCTCCGTGGCTGGCACATAGTAAATACTAAGCTTGTATGTTAATTAATTGGCTGCTGAAACTTTGCCTAGACCAGTAATAAAACAACAGACTTTATGCAGATGCATGAGCTTTGTGGAACCAGTGTAAGTTATACTATCCCCTCCACTGCCCTTTTCTAAATTCTCTAAAATTTTCCTGAAGAAGCCCTGGCCGGTTTGGCTCAGCGGTTAGAGCATTGGCCTGTGGACCAGAGAGTCCCGGGTTCGGTTCCCGCTAAGGGCACGTACCTCGGTTGCAGTTTGTCCCCGGCCCCGGATGGGGTCGTGTGGGTGGCAACCACTTGATGTGTCTCTCTCACGTCGATATTTCTCTCTCTGTCTTCCTCCCTCTCTCCCTCCCACTCTGTCTGAAGATAAATGCAAGAAATGTCCTTGGGTGAGGATAAAAAAAAAAAAAATTTACTGAAGAAAATGCTATATCCCCTAGAATAAATTCTCACTCTAGGACAAAGTGCATAATTTTTAAAGATGCTTGAACCCATTACCCCTTACTGTCATACTTAATAAAGGATTGATACCTTTCGTGGAAACAACTGTGAGCATTCTGCGGTCCTCTCTGAGGCTGGGTTTGGAGCACTGCATTCTGAGGGGTGTGGAGCATGCTCAGAGCCTCCTTCTCCCAGAGAAGCAGTAGCATCTACTGGTTAAGATGCCCGTGGGAATCCTGAGTGATACAGATTAGTGACCCAAAGCCAGATTCCAGCACCAGACTGCCTGGGTTGAAATCTCAGCTCTCTCTTACACACTGTGTGACCTTGCACAAGTTATCACACTTCTCCCCATACATAAAATGGGGGTAACGATGCTCCCCACCCCATATCAAGGGAGCAAGCACTAAAAGGTAATACATGTCACACATTCCCAAAGAATGTCTGGCATGTAGCAAACATTTAATAGTTGTTGGATACTTTTACTCTATTCACGGGCTAAATGGAGCTCTTGGTTGATCATCCTTATGACTATTTTCCAATAATAATAACGAAGATGGTATCGAATGTTCACCACATGCCAGACACCTACCTCTACAATTCTGGATACCTTCGGATTCACTCCTCCTTGCAGACTTTGGGTAATTACTATTTTTATGGTCATTTTACAGATGGGGAAACTGAAGAACAAAGTGGTTAAATAATTTTTCCAAAGACATGTCATAAGTGATGATGTTGGAGTTAAACCGAGCTCTGCCTGAGTGCAAAGCCCACACTGGTTTGTGTGCCAACTACGCATATACAAGGTAACCGAGTATAACAACGCTCCTGAGAGCCTGCCTTTGTTCTTGCCATTTCCTGCCTGCTAAGCCACCTTATACCGCCCCCGCCCACCCAGACACTACTCCTCAGTGGGCCTGGCTCATGCCCACTCCTCCTGGGCACCTTTCCAGACACCTGCCACTCATCTCTGCGCCACGCTTAGCACCCATGAACCGAAAAACACCATCAAGCTCTTTACTGGTTTCATGTGTCTCCAACGGCTTGTTGCAACCAAGAGAGAAAAATATTTTTGTGTTTTTCTTCTATATCATATCATCCTTAACAGACAAATATTTATGAATCGGTGAGCTCGTTAGTTAATTAAATATATTAGGTTTCAGCTTCCACTGGGGTTTAAAATACATTTTATCTCTGACAAAATCTAGAAGAAACGTTCTTCCTGACCATTCTTAGAGACACCAGTATAATAATTGCAAATTATTATACTAATGGTTTATCTTTACCACATGACACAGTCATTTCTCTATGTCGGATTTCTGCATGTGTTGTCAGGGAGGTTACAGGAAGAGCCGGGTGTCCTTCACACTCGCCTTTTGTCCGGTTTAGTTTTGTTTCCGCACATAAGCTAGTTCTTACATATCACTGGTTAAAAAAACAAAGTTATATGCAATGGTTATTTTATAAGATAAAAGAAAAATGAGGACTAAGAAAAGAACTTCAAAGTGAATTTACCAAGACCCAGCTCCATCCTTGACCTGTGCAGACCCCAATAAGGCATTAATTACAAAAGGATTAACACTTCTCTCCATTGTAACAATGGAGTCCTCTGTCAACGGCAGGTGATAACAGTATTTGCATTCCTCCATTAGCATGGGATCCGTAGATTAGGAGAAAGGTCTTAACACTCTTCCTAAACAAAGCTGAGCAACCCAGTGAAGGGAAAGAGCCTCCTTCACAGCCTGAAAGGACTTGAGCGATTTGGGAAAATCCCAGGACAGCCTGCACAGCACTCTGCCCGAAGCCAGCAGGGGCGCTTGAAGGTGTTGACTGGCAGTATCTGTCCCGTGTGCCTGGGACTGTCTGCCCTTCATCGGGAACTGAGACCAAGGATATTGTACCAGAAACTGCTTCCTTGTTCTGCTCTGCACACCCACTCTCCCCCTTTTCCTCCGCCCACTCAGTGACTGTCAAGTTTCAGAGTGGAGGCAATGACTCAGTGCGAGAGGTATAAATAAACACGGTCTCTTCCCTGAACGATTCAACATGTTGCAGCCACGTTGGAATAGAGAATACCATTAGCACGGTCAGTCCTAGTTATAAACATCGAGGGTTATTTTCTTCGTAACTAAATTCTGACACCAACTCCAGTGCCTCTCCCTTGAAATGGGATTCTGTCCTTTTTGTGGAATGACGCGACTCTTTAAAAATGTAGCAAATGGAAGGATACTCCGGCCAGGGAAAAGGGAAAAGGGATTTATGAATAGCCTGCACGCCCTCGGTGGAATTTTTCTTACTCTTTCAAGTTCGTCTTCCCATCCAGGTCAAGTCAGTGATGCTGCCAACGTCTTTATGGGCATGAGGCCTTTCACAAGCGCCAGCCTTGAAAGATGAATGGAAAACTATCTAAGAACTTTCCTCACATGTTCGTTTTTCCTCCGTGCAAGGGATGTTTATTGAAAACAACCCAGAGTTGACAGCAGTGCCAAATTCTACACTTCTGCCACTATTTAAACCAGGCACTTTTGCTTCTGATGCCTTGATGGAGCTCTCAGGCAACAGCGTCACCTCTAGGCTTGGAGTGGTAGGCAGAGCTCGAAGCTGAGCCCACGACCTCTACCTCCTTGTGTACGCCCGTGACCGAGCTCTGCTACACGGAGAGCTTGTGTAGACCTAACTAAGGTTACTCGTCAGCTGACCTTGAATTGACCAAAATGGAGACGAGGCGGGAGAGCCGCAGCTAATCATGTGAGACTTCTAAGAACAAAGTGTTTCCTCCAGCTGGTGGCAGGAGAGGAAGTCGGAGAAATTAGAGAAGGGGAAGAATGTGAAACCAGGAGTTTCTCTATTGCCGAGTTGGAAGGAACCATCAGGCAAGGTCCTGAGTGTCCTCTGGGAGCTGAGAACCATACCTGGCCAGCAGCTAACAAGAAAACAAGGACTTCACTTTTACAAACACAGAGCTTGAATTCTGCCAAAATTCTGAAAGACCTTGGAGGCAAATTCTTTCCAGAACCTCAGCTTAGGCCAGCTGACCCCTTGATTTTGGTCACCCCTTGTGAGAATCTAGGCAGATAATGTAGTTGCACCTACCCAGGCTTTTGACCTACAGAACTATAAGATAATAAATGGACACTGTTTTAAGTTCTTAAATGTGTGGTGGGTGGGAACAAAGCAATACAAAATGAGTCTACTTGGTATTAACTGAGAACCGGTCTCCAAACTTTTCCCACTAGCCTCCTCCTCCAAGTCTCCTTTCCAACCAAAATATATTCATTGGTTTGTAAACACACCTTTGGCTTTCTCCCTCTCAGCCTTTACACATATTAATTTGTCACCTGGAAGGCCTCTTTTTTGTTTCGGCCAAGGCCTTTGAGACCAACTCATAGCTCATCACCTGAAGGAAAGGAGCCTGGCACAGTTTTCTCTCCAAAATCAAGTCATCTCCACCTGTATAACTCAAATGACAGTCACCCCTGCCCCGCTATGTGGTACCTCTTCCTATGTGGTCTGTATTCTCATTACTACTTTTGCTGTTGTTAATTACACAGTAAGGCTCGTGTAAGCAAAGCGCTTCTAATATCTCTGCGCCACTCTACTTAACACATACCTGGAACATCTTAGGCACCCAATAAATCATTGTTCACTTGTTTTGTTCTAAAGTATCTCTCTTCAATCTTAATGATATTAAGTGACACCGAAAGTCCAAAGAAAATCTCATTAGCCAAGCAATGGGAATCTCAGCAGTGACCTGCCCCACATTCTGCTTGGCCTTTCACTACCATGAACCCTAAACACACTTAAACTGTCAGAATTAAAAATGTAACTGCAAAAACAAGATAATCACAGAAAGTAATTTTTGCCAATTGATTTGTGTGACTTTCAATGACATTGTTTGCTCCCAACTATTCCCTGAGCTGCCAATTTGCAGAGAAAGGGATGCTTTCTGGACCATATTTACTACAAATACACTATTTGCATGAACATACAGAAGAGAAAAGGACCAGCGGAAAATATAAAGAGCGTTGAACTGAACACTGTTAACAATTAAGAATGATCAACATAACAGGCATGAAGAAGCAAAGGCCAGAAGTTACCCGTGGTGTTGCAAACCACGCAGATTTTGTTTAATCCCTTGAAATACAAATAGGGCTTAAAATCCCAGCTAAGACATTTACTAAACTAAATGAACCTCTTTTGAAGTTTCAGGGAAAAGCAACAAGAAGGCAATTTGGAAAAATAATGGAAGTCAACTTGGTCACACTCCAGTGACCCTCCTCTGATGTTACTATCCAACCCCACAGCGACGGGCTGTTCTATCACCATCTGAAAATTAAACTCAAACTTTAAAAATATCACTATCTATTTTTCTTTGTTTCTCAAAGGAAAATGTGAAATAAAAATCAATTTTACATGTATTTTTTGTGCTCTCTATTATATAGAGAATAATGGAACCTGAGGGCTGGCTGAGACTCTGACAGGCTATTTTGTTTATTCTTCTACATTAGGCAAGCCCACACTTAATCCTTCCTTGATAGGAAAATCTCTATCATTTTTAAAGACTTTCAAAGAAGGAGATTTCTTAGACTCTCTCTAACCCACTAAGGTAGTTAATAACTTTTCTTATTATCTAGCCTAAATCCTTCACACTATGCTTAAGACTCATTTCTTCTTGTCTGACTGTTCACTAGAGGTGGGGGGAGGGGGATTTATCACTCTCTTTCATGTAAGAAATACTCATATACTGATAATAATTATGGAATCAGCTCTGCGATCTCATAATGAAATATTCCAAAGCTATTGTGGTTCTCTGCTAAATTTCCTGCAACTTCTCCTGCCTTCCTTAGCTATAAACCTCAAAATTGGTTGCTAACCTCTGTTAAGGATGTAATTACCTGATACTGAAGTCCTTGGTAGTTCTTGTATGTTACACCTTGGGCACCTGTCCAGAGCCATATCTCAGGAATATAGAATGAAATCAATCATCCTGGGCTTTCCGCACTCCTACAAATAATTTTATGAAGATAATTTGGTTGGAATGAGTATTGAGGGCAGCTATGAAATGTGAAAATAAGTCACAGAAAGGTTACCTATGTGGAAAAAAATACGATTGAAAGGAAATAGATCACAATGTTAATAGCAATTATCCCTGGATGAAGGGGGAATAATGTGCATGTGTGTTTTGTCTTTCTTCATACTTTGCCATATTTTCCAAACTTCTTGTTATGTGTTAAGTTTTAATGAGGAAAGAGTAAGTAGTATTTATAGTGTTTGTGTGTGTGTTGTGTATGTTGTGTGAGGTGTGTGGTGTGTGTTGTGTTTGTGTGTGTGATGTGTATGTGTGTGAGGTGTGTGTGGTGGGTATTGTGTTTGTATCTGTGTTGTGTGTGATGTGTGTGATGTGTGTGGTGTGTGATGTGTGTGGTGTGTGTGGTGTGTGGTGTGTGTGGTGTGTGGTGTGTGTGGTGTGTGTGTGGTATGTGTAGTGGGTGTATGGTTGTGTGCTGTGTGTGTGGTATTTGTGTGTTGTGTGGTGTATGTGTGGTGTGTGGTGTGTGTGTGGTGTGTGTGTGGTGTGTGTGTGGTGTGTGTGTGGTGTTTGTGTGTGGTGTGTGTGTGTTATGTGGTGTATGTGTGGTGTGTGTGTGGTGTGTGTGTGGTGTGTGTGTGTTGTGTGTGTTGTGTGGTGTGTGTGTGGTGTGTGGTGTGTGTGTGTTGTGTGTTGTGTGTGGTGTGTGGTGTGTGGTGTGTGTGTATTGTGCTTGTGTGTGTGGTGGGTGTGGTGTGTGATGTGGTGTGTGTGTGTTGTGCTTGTGTGTGTGGTGGGTGTGGTGTGTGTATGGTTGTGTGGTGTGTGATGTGGTGTGTGTGTGTTGTGCTTGTGTGTGTGGTGTATGTGTAGTATGTGTGTTGTGTGTGTGGTGTGTGTGGTGTGTGTTGTGTGGTGTTGTGTTTGTGTCTGTGGTGTAATATCTGTGGTGTGTATGTGTGTTGTGTGTGTGTGAGTGTATGTGTGAAGGGGGAAGGAGGAGCTGTCTGATGGGGTTATGTGGGAATGTGGAAATAAGGTTGTGGGTGATCAACCAGCCCAGTTTTCACACTAAAAACCCCACATTGTGAAAACCCCTCAGTCCCAAGCACACCTGATGGTGGGTCACCCTAGGAAACCAGGTGAGGGGACAGCCCCGATGGGGGTGGACCAGAGACATCATATTTCCCACTCGCTGCAAACAACTTGCCCCTTCCTGATAGGCTACTCAGGGTCCTTAAATTCAGGGGACCCAAGCAACACCCCAAATACATGGAAAAGTAGGAGCAACTGTACTCCAGCCATCTACAGAGCCACTTTGCTGATTCAGCCAACATAATGAAGCCATTTTAGACTGGATCAGAAAAGAAGATTCTAGGCTTATTTGCTTTGCTTTCTTCTTTTTTTTTTCTTTCCCATTCTATTCAGGTCACAGGAACTCAGGAATGCCGGAACCTCACCTTCAAGAGCCATCTCAGTGATACAGAAGTGGCTTCAGGTCAGCATGTTGTCTGGATTTGTCTGCCCATGCAAGCAGCTCAGAGCAGAACTGTGCAGCAAGAACACAGAGTCTCTGCTCTGCTCAGAACCGCCCTCCCCTCCATCAGGAGCCCAGTGACTGTCCCAGGACCTTTTCTGTGGTGAAGGGCATTTGTTTCCAAAAGTGTTGTATGGTAACAGTGGAGCCATTGGAGACAGAATAATGTCATTTTAGAGCAAGGGGTTTGAAGTGAGGTTTATGTAGCTCAGAGCATAGGCACCACCGAGCCTCCATTCACCCCACTGCGACAGCAGCAATAATCATGTTACTACCTACCTCACAGGAAATGCATGTCATATGCCTAGAACAGGGCTCAATGTACAGTAAGCATATGTGCGTACACACACATATCAGCAAGAAAAGAGCCTTAATTCTGATACCGATATAATAACCTGATTATTATTTAACAGGAAAGGAATAAAGGGAAGACCAGATAACATAAGCATGCCATTTGTACAGCTTTTCCCGAAATCTGCAGTTTAACACTCCAGTTCTGTTCCCAGCAGATCGATGGGGGAAGGAACTAAACAAAGGCAGTTTAGACACATGCCCAGTAAAGTCTGGGTGACATGGGAAGATGCTTACCTGTCAGTCACACCTGGGGACAGGTAATGGGCCAGAATAGGCGTGGCCACTGCAAGGGCGTGAAATCTGAGATATTTAAACCCTGAACAAAGGGAGTTCCCTCTCTTGCATGCCAGAGGTCCTGGCAGTCCGTTGCAGGGGGCATGCTCCCCTACATTCACCCACGTAGCCCACAGCCCTGTGGACTCCACATAGGGGCTGATGGACGGAATCTAGCCTAATGCCTGATGCTACATCGGACTCAACTTCACCATGGAACAGAAACTCTGGACACCGGCCCTGCTTCCAGTTCTGCTGAAACCCCAGCTGCATGTCTTCCGGGACTGGCTTAAGGGAACTAGGACTTTGAAAACCAAGGTATATAATTTCACACCAATAAAAATCACTCTCTCACACAAGTCTTAGAAAATTCATTTTCTGAAGACATGGTAAGAACCTCACTCCCACTAGTGACAGAGAAATGCCACCCACTCATTTCTCCAGCAACAATTCCAGTAGGGTATCTAGTGACTGGGCTAAATATCAGAACTCAAGACAAATAAGATGTGGCCTGTGTCCTCAACAAGTTTAGAGTCCAATACAGGGATCAGATGTACACAGGTAATTTCAGCACAACTGTTCTGTTCTCTGAATAACAGTTCATGGGGTAGCGAGTGATGACAAAGTAACGTTAGGGAAGCCCGCACAGAGGAGAGCAGGTTAGAACCAAATCGTTCAAATAGTAATTAATTTTTTATTTTAAAAATATACAATTTCAGGGCATGTACCTTGGTTGCAGTTTGTCCCCAGCCCCGGCTGGGGTTGTGTGGGTGGCAACCACTTAATGTGTCTCTCTCATATCAATGTTTCTCTCTCTCTCTCTCTCTCTCTTTCTTCCCCCCCTCCCTCCTGCTCTAGCTGAAGATAAATGCAAAAAATGTCCTCAGGAGAGGATAAAAAAATTAATTAATTAATTAATTAAAAATATATATACAATTTCACTATTAAGAAATTCAAAGTACATAAGTAAAAAGAGAGAAATTAATTAAAATCATTTGTGACCCAATGTCAAGTGACAAGCAAATTTCAGTATTTTTATATCCTTCCATATACTTTTTTATTGTTGGCAGTATTACAAATTGTCTCCCATTTCCCGTCCTTTGCCTCCTCCACCCAGCCACTGCCCCGCCCCGGTCCTTCCCCACACTGTTGTCTGTGCTCAGGGGCTATGCATACGTGCATATAAATTCTTTGGTTAATCTCTTCCTGTCCCTGCTACCCCCGCCCCCCTGAGATTCTTCCATATACTTTTATATACACGTAAAGTACAGGTGTAGGCAAAAGTAGATTTACAGTCGTAGTACAAATATATACTACAATAATTAATAAATAATAATACAGAATAAACTGTGTTTCACAAACAACTGTAAGCCTACTTTTGCCTGACTCGTGTACATATGTATCCTTGGTAAGGAATCTATGATACATGCTGTTTTGTAATTTTTTTTTATTTAAAAATATAGTATGAACAGTCTTTCATATAAAGAAATGTAAAAACAAATTAAGTGCAACCTTTTAAGTGGCTGCATAGTATTCTACCATACGTATATATGTTTTTAACGAACCACTCCAGTGATTTCCAGCAGGCTTCTGCTGGCCACGCTCACCGAGTGGGAGTGAGAAGATTATTTAAGAGGAGGAGTGTCTTGACCTGGCTGTGAGGAAACAGTCCAGGCAGCAGGAAGATGAATTTCAGCAACCAGAATCCTGAGAGCCCTGATCTTCCAGCTGGAGTGAGGGCCTGAATCAAGGCGGCAGGGAGCAGACGGGGACGGCCTGCCTGGGAAGTCATGGGTTTGAGTTTACAGGGCTTGGGGGCTGACTGTGGAGAACTAAGCAGGGGGTGGGCCATGTCTTGACTGGGGCTTTCTCTCCTGAATGCGTAGTAACTGAGAGAGAATCCGAGATGTTTGATAGCATGTGGATATTGTGAATTCCTTTCAGGACATGTTGAAATGGAAGGCATGTGAATCTCCCCAGTGGTGACGATCAGACATCACATCAATGGGTCTAGATGATGTCCAGGGTGGAGAAGCAGGTTTAGAAATCTCCAGTGTGATGTACGCGGTGAAGCCTTGGGCATGGAGCAGATCATCGGGGACAGGTATGGAAGTGTGCGGACAGACAGGTGAGGACAGATCGGACAGGGAGACGACAGTTACGAAAGAGGGAGCAGCCAGCCACTCTGAGATGTGCGTACGAGGCCACTGAGGTGAGCACTAAGCACAGGAGAAGCATCGCTAGATAAGAGGCCTGGAAAGGCTTATCCCTGTGACAGTCTCGAGCCTTTGGAGGACTCAGAAAATCCCGCGAGACTTGCTAGCTATCCTGTGGACATGCCCTTCCCCGGAGATGCAGCCACCATGGGCGACTTAGTGATAAATGTTAGGACCGTATCAGGAGGCCAGGGCGGTGGTGCAGGCTTGGCTGTCAGGACTGAACACTGCAATACCCTAGAGGAGACTCTCCCAAACGCTGCTAGATCACACATGAAAAATGGGGGAAGGAATTTTAAAGTCCCCTAAGTTTGAGCACAGAGGTAAGCATTTAAATGAGATTCTTCACTGCAGGATTTTCCAGAGGCTTTAATGTGCCTGTTGTAATTGTTTCTGTGAGAGAGCAATGCGGTGGACAGCATCTTCCAAACTCTGTAATCACAGTGTTTTCTTCCACATGGAACACGTATTTCCAACTCAGACACCACTCGTGGTCAGAAAGGACAGTATAAGAAACGCTGGCCTAGAGCAGCCGGGCAGGTGCCAGACATGACCTCAAATCAGTTACTTCAAAACAAAAAAAAGCAGCTCATTTACTTTGCAACAAAATAGGTCAAATACCAAAGGAAGAAAAGCAATAATGGCAAGGAGTCTTTTAGTACCATGATTCATTAGTTCTGAGACACATTTCTTTCTGCATTTTTATATTGCTGAGATCCAGAATCAGGATGTGTCTCAGAATCACTGTCCCGACAGAGGTCTCCTTGCCAAGCATGACCAAGCATTGGCAACCTGGGGGAAAAAATCCCGGAAAATTAGCAATGCACTCTTGTCATGAGCTCACAATCAAAAGTCTGTGGGGAGCAGGTTGGAGCGGTGACTAAGTGTTCAGTCTCATTCCCGATTCCGGAGCCAAAGCAGGCTCCCGTCACTTCATTGCCCAGCCGGGTACAGAGTTGTGTGCCGACAGCTTTCAGTTATCTTACAGATGCCTTAAGAGACCATAAGCCACCAGCGTCTTGGAAGACACAGATATATACAGACATGGGCATCAGTGACAATAGATGAACAGGGAAGCAAAACTGGACTGTGGGTGTGAAGAAGCTTTAGGAATACCTTAATAGCTTAGTTCCTTTATACTTTCCCTTTTGCTGTAGGCAAATGAGTGATAGGTGATAAAAAAAATTTTTAAAAAAACCTACGTCTAGCCCTGGCCGGTTTGGCTCAGCGGTTAGAGTGTCAGCCCGCGGACGAGAGAGTCCCAGGTTCGGTTCGCGCTAAGGGCATGTACCTTGGTTGCAGTTTGTCTCCCGGCCCCGGTTGGGGTCATGTGGGTGGCAGCCACTCGATGTGTCTCTCTCACATCGATGTTTCTCTCTCTCTCTCTTCCTCCCTCTCTCCCTCCCGCTCTATCTGAAGATAAGTACAAAAATGTCCTCGGATGAGGATTAAAAAAAAAACCTACGTCTACATTCAAAGAGCTTTTAAAATGATTATAAAATAAATTCTAAGCGATAAGAAAGCATTGTATCATAGTTTAATGGGCAGTGATTTTTCCTTCTTAGTGGAATAGAAAATAATGGGGGATTTAAAATCAATTGTGACTTAGAATTAATGAAATGGATAACTAGCTTTTAATAAATGTATTTTAGCCAATTCTTTCTCTCTAAAACATTTTGCATTTCATTCTCAGATGGTGAAAATTCCCAAAGAAAGTCAATTAACAACCTTTAGAGTGAAATTTTAACAAAAGCCCTTGGTTATTTTCTTCTTTAGGTTTTCAAAATCGTCAGTCTCCTCTTCCTGGAAATCTCCAGCAAGCCACCTCCTCAAGCAAGGTCTCTTTCGCAGGCGTCTGCTCTGAGCTGTCCTGAGAACAGGCTCTGCACCAGACCAGTTCTCTGGAGAAAACCTCACCTCCTCTTCTAAGCTGTTTTCCTCTGCAATTCTCTTTTTACAGTGCAACCAGTGGAAAGGCCAATGGGCCTCAGCTGATGTCATTTAGCCCTCTGTGTGACGAAGGGGGTAGGGTGACCCAGCACTGTTTGTCCCCTCTTCGTTTTCTCTCTATAAAATGAGGAGAGGAGAGAAGACGTTCTCCAGGTCCCTACAGCATTAACATTCTACGCTTTATGTTGACTTCTCAAAGAGACCCATTATATTGTTGATCTTTTATTTGCCTTTTATACAAAACAAGCACCTTATACTTACAATTAACCATGTTGCCTGAACAAGCAGACACAGTTCTTTACAACTCTCATAGCAAACCGTCAATACTGAAACACATTACAGATCAGCATTTTCAACAGGTCACGTAACATATACCAGCCCCTCTCTGAATTCTTTGACTGCTATGTTGTAAAATGATATGTTCTTATCTTGAAAGGAACCAAAAGTACTGGTCTTAATAAGATAATCATCCTTGCCCTGACTGGTTTGGCTCAATAGTTAGAGCGTCAGCCCACAGACCAATGAGTTGCGGGTTCGATTCCAGTCAAGCACGTACCTCAGTTGCAGTTCGTCCCTGGCCCTGGTTGGGGTCATGTGGGAGGCAACCAGTCGATGTGTCCCTCTCACGTCAGTGTTTCTCCGTTTCTCCCTCTCTCTCTCCCTCCCTCCCACTCTATCTGAAGATAAATAGAAAAATATCCTCAGGTGAGGATTTTTTTAAAAAATGGATTAAAAAAAGATAATCATCCCTCAGTTGAGGGGGGCAGTTTTAATGAAGTTAAATTAACTATTTATATGATCTACAGTCAGCAGCCCACAGATTGTGAGGTCAAGTTCACATCCATCTCGTTCCCTGTGGTGTCCGAGCACAGAGCACAGAGCACAGTGCAACCATGTGGTATGTGCTCTTATTGGGTGAATAAATGAATGACTCAACAGCACCGAGGAAGATAAAAGGAGGGCAAAATGAATTTTTTAAATGCCTAATACGTGTGTATGTTGTAAACCACTGTAGACAAGTACAGATGATTTAACGAGACTAATCTTTCTTCTGAACTTTCTTCCCTCTGGACATAGTCCAGAAGTATAGTAACCAAAGCTGCACCGCTTAGCCCTAGGGGAAGGGTGATTTCTCCTGAAGTTGTGGGGTTATTTATAACACGCATGCACAGGCATCTCCTCAGTCCCTAATTACAAACCACACAGCCTCACTTGCAGCCAAATGGGAATCTTAATCTGCATATTTGGATTTTTTTTTTCAAGACCCACTATCCTCTTGGGAGAAATTTTGAAGAAAACATTGGATGCAGAGATGGACCTCTGAACACCAGCATTAACACTCCCGATGAAAGACAGTGTAAGCAGCTCCCCAAACTCTGATGGAAGATGTTCTTTGGAGGCAGAACATACTCTTGGAGAGGAATACGCTGAAGTCCTTGAGTGTCTTACCCAACAAGGAGAGATGAGCTTTCGCCTGTGGCCCTGGGAAGTGCACTCAACGAGCTCTACCCGGCCTCTGGGAGTTGGTCAGGAGGGAACGGGAAGGCTACCAGAGATGCCTGACCCAGCTGAGCAGACAGGAAGGAGCCGGAGCAAAGCTGCCCGAGCCCGTGGGATGCCAAGGTACAGGAGAGTGCCAGTGCTGCAGAGGCACCCGCAGGAAAGGACATGGCAGGGCTCTGATCCCAGACCTTTCACTCGTTCGGGACTTCGAGGCCAAAAACACTGGCCATTTTTATTCAGGGACTTGTTTATTCCAAATTTTGTATGATTTGGAAAGGGAAGAATAACACAGAAATTACTTAGCATTGGAGATGTACATAAAAATCCTTATTCTCTTCCCTGACCAGTTTGCTAAAATCCCAGGATTCTTTTTTTCTTCTATTTAATTAATTTATTTTTGTTACAGATGTTTGTCCTTTTCCCCCCATTGACACCCTCCATTCCTGCCCCACCCCCTGCCCCCAGTATTGTTGTCTATGTCCATTGGTTATGCGTATATGCATAAGTTCTTTGGTTTATCTCTTCCCTCCCCCCCACCCCCTCCTCTGAAGTTTGTCAGTCTGAATCTCGTTGGGCCTATTTTGTTCATCATCTTATTTTGTTCATTATATTCCACAAATAAGTGAGATCATGTGGTATTTGTCTTTCTCTGACTGGCTTATTTTGCTCAGCATAATGCTCTCCAGGTCCCTCCATGTCATCTCAAAGAATAAGAAATCTTTCTTTCTTACAGCTGCATGGTATTCCATTGTGTAAATGTATCACAGCTTTTTTATCCACTCATCTACTGATGGACACTTGGGCTGCTTCCAGATCTTATCTATTGTAAATAGTGCTGCTATGAACATAGGGGTGCATATATTCTTTCTGATTGGTGTTTCAGGCTTCTTATAAAAGCTGTCTTTCTCACCAGGGCTCATGGAATTCACCCACTGAACTAACCTGGAAACTGCCAGAACAAGCCCCTTCTCATATGTCAGCATTTCTGGATCTTTCCATGCTAAAAAAAAAAAAAAAAAAAAAGTAGGGAAAAACCAAGAGGAGAAACGGAGAGGTGGTGAGCGGAGGAGAATGCTGTTGTCACAATTTCCATACCTGAGGGAATATTTGCATCAGGAAACGCTGTATCTATCACAACAGAAACGGTGCCTTAAGTCTATAGTATTTTGATTCTCTGCATTATACTGATATATTATCTATAGATAAAAACCACCCTATAGATTTTTTTGTCCGGTTGGGTCATTTAATTGATCATATGTAACTAAATACTGTAGAGTCAAGTGATAAATTGTAACCTGATAGTATTACTCAAATCACCTCCACAGATGAGAGAGTTATATATTGGATATATGCATATTCAGGATCCTAAAACCAGTAGCACAGTTTTTTTTTTAATTATGGGGCTATTTGGTGGGGTTGGGAAGAGGTAGAAATGGAGATTTATTTCATCCAGCAGCTCTAACTAACACCTATTTATCCTGAGTCGGGGGTGCAACTGCGGTGCTGGGCATTGTTCCCGGGAGTCGGGAAGGTCCAGCTTCACCGAGGTCTTCCCATTCTCGGAGGAAGGTTGGAAAGGGGAGAGATGCAAAGGGCCTGGTTACATTCTTCTCTTCACAAGTCATCTTTCCACTCTCCCTTCCTCTCTTCTGACATGCGACCCGGACAAGTTGCCCCCCACACTGCGCTGAGGACCGGCAGGGAAGGCTTAACTGACAACCTCAGACCAAGGCTTTGACCCCTTGTACACTTATCTCTGTGTCGTCCCTCCAGGCCCGCTCAGAGAGGAGACTGGGGTATGACAACGATGGACAGTCTGGAGCAGAGTACACGCAGAATGGTACCCAAGCACGCGTGTCTGTTTGACCCTCGTCTCCATGGTGACAGATGAGGTAACCCTCCGACTCCTCCCCGAGGAAAATATGATGAACACTACCAGTCTGAGCTGGAATAAGTCACACAGAAAGACTTTGCCGATTCTGAAAGGCCCCGGGTTTTCTACGCATGTCATCAAGTACCTGCCCCACGTATCTATCCGTACGTAATGGATAAATGGGTAAGCATGAGGCCAATGTTATTTCATCAAACTGGGAGCAGGGAAATCCAGAGACAAGTCAGAGGAGAAGTTAAGAAAATCCACAGCTTAACTAAATCCTAATGCAGAGAGATTTATTTCTCCACTGCAACGAATCATAGCTAAACCCAGTAATATAGTTTACATATATATATAATATATTTTATCTAATTAAAGCTCTCTACACATGCAAATAAATTATATCACCAACATAAACCCCATCTGGGTGTTCCTAGCATGAGGAGAAGGTTCCTAATCACTGATGAAAAACAGCATTCCATATGTCAGCAATAGCCATTCTGTGGCAAAATAAATAAATAAACATCTAAACCAGCTATAGATATAATTATTACATATATGGGTATACAGGGGTGGGCAAAAGTAGGTTTACAGATTGCATGGAAAATAACACGATAATAAATAATAATACAAGAATAAACTGTTTTGAGCATTCACAACTGTAAACCCTCTTTTTCCCCATCCATGTATCATATACATAACAATGCCTTTATTTATTTATTTATTTTTAAATATATTTTTTTATTTTTTTAGAGAGAGAAACATCAATTGGCTGCCGCCTGCAGGCCCCCAACTGGGGATGAGCCCACAGCCCGGCATGTGCCCTGATGGAGAATCAAACCAGTGACTTGTTGGTGCACGGGACGACACCCAACCCACTAAGCCACACCAGCCAGGGCTACATAATAATGCCTTTAAAGGCAGGCCATGCCCAGAGCTGCACGGATATCACCTGCCATATGAATGTCATCCACTTACTTCTAGTCTGTTATTCTATAGTTACATACTTCAGTATAGATTTGGGACATTGCAATTTATTTTATATTTAATATTACTGTTAAATGTTTTCATGACTGAAAGACATTTTACATTAAAATATTCTAAAAAGTCATATTTCATTTTCACACTGTGTGAACAAAATAAGCAAAATTATGGACTACTTCAAAGAAGATAAACTATAGCTCCCATTTCTAAAAAAAAAATCATGAGGGGAGTTCTACACAATAAAACAATAAATTTTTGGAGCAGCCTAATTTAAAAAATACAACTAATATAAAATGTGCAATGATGTTTCTCTTTCATTTATTAAAGGGAGAGTCTTATGAAATGAGATTTATACTAGACTATGAATGAAAAAAGGGGGTGGGAGCCAGGGGAAGATCTGAGTCTACACCTATTACAATGATCCAATATAACTTCTGATATCAGATGACTGTGTGATCCTAAATATAAGATCAATGCATTGTTCTCACTTTTTTATTTTTGAATGCCACATATTGGAGCAGTGCAAAGTAATATGAATGATGTTTTATATTTCTATAGACATTTGGCTCTTGATAAAATATGAATTATTAAATTTATCAAATTTGTTTTTATTCTGTTTTGATGAATTAAATTTGATTATTTCTTGCAGCAATTAACTTATTTGAGAAACCTTTCTTTGATATTTTAATCCAAAATGCCATTGTATCTAGCTCCCACAGTAGATTACAATTTTAAAATTGCATCATATGCAAACTGCAGTGAGTCCATCTTTGCCTTAAACACAGAGCCAGAGTAGCGATGTATGATTCCATCAGGTAATTAAAAAGTCCACAGGACTTCTGGTTACCAGTTGGTATGCAAGTAGCTTGAAAGTTGTCACTGCCAATAACAAGTCAGAAAAGTGAGGTCACATGGCAAACCACTGCCTCAGAAACTGGAACGACAGGAAGATACAGAGAATCACAACTCACAAGAGCAGAAACCCATGAGCAGAAACCTCCACGGGGAACCGGTGCCAGGGCAGGAAAATCCGAGCTATAATTGAGAAGTGGCTGGAGGTTCAGTTTCAACTCTGAAAGATAACATCTCCAGGGAGACTCAGTCATGGTGGGCCCCAACACTTTGTGAGTTATAACTCTAGATGAACCAGGTTCTTACAATGAATATTGGGGGGAGGGGGAGACTTGTGCTTCTGGCAGGGGGAGGGGAAACAGAGCCATTAAGAAACATGTTAGAGCATCCTGTTCTTAACAAGGTCTGCCCTCAAGAGAATCTATTTAAAGAGCCTAAGCGAATTGACCTGGGCGAGGGGAAATACCCAACTCCAGCCTGCTCTAGCCATCACATCCCGCCTGGGGGCAGGGAGACTGAGCAGCACTGCTGAGGTTCGGTTCCGAGGCACAGCTTGCTGAAAGACTGAGCACTGATCACCGGACTGTGGAACACTCACCCCGCCTCACACCTTACCACCACATCCCTAAAAGCCTGTTTACTGGAGTTCATTTCACCCGTACGTCATGGAAAGCTATCAGAAATTTACAAAGGATACTAAAAGGAAAAAATAAAACACTGAAGAGACAGAGCAAGCATCAGAACCAGGCTCAGATATGGCAAGGATGTTGGAATTCTCAAAGATAAAACAAAAATTCTTGAAAGAAGCCAGAAAACATACCCACTCTACCTACAGAGGAACAAATATAAAAATTACATCTAACCTCTCAGAAACCACGCAAGCAAGAAGAAAGTGAAGTGAAATATTTAAAGTGTTGAGAGAGAAAAAATTCGCCTAGACTTCTCTACCCTGAGAAATTGTACTTCAGAAGTGGAAACGAAATAAAGGTTTTCTCAGAAAGAGCCAGAGGAAAATTTTTGCCAGTAGGAATTGTTATGCTTTCCAAGAAATGTTAAAAAAAAATCTTCAAAGAGAAGGAAAATGATGTACATCAGAAATTCGGATCTACATAAAGAAAGGAAGAGCATCAGAGAAGGAATCATTGAAGGTCAAATAAAAAAATTCTATTTTCTTATTTTTAATTGATCAAACATCAGTTTATTCAAAATATAATAGCAACAATGTATCCAACTATGTATGCTTATGTATAAGTGAAGTGAATGACAGCAATGACACAAGGGACAGAAGGGAGGAATTCGGATTATTTTGTTATTAGAAGGCAGTTATACTATCTTTGAAAATGGTTTAATTGTAAATGTATATTTCTAATTCTACAGAAATCATTAAAAATAAAAGATAGTTGTCTTAATTCATTTCAGCTACTATACAAAATAGCACATAAACAGCAGAAATGTGTTCTCGTGGTTCTGGAGGTGGGAAGTGTCAGCATGACTGGAGATCAGAGTTCCCACATGGTAGGGTCCTTTTCCAGGTCACAGACCTCTTACTGCATCCTAACAGGAAAGGGCTAGGGAGCTCCATGGCGTTTCTTTTACAAGAACACTGATCCCATTCAATGAGGGCTTCACCCTCGTGACCAAATCACCTTCCAAAGGTTCCACCTACTAATACTATCACTTGGGAGGGTTTGTATTTCAACCTAGGAATTTGGGGGAGACATAAACATTCAGACCATAACAGAGATGTAACTGATATGCTAAGAAAGGAGAGAAGATGAAATTATATAAAATGTTCAATTAAAACCACAAAAAAAAAAAAGTGGAAACGAGTAGAAGACAAAAATAGGAACAAAGAATAAGAGCAATAAGTAGAAAGCAGTAACCAATATGGTAGAAATCAGTAACAGACAGGTAACTGAAAAATCCCAAAATATGTGGAGATTAAACAATACATTTCTAAATGACACATGGGTCAAAGAAGAAATCTTGAGAGAAATTTTAAAATACTTCTGACTAAATGAAAATGAAAATACAACTTATCAAAATTTGTAGGATGAAAGGAAAACAGTGCTTCAAGGGAAATTTATAGCATTGGATGCATAACTTAAAAAGGAAGATATAAAATTAATAACCTACATTTCCACTCTAGAAAACCAGAAAAAGAAGAGAAAATCGAGTCCAAAGTAAGCAGAAGGAAACAAATAATAAGAATTAGAAAAGGCCCCAGCCAGTGTGGCTCAGTTGGTTGAGTGTAGCCCCATGCGCCGAAGGGTCGCTAGTTTGATCCCAGTCAGGGCACACACCCAGGTTGCGGGTTCAATCCTGTCAGGGTGGGTATGGAAGGCAACCAATCAATGTTTCTTTCTCACATCAATGTTTCTCTCTCTCTCTAAAAAAAAAAAAAAATATATATATATATATATATATATATATATATGGGATTGAAAACAAAATCAATAGAGAAAATAAAACCACAAGGAGGTTCTTTTTAAAATATCAATAAAGTTGATAAGCATCTAGCCAGGCTAACAAAAAAAGAGAGAGGTTTCAAATTATTAATATCAGAAATGAAAGACAGGGCATCACTACAGATCTTTTGGACATTGAAAGATAATAAAGGAATACTATGAACAACTTTATACCTACAGATTTGATAACCTAGATGAAACGGACAAATTTATTGAAGATGCAACTTGCCAAAACTCATGCAATAATAAATAAGTCATCTGAATATGCCCATATCTATCAAATAAATAGAATCAATAATTAATAACCTCCAAAGCAAAGAGTACCATGACAAGATGGGTTCACTGCTGAATTCTACCAAACACTGAAGGAAAAAATTATAACAATTCTCTACAATTTCTTTCAGAGGAAATATTTCCTAACTCATTCTATAAGTCCAGCATTATACTAATCCCAAAACCATAAAAAGACATTACAAGAAACGCAAACTACAGACCAATATTTCTCATGAACATAGATGCAAAAATCCTCCACAAAATATTAGAAAATCAAATCCAATAATGTATGAAATATACCATGCCCAAGTAGGACTTATCCCAAGTATCTACGACTATTTCAACATTCTAAAATCAATTAATGGAATTTCTCACATCAACAGGTTAAAAAAAAAATCACATGATCAGATCAATAAATGCATAAAAAATATTTGACAAACTCCAACACCCATTCTGATAAAAACTCAAGCTAGGAACAGAAACTTCCTCAACTTGATTGATAAAGATTATCTATGAAAAGCCTATAGCTAATGTCATACTTATGGTGACAAACTCAAACCATTCCTACTAAATGAGGAAAAGGCAAGGATGTCCTCTCCCACCATTCCTTTTCAACACCATACTGAAAGTAACAGCGTAATGCAATAAGACAAGAGAAGAAGATAAAAGGTATACAGACTGGGGAGGGGAAATAAAACTGTCTTTGTTGACAGATGACATGATTGTCAATGTAGAAAATCCAAAAGAAATAACATAAAAATACTACTGGAACTGATAAGCGATTATAGCAAGGTTGCAGGATACAAGGTTAATATACAAAAATCAATTGTTTTTCCATATACCAACAATGAATATGTAGAATTTGAAATTAAAACCAATATCATTTACACTAACACCTCAAAAACTGAAATATTTAGATATAAATCTAACAATCTAACAAAAATTTCCATATTCATGGCTAGAAAGAGTCAATATTGCCAAGATGTCAGTTCTTTCCAACTTGATCTATAGAGTCAATGCAATCCCAATCAAAATCCCAGCAAGTTATTTGTGGATATTAAAAAATTGATTATAAAGTTTATATAAAGTATCACATGATCTTACTTATTTATGGAATATAATGAACAAAATAAGCTATCAAACAAAAGAGATCCTGAGACATGGAAGTAGGAAACAGACTGAAAAACCTCAGAGGGAAAAAGTGTGTGTGTGTGTGGGAGGTAAACCAAAAAATGTATATGCATTTATGCATAACCAATGGACACAAACAATAGTGAGGTGAAGGTGGGGGTGGGGGAAGTGGAGATGGGGCTACCAATAGAGGAAAAAAGAAGGGACATCATCTGTAATACTTTCAACAATAAAGATTCACTTTTTAAAAGAGGCACAAGATCCAGAATACCCAACATAATATTGAAGGAGAAAAATAACACTGGAAGACTAACACTACTCGACTTCAAGACTCAATTCATTAAAGCTACAGCAATCAAGATAGTGTGGTATTGGCAAAAGAATATACAAATAGATCAATGGAACAGAGTAGAGAGCCCAGAAATAGACCGATATAAATATATTCAACCGATCTTTAATAAAGGAGCAAAGATAGCTTTTTCAATGTATAAAAACTGCTGGAACACTGGGTGAGCCACATGCAAAAAAAAAAAAATATATATATATATATATATATATATATATATATATATATATATATATATATATATTTTATATATATATGTAAAGGCTGTGTTTAGATTCATATATATATGAATCTAAACACAGCCTTTACATTCTTCACAAAAATTAACTCAAAATGGATATGGATTCCTAGAATATAACAGGAGAAAATCTAGTTTCCTTTGGGTATGGCAATGACTTTTTAGACAAAACACCAACAGCATAATCTATGAAAGAAATCATTGATACCATGGACCTCATAACATACAAATATCTACACTGCAAAAGACTATGTTAAGAGAATGAGAAGACAAGCCACAGACTGGGACAAAATATTTGCAAAATCTGATAAAGGATTGTTATCCAAGATATACAAAGAACTCTTAAAACTCAACAATACTAAAATGAACAACCAAATTTTTTAAATGGGCAAAAGACCCCTAAACACACATTTCACCAAAGAAGATATACAGGTGGCAAATAAGCATATGAAAAAAATGCCCAATATCATGTTATTGGAGAAATGCAAATCTAAACACAATGAGACACCACTACACACGTATTGGAATGATGAAAATCCCAACACCAAACGCGGGCAAGGATGTGGAACAAGAACTCTCACTCATTGCTGGTAGGAATTCAAGATGGTACAACCACTTTGGAAGACATTTTGACAGTTTCTTACAAAACTACATATATTTTTACCATACAATCCAGCAATCACACTTCTTGGTATATACCCAAATGAGTTGAAAAATTATGTCTACACAAAAACATGCATGTGGATGTTTATAGAGGCTTTATTCATAATTTCTGAAACTCACAAGTAACCAAGATGTCCTTCAAAAGGTGAATGGATAAACTGTGGTACATCTAGACAATAGATAATATTCAAAGCTAAAAAGAAATGAGCTACCAAGCTATGAAAAGACATAAAGAATCTTAAATGCATATTACTAAATGGAAGAATCCAATCTGAAAAGGCTGTATACCATGCTTCCAATTACACGACATTTTGGAAAACTATGGAGACAGTAAAAAGATCATTGAGTGAGGCTGTATACATGTGGGAGCAGAGAGTATGGGAAATCTCTGAACCTTCCTCTCAATTATGCTGTGAACTAAAACTGCTCTAAAATATAAGTCTATTTTTTAAAACTCATTTTAATAAATGTACGTTTTCTTTTTTTTTTTTTTAATCCACAGCAAGCCCTTTGCTCCTCCGTTCCATTTTGATTTAATGAACATTAGATATGTGGTACTGATTTCCTAGGGCTGCCCTAACAAAGCACAAATTGGGTGGCTTAAACAAACAAACAAAAAATGTATTGTGTCTAGTTATGGAGGCTAGAAACCCAAGATCAAGGTTTCACGATTAGAGAGGGTTCCTTCCTAGGGCTCTGTTTAATGCCTCCTGCTTAGCTTCTGGTGGTTTGATGGCAGTTTTTGGCCTTCTCATCCTCTAATTTCATGTTCACATGGCTTCCCCGTGTATATGTTTCTGTTTCCCAATTTCCTTTTTCTATAAAGACACCAATCACGTTGGTTTAGGGGCCCGCACTACTTCTACTTATCTGCAACACCCCTATCTCCAATAAGGTCCTAGTCAGAGGTATTTATCATTAGGACTTCCAATATATGAATTTTAGGGAGACACAATTCAGACCATGACACATTATGTATATAACACGTTATGTATATAACACTGTGCCAGCCTCCATTAGGGACCCAAAATATTATAAGGCCACCTGCCTTTGAGAATATGGCACAAACGTTGACACAACCACAGTGATAGCACACTGGATATCACAGGAAAGTGAAGGAATAAGGGCGACGTGAGGAGTACTGATACACCTGGTGTGGCTTTGACGGAGGGCGTTAGAGACCGCTGACAGGTTGGGGCGGACCAGTGATGAGCTGGAAGCTTATGAAAAGTTCCTAGAAGCAGTGGGGATGGAGCGGGGACCCAGCAGTGTCAGTAAGTAGGAGCAAGGTGAGAAAGCTTCCTCCACGGCACTTGGCATACACTTCCCTTCCAGGGTCTGTGGGTGGCTGGATGTCAGGCACAGCAGAGAGCAGGTGACAAAGCTAGAAAATCAGAGGTGAGGCCACATTGCAAAGGACCCCAAATGATAAATGAGCTCTAGGTGAAGTGAGGCCTCTGGAGTTTTGGAAACAGGAAGTGACGTGATAAAAGCAACATTCGAGAACAGTTTTCCTGGCAGGGATATATGGACTCCATTGGAGAGGAAATTATTCATTCAGCAAACATTTATGGAGCCCAATCTCTCTGCATGAGAGGAGCTACAGCAAGTATTCTTTCTAAAGTGAAAGATCACATGCCATTAAACTATCCATGGACAGAGAGACTAGGGCCGGGGTCTGCCTGAGATGTGAACCATCGCAGGAGACTGGCTAGCTGGCCTGCTTTGACCTATTCGTGGGTTTTCTCTTGACTGCCAGGTGCTAGAGTTTTATTCATGAAAAATCGTCGAAACTCAATTCCATCTTCGCTCTTCAGCACATGGCATGCAGTCACACTCGGGGGACCACAAAGACAATGCTAACAGACCCCAAATTGTGCTCCAAAGAGGGACCAGGGTGGAGGGAAGGGCAGCTCTATGGAATCATGACTGGCCCCCAGTCATCAGAGATGCAGGCCCTCGAAGAGGAAAAACAAACATAATTAAGTAAAATTGTATTGCTCGAATTTCCAATTACATAAATCAACGATATTTTCCTTGATACTGTACATCAGACTGTATATCACACGGATTTATAGGCTTTGGGATTGATTGGGCCAACTACCATCCGTGTACATCAGCAGGTTCTCTATCTCCTGGTGTCAGCAAAAAAAAAAAAAAAAGACAGTTACTTTTACATTCAAGATGAAATCACACTGTATTTTGAAAGTACATGTCATCTCAAAAAAATTATGCTTAGGCAGGATTTTTCATATAAATAATTCTCCACTGGGCAATCTATCAGAAGCTGTGTTTTCCTTTCTCCCTCTTTTTTAAAAATTGACTGTGTGTGTGTGTGTGTGTGTGTGTGTGTGTGTGTGTGTGTATGTTTCAATAAAAGGATAAACTTTAAATGCTGGTTTGTTAAGAAAAAACTGAATTTTTTCTGAAAAATAATATTCATCCTTAAGTGATTATAGTTTATCATCTAGGTTCTTGATTCCATAGATTGACAGTTTCAACCCTTACATTTTAATAATACACATTACCTATGATTATATATATATATTAATATTGAGTTTACAGATAGCTGCAAATAATCTATCAGCTTATTCATCCTTTTATCTATCTCCTCTTGACATTTGACTTTTTTATTTCATGAAACCAGATCATTTTAAATATTTATTATAAGAGATCTTCTGCCATTGGCCCAGAGTTTAACTAAATTAAAAAATGAAACTCATCACTTTTCCTTTGTTTCAGTATAATTATCAAAGCAATATAAGAACATTACAGAAAAGTTACAAAATAGAGAATCTCCTATTGATTTCTACCTTCCGATACAGCAAATGCGATTCTGAAATACTTCTTTCTAGTATTGCCCCATGTGAAAACATTATAATTACAGTTATTACCAATTAGATGTCCTACTTTTTAAGTTATGAGCGCTTTCCAGGAGCGATAGTCATCCTTCCCAACGCGGCCTGAACCTGCGCGGTGCCAAGGGTGGAGGATGGGGCCTTTGCCTCCCTCCAGCAGCAAGCACGAGGCTCTGGGAACATCCATCCGCATGTTCCTGGGGGGAAATCCGCCTGCCTGGACCAAGGGGAACAAGTGGAGACTCCTCACAATTAGCCCTGGAAAAGCAGCATGGGACCAGATTTGGGGGTGGAGGGTGCTGGGTGAAGGCCAGATAGGAGACCCGGGCCTGTCTCCGCACAGCACATGAAGCTGTCGCTTCGGGCCAGGTGTGTGACCTGACGGGGGCCCAGCTGCGCAGCTGAATCAGCGCTAGTGGAGGGAGGGAGTGGACATGGGAACCCTTTGGGCTGAGGTCACAGACATGGAAATGGTGAAGAAAGGTGGCTGTGAGACAACTGAAGTTATGTGATAAGACTGGCCGAAAGACTTTATTTAGAGGCTGAAGAAAAAATGGCCCAAAGGTCACTTTGCCCTCACTCCTCATCCCAGGAATGTCCCTCCTTCCTACTCACTCTTCCCACGGAGCCCCCTCGTCCCCAGCCCCACCCTCTTCTCTAGACAGGATAAATGCCCATCATCAGATGGCTCAGAGTCGCTGGTGGGTTGGGTCGCCAAGCCTCTGGGGAGGCAACGTTCTTTCCTACACGTCCTTCTCCCCATTGTACAGAACCCATCAACTCCACCACCACGGCCCCTTCCAGGCTCTGCGCGGCTGGGTGAAACGGACTTGGGCACACTTGGGTCCCAGTTTCTCTGTCTCAAGGCAGGTCCATGAGAATGTCTGGTCCCTAGGATAAGGCTTGGAGGAGTGGGGACAGCGTGGGGTGGCAGGAGCCCCCACTTAGCCTCCAGCCCAAGGGCCCACCAGATTGGAGGGCAGGAGCTTGTCCCGCCATCGCCGCTGGACTCCTCTTCCCATTCAGGCTTACCCAGTATCTGCGTCTTTCCTTCGGGAAGCCCAGAGAGCAGAGAGAGGAGGACAGGGCAGGGTCAGACAGGCCTGGGTCTCCAGTGGTGACCCCACCATGGCACCTACCTGGTCTCCCACCAGCTTCTGGCTGCAGAGTCTGAGCAGCCCACAGACCGTCTCCTTGTTACCTACCTATCTTTAAAAATAGAGTCAACAGCCCTGGCCGGTTTGGCTCAGCGTTAGAGCGTCGGCCTCTGGACCAGAGAGTCCCGGGCTCGGTTTCTGCTAAGGGCACGTACCTCGGTTGCAGTTCATCTCCGGCCCCTGTTGGGGTCGTGTGGGTGGCAACCAGTCGATGTGTTTGTCTCACATTGATGTGTCTTTCTCTCTTCCTCCCTCTCTCCCACCCACTGTATCTGAAGACAAATGCAAAAAAAAAGTCCTCAGGTGAGGATAAAAAATAAACTTAAAAAATAGTCAACATTTAAAATTAGGAGATTTCACATGACGCTGGAAGTGTGCAGAGCTGGTGGCGTGCGACTCTGCACCGCACCAGGTACGCTGTTTCGCCAGTTAGTGCCTTTCCGCCTGGTGTCGTGCTCGGTCACGCTTGCGCAGGCTCTGGAAGCTGCAAGGTAGCGCTCATTTCTTCCTAGGGACACCGAGGTTTTTGCGATGCACTCCATGTCTGTGTGCATCTTTGAATTCGAAGTAACACTCATTCCTTTCCAAATATAGCACGAGCCTTCATTGTCCATGAAATTTGGTGAAATTTACATGGGGAAGGTCCCTTCTATTAAAAACAGCATTCCATGAAAATTAGGTAATAAAAAAGTCATCTGGAGTTTAACCAGATGTTTGCATGTGTGTGTAACATTAAAGGAGGGAACAGGTTTTAAAAAGCACTTGAAAAAATAGCAAATAGGACAACAATTGTAATAAGATACTTTGTAATACTTAAATGTGATTATTATTTATCATCATGATAAGTGATACACAAGATATAATGATAATTTTGACAAAGATCAAACGTGTAATTTAGTAAATCTAAACATGCTTATAGTTGTCTTTTAAGGTGACATCACATCACAGAGCCCCACTATTGCAAGAACTGGTGACTCCCACCAGAATGCTCAGACACCACAGGAGACTCGCCTCACTGCCATAGCTTCTCGCATATCTAATGAAATCAGGTTTCTTCTATTACTGGAGCACTTTATTAAAACCCTTTCTACATTTGCCTCATGGTCTATCAGATAAACAGACCATCCAACAAAACCATAATGTATCACAAAGAAATCACACGGCTCAGAACCTGCCTTCAGCAGGCTGCTCGCTCTCAGCCGTGGTGCTAAATGACACCAAATCTGCCATCTCAACACACGCCAGCCCAGTTAAACATCCAATTTCCCGCCCCAATGATGCCATTGTTGAACTAAATTGATCAAATCCATGCTCCCATGTGACATCACACAATTTCAGCTTTAGTGTTTATTAAGTAATTCAAATGTTAAAAATAAAATTCTGTCCTTAAGAAACCTAAGGGGGGTGGGGTCCCCCTTAGGGGGACTGACTTTTACCTCTGTCCACAGCTATAAAGTGAAAAGTTTCATTACATCTGAATCCCTGGGAATGATGCTAGAAATCTAAAGAAGAATACACATCACACCCTGCCAGCCTGCGGAAATGTCTGTTACCTGGGTGTGGTAGGAAAGGAGACTCCCCCATGCCCATCCTCGGTTCTCCCCGTTGCCTGCTGATGAGCCGAGTGAGCCTGCATCCCCAGCAGCTATGACTGGCTGTGAGCTCAGCTGGTGAGCACAAGGGCAAGCACAGAGCAGAAGGACCTAAGGGGGCCCTTAGGTTAGTCCCTGACAAGGACCCTAGGGTTCTGAAAGTGGTTCTGAGGACCTTGAGGATGGAGCAAACGGAGGGAGAGAAAATGCACAATTAAGAAGCAGGTGAAGATCATCTTCAGGACAATTTTAATCACCTCTGGTCATTCTGACATCTCAACATCCCCAGATGCCCTCAGCCGCACAGCCCCAGCACTATCTTCCAGACCTGTTCCTCCTTCCCATCGCCTCCCACTGCATCCTGGGCCCATGAGAACTCCTCTAATAATGGGGAATCACTTACAAACATCAATTCCCATAATGCTTTGCATTATGTTCTCCGCTTGCTTTAGCTTACCTCCTAGACCACAAGTCCTTTGAGGAGAGAAACCCTTACTCCCTCAATGCCTGGCACACATCGGCTGGGCTCAGTCATGTATCTACTGTCACCTGGAATGACCAAGCTAAGGAGGGGATAAGGAAGAATGAGTCACGAATCTCTCATCATCCAGGCTTGTTCATATGGCAGTGACAGCGTTCCAAAAGCAGTCAGAGAGAGCATGTCCCAAATGCAAGTGACTTTCATGCTTGCTGTCATCCCATTGGCCAAAGCAAGTCACATGGCCAAGCCCAGAGTCATTGTAGGCAGAAACTACTCGAGGGCTTGGAGACTTGAAAAAAATCAAGGGCTATTATTGCAACATCCCTCGTGTGACCTTGACCCTGGTGGTAGAAGTGGAGGTGAGGATGGTGAGAAGTGGATAGATGTTTATTATATTTAATAAGTGGAGCCAACAGGGCCAGGTAATTCATTGGGAGGGGGCGCTGAGGGAAAGGTAGGAACAATGGATGATTTCTATGGGACTTGAACAATTATGTAGAAGTTGATGACATTTGTTCATAAGTAGAAGATGGGGAGCAATAATATCTATCCTCTAACTATGTACAACACTAATTCTTAAACATTTTTGGTTTCAGAACCCTTTCAAAGTCTTAAAAGTTATTGAGGACCCAAAAGAGATTTTAATCGTGGATTTTATCTACTGATTAATTTAACATTCAAATTTTAAACTGATACATTTATAAAATATTTATTAATTTGTTTTTTTAAAAAACAATAAATATATTACATAATGTCATAAATAATATAATTTTATGGAAAATAACTACTTTGAAAAACAGAAAAGAGTGACAAGAAAGGCATTGTTTTTGTAGTTTAGCAAATCTCTTTAATATCTGGCTTAATAGAACACAGCTGAATTCTCATTTCTGCCTCTGCATTTAATCTGTTGAGATATTTGTTTTGATTGATGCATATGAAGAAAATGCAGTCTGGCAGAAATATTTAGTTGGAAAAGGGCAGAGTATTTTATAGCCTTTTCAGATAATTGTGGGTATTCTTCAATACTACGCCAAAACTCAACAGTGGCCATTTCTAAAAGGTTAGTTGTGATATGGAATCTGAAACGATATTGATGAACTTTTCCCTACTTGGTTATATTAAAATCCATTCATGTATTCTGCACTTTGAATGGATCTTTTGCTCATGCATTGATTATTTAGGAAGAAACTGGTTCATTAATTTATGCAAATTTTCCAATTGTTGACTCTGTCATCACATCATATTTGTAAAACCCTATACTCATTAATATTCCCACAAACCTCACCAAAATCATTTCTAAGCTTTGGGACGCTATCAAGCTCATAGTGGCAGATACAAGTTTTCCAAAATTATAATTTCACTTGAAAGCTCAGATTTTATCATTGGCAACAAATACTGTCTATTGTTTTCCTAGAAGTGACAGGCGCCCTGCATTCATTTCTAAAAGAAAACGTCTGCCTAATGTCCAAGTATGAACAACCAGTTTGTCTGTGAGATGTTTTCAAGTCAACAATCGTGTTTCCAGGAAAAGCAGCTAGGGCGGCCGGGGCTCTGCCGCCGCTGCCCGGACCCGCCGCCAGCAGCCTGGTGTGCGCTTCAGCCTTCTCGCCCAGAACATCAAAAGATGTGTATTCAAGGGCTAAGTTTCAATAAAGCGAATACCTTTTAATGTTGTATCAATAACATTCTTAAGTGAAATTGGCATTACTTTTGTTTGCATGTTTGTTAGTTCTCTGCATGTTTGGTGGCAGGGGTGCCCTGCAGACTGGCACCGCGTGGGGCCGCTGGTTCGCGTGGAGGCATCAAGGGCTGGTCCTGTCCCTGCTTTGGCACCAGAAGCGCACAGCTCAGGAGGACGAGAGAAGAGATAAAGGAGCCCCAGCTGCACGGTGCCGCACAGTCGAGGGCCCGAGCCTCGCTCCACCTGCCCACTTCTTTTAACCATGACCTCCAAATGGATCAGCAGACGTCTATGTCACGTTCACGTGCAGCTGTCCTCCTTTGGGGATGAGGATGAAAGGACACAGGCTCGCAGGCACTCCCACACAGTGCGTAGCAACACTGCCTGTCCACATACCTAAACCCTAGGTGTATCGCAACACGTGAAGAGGAACTCGGAACACTTGGAAGCCCCTGATCACTCACCAACTTCATCACGTGACATTTCCCCCGAGGCACCCACTTTATCAGTTGTTCGGTTCAAAGTGACCAGAAACCAATTTCTATTAGCTCAAGAAAGTAAGTGTGGGCATGTTGCGAAGGGGTGGGGGCCAGGGCAGAGGCGGGGGAGAATTCCAGAGGTATTAAGCTAATGCGGGGCCTCTTTGACCTCAGATTGAGGCTGGAAGGTGAGGACACACCCATCTTCCCAAGGGACTCCCCACCAGGCTTTCCCCCTTCCTTCCTCGCCCTCTCAGTTCACCTGTCCTTCCTCCAGGAAGCCATTTCCCCAATCCTGCACAGCCTGGTCCCTTCCCCACATCCTGGAGCACCCCCCCTCTCCCCTCTCCAGCAGCCTCCCGTGGCTCTCTTTTGAGACCTTGTCATCCAGGAGTGGTCCCCAGCATCCCTGGGAATGCAGAAGCTCCGGCCCTTCTCCAGACAATTGACTAACTAGGAATCTGCATTTTAACAAGCTCTCAAGGAGATTCCTATTCACATTACAATTTGGAAAGTGCCACAAATTAGAGAATCGGCCAACTTAACGGTATGACAGTTGTTTCTGTACATATGTCTCCTTGAAGACAGGCATTTTTTGTTGCTAGCTAAGTTCCTTGCAGGGCTGCTACATAATAGGTGCTCAATAAACTTTTGCTGGACAGATAGAGAAATAATGATGAACATGTTGAATGTGATTTGTTCTTACATATTTACAAATGATTTCTAAACCAGAACTCAAATAGTTACCTGGTAGAGGAATCATTTTATCTTCGTCAGCAGCAGAAACATTTAAACATATAGATGATAAATTCATTTTAAGGTACTTGTTTTTAAAAGCCTACTTATTTATATCAGCCACACCTGTTCCCTTATGAAAAACTCCTCTTTGGTTTTACAGAGAAATTAAAATATTCAATAGTCAAAATATGTATATACTCTAGGAATAAAACCATCAAAGATATATATTTTTAAATTAATCCTTAAGTGTTGACCAATGAATCTTTATGACAATTATTGACTTTGTACACCTTACCCTAGATTAATCTGAGGATCTACATTTTTTTCAATCAATATTTGTATTTGGGGTTTTCCCCCTTTTTTAATCTGTTCTAAAACAGAGCAGTTTGTCATCTTTAAGGCATGAGGATTAGGCTTTGACTAATTGGAAGATTTGCCCATTATTTAAATGAAACTTGTTTGCAGTTTCATCATCCGTGTGGATCTAGAAAGGCGGCCGACTGGCCCATCAATTTGGTTAGAAAAGAATAAATGAATAAAGAGACTGACGGTGTTCTCTCGTGGCGGCTCTGGCATTACATTGTTTCTCCAGTATTTATTATCTACGTAAAAATAACCCACTGTGCTGCCCTGGGATCCGCCCGCTCTCAGCTCCCCAGGCGGCCCCTCCTGGCCCGCGTGTCCGGCACCTTCCCATCTCCTGTGTCAGCAAGTGCCGCGCACTGGTGTGTTCCCGTCAACAACACACTGTCAGCCACACACGGAGCAGTCACGGCTCGAGCCAGACAAGACTTAGGTCGGCCTTAGGCTGCTTCTGAAAGTGAGGTCAGCTCGCATCCACGCTGTAGGAAAGAGGCATTTACAAATCCAGGCACCCTTCTCAGGTTAGGGTTTCAAAAGATGGTGCCAACACCTTGTGTGTGAACTCTGAGATGAGGTGCGCAGGGAGGTGTCATCGACAGGTCACTAAGGAGTTCAGGCCACTAATGCCACAACCCATGGAAAGGAAGGGGGGGCTTACTGGGCCACCCCCATCTTGTTGTATGAAAGGGTTCCCACCTTAGCATGGAAGATCTGACCTCCCTGCTCTTGCTCTGTCGCAATGGGGAAGGAGGAACGGATTCCGATGACAGTGACATGCACACCTGACTTTGGACCCAGAGAACAGAGGATGCAGAGACGCAGAAACACTCGGCAAAGGGCTGGGCAAATGGGACCGGGGATGCTCAGAGGAGGGTCAAAGCCTAGGGTTTCGGTATGAGGGATGTCAGGGGACGTTTTCTTCTGCTTGAGCTGCTTTAACTAAATAAAACACAGGGTGGCTTAAACACACACATCTACTTCTCACAGCTCTGGAGGCTGAGAACTCCAAGATCAAGGTACCAGCAGATTTCATTTCTCTTGAGGGCTCTGTACCTGGCTTGCAGAAGCTGCTTCTCCTTGCTGTGCCCTCAGGAGGGAGGGAGGGAGAGGGAGAGGGGGGAGGAGGGGAAGGAGGAGGGGAAGAAGGAAGGAAAGGGAGGGGAGGGAGAGGGGAGAGGGAAAGAGAGAAAAACTGGTATCGCTTCCTCTTGCTGTAAGGACCCTAATCCCATCATCCCCTCATCTAACCCTAATTATCTCCCAAACCTTCCCAAATCCCCACCTCCTAATAACCTTGGAAGTTGGGGCTTCAGCACATGAATTTTGAGGGGACACAAATACTCAGTCCATACACCCTGTTCAGAGTTTTCCTACCATTAGGTAATACACTAAAACAGCCTTTTCTTTTGTTTTTATCCCACAGCAAAGTCGTTTTCTGGATACAGTTGTCCCTCGTTCATCGCGGTTAATCCGCTCCAGACTCCAGCGGTTGCACCTGGCGCTGAAGGGTTCCTGGGGTGCTCGAATACATGGGCCTACAGTCCATACATACAGTAATTTTAATTGTAATACAGGGGTGTATAATTGACTCAGACAGCCGAGTGCACGCTGTATCATTTTCACTGTCTCGATCAACTTTTTAATGAATATATTTGAAAAAACCATGACAGAGGAAGCCGAAAAAGTCGAAGTGCGAAGCGGCGAAGGACGACTGTACTTTGCATAATCGCCCTTTCAATGGATAGAGGTAGAAGTTCATTTTCAAGATGCGGCCCAGGCCTCCTTCTCCAGCCCTGTCAGGGCTTCCCACTGTCCACTGGGGTCCCCCACCCTCGTCTTCAAACACCAGCCACACCCACTTACCCTGCACACGGGGGCATCCTTCTCCCTTCTCCCTTCACCTGGATACTACACTCACACCTCAGGACCCCGCTCAGGCAATGCCTCCTTCTTCGGTTGGTGGGTGCCCCCTCAGTGCCTCCCAGCACTGGGTCTCCCCATTCCAGCACTGCCCTCACTGCCTTGCAACACCCCTCTGCCAGGGTGCCCGGCACCGCCGCATCCAACACAGAGCACGTGCCTGCCTCCGGTCAGCCTTCAACACTATTTTACAACATAATCGCGGTTGCCCCTGAAACCCAGTCATAACAGTACATGAGAGGAAAGAGGGGTGAAGAGTCTGAGTCACGATTCCCTCTGTCTCTTCCTCTCTCTCTCCTAGGAAAAGATGTAATTCGTTACAATGAGCTCCTACTGGAGCAGAGTGGGCCCTTAGTCCAATATGACTGGTGTCCTTAGAGGACAGGTAAGGACACACAGACTGACACAAGGAAGGAGGTCATCCGAAGTTGAAGGCGAAGATTGGAGCGATGCAGCCACAAGCCAAGGAACACCAGGAACTGCCAGCAAGGTGCAGAGTCTGGAAGAGGCAAGGAAGGGTTACGCCTTAGCCTTCAGGGAGACCCCGGCCCTGCCAATGCCTTGACTTTCAACTTCTAACATCCAGAACTGTGAGAGAATAAACTGGTTATTTCCAGTCACCCTATGTGTGGTGTTCCATCATGGCAGCTGTAGGGAATTAATACACCATGTACATAATGCTCCAGAATCTTCGGGAATCCGCTTCTGTTACACAAAGCTTAACTTCTGCCCTCGGCAACGTCCCTTCTCACGTAAGCATGAATGCGGTGGCTTTGTGGGAGCGACTCTTCGTGTTCTCCCAAAGGTTGCCTCCGTCTCTCGGACATCACCATTGGTTCTTTTTTTAAATCAGCCCAAGCCTAGGTCCTTTGGCTAGCCCGTAAGACCGAGTTCCCTGAGTCCCGGCGGCGTTTTCATTATTTTCGCTCTATCACCATCCCTACAATATCCTTTGTACGCCAAAGTGATAAGAATTGAAAATGATATTCTAAATGAGACTCTGCTAGTCCTTTTATATAATAGAATAATTCTCTCTGACTCAAATTCAATACGCTCTATTCACACCTCTCAAAGCTGTTGGTATATTTTTGTATTGCCTTATCATTGTGGTTTCAAGTACTAGCGATTGTCACGTGGGGACCACAGACTGCTGGAGTGTAGAGGCTACAACCCATGTGCTCTTTGCCTCTCACTTCCTCATTGTCTGAAACCACACACTAATGACATGTATTTAAAATATGCACTCCATTCAATATTACACATTTTTCACAGTAATTAGGTCAGGTACATAAAGAGAAGCTCCTTTCACTCCAAGCTTAGGGCAGGAACAAAAACCGACAGTTACTGAAGGCCAGCTATGCCGGGCACTTGACAGACATGACGTCCACACCCCTGGGAGTTAGATGTTATTGTTGTTACTATTCTCGTTTCACACATATAGATTCAGAGCAGGAAGACCACTTCACCCAAAGCCACTGTTGGTAGGTATCGACCCAGGGCTGGAATCCAAGTCAGGCCCAGCAAGCACAGGTGCGTTATTCTCTTCCACCTGGGAAGCATGGAGACCCAGGGAACATACAACGCGGTTGTGTGTGATGTCAGGAAGAGCACTGTGCTGGGAATAGGAACCCTGGGCTCTAGATGCAGCCTTCTCTTCGTGTCTATACGCCATAACCTTCTACAGATCGTGAATGGATTCCTTTCATTTACTCATTGCTGTGTGATGTTGAGCAAACCACTGACCACGTCTGGGCTTCCGCCTCACCTGTAAAAGGAAGGGCTCAGGGAGGCGGTCCCATAGCTCCCCATGAGCTCCCGCCGATGAGCTCTGAGGCAGGAGTCCCGGGTGGGCCAGGAGGGGGCTGCTCCTGTGTGCCTTCAGTTACTATGCATCGTACCTGCTCTATGTTCCTCCTGCTTAGTCCAGGACACTTTCAAGTTCACATTCATTTCTCTTCATTTCAATTACTTAGTTCTTGGTTGTCCCCAGAGTGAAGGACATGTGGCCAAGCAGGAACAAGGAGGCTCCCTCTGCCTCTCTGTCAAATTCCCACGTGAGAAGAGCCACACCACACTTGTGCGGCTGTGTCAACCACAGGAGGACACTGGGAGGGGCCGCCGGTCCAGTTCCTGCAGCTCAGCTAGTCACCTCTGACCACACACAGCAGTTACCATGGCAACCGTTGCACTGTGCTCCACGGAGGCCACAGGTCACAATTGCAGATGCCACCACCAGCAGACACACGCCCTCTCCCCTCCCAGCACACCCTGACTCAGCAGCACCAGTCACACACGCCGGCCACCAGCCACAAAAGCAGTTAGATCGAGGTCAAATGTAGAAGCAAGTGGGGCTTCTCCGCCGGCATCTCTACCACACCCAGAATAAGTATCACACACACGAGGAGAATTCTTCACGTGACGGAGGAACCCACAGCACGCTCCTCAGCATACCACACAAATATATCTGCCCCAAAGAGAAAATTAGAAAAATACTAACATTTCCTCCTTGAGCTATGAATTGAGAATTACACTCGATGCAGTTTGAAGTCGTGGGTGTTCGCTTTGCAGATCCTGCCAGTGCCTTTAATATGTACACACGTTACCTGGAGATCTTATTTCAATGCAGACTCTAGCTCAGAGGTCTGGGGTGGGACCTGAGAGGCAGAATTTCTCACAGGCTCCCAGGTGATGCTGCTGCCGAGGTCCATGGACCAGGCTTTGGGGAGCAAAGCCTCAAATCACACGTGCTCCTACACAGAAAGCTGCCCCCGCCCAGTCACTGCCACTTACCACTGCAGTAAAGAATCTGTGTAAACATTAGCTGGTTCAGAGCACACATGTCTACAGGGCAGGGACTACATCTGCTTGGAATAAAGATAATAGCCACACTTCATTGAGAGCTTGCTCTTTGCCAGCACACACACACACGCACACATGTGTGTGAGCACAAACATATAACCTCTACACAACAGCCTTTGCAATGTAGTTGTTACTTAATCAAAATTTAAAAATAAGAGAACTGGCCCTGGCCAGTTTGGCTAAGTGGTTAGAGCGTCGGCCCTCAGACCAATGAGTCGCAGGTTCGATTCAGGTCAAGGGCACGTGCCTCAGTTGTGGTTTGTCCCTGGCCCTGGTCGCACCGTGTGGGAGGCAGCCAGTTGATGTGTCCCTCTCACATCGATTTTTCTCTCCCTCTCTCTCCCTCCCTCCCACTCTATCTGAAGATAAACAGAAAAATATCCTCGGGTGAGGATTTAAAAAAATTTTTTTAAATAAGAGAACTAAGGCTCAGCCCTGTCCCGGGACTTACCAAAGTCACACGGCCGGGAAGTGGTCCAGCCAAGACTCAAGCCCATCTGTCTTGCTCCAAACCATATGCTTTTCTGTCACCACTCTGCTTCTCTGCTCATCTCCACAGCACACAGCACACACGGGACGGCTTCGTGCACACTGCTTCTGGGTTCCTGTGTCCCCCTGATCACCACTGCTTCAGGGGAGGACACCCAGAAAACCCCAAACAGGCAAATCCCCATGCACACCCCTGGTCTGCCCCGTGGCCATGACCAGGGATTGGGTCATTGAACAACCATTTATTCATTCATTGAACAACCATTTATTCATTCATTGAACAACCATTTATTAAGTGCTCCCCACATACAAATCATGTGGCCATTAGAAGAAGCAAAACATAGAGGCTCCGCCCTCCTCATTCTAGCTCCCATCCCCGATTGTCACCCTCTTCTTCTCTGAGCCTCAAGCAGGATCGCAACGTTTGCCCAGCCCAGGCCCAGACCCTGCCAGGAGCAGGCCTCTGCCACTACAGGTTTCCTGTGCTCACGGACCAGGGTGTGGTGCCTAACAGTGCCTGACCAAGCACAAGCACCCAAGACGCTTCCTCTGCCATCGGGATGGGGCTGCTAACAGGTCAGAGACGAGAAGGAGGAGGGTCACCTTAGAATCGTGGCGGAGAGGACCTGTATTTCTCTGCCAGGATCCTCACTGCCAATTCTGAGATCTAAAATTTTCCAATCGTGGTACCGGGAGGGAGCTTGGAAGACCTTTCAGAAATTGTCTAATTTTACAGTTTTTGCAATGCATTTGAGTTGTAGAATTCTTTCTCCCCATGCAAGGATGCATACATAAAGCTCAAAATGAAAGGTAGGAGGTGTCAGGTAGAGGCAGGCGAGGTGTTCGGCTCTCAGCCCCTCTGGCAGAGGCGAAGGGACTTGCCCGTGTCTGGCGTCTCGTTTGTGCAGCAGCAAGGCCGCATCTGCTCCGAGCACATTATCCGTGGCCGAACATTTCTCACACCTGGACTGCTGTCCCGCAGGGCCCCCACGGCCGCCTCCATCTGTGGTTCATGACCTCGGCTACACACGTGAATCATCTAAGGAGGTTTTTAAAGAACTATTCCTGGGCTCCAGCTCCAGAGACTCCGAAGTAATTGGTCAGGGGTGTGCCCTGCACATTGGCTGTTTTAAAAGCTGTGCGGGGGTTTCTAAGAGGCAGCCGAGGTTAAGAGTCGCTTCTCTAGACCGAAAAACAGCGACACTGCCCAGTAACGGATGGGACCAGTACCGCTCAGCACTGACTTCACGTTGGAATCACCTGGGGAGCTTGAAAACTCCTGGACCCCACCCAAACGAAGTAAATCAGGATCTCCAGGGGTGCCGACCAGGTGGCAGTAGTTTTCAGAGGCTCCTGGGGGATGGTGACATGCAGCCAGGACTGAAGACACTGGTGTAGACCACGGGCATGGCCCAGAGCAATCACGGGGCTGGGAAGGAGCGCACGACCGCTCTGTGGGTGAAAGCAAAGGAAAACATTCTCCACTTACTTGGCCCCAATAATGAGGGTCTTTTTCTCAGACTGATTCTACTTCCTCTATTTGCCCATCTTCTCTGACTGTCCGTTGTTACCGGCCTGCCAATGTTTGTGCACAGGCTCCCGGCGTTCATGGTCAATGAAGTCTCCCCCCTGCGGGCCTAAGCGGGGCCATTATCTGGCTCGATGTTGGCTGATTGCTTCTGGATTGCAAAATGATTTTGTCTGCTGGTCTTTCGCTCCGTCAGTCTGTGGGAGAGAAGATTGCCCAGCAAACCCAGCGCACGTTAACAAGCCTGGCTGGGGAATGTGTTTGCGGTTTCTGGACACCCGCTGCCTACCGTCCGTCTTTTCCGCACATTTTGGATCGCCACTAACCAATGTCTTCAATACAGTTTTGTTTTAATTATGCATATTTAGAACTGTCTATTTGTGAAATCCCTAGAACTCCTTTATTACATGTTTATCACATGAACCAGGGGAAGATTCATAATATGGATATTCTGCTTTTAAAGGGGACACGTCGGGCACGAACTGAAAAGCAAGGTATAGACATGAAGAAATAAAGGTCAGGGAGAGATATGATTGCTCACGCCCGCACAAGACTGATTTGCCAATTAAAATGGCCTACAATTCTTTAAATCCCAGATTCATCGATTATCCCAATTGTCCTCATATTTATTTTTGTTCTGATTTCCTGATAAAACAGATGACAGCTCATTCTTCATTTATGCAAACACTAGGATTTAGTTTACAGGTTTTGTAATCTCCCCTGATTTCTCTTTGTATCTGCGCTCTTCTTTCTGGTCGCCTTGTGTTCAGCTCTTTTTCTATGGGATAGGGGAGGGGGCGGGGGCGATTTCTGGAACTGCTGGTCCTTTTCCTATGTGGTCACCATTCTAATGCAGTCTCAAGGGGGTGCAGTGGGAAATATTCAATAAGTTAGTCTGGAGGATTCTCTTTAGAGTTATGTGAGCATTAGAGGCATATTCAAGTGCCTTCTTCAAACCAATCCCTCGCTCCCACCACCAGCATGTGGGCTTCCCTTTGCACAACATTCTCCCCAGCTTCATTCAATCGGGTGCAGAATGGCTGAGTCTGAGCAAAGAATGATACAAGCAAGCCATGTTGGCGGAAGCCACCTGTCCACGAGACGTGACAAAGGCACAAGTCAGATTGTAAACAGGCCAATGATTACCAAATTCTGCTCACTGAAGAGCAGTGAGGAGCCAAAGAATTTCCTCTCACACACTACGCTATGGCATCAGGAGAATTCCTAACAGCCCTGATTCTTGCCTTTCCACTACAGGAACTTCTTACAAATAGGAGCAATAATTAAAAAGGAATCAGCAAAAAAGCTATACAAAAATATTACACTAGCAAAACAGAAGGAAAAAAAAATCAGAAGAAAACAATGGAAGAAAAATGCCAGGAAATAAAATTACCCAAGAGCCAAAGTTTTGTTCATTTTTAATTTCAAAATATTTGTAAAGTTTTTCATTTAATTTTTAACTATAAAATCTCACAAAAATATGTTTGCATGTTTCAAAATTCACTGACGGCGCATGCAAACTTTTTATGACATCTCTTCTGAGAAACGCTTCCCCTGAACAGAACATTTGATCTGCTCCAGGGGCTCCCCAAAGTCGACTTGGTACAACCTCAGAGGAAGAAGAAAGTCACCACATTTAAATTTCAGAATTTCACCAGTGGAAATATCTGTTTAAAAATGCTTCTCTCTTCCTGCACAGGAATTGAATATGTATATTTTCCATATTGGGGAAAGAGCATTGGGGATTTGTAGAGTTACTACAGTTTCTTTTTCTTCCTCTGAAAGAAGGAAGGGACTCATGAGAGAATTGAAAACCAGCAGAAAACGGTGTCTGTTGGTCAGCCATATATGAAGGAGTTGAAGACACAATTCCTTAAACTGCCTTTGTCAATCAGATCTGCGAGATGGAGATGTGGCCAGGTCTCCAACGTAGCCAATTCCAAGGTAAGAATGAAGAGACATAGGAAGGACCAGGCTAAGAGTTTCTGATAAATCCACTCCTGGATTAAGCTGTGACTAATAACATTTACAAACCAAAGAAAGAAAGTGAATCGATCCTTCAACCTTGTTTTCATTAAAATCTTGCTTTCAATGTATCATTATTAAACCCAACCCTTGGAAATATTGTCTCCATAGAATTTAATTTCTACAAATAAAGTCAGGAATACTCATGGGGATGTGTGTGGTGAGCTTGAATAGATATGAAGCAGGAATCTTACCATCCCTAATTACAGGTTCCATTATTTAACCAGTGAATAAACCAATTTAAATCATTTCAACAAACATTTATTGAGATTATTTAATATGAAGAGATCCGTGATTTCACAAAGCTAAATATTCATACGATGGTGAATATTATTTCATGTTAAATTAGTTAAGTGCTAAAAGAGGCTCTAATGAACTCAGAAAACACATTTTTTTAATGAGAGGGAAATTTTAGTTTTTGCTGAATGACTCTAACAAATACAGTCAGTTCTACCATAACGTAACATATGGGCTCCTAAATATCACTGCACTCTGCACAATCACACAGTGAAAACCATTGGGTTTATGGAGAAAATGAGATCAGGGCACAACACTCAAAACCTTAGTCAGTGACATGGTAAAAATAAAATAACAGTAAGAACCTATGAAAGACAACAGTGCGTATGTTAGTTAGATGGTTAAGAAATCATATATGTAACAATAAATGTGTCATTTTACCATCATAATGTTGTGGGCATCATAAGGTTGGTTGCTGTCTGTGAGTTACTGTGGCAGGAAGGTTATGTGGACAGGATGGGACGTTGTAACCATTCACCTTGTGCACAGGTGTGCCTCACCACACGTGGTAAACTGAGGTAGCTGGCAGATACTTCAGGTGTGTGCCTTTTGTGTATCCCTCTGGTGTGCCAAGCATTTCCCCAAGGGAGGAAAGGGGCCACACAGCCCCAGGGTCTGCCAGCTACTATTGCCAATGCAGTTTCCAAAAACTTGTTTCATACATTGGAGTTCTCCCTGTATTTCATTTGGATAAAAAGCTTCCATTTTACATGTTTGAATAATATGTGATTCCTCGAGTAAATGTTGATCTCTGGAAAGATGGGGCATATTCACCATATTGTTGGCGATACCCCTGGGCACACCACCCAATAACCCCGGCAGTAGCCAGTCCCCCAACTTACCTCATAATTGTAGATACGTATTTTCATTGCTGTACTCTGGTTTGAGACAATGAATCTACTTCCAGAGTAGAGAAAGTGTATGTTTGTGAAATTTTTCAGCTATGGGAACAATAATAAAATCTATTAATTTGGTCTGTGCTTCAGAACTAATAAAGATTATTAGTTGTCACTGGGTCCAGGAAACTTAAATATGCACGATAGCAGTGGGGAAAGGTCAGTATTTAAGTTACAGTTGCTGTCCTAGAGTGCTGTAATCATTTTTTTTTTCTTTCATCAGCCATTAATTATAAGATGTGAATTAAAGTTTAAGGGGAAAAAAGCAGGGGAACAGCCCCTTGCTATTGGCTCAGGTCCCAAGTGAGCGAAACTACTGCGGATGGGCGGGTCGGTGGGGGGCGCTGTCCTCCCTGAGGCCGCCTGTGAGGCTTGGTTCAGGGGCTCTAGTTTTCTGCATTCAATCAGTGTCTCTCTCTGACGAAATCACACATAAGCCAACATAAATGAAATTCACTTTGTGTTCACATTGTTTCCTAATATATCAATGGCACCGGAACAAATTCTTGTTTGAAAATAGGCGCTGTAGCAGAACTGTTACATATATCTTTATATTCCAGTCTTTTGCAAAATAACATTCTTCTTCATCTACCACAAGCTTATCTGATTATTATTTTTGTCTAAGCAATTCAAAAAGTATACTATTTCAAAATCCCATTTGCGGTTTTAAAATAAGGACAATAACATCACTATTGCTAGGGCCGGGTTACTGCTGCACCCCAGCCGTAGGTTCTGCGTCCAGGGCACCCCGGGCCCCACAGGCCTGCGGATGGAGGAGCAGGGCCCTCGGCCCCCACCGGAGAGCGGTTTCCTTTGTCCCTGGCCGTGAGGGCTGCTGAGACCGAACTAGCGCTTCTACTGAAAACAGCACCCACGGCGGGTGCGGCCAAACACCGGCAGCATCCTGCGGTTGATCTGTCTCCCACCCTCCTGTCACTTCCCTGCGCAGCCTGGAGAACAAAACCCACCATTTGCCTGGATTCATCCCTTTAAGATCGGCCATCTCACATCGAATCTGTGGTGGGCATTGGGGCACAACAAGCAGGTAAAGCAGACCCTTTCATATTTACGTGAAAACCTAGCTCTCTCGGTGGTGCCTGAATGATTTACCCCGAATTCATGCACATTAAGTCACGGGCTGATGGCGGCACACTGTTTCGTACGGATTCATAGTCCACTCAAGCGCTGTGATGGCCTGGTGGTGGCGATCGCCAAGGGCATGTCAATGAGTCTGTCCAGTCTCCGGAGCAGCCACACTTTCCTGGGTGACATTAGAACGAGAAGCACAAACGAGAACCAGCGGCACAAAGCGGCAGCCCATTCCGCACACATTTCTCTCCCAAGAAGCACAGGCCACCCGAAGGATGGCACAGGGCACCAACACCCTTTGGATGCTGAAACCAATGGTATTTGCCTTGCGATAACTCCACCAACTCCTCTTTACAGGTTTTGGCTTCATTTGGCTTGGCTGTGTATAAATTGTTCTATGGGGTTTAATTCCTACAAAAGAGAATATAATCCAACCTTCTGCTATAAACGCAGCTACAATTTCATTCCCGTGCCAAGCGGCAGGGAGCGAAATCTAACAGTTGGCCCCCAGTGAATTAATCTATATGCCCCAGATTCCTAACACTAAGCACGCCTCAGACAATAGGCGGGGTTTTAACTCCTTCTTGTCGAGTCTTCATCATAAGCAGGCAGATTGCATTCTTCTTCTCACTTCTCACCCCATTACTCACAAAGAATTATCTTTTCCCATGAAACCTGCGCTAACGTACTCAGCAGCCAATGCTGGGGTTCTCAGTAAAAAGCCAGGTCTCACCATCAGAAGCGTATTAGCATACAAAACATTTCCATGGGAAGGAAAAGAATCCGGCCGTGGCGGGAGCTGCGCTCCATTGTCTTAAATGTTGCTGTTCTCAGAACGTCCACCCACCTCGACTTGGAGATAAGCTCGTGCAGAGCGTGGTAACCTTTTGCAGCGAGGTGGGCCCGGTGTAGGAAGGAAACGCTAAAACTACATTCCAATTAGATTCTACGGAAATAGGGGGAAAGGTCTTTTAGACAGAAATCGAGATAAATAGGGGGAAACAGTTAATTACTGCACACTTTGCAAGAACTGTTCGTTTCAGTAAACCTCACTTAGGAAAAAATAAATCCCAACACTGGCCCACACTGCGGTGTTATGAAGAAAACTGGGTAAAGGAATCCAGATGAAAGGGAAACTGGCGACGTTTCACAGTATCCTGAACGTATCGCATCCCGCCCAGCGGTCAGTTAGACAGGCAAATGAACAGTTAAAAGGCTCCACTGAACCATAATCCCCAATCGTTATACTTAAATGGCTCCTCTCAATATAAAGGAGGCTCTTCAATAACCATAGATCTAATTTCTGTTAATTTTATGTAACTCTAACAGAGTCATTAACATTCGTGGAGCCCACTCCACACGCAGCCCCTCCCTCCCCTGGTCCCCTCATTTCTCCTACAAGCCTATCTCTTGAAAATTTAATTATTACCAGTGGAATTCCTGCACTAACTAAAGGCTTTTGCAATCAAATCAATAGCTGATGAAAGAGTGGTCCGCAAAAAAAAAAAAAAAAAAAAAGCCCTGTTAAATGCATTATCCCCTTCCATTTCCACGTCCTCCACGGGGCTCCTTTCATGATCTTACAATTGGAGACCCTCAAAATAACATCACTTTCAGGAGTTAAAATGTCTAAGTGTTACCCAGAGGTGGCTATTATATATTTATAAGGGCTCCCCTAAATGCCTCTTCTGGATTTATTAAGTGCTGGAAGGATCTGTTTGGCTTATACCAACTCCCACAGACTGATCTGGGAAATCAAAGAGGAAATACCCAAGTGCAGGTCTGGTCAGGAAGGGGAAAGAGTGGGTATCGAAACTGCTACGAGGACAGAGGCCGCTTTCCTGTGTTACTTATTAGTGGACAGAAGTCGCCTCCTCCCCTTCTCGGCCCCCTCTCCCACCCCCCACCGCTCTGCGGGAATGGAAGCGCCCAGATGCTGTGCTGTAGTCTTTGCGCTCTTCCAGGAGAGTCTCCGCGCAAAGTAACGTGCCTTCGGGGAGAGAGATGCTTCCGTGGTGCAGTGTCCTTTGCTGCTATTGGTGAAACGGGCTTCGGGGCCTTAATTAGACGACGACCAGAGATGGTTCTATAAAGAAAGCATTTTCTCAGGCCACGTGTCGTGTAGTTCAGGGCATTTTGCCCTACTCCCCATATGTGAACATTTTCTTAGATGAGTGGCACGTGTATGTTTTTGAAATGGCTACCTGGTCAAGGGGAGCAGACGGTGCGCTGCATGCCTGTACTGTGTACATTACTAGACTGCTAGGGGCCAGGCTGCTCAGGTGAGGTGGCTGAATTCTCTGGCTAAACAACCAGAGTCCTCTCCTAAAGGGCTGACAGCTTCCTCCAAATATATAGGACCAGGTGTGCCAACACAGTTCAGTTCCCCTCACCTAAGTGATACGGGAACCAGTCACACATTATCTGGAAAATTGAGCCTGCCACTATTTTCCTGCTAAATTGTCCAGATAATTACTTCAATTTTCTGTTTCAGTTTGACTTAGAAACCTAGTCACAGGATAATAACAGGTCATTGTACAGGGCAAAAGCTTATTGCTTATTTATTTATAATGCTCGCCTATCCACAAGCAACTCCCCTGTGCCTCACACTGCCCTCAGGAAGTTTTATTCTAATTGAAGTCAACACTTAGACTCTAGAAAGCTCAGTGAACACGCACAATGATCCGTTAAGAGCTGGAGTCAGTGGAAGAGAATATAATGCTGCGAGATACAAGGAGCCGAAACTCTCTGAAGTTTTCCTGGAGGAGACGGCTTGCCATAGACCTTAACAGGCCCCCCCGACTTTAGATCACATCACATATATAGGATGACATATGTGTCTACGTACATCACCAGGCAGACGAATGCTGCTCACAGTCAGTGGTAGCTGGAGCCACCAGCCACCCAGGAAAGGCCTGGCAGCCCCAAGGGCAGAGGAGGTCACTCATCACTCCTGGCCACCCAGTCAAAGCCCTCCAGTTCAGACACTTTGCTTTCAGCTGTTGCATTTGGGGATTTAATTAGGCAGAGAGCAGGATATGGAAGAGAGAAGAAACATGTGATGTAAACCAGTGCAGAATTCTTTGAAGAGTAGGTATAGCTTTTTGCAAGGAGAAATGTAACCAGGAAGTAAAGCCTCAGGGGATGGTGGGATTCAGTGTTTGGATGCCCAGGTCCAAAATCAGAGAGTCCTGGGTTTTAGACTCTGCCCTACCACAAGCTAGGTGCGTGACCTTCAGCGAATTATTTAACTTCTCCACACTTCATTTTTCTAATCAGAAAAATAAGGATACCATAGTCCCTATCAATTAATATAGTTGTTCTTATCAACCTATGTCCTGAAGAATAAATGAGATCATGGGAATAAAGCATTTTGCACTCAGCCTGATGCATGAAATGTTCAATAAAGACCAGCTATGACATTAGTAATAAAAGTACTGCTATCAAGGTTGCTAAGTGATGTTTGGAGCTAAAATTCAGGGCTTAGGGGTGGAAATGAGGGATAAAAGTATGAATTTTCAGGAAATGGGGATATGCAAACATTTTGTGCATATGCTGGTGCAGATAATATATAAAAGAAAAAAGAAACAATTGTTTCCGATGCAGCAGCTCTGGTCAAATTAGAGGAACAAGGAATGTTTATAGCAGCTGTCCTGGGCCAATGAGGACTCTTATTTCAGATGACACATTCAAACGCATATCTGCAAAGTAGCCCATTTTCTATTCTCCCCCCGAGTTCCCTTTTGCAGAGGCTCGGACAAGCAGACAAAAAGTTTAAAATGCAAGTGTCAAAGGAGCTACCCATCACCGTCATTCCAGCTGCAGTCTCCTCAGCGAGGAATCTTCCAAGCGCCACCACATTACCATGGTGAGAAGAATAACGGATCATAAATATTTGAGGACTATCCAGCAAAAGTACAAGAAATTATCTATTACCCATTGTGCAGCCAAACCTAAGTAAAAGTTAGTTATGGAATCTGAGATAAAATTGAATTTCCCTGAAATATAAGAGAACATAATTTGTAGCCCAGGCAGTCGTGACATACAAATACACCATCTCCAAAAGGAGAAAATAAATGATAAATTTTCAGTACCTAGCAGGGCACCAAGCACAATGTAAGTGATCGATGTAGGTTGGTGATAGATAGCACCTCCCTATTTGCAGTATATATTCATCAAAAATTTCTCAGGAAGAAAAAAGGTTTGCAATTGAAAGATGTCATTAATTGTACATTTTGTCTTATTATTTAGAAATAGACATTTCAGTGCCTAAAGTGAAATGTCTATATAAAATACATTTATAAAGCACTTCATTTACAAGTTACTTTACGTCTATTTATCACTCTGTACTTCTTCATCTCCCAGGGAAAACTACAAGAACATTTTCACCTCCATTTTACAGAGGAAGAAATTGAATCTAAAGACACTTAGTGATTGACCATAGACCATGTGATTTGGAAAGCATCAGGCCAAGACTAGAGCCCAGGTCCTCCAGTATTCACTCCTCATCATATATTCTCCTGTTATGGAGTCATTATTCTAGGTGCAGCAGAGATAAAGGCTGAGTACTAGTGATCAAAACTGTCCCCACAGAGCAGCTGGGGATGCCTGTTCAAGCCAAGAAAATGTATTAGGCCAAGTTCAGGAGTGTGAGCTCACAGACACAATGGTAGCCTATGGAGTGGACTGACTCCATCCATTGGTGTGTAAGGGCATGTGGAATATGAGCCCCAGGGAGCTCTCAATGACACACTAAGGAGTGTGGGATTTATCCCATAGGTAACTGAGAGCCATCAAAGGGATTTTTAACTGGGGAGGGACATAGTTAAATATGTGATCCAAAGTCTAGCCAGGGTTGGAGCCAGCCTTTCAAGGAGGATGAGTGCTGCAGAGAAGATGGAAGCAGAGACACAAGTGGGAATGTCTTCTGTCTTAGCTTGGGGTCAGCCTTGGTGTGCGTTGTTCGAGAGTGTGAACAACTCCACTGGACTGTGAATTCTTCATAGGAACCCATGCTCTCTTCATCTTCATGTTTGCGTCTGCATGGCATAGCGAGTCATACACTGCAAAAACTGCTCCTGGGACTTCCCCTCCACATAGTCCAACATTGCCTCACTCCCAACAGGAACAAAACAATGTATTGTCTGCAGCCAAATACCACTTCTCTTCCCATTCCTCTCCCTGGTAAGTAGGGCACTGCCATCCCACTGGTTTTCCAAAATCAGGCATTCATCCTAACTACCTTGCTCTCCCTCATCCCCATTTCCCATTCAACTCATCCTGATACAATGTCTCCTTCTCTAACATCCGTCAGTCTGTCCCCTCTTCACTAACTGCAGTTTCATCAGAATCTCCTACCAAATTCCTGTCTGCAAATGGACCCATTTTGAATCTGTCATCAACACTACTGCCAGAGGCACCATAATAAAGTGAGAGTATGATTATGGAACTTATTAAAACCCTTGGTTGGCCCTTCATTGCCTTGAGTAATGCTTGGAGTCCAAACTCTTCATCATCACACATACACAAATCCTTCATGATCTGGCCTCTCATCTCTGGCTCATCATCTCCAATCACCCACACTCCAATCAAATGACCCTCCTCAGCCACACAGGAGGGAGCCTTTGGGCCTACAAATCTTCACGCACACACTGAGCCATAGTGCACCCAAGCCCTCCCACGCCTGTTATTTGCCTGGAGATATCCGATTTATCCCATGTCTACCATCTTCTCTTCTGAAGAAGCTTAACTCACATAGTCACCACCTCCTACCAGGCCTCCAAGGCAGAAGTCACCTTCTTGCTTTCATGAAAGCACTCCATCCATTGCTTACCTCTGCAAGAATTCTTATCACATTGTATTAAAGGCATTTATTTTCATGCACTTGAGGACAGGGATGCTGCCTAATTCATTTCTCTTTGCAACACCCAGTACTTAGTACATAATAGACACTCTTTAAACATTTATATGAATCAGTGCATAAATATTATTTAAAGACCAAGTAATGGAATTAACAAATGGATGAATGTTGACAGATTTTTTTTCTTCTCTGTTCTCTACTGCACGAACTCAGTAACACCTGTCTATAGAATCTCAAAACAAACATTTGAGAGCTATAAAAACATATATTAAAATGTGTGTGTATTCTCACATTTTACCATCAATTTCATTATGATATGGTTACACTTTTACACATATAAAGAATCTTAGCACTTAACTTGGTATGTGAATATATATGTAGTAAGATTTAAAGAGACCATCATTCAAATGTAAATCTCCACATTCCTTTAAATAAATTATAAGAAACTTCACTTATATTGGTTTTAGTTATCTTCTCTAGCTCAAAACTTTAGCGTCTACATCTTGAAAGCAGAAAGTCAGAGATGTCTTTGGTAAATGATTGGTGACTGTGTTAAGGTACAGTGGTTGGCTTACCAACCAGGATGCCCAGTTTACTAATTTAGACTCTATTTGGTGGGCTATTGGACAACTAAGGCTATTAAGTCTATCACAGTGACTTCCAAAGTCTTCATTTTTCCCCTTCAAGCTTCAAATGGGATATTTTGTGAGTTACCTTGAAATATTCTAAATAAAATACAATTGTACTGTCTTGAATAATACAATGCCTGGCACAAAGGAGACATTTGATAAATATTTGTTATTGTGGAATAACTCCTCCAGCTTGATTATATAGGCCCTGAGAGCAGGAAGTATGTCTTATTAACAGTGCAGCCCTACAGAGTCAACCACTTTGCTCAATGTTCGTTGAAGAAGTGTGTGCCCATGGGTATTTGAAATTGGACAAGACAGATACATTCTTCAAAGGGTATTTGTGTTGGTTCCATTACCTTAAGAATCAAGTTCGTTGGTCTCTGTAGATACCAGTAATTATTAAATCGAGCACTCGCCTCGACTATCACAGGTACAAATCAAGCCCACATGCACAAATGCTGGCTTCCATCTGGCACGAGAGATCTAAATGTGAAATCCCAGGTATTGTCTAAGGAGAATTCAGCCTCAAAACCAGGGAATAGAAACAGTGATCCATAAATGTTGTTTCTTCATCTATAACAGTGATAAGTCACAAATAAGTAAAGAGTATTATCATGTTAACTGTTTCATATCACCATCTGCAAAAAGAACACAACAGAATGGAAATTGCTTTTATAAGGTATTCAATACGATTTAAACATCTCATGATATGCAGTGGGGCTCTCCACGATGTGCAAGATGTTATTAAACACAGCACACTTTATGGGAAAATCATGCAAACACATCCACCCATTGAATTCTATTGCAGGGTATAAAGGGCTGAATATATAACTGAACCCCCATTATCTCGGTCTTTGGGCAATTTTTCTTACAGCTTTCAGATATAGAACATGAAAAATAACGACAAATATAACACCTTTCATTTTTCAGTCAACAATATGCTTTCCAAGCATCCCACAGTGACAGCACAAAATACACATAGTGTGAACCCATTTCTCATTTAATAAGACTTGCTATTCACATTAATACTGTTTTTGCTTAATACATAGCCTAGGGAATTATTTACTGAAGAAGCCACAATGGGAAATATGTACAGTAGCTAAAAATAATAATAGGCACCCATTCATTTGTTAAAACTCTTTTAAAAATCAACAAATATTGAATTCAAGGAAGTGTTTTTAATCTGAATGCAGCAATTAACATTTGCAAAACTTCTGTATTTTGCAGAGATTTTTCACTTTTTTAAAATAATTCTCTAGAAAAAGGAACTCACCTACAAGATCCAGGTAAGGCTAGTATTATTTTATAGAAAAACTGTAATCATGAGGAAAGGACAGTTCTCAAGAAGTAAGTGTTTTGGCCAAGGGCACCAAGAAATAAGACCCCAACCTAAGCATTCCATGTAAATCTTCCTTCCACACACCCCTCTCAGGGCCTCTTCCACAGCTGCCTTGGGGGAGGGGGAAGGGGCTGGACAGAACTTCCAGGACCCCAGGCTCTAAGTATATCTTTTTTTATGTATCATTCACTTGAAAACAAAATCTTTCATTTAAAAAAATAGTTACTCTTGCCCTGGCCAGTATGACTTAGTTGGTTGGGCGTCATTCTATGTACCTGGGGGTTTCCGGTCGGTCGGATCCCTGGTCGGGACACATGCCTGGGTTTTGGGTTTAATCTCCAGTAAGGGGTGTGCAGGAGGCAGCTAATGAACATTATGCTCTCACGTTGATGTTTCTCTCTCTCCCTTTCCCTTTCTTTCTCTCTCTCTCTCTCTAAAAATCAATTTTTAAAAATCTTTAAAAAAAAAAAGAGTTACTCTTTTTAAGCTTAAAAACCTAGGCACTAGACCAGGTTGCTATGAGAAGTAACCTTATGGTTAAGAATACAGAATAGGAAATTCTTGAGCTGAAATGGCAAAGCTGGGGAGGAAAATCCAGGATACAGCATCCTGAGTGGGGACCAGACATGAGAGGAGGAGTCTGAACCAACACACCAAAATCAGGGTTCATGGCCATTGTCTGTCTAGAAGGCTTATCTTCCAGACCCACTTCCATGGTCCCCACTCAACAGGGATCTATTCGTCAAGCCTGGTATATAACCGATCCATCCACTCTATCTCACATGAAAACATTTTGCTCAGTCCTCTGTTGATCAAATAGAAATCATTTGCTTCAAGTGGGTTTGGAAACCAACTCATGAAGCTTTTTGTAGAGATAAACAGGAGATTATTTTTCAAAGCTGTAAACATTTGTGTGTAGGACCTGGCCTGGCTGAGGTTTTTGCTCACAGACACTTAGAGTAGAAAAGGTCTTAAAAGTGGAGCATACACAAACGATTTGTCACCTTTGGTGACATACACAAACCAAACACAAACAATTTGCCAGAGAGCCCACTTTATGACAACTATACATTTTATTCATACCCATAAATTATCTTTGTGTGAATGAGAAACTGGGACAGTGTCATTAGAAGGAGAAGAATCATCTAGCATGAGGTCAGGTGACAGTAGCAGAAGCAGCAGTGTTGATGAGATAGAATTTACAGGATGATGACATGTAGAAACATCAATAATAATGCCAAGTTTAGAGCCAGGTAGGGCCATTAAGATGGAGACGTCAGACTGGTGAAATTGTTGAGGGAGGACACACACAGTTTTGATGGGCCCTATTTGGGGATATTAGCAGGCATCAAAGGTGCACTGTTGAGGCACTAGTGTGAGGAAGGAGGGGAGAAAGGGAACAGGTGTCAGTCACACACTAAGAGTGATAGCAAAGCCTGGGGAGAGATGGGATAGCCTGGAAAATCAAGATGAGTAGAAAAGATGATCGAGATGGTTTGGAACTTGGACCCCAGAGTCAGATGCCAATGTTTGAATCCCAGCTCTGCCATTTACTAACCCTGCCATTTTTGGTCAATCATTTAACCTCTCTGTTTCTCAATAGCCTCATCTGCAAAATATAATAGTAGCTGCTACCCCATAGGATTATGGTAATCATTAACTATGTTAATATATGGAAAGCATTTGGAAGAGCATACAGTAGATACTTGTGCTCTAGAAAGGAATATTAGTGATAATAATAATGGCAATAATAATAATAATATAATGGAATGTTTAGATTTGGGGAAGAAGAACAAAGAGAAAGAGTTAAAGAAGAAGAAAAAGGAAACCAAAAAGGGGAGAACCTATCAAATGAGTTGTCATGGAAACAAAGAGCGAAAAGGAATTTAAGCTGAAGTTAATTAACAATATTAAACATTAGAGCAAGAGCAAGATTATACCTGAGAAAAGATCCTAGATATGGGAAATTGGAGGTCATTGATGACCTCCAAGGAAGACATTCCAATAGAATATTAGAAGCCAAAGTCAATGTTAAAGGGATAGAGTGGGGAGTATAGGATAAGAAACAGGAAGTATAGGCTATTTATTCAAGAATTTTAAAAGTAAAAGGAAAGACAGTACAACAAAAGAATTTTAAAAGTAAAAAGAAGGGGAATTAAGAAAGCTACTAATGGGACTAGCAGAGTATAGGGAAGATTTGTTTAAACATTGGTAAATCTTACTATATCAAAGACATAAGGAGAGACCCATGGAAAGAGAGAAGATGCAGAAACAAGCTAAAAGTGCAGAGAAGTGGTGTTGTCAGATGTCAGAGGAGGTACAAGGGAATTCAACTCACAGCACAGGTAGAGGAACACGGAAGAGTGAGGGGCAGTTTCCTCCCGTGAGACAGGAAGCGGAAGGAAAGGACAGGAGACTACACAGATCAATGTCGAAGCGGTGATCAGGATGGATTTAAATGGGAACACTTCATATTAAAGAGGAGTCAAGGCCTACTTTTATCTTCCCATTCTAACAGAATCTCTGCCACACAACAGACCCCTGACACCTATTTGCAGAATGAAGGAACAGAAGAATAAGGGTTGGTGAGGCAGTGTGAGAATGACCACTGAGCAGTCTTGACATGCAAAACAGCAAAAAAGACTCAAGGAAACACCCAGAAATCTACCTCTATCTTGGTTTTTTATTAGCTTTATTGTAAAGAGTGCCTACTGAGCTCTTGAACAACACCTGCCATCTCTGTATGTGTTTTGATATTGCAGCACATGTCTGAAGAGTTGGAGATTCAATTAACTAGCAAGTTATACATTCATATCCCTGTTTTGATAAATTTGTATATAGATATAGATATATAACTATATATGCTGAAAAAAGATATAAGGCAGTTACAAGTGAGTCTACTTGCAAATCAATAAGTTATTTCACCATATTTTTCACCTAGCCTTGCTCCATAATTGAAAACAATAAGAAAAACTGCTAAGTGGTCTTTAAAATTAAATTCTTCTTTACAACTGCTTAAGGGAGTGCCAAGGGGGATTTTGACCAAACTCTGCTAAAAGGAGTCTTGTAAAGTAGGGCAGGGATCTCTGCAGGAGTTGGAATTGGACTTGAAAGGAAGGAAGGAAGGACCCATGTGAGTCAGATGAGCTGTTGATTGCTCAGCACCATTTCTTCCTGGACCCCTGTGTTACGGAGCTGGAACTCTAATATCTGCAATTCCAGAATCTCTGCCTGCAGAGCGCCCAGTCAGATCCTACCCAGGAGGAGCGCTCACCCGCGATTTGGAAGGCAAACAGACACCATCATCATAATGCTGCTCCTCTGGCGATGGGGGGCAAGTCGGGGCTTTGGCAAACATGGGACTTTTCAGTGAACCACCATCTGTGCTGGAGGCAGCAGCATCTGATCATTTCCTGGAGACACTACAACCTCCTGTCTCTCTAAAATCTAAGTATTCCCCTGTATTAAATCCCTTCCTTCTAAATACCTGGGGGTTGTTTCAGATCTTTGACCATCGTAATGATATGAGAATTTAATCAACAGTACAGATTATTATACTATGGAACAGAGAACACACTTTTAGGAGATGCTGCCCCAAAGGACCACCTTTTACAAATGCATCCTCTCCCCTCCCACATCTAACCCATCAGCACATCTTTCTGCCTCACCTTACAAGTTGGCTCGCATATTCACCTCCTGATTCCCGTGGTGATCACTCCAGGGTGGGCCTTGTCAGCACCATGCTCTCCAGTGGGTGGACAGCCCCCAAACCCACTTCAGAGCTGAAATCATTTTGTGGTTCAGTCTCTCCAAAGCCTGACCATACCCAATCACCTTAGCAGCACTGCCCCAGAGTCATCATTCTCTAGTCAGACTGATCCCCTACCCTATCACCAACACACCATCTCCATTCACCCCTTGTTTCCTTCCTTGGAGTGTGCCCCTCCCCCAGAATGCCCACACCCATCTGTTCAAACCCACCCTATCGTTCAGAGACAGCTCAAGTCTCAGGTCCTCCATGAAGCCTTCTCTAACCACACAACATTTTATTAATACCATGCTCCTCTGAACTGAAACATTTAAGTACAGCGGAGACTGCCTGCCGAGTTCTGCCCAAGCTGTTGACCCACAGACTTGTGAGCTATTTAAATACATGGCTGCTGTTTTAAGCTGCTACATCTTGGGATGGTTTCTCTGCAAACACTAATGGATAAACACTGCTCCCACGCTTGCCTGTCCACAGCATCCTCTCCACAGGGTAACCAGTGATCTTTTTAAACTGAGAGTCAAAGCACACCTCTGTCCCTCCTGCTTCCCCTACCTCACTGCCCCCTACATAATCAGCCCATCACTCACTTCACTCCAGTCACACCAGCTCTTTGCTTATCCTCCAACAAGCCCTACTTATTCCCACCTCGAGACCTTTGCACTTGGCGTTCCCTCCATCTGGAAAGCTCTTTTCTTAGAACCACACAATTCTCTCCCTCACTGCATGTAGGTTCTCTAACTCAAATATCACCATCTCCAAGAAGCCTTCTCAGATAACTCTGTAAAGTACCAGGGCCCTCAGTCTCTGCCCCCTTACTCTGCTTTATTTTTCTTTATCTGTGTGATGCTTCCATTGCATATGCATTTGTTCACTGGTTCATTTTCCATCACGCTCAAAGACAAGCCTTCTGAGAGCAAGGACCCCAGTCCTGCACTGACCACTGTATCTGTGGTGCTAAAACCACGCTGAGCGCACAGCAGTGGCTCAGGAAGGAGCTGAGGGTTGAAAACACGGATAACTTGACTGCAACCCCTCAGGGATGTTTGGAATGTACTACGTCTTGTGTTTTCTAACACCAGTGAGGCCTGTACAATGAGAAGTGTTCCATATCTAAAAGCATGTTGCCAGTGAGATCAAATTTAAAAGTTGTTTTCTTTTATATGGCATTATAGTCCTTTTGATGCGACACTGCCATAGTTCTTAGGTTGTTTCCTTTTTATAGCACAATCTGCATAATTTAAGGACAACTCGGAAGGATCTGCACAATTGAAGGCAGTGCCGGAAAATGGGTTCCAAGAGTCATGATTTGCCATCCTCACCTGCTCTGTCATTCTGATGTGTCCTGTGGCACAGGCATGAGGTGGAACGCGGACGCCACATGCAGTGCGTCCTGGGAAGAGGAACAGGAGCCAAGGTTTGAATGTCCAGACACAGAACCATGTACTGACTGTTCCTTTTATTGCTGTCAACAACAGTTGGCTGCCCCAACGCTCAGCAACGCTCAGGAAACTCACAGAATTAAAAGGCAGCCAGCCTTTTTCTAGTTATTCCCCATTTAAACTAGCCATTTATGGGTCTAAAGTCCTTTATTATGGCTCTAGTTAGAAGCAAAATATGCAAATTCTCATCTTTCTGAAGTAAAGACTGCCCACCCAAAATGAGAGTGAAATGTGTTTAGATCAAATAAAATAACTGAATTGAATCTCAAATTACAAATAAATGGCAACAAAAGTGGAGTTTGGGGAACAGAGCTACTTAGAAATTTACATCAATTCTCTACCAACTGTGAAATAGGTCCAGTCCTAGCAGCATGTTCCAAAGACAAATAATGTCATTATTTACAACCTTTTCAGTAATCTAATAAGTTCAAAAGCAAGTATAGAAAACTTTTATTAAAAAAAATAAAAATAGTCCGGCCGGTGTGGCTCAGTGGTTGAGTGTCAACACATGCACCAAGAGAGTCAGGACACATGCCCAGGTTGTGGGCCTGATCCCCAGTGGGGGGCATGAAGAAGGTGGCCAATTGATGTTCCCTCTCATCGATGTTTCTATATCTCTCTCCCTCTCACTTCCTCTCTCTCTCTCTAAAATCAATAAAAGAAACAAAAAAAAATTTAAATAAAATAAAAATACAGTTTAAAACAGGCAAATTGAAGAACACACTTCTAATATAATAAAAGATCACTAATTTACCTTAACATTAACAAAACATAGGAGTTTTGCAGAAGTATAAAGCACTGTTTAATTGTTTCATGACTGTAATCACAACATTTGTAATTATATGATGAAAGATTATTTTTAAAAGTCAAGTATACGATCATATCTCGACATAATAAAGGCCATATATGAAAGACCTACAGTCAACATCATACTCAATGGGCAAAAACTAAAAGCATTTCCCTTAAGAACAGGAACAAGACAGTGATGCCCACTTTCGCCACTCTTATTTAACATAGTACTGGAAGTCTTAGCCACAGCAATCAGACATGAAGAAAAAATAAAAGGGATCCAAATGGGAAAGGAGGAAATGAAACTGTCATTATTCGCAGATGACATGATATTATACATAGAAAACCCTAAAGACTCCATCAAAAATCTACTAGACTTAATAAATGAATTTGGCAAAGTAGCAGGATACAAAATTAACATCAAGAAATCGACAGCATTCTTATACACCAATGATGAACTCACAGAAAGAGAAACTAAAAAACAATCCCATTTACCATCGTGGCAAAAAAATTAAGATACCTAGGAATAAACTTAACCAAAGAAGTAAAGGACCTATTTGCAGAAAACTACAAGACATTGGAAAAAGAAATAGAGGAAGATATAAAAAAGTGGAAGCATATACCTTGTTCGTGGATTGGAAGAATTAACATCATTAAAATGTCCATACTACCCAAAGCAATCTATAGATTCAATGCAATTCCCATCAAAATACCAATGACATATTTCACAGAACTGAAACAAATACTTCAAAAGTTCATATGGAACCAAAAAAGACCCCGAATAGCCACAGCAATCTTAAAAAAGAAGAACAAAGTAGGTGGGATCACCGGATATCGGATATCAGGTTATACTACAAAGCCATTGTAATCAAAATAGCCTGGTACTGGCACAAGAACAGGCATATAGACCAGTGGAACAGAACAGAGAATCCAGAAATTGATCCAAGACATTATGCTCAATTAACATTTGACAAAGGTGGCAAGAGCATACAATGGAGTAAAGACAGCCTCTTTAATAAATGGTGCTGGGAAAATTGGACAGCTACATGCAAAAAAATGAAACTAGACCATCAACTTACACCATACACAAGAATAAACTCAAAATGGATAAAAGACTTAAATGTGACTCGTGAATCCATAAAAATCCTAGAAGAAAATGTAGGCAACAAAATTTCAGACATCATATGCAGCAGAATTTTCTTTTTTTTTTTACATATTTTTTTTATCCTCACCTGAGGACATTTTTGCATTTATCTTCAGATAGAGCGGGAGGGAGAGAGGGAAGAAGAGAGAGAGAGAAACATCAACGTGAGAGAGACACATCCAGTGGTTGCCACCCACACCACCCCAACCAGGGCCGGGGACAAACCGCAACTGAGGTATGTGCCCTTAGAGTGAACCGAACCCGGGACTCTCTGATCTGCGGGCTGACACTCTAACCGCTGAGCCAAACTGGCCAGAGCCACAGCAGAATTTTCACTGATACATCACCTAAGGCAACAGAAACAAAGGAAAAAGTGAACACATGGGACTACATTAAACTAAGAAGCTTCTGCACAGCAAAAGAAACAACCATCAAAATGGAAAGAGAACCCACTCTATGGGAGAGCATAATTGCCAATGATACATCAAATAAGGGGTTAATTTCCAAAATATATAGAGTGCTCATATATCTCAACAAAAGGAAGACAAAGAACCCAATTTAAAAATGGGCAGAGGAACTAAATAGACACCTCTCCAAATAGGACATACAAATGGCCAAGAGACATATGAAGAAATGCTCAACATCACTAATCATCAGAGAGATGTAAAATAAAACAACAATGAGGTATCACCTCACACCTGTCAGAATGGCCGCCATCAACAAATCATCAAACAACAAGTGTTGGCGAGGGTGTGGAGAAAAGGAGTCTCTAGTACACTGCTGGTGGGAATGCAGACTGGTGCAGCCACTATGGAAAACACTATGATGTTACTTCAAAAAATTAAAAATTGAATTGCCATTTGACCCAGTGATCCCACTTCTAGGAATATACCCTAAGAAGCATGAAACACCAATCAGAAAGAATACATGTACCCCTATGTTCATAGCAACACTATTTACAATAGCTAAGATCTAGAAACAGCCCAAGTGTCCATCAGTAGATGAGTGGATAAAAAAGCTGTGGTACATGTACACAATGGAGTACTGTACAGCTGTAAGAAAGAAAGATCTCTTATCCTTTGAGACGACATGGAGGGACCTGGAGAGCATTATGCTGAGCAAAATTAGCCAGTCAGAGAAAGACAAATATCACATGATCTCACTTATTTGTGGAATACAATGAACATAACAGGCTGAGGAACAGGGTAGACCCAGAGACGTGGAAGTAGGGTACAGACTGACAACCCTCAGAAGAGAGGGTGTGGGGGGAGGGAAGAGATATACCACAGAACTTATATGCATGTACGCATAACCGATGGACATGGACAACAAAGCTAGGGACGGGGTGGGGGGGATGGGGAGGAAGGTGTCAATGGGGAAAAAAGGAGAAACATCTATAACAAAAATAAATTAATTTTTTAAAAAAGTCAAGTGTACAAATTCTTCATTCATACTAAGATGTTCAGCACGAAAGACGTTAGTCCACAGCGTGCTCAGATGGGGTGAGGCCGCGAGGGACGAACTATTTAGAGCACATCTTCCTTTATACATTGTCATCACTGATTTCTCCACAAGTCAAGAGCCTATTATAATAATACTCACTTTATTGTTGGGTATTAAAATGACCTAAATGTGACAAAAAGAATTGGCCAGATGCCACCAAAAGCAGCCAGATCTTAAAATAAAAAAGCCAAGGGGCATGGAAGGATCTAGTCTCAGAGGGCTAGAAGACTCTACAATCTTATAGTCCCCTTTTAAGGAAAAAAATACAAAATTATAAATATAGAATTGCTATGGGAGTATATTTAACATATAATTGAGAAAAGAAATCTCAAGAATTATACAATTGAAACTGACAGATACCACAGAGAGAATAGAAATCTAAGAAAACCATAATATTTTTATTAACTGAATAACTAACATAGCTCTAGAATACTTCTCTCTTTATTTTTTGGCTGGATGTTCTTTAATCGCCTCTTCTTAAGACAAAAATGTTGTGTACATTCTACGTACAGAATGGAAAGACAGTTCGGCCTTCCTCCAGCACAGCTGATAGAGAGATGCTGTGTTAATGAATATATTCCTGACAAGAGGGAACTTCCATTTGACTAGGTGCTGATAAGAACAAAATCTTCCACTTTCAGTGACACACAGCTGATGAAATTTTCACAAACTGGCTTCTGGCTCCATACATTTCAGACCTTGTTTCTCCTCCACCTCCCTCCCACTTCGGGGAACAGACGACGGAGAACACACTCCCAGCAGAGGGGCCCCACCCAGCACCTCCGGGCTCGAGGCCAGGCGGCTGGCGCAGTGGGTGGTGCAAGTATTCCCAGAGCGGCCCTGCACCAGGATAGCTAGCAAGGCTTGACGACACATGGAGGTGACTGCAAATGGGAGCCGCGTACCCCACTACCCCCAAGGTAAATGTACCCCCATCTCATGTTTACTTTGAGTTATTGCAACATTGCCCAGGGCTTTCTACAGCTTTATTCATAAATACTAAAACTCGGAAGCAACCAAGATGCTCTCAGTGGTGCCTGGGTAAGTAAACTGTGGTCCATTGAGACAACAGAATATTACTCAGCGTCAGAAAGAAATGAGCTATGAAGCCATGAAAGCCATGGAAGAACGTTAAATGCATGTCACTGAGTGAAAGAAGCCGATTTGAAAGGCTACATACTATATGATTATAACTACAGGACTTTCTGGAAAAGGCAAAACTAGGGAGGCGGTAGAACGGTCAGTGTTCGCCAGGTGTTGGGGAAGAGAGGAAGAGTAAGTGGACCACAGACGATGGCAGGTGAAATTCTTCTGCATGGTGCTGCAATGGCAGATGCGTATTATCGCTCCTTTGTCCTAATCTATACAATTACAGCACCCGGAGTGAACCCTAATGTAAACTATGGACTTGGGGTGATTATGCTGTGATGTGTCAATATAGGTTCATTGATTACAACAAGTGTACCACCTCGATGTTGACAGTGGGGGAGGCTGCGACTGTGTAGGGAAGGGGGTATCCAGGAAATCTCTGTACAAAGATTTGAACTTAAAATTGCTCTAAAAAATTAAAGTCTATTTTTTTTTAATTGCCCAGGGCCACTCCAATGACCCCGGATGAGGAAAAGTGTAGCAGAGGAGAAAGTGGAGAGTGAAGAGACAGTGGTCTTAAATGACTGAGGTTAAATGTTTTATTTCTGCCAGTTTTACAAAAATGTATGTCTATGTGAATACCCGCTGGAGGGCTCTCCCTGGGCCTCACAAGGGAAACCAGGAGTTTCATGGATCAGAGAAGAAAGTCCCGAGCTAAGAGAAGAGAGTCTCAGGATGGAGTCGGCAGGCTGAATCAGCCCGAGGGCCTCTCCTGCCTTTTCACCAGCCCGCCTCACGGGAGCTGCCCGGGAGGCAAGGAGCTATGTCCGGGACAAAGAGCACCCAGCAAGAGACTGCTGGAAAAAGGCAAAGAAAAAAATATATATTAAATCTTACTAAATTTCCATTTTTGTAGGTAAAAATGGTCATATAGCAGCAATTTCATAAGGATGAACCCAGTAACAATTAATCAAAGTCAATGCGTGCTTACCAAACGCTGTGCTATTAGCATCTTCTGGGCATCGTTATTGGCTGACCCGTATTGCCCAAAAAAAGATATGCTGGGCTCCTGACCCTCAGAATCTCAGCATGTGATCCTATTTGGAGACAGAGTTCTTACAGAGCTAGTGAAGTTAAGACAATATTGTTAGGGTGGGCCCTAACCCAGTATGAACAGTGTCCTTATCAAAGGGGAAATTTAGACACAGAAACGCCTAGAAGGAAGATGATATGAAGAGACGGGGGGAACACCATCTATAAACCAGGGCCACCAGAAGCTAGGAGGGACCTGGAACAGATTCTCCCTCAGCCCTCAGAAGGGACCAAAACCTTAGCCTTGGAGCCTCCAGAACTGAGAGATAACACATCTCTGCTGTTTAAGCCAGTTTGTGCTGCTTTGTTATGGCAGCCCTGGGGACTAACAGAGGCATACACTCCTGAGATCCTCCCGTCTCCCACATGGTGAGTGCTTGCACTCTCCCACCTTCTCAGACAGAGCACTGTGGCTCAGAGAGCTAAGAACAGCAGCCAAGGTCACAGAAGTAGCCGGGGATGAAACCGGGCTTCCGATGCGTGACTCCAAGTCCATGTTCACGATCACCACGCAATGCCAACGCAATGGACTCGCCTTTGCATTCATTAATATTCATTTTTAATTAGCGACATCCATGGGTGACAGAAAGAACACCATCAAGGCCCTTGAAACCACTGTAATCCTGTTTGCAGGCCAGGACGTTCTCACTCAAGGGTAACTGGCACCAGGGAAAGAGAACACTTAAAGAGAATGCGGTGATAAATAACAATGATGACAGGAGAGCTTCTAGGACTTCCTGTTGGAGGGAAACTGAGAAATAACATTAATTTTTAGTATGAATAAAAATGAACCTTTAGAAGCAGGCCAATTACTAAATTTCTTTTTTTTTTTTTTTATCCTCACCCAAGGACATTTTTTGTATTTATCTTCAGATAGAGCGGGAGGGAGAAACAGGGGAAGAAAGAGAGAGAAACATCGACCTGAGAGAAACACATTGAATGGTTGCCACCCACACGACCCCAACCAGGGCCGGGGACAAACTGCAACTGAGGTACATGCCCTTAGCAGGAACCGAACCCAGGACTCTCTGGTCCTCAAGCCGACACTCCAACCACCGAGCCAAACCAGCCAGGGCCAATTACTAAATTTCTGATAAAATTATCTGATACCCTTTATTTTATGTTTGATTTTCATAGCATGGTTTTAAAGTAGGTCATTTCGCGAAGAACATTTCAAAGAAATCATTGCTTTTTCCCAGTGGCATCTCTTAGTCTTTGGAAATTCAGAACATTTTGGTTGGGAGAATCTATCTAGTCTTCATCCTTATTTCCTCAGTTCTGGGGTAGATGAACTGTCCCAGAATCTCATTTGTAAATGGTGTTGGGGTAGATGCTATTAATAGTTGATATATATGGTAGGAGAAGGTATCATTAACACGGAGTTAAATAAATGTGAACTCGCAAGAATTCTCTGAGACTATAACGTACCAAAGATGTACATTTTTAATCTCTTAAGAGCAAAGCACAATATGCAGTGTTTTCCAAACATTGTTTATTTGATGATACAACTATCTTTTCTAGCATTTAATCAGATCAGTGTTCCGAAGAACACACTCTAGGAAACGCTGACTTAGAAAACCCTTTCTGTGTATCTGACAAAAGATTGTACTTTAGTTAACGGAAGGTGAATAACCACAAATCTAACTCTAGGACATCCAAATTAGTATGACTTAACTCTGTTAAATAACGATGGCCAGAGCTTAGCTTCGAATGGTTTTGGAAACCATTCTAGGAAAAGCACTAGACTAAGGGAGAATTCACTCTAGTCCTCATCCAGTGGTAGGTAGGATGGGTTCATCCCTAAGGTTCCTTGTAGCAGATAGAAAAGACTTAATGGAATGAGAAGATGCTAAGGACAGGAAGGAGAGGCTACGTGGACACTGGCACCTTTAAGACCAATCAGCTCAGAAGTCAAGGACCTGAATGCAGATTTCTGTAATGCTCTGTCTAGTCTGTAACAGCCTAGGGCCAACCAACGGGCAGACTTCTTTGCAAAGGAATTAAGCTATTTTAGGTTTGTTGGTTTAAGATTAGCAAGCCGTAGGCAAAGATAAACGCAGATTTGGAGAAGGGAGAAGAGGCACTAACAGGAAGGATGCAGAGGATGTCAAGTCCATGATGGGTGAGCAAAGCATGAAGACGGGACGGAACGCTGGAGAAGCCTTTCACATTTCGGGAACCACCGCCATCCCAAAAAAAACTATCCAAACGCTTCCATTATTTAGTAACTCACACCACGGTTAGCAAAGGTCTATATTAGCATCGTGTTATCAAAAAGGCATTAACTTTAAAACTTCTTATCTCTTTTTTTTTTTACCTCTTATTTATTTATCATTTCTACCCCGCTCACATTCCCCAGGAGAAGGGTTGTCTTACATTATTAAATCATATAGAAAGATTCAAGGTAAAAGACAGATCAAAACCAATTAAGAGGCAGGCATCTGGGTTTAATTAGTCACTGCAACTGCGCACTCCAACAGGCTCTCATCAGCTACGCCAGCTTCCTGGTAAGAGGAAGCATCCAACTTCACTGAAGAGAGATCAATTTAGCTTCCAGGTACTATAATCCAAGAAGACTATATTTCTGGTATATTTATATAAAAAGCAGTGAGTAATGAAAGTCTTCACCTCTAAGGTGGGTGACAACCAAAGTCTTCCTGTCCCCTCGGCCCAAACTGTGCATGTAGACCTCTGGGACCTGCCAGGCCCCACGCCCACCTTTTTCATCCTGCAGACTCTCCAGAAGGGAGCTCAGGGTACAGAAAATTCCAGTCATCTGCCTTCCCTGGAAGGGAACACTTGGGACTTGGGGTACCTTCCCCTTAAGAGGAGCTTTGGATGTGGATACTGAGCCAAGCCAACCTGGGGAGTGGGGAGGGGAGCTGAAGCTTCAAGCTGGCTCTGGTCTAGTGGTCCTGTGTCACCGGGGAGTGGAGGGGCAGGTATTCAATAGACAGGAGAGCAGGCTTGGACTGAGGCCTGGTCCCTTCCTCATGTTGTATCTCCTAGGAACTCCACACTGTGAGGTTGTAGGATATATATAGTCATCCGTGTATAAAGATGTATAAAGTCACAGAACTACTCATCATATAAATGCTCCCTAAGTGACACCACAAAAAAGCTACAAGAAAAATCTTAACTCATCACCATCCCAACACTTTTACAGCTCCCTACACCTTTCTTTCATGAACTCAACCCATCCCAGGAGCTTATCATGTCATCACCTAAATTTGGAACTATTTGGAAAACTCAGATAATAAAATGCATATATGTTGATTGTGTTGGTTTGTTCTATTCAGAGAAAGATTTGAGAGACTCTAGAAGAATGAATAGGCAAAAATTCCCTTAGACATCCCCCTCAAATCAAACTCCAGTTGACCTTTGGGCAAATTCCAGATTGTTTTTTGGAGGTGACATCCCTGCCAAGGGACTTGGTGTCAATAAGTTACGAAGTCAACTAAAGAGGAGTCTCTGAGTCTTTGATCCCAGAGGCAGAACTGAAGTCCTGCTGAGAAGACAGAGACCTGGTTCTCACCTGTACGGAATGCCTGCCCAGACCCACACCCCGTGTGAACCAGGATGGCCTAGAACGGGGACTCAGCCTCCACGTTATTGATCTGCAGGGGGGTACATGCTTTGGTTTGGGGCAGGGGGGGAGGGGGCGGGGAAAGGCTGCCCTGTGCATTGTAGGATGCTTAACCCACTCGATGTCAGCAGTACCACCCCTCAGGTGTGATAAGCAAAATGTCGAATGTCCCCTGGAGGTAGGCAGGAGAACACTCTCAGATGAGAACCACAGGCCTAGACATAGGGCCAGAGCCTTTCACAAAAAGTGGACTTTAAATTTGCCAAGTGCAAGTTTAAATTTGATGAATTTGGGGTTGCAATCCTCAGATTTCTGGGTCAAAAAGGAAAAAAGTAGTTCAGGCCTGGAATTGTTTAAGGTTAAGTCTTACTGGTTGGCTACCGCAATAACGTTTAAATCCCCAATATGGCCCGGGAGACTTTCTAATCTTCAGTAGTTCTAAATTGCGATGAGCCCACCATGATGGGAGTTCCATAGGAAGGCCCCAAGAATACAAAAATAGTCTTTAATGTACTAGAGTTTCATATTTTACCTAGAACATTCATTATCTTATTCAACTCTGAATGAGTCGTTCATTTAGAACTATCCAGTTAGGACAAAGTTTAACTGAACTCTGAGAAATCTTGGCCACCCACAGTAATTTTAGTTTTTATATGGTTGCTACTGATCCTTTCTGATAATCACCAGGGTTTAATAGCCATTCCTATAGGTGATATTAAGATTATGTCATCCACAGGGGAGTGGATACATATATTCCTAGTTCCCATGACAGGCAGAGAAGCATCCAAATTATCTAATTGCTACATCGGCACGTAAGCACACATTTAACAGAAGAAAGGCATTGTTTTACACTGCTTCAAATTTTTTTTTTTTTTATCCTCACCCGAGGACATTTTTGCATTTATCTTCAGATAGAGTGAGAGGGAGAGAGGGAGGGAAAGAGAGAAACATCCATGTGAGAGAGACACATGGAGTGGTCACCACCTACACGACCCCAACCGGGGCGGGGACAAACTGCAACCGAGGTAGGTGCCCTTAGCAGGAAATGAACCTGCAACTCTCTAGTCCGCCGGCCGACGTTCTAACCACTGAGCCAGACCAGCCAGGGCTCAAATTTTTTTTTTACTTCACAAAAAAAATAAAATTCTTTCCCACTTAGATTTTGACAGTAGTATTTGAGTCTTTTGGATTTTGAGACACACTAATGACCTGAGATATATGATAGGGTGTTGTAGACTGGCCCGTAACAAAATTCCTGTCCACAGATTAGAAACCAATGAAACAGAGTAAACCTCGAGAAAAGCCTTGTGTTTTTCTCACATCATTGTATCAGTGGCCTGAAAGAGGCTACAGCAGCGACCAGGACAAAACCAGTTTTGTATAAAATGTAAACCATTTCAGGATTAAGTTTAAACACAGGGCTACAAATTACATAAACGTCCCACAGAGTGCTGACTCTGTCATTTGTGAGCAATTAAGACCCCCCTTTTTGAGTCCATCCTGATGGAATAATACCTGAAGAGTTAATTTAGCCAAGATTGAGGCCCATTCCTCGGGAGAGGCTCTAAACTCTGTGGGACAGAAAGAAATCACCTCCTGGGACATTTTTAAAGCGAATGGAGGGCTTTTAACAGGCAGTTGGTGTACTGCATTCCAAATGAGAGGCCAGGAATACTCGTAGCCTGCAGCAGGGCCTCTGCAGGGAAGTCCAGTGTAATTAGCCATCTGATTATCAACAAAGATTGTGCTCCTGCAGTTACAGAATCCATTGCTTGGGTGGCGATGTCCCCAAATCTCCACGAGGTATTGTTTCAGACAAGCAAACCCAAAGACTCCCTCTGAAATCTATTATAATCTGATTTTTGGAAAGGATAAGTTGCTTATGAAAAATTTGAACTTAATAAGTTTACATATGACTCATCTAGGTTCCGTTTGCTGTATTATCTCAGTAACACAGCTGGGCTGCGTGGCTTCCTGGCAAGCTTTACTTAGCGAGGAGACAGCCTGGCCCGTCCGCTGCCCAGAAACAGGCCCTGCCAGGCCATTGGTCCCCAAGCCAGGTCTGGGGACTGACTATATCAGAATCATCTGACCACTTGCTTAAGATTCTGGGTCCCCACCCCAGATGGACTAAATCTGAATTTGGGGGAGAAGAGTCCCTGGAATCTATTTTGACAAGCATCCAAAGGTGAGTCTTGGGAACACTGGAGTTTGACCCTGAAAAGACTGATACAGGAAACTTGATTTCCATCGTAATTTCTGTATGTCTGTAGTCCCTGTCAGCTTTTGGCTGCTTGGCCAGTCATGGTGACCTCAGGTTGGGCGGCAGATTCAGTTGAAGAGGGGTGCTAACTAAAAACCGTATGTCCACAGTCCCTTCCCGGCTTCCACGCTCCACAGCCAGCCTTTCTCGAGGCACTGTTTCCTGTTAACACACACACCCACCCCCCCACACACACACACACACACTTTTCTGGAGATGTTCCTTTGACCCTGTGAATAAATGTTGCATTTACCAAAGAAAAACTGAGTTTTGCTTCTTCTCTTCCCTTCCAATAACAATAATTATTAAAGAGAGACTCTCCAGCCCGGCCGGTATGGCTCAGTGGTTGAGCATCAACCCATGTACCAAGAGGTCGCCAGTTCGATTCCTGGTCAGGGCACATGCCCAGGTTGTGGGCCCAGTCCCCAGTGGGGGGCATGCAGGAGGCGGCCAATCGATGTTCTCGTTCATCGATGTTTCTATCTCTCTCTCCCTCTCCCTTCCTCTCTCTCTAAAAATCAATAAAGAAAAAAAATTAAAAGAATTTATGTCTAAAATCCGTCTCAGGGTGGAAGGGTAATGGAATAATGAATATATATATATATATATATATATATATATATATATATATATATATATATATTTTTTTTTTTTTTTGCTTATTCCAATGTTTTACAGTTTTCTACTCTTAAGAGGTCACTTGTATAGTACTTTGAAGTTGTTGTTTTTTAATTGAACTCAAAGCAGCCTCGAATTTCAGAGGACCTTACACATCACCCAATCCCATCTTCTTACCAGCGAGAAGCCTGCAGCCCAGAGAAATCGAGTGAGCTTATTTACAAAACAGAGTCAGGAGTAAAATCAGTGTGCTGATCACCAGCCCAGGGCTCCGAGCCCTGCCCTCCCCGTGAAGGCTCCTGACCGCACTCCTGTGCACAGTGTGAACACCAAACTGGCTGAGCCGCGTTCTCCTGAGCGCCCAGCAGCCCGCCCGCGTCTGCCCTGCGCTCTGAGCGGTCCCCGGCTGTGCTCCGAAATACCCGCTGCCGTAGGAGATGACAGCCTGAAGGACAGAACACCGCAGCCTGGTTGTCAAAGGGCCTCCGAACGAGTCTGGGTAATTTTTTCTAAACCTGCAGCTCAAAAAAGAGATGTGTGTCAACATCCCTTGACAACTTTTGCCAAAGATGAGGCAGCCATGGAGAGGGGCCTAGGCCAGACTATTGCAAACACTTTCCCAGTGACACCAGCGTTGTGGTTGGTCCCCAGTGGAGGAACACTGGTCCGTGCAAATCCTCAAGTGTCGGTGTCTCGGCTGGAAAGCAGACGTCGCTGGTTGCATCTTTATTTAAAACGCTTCCTGTCTGCTCCCAGGAAGACATCTGCACCCCACTCCTCCAGAGTTCTCGGGTGGGTCTGAGCTCCCTTCTGTTGTCCTGTCTAATCCTAAAGGGAAAGGGTCACGAAGAGCAAAGGAAATGCTGGCACCACCTACCACGTTGCCCAGATAGATCTTGGCAAACCTCCAAACACAGAAAGAGCCCAAGGCCAGTCCAACGAGAAGGGGCACAGGGCAGAAAGCTACTCGAGGGCCAGTGTGGGGCCCACACATTGCTCTGAGGGAGGGGGCTACACCCATGGTCTAGAAGGTTCCAACAGCCATTGCTGCTGAAACAGGGGTTGAGCTGTCACACCAAGGACCTTCTCACGGAAGGAGCCAGGCTCCCAGCCGACAGGAAACAAGGACGAAGCTAGAGAAAGATGCCCAGTTCAGAAAAGATCAGAAAACGTTTACAACGCAATGGGATGAAAGGGGAGACGCGGACGGAAAGAAATACAGGAGAAATCAAGATGCAAATGTACAACTGCAAAATATATTATGCTCTGTTAGCAGCAATTTCAGTGACTGCTCACTTAGGGAAGGTTTTCTTTAAAAAGAAAAATAGAACCACTTTTTCTTAGTTGAATAATAATAGAGACAATTTTAAATACTTGACTGTGTTTCTTGCTTTCTGACATTGTTTATATTTGTTATCTGTATATATTAATACATAAGTAGATTCTAAATAAATCCTACCTGGGAACTATTTTTAGATATTTTGATTTTTTTTTTTTTTACATTCCCCTTTTTAACTATACTATTGAACTCTGTAAAAACTGCTTAGGGACACATTATGATTGTAAAGAATATTACAGCTAACAATGAGAATTAAAATAATGAGCATTTTCTTTTAAACCATATCAAATTCCTCTAACACGGGAAGTGCTAAGGGTTCCTTCAGTTGAAAGGATGAGATGCCCTTGCTCATTAATATACACTAGTTGAGCCCTGGCCTGTTTGGCTCAGCGGTTGGAGTGTCAGCCCATGACCAAAGAGTCTCGGGTTCAACTCCAGTCAAGGGCACATACCTCAGTTGCAGTTCAATCCCCGGCCCTGGTCGGGGTCATGTGGGAGGCAGCCGATTGATGTGTCTCTCTCTCTCTCCCTCCCTCCTCTCTTCCTCCCTTCTACTCTCTCTAAAAATCAATGGGAAAATGTTGTGTGTGTGTGTGTGTGTGTGTGTGTGTGTGTATTATATATATTTTAATCCTCATTTGAGGATATTTTTCCCACTGATTTTCAGACAGAGTGGGAGGGAGGGAGAGAGAGAGAAAAAAAACATTGATATGAGAAAGACACATCAGTTGGTTGCCTCCTGCACAACCCCGACCAGGACCAGGGATCGAACCTGCAACCCAGGTACGCACCCTTGACCAGAATCAAACCTGAGACCCTTTGTTCCGTGGGCCAACACTCTAACCACTGAGCCAAACCAGCGAGGGCTAGTTGACTATTTTTAAATCCTTCATAATAGCCAAGGGCTGCTGGGGACTCAGGAGACCTGAATGCCACGGGGTGTAGCACAACATGTCCCCTCTAGCCCGGGTGTGGACCTCAGCTCCCAGCTCCTTTCCAGGCAGAATGTCCCCTGGTCTATACAACCACAAAACAGCTCGAGCAAATCCCCTGGGCAGAGGCCAAAGCCTTCCTCCTCTTCTCCCTCTGCTTGAAATCAATGTTGACATCAAGAGAATTCAAACCTAGCTGTCTCGGCCTTTCTCTGACTCAAGGCTTTCATTCACAGCTAGTAAGCTGTGGCCTTGGGGCTCACATGAAGCCACCAAAACGTGGGAAGAGCACTGGACGTAGTCCGCAGGCGAAGGCTCGGACGTAGTGCAGCTCTGATTCGTATCTGCGATATGAAACCTCTCTGCGCCGTGTTCTCTCCCGCACAGACAGGACCACGCCGGCTCTGCCCTTCCCTAGGCTGCAGGAAAGCAAATATATGGCAGACTTGACACAGGTGGTGGGGAGATGAACGGAGACAGACGCCAGCTCTACCCTGTACAAGAGCCCCGCTGGTCTAGGGCGCTCTGTCCCGGCACAAGCAGACCCTGAGACCCCTACAAGCAGACCCTGAGACGGCTGGTTTCCTGGCCGCCCACCTGCAGGAGTGGTGGGCTAGCCATGTTCTTCCCAAGACCCTGTCTACGGCCCCCAGGCCACGAACTGAGGTGTCTCCATCTGAGATCTGCCCCTGAGGGGTGCTCCTGTTTTAGGGGTTTCCACTCATTGTAGTCTTTGCTTTCTGCAGCTGGGACTGGGTTAGTCAAAAAGAGGGCCGTGCAGTGACGGTGTCAAACAGCTAGCACTGGGCGGTGTTTTCAGATACACTAAAATTATCTTTAAGCCTGATCTGAGGGCCTGAAGAAACTCAGGCCACGTCCTATGGCTGAGCGAATACTGATAAGAGTTTTATCCAATTATTAAGACAAGAGAAGGAAATGGTCAAGTGTGATGGAATTGGACAAATAAGCCAGCTACAAACAATTATGAAATACAATGCAATTACAGAGTACCATGTCAGGTACTGGCAGTACCAGATTCTTCTCTTTCACGAACCACCGGAGATCGAGAATTTTAATGCGTGCTAGCCTCGTGAGTAACCAAAAACTGTAGGCAACTAAAAATCCAGACAAAACCCATAGAAACATGTGTGTGTGCAGAACACACAGCCTTCCTCTAGATTTTTATGGACCTATTTCACAGTGCCCACAGACACACCCCTGCCTCCCCAATCAAACCGGAGAAAGCACTCAATGCCAGCCCCCCAAAATCCAACTCAGTGTATCAGGGAGAAATTCCGTTTCTACTGATGTTTCCTTGGACAGGTAGGGAAATGCTTCCTTACAGAACCCACACAGCAGGAAAGGATAACGTTTCTCAATATATGTTCTCTCCTCCCCTCCGAAGTTTCTCCTCTGCCCGATGAATTCGCCTCTCCCCGCTCCTCATCCCCTTCTCCTCAGAAACAGTGTGGACGGGTTTGGCCGACAGGCTGGCAGCATTGCTCCTGAAAGCCCAGATGACAAGTCTGGCCTGGGTCCGGTTCCACAGTCTGAGAAGAGCGGTGATAAACAGAGTGTGCCCAGAGGTCGGCCCTGCGTCTTAGCAGCACGCCACATGGAACGGTTCTGAGCCCAAAGACGTGAAGAACAACCTAAGACAGAACGATGTCTTCAGCTATCATATCCGAAAGAAAGCAGGTGTTTGGGTTGTTGTTCTCACGGGCAAAATTGGGTCCAATTGATTTTACCTCCATACAAAAACATGCATGTTAATATTTCATGGACTGTGCAATCACGAACCCTATTACTTCACGAGGCAGCGGAGTCCCCGGTGCTGGAAGTGATAAGAAGGCACAGAAGATTACTGGGAAGGTGACGTCTCCATTCAGTGGGACGCTGGATTTCTATGACCCTTTTTCATTCTAAGACTCAAAAGGCCATGGAGAGCCTTCAAACGTTTTGAGCAAACAGTGGCGTGGTTTTTTTTCCATAAAGTGTTATATTAGGAAGATCTGTGATAGATTTTGAAAGAGAAAAAGTTTTCAGTACCAAGTGAAAGAATCATAGGCATCCTGAGATATCGTAAGATCAGGATGGAGAATTATTAATCAAAATGAAATTTGATTTGACAGAAACAGCATAAGAAAACAGTGCTTACAGAGTTTGTAACAGCTATCAAAGTCTCCGAGATGAGAACTTCCTGCATGACCAGCATCTGTAATGATGAGCAGATAAAGGCTCCTGCAGCAGAGATTTTAGAACACATTTCAGTGAGAAGGACCCCTCACCTTAGCGTTCTGTGCGGGATACTCAATTACAGCAGTGTTCAACATCAAAACTGGGGGACGTCTGATCTGCCTACACACATTCCGACCAGCAGCTGGAGAGATTGCTTCACTGCAAGTAATTAAAGCAAGGCTGTCATACCATATTCAAATGTCTAAAGGGGTCTTAAGCTATCTGGGCTACGTGGAACACTGTTGGCACAAAATCCTTATTTAAAATTTTCAAAGATGCCGGCCTTCTTTTTGGTTTATCATCACCTGAGAGTTGGGGTGGGGGGGTGTTTGTTTGTTTTTAAATATGTATTTATTGGTTTTTTAGAGAGAGAGAGAAACATCTATGTGAGAGAGCTGCCTCCTGCACGCCCCCCACTGGGGATCGAGCCTGCAACCCGGGCATGTGCCCTGACCAGGAATGGAACTGGGACCTCTCAGTCCATGGGACGATGCTCAATCCACTGAGCCACACAGGCCGGGCTAGTTCTTTACCTGTTTGTCGCCACAGAGAAGCCATGTCTCCACCAACTCCGAGATGTCTATCCACCAGGTGCTCAACCTGGACAGTGACCGTACGTCAGCTCCAGCATCTCCCTTCTCCTTTTCTTTTTCTGTGTGACTCAGAGAAGGGTCTCTACCCTGAAGATGCCACCTGGGAAATCCCAGGGAGTGAGTCAAACATTTGCCAACCCATCTAACTGCTAGAACTGACTGGGCTTTGCTTGGGGAGGGGGTTACTTTCGGTTTGCCCTAGATACGTGGGCACAGACCCGTGCCACCTGGCATCCCCTCCACACTTGGTGGAACAGGCACCTGTTGCCAACTGACTTTTACCGTTTAATGAAAATGCAAGAAACATGGGTTTTTTTAACCAGTTGCTATGAAAGAGAATGCTTCACCTTCTACTGGAAGGGGCCCCGAGGGAGGGGAAGAAGGTGACAGATGGGTTAGTAGCTCACGCGGCTTCCTCGGGTCCGGCCATGAGCAGATCAGTCAAACCTACTGTAAATGGTGAATTCGCGTCTACGGTGCCAACGAGGGCATCATTAATAAAAAACACAGCCTCACTGGTGAATACTGAGATATGGGTTGACACCTTTGCAAGGGTTGAAAAGAGAGGATGCAAAAATAAAAGACTAAGCTTCTTGCACCTTCTTTTTGTATTTCAGTCAGCAAAGGGATGTGTCTTCAGCTTGACAAAGGGGACAAGACTAAGCTTCTTGCACCTTCTTTTTGTATTTCAGTCAGCAAAGGGATGTGTCTTCAGCTTGACAGAGGGGACACCAGATTCATCCGGTCAGGAGGAGTAGCAGCCCTTAGTGCATGAAGTGCAGCTGTCCACACCATCGCGCGGTGCCTCCGCCGTCCGAGGCAACAGATTGCTCTTGGAAAGAGCAGGAGAAGAAACATCAGAGAACACCGCAGCCACCGAAACGGGGTCCGCCTGACCTCGGCGGCAAAGCCGATGTGCACATCGAAGCCGGTGATTTCTGAGAAGAGCTTTGGTTTGGGAGGGTTCTCAGCTTTGTCTCCAAAGCTCTGCTTCGAAACCACACAGTTCAGCAAGTCTGTGAGATTTCATGCTTTCATCTGAAACCCACATCCACAAATGCATCTCTTGATGCCATTCGGGGCCCCGGAATCTTCACTAAGAAGCCAGTCAGACCATGGAACTCGGTGTCAAAGCCCGGCCCCCACCCAGAGGAGCATGCGTTCCACTTAAAGGTTCGAGGAGATCAGAGTTGGGGAGATGCTTGCTGGACCAGCACATTTGCCGCCAACGCCAGCCCCCACCACAGCATCCGAATGTGATTGAGGTTTCGGAGGGAAACGTACACAGTATGAAATGCAGCAATTACTGGTCTATTAATATAGGATGTTAGTTGCCGTGAAGTACTCTCTCTAAAAGACATGTTGGGGGCAATTCTTACTGCAAAGGTAAGTAGTGAATTTTTTTTTTTTTCAACTAGACAGGATGCAATTAAGAAATTTGCTGAGGCATGATGTAAAATGTCTCAGATGCAAAAATGTTCCTTTGGACCCAAAACAAAAGCTAGCAGAACAAGACTGACGTCAGTCTCTTGCCTACCATTTCAAGTTTGGAAATCAAAGAATTTTTCAAATCCCGGGATTTGAGGGACAGAGAAAGAAAATGGGAGTGAGAGAAAAAAAAAAAAGAAATAAAATTTTAGCACAGATTTCCAGCTCAGTGACCTTCGGACACCAGGCTGGAGGAAGCAGGTGGCTGTAACTCCGTCGCCCCCACACTCTAGTTGTGCAGCCGCAGGTGGACAGCGTCCACCTGACCTGGGACGCCCTGGAAGGCTGCCAGGAGGTGGTGTCCACGTGCCAGGCGAGCTTCTCCTTGGGGCCGCCATTCCCCACCCCACCTCCACAGCCCCAGTTTTCTGAGTTTTCTCCAAACAGCTCGTCGTTAGTAGTGATGCATCCCCCAGAGTGGCAGCTAGTTCAGCTTCAGACCTTTTTAATGGCCTCGGGTGGGGGCAAGCAGAGATTCATACTGGCCAGGCCCAGGTCACTGGGAGATGAGGGATCATCCCTGGGCACCCACCTTGCCCCCGAGGTGTTAATTGCACCCCAGTCCCCGCACCTCCATGCCAGCAGAGAGGTGGAAAGAGGCCCCTCCCAAGGAGCTTTCCCCTTTAAGGGAAGGGGACGCAAAGGTGTCCAGTGGAAAAGCCAGCTTAAGACGAGGTCCAGACAGTCACCTGCAGTTAAGCAAAGACCTGCTGGATGGTCCCTCAGATGCCTCCAGTCACAACAGAGCTGGAGGAGCACGAACTGCTGGAGGGAGAGAGGGGAGGGAACAGGCGTTGATCGAGAAGGATTCCTGCAGACCCTGGGGTTGGGTTGAGGTTGGGGTCCTAACTAGGGAAGGGCATTCTGCGAAGTCGGAACACACTGGCGCGGTACATGCAGTCAACTCCACAGAGTGCACGGTCCAGGAAGCTGAACACGGTTGTCCCGTTTCTCACCTACTGACCCACTTTCCCTGGGCTACATCTCCCTGGATCCCTGCCACTGGCTGATCTTCCCAGCAGCCAATAGGAAGGGAAGACAAGGCCCCAGGATTACCATGCCGGTGGAATAAACCACACGGGCCTGTTTGACATCTTTTTAGAGATAAACTCCCTCTTTCTTTCCCAGAAATTCCTTTCTGAGCCAGCGCTCACCCCACTTCCAGCGGCACACGCACCCCACGTATCACCACCAGCTCCGTCCAGGGCCTGGAATTCTACACTTCGCATTTATTTTTTTAAAAGCACTGAAAACATCTGTACCTAAAAAAAACTGTGTGCGCTATTTTGGAAAGAGAATGCTTTGCTCCACTCTGAGAGGTTAAAGTTGTGGCACAAAGCATTTTCTCAGGGTACCCAGCGAGTTGCCCCAATGAGGCAAAGGGTGAGTAGTGAATATTAAGAAAAAGTCCTGGGGCGTGAATGAGGCGCACCCAGGAGAAAGAAGCACCCACATACTTTCCGACACACACGGTCTCTGATTTCGTCTGAGGTTGGCTCTAGTTAATTGCCAGAAGCCCAATGTGGTCACTAATTCTTTTGTTACATCCACTGGGGTGGCCACATGAATCCCAAGGTTGCCTGCACCCTCCACGCGCCCACGGACGCCGTGGGTTGCAGTGGTGCCAGCGTGGGCTTTGGCGTCAGGCACACTTGGGTTTGAAACCGAATTCTCCCACCTTCTGACACATCTGCCTGAATTCCTCACCCACTTAGCAGCTCTATGACCTGGGCAAACGACCCGCCATCCCTGTGTCTCTGTTCCCTCTCCGATAACCTGACTGGCACAGCAGACTCCATGCAAAGCGCTGAGCACAGTGCCTGGCACGTACTACAGAGCGTGCTCAATAAAAATCAACTATTTTTACTTTGATCATTATTAACTGTGAGATTTTGGCCAAGTGACCTTCCTTCTTTGAGCCTCAGATTGCGTACCTGTGAAATGGAGATAATCCTATCCGCTTTGGCAGGTACGTTGTGAGGTTCAAAAGAAACATATGTGACGTGCCAAGCACAGTGCCCGCGGAGAGTGAGGAAGCATTCAGCAAACCGAGCAGCTCGGGGAGCAACGGGGTGTGATGTTAGCGGTGTTCAGGCCTCGCCGGGAAACTCACGGGCATCAGTCCCAGCCACCTGTTTGCAGAAAGGGCGGACCCATGGACTCCACCTCCCCTTGCTGGGCCCGGACGGAGATACGGTCTTGCCAGGTTGCTTCTCTTTTGCTAAATCAGTGTCAAGCCACAGTAACAAAGGTCGAGTGGTCTGGTCTGAAACTGCATGGACCGTACCCCAAATTCAGGGAACCTCAGCTGTTGGATTGTTGCTTCCTCTCCCCCTTTCTTCCGAGCTCTGCTGTGAGGTCACATCTTGGAGAACTGGCTCATCTGCCCGTACCTGTTCGTTGCAGCCGTTGCAGGAAGTTATTCTGTAAAGGGCTCAGCCCCTCACTCTCCCTCAGGACTTTTTCTTGTTGTGAGATGGAAGCCAGTGGCAGCCCTAGGCCGAGTTTTCATGAGGGGCTCCCCTTTTCTCTCCCCCTTCTCAGTCACTTTAGAAGTTAATCCTTTTCTATTTTAAGGACTTCAAAGAACATGTAAACATTCCTGAGTATCTTGGGGGAGGGGCTGGATTTCCACGTGGTTTCGGCCTCTCCCTCTTCATTGTGTCAATATTTAGGGCCTGGCTTTTTTAATTTTCAAAATCCACATGAGAACATCCCCACGCGTGACTAACAGTCAAAGAACACGTTTCCACTGGACGCATGATGAGGCCGAGCCACGTCCATCACGCTCAGTGAAGAGGAGAATCTCCCAAGATAAAAGGAAAACAGAAACAATAGTACTAAAAGTAAAAGAAATGAAGTAAAAACGTAAATACCACACAACCGATATGGAAAACACAGGGCGAGGCGGCTGCTTGGCGGTTTGGGGCGGGTTTGCCACAGTCCACAAGGCATCTGTTTCGTGTTCTAGGTGCACTCAGTCACGTGTGCCCGCTGAAGGTGGCCTGGGCATGTACGGAGATTTCACACCCAGCCCAGCAGGCTCTCCAACAGACAGAAAGGGAAGCTGCACACTTCATTTCAGGTACCTCTCTATAAATCACTGCTTTTTGTAGAAATGTCACATCGTACTTGAAGAGAGGTCTCTTTCCCATAATCACACAGCAAACTACCCAGAAAACAGTAACATTTTTAATTCAGAGAGAAGGCTTCAGAAAAGCCCGTGAATTGCAAGTCCCTCTCCCATGTATGCACGTGACCTCCGGCGACTTCCACGGCACACCCACCTCTCATCCCTGGGCTTCGGGAGTTTGAAGCCTGAAACACGCAGGGAATTGGCCCTGGCCTGCAGAGAATCGATGGGAAGAACAATGGGAACCAACTACTTCCTCTTCAGTCCCAGTTCGCTGAGGAAGGGGTGGACTGACTGCTGGCGGGAGTAAGGCCAACCCTGTGCGGAGTAAACTTCTGCAGGTTCACACCTGTAATTTGATTTTTCACGACGCTATAACCTTCAGGCCAAGTCTTCAAAGGCGAGAACCAGCACTCTAAGATAAGAACGCATTTTCCAGTTGTGTGCCCCCGAAACTATATACACGTAACCTAATTTTCTGCCACTAAAAAGCGGCAAAGAGAAGGAGGAGGAGGAAGAGCGTGAGGAGGAGGAGGAGGAGAAGGTGGTGGAGAAAAGTTGCCAAAGAAGAAGGTCACGAGTCTAGATGTCCCCAACAGAAGTGAGAGCAGATCTCTGAGAACTCGGGGAGTTTCCAGAGGGGAAATTTTGGAGACACAACAATCAAATGGTATGTGTGAATCTCGTCTCATTCCTGATTCAAACAAACAGTAAAAAGACAGTTTTTGAAACATTGGGACTATTTAAGTATGGACTGGGTATTCAATGATACCAAAGAATTACAATTAATTTAGTTAGGTGTGACTATGCCTGTGGTTACACCAGAAAACGGCCATATTTTTAAGAGATGCATACACATGTACGTACAACTGAAATGAGACAAGGGCTGGAAATTGTTTTAAAATCCTTGAGCAAAAAGGAAAAAATAAACAATAGAGGAATCAAAACAGGAAAACTAGGCAATTATTGAATTTGAGTGAAGGGTATATGAGTGTTTGATATTACTGTTTTCACCATTAGTATTTCTGTGTATGTTTCAGAATCTTTAAAATGGAGTTGCTCTTTTAAAAAGTTGAGAGTCCCTAGAACAGGGGTAGAATGGTGACTCAGGCATTTATCTGGTACAGAGAGGGAGAGACAATCCTACTAACCGGTGCTGAAATAGTCCCAAGTTCTCAGGCATCAGGGTAAAGACGGTCAGTGGTCTTTGGTCAAGAAGACCACCCCTCTCAGGAATCATGTTGACTAATTATGACTTCTCCACCCTAAAGGCTGAGCTCAGTATTCTTACTAACTTAATGTCACTTGTAAGAAAAAAAAAAATGGGGAAAGCCTGTTAATTATGACTATAGTACAAAGCTCAATGCAGAGGTAAATAAGACAGGTGGTAGGGGTGGAGACAGGTAGAACTTAATAAATGCACTAGGTGCTAGAGGGGCCTTACTAGAAGGAACAGTGGGTGTGGAGGGGAATTGGCCACCTGAAGAATCAGGAAGAGTTTGATAAAGGAGGTGACTTTTCAGCACCTCACTGTCCACACTGCTGCACTGTTCACAATACTTAGCATGTTGTAGGCTATCAACAAATACCTATTGACTACATCAAACTAAAATGTTTTTGCACAGCAAAAGAAAGCAGCAACTCCCTCCTCAAAAATTGTTTGTTGGTGGCTCAGTTCTGGATACAAAAATGAAATCCAAATTCTTCAGTCGGTCATTCAGGGCCCATCATGACCCCTCCTCCCCTCCAGCCTTACCTCCTCCAAACCCATCCCAGTGAGCCCATCTCTCTGAACCTCCTCCAACCTTGATCACTCAGCATGTCCAGGCTGCACCTGTGCCCAGACCAGTACCTCCAAATTGGGAAGAAGAGAGATGGCTGCAGGTGCTAGGTGCTAAAGGTGGGGGCAGGCGGGCACTGTCAGCAACTGCAGGGGGAGTCAGGAGGGGGTCGGCGGCATCTGCTACAGTCACTGATCACAAAGTAGGCAAATCTGTGAACACTTAAGAAAATGTTTTTCATTACTGGGTCGCTTCACCCAAATAAAGTGTTCCATATCAGTTCTGCAGAGGCATTGCTGCCCTGCCTGGAGAAAGGCTCTCTGCAGCATCTCTTCTTCAGGAGTTCCAGATAATACAGTTTCATTCATGTCCTCCAGGCCCCAAACACTGTCTTGCATTCCTCCAGAAGCAAATGTTAAATCACAGGTTTGAGTGACTTGGGAGGTGACCATGGACTTGTACGTGAAGACGGTGCATGAGACAGGGAAGATAATAAGCCAATAAGGAGTATGTTGAGAAGCAAGTTACAACTGTGGACCATTGGACTTACTGCCACTGGAAACTCAGAGACAGCCCCTAGATCCCATGCTGAGAGCAACCGCTCCCAAGAGGTGAAGTAGCTGGGACACTTCTCTGTCAATTCCAGCCAATGACTGGTTGAGAAGTTGGAGGAAGGCAAGGTCACAGTAATTCCCCAGCATGTCTGCCCTGCTCCCCACACATGGCCTGGCAGCTCTGGCAGCCGGAGAAAACCCTCAGCCAACAAGTTGTTGTGTGGGAGTTGGAAGCTGGGCCAGGATGCCTGCAAACTGTAAGTGCTGTAGGGTAATGAGCAGTTTTCTGATATACACCCCCGGGTTTATACATATACATACATACATAAATCTGTAAAGTTATGTTTATTAAAACTCCAAAGATGGAAAAAAGCACTACAATGAGATCATCTTCGTTTTTGAATGAAGTCCATCCTTGCATATTGCCTTTCTACAGTAGGAGTCAACAAACTGAAGATTACAAGCCAAATCTGGCCTGTTTCTACAAATAAAGTTTTATTGCAACACAGCCATGACTGCCGCTCCTTGTGTGCTACAACATTAGAGTAGTTGCCATGGAAACTATCTGGCCTGCAAAGCCAAAAATATTTACTATCTGACCCTTAATATAGAACGCCCTTTTTTCCCTGCTGACCTTTTTTCCTGGACCCACCATGTAAGACTAAGTTCAAAAGCAACCTCCTTTAACTTCCTCTGATTAGTCCTTCTATCTCTAAGAGAAGTGGTTTCCCAACTTATGTGTGCATCATGCCATATCCGTTCTCAATATCTCTGACTACTCTGCTGTGTAAATATTCACGCTCACATCCTGCTCACCACCCCACAGAACTGAGCTTTATTCGTATTCACACTCCTAATGTCCGGACATTCAAAAAATACACATTTAAATAAAATGAATTCCTTTGAGGAACTTGATCTCAGTGGCTTCTCTGATCCAGCCCTGGTTGGGTTCCAGAAAGTGCAGACAACTTGCTCAAGATCACCCATGCGACCATCATCAGACCCAACTAAGTCCCCTTGTTTCTGGTCTAGGGTTTTCTGTTACAGATGGCCCCAATCAGGCCACGTGACTGCCCCTGCAATGCATGTGCTACTACCTTTAACACACGGCATCTTTTAGAAGAGCAACTCAAGGGGACGATTTTAATCTCTGCATTCTCTGTTTGACCAGGACCGTCTGCCTGGTGATCTCCTTCTTTCTATGTGCCTCCCAGCAGCCATGGCCATGAGCTACATCTCCAAAAACCCTCCTTCACCTACTAACCCACTGCTCTCAAGATCAACCTCAAAAGTCTCTCTCATGGTTAGGGCTCCATGACCCACTATCTTTCAAAACCACCTTAGGTGTCAGTAATAAATCTTTCACCTTCTGAAGTGGTCAATCAAAGCTTTGGACATCACTAGCCAAAAAAAAAAAAAACAACACTTCTCATTATTTCTGCCTATTATAACCACGAGTGTTCAGATGGCACCTTTCAGAGCTGCTGACACAATAAACAGTAGCAGTGCATCCTTGCTGCCTGATAACAAGAAGCAACTTACCTTCATCAAAATAAACCTCAGCAGATTTCAGCACCGTTGGAAAGAGCTAGAGAGGATAAAAAAGAAAAACAAACCTTAGTGGAATATTTTACTAATATCTTTTATTTATGTCCTGCTTTTCTAAAATAGGCACCACATCTTAAATACAGGCGAAATCTGCATTCAAACAGTTAAGGAAATGTGTTACCCGCTTAGTCATTTCTTTAACGTCATTCAGAAAAAAATTAAGTGACATTACAGACTAAAGTCTTGGCCACCAATTCCCTATCAACCCTAGCCCCTCTGAGGCTCATTTACATAACCAAACAATGAGGGATGTGTTTTAAATATCCACGTCCTGCTACATTTTGAGATATTTTTCCCTCCATAGGAAAGACGGGGCTTAATTTTCAGGGCTTCCCAAAATAGCTGCTTTCCACCCTCTGCGTGAGAATCCTACCTTGAAAAAAGGTAGCGATAATCTTTGTCAAATGTATTTCAAATATAAAATTCAAAGCAGTGCTTTGCATTCGGTGGATATTTTAAAGACACTTTTATATCTGTTTCATATCTTTAAAACAAACCTGTACGGTGGAACGCAATGGAAAAACAAGGAGGGAAAGCGACCCGGCTCAACGTACCAGCGAAGGGTGGGCGAAGTAAGCGTGCTCTTTTCCACTTTTCAAATAAGGATGGCAGAGCCCTGAAAATGTTAAGTGACTTCCTAAATTCACCATGAGCAGAGGAAAATGACTGACGTCCAGGCCTCTGCCTTCCTGTGCAAAGTCCTTTCTCAGGCATTAGGCTGACATCTGTGTCCAACAATGCTAACTTCTCTTAATTATACTCTTTATGCATCTCATAAATTTTAATTAAAATGAAAACGGTGACAATAAGGCTGTTAAGCTATTATACGTCAAGCAGCCGAAGGTTATCACAAAAGCTACAAAATGAAATGACTGACTGGCGTTTATATGGCAAGTACTCTGCTTTTCCCCAAAATTTGTTCTGTATCTTGGGCTGGACGTTGCAGGGAGAGTGAGTGAGAGAATGAGTCGAATAGGGCAGCATAACGGTTGAAAGATTACAAATTCAGACTCCTTTCCAATGTGATTGCTTAAATGATATTTTTATCACCCCTCCCTGAGGACAAGGTCTGCAACATTTAAGGACCACCAGTGACACTGATAAACCAGAAACAAAAGTTTTCCGGAAAAAAATGCAACCTCAAAATGCCCTTAAAATCATTCACTCTAAAGCCACTATATGGACAATGCATAAGCTAATATTTTAAGACAAATATATGGAGAAATTTATCTATCCTAGGAGAAAATTACAATATCCCAGTGGGAATTTTTCTCTCTCTTTGTCTCTATCTTTGGAAAAAGATTTTTATCTGTGGGATTGAAACAAGAAAAGCTATCCATGCATTAATAAGGATAGGAGGAACCCACTGTTACTCACTTAGCTACAAACAGTAGCCCCTGAGAAAATGATCCATTCAAATAATAATCTCTTAAAATGATATTTGACTATTATAGACCCAATGTGGTTTGTGTTGAATTTAATTTCCATCTAAATTTCAGATACAAGAGACATCTATAGCCATTATTTCATTTGGAGTTAAATGAAGTAAGTCATTTGGAAGTTTAATTTTTTAAGTCATAACATAACTAAGGGAGGATTAGTCTGCCTATTTCTACTTTGGAAATACACAAGAGCAGCCTGGGATGCTTAAATGCAAAGTGCTATCTTACGAAAAGGAGCAGAATGAAGCAGTCGGATGTATTGGCTACATTAAGGCAAAAGGAAAACTACTGTGATTAGAGCAGTTTGAGAAAAATGGATGTGAAATTCTTTCTGTTTAAATTAGAGCAACAGCTACAATTAAAAGAGCACATTGCTACTTGCTGGATAGCAAGAAGACTGTTTGCAGATGCAGTCGGGTGTTTGGGGTTTTTCTGCAGTGGGGGGCCCAGGGCTGGGGGAGTGTTTGGGTTTTTTGTTTTTTAGTGTAAGCTGGGTAGCCTCGGGGCAGGGCAGTCATGCCTCCCTGCTCTGGACCATCTCCAGCCTTCCAGAATGGCTCTCCTGAGAAGCAGGGCCTCCGCAGAGCTCCTGAAAAAGGCCACAGGAAAGAGGAGGCTTGGGAAATCTAATCACGCCTGTGTGGCCAAAAAAACCAGACACAGGAATGAAAACGTCAATCAAATTCAGTTCACAGAGAGGCGGCCTCCGCGGCTTTCTGTTAGCAATTACAAGTGCCTGTGTCGCTTCTTCAAGGCGCGGCAAGTTTAACCCACTGCTACTGAGAACGGCAAATGTTGTCTTTTTTTTTTTTTTTTTATTCTTAGTAATTTTAAAAAATAAAGATCGCCCAGCCAGTGTGGCTCAGTGGATTGAGCATTGTCCAATGGACTGAGAGGTCCTGGTTTGATTCCCAGTCAGGGCACATGCCCGGGTTGCGGGCTCGATCCCCAGTAGGGGGCATGCAGGCGGCAGCTGAGCGATGTTTCTCTCTCACATCAGTGTTTCTCTCTCTCTCTCTAAAAAAAAAAAAAATCAATGAAAACATATTTTTAATAAAATAAAATAAAATAAATAAAGATAATAGCTATATTTTTCTTGCAAGATAGCCACACAAATCTATCAGGACTGACATATGTAGACTGAAAGCCAAATCCCCTGCACCCCAGTAAGGAGCTGGTTCCCTCAAAGGCGTCTGTGAGTGTTCCCACGTGCTAAAGGAGATCAGACCAGGCAGAGTCTTCCGGGTGGTGCACACCCTCACACTCTTCCCCGCTGCACTGCTGTTGACCAGTAACCTTGATGACACACATCTGAAGCTTCCAGAACTTTTGAGGAAGGTTGCAGGCCAACATGTGAGTGGAAATAATGAGTCAAGCATTTCCTCTGAGCTCGAAATAAACCACGTGCACCCTTCTGCCACCTCACCTTGTCCCCGCTCTCCACGGGGCCCAGCACACAGGAAATTGGGGAGGACTTACTGCTACTTGGCACAGGTAGGCCTACTTGCTGCTCGTCAAGTTTGTCTCATAATATAAATTACCTGAGTGATTCCTTAAAACACAGAAAACCAGGGTCTCTCCTCTTTGACTTTTTACATGATGGATGGGGCCCCATTTCGTCCATATTTTTACCCAAAACTTGAGGTGATTTCTATAATCGGGTGGCTGAGTAAACTCTGTTCTGTGCAATAGGACAAATTCAGGATTCACCAGTCCTGAGGAAAAGGACAGAAATAACTCAGAGGAGAAGAAACATATCGTAAAGAAATAAACAAGAGCTAAGACATGCCCTGCCTCACTCTCTTTTTTCTTTTTCTTTTATTGGTTTGAGAGAGAGAGGAAGGGAGAGGGAGAGAGAGAGAGAAACATCGATGAGAGAGAACATCGACTGCATGCCCCCCACTGGGGACCATGCCCTGACCAGGAATAGAACCGATGACCTCTTGGTGCATGGGTCAATGCTCCACCACTGAGCCACACCAGCCGGGCCTCATTCTCTTTTTATTTTCGTGTAGACCCAGGGATGAGGGGCAACCATTACTCCACTTAGATTTCTTATGAGCTCCTGTTTGCCATGTTATACTGTACCTATCCCTCTCCCTGCGGTTATTAGAACAACAGCTTTTACATTCTCCAGACCATCTGAATAATTAAGAGCAGCAAACAGTGTACCTTGCTTATGGAGGACCTAGAATGAGGAGTCGCCTGGGTTCTGGGGCCAGCAGAGAGAATGGACTTGTGGGCGAGGAGCCCAGATGTGGTTCTGAGGGTGTGCGCACTGACCGTAATTCTGGAAAGTTATTGCAACTGGAGGGCAATGGAGACCCCAAAAATGATGGAAACTGTTTCTTTTTGCTGTTGATTTGGATATGAAAGAGATCTGGAGTCCCAGGACCCATCCGCACTGTCGTGGGGCCTCTCAGGGAGCAAGCTGAGACGACACTGCCTGGCCGCACTTCGTGAGCCAACGGTGACGAAACCGCAGCTGAAGGATTGGGCCAGCTCCATCCAGACGTCGCCAAGCATCTGTGTTTCCTACCATCGCACAGACACTTGCTGGATGTTTCACCGAAATTTCTTATAAGTGAAGATTCCTCTTTCCCTTGTTATTTATGTAGCTGACTTCACACACCCCCTTTGAAGCCTGAGGGTCTAGGATATAATTCATTTTATGATAAAAATGAATATCTGTTCATTTTAGCAGTCGCCACTGCAAGGATATATTTCAAACACATTTGTAGTGAATGATCACACTATATGGCACAGTCAAATTGATATGTGAAGTTCCCAGAATAGTGAGCAATTAATACTGAACGTACCACAAATCACTGGGGCTCGGGCCGAAGATGAAATGCTGCTTCCATACACTGAGAAATGAATTTGTACGCCCGATGTGTAAGAAAAATGTGCTAATGGCTCCGGCTGTATCACTCAGCGATGTACAGCTGAACGCTTAGGACCGCCGCCCAGCACAGGACAGTCACGCACAGACGTGAGACCCAGGGTACCGTTTCCTCCAGCAGGGTGGTGTTGGAGGAATATGAACTGGCCTGTGGCATCCTGCGAGCTAGCCCAGGACCCAAGTTGTAATAGGGATCAACTTTAGAGAAAAGAGTTTGTAGTGCTATTGAAATCCGGTTGGATGGTTCATTTAACATTCACTTGTCTTGTGATTTTTTTTAATTTTTAAATAGGTCACCTTTTAAACAAATATTACTATTTACATAGAAACTCTGCCACCTTCAGTATCTATTTTAGCTACACCACTGCCCAGGACAAACAGGAGGACAAGCAGCTAAAGGAAAGCAGGATTGTTTTATTTTAAGTAGTGGTTGTTTATTTGGAAGTAATCATGACTGGCTTATGACCTTAGTTCACATAATAGTGATTTAATAAATGTCCTGAAGGAAAAAATACTCACTTCTCAAAAGTTTAACCTACTTCCATGACGTAACTCATACCTTTAAGTAATCTGGTTAGATACTTGTGGTTAATTATTATGAATAATTAAAGAAGTATCTCCTCTCAATGACAAGACATAATTATTGTGAATTTCAATGCTAAAAAATAAAATGTATTAGACCAGTAAAGCACAGATATACCCTAATGTATTTATAGTTATACTAGTCATATAAATTATCATTTTTAAAAGTAATGGTTTTTCTATATATGAAATATTTATTTATATAATATCAAATATGTTAAAATTGAAAAGTTACAATAAATGCTGATATAGTACTTAATATATTGTTTTTTACTGTTTTCTATCATTAAAAAAATTATCATTTAACATGTCTGTTTAATCATTTTACCTTAAATAGAATATAATGAATATAACATTGTGCAATACTTTTTTTAAAAACTTTGCATAACATTATTGAAAAGAATATTACATTGTATTTATATGCCACTTAAATGTTAACAATTTTAAGCTACATTTAGTCTTTATAGTGAAAAATTAATACATGCTTGTTGAAGAAATATTAGGGGGGAAAAAAACAGAGAAGAACAAAGAAGAAAATAAGAATATTCTATAATCATCACCCAAAGGTAACCAGTATTAATACTTGAAGATCTAGATGACCCATAAATTTGGATAGGAAAAAAATACATCTTTATATTCTTACTGAAAGTTTGCATTTCCTTTAACTATCACTGTAGACAACAAACCACAGTAGTATTACCAATCAGGAAATCTTAATAGAAATGTAGATTAATAAAAGAAATAACTGGAATTTCTAAAACTGAAAAATATAATACCTGAAATGAAAAATTCACTGGATAGCCTTAAGAGCAGATTGGACTCTGAAGAAGAAAAGATCAGTGAACCTTAAGCCAGATCAAATAAAAACCATAGCAATATTAGTAACACCTGTTATCTTATCAATAAGAATCACATTACAGTTACTGCAGATGTCTGAACATCATTTATACTCATCAATACTTTGAAATGTATTACTAGACCTGTCACTAAATCACATATGATCATGGTGTCTGCCTGTAGATATAGGACATAGCTAGCCTATTATTAGTCAAATCTGCCTTTGGTAGTGGTTTAGCCATCAAGCAGTGAAGTAGCATGTTCTCTCATTAAAATTAAACTCAAAGAGCTTTAACAAGGAACTTTCAGTTTGGGTCATGATAGAGTAATACGTATCAGACTTAGTCTCATTTTATAAACGAACATTAAGCTTCACAAAATATATGAGACAACTTTTTCAGCCACTGACAACACAAATCACAAGACGGATCCCTGAAAGATGGGGACACATGACAGAAGCTCCCTATCTACCCTCATCTCCTGGAGGCACTTTCCAGTGGGCAGCACATGGAAGTAAAGTCAAAACAGAGATCAGTGGTCTCACTGGAAAAAGGAAACAAAAAGTGTTTGGGTCTACCCAATAGCTTGATTTATAGGTTAAGAGAAATTGGACAATAAAGGATTCCCCAGAAATCTGCATGGGTCATCATGAGTCTTTGAATAAAAAGTATACTATGTGTGCTCAGGGAAAGACTCTAAGAAGCCTAGCATAAAGGAGCCACTGGGAGGTCTGACTAAGGTTCTGGAGGTGTCATTATGCTGGAAATAAAGCACTGGCCAAGCAGAGTGGACATCCCATGAAGAACACCCTGTACATTCATATAAACCTAAACACATTCACACTTTAAAAGTAGTTCCATTCTGGATTAAACTGATCTCCCTAATTAACTGCTTGATAGAACAAAGTTAATATTCACTAAAAGTAAAGAACATGCCCTGGCTGGTTTGGCTCAGCAGTTAGAGCGTCTTCCCGCGGACCAATGAGTCACGGGTTCGATTCCAGTCAAGGACATGTAGCTCGGTTGTGGTTCGATCCCCAGCCCTGGCTGGGGTTGTGCAGGAGGCAACCAATTGATGTGGCTCTCTCACATCGATGTTTCTCTCTCTCTCTCTCTCTCTCTCTCTCTCTCTCTCTCTCTCTCTCTCTCTCTCCCTTTGTCCCTCCCTCCCACTCTATCTGAAAATCAATGGGAAAATATTCTCTGGTGAGGATTTAAAAAAAAAATAAAAAGTACTAGATATATGAAAAAGCAAGAAAATATAATTCGTAGTCCATAATGAAAAAAAATCAATATAAACAATCTCAGAAGTGAAAATAAAAAAAAAGTATTAGAATTAGCAGATAAAATTTTTTAAAGTTTTTATAAATATGTCAGAGATTTAAAAGAAAATGTGGACAAATGATTAAACAGGGAATCTAAACTGAGAAATGGAAACTATTTGAAACAACCAAATGGAATTAAAAACTAAAATTCCTGAAGTACAATATTCATTGAATGAACTTGAAATCAGATGGAACACTGCAGAAAATATTAGTGAACTTGAAAACACAAATAGAAATTTTAAAATACTGAAGCACAGAGAGAATATAGACTAAGTAAAATGAACAGAGTCTCGGTGGCCTTTGGCACAATGTCAAGTATGTGTAATTGGAATCTAAGAAAGCAATGAAAGAGAAACTGTGACACACACACACAAAAAAAAAAACATTTTAAAGAAATGATGGCAACATTTTTTCCAAATTCTAAATGAGCAAAACAAAACAAGATTAAATGAAACCCATGATTACACACACAAAAATGTATACACACAGATACATTATATACAAATTGTTAAAAACTAAAGATAAGAGAAAATCCCAAATGCAAACAAAGAAGACACATTGCATACAAAAAAACACAAAGGAATGAATGTAGCCTTCTCATCAGACATGCAAGCCAGAAGTCAATAAAATGATATACTTAATGTGGTAAAGAAAAAAAACTCTTAAACTAGAATTCTACACCTATCATAAATATTCCTCATAGATGAATGAGAAATAATGATATTTTCAGATAAACAAAACCTAAAAGAATTGGTTAACAGGAGACTTTCACAGCAAAATCAAAGAAATTTCTTCAGGCTACAGGAAAAGTACAGAGTTATGATCAGAACTCTTTTCCAGTGATTGCTGGAGGCTCTTGCAGAGAAGGGAAGGGTGCTGTGGCACTACTTCTCGCCATCGTGCCCACAGCAGACAGAGCCAATCAGCCATTGCCATCTCTGAGTCTGGAGCAGGAGCTGGCAAACTCTACCCGTGAGCCAAATCCAGCAGCCATCCATTTTGTAAATAAAGTTTTATTGGAACACAGCCACACCTTGGTGTCTACCTATTAACTTTATGTTACAGCAGCAAAGTTGAATAGTTGCAACTGAGACTCTATGTCCCCAAAAGCCTAAAATATTTATTATTGGACATTTACAAAAATGTACTGCTCCTGGTCTAGAGGTAATAATAATATTCCTTACTTCATTGCTCTAGTTACTACCAATAGATCAAAATTGACAGTCAAAATGAAACCTATTTCCATCCCTAGCATAGTAGGTCAAAATTATTCATAGTAGCCTCCATTAGTATATTATGTGCAATTTTCCTGTTTAAAGGGGATGCAATGATTCCAACTATTTGGAGGTTCATTGATGATAAGATTCATTGATAATGATGACACTGTGCACTTCTACAGCATAATGTACACACATATCTCAAGTCTCCATAGCCATAACTAGAAACATTTCCATTTTTTAAAATATGAGCTATGTAGGACAAGAAAGGTTGGAAGTTTTTATCAGAACCAACTGGCACAAGATCTGTTTCACTGGCATCTGAAAATAAGAAAAATGATGACTCTGATTTTTTTCTCTGACAGCTTATCTTACTGTGATACCCTATTACCCTGCGGTGGGAATACAAGCTGAGCAGTAGAGGAAATACTCCCAGTATTAGATTCACCTCAAAGTGAGGCATGAATTATCTTGACAAAATATAGCTCAACACCAGTGGTAAATAGCTGGCCTATTCAAGTGTGTGTCCACATGAAAGCGCTTTTCATCTTGTCTGTGTTTTTATTCAATATAACACCACAGTGAGAACCTGTAGGGTTAATTGCAACCTAATGAATGAATGGATGTTCTTCGCATAACCTAGAGCTATTTCCACACATAATTCACTCTCCAAGGCCACTCTGCTGACTGGCCATCCACCAACCAACACAAATGCCAATACTTGGAGAAATATGATGTCTTCATCAAAAGACTATGTACACAGCCTTCCCACTCAGTGTGTGCAGAGCTCTGTCCTCGGGACTGTGGAGAATTTCTGGAAGTGTAACCCTTGCTTCTTAGCTCCAATAATCTTACAATTTAACTGGAAAAGCAAGGCACACACTCATAAAAATGAAACAATTATATAGAGCTAAATAATTCCAGGCAATTTAGGATCATTTGCCAAACTTCAGGCCAAATTTCTAAACACTTCAGCATAAATCACATTGTAGCAAGAGTTCAACACTGTCTGGAAAATCTTTCTCATCTAATATCATTAATGTGTGCTTCAAACAGTGAAATTTCTATTTATTTTGACAACTATTCCCAGTGTCAGGATGTGGCAAGCAGGTGTGAAAAGATGGGTAGACAGGAACTTGACAACCTAATTTTATAATATGGATTTTGGAAATATTTATGGGAAATTTTTATTCTATTTACTATCCATTCTCACAGAGACTCTTAGAGTCCCCAAATATTATAGGTTTAAATCTAGGAAATGCCACACCTTTGATCACAAAGGTAGAAATGAAGAACCAGAGAGCTCAGGTGATTCCCCCTTGGTCTACTGGTCTCCTAACTCCAGGCTGGGTAGAGGTTGGGTTACAAAAGCCTGGGCCATATAATGTTGCGATAATCTTCCTGGCAGGGAAAAGAGGTAGGAGGGTCCAGGAGGTCCATAGAGAATTCAGGATAAGAGCTAAAATAATAGCTGGGGTTTTCAGCTGGTAGGAATCTAACACTTTTGAAGAGCATCTACAACCAATTGCAGCTTCCAAAGCAGGACAGAATCATACTGGTCAGGCTAGAAAGCAGAGTCTAGATTCATGGCTTTCCTTTCTATGGGCAGAACTTTGAACAATGATTTCCTTATCATGGATAGAAAGAGCCATTTCCCAGAAATTGCCAGTGCTTAGGATGACCAACCATTTCAACTTTCCCAGAATGTTCCCAATTTGACAACGGAGGTTCTGCATTCTGAGAAACCCATCAGTTTCGGGGGAAAGCAGGTGGTCCATCATGGTGGAAGGAGTGCCATGGTGCAACCACCATGAGGACCTTCACACGGTTTGGAATTGGATGGCACACTTGCTACTTCATAACAGTCCTCTCTGATGTTTAGTGCAGATATCAGAGTAGGTTCCCCCTACTCTGTTAAATATGGATCATTTCTCTAATTAAGTTGTTCAAGCTTCCAACCAAAAAGCTATCGCCACACAGAAAGTCCACATCTGGGGACTGTCAGACCAGTCGGCTAAATCACACAAGAAAAACATTCTCTTTTGGAATAATCTTTGCATGAGTCAATCTGGGATTTGTTGTGCTTTTTTTCTTTTTTCTTTTTTTTTTTTTTTAGCCAATTTAACATGGAAGAAAAAGATATCTTTGTTTCTTTTTCTAGTTCTTGCTTAAATGGTACCTTTGTCAAAATGTCTGTGATTATACAGTGACAGGCACAATGTAAGTTCTTATAGGTACTTTTTCCTTAAACTTATTCAGTATCTTAGAAACTTTATTTTTAGCAAAGTGCTTTTAATAAGAGGTTTTTGAAATGAAAGTATCGAATACACAAGGAAGAACAATTCAGTTCTGTGCTCTACACGGCTGGCCCCTTTCCACAGCATCTCCTGCCCGGGCCCATCCCCATCGCTATCAGTCCACGCTGAGGAAGAACAAGCCGATCTGGATACTGGCCTAAACCCAACATTACCGTAGAGGAGACTCGTCTGCCCTAAAAATAAGACCCTGCCCTCCAAAGCCAAATATAAATGGGCCAATGTTTAGTGGCTCCTACAGTCATTACAGTTGACCGTATGGGCTGGTCTAGCTAAGAGTTTTGGTCCTACCTCTGAACACTCCTATCTACGTGGTCAGGAGGAAGTCACAGTTTTTAAAATATGTTTCTATTGATTTTGTAGAGAGAGAGGAAGGGAGAGGGACAGAGAGAGAGAAACATCGATCAGCTGCCTCCTGCACACCCCCTACTGGGGATCAAGCCCACAACCCGGGCATGTGCCCTGACCGGGAATTGAACAGGAAACCTTTTGGTGCATGGGATGACACTCAACCAACTGAGCCCCACCGGCCAGGGCAGAAGGAAGTCTCTGACCTGCTTCAACTTGAGACTTTGTAAAGCAAAATCCCTGGACTAGACTGATCTCCAACTTTTGTTCTAGCCCCCTAAAAAACAGCTGAAAATGTGATCTACATCTTTGCATTAACTCATATGATCAAGATTTGGATTATGTATTCATGCAGGAAATATCGAAGTGCTTCCTCTCTGCCAGATAGGATCTGGGTGTCGTTTACAATGGGAGATACACAACAGGACCCTCAGGGTTCACAGTCTAATGGGAGAGGGACAATAACTGAGAAAACAAACGAGGTATGCGTACGAATTAAAGTGACCACACCCAGCACATGGAAGGAGACTAAGGGAAGATCAGGGAGCACCCATCTGATGGTTTCCATTTTTCTAACGAGGTGAAGCCACCAGCCAAGTGTGCACTCAGGAGATGAGGAAGGGGAGAAGATCTGAGAAGAGAGAAAAAGTATGAAGTAGTCATCTCAGATGGGACAAGGAGCTTATGGAGAAGTATAGCCAGATGGCCAGGCAGGGTTGGGAACCCTCCTGAGTTCTGAAATCAAGAATTTAAAAGGATGCCCGGTGGGTGTGGCTCAGTGGATTTAGCATCGCCCCATGGACTGAGAGGTCCCAGTTTGATTCCCAGTCTGAGCACATGCCTGGGTTGCGGGCTCAATCCCCACCCAGTAGGGGGAGTGCAGGAGGCAGCTGATCGATGTCTCTCTCTCACATCGATGCTTCTATCTCTCTCTCCTTCCTCTCTCTCTAAAAAAAAATCAATAAAAACATATTTTAAGTCCTGCTCGGTTTTGCTCAGTGGTTAGAGCATCTGCCTGCAGACCAACCAGTAGATGTGTCCCTCTTACGTCGATATTTCTCTCCATCTCTCTCTCTCTTTCTCTCTCTCTCATCTTCTCTCTCCCTCCCTCCCACTCTGTCTGAAGATAAACAGAAAAATGTCCTCGGGTGAGAATTAAAAAACAACAACAACAAAATATATTTTTTTAAAAAGAGCTCAGTGTGTTCAGTTGTGGTTTCCTCCATCAGGCTCGGTGGCTCAGATGCAGGCAGAACACGGCGGACTTCTGGGCTCCTCCGGGCAGTGGTTCTCAGCCCTGACTGCGTGTGGGAACCAACCAAGAGTTTGCTTTTAAAAAATACTGACACCTCCTCCAGACACCGACTCCACTGATCTGCGGTGGAGTCCAGGCAGGGGTAATTTTGAAAGCTCTCTGGTATTATTAAAGTGCTTTAGGTTGTGGGTTTTGAAAAGAGTGGGATAGCCAAAAGAGAAGCAGATGTCTACAGGACAATAATACTGACTGGGCCAGGAACTTAAGTTGGACAAAGACAAACAAAGGGAAGGTGGGAGGAAATTAAGAAAGGATGAGAAATCAGGGTGTTCAGTGGACTACACTGAGGCCAAGGCATTACAGCGGGGGTCCTTGAACAGTTAGCTGGAAGGATAAAAGCCTTTGGTAGGAGTGTGGCATTAGCATTTCAGATATTGAAGGGGTTTTTAAGTTGTAATAGTGCAGAAATCGAAGATGTGGCCACGAGAGTGGGTGGCTAACCAATACAGAGAAAAGAAAAACACTGCAGATGAGAAGGGCAAGGAGCTGAGAGGCCAGGATGTGGTCGATCATCCACCTGGATGCTAAGGTTGCCAAGAATCATCACAGGGGTGGGGCGGAGCAGAAGACTTTGAACTGGGAATGAGTTCAGCAATGAATGAAGACAGTGTGATGAGGACACAAACAGCGTCCAGAGCCAGGCTGTTCTAGGAGATCAGGCTGGGAACGAGGGCCTCCAGGAGGTCAGGGACCCGGAACCGGGTACATAACAGGCCTCAGACAGATGGGCTGAGATTCAGGGTCTAATCTGAGAAGTAAGGTAGGATTTATATCTCTAGTCGGGGTGTCTCCCTTGAACTCCAGACCCACCAATCCAGAGGCGTGCTCAACACCTGCACTGGATGTGTATAGCCGTCTCATCTCACAGGTCAAAAACTGAGCTCCGGAGAACCCTCTCCTAGCCGCCTCCCCCAAAGCCTTCCCAGTTCTGTCAGGGGCACTTTCATCTTTCCCATCACTCAGGACAACTACCACGGAGTCCCCTTGACTCCGCTTTCTCTCACTTCCTGCGTGGACTTGGGTTCCCCTCCACTGCACACCAGCACCGTCTGTCTCTTGGAACGGGTCTCCCCACTGTCACTCTTGGTGTCCTACCATCTATGATTACGTCAGCAGCTACAGTCATGCTTTTAAAATCTCAATCAGATTGCTCTTCCAAGCAAAGCCTTCTGATGACTTTCGATCTTACTCAGAGTAGAATCCAGAGTCTACAGTGTCCTTCAGGCCCCCCACAATATGGCACCCTGTCATTTTGACCCCACCTTCTGCTGTGCCCTCACCCTCGCTCACTCGGCTCCAGCTGCACTATCCCTGTGTTTAAGCTAACTCACCAGGAATGCTTCCCTCCAAGGACATTTGCACTTGCTGTTTTTCCTCTGAAACAGAGCCACGTGGCTCGTTCTATGCCACGTTTTCAGTGAGGCCTTCCAGATAATTTAAAATTGCAAGATATGACGTCAACAAGACGGAGGGCTCAGAGGTCCTAATGCTCATCTTTCTCACAGAAACAACAAAGACAATAAATAAACAACTGCAGACTGACTGCAACAGCTCTGGGAAAGTTCTGGGCTACAAAGAAGCAGCAGCAGAACTCAAAAACTGAGGATGGCCCCATAGAAAAGTGTAGGAAGCATTTCACCTGCATTCGTCCAGAACGACTTGTGCCAAAGGGATCCCCTCAGAGGAACTTCACCCCACAGAGCAGAGGAGAGCAGGAGAACCCCAGCAAGTCTTACCACCACGGATATGTGCATCCTTTGCACCAGCGACCCCCAGTCTTCACCAACACTGAACCCAGCTGATGGAGCTGCTCAGAGTTCCCACTGCTGTGCCTCTTACCCAGGGCTAGAGCTGTCACCATGGTCAGCTGCTGCCATGTACCACTCTCTGGTATCTGGAAGCCAGAGTAACTCACCATCCACAAGACTGGAGCTATCACTGCTCTGTGCCCTGGCTCTAGGTTCCAACATGAGGCTTTAATGGGCCATCGCCAGGGCCTTGCTGCTACTATTGTTCTGTGACTGCCCCCTGGGACCAGAGTTGGGACACTAACCTACCATCTTCAGGGTGTGTTGCCACTGCACTCCACCCTGAGCCCAGGCCACCACTGCACTCTGTCACCCCAGGGCCCATGCTGCTAATGCAACCCCTCCGCCTGGGCCTGAGTCACTGCAGAAAGCCCAGCGACCCAGACTCTAGTTCCATAGAAGATCTACACACACCTGCACCTCAGACACCAGAGCCACTGCCACGGCAAGTGCACCTGTACCCAGGACCAGTTCCGTGTGTCCCTGGCCCTAGTACCCTAGCTCTGCTGCTGCTCTGAGTGCCGACATGCCAGATGTGGCACCAAGAAGGATCTGCTCAGCTAGAACTTTCTTCTGCAGGCAAAGAACGACAACAGGAGGACCCCAGCAGCTTTCACCTCCAAAGACCCCAATAGCTCTCGCCACCACTGCCACCCTTGGGAAACTCACAGTCTTGGCCTTGGAAGACTCCCATAGTCTTTACCAATATTTACCTTAGATGATGGAGCTGAATGAAAACTATGCCGCTGTGCCCTCCCCAAAACCAGACAGGCTGCACCATATCCAGCTGGTGTCCGCACAGCCACCTTCGGGTGAAAGTCTTTTCCTACCAAAGCAGTCCAAAAAGACTGGAAGAGGTGACTGCTCCCTCAAATGCAGATATCAACACAAAGGCATTACAGGCACAAAAAGCAAGGAAACAGACACCACTAAAAGAACACAATTATTTTCCAGTGTGATCTCTGACTTACCTGAAAAAAAATTTTTAAAAATTATTTTAAAGCAGCTCAGCAAGAGTCAAGAGAACACAGACAGACAATTCAATGAACTCAGAAAAACAATGTGGGAACAAAATGAGGTATTCAACAAAAGATAGAGATCACAAAAAAAGAACCAAACAGAAATTCTGGAATTGAAGAACACAATGAATAAAATAAAAAAATGCAATAGAATCTTCATACTTGAAGACATATCTCTTGTTATGTTATCTAGTCAGGGAAGAAAAAAGAAATAAGAATGAAAAATAATGAAGGAAGCCTATATGAATTAGGGAATGTCATCAAGTGAAGCACTATTCACATTATGGGAGTCCCAGAGGAGAAAAAAGAGAGAAAGGGACAGAAAACTTATTTAAACAAATAATGGCTGAAACGTCACAAATCTGAGGAGAAAGACTGCCATCAAAGTACATAAAGCTCAAAATTTCCTGAACACATTCAACCCAAAGAGATGATCACTGAGACACATATAATTAAACTCTCTAAAAGAAAAAAAAAAAAATTGAAAGCAGCAGGAGGAAAAGGAAATTAAAAGATTCATCACATACAAGGGAACCCAATAAAGCTATCAGCATATTTCTCAGTAGAAAACTTGTAGGCCAGATAGAGTGAGATGATATATTCAAAGTGCCCAAAGGAAAAAAAACTGCTAAGCAAGAATACTCTACCCCCCCCCCCCCCCCCCCCCCCCCCCGCCAAAAGTTAGCCTTCAGAAATGAATGTGAGGTAAAGACTTTCCCAGGCAAACAAAAGCTTAGGGAATTTATTACCACTAGACTTGCATTATAAGAAATGCTAAAGGGAGTTTTTCAAGCTGAAATGAACAGATGCCAATTAGTAACACCAAAACATATGAAAAGTATAAAATTCATGGGTAAAAGTAAATATAAAGTCAAATTCAAAATATTCTAATATTGCAATTAGTAGTGCTTAAATCACTTTGAACTCTAGCATATAGGTTAAAAGACAAATGTGTTAAAAATTAACTATAGATATAATATTTTGTTAATAGATACACAATAAAAATGTAAATTTTGACATAAACATAAAATAGGGGCAAGTAATGGTATAGAACTTTTTGTGCAATTAAAACTAAATTGTTATTAGTTTAAAATAGATGACTATAAATATAAGATATATTATGAAAGCTTCATGGTAATCACAAAGCAAAAATCTATAATAAAATAAATATGCACATAATAGAGAAAAGAATCAAAACATACCACTACAAAAAATCATCAACTCACAAAGTGATAAGAGAGAAAGCAATAAAGGAATGACAAATTGATCAAAAAGCAAAAATGATGATAATAAGTCTTTACTTATCAATAATTACTCTAAATGTAAGTGGTTTAAATTATCCAAATAAAAGACATAGAGTAGCTGAATAGATTAAAAAATCAGACTCAACTATATGCTGCCTTCCAAGAGATTTACTGAAGCTTTAAGGACACTCATAGGCTGCAAGTGAAAGCATGGAAAAAGGTATTCCAAAAGAGAGCATGGGTAGCTATACCTATATTAGACAAAACAGACTTTAAGACAAAGCTGTAACAAGAGACAAAAAAGATATTTATATAATGATAAAGGAGTCAATTCATCAAGAGGATATAACAAATACACACACACACAATATCAGAGCACCTAAATATATTAAACAATTATTAACAGATCTGAAGGCAGAAATAGACAGCAATGCAATAATAGTAGAGACTTCAATACTTCACTTACAACAATGGATAAATCACCCAGACAGAAATCAATAAGGAAATAATGGACTTGAACTACACTTTAGAGAATGACTCTAACAGACATATACAGAACATTCCAGCCAATAGAGGTAGAATACACGTTTTTCTTAAAGGCACAAAAAACATTTTTCAGAATAGATTATATGTTAGGTCACAAAATAAGTCTTAAAATTATTAAAAGGACTGAAATTATATCAATTATATATTTTTTCTCTTTTTTTCTTTATTGATTTTAGAGAGAGGAAGGGAGAGAGAGAGAGAGAGATAGAAACATCAATGAAAGAGAACATCGACTGGCCACCTCCTGCATGCCCTCCACTGGGGATTTGGCCCACAACCTAAGCATGTGCCCTGACCAGGAATCGAACCGGTGACCTCTTGGTGCATGGGTTGACGCTCAACTACTGAGCCACACCGTCTGGGCAATTATATTTTTTTATTATAAAAGTATGAAACTAGAAATCCATAAGGAGAAGAAAGCAGGAAACTCAAAAATATGGGAAACTTAAACTTCTGAATAACCTATGGATCAAAAAATAAAACAAAAGGGAAATCAAAAATTATCTTGAGACAAAAATGGAAAGGCAACTTATCAGAACCTATCAAATGCAGCAAAAATAGTTCTAAGAGAGAAGTTTATAGTAATAAACACCTACATTAAGAAAAATAAAGATCTCAAACAAATAACCTAACATTATACATCAAGGAACTAGAAAAAGAAAAAAAAAAAAAACTAAGTCCAAAGTTACCAGAAGAAATAAAATAATAATAAAGATGAGAGCAAATATAAACAAAATAGAGACTATAAACACAATAGAAAACATCAACAAAACTGAGTTAATTTTTTGAAGAGATAAACAAAATTGATGAACCTTTACCTAGACTAAGAAAAAAAGAAAACAAACTCAAATTAATAAAATTATAAGCAAAAGAAAGACAATATCACTAAATTCACAGAAATACAAAGAATCATAAAAGACTACTATAAACAATTATGTGCCAACAAATTAGATAACTTAGAAGAAATAGATAATTTCCAGAAACATACAATTTACCAAGATTGAATCTTATCTGTATATGCTATATACTATAATATATATGTATAAGTAACTAATAAGCTATCTGAAAGAGAAATTTTAAAAGTCCATCACTATAGCTTCAAACAATAAAATATTTGGGAATAAATTTAATCAAAGAAGTGAAAGATCTTGACACTGAAAACTGTAAGACAACGATGAAAAAAATTGAAGATGACACAAATTATAAACGGAAAGATATCCCATTTCTTGGATTGGAAGAATTAATATTGTGGAAAGTTTATACTATCCAAAGTGATTGACAGATTTAATGCAACCCTTATCAAAATTCCAATGAAATTTTCACAGAAGTAGAAAAAACTATCCTAAAATTTGTATGGAACCACAAAAACCTCAAATAGCAAAACAACCTTGAACAAGAAAAGCAAAACTGGAGACGTCACACTTATTAATTACAAACTATATTACAAAGCTATAATAATCAAAACAGAATGATACTGGCACAAAAAGAGGCACATAGGCTAGTGAAACAGCATAGAGAACCCAGAAATAAACCCATGAATATATAGTCCACTAATTTTTGACAAAGGCAACAAGAACACACAATGGGGAAAGGGCAGTGTCTTCAATAAATGGTGTTGGAAAAACTGGCTATCTCATGCCAAGGAATGAAACTGGACCCTTATCTTACATCACTCACAAATATTAACTAAAATGAATTAAAGACTTGAATGTAAGACCTGAAACCATAAAACTCCTAGAAGAAAACATAGGGGGAAATCTCTTTGACATTGGTCTTGGCAATGATTTCTTGGATAAGACACCAAAAGCACAGGCAACGAAACATAGAATAAATGAGATTACATCAAACTAAAGAGCTTCTGCACAGCAAAGGAAACAGTACATTTAAAAAGGTAACTGATAAAATGAGAGAATATATGTGCAAACCATATATCTGATAAGGAGTTAATATCCAAAATATATAAAGAATTCATACAACTCAATAGCAAAAAAAAAGCAAATGATCCTATTTTAAAATGAGTAAAGTGTCTTAAGAGACATTTTTCCAAAGAAGACACAAATGACCAATAATACATTAAAAGGTGCTTGATGTCTTTAATTATCAGGGAAATGAAAACTAAAACCATAATGAAACATCACTTTACTCATGTTAAGATGGTTATCATCAAAAATACAAAATAAATGTTGAGGAGAATATAGAGAAAAGGGAAACCTTACACTGTTGGTGGGAATACAAATTGGTGTGCCACTATGGAAAACAGTATGGAGGTTCTTCAAAAAATTAAATATAGAACTATAATATGATCCAGCAATCCCACATCTGGGTATACGTTCAAAGGAAATGAAATCAGTATCTCAAAGAGATACCTGCACTCCTGTATTATGCAGCATTATTCATAAGCACAAGATATGGAAACAAGCTATATGTCCTCTGATGGATGAATGAAGTAAGAACATGTAATACACATGCATGAATACATACATACATACAGATATACAGACATACAATGGAAAATTACTTAGCCTTAAAAAAACCATGTCATTTGCAACAACATGGATGAATGCTGAGGGCATTATGCTAAATGAAATAAGTCAGACAGAGGGGGAAATAGCCAATTTCATAGAAACAGAATAGAATGGTGGTTGGCAGGGTCTGGGAGGAAGGAGAAATGAGGAGATGCTTTCAGTTTTAAGAAAAGTAAGTTCTGCCCAGCTGGTGTGGCTTAGTGGACTGAGTATTGTGGTCCCATGGACTGAGAGGTCCCGGTTCCATTCCCGGTCAGGGCACATGCCCAGGTTGCTGGTTTGATCCCCAGCAGGGGGCGTGCAGGAGGCAGCAGATTGATGTTTCTCTCTCACATCAATGTTTCTATCTCTCTCCCTTCCTCTCTCTCTAAAAAGTCAATAAAAACGTGTGGTTTTTTTTAAAGATGAAGAAATTCTGATGATCTAATATACAGCTTGATAAATTCTGAGGATCTAATATACAGTTTGATAAGTTCTGAGTATCTAATATACAGCTTAATAACATGGTACTTTATACTTGAAAGTTGCTGAGTGTAGATTTTAAGCATTCACATTAAAAGAGTTGGTGATGGATGTGTTAATTATTTTAATCTTGATAATCATTTCACAATGTTTATGCATCATGTTGTACACTTTAAATGTATGCAATTACATGTCAATTATTCCCCAATAAAGTTGAAAAAATAAAATGAAATTGAAACCCTTGCTCCTGCCACTTATTCCATTCCCTGTTGTACCTTTCTCATAGGCCTCGTCAGCAACTGATGATTGAGGCTTATGTTACAATACACAATGTATATGGCATATTATATATTATACTTACTTATCGTGTTTACAGTCTTTAAGTTCATGGATTGTATCTGCTTTGTTCACTGCTATATGTCCTGTGTTTAGAACAGTGCTAAGCATGTAGGAGATACTCAATGCATGTTTATTAAGTGAATGAACAAATAAATGAACGAGTGCACTCAGATGCACCTGTGTCCAGAGTACACCAAAAGTGTGTCAGACCTGAGTTTCCACTGGGGGTCAAAGAACAAGAGGTAGAACCAAAGTTAGGATAAAAATTTTTACTCCTTGACTAGAGTGTGACTTTATTCTGCCACCCACCATTTGAGGGAGTGAAGAATATTAATGTGTACTTTCTGTCTCCATCTGTGAGGTAGACGATGTGGGTGGGAAGCATAAGAAACAAGGCAGGCACTAAAGCAGAATTCTACTCTAAGAAAAACGCTTAAACTTTTGCAGGCGAAATGCTTGCCGATGCTTCAGCAGAAAGAGGAGATGGTCATGTGAATGGTATGGTTTGCTGGATAAAATGTGGTCTCAAGACATGAGTCAGAGTCCCCTAGAAAGTCTGGAATTTCTAATTAAGTTTTCTCAGTGCAATAGAAAAACATGATCTCATCTCTCCCTATAAGCGGCTATGTTTTCCACAGTAACAAAGCTCAAAACTTCTCTTTAAAGGATTTTACTGGATGAGATAAAAGAAAACGAATGCTCATCTGCATTTCCCTGCCTAATGTCATCATTATTACTTGGTTATAATCCTTAACCTCTTTCATTCATGACTTATCGACATCATTTTCACTTGCAAAAATATGTTCAAAAGTCAAAGAGAGCCCAGAAGCCAAGCCCTCTGCATGATTAAGATTTTTATTACATCTGAAATGATGTGGGTAATACCAAGTTCATCTCTTGGGATTTCAAGTCCCAATGAGCAGATCTATACCTCGAATTGGCTGTTGATCCATCATCTATAGGAGACCAGCCAAAGTTTAAATACAGCAAAGAAGCTTCAGTATGGCCAAGGCTCAAAGACAGAAAGGAAACATTGGGCTGGCCCTTCTGGAGAGAGCAGTTTGGGGAAAGAAGAGGAAAGGAATTCTAGGTTTAGGTTTAGGGGTGTGTGTGTGTGTGTGTGTGTGTGTGTGTGTGTGTATTTAATGTAAAGTTTAATTGGGCAACTTTCTACCAAGAATACCAACAGGTTTCAGTTACACTGTATTAATTAAACAAGAAAAAAAATCAAAAATGAAAATAAGCAATGAAATGTGTGTGTGATATTTAAGAAGCTTCTATATAAACTTTTAAAAGCTCATGTCCCCAGTAGAGGTAAACTGCAACTGGAGAGGTGGATAGTGGTAAAGCAGGTTGTAATTAAACTACTGATGTCCTGACAGTTCAGAGAAATCTAAAATAAAGGAAATTAAAAAAAAAAAAAAAAAGAGTGAAAGAGAAAGCCCCAGGAGTAGAGGAAGAGCAGAAACGATGTTCTGCGGAGCAAGGGTAGATCTCTAGGGGCCTGGAATCAAGGGAAGGGCCCCCAGGTCCTCTGGCCAGGTCCAGGGATGACCAGTCTGGTCAGCTGGCCCAGGGGCTGTGAGACGGTGATACAGATGGGACTGAAGACGAAGGTAGGCCCTCTTCTGGGAAAGACCCCCTTTTTCCAAAATCGGGTTTGGAAGTGAATGAACTAGTGATAGGGCGTTCATTACTTATTGCCTCGTTCACACTCACCAAGCACCCACAGCAGACTACTCATTGGGTGGTCCCCAGTGAGCCCGTCTCCCCACCTTTGCGTAGACCTCCCATATTGAGTCTGGGCTTCGCCCTGTGGCTCACTTGGGCCAATCTGTCCTGGGCACTTACGACATAAGCAGGCCTGTCCTCGGGGCTCTCCCTTGGGAGCTGCCATGTAAGAAGTCTACCTACCCGGGTGGAGAGACCACCCAAAGAAGGAGGGGCCCTGAGACAACATGGACAGAACTGAGGAGCCAGCTGCGAGGATGAACCAAGGACCCCGATGTGTGACCACACGTGCCTTCCTCGCTGCAGCACGAGCATGTGAGTGACAAACACATCTTGGACATTCCAGCCTCTGCAGACGTAAAGAGAGCAGAGAAGAGACATTGGGGGTCTTGGGAAGGTGAGACTGACATAAAGGACTGTAATCAGAGGACAGACTATGGTGGACAGTCTCCAAAGATGGCCCCAAAATTCCTCCCCTCCCTGTACACATGTGCCCTTCCTCACATCAGGAGACAGAGTTGACTTTTCCTCCCCTAGAATGTTGCATAGTTGTATGATTGCTTTAACTAACAGAAGGCAGCATAAATGACTTCTGGAGCTTCCAAGCCCAGGTTTTAACGAAATCTGCAGCTTCTTCTTCCTTCTTAGAAAGCTGACTCTTGGACACACCTTCTTGGAACCCAGTTTCAATGTGGAAACTAAAATCTCAAGGGACGTGAAGACACTTAGAAGAGAACCATGGGAATAGGGCCAGAAGCCACCGCTCAGCTCCTAGCTGACAGCCATCATCAACTGCGAGCCTTGTGAGTCATCTCAGAAGTTCCAGCATGAACTGCCCCCAAATGACTACAGCTCCCACCAACTTCATGAGACGACCATACCGCCCGGCTGAGCTCAGTCAACCCAGACAACTGTAATAGATAATAATTGGTGCTATTTTATGCCACCAGATTGTGGGGTGGTTTGTTACAACAGTTTTGTGTTTTCAAAATCATGACAGATATTAATCTATGGGATTTGGAAATGGGAATTTTGAATTCCTGGGAATTCTAGCAAATTCCTGAAATTATAAGTTTTGTGGGGTTTTTTTTCCTTTTTTTTTTTTAATCTTTTTTTTTATTATTGTTGAAAGTGTTACAGATATCTCTCCTTTTTCCTCATTGACCCCCTCCTCCCAGCTCCTATCCCCCTCCTGCTTTCCCCAACCTAATGTCTGTGTCCATTGGCTATGCATATATGCATATAAGTTCATTGGCTTATCTCTTCCCACCCTTCCCACTCCCCATCCCCCTGAGGTTTGTCAGTCTGTTCCCTGCGTCCATGTCTCTGGATCTATTTTGGTCCACAGGTTATTTTACTCATGATGTTCCCTAACTAAGTGAGAGCATGTGGTACTTGTCTTTCTCTGACTGGCTTATTTCGCTCAGCATAATATTCTTTTTTAAAATATATATATATATATATATAGAGAGAGAGAGAGAGGAAGGGAGAGAGAAATAGAAACATCGATGTGAGAGAAAAAAAAACCCTACTGGGGATCGAGCCCACAACCCTGGGCATGTGCCCTGACCGGGAATCCAACCAGGACCTCTCAGTCCATGGGGCGACGCTCAATCCACTGAGCCACATCAGCCAGGACTGTAAGTTATTTTTAATACTTCCAACATTCTTCATAATTTTTACTCATTATTATGGATAGTTTTAAAGTTTTAATAAGAAATATTAAGCTTAGTCATATTTTTAAAGAGCTCTAGCCTATAGAGAATATTCAAACACTGAAAAATGTCAGCAAACATTATTGGGTAGTGTTCAAATAAAAGTAACATTTACATCTCCTAGCAAGCACTAACACAATCATGTGTCTAAAGAGTCAATTTAAGGACTTATTTTGCTTCCAAAGAATGTTATTTCTTGAAACACCACTCATAGGATAAAACATACTATGCATACAAACTTATTCATGTTTCATATTCAAGGAGGATTCACCAATAGGAGCAGACAGAGCCACACGCTCGCACTTAGGGCAACAGCTAAAGCGAGGCTGAGTGATTAGATTATGACCGATTCTCTCTCTGTTCCTGTCCCAGGTCCCATAAGTGGTGGCCTTTTATGTTTTACTCCAGTGTTAGTGTTCTCTGCCCTTTCGTTCTAATGACATCAGTGGATTCCTTAGAAACAATAGCTGTCTCCATGTTAGGTATTAATTCTTACAAAAATATATTTCCTCCAGTTTTCTCAATTTTGCGACTGACTTTTCTCAGGATTCATGACTCAGGAAAACATGCAAGTTTCCTAAGAAATGCCAAGAAAGAATGCCCACACAGCAACACTGGCAGTAACAGGGAGCAAGTCCACAATCAACCTGAGTTTCCAGGTACTCAAACTGGTTACCAAACAAGCATGCCTCCTACAGTCGCAGAGCTTACAGTTGAAGAAGGGAAACAAATGCAAAACAAATGAGCCGAGACATAGCTACATAATTACAAACCACTATGGCCCCACCCCTCACCCCTGCACTGTTGTTGCCCAGGTGAAGACAGGAAGTTGACAAAGAGGAAAAGGTGGATTCTACACAGACGATCTTGAAGAGAAGCCCACAGATCTTTGCACCATAGGAGCAGTGACTACTAAGTTACTCAGGACACACAACGAGACATCTGTTGAGAAGACACTTTGGTTTGGGAGCTGTTCGTAGAAGGGCCGCTCCCCATGAAGAACACCACCATGGCCGCCACCTACGCCACCCAGAGGCAGTATTTCTAGGCTGCTGCAGCCTGCCTGCAAGATGGGGGGTCTGCTCGGCACAGTACCACAGTGAATCCTTTTTTATACAGTATCAGTGTATTTCCTCACAATTTACACCTTTTTATTCAGGTCCATTATTTTTTCTTTATGGCGATAATGCATTATCACAATTAGTGCTACAGTTCCTGTAATCTGTGACCATTTCTCATAAATCCTCAACAAATATCTCTGTTGATGCTGGTAATTAGCTTAGAAGGAAAGACAAAGGTTCCTCATGGACTTCAGACAAGCATATGACACCTTCCTGAGAGGTGCCCACTTCACCAAGTTAGTCTCAAAGAGATGATTCAGTCCACTGCTCGGATGCTCCCTGAGTTAATGACCCACCTGACAATAAAGATGGCACTCCTATAAGCCAACCCTTGAGGACTTGAGAAGGTTCTGTCATGTGAACTCTTCTAGACATTTGCTGTGAGTTTAATTATGTCTGACTATAAAGTGTGATAGGAAAATGACCTGGTTAATTTAAGAGTTCCATCAGTTTATGCTTGCTTGCTACTTATAAAAATCTCCTTACACCATCAGGTAATTTCCCATAGGCAGAGGACAGATTTAATAGTGACCAGAGCAGGACTTAATGCCACGGAACAACCTATTCTGGCCAGCTTCAAGCACTTCTGTTTGCTAAGCCTTGCTCACCCCTTGTAAAATGCTGCATGATACCCATGAACAACTATCACTTAGGACTAATTTTGAGGTCCCCGAGATGTAAGTTGAATTGCTATGAGAAGAATGAACAAGAGGAAGAGACGAAAATGCACAAAGAGAATTAAGGTGATAATTTGTTTTCAACACTAGAGTCTGACTCAATTAATATTTGCACGTTTTGAGAAGCTGGCATGACTGTGAAATCCTCTCAAAAGTCTGACAGAGCAAATGAAAATATCTCGGGTTTATATAATGAATTGCTTTCCAAGAATGCCATGCAATTCACAGCTGACCCTCCTAACATCTCAATATGGTAGAGGAAGGAGGAAAAGGAACGTGTTAGTATCTAAGGAGCGTGCCTGAGGACAAGCAGCAGCAACAGACTCTTTGGGCTCCAGCTCACATTCTGTGATCTTCAGTGCCAAGCGTAATCCTCCCAGCACATGGCTCCAAAAAAAATGTGGTTTAAAATAATGAATTAATTCACCCCTTCACTTAACCCCAAATAATCAGCCAGGCTTTGGGCTTGGGAAGCCCCATTCCCTGCTTCTCCTGACCCGGCCTCAGAACATTAACCATGATCAGAGGCTGACCTGAGAGTGAACTTGGGGACTTGAGGGGAGTCAGTTTATTTCCTTGGAATTTGACCAGATGAATATAAAATCTCAATTAGACATTTTGAAACACGATGTAAAATGTTATAGGAGTTATTTGATTCTCACACCTCATAAATTGAATGGAATGAATTTTGATCTACCAAACTCCTCCTGGTAAAAGTCTGTGGAGGGTAAGCAAAGGGTTTCCGGTCTATTTGGCATAAATGTTTCTCAGGGAAAGCCCCACAGAGCCTGGTCCCAAACATTTAGGTGCAAGCAGGGTGGAACAGGGTGGGATCTGTCTACACAACACCTTCACGGAGCCAGAAGGGAAATGGCACATCATGTAAGCCTTTCTAACCTTGTCTATCCCTTGGTACGTCATAGGCTAATAATACAAGTTATGTGCAAATACATTAAAAGGAAGCATTGGACATGCTTTTTAACTCCTGCTTGAAATCCCATACTACCATTAAGTGTCTTATCTTTCCTCACCCAACCCTTCCTTTCCCACACTTCTTACACTTGGGTCCTTCAGTTCAACCAAGCCAATCTATTAGTTGTCTCTCTACAAGATACCACTTTATGCCTTAGGGCAAGTCATGTTAAAAACATCCCCCCTCCCAGGACCAACAAACTAAAATCTGGGGCCCCTTGCTCAAAAAGTATTGAGAATTCAACATAGCAACAGAAGGGCAGTAAATCAAGCATGAGGCCCTTCTGAGTGCAGGGCCCTGTGTGACCGCTCGGTCACATGCCCAGGAAGCCAGCCTTGCCTGATCCCCTACTATACGAGATAAGAGTGTGCCTTCTGGCCAGTTTTGTCAGATAAGTCCAATCTTCACTCAACCAGAGTACATGGAGTGATATGTTGCTCTTTGTATTTGTGTATTTTCTTACCAAAAGGATGATAAAATCCTCTTCTAAAATACCCCTGCCTTTTTCTCCTTAGTCCCTCAATAGTCTGAACGCAATGCTTTCTATATAGTAGATACCAATGAAATGATTGTTTTCTAAATAAAACTTGAGCGTGAACTACATCCTGCCTCAAGGGTCTCTGCGCATGGCTCCACCTCAAGGGGCAACACCACTCCTGTTTAGCAAGTGGTATCACATAGCTTGGGGTCTTCAAGAGAGCCCCAGGAAAGGCTAGAGCCATGGGAGGAGGGCATGTTGTGAAGTATGTCTGCACCTGGGCTCCTTTTCTTGGGCCTGCAGAAAGAACAGTCCCCACCAGGAAGCCAGACATTCAACCTTGTTTGAATGTAGACTCCAGAGTGGTGGCAGTGAGACCCAGGGGTGGGTCAGTGAAGTGACACTATGCCCCCCCCCCCCCGAGTCTGGCTGCAATGCCCTGGGCGTTAAGGAGTGTGACCACACAGCCTTTCACTTTTACAGCCCATGTTCATTCTTGTTGTCATGGGCTACAACTTTCCCACTGAACTTCTGGCCAGGTCTCATCAGGGTGTATGTTTGTATGCTGGTGTCAATCATTTCTGTTTTGTGTCCCTCACTGCCTGCAGCCCACAGGGTGGAGGTGATTCTTGCTCCCTGTTCTACTGATGTTGGTTATTTTTATGATATTATTTTTCTCTCATGCTTTGATATCTATCAAGTTCTCAAATCTACAGTGAGCAGGAAGTTATCCAAGAATCAAAGCACAGAGTTGGTGCAGTTGGAAGGATACTGATGGGAGCTGATGCGATTTATTTTACAGAGATTTGCCACCATCCAGCATTCTGGGAATAGCAACAATGTTCTTGCATCCAATGGCACCCTTCGCAGAAAGCTAGCCAAATGCTTTACAAACACTGATTCATTCACCTTCCATCATGAGTGCGTTCCACTTTAACTGTTCATGTCTCTGTTTGGCCTTAAGAAAAACAATTAGAGAGACACCTCATTTTTCTGAAAGTCATCTCTCCGTCATCCTCCAGCATCCAATATGCAGATGAGAGCCAGGAATTTTCTGAATGGCCAAAACAGATGCACCAAAACCCTACACTTGGTTTATAGACAAAGCCCTCCCTGGGTAGCTAATTATTCTTATTTTAACTACTATTCTGACGAGTTTGGGTATCTAGTTTCAGAGACAACAAAAGATGAAGGGCTGTGATGGCAGGAAGGAGAGGAGAGTCCAGGCAGCGAAGTGACAGCAGAGGCGAATAACAAATTAGAGTCCTGAGGAAGCGGTTTCCAACCTCATGTCCCAGAACCTCACGCACAGCCACCCTCCAGACACCCCATTCTTTCCCCACTCGGACAACATACTGTCTCATGCACCTGTCTTTGCACATGCTGGGCTTGGTACCTGGGGTCCTTTCCTAGGGTCTCTCTCTGGTCATCAACCACCTACACATCTTTCAAGACCCAACCCAAATCGCCCTTCCTATGCAAGGTCTTCCCTTTACACATTTACCCAACTGCACCACTGAATTAAATGTAGACCCTAACGCGTGTCTGCTTCCCCACCCAAACTCAGCGCTTCCTGGCAGCAGAGATCATTTTGAGCATATTTTGTATCTACACTGCCTCAAACATAGTGAGCACTCAGTAAATATTTGCTCCAAGAGAAAAGAGATTACCTATGGAAAGTAGAGTGAAAAGGTACAGCAAACAAGAGTCCCTGGAATTACCACCTTGAAATTCAACCACTAGACAGAATGGCAACCACAATGACGGCAAATTATTTAGAAAAGGCTAAGATACGTTTCATATCTTTTGTGCTGAAAGGCAAGTAAGTGTGTAGCATATTATCAGCATGATTTTGATAACTATAGAAAAGTCATTTATTTGAAACATCTCACCTGAGTTTATAGTTAATAGGTAGGGAGCTACTATCAACATTATTTACTCAGTGTTTTAGCCAAAAGAAATTGAGATTTCTACGACAGGAACTCTGACACATAACTTCAAGCTTTCCCTCCCTCTCGGCGCTAGCAAAGACTGGGGAGGAAGCACCGGGTCACCTCCCCAGAGCTAGACAACAGGTGCATCTCTTATTTAAGTAACAGAAATGAGATGAGCTGCAGTAGACACGGATCCATCAATACAGGTGGCAACTGCAAGCAAAAGGAAGCTTTCTGTGCCCAGAGCGCTTTTGTTTTTCTCCTTTGGACACCATTTTGTTCACTGGTCAGCCCTATGAACATACATGGTGCTATCGAAATGTTTACTAATAACACAGTGCTCGCGCGAACAAGTAAGCTACTTATGGTCTGCTTTTCAGAAGGGGAGCGGGGTGGGGCGGGGGGCTTCTGAATGCATCTGCTCCTTCATTTCATTCCTGCACGTTTAACTGCACAGATAACATTTAAAATTCAACTCTAAAAATGAATGAATGAATGAAATAAACTTCTCCCCTAACCTCACTGGGAAGCGACAGTACCTTATAAAAGAATAAATTCAATATCTTTAGGGGAGATGAGAAAAGCCAGTGTTTAGTGTTTTCTGGGCATCTCCCATGTGTTCAGCAGCATCATTCCGAAGTTTGAGATCATTTCAATTCAGCAGGAAGCCTGTCTTTCAAAAGAAATACAAATATTGCTTCTGATGCCTGTTGGAGTTACATATCCTTTAGTTATAACTGTGGAAAGAAACCACCATTTTGCCGACCATGTGACTTCAACGCAGCACCTCCAGGTCGATACCGTCACCTCTTGACCCTGATTTCTGTGGTCCCGAAGCAGGGGTCAGTGGAAAGAGTGGCCGTGCAGAGCCAGGAAAGCGGCACATCTGCCCACATCCCCGGCACACTGTTCCCTCCTCAATGACTTTCAAGGTTAAAACATCCTTCTGTTCAAAGTCACAGCCATGGGCAGATTCGTGGCAGCTCTGCAAAGCACACTCCAGTTCTGAAAATCTGCCCACCGCCACCGCTTTGAAAGGAAGAACGCCTTTAATCTCCTGCAGATTGTCAGACCCAGAGGAAGTCATGCGAGGCTGCAGCGCAGCCCGAGAGGCTGGCCGTGTCTGGGAAGAGAAGAGCATCTGGACAGCCAGCTCGCAGCAAACAGCTGAGACTGGGAGAAGAAGAGGGGCCAGGCCATCTCAGCAGGGTCAGAACGAGACCCAAGCCCTCCACAGACACTCTACAGCCCCAGCATCACTCCAGTGTGACCCCAGGGAAGGGCCTGTGCTCCGGCTCCTGGACAGTGTGGTCCTGACAGTGCGGGGGAAGGATTTAACGTGTGCGGTTGTGACAGTCATTCCCAGAGCCCTCTCAATGTAAGGAAAATAATATTTAGCAAAGAATTGAAAAACAATGTTTAAAACCCTTTTCATTCTGATTCTACGACCAGGAAATCAGGAAAACAAGAAGAACAGAGAAATACGGTCCACAATCCCCAGCTTTACACCATAGCCTGAAACAGTACAGAGCGGGAATATTCTAACAAGTGCACCTAGGTGGTCAGATGGGGAGCAAAGTACAGCTGTCCCTGAAACAAGAGGCTGGAATTCACGCACTTGCTCTCCAGATGTCCACTGGTCTTTTTTTCTAGGAACTAGCTGATATTTGCTAGCAGGAGTGTCTTAAAACGTTAGAATTGTAGAGGTTTGTTTTTGATTGATTGATTGATTGATTGATTGATTTGAAAGGAAGTTTAGAGTTCTTCTAGTGCAATCACCCCTGTGCAGATCAGCTGGGAGCTGCTCTCAGACCCATCCTCTAGCCTTGGCCATTGTCAAGGTTCCCTTGCCAACGGGCTCCCAGCAGAGTTTAGCCAATGGGAAGCACTGGTTGGACTTTGGAAGGAAGGAGGAAAGGAAAGGCCAGGGTATCGCTTTTCATCTTCCGTGTCAGCAGGAGGTCCCTGAATCTCATCTGAAGCTCCAGGCCCAGACAATGCCTCTCCCCAGCCCCTCACTCCCTCAGAGCCGCCCCACATGGTGTGAGCACCGGCCAGAACAGCCCTGGTTTCTGGGCCCTCAAATACCGCCCTTCCCTGTGTCCCTCCAGTCCTGGGGGTGGTAGATGCTTCGTTTGCATTCTGATCTCCAGAGCGCCTTGCTGGCCAGTGTTCCCAGTACCCCGTATCAAATCCCCATCTAAACCACCCAGATGGCCTTGACTCCCTGGCTCCACCTTGACTGACACTTCCTCTCAGGCAGCCTTCTAAGGTTTGCTTAGACGTTTCCAAAGCCTTGGACTCCAGCAGCTCACAAAGCTTCCTAGTCCTAATACACTGATTTAAAAATTCTTCCTTCTGTTGCCAAAGCATGTCCCCCACTTACCGCCAGCCCCAAAGCCTCACGGGGCACCCCTCGAAAGCTCTACACCACCACAGCCCACAGGGTCCCCCCAGGCGAAGGCAGGGCTGGGGTTGAGTTGTGATCCACTTTATAGAAAGATGACATTAGCAGAGAAACGCATGAAGCTGCTGCCATGAACGAGATCGTCGTAGGAACCGATCCTCTTTCTTTCGGTACAGCTGGGAGCTGGGAGCCAGGCCCCTTGGAAATGGGATCTTGATGAAACAAGGGCTGTGGGCGCAATGATTTGGGAGCAGCCGGGCGCCCTGGCGGAGCAGCCGAGAAAAGTGCCCCAGGCTGGGCTCTGCACTGCCAAAGGAAGGAAGGGCACTGGAAAGAGAAACATCAGAGAAGGCAGAGGGGACAGTCCCCTCCGAACAGCATTGCCCAGGGCCGCACCTGGCTCCCTGGCCTCCGCGTTTGCGCAGACCGAAGCTGCAGAGCTCGGCTCACCTCCGCGCCCACAAATAGAGAGAAGAGGGAAATGCCACCAAAACGACCACTTGCATCTACACGCGCCGTTCCTGCACGTTTTCTGCACATTTCATTGGTAAGCACTGCAGGGTGTTCCAAGTACAGCTCGAGACGATATTTTATCCAACTGCCCTCTTCCCAGAAAGCAAACAGATAATAAAACAAATCTAATCAGCATTCCTTCACTTAGTTGAAATTAAATTTTACTCATCATGGGTAAGTGGCTAATTACATGTTTAGTGTAAAGAAAATTCCAAGGACATTACCTTATTTACTTTCTTCTTGTGTCAATAGATGAGAGGACAGTGGCATTCAGATGGAGGTGGGGAGCGCTGGCGGCTGATGCCAACTGACTCTGTGGCCTGGATTCAGAGCAAGGCAAACAGCAGAGACGAGACACTGGAATTATATGGCCTTCCACCCCAGTCCAGGCGATCTGCCCATTGATTTGCAACAACTGCACGTTGGATGAAATTACTTCCAAAATGGATTGACCTGGGGTCTCAGAGTTTTGTTGTTTTTTTTCAAGGCCAAAATTTCTTGATTGATCACGAGGCACTAGTAATCATTTCTCATGCTAAGATTCTTCATCACAACCCCATGAGGTGAGTCATATTTTTATACCCATTTCTCAGGGAGTGGAAACCAACATTTAAAAGGTCAAACAACATCGCCAAGGTCAATCAGCTGCTGATCAAGGGACCCAAATCTGGCTGACCATAAAGGCCCTACCTTTCCCTGTGGCAAAGGGGGTTCCTCTCCTGACACATCACGGCTTCTACATTTTCACACTAAGTGAACCCAAGAGTTCCAAAGCCCTCAGTCAGTACTGACAGATTCCCTTAAAAAAATAACTGAAAATGCCTGGCCGGTGTAGCTCAGTGGTTGAGCATCAACCCATGCACCAAGAGGTCCGGTTCGATTCCCAGTCAGGGCATGTGCCCAGGTTGTGGGCCCGATCCCCAGTGGGGGGCATGCAGGAGGCAGCCAATCAGTGTTCTTTCTCATCAATGTTTCCATCTCTCTCTCCCTCTCCCTTCCTCTCTCTCTAATATCAATAAAGGAAAAAATTTTTTAAAGAAAACTGAAAATGGAAAGCTGAGTCACAGCCCTGATCAACTCTCACCTGCTCGAACTTCCTTGTCACAAGAAAACATCGACACCCAAGTCACCTTCTGGGTGCCAGACCTCGCATATGGTGGCTTGTTTCCGAGCGCTGTGTCACTCTGGGAGTCACTGCTGTGTGCAGCAGGGGGAACACTTCCTGCAAAGTGTTTAGGGATCGAAGCAGACTGTACAATTCACAGACTTGTTAATGAGAGCAGTGTTTAATTCCCCATGCTCTGAGCAAGACCCGGGGGTATTCTTTTTTAAGTCAGGAAAACAGAAATGCAAATAATTCCATACAAATAGAACTGTCTTGAATTTGTAATGTGCAAAGGAGCCTGTGAACAATTATTCCAGCTCCTCGTCGTTACTAATCGAAGCTTATGTTCATGTCATTACGTTTTACTTCCAGCACACTCCGAACACATGTGCTCAGGCTCTTTCTGAAAAGGGGACTTCGGTAGATCCTATTTTCCTCCTGGGTTTTAGACATCCTAAGTCATTGTCAATATCTAACCAGGTTTTAAATTCAATTCATTTTCTTTATAACTGTTTTGCATTTTATCTGGAGACAGAGTTAAAGAAAATCTGTTTAAACCTGCAGACCTGAAATTTGTCAAAAGTAACCTCTAGATAATAAATAAAGAAAAACAAATCAAGTCACTCAGCCTAGGTGATGGCTGCAAATATAGGAAAAATAATAGTTGTCCTCCATTATGAAAAGTTCCCCACTAAAATTACTACTCAGCAATAAATGTTCCCATCAAAACATACCCCCAAATAGTCTCCCAGATTTGGCATTGGGAAAAGCAGGTATGATACTTTCATTTATAGTGAGCTGAGAGATAGGTGAGCTCATTTAGAGGATACTAAAGACCATAGCAAAAGTCACCAACTTTTGATGGTGCCGAACCCTCCCCTGGGGATCAAACTAGCTACCTGGCTCTCCGTTATGTTTCTGAAGTCCAACCAGGGACACAGGAATAAAGGATGTCCTCATGCCACTTGAATTAAGATGGCAAGAAAACAATAGCTGGATCCTATGGAAAAGCATATTCTTCTGAATGACTTAGACCGAGGGGAGAAGCTGGGTGGTGTGGGTGCTGTTTGGGGTCCCTATCCAAACCAAAGCTGCAGCTTCAGTAAGTTTGACTTCACACTGCCCAAGACCACAAATTCTGGTAGAGAAGTTCAAGCGCAGGGGAGGGAGACGAAACACATTTCAGCTTTCCTGTGAATTTCTGTTCTCTCCGCAAGGACTCTTCCCTGGTCCCCAGTGGCACCTGTTGGCCCCCATAAATTAGTGTGCAAGATGTACCTCACTTTCCCAAGACAGAAGGGAGCCTTATGAGTTTCTTTCATTTGCGTGAATCCGTTGCAATTTAATAGTTAGTGAAAACATGGGTCGCCCATCTTCCTCTTGTCTTTCCTGACTCACAGGCCCCCTTATCCATTGCACGGGGTTGGCACACCTACCCCTCCCCCACATTCAATTTCTCTATGTTCTTCCCCTTCCTCTGTCTCCTTGATTATCCCACCTGAACAAAGAAAGTAAGTTGGCGTATTGCTTGATACTTCTTCTCTTTTTTTAATTGATTCCAGAGAGAGGAAGGGGAAGAGAGAGAGAAATATCGATGTGAGAGGGAAACATGAATCAGTTGTCTCCCGCACACATCCCAGCTAGGGATAGAACCTGCAACCTGGGTATGTGCCCTGACCAGGAATTGAACCCATCACCTCTTGGTATATGGGAGGACACTCCAACCCACTGAGCCACCTGGCCAGGGCGTGCCTGATATTTCTTCAAACTCTCATGCCCCTTCATAAACTTCCATTGTTCAGTATTTGGTAATCTTGTAAGATAAATTTGAGAAAGTCAAGATTCCATTTCCAGTATTGCCCCTGATTTCAAACATGTCCCAGAGTGATCCAGCATCTACCACAAGGGAACCCCTCAACACAAGAATTAAAATTTCCCAAGCCTAGGAACTGATTAGGGGCTGACAAATCAAATGGCAGTGATTTCTTTTATAACAATGAGTTTATGCTACTAAATCACTTCATGTCAGGGAATCCGTGCAGTAAAAACAACATATAGCAGATGCCACCACACCCCTGGCCCTCATCACTGTATTGCACATGGGCCGGACTCGCCACAAGCCATCCGCACGACTGTGTTCCTTGGCTGTGGGCCTCTGGCCTCCGAGGCCTCGGTGGCTGTCCACATGGAGGACTCAGAGTGCTGGGGCAGTGCCACCTCCCAGAAGCAGTTCTAACCACCATCCACCAGGACTCGCGTACATGTCACTCCGCTCCCTTGCCCTCGGATGGCTAACTCAGCAGCATGTGTTGGCACGGGCTCCTGGTGTCCACCTGGAGGACTGAGTTCCAGCTGCTGACAGTTGTAACTGTCCCAACACTCCCTTTGCTGGCTGCCCTCTCTTCCCTGCCTCAGTTTCCTGCTTCCCTTCCTGCGTGGCCTTCACCTCCCCATTAAACTACTTGCCCTGGAATTCTCACCTCGGAGTCTTCTTCCAGAAGACCCAAAGGAACAGACAGGGCCACAGGACAACGGGGCTGGGCCAGACAACCGAACCCTGTTCTGTTTCCTAGGCAACACACTAGAAAGTAGAGACATAAGGAGAAACAACAGCATTCCTAAGCGCTACCACAGTTGTAAACCTCTTACATTCTGAATGAATAAAAAATAACATAGTTGGCCCTTGTCGGTTTGGCTCAGCGGTTCGAGCGTCGGCCCGCGGACCAGAGAGTCGTGGGTTCGATTCCGGCCAAGGGCATGTTCCTCGGTTGCAGGTCGTCCCCAGCCCTGGCTGGGGTTGTGCGGGAGGCAACCAGTTGATGTGTCTCTCTCACATCAATGTCCTCCCTGCCCCCTCACTGTATCTGAAGACATTTGAAAAAATATCCTCAGGTGAAGATTAAAAAAAAAAACATAGTTGGCATATTACTTTGGTGAATAGCATGAATTTTGCTGAGTGCAAGAAGCAGGTGTGTGAAATGTTGTGGCTTTTCTATGGTAAAGTAGAGGTGGGAGCAAAGACACCCTAATTTTTAGGATGATTTGTGATGTTAGAAGTGAATAGCTATGGCTCCCCGTTCTAGCCTTCTTTCTCCTATGCCAGCTTAAAACAGAAATCCAGCTGTGGGGATTTGGGACAAAGTTCTAGTTCTCTATATTTGGCCTGAAGTCATCATCTTTAATCCACTCCAGTTGCTTTAAACACCCACTTAAAGTAGCTGATAGTCGCCACACAAGCTAGTCTAAGGGTGAGAATTGAATCTAGGGGACTGGCTAAGCAAGGTAGTGGATGACTGAAGGGCAAAGGGGCAACCCTGAGACAAGTTCAGAAAACACCTGCCCCTCACAGGGCAGGAAAAAAAGAAAGCAAATGAGTTGGAACCCAGAAAAGCATCACACGGTGGGACCAGAACTCTGGAGAAGAGGAGGGGTGACCAATCGCCTGGTGTGTCTGGGACACAGATTTCCTGTGCTGAAACCACAGGGTCCCCGGGAAACTGGGTGGTCGGTCATCATAGAGAAGGAGTGAGGCTTGGCTGGTGGTGATGCCTCCAGCACTTAGAGATGGGACCCCACAGAGCTGGAACTCGAATCTCTGATCAGAAGGAACCTGCCAGCCCTGACTGGTACCACGGAGCTGATAAAATGGTTAGGCTCCGAGGGTGCAAGAAAAAACTAAAACCCAGAACCAATGGCTGCTCTACCAGGTTCGAGTCTCTCTCTAGATCATCCATCGACAGAGCCTACCAAGGAGAAGAAGGGGCAAAGTAAAGAGGGGGTTTGCTTCACAAAACAGAGCAGAAAAGGTGAGTCTGGAGCTTACCGCAAGAGTCTAACAGCAGCACAGCCACCGTGATGTGTTCAGCTCAGCTTTCATTTCGTGTGTGTGTGTGTGTGTGTGTGTTTCTTTTTCTGCTAGCATATCTCTGCTGAGGAATTCCTTAGACTTATCATAGACCCATTACCTACTCTCTCATTCTCATATCTGTCAAAGCATCTTATTTGCAGTTTCTCCTCACTACTTAAGGTCTTTCTTTTTTGCTCACTCCTTGAATGTTTATCACCAGGACTTTTATGCATGTTTCAATGGCGTGTTAAATAATTTTACCAACACAAACATGCAAGCTCAGGAGAAGAGCATGATACACACTCAGAGGAAGATAGATGAGGGTGAACTGGGGAACGAGAGAGGGTGAGCTGTGTGCTGTGCGTGCGCTCCTCTGCGGGTTATGACGACGCCTGTGTGATTCTTCACCCTCACCTGCTGTTTCTTGGTGGTACAAAGCTCAGTTACCTTGGGACCAAAAAAAATCTCATTTGAGCAAACATGATTTTGCATGTTGCCGGTGTATCACCACAGAACAAATGCATGCATCAGAGACAGCACTTCAACAGAAGGGTTGGTATGAGAACTAGGACCATCTTCTAGACCTCAAGTAGGGAATGACATAACTCCTGGCCTCACCTGGTCCCCCATGCAAGTTCCTCGATGTGTCTCTGCAGGAAGTAGCTCCAGAGTCTCCCTTATCTCTCCCATTTGTCTAAAAGAGCACTAAGCCAAAATATCCCTCGGGATTTACTTAATAACAATTTATGCATCTTTATTGACTAACTCTGTGTAGATACGCAGATTCGTACACTGGGAGCTTCATCTCCCAGGAATTCTTGGATACCTCAACCACAAACACAGCCCCGTCAGGTGAGCAGTACCAAGAACTCACACTCAAGCAATCCAGCCAGGTGCCCGGATGTCCCACCTCTCCCTGCCTGTCTCTGCACCTGCCACCCACCTGCTGCCCAGGGTTTTCATGAGGGGTCTAGTGATCAGACAAAAAAGCTAGAATCCTTGATCTGTTTCTTCAAACTGCTGTACTTTCAAAAGCACAATGTATTGCGATAAAGACCTTTAATGACTTTCAGCTTCAAAATACACCAAATGATGTTATAATTTATCTGAAACTTAAAATTATTTGGAGGACTGCTTCATGTTTTTAGTCTCTTGCTCCACTCACATTACAAATCCTGCGAGGATTTTGGAAGTGAGCTCTGCATTGCAAAATAGGTCACTGGCGTGCCCAGGCCCAATTCCCGTAGCCTGAAAACATTTTCATTTCTAATGTAGGCAACTTTTGATTATAAAGGCAAATTTCCACAGGTTTCTGCTGCTTGTTTGAGGACTCTCCGTGTGCTGCTGTCCAGGGTATCCCTCTATGTCAGAGAGGGCTATTCCTACCAGGATTGCCAAACACAAAACATTATCATCACTCAAATGGCATTTAGCTTTTTAGTTAATGGTGTTTTTATTGGATGGGCACCCACTGAACAAGGAAACAAATATATCCCCGCCTTGAAAAGCACAGAACATCTGAAAGAAGTCTAACTAAGCTTCTTCCAGATCATTCTTCCATTGCAGCCTGATGGGGAATATTTTTCCACATCCACAAGAAGGTTCGCGTCTGGCTTTGTGCTCTCTGATCTCCGCCCACGCCAGCCAAAAGCCCACCTGCACCTTTAAAGTCTCTAAGCCACAATGAAAGTGAAGTCCAAGATATGAAAGCAATTCCCTCAGCACAAGACGGGCAGTGTAGGGACCACTCACACCCAGCAGCAGGTGGTCTTGGGTCAAGGGCAAATTATTGATGCCAGCCAGTCCTGAGCCCTTCTGGGGCAAAGGGTTTCTCCCTGGACCAAATATCTCAGACAGGCTAGGCTCTATTTCCAGTTCTTATAAAGGGAGCAAGAAGTAACCACCCTTAGAAATAACCAGTGGCCCAGAATCCTGGCAATGGGATCAAATGCCTTTGGGTGGAAAATTCACAGAAGCAGCATCGAATTGGGATGCTGACAGCAAAGCCAAATGCCCCTCCTTACTCCACTCTCCTTCCCCTTCTATACTCCAAAGCAGCATGAGCAATCTGGAGAGGGAGAAACCTCCCCTCTTTGCCTGTGGCTATTGTAGCATACCCCACTCCTGCCACAAACTGTAAGTTAGAGCATACTCTCCATACTAACCATCAGTCATACCCCAGTCCCCATACAAACCATTGGTTAGAGCCTACTCTCCATTCTAACCGTCAATCACACCCCAGTCCCCATATGAACCATTGGTTAGAACCTACTCTCCATTCTAACTGTCAATCACACCCCAGTCCCCATACAAACCACTGGTTAGAGCCTACTCTCCATTCTAACTGTCAATCACTCCCCAGTCCCCATACAAACCAACGCTTAGAGCCTATTCTCTCTACTAATCATCAGTCATAATCCAATCCTCACATGAACCACTGGTCTTATCCTATTCCTCATATAATCCCATATTCTCTCAACCTTTGAGAATCCAACTGGTTCATTTAGAAAGAATACATAAGTTTTGAGTGGTGGTTTCTTTGTGTATTTGATTATTTCGTTTTATTTTAATTTAGACCAATAACATGTAAACCCCTTAAGACAAAAACTACTATCTACCTTAATGCTGTTTCCCATTTCCTGTCTAGTATGGTACAGGGCACAGAGTAGACTCTGCAGTATTTATTGAATGAATAATGGAAATGGAAGAAGAAAAGCATGCCCTAAAAAAAATGTTTTAATGTGATTTGAACTATTAACATATAGAATTAGTCTAGGTTCAATTTTTTTCAATATTAAAAAAAATGTTTTCAAAACTATATGAAAAGAGATTAACCAAAAAACTTATATGCATTTATGCATAACCCATGGACACAAACAATAGGGCAGTGAAGGCCTGGGGTGGGGCAGGAGCTGAGTGGAGGGGGGCAGCAGGGGAAAAATGAGGAACATCTGTAATTCAACAATAAAGATAAAATTTTTTAAAAGAATTTAAAATCTAAAAAAATACATGAAAATTTGAGTCTCTTCTACTTCATTTAAAATTATTTCTGAGAATCTCCACTTCTACTGCTCTTTTTATATGTCAAATTGTGATCCTTATTCCACTATATATATATATATATATACAATTGTATCACACAATAATATACAGTAACACACAAACCAAATAGGAATACATCTCTTCCTCTGGCCCCTCCTTTCTTGAGAGGGCACAAACACATTATTCAGTAAGTTTATTTATCTCAATAGTAAGCTCCCTGCAGACAAGGTCCCAGATTTTTTACTGTATCACCATCACCTAACACATTGCCTAGGCCATGGAAATAGACAGTCAATAGATATTAGATAAATATACAAGTTCTATGTGCCCAGGCAGCTGCTTCTGCTTGAATGTCCTTCCCACTGTGAAGGACCTGAGTCTTTCATTAATTAGGTTAAACCCAACTTCCTCCAAGAAGCCACCCAATCAAAAACAATTTCTTCTTTCCTTATTCTCTTACAACATGTCCTTTGTACCTATCAATCTGATTGGGACCTCCTAGATAACAAGGAAAAATTCCTATTTTTAAATTTACATTTACCTCACAATACTGAGTACAGTACGTTGAATGTGGAAGGGGCTTAATAATAATAGCTTGCTTTTTAAAGACATTTTAAGCGATGAAGAGCTATTTGAAGAGTTTTACTTAATTTATTTAATCTTCACCACACCCTATGAGGTAGTTAATATCAAGATCCCATTTTACAGATGAGGAAACTGAAGCCCAGAGATGCAGAGATAGTAACTGGCTGAGATTCAAATTCACATGTTCTGGCTCCCAAGCCCATCCTTTTTAACCAGGACAAAGCAAAAGGCTACTAGACAGAGTCACTGACCAGTCAGAGCTAGCAGGTTAAACAATCCTCATGCCTACGGGTCATAATAAGAGCATACAAAGAAATGCAGCAATAACTAATATAGAAGGCCCATATCTTATGGGTCTTAGATAATAAGCAAGGAAAGTAATAGATGCCTTTTGTGGCATTGGAGGAGTGCTCTGGGGGCCCTGAGAAGATTTGGCAAGGTTATATAACCTACGCATTTCCTGTCCTCTTACTCTCCAGATACGGGTACATGCTTGGTGAGATTTATCTTCCATTCATTATTACCTGGTACACTTTAGACTTTTCAATATTCAATTATTTTAATTCAATAAGAAATGTTCCTAATAACTCAACAAGTAAGTAAATTTTAATTCAATAAGAAATGTTTCTAATAACTCAACAAGTAAGTAAATAGGAAGTACTGTTGGATACATTCTTCTTACAGACTTCGGAATTAATTATGCATTTTGCTCTTCTTTGTTGACTAGGCTTTGCCATCCTTAAATAAAGGAAAATGAATAGGTCACAAATATGTATTGAGCCTGACGTGTAACCTAAATGGCTTCAACCTAAACACTCTTGCGTCTATCATGTCCTCAAATAGCACGAAAATACAAGTGTGCAGCTTCTAAATCCTTCAAATTTCGGAGACAAATAATGATGGCATTTACTTACGCTTCACAGAGGTCCCAGAATATTCTGTGTAAGTAATGTGCACTAATTCAGTTACAAAGAGACCTTTGGCAAGCACAAGTTGAACATTCACGTTTATACTTACTTTTGACTGATCCCAAATATTGGCATCATGTACTGATGCATAATAGGATAGTGCCACCTGTGTTATAGGTGTGTTTGAGGATTTAAGAAGATGGGAAGCATTTGACACGACTTTAAATCACGTTTGCTACAGGCTGACCTGAGGGATAAAGCCAGGAGACCAATGAGTGCCTGTCTGCCCAGGACTCCTCCCCTCAGTTGCTGTTATTCTGAGATTTAGAGACACAAGAGTTTCTGGACGGCTCCCTCTCCAATGACAAGAGTCTACTTGTGTTACAATCTTCTGCTGTGCAATCTTCAGGGAGGCAATTTTTCATTATCTATGAAAATTAAGATATAGATCCTCTCTGACCAGACAAATCTGCTTCGGGCCATTTATGCTCTCGATCTATTCACCGCTGCACCTGAGAATGTAGGTACAGACTCCTCTGTGAGAGCAGCCAGATGTTCAGCAATAAGAAGTGGGTTAAAGTACATCCCATCCAAAGTGGAGATGACGATACAGCCATGAAAAGAACGTATGGTTGACCTGCAACCAAGATGAAGCGATAAGTGGAATGAGTGAGATGCCAAACCGTGCAGATAGGAGGCTGCGTGGGTGTTTCCGATGCAAGAGGCACTGTGCAGCGCTTGTGTGTGAACACTGTTTCAGAAAGGATTGCCAAGAATGTGGGAGGAGTGGCCGTCCGTGGGAAACAGATCTAGAGATTGGGATCTGGGGGAAAGGAGGTCTATTTTCACTCCATGCCCTTTTGCACTGTTTGAATTGCTTTTACCGCGTCGAAGTATTGCATTTTCCATTTTAAAACTAGACAATTTTTTCCTACTTGAGCAGGACCAACATTCACCAGCTCAACAGTATGACTGGTAGCCAATACCTGCTTCCAGGCATCCATTCTAGAGGAGTCTAATGCTGAGCCGTAGGAGATGGGCCGGGGAGCCTGGTTTTTCCTAGGGCAACACACACGCAGACACAATTCCAACTGATCTGTGCAAAATCCCTTGATAAGGTTGCTTACTGACCTGAGCAGCCATACTTCTGGGGTAAAGTGCGCCCATCCAGAGGGAACTGAAAAGCCAGAAAGACAAGAACATTTCTCTGAAACAGCCCGGTGAAGAATGTACAGTTTAGAGGGTGGGCCAAGCCAAATAACAAAACTTGTGAGCTAAAGCGTTAAATTTGTAATAATATACATTTGTTATGTTTCATCTCATAGACCTTGGTGTGAAACACTTAAGGAAAATGTCCATATTTTAAAACAGAAGCACGTTGCATAACTGAAGTCTCTAATTATACAAAAATGAATTATTAAATGAAAAACATAATTAGATGTTTAAAATGTTACTGATAGCTCACACTAACAAAACAAACTGTGAATTACGCTTTTTAGCATGTGACTCAGGCACCCGTTTTATAGATTTAATGTCCTTGAGGAATATCAGATGTCCTCAAGATTTGGAATTTGATTTAACTGAAAGATACGGGGAGAAACTTTGTAGCCAGGCAATTCTCCATTGGCTCCATATCTAAAGAGGATCAAAAGTATGTGTTATTCCAGCTAAGGTTAGCAATAATTTATGCTGAATAAATTATCTGCATTTAGCTTCTTGCAGCCAGGGGCACAGAAGTTATGCAATGCAGAAGGCTGTGTACACCAGCATGTACTAGCATGCTGGGACCGAACCAGGCTGAGACTGTAAAATTTGATCCCAAGCCCAGTTTGCTGTTGGCTTGGTGCAAAGCCAGGTCTCTGGCTGAGCTGCGAGCAGAAGCACCTTCCCAGTCTCCCCCCACTCACCTTGCATGACCTGCCATTGTGAGGGGCAGGAAACATGCCTAAGAATTAAATGAGATAACAATGCAGCATAGAAGTAAAAAATAAACACACAGATCGGGGTGCCTGCTCAGAGAGATGCCACTGATACAGGTGACAAATGTAATTCATTCTCTAAACTGGAATGGATTCCAGATCTAGTGGGTGCTTCCAAATGCTGAGCCAAAACTTTACACAGAAGTGGTAGGCAGCACGAGAACAGTTCCAGAAAGCTCTACCGCAGGAATCTCCTTCCGGGAGCTGGAGTTCAATGGGGGGCTGAGAGAAGGTGGGTCTGGCTCACTGTCCTTGTCATTTGACAGAGCCCAGCCTATACACTCCTTCCCATGATTGACTCAGACAAAGCAGAGACCCTTGTTAGGAACACGGGCTTAAACTGTCTAAAAGGCAAACGCATTAGTATGTTCAGTCACCTTGTGAGCTAATGACTAGACTCTTTAGAGCATCGGGGATCATTATCCCAGCATATCATCAGTGAACTTTCCAGAAAAGCTAATTAAAGGATCCATTAAAATGCTTACCAGAAAGCGAGGGTTTATCACAGAACCTTATTCGCATTTGAAGAATTTGCAAGGCTCGGGCCTTGCCTGCTCCTTCCACCTTTCATTCCCTTTCCTGTGATCTCTCAAGATGAACAAAATTAATTAGGGAGATTCTTATTTTCCTTTTATCACATTTTAGGTATCTCATTATCCCCCCCCCCCCAATACTGTTTGCTGCCAACCCGACGTGGTCACCCAAAAGAATCAGAGGCTGACGGATTATTCAGACACCGCTGTCAAGAGTAGCAAGGTTCACACCCCCCCAGAAAACACTCCTTTGGGGCTAAGGCCCTGGTTGTCGCTTTTGTGTCGGAAGTTGTTCTTAGATCACTTTCAGGTCTTTCAATAGCCTTTCATTGGTGTCCTCCAAAGTGGGGTACAAGTTGGGGACTGCATTAACCCAGTAGAGTGTGAGAAGAAAATTCCTTATATTTTATATATGTCTTACAATAAATAAAGCACACTAGGACAGCAATCCTTACACATCATTGGCAAGTAAGAGTAAATCAGCATAAATGAGGAATGTGGGCACAAAAAGGTTTCACGGATGAGCTGAGCAGTCAGAAGGGGTCCTGGGCTGGCCCTTTCCACCCGAGCATCATCTGGGTCCGCTGCACATGCCATCGCCCCCCAGCACGGAGCCCCTTAAACACCCCAGAAACACACTCCTCGTCTGAAAAGAATGAAGGCCACTGGATTCTGTAAAGATTCAGAGTCATCTGCTACTGAATCTTGCTTGTCTCATATTCAGAAATCTTAAGGGATAAGCAAGTGAATTGCTAAATAGGCCCAGAGTGACAGTTTCCCTGGAACTGGGGAAATGCAGAAAACCAATAGAAAATGCCACCCTGACCTGAGGTTCAGTTCACTGAACGCGACCCACAGCCCATCCTCCCTCTTTTCCCCAGGAGCAAGGTCCGAATTTGCAGCATCTTTGCTTTTTAACTATTTTTTTCTTTTTTTAATCTAAGCTTTATTGTATTCTGTGATGATAATTATATATAATGTTGGCATTCACAAATTTGGGCATTTGAAAGTGTCCAGAGTCTACTATATTAAATCAATATTTAAATTTAGAATGTTAGAATAATCAGTGTTGTTTTTAATTGTATTGGGGGTAACATGGGTTAATAAAATTATATAGGTTCCAGGTGTACAATTCTATAATGCATCATCTGTATACTGTATTGTGTGTTCAGCACCCAAGTCAAGTCTCTTTCCATCACCATTTACCCCCCTTTACCCCCTTCTACCTCCCCCCCCTCAGGTAATCACCATTTAACTAATTCTTTTGGATTTTTTTTTTTTTTTAGTTATAAAATAATATGTGGCTACCATAAAATAAAGAGAAAGAGAAAGAAGAAAAATGTGATGTTGCTTTTTCCCCCAAAATAAAAACTCCAGGGTCAAGAATCCACTGAGAGAAATGTACCGGGGACATCATCATAATTATTGCTTTGCTTGCCCGGCCTCGGCGAGCCAGTGGCAGGGAAGGAGAGGCCGGAGCGCAGTGTGAACACAGGTGCCCCGGGCAGGAGTTCATTTGTCCACTGCAGGTCCCAGTGCCCAGCTCGGGGGCTGGCACCCGGCAGGCGCTCTGTGTGCACTGGTTGGATGAAGAACCGTGTTGTTCCACAGGATAAAACCCATCCTTCCCTGTAAAAACATGACAGTGAAGAGATTGGAAACAGGAACATTGGCAAAGTCAAAGAGCCAGTCTGAGATTCCCTTTCCTCACTCATTCCTTAAACAAATGTTTATTGAGCCCAGCTCTGGGCCACAAGTGAATCCAGGGATGACCTCCTGGGAGAGAGAAAAGAGAAGGAGATGGATCAAATACAGGGTGTGATAGTGAACGTGATAAACCATGCTCCCCAGGCTAGCAGAGCTCAGAGGCAGGTGCCCAGTAGCCAGGAAGCCTTCCTGGAGGAGGTGATTTCTGGGCTGGCTGAACAGAAATATTTGTAGTTTCCTCTGGGAAGGAGAATGAGAAAGAAAAATATTAATAAGGATCTGCAATGTGTTCATTCTTTTTTTTTAATCCTCACCTGAGGATATTTTTCCATTGATTTTCAGATAGAGTTTGGGGGTTGGGGGAGAGAGAGAGAAACATCGATGTGAGAGAGATATATTAATTGGTTGCCTCCCGCATGACCCTGACCAGGACTGGGGATCGAACCACAACCAAGGCACGTGCCCTTGACCGGAATCGAACCCTCGACTCCTTGGTCCACAGGCTGACACTCTAACCGCTGAGCCAAACCGGCCAGGGAAATGTGTTCATTTTTAAAAAACAAGACAGCAAGATATTAATGGTTGTTAATTCAGAATGGTGAAACATGGGTGTTTGGTGGAATTTTTGGTAATGTTATTAAACTTCATTTTTGGGGGGTTAGGGGAATAGGAAGTAGATGGGAGTTAGCCTAGCAATGAGCAAGTGATCCTGGGAAAGGCCATATGAGCAAAGGTACAGGCAAGGGAATGCAGGAGGTTCTACAACATGGTTATGACCACGTCTGCCCCACCTGCCTCATGTGGATGTTAGCCAAATCAGTTTTTTTTAAAAAAGAGAGAAATATGAAAATACTTTGTAAAACATCCAGCTCTGTCGTGAATTTTTCCAACTCTTTAATACAAGATTTTTTTATTTATATTTATTCTATTAAATAACTAATGTGAAATGATTTCATACAAGTCAAACTACTACTTTCCACCATCAGTTTTGAGACCCAGAAGACATCAAAGGCTATGGCTTGTCTTAATAAGTCGGGACTGAAGGAACAGGCACGGTCTGTCTCACAGTGGTAAACTTTGGAGGACCAAGAAGGCATCAGACATCACATTCTGTATCAATGAATAACCCCCGAGGAGCACGCTTCTGTGTCAGTCATCTCACAAAAGATCCTGGGGACTTGCTACAATGACAAAATTTTTCTGAATACTAAAAGCATTTCCCCTTCCCTTAATCTTGGCATTCACTCTGCTATCAACTATCAATGGAAAATTGATTTCGTTATTTCTGACGCTTCTGTCTATCTTATCTCGGAAGAAGTCAAAGGGAATCCCTATGGATACAGATGGCGGGAACCATCCTTTACACATTTTTGTATATGATTTGGAAAGCCTACGAAAAGGGACAAATCACAAGAAAAAGAAATCTGTGTCCCGCAGAGTAAACTCAGTCCCTGGAAATTTCACTGCAGGAAGTTGAAATTGACAGATAGAAACTAGACCAGTTTCATAATATCACTTCACAAGCTCGCAGGGAAAAAACTGTTCAGAAAGTCTGGCTTTTTTCCTCACAGATATCATAAAATGACAGAACTGAAGGGGCGTTAAAAGGTCATCTTTCCAGCCTCCCGCCTCGGGCAAAGGAGCGTTTGGCCAGGCAAGTGACTGCACCTACTGTCGTGTTTTGCTTTGTGTTTTTTTAACTATCCAGAGATATTTAAGTTTCTCTCCTTTACTTGATCTATGTCCAATCAAGATTTTAGTCATAGAAATTTTAACAGATTCCTTGTAGTTTACACTCATTTCCTTTTGCTCAATTATCGACAAACAATGAATTGATGATTGCTATTGTAAGAATATAGTTCGATACACTTGAAAATAGTTACCGCCTTCTATTGCCAATAGTATGGTATACCGGGTGCTCTAACCAAACTGCTTGGTATATGTAACTAAACATGCTTCACGAAATCTAAAGTCTACCTTTGAGCTTGCATCCACGAGCTGATAAGAAAGTAAGCAATACTCAGAAGCCAGAATCAGGTAAAAAGTGTCCTCTGCTCTTCAAGCTCAGTTTCTGCTCCCGGCTTCCAGAAATAGTCTCTAGGCTGGTATCTCCTCCCATCTTCTTTCTGTGCTTGTGGGTTCACTCATTTTTACTCCTTTGCTGCCATTTCAATTGCATTAGAGAAGAGAAAGGAGAAAAAGATGTGTGGCCATCTTGCCATGTTGAACCAGAAGAGGTCGAGTTGAACTTTGAGTGGCCTGGGTGATAAGGTGTGCCCATCGGATTACCCTTCATCTATTTAAGAATCTGGCTCCTCCCAGAGAAGGCAGACACCGTGACTGGCCTTTGCTGTATTCTCAGGGCCTACCATAGGTATTTGTTAAATGAATTAAATTCAGATCGTTTAATTCTTGATCATCTGCAGCCAAACCCCGTCTGCCATTTATCTGTTAAGCACCTTGGAGGTGCCAATACCTGGTCTAAACATTTTGCAGATAGTATTTTATTCAACTGAATTCTCATGATAGCACTATATTGTGGATATTAGTCATGTTTACAGATGATAAATTGTGGCTCAACTGAGCTCAATGACTTGGTGACAGATGTATGACTAGCTACAATGTGACCCAGTATTCACATCTAAATCTCCCTCAAGCCAAAGACTTTGCTTGTTCCAATTGACCACACTGCTCCCCACCAAAATCCAACATCAAGAGGGAGGAATAGCAAGATACCTCCACACAGACAGGATATGAAAGGGTGTAAATCCAGAAAGCGTGGACCAGAGATGGGATGCAGAAGATCATCCGAACCCAGGTTACATTTGTTGAGTGTTCATTTGAATCTGGCAGTTCGTTGCTGAAGGCTGCTTCTCAAACTTCATAATTAATGTGTTACACACAGCACTTCTGAAAGTACTTCCAAACACATTAGCTTGTTTAAATCGCTAAACAAAATGATCAGAAGTCAACTGGATATCAATGAAGTGCTTTTAAAATCCAGAATGAAGGGTTTTAGAGCAGTATTTTTATTATGCAAGTATATTTCCGAAGAATATTCAAGGAACTAATATGACCAAAATAGAGAAGTCAAATGCGTAGTGATTAACAGTGAATTAAGTATCCCCAACTGTAACTATGAGTCAACATCATATTCCCCAGAAAAACATTTGGACTTGGAATTAGCCATCGAACAACATATTCTCATTCAGAAAACATATTGAAATACAAGCAGCTCTCACAACGCTTGCTTGTAGAATCACCGAATTTTGGCTTTGTTGAAATTACTTCTCCCATGGCTTCAATTTCTTCTGCATACACAGTTTGATACCCAAATTGTGAAACAAAAACAGAATTTTTCTCATGGCAAAGGATTGCATGCAATCAGATCCAACATATTTTGAAAACTGACTATAGACAAGCTCTGTGCTAAACACTCTGGCATATTTAAAGCTGAACACGGTATGTTTCCAAACATCGAGGAGGAAACAAATACGGGCAGCATAAGACAAAGCAGACGTGGGCAGCGCTGCCCTGGATGTGGACACGTGCGCAGGTACATCCAGGGAAGAGGGAGGTGCCGGACCAAGGAGAGGAGGGGGTAGGCGAACCAGCCTCGGAAGCACGGGGGCATCTCGGCCAGCAGCAGTGGCAGCAAAGCGCATCCGAGGGAGGGGTCATGGCGAGCTGACTGCTAAACGGGAGGAAGGAAGCAAGCAACACCGGCGATCAGACACTTCGTGGCTGGGAGCATGTTAGTGTCCTAGAGCTGCCATAACAAATTACCACAGACTTAGAGCTTAAAAACGACAGAAATTTATTTTCTCATAGTTCCGGAGGCCAGAGGTCCAAAATCAAGGTGTAGGAGAATTGGTTCCCTCTAGAGACTTTGTGTGAGAATCTCTTTCATGCTTTTCTCCAAGCTTCTACTGGCTGCTGGCAACCCCTGGTGTTGCTAGGCTTACGGCTGCACACCTCCAATCTCCGCCCTTCATCTCTCTTTTCTTCTGTTGCCCCCTTTCCCTGCCCTTCCGTTCCCGTCTCTTCACTTCCTTTCTCTTCTTAGGATTTATCATTGGATTTAGGACATGCTCAAATGCAGACTAATGTCATCTCAAAATCCTCACCTTTTCAAAGGCCCTTATTCCAATCAGTTACATTCTGAGGTGCATGGTGGACATATTTTGGGGGGATACAAGCCTCTACAAGGTATCTCTCACATCAATGTATAATTTAAAAAATAAAATGTCCTTGTATTTATATTTGGTTATAAATTGAATCAAAAAGTATCCACCTGAAAATTTTGAAAACATTTATTCGCAAAGATATATGCACCCCTATGCTCACTGCAGCATATTCACGGTGGCCAAGACATAGAAACAACCAAAGTGTCCTTCAATAGGTGATTGGATAAAGAAGATGTGATATATATATATACAAGGAATGCTACTTAGCCATAAGAAAAGATGATATACTGCCATTTGTGACAACATGGATGGATCTTGAGAGTATCATGCTAAGCAAGATAAGTCAGACAGAAATAGTCAAGAACTATATGATTTCACTCATAGTCGGATATAACATTGAAAGCAATAAGTAAACAAATAAGACAAACAAAAACTCAGACACAGACAACAATATGATGGCTGCTAGAGGGAAAGGGGGTTCTGGAGGTAGTAAAGGGTAAAGGGGGTCAACTGCATGGTGACAGAAGATGACTTTGGGTGGTGGGCACACAATGCACTATACAGATGATGTATCATAGAAATGTACACTTGAAACCTATATAATTTCATTAACCAATGTCACCCCAATACATTTAATTTTTTAAAATCCAAGCAATAAATTCTTAAGGACAATTTGACTACCATTTTTCTGAATTTAATGTTTAACTAGTTGGCAAGGTTTTGAACTCATGGCCAGGTCCAGGTGACCGATTACTTAGGGAGACTTTCCCAAACCCACCTCCTACCACATATGGGGAAGAATCAGCCACCTGGTATTATTGCATCCCCAGCTGTCCCAGAAATTGGCCGTGAGTAATGCAGCCCTGTGCAACCCTTCACCTCCCATACCAAGAGGAGAACTGATCTCCATATTTGAAAAATGCCCTTCGAAATCCTAAGCAAGAGACATGAATCAACAGCACTGTAAAAATCAGGGGGGAAAATAAAGTCTAAACTAATCCAGACTTTGCTTCATGCACAGAAGTACTTAGAAGCTGAGCCTTAAGAATGGATTTTGTAGGGCATTTCATAATTGCCTTAATTATTGGATTAGAGGTGCAATTTGATGCTCTTTGGGTTCTGGATAAAGAACTCGGTAATAGTATAAAATGATGGACAGGCTTTCAGGCTCCTGCACTTGTTTTCTGATGCTGCGATTTAAGTGTGAAATTGATCTGAAGTCTGTATGGGTCTTCCATCAAGTATGCTCAAATGTAAGCAATGCCGTTTCATTTGCACTAATTCAGTACAAAATATCCTTTTGGTGTGCAAAACTCAAATGCATCTCTTAGACGAGAGAGTCCAATTTATGTCATGCTATAATCATAGCAGTTCTAAACTAATTTAACACCCTGAAGAAGTTAATTAACATCATTAAAAAGTGCATCCAGTCAAGTATAACATGTGACCCAAATAAATAATTGAATGAACCTTCCTACTTCAGGGGTGACATGTTCCAAGTCTGTCCTCTTTCATCAGACCCGGTCCACAATTGTTTGAAACATCTGAACCAACCACATTAGATGATTTTCATGAAGGTGTAAACCTACATGGCAGTCTAATAAACAACTTAAGTTTCATGGCTGACATTGATTTATACATCTTCTAAAGAGATGGTGCATGAAATGATCAGAATAGTCAATAATGCAAGCAAAATGTATGGGCTTGAGATAAGAGAGCAGAAAACAAAATCAATGCCTTCCAGCTATTAACAGCATGCAGCAGAGTTCATAATAGATGGCATTAAACTTGAACAAGTTGCATCATTCAAATACCTCAGAGAAACTGTCACTCCGACAGTAATTGCAAGAATAGTACTCACATAAATGAGTATATATGGCTTTAGCTTGGTCACTGAAGGCATTTTACCAACTAAAAGCTACTTAGATGAGTTGTTTGGGGTGCGTTCTTATTGCAAAAATTTTAAAGGAGGTCACTAAGCATACTAATAAGTATCATTAAGTGCATAAAATTTAGATAATGAAGAAAGTCAATATATTGCTGTAAACCTTCACACACAAAATAGATGCGCAAAGGGCAAAGCAATCAGCTGCAAATGGATGATTTTTTTCCTTTAAAGGAATGAAATTGAGTGGAATTAAATATTGCTATCTTGTAATCAACATGGTTATTTTTAAGCCCTACAGGTCAGATATGTTTCTGTTTCAGAAACATGAAAGGGATTCTAGCAAAGTGTTTGGAATAGCAGCGTGGGTGAGCACATTGGCTTGGAGATCAGATCAACCTATGTTTGATTCACACCTTGACCACCTATGAGCTTCTTCATTTAACCTCTCTGGACCTCTGTTTATTCATCTGTAAAATGAGATTAATTATAAGTAGCTTGCAGTGTGGTTATGAGAATGAAATAACAGATGTTGGTGTCATCCCTGAATAAACTGTTTCTATATGTATGCATTTGTTTGTCCTTATACCAAATTTCTTAGAGACTAGTAAATTCACATAAGCATTTCAAAGCCAGGTCAGTCCTTAATAATCTCGACTTATTATGAAAACTATAATGCGAGAATCCACAGCAGTTCACTTAAAGAAGCAAATGGGCAGAGGGCTCTGCAACCATTGAGATACACTCGGGAGACCCAAGCCCGAACAGGGACACTCTCGCAGACTTCGCTCTCACTTCATCTTTTTTCATGTGTTATCCAGGTAGAGGAGGATTCACATGGTCCCGGCTCACCTGTTCCATTTAACCTTCAAATGATTTCAAGTATCAGAGGCTCTTTTCAAATCCCAGGTCGGACACCCACAGCTTTGCACCCCAGGAGTGCGTGCCTCAGACACGGCTGCCCCATTTTGCGTCTCCCCAGCCTTTTCGTTTAGGAAGCATGCATGAGTGGAGAGTCACATGGCACATTTCTAATGGCAATTGGTAACTTTGATCACACAGTTGTATAAATTATCACTTTGTTCCTCCATGTGCGCCAAGAACAACTGTTGAACTATGTAAACCTTTTGTTGCAATACTGGATGTGAAAAATGATCGTATGTTTGGAATGCAAATGACTGTGTCTCAGGCACCGGGGCTGAAATACGGGCTCTGGGTAGGAAAGTGCCCCGGCCCTGGCCCTGTGCCGCTCTTCAGCGTGGAAATGGAAACACAGCTCGTCCATTAGCCGGAAAGGAGATTCTGCAGCAATCAGAGGCTGAAAAGCCAGCTGCTGCTGCGCCCAAGCCCCCAACACAGAAACATCCCTTTGAAACAAAGATCTTTCCACAGAGCCCCACAGAGGGCCCTCAGTGGCTTTCTCACCTGCCTGTGCTTCGTCTGGATCAGCCCCTGAGAGCCCCTGGGTGTCCACCAACCTGCCACAGGCTGCATGGAGATGCCCTTCCTGTCCCATCCTGAGCACCCGCAGGTGTACCGACAAGTCTGTCCGGGACACTCGGTGTCTGGCTGAGACAGTGCTCATGTTGGTAAACGGATGGTCACTGAAATGCCCCAAAATGATAACATCACTGAAAACATAAAACTCAATCACTGGTTTGATTATTTGGGTTGAATCTTTAAATCAACTCAGGGGTTTGCTTTGGTTTTTTGTTTGTTTGTTTGTTTGTTTTTAAAGGGTATGGGGAGGTGGGGGTATGTTTAATAATGTCAGATCTCTCTCTCTTAAACTAAATCACGTATAAAAGGAAACAATAGTAAGGAAACAATAGTACAAGCAGAACTTTTGGCATTCAGGAGACAGAGGGGGCGCTCGGTCCATGGAGCAGGTTTCCAACCCGAAACCTGTTATCACCCTCTCTACTTGGACCGTACTGGGTCCCCCATGGGAACTGTGTCATTCCCTGCCCCCAAAGATGTCAGAATCCCACTGGGAAAGCAATAGCAGCAAATATTCAATAACGGAACAATGTACAGGAAGAGTTTCTCCTTGTGAAAGTGGGTGATAAACACTCAAATTCCACAGAAAAAGGAGAGGTTGTTGGCGCTCCAAGAGAGGGGCCCACATACCCAGGCAGCCGCAGAGGTCAGTCTGCTTATTTCAGTGCCTTTGGCCATCCTTGGCCTTGGCGTCACTCCCAACCTCCGGGCCCCGGCCCCCTGCTCAGGACCCCCATCACCAAGGTGGTCAAAGTTTTTCCTTCTTGTTGGAGCCGTCCCAGGGCCTCAGGACTCACTGTGCCCACACCCCACCCTTCCAGAGACCATCACCCCTTGACTATACGCATCTACAGAGCGTTGGTGTGTAGATATTGAGGAGAAAAGCAGTTCGGGATCTTCCACACACTGCTTGTAATGGTAGAAGTTGCTCTGATCTTCTTCATACAGACTGTTTAACTCGTTCACTCTCCTTCTAATAATGTCTCTTCTAAAAGTTATCATAGATGTTGATAAGTCTTAGCTGCAAAGATACTCATTGAAGTACTGTTTACAAAAGTGAAATGTTTAAAGTATTCTAAGTGTCCAGTAATACGGGACGCTTGTGATGGAGTGAAACGCAGCCATCACATACGGTGTCCTAGAGGAATATTTACGAGCACAGAAGTATGCTTTCCACACAGTAAGTGGGGGAAACACAGGACACGACACACAGATACTCGGGAGCCTATAATTTATATATAAACTATTATTACTTATATATAAATCCTATAATTTGTACATATATAAACTTATATAGAACAGTATATTTATATGCATAAAAACTGTTTACCACTGGGTGAAATGCATTCCTGTCTTTACTGGATTGCTTTGGTATTTTTCAGATTTTACTTGGATAAGGAAAGTAACCCAAAGATATTTAAAATGACTATTCCCATAAATAAATAAAGAGGATGAAAAAACATAAAAATAAAAATAAATGACTATTCCCACAAAACTAACACTTTCCGTTTTATTATGAAATATTTTATGCCTACTGATGAGCTTATGCAATAATATAGTAAACACCTACGTACCTACCACTGAGTTTGCACAAGTCTATTTTTGGACAACTTAGCTTTCAGCACAGGGGAGCAAAAGTGGGTCATAATGCTGAAACGGATGTGGATTTACCCTCCAGTAATGAAAGGTTTCTTTTTGACATGCTTAAACTCAGTTTTCAAGTGCCCAGACTATCTCTAGAAAACACCGCCTCTCCCAGCCTCTGCACCAGTAATAGTAACACGGAACGCAGGACAAAGAATCGTGATTGTCCCCTGCTCACGGAGCTGCTATCATCTGCTGTGGTAAGCCGGCTGCAGGGCTGGCCCAAGCCTGCACACCGCTCACCTTCTGATTTACTTAAATCCTGTTGCTTCCCGCAGCCACGGGGAACGGGGACACTTACAGGTAACAACTGACAATTTGAACAGAAAATACAGAGGGAAGCTGTGCAGAGCAAGTGGCTCAGATTATAGCTGTTGACTCCTAATATTATTTGATAGATGAGGCCGCTACAATTATCTCCTGCTCGTGGGTTCCATTACTGGAACAATAAGCACACAAAATAAGGGCAATTTCCCAAACAATGTATAGGACCACTTAGGTTTGTCAAGAGCCATTCTGCAAGCAGGGTCCTCCTTGGAAAAGACACGAACACAGCGCGCCCGTGACTTGACACAGCGCTCGGCTCCTGCCGCGTTAACTGCCTTTTGTCATTCCTGCCGTGCTCTAGTTAAGGCCAAATTGGAAATTATTTTTAACTTACACGTTTGTTTTAAAACGCAGTCACGGAATCTACCATTTTCCCCTAAAATAAAGGAAAAGGGAAAAAAATAGCTCTAAAGAAAAATTTGAAAACCCCTGAACCAGTGAAAGAGCGAACCAAGTCTCCACCTTCGTGTTCCATGAATCCTCCTTGTGACTAGCTGCCCCAAAATGATCGGAACAGTTTTTCTTCTTTCAAAAAGTACTTTGTGGTTGAACCTTATGTTGCTATTTAAAGATCAAAAAGAAAGTCTGTCTCTAGTGGAAGAAAAAAGCAACACATTTTGAAAGACAAAAAAATAAAAAATAAAGCGCCCGAGCAGTGAGCTGAATTATGGCATCGGTGTTCACTGTGAGTTCATTTTGCATTTTGAACTGGGCTTGAGCCAGTGGGTGGAATGAGCTCTGGAAATGTTAGAACTGCGCTGGGAATGACACTTGTCGCCCACGTTCACCTCCTTCCCCACCTCGGAGAATAGAAAAAGGAAGGAGGAACCTGAGGAAGATAAGAAAATATTTACATCAGAAAACACAGGCTGATTCCTGGCTGGTGATCTTATGCTGGCTAAGTCCCCATCAGGAGGACTCTGGGAAGGGAGAGGGGTGGCCACCAGCAGCAAGCTCGTCCAGAGAGATTTGCCTTTATCTTTTAGAAAGGTCCCATGTGTATAAACTTAAATATTGCTTTATTTTCTATATAAAAATCACCCTGGTTTACTTCTCTCTTTATTCATGGTGCTTTAATGCAGGTCCAAGCCAAAACACGGGACAATCTCAAAGGCACACAGAGTATTGGACTCCTTTCTTTTCCTTTTCTTTTCTGCCCCCACTTTTCAGCAGTTGACCAGGCCCAACGACTGGCAGGGCTGCCTGTCCCTTGACCAGATGCTACATATGAATTCTCAGAGGTGCTTTTCCAAGAAGTGCCCAAGTCCCCAAAATCTGGGTCACTGAGAGCACCGGTGCCTGGAGCTGGTCAGAAGCATGTTCCTCTTCAATAATAACTCAAGAGAAATGGTTAAGTCTGTACAGTTTAATTATAACATTCAGGGGTTTTTTTTATTATTATTCTTTCTCAGCTCCTGAAGTCTTTTAAGTCTCTTTTAAAAGAGGCTCCACACAAAAGGGAACTTCATCCTGGAGAGAAAGAAACTCGGACTTGGCCATACCACTTCCACTTGGGCATTGATTAGATGTCTCTTTTTTTTAACAAATTCAAAAAGAAAGGGGACACGGTTTAAAACTAAAATAGAACCAGGCACATTGTACAAAGGATTATTTCAAGTAATTCTCCTTGAAACTATAACAAAGGAATGTTTCCTGGGGATTAAATGGACTGTCAGGTAATCAGAAAAGTTCTTTTAGGTTTTTCCTCGGGAAGAAAAAGAACACTTTGGATGGATTTTGTTCCTGGCATTTTGTGACACTTTACAGCTTATTCCCTGGTGTCACGCCGATTTATTTTATTATTCATGAGCTCCGTGAAGGAAGGAATGATCTTAGAGGTCCCCAGCTGGACCACACTAATAGATCCTTTTCCTATCTTCCATCTACTGTTACTTTAATATGGATAAGATTGTTTTATTAATGAGAGCAAATGGGTTTCCTGAATATCAGCCTCTCTTTTGGTCACTCTGGAACCTGAGATACTTGATTAATTGATTTTCAACTTTTTGAGCGCCCACTCTATTTTTGACACTGTACTTTAAAAAAATTAGGACGTAAATGAACAAAAGCTGTACCTCCAGGAAGTTACATTCTAATGAAACAAGACTGACCTCCATTACTAATTGATGAAACTACAGTCAACTATCAATTATTCATGTAAAGATTATCCATGACACACTTCGTAGAGCATCCATTGTGCATTCCTAACTCCCAGGCTCTCCTACTCTCAACTATGTGTACTTAGGGGCTATAACACAAGAAAATCCCTCCGCAAACTATAGATTTCGCTGCAGCAAGCCAACTGCCCCGACCTCCTACAGATCTCAGGCTTTCTTCAGAGCAGGCATGGGCCTACGCTGGGCACTGCAGGAAAAGATGGATTAAGTGTGGAAGGTGTAACGCATGCTCACAGACAGGGGTGGCTAATTCTACCGGTGGAAAGAAACAGGAAAGGGTTTCAAAGGAACGATGACACTTGATTATTTGAGCATTAAACATTGAGTGGGTGTTGAGGGATGGAGGAAATGAGAATATAGTCTATGCAGAGTATAAGTAAAGGCGAAGAATTGTGAAATCCCATGACACACCATGTGATTCTCATGTCGTTTAGTATGACCATGGGGTTAGTGGGTGGCCGGAGGGCAATGCAGTGACTGACAAGAGACAGAGCTGAAAAGATAAGCAGAGAAGTGACCTCAACTGGACTTCTTTGCTTTGGGGCTGGAAGGGAAAGGAAAGAGTGGAGCTTCGATAACAAAGCGGCTGGGTGTCATCGCTAAGATTGAGACGAGAAACATTTTCAGGGGAAAGATAATGAGTTCACTTTTGAACATTTCTCTGCCATGGTGCTGAGAGCCGTGAATAGGTTATAACTATTAATATCCACACCTGGTACCCACGTTGACTACTATTGGGCTAACTGTCAGCTACAGGCAACAGGTGATTCCCTCGCACACCTCCATTACATAAGACAGGTCTCCCATAATCTGTGCAGCTTCTTTAGCCTAAATGCAAAAGTGTGTTCTCATACAGACAGGAAAAAAATGTCCAGAAATCAAAGGTTGGTCATTTATATTGCCCAACCTCATTTTCTTTTAATTTAGTGTAGTACTTACTCTTCTGCCTACTTTGGATAGGCAGATACTACAAAGGCTATATGGGAATCAACTTCTCAGACCCAAAGAAGACAGCATCACAATTAGCCTTAAACTTGGCTCGCATTGACCACAGAGGGAAATGGCACAGAGATGTCACTAAGAGGATCAAATATTCATTCATTCATTCATTCATTCATTCATTCATTCATTCTTCATTCAATAAACGTACACAGGACTTACTACCTGCTGGGCCAGCGCACGAGGGAGCCCATTAGGACCCTACCTTCATGGAGCTTACGTCCTCGTGGCGTGGACAGACACCAGACATCAGTGTTTGGTGCTGTGAAGAAAACGAAATGTAGCGAGATGCCTAGGGATGGCGGCAGCTTTCTGTACATGGGCAGAGAAGGGGCCACTGAGTAGATGATTTTGGACTGAGAGCTAAAAGAAAAAGAAAAATCACGCAGGCCAAGATTGGAGGAAAACACTGCAAAAAGAAGCACAGCAGAGGAACTAAGACAGATGTCCTGAGGTGGTTGAGAGGCAGAAGACACCAGCCGGGGGCTGCAGCGGCCCCGGGAACCAGCCCTGGGGAAGCAGACCGGGCAGGTCCTGGGGACAGGAGCGAGACCTTCAGCCACAGAAGGGTCAGGCCCCAGGTTCAGCCCCAGTGAGAAACCTCAGTCATGTAACCTAATTCTCAAAAGCTATTTTTTCATATCTATCCAAATAACAGTAGTAATATTTTTATCACTGGAGGAGAAGAGTAAATAAGATCAGCTATGCAAAGTGCCTAACCACATAGGAAGAGCCTAATAAATCGTAGTTCCGACCCTGCATCCTTTTCTGCTTTTGATAGCAATCAAGAAAGCCAGTGAGGATTGTACAGGTAAAGAAATATGAGCCTTTTCTGGTCTAAATGTGTGAGGTCTTCTCTCGTGCAGCTCCTGATTCCTGGAGCTGACCTTCAGAACACCCTTTTCCAGGAACCCCGGGGCCAGAGGTCGGCATTGCTGAAATAGATCAGGTGATGCGATGGTGGAAAGTGTTCCCAGGTGAGCCAGGAGACCTTCACATTAATTTCCTGTGTAACCCTGGCATTTGTGAGCCGAGGTCTCACAAGTTAAAAATAAAACTGTAGCTAACTCTGCAAGATAAATGCTTTTTTAAATCAACAATTACTTTGAGGTCCTTCGAGAAAGGTACTTCAAAATTCAAATTATTCCACTTGATCATCACCTGTTACCTGATTCCTGAGGGTGGGTGGGTAGGAGAGGGCAGCAGGGAATATGGAATACTTCTGACTTGCCAACTCCCCCCAACCCAGCTACCCTAATGGCAGACTGAGTCATTTCTGAGATCTTCTTTAAGACCTCTCTCCTCCTTGGTCATCCTCTCACCATCCTTCTGTCTTCTCTACATCCCCAGAAGCCCCAGAGGGGTCTGGCCACGCCCTGTGGTTCTCACTCCTTCCAGTTTTAGCTTCCCCTCTCAAAATCAGAGGCATCTCCTTCTCTCCCTGACTGACACCCTGCAATTCCATCTCCTGCCACACACAAAAATCTCCCCCAAGGGCCAGACACCAGAGCTGTGTGCCCCGGGCTCTCTGGCTGCCAGAGGGCGAGAAGACAATCACCACTCACTGGCACAATGAGTGGACCTCGTGAAATGTTTGCTGACATTTTTTAAACACTGGCTAAAATCTTTTTTAAAATGGGGTTGACCTATGTACAACCTTTGTCTCCATTCTCATGAATGCTCAAGCCTTGGTCTTGCTTTAATATCTGCTCAATAAAAAAGACACTGGTGAGATTTAGGATACAGAACTCATTGTTCCGCATAAAATCTCTTCCAGAAGTGTGTGCAGCGGGCTGCATGGTGGCCCCAAAAGAAATGTGTTCACGTCCTAATCCCCAGAACCTGTGAACGTGATTTTATTTGGAAAGGGGGTCTTTGCAGATGTAATTAAGATAAGGATGGTGAGATGAGATCACCCCGCATTATCTCGGTAGGCCCTAAATCCAGTGACAAATGTCCCCATGACGGTGAGGCAGAGGGAGATCACACAGAGGCAGAGGAGGCAATGTGACCACGGAGGCAGAGGCGGAGCGACACAGCTGTGAGCCAAGGGCCGCCAGCAGCCACTAGACGGGGCGTGGAATGGAGCCTCCTCAGAGCCTCCAGGGAGAACGCAGCCCTGTCAGCCCCTCGGTTTTGAAGCTCTGGTCTCTGCTGTTTTAAGCCACCCGATTTGTGGTGACGTGTTACAGTGGCCACTGCAACTGATACAGCGTGTGTAGAGGAAGCATCTAGCACACCTTGATTCCTTGTGGAGGAGGGGTTGTCTGTAATGGCCCCTCCTGTCAGCAGCACCTAAATGTGGTCCTCAAAGCTGTAGACTCTACTCTCAAAACCCTGTCCACGTGCTGGCAGAGAAGCAGGGGGCAGAAGACCCAAGGGAGAGAGCGCTGTAATGTGCACAGGGTTTAAATCTGTCAGAGAGACGTTGAGCAATTGGCCAGTTGCAGACCTGGTGATTAACTCATTAAATGCTCATGTATTTTATTTTAACACCTTTGGGAAGACCTTCCAAAAATGAGCCTTAAATTTGCCTGCCAATTAAAGGTTACATGAAACATAATCTAACATCTCTTAATGAGAGAAGAAAGACTGAATAAATGTAAAATAAGTAGGCATTCTATGATATGCCTTGAATGTGACTGTATAGGTACAGATGTAAATATGGTAAACGACTCCCTTCCTCTCTCCCAACATCTCACTGCCGCAGGTTTCTAAACTATTAATTAATTGACAACGATACCTTTGAGGGTGGTTGAACTAAAACAAAACTCTCTACATACACTCTCTCTCTCTCTCCCTCCATTCTTCCCATGATCAATTACTGGGGATCCCCAAAAACCAATGAGTAAGGAGGGAGTGCCGAGAGGTAACAGTACATTCTGGTAGGCAAAGTCTCCACTCTTGAATAGTGTAGACAAAAGCAGATACAAAAAGAGCCTTGGTCATTACTGCTTTTTATCTGCCCAGGTGTTTTGGTCTACCTAAGAACAGGAATCAAGCAGAGGAGAGGTGTCCTGGACAGAAGCCTGCTGTCCAGTAACCGTCAGTCGGAGAGGTGCGCAGCCAGCCCCTCAGGTGGCTCTGAAAAGAGGACTCAGATATCTCACATGAAGGCAGCGAGGACACCAAGGACATGCAGACTCCCGACTTGGACAAAGTCAGGATCTGGACACCATGCGTGGATGAATAAAAAGAGGGAAATTGAACGTGCAGGACCAGGGAGAAGGATCTACACCCGAGATACTCAGCAGAAGAGTAATACTTTGAAAATGGTCTACTGAAGGATCCTGAAATGGTTTAGAAAATATTTTTGCATTAAGAGAGTACAAACTACACAGGCTTCTATGTACACTAAAGAGTAATAGCAACAGGAGGACTCTTAATGCCTAGAAGATAATAAAATACATGGAACAAGCGCTAACAGAGGTAAGAAGAGAAAGGGGTATACGGTATACCTTCTCATGAAAGGGAGGAGAGTGCAGAAGGGGACCTGTCACCTTTGACTACAGCACTTAGAGCATCAGGCCAGATGATGCTTCTGAAAACCTCAAAGGAAACAGCAATTCTGGGAGAACTAGAAGCAGAATTGCTTTGTTTTTTCAAGTGTCTGCTGGGTGTCTGCTATGATGCTGAGCACGAACTACGAAATTCTGAACTTTCCAAAACTTTACGAGAGATGAAAACATAAATCAGAATGTCCTCTATAAAAGTTAAGAATAAGGAAAGAAATATCAGGCAAAGTTAAAAAAATATATAGATAAAAGCAGGATCCCCAATATTAATGTCATGTGAAAAAATTCAAGGGAGACAAAATGACTAAGAACTTTTGAAGGAACAATTTCATTTCCAATAATTCATCGTAAGTAAATTACTATGGATGCATTCAGACAGACAGCTCCAAAAATGCTCATTACTCCCTCTTTATAATAGAGAAAAAAATGAAAATAACTTAAATGACTAACAATTAAATAAAAGATAGTACACCCACAAAACAAGAAACTATGTAGCTATTAAAATATGTTTTACAAGCATATTTGGTGACTTGACAAAATGCTCATGATGTATTTTACAGTGAATTAAAAACAGGTTACTCATCGGCCTATTTACATGACCTGATTTTCTTTTTCAAAAACTGTCTATTCATTACACCAAAAAGTGTACTCTTTTTGTTTGTTTTTTAAATCCTCACCTGAGGATACTTTTACATTTATCTTCAGATAGAATGGAACGGAGGGAGAGGGGGAGAGAGAGAGAGAGAGAGAAACATCAATGTGTCTGTCTCTCTCACGTCGACTGGTTACCTCCACACCACCCCAACCAGGGCGGGGACCAATCTGCAACCCACATACGTGCCCTTGAGGGGACTCGAACCTGCGACTCTACGGGCTGAGACTCTAACCGCTGAGCCAAGGCGGTCAGGGCAATGACACGCATTCTTTGACCTCTTTCCTTGCTGTGCTTTCTTTCTCCTGCTCTGTCTGTTCCCTATACTTTGGTCAGCAAATAATTCTGGGTTGCCTACATGTAAATACTTTTAAACTAAATACTGCCTTTACTTGTTCATAGGTAAAATATGGATAACATAGAAGATGAAAGGGAAAGGTCGCCTCTGGACCCACCGCTCTCCTGCAGTCAGTACCACCAAAGGGGCCTCCAGCCACCCAACTGCTCAGATAGACCAGGAAATCAACCTGGACCCATCCCTCTCCCTAATTCCACATCTCCACGTCTTACTGCTTCTTCTTCCCAAATGTCTGGTGTCTCTTCTGGCACCACCCTGCCACCGTACTAATCCACCTCCGTCCCCTCCTTCTCCTCCTGTCCTGCCCGGAGGCCTCTGACTTCACCTGCACTCCCGCTCACCTCCAGCCCGCGCTCACTCCCAGGTCGGGGAGCTCCTCCAAAGGAAATCAGGTGAGGTCTCTTCTTTGCTCAGATCCCTCCAGGGGCTTCTTGTAGCACTGGGTACAAATGCCACCAGGTCCCACTGATCAGGCCAGTCCTGCCTTCCATCTTCCTTGTGCTCTGTCTGCATCGCTCACTGGGCTCCAGGGGCCCGGCCCCTCCACCGCGCACCCAGCGCTGCACAGACGCTCTCGGGTCTGCAGGCTGTGCTGCCGGGTCTGCGCCCACCGCTGCTCATCGTCCAGCTCGGCCACTGAAGGGCACTGCCACCTGGAGACGTGCCCCGACTTCCCAGTCTAACTAGACTCTCCCTCAATAACAATAAAAGGCCTTATTATTTTTCCTCACAGCACTTATTACACGTTTTTATTATTGATCTACTTGATTACTTGGGGAATATTTGTTTCCCGTCTGGACTGTGAGTTTTCTACAGATAAGGCCTCGTCTTTTCTATTATCAATGTACAGCCAGCACGTATCACAGCAGTAGACCCAAAGCACACGCAAAGCCCCAGTGATCGGGTTTACACAGCACCCCCGCGCACCAAGCAGGTGTGAAGGACTTTACATCTTTAACTCATTTAATCCTTACCACAGCTCGACGATGTACATGCTATTATTTTCACCGTACAGGTGGAGGGAACTGATGCACAAAAAGTTAGACCATTTGTCCGAGGCCTTGCTGATAATACGCCTCGATTCCAGGCGAGGACGTCTGACTTCAAACTTCAGGCTGGATCGCTCCACCTCGCTGCTCCTCACAGTACCTGCTCAACACGGTCTGTTCAGTAACTCCTTGTGCCCTAGGGGTCCACTCTTACTCCAGTCTTTCCGGGCATGCTTGTGAGTACAGCATTATTTTTTTCAAAATTGGGATTACATTCTACATGCAACTTTTACTTCCCAGAACAGGGGTGGGGAACATCTGCCCTGGGGCTGCATAAGGCCCAAGTCAGCACCAGCTGACTTCACAGCCTCACCAAATTAGCTGACCAAATAGAGCAGGCTGATATTTAAGCTGATAATTTTGAATGGCCCTCGAATGATGTTATCCAAATGGCCCTTGGCAGAGAAACGGCCCCCACCCTCCATGAGTATCAGGATTTTCATGGTGGCATATTGTTTCATTGAACAAATCTGATTTTATGGACGCATTCTCTTGTTTATTGAGCATTAGAGGGTATCTTAAGTAGTGCAGGCTTCTATAACAGAAGACCATGGGCTATACGGCTTACAAACAACAGAAATGTATGTCTTAGAGCTTGGGAGGCTGGAAGGTGGTGATCAGGGTGCCCGCATAGTCCGGTTCTGGGGAGAGTCCTCTTCTGGGTTGTAAAGGGACGTTTTCTAATTGCACCCTCCCCTCACATGACGGAGAGCCAGAGAGCCCTCTGGAGTCTCTTTATAAGGGCACTAATCCCGTTCAGGAGGGCTTCACCCTCGTAAAAATTCAACATGTGTATTTTAAGAGTACACAAACATTCAGCCCATAAAAGAGGGGGTTTTTTCAATTTATTGTTATTTTAAATGACTCTATAGTGACTTTTTTTTTTTTTTTATGGGAGGGAGAGAGAGGAAGAGAGAGAGAGAGAGAAACATCAACGTGAAAGAGACACATTGAGTGGCTGCCTCCCGCACGACCAACCAGGGCCGGGGACAAACTGCAACCGAGGTACATGCCCTTAGCGGGAACCGAACCCGGGTCTCTCTGGACCGCAGGCCGACATTCCAACCGCTCAGCCAAACCGGCCAGGGCTATAGTGACATTCTTAAACATAAATATTGTTCAATGCCTTATGATAAATTCCATGAAGTAATTTAAAAGAAATGAACTTCAAGGATTTTGAGGTATACTGACTGCCATACCAAAAGGTTGGAGGGGGCCCATATCCCCACAGTTATGAGGCTATATATTCACCTAAAACCTGTGGGTAGAAAGTATTTTATAGCATATTTGGGGTATCTCCAAACTTAGGTCCTGATTCAGATAATATTAAAATTGATTTACATTTCCTTGATTAACTGCTTGAAGGAGATGATAGCATCAGAGTTTTCATAGATAGAGAATTCACTCTACCCTCATAGAGCAATACCCACTTAGGCTATTGCTAATTACAAATACTACCTTAGGGGAAGGAGCATTAATTGAGATTTAAAATGAAATTCAAGTTTGTAATTATATTCGAAAATATGATGTGATTCTTTCCTCTTCCATATAAAAACACCAAGCAAAACATACCTTTTTACCACCTGCTGCTAGTTCAATATTATTTCCAAAATTAAACAGCATAACAAAAGAATTCCCAGATTGGAGACCCAAACAGAAAAACAAGCTCTGTCTGTAGGCTAGACCACAATAATAGCACTAACAGGAAGGTGTGATTAGACTGCATTGAGAGGGCCGGCTTGCTGTTTTCCTCCTATGTTTCTATGCTTCTGCAAACGACTTGTGGAATGTTCCGTGATTACAATTAAGAAACTATACGTTTTTATTGCATTCAATTCCCCATGTGCTGCAGTGAAATCTTGGAGCTGACATGACAGATGGCTCCTCTCAGCATCCGATTAGGACACCAAGAGTACGTTGTAAGCAAGACCCCTAAATCCAGCATACCTCATGAAAAGGGACAATATAAACCCACAGATAGAGTAAATTGGAGCATGTTTAATGATCAAGGAAGTAAAGAAGAATTCACTCAAAAATTTAAGAACTTGAAATAAACATAAAAGAAACAACAGAAATGGAAACCCATGAAAAATGCTATCCTCATTGTGAAACACATCCCCTGTTTAAATAATAGTTGCACACATGAAACTTCACTGACGAGAATTTTCAAACTCTAGACTGTAAATACTAATTTATTAATGTGATGAAAAGATATTTGTAATATACATGGATATAATACACATGGATACCTACTACATAGGATTTATAAACAGCAAAAATCTTGATATTGAGACATCTTCTGAAATTTTGAAAGTAGTGAAATATTTTATTTTAAAAATGCACACAAACAAGGAAGCAGTTCTTAAATTATACTACATCCTCTCATTCAACTGCTTTGTCCAAAAGGCAGTTCTACAAATGGAAGCTTCCAGGATAGCACTGGAGCTCCCATCGGGTCAAGAACATCAGACTAAAAGAGGGATCTTCGTTCCTTGTATAAAAAAAGAATTATGTTCAAAACTTATTATGTTAAGCATGACAAAAAGTTGAATCCTTTTCTTTAAACTCTATATAAAATAGTTGTTGGTAGAAATTTGTAAGACCCTAGGAATTGAAGTCTAGAGATACGTCATTGGAAGTTAAAACTATAAATCACAGCAGAAGAAGGTAAATCCCTTAAGTCTAGAACTTAGTCATCCAGGTAAAACTGTCCTAAAAAAAAAAAGGCACAGAGAAGGGAGAGGACAAGGGAAAGGAAAAGCTATGATCCCCCTGAGCTCCTATTTTAGGGCCTCCGTTTCCGACCATGTAGTTAAAAGGGGGCCAATCACGTCCCTGAAGAATTCACTAGAGAAGGACTAAAGGAGGTGTTCCTTGACTTGGGTGTGAAGCTAGGTCACAGACATTCGGCTGTGACTTTGTCTCCACTAAAACCTGACTGACTGTCCTGAAGGCTTTCACACTGAAACTGCAGAAGTATGCGAAACCCAAGAAAAGCTGACACAATGATTGCTTCAGGATGTTTGGAAACTCTGAAGGTGGATAAAAGTTAGAAACTGGACTTTGACTAAGGCAAGTAGTAATTGATAACACGGAAGATGAGGGAGTGGTCATGCTTATGTACCTGTATGGAAACTGTCAGAGAGCTAGAGGTGGGCGTTCAGAGGACATGATTTAGTGGTTTGATTATTGTAGCTACCAAAATACTTTCTTCAGAAAAAAAAAAAAATATTATGCAGAAGACCATGATAGGTCACTATTGAGAAAGCAAAGAACAGTCCATTCAAGAATGGAAGGCCCAGAGCTCATCCACCTGGCCCCAACCAATTCAACAACCCTCAAGTTGACTCATAGAACATAGTTAAAAAACCATTAATCTAGTTCAGCACTTTCACTGTGTAACTGAAGAGATGGGGGGAGAGAGAGGGAGAGAGAGAGAGAGAGAGAGAGAGAGAGAGAGAGAGAGAGAGAGATTGATTCAGTGATTGGCCCAGAGTCATGCAGATAGAACCAGAATTAGAAGTCAATGCTTCTGAGTCCTTGCTGAGTGTTTTCCCTATAATACAACTCTGCTTACAAAGGTATTTCTTCATATCTTGTTTCAGATCCTAGTTTCTCTTAGCATGAATATATAAATGTATCCAATTTCTATGTGCTTTTACAAATATTTTAAATACAACTTTATGTTGAAAAAAATATTATGATACACATGACAAATTTTTTGTGTCTTATACATTCCTGTGACAATCTATCTTGGCACTTCATGAAAAGATGTATTAATAAGGGCCCACAGACACCACGTTGAGGAGGAAACATGGATCTCAGCAGGGTTGACCTTGCAAATCCAACCTTTTTCAAGTCCAAAATCATCAACTTAGATACTGGGAAGAATCATCACTTAACTAAAGAAATAAATTAAGACTTTTTCCAAAGTAGATGGCAAAGGCAGTAAAATAACATCTTCAACATGCTGAGAGAAAAGTGAATGGCAACCAAGAAATTGATACTTCTCCAAATTATCATTTAAGAGCAAAGACAACATAGAGAGACTTTGAGGCATATAAAGACGAAGGGAATATACCAGCCAAGGACCTTGTGTTTTTAAAAAAGGAATCAGCAAGAAAAAAGTGAACACAGAAGATGTGGGAAGATGTAGAATTTGGGACAAATATAGACCTTTGTTAAAAAGCCAATAACTTAATCAAATATTGGCTATAAGAATCATACTTAATAGTAAGACTTTAGAAGCTTTACATTAAAATCTGTAATTTTCATTGTAAAAGTGACTATCACCACTTCCATCCAATATGTTCCGAGGACCTAAAACATCAGTAAAATAATAAAGTGTATAAATTTTGAAAAGAAAAAGAATACAAAATTGTTATTCACAGGTGGTAAGAATATCTTCCTAGAATGCCAAAAAATCTACAGATAAATATTTGTAATAAAATGAGTTTTTAGAAGGGTTTCTGGGCACAAAAATCAGCGTGCAAAATTAATAATATTCTTTACACTAGTACTATCCCATCTGAAATTTAAGGGGGGGAAAACACTACATTCAAAATATTAGTGAATATTTTCTAGCCACTTCTAGGAATAAACCTATCAAAAGACGCGAAAGATCCCTATGCAGAAAATTACAAATTACAAATAATTATTGAAGGATTAAGAGTAAGATTAAATACAATATTTTTATTTTTATTTTATTATTTTATTTTTATTATTCTCAAATCTATAAATTCAAAACCAAAGTCCCAAGTAGGGTTTACCATGGAACACTATGGGAAATCCTTGCACTGGTTTATATGAAACACCAGAGGCCTAGAATAGGCAGGAGAGTTTTGAAGCATAGCCAAGTTAGAGGACTTTAAAAACAATTATTATATGTCAGTAATGCCAAGAATTCTTATACAGCTATCGGAGACTGGGTATTTGTGTGTATGGATACACAAATGATCCCACTGAAAGGAATATGAGCCTAGATAAACAACATGCCTCTGAAAACTGGATGTGTGGAAGGAGTGACTGCAGACATCAATGGGGAAAGTTACCTAGTCATTAAAAAGTGCTGGGATACTGCCCGGCTCATGTGGCTCAGTAGACTGAGTCCAGTCTTATGGACTGAGAGGTCCCGGTTAGATTCCCAGTCAGGGCACATACCCAGGTTGCAGGCTCCATCCCCAGTAGGGGGCGTGCAGGAGGCAGCCAATTGGTGTTTCTCTCTCACGTCAATGTTTCTATCTCCCTCTCCCTTCCTCTCTCTCTAAAAAAAATCAATAAAAACATTTTTTTTAATAACTGATTTCCACTTTGCAGGGAGAGTAGATCTCTACCTCACACCATACACCAAGTTCAATTCCAGGTGATTGGAGATCTAATATGAAAAGCAAACCCCTAAAAGTTTTAGAAGAAAATATAGGAATAGATATGTGTGAACGTGGGGCAGAGCAGAATTTCTTAGACAAGGTAAAAATACAAAACAGAAAAGAATAAATTAAAATATTGATAAATCTGATTTTATTAAAATAAAAACTTCTAAGAGGGAAAAGGGGGAACATCTGTAATAATTTCAACAATAAAGATAAAAATAAATAAATAAAACAAAATAAAAACTTCTGTTCCACAAAAACATGATGAACAAAATTAAAAGACAAGCCACAGATTGAAAGACAATATTTGCTTCATATAATTGACAAATAATTAGGAGCCAAGAAATATAAATAACTCTTAAAAATCATAAAAACAAACAAACAAAAAGGCAACCTAATGAGATGCAAGGAATGAAAAATGAGCAAAGGATATGAATATGTAACTCATAGAGGAAGAAAACCAAAAAACTAATAAATATGTGTAATTATGTCAAACTCTAGTAATCGCGGAAATAAAAATTAAAATAACAATGAGATATCGTTTCACTCCAGACTGCAAACATTATATAGTCTGACAAACAAAACTGGTGAGAAAAGATGTTGAAAAACAGGACTCTCATGGTCTACTGGTGGGAATGTAGATTCCTATCAACCTTCAGAGAGCAATTTGAAGATATCGACGCCCATGATGGGGCAACCCCGCCCTTACGGCTCTGCTGTAAAACAGTAGTCCTCAAACTTCATGTCAGTCCCCTCCACATTCTTAAAAATTATTGAGGACCCCAAAAAGCTTTTATTTACATAGGTTATATTTATAAATATTTACAATATTAGAAATTAAAAATGAGAAATTTAAAAATATTAGTTTTAAAATAACTAATATACCTATTACATGTTAAGATAACAGTTCTATGAAAAAATGACTATATTTTCTAAAAGCAAAATGTTAGTGAGATTTTTTTGCAAATCTCTTTAGTCTGTGGCTTAAACATAGCTGGACCCTCAGATCTGCTTCTGCATTTAGCCTGCTGAATGTTGTTGTTTTGGTTGAAGTATATGAAGAAAATTTAGCCTTGTACTTGGAATCGATCATTCACCCCTGCGTAATGTTGTAACATCATGAATTGATCATTTGGAAAATACTGGTATACTGAGTTATTCAGGTCTTCCCAATGCAGACACGCTTCATTATACAATATCAAAAAATAACGTTCTTTGTTAACTTACCACTGACCTCATCAAAAAAAAAAAAAAAAAGTATTTTAAGTATTAGGAAATGTCAAGCTCATGGCGGCAATTTTTCCAAAATTCTAAGTTTTGCTTGAAAGCTCAAATTTTGTCATTGAAAACAAACGCTGCCAGTCGTTTCTTTGAAGTAAAAGTCTTGCTTCATTCATTTTTGAGAAAATGTCTGCCAGACACCCACTGGTTTATCTGTCAGCAAGTGCAGCCATAGTTTACCTGTCAGTCATTCTTTCCGGTGAAAACGGTGTTCTGCGAGGAATCAGCGCGGTCAGCCTGCACCTTGGACAGCGCTAGTGCGCAGCGAAGACCTTAGCGCGCACGCCCCACTGTGCCGCACAGAACGTAAGACATCTATTCACGAGGTGAGAGTTAATAAAGCTAATAGTGTCATTAAACATTAAGATAATTGTATTAAGCACTCAGTGCTTCACCAAGGACATTCTTAAATAAATGGCTTATTTTTGCTTGGTGAGTGCATGATGGTGAAGAAGGAAATGACTGTGCTGTTTGCCCCTTTTCTCTAAGTCACCCCAACGCTGCAACGGTTTGACCAATCATTGCTTTACCCCACCAGTGCAAGTATCAGCATGGTGCAAAGGACAAATACCATCTCAGTATCATTATGACAATAGTTTCTACCTTGAAGATCCCCTGAAAAAGGTAACATGGACCCCAGGGTGTCCATGAACCACACTTTGAGAATCACTGTCCTAGGGAAACTCTTACACATATGCACAACAAGCAAAGCAGTTCCACACTGCGTAACAAAAAAAGTAGAAATGGTCCAAGTCATTCAACAGGAGTATGGATAAGTAAAATAGCGGACATTCATTCAGTGGAACTCTGGACAGCATTTAATGCTGAATGAACAGACGCTGTGTCCATCAACATGAATAATATAACAGTGAACAAAAACCGGTTTGCAGAAAAATAAGTACAATATTATGCCACTATAAAAAGTTTAAACTTTGAAAATGATACTATACTATGCCAAATACTATCACATATTTTATGATTATACTATGGTAAAAGTATAAAAACATGTATGGAAATGATAAATATGGAATTCAGGGTAATGGTTTAGGGAAGAAAACAAGTAAGATCAAGGAGGGATTTATAAGGAAGCTCAATTCCACTTTTATGTTTTATACAATTAAAAAATACATCCGAACAATATGGCATTATGGTAAGACTTCATACAGCTGTGTGGTCAGTATATATGTATTCTTCACATGAACCCCTATTTGTGTGTGTGTGTCTGTGTGTGTGTGTGTGTGTGTGTGTGTATTTGAAATCTCATAATTTAAAAAACAAATTTAAAAAACTAAATTAATTCTAGGTTTATAGATTTTTTAAAGGGAACATCCTCTCTGCTTTTAAAATAGCCATTAATAAATATAAAATTTGATTAAATTGCTGTTCCTTAAATTTAGATGCAGAGAAGAATTTAAATGATTTAAATGTATAAGTTATATTGACAAAGAATTGTCATCAGAGTTTGACAAGAGATATTTTTCCACATCACCGGAGATCTCTGCACAGCCAAGGAGAAATCTCTTAGGACAATTACCAACATTTTACACTATTCCATTATTAATCCCAGCCAATGGCCTGCTTGACTATTTGTGAAATTCATTGTGATTAATTCACATTAATGATTTTGAAAAGAAGAAGCAGCAGCAGCAACAGCAACAGCAGCAGCATTTTGCAGGGTGCACTGGGGGAGGAGACCCGGAGAAGGGACAGGTATCACATGTTGAAGGAGGGCCTAATGGCATAGTATGTAAACTGTCATACCATGTTTAAGTGTAACCAGGTAGTAAGAAGCTAGGAAAATTCCTAAGCAAGTGGACTAGGGAAACTGAGATTAAAAAAATTAAGCAAGGCCAACCAGTTTGGGCAGCTTGCAGCCAGTCTGCAGCACAACCTTATACTGAGAACAAATGGTAATACCTCTCCTCACTAACCAAAGAATGCAGGGAAAGGGTGGGGTTTGATGCCTCTTTTCCCTAACCAGAGAACACGCCCCAGAAATCACCCTGGAACTGCTCAGGTAGGTGGGGAGAAGAAGGAAGAAAAGAAGGGAGAGTTTATCTGACCCACTAAACAAAGAAGTCAGCGTCCTGGGAAAAGGGGAGAGAAGGGACGTTTTATCTCACTCCCTAAACAGAGAGGCCAGCAGTCTCGGGGCTTGTCAAGATAAAATCGCCAAATGTTTCTCATAAATTCTGGGAAAGCCGTAAACAAAGCAAAAGGGAGACCTTGAGAGTTAGTCTGTACCAAGATATCCAGCAGAGGAATTTTAAAACCTGTAGACAGAAAAGTATAAAAAGTTAAGCCATTACCAAGCGGGGTGTCTCAGATTCGCTGAGAAGTCCATCTGTGCATCATAAGCCAGACATATTTTGATAGATTTGCTTGCCTTGCTTCTTTAATAAATTCACTTGCTTTATTTCTCTAATAAATTCGCTTTACTACAACGCAGCCCTCTGGGGTCACTCATTTTAATTCCTTCTTACGAGGCTAACAAGAACCAAGGAGGGGACAGTCCTCTCCCTCTGACTCAGGGGGCTGCCCTACAACCCCTTTTCTGGTGTTGCTGGTACCTATAAAATAAGCCCTGCAATCTTTTGCAAAAGTATTAATAACAATTAATCTCCTTTTGGTTTGTAATTTAAATTCAATGAACGTCAATTTTTTTTTTTTTATTCCTCACCTGAGGATATTCTTCCATTTATCATCAGACAGAGAGGGAGGGAGGGAGAGAAAGACAGAGAAAAACATCAATGTGACAGAGCCACACCTACGGGCTGCCTCTCGCACAACCCGAGGGTATGTGCCCTTGACCCAAATGAACCTGAGACTCATTGATCCTCGGGCCTACGCTCTAACTGCTGAGCCAAACTGGCCAGGACTGAACTTCAATCTTAAGTGTGAAGTCTAAACTCTGTCTTAATTAAGAAACTTTTGCATATTGATTTGCTGCACATATTTCTAATTTTTTGTTCTGAAAAAGATTGTGTCATATTCTTTTTTTTTTTTTATCCTCACCTGAGGACTTTTTTTTTTCCATTTTTGTTCAGATAGAGTGGGAAGGAAAGAGAGGATGAGAGAGAGAGAGAGAGAGAGAGAGAGAGAGAGAGAGAGAGACATCGACGTGAAAGGGACACATCTAGTGGCTGCCTCCCACACAACCCCAACCAGGGCCGGAGATGAACCGCAACCGAGGTACATGCCCTTGACCGGAATCGAACCCACGACTCACTCACCGGTCCTCAGGCTGACACTCTAACCGCTGAGCCAAACCGGCCTGGACAAGATTGTGTCACATTCCTTAAATATTATTAATGACTTCTCGATTAATCAAGGAAAGAATAAGCAACCCTTCTGATTCTCTCCCTTATCATCCTATCTATCCCCCATTTCATTAATATGACAGTTCCCAGAATATGGGCAGAAAAAAAAGGAGAATAAAGTTAAACCTAATTATAGGAATTTTACTAAGGAGTTTGACATGAGTAGAAATTGAAACTATTAGATATTTTAATTTTATGATAACATATCGATTTTATGTATTTATTCTGTTTTACCCTATCCCAGCTATTAATTTATAGCTAATTGTGGTACTAAGTATTCCATCATAATCACAAATGCCCTGCATACTATTTGTGCCTCACAAAAACCCTCCTGTTAAAGATGGAATATTTAAGATGTAGATCAGATGGTGATGAGCTCTGTGATCTGGTTCAAGCCATGGACACCGCAGTGTTTTCTTCCTGTTGGTTAAACTCCAGTCCCTTCAGTATGCTTATCACCCACAGCAACTGAAGAAGAAACAGGGCAAATGAGACTACAAGGAAGCACTGCTCTGGGCCCAGTGGGAAGAGTTATATGAAATAAGTAATTGTCAAGGTAACAGGATATTTAAAGTGACTTTTACTGGGCTCAAAGCTAAGGACAAAGATAAGTCATACACACACAGGCACACAGAACTGAAACTAGACCAGATAAGTCCTCAGGGCTCATTAAGAATCAGCCAACCTAGTTTTTACAAAATAAAAATAAAAGACGAGTGAGAGTAGAGAAGGCCAAAAAGAAAGACGTGGATAATCTACCTTGGTCAAGGCCAATACCATGACTTCTCCCTGCATGAGTAAAGGGGGTTCCAAGAGAATGTCTCACTGATGTTGGGTTTGTCTTCAGAACGGAGGAACTGGCATCTCCTTGTCCTGGTGGGGCACCTGCCTAGGCAGTAGGCTCCTGACCTGCCGGCTGTGGGCTGGGAGAGGAGAGGGAGGAACTGGAGAGAACAGCAAGGCAGCAAGAGGGACCATGCGGAGGAGCAGTCTGTTCTCCACCAGTTGGAGCAGCAAAGACGCATGACTCCTCCTCGCCTGGCACCCGCGAAGGGTCACACTTGCGCCACGCTGCAGACATACCATCCAAGGACTGGCCCGGCCAGCCAGGCGACTTCTACTCTCAGCCAGAGGCTGTGGGGTGCTCCCAGGAGCGGGGGCTGAGAGAGGGTTGAGAAGGAGATGGCCTCCTGCAAGGAAATCCACACAGCGGGGATCAAGCCCTCTGAAGACTTCATACCAGAGAAAGCCCACGGCACTTGTTGTTTGTTTGTGTTTAATGAAGCCCATGTTAGCCAGTGGCACCAGCAGAGCCCAGAGAGAAACTGGGGGCCGGAAACCCAAAAGGACCCTTGTCAACTCTCCTGTCTCCTTCTCCCACCCCCAACCCAGAGGACTGAGACCAGGGGAGGCGGGAGGAGCAGGAAAGAGGGAAGGCACCTGCTCCTCTTCACTGAGACCTTGGGCCTGATCTGAGACTGGGGGTGGGGTAGGTGGGGAGAGGAGGGAAGAACGTACTTTCAGCAGAACTGGTGAGGATTCTTAATAACCATCGGGATCAGATACATAAGAAATCCGCCTGAGATGGAATTAGGGACGGGACTGGAAGAGTCAAAAAATAAATAAATAAAACCCAACAACAACAACAAACAACACTGATTAAAGTAGTAATTGAAACAAGCGAAACAAAAACAAAAACCTAATCATGTCTTTTCATACCTTTACCAAGTTCAGACCGCAACACGTGATGGCGTAAATGGGCTGAGTGCTGGGAAATAAATAATCCAGGGCGACGTGTGAGCGGGTAGGAAGGGGCAGTCCAAGGACAAGCTCTGCAGAATGAGGAGAATCAACGGGGAAAGGCAGGCTGGCCTGAGGACGGGGAAGCCGGGAAGCTGGCAGGGGCAGGAAGGAGCAGCAGCAATGATCACGGCGAAGATGGCTGCCAGGCTGCATCAATGCCATCAGATGGACCGCCTCAGACAATCCACCTGTTTGCTCGGCATTTTTGTTTGTGTGCTCCTCGGCTCCCATACTACCTTCAACCCTGAAAGGATACACCACTCTCTGCCAATGTTTGAGGCAAGGATGAGTTGGCGTGAGAAAGCGTACGATTCAAAGCACAAGCTCACAGCCAAAACGCCGAGTCCAAGTCCTGGCCCTTCCACTGAGCAGCTGGGTGCTTCGGTCTCCTCGCCCTTAAAATGGGGTAACAACAGTACCTCCCACTTAGGGAGGTTGGAAGGATGAAACGAGGAAGCTGGAATAATGCCTGCCGTTCAGCAAAAGTGCAGTAGCTGCCATCGGATAATGACCTGGACTAATGGACACGAATGCCCTTTAAAAACTCGAGCTACAGATGTCTGAGGCATTATTGTGATGGAGTGTTGACTCCACTGGACGCCAGGAGGCAAGTCTCTCGGGGTGGTACACGTGCCGAAGGAAAACAGTAAGCATTTCTGTGCAGGTGTTACACCAAACTCATATGGCAAAGAGAACTCTTTTGAGAAAACTTCCAATTTACTTGACAAGAAATGTATTAACATAGCTATTTTAAACATGTTCAATATCTGAAGCATAATCAAATACATAAATACATGTATAATGGCCAGTAACCTAGAGCTGGTGCAAATCACACATTCTGAATAAGTATACATAATGAATATAATCCACAAACGGCCCTTCATTTTAACATTTTATTGCTCAACTGGCACCAAAGTTACTTGAATTATAACTAAGCACACAGTAGGTGCTTAATAAATCTCTGCGGAGGAGGAGGATGACATAAATTCTGTATATTCAAGGACGGTTTTGGTGTTTTGCCTCAATGAGTGATTTCTTTCAAACTGCTTTCTAGGTGTGTTTACCTCCTACAGGAGTCCAATTCAGCACAGGGCCACACTGAATCACTGTCATGAGTAACCTAAGGACAGAATCATCATTTACTTTCCTGTTAAAAATAAAACCGCACCATGAATTTTGAACAAATCCAATGCATAAATACATATTTTGGGTGATTCAGTGCCAGCAGATCCAATTCAAATGCCACCGTATTAGAAAACCACCGGCTGCCATCACTCACTTCCACTTCCGATCGCTGCAAGTTATTTCACATCCACTTGCCTTTCTCCTGAAATGGGAGAAACTACTAATCAATACTTTCTTCCACCACTCTCAAGGAAAAACACTCCGAGCCTGTAATTCAAATGTCACCAAGTCACCATCACTTTATGGTGCCCCATCACCTCCTCGGTGGCTTGGAATCAACACCTGGAGACCTTGCAAAGAACTGGCAGTAATATGTTTAATAGGTACGAAATAATATGTCTGATAGCAAAAGTGTACATTTGTAATCTACCTACTGAAGACGTACAGCCTCTTGCCATCTGTTACACTATCAAGTATGGCACATTGTAAAAATTATATGGCCCCAAAATGAAAAAAATTGGAGAAGGGGACCCAGAATAAGGGCACTTCAAAGTGATATGCAGGTTATGTCTACATAGATCGACAGGTAGAGGTAGGTAGATCGATGATAGATAGGTAGGTAGGTAGGTAGGTAGGTAGGTAGGTAGGTAGGTAGATAGATAGATAGATAGATAGATAGATAGATAGATAGATATACAGACATATTTAGATAGAATTAACAGGTGTGGGGAACTAGGCTAAATGAGGAATCAAAAGTCCAACTGTATTACAAGTCAACTCAAATCACTGACTGATCAAGCTTTGGGGTCATCAGCATGTCCAGATAATACTGACAACCACGTTCATTTACTTACTAAGGGTCTACTCTGCCGCAGCACCGGGCTGGGCACCTCACCCCGCTCTCCGCGTGGATCACCCCATCAGCTCCCCACCTTTCTGCGGCACAGAAACCCACAGCACCTCAGAGGGAAGGGAGACTTCTAGAGGCATGAGCTCACACACCTCGGTAAACGGGGTCCGGGACAAGTTTCAAGCTCCTCCCAAGAACGATGCCAGGGCCTCACGATTCGTAGGGTTGGAATCGTGCCAATACTCCATGCGTACATGACTATCAATGTTGTGTATCCATGAGATATCGGGACAATTTTTCTGCACACCCTTTGAGATATCTAATTTCAAAATAGTACCATGAATTTAGAAAATATTTTAGTGAAATGTTACTTGATTCATCACAAAACATCTACATACATTTGAGACTGGTGACGTACTGATGGCACCAGCAATGCAACGATTCAGATGACGCAAACGCTGGATGCGCACGAGGGGTCATCCAGCCGAGGGTGCTGGCAGATGACAGAGCAGAGTTCAGTTCCGGGTGCCAAATTCTGGCTGGGTCACCCTGATCGCCCTGAGTCTCAGCTTTCTGCACCTGGCAAATGAGGCGAGTAGTACTCCTCTCATAAAGTTACTTTACAGATTAAATAACATTTATTAGGCTGAAGCATAGAAAATTGCTTATACACAACTGTTTTTGATCTACAGAAATGGCTGTTTCCTGTGGTTCAACCTACTACGCGAAGTGCTTGGCATAGTAAGGACTCATTACATAGTAGTGGGATGAAGAGAAGGGCGCGTTTTAGTTCATGGATCCTGGACAGTAATTCCATGGTTCCCCCTCCCCTGCCCACCCAAGTGCCGGCGGCCATCAGTAGAGAACTGGGAGCCAGAAAATCAGTGCGAGAAGATTTCATACTATTGGTTTTGCTACCCTAGTTGAAGCTTTTGGTTTGAATTGGTTACCAGGAGGGTCAGGAGTTGACTGAATGTATTACCCAGACCATCTCTGCCTTGTGGACGTGTACCAAGGGTGGGCATTATCAACGAAGCACTCTTCTGTGGCCCATGAAACTGTAGTGGCTGGAGGAGGACTGGAAGGGGTACAAACACCAGAGCCAAGGTGCTGGCACCTCTGTCTTGAGTCACATGGAGAAAGCCAGGGGAAGGTGAGCATAGACGCTCAAGGTGCCACAACCTACAGAGTTCAGGCAGGACACAGTCTTCTCATGCCCTTGTTATGATGAGACCTGTCCTTTCCCCCTCACAGCAAGAACTGCCTGGTGGGGGGGTCACTGGGGGTTCTATTCCAGGCGGAAAGTGAGGGGGGTAAGGACACGCACACAGGACAGCAAGCAGCTGTGTGCCAGGCTGCAGCTGACGGGGTCCTGTCATTGTGTTCCACCTCAGAACATCGCCCTGCTCTATTGATATTGTCATGGGTACAAGTTCAGGAAGTTTGATCCATTGTGGACCACCTGCCAGGACTCATTATGTCCCACGCACCGACGAACAGATGAATCCCTCCATTTCTTCCTTTCCCCGCGATGTAGAAAACGCATTTGTCAACATAAAAAAGAATGCTTGCGCGTCAGTCTTCACGAGCAGGTTCACACGGGACTGGGGCTCATTTATGTTGAACGCCGTCATCAAGGTGTGAGAGTACGTTTTTATTAATAAGCTTCATCATTTTCTAATATTTCAAAAGCCCGCAAAGTGATGTTTACAGAATGATCCTGAATCTTGCACAAAATTAGAGCTGCTAGTGTAAAATTATTTGAATGTCGTAACCTTATCATTTACCATTTTGTTCATTCCGTGCAGCCATAGTTATGAGAGCCACAGTTTGTTGAGAGCCTGGTATGCAAAATGCCGTGCATATAAAAATGAACAGTAGCTGGTTCAGTCACCAAATAGCTCCCGTTTTCATTTAGTAGATCCAGAACAAGTATATGTGAGAACATGGAGGGTCGCGGCCCCAGCCCCAAAGCCTCTGAGTCAGCAAGCCTGAGTGGAGGTGCGGAAACCCGCATCGTGAGTGGCGGCCAAGTCCACCACGCACTTGGAGAAGCGCGTTTCATGAGCTCCAGTCAGCGGAAAAGCCTCTGGTCACACAGACACATGGCTGTCGGTGCTTTGAGCTTTTCCCCAAGCTTGTCACAGCCCACCAGGTCTGTGGTCAATAAAGACTAGGTCATGGACACAAACAGTGAAAAACCTTCCTCTGAGAGAGACCACCTTTAGTATGACATTAGTGCCACACTGGGACCTTCTCGTAACCCACTCCAGTTAAGCAATAACATTTCATCTAAGTTGGGTACACTTAACTCTGTTTGACAGCACATTCCATGACACACTCCCTTTGGTAGACACCAAGAAGACCACACCCACACATCCCACTGTCACGGGCTGGAGGACCGATGCGACTCTCTGTAGAGCCCCCTCTTCTGGTTCTGTAACCTCCTTCTCTGGCATCTCCTCCTAAGGCCTCTTTCCCAAACTCATCATTTCCACTGCCCTTCTCCAGAACCTCCCCGCTCTCTACACCGTAGGACAGTTGGCAACCAGAGCTGCCATCAGCTCACATGGTGATCTTATGTGAACCAGAAAACAGCACCCCTTCCTCAAGACACTTTACTGCCAGCTCACAAATACTCATTTTGTTAGGACAAGTTCCTACAGACAGAAATTTGCCCTTAGAAATATACAACTATATTAATATATCTGTAATGTAACTGGCAGATGTATAGAGATAGATGATGAGAGAGAGAGAGAGAGAGAGCGAGAGAGATGATAGAGATAGATAATAGAGATAGAGATGGAGATAGAAACAGAGACAGAAATAGAGAGAGAGAGAGATCTCCAGTTTTCTATGCTCCCCCTGCACACCACATATGGTGGCCCTAGAAGATAAACTTTGGGGACATTTGTATCCTTTTTCCATGCATTTTTACGCTAGGTCCCAACACTGATATTTCCCACTGCCAGGGAAATGGAGGTGGGTTAGATCTTTTGATAATTATGACTTAGATCTTCAGACAGAATTCTATTTTTCCCTAACTTGCTGCCTTGTGGGTGGAATGTTTGGAATAAGTTGGATTACTGGGTAATTAGTCTTTTTATAGGCACCCTATTTATGGAAAAAAAGAATAGTGTCAGTTCAAGTTCTCGCTATATAACTAGAGAAAAAAAGAGGGTGGATAAAATCTGCATAAACACAATGGCAAAGAAATACTTGATCAAGAGGTAAACTGCAGTGTACAGGGATGAGTAATAACGTCTGTAGATATGCCTGAATGCACAAAATGAGGTGGAGAATTAATGCAATCAAGCCTTCTTTCTTTTCTCCCTCCCTTTTTCTCCCCCTCTTTTCACTTGCAAAGAAAAGTACTACATGAATAATTGAGGCAAGGGGATATTTTTTTCCCTGAATAATTCAAGAAATTGCCTCAATTTTCCTCTTCACTTTTCACCACATTTACTGTGTAGACTCTGACCACATCTACATAATAAGACTATGTTGCTACTGCACAATCAACAAGGTCTTTTTTCTCTTGACTTAATTTTACAATTGCTTATGTAACACTTAACTGTATCAACCATACATTGATCTGATTTCTTGAGAAAATAAAAGAAAAAAAGACTGGATGAGCCACAATGCCCTTGTCTCCCTGAGCACCGCCCACACCTCCCCCCCCACCCCCGCGCCACGCCCCAGCCCCCCAGCCCCCCAGCCCCGGGCCTTATCTCTAGCTGCCAGAGCCAGGGGGCTGACTATTTCAAAGCAATGAGCAGAATTATCTCCAACTATTATATTTTATTATGTTAAGAAAAAGGTCGGCCTGTTCCTTTATAAATCAATAGGGTCAACTTAATTCTGGAGAAATGACACAACATGATGTAAGAATGCCTGCAAGCTACTTCTGAGGGCCAATAAAGAGTGGATTGACATAAGCCCAATTATAAATTCTGTGTCCAAAGTTTGGTTTTGGATTCAGAAATGGCTTGAGTCACTACCACATGCCTTGTCTCAGTGTAGTGAGCTCAGCTTACCGGGGTATAGCAGTAATTTTTCAGAAGCCCCACCTAACAAGCACATGGGTTGCTGTTTACATGTATTGACATCTATGAGATGGTACCTATGTAGATACTTTCTCATTATTTGAAAGTGTTTCAATATGTCAATGGTGCTTACAGCTATTTCAACATATCTTTGCACTGTTGCTGGTATAGAATTCACAGAAAGCTTCCCATGATGTTGTTCCTGAATGATTCTTCTTCACTAATTAAGGACTCACAAGATAGAGCACGAACGCTGCTCGGTCCAGAGGCACCCTCTCGACCACACCACCATAGCTGCTACTCAAAAGGAACCATTTCCTGCAGAATGTCAAGCATTTTCACCCAGACCTGGGACGTGGCTTGTTTTCCCCTCCCTCGCTTTTTTCACGTGGCATGATCCCCGAGTGGAAATCCAGCCTGGCTCAGTGGGGGCCGGAGTTATTAAATATCACCATTGTTAATGTCCACATGGTATTTGTCTGTTGACACTCAGACAACTGACTCCCTGTCCTAGTTTTAACCTCTTATTTCCCACTCTTCGGTCTCTCATCATTTTGCTCCCTACCACCCTGTTTATTTTTAATTCAATTTCTTTTTTTTTTTCCACTTTTTCCTTTCTTTCCTTCGTTTTGTTAGAAACACATCTTTTCCCTTTTCGGTGCTTACTTTTTTTTCACTATCCTCAATATACTATGTATGCTTGAATTTTCTTGTAGGAAAACTAGTTCTTAGCCATGGCCCAACCCTGGCACACACAGGAAAGCTCTCAAGCCTCTGGCTCTATGTCAGAAAGGCTATTCGAGTCCTCAATCCATTTCGAGTTCATTTCTGTGTATGATGTAAAGTAGGGTCTTTTGCACGTTGCTGTCCAGTTTTCCCATTTATTAAAGAGGCTGTCCTTTCCGCATTGTATAGTCTTGGTTTCTTCATCAAAAATCAATTGACTGTATAAGCATGGGCTTATTTCTGGGCTCTCTTTCTGCTCATTAGTCTACGCCACTGCTTCGATGCCAACGCCATACTGTTTTGATTATATAGCCATGCAGTGTGGTTTGAAATCGGGAAGTGCCATGCCTCCAGGTCTGTTCTTCTTTCTCAAGATTGCTTTGGTTATTGGGCGTCTTTTGAGTGTGTTATTGAACTTGTTGAGGAGAATTCTTTCAAATGTATACATATAGCAAATCATCAGGTTGTATACTTTAAATATCTTACAATTGTATTTGTCAGTAATACCTCAATAAAGCGGGGGGACAGGAATCTTTTTGAAAAGGCTACATAGGTCACTGCATGTAGCCAGGAATGCTGCCCCTCAATCCAGCATACCTCTACCTGCTAACGGAGGAGGCACTTCCCCAGCTCACGGCCCTCACCTCCGCCCCCAGGGGGCAGGGGCTGCACGCACTCCCAGGCTCCCCGCCGTCATGCGTGATTGTCAAGGGCATAGACTTCAGGGTCAGGTAAACCCACACCCCAGCTTCGTGATCTCCAGCAAGTTACATAAACCCCCAACTGAGGACTAAGTTTCCTCCTCCACGTAACGGGGGTGCTCACAGTTGTTGCTGTGGCAAAGGTTAAATGAAGCAGCTGAAGGGAAGCACTAACGGTGCCTGACGAATCCTGACCCTGACACGACAGCCGTGTCTAGTGAGCCCTGCCTGTGCCGAGCAGGCAGCCAAGCACTGTGACTGCATCATCTTGCAGCAACACTGTGGGTTGCATATTTCGTTATCCACATCAGAGGAGATAAAGGAACACCTGAGTGAGTGCTCCAGTGGACGTCTTATGGCAATCGCCACCCTGATGAGCACTGCCTCTGTGTCGTGAGGGACGATTTCCTCGTGGCTACCTCTTCTGCATTCCAGGGGCAGCGGCTCTCTTGACCACCAGGGAGACTCCTCTACCTGCTTCATCGTTGTGGAAACTAGATTGGGGGTACCCTGGAGAGGGGAACAGCAGCCTCACACATGCCAACAGAAACGTGGCACCACATCAGGACCACCAGGGGAGGACACCAAAAGGCTCACAGGCTGCGGAGCAGAGGAAACGTGGGCATGATGGAGGCCAACCAGCCACTGCTGCTCTCCTGGACAGCCCGGTGTAGTGCCCGAATCATGACCCGGAGGCCACCTCTGTGGGACTCCCCAAAACTCAGCACGGCACAACACGCAGGCTTCTCTACAGGTAAATACATTCTCAGCATCACTCACTGTAGGATGTCTTTGAAAGTTTAACCTCTGGTCCACTATGGCCTAGCCTAAATGGGTAATCAGACCTGCAGGTATTAATTAAACTTATGGTTCTATTTATTGTAGCACTCTGGGGATTGAGCAGACAGCAAATAGCAATAAGTACTTCTGAATGTTCTCTTTGGCTTAATTACTGTTCCATAGTTAGTCCATCAAATTGATGTACAATCAACGAGGCTGTACTTACTTATACTGCTCATTTAGAGTGAGAATGTTCCAGGGCTGCCCACATCATTCTCACAGTGCCCGAGTCCATTACAGAATCAAAACAGGACAGACCCGAGCAGACCTTTAATCTAGCCATCTCACGTCAGTTTGCAGAGAGCGCCTCTCTTCCCAAGCGAGTATCATTCTTCACACATAGCCTTGGCACTGGAGGGTCCCCTGATGTAACTGCGTCATCAGACCCAGCCCAAGCAGGACAAAGAGAAGGACAGTTATCAAGCATCCCGTGGTTTTTAAGCCTCATAAGTAGCCAACATAGATAATTAGAAGTATAGAATCTTGCCCAGCTGGTGTGGCCCAGTGGATTGAGCGTCGTCCCATGGACTGAGAGGTCCTGGTTCCATTCCCGGTCAGGGCACATGCCCGGGTTTCGGGATTGATCTCCAGTAGGGGGCGTGCAGGAGGCAGCTGATCAATGTTTCTCTCTCACATCAATGTTTCTATCTCTCTCTCCCTTCCTCTCTCAAAAAAAAAAAAATCAATAAAAAAATATTTAAAAAAAAAAAAGTATAGAATCTTGAAATCTAAAGGGACTTTAAAGGTTATCGAATTCAACCACATCATTTTATACAACATGAAACAGACCAGAGAAACAAAGTGGTTTGACTAGGTCACAGGATGTCTTAGTAAGGGAATCTTGGGTTGCAATAAAGAGAGACCTACTCGAGCCAGCTTAATTAAGTGAGGGAAGATTTATCATAAGAGGACAGGGGACTCACAGAGTCCATCAGGGTTTCGCAGGAAATGGAAAGTCGCCAGCCTTTCATTCCTGTTTTTCCTGCACAATCGCTCCCTTCTTTCATCTGCCACACTCTTAATTCTTGTCCCGCATGATGTCACCTTGCATGTGGCTTTGAGTTGCCATGGGACCAGAATCTGACCCACCTATAGATGACCTTTCAGCTTTGAAGCCCAATACCTTCTAACCACAGGGTTCATGTGTCTTCAAACTGTGCAAATTATGAATTTTGTTGGCTCATCTTGGGGCTAGAGTTCAGGCATGATACAATGAATCGTGGCGAGGATGCTTGGGCTACGCAGGCCCACCCTTCAGCAGGAATTGGGGATGGGGGGCAATTCCAAGAAAGGGGAATGAAATAGACAGACACCCAAAGTTGTAGTAGAACCAACACTAATACTCAGATTTTTCAACTCTGCATAGAACCCTTCCATATTAAACCACCTCTCAATTTCAGCCCGGGGATCATGTCAGTTGCAGGGGAAACAGAGTTTGGGGCTAGAACGACTTAGAATACAGTGGTTGCATAATGGTGGTCTTAGAGCATCCAAATATAAAACCAGAAGAAAGACATTGCAGTTACCTCGCATGTTGAATCTCTATCCATGAATATAACTAGAGAGAGAACATTAAGAACAAATAAGAATATTCAAAACACAGATGCTAGCATACCTTCTCCCTGCTGCCCATGAAAACAGCATGTTTTGGTGGTGGCAGGGGCCCTTCACCAGGTCTTGCAATCCAAGTGGTGAACAGGATGCCATGAAACCACCATCCCCTCCCGGAAGGATCGAATCATGATATTCGCATCTCATCCCCTAATATCTGAACTACTTCAGTGTGCTATTACTGTTCAGGAAGGAACAACGGGTGCTGTTTTAAATTGAGATTTTAATTATCTTTCTATTTCTTCCCTCACATTATTAAATTTTCTTCTACTGAGTGGCTGGGGCGAAATACAACACTGTCTCTCCTATTTCCCTCTTGACCTACCTCTTCCCTCTGACTTCCTCTTCCCTTCCACATCATGTTACAGGAAAACGAAGAGAGTGTCAATGAACCCATGCAGGTCGTGAAGGAAAAATTATACATATTGGGTGAGAGCTTCAATGACTGTCTTCAAAAGGGAAGTCATGTCAGTGGAAAAGGTGCTGAGGAGACCCAACTCTAGGCCTGGAACACACCAGCCGTGTGACAAGACAGGTCACTCTCGCCCCTGAGGATGGCTTCATGGCAACGTGCTATAAGGGTCTCTTAGATCTCTTTTCAGACATTCCCAGCCAGACCTGCACCGTCTCAGGGCTCCAGAAGGTTCCATGCACACCCTGGAGCACACCACAGTCTGTTACCACCGTGGTCCGAGGGAGCCTGGTCCAGAAAGAAGAATTTCCCATCCAGCTCCTGGTGCCAGCACCAACTAGCTTATGCAAGCCATTGACTGCCACTCCCTTCCTCGCTGAGAAACAGGGAGTTTGGACCAGAAGATCTTGATCAAGATAGATCTTAACCTTTCCAGATTTTAGGCTCCTTTGAAAAATCCAATGCATGCTGTGGACACTCTCCCCAGAGAAATGCACAAACCCCTCAAGGGTTCTATACACTCTGAGGGGATCCAACGAACCTTCCAAAAATTACCCCTGAACCTGCCATTGATTCCCAAGCCCCACGTTCATGTCTCTTGAACTAGACCACCGCTAAGGCACTTCCAGCTCTTGGGAGCCTGTGAGTACCAATTACCCTCAAACCTCCCTATGGAGTAAAAGCATTTCAGCACTCTGGGGATGGGGGCATAAGAGATGACAGATACTACCTCCTCCTTTCACAGACAAAGAAACTGAGGACCAGAGAGCTTGGGCCTGCTGTCTGTGATCACAGAGTCTGTGGGGCTGGGATGAGAACCTGCGTCCTCGGACACAGGCTCCTGGGTGCTCCAAGGCACAGGTGCCACAAAGCCCTGGCGATGCCCGGCTACTGAGGGCCCCCTAAGCTACGCTCCACCACAGGAGTTCTCTGTTCCCAGGCATTTGTCGCCAGGATCTCCTGACTAGAGAGGGCTGGTAAGATACGGTCCGGGAGTTCCGTGTGCTGCAATGAGAGAGGCTGGATGCCACCTTGAGATGTATTGGTTGCAACACCGGCCAGCCCCGGGAGCCCAGGGGCAGTGAGTGGAACTAGTCACCAGCAAACAGACAGTTTCATTTCAAAGGGCAGACAAAAGCGATCTCGTACGTTGTTCCCAACGGCACCCTCAGAATCCCACCAACACTGGCCAGCTCAGGACAAGAACGGTGCGTTCGCTCCTGTCGGTGAGAGCTGTCACGAGAAAATCACAGAAAGTTCGCTCTGCCCCGTCTCGCCTGAGACCTCGGGCTCTCTGATGACAATGCTATGGAGTCGTGTCACGTCCCATACATCACACACATCACACGTATGGGGGGAAGGCTCGAAGCGTTTTCTCCCGTTTGTACAAAACCCAGATCTTTTTTTCTTTTTTGCCAGACTCGACGAGCAGTGGGTGTCTGGGTGGGTGGATTGAGTGACACGTTAGTGAGAAAGTTCCCTCCTCTTGCGGAGCTCCTCAAAAAAGGAGCCAGAGAAACAGCACTCGAGAAAGTGACAGGTGGATCACGCAGCCTTACTGCTGATGAAGAAGCGTTGGAATCCGTCAGAGTCCTGAATTCGGCCCCGCGCTGGGCAAGCAGAGAGTGGACTGAGCTGCGCTGACCTTTCCAGGCTCTGTTTGCATTTTGGGCGAGCCCTGGGGAAGCATTTCGGACCCTCCCTCCTCTCTTCCAACACCCTGTGGCCAGAAAGGAGACCCTAGCAGCTTCATTGCCACTCGGGCACCCTTTACCTCCCACCTGTCCCCTGGGAAGTCCCCGCACGCTCTCCCTGTGGCTGTGAAGGTCTCCCAATTATCTCCTCTTGCTGCCACATCAGACAGTAAACTCTGGGAGTTGCCAGAAATTCAGAATCTGAGAACACGCCACGGTGGCACAGCCATGACATGAGAACAGATGGAAAACTTCTCAGGAACAAAATGTGCACACACGAAAACGGATCCTGGCTTTGAAGTGTATATTCACGGTGCGGCTCTCAAGTCTTCCGAAAAGCCCGAGCTCAAACCTGACCTACTTAGGCGGTGTTCTTATTTATGTCTCAGACGAAGAAGCTGTATATTTAGCAAATGAGGACTATCCACCCCCATGCCCACTTCTTCTCACTTCTAGAGCCGAGCAATTTTCCCTTGTTAATTTTTCCCCAGACTGTCTCCATAAAAGTGGATATAAAAGTTAAACACTGTTAAAAACCCACGAGTTCCAGGAATTCTGCATAAATGCATCCAGGTTTTCATTGAGTGTATGAGTTAATATTGCTTCAAAGATCAACAGCGAGGCTATAGTTCATCCGTGTTTGTTCATCTTCTCTTCGTTGGCAAACCAGCTGGCCGGCTTGTCTGTCACTCATACTGCGGGTTTACTGATGGTCCAACATGCAAGCTGTGTGAATCTCTGCTAAGAGAGTCCACGAGTGCAAAGGGAAGTACTGAACCGTAGCTGTTATCTGGCTAATGCCCAAATAGACTTGCAATTGTCTGGATTTTCAGGAGAAAGCCTTTGTAACCTTCACTATTAGGATAATTACCTCGACCCTCCCCCTTCATACATGTAATCAAACCATAAAATTTTTATCCTTTATAACAAACAGCTGCCTCCAATCCTGTTTGGAAGGAGCAGGTAGAGAAATAATAAGAGGCTTGCATACAGGTAAAGAGCACACCTTCAAAAGGGAATGTTGCTTCTCGCAGCTTTGTTGAAAGGCGTCCTCCAAAGAGAAGTCCTCCTTAGCAAAGTAGGTGACACAAGGACGTCACCTCCCTCAGATGCAGACGCCCGTGGATTTTGTGGGAAAATGAAGAGGTCCATTTTAGGGACTCTAGGGCCACTGTTTTCATGCATGCTCAAACATATTCTTTTTTTCCTGGTAAGTTTGCTAATCCCACCCCTTCTTACTGAATAGGGAAAAGTTGGGTGAACAGGGCATGAGAGTAATCATAATATGAAATCTTAATGTGTTATGTACTTTCTCTTCTGATTTTCAACACAGATCTATGTTCCGTGTTTAATGGAAGGATTTTATCAGCCCAGCTCTCATCCTCTCGATTAAGCAAATATGTGGGGAGGATCCAGGGGTGCTCGTGCTGTGTCTCCCAGCACCCACATCCTCCTGAGCTGTGGCCACAGGAGTCAGAGTCTCCAGCAGCTGGCCCAGAGGCAGTGGTCACCATCATCACCATCTTTACCATCACCAGGACCCTTGGCAATCATCTCACCTGAAAGTGTGACTTTGATATCCATGCCTTCCTCTGCCTCTTGGTCCCTCCCCTAGACCTGCCCCTGCCCTAGGAAGTTGCTCTGGCCGGAACCTGAAGCCCTCCGCCCTCCTCTCAGGAAAGAGAGAGCTCCAGTTCGGGGTGATACTGTGTACTGCACGCCTGCTAGGTCAGCATCCTCTACTTAACCGACTGAGCTCAGCACAATTACATGAAAATAAACACACGCACCCAGGGTACTTCTGTTATCTCCCGTTCTCTCCCAGGTCATGTTGGGACAGAGCTCACTGGGACACAGTTGGACCCTTGAACCCGCTCCCACAGTTGGGCTAACAGGTCTATAATGCAGCACTAAGTTCCAAGTGCACCTTCCCCACACCTCAGCGGGGATGATGCGGGTGTGAGAATTAAATTAGGTGATATGTGCACAGGACTCGACAAAATGACTGGCACAAAACAGACAGTGCAGGAAGAGTATTGCTATGAACTGAATTGTGTCCCCCAAAATTCATATGTGAAAGCCCTAAATCCCAACGTGATGGTGTTTGGAGATAGGGGTTTGGGGGAGGTGATTGGGCTTAGATGGAGTCATGAGGATGGGGCCCTCAAGATGAAATTAGTGCCCTTATAAGAAGAGACACCAGCCTGGCTGGTGTGTCTCAGTGGATTGAGTGTCATCCCACAGACTGAGAGGTCCCAGTTCAATTTAAGGTCAGGGCACATGCCTGGGTTGTGGGCTGGATCCCCAGTAGGGGGCGTGCAGGAGGCAGCCAACCAATGTTTCTCTTTCACATTGATGTTTCTTTCTCTCTCTCTAAAAAATCAATAAAAACATTTTAAAAATAAGAAGAAGAGACCCAGTGAGCTTGCTCTCTATCCCTGCCATGCGAGGCCGCAGCAAGCAGGCAGCCTTCCGCAAGCAGGGAGGCTCTCACCAGCAATCCGACCATGCCGACCCCCTGGTCTCGGACTTCCAGCCTCCAGAGCCATGAGAGCTAAGTGTCTGTGGTGTAAGCCGCCGAGCCTATGGTGTTTGCTGTTGCAGCCGCAGCAGACCAAGATAACTGTCATCTTCCATCTACCTACCCCTTCTTAGCCCAATCTTCCTCTTTCTCCAGTTGTTGGCAGCATGCCCACATACATAATTCCATGTTTCAAAGCTCTTTTCTTTCCTGACTCAATCTGAATATCCTGACCTACACTGAACTCACACATGGGCCAGGAACCTACTAGGTGCTTGATGGATGAGGCAAAGTCTTCTAAGACCCGTGCCCTCCGGTTAAACAACGGCCTCTGGTGTCCCTGGGAGGTGCTTGTGGTCTTGCTCACATCAGCTGTGATGCGGGGTTCAGAGAGCAAAGTAAATGAAATACAGCTCTGTTGGCTTCTGCTCCATTAGGAAAGAGAAAAATCAATGTTTGCCAAATGGAGAAGGACAAAATCAATAGCGAAAGAAATTTTATTTTCAACCTTCTAAGGGAGTATTACAAAGAAGAGAGAGTGAAAATTATTATTATTTATTGATGTATATAGCACCTTCTGAAAGCCTCAAAGTGTTTTATGGAATTACAAACTGCCTCCGTCCTGTGCTGCGAACAGACCGCTTTGTCCTGCCCAGACGCAGCCCTCTCCAGAAGGGTGCTAGGGCAACACGACACCCACGGCAACGGGGTGGCTACTCAGAGTCGGTACCTCACTTATTTATTAAAAAACAGAAGTAATAATTAGTAGAGGCTAGCACACTCTAATCTGGTGGAAAGTTCCTGAGGAAGAAGCCGCCTCTTTAGATTTTCGTTGGCTTCCTAATATGTGTGGTTTGGCAGAAAGAGGAGAGCCCTCCCCCCGCCCTTCTCCAATGTTCCTTTGTTGGAACAAGTAGCACATTTGGGGAGAATCAGCCACCTGCTGCCAACATCTTAATGCAGTTCCTGGCAGAGGGGGTTTGATAGATAGCTTCAAAGCCACGAGTGTAAACGACTGAACCAAACTTTCCGGAGGATGGGACGTCAACAGAGCGAGGCTGCAGGAAGCGGGGCTCTGGAGGTTGGCAGCTGTCTGAGAAATCTACAAAGGGAATCGTCACAACCAAATCCTGCCGGGGCAGAGCGATTTCAGCTCCTCCATCGCCTGTCACCTGGTCTCTTCTCCCGTGAACCTGGTAACGACGCTTTGAGACAGAGAGGGCGGGAAGTATGAACCCCATTTTACAGAGGCTCCTAGAGGACAAGTGGTGAACCCCAAATCATTCAGCTGTTCATTGGCAGAGCACAGAATGGACCCTGGCCTCCCGGATTCTCAGTCAGAAGAACGATGAGAGATTAAGCAGCTCAACTTTCTACCTCAAACAGGATTCCCCTCCTCCCCCCCAACATCCCCAAGAAGCAGGCAAGTCCAGGGCTGATGAATTCATCACTTCATAAGAATTGCAGTCACTTTTTAAATTGCTATTTGATATCTTAATTATTAAAACATAATGGTCAAAGCAATGGACATAGACAACAGTACTGTGAGGAGGAGTTGGGAGGAGAGTGTCAATGGGGGGAAGGAGAAACATCTGTAACACAAATAAATTAATAAAAAAGCACAGTGGTCAACTCCAGATGATGCCCTCTGTTCTCCTCACTGTGTCCTCCACAGCTTTCCCGTCCAGTCTCACTTCAAAGTGAGAAAGACGGCTTCTGAAAAGCCACCACCTGGCCCTTACAAACATCTCCAGTTCCCCAGAGAGCTGTTCCTAATTACATGGTTTTCAGGGAGCTCCTCCTCCTACCCTGGACAGTTCCAATTTGTCTCTATTACATATTAAAATATTGTCCTAAGGACCTAACAAAAATTCTCAATATCATCTGACATCATGAGACAGTCAGACAATTTCCTCCCGTTTTCTGAACCCATTAGACGTGCTTCGGGAGGAATTTTCATTCATTCTATGGGCTTCAAGCGACCTACTCAAACTCTAAGTGTTTTTCATAGGAACTGCCAGATTTTCCAGCCACCGTGCCCCCATCGTGTGCCTGCAACATTGATTTTTTTTAAACCTCACTGGAGGACTTTACATTGAGAAGAATTAAGTTTTCTCTTCTTATTCACGCCAATTATTTCAGCGTATCACATTTTTATGACTCCTGAGTCTGTCTTCTAGCACACACATAGATTTGCTGGTCAGACTTTCCATCTCTTCATTTAAATTATTCATAGATTAATTCAGTGGAATAGAGCCTAGAGTTGAGCCCTATAACAGGCCATGGGAAAGTTCTCCTTTGGTTGGGTAGCTCATTAATCTGCACTCACTGGTCATTCAATTAAAGTGAATTCTTGTATCCTTGTCAGGCACTGCTCTAGGGTCAGCCCCAGGCAATACCTACTTGAAGGAAGAGAGGGATGAAGTATGTAAAATCCCCCTGGATCCACTGTGTTGCTACCCACTTGGCTTTTTGTCCATGGCTGCACAGGCTGGCTTTGCCTTTAAGGGCCCTATTTGGTACCCTAGCATCCTCGAAAGCCTGATGCCCCTCCCTCCCGTCCCTGTCAACTTTCCCCTGAGCCTGGATGCTCTTGGTTCCCTGTCCCAATGAACCAACTTGCCCACTGTACACTCAGTTTCTGCCTGAAAACTCGCCTTGGAAACCAGCTGACTTTACTGTCATTCCCTTTGCTCTCTTATGATGTCCCTTGTCCCTGAGGCCCACCTCACACAGTTTCATCCTGCCTGCACAAATACTATACAGAACATTGTCAAAGTCCTTAATGAAACAGATCTACCATATATATAGCATTCTACTATCTGTTGAGTCTGGCCATCTTATCACAAAAGGAAGTAGTTTGTGTACATAGAGTGAACTCCTTATGGGCTTAGCTCCCCCTTCTTGGAAACTGTCCCTCTCCCTCACCCACCATCCACATAGTTTCCCCATAGTCGATGTGGTTCCACAGCCACCCTCAGCCCATTAGTCCAGGTGGACAACTGTCCCCGCTGGGACAGACACATTTCTTCTACAGGAGCTAGCACCAACACTGAAGCAGAAAAGCCAATTTCTCTTCAGTGACTGGACTCAAGGTGCAGTCCTTGGAAGCTGTGGGCCGCCAAGTTTACATTTATGTGGGTCACAGGGACGCCCCCTACTGGTGACACGGCAGGAGACAGAAACAGAAGGGTCTTGGGGCACAGAGACAACAAGCTAAGCGAATCCTAGAAGTCCAAGACTCTGGTCCCTGTTTTCCTTGAGATGAGCCTCATTCTTCTCTTTTGGTTTCAAGAGTCAGCCAAGCCCTGGCTGCTTAGCTCAGTTGGTTAGAGCACTGACCTGATACACCAAGGTTGCAGGTTCGATCCTCAGTCAGGGCACATACAAGAATCAACCAATGAATGCATAAATAAGTGGAACAACAAATCGATGTTTCTCTCTCTTTGTGTGTGTCTCTCTCCCTTTCTCTCTAAAATCAATCAATCAATAATTTTTTTTTAAAAAAGAGTCAACCAAAAACCTTTTAAACAACCCCCTTTTTGCCAAGCTAGTTTGAGTTTAGTTTTTGTCATTTGCCAACAGAGTCCTGAGTGACACAGTGAAGGCACTAACCCCGCCCCCACAGTGAGCCAGTGCCCAGGCTTTCAGGACCAGTGGAACCATTTGAACTCATGCAACCCCACAGCTTCTGGGCCTGTAAAAGGAAAGATAAGTAAATGAATGGATCTCACCTCACCTTCCCTATCTGAACTGATAACAACAGATAAGCAAAACCATATATTCTTTCATTTTCTCAAACAGTGTATCATCAACTAAAACAATTCCCTTTTTTCCCCATGCTATTCATTTCAGCGTCAGCTCGATTTTTCTTTTACTTTCTTGATGTCCTATTCATGGCAAAGGAAAGTCCCTCTACCGGGCCACCATCCAAGTCATGGAGTGTGTTATAGGCCCGGGGAGAGAGACCTGGGGAGACCGAGGCGGCTGCCTGTCTGGGCTGCTTCGAGTGGAGCGGTGCAGGGTTTTCCAGCTGAATGGCTGCTGCGCACAGCACACAAGCTTCCTGGTCCCCGCCTCCTGTGCACAACCCAGGCAGGTCCCCCGCAAATACCTGAGACGCTCACTTTTTTATTACACTTCCTGGTTAAATCAAAACAGCTCTAAAAGGCAGGTAGGAAAAAAATGGAATAAGCCCCCTGTAGCCCTAAGTTCAGTGAGGTTCACAAACACAGACCACAGCTAAATAGAGAAAGGCTCCGCCCATTCAAGGCCAACAAGGAGGGCCCAGAATCTGCTCTTTCAACCTCAGTGTCACTTGGGAGTCGCTGGCCTTGCAGTCCAGAGGGAGGGGACTTTCGCTCCCGGCCAGCTTGAGCATTGCTAAGCAACGTGAGCATGATGGCCTGCAGCCTGGAGACCACAGAGATATTCCCTGCGATGTTCTTGAGGATCTGCCAGGAGAGAAAGCCACAGGGCTGGGATTTTATGTAACTAGAACAGATGTATAGTGTAAATTCCTTAGGGTCACCATCCCTGTTGGGTTTATTATATTTTTCTTCCTCATATCTTCTATAATCAGGACCACCTAAATAATTTGTGGGGCCCACTGCAAAATGAAAATACCATGGGCTTTGTTAAAAAATTCTTAAGAATTTCAAGATAACAGCAAAGCATTAAGCCAAGCACACAGGTTGTGCACCACGAAGCCGACCATGTCCTTGGCCATGATGTATATAGAACAAACGCTTATTAATGAATCAATGAATTGAATAACTGGGACCAGCATCAGAAGAAAGGGGACGGAACAGAGGACATCCCTGCTTCAAGCTAGCAACCCATTTTTATCTTTGGGCTTGGAACTCTTGTAAGAAGGGGTTCCACTGTTAAATCAAGTTTGAGAAACACTGTCCCATGGAAGCATCTTTGTAGAATTTAGAGCACAACGTCACTTAAAACCAGGTTCTTGCTAAGTCAATTCGGGTATGGATTGAATAGGCAAAGCCACTGGGACAGAGGATCAGAGAAAACCCAGCAATCCAGCATGTAAATTTTAAAAGTCTTTCCGAGCATGCTGTTCACATACAAATAATCTGCGAGTTCATGGGTCGCTCTGACCATCCTGTGCTGAACCTCTGCTCCGTTCATTTTCATGCTACTCACCAGTCTGTTCCTCGCGTTTGCATTTTTACTACCGTCTCAGATCCTATTATTAGCATCTCAGATCAAGTACCTGCCGTAGGACCGTTACAAGCAAACAATCAATCTTTAAAGAAGGAGTTAAACACGTCTGGATGCTTGCAGTAACCTTGATCTGCTCTTTAAAAGCATTGGCTGGGAATGCTTACCGAGCATTTTCTGAGAAATGAGTGTAAATTGCAGGAAACAGTGTGTAAATTAAAGGAACTGCCTAATATAATTAACCACACAGGAAATGTAATGGGTCTGGAAAACAGAAGCGTCATTTATGAGGAAATATCAATTGGAATAATGTAAATAATGGGTTTTTCACTGAGGTTTCTATTACTTGTGGAACTAAGGTAGTCATTAAGCAAGGAAGTGCTTATCAAAATCTAGAAAGGTTCTCTAAAGAGACGGCTTTCGATTGTCATGCTACCTTCGGGAAAGACCCTTGATTGTGTGATTTTTGTAAGCTACCTAATGGACCCCGCTGAGTCTCCTTGCTCCTCCCACTGCGCCAGCTACACCTGTAAAATGTGGCCTAGCTCATGGGCGGGGTTTCGGGGACAGCGCTCTGCACTCTGCTTCCTTTCGATGGCCAGCTTCCCTCTGGCCCCACGCCTCCTGTTTCCTTCTGAAGTGGGCAGAGATCGCCAACACCCACTCGCTGAGATCATCCACCCGAATTCACATCGTTGCGGGTGTTCTTGCATGCCTCTTCACGAATCAGTTGAGCCAACTCACCCTTTTCAGCCTCACTTTTCTCTCTTCTGATGCAATTAGCCTCTCGGCATGAAAAGAATACACAGAAATGTAATGAGCAGTGTCTCTGCAGAGACGCAGACCTATCAGTGATGATCGGCCACGATCAGCGGAGCTCATGCTCGGATGCAGATCTGTGTGGATTACAGAAAAACATCAGCTTATGTTATTTTAGTGTATGTTTTTTGCTATAAAAACCCAATTGTTACTTACCCTGATTACCTTAACTCTACCATCACAAAGGGATGGACAGGGGTGACCCAGAATGACAGTGGTGGCGAGATGCAAACACTCAAGATCAGTGTTTCTGAAGTTCCTTAGGGCCAGAGTCCAAACCACAGAGAACTGAACACATTTTTAAACGTCGCTGGAAACATGACAAACAGGTGCATTTTGCACCTTTTTCTCCCACCTGTTGCCTCTTGGACTAAGAAGTCCTGCTGATTGACGCGGCTACAGCTACAGCCTGGCCCTCCCGGCTTCTGTTACTCTTCTGTCTCCTGGGGGGGGGGGGCTTCGGTCACACACCCAGGGCCTCCTGCAGGGTCTCCCCAGGGGCTCCCGCGGTGGCTCCGTGCTCAGGTGGGACAAACGGCTGCAGAGCCGATCCCCTGCTCCACGTGGAGCCGCCCTCTCTCCCACCTCCCAGGCCGCCTTAAGGTTCCCAAAAGAATTCTGCCTCCCCCAAAAGCTGTAACTCTAAACACCTAAAACCAGCCCTTTCGCATACTGAACAACTCAAAATAAGAGAACGGAACAGCACATTCTAGCAGTTTTTATTCCTGAGTCAACACGTGGTCAAAGGTTAAAAATCTCGTTCGGCAGAACTTTCTGGTCTGTCCACGGTGTTTTACGGCCCCGCGAGGGACAGGCACTGGTTCCCGGTCAGAGCGGGCTGCAGAGGCCGAGGTGGGGACATGTGCTTCTACACAACGAAAGAAAACACGGGCCTCTTCCTCCTCCTTATTTCTGGCCATCACGGGTAGCCTTCTTTATAATTACTTGGACTATTGCTATTACAGCCATCATTTCCACTATTCACTATTATGGGTATTTAGAGGCTCATAAAAATGTGAGCTTCCTCGATGCTTAAACAGCACGGGAGATCAATCAGAGGCACAGAGCATTGGCTGACACTGGATGGAACCTGACTGGTAACAGCTGGATTGCTCTCTTGACTAAATATTTACAAAAGGCATGATTGTATCGCTGAGCGACACTGTGCGAATATAACAATTTATCAATCATCCTGTTTAACACCAATCCCCACAGGAAGGGCTACATTTCCACTTAACAATAAGAAGCTACTGTATGCTAATTAAGTTACTTCTTTTCACTTAAGGTTATTTCAGACACGTATGCCCTTGTGCTTTTATAACAGCCCGTTTTACAGAGAACAAACAAATGTTTTATAGGCCAAAAAAACCCGGGGGTGGGGGGCCTCGTTAACTAAATCCCAGCTGACACTCAGTGTTCTGGGTTCGCATGGGGATGGGCGGACATGGTAAGGTGTATGCTGAGGACCTGGCTGCAGATGTTACCGCTAATTCTGGAGAGTATGAGAAAGATGAAAGGAGAAGCCAGTAGCCTCTTGAATTTGAACGAAAGATTTTTAACCATTTGTTATTTATTATGCAAGCAGTCACCATGAGGCATGTCCATTATAATTCGAGCTCTGAGCAGGAAGCAGGGTGCGGTTCTCATCCAGGTGCCCTCCAGCCTTGGGGAGCACCTGGCCCAGCTCAGCCTGACTTCACATCACAAGTAACACAGATAAATGCATCCATAAACCCCTTAGCAAAGGAATCCTGGGAGAATGGCTGTGCTGTCGGAGGTACAGTTCTGAATCTTCCAGAATCTTCACATAAAAGCAAGTAGATGGCAAAACCGAAACACATGGACATTTGTGACAAAACTAGTAACAAGTTTTCTCTGAAAGTCCCGAAAGACCAGTGGGTAGTGCTAAAGTACCAACTGCCCCTACACCTGAGTGCTGCTGGCATCTGAGAGCAGGAGCAGAGGGAGAGACCAGGGCTGGCCCGTGAGCAGCAAGCCCAGCAAACCAGCGGGGACTCCTGGGAGGTGTGGTGGCTCTGCCGGTGACTAGAGTTGACGGCCTCCAGCTGCGCAGCCCCTCCAACCCCCCCCAATGAGCAGCCAGGTCTCCCTCCCAGGCACAGGCCCATGAGGGGCCACCTTCCGGAATGGAACCAGAACTGAGCAGGACAGGGACAGCAGAGCAAGGAAAGAGAAGGTGCCACCTGCAGTGGATGGGACGAGGGGAAGAGTCAGGAGCGCTGAGAAAGCAGGCTGCACTTGTTCTGTGAACACTGCAAAAACAGCGTGAGCGGGGCCTCCACGGAGTTAGCGAAGCTCTGTGAACGCCTCTGCCTTTTAAATTTTCAGAAAAACTAAATTCACATAGAAATGAGCAATCGAAACTATACAGGTCAATTCCCATGCAAAGTGACTCTCAGAAAAAAATAAAATGTGTATCAGAATGACATCCCTACAGACAATGAGAGCATGCCAGAAAGATATACCCAGACAGAAAGAAAAAATCAAAACTATAATATAATCTCTCCAAACAAACTAATGACATTAAGAAAATGATATGAGACATGAAAAAACAATAAGTTAGAATTAGAAAATTTCAGTAATGAGGGGATAAAATTCAAGAAAAATTTATACATAAAAAATCATTTTAGAAATAAGGAACACAAGAGCAAATAAATATAATAAATAGTGCCTTCAGAAGGTAAAAAAGGAGAAAAAATTTTAAATAAAAAAATTTATTAAAAGATTGTAAAAGAATCAAGAGAAAATGGCAAATGAAGATAAGCAAAGAAAATGTAACATGGATAAAAACAGTCCTTGAAAAAGAAAACCAAAGCAAAGGAGAAGAATAAATAATAAACACTATAACAAAAAATTTTTCTCAAATTAAAATTTTAAAAATGTATGAAAGAACATATGGAAAGAGCCCTCTGTATCCTTGCAAATATCAACCCAGAATAATCTGCACTAAGTCATATTCTAATAAAATTGCTGGACTTTAAAGAAAAAAGGGGGGAAACAATCATTTGGACATTGAACAAAAAGAGCATGTGACTTTTTTTTTTAATCATTTTTCTTTATTGATTTTAGAGAGAGAGGAAGGGAGAGATAGAACCATCAATATGAGAGAGAACATCAATTGGCCGCCTCCTGCATGCCCCCACTAGGGATCAGGCCCACAACCTGGGCATGTGCCAAGACTAAGAATCAAACTGGTGATCTCTTGGTGCATGGGTCAACTCTCAACCGCTGAGCCACACTGGCCAGGCAAGAGCACATAATTTATAAATGAATGAAATTAGCTTTGCATCAGACTATTAGATAGCAACTCTTGTGCCAAAAGAAAATAAAGAACCATGTATCAGATACTCAAGGAAGGAAAATATGAGCCAAAAATTTTATACCCAGCAATCCTGACATTCAAGTAAAAAGAGCTTAAACTCTTATCAACATGAAAAATTGGGGGAACCTTGCTTCCATTAGCCCTTCCAAAGGAATCAATTAGAAGACAAGATTCAGACAAACCAAATGACTAGACAGCCATCAACAAACAGACCCCTGATAAGTATAATACATAATTAATTGAAGAACTAGGACTAAAAGAGAATTAATATTATAATAGGTAATAGCTAGATGATCTGGCAGTGTGGATATAGCACAGTCCTTTTAAAAAAGGGAGAAGAGTGAAGATAGTATATTACCTGTAAACTGGCAGGAACTTACATGTTTCCGCATTCGGAGACTTAAGCAGACCCAGGTTTGATTCCTTTGAAAGACTATAGGTACTATATGCTCCTTCATCAGGAGGAATGTAATGTCTGTTTTTCCTTCTCTTCATATAAAAAAAATTTTTTAACTAATATTAGTAATTTTCTTTAACTATTCTTAGTAATCAAAATTGGTGGTGTAATATTAGTATTGCTATTTCAAGATTTTTTTCTTATGTGTAATATGGTATAAAGCAAACAAGTAATTACAGTGGGATATCCTAATCCCAGCATTCCCTGGGTCGCTCTTGATGTGGGGAAAGAAGATACAGATATAACATAGAAGAGTTTAAGTGTAAACTCTGTAGCACTGAATTGGAACAGGAGGTTTCAATGTGAATTATGAGATATTTTTAAATATACATGTGTATATTCTTCCTAGGTCTGTTCTCTGGAAAAGATTGGAAAGAAGAGAAATCCAATGACAATGAGTAGTGTTGGTTCCTAGACTAAAATCTTAAAATGTCATTTCCCTTTGTTTTTAAAAGGGGGGAAGTTTCATGAATCAATGCATGATCTCAAAGGTTGAGTAAATACAAAAAGAAAACCAGGCACCTCTCTGAACTTTACCTCTGGGTAAGCAAATAGTAGATGAGGTGAAATATTATCTTATAAAATTATTTCAGCTAATAAATAGAAACAAAATGGCAGAATTAGAACACCACCATTTGGCAACCCCAATAAATTAACAGATCTAGGCATTGAGGATCAACAGTTACTAATGTCATAAAAAAGTGAAAAGCAGCCCAGCCGGTGTGGCTCAGTGGATTGAGCGTCGTCCCATGGACTGAGAGGTCCTGGTTCGATTTCCGGTCAGGGCACATGTCCGGGGTTTCAGGCTCAATCCCCAGTAGGGGGCGTGCAGGAGGCAGCCAATCAATGTTTCTCTCTCACATCAATGTTTTTATCTCTCTCTCTTCTTCTCTAAAAAAATCAATAAAAAACATATTTTTTTGAAAGGTAAAAGCAGCCCTGGCCGGTTTCACTCAGTGGTTAGAGTGTCAGCCCACGGACCAGAGTTCCGGGTTCGGTTCCCACTAAGGGCACGTATACCTCGGTTATAGTTTGAACCTGGCCCCGGCTGGGGTCATGTGGGTGGCAACCACTCGATGTGTCTCTCTCACATTGATGTTTCTCTCTCTCTCTTCCTCCCTCTCTCCCTCCCGCTCTATCTGAAAATAAATTCAAGAATGTCCTTGGGTGAAGATAAAAATAAATAAATAAATAAATAAATACATACATACATAAAATAAAATAAAATAAAATAAAATAAAATAAAATAAAATAAAATAAAATAAAATAAAATAAAATAAAATAAAATAAAATAAAATAAAAAGGTGAAAAGCAGGCATTGTGTTCCTCCTGATGAAAAACACAAGGCCACCATTAGTCTTGTCAAAGTGATCACACCTGAGTCTGATCCAGCCTCAATTCAGCTACCAGTTCACAGGGAATATGGAAAATAGACACATGTGTCCACATGCCCATGTGTTAAAAGCAGCACACTCTTGCCTCTAGAAAACTCAAATGGTCCAATCCCTCAACATATAAGCATAAAGGAAAAGAAAGGGCATCTATAATTATGAAACTTTAAAAAATAAATATATATATCTCCCCAAAAAATGCTGTCTTGGATGCATAGTTGAATGACAAAACCATTTTAAAATGCAAAGAAGTGACTATGCAAAAAGTCAGGGTAGGATCAGCTTTGGAGGGACAGGGCGGTGATGGGGACCAGGCACCTGGAACCCCTTCAGGAGTGTCCAGTGAAGTTCTATTTCTTGACTTGTATGGCATTTATAAGGGTGTTTGTTCACCTTATAAAATTCTGCTAAGCTACATACTTGTTGGGGGTGGTTACCTACATCTGTGTTTTATTTTATAATAACCAAGGTTAAAAGAAAGCAAAAGTCTCTGCAAAAAGGTACAAATACTATTACTGTGTAAAGAACATGAACCTTTGAGTTAGACAGGTCCTGATTTGCCACACACACACACACACACACACACACACACACACACAATGTGGGACTGACCTTTTGAGCCTCAATTTCTGCTTTGAGAAATGGTAATAACAGAACCTAAAAGTTTTGGCAATTGAATAGGTACTCAATAAATATATTTTATTATTTTTCTCTCTTCTTTCTTCCTCCTTGTTAAATGTTTGCTGGAATGTTCAGCATGACTGAAACCATGTTAGTGAAGAATTTAGGAGGGTTCATGGAGGAGTCTTGAGAGACATTTTTTAAAGGAAAGAGATGGGATATTAATCAAAGAATGTGTGGCCATGGGGTGGAAAGGCATTTAGGAAGAGTAGCTGAGTTACAAAAGGGAAGTTCAGTGGAGAGTTTGCCTGATGAGGTGACTGGGATAGACTTCACCAACCTAACTGCCTGAAGAGACAGGGGGCAACATCAACGAGTGCCGCTGGCCTGGCACCTGTAGTAGATGGCAGCACGGGGACAGTGAATAAGGCAGCAGACTCAGCCTCCGTGAAACAGGGGGGCATGGGGGAATGTCACGCACTGAAAGTCTGTGTCCCCCAAAGAGTCATACTCTCCCAAGTGATGGTAACAGGAAGTGCAGCCTTCGGGAGGTAGTTAGGGTTAGATGAGTTACGAAGGTGGGGCCCCTCTGAATGGGATTAGTGCCCTCCTGAGAGTCGTGAGAGAGCTTGCTTCCTCTCTGCTCTCCATCACATGAGGATACAGGAAGTCGGGAGTCTGCCACCCGGAAGAGGGATCTCACCAGACCATGCTGCCGCCCTGATTCCAGCCTCCAGAACTGTGGAAAACAAATTCTGTTTGTTTATAAGCCACCTGGTCTATGGTACTTGGTTATAGCTGCCCAAACTGACTAAGACTGTGGGGGTTATGAGACTTCTGAGCTCAGGCTTAATCATGGTGTTTTTTTAAGTCTGTTAACTACCAGAACATACATTCTGTTGGTCCTTCAAACCCCTGGCAGGGAAAATAGCAAGATATTCCCTCATTAGAACTGTGCTGTGCGCGCTGGGCTCACTCTCGACACAGCACTGACGCGTTGAGAAGTCTTTATGACACACCATGGCCGACTACACCAGAGACGGAGCGTAAATACACCACGATCCTAAAATCCCCAGACTACAAATGGCAAGGCTTACTGGAAAACAAATACAGGTCCATGCAAGAACATTTATTCTGTTTACATTGCTGCAAGTTTACATTAATGCTCTTCCTCAATGACTTTTCCTTTTAGAAGTTCATTTTTTAAATAAAACTCCCTTCCAGGCAATTCCTATATCTTTTCAATGATCAATGAATAAACCTGATGCTTAGGGTGAGAATGAAGGAACTGGGACCAAAGGCTGGCCTCCTAGACACCAACAACAGGACAAAATCCAACCCTGAGGGATACAGTGGTTAGAAAAAGCCAGACCTGTTGAATTCATTCAATTCATTATATGTAATAATAACAGCCTAACTTGACTTACTCTCACTATATACCAGGCACTGTGTCATGAGCTTATTTGCATTATTACCTCCTTTACTCTTCACCAACACTCCTTACAGTGGTGTTATAGGCCCCACGCTGCCCATGGGGAACTTAGCCCAGAAGATGAGTAGTTTGTCCAAGGTCAGTCATCAGATTCAAACCCATGTACTGTGACACAAAGCCCCATACTCTGCACTCTCTGGTGTCAGTGCTAAAGAGACAACGGGACACTACTCAGCCAGAAGAAAAGATGAAATACTGCCATTTGCGACAACATGGGTGGATCAAAATAGGTCAGACAGAAAAAGTGAAGAACCATATGATTTCACTCATATGTGGGATACAAAACTGAAAGCAACAAGTGAACAAACAAGAAAAAACCAACAAACAAAACTCATAGACACAGACAACAGGATGGTGGTTACCAGAGGGAAGGGGGTGGGGGCAGGGAGCAGTAAAGGACAAAGGTGGTCCGACACATGGTGACAGAAGATGATTTAACTTTGGTTGGTGGGCATGCAATGTCAAGAACGCCAGGATAAGAATGCCACTTAGATGCTCTCACAGCAGAAGCATCTGAACTTGAGTGGACCCAACCAACCACCCCAAATCCCACTGAGACACTGAGCTGGCGCAGCTGCAGGTCGAATCTGCCCTCCAGGCCATTAGCTGTACCGCTACCACCAGGGAAGGGAACAAGCACAGAATGTCGCATTGAGAACCGGGTGCGAATTCCAGCTCCACACACGCTAGCTGTAACTTGGACAGGTGGCTTCACCTCTCTGGTTCTGATTTCTCATTGGTAAAATAGAAGTCTGAAACACCCTACTGCACCATGGTTGCTGGGACGACTAAATAAGATAATGCATGTACAACAGCCTAACATGCTCAAAATCATCTCCCTTGTCCCACGTCCCCCACTACCAGGTACTACACACCGCATGCACCCCAGATCGGGGTGCTGTCTGACTGTGAGGCGACTATTATGTTTTGTTTGGTTTCTCCCCTTTTAAAGCACCCACACATCACCCCAAGTTCAGCATATCTGAGAATATGAATCCCTACAGCGTTTTCAAAATCGGTCCAAAATCCCCTGCAGAATCTATCCTAGAAATAGTCTCACTCCCCAAATAAGTCATGGTCACGCGAAGACACAGACAGACTTGTCCAAATGCCATCTGGAGAATGTGTCTTTGAACAAAAAAACTGAGCTAATTCAAAGAGTCCCCCGCCTCCTCCAGTGGGGTGGAGGAGAGAAGAACATCAGCCGCGCAGACGGTCCCCTGGGCGTCCTTCCTGTCGGGGCCGAGCCGTGGGAGAGGGATGCAGAGACCGGCGTTTCTTTGTTCTGCTCGCAGAGCCTCGCTGCAGAGGAGAAGCCATGAGGCTGGAAAGGTCCTCCCCACCTGTCCTGCCCAGGGTGTCTCTGGCGCACATCCCCTGGTGAGTGGCGACACCCGCCTCACAGAAAACCTGGTGTCCTCAGATTTCACCAATTCAGGGGAAGAGGGGTTGTTAAGTGCTGTTTAAGGTGTCTCTGTTTTACCAAAAGCCTCTGTAGGAGGTTATTAACTTCAAAGGAAAACTAGACTTCTCCTCACTCCTTCTTTCCCCTCGAACCTCAGACAGGCCCACCCGGGGACTGTCTACGTCGGCCAGAGCCCCAGGGAGGGCGGTCAGGGCCTCTGCTCCCACCCAGGTGAGAATGGCTCTTAAACCCACTCTAGGAAAGAAAGGGTTTTTCCCCCAGAGGCATATGGGTTTCCTGGGTAAAAATATAATTACTATGTAGGCTGCTTACAGGTAAAGTATTGGAATTTTTTTTTTTTTTAATCATACAGAACTTAATAAACTCTACTGCTAACATTCAGTTCCTTTGGTCTTCAAGTTGCCCAACTTTATCTTAACGAGAAGATTCTGAACACAGACAACACTTCCGGTCAAACTTTTACTACTTGTAACCCATAAAGTATATCTTAAAACAGTTAGATGATAATACATGTTATAATTCCTACACAGATTTCACTGAGAAAGGGTATTCGCTTGTCGTTTCCCCTTCCCTCCATTTGTGTGTGTGTAAATTTAAGAGATGTTACTTTAAAATAATACATCTAATAACGAAGTGTTGATTGGAGACGCTTCTACCTTTAAAGGGGGTTCAGTCTTTGCCCATGCAGATTCCACCCTGAGCTACCGTCAGCAGCGGATTTTGGTGTCAGAGTGACATTCCGACTCCTCAGCAACGGTGACCCAGGTACTCCAGCCTCTCTCTCTCTCATCACCACCATCATCACACCCTCAAATCTCTCTCAGAGGTCCTTGCACTTAGCTGGATACCACCTCATAGATACCACCTCAAGAAGGCCTTGGCTGCATTGCTAGGGCTCTGCTCTCTCCCCCTCACCCCAGCTTGGGGACCTCCCTGAAGCTGGTCCTCGATGCCCTGGGCTCGTTGCTCCACTGCCCTGGCAGAAGGGGAGCGGCTGGTGTTCTTGGAGAACTCCACCTTGGAGGTGGTCGTGTGGGGCATGGGGTATCGCACACGAGCTGGCAGAGACAAATCCAGGAGGGGTGCAGCGGTGACGAGGCCTCGAGTGGTCCCTCCGGCTGGCCCTGAGGAGCCTCTGACCATGGCGGCTGCACGACAGGCGAGAGGACCCGACACTAGGTCTCTTAAGTGTCCCTTCGATGCCCTCCCAGGATGTAGGTGTCAGGAAGTGCGTGTTAGACCCTCGAGCTCGCGCTCAGTGGGGCCTTCCTGAGTCCACGCCCTCCCGTCCTCCAGCGTCCCGGCAAGATGCAGTCCACCTGCTGGTCTCCGTCACGCCCGCAGGTGCTCTTGTCATCTGCTGTGTCTGCATCGCACTCTCGAACCTGAACGAGCTCCCCTGCGCTTTCCCATTAGCAGCGTCTTTCCCTTACGCCAGAGGAAAGGACTTTGGGATCCTGCCTGGAGGGGAGCGGTCAGCTCCTGCCTCAGGTCTGAGCGCCACGGCGCGTGCCCTGTTAGACCATCAGACGTCCCTGGGTGCTCCCGCGTGGAGGCTACTTGTACAGATTCTCTAAAACACGCCAACAAGATGCTGAATTACAGTGCAATCCTCCCCATCTCCCTGCTCCCCAACATTTCTGTGCTATATATTAATGAGCTGTGTCCAATTGAAAATTCAAAACCAAATACATTTGTTAACAATCTAAAAATAGATTCTTCCCTACATGATTTCAGACCCTTCAGGCTTTTTCTTCAGTGTTGATTATCTTGGTTTTGCTATACCCAAGATGTAAACATAAGATATAAAAACAAGAAAAATAATTTTTTAAGGTTAATAGCTTTGAACAATTAGTATAAATAATCACACTTTGATATTTTCTGCTATATTAATTTCAAAACCGAGCATACAGTTTTGCTGAGCCAGACACTAAGCTGACTAGGAATTCTTTTTCATCCTCATTTCATCCAAGGAAGTGAATCTGCAATATTAATCGTGTCATTTACCATCTTAGACCAATGGTCCCAGAGCCATTTTGCCTTGGCTGGCACTGACATTCATTGGTCATGTCTCCACGAAGCTAAGGAGTCCAGCCGTGATTTTCCATCTGACCAAGAAATAGCCTTCCCTTCCTTAAACTCCAAATGTGTAGAAGACACTCAAGAAGTGTTTTTTGGGCACACAAGTAGAGCAGAACAATGGTTTAGGTGCTTTTAAGAAACCATGTCACCCTGATGCTTTCAGCTTCAAGGTCTAGCTCAGGGCCTGGCCCATCGCTGGTGTTCACTACTTAACTGTGAATGTTGAATGAGACACGGGCATCATCTACGTGGACCGGTAGTCAGAACACTTGGTGATTCCCACTCACCCCTGCTGGGTGAACCCAGGGCCAGAGACAGGGCTTGCCTTTCCTATGTCCTCTGGAACCAGGAAGAAGCCAACGGACTGTGCATCGGTCTTGTTCATGGAGCCACGACTACATCCCCACTCTGAGGACTAACGCCCAGTGCTTTGAAGTCAGGGAAGCCACTTTGAGGAATGGTCCCCAACATCTGACAGGTAGGTGGTACCCCTTGAACTGAGATGAGGGGAATTGAGGGACCACCTTTTCACCCCTGAGAGAGAAGACGGGCAGTCAAGCGTCCTGTGTCTGTGGGAGGCGTCCAGGCCTTACGAGTGAGAGAGGAAATGAAAGGGTTGTTCTCATCCTTCCCAATCTACGGTGACAGCAGGACTTGGAGAACGCTGAGATAGATGTCCCTAACGGTGCTGAGGAGATGAACGGGGGCTGCCAAGGCCGCCCCGATCCAAAGGCTGGTGTACAGAAGCTCCCCCAATTCTGTGTTTCCTTTCAAAGTTTGAGGCTTTTATAGTTCAATAGTTTTCATGGAAGTCATAATTATTTGGTTTGATCCTGCTGGCAGCTAGAATAAGTAAAGTAATTTCTAAGACTAAAATGAGAAAAAAAATTCTTTTCAAGTACCAGTCTGTAGTTCTTTTATTTTGGAATATATAAATGTAGTCATCATGGTCAATAGCGTTAACAATAATGTTTCTGAAACTCAATACTCTAAAAGTATATTAGTATTTAATAACTAACGTATTAAGTTTAATTATTATTACAAAACCACTTTAATATATTCCACGTCTGCTCTTCGGACCACCCATACTTTACCCCTATAATCCCTGTTTTCAATAGGATAATGTAAACAATAAAATAATGAAGTCCTTAATAGCCATTTATTTTTAAAGGAGTGTAACTATTTTCCCTAATTGAATTAGGATTACAACTCTCAAAATATCACTAATATATGAGGTCCAAGTCATATTAAAAAGAAAAAGGAAGAGAAGAGCTGCCTTTGTTGAGGAGAAATATAGTTCATAAAGTATTTTTGCACAGGAAAAAAGGGTCATATTGTGATTCTCAAACTTGAAAAGTCATTTCTGAAATAAATTTTGTCACTGAATTCAGAAAGATTGTAAACAATTGCATCTTTATAGTAGGTTACTACCAATACCCATAAAGCCAGTCAGATTCCCTTATCTCTTATCTTTGGAAGATGAAGGAATTCTATAAACCTCAGCAGGAACACACATCTGACCAGATGGGTTTTATCCGGGGAATGCAAGGATAGTTCCCAGGAAGACTCTCTCGTTACAACACATCATATCAAAAGGTCACATAAGAAAAATTCGCCAAGTGCTGTCAGTGCCAAAAAGCCATTTTGTAATACCCTGTCCATGGTCAATTAGAAAATAAATGGAAGAAAGGGAGAGAGGAATGGGGGAGGGGGAAGAAAGGGAGGGAAGGAGGAAGGGAGGGGTAATGGAAGGACACATCGTCAATATAATATAATCATCATCAATATAATATAATCACTTACCAACAAAATGCTAGAAGAACCCAGATAACAATGTATGCTCTCACAGTTATTATCAATATTATGATGTAAATTCTAATTAACCAATATAATACAAAATAAGAAATATATATTATAACATTTTATATAACATGATACATAACATGTTATAGATTATTTTTATATTATATATAAATGAATTAAATAAATTACACTAATTTGCAAACACTATTATTACACATCTAAAAATAGCAAGAGATGTTTATGTAAACTCTAAAACTTAATAACAGCATTTAAGAGCTGTTAATATATGATAAACATACAATAATCAATAGCTCTTTGCATACCAGCAATACACAGAGCTTCTAAAGGAATGAGAAAATCATTCACAGAAAAATCCTAGAATGATCTTAACAACAAATCTGTTGTATTTATTTGAAGAAAATTCAAAACTTCCCTGGTAGATATAAAAGAAGAACTGAATGAGTAGAGTGATGTAGTGAGTCATTGTGACAGAAAGAGAGAGAAGAAAAAAGGAAGAGAGAAAAGAAGGAAAGGAAACCTAAGGGAAAGGAGAGAAGAGAAGAGAAAAGAGAAGTCACAAATGTAGTTAAACTCAAGGTAGGGGTGGACTTTCCAAGCATAAAAGAAAGTGAAGAAACATTTTTTTAATAACAAATGCTTTTTTTTTTTTTTTAATTGCTTTCTTAGAGCAAGAGGAAGGAAGAGAGAGGGTGGTGGAGAGAGAGGGAGGGAGAAACATTGATCAGCTGCCTCCCTCACACCCCCTACTGGGGGTCAAGCTGGCAACCCAGGCATGTGCCCTGACCGGGAATTGAACCGGTGACCTCTTGGTGCATGGGTCAATGCTCAACCACTGAGCCACACCAGCTGGGCAAGTGAGGAAACATTTTTATACAAATAGATTTGACCACGTAAAAACTGTCAGCATATTTTTTTCATTCGAAAAAATGTCAACTAACAAACTAGTAAAAGTATTTGCCACAAGTTTAATAGACAAAAATTATAGACCTCTTATAAAGAGGAAAATACTAGTACCTCGCTTGTTAAAATCCAAAGGAAATAAATAGCAATGGATACAAAATCAATATACACAAATCTTGCATTTCTATATACCAATAATGAACTATCAGAAAGAGAAATTAAGGAAACAATGGCATTTACAATTACATCAAAAAGAATAAAATACCTAAGAATAAATCTAACAAAGGTGATGAAAGACTTGTATACTGGAAACTCTAAGACACTGATGAAAGAGATTGAAGACACAAATAAATGAAAAGATATGCCACACTCTTGGGTAGGAAGAATTAATATTGTTAAAATGTCCATACCACCCAAAGCAATCTATAAAGTCAAGGCAACCTCTAGCAAAATTTCAATGGCATTTCCCACAGAAATAGAACAAGCAATCCTACACTTTATATGGAACTGCGAAAGACCACGAATAGCCAGAGCAAGCTTGAGAAAGTGGGTCAAAGCTGGGTACACCTCGCTCCCTCATTTCAAACTATATTACAAGGCTATAGTAATTAAAACAATTTTGGCACTGGCATAAAAACAGACGCATAAATCAGTGAAATAGACTAGAGAGCCTAGAAATAAACTCACACATATATGGTCAATTACTTTACGACAAAGGAGCCAGGACTATACAATGGGGAAAGACAGTTTTATCCTGACATTCTTTCCTATGACAGCACTTTCCAGACACCGTAGATATAAACTAAAGAACATCCACTGTACCTCAAATTCCAAAAGCAACCAAGATGATGAGTTGGGGTATAAAGAGGATGAGAAAATTTTCAGTGCCGTGTGGGAAGAAGCAACATAAGATTCTCAGCCTAAAAATAGTCGGATTTGCTGCTGCCCTGTTTTTGTTTTGTTTTACAAAAATAAAATCAGTTCTCTTGCATTCCTTGGAATGGGAAAGCGTTTGCAAATAGTAAGTAGAAGCTGATGAGCTCCAACATTCACCTGTATAGCACTTTCCACACCAACCTTCGCAAGGTACCGCATCCGGAAACGAGCAGTGCAAGGATTCGTGCCTTGGCACATTAAATAAACCTACCTTCAGCCAGGACCTACAGCAGGACGTCCCCAGGTGACTGAGGAGAGGGAGGACAAATAATCTAGAGCCTCTGCGCTCCGTAAACGACCTGTGGGGTTTTGCTGCCGTGTGTATGGATGGGCAGTGGTGTCATGCAGCTACATTCCAGAACCTTCTCTGCCCTGGCAGGAGATGCACACAGATGTTTATGTAATGGACTCACTATGATGTTAACCCACCTGGTGTTTTCAATGCCTTGTAAGACTGAAGATCAATCAAAACTATGGCCAATAAGTACATAAAATAGAGCTGATGATCAGCTGGGCAAGGAAAAAACAACTGCCCCAGCCAACCTGGCTCCTCACACTTGAATGCTTTCTTCAAGTTCGACAGGACACCCACCGAACACAGAATACAGACTATTTTTTAAAACAGAGAGAGAGAGAGCCCTGGCCAGTTTGGCTCAGCAGTTGGAGCGTCGGCCTGCGGACCAGAGAGTCCCGGGTTCGGTTCCCACTAAGGACACGTACCTCGGTTGCAGTTTGTCCCCAGCCCCGGTTGGGGTTGTGTGGGTGGCAGCCACTCGATGTGTCTCTCTCACATCGATGTTTCTCTCTCTCCCTTCTTCTCTCCTTCCTATCTGAAGATAAATGCAAAAAAATGTCCTCAGGTGAGAATAAAATAAATAAATAAAACTGAGAGAGAGAGAAACCCCCCTGACTGAGAGCGAGGCAGTGGAGATCGAGGCAGTGGAGATCGAACTATGCTCCCCCGTGACCCCGTCTCGGGCAAAGCTTCCTGGACTCCATATACCAGCTCTGAGCCAGCTCCCAGGCTGTGTCTCGGTGAAAATTGCCACAAACTAGAAGGTCCCTCTGCTTCCAACCTGTCTTTCAGATGCGACCATAGGCCCCAGATCTCAGCCTCTTAAGAGCTTAAGAGAGAACTTGGGATCCCTGAAGGCAGAGAGAGAAAGAACAGAAGGAGTTCTGTTCTTTGCAAAATTGGAAAATCAGAGAGATTTCTCTCCCTTTGTGTTACCTTTGTCAGTCTTTTTCCCAAGTAAATTTCATCTCTGCTAAATTCATAGGCTGATATTAAACTGAAATGTGGCGTGCTGCTTCATATAACAGTTCTGTCTGTGGCGACCCTCAAGACAGTAGATTTACCTAAGGAGCTCCCATCAGAGCGTCACCCTGGCCCACGTCTAACAGCCCACGGAGAGGGACTGCTGCTGGTTACCGATGACTCACTCACACTCACAGGCTGTCTGTCCTTTAACTAGAACTCCCTCCGGTCAGAGGGGGATAGGATAAGCCCTCAGCTCCCCGATCTTAGCAAGATGCTTCCCATTAACTAAAGCTGCAGCCCAGGAAATAATACCTTGGGAACCTCAAAGACAAAGTGCATCTTCCAAAGGGCCCCGTTTATGGGAAGTGGGAGCGTAATTTAGGCATTGGAAACCCTTGGCTCAAAGTAATTAAAGGAGAAAATGAGCTTACAAAATAGGCCGGCTTCAGATCTGCCTCCCAACTTGGACGTGCTTTATGAGATCTAATTGAAAGTGTGGGTAGCTGCTCCAGGAAGAAGTTTCCTGAAAGACAGAGGAAACCACATTAGATTGGGGAGGATTTAAGCCTTCTCCTTTATATAGAACTCTGGCTGATATACAACATGTGTACTAGTGAAAGCAGTTCTTGGAGCTCTGGGTTTTGGAATGGAGGTAGGAAAGGAGAACCAAGTGGCTCAGCCAATTAACAAGAATAATATAGCAAAAAAAAGAAGAAGTTAAAAATGGAGGAAGGAAGCAAAACGTCAGAAACAGCAAAAAGGTCAGCGGTTGCCAGGGTCGGAGGAAGGAAGGGAGGGATGGCTAGGCGGAGCGCAGGAGGAATCGCTCTGACACTGCTTGGGTGGGTATGTGACAATGTCCTCCTGTCGAAACCCACAGAGCTGTGCACCACGAGGAGAGAACCTAGTTGCACTATGGACTTCAGTAAACAAAAGTGTACCAATGTCAGTTCATCAGTTGTAAGAAATGTACCACATTCATGCAAGATGGAATCATGGGAAACGCTGTGGGGGTGGGGTTTATGAAAACACGGTACTTTCCGCTCAATTCCTCTGTAAGCCAAAAACTGCTCTAAAAAACAGACTATTAATTTTTCTTCAAAGGAATGGATGGGAGGAAGACAGAAGTCAACTTAAGTTAGGAGACCAAAATAGAATCCAGATAAGAAAGAAGGAAACATTGCAAATCGCTGTTTTGGGGGAGATTAAACGTCAAGGGAAGGCGTAAAGATTAGCACTTGGATGCCCTACACGTTCTATTTAACTGTCTCCAGCGTGTGCACTGCCTCGGGGATGCACATGTTGGGAATCAAGAACAGTGCTGTTGGCTGTATACCTTTAACAGAGCAATAATAATCATCGATGAGTACACCTCAGAACAGAGAAAGAAAAGCCACACCTCGCTAAGATATCTGGGACAGATGCAGACTTAGTATCCACTTCCTTTGGCCCAAATATTGATACTTAATTAAGAAACAAAACACCCAATACAACAAAGTGTGACTGTGTTTGGAGATAGAACCTTTAAAGAGGTAATTAAGGTTAAACAAGGCTGTTAGGGTGAGTCCTATCACAATAAGACCAGGGTCCTTGTAAGGACACCAGGGATGTGTGCACCGTGAGGAGGAAACCAGAGAGCGCTGTCTGAAAGCCAAGGAGCAGGGTCAGAGGGAACCAACCTGCTGCCACTTTGGTCTTGAACATCCAGCCTCCAGAACGGTGAGAAAATAAATTTCTGTGGCTTAAGCTACAAAAATAAAAATTAAAAATAAGGAAAATGCCTGTGTACTGGTTAAATCAAAGACCAAATCTTGCCATATGCCCTGAATTGAAAGGCCAGCAACTCAAAGAGCTGGCCCTTCCCTACCAGTTTCCTGATTTTTTTAATTCCATATAGGCTAGTGCCTTCGTCATCACTGATGCATACTTGGGCCTAAATCACCTAATTTTGTTGGGCATTTTTAGAAATCTAAACTAAATACATGGCGTAAGCCAATGTTTTCTTTATTTTGACCTAATTTTTCTCTTAATTTCAGTGTGAAATTTATTGTAAACCCTAGTCATTTCTTCTATTTATTAACAATGTTAGCTAAGATGTATTAATAATTATAGCTAGCATTGCTCTAAACAAGAGAAACAGGTAGCCAGAAAATTCTTTAAATGAGTAGCTCTTATTTTATTCTCAACGCAGGAGAAATGTCAAAAGAATGAGGGGGGTATTGTTTTTTCCTTCTCTTTCCACTCCTCCTGGACATGAGGGGCGAGGTGCAGTAGAGAGGCTTTAACATCCTCCTATTTGAGGGGAAGAAGTAAAAGTCCACCCGGCACCTGGAAATGAGCTCCCAGCCCCAGGCTTCCATCTGCAAACACAGACCTAAGAAGAGAGGTTCTTCGGCCTGTGCTGCTGGAGAGAGGGGTTCTACCTGCGGGAGGGAAGGAAGCTCCAGATTAGGGGGAATGGAGATGACTGGGACGCATGGGTCCCACAAGGGACCGGGGCACAACTCTGGTAAGACATAGGTCCTGGAGAGACTGGACACTAAGGACGGAGGCCTGAAGAGCTGGGGTAAGATCTCTATGCTCCTCCGAAGGTAAAGAGAATAGGACCACCAGCCTGGGCCAGGACATCCCACTGGCACTACTGGAAGGCTTGACAAGCTCCTCTTCTGTCCTCTGGTACCGTGCACGATGGAACTTGTATATGACCCACCACGGAGGAGCATAGAGATCTTATATATAAAATATATAAACTTACAATTAAATAAATTATATCCACTACAAAAAGCAATAAATACCAGAACTTATCACTTCCTAAGTATTTGACTACATTTCACTATGATCTGTGCTCTGTCATTTACCTTGACTACACCTGATGGTGGAAATAGCACCCTGGGGGCAGCTGCACATCTCTTGTCAACTCTGCGTGCGGTGATGTCATGTCATGTGGCGTCCTATTTGCCTGTTTGCGAATATTTACACCACAGATATCGGCAACCCCTAAGATCAGGGCTTGATGTATTACTCTAGACCAGGAGTCAGAAAACTATGGCCCAAAGTCAAATCTACCCCAGCACCTGTTTTTATAAATAAAGTTTTATTTGAACACACCATGCCCATTCAGTCATGCCTTGTTTATGGCTGCTGTGGCTGCTTTTGCTGCTGTCTCCACAGCAATGAAGTTGAGGAGTTAAACAGAGGCTGTATGGCCTGCAAAGTCTACAATATTTGTTAGCTGGTCCTTTACAGAACAATGTTTCTGACCCCTGGTCTAGACTTAAGAAAGTGGTGGAGAATTGTGGTGATCATTTTGCAATATATACAAACACTGAATCATTATGTTGTATACCTGAAACTAATATAATGTTATATGATCATTATATGTCAGTAAAAATGTGATGGAGAAGATGTTAATAATGCAGATATCTTGTGTCTGTGGCCTGTAGTTGTGTTTGAATAGCACAAAAAATGAAAGAATATTTTTCCAATATTCAAAATTATTATCCAAAACAGTAAAGAAGATACTCACATCTAGTGATGGTACAGACTTTGAAGTTCTGAAACACATATTCATTATTTCACTTTCCTATAACTCATGAATGAAAATGAAAATGTCAACCGACATCTCCGTCAGAACTGTCTTTAGAACCCAGCTGTTAAGCATCTAGCGACAGGCATATCACCGAGTCTCGCCTCTGACTCGCACACCATTGTGGTGAATGGCATGCCTTTCCACTGAATTTTTTCTTTTGTTTTGTTTTGTTTAAAAAAAGGAACCTCACATATTTCTTGTACTTTGTTATGGAGCATATCCATAACCTGCCATTCATATTATGTCATTTAACAATATGATAATTCAGGTACTAGAAACTCCATTTGTGCCCGGCCGGTGTGGCTCAGTGGATTGAGTGTCGTCCCGTGGGCTGAGAGGTCCCGGTTTGAGTCCTGGTCAGGGCACGTGCCCGGGTTGTGGGCTCCATCCCCTGTGGGGGGTGTGTAGGAGACAGCCAATCGATGTGTCTCTCTCACATCGATGTTTCTATCTCTCTCTCCCTTCCTCTCTCTCTAAATAAAATCAATAAAAACATATTTTTTTAAAACCTCCTTTATTAGGTGAAGTGATAGAAAAATTAAGAAGCATCTCACAATGCTGAAGCTGATTCATACCCAGATTTACTGAAAATCTGAATATACTTGCTTAGAAATCAGTTTTAATAGCCATCAGTTTGAGAAAATACATCACAATTTTTAAAAATAACAACTGTGAACTCGGTTCCTCTTTAATGTAAATGTGTCATTAGTTGCGGCATCAGTGCACATTTCAGTATAACGACAGGAGTATGTGTGCCACATTTCTTCGTTCCATAGGCAGTATTTGTCGTGGATTCACAAACCCCTTGGAATCATTCCGCAGTGACCTCCGAGTTCTGCAGCCAAATGCTGGAGACTCTGGAAACAATCCCCGTGGCCTATCTGAGACCTTCTGCTGTGAGGCCAGATCGTGCCCCACGTACCTCATCCCTGACTTCACCTCTTCCCCGGAACGGTCCTTCACGGCCGTGTGAAACACCCACTGGCTGCCCCGATTTCCCACCCAGCCTGCCTGCGTGGCCTGGCCCCCATGTGAGGTCTCCCTACCACACCTGCTGCTAGTCCGTCAGAGCGACCAGAGTGGACGATGGCACCGGGAAGAAGAGTCCCTGGGAACAGCTGGTAAATTACACCGTCTGGCTGTTTCACTGTTGCTGTTTAAATGATGTCACATCTGTAAAAGACCGAATCCCACCACACCCCAACCATCACCTTCCACACAGAGAGGAGGAGCCCAGAGGGTGGCTTTCCCTGCCTTGGGACCAGGCCTGGGGACCTCTTAGGGAGGCCAACACCAGAGGGCAGGCGGGCAGAGTGACCAGGAGCTTCTACCCAAGAAGCCACCGGAAGACGTGTCTGCAAACCATTACAGTCCCCAGCGAATGTGGAGCCATGAATCCCACAGCCGGGGCTCAGAAGAGCAAGAACAGGCCAAGTAGGAGTAACCTGGAGGGTCTGGGCAACTGGCTAAATGAGGTTCTGCTGTCAGCGGCTCGCTTTGGTGTGCTGCCCAAGGGCCTGGGGCAGGGGTGGGGGCTGAGGGTAAAGAGGTCATCCAAACAGCGGTGGGAACTCCATTACACAGAAAAATCACCTTTTCAGTTTCTCTCTTTCACTTTCTGGGGTCACTGATAGTTGTGGTTTTGATAACAGTGGACTAAAAAATAAAATATCTCAGTAGTGCTTTAAAAGTCATCCATTCTTTAATTTAAGACGGTAAGTAATCTGGACAAAGCAGCAGAGAGGGAGGGGACTGCATTATCCTTTCTGTCTGGACCGTGTGGGATGCCAGCCCTTCCTAGGCATAGCCCAGTATGGAGCCCACATTTCTCCGTGCGCTGGTGAAGTTCAGGTGTGGGTTCGTTCACAGCACACACACTGGAGGGCGGAGTGCTCCCCACCACCGCTCACCCCCCTACAGACAGTGCACGGGCGTAAGGGGGCAAGGCTGTGATTCTGGGCTACAGTCTTTCTTTTTTCCTATTTTGCTCATTGCGATCTTTGATGACAAGACTCTTCTTGGGTGTTTGCCCTTGAAATGAACCAACATCCTATCAGACATAGGTCTGTGCAGGAGGCCACAGCCCCCTCGGCCACATGCTCCTTTCCGTGCCCTACCCAGCCCTCCACGGCCTCGCACACGCTCCTGTCACTCTGAGAACAATGTCAAAGGCGTTGCCCATGGTCACCTCACTGCCAAACCCACTGGCTGCTTTTAAGCCCCTGTTCGCTGCAGTTCCCACAACACGAGCCCGCCTGGCCTTGTCACCAGGCCTCTGTCAAAAGAGCAAGACAACATGATGTGATGTCTCCGACGTGCACGCGGAGGGGCGGCGGGGGCCGAGGCGACGCTCGTGTTTCAAGTGCGTGTCTGAAATGTGTTGCCAAAACAGACCTGGGAAGTTGGAGGAAGTGCGGTTTGGGGAGAGTTAACATGTTCAGCAAGCCCTGGAGACCCAGAAATCCCAATCAGGGTCGGGGCCCTCTACACCCAAAGAATCGTTCAAGTCACAAAACGTGATGCGGCCACGTAGTGGAAAAAGACAGGTCACTCCCAATTTCCCTCCCCGCAGCCCAGCCCTTGCCGTTGACCCATTCTTCGGAATCTCAACTCATTTTCTCCAGTTCAAATATGGCTCCTGGTTGGTTCAACGCTCAAGCCCTCTGCCTGGCTGTCAGGCCCCCTGAAAGCCTCTCATCTCCCACGTGGCCATGCCCACGCTGAGACAGCTCGCCCTGCCAGGCACCTGCCAGCAGCCTGCCCTCCCGCACTTCGCCCCGCCCTCCAGCTCGCACCCATGCCGGCCTCTCTCTCGGGACCACTGGGAGCACACATGGACTCCTCAGAGGCCGTCTTCCTGCCCCTCCTGAGCGCACTCTTTGCTCAGCTACACTGGCAGCAGGGCTGTCTCCCACCGCCACTGTGGTCCCTGCCACGTCCTCGCGGGGCAAGCGTGGCACCCACTCCTGACTGATGGCCCAACTGCCTGGCGTGGGAACATGTGCCTCCGTGAAACGAAACGTTCATGTGCACTGTCAAAGGAGTTTCTGTTTGCAGAAATGAAATTACTCACTGCAAATTCTTTTTATTATGGCAAAGTGTACATAATATAACATTTACCGGTTTAACCATTTCTGTGTGCAGAGTTCAATGGCATTGAGTGCACTCGCATTGTCCTGCAAACATCTCACCAGCCATCTCCAGAACGTTCTCATCTTCCCAAACGGGAACTCACACATACACACACGTGCGCACACACACACACTGCTGGCCACACCCTCTGCTTTCTGACGCAGTGACTCTGACTACTCTAGGGCCCCGGGAAGTGGAATCACAGTATTTGCCCTTTGGTGGCTGGTTTATTTCACTTAGCATGAGGTTTCCAAGATGACTACATATTCTTTTCGCTGGCTCCCAGCTAGACTTAAAATGTATTCCTTTCTAAATATTTGACAACTGGCACTGGAAGAACAGTGACCACATGGGAAAAAATCGGTACCCGTCAGAACAGGTGCCAGCCGCAAACGGCCTACCCAGCCCCGCCTCTCCCAGCTGGAACCTGGGCTGCTCCCAAGCACGTCCGTCTGCTTCGGGATATAAGGAGCCCTTAAAATCTTAAAATAATGCAGTGGGGGAACATCCCTGTGCCCAGCACGGTGTGAATTCTGTAACCTCTCAGTTGAATCTTCACAAGTCAGTGAGTTACAGCTGTATTATCTCCGTTCTACAGATCAAGAAACCAGAGCTTAAAGAGAACAAGAAATCTGCCCCAAATCACGGCCTGGAAACCAGAACAGAAAGGAACACTCAGACTGATGCCTCTTTGACCCCAAAGGTCATGCCCTTGAGCACCCATCACCTACCCCCCACGCCCCACCCCCATCCGGACGCCAAGGGTCAGCTAGATGGTCCAAATGATGGTCCAAAACCCAGGAAACACGTCCTGGGGTTCAAGTCGAGAAAGCATGCTGAGAAGGTGACTGTAAGCAGCATATAAATTGTAATCGGACTCCTCGAGTCCCTTTTAAACAGAACAAATGGGCTTCAGACGAACATAAGGAATCCCATTGCCAGATGGGTTATCAGAAAGGTTGCGAGTTCACTTCCCCCGGGAAGGCAGGAGGAGGAGAGTCTCGAACGGGCCTAGATCAGGCCTGCCTGGAGGGAAGAGGTGAACCAGGTGGTCTCAGGGGTCTCCCTCAGCCCGAGAAATCCCTGAGTTAATACTTCTGAAGCTTTTGAGCTCCTGGAAGGACGGCTCTCTAGAAACACTAGGTCAGTGTCATAAATATGCATGTAAATTTCTCCTCTGTCATCAGCAGAGTCCTATCGGGAGGGGTGCATGTCTGACACCTGAAAAATTTAAGGGGCAATGCCTCCTTTGATTACAGGGCATTGTGCAGTGAACTGACTTTCAAACTAACTCCAACTTGCATTCAAGTGGCATCTTTTCAATTCAGGCTGAGCGGTGAGTTTGCCTTGAAGTGAATATTTCACAGAACAGGGAAGGTGCTGGCTTTTCATTTTAATGTCCTTATAGCTGGTTCCATATGCATCGCCTCAGAGGCTGAGTTTGTCAAGATATATAAACAGCAAAACCCAATGTGCTTTTCTTGGGATGATGCGGTCTACCGAGGCACATTAAGTCTAGTGGAAGGTGACTCCCACGACATCTTCTGTTCAGAATTTCTTTAAGAGGAAAAATAACACAACAAGCATGCCCATTACAGGTGACAGGAGGCATCTAGACATTGTAGACATTCTTAGGGATAAATCTATGGTCAGATCTAAGATTTTTCTAGAACAGACATGTCATTTTGTCTTATATTTATTCTGCCAAATTCTATAAGCTCTATAGCCCATGAACAATTTCCACTCTTCTGGTTGTAAAGGGACTCCAAGCAAGGTCCACGTCCTTCTATTAGGCGTTTATTTGTGAAGGGGGCTTACCAGCCACCACCAGTACCTCTGCCTCCTCCTCCGGGATCTCTACCTCCCAACCCTCCCTATCCGTCATTGTGAAATCCTCGGTGCAAACGGTTTTTCAAAGCTGCATGCATTTCGTGGCTCCTGAGATGACTTCATGTTAGGGATAATCCAGATTTTCATTGTCTAAAAATGTGATTTCCTATGTGGTAATTATAGAAATGTCTGCATGGATTCAGGCTGCTATTTACTAATCTTCGCGCAAAATGGAATCGGCTCCAAAGCATGGTATATGGGGGGGGGGGGGGAATAATGGAGTAATTTCTGTGAATATTGAAAGGTGGAAGTTCTATCTTCTACAAACATGGTTATACCTCATTCCCAAGATTAATGCCTTCCTAGCATTTGCAGAGCAACTGATGTTAATGATGGGCCTCTCGCCCCAGAATGTCGTCTTTTTTAGTGTGCATTCAACATATTGACAAGAGCCGTAGGAGGCTTTTGATCGAGTGGCATTTTTTAAGAGGAATCAAAACATATATATACACAGCCACCAAAATCAACCTTGGCACAGTCAATCCAGTTATTTCTGCTTCCGTTTCCGTCACTGAGGTCTACTGAGATTCTACAGGACAGCACTGTGAGGATGGAAGGTCGGGATAGCTGAGCTATGACCCAGTCCCTTCTGCTCCAGAGACAGGCCCTGTGTCTTCCCCCAAGGAGACATTAAGACATTTAAATTCATGTACCACCAAGTCATTCAGTGGCTGTCATTAAAGCAGCTGAATTAAGTGGGTAAAGATAATCTCCCACAGATTCACCCCAAACCCATACTGAAGCTAAACTTCAAATCCACAATTATTATTCATCACAGGAATGGAGCATCGGCTTCCTGCTGCTGGTGGACTCCTGTCCTTCCAAAATCGGCGTTGTCTGTTATAGCACCACGGCTGAGTGCTGACTATTACCGTGCAGCAGAGAGTAATAGGGACAAAATGCAGAACAAAATTCGGAGAAAACAGTGCCTTCTGCAGGGGAACTATAAAATCGATATCTATAGACCAAAGAGACATGCAACACCTTCTAAAATTAAAGGAAGACCCATAGGCATGTAAGACATGGCAGGAACCTGGCTGATTGGGTTAAGCATCTAAGAAAGAATATATCAGTCAGAAGAAATTGGAAAAATGTGGAAACAGAGAAAGAAGAGTCTCCAGGCTTGACTGAGAGGGGAAGGCTGCCTGGCCCAGGGATACAACGGCCAGTCCCAGGAACGGGCCATCTTCTCTGAGAAGGATAATCAGAGCTAGGTTCTCAGACGCTGATGCCAGTGAGCACTGAAATTCTTTCACCAGTTAGCAGTCCTTGCTCACCTGTAGCATTCTGATTATAGTGCACCTTCCCAGGGCACAAGCACATTTCAAAAAATCATCATTCTGATCTATAGATCAGCCTTTTTGAATTTGGTTAATGTCGATCCATCCCTATGAGACAGATACAATGAATGCTATCTTTCCCCATTTTTAGTCTTCTCTATTTTTAAAAACAATGAATACATACTATTTACAAAAGTCGCTAAACATATCATATATTGTCAGTTATTATCTATGAATTACTGTGATAGCACCACAAGGGCAACAATAAGAATAAAAATAAAATTATTCCATTTGGGAGAGAAATGTTAAATAAATTCCCTGTTTTGTCGATTTATAGGCAGTTTGAGGACAGAGACTGGGTTTTTAAATTTGATGTATTTATATTTTATGTTTGTCCTCCACAGTGCCCAGCCCAGTTCTGAGCATGTGAGTTGTCAAATATGTGCTCGTTTATCAAGCGAATGAAGTGACTGCAATTCCATGATGCCAACTAAGCCAAAGAGCCCGGGGTGAGAAGCTGAAGGGCAGAGTTTTCAACACCAGTAGCCCCGGAGGGGTGGTCCTGACTTCTAAATAGAACTCAGGCCAGTCCTGTCCCCACAGGGCAGACGACCAGGTCACGTGCTGGATTTCTTTCAACCTCATTCTCTTTGGGCCCAGTGGAGTATGTGAAGGAGGGTCCTTGGGACTCTGACCGCAAGCTCATCCCGACTCCTTCCCAGGTCACCGTGGGTACGTGCCGGTCTCGGCGTTCAGACGTGATTGAAGCAGCCACAGTGAGAAAAGCTTTGTCAGTTCTCTCTCCCTGCTCACTGGGTGAGAAAAGATTTTTCATTTCATACATCATTTACAACTTGCTGCTGTGATTCTAAAAAACCACTGGGCTTTATCGAGTTAATGAGCAAGAAAAACATATTTGTAAGCGTGTTAATTTTTTGAATGTTCTGCAGAGCCCAGGACATTAGACAACATGCAAGGGGCAGCTGGGCACACCGGGGAGCCCCCCTTCCCCCAAATTCATTCCGCTCAGCTATGGGGGCACCTGGCTATTTACTAATAAGTCAGCAAATGGGTCTTAATAGGAACTGAACGGCAAATGCATCATCGCTTTGCATCCTCTGCCGTGTCTCTACCTGGGAACACTTGGGACCTTGGGCAAAGTCACCCCTGGCCTGACTGAGTTTCTCCTTCACACACAGTCTTCACAGCAAGACACAGGAGCAAGGAGCAGCCACTACGAGGACAACTCCGGCCAGAAGGGAGAAGAAAGTGTGCTGAGTCTCGGTGTCAGGATTTTCACAATGACATAAGACTCTCTCTCTAAAGAATGATGTCGCGACGAAGGTGACAACCTAGACACTTGGATGAAATGGCTCTGTCAGAGGACCAAAATAAGATACTGAGAGAAGTCTTCATTTATTAAAGGCTCTTTTTAGAGTTCTTATTCCTATCTATCAAAATCTCTACTACTCCCAGCTGGTTAAATACATCTCAGAATCCATCTGCCCATTGAACCAGGATCATCGCATTACATTTTAGTTTCTGAGTTTCATCTTCAGTTAGACATTTGGGGTTGATCCCCAACAAGTTCATGGTGCAAGTAGAACTCGCACCCCTAATAGACAGGGCATGGATGTGTTTTTCCTGTCTCTTTTCCACACGGGGAAGATGGGTAGATGTGTGTCTCATTAAAGGTGGGGGATGTTTGCAGCACTACTGAGTGGAAACCCAAAATGATGGACAGTCAGGGCTTAGACTATCCCCCATTCTACACAAAACTGACAATGTGTAGGACCAACACTTTAATACATTATAACACATTTAAATGTGTCCATTTCTGGACCCCTACCCATCGCAAAGATGGCCACCTAGAAACACAAGCAGAGACTCACACATCCCACTTGCACACTGATGCATGCATGCACACACACACACACACACACACACAGTTCAAAATTCCCAGAGAGCTGCCATACAGTAGATGGCTTAGATTGGGCATACAGCGCAGGAGACAGAGACGGGTTGTTTTCTAGATAAGACAAAATGCAAAACGGTCTATTTCAGAAAAGACAAAATGAGTATCAGTATTTTGGGAAGGAACATAATTATGTTTTGTTGGAGAATATAAATCCTGGAAACACTTTTGTATTCTGATACTGGTGTTCTGGAGTCTTTCTTGCTGCGCTTGTGATAAAGCCCTACTGAACAAAGACACCCAGTCTCAGTAAGACTGGAGCTGCAGCCAAGCTGTTATCTCAGGAAGCCCGGGGTTCGTGCGCCCAGGAGGGGACGCATCTCCGGTGCCTGCGGAATGGTTAGGGATGTCAGGAAGAATATCTTAATTTGCAAATAATGTTTGGAGAAATGGAGAGGAGAGCTGAGAAATGCAACCAACAAAATGAGGCCGAGGATAGAACAGTCAGCACAGTTCTGCGTGTGGTTTAAATGCCTGCCTCTGGGGGCCCCCCTGCAGGGAGGACCAACCAAGTCACTCTTCTCAGCCCAAGAACTGGTTCTGCAGGTGACACTGTAAAAGTAAGAGCTGGCCAGACCACTGCATGGGAAACCTCCAAACTCTCAAAGGAACCCATACAATGGTGGGGAAACAGCAATAGATGAGAGGTGGGATAGTCAGACAAGAGAAAGCTACCTGGGCTGGGTGGGGAAAGAATTTCCTGGTAAGGTTGGAAGAAAGCCTCTCTCCCTCCCTCAGTGTAGCACTGGTCTTAGTGGCCTCCTGGCCCAACAACTGCAAGGCCACCTGTGAGTTGCATGCTTGTGTAATCCCCTCCCCTTGAATGTAGGCGGGACTTGTGATTTGCTTCTGGCCCATAGAAAACAGCAGAAGTGACTGGACGGTCCTTCCTGTGATCATGTCACATCATAGCTCCATATGAGTAGACAGGAATGAGATTCTCTTGCTCACCATGGTAGGAGGAGTAATGACCCTTCTCCACACCTAGCAAAAAAATGTCCATGCCCTAACTCCAGGAGCCTGTTACAGGACACAGACTCTGCAGATGTGATTAAGGATACAGACTTCCAAATAGGGATATTTCCTGGATTATCCCAGTGGGCCCAATCTAATCTCATAAACCCTTCAAAGTAGAGCTCCTTCTCTGGCTGAAGTCAGAGAATCAGGGCAGAGGAGAGGCAGGTGAGATGCAACCAAGGGGAAGTCAAAGACATTCCCAGGGTGGAAGGATTCCACACACCACTGCTGGTTCTGAGATTGAGGGGCCACCTGCAAGGACTACAGAAAGGTTCCTAGGAGCCCACTGCAGCCCCCAGCTGACAGCTAGCAAGGAAATGGGGACTTCAGTCCTACAACCACTAGGAACTGAGTCCTGCTGACAACCAGAATAAGCTTAGAGGCAGCTACTCCCCCAGACCCTCCAGAAAGGATCGCAGCCCTGCCAACATTTTGTGGGACCCAGAGCAGAAACACCTGTTGAGCCATGCTGTCCTCAGACTTCTGGTGAATGGAAAGAGTAACATAATATACTAGTGTTACTTTAAGCCACTAAATGTGTAGTAATTTGTTACAGCAGCAAGAAGAACCCATACTGGCCTTGAAGAAGTAGGCAACCATGTTGTCAGAGCACCTGTGAAAGGGTCACCAGGTAAGGAGCTGAGAGCAGCCCCAAATGACAGCCACCCGGAAAACGGGACCTCAGTCCCATAACTACAAGCAACTGAATTCTGCTTACTACCCCATGAGCCTGGAAGAGAACCCCAAGCTCCAGAAGGGAACTCAGCCAGGCCTATACTGTGGTGGCATCCTTGTGCGACCCTGAGCAGAGGGCCTAGGTAAGCTGTGCCCAGGTTCCTGACCCTGGAAACTGTGAGACACTAAACATATGTTGTTTTAAGCCACGAAGGTCATGGCTGCTTGTTACACAGCCCTCGGTAACTAATATACCCCCTTCCAGAACTCTGCTTCGTGCTTTTTCTAGACCACATCATCCCAACATCAACCCAAGGGTTACTCATTCAGGATTGGGGGGCGGGAAAGAGGCTGGTGGGTGACACAGCAGAGCTTAAAGGTCTAAGATGATTGGCTCTATTATAGGCAAATGCGGATTCTCTCCCTCCCACCGGAATGTAAAGTCAGATCTCTCTAAGTCTGAAGGCCACACTCTTGTCTGTGACCCCCACAGCGCCCTGCCCTACAAGGTGCCACGGGGTCTCCGATCAGGACACAAATAATGGTTAGTGCTTTTTTTACAGAGTCATGCAGGAATGTCAATCTAGTACTTTATTACAAATGTTGTCTCCTCGAGTATTTTATCCTGCTTGATGGCAACACCAGGCAGACCCCTTCACGTGTGAGTGACAGAAATCCCAGTAAAACAGGCTTCAACCAACCAACCAACAAACAAACAATCAGATTGAAGGTTACGTACAGGCAGGACTGGCAGCCCTGGGCTCGTCCCAGCCTTTGGCTCTTCTCTTGTGTGGCAACAAGGGGACCAGAAGTTCACCCCACAAGGTACAGGTCCTGGGCCTGACCCTCACTGGCTCATTCGGGCCACGCCATTCCTGAGTGATCACGATGGCGAGGAGGAGAGAATTTGCTGACTGGCCGAAGCGGGGGGCATATGCCCATTTTTAGAGCAGAAGGTAAGTGAGCCCCATCCCATCCTTATGGACTGGGAATCTGGGAGGGGTGCTTTCTCTAAAGAAAAGTTAGGGAACAGCATCAAAATAAGGAAAACAAGCATTAGGTGGGCAAAACCAACAGCTCTCTGCTTCCGGAAGCTGCCTACTTGTCAACTTTGACTCTAACTGGCACTGGACAATTTTCAAAAACCAAATCAATCTTCCAAGGAAAAGAGCTATCATAGCCCATAAAGACATCCACGTACTGTGTCCAGACTAGACTGTGTCCTGGAAGGTCCCTTCCATCTTCAGAGCCTGGGATTCTAACTCTGATTGGTACCTCACTGGAAGACAAGTTTAGTGTCCCATCGTGAGTTTCTCTGAAATTATTTTTGAGAGAAAGAACATTCACCTGAGAAAAGCCAGCCCATCACTTGCTAGGCGCTCCTGGGGTTATCTCCCTGCCTGCTCCATGTTTAAAGGGTCACCTATCCCTTGGTCCACTGCTGTGAACACTCAGACCTGAGTCTCCGAACGTCCTGTGAAGGGGAGGGGGAGAGAGGAGGGGGGCGCCTGGCGGGATGCCAAGCGGGCACTCTCCCAACTCCCCAAACTTTTTCCAAAGCAAATTTCTTCAAATGAAGCAGTTACAAGTCCTTAGTCAGTTGAACTTGAAAAACAAAGATACCTCTGAGTTTTCTAAACACATACTAAAAGAAGAGGTTATATTTTTAACTTTCAAAAAAGACAGATGAATTCTTCTGGTGTTCAAATACTGCCAAGCAGAATTTAGCTAAAACTTTCCCCTGAGTACTCTTTTGAGACTGAGACCAGGCACCAATTTTTTTTTTTTTTTTTTCGATCTGAAAGGATCATTTTCTTTTAAAAAAGAAAGAAAGAAAAAGGCATCGTTGGAAGACAATGAATAAAGGAGCTAAATAGGAAAGCCCTGCCAGCCATATGAGTGTCTGATATGAAGATTTCGTCAAATGAATTGTTCATACCTTCCCGTCGATGTCATTTTGGGATCCAGATGATAATTTTAGCAGAAATCATTCAAACTGCCTTGAGGTAGAACAGTCACTAAATCTTTAACCCATTTCAGAGATATATTGTACTGCTCTATTTTTAGTGCCTTGCATCTTCTTTAGCATAATCTGAGGGGTGCAGAACCCCCCGCCAGCCCTGCAGTGAGTCATTTTCTACTACCTATGTATAATTATCAGTGCTATTTTAATAATCAATTTCAGTGGGACAGCAGGATTTGCTTCAGTTGCATTTAAATCCTAATAAAGCTCAATAAAAAGGAAATGAGAAAGAAAGAGAAAATATCATTCGGAGGATTAACAAAACACTCCAACAAAAGGGACCTCTTTAATTTTAATGACGTGATAAAGTGATAGCCTTTTGAATAGACAATTAGGCTCATAAACCTGATACACCAAGGGCTTAATTCACAAACACACATTGCCACTAATACATTTGCAGAGGAGCTGTATGCTTAACAGGATTAGAATACAGAAAATCATTCATTATTAATGGGAATCTACATTGCCTAGGTCTTCATCCCTAGACAGACCAGTATTTAAAGCAAATAATTTAGCACTATTTCAGGAGCTTAATTCTGTACACAGACTGCTCATGGGTAGCTCTGGATTCCTTGCATAAAACCAGGACTATTTCCTAGGGGCCCTGTTAACCTGCCTTGGGTCCTCTCGCCTGCAGGAATTACACTCCAGAAGCTCTACGCCTTGCCCTGTTCCCCCACAGAATGAGAAGTAACCACCTGGCTGGCCCACCTGAGAAGGTCACTCTCTTCCCCCAAAAGCTGTAAGCCACACCATGTCCCGTGGCACTTCCGCTCTCATCAGCAAGGTTGCAAACGCAGGACACACGTCACAGCGGGGTTGAGACCAAGCCTGGTCGAGACCACAGGTGGAATTTACAGAGCTGCCGTTTGAACCGTGTCTCAAGGGCATTGTCACCCCACATAAAGGACACAGAGACTGCCCTCGCTTTGCCCCATGGAAAAGCTGGCTTCATGAGTGGGGCCACCAACACCATGCAAGTTGAGAGAAGATGACCAGGGAGGTCATTCGTCTGTTTATTGAGCGTCTAATTTGTGCCATGCATAGAGTGACCAACTGTCCCAGTTTGTTTGGGACTAAAGGTTTCCCAGGCAAGGGATTTTTAGGTTTAAACCGGAAAATTCCTTGGCAAACCAGACACGTTGGTTGCCCTAGCAAGTCAATATGCAATGGAGACTCTGCTTCACAATGGTTGAGGTTACCCCCAATCCAAACTGAGCCCCAAAGAGGTTTGAACAGTTTGCCCAGAGTCACAGCCAGCAGAGCTGGGGTTCAGTCAGCCTGCGCTTTGCCTGCTACCTCCCGCTCTACCCGGGCAGCCAAGCGCCCCCCTAAACCGAAGCGCCTTGCTACTCACGCGGTTCACGTGCTCCCCCGAATGAGAAAGCCAGGCTTTCTAGGTCTTAGACTTAAGCTTCAGATGATGTGAGGACTCACCAGGCCCTTCAGCAAGGCCAAAGTAAGGGCCAATCCAATCAGCACCTCACCTCCTGCACCAGGGGCCAGCGGAGAGCCCCTCGTTTGGAAGAGATGTATAGAGGCGTATATCAAAACCACCCCAAATAAAGATGGCTCCACCCCCAGCAGGGAGGTTCTGATTTAGATGGCTCATGGGTGAGCCTGGCCTGTGTTTCAGGTAAAGATCCCCAGGTCCCCCGATGACCCACGGCCTCGACAGCCACCCCATGCTGCTGTCCTGGGCTGAGAACGGCAGCTGTGTCCCGCAGCCTGGCAAGCCGCTCGGCCTCACAGACGTGCCTGGGAGGGCCTGGAGGAGGATACCAGGGGTAGAGCCGCTCACCTCTCAGCCTCCCCTCCCTGGCCTGCAGCGTGGGGACCACACCAACACCTCTCCCAGGAGGGCACACGGGAACACTGGACACACTGACTCACGGGCTGGTTCCCAAACCCTGCCCTCCTGGAACCCCACTCAACCTCAGCCAAAATCCTGAACAATCGCATTATTCCGTTTCAAAGGAGGTTCCCCCAGTGGACAGACACCCCGGAAATGTGCCGTCAGCTCCGGGCTGTGCGCAGCTGTCCGATTCCCCGTGCGTCTTGACCATCGCTGCTCTGGACGACAGTCTCTCTCCTGCCACCCCCGGAGCCAGGCCAGCGAGACAGGCTTCGTGGGCGCAGCTGAGCCATGAAGTGACCAACTTAAAAAAATACCTTAAGTGCTGGACTCCTCTGGTTAAAAAAGGAGTATTCACTTTCAAAAGGCTTCATCAACGTTTTTTAAAGAACAACAGCCTGAATTGCATTAATCATTAATTATGTAAGCAACATATATTCAACCTCTAAAATCCAGAATTCTTAAGACTTGGCAAGTCCCAGACAGGAAGCTTCCCAGTGTGGAAGAGAAAACGGGGTTCGACGTATGTAACTCCCTTCAGCCTCCTCTGCAAGTTTCTTGGCGCCTGTCGGGCCTCAGGACCGGGGACGCTGCCTTCTCCCTGCCCACCCAACATTCTGCCCCAGAGAGAGGGTCTCATGCATCTCCACCCAGGCCTCACTCCTGAACTTGATCTTCTCTTAGAGGTCAAAGTGTCTCCAGGGATACATGCCTGTTATGAGTTGACTTGTGCCCCCCGAAAAACATCTGTTGACGTCGGCAACCCCAGCACCTCCAATGAGGCCTTGCTTGGAAACAGGCTCAGTGCAGATGTAACTATTGAAGATGGGGCCATGCTGAGGTAGGGCGGCTCCTGGTCAGTGTGACTGTGTTTCTAACTAAACGGCCACATGAAGACAGATTTGGGAGAACGTCATGTGAAGACAGAGGCAGAGATCCGAGTGATGGGCCATGAGCCATGAACACCTGGGCCACAGAAGCTGGACGGAGCAAGGTGCGATCGTCCCCTGGAGACCTCACAGGGAGCACGGCCCAGCCAGCACCCTGATCCTGACTTCTAGACCCCAGAAGTGGAATCACATAGATGGATGTCTATTGCTTAAGCCAACTGGTTTGTGACACTTTGTTCAGCAGCCCTGGGAAATCAACACAACGCCCGGCCCTGGACTCCAGTGTCCCCCAGTACATGGGGCCTCCAACACTGTGCCTGCACCTACCAGGAACCTGGGTGATGTCCTGTCCTCGCTGCTCACCCCCACCCTGTGCACCTCACCCAGCCCAGGTCCCTCCGATCCCTCGTCTCCTCTCAGAGCCACCGCACCCCCACCTGGTGACAGCAGCACCACTTCATGGCTCCCACATCCACTGGGGCTGCTCGGGCTACCCGCGTGGGACACCCGAGGGTGCCTTCTGAGCATCGTCACATCGCTGCCCTGCTCCAGGATCCTCCCCGGGTCCCATGGCGGGTGAGATGAGGTCAGACCTTTGACACGCCAAGGAGCCCTGAATGGCCCGGCTCCTGCCGTCCTTCCAGCTCCTTCGTCACCCCCTCTCCCCTCGCCCATTAACTGGACAAGGCCATCCCTCAGGCCGTCCTTTCCGAGCCCGGGGCCTGGGCCCAGAGCCACCTCCAAGCGAGGTCCCTGGCTCGAGCCCTCCTGTTACATCTCTCCACCCTTCCTCCCGCTCCGGCCCTTGTCACAGCTCTCAGCCACGTGTCTGTTGGCGTGGGCTGACTTGCTGTTGCTGCGGGATTTCCTCGTCTCTCTCCCGCGCTGCCGGCCCGCACGGCAGGGATGACTCTGATTTTCTCCTGGTGGCAGAACGGAGGCCGGCTGGCTCCTGGGGCGCTCTGCACAGGGGGCTGGCCCGGCCACGTGCGTCCCTGCGGCGTGATGCAGGGCGGGGTGCTGACTCTCCGACGGACACGGTTAGCCTGGCACCGACCTGTGAGCCTGTGAGAACGCAGAGCTGCTGGGACCACCGCGCCACCAGCCGCCACCCGGAGAGAGGCTGGCCACCTGATTCCTCCCTTCTCCGCAGCGCCCAGCCTGCTCCCGCCTCGGGCTCCCGACTGAGGACATTGCCTAACTGGCCCTCGGTCCCTCGCAAAGCTCTTCCTCAAAGGTGCTGTCCAGGAGACCGACAACCCAGCACGGAGGTCCTGTGACTTCCCCACGTCGCAGATGGGGACCAAGGGCACAACCGAGGACGCCGGGGCTGCTGGTGAGGGTCCCTTAATACAACAGGAGGGAGTCCGGCCCACGGCGAAGGACGTCTGGGTGAAGCAACAGACGGCTGGGACAGAGAATGGGCCCCGTCACACGGGAGTAGCGCCCGGCCTTATCCAGGGTCACGTGATGGCTTGCTAACAGTGTCGCCAGAAGTGGCTGGCAGGTGCACGTCACTCTTGGCCAAGGAGGGACGCAGCAGCCTGAGCGTCTCCTGTCTGCCAGTCACTTGGGCGGTTTCAGAGCTCCTCTGACAACGAGACAAAACACTGGATTCTCCTTTTTCACCGAATCTATAACAATAAAAGAAACTTTAATTCTCTGATGGAGTGAATGACAGCTTCCTAAAGGAGGCAGGATCTCCATCCCCCCCCCCACGAAGTCACGCTCTGGCGGCGACAGCTCAGCGGGCCCCTCCTCTGCTTCTCCAGGCAGAGCGGGCTCAGTACCCGCCGCCTTAGCCTGGGGAGCCTGGGAGACACGCAGGGCCCAGGCAGCATGGGGAGCTGCTGGGAGGCTGTGAGAGGTCGCCCCGTGGCCGGCCTCAGCCTGGTGGGGGGCGAAGCCACCGCTGCTCAGAGCCAAAGTCGGTCACCACACGGCGCCCCTCTGGGGACTCCAGGCCTTGGCTACTCCGAAGAAGGTCCCCAGTAATGAGAACTGACTTCACCTACAGGACTCCGGTCACTCCACACCTCGAAAGTCCAGCCCCCCTCCCTCTCCGCCACTGCCTCAGCTCCAGCCACCACCGCCCTGGATTGTCAACAAGGCCACCGCGGGGACCCCAGCCCCCTCAACCCCCTCCAAATCAGACAGTCTTTTCAAATAGGAACCTTGCACCCACAGTTCCCAAACCAAACTGTGGCTGAGGCACCACCTTGAGCTCACACAGCTGCTTCAGATGTTAGTTTTTTGAAGGAACGAAGCAGAACTCAGCACCTGTCTGGCCCTGTGCAAACTCCAAGCTCCAGGCGGCCCTTCTCCCCCTGGACGGAGGGACGTTCCCTTGGGGCGTCAAGTCTCCGTGCAGCGGGGACCCTCAGATGGCCGTGGTAACAGTTAGCTCCTGTCTACACCCAGGAGAACTGAAGCAGGGATGCAGCAGCTGCCGGGGCAGCCGGTTCACAGCAGCACGGCTCCTACAGCCCACACGTGGAAACAACCCACATGTCCGTCAACAGAGGAGGAGAGAAACACAAGGTGGTGGATATATACAAGGGAATATTACTCAGCCTTGAAAAAGAATGAAGTACTGACACATGCTACTACATAGATGAACCTTGAAAGCATCACGTTTAAGTTTAAAAAAAAAAAAAAAAAAGGCAAGCCCTGACCAGGTGGCCAGTTGATTGGAGCATCATCCCGAACACTAAAAGGTTACAGGTTCAGTTCCAGCCAGAGCACATACCTTGGTTGTACGTTCAATCCCCAGTCGGGGTGCATACGGGAGGCAACTGATTGATGTTTGTCTCTAAAAATCAATAAAAACATATCCTCGGGTGAGGATAAAAGAAAAACCGCCAAATGCAAAGAGACAATACCATATGATTGCATTTTCATGCGGTCCCTAGAGTGCTCAGACCCCTAGAGTCAGAAAGCAGAATGGTGGCTGCGGGGGCGGGGAGGAAGCGCCTGGGGAGTGTGTTTCATGGGGACAGAGGTTCCGTTTGGGATGATGAAAAGGTTCTGCAACTAAATGATGGTGGTGGTTATACAACATTGTGAATGTAGTTAATACCACTACATTGCACACTTAAAAATGGTAAGAATGGTAAATTTTGGTATGTGTATTTTTGCAAACATCAGTACGAACGAGGAGAGGAGGGCGGAGTGTCCGACAGGATTCTCAGGTGTGAGAAGCTGTTCCGTGCACAGATTGTGATTGTTTAAGAAAGCAAGGAAAATATTTTTAATTTAATGTATGCATAATAGCTTTTGAAAGGTCACTGAGTTGTTAGAACATAAATATTTATTAGGCTGTTTAAATATGACTACTTAACCAATTGAACTGTTCAGTAACCTTTTGGCCGAGGGGCACCATGAAAAAAATGACTGAGACACCAGAGAGCCGTGAACCAAGACACCACCTACGAAGTTCACTCACCCAGAAAACCAGACTGGCTCTCACCTACCCCCCAGTTTACAGGAATTACGGGGAACAGAGGAACGTGTTAAATGACAGTACCAGGAAGCAATCAGTATCTCTAAACTATACAGGACCAAACACTCTGCGGAGAAATAGAAAGATGAAGGGGCCCTACAGATTGAAAGAGACCCAAGTGACATATCAACCCACTGTAATAGATGGATCTTATTGGAGCCTAATTCAGAAACCGTTTTATATATATCAGGGAACTTTCATTTTTATTGAATTTATTGGGGTGAATTAATAAAATTATACAGGTTTCAGGTGTGCAACTCTACATCATCTTTCTTGTACGTGTCTCCTTCCATCACCCTTTATCCCCGCTCTACCCTCGTCTGGAAGTCAGGAGAAATTTAAGCACTGACTGGATGTGTGCTGTTGTTTAGGAATTGCTGATTTGGGGTCTGCTTGATAATGGTATTATGGGACATCTGTCAGGTGTTCTCATCGCTCAGAGGTACCTGTTAACTTGTTTACAGAAGAAATGATATGACGGCGGGGATCTGAATCCCTGCTGCACTTCGGCACTACCTGGGCCCCACCCAGCCCAATTAAATCTTAGTCTCCTAGGGTGGGGTCCAGGCACCTGGATGGTGTTTGAAGCTTCTCAGGACTCCAATGCCTCGCTCAGGCTGAGAACCAGCACTATACCCAGTAGTTCTCAGACTCGAGTAGCAAGAGAATCACCAAGGGCTCGTTAAACACAGACTGCAGTGCCCATAACCGGGTTTCTGGTGCAGTGGGTCGGAGGCGGGACTGAGAATCTGCATGTTTAACAGGCCCCCAGAGATGCTGACGCGGCTGGTTGAGAACTCGCTTTCCCTGATCTCGATCAGATCATGATCCTGCTCAGAGCCGCCGTCTCCCTTCTCCCTATACAACAGAGGTAATAACACCTGCGTGCCGCTGTTGTTAGTGGTGGTGATGTCCACAAGGCACCAGAGCTGCTCGCAAGAGGGAACGCACCATGGTTATCCTACCTATGAGCGCGTCAGTGGGCCATCTGGGTGTGACCTGGGCCGGGTCAGCTCTGCCTAGTATTTCTTCGCCTTCTAAAAACACATTGGCTCCAGAAAAACGTGTGTCCTGCTTTCTGTCCTGGTTCTAACTCCCTGGCCTTTCCTTACAGAATGATTCTTACCAGAGGAAAAACATCAGTTCCACTTTCCTTCATCCCTAATTTATCTAATCTCCCTTTGTAAAAAGGTATATTGCTAATGAGTGAATTTCTGCCAAGGGAAAAAAAAATGCTTGTTTCAATTACTTAATTCTTCTCATTGACTTTACCCTCTGTGGTGTAATATCACACAACATAAATATAATGAATGGGCCACTTTTTTCTAGCATTTTCATCACTGGCCACTGATAGACTTCCAGAATAGAAAGATGTCATTTTCCATGTCTCCAGCCCAAGTACCAGGCAAGCGTTTGCCTAAGTAAATCATTTCCTCAGACCAGGGTCCTCACCCAGCCCAAGGCACAAACTGGGGAGAACCCTCTGCCGGCGGTGACCATGACAGAGAGCGGCCGCCAGAGGGCGCCGCAGAGCAGCGCAGCCTGCCCCCTCCAGGACCAGGGACTCCGGCCGCATGGGCTGCGCAGGCCTGGGCCAGATGTTTATTTGCTCTTTGCAAAAGGTGTTTTTCTGAATATTTAGACACCTCGATGTGGTTTTTCTTTAAGTTTTTATTTTTAAAATTTTAAGTTAGTAAGCAAATAGCATGATACAAGTAAATAAACATGGAATTATTTAAAAGAATGAAATTGGATCAAAAGAAGGTAAATAAAATTTGAGAGTTGTAGTGCTATGAGGGCGGGGGCAGTTGAAGGCCATCTGAAATGAACCCCTCATTTTACAGATAAGGACATGAGGATCAGAGAGTTCACAGTCACAACAACAAACAGGAGGTAGCCTAGTCCCCAGACCCCTGCCTTACCACTGAGTCTGGGCAATGCCCCCATCAGAGCCAGAACACACAAGGGGACACCAGCGATACCAGTTAGCCTGTGTCCTCTTCTATTCTGTCCTCTAGCCTCTCTCACCATTCAAGAAAGAAAAAAAGAGCAATTGATATTTCTATTATCTGAGTTTGTACCATACCTTGCAATGTTTACAATATTTTCATTCTTTCATTTTGCAATTTTTATATTTTAGTAAAATATAACATAAAATTTACTATTTTAAGTGTCCATTTCAGTAGCATTAAATATATTTACAGTGTATTTCCACCATCACCACCATCCAGCTGCAGAATTTTTATCTTCCCAAACTGAAACTCTGTCCCCCCTTCCCCCTGCCCCAGCCCTGGCACCCACCGTTCCATTCCTGCCTCTATGACTACTCTGTGACCTCCTATAAAGGGAATCATCCAGTATTTGTCCTTTTGTGTCTGGCTCATTTCACTTAGCATGATGTCCCCAAGGTTTAATCATAGCATGTGTCAGACTTTCCTCCCTTTTTATGGCTGAATAATACTCTGGCACTTTCGTTCTCATAGCTGACACCCAGAGGAACACTGCAGGACAAAGTGAGGACAACCCTGACCCTCATCTCTCCAAGGAGGAATCAAGCCTCTGGTTGATGTGCTCGCACATGCACAGTGCAGACCTGCACCCGTGCTAGGTCGTCCCACTCACACCCCTGCTCCTGGCTCCGCGCTGGCCTGTGTTTTCCCAAGCTGGGAAGCAGGCTTTCTCTGCCGCTCCCGGGAAAGGAGGGGATCCCACCCGAATAAGGTGCACGAGTATGAGCCCAGAGCAGGGAGGTAGGACAAGAGGAACAAACCACTCCACGTGCCAACATCTGCAGAGGTCTTACAGCCCTGCACAAACCCCTCTGCACACCTGGTCAGCAGGTCATGAAAACCTGGCGGGGGCGGGGGTGAATATTCCAGCTCATGACAACAGAAGTTGACGCACAAGCCATCAAGGTTCTTTAGGCTTTAGAATCCGCTTCAGCCAGAGGTGACCAAGCAGAGACAGTCACTGGGCATCCTCCTTCAGGCCAAGTGTCCTGGTGCAGTAATTCACAGATGAAAGTTTGATGTTCATAATGAGCTACGTCCTGGGCAACTGAGGATTAATTCTCTGGTGAACCACTCCTCACACCTACCTCTGTTTTCTAAACAAAACCCATCGTGGCTTTTAAGATGTTCCCATCATTGAGGTTACTGTTGTGTGGTTTTCGCACATTGCATCGCTTAATTTACATACATACTCTGTGAGGAAATTAAGGTTTAAAGATACATCCCTTGCTCAGGGTTACACGGCGGGTAAGTCATAGCCAGGATTCCAAGCAGGGTTTTATGACTTCAGAGCCCGAGTTGGCCCCTGCCAAGCTCTTCTCCCCTACCCAGTCGGTGGAAGCTGTCCTTGGAGAGGTAGATACTCTCTCCAAACCAAAGCTTAGGCAACTTAGTCAATTCAACAAGCCCCATTTGGGCACTGATGCCGGGCACGATGGCAGGTCCCTGAGAAACACCCAGTGAAGAGGTGTAGCTTTCTTGCAGCTCATGGAGTAAAGACGTCTCCTTGGGCCCTATCTGGACTTGTTGGGCTTACGTTTAGGAGAAATATGGAATGTCCGATGTCGTCATTTCCTGCTGTGCATTTAAAGAAACTGAGAAATAGTTTATTGGATGGCATTCGGGTGAGAAAACTGAAGACCTCGATTTTTACTAAAACGCTGCCTAAGTCTTTCCAAACTTCACTTAAGGTTTCAAAGACATCTGACATTCCATGCGATTTGTCATCTTGGTCCAATGACTTCAATCATGCATTAAAGGGTACTTATTAACTGAAAAAGAAGGCGCGTTGCCAAGATTCCAGCCAAAATATGTTTTAAAAACCAAATGGCGTTTTTCTGAAACCGTATTTACTCTAGGAACACGGGGAGAATCAAGAAAGAGAGCTCTGATCCACCCTGTCTTGTATGATAAATACTGAATTTTCTTGAACTCTGATAATTTACATAAGATGAAGCAACACTCAGAAAAGGTTGGCTGATTCTAAAAGGATTAAAATCAGTCTCAATGGTCCAAGAGGCCTTTGTAATTTCAGCTGCTCGTCATCCTTGCCTCTATTTGCCAATTTTCTGATGTGAAAATGCTGGCGGTACTCAACACTGTGCCTCCGTTTGGGAGGTCTGCAGGCAGCGGCGGGAAGGGGTGCGCTCTGATTCCTGCGCGTTGATGCCCCCGACTCCCACCCCAGCGCCACCAAGGAAAACGAGGCGTGGCCTCCAGTTCGTGGTGAGCAGGAACCCTCCTACCAATAGATGAGGAACACAAGGGAAGAGTGCTTTCCCTTCCACTAAATAACCTGAGACAAAAGTAGGTCAGTCCGAGACACCACGTGGCCTCGCTCATCTGTGGAATCTAATGAACAAAATGAACTAACACGCAAAACAGAAACAGGCGCATAGAGAACAGACTGACAGCTGTCAGAGGGGAGGGAGGTTGGGGTGCTGGGTGAAAAGGTGAAGGGGTTAAGAAAAAAAAATCATACACACAGACAACAGCAGGGCGGTTACCAGAGGGAAGGGTGGGGGGGGGCAGACGAGGGTAAAAGAGGGTAAATGGCAATGGAAGGAGACTTGACTTGGGGTGGTGAACGCACAATGCAAGATACAGATGATGTATAGAACTGTACACCTGAAACCTATATAATTTTATTAACCAACGACACACCCCAATAAATTCAATAAAAAAAATTTTTAATAGGAAAAAAAGTATTACCCATGAACAATGCTTTATTTGAGTATCTATGTACCGTAAGAGTGAAGAAAATGGTACGCAATGGTATTTCCTCTAAGAAAGTTACTCTAGGATAACTTTTGGGTAATATTCCAGAAGAAACTAGAAACAAACTGAACGAGTAATATAGTAACGCTGCACCCAGCTGCTTCCTTGATGTGGCGTAACGCATGGGTGGTTCCGAGGAAGCTGGGACTGAACGCACTCAAAACCAGACTCACGGAGTTTTCTACCAAATATGGTCATCTCCAGAGTTCCGTTTACCAGTGATCCACATTTGCCCAGTTGCCTAAGGCAGAAATCTAGGTGTTGTCCTTAAAATTCACTCACCCTAGTCCTGGCCCTTTTGGCTCAGTGGTTGGAGTGTCAGCCTGAGGACTGAAGGGTCTCGGGTTCGATTCCCAGTCAAGGGAACGTACCTGGGTTGCGGATTCGATCCCCTGCCCTGGTTAGGGTCATGCAGGAGAAAGCCAAGCTGTGTCTGTGTGTGTGTCTCTCTGTGTTCTCTCCCTTCTCTCCTTCCACTCTAAAATCAATGGGAAAGTATCCTCAGGTGAGGATTAACAACAACAACTCACTCGGCCTCATTCCCCATGTCATTCACCAAGGTTCTGCACTTTACCATTGAAATATTTCTCAAATTTACTTTCCTCCATCTCTACCCCATCTCTTCTCCAGGATAATGTCCTCAGCGGCAGGGTCAGGAGAGCTGGGTACTTGCACACTTTTTACCTTTGCATCTACCAACCCAGTCGCCATACTTTTCAAACCAGATCTGATGTTACACCAGCTCCATCCGCACAGAAAACTTTTTTTTTTTTCCTTATTTTCTTCATCTGTAAGATGAGAATGTTATTACTATCTCATTGCATTCTCGGGAGGATTAAAGGAGCTAAATGTAAAGTTCTGGCACAGAGAACTCTTAAAGGGCCTACTGAAAGGTGCTCTAATGTCAATCACTCTGCCCCTCTCACCAGGTGGGACTGGCTTTGACCAGTGCAGTGTGACCAGAGTCACACGTACCATGCCTGAGGAGTCTCAGGGGCACTGTGGGGCTTTGTCATCGCTCTTTTCCCTCTGCCATGACCCAAATTCAAGCTGCTTCTTCAGCCTGGGCCCTGCAGGGAATGGAGCCCCAGGTGCACAGCTGGCCCAGAGTCAGGGTGTAACATAAGAAACAGACACTTGTTACTGGAAGCTCCTGAGATATTTGAATCTGTTTGTTACGGAGCAACGCGAGGTTGTACCACGGAAAAGGCTGCCATCTGCAAGCCAAGGAGAGAGGCCTCGGAAGAAACCAACGCTGCCACCATCTTGACCTCGGACTCCAGACTCCAGAACTGTGAGAAATAAAAGTCTGTGTTGAATTTTCCCAGGCTGTGGTATTTTGTCACGGTGGCACAAGCAGACTGATCAACCAGGACTGAAGTTCTGCAGATCTACCAAAGAGCACTCACTGGGATGAGGTGGGGGAGGGGGATACAGCAGGGACAGTCCTGCCCTCTCTGTGGACCAAAGGACAGGACCTTGGTGGAAGAATAAAAGGGAGTCTCTGCAGAGCTTTGAACCCAAGGGCTAAACAAGAACCACATTTTCTGCAAAACCCCATGGATAGAGAGGTAGGGCAACTACCCAAGCACCCAAGCTCTCTGAGCCTCCCTTAGTGGGCGACAACCCACCCTGTCATTGAAGACTGATCATGGGTGACAGGAAGCGGAAGCCTGATGCTATTGGGGCAATCATTACACATCAGGCATCGATGGGGATCTACCCAGTTGCGGGTATTGATGTCTCAGGCACAGACCTGGAAACGCCTTCTACAAAAATCTTGATTGAAAAAAAAAAATGTTTTTTTCACGAAGTTATCCTACCAGTATGTTAGAATTACAACAGCAAAAACAAAAATAAATCTCAACAACGCCTTTGTTAGATAAGCAAACACTGAAACCATATAAGAAGAAGAGCTGGAACTATGCCGCCCGTTCAGCCCCACCCCCACCCCACCCCCACCCCACCCCCACCCTGTGAATCCTCCTGGAGTCCCGCCTCGGCTTCCACCAGGTGCTCGGCTCACTGGCTCAGGGCATCGTGTGCCCTCTCCTTCCCGACATCCGGCCCTCCTGTGCCCCCAGGACCTTTCTCTGAAACCTCCACAGCCCAGCTCACAGCCAGGAAATGCACAGGACAAGGGGGTGGCGTGGCTGCTCTTCCCGACCCACCCGGGATTCTGCTCTGCGCGAGGACCACCCCCAGCAAGGCCGTGCACGGGCCCACCCGTCCATTCACAGTCAGACCCAACGGCCTGCCCCAGGGAGAGCAAGCAGCGTGGGTGCCCGGCCTGCCCCAGAGGGAGAGCAAGCAGCGTGGGTGCCCGGCCTGCCCCAGAGGGAGGGCAAGCAGCGTGGGTGCCCGGCCTGCCCCAGAGGGAGGGCAAGCAGCGTGGGTGCCCGGCCTGCCCCAGAGGGAGGGCAAGCAGCGTGGGTGCCCGGCCTGCCCCAGAGGGAGGGCAAGCAGCGTGGGTGCCCGGCCTGCCCCAGAGGGAGGGCAAGCAGCGTGGGTGCCCGGCCTGCCCCAGAGGGAGGGCAAGCCCCATGGGTGCCCGGCCTGCCCCAGAGGGAGGGCAAGCAGCGTGGGTGCCCGAGACCTTCACGCCTCCGCTCCGCGCGAGGGGTGCGGGGCTGGCGGCGCCTAAACGCAAGCATCCCAGGGAAAACGTCCCGGGTGTAATTCTTAGTCACTTTTAAAACATCTTGGACTTGTCTCATAAATACTCCATTTATCCATCTGTCGCTATTTCTGGCCCTACTCTCCTTTTTCTGTTAATTTTTTATGCATAATCAGAAAGCCATCTTTTCTTGAGCCCCAAACCTCACTTATGTCCCTGAGTCTGGCGTGCTTGCGTGGGGAGCGGACCCCCATCAGCCCCTCCGACCTCATCACCTCTGGCTCTTCCCTGCATCCGCTGACACTCAGCTCAGGTGACACAGCGGCCAGAACCCCAGGAAAAGGGAGGGCAGGGCGGAGCGATGGTTGCACTTCACCCCAATGAAAACCCATTTCAATCCCTGAAATGTGCGTTTCTCACTGAATCCCAATTCTTCACACTTGTGCTAGGATATGATTTAACATGAAATGTGAAATATTTACTCTGTGACACTCGGGTCTGGTGTGTGCACCGACTCCATGGTGCTAAACCCCTCGGAGGGCTTCGGTGGAGACTGGGGCTGGCAAGCAGCGCCTCCCTCCCTGGAGCGGCAGCCCAGCGCAGTGACACCTACAGGGGGAGACCAAGCCAGGAGCAGAGCAGGAACGCAGCCAGCCTGGGCGCCCCAGCCCTGTGCCCCACCCTGCAGCCCACACCAGAGCACTGAGGACCACACAGCAGGCCCATTTTACCTCCCGTCCTCTCTGAGAGGCAGAACACAGCACGGAGCATGCTTTCCCCTCGTTCTCTTTCTTCTGGTGAAGACGGCAGGTTTTGGAGTCCCATACTCCGCAAAAACCCTAAATCTACCATTTCCTGCGATACCTTGGGCAGACCATTTAAACCTCTTAGCAGATTTTGTGTCCTCCTCTGAAAGTTGGACTGATAGCAGCACCTACACCATAGGGGTCCTGTAAAATTAAATGCGGTGATTTGTGGGAAGCACCCAAGCTAATGATGGCAGAGAAGTGTTCACTCAGGGCTAGTTGCTGAAATCGTGTTATTGTTATTACCATACAGGATTCTTACAAAGGTTAAATAAGGTCATGAGTACCTTATTTAAGACTGTGGCTGTTATAAAAGATAGAAAAGTGAGCTAACATTGTAGTCATTTTACAGGTAAAAAAAAAAACAAAAAAAGCAAAAGCTGAAGTTACTTGGGCACGGTGTGTCAGTGTGGAAAGGAAACCCCAGCTTCAGAACTCACTGTGCACCAGCCCCAGCTGTGGGCCTGTTATGGATGCTCTGGGGGAGCTCCCAAAGAGAACCCCCACTGTGGCGGCAGCAGCAGGAACAGCAGAGTCTTCTCATTAGCTCGCTGATGGTGTGGCCAGGAACACTGACGCCAATACATTCTGCTCCCATGAAATATCCCAGTGAAATATCCACTCAATTCCATGGTGCTACAAAACCAAGGCAGACATGGAAAATGCACTGCTGCTGGTTCAGGGACACGGGTTCGACAGCAGCGCCTCGCACTCTGCAGGGGACTCCACTCACATGCTGTGGGATACCCTGCACTGTGAATGATGCTCCCCGTGGTCGTGCAAACCCTGGGTGGGAGGGAAAAGCAGAAGACGAATGACTCCGTTCCTACTCTTTCCCAACCATCCATATGAGAGGTGAGAGCCTGAACAGAAGCGAAACGAGTTAGTGATTGGGAAGCAGAAACAGTCAAGGGAGTTTGCGAACAAGAAGAGCTAATACTCCATTCTTAATGTGTGCTCCTCAAGGACGGGGATGCAGCCTCGTTCCACTGGCAACAGACCGCATCCACCTTTGAGTTGGTGACACTTTGCTACATGAAGGGACTGGGCATGGCTGTGCTAATACATGTTCGGCAACTTACTCTCTGGGGAATAAAAGCCCTGATGGGTGGTATTTCCCAATTCCCGAGGTGTAAATACTTCCATTTTGGTTATTTTCAAGCTATCAACGTGATCCCACTGAAGCAGGGCTGGGAAGGAATGCACATACTTAGCACCATGGCTGGCAAGAGCATGAAGACAAGGGGGAAAGACAAAAAATACATAGGAGCTAAATCGATAAGAAGTCAGCAAAATTAAAATCCAAAGACGAGGGGAGTAGAAAAAAATGAAAGTCACTCTCAAGAATCTCTACCTATATTAGCAAGGATGTTGATTTTCCTGCTGGGTATAGGTTTACACAAGATGACCTCAGCAAAATAAAGATGTGGAGATATCTGGGAGTCACCTAAACAACGCAAAGAGGTGGAAACTAAGAGCCAAATATCAGCAAAATCTCAACCAAAAGCATTCAAGGTAGGTTAACTAAGAAGGGGCTAAAACATTTGTTTTGTTTTATTTTGTTTTGTTTTGTTGATTCATAAATATCAGCATAAATACCACGCGAAAGTCAAAAGGTGTAAGATTTTCTGAGTTTAAGATTAGAGTATACAAACCCAAACTTGACGCAAGTCTTCAACTATTTCTTATAAGCCTGAGTTCTTCAGGCTTCCAATTGCTCCTGCCTCCATTTCTTCCTCTATGAAATGAGCGTGCTCATCATGAATTTCCCACGTCATAGCACTGTATAACTACTTGTTAAAATACATAACCAGCCCAGCCGGTGTGGCTCACTGGTTGGGTGTTGACCCATGCACCAAGAGGGCACCAGTTCGGTTCCCAGTCAGGGCACATGCCCAGGTTGTGGGCCAAATCCCCAGTGGGGGGCATGCAGGAGGCGGCCAATCAATGTTCTCTCTCATCGATGTTTCTATCTCTCGCTCCCTCTCCCTTCCTCTCTCTCTAAAATCAATAAAGAAAAAATATTTTTAAAAATATATATATAAATAACCAAACAACAGAAACTTCTCAGAGGGCATTTTCCCACTTACACCTAAGATTTGATACAGCTCAAAATTCAAAAATAGCTTTCCTTTCAGACAGATCAAGTCCTAAACCCTTAAACTAAATATCAACAAAAATACCTGAAAACTAAATTTCAAGAATACCACTTGAAGGTAATATCTTCTTCCTACAATGAATGAATACTCTTTTCAAATTGCATCTCCCACCAGTAGCTAGAAAACATGAACAAAATATGAGTGAGAAACATCTGTCCAAAGGTATCTGAGGACTGCCAAGGCCGTAAGAACTTAGACCAAGATCCTTCAAAAGAAGAGAAATCACGTATTCTCTGCTGGTACACTTACTCAACAGTAATAGCAGAGAGGCTGAGAAGCTGAGCAAAGATTTCAGAAGTCTTACAGAACTGGGGACACAAAGATTGGAACATAGGACCCACTAAGAACAGGGTCCTACTAAATACCTGAAGCTTCAATTGGGACCCTTAAAAAGCTATTTCTTGGAGAACATATGCTTTTTCATGTAGAAGTATGTGGAAATATATAAACCCTTACAAAGACCAAAGCTGAAATTGAATCAGCTCAATCTCTGATCAGATTGAAGTGATTTGCCTGCAAGAAGCAAAAGTAAATTCTCTTAGAAGATAAAATCATTCAAGACTCAAATAATCTCCAAAATTTTTATACACAATGTTTATAATTCAATAAAAAATAACTAGGAGAATCCACTCAATAAAAAGATAAGGATGAGCAAATACCAAAAGAAACGAAAGAACATAGAAACAAGCCCACAAGAGATCAAGATATTAGAATTATATGACATATGTGAAAATAACTATGATTAATATATTTAAGACATTAAATGAGAATACAGACTATTTCAGCTGAGAACTAGAAATTATAGAAAACAAACAAATGGAAAATTTAAACAGGAGAATAAAATAATCAAAATTAAGAACACAGTAGATAAGTTTAACAGCAAATTAAAAATGGTGGAAGAAAGATTTAGTCAAATGAAAGATAACTATTAAGAACATATCCACACAGAAGGACAGAGATTCCAAAGAGTGGAAAGTATAAAATACAGCCTAAGGATGCCAGAAAATGTCTAATAGCTGTAATTGGAGTCTTAGAAAGAGAAGAGTGAGATAATTGGGCATAAGATAAATTTGTATCACGCCAAGCTGAAATTACTTTTGCTAGAATTTTCTTCTCTGCATAGCACGGATTAGTGCAGGTTATAAGAGACATTTTGTTCAAGAATCCAAAGACAGAAAAAAAGTATTAGTCCTATTCCTTTTACATTGACAAGGCCCTGGCTGGTTTGGCTCAGCGGTTAGAGCATTGGCCTGCTCACAGGTTCGATTCCGGTCAAGGTCACGGACCTGGGTTGCGGTTCATCCCCCTGCAGGAGGCAACCAGTGGATGTGTCTCTCTCACATGGATGTTTCTCTCTCTCCCGCCCTCCCACTCTGATGATAAATAGAAAAATATCCTCAGGTGAGGATTTAAAAAAAAGAAAGAAAAGAAAAATATCCTCAGGCGAGGATTAACAACAACAAAATAACCCTTTTACATTGAGAAGACCACAGCAGGGCAGAGGTGCTGCAGCTCACACACCTTGTCGTGTGCTTGCTAATTTGCTCTGTACCCTTGAGGCATCAGCCAGCTCCTGGCAGATTTCTTTCTTCAGTCGCCTTAACATTTTTATTTCAGGTCAAAGGATTTCAGGTTCTTCTGCAGGACATCCCATCATCAAAGTTGGAGTCTTGGAGGTAGTGAGAGACATACATGGGTTCTAGTCCATTCTTGTGGGTTCCCCAGCTTCTCCTCCTAGTTATCTATCCTACTGACTTCAGGGTACAGTGCCAGACACAGGAGAAACATCTTCCCCTAGACTATTGAAGCAGCTCGGGCGATTTAATAAGGTCAGCTCTCTGTAAGAAATCTGCGTGTGTGTGTGTGTGTGTGTGTGTGTGTGTGTGTGTGTGTGTGTGTGTGTGTGTACACATGCATGTTGGTGTGTTTGTGTGTGTACATATATCTCCTAGTGGTTCTGATTCTCTGATTGAATCTTAATGCAGGATGGAAGCAATATTTGAAGAGACAATGGCTGATAGTTTTCCAAAACTGATGAAATACATCAAAACACAGATTCAAGGGGCATGACTGATTCAATCCCAAGCATAATAATTATAAAGAAACATGCATCATAGAAAAAACTGCTAGAAACCAAAAACAAACAGTAAATCTTAAAAAGCCATCGAACACCACTAGTGCTGGGAACAGTGTGACACAACAGGAACTCCCACACATCACAGGTGGGACGACAGCATGGTACAGCCAGTCTGGGGGACATTTGGCAGTGTCTTACAGAACTAAACATGTTCTTACCACATGACCCAGCAACCATGCTCCTTGGTATTTACATAAGTGAAGTGAAAACATATCTGCACAAAAAACAAATGGATGCTTATGGCAGCTTTACTCATAGTTGCCAAAACTTGGAAGCAATCGAGATGTCCTTCAGTAGGTAAATGGACACATTAACTGTGGTACATCCAGGCAATGGACTGTCGCTCACCACACTCGTGAAAACACATTACAGCTCCAGAAAGGAAACTAAAAGAACCCTCTCGCAGGAGGAGAGAGGTGGGCAAGAACACGTGCTGGGCCCAGGACTGTGTATGGTTAGAGGACAATACAGGAACATCTCTCTTTGTTTTTCTCTTATAGGCATTCAACATTTATTTGATTAACTCATTTCAATTATTTTTCCATCTTTACTGAGGTATAATTAACAAATTTAAATTATATATATTTAAGGTGTACAACATGACAATTTGATATACCTATACATCATGAAATGATTGCCGCACTCATTCTGATTAACAAAGCAGCCGGGGAACTGAAAAAGCAACACTCTGAGAAAGGGGACACAGCACCTGCCTAAGACTGAGGTTTAAGTCAGAACCACAGGGAACCGCCCCGATGACCCCACCATCACGAGGCTAAGTAGCACACAATAATAAGCATCGTGAGGGACAACCAGGAGAGAGACAGGAGGGGCATGAGGGCATAGAAAGAGACATTCTCTGAGACACCGCACAAAAGAAAGACCTAAAAATGAGGATGAAACAAACATACATCAAAGAAAAAGCCCTCTGGCAAATCTTCCCCCACCCTAAACACTAAATGTCAGTGGAGAAATTCAAAGCCTAGGGTGTACTGAAGTTAACCACAGCAACAACCAACCTCACACCCTGCCCCAACCTATGGAGGTTAATGCAAATCTCTCCACAAAAGACATAGGAGAAGAAAAGGTGTGCTCATTCCAGACTAAAAAACTGCTGACTCCACTCTCTACAACCTATGCAAGATGTATGGCTTGCAACAAAAAATCATGTCATGAGCCCTGGCCGGGTTTGCTCAGTGGTTAGAGCATTGGCCTGCAGTCCAGAGAGGCCCGGGTTCGGTTCCCGCTGAGGGCACATACCTCAGTTGCAGTTTGTCCCCGGCCCTGGTTGGGTCGTGGGTCGATGTTTCCCTTACACGTCGATGTTTCTCTCTCTCTCTCTCTCTCTCTCTCTCTTCCTCTCTCTCTCTTCCTCTCTCTCTCTCCCTCCCACTCTATCTGAACAAAAAATGGAAAAATGTCCTCAGGTGAGGATAAAAAAATAAAATAAAAAAATTATGTCATGAGAAAAGACAAAAAATATATAGTCATACACTCAAAAAGGCAAAGCAATGATCACAAGTAGACTCAGTTTTGACACAGATGCTGGAACTATCTAATAGGAAATTTTAGTGACTGTGATTCCTGTGTTAGTTTCCAATGGAGAAGGTGGGCCACAGGCAAGGTCAGGTGGGCAATTTCAGCAGAGATTGAAACTCTAAAAAATAAAATAAAATGTAAATACTAGAAATTAAAAAAATACATAACAGAAATCTTCAATGGACTCGTCAGTAGATTTGACCCAGCTGAGAAATGAACCAGTGATTCTAGGTCAATAAACATTACCCAAACTGAAACAAAGAGAAAAATGAGTACACACACACACACACACACACACACACACACACACACCCTTCATGTATTCTATCTAAACTGCTGAAAACAAAAGGCAATGAAAAAATTTTCAAGTCAGTCAGAGAAATAAGGCACAGTGTATACAAAGGAGCAAAATAAGAATTAATCAGCCTAGAATTCATGCATGCTAGAAGATCATGGAGTGACATCTTTCAAATGATAAAAGAAAAGGAAAACTGTCAACCAGAATTCTCTACACAAGAAGATAAAAAACAAAGGAGAAATGAAGACTTTCTCAGACAAAGAATCTGTGGCCAGCAGATTTGGTCTATAAGGAATGTTAAATGGCCCTGGCCAGTTTGGCTCAGCGGTTGGAACTTCAGCTCATGGACTGAAGGGTCGTGGATTTGATTCCTAGTCAAGGACACGTACCTGGGTTGCAGGTTCAATCCCTGGCCCAGGTCAGGGTCATTCGGGAGGCAACCAATTAATGTGTGTCTCTCACGTTTCTCTCCCTCCCTCCCTCCTTCTAGTCTATCTAAAAATCAATGGAAAAATATCCTCAGGTGAAGATTTTCTTTGAATGCTGAATGGAGCTATAGGGCCAAAGGACTATGATATCAGACAGAAACACGGATCTACACAAAGAAATGGAGAAATGGAATGGGATAAATGAAGGTATGCCAAAGTGTTTACTTTAATTGCTTTAAAAAATAACTGACTGCCTAAAGGATAGTAGACATGTATAGTGTGATTTATTACATATAAAAAGGAAAATGTATTACAATTATACCACAAAAGAGTAAGGGAGGAAGTATTATTGTGACATCCTTACACTACCCTGGAAGTGGTATATTATTAAATGTAGACTCCTATTCATTCAAGGTATATATCATAACCTAGAGCAATTTCTATGACAAATTTTTAGAGGTATTAATAATGTCAGTACAGGAGACCAACAGAATTTCTTAAATGTTCTCTAAACATAAGGGCAATCAGAAAAAAAAGGGGGTCTAAAAACAAAGACCAAAAAAAAAAAATAGTTAACAAGATGACGGATTTTAATCCAGCCATACTGGTGACCACATGAAATGTGAACCGTCTAACCACACCAGTTAAAACACCAAAGAATGGCAAATTAGATTTAAAAAGAAGTCTAACAATATGCTGCCTATAAGAAAGCTCCTTTAAATGTAAGAACAAAGGTGGGGAAAGTAAAAAAGGATGAAAAGACTACCATGCAAACACTAATCAACCAGAGTTAGAGCAGCTGTATCAGTATCAGACAAAGCAGACGTCAGAACAGGGAATGCTGCTGGAGAGAAAGGGGAACACTGTGTAATGATGAAGGGGTCTATGCTCCAAGAAGACCAAACAACCCTAAACCTGTATGCACCTAACGACACAGCTGCAAACCACGTGAAGCAAGAACGGACAGAACCGAGAGAACAGGCAAATCCACAGTCACAGACCTGAGCAACACTATCAATCAAATTTACCTAATTGACATTTATAGATCACTCTGCCCAGAAGCAGAACACACATTATTTTGCAAGTGCACATCCAACATTCATCAAGAGAAACCATAATCAGGCCATAAAATAAACCTCAACAAATTTAAAAGGATAGAAATCATACAAAGTATGTTCTCGGGCCATTACGGAATTAAACTAGAAATCAACAACAGAACAATATCTGGAAAATCCCCAAATATCTGGAAATAAATAGTACACTTCTAAATTACCCACGAGCCAAGGAGGAAGTCTTAAGGGAAAGAAGAATGTATTTTAAACTGAATGGAAATGAAAATACAGTAAATCGAGATGTGTGAGATGCAACTAAGCAGAGTGTAGAGAGACATTTATAGCATTACATGTTTATATTAGCAACGAAGGAAGGTCTCAAACCAGTAATCAAATTTTACACCTTATAAAACTAGAAAAGAAAAAAAAATTAACCCCAACACGCACAGAAGGAAGGAAATAATTAAGAGCAGAAATCAATGAAATTAAAAACAGAAAAATGAAGGCACAATAAAGACATTAAAAAAAAAAACAGAATCTGGCAAAATTCATCATCGCCAGACCCACCCTAAAGGAAATGACTAAAGCAAGTTTTTCAGGTAGAAGCAAAATGGTCCCAAATAAAAGCACGGACATACAGTACATTAGTGTCCAATCGCTGCTGGAACAAATTACCACAAACACAGCGGCTTAAAACAGCATAAATGGATCATCGCCCGGTTCTGGGGACTGGAAGTTGGAAATGGGTCTCACTGGGCTAAAATCAGGTGTCAGCAGGGCTGTTCCTTCAGGAGACTCTCGGGAAGAATCCATTTCCCTATGTTTTCCAGCATCTAGAGGTCTCACTCATTCCCTAGATCATGGCCCCATCCCTCTGTCTTCAAAGTGAGTGATGCTGGGCTGAGTGTCTCTCACTGCCATCTCTCTGGCTGTACTTCCTTCTTCCAGATTTAAGGACCCTTGTGATTACATTGGACTCATCCAAATAATCCCCCTATTTTATTTTATTTTTTTCTTATTAATTTTAGAGGGAGAGAGAGATAGAAATATCGATGAGAGAGAACAGCAACTGGCCACCTTCTGCATGCCCTTCACTGGGGATCGGGCCCACAACCTGGGCATGTGCCCTGACGGGGAATCGAACCGGCGACCTCTTGGTACATGGGTCGATGTTCAACCACTGAGCCACACCAGCTGGGCAATCTCCCTATTTTAAAGTCCACTGATTAGTAACCTTAATTCCATCCAGAACCTTAATTCTCCTTTGTCATATAACCTAACATGTTCACAGTTTCCAGAGATTAGGATGTAGCTATCTTTGGGGGAGGGGGCATTATTCTGTCTACCACACACAGAAAGGAAAGAAGAAGGAAAAGGGTGACTATCTGGGTAAATCTAAGAGAATACTGACTAGTAAAACAGTGATAATAATGGTACTTTATGGAGTTTTAAATACATGTACAGTTAAAATACACAAAAGAATGGAATAGGCAGAACTGGAGGTAAACACAGCTCAAATTGTTAAGGTCTAGCCCTGGCCGGTGTGGCTCAGAGGTTAGAGTGCTGGTCTGCAAACTGAAGGGTCATGGATTCGATTCCCAGTCAAGGGCACATACCTGGGTTGCAGGTTCAATCCCTCGCCCAGGGAGCATGTGGGAGGCAACCAATCAATGTGTCTCCTCACATCGATGTTTCTCCCACTCTCACTCTCCCTCTTGCTCTCGCTCTCCCTCTCTCCTTTCCACTCTCTCTAAAAATGGGAAAAAAAATATCCTCTGGTGAGGATCAACAAAGCAAACAAATTGTTAAGGTCTGTGCACTGTCCAGGAAGAGATGTACCAATGACTCACCCTGGATTTCAACAGGGCAGTGCTGCCGCCACCTCTGGGCCCTGGGTAACAGTAACACCTGTGTAACTTCACTGACAGGAGACATGCGATCGTTTTTAAATATCTAACTAATTTTTGTTTAATGGGCAAGGAAGGAAATAAAAAGAAACATAGAACAAATGGGACAAATACAAAGCAAATTGTAGGATGATAGATTTAGGGTCGAAGAATGCCATTTGAGAAATCTGCAGTCCGGGGAATGTGCATGCATTACCTCCGCTCGCAGGGCTGTCCGTGGCAGGCAGCCGTCCTGAGTCCCCAGCTCTCCCAGCCACCCCCAGGGGCACTGCGCCCCGCACTCCACACCCACCCGGCCTTGCCTGAGCTCTGGGGGACGGAACCCCGAGGCTCGAAGGCAGCCCACGTCTCTCTGGGCCTGTTCAGCTCGCCGGAGACGCCTTTGTTCCTGTCATTGCACACTGTGGTCACGCACTGCCAAACAGGATTGACTTACATTCCCAATGACCGTAAGACGTCTTCCCTGCGTCCGCGGCGGCGGCTGAGCGTGGCTGCCCCCGGACAGCGGGCAGGGCCCAGCACCACCAATCACACCCCCGACGTGGAGGGACCGGGCCGAGGCACGCAGAAGCCACCGCACGCGGGACACCCGCGCACAGCCGTGAACACTTGCATTAGCGCTAATCAGTCCAAGGTGATACAGCCTTGGAGCGGCCACGAGGTCGCTCTCTGGGATAAACGAGGCAGGGGGCCCAGGAAGGAGAAAGAACAAACGCGTTTTGCTGCTAACACAAACATCGAGAGGAGGGCATGGCCTCCTGGCCCTTCAGACCGAGTGACCGCCCCCGTCACTTCATTCAGTTGAACACCTTACTTTCCGCATCTAAAGCACAGACAGAAAGGAGAGGGGACAGGGAATGGTTTAAAAGCAAGGTCCCTGGCGCTGCAGGAAAGAGCACCATGAACAGGACCCACCGACACGCAGCTATGGGCTCGACTTCAGCCAAAGTGAAAGCCAGACGGCACCTGAGGCTCCGGGCAGTACCCTCCCTCCCCAGCAGACCCAGGGAGGGAAACGCTGGTGGGAGGCACACCTGAGGCGAGGCCATTGAGGTGTGAGAGGTGTGTGGTGCCTCTCAATTTCCGTGATCACCATGCGCTTGATGTTCATGGTGTCCGTGGTTGTCATCCTGTCCCCTGAGAGATCCTTCCTGCAGCCTTGGTGGCCCTCACTGCTCTCCCACTTGGCTCCACATCTGTGTGCGGGTGACAGTCCTGACCAGGTGCTTCTCCAGGAGAGAATGAGAAGTAAAGAGTGAGCAGCCCACCTTAGCTTTCCTTCCCTAGCACCATCCTGGCCACTGCAGGTGTCCACTGCTCACGCCCACCAGCGCCTCCTGACCCTCCATGCCAGCCGTGCTGGGCAAGAGACAGCAAACAGGAATCACTCCTGGCCCCGGTCCTTGGGCAGCTGTCTGTCCACGAGGAGCCAGAGACGTGGTGGCCGTGAAGGACGGCCAGCGTGGGGCCGCTGCTTTCAGAGACTGTATGGGGCCACGAGTGCCAGCCACCACCCCTGCGAACGGCTCCAACAGCAAGTCACGCCGAGTGTGGGGCGAGTTTAGTCGAGCACATTTCCCGTGAAAGCCAACTTACCCGCCCTCCTGTGCTTCCTTCAGAAACCATTTCCCGTGGCAGCTGGGACCCTCTGCTGCTGATGGGACTGCAACACAGGACGACCCGTTTGGAAAACTGCTTTGTGATTGTTTACAAGTTAAACATACCCTTATAACATGAGCCGGCAGTTACTACTCCTAGATTGTTCCCCAACAGAAATAAAATCACGACCACACAAACACCTATACTTGTGTTTATAGCAGCTAAAGTTGGAATCAACTCAAATGTCCATCCACTGTTGAGAAGACAAGTTGTGGGACATTCACTGATAGAATACTACGCTGAATAAAAAGGGGCAAACTACCAGCACACACACAATTTCCAGAAAGAAATTATTACCGTGTCTAAACCATCACAGTTTTGACATCTTTTATGGTTTAAAAACTGTATGAACAATTCAGAGTTTATTCCTAAGTGTTGAAAACAAGAACTGTCCTTCTCGAGAAGCAGAACAGCAGCGGAACGGTGCCCAGCAGTACAGGTAAACGCAGCGGGGACCAGGCCAGCCTGGGTGTACCTCATGGTTGCTGCATCGACGATGTTTTCCTGAAACTGTGACAGGCCCACGTACTCACAGGGTGGTTTAAGGAGGCCAGCACAGTGCCTCCCAGATTACCCTAACGAAAGTAATTCATGCCACCGTTAACACGATACCGATTCCTAGTGTCTTAGGAATCCGGGCTGCCGGCCAAGCTTTGGCCTCTAAACTAATACCAGCGACAGCGAAGTATTAAGGCACAAGGAGACCTGCACCAAAGGCTCTCACGTCACTCGTTCCCTAATCAATACAATTCCAAGCAAAAGGCAAGCCACACTGCAAAGAGGTGGCGTTTCAGTTCGTTTTTTCAAATGTCTGGACCGCTGAGGACACTTGCGGGGTGTGGCTTACTCAGTCTTGAGAGGCAGACGCAGAGGGGTTGTCCCTGGACTTGGCATGACAAGTATCCAGGTGGGGGTGGAGTGGAAGGTTCTAGTCTCCGTTAGGAGGAGGTGAATCCCTGTTCTTCAACTGAGTCATAGAACAGCGAGCAAGTCTACTTTCCGAACAAAGAGGAACATTTAAGAAGGAAGTCAGCACAGGGCACTGCTCTGTGTTGCAAAATGTAAATGTCTCTGGAAAAGGATGCATAGGGCTTGGCGTTACTTGAGGAAAAATGATGACTGTTTCCTTTGTTCCCAAAAGAACCTCAGAAAGAATCACGACATGGTAATAGCAGAGGCTCTGGGGATTTTTTCAAGGATCTCCAATCACATCAAATATTTGCATATTTTAGGATACTCAGGGTAACAAGAAAGGATTACGCTCTGATAATAAGCGTTTTAGGCACATTTGTAGCCTCTGAGGCTTGAGGGTTATTTGACAATAAGCCATTTTAAATCCCACCGAATAATGTGAAAAATAAGCATGTCAATGTTTTTGCCATACCTCGACTCAAGTGACTACCCAGCCCTGAGTCTGTCAGTTCTCCACCCTGAAACAGTCACTAACTTCTCTCGTTACAGTTACCTCCACTATAGAATGAAATGTAGACCAGATCAGTGTTTCTCTAATGTTCATATGAATCTGAATCACCTGGGAGATGTATAAAACGCGGATTCCCAGGCTTCTGCCCCAGTAGCCAGATGTATTAGGTCAGGGTGGGGCCCGGGGATCTGCATTTTATGCAGTTTCCTTAGGTGATTCCACTCAGGGCGCCCATGGAACTGAAACCCTCAGCCAGACGTCTGATGTTTACCCAGCTCTAGCATTTTATGGTAATGCCATTTACGAGCTCGGCTACAGTTGCAAGGGTATCACTGAGGCCAATATTGCTATCAACACCTGAGTCACACAAAACATCTATAAAGAATAAAAATTTCAGGGAAAGCGCTTTGGGTCCATAGCCAAAAAAAATAGTGGTTATTTTTCAGCACTTTACATTTAAAAAAGAGAACTTAAAAACACATTACATTAGGTGTCATCAATTCGATCTTAGAAAATCTGCATTTAACCCTAGGGATGAAAAATAACATCCTTTGCATAGTTATTTTCCTGAGAAATGTGCACGTTTTTATATTAGATGTTTAACATAGAATAAAGACCAGGATCAACCTTTGAAGTATGTGGAGAGACAGTGTGGCTTAAGAGCACCAGAAATCTTATTGAGCCTCTCCGATGCTCAACTACCACCCTCCAAAAAATTAACCTTCCCCCAGCCTGGCTGAACCCTGAAATTCCACAATGGCAGTTTTGTTCCTTTGTTTCTAACCCACGCCCATGACACGCTGGTTTGTAACTGTCCGTGAGGCGGATGATACACTAAACCTGGGGTGGTAAGAAGGGGCTCCCGCAGTACCACGCCCTCGGTCCATGTAGACACTGGTCACTGATCCTCGTCCTCTTCCCTCTGAGCCAAGATGAGGCAGCAAAATCTCAGGGTAGTGACTTCCATTTGACTGTCGTGGCCCTCAGTCTTAGTGCCACTCACAGCATTCACTCAATAAACATGTGTTGCACTTTATTTGTTCCAGGCAGGATGCTTAGATGATCTTCTGAGAAGAGGATAAAGAGGGTAGAAATACATACCAAACGCATCAAAGACCAACTCCTCCTACTTCACACTTTTGCCAACGGTTGGCCACGGTGAAGATACAGACTGTGCCGTCGGTGGGAAAACAGATACATAAATTGTACCATATCCACAGAGTGGAATAATACCAGTGGCGAAAATTAATTGCAGCTACATGCTACAGCATGGATGAGTCTTGGAACATGAGGGATTAAAAGAAATAGAAAGGAAAAGGAAAAATAGTCCCAGAAGACCATGAGTAATGGAGAGGAGAGGACGGGCAAAAAGAACATAAGTAGACATATTATCAATGATCTACTTATTGGGCTGGGTGGTAGATGTTTAGGTATCCATTATGTTACAATAAATAGCATCCATGCATGCGGTGAATGATGAGACTGTGGCATGAAACAAGGATTATGGTTAATCCAGTTCTGTGCACTGAGGTCCATTCAGGAGAAAAGACACACTGTAGCAACCATGTCAAGAACACCAGACTAAGGATCATAAAAGCTACTCCCTTCAGGCTCCTTGGACCAGTGTCAGGAATCCCCGTCACCAGAAGAATTCTGTCAGGAGAGAAAGCAATCTAGACAAGAGGCATTACAGAAAGGGAAATGCATGCAGTTTAACTGAATGGTTGGGGGGAAAATTATCCAAGCCAGAAAATCATCAGCCATTTTGACGAGTCAATTCATGTTACTCAAATTTTCTTTACTTTTGAAAGGAAGTTTCGAATACCTTAAGGAACACTTTAGTTCTGAAATTGCTGGAATAAATAAAAGAAATGTTACATAACTCATTTCTAAAATAACAGGAGAACTATATTAACAGATTGACAGTATTCATAGGTTAATTAGGAAATCTGTTGGTACTGTGAAGAAACCTGGCATATTTTAATTTAGATTGACGTCCCTCAAGATATAGGTATAAGTGCTATTCTTTCGGTAACAGTGAGATGTCACAGATCTGTGAGACTGATGTCTGGAGATCACGTACAGGCAAGCAGCACAGAAAATGTGTCTGGATCACTTTGGATGTTTTCTAATCAAACTATGTCTTTGAAAGGGTTCAGGATGTGAAAGTGATGCACACTTGAGAAGAGATTAAGAAAAAAAAAGAGTTAAAGAAAAGGGCTATTAAGCTGATTTGAAGCTGATTAATAAGGAATCATCTAACCAGGTTTGTCCTGTGGTTAACATTTTAAATATGGTCACCACAGCCGTAAGAGGAGGTGAGAAAAGCCCTCTAATTACTTAATATGTCATCTATTGGACTGAATTTTAAAGAGTCAGATAAAAGAATAGATAACTGACAGAGTACTGAAAACATTTCTAAACAGTCACCCAAAAACCAAGAGATAGCTTTCAGAAATGGTTGCACCTTAGAGTTTTGACGTCATCACCTCCCTTAGTCATCACAACAACCCTGTGAGATGAACTCTTCTTACCCGTAATTTCAAACCAGTGTTAAGAGACATTGAGTAAAAAAGCTATAGAGCTAGGGAGACACACACCTAAGAAGGAAGCAGGATCTACCTGACTGGAAGCCTGGGTCCCCCATCATCAAGCCAACAGGCACCGGGTCCGAGCAGCCTCCTGATTGGATGGTGCCAGGCAGAGTGGGGGAGGAGCCCTGGACGCATGGTCAGTATAAAGACTTCTACTGGATTCCTGGTGTGCATTGTGGCCCCTGCTCTTCAGCTGGGGCTGAAGTCTAAGTTTAAACTGTCCCCAAGTCTGAGCTTTGCCTCTTTAGATCACAGAACTCTCCCCTCCTCCTCAGGAGTGAGAGGCAGACCCACCTCCTGGTGGGAGAAGGGAAGGGTGCTAACTGCCTCAGAGACAGACCTTCCACCAGTCCTGGTTTTGCCCCCACCTGCACCGCCAGGAAGTTGCTGAGGATTCCTGGGGTCCGTGGCTCAACTCAGCCTGCACCTAGGTTTCTTGCGTGGCCAGCTTCCGTTTTAGCTCCCTCACTGCTGCAAAATCAGTGACTGCTATCCACCTAACTTAGAGCCTCCAAAATGTGGGTGCTTGTGGTGAGCATCGTCCCCTGTTCTCTGTCCTTGTGGGTCCAGGCCTTTCTGTGCCTTTATTATCCTCTGAATGCAGTTTTCAGAGGATGTGGCTAAAGGCACATTTGTTCCATCTGCCATGTTTAACTGTCTCTTCGGAAACAAAACATGTTCATGGACCCAAAAAAGGCGTGCCTAAGCCCTCCTGGGAGTTAAGAGTCCACTCACAACACGCAAGGCATTAGGGCCCACAAGCCCTAATCGTGAGCAGGTGAGCTGTGTCCTTCCTACAGACATTTTTTTCGGATATGACCACCTACAATTACCCAGTCTCTGTTCAAGCTTGGAGAAAGAAAAGTGAGAGAAGCCAACGCCAGCCATCCTCAATGGTTCGTGTCTCCAGTAACAAGGCCATCATTTGCAGCACGAGTTAGACCATTTGTCACAAAGCTCAGCCACCGTTATTTCAGGGTGAGACTATGAAGTGGTGCCGCCTACTAAATTGTACCATTGCCAGGGCTCTGGACGCTCTGTAACTTCTAAATTGTACAACTGTAAAGAGAGGAAGAACATTTCACTTGCAAAGGGAATGGATGTACTTTCTTGCCATAGTCCTTTATCACCACAACTAAGTTAGCCAATCCAGGTGTCTGGGGTGTTTCTGCAGCCCGGAGGGAGAACTGAGCTGCCTTCTGGCACTAACTGAATGAGCAGTGGCCTCTTGGACCCTGCTTCCTGCATGGACACTAAGAAGATGGGCGAGAAGAGACGAAGCGGAAGGTGACCACAAGGCCTAATGTCCTGACGGCTCCCTCATGCCCACTAGAAAAGAAAGGCTATAACGAAAGCTGTGTTACAAGATGCCACCCCATTGCTCGCCCTCGTGATAGGAGACCACTGTCCTGCCAGCCTCTTTGTCCATTCACCCGTCTTCCTTCATTTGGAACCATAAGGCCGACACCATTGCACTTCCCAAAGACAATTTATATAAATTACAATAAAGAACAGGAACAAAATGTGAAGGTGTTCCGCAAATTTTAACACCTTGCTTTCTTGTACTAGACCTTCCACGTGCTTGCTACTTTGTAATATTTTCATTGAAGAATAGAGAAAGCCCACCTCTCAGAGCCAATACAAGAAAGGAAAAGTCACACATGGATTTCATCACCCGTGATCATGTCAGATATAAAAAAATAAAGAAGTGCATAGCCCAGCCGGTGTGGCTCAGTGGACTGAGCATCATCCCATGGACTGAGAGGTCCCAGTTCAATTCCCAGCCAGGACACATGCCTGGGTTGTGGACTTGATTCCCAGTAGGGAGCGTCCTAATTGATGTTTCTCTCTCACATCTATGTTTCTCTCCCACATCTATGTTTCTCTCTCTCTCCCTTCCTCTCTTTAAAAAAATCAATAAAAACATATAAAAAACGAAGTGCATAAAGATGTTCAATGTAATATGTCATTAGGGAAATGCACGTTAATGCCCACTACACAGCTATTAGAATGGCCAAAAGCCAGGACACCGACAACATCAAATGCTCGTGAAGCAACAGGAACTCTCATTCATTGCTGGTGGGAGGGCAGAAAGGTACAGCCAGTTTGGAGGACAGCCTGGCAGTTTCTTATAAAACACAACATACTCTTACCACACAATCTAGCAATCAGGCCCCCTGATATTTACCTAATGAAGTGAAAACTTGTGTCTACACAAAAACCCGTCCATAGATATTTTATAGCAGCTTTATTTATAATTGCCAAAACTTCCCTGGCTGGTTTGGCTCAGCAGTTTGAGTGCCAGCCCATGGACCAATGAGTTGCGGGTTCAATTCTGGTCAGGGGCACATGCCTCAGTTGTGGTTTAGTCACTGGCCCTGGTCAGGGTCATGCGGGAGGCAACCAGTCAATGTGTCTCTCTCACATCGATGTTCCTCTCTCTCTCCCTCTCTCCCTCCCACTCTATCTGAAGATAAATAGAAAAATATACTCAGGTGAGGATTAAATATATATATTTAATATATATTAATATATATGATTGCCAAAACTTGGAAGCAACCAAGATGTCCTTCAGCAAGTGAATGGATAAAGAAACTGGTATATCCAACAATGGAATATCATTCACCACAACAGGATGAGCTATCAAGCCATGAGAAGACATGGAGGGAATTTAAATGTGGGTTACTAAGTGAAGGAAGCCAATCTGAAAAGGCTGCATGATGCCAACTATATGACATTCTGGTAAAGGCACAACTATGGAGACAGTTAAAAAAAATCAGTGGTTAGCCCGGCCAGTGTGGCTCAGTGGTTGAGCATCGTCGACCCCTGCACCAAGAGGTCACCGGTTTGATTCCTGGCCAGGGCACATGCCCAGGTTGTGGGCCAAATCCCCAGTGGGGGGCATGCAGGAGGTGGCCAGTCAATGTTCTCTCTCATCCACGTTTCTATTTCTCTCCCTCTCCCTTCCTCTCTCTCTAAAATCAATAAAAAAGAAAAGAAAAATCAGTGGTTGCCAAGGATTGGGGTGAGGGAGGGATGAATAGTACAAAGGGTTTTTAAGGCAGTGACACAATTACATATGATACTATATCATGGATACATGTCATTATACATTTGTCAAAACCCATAGAATGAACAATACCTAAAGTGAACCCAAATGTAAACTGTGGACTTTGGATGATAATGCCCATGTAGGTTCATTGATTATAACAAATGCACCACTCAGGTGGGGATGTTGATAGTGGGGAAAGAGGGGGAGGGGGTATATGGGAACTCTGTACTTTCTCCTCAACTTTTTTGTGAACCTAAAAATACTCTAAAAAATAAATTCTTTTTTAAAGTGTATTCACATCTTACCCCAGTCACTAGGTTCCATCCACAGAACTTGGTCAAGCTTGGTCTCCTTTTCCCTTATCCTAGGGAGGGAGATGGTCACTGTTCAGACTTTTGTAAAGAAAGGTAAGAGAGAAAGGATGAAAGGAAGGGAAGGAGTGATGGTGGGAGGGAAAAACCTCAACAGAGGGCTGAGAAACCAGGATGGGTGATAATTAATTATTACTACATTCATTTTCTAATGCCATCTAATGAACATAAACTTGGTGTCTTTGCACAATGCACGTTTATCATCTCACAGTTTCTGTATGTCAAGAGTATGCCACGACAGCTAGTTCCTCTGCCAAGGGTCTCACAAGGTTACAGTCAATGTGTCGACTGGGTTGCATTTCATCAGAGGCTCAGCTGGGGAAAGACTTACTTCCAAGCACCCTGATGTTGCTAGCAGAATTCGTTTCCAGCTGGAGACGTCATTACCACTCACTTCCTCAAGGTCAGAAAGAGAGAGTCTCTTAACTCAGGGAGGGTCCCAGTCCCTCTTTTAAGGGCTTTCACCTGATTAAGTTAGGCCCACCCGGGATAATTAATCTTTTTTATTAACTCAAAATCAACTGGGGCCTTAATTACAAATCTGTTTATCTTTGCCATACAATATAACCACGGGAGTGACATCCTAGCACCCTTGCTTTCTTTTATTGGCCAGAAGCAAGTCACAGTTCCTACTGACACTCAAGGAGAGAGGATTAGGCAAAGATATGACTCACTGAGAGTCACCCTATGGAATGTCCACCACGACTGCTCCACTTTTTAGGTAGAAAATAAAAGGCAGCTGTTGTAAAGGATTTTTTACTGATGTCAGTCTCTTTGAGTTTCTGAATCATTTCCTCATTAAACTATAACAAAACAGATTAATTAATTTAGGGTCTGCCTGGGAAAGAGAAGTCTTTCCTAATCTTTGGCCAAGAATTGCCTTTGAATATGTTAAATATGCCCATTTGGAAAAGACATGCAAAATGGAGTGAACACTGGCTGACTTTTAACTTCATCACGCAACCCAGTGAAGAGTGACTGGGCGGCCTGCGAATGAGATGGACGGGGGTATCGTTTTCAGATGAGTCATGGTCTTGTCTTTTCACCTTTCCAAGCACATTGCAGGCATCTGTCTGCCTGGGGGATGGCTAGGGTTTGTTACCACGAGAATGCCAAGAGACAGACCTTGGCTTTGACATGCACACATGGGATTTTTCAGCAAGAAAATAACCTTAAAGAATAGACTGTTTTAGGAAAGAACTGTCTATTCCTTAACTTCCCTGTTTGGCATCAGGGGTGGTTTAGCCACTTAGGGTTCAGAAGAGAGGTCCTGGGCTGAGAGAGAAAGCCCCAGCCTTGGAGCCCCAGCAGCAGGAGGAGGTGGCCCACAGCAGGCTGGACGGAGGGGGCAGCTGAGTGTGAGTCAGGGAGGAGAGCCAACCAGGTGAGCCCCCCCTCACCCCACCCCCACTAACTCACTGTGAACACAAACGGCAAGCTGCTGCCCTTGTGCAGAGCAAGCAAAGACACTGGTTCCCAAGACCCTGACTCTCCCAGCAGCTCTGGGATAGGCTAAGCCATGTCTCCACCAAACACCTGGACATTATCTTTAAAAGAGAAACAGGAAAAGGAGAAGCTGGGAACTGACCACGTGGAAAAAAATATTCCCGTGTATATAAAAAAAATACGCTCACAAAACAATACTACGTATATTCTACTGGTGTAGATCTCTCTGTAAGGTCATAGAAATAGGTCTGAAGATAGATAGATATATCCCAAACTCTGGGGCAAAGGGGCTGGGCCCTCGAGAAGGATGGGGAGCAAGTTTACCAAATATAGACTTCAGAGTTGTCTAACTTAATTGTAAAACTTAATTTACAAAGAGAATCATTTGGAAGTTTTTCTTAAATACACATTTTCCAGCCCTACCCCAGACCTTCCGAGTCAGGCTCTGCTGTGGGGCGACCAGGATTAAGCCTTTGTAAAAGACATCGCAGATGACTTGGAAGCAGAAAGACCAACACCCATCTGCAGACCTGCATTTCCAAACCGCTGCCCAGGATTTTGTTCATTCCAAAGCTGATTAGCTAGACTTTGTCAAGAACAGGCATGAGGCGTGAGTCATATTTGAATGATCTCAAGATCTGCCAAAGCAGAAAACCACCTGCCTCCAACTGCAGCAGCGAAACGTTCTCCACCAGGAAGTGAACTCACAAGTACAGGGGTTTCGCCTGTTTCACTCACTGGGCACAGCCAGAGCCAGAACAGGACCTGTCACACAGAAGGCCCTCAGAAAATGAATGAATGAATGAATGGCCTACAAACATGTTCATATCCCTAACAACAAACGACACAGCCAAATGTAACAGGAGGTCTGTCATGTCATCAAAACGTTCAGGAATGTACTTCATCCCCTTTTCTCTGCTCAGATACAAATAAAATTGCCTTTCCTTCTCACCGAGCTGGACCCCAGGAGCGCCGCCCCTCTCGGCGCTAACCTGGCACTCCGCCACAGGCACTGCAAAGAAACATAAGCCGGACTCCGAAAATCCTTGCAAAGCCACATTTTTACTGATGACTCCAGAAGAGTCGCAGAGGGAGCCTCTCACTCGATACAAGGAGCAAGACGTCCTCCAAATCTCATTTCCCTCTTTCTCCTCCAGAAGCCTTCACACCGCACGGCGGCCCCCGCCCATCTCCCACCCAGCCTGCGCTGGCTTCCTGCCTCACCCGGCCTTTTTCACTCTTCAGAAAGTATTAACTCACAGCCTTTTCAATTACTTTTAAATTCATACACTTGTCTCCCTTGGCACCCTGGAGTTCTCCCTTCACCCACTCCCCAGATCAGCTGAAGAGAGGTTGAGGAATGGGGCATTACAAGAAAAAAAAACTTCCCAAAGGCAAGAGAGGTGCAAGCGCTACAGACACATTCCTTGAAATTCATAGTTGGTCCCTGTGATGGGTGAATATAAAAAGGAGAATCCACCTGTCCAATGTAAGGCCTGGCCCCTCCGGGCAGTCTGCTTCCCTTTCCCCTGCCCACAGCTCACCAGGACTCTATTTCAAGGTCAGCTTCATTATTCTGCACTTACTCTGATGCTGTCTGCAATCTCTCCCAGACTGTTTCATTTGTGTGCTTCTTGCCCCAGGGAGATTATAAGATTCTTGAGGGCAGACACTTTGCCTTTATCTGTGCTTTGGATTCCGTCCACAGCTAATCTCCACGTACTCACAGATTAGGTGCTGGATAAATATTTGCTAATTTCCAAAAGGGCTTCAGGTAACACTTCTGCCTTTCTTTTCCAGAAAGACTATGCCTGGGGAGTAAAAAGGCAACCCAGTCATCTCTGAATACAAAGGAGGACTGTGTATGTAAATATGTGATAGGAGTAGTCATTCAAACATGAAATTGATCCTGGAGGACTCATAAAATAAACTGTAGGCGATCTGAACGTCTCCTGTGGATTACCAGCCAATTAATTCTACTGACACTGCACAAGGAATGGTTTCTATTAAAGTAGGTTTTGAAACTGGGCAGCGGTAAGTCATTGCCCATTATCTACTTTCTCCCAGTGTGAGGGGCTTGTCTGGCTGCTGGGCCAAATTGGCATCCATGGCTGTGCCCTGTGTAGGAGGAGGAAACCCAACTGCAAGGGATTACGCATGAGGAGCCCAGATTCAGGGAATTGGTCTTTTCCTCCTAGCCCCCAAAAATACCTGCGAGAGGGCTCCTGGAGGAGGCAGGAGACCAGTACGGCATGAAGGAAGGTCACAGCTGGAGTCCTACGCTCATTAGTACCCAATGCTGCAAAACAGTCAAATGCAAGGAAGTAGGTCAGTGGGAGAGGACAGACTCCAGCACAGATCCCACCCCATGCGAAGCTCTTCCTGGGAGTCAAAGCGAATTTGTTGTCGTTATTGCTCATGTACTTACTGTGTGAACTGCAGATGGACAGCAAGGAGGTAGCCCCGCCAGGAGTCATGTCAAGTGCGGTTCACACGGAGCAAAATTAATGCTGTAACGGGGGACAAAGTTCACTTGGGAGCAGCTCTCTAATGGGCAATCACCTCTTCTCCTTTCTTTCCTTCCTCTTTCCCTGGCTTCCCCCTGGCGTTGGGTGGAGCAGGCCACGAGGCTATGAAGGAGATTGCCATTTTATTCAGCCGGCCAAGGAAGGCAGCGGTTAAGCGTTTTCTGAGGTGTGTATAACTACAGGTGCAGTTAATATGCTTAAGAGCTTAGGGGAAGCGATTGCATATGAAAGATAACTTCCCAACAGACAGCTTTATCACACCCTGGCCACCCTGGCTCCGGAATCACGCACCTTTCTCCTGTCCTGGAGGTGCTTGGCTCTGCCCAGGGGTCCAACCGGGGGTATCGGACCCCATCGCAGCTGGGCCTGAGGCTCACGTGTGCTTCCCTCGTGTCCACAGATGTCCCAGAACTCACTGAGGGACAGAGCTTGAGGGGGGCAGGATTACGACAGAAGACTCTAACAAGTAATACCTTACTGAACAATGATAAGGTAGCAGCCACACGGAACAACTTTAAGAGCACAGATGAGCCGTGGCCGGTTTGGCTCAGCGGTTAGAGCATCAGCCTGCGGACCAGAGAGGCCCAGGTTCGGTTCCCGCTAAGGGCACTACCTCGGTTGCCGTTCATCCCCGGCCTGGATGGGGTCGTGTGGGTGGCAGCCACTTGATGTGTCTCTCTCACATTGCTGTTTCTCTCTCTCTCTTTCTCCCTCTCTCCCTCCCGCTCTATCTCAAGATAAATGCAAAAATGTCCTCGGGTGAGGATTAAAAAAAAGAGCACAGATGAGATCTTCCGTCCCCCTATATTTGACCCCCTTTACCCTTTATAACCCCCACCCCCTTCCCTCTGGTAACCACCACACTGTTGTCTGTGTCTATGAGTTTTTGTCTGTTTTTCCTGTTTGTTCATTTGTTGCTTTCAGTTTTATATCCCACATATGAGTGAAATCATTTGGTTCTTAACTTTTTCTGGGTGACTTATTTTGCTTAGCATGATACTCTCAAGATCCATTCATGTTGTCGCAAATGGCAGTATTTCATCTTTTCTTCTGGCTGAGTGGTATTCTATAGTATTTATGTATCACATCTGCTTTATCCAGTCATCTAGCAGAGGACACTTCGGTGTCTCCATGTCTTGGCCACCGTGAATAATGCTGTAATGAACACAGGGGTGCATATATCTTTGCAAATAAATGTTTTCCAATTTGGGGGGTAGATACCCAGAAGAAGGGTTGCTGGGTCATATGGTAACTCTATTCTTCAGTTTTTGAGGAGTCTCCATACTGTTTTCCATAGTGGCTGTACCAGTCTACATCTCCATCAGACTCTGGGTGGTGGGCACATTATGCAATACACAGCTGATGTGTCACAGAAAGGTATACTTGAAACCTACATGATTTTATTAGCCATTCGCCCCAATAAATTAAGTTTTAAAAAAAGAACACAAATGAGAGTCATTCTTGAAGAAGACAAGATTGTAGTGGTGGTACTCAGAGCAGCAATAGGTTGTGGTAGAAGCATCAGCCAAGTAAGCCATTGGATTGGGTGCAGACAGCACCCTTCCGAGGCCCTCCTCAAGTCCTACCCAGGGAAGCGTGGACAAACTGCTTCTTGACAATGTCCCTTCTCTGTAAGGTTTGACTACCAAGTGAGGGACATTTTCTCTACCAAAGGTCACTGATGCAGAATCAGAAGGAAAGAATCAAGGACATCATTAATAAAAACACAACATGGTTCAATTCTTTCATGGGCTGGATATGGAGAGCAAGTCAAATGGAAGAAAGAATGAGAAGGAACTGAAGAGGCAGAAAGGGGGTGGGGTGGGCATGAGGAAGTGGAAAATCAAGAGACTGACACTGAGTCTCCTCTCTCTGTGTCTGTGTCTCTGTGTGTGCCCCTCCCCCTCTCTTTTTCACACACACACAGAAATGTGCCAAAACAACCCTATAACTGGTACAAAAGTCACATGGATACAGACAACTGTATTCTGAAAGACACAGACATAAAGATACACAGAGAAAACTTGAACTTCTGCCCTTTAAAGACTGAGTCAGATAGACGGTCACTTTAAAAAAGAAAGGTTTAAGTCAGTTGTATATTTTTGAATGTAGCACAATTAATGATATCATCTCTTGGTACTTACTACATGTTCTGGCTGAAATGGAGCTAAGAACGCCCTGTCCCTTCCACACAGGTCGTTAATGGTCTGGGAGAAGCAATGCAACAGGAACGAGACTACATGTGACAGTTTATAGCCTATATTTTCCAGTCTTTCTCACGATTATTCTTTTTAACTCTCTGGGGAAGCAGAGAGTCTAATCCATGACTTATTTCCTTAGCCTTTAACTTTGTTCCTCCCTTAACTAAGGCCCATTGATATAGCTTTTTTCAGGATCCCTCCTCTCAAAAAATACTGTTGTCACAAAGAATCCAATACCCCCGCCCATAATACCAGTACCCCCAGCCACAGTTCCCTGTCCAATTACTGTATTGGGTTCAGCATTAAGAACAAAAAGATCTGGGATGATACTGTTTATATTGCTCAACCCAGTGCGACAAAAGAACCAGTAAATAGTGTTTTTCTGCTTTCTCATTCTAGCTTGTAGCTTTCAGAGAAATGTCGTCTCATGGTCCACAATGGCTGCTGGCCCTCCGGCCATCATGTCCACATGGAAAGGCTGCAATGGACCTCTCGCAACTGAGTCGGCTCTCCTGAAGTAGCCTGCCGGGAAGTTCCTTACAACTTCATATGTGAATGTACATTAACTTCAGTAAACAAATGATTTTATATGTACTTTATATGTGTATATGTAAAGTCATGTGTTTAATAAACTTAGCTGCTTTTATAAGTAAGAAAATGATTGCATTTTCTTTTGGGGGAATTTTGTTGTTTTATATATCAATTTAATTTTATTTTAAAGATAAAAAATGCTGCCCTGGCTGGTTTGGCTCAGTGGTTAGGGCATTGGCCCGAAGACCGAAGAGTCTTGGGTTCGATTCCCGGTCAAGGGCACGTACCTCGGTTGCAGGTTTGATACACGGCCCCAGACGGGGTCATGCAAAAGGCAACCAATTGATGTGTGTGTCTCTCTTTCCCCCTTCCTCTCTCCCACTCTATCTGAAAAAAAAGTATCCTCAGGTGAGGATTAGAAAAAAAGAAAAATAAATAAAATGCTTATAGTATAAGAGGTTATGCAATACATCTTGCTTTGGAAATTAAGTAAACATTTAAAGATTATCCTGACAAAAGCATATGCCCAATAGAACAACATTTCCCAAGTTGAGTTTTACAAAATGACTTACTTCAAGAAAATGTTACGTAAAACAATAAAGAATATTTTCTTTGGTCAAGTAGACTCAGAACATACTGGGTTAAAAAAATAATAAAATTGATTTATTTGCCTCAAGACTGCTCAGTGAGTTCTGTATGCAGGCATGCTTAAACTCACCAAAAAGGTAAAAGAAGTAGAATTTTCCAAATTTATTTACCAATGGAAGATTTTTTGGTAAAATACTTTGAGGAACCAGCCTACTAAGGAACACACTTTGGGAAAATGCCACAAGAAAGTTATACAAAATCTCAAAATAATTGGCAACTTTAAAAAATATTTGTATATATGTTATATATACAAACTTCAAGTGATATACTGCTATATGTCTTGCCTATGTTTTATTGAAATCACTATTTCATCATGACATCTCCGTATCATTACTCCAGTCATATGCAATAGCAACCGCACCAGACACATGCTAAAGTCACACATAAATAACTCACTGGGGGAGTGGGGTGCAATGCTCATACCACAGGAATTTGTGTAGAGTTGACTGGCAATAATATGATTTTGTACTTTATTTATCAAATTATTTTTCTCTAGCCTAAATTACATTATAAAACAGGGGTTCAGTGCTGACATGTTAAGAAACAAGAGTGGCAATTCTATTTCTAGCTATACGATGGAATAAACAACCGGAAAACCCTCACACTAAATAAAATGCTTTCACGTACAGACGAACTATAGCAAAAAGCCTGTAAATGTGTAGATGAACATATAATAAAGTCAGGGAACTCCTGAAGGGCTAAAAACAAACTGAGATTAAACATCTGAAAGCTAAGGTCATCTATGTCAGGTAAGGAGTTTCTCCAACCAAACCAAGAAGCGTGGGGGGCTACGGCTCACAGACATACACAGTGAGACCCCTGAATGAAGCCAAGACTTTAAATGACTGCATTCTCAATGAAAGGATGGGTTGAGAAGGAAAAATCCATCCACTAGCCCAGAGAAACATCAAGGATGCTTTTAATTATTGACCTCAGCTGTGGCTGGAAAAGCACTATCCTGAGAATTTGCAACAATGAGCCTGCTCTCACTCCAGTTTTTGGCTTAAATTTATAGGCTCACATGGTCCAGAAAGCTTCAGGCCAAGAAATAAAGATAAAAATGTTTCCAAAATGCTAATATGCTTAAGGTGTCTGGCAGAAGCAAACTTAAAATGACTCTGATGGATGCCTCCCAAGCTCGGGCCACAGAGAAATTCACAAAGATAACTCCATCAATCACATGTGCATACCTAGAATTTAAAGACACATGAGAAAATAATCCACCATAGGTAAAAAGGTCAACAAACACACAAAAAGCCAGCATAATTAATCCCCTGAGAACTTTAGATGATAGAACAATTAGTAGAGACTCTATAAATGAGTATATTTAAAATCTTTACTTATAAAAAAGGGGGAAACAAAGATATAAGAACAAGAAACTATTTTTAAAATAACACATTTGAAAAACTATTGAAATCAAGTTTCTAGAAATGAAAAATATAGTCATTTTGATTTAAAACAAGGGCTTGATAAATTAGCAGATTAGACACAGCTGAAGAAGGGAACTGGTGGATTGGAAGGTACTTCTTTGAAAATTACCCAGAATGAATCAGAGACATAAAGAAACGGAAAATATTTAAGTTGGAAAACAGAGGATGAAATGATAATATTCAACAAATTTCTAAAATAAGGTTTGGAGAAAGACAATATAAAAGTGAAGAGGCAATATTTCCAAAACTTAAAAAAAAAGGAATTCTATAACAGAAATAACTTCAACTATCAAACATAATAAATAAAGTAATTCTACATTTAACACATTGTAGAGAAAAACTGCAGAATACTAAGGACAAAAATGTATATAAAGCATGTAGAAAACACGGAATGCCCACAAAAAAACAGCAATTAAGTTGACAACAGACTTCTCAACTGCAATAATAGAACCCAGAAAACTGGCAAAAATTTTAAAAATGCTAAAAGAAAAAAGTTATCTTAGAATTCTAAATATATCCCAACTATAATTGAAGAATAAGGACAAATAAAGACTTTTAAGACAAACTGAAATCGTTTTTTATTAGCAAAACTTCCCTTGAAAAAAATACAACTCAAGTATTTCTTCAGCAAGGAAAAAATTGAACACAGAAGTAAAGACTGAGATGCAAGAAAGTTGAGCCAAGAAATCAGTAAATATATAAGTATTTATAAAGAAGCGTTGACTAGTATAAAGCAATGATAATAATGACATTGGGTAAAAATAACTAAACTAACATATTGGACATAAATATGAAAGATGAGGGGAGCAGTTGAAGTTAAAACAATCTAAGGTATTCGGTATTAAGTTACTTGTCAGGAAGTGTGCAAATGTAATGCTTAACTCGACATGAATATGGAGTACAATATTACACCTTTAGGGTAACCAGTAAAAGAATAGGACTAGGATGCAGAGCTTCCTGAGAAATTGAGGTGTAGGAAGGAAGAAAATAAAGAAAATGAAATTCACCAATAAAGTAGAGGGTGGAAAGTTAAAAGACAGAAAAGACAAAGTAAATGAAAAAGAGAAGAAAATCTGTAATCATAATTAATGCATATCTGCCAGTTATCTCTGGTAACTTTTTAAAAATCAAAATTTGGCTATATATTTCTCATGAGATGTTTTTTTTTTTTTTTTTTTATCCTCACCCGAGGACATTTTTTCATCTTTTGTTTAGATAGAGTGGGAGGGAGAGAGAAGGAGAGAGAGAGAGAGAAACATCGACGTGAAAGGGATACATCGAGTGGCTGCCACCCGCACGACCAACCGGGGCCGGGGACAAACTGCAACCGAAGTACATGCCCCCAGCGGGAACCGAACCCGGGTCTCTCTGGACCGCAGGCTGACGCTCTAACCGCTGAGCCAAACCGGCCAGGGCTCATGAGATATTTTTTAACATAGTATTACAGGAAGGCTAAAATATAAGAATAGAGAAAAAATATACTAGAAAAATATAATCCAAATGAAAGTTGGTATAGCCACCTAAAATAAGACCAAACAAACTGCAAGTCAAAATGCATTAGCAGGGGCCCTGGCCGGTTTGGCTCAGCGGTTAGAGCGTCGGCCTGCGGTCCAGAGAGGCCCGGGTTCAGTTCCCGCTAAGGGCATGTACCTCAGTTGCAGTTTGTCCCTGGCCCTGGTTGGTCGTGCAGGTGGCAGCCACTCGATGTGTCCCTTTCACGTCGATGTTTCTCTCTCTCTCTTCCTCTGTCTCCCTCCCACTCTATCTGAACAAAAATGGAAAAATGTCCTCGGGTGAGGATTAAAACAAAACAAAAAAAAAAGAATAAAAAAAAAAATGCATTAGCAGGGGAAAAGACAGTTATATAGTATAGTAATAAAGGAAAAGTTCACCAGGAAGATATTATCATTTTAAACTATATATGCTTAATAATACAGCCTCAAAATATACAAAATTATGATGAGAAACAGACTCACAAACACTGTGAGAGGCTCTGGCACATGTCTCCGAATGTTTGGTAGATTGAGCAGAATAAAAAATAGAAAGGATAGTAGAATCAATGGACATATCAAGAGTTTCCCAGACAAGAAAAAGCTAAAGGAATTCATCACCACCAAACCAGTATTATATAAAATGTTGAAGGGTCTTCTTGTGGTGAAGAAGAACAAAAATATGAACAATGAAATGGCAATTAATACATATCTATCAACAATGGAATCTACAAACAAAATGAGCAAGCAGAACAGAAACATTCTCATAGATACAGAGAACTTTTTGTTGCTTGCCAGATGGGTGGGGGCTGGGGGACGGGTGAAAAAGATGAAGGAATTAAGAAGCACAAAATGGTTGTTAGACTGATGAACCTCAAAGGGAAGTGGGGGGCAGGATGAGATAAACCAAGGAACTTCTATGCATATACGCATAACCAATGGGCACTGACAATAGTGTGGGGAAGGCTGGAGGGGGGCAGGATTGGGGAGGAGGGGGTCAATGGGGAAAAAAGGGAGAAACATCTGTAATACATTCAACAATAAAGATGAGTAAAAAATAAATAAATAAATAAATAAATAAATAAATAAATAAATAGAAAGGATACAGCCCTGGCCGGTTTGGCTCAGCGGTTGGAGCGTCAAGGGCACGTACCTCGGTTTGGGTTCAGTCCCCAGCCCTGGTCTGGTTGTGCAGGAGGCAGCCAATCAAGGTGTCTCTCTCACATTGATGTCTCTCAGTCTCTCTGTCTCTCTGTCTCTTCCTCCCCCGCCCCCACCACCGCCACCTCTATTTGAAGAGAAATGGAAAAAATACCCTCAGGTGAGGATTAAAAAAAAAGTAGAAAGGATATGGAAGATCTTCACAGAAGGATGCAGACGAAGAACAGAAAACAACACAGTTCCCAAGAATCGGTACATATATACCTGAATCCTCAAATTAGAAAATATACAGTATTTTCAAATACATAAACACACACCATATATATATATTTAATCATGGTAGTGGATAATTGTTATGGACTACATGTTTATGTCCCCCTCCCCCACAACGAACATGTTGAAACCCTACCCCCCAGTGTAATGTATTCGGAGGTAAGGCCTGTAGGAGGTAATTAGGTTTGGATGAGGTCATGAGCACAGGGTCCCTTTGCTGGGATTACTGTCCTTGCAGAAGAGGAAGAGACCAGGGCTTTTTCTCTCCTGCGTGTGGACGTACACTCAGAAGCCATCAAACAAAGTGGGAGCTCTCCCGGCCTTTGCGCTTCCCACCTCCAGAACTGTGAGAAATTGACTGTTGTTTAAGCCACCAGGCTGGGGAATTTGCTGTGGCAGCCAAAGATGACTAGGACAGTAATATGACTAAGACATCGCTGTGTTGGGATTCGAGCTGCTCTTCTCACCTTTTGCTAGAAGCACCCTGTTCTGGTCAGGATAGCGAGTTAGGGACAGGCAGTGAGCATGCTGGAGACGTCACAGGAACGGAACAAAGGGTACTTGGAAGTTTCAGAAAGCGACTACTTAAATGCAAACCAGCGGCCATGAGCTTACACAGTTTTTTTTATTACAGGGGCTAAGATGCGCATTTATTTACACTTTAGAAAGAGATCATGGGCACAGTAAGAGCATGCTCAAGAGTGTCCCTGAAGGAAGCTCAAGTAAAAAGGAGAAGAATTTAAATTAAGGACATAGAAATGTCTCTCAGAAGCCAAGAGACCACGTATGGTTGGTTCACGGTGTCCTTGGGAACTGGGCCACTCTCCACCTCTCAGGGCCACACGGCCTGTCACCCACTTCCAGCTGCTGGCCTGCTCCGCTCTCCTCTCCCTGCAGGCCAGGGTCCTGGTGCATCAGCCGCCAGCCAGGACAGCCACCCCAGACTCGAAGCCCACGTGGCCTGAACCCTGGCAGCAGCCTCGCTCATGTTCATAATGGCAAACTGCAGAAAAAGAGCCAAGCTCTGCAAGACCTAAGTCCCCAGACAGCATGGAGGCAGGAGTTACTACCCCTGCCTGATCACCCAAGGCCAGGAGAAGAGGCGGGTTCCAGTGGCACTTGGCTGTTGACAGCAGGAAAGGCTGAGGGCTGAGGAGCCATAACAGAACCACCCTAGACGCTGAGTGAGGGTGAGTCACTGTACTCCATTTCCAACAAGAAAAGAAGAATGTAATTTGCGAGAGGAAACATTAAGGTTGATAAATAAGAATTTACCTGGTGGAGAAATTGTGATCTCTTGGATATTCATTCAACTAGTGTTTATGAAACACTGACCTGTGCTGGGAACTGGGCCAGCCCCGCTGATGGGAAGGTAGGAAGCTCAGCCTCCAAAGCGCTCAGTGCGGGGGATGCCTTATTAAGGGAATCTGGGTGCTTGCTCCTCGGGAATATTCAGAGTGATCTTCTGGGGCATCTGAATACACTGGAGTCCCAGCCCTCTGGCTCCTCCTCGCCTCCTGTGGAAATGGTACCCAGCCCTCTGGCTCCTCCTCGCCTCCTGTGGAAATGGTACCCAGCCCTCCGGCCCTTCCTCGCCTCCTCTGGAAATGGTACCCAGCCCTCCGGCTCTTCCTCACCTCCTCTGGAAATGGTACCCAGCCCTCCGGCTCTTCCTCGCCTCCTCTGGAAATGGGACCCAGCCCTCCGGCCCTTCCTCGCCTCCTCTGGAAATGGGACCCAGCCCTTGCTGGCCCGCTGCTCTGTGCCTTCACCTGAGGTTTCTTGTTACCTCTGGACTCACCTGCTTCACCTTAGGAAGGCATCTAGAAACGAACCGCGCACCTTTGGGTTCTGTTGTTTGCTGTAACCGAGTTCAGGTACGACCCAGTTTTCTCTTCCAGCTCACGGCGACGCAGGGTTGACAAGCACGCAGTAAGTTGGACCGCGACAGGCGGGGTCCGGACGAGGCCGCGTTGCTCCGCAGACGCGGTGCTGGGTTCACAGACCCTCCGAGCACCGGGCGAGCATCAGTCCTAAAGCACTCGGCGAGGAAAGAAAATACTGATCCCTGGTGGGAAAGGTGAGTCCGGCACGGGGACGGAACCCACGCACAGGACTGGTGACGAGAGAGTCCTGAACTCCAATTCCCAGCCGCGCGTGAGAAACAGAAACCCCAGCCCCCAGTGGGAGCTCTCCCGGCGCCACCCCAGAATCACCTGTTTCCAATTAGGCCTGTTTGTGTGATGTGTTACTGATTAAGGACAGAGTCGGCAGATCAGAACCTGGAGAGAGCAGAAGTAATAAATTTCTTTTTCTTGCGGGGCCTGGGGGCGCTCGCGGCCGCTCCTGCGGGACCCCGGCCATGCAGGCACAGCGCCTGTGTCCCTTCTCCACTGAGAGGTCGGGCTGCCTTGGACGCGCCTCTGCACGGCGTTCGCCAGGACCTGGCTCGCCTGGGGTTGGGTATGGGTCCCAGCAACTTCTCCAAGTGACTTCTTGGCATGTCAAGGCTTTGATTGGCTGAGAGGAGTTAAGGGAGCTCAGTGGGCGAAGGGAGCCAAAGGTTAATACAAATTCACTGGGCCTTTGGGGAATCTGCCCGGCGGAGTGCGAAACCCGATCTAACCAGCCCGGGTTGGCCCCCTTCCAGAGAGGTCTGGTTACGAAGGCAGCAGAAGGCAGCTTTCTAACACGGCTGCACTATCCTCCAGCCCTGCCTGGGGACCTCGAGGTCAGCGAGGAGCGACCCTGAGCGGGGCTTGGCTGCTGGCTCTTCTGTGAGCAGGACCCTCCTCCGGCCGGCAGTGTTGACTAGGACTTTGTTTCTGCCCTTCTATTCCTAGACCTTGTCATGGGGGGGGGGGGGGGAATCCTCAAAACAAGTGGATCAAACTTTCTGTAGCATTACATCAAGTGAAGTCCATGGACCTCTCATTTTGTCCCCTGGTGACAGCTGATCTGTGCCGGGCCAAGCACCTTTCTATGCGGAAGAAGTGGTAAGAGCACCCTGAGATGCTGCCATGTCCTGGTCCCCCATACATTCGCCCTTATTAGCTGTGGGGCCTTGGGAAAGCTATTTAACTTATGGAAGCCTGTTTTCCCATTTGTAGTATAAGGATGATAACACTGCCCATCACGTGGTTGTGAAGAGTAAATGAGAAAATGATACTATTTGGTAACCACCATGGAAATGATTATTTCAAGCAAAGACTCATCGACAGATGCTTAAATTAGTGGCTCAAAAAGTATAAGAAACAGGATATGTACATAGTCTCGAGAATCTCCCCAGGAGATACTTATTAAATACAAAGTAAAAAAAAAAAAAAATAGTAACTTTACAGAGAGGAAACAGTCAAACACCCCAAGTTAAGGGACCAAAGGCTGTGGCATCATCAGTAATGGGACGACGCCACATCACATGCCTCCTGATAAACCGGGCAGAGCACAACCACACTGCAAAAAGTACATGACCTGAGTCTAATTCCATGGAAGCAAACAAACTAGTGGAGAGGTCATCTGCAAAGTAACTGCCCTGTATTCTTCAAAAACGTCAGTTGTGTCGTGGGCAGAATAATGTCCCTCCCCACCTCCAAATACCTGGAAGCTGTGACTAGGTTACCTTGCATGGCACAAGGGTCTTTCTAGATGTGGAGATTAACCTGGCTTTTCTGCATGGGCCCCGTCTGATTACATGAGGCCCTAAAGCAGAGACCTGTCTTTCCCTGTCGTGTTTAGAGATGTGACAATCGAAGTGTCAGAGAGATGTGACCATTGAAGAGGGACTCAACCCAGCTGGCCATCGCTGGCTTTGAAGATGGAAGAGGGGACCAAGGAATGCAAGTGGTGTCTAGAAACTGGAAAAGGCAAGGAAACGGGTTCCCCCTGAGAGCCTGCAGAAAGGAAGGCAGCCCTGCTGACACCCAGATTTCAGCCCAGTGAGACCATGTCCGACTTCTGACCTACACAACTGTGAGACAGCTTGTGCTGGTAAAGCCACTAATGTGGTGAATTGTTCTAGCAGCAGAAGGAAACTAACACAGTCATGAAAGCAAAGGAAGAATGAAGAAGTCTTGCAGATTAAAGGAAACTGATGAGGCATGACATGTAATATGCAATCCTCACCTGAATCCCGGGCCAGCAATGGGATGTTAGCTGGGCCATTGATAACTCTGAGTGAGATATAAATGTATCCTAATAATGTATTATCATAATGTATCCGTGTTTATTTTCTGATTTGGGTTGTTGTGTTGGTTGTGGAAGAGAATGATCAGTTTTAGAAATCACACACTGAAGTATTTAGAGAAAAAGGGGCTTCATATTTGCAACATATTATAAAGTGTTTCAGGAAAAATATATATGTGTGTATGTGCTATATACATATGTATGTACAAAGAGGGAGAAAGAGAGAGAAGTGTGGTAAAATGTTAGCATTTAGTGACTATGTTGCTAACAGTGTACAGAAATTATTTGTACCATTATTGCATTTTTAAATGTCTGAAATTTTTCAAAGTAAAAAATTCGAAGTACCAAAAAAGTGAAAAATCCATGTACTCGGCACGCTGCATGGCACCCAGCACATTTTCAGGGACTCTAGACTTTTGATGTTCTCTGGCTTCAGCATCAGTGCCCTCCTGGTCCACGCCAGGAGAGAGTCAAGGGGGTGCAGTGCTTAGGAGCACAGACCCTGGTCCAGACTTGGTTTGAATCCTAGCTTTGCCTCTCCCTAGGCGTGTGATTTTGGACAAGGCACTTAACCACTCTGGCCTTCAGTTTTCTCATCTATGAAAAGGGGGTGATATCTGCACCAAGAGAGGCTTACAGGAACGTATGTATGTAAAGTACATACAAGAGACCTAGGCATGATAAGCTCTATATAAACTGGACTGTACGTAGTGGGGTCTGAGAGGGTATCGGACAGACGCGTGCCTACGAATTATCTGCACACTTCTCCAACCTGCAGTTGGAGTTTATCATTCTAGTTTAGGGTTTATTTATTGCCTAAATTTGCTGTATCTTATTCACCATTTAGAGATTGGTACATACATAGATCTGCCAAGACTCTTACTAAGAGCAGATCCCCGTGACAGACAGCAAGATAGCACAAAGGGTCCCATCTAAGGAGCATGGCCCGCTCCAAGGAGGAGAACAATGCTGAAAAGATTAATCCTAGATGAAAGATAAAGTCATTACTACAGATCAATTCAACTGTGTTATCTGAGGGCATTCCACTCCAATCACATACAAAGGACAGAATCAGACTGACATCAGACTTCTCAGCAGCAACACTGAATCCAAGAATGTAATGGAGTAACACTTTTAACATATTGAATTAAGAGAATTTTGAACCTATTACAGTTTACCTTTGACCAACACAGGGGTTAGGGGTGCTAACCCTCACTAAGTTGAAAACCAATTAGAAGCTAATTAACCAATAGGGATAAATAAATAGGAGTGTGATCTTAAGTTAAAAGCAAACAGAAGAACAAAAATAGATTGTAAAATCATTAAGGTGCCTAAGAAATTTCAACCCACCCAATGGGAAAGAAAAATATAGGAAAAAAATGAAAACTAAAATTTAGAAATCAATCTTATTATAATAACTACATTACATATAAATGAGTTAGACTACTGAATGAAAAAGACAGTCTTGCTGAATTTAAAAATCTCAAGTCCTTTCCCTGGACGGTTTGGCTCAGCGGTTGGAACGTCGGCCTGTGGTCCAGGAAGACCCGTGTTCGGTTCCCGCTGAGGGCGCATGCCTCGGTTGCGGTTGGTCCCCGGCCCTAGTTGGGTTGTGCGGGAGGCAGCCACTCGATGTGTCCTTTTCACATTGGTGTTTCTCTCTCCCTGTCTCTTCCTCTCTCTCCCTCCCACTCTATCTGAAGATAAATGCAAGAATGTCCACAGGTGAGGATAAAAAAGTAAAATAAATAAAAATTAAAAAATATCTAAAAATCTCAAGTCCAACTGTCTATTGCCTACACTGACGTGCTTAAAGCAAAAAGTCACAGAAAGGTTGACAGTAAAATGATCTCCCCTTAGAGTGTTAAGTAAACTACATATATTATGTCTGTTTTAAACTTTTGGTCTGTGGAAGGGGAAAGGGGGGTGGGGGGTTCTATGGAAAGTAACCTCACAGGGTGATTTGATTATAAATTCCTAATTGGGCTGGTCAGGGTAGGTAGTCATGCCCCAGGCATATAACTTCTTTTTTTTTTTTTTTTTTATCCTCACCCGAGGACATTCTTGCACTTTATCTTGAGATATAGAGTGGGAGGGAGAGGAGGAAGAGAGAGAGAAACATCGATGTGAGAGAGACACATTGAGTGGTCGCCACCCACACGACCCCAACCGGGCCGGGGACAAACTACAACCGAGGCATGTGCCCTTAGGGGGAACCGAACCTGGGACTCTCTGGTCCGAGGGCCAACACTCTAACGGCTGAGCCAAACCGGCCAGGGCTATAACTTCTTTAGTAAAAGGTTTATCTTGGCCTTAAAGGAGTCCAGTCCACTGTTTCTGTACATCTAGGTTAACACACCTTTAAAATGCTTCTTTTCAGACCCCTCCTTGTAAAGTCAAGACAGCACATAATCTTAGCTGTCCTGTAATCCAATCTCCCACCTTCATGTAATCTTCCCCAGTTTGGCTCAGATAAACTCTTATAACAATTTTCTACAGGTTTAGATGTTTCTTTTTTTTTTTTTTATTGTAACAATTTTTTAAAAATTTATTTATTTTATTATTAATTTGTTTTTGTTACAGATGTTTTTCCTTTTTTTCCCCCATTGACACCCTCCTCCCCCTCCCCTTCTCCTCGTCCCCATCCCTGTTGTCCATGTCCATTGGTTATGCACCCATGCACATAGGCTCTGTGATTTATCTCTTTCCCCCGCCTCCCCCCCTCCTCTGAGGCCCGTCATCCCATACTCCACCTCCATGTCTCTGGGTCAATTTCGTTGTTCAGTTTGCTCAGTTCTCCTGTGTGTTGCCGGCTTCCTCCGTTGGTGTGGGGGTCACCCGGCTCCCTCGCTCCTGGGTTCCTCCGTTGGTGTGGGGGTCGCTCAGCTCCCTCGCTCCGCCTGGGTTCCTCCGTTGGTGTGGGGGTCGCTCGGCTCCCTCGCTCCTGGGTTCCTCCATGGTGGGGGGGTCGCCCGGCTCCCTCGCTCCTGGGTTCCCCCATGGTGGGGGGGTCGCTCAGCTTCCGCAGGCGCCCCTGGCTGCAGGATCTCGTTTCCTTTCAGGCGACAAGGAGGGTCCTGGAGGGCAGTATGCCGTCTCCATTCTGCTGCTTCTTTAATTTCGTAGTTGCAGGGCTTCCATTCAGCTTGATTTCATGCGGTCTTTAAGTGATAGTTATTCTGTGATTTAGTTGTAACTTTGATGTGGTTGTGGGAGGACGCGATTCCGCGTCCACCTAGGCCGCCATCTTGACCGGAAGTCCTAGATGTTTCTTATGTCAACGGGTCCATCTGTCCAATGATTCTACTTCAGATAATTATATGCGGCCCCGTTTTTGAGGTGTTCCATTCCTAAGGTACCTGGACTTTTTGACTTCTGAGTCCATATTTCCTGGGAATACAAATTACTTAATGGAGCAATTCATGGTGGAGGGGCAAGGGTGGTAGCGGCCACAGGCAAGTCCCTCTGAATGGTGCCCCAGGGGAGAGCCCCAGGCACCAAAGAGTCACCTCAGTCACCTGTCTCCTGCCACTCCCTGGGCAGGCTTCTGGTTCACTTGTAAACAACAAGAGGAAGCAGCCAGGGTCAATGTGTCTCAACCTGCCACTGTGAGATCACCTGGGGAGTTTTTTAAACTCCTGAAGCTTTGGTCCCACCCCCAGAGACTCTGATTGGTTCACTGGTCTGGGGTGAGGTCATGGATTTGTTAAACTCCTGGTAATTCTCAAGTGCAGCCAAGGTTGAAAGGCATTTGCATGGGTGTAACCCACCAGTCCGAGGCCAATGCCTGAGGTCAGTCCACACAGGTGTTCAACAAGTCCTCACCCAGCAGAGGTCAGGCCTTGCCCTGCTAAGACCTGCATCTACTGTCTGGACTGATTTTCAGTTAAGGGGACTGACAAGGATTGTCTCAAAGTCACATTCATCCCATCCTCTCCCTCATTTCCCCAGCCATGTCCCCATTCCAGCTTAAGACCCCACACACCAATACGCTCCCTCAAGGTTTTCTCTCACTGTTTTGATTTTGTAGTTGTTTCTCCAGAGTTGATTTTGGAGAAAGGAGCCAGTAGCCCACGTTGGCAAAATCTCAAAACCTGAAGACCAGGAGATTTTTGCTTGTGTGTGTGTTTTCTTAAAACATAAAACCACAGGGACAAGAAAGTTGCTGGACAGCAGAACTGTATGAGAGAGAATTGCCCTAGCAGACCAGAAAAAGCCAAATCCTAAGCTAACAGGGGTGGGATGAGAACCAGTGAGATTTACCCTGCAGACACCTTAAAAGGCTCAGCATTTGGCCACAGCAGAGACCTCTAGAACTGGGGAGGGAAGGAGAAGTGACTGAAATCCAGAGGCCTGGGTGACTTGAGAAGCAGTTAGAGCCCTAGATCCCTTCCCCAGTCTGCACAGATGAGCAGCAGCCCCTCAAGCACTCTGGTGGCCCACTAGAGGCTTGTTCTCCGGAGAGAAGAAAACAAAGTCTGAACTGCAGGTCAAGCAGCACAATTGAGGACATGGGCACTCTGTCAAAACCACAGGGATTAAAGGAGCACATAAGAGCTGGGAGTGCCAGCCCTCTTCCTCCACTCAACCCCAGAAATCTGAAGCCAGACCTCTACTCTGCAGGCAAGAGACTAGCAACTTTCTCCCTGAGGAGTCCGACCAGCCCAAGAGCAGAGATCTAGACTTTGATTCCATGTTCCCGAACAAACAGCCTGTCTAAATCATCCTAGAATAAAGCTCAAAATTGACCAGCCCCACCCAAGCAGCTTTGCAGTCCTTACTCTTACTCATGATCAGACAAGCAAGGGTGACAAGACATGCAAGGAAAGTCTTCTGTACAGAAGATGGAGACCAAAATAAACAGGAGGCAGCAAACAAAAGGAAGGGAGAGAAAACTTTAAAGATATAACTACTATTTGTACACCCAGAGAAATAAGAAAAGATATTGCACCCAAGGCATAAGAATAGGTTTGTATTTATTTTTTTAAAGGAGGAAGAGGCAAAAAAAAAAATCTTAGAAATTAAAATCATGACAGCAAACAATAGCTTTAAAAAGAATAAAATACTTAGAAATTTTACTTTATTTTATTTATTATAGAATACTCAGGAGACAAAAGATATGTACACTGAAATCTATATAACACTGATAAAAGAAAATTTAAAAGATATAAGGTAATGGAAAGACATCCCATGTTCATGGATAGAAAGACTTAAAAAGTGTTCACATAGTAAAATGTACATCTACCCAAAATGATGTACATATTTAATACAATCTCTATCAAAATCCCAACAGTATTGTTTTCAGAAATAGAAACACCTATCCTAAAATTCATATGGAGTCTCAAGGGACCCAGAATAGACAAAACAATCTTTAAAAAGAACAAAGTTGGAGGGTCATGCTTCCTAATTTCAAAACGTACTACAAAGTTATAATAATTAAAACAGTATTCATAGTGGCATAAGGACAAATATAGAGACCAATGGAGTAGAAAAGAGCCCTGAAATAAACCCTCACATATAAAGTCAATTGATTTTCAACAAGGGTGCCAAGACCATTCAATGGGGAAAGGACAGTTTTTTCAACAAACGGGATCACAAATTTGTAAATTCCTTACTAATATTGCGGCTGTACTCTGTATCATTCCTGATTTCTGTTTTAAGATCAGCGAAAAAGTGGGAGTGTCCCCCTCACCTTCCAGACAAGGGACTGAATATTTTGCATGTTGCGTCTCCCTTTACAATGCTCAGCAGTCCGAACGTGTTTATTACGTGATAAACCCTGAGTATTTCTGGAAATATGGACTGACTATAAACAATCTCAGGCAATATGTTGAGCTAAATATACTGCAGCCTCTTCACTGTAAAAGATCCGTTAAAATCTATTAGTTCAACAATTCCCATCCCATCAAAATTAAAAATTAACAAAGATTTTACATGACTAATGAGCTAATCTGCGCCACTGGGTCATCATCTCCATTTTAAAGTGTCTATATCCACAAACGCAGGGCAAGCTGAACTTCGCTGATGTTATTGTTACTGACTTTGCGGTAATTAATGGGAATTTTTCAAATTGTCTGAGTCTCTATTTAAATGATTTATATAATGGACCTTCAGAGTTGCTGTTACAATCTATCACATTGTAATGAAGTAACTTAGGTGTGTTTATTACCAATTTATAGTGAACATGGCAGATTGGAGGTGATAAAACTTTTTTTTTTTCTCCTGGTTTCCTTAGCGTTCTAACATTCTGTGATTGGAATAAATAGGATACATCTTAACACATGAGACATTTGCAGTTTGAAGCCACAGACATTTTATTTGGGGCACTGGCCAGTCCCTTGTGATTTATGACATTATTTCATTACAAATGTCTGTAAGGACAACCATTGCTCACCCACGAGGTGTTGTGCATTTACTCATAAATTTCCAGGAATGAGACAGCGTGTGTGCCAGGAATGATAGAATACTGTTTACTTTTCCCTCCTCTGACTCTCTTAAATTTAAAAAAAAAAAAAAATGTTTTAGGAAATCGGGGTTTGGGAGCAGCTTAAGAAAAAGGGAGAAGTCCAAGCGAGCATGTGTGTGTCAGGTGTATGCCAACGCAGAGATATCCATGACGTCGGCTAACTTGGAATAAAAGAGGACGAGCAACATTCATCCCATCTCTCTATCCATGTGGCAGGAAATCTACGTAATAAAGCAGAGTTCTGGAAGAAATATAGGCTCCTCTAGCAGTAAGACCAAACCTTACTCAAATTTGTCATTCCCTGAGTCCACTGAGTTCAGTGCCTGGCAAAGGATAGCTGCTCAATAAACACATAATTTGAGTTACTCTACATAAGAGTTTAAGTTGTGAAATATATACTTAAAAGATAAAATCAATGTCCAAGAAATCTTTATTTGAAGGGTACATGCAATAGGGAGGTCTTTTGCAATTACAAGATATCTGTAATATGATTTGATCTTTTCATTATCTTTCAGATTTTTAAATACTGTCAACGTTCAAGATGATGATTTTTCATCTGACTCATTTTGAGAGAAGACAAAGAAAAAAGTCTTTGTAAAACAAAGAATGCTATGTAATGATGAACAAATACAGGTACTCCCTAACTCTGCCATCTTAATGCATGAAAGTATGGACTTTTCTATATATATGGAAGTTCATTACACCAACATTTCTATTTTTGTGCATTAAAAAGTTTTATAATAAAAAGTATTTTAAGTTAGAAAGATTGAGTTTGTACTAATTGGCCCTGTTATACGAAGATTCACTCAGGATTTTGAGACCCTCAAAACATTTTGTTTTCATTGAAACATTAAATTTATTACAGTATATTCTTCCCTTTTAGCTTCATTTCTTTTCTTTCATACAAAGTATGTTACAAGTTTATCAAGATTTCAAATTTTAACTCTTTCTATTTGTACATTTGAAAATATATTTTTCTTTATCACATTTATTTAGGAATAATTTACATATGCATCCATTTAGATGAGTTTCATTAGATATACTCATAACACTCCCCACTACAATAAAAATACAGACATTTCCATCACCCCAGAAGATTTTTTTGCAACTTCACAGTCCATCCTTCCATCTGCCCAGCCCCAGGCAACCACAGATCTGCTTTATGTCACTATAGAGAATTTTACAGTTTATATAAATGTAAAACTATAGTACAAACTCTTTTGTATCTGACTTCTTTCATTTAGCATGATTTATAAAGATTTATCCATGCTGCTGTATGTTCCTTCTTACTGCTGTGTAATATTCCACATATTGGACATGCCACGTATTATTTATCTATTTACCATTTGATGGATAATTTGGGTTATTTCCAGGTTTTGACTATTATGACAAAATCTGCTATTTTTGTATAAATATTAGTGTATACATGTTTTCATTTCTTTTGCTTAAACACGCAAGAGTGGATTACCTGGATCAAATGGTAGATATATGTTTAACCTTGTTAAGAAATTGTCAAACAGATTTCCAAAGTGGTTGTACCATTTTATATTCTCAACAGCAGTTTGTGAGAGGTCTACATGCTCTTCTATTTGCTCTACATCCTTGTCAACACTTGGTATTGTCAGTCTTTTAATTTTAGCTCTTCTATGACGAAATTGGGGCTTCTCGTTGTGTTGCCTTTTTTCACATTTCCCTGATGACTAATCATATTAAGCATCTTTTCATGCATTTATTGGCCATTTATTTATCATTTTGTTGTTGTTGTTGTTGTTGTTGTTACAAATGTTTCTTCTTTTTCCCCCCCGTTGACACCCTCCTCCCAACCCCGCCCCCTATTTATCTTCTTTTAAAAGTGTTTCTTCAAATATTTTTTTTTCTATTTTGTATTGGGTTATTTGCCTCTTTTATTATTGAATTGCAAGTGTCTATTATATATTTCTGGATACCAGCCCTTCACTGAATATATGTGTAGCAAATATTTTCTTCCATTCTCCAGCTTTTCTTAATAGTATCTTTTGGAGAGCAAATGTTTTTTAATTTTGATAGAGTTCAGTTTATCTCTTTTTATTTTTTTATTTTTATTTTTTCTGTTCATGCTTATTTGTGTCTTGTATAAGAAATAATTGTTTTTCCTAAGGTTAATACGATTTTATCCTATGTTTTCTTCTACTGTCATAGTTTTAGCTTTTTTATTTTGTTTTTGTTTGTTTTAGCTTTTGTTCTTTTTAAAATTTATTTATTTTGCATTTTACACCTATTCTGAAAAGATGACTTAGCTAGGTAGAAATCTGGCTTGGCAGAGGTTTTCCTTCAGCACCTTTCAGATTTGTTCCATCAACTGGTACTCATGGTTCTCATAAACAAATCTGCTATTAGTCTGATAAATGTTCCTTGGTAAATAATCTGTATTTCTCTCTCATATCTTTTCATTTATTTCTTTATTCCTGCCATTCTGTATCTAGGAGTGCGGGTTTTGGGGTTTTGGTTTTTAGGGTTTTTTGTCTGTTTGTTTTTTGCTCTGCTTAACAATTAAGATGCCCTTTCTTTTTTGCCATAGTCTTTTAAGAATATCTATCAGTAACAACTTATAATTTCCCAAGTTACTCTCCATGTCTCTCAAGTTTCCTTTCATATCTTTCCTTTCTTTACCTCTCAGCGCTGCATTCCAGGTGACTTGCAAAGTTCTGACTTCCATTTCCCTCTCTTCAACCATATTTCATTTACAGGGGTTACTTTTTTATTTCAAAACTATATTTTTCACTTCCAAGATTTCTGGCTCATTTTTATTTATATCCATCTATTCTTGATATAATCCCTTACTGAATTCATGTTTTATAGTTGTTGTTTTATATTATTAAAGATTGTAAGTGTATTTATTTTTAAGTAATTTTCAGGTTCCTTTATAATTTATAGTTTCCCAAGTATGAGTTTTTCTGATTTTGTTTGAGAGCTCATACTACATAGATAGGAGTTGCCTACCTAACAGCCCCTCCCCCCTTTGCCAATGACACCCAGTTTCATCTTGAAAAGCAATGTGTCCAGCCAATAGAACTAGCTGATTGGTCTCAGTCCCTGTTCCCTTTGCCAGACATTCCATTTCCCGGCCTCCCCTGGACCAAGGGAGGTCATGTGACCCAGTTCTGCCTAACAAGATAGAGTACAGATGCTGCTTGGGAGCTTCTGGGAAGGCAGAAGTTGTGATGTCTGGAGTTGCAGCAGCCATCTTACAACCTCGAGGCAACAAACTCAGCAGGAAGGAGAAAAGGAAAACTTAGATCCTTACTGATATCATTGAACTGCTAGGCCAATGGGAGTCAGCCTGTTTCTAGTTCTTATTATTAAGAAAGATAGTGTCTGTATGATTTAGGGTACAGTTCCTTGCTGCTAAAATCATTCCAAACTGACAGAAGAGGCTTTCCCCTCCCCATGGTGGTGGAATGCCTCAGCGTGCTCCTAGGAGATCTGCAGCTCAGAAGCACAGTCTCATCCTACCGAGTCTTCACAGGTGTCCACTCCAAGCCAGGACAGAGCTTGGTCCACCCCACTGCCTTGCGGGTGCCTTGCTTCTGCTCTCTGCTGCAGGTGAGCCGCCTGTTCCCTGATGCAACCCCATGGGGGTTGGCTGGGATTTCTCAGCTTCTTGTCACAGGCATGGAAGCACACTGCCAGCTCCAGCTTCATGACAGGAGCTTCAAGCAAGACTCACCACTCCCCCAACCTCTGTTCCCCTCTCACTTTGAAACTCTCCATCCTGCCCTGGCCGGTTTGGCTCAGCGGTTAGAGCGTCGGCCTGCGGTCCAGAGAGACCTGGGTTCGGTTCCCGCTAAGGACATGTACTTCGGTTGCAGTTTGTCCCCGGCCCTGGTTGGTCATGCGGGTGGCAGCCACTCGATGTGTCCCTTTCACATCGATGTTTCTCTCTCTCTCTCTCTCTTCCTCTCTCTCCCTATCTGAACAAAAAATGAAAAATGTCCTCGGGTGAGGATTGAAAAAAAAAAAAAAAGAAAGAAACTCTCCATCCCAAATCCTCTTCCTCATGCTCACCTCCCACGGCCTCCAGCCTCAGCCAACGTCACTGCTTTGGGACTCTGCTTTCCACTGCTCCTGGGAGGGTTGCCTCCTTGCAGTAAGCACAGCTAAGCAGTTCTAACTTTTGTTTATAAGTTGTCCCAAATTCCTGTACATGCGGAACGGGAAACACTTTCCGCATCTGCTCCCTTTGACATCCTGCCTGTAGTCCATCCCAATGCATTTCATTTTATTTTTCAATTACAGTTGACATTCAATATTGTATTAGTTTCAGATGTACAGCATAGTGGTTAGACATTTATGTCACGTACAAGGTGACCCCCGCAATAGGTCTAGTACCCACCTGGCACCACCAGTGCATTTTTCAATTGTTGTAGCGTTGTATTTGGGATTCTTACAAACAGGCTTACTCTTATAAAAATTTGGAAATGCAAATAAATATAAAAATAAAAATCAACATCAACCACCACAGCTGTTAACATTTTAATCTGTTTCTTTCTAGTCTTTCTTTTTTTTTTTTAATCCTCACTCGAGGACATTTCTGCATTTATCTTCAGACAGAACGGGAGGGAGAGACGGAGGAAGAGAGAGAGAGAAACATCGACGTGAGAGAGACACATCGAGTGGCTGCCACCCACATGACCCCAACCGGGGCCGGGGACAAACTGCAACCAAGGTACGTGCCCTTAGCCGGAACCAAACCCGGGACTCTGGTCTGCGGGCCGACGCTCTAATCTCTGAGCCAAACCGGCCGTAGTCTTTTTTCTATGCATAGTTATAAATATATTATTTTATAAGATCATAGAACTTATCATAATATTATAACTTGCTTTTTTCATTTAATATATTATAAATATTTTCCCATGTCTATATATATATATATATATATATGTTTATAACATATTTAAATATATAATGCTTATTTAACATATAAGGTATATAAATAATATTCTATTATATATGTCTATATATCATATATACCATAATTTCCCTACTCCCCTATTATGGATATTTTGTGGCTTTTAATTTTCACTTACTATATAATGTTACATCATAAATATTTCAATATTTCCTTAAAGTCCTAGAAATAGGATTGCTGAGACAAAAGATACGAACATTTTTTAAATATATATACAGATTGCCAAGTACTCTTCCAACAAATGTTCATCCTCTCAAACCGCATGTAAAATACTGTTTTAAACTTGCCAATTTGAAAAATAAAAAAGTCTCAGTGTTCTTTTAATTTATATTTCTTTGATACTCATAAGTTTGAACATTTTTTTCATATGTTAATTAGCCATTTGTCTTTCCTTCCTGAGCATTTTAAATAAGATTGTATTTACTTACAACTTTGCAAAAACAGTTCTTTCACAAATCAAATCAAAATACCTGATTGTGTACAGTGTGTAAACCAGCCTCAGAAGAGTCCACGCTGATGCCTGTTTTATAGGGATATCTCTCCTGTGCTGTTGAAATGGCATCGTCATTGTATTTCAGGTCCAAGTTATAATTGAGCTCAGCCTTTAGGCAATTCACAGTCAATGGTGTAGGAGTGAAGTCGTGTACATAAACACAAGTGGACAAATTTTACATATATGTAGGTGTCTATATTTCTATCAGTATAGATATATGTACTTGTATGTGTGTAATTTATATACAAATAATTCATATATATAATTAACCACAGGTGTAGGTGATTTTTGATGTGTAAACGTCAATATAATTATATCTTTCCATAGCCTTTGGTCATGTGAAAACTTGTTTTGAAATCCATTAAAAATTACAATTAATATGCCCCTTTGAAAATATTACCAGCCACCATATTGTCTCATAAACCACAAATCAAACCTGAGACATAACTTACTATGAGCTTAAGAGCAATGCTAAGGGGTTGACTTAACAGAGTCACCATTTCATACTCACAATGGCAAAGCAATTGGCATTAAGTATATTTGTGGAAAATGAAATGCTGAAGCACCCAGGGAGGTTACCAGGGGGAAACGAGTCCGGCTGCGGGTAGATTTGGAGCAGCGTTGGGGACCTATAGCTCTCTTCCGAGGAGAGGAGCAAGAAAGACCTGTGTGTGGAGGGACAGAAGAGGGTGATGGTCATGCATAGGGGACTGAGAGACCCCTCCATTCCAGTCCTGACTCTGCCACACGCTGGGCATGGCGTGGCACACAGAACCAGACCCTTCTGCAGCGATCACCTCAGAGTCGCTCTCAGGATTTAGGGGCACACATGCATCAACTCAGACAATGCCCAGCACATGGTGGGTGCTCAGTGGAAGGAGCTCTCGTTGTTATTACGAAGGTCATGCAGATAACCAGGAGGCTGGGCACAGACACTGTGAGAAACGTGGCAGAGATGCTGTGGAGCAGCTGAGCGGGGTCCTGGGCCACAGGAGGGCAACCAGGAGGTGGGGCCAAGGCTCGAGGTCACAAACGAGCTTTACAGTGGCCTGCGTGGCAGTTGAGTCCCTTCAAGTTTCGGGGTCATGGCAGGATGAAAACAAGTGGAAAGCCTCTCCAACCCCTGTAGTAACACCAGTGTGCTGGGAAGTGCTTACCTGCATAACGAACACCACCTGGCACCGTGCAGGGGCTGTGACCTCCCAGGACACACAGGGCCCTACGGCTCAGCTCCAGGAGCTGCCGGGCACCAGGCAGAGAGGGTGAGCCCTGCACAGGCTGGATGGGGACAAGAACCTGGGCGCTAGGCACGGTCAGAGTTTTGTTATCAGACATAGGCCGCAAACTGAGGACAAGGACAGGGCAAGGCCGGGTCTCTTCAGCCTCCCACAGACAAAAGCGGTGGCTCCGAGCTGAAGGCCAGGCTGAAACTGTGACATTCGGGTTTCACGGGATGCTGGAACAGGTGGCGGGCCGTGGCTCTCCGTCCACATCAGGTCTGATGTCTGCAGCTTGCGAGGTCCTCCCTGAAGAGCTCCCTGTGACGGGGCCCAGCACCCACCCTGTCACATGAAACAAGGTTGGGTGGGGGCTGCCTAGGAGCACTGGCATTTCCCTGATGTCCCCTCCCCAGTCAGAACAGCACCTTTGCAGAGGGAGAGGGATTTGGAGGGCTGGTGGGACACCTGGGAGAGTCATAGGCCACCAGCTGTTGGGGTGGCAGGCCTTCAGAGGTGGCCGGCACTCCAGTGGTCAAGACTCCAGACTTTAAAGAGCTCTCCTAGGGGGTCTGCACCAGCAGGGAACCGTCAGCAGCTTGGTGAGACACCAAACGTGTCAGCGGTGAAGGGAGAAGTGGCAGGCCACTGGCACACCCAGCCCCATGGTGGAGGGGCCGTGACACTCACTGGAGGAACTGTTCTTGTTTCCCTTCCGAGAGCTGTCCACACCTGGCGAGAACGGTGCTGACTCGTGTGCTCTCGGGTGATCATAACTGCCGTGGCCACACGTGGTCATGGCATCCTCTCCATGCTCCACAGGGCCGAGGATACTCCAACTCCTGCCTCCTCACTGGCCCTTGCCTCTTGCCCGAGATGGCTGGTGGCCACTGTGCGTCCCGCTACCCCCACCTCCCGGGCTGTGACTCTACAAAACTTGCAATACGAAACTCTAGCCCTGGTTGGTTTGGTTCAGCGGTTAGAGTGTCAGCCCGCGGACCAGAGAGTCCCGGGTTCGATTCCCGCTAAGGGCACGTACCTCGGTTGCGGTTTGTCCCCAGCCCCGGTTGGGGTTGTGTGGGTGGCAACCACTCGATGTGTCTCTCTCACGTCATGTTTCTCTCTCTTCCTCCCTCTCTTCCTCTCCCTCTATCTGAAGATAAATGCAAAAATGTCCTTGGGTGAGGATAAAAAAATAGAATAAAACTCTACCTATCCTCTACTTAAAACTATTTAATCATGATATAAATAGGGACTGAAAAGGAATGTGAGAAAATAAAAAGAGTTGACTTGTTAGAATGGTGGAAAGGTAGGTTTTTTTTTTCTTTCTAGTTACGTTTGTTCAATAAATAGATTTTTTAAAGTTAAAAACGAAAACAAAAAATAAAACCTTGCATCCAGCTTTTTAACTAAAGTTAGACTCAACGTGTGTGCTCTTGGCCCTCAAGATTTTGACAAGCCGGTTGCCCTTGCTTGAACTTCCATCTCTGCAAATACAAGGTCTCCTGGAAATCGGGAGTCGTCACTTTTCTCCCCTGGGCAATCAGCCGCACGATCGCAGGGATGCTTCTTGCCGTTCTGCAGCCGTGGGACCGGCCCTGGAGAGCCTGGGGACCAGCCCTGGAGAGCCCTGCGGAGGAGAAGAAGGAAGAAGCAGCAGCTCCGGGCTTCGCGCGTGGCCTTCAGAAGCCCGGGACTGCTGAGCCGCTAACATCGAAACGCTCGGTCTGAAAAGAGATACAATGTATCTTAGCATCATCAGCAAAAGCACTTCAGCCAACTCTGTTTCCATATTCATCAACCCAAATTCCTGTGGAAATGAAAGTAAACATAAAGCCCCATTCCTCATCGTTTTCTCCAGACCTGGGGCTCCGGATAAAGAAAATCTGCAGCCTTTGCTGACCTTTGAGAAGGTGCCATGGGGCGGAGCGGAGCTGTCGCATGCGAGGCTGGTGCGGGTCCTAAAAGCCGTGCTCTGCCTGTGTTTTGATATTTTCTTTCCTACTTGCCTTTTTGCTGTTGCAGCTGGGCTTGTCAGTCTTCAGTCCTAATGGGTTGTGATGGGGTGTCAGGGGAAGTCAACAATCAATGCTTGGAAAAGATGGTGGAGGGGGTGTGGGGGCGTCGCTGCGGGCATGGCCAGGGAAGGAAGTACAGGGCCTTCCTCTGTAGAAAAAGAGAGGAGAAGCTGTGCTGTGTTTTGCTTTTAAGGTTAGTATAGATTTTCATCCTTTGCTGACTGCGCTGTCTGCTCTTCCCTACTTGAAACGTGCCTATCAAAAACGTCTATTCCGGTTTTTAAATAACCACTTTATAGTACAGTTAAAATTGTCATGCGTGTTGTGGGTTGCAGTTATTTCTTGCAGGAAGATAAAACAAGATAGGGAAATGTCAGGCGAAACAGAGGCGTGAAAGAAATGGTGCGAAGTGGCAGGGGCTACCTCATGAAATGGGCCTCTTTTAGGAAAAACTCATTTGGGCCCCAATGTTGCGTGAAATGAGAATGTCATTAGAGTGGGGACGCTGCCGGGAAAACACGCCTGGCTGCAGCTCGCGTCCCAGGCTAGGGAAGGTGCTCTTTGCTAAGAACCGCTAGAACCCTGTGATGACGTTGGACCCAGAACGCAAGGAAAACACTGGCTTCGTAGGTCGTGTTATTCAAGTCATATATGTGGGGGAGGACGTGATCAGCAATCAAGTGTAATGTGACCTGCGGCAGCCAAGCACTTCCTAACGGAGGCTTTATTTTGTGTGAATTACATTTATGCCGCAGTGGACATCAAGTGGAAGAATGACAGGTTGGCTTTACCCGGCACGTGCGTTCCTGACAACGTCCGTGGGGTTCAGGGTTACCCCCTGTTTAATTGGCTTTGTAAATCCAATTCCACATGCTTGGGCTTTCTGAAAGGAAAGTCCGTCCGTATTGCTCTTTCTTTTTAAAATGGAAAATTTAGTTACGAGGGGAAATGTGGACAAAGAGTGTCTAAGTTGAAGCGAAATGAAAAGCTTTGGTCCTCCCGTGTCCCTGCCTGACTGCGTTCTCTTCCTTCACCGGAGTCCGGCCCAATTATTCCCTCCAGTCTCAGCCTTTCTGTATGATCAGGACTGTAATAAGCTTACAGTATTTTAATAATCAGAGAAAATTACACAGTTGAATCTTTTTTTAAAATCATCTTCCAGGAGATGAAGTAGCACACTTTTCCTTGTCCTCCCTCTAATTACAACTAAAAAATCCTAGACAACCATGTGTACATAATCTTAATAAATATATATTTATGACTAATACATTTCTATAGCAATAATATATTTATTATGTTTATGTTATTAATATATTTCTATATCAATGATATATTTATTATATTTGTATTAATATATATTATTTATATAGTCTATATATATATATATATATATATATATATATATACACATATACATATCTCATACAGAAGACTCTCAAAAGTGGAGAGGAGGCAGGCTGACTAGAGACCTGGGACTTGAGGACCCACATAGTGGTGAGCTCCCTGGGTGTTCTTTTTGTCTCATCTATCCCAGACTTGGAACTGGAGAAGCTGGCACCCCTGAAATGCCAATAGGTGCAGACAAAAAAAATGTGCCAACCAAAGACTGGGCTTTCTAACCAGAAGCCCAGGAAAGGGGCAGCTTAACAAGACAGAAAACATTTGGACAATAACCTCTCTACTCTAGCCAAACACCAAAGAAAAAACTGTGGTCCCACCCATGCCAGGAGGAGGGGCGGGAGCCTAGATGTCCACCCTCCGGAGGGTGTAAGAAGGAGCCCAACACTCCCGTCAGGGTGGTAACAGAGAAGACCAAATAGGGAATCAGGACATTCATCCCACCAGCGGATGGTCAGGTCCACCTGCCCTACCCCCGCCCCATCCAGTGGTGTCAGTGGAGACCATGTGGGGACCCAGAACTCCACCCCACCAGCAGCAATGCTCCCCCCTTCCCCTGCCACAGTAGTTGCAATGAAACCAGCAAAAACAGAAAATCTAAATAAGATCCCAAGTCTCGTAGCATAATACAAAATGGCCAGGTTTCAGTTGAAAATAACTCATCATCCCCAAACCAGAATGATCTCAAACTGAATGAAAAAGACGATCAATAGATGTCAGCACCGAGATGACAGAGGTGTCAGAATTATCTGACACCGATTTTAAAGCAGCCGTGATAAAAGTGCTTCAATAAGCTACTATAATCATGCTTGAAACAAATGAAAAAAGAGAAAGCCTCAATAAAGATAAAAAAGGAATACAACTCTACATACATCAATTTGACAACTTAGATGAAATGGACCATTTCCTCAAACTACCACAACTCACCCAATATTAAGTGATCATTTGAATAGCCCCATAACTGTCCAGGAAATTGAATTCATAATTTTTAAATTCCAAAAAAAGAAAACCTGAAGGCCCAGATGATTTCAGTGGAGAGCTCTACTAAACATTTAAATAAGAATTAACACCAATTTCACATAATCTCTTTGAGAAAATAGAAGAGAAGGAATGGAATACTTCCCAACTTATTTTATGAGACTAGTGTTATCGTAATACCAAAACAAGAAAAGGACGGTACAAAAAAGAAAATTTCAGACCAATATCCTTCATGAATGTAGTTGCAAAACCCCTTAACAAAATATTAGCAAGTAGAAATTCAGCAATATATTAAAAAATTTGTAAGCTATGACCAAGTTGGGTTCATCCTAGGCATGCAAAGCCAGTTCAGTGTTCAAACATCAATCAACGTAATCCGCAATATTAACAAACTAAAAAAAAAAAAGTTACATACTCATATCAACCAATGCAAAAAAAACACATTTGAAAAAAATTCCATGCCCATTCATGATTTTTTTAAAAATCTCTTAGGAAAAAAGCATCCTACTCATTCTTCTATGTCAGATCTCCTCCTCCATTTATCTAGTAGTAAGATCTTGGACACATTACTCGGTCTCTCTAAGCTTCAATTTCCTCATCTGAAAAAAATAGGAAAATGATAGTATCTACCTCACTGGGTTGTTGGGTGAATTATTATTATTATATAGAACTAATTATTAGTAATTAGACAGGAGCAAGCTTACTGAACAATGTTCTATGGACAACTTCCTTCCTTTTTGCACACTCTGAGCATGAGAACTTAGCCTGCGAAGTTGGATAAGACTCTCTTAGGCTAAGTACCTACCTACTAAAATACCTAAAAGTGTTTTTTAATTCAGAACGTTATAAGTGCACAAAAACATAAATTGTGAGTGAATAAAATAAAAATAAAATGAGTATATCATGTATATTTTACTGTTCAGTTAATTTAGGCAACATTATATACAACAAACTAGAAATTCTTTATAATCAGTAGGATAGTTAAAAAACCTTTAACCAATATAGGTAACATTGATAATAATAACAAGGACAGTAGTAACAGGATCTCTCTGGTCTTGTCCACATTTCCCTTTTCCTCGCATTTTTCCAAATCTGCTCATTGTCTGCTGTGGGTCCAAGGCAGTTCTTTTCCCACGTCAAGTTGTTCAGGGGTAGACTCTTCCGTGTCTCATCCCTTATTCCTATTGGCAGAAAATTCTCGGTTATTGCTGATGTGCTTGCTACACGCATATTTAAATACTGATGAACAGTGCCACCTCTGCGCCCCGGGGCTGTCCTTCAATGCACATCACAAAAACACCTGCCTGTTAGGACTTCCTGACGCAGGGCAGCCTCCCGCCCCAACGATCTATGGTGCTCCTGGACTGTGCTGGAAGCTCCATGCTCAGAGATCTGGTCTACCTTCTCTGTGCTCTGCCCCTGGCTTCTCTACAACAGTGCAGCCCGAGGAGGGGCTGATTCTGAGGCTTAGACAGAAGAAAACTTGCTGCTCAGGGTCCCGGCTACACCTGGATTCCACTGCCCCACTTGAACGGCAACATCTCTATCTTCCTGTTTTGTGTGTTATGATTAAACATCTTCCCTCGTTGCAGGAGTTCATTTTAGGCTTATCATTGTGCAGACCATAGAAGCTCAAAAAGTAATGAATGGATAAATAAATATCTACTGGCTCACAGGCCAAGCTGACCTGCAAGGACACACACGCACATGCACACGCACACACACATGCACACACACACACACCCCAAACACATGAAAACGCTGAATAAACCTGTTTTCTAACGCACAGCCGAACTCAAAGCAAGGAAAGGATATCCCCAGATGTCAGAAATGAAGAACAACTCAGAGAAGGTGGGGGGCGCTGAAGCCAGATGACAAGGGAACTGTACACAGATACAGCCCAGCATACTGAGGACCCACTCGCGTGTCAGCGCCAGCACAGGGACAGGAGACAAAACCCTTGGCCTGGGCAAGGCAGGGGGAGGAAACTAAGCTTCTGCATGCAACTGGGAGCCGTGAAGCGTTGCCTGGACCGTGGCACTGAATTTAGACACAGCGCACGGGCTTAGGGATTAAGCAAGGAAGATCGCTGTCGGTTTAGGGCAATTGGTGTGCCAAGTTACCTCTGGGAAGTTGGAACCAGAATGACTTCTGTGCAAGTCTGCACTGCCCCACCTGAGAAATCAGCACAAACACTGGTATAGCAATTCCACTTCCTGGTATTTATCCTCAAAAATTAAAAACAGGGTCTCGAGGAGACATCTGCACACCCACATTCACGGCAGTGTTATTCACAACAGCCAAAACGTGGAAGCAGCGCAAATGTTCATCAAAAGACCGATGGAGAGACAACATGTGGTATATAAGTACAAGGAATATTATTCAGCCTCAAAAAGGCAGGAAAATCTGACACATGTTACAACAGGAGAGATGATGCTAAGTGAAGTAAGCCAGTCACAAAAAGACAAACACTGTGTGACTCCACTCCTACAGCTCCCTAGAGTGCTCAAACTCATGGAGACTGAAAGTAGAGGGGAGGGGGGCGTGCCAGGAGCCAGGGGGACGGAGAAGTAGGGAGTCATTGTTCAGTGGACCTAGACTTTCAGTTTTGTAGGATGAAAAAGTTCTGGGGATTGCCCGGCCAGTGTGGCTCAGTGGCTGAGCATCAACCCACGCACCAAGAGGTCACTGGTTCGATTCCCAGTCAGGGCACATGCCCAGGTTGTGGGCTCGGTCCCCAGTGGGGGGCATGCAGGAGGCGGCCAATTGATGTTCTCTCTCATCAATGTCTCTATCTCTCTCCTTTCCTCTCTCTCTAAAATCAATAAAGAAAAATTATTTTTACAAAAAGAACTGGTACCAAACTACTGAGACCCGTTAGACCCCAGCAGGGCAATGGGAAACAAGACCGTCTAACTGAGAGCACAATCAGGAACCTGTGTCACCCAGGGAACAATCTCTGCTGAAGATGAACTCACACTCAAAGATGACAAGCATGGGGACCACAGCACCATGGCACAGTGAGCCAAGGCAGCAAATGGGGGGGGGGGGATTGTTCTCCAAGAGATATAGACAGTGGAGTAATCTGAGAGAATGTAAAGCAAATATTCCTGCCAAAGATAGAAAAGATTATCTATAAACCATAATGAAAGAACAGAAAAGTAAGCGGGGGAAGAGGAAGCATTTAAAAAAAAACAAGTAGGAATTCTAGAAATGAACAAATATTCTGTCATTATAATTTTCTAAAAAGAAATTATTGCATGGATTAAACATCGGTCTGATTGATACTGTTACTGCACCCAGAGCAAGGGGAAAAGGCAACATGTTTTATTCGGGCCTGAACCTTTACCCAACCGATTGCACGATTTATGAGCCATGATGCCATACCTGTTCCACAGCCAGAAACAAAACAACATCAGGCATCCTCCTGTTCATTCTCAAATAATCACACTTCGGGTCAGGCACCATTTGAAGCCCTGAACACACAGCCATGAATAGGGCTGACAAGGTCCTCCCTCTTCTGGTTCTTGAAATCTCAATAGTTTGTTGTCTAGGTGACAATAAAGAGGCATAAATATAATAATCTCAGACATTTGATAAGTATAATGAAAAATTTTATACAGAACAATAGCATAGAGTGTAACGGGGGTGTCAGTGAGGCCACCTTAGATTGAATGTTGAGAAAGGCCTCTCTAAAGAGGTGGCATTTAAGCTGAGCTTGGGTAAGAAGGCACCAACCACGCCAGCATCTGAGAGAAGAGCCACCTAAGGACAAGAAGAAGCAAGGCAAAGGCTCTGAGACAAGAGAGGAGAAAAGCCTTTGGGATGTCCTTTAGGACAGGCACAGGTAGAAAGAAAGGCTAATGTGTTTCCCATCAAACACAGCAAAGAAGATGCCACAGCACGGACACCCAGTTATATGCACTGCCAGATCGCTGCCGCTTCCCTTTAAGTTCAAGTTGTAACTGAGTTCTGGATACAGTCCGTTTGGGAGAGTCAAAGCCAGGCCCTGAGTCCCAGCCAGCATTATACTGGAAGCAGCAGACGCAGAAATACCTTCTCTCGGAAGTCCGTGGGTGACTGATACCTCATATTTCCCCGTCTGACTGAACAAATGAATTAAGTGCATTCTCTATTCTAGACATCTGGGACTCCTCGAGCCCATCCATTTTCTTTTCTTTTGTTGTTAATCCTCACCCAAGGATATTTTTCCATTTATCTTCAGATAGAGGTGTGTGGGGGGGGAGAGAGAGAGAGAGAGGGAAACATCAATATGAGAGAGACACATGGATTGGTTGCCTCCCACACAACCCCGACCAAGGCCGGGGACCAAACTGCAACCGATACGTGCCCTTGATCGCGACTCTTTGGTCCGAGGGCTGGCGCTCCAACCGCTGGCCAAACTGGCCAGGGCACTCCATCCATTTTCCAAAGCAAAGGTGGCAACTTTTTTCTGCAAAGGGCCAGAGAGTAAAGAGTTCAGGCTTTGCAGATCACACCGTCTCTGTCGCAAGTGCTCAACTCTGCCTTTGTGGCTACAGGGGCCAAAGATAACACGAGCACGAACATGTGTCTGTGTTCTAAAAACTCTGTACTTATACAAGCAGGCAGTGCAGTGCCAATGCCTGTTCTACAACAATGATCTCCAAGATGGATTGAATCCAAGGTGAGTCTTGGGGTGTGGAAGACAATATCAGGATTTCTGTTTATGTATTTTATCCCAGAAAAGAGAAATAAATTAACCTATTCATATTTAATATAGGGGTTGACATTGGTGCCCTTATTCAATCCGATGAGGGCATAAGCGTTCACGGATGGTATGGGAGGCAGGGTGAGGGAAGAAGGGGTGTCCCACATGCAGCAGTGTTGACAGAGCGTCCTCATTCGTCCATTCCCTTTCAGTGTCTTGTAATACATTACAGCTTCCATGTCACACTCATGATACAGGCAAGTGGCTTAAGAGATTGCAACAAAGAATCCTCAGATCAAAGATAATACCAACAACACAAGCACAAATGAGTCAGATGAAAATGGCAGAACCAACTCTCAGTAGGAACACTTTTTAGTCACATGAAAGACCAAAACTATGAAAAGTTCATCACATCGGAAAAGCAGTCCACAAAATATCCAATTCTGTGGAGTCATCTGTCGCTGTGTAACAGATCATCCCGAAATGTAGTGCCATGAAACAATAATAAACAGTCAGCATCTCACACAGTTGCTATTGGTCAGAAATTTGGTGCAGCTTACCTGGGCCATTCCGGCTTAGGGTCTCACCTGGGAGTGCAGTCACGATGTTGGCCAGGGATCCAGGCACCTGAAGGCTTGCGTGGGGCTTGGAGATCCGCTTCCTGGATGGCTCACTCACTTGGCTGGCAAGTTGGTGCTGGCTGTTGGGAAGACGTCTCAGTCCCTCACCATGTGGACCTCTCTATGAGGCTTCTGAGTCGCCTCATAGCAGCAGCTGGCTCCCTCCAGGCTAAATTATTCAAGAGAACAAAGCAAAAGTGGGAAAATCTCCTATGCTCCAGCCTCAAGTCACACTCCATCACTTCCACCATGGTCTAGTGGTCGCATAAACCAACCCTGATACACTGTGGGAGGGGACGCAGCAGATTTGAATACCAGGAGGCAAGGATCACTGGGGGCCACCTTGGAGGCTAGGTACTGCAGACCACCCTCTGACTCCTGCCGATTCACGTCCCTCCTACCCAGGGATGTAATCAGTCAGACAGAGAGCAAATTGTCGCGTACCCCACCTTTGGCTCTATGCAGGTCACCAACAATTTTGACGAGGCCCACCCACCCTGGGGAGGGCAATCTGCTTTTCTCAGTCTACCAATTCAATTTTTTTTGGTTTTTCAGCTTTATTGACATACAATTGACAAATAAAACTGTGAGCTATTTAAAGTGTACCACAAGATGATTTGATGTATGTACACATTGTCAAAGGATTTCCCCCAAGTTACTCAACACAGCCATCACCTCACATATTTTCGTTTTTTGGGGGGTTGTTTTTTTTTTTGGTGAGGACATTGAAGTTTATTCTGTTAGCAAATTTCAATTACACAATACAATGTTATCAACTACAGTCACCATGTTATACATTAGAACCTCAGACCTTATTCATCTATAACTGAAAGTTTGTACCCTTTTACCAACCTCTCCCCATTTCCCCCACTCTATTCAAATGTTCATCCCACCCAAAAACACCCTCACAAACACACCTAAAATAATGTTTAACCAGATATGTGTAATCCGACACTCCATGTCCCCATCAAGTTGACATAAAATTAACCATCACAACCATTAAAATAAGATAAAATAAATTTATGTTTAAAATACTATTTCATATTTCTCTTCTATTTCATTTGTATTTTTGCATATGTTTCCTGATATGCACAATAGAATTATGCATAACCGTATACCTATGTGTGTATGCATATGTGTGTATATATATCACATACATGTACATTGTGTGCTCACAACATCCTTTTCAACCGGCCGTGTCACAGAATCAACGGACAGTTTGGAGACAACTGGTTCAAAGAGCCTGGCAGTGAACGAAAGTGCGTGCCCGTCTTACTCTATTTTCAGTGACCTTTGTCAGGGCATCTATCTGGTGGTTAGTAAGTGGTACCAAAATATACTGCCCAGCTTGATGGCTTCGGAGAAGTCGCAGAAGACGACGCGGATTCGAGGGGAAAGAAGGGTAAAACCCACACCGCACCCGCAGAGGTGGCGGCAAGCACTGAGCCTGTTCTTCAGATGATCAGAATATTTAAAATCAAGGACAAATTCCTCTTTTGAAAACCAGTAAAACATGATCTATATAAAGATGAAAGCAATGAATACCTAAGAAAAGTACCTAGGGAAGATTTTAAATGGGAAAAGCTTATCCTTCTTCTGGAAAAAAAAAAAAAAAAAAAAGTCATATTAAAAAAGAAGGGAATGTAGAAATTTGATTGAAGGGAGAGCGTGAGGGAGAGAGAGACATTAGGAATCTCTCCCACGATGAGCAGCCAGCTACTTAGCCAAAAATATTTCACTTTCTTCTCCCTCTGCTGATCCCTTTCACTGAAACTTTCTTTTTACAGAATCAAAGATCACAGGAACAAGCACAGGGCGGTCTTTTGCCAGCCGGGCCCTCCGCTGTGGGAGCTCAGCCCAGCCCCTAGATCTAGACACCCAGAATGCTATTCTCGTGACCCTGTTCACACCTAGGGAGACACTGTGGACCGGTGCAGCATGTCCCAATCGAATTGTTCCTCCAAGGGCCATCTTACCGTAGCCTGGACCCACCCACAGCTAATACTGTATGTGCTGATACTCACATTGCACCGTAAGTCGTGTCAATTACCTGTCAGCACCCAGATGTCCACACAATGGAAAGATGTCTCATTTAAGTCATTATTGTTAAGATTTACGGTCTAGGCCATAAGCAACATCTACCACTTATTAAGCCCTGGGTTTTTGTTGTTCATTTTTTTCTTTCAATTACAGTTTACAGTCAATATTATTTTATATTAGTTTCAGGTGTACAGCATAGTGGTTAGACCATCATATACTTTACAAGTTGGTCCCCCTGATATTTCTGGGGTTTTTTTCATTGTTGGAAGTATTACAGATGTCCCCCGTTTTGGTCCGCCTGATGTTTCCAGCTGGCACCACACGGAGATTAAGCCCTTGTTTTGAGCCACACACTCCACATCCATGATTCTCACACTTGATGTCGTTTCGTCCACACAGTAATCCTCAGGGTAGAAATGCCTAATATTCCCATTTTACAGAAAAGGGAAAACCAAAGCTTCAGTAATTTGCCCACAGGCCAAATCAGGGGCAGACACACAGTGGGACCTCCGAGACAGCCCTCTCAATTCTATACCAGCAGTTCCAAACTTCGAGCTGTATAAGAATCACACAAAATATTGCTTAAAAGGCAGGTCCCTGACCCCACCGCAAAGATTCTGACTCAGCAGACCTGAGGTATGCCCTAGAAATCTTTTTTTTTTTTTTTTTTTTTTAATGAAACACCTCAGCTGATGCTAATCTGAGTAGTTAGCAGCTTTCTGGGATACACATTGTACTGTATTTTAAGACAGCTCTTAAATTGGTATTCTACTCCAACTAAATAAATTAAACTATATCCCAAAGGTTCAAGGTTACATTATCACTATCCTGTCTGGTGTTATGAATTAACAGAGAATACACACACATGTACCTGTTTAAAGTTACAAATCTGACAAACCAGAGGTTATGATTTGCATTACAAAATTATTCTTCAATTTACAAAAAATTCTTTGCAGTAAGTCCTCTTACAGGAGAAGTTTCCCAAACAAGGTGCCACACAGCACTGCCCATAAATTGAACAAAACTGGCCACTAAAACTGAAAAAAAAAAAATTAATGGCAGAAATGCATAGAAAAACACTTAGACTAGTGAAGGTAATTTTGACCATTTGAATTTTGTCTCCCATCCACTTTTCTTAAACACCAGGTGCTCGCGCCACTAACCTGCTCTCGAGGGAGAGTTGACAGGAAAGTAAATAAGCAAGAACCAAACGATTATTGAAGAAAACACTCAGAAAGAACCCACCGCATCCCATTTGACAGCCTGATCTTTCTTGGGGGTTTCATGCTGGTGATTTGATGTTGTCCTTGTATGGCATAGTCATAGCTCCTGCTGGGAACGTGGTCCTGGCTCGTGTGATGAGACATGTCTCCTTATCGTGAGCTTGTGTTGGAAAGAGCATCGAGACTTCCAGGTATGCTGCCACCTGGATAAGTTAGTGAACAACTGGCCTCGCTCCCTTGAGCCTGATTCTATTCACACCATTTCAACTATAGACTTTTCAGAAACACATTTAGCATGTAGGATAGTATGTGAAAGAAAGCACTTCTCTTATTGTTAGTGGAAATTGTGATATTCCTGCTGGAAGCAGTAGTGATGGGGCCCGGGAAGGCCCAGCCCTGAGAGAGCGGGAGGGGAGCCTGCAGAGCGCAAGCCCTGGCTGCCTGTGTCCTCGCCTCTGCTGAAGAGGGACAGCTCTCAGCAAGGAAGGGCAGTCCGTGGGCGGGGCCCAGGGGCACACAGGTGACAAAGCCAGACCTGGGCTCCCAGCAGTTGGCAGAGCGAATGGAATGTAAAGGGACTCCAGGGATGAGTAAATGCAGATTCTAGCTGGAGTTAAGAAACCACGTTTCACTTCTGGATAAAGTCAGCTTGAACCAGCAAGTGTGTGTCCAGCAAATAGTCCGTTCAGGGAAATGGCTCAGGAGTGAGGAGTGGACCTTGAGAGAAAGGAGGCATTCACCTCCAAGAGGGCCAAGGAGACACCTGGGAAAAGCCCACCATGGTCTCCTCCAGGGGCCCAGAGATGGGCGCTACCCGAGAACGGTCTGCTGCTGCCCACCCAGTGGAGGGGCAGTTCTCCAAGGCCCTGTCCACCAACTCCCCCTCAGCGCCACCAATCGCCTCATCCCAGGAAAGGTCTCCACACGTGGATGGAGAAGGCTCGGCCCTTGGAGCCACGGTGCCCAATCACTTCCCTCCCACAGAGCCCTTGGAGCACACTAGACTGCCCCCTCCCCATATGGACTAATTACAATCTGCCTTCCTCTTTCCCACACTATCCATCCCAGACCGACATGTCCATGAAGATGGCCTTTTAGACGTTCGGACTTGATGAAGCCCATAGGCTGGAGCCCACATTCACCTCTAAGGACACCTGGCTAACAACCCATCTGCAGAGGGACATTGCTGCAGAACCAACTGTGCGCGTGGGGCTGGGGGGATGCGAACGAGGCGGGGTCAAATGCCAGCTGGGACAATGAGGAAGGGGCTTTCCTGAGGAACATCCGCTTGAACTGGAAAAGACAAGGGACAAGGGTTTGGGGCAGGTTCTGGAAGGAGAAAGGAGATGACAGAGGCTGTCCCACTCTCACGCTGCCGGGGTTACCCTCCCCTGAGTGCCAGGATGGCACGGCCAGGTAACAGTAAACTATATTAAACCGTGTTGGAGAAAATATTTGGAAGTCTCTAAACTGTTCTATGCACACGTGCCAATTTCATCTTTATTGCACTATTGTAGCGGTTGTGACGACTGTAATTCCTCACTTAAAGTAAGAATGGCTAAGGTGGGAGGGGATATGGGGTCTGGATGAAAAAGGTGAAGGGATTACCAAGTACAAATTGGCAGTTATAAAAATAGTCACAGGGATGTAAAGTACAACTTAGAAGATACAGTCAATAATATTATAATAACTATGTATGGTGTCAGATGGGTGCTAGATTTATTGGGGTGATCACTTTGTAAATTATATAAATGTCTAATTACTATGTAGTACACCTGAAACTAACATAATACTGTACATCAGCCCTGGCTGGTTTGGCTCAGCGGTTAGAGCGTCAGCCCGCAGACCACAGAGACCTGGGTTCGGTTCCCGCTAAGGGCATGTATCTCGGCTGCAGTTTGTCCCCGGTCCCGGTTAGGGTCGTGTGGGTGGCAACCACTCGATGTGTCTGTCTCACATCAATGTTTCTCTCTCACTCTTCCTCCCTCTCTCCCTCCCATTCTATCTGAAGATAGAAGCAAAAATGTCCTCGGGTGAGGATAAAAAAAAATATATATATATATATATATATAGTACATCAATTGTAATTGAAAAATAAAATTAAAATTATTTTAATTTTAAAAATAAATAAACGGATTGATTAAATTAAAAGAATAGGTAACATTTACCGACCACTTTCCATGTGCCATGAACTGTGCTAAGGTTCACATGCATCATTTCATGTCATTGTCACATCAGGCCCACGAGGTAGGCACTGCTGTCACTCTCTGACAGATGAGGAAGCTGAGGCTCCGACACGGGGAGTAATTCTCACTGACTCGGCATGAGCGGCCGTCTGGAGCCATCCTGCACAGCCGAGCAGGCCTAGGGTGTCCAGTGGCCAGTAAGGCTGTAGGGGCAGCCCTGTTCTCTTGCATCGTGGGACCGGGACATATTAAAATGCCCCCAAATCACTGAGACAAGCTAACACCATGCTCGTGGAAGCTATTCAGGAAAACAGGTGTTTAAACATTTTAGAAAGATTGCTACTTCCAATGTGAAAGCAAACCAAATGTAGGTGCAGTTCAGTCAGCAGGAAAACGCGGTTATGTGGAACAGCTCACCTCCGATGATGCAGGGTCAATGAAGTGTTACCATATTAGCAATAGTAGCGGGAGCAGCACAAAGGCGGTTAATATTATTAGTCAGGCTGCACTGGTTGGACAGATTGGTGCCAGAGAGAAGAAAGAGTTAGAAAAACATTTGGGAAGTGGTCTATGAAAGCGCTTCGGAGAGACTTGGGCCACGCAGGCCCATCCCACTCCTTCCCACCACCCTCACTCGCTGATTGCTCAGAGCATATGTTTCCAGGTAACGTGCTTATTTCTCACAACAAACACGTGGCTATTCTCCTCTCATTCTGGACCCCTGCCTCTGGGTTCGTCTGCACCTTGGCACTGGCAACATTAGAGAATAAATATGGGCAGCAGCCTTGTGCACAGGACAAGGCTACAGTGGAAGAAACGGATTCTCCTTGTCTGCTATATTGATGCTGTGCAGCAGAAAGCCAATAAGTGCGTGACCTTGTTCCACACAAAGTACGTTCTTTTAACGGGCTTTTCCTCCAAGGCAGCAAGTCTGTACTGGGAGAGAGAACAGAATGAATTTTCCTTTTAAGAAATGTGTAAGAAGGTACTCGTTTGTTCCAGCCTTTTTTTTTTTTTTTCTTTTCAGTTTCATAAAATATACTTGTGAAAGCGTGTTCCTTTTTGCACATAATGATACGAGCAAGGTCATCTTGCTGAAGAGTCTTCCTCCCTGAGCTGCTGGTTTGGTTGTGTCTGGTGCTGGAAGTGGACCCCGGCCGCACAGATCCACACCAGTTCAGGTTCTTACCGGCTGTGTTGGAGGCACCACATTCCTGCCTGTGTTCCAACCTGACCTCCTGACTATACTAGACACGTGGGGATATATGGGTGGACAGAAAGACGGATAATGAGATGCTACAAGTCAATAACTACTTTCAAGCCAATGTTATAATTAAGAAAGCACGGGTTTGATTTTCTTGCTCCTACATAACTCTTGTTTGGGGTTGTGCCAAGTTGAGACTGATTTTTGCCACTGTACACCATGGATAAAGCTTTTGAAGTAGAGAAGTGTAGCCATAAATGTGTTTAATTTACTTGTACATTAATAGACACTTAGCTGACATGCGACTGTATTACACGGGACCTAGCATCTCAGCTTTCTGTGTTCTAACGTGCCAGACACCTACTATGTGCCAGGCACTACGCTGGCACTGGGCATTCAAAAATAGATAAAAAGAAAAAGAAAAAGGAAATAAAGAGAACCTGTAACTAAAAGGGTAGTGCCACACAATGAGGGTTCATGAACACCATTTTTTAAAACTGTTTGAACACCGTTCTATGTTTCAAACTGAAAACCACCCTTTTCTCCCTCCACCCATGAATCAGTCAAGAACAAAAGGAAATGATTCTGATTTTTTTCCTTTCTTTCCAAGCACCTTGGGAAGAGCCAGGCATGGAGCCAAAAGGGGAGGGTGGCTTTACTAAGGGAAAACACCACCCCGTTCGGCTTTGATGAAAACAAGAAAGAAAGAAGCCACTGCCGCGTGTAGAATGATGGAGATAGGAAAGGAGTGTTTTTATGGATAAGTGCCGTGGGCAAAACAGCAGATCTAATCAAAAGCACTACGCATGTGGATGTTCCCAGCCTCTGGGAAAAGGGAACTCTTACATGGACTGGGTTTCTAAGTTTTTCTTCTTCCATTCAGCAGGGGCTAGACAGCCTTACAATGCATAAAGTATGATTCGCAGCCTCCCTGTCCTCCAGAAAAAGAAGACTCTTAGCTAAGACAAACCATTAATTCCAAATTAATTCCAGACTAATAAAGTTCTCTTATCTCCATCACCAGGTGCGTTGTGGTGTGAATACCCATGTGGTCCCACACATGCGGGCTGCCAGGACCGGTCACTGCTCTCCTCTTTCTTTCTAGGCGCACGGGAACAGAGTCTCAGCTTGGGGAAACAAGAACGCTGAGATTTTTATTTTTTTTTTTAAGAAGAAGAAGAATGCTAAGATAAATTATCCCCTCATCTTCCCTCTGCCCTCCTCCACCATTTCCCGGCCTTTGTTTCTCATTGAAGAGACTGATGATACCTTGATAAACCCGCAGTAGAAACAAGTAGTGACCACGAGGCCGCCGCAGCTCTCGCCCTCTAGAGGGCGCTGTATACTCCAGACTCAGGCGACCTCACCAAGGTCACCTGCTGGGTGCCTGTTGCCAGGTCCATATTTTAGGAAGTCTAAGCATTCAACAGGCCTGAACAGGCAGGGTTGGGAGAGGGAGCTGTGAGAGGAGGCAGGGCCTGGGCTCAGCGGCCGAGGGAGGAGAGGCGCTCTCCTGGGGAGCGCTCCTGGTGGCCGGAGATGCTTGTGCTGCCCTGCGTGATGGAAAACAACCGAACAGAAACCACGGGCAAACAAGAGCGGGAGGCAGAGCCCATGTTACTATAGACAGTCCTGCCCGAGAAGGATGCTGGGTATTGGAAGGTCACGTGAAAGATGCCAAATCCACCAGGAAACTTTTTTACTGGACCCCAAATGGATGCATTTTAAAACCAGACCCAGCCCTGGCCAGTTTGGCTCAGCGGTTAGAGCGTCGGCCTGCGGTCTGGAGAGACCTGGGTTCGGTTCCTGCTAAGGGCATGTACCTCTATTGCAGTTTGTCCCCGGCCCTGGTTGGTTGTGCGGGTGGCAGCCACTCGATGTGTCCCTTTCACGTCGATGTTTCTCTCTCTCTCTCTTCCTCTCTCTCCCTCCTACTCTATCTGGGCAAAAAATGAAAAAATGTCCTCGGGTGAGGATAAAAAAAATAAAAATAAAACCAGATCCAGACTGGACTATTTCGCAAGTCTCCCTTGACCATTCCAGATCATCTGACAGCAGTGTCCCTGTGGCACAGGTACTGTCCCACGGTAGTTACAGGTGAGGAAACAGACACAGGGTGAAACTGACCCAAGGTAACCCAGCCAGTGGTGCAGAGCTGGGTGTACACCCACCTGAGGCGACACCAGGTCCGCCCACCTAAAACTGTGGTCTTCGTGGACTGCTAAACTCCACGCCTCTAAAAACAGCCCGAAAAACTTAACCTTCTAAACCCATCCCAACATCCAACTTGTTTGAACTCCATCAGCGCTGGCAAGATGGTAGAGTGAAGATATCCCCAACTGTCTATTCCTTCTTAGTAAATGCCAAAGGGTAAGGAATGTAGAAAAGAAATTAGGCTTGTGTGAAAACTCAATGAAACCTCTGGCAGAAAAATAAACTAGGTCAGTGAAGGCTAGGAAATCAATCTCCTAAAATTGCACTAAAACCCAACATCCAAGATATTGCAGAGATTTTTTAACCAATCTGAGCCCACCACAGACTGTAAGCACCCACCCGGGTTGGGTCCACCTCCGCTCACAAAGGTGCTCTCAACTTCCAGCTTCTCCATCTTCACCAGTCCCCAGGCGAAGGCGACTCCAGTCCTATCCCTCTGGTCTGAATCCCGTCTTCCACCCACCCCACCCCCATCAGACTTATTTGCTCCCCACTTTACTGAGGCCTTCCTACATGAATCTCCTTCACTTCTTACATCTTCACCTCAACAGTTCAATAAATATAACTCCCCTCTTTTGTTTTTTTTCTTCTGTTTTAGCAAAAGAGATGTCATTCCTCCTTTCCAAAGCTGCGCCTCCTGCCTCCTCAAACACCTGGACTCAACAATGAGCCCCTCCTGCACCTGTGTCCCGCGATCAGCCTCTTCCACTCTGCCTACAAACCTGTACTACCCTCTCATCCTTATAAATACAATAAATTAATAAATAAAAATGAAAAAATCCTTCCTTGGACACATGCACCTCTTTATAACAAGGTTTACAAAACTTGCTCAGTCCTGGGAGTCACCTGGGCCCTTGTTTATTATTCCCAGGCACTTTCCCCTAGATATCGACTTGGCAGGTGTGAGACAAGGTGTGGGAACCGGTGTGCTTGGGCAAGTTTGGGAAACACTCCCCTTCAATTCCCTCTTCTGTGTCTGCAGGTACAGGTTGTAACCGCTGCCTCCCAGGCCCTCTCAAGCACATGGCCGTGCTCTCACCCTAACGAACTTCTCTCCCATGGGTATTATGCAATGCGACAACACAGCAAAGTTGAGCTACAAGTCCCAGGACTTCCTAACCTAGATGGTTCCAGGCGAGGGCTGGCCACTCAGAGAAATCTGAGATTTGCAGGGCAGGAGTAAGACAGCAGACTTGTGCTCTACGGAGGTTGACAGAGGGCCCAGGACCTGGCGGCTCCAGTGTTGGCATGGGGCGCACGTGGACCCACAGCTCCTCCTCCTTAAATTTCTGAGTCCTGGGTCCAAGCATGTGTGTGGCTCCATGGCAAAGGACCTGGCTCCCACGGGTCACCTGTGTCATCAAGGTTGGAGCTGCAGGTTACAGTTTGCCCTTGAAGGTTAATTTTGTCTTCACAGGTTCTAGTTTGTCTTCAACTCACCCTGCTCAAATCCGATTTTTCTTCCCAACTTGTGGCCCCACTGGACACAGAGGTAACGGCCTCCCACAGACTTCTCCAAAGGGTCCAACTGCCATGAGAAATCCCATGTGCATGCCGCTCCCGGAGGTTCTGCGTCTCTGATGGAGCCCTGTTGGATGCAGACATCGGTACTAGAAGTGGTTCCAGGGGAACAGGACCTTAGTGATGGGCTCTTTGAGTTGGAACTGATGCACGTAGAATTGGTGCTCTGATCTGGTTAGATTTGAAGGCAGTCATGGCCCTGTCACAGTGGCAAAGGGGACACTGGTAACCTGTGACACATGCAATGGCAAAATATTCACTGAAGTGTCACCTGTGACACCTATACTCCAGTGTCTAGATGACAAGGCCTTGTGTGACCATGTAGTTGCTGCTATTATAGATTTGGGTGAAAATAAAGAGTATAATGGAGTTGGCTGCTTTTGAGAGTACTGGGAAACTCAGCAAAATGAAAGGATGAGTTTGGAACTCTCATTTCCAGTGTGAGGTCTGAAGAAAGGACCACTAAGCTTCTAGGACTGCCCTGAAGGGGCATCGGTTTCCTGTGGTCAAGATTTCGGGGGGGGGGGGGGCAAATCCAGTCCCTAGGATTGCTGAATCACACCGCAAATTAAATTCACAACCTTGCAGAATCTCTTATGTTAAAGCCAGGACATTATTACATGTATTTTACACAATAAAAATTTTTATACAAAAAAAAGTGCTTCATCAAATAAGTCTCTCTTCAAACTATAATCCTCAAATTTTGAATTGGAGGAAACTTTTTTTAACAAAAGTTTCTCCCCTCACTGTCCTGCCAACACACACATAGAAACACATGATGGTGATTGTATTTTTAGTGTCATTTGAAAGAGAAAAATAAAGCCCTGGCCAGTTTGGCTTAATGGTTGGAGTGTTGGCCAGTGGACTGAAGAGTCTCGGGTTTGATTCCAGTCAAGGGCACGTACCTGGGTTGCAGATTCAATCCCTGGCCCCGGTCAGGGTCATGCAGGAGGCAACCAACTGATGTGTCTCTCTCACATCAATGTTTTTCTCTCTCCCTCCCTCCCCCCCTTCCACTCTATCTAAAAAAATCAATGGAAAAATATCCTCAGGTGAGGATTAACGAGAGAGAGAGAGAGAGAGAGAGAGAGAGAGAGAGAGAGAGAGAGAGGGAAGGAAAGGTAATATAAAAAAGAAAAGAAAACCAGGGCATTAATTGGGATCTGAAAATTCGACATCCTTTCTGCCACCCCTTTTTGGTCAGTGGAAGGAGCCCTTCCTCCCTGAATTTTCTCTCAGTCCTTCCTATGCCCAAGGAGGCTGCAGTGGTCTCCACTGAGGTGTCGACTTACCACGGAGAGCTGATTCTCCCCAGGATCTGCCCACATGCCTCTCATTGCTTCTAGACCTGTGACCAGACTCAAGTCCTGGCAGACGTCAGGAGCTAAGGTACAAAGTGTGACCGAGGGAAAGGTGCCACACATGCCAAGAGAAGTGGGAGACTGGGGAGTGGGATCAGGTGGAAGGAATACATCGGATGGAGCCAAAGGTGTGGATATGGGTGCGATGAGCAGAGATTCTCCATTCAATGTTTACCTCAAGCAGCTGGAAGTGGCTCTGAAAGTTTGTGTCTTTGTTTCCTGAAATATAGAAACAAAAGTAGCCTATACTGAATGGAGTGAAATGCCCGAACTTCCCTGGGAACCTTTAAAGAAGATATCCAGAGGATGAGGGGATCCGAATTATAGAATGGATTCATTTTACAAGACCTGTTCTCCCCTCCCTAACTATGCCTGCCAGGGGTTTGGACCCTCGCTTCATCAAGGCATCAGAAGTGAATTTCTGAGGAGAGCCCTGGCATCCTGTGGTGCCCCTTCTGCAGGCCAGGAATGACTGTGAGAGCTGCTGCCATCAAACTGGACGACCAAGTTCACTGGGGATAAGGAGTCCCGGGGTGGCAGGGGGCCTTAACTGCAGAGACAAGGGTAACCGTCACGAGCAGCAGAGCCAAAGCAGTAACCAGAGTGCTTTGAACCATCAACATCTTTGCTGTTGACTAACTGGTCTTGGCATCCCTGGAACTAAAATAGACGTATGGCCTGCTATATCTGATGACAAGGAGTCTGACTTGAATCATCACAATCGAAAGTGTGGCCCCTCAGCCATTTCCTGGCTTTGAGCTAGTTCACCAACCCACAGCCTCCTGAACGAGGGTAGGCGGGTTCCCCTTGAGAAAGGTCCCAGCTGCACTGCTAGTAACGGATGCAGCTCCCGAAAGACGGCTGCGACTCCTAATTGCCAAAATACTCGACTGTGGACTACAAAAGGCTCGACACCATGGACCACCTTCCCTGGGAACTTCCAGTCTCTGGTGCCGAACACTTCCGCTGCTTCTGCTGCAACTCTGCCTGTCTTTCCCAGGTTCTTCTTTCCAACCCCTAAATGCATCCATCCATACATTTCTACTCTGGTCCTTTTTCTGTTCTCGGTTCCTGAAACACTCGCTTCAGTATCCTGTAGGCAAAGACTCTAAACGTCCCTCCTCGGGCCCAACTTATTCCCTGTGCATCATCCCGCTTTTCCATTAGCTAAACATCAAATGTCTGGATGTTCCATGTCCTCGTCAAAGTCATTCTGTATCTGCTACGGACAGAGTGTTTGTGTCCCCCCGCCCAAGTTGATGTTAAAGCCCTGACCTCCAGAACGTGAGCAAGAAATCGCTGTTATTTATAAGCCACCCAGTCCAAGATATTGTGTCAATGCAGCCCAACCTGACTACGACAATATCATATTTCCTTGTTTCTCTATCAGTAATGCCACAATCTTCCATTCAGTAATATTTGGAGCATCAGGCATCCTTGACTCCGCCTACCTCTTCTCTTCCCACGTCTAATCAGTCACAAAGTAGTAGCAATTTTATTTGCACACTCTCACCTTCCATTACTAAAAATGCAACTCAAGCTGAAATGCGTGTTCTCTCTGGAGGAATGTAACAGCCTTCCAGGGGGTTACAAGCTCCGTGACAACAGGGATGCTGTACCCTATTGTCCTTTAGAAGCAGCAGCCACCCTCCCAACCCTCCCTTTAACTTCACAAAGAATACACAACTATGAAATTGTCGTTCTGTGCTCTTTGGGCCAGGTCACATTCTTAGGCAGGGATTCCTTTCCCCAGTAATTATATCCACCAGCAGAAAGGGAGAAAGATATGCATTTATTCGCTCCTGTCCTACTCACTACTTTTGACTCCCTTTTTTTTTTTTTTTCCTAGTTACATCTAAAACAACCACTGCCCTCTCTCCAGACTTAGCACAGTACAAAGTAAGAACTTGACAAATGTCTCTTGAATGAATCCCCCTACCCAAGAAACAACAACTTCTTTTTTTTTATTTTTTTCTTTATTGATTTTAGAGAGAGAGAGAGATAGAAACATCAATGAGAGAGAATATCAACTGGCCGCCTCCTGCATGTCCCCCACTGGGGATTTGCCCCACAACCTGGGCATGTGCCTTGACTGGGAATCGAACTGGTGACCTCTTGGTGCATGGGATGATGCTCAACCACTGAGCCACACCGGCCAGGCAAGAAACAACTTCTTATTTATCTTTTCCACGCTCAATATCCTCCAGGTGGTCTAAAATATTGATGGTGCTAAGCACTGACCACAGCTCTGTTTTAGGGTCGCTGCCTTCAGTGGGGACTCCCAGTCCCTTCCCGGAGCAGCCAAGCGACCCAGGAGCTGCACAGCGAAGACTGAGAACAGCGGGAACAAAGATGCTCAGCCCACGTCGGCCTGGCCTCAAGGCAGAGCCACCCAAGGTGTCCCATTAGCTCTAGAAGAAAAGAAACTGGGGGTGGGCCTCCTCCACCCCTGGGTTCTCCAGAGCCCTTATCCTTTCATTTTGCATGTCCCCCATAGTCCACATTTTCTTAACCATCACTGACTGGGTTGGAGGGGTCTGTTGGAGTTTCAGCTGTCCTGAGTGGCAGGGACAGCTGGTTCTTCCACGAGGTGCACGTCTGAGAAGAGTAGGTTGGTAGCGAAGGGGTACTGTCCATTTCTTTTTCCCAGCATGACTGAGCACACCCAGCAGAACAAGGAAGGCGGGGCTTTTCTGGTGCAGGCGTACAGTCCCTACTGGAAGGCCTCTTGTGAAGGGGAGAAGCACCCCAGGCTGGCAGTACTGGGACACCCAGAGCAGAACATGTCAAGACGGTGGGCTCTGACGCGAAGCCTTTCCACAGAAGAACAAGGCAGGACCATTCCCCGTCGTGACCCTACAGCATCAGTCACTTCCAACCCTTTCTTTGAGGTCCACCAGAAGGCTCAGCATGAATTTGTGGTCCCCATGACATGTGGGTCCCTGCGGCACACACCTCTGCACCCTTTCTCCCCAGTCTTCCCATCAGCCCGGTAGGTCTCTTCCGCTTCTCTGATGCAGTACTTGGTCTGTAGCTGTGGCTTAATTATCTGGCCTACATTCATTTAATTCACCAAAGAATCAGGCCATCTGAAAATTGTCAACCCAGAGACATTCTTTGCAGCTTCTCTGATGTATTCCTGAAGGGAATAGCAGCCTGTCACTTTCAGACAAGCCTCTGGATTTCTCGGGCCTGGGCTTCCTCTGAAGAAAGCCGGGGGTAGATGAGGTTGGTGGCTTCACCCTGGCTGCATATTAGAATCATCTGGGGGCCTCATAAACCAACCATGGGGCCTGGGCCCCTCCTTCCCAGACCAATTAACTTAGAATCTGGGGGGTGGGGCAGAGGCCAAAGCCCTAGTATTTTTTCAAAGCTCCCCAGGGCTTCGTAAGGCTCAGCCCAGGTCGGGGAACCACCACCAGGACGCTCCCTGGGATTCCTGCAGCGCCAGCCTCGCGCTCCTCTGCAAGGCCCCTCGCAGGCCGTGAGCAGCAGTGACTGGGTGTTGAGAACCACCTCTAACCAGGGAGTGCAAAGCCGCCACAAAGGTAACTCACCAGTCACGTCTTACTGTCCAAAGTAAAAAGTTCAGGTACAATCAAACCGCCTCCTCTGAGGCTTACTGCCTCCGTGGAGCAGATAGGATCAGAGGTCTTCAGGATTTTCCCTGGATCTTCAATTTGCTGAATAGTGCCTGGGAAAGACTGTCATGGACTCACTGTGTGAGGCAGCTGGCCTTTTACAGATGACCCCACACCCTGTGCAAAGACTCCTGTGCCCAGCCCCCACGCCCGCCTCTCCCATCTCTCTCTCCCTCATCTCTCCCAACCATCAGCCAGCAGACGGGTATTCGGGGCCCACGATTGCGCTGTGTACTGGGGGTGCTCCAGGCCCGGGGTGAGGGTGCACACCCCGGGGTGAGGGTGCACAGGAGCGGGGTGAGGGTGCTGACGCTGCTCCCGGAGGCAGCAGGGCTCAAGGTCAAACAGCAGCATGGTCGGGCAGCCTCATCGACGAGGTGAAGTCCGCAGAGAAACGTACAGGATGCCACCTTCTCGGTCCTGCTCCGCAGGCCGCGCCACACAGAACTAGACACGGCCGTGCGTGGTGATGCGTTGTTCCGTGTTAGTCGCTTCTATTTTGAAGTCTCTGAATCCACTCGGCACAGAGCACCAAGTAGGCACTGGGTAAGAAACCCTTCGAGATGCAGAGAAAGGCAGGAATAAGGCCAAACGGCCTGTTGTATTTGATTATCTGCAGTACAATCCTTTCCTGTCTTGTGCACACACCCAGAAGGTTTGCGGTTCCATGTTTAGGTCAAATGGGCCTAATTTCATAGTCGTGGCATTGAAGAGAAAGAGACCTTACAAATCACCCCACTCCCTTATCTTCCAGGTGGGGAGCGAGTGGCCTGCACGTCTGAGATCCTCCCAAGTGGGCCTGGTGCAGACGTCGCCCTAAGGTCACCCTGCAGCTGAATGAGCAGTCACTGTCACTTAGGAGCGCCACGGGCTGCAGCACCAGCGAGGGCCACCCTCACCCGCTCGGTGACTACCCGAAGCAAGTGCCAACCTCCAGGGCCACGGCGGATGCAGGGCAGCGCACAACGTCTCCAGCGCGCGTGTCCCTGACTGCCCTGTGCTCTCACAGCGCCACAGCTCCCTTCCAAGTCCCTTCAATCCAGAAATCTGGCCGCATCAATTTACAGAGCAGACTTTCCCGGTGCGCTGTCTTTCTGTGATGAACCTGCCCGCACCTTGACTTCTCTCTCAAAGAGGTGGACAATAACCATCGCTTTAGATGAGTGAATTCACAATAAAACTGAAAATTACCATAGTCTTTTCAGCCTCTGTTAACCCATGCCCTCTCTGATAAGCACAAAATCACACAGCCCTTTAGTGGTTGTTGAAGTTGCAAGGCAAACAAGGAACCATAGCTAAATACAAACGGCAATTTTTTAAATGCGTTTTCATCTTGAGAGATGCTTTCACTTCGAAATTATGCAAAATTAATATGAACACTAAGTCGGCTTCCTTACTCGTTGTCTAGCTTGTTTAGGAGAAAATAATTTTTGTTTTGTTCTGTTTTGTCATTTTCCAAATCAACACCATCATATTGACAGTGCTTTTGCAAACAACACAGGGTCTTATTTTTGGGTGTTAACAGTAGAAGGCCACACGGTTTTTAAACTATGATGACCTAAGACTCAAATGACACCAGAAAACAGCAGTTCGGGAATGAGCACACAGCTTGGAATCAGGCACCAAGTTTTTAATTCAGATAATAGGGGTGCTTGGCAGGGGCAGCTTTTGCCATGTCTGCATGATTTCACTCTACACTCACGAGCTCTGAGACCGCAACCTAATTCTAAAGATCAGTGAGATCTTAGGGTCTGTCCTCAGCACCATCCGCGACCTGAGTAAAGTAAAGATGAATGGAAACTGAGTACCGTGTGTAGCCTTAAAAAAGAAAAGGTTTGTGTGTCTGCAGTCTGCCAGAGGCTTATAATAGAACATCAAATAATAGCTAAGCAGGGAAATAGGCCGGGGCCTGAAGTTTCATCCCCTGGAGGAAGGAATCATGATATTGTCAAGTAGTGAGAAAAATAAAAAAATTGTAAGTGTTACCAACAAGAAAGTTGGACTGAACAGCAGACTGTATTTATACTTTGCTGTCCTTTGTATTCAAAGATAATACACCTGGCAGTGAATGTTGTCTGAGTCTTAGGATGTGGCTTAAATACCAATGGGAAACTCAAGAGCCTTTTCCGTGTTCCGTAAATGGTTCCGTGGTCTACTGCTGCCTTATCATTATCTGTCCCTCGGCCGCTTAGATTCACAGTTAACCTGAAGCCGTTGGTGCATGGAGAGGGCACTCATGCCTTCCTGCTCAAGTGGGAAGATTGGCTCGTGGCTGTGGTTTAACAGACGTGAAGCTACAAATAGGTTGGGGAGCCACTCTTGCCTCACCCCCCACCCCCATTAACCCAAGAAACAGTGGAGCATGACAATGATGGTAAAGGCATTGAGTGCAGAGCATGGGCCACGCGTCCAGTCCTACTGTCCCGCCCAAAGTCACCCAACCACAGCTGCCACTTATGGAGCACCAATACCAGATTTACATACAGTCTGGTTTAATTCTCACACAATCATCCCACATATGGGTTATAATCTTCACTTACGGATGAGGACACTGAGGTTCAGAACAATTATTTGTCAAGGGTCAAAACGTTAATAAGGAGGACTTCCAGTTTCCAGTAGGCATATAAAGAACTTAGAGTCACCACTCTGTTCTAACAAGTAAAGAGCTGAACAAACTGAAACAAAAAAAATTCACAATTCTTCATAGATCCATCAAAGATGTGGGGTCACGTGGCAAACCACTGCCCCCCAAATTGGAGACAGACAAGCAAATACAGAAAATCACAACTTACTGCAGGAGATACCCACGAGCAGAAGCTGCCACATAAACCAGAGCCAGGGTAGGAAAAGCTGAACTGTAATTGAGAGATTGCTGGAAGTTCCATGTGGTCAAACCTCAAAGCGAAAAACTCTAGGGGGACCCAGTTATAAGGGGGAACCCACGCTTTATGAGTTTTACCTCCAGAAGCTCACCAGGTCCTCACAGTAAATATCAGAGAAAAATCCACTTGTGCTTCCAGCAGAAAGAGGAGGAGAGGAACCATTTTGAAATACACCAGAGTATTCTGCTCCTCTTAACAAGGCCTGCCCTCAGGAGGAACTATTTTACCAGAGTCTAATCAATCAGGATTTTATCAGAGCCTAGCTGACCTGGAAGAAGGGAAATAGCCAACTTCAGTCCCCTCTAGCTATCCTGTCCCACGGAAGAGGGGGAAAACTGAGGGGTACTGAGAAGTTCACAGTCCAGAGGCACAGAGTCACCAAAAAGCATGATGTATAGAACATTTCCCCTCTTTCACACCTTACAAGTACATTTCCATGCCTATTACTGCATTCCTTTTTTTTAAAAAAAAATTTTTTTCTTTATTGATTTTAGAGAGAGAGGAAGGGAGAGGGCGAGAGAGAGAGAAACATCGATGAGAGAGAACATTGATCGGCCAACTTCTGCATGCCCCCCACTGGGAATTGGACCCACAACCTGGGCATGTGCCCTGACCAGGAATTGAACTAGCAACCTCTTGGTGCGTGGGTCGATGCTCAACCACTGAGCCACACCGGCCAAGCTACTGCATTCCATTTACCCAATAAAGCATATCCAACTTTCAACGAAAAATTACCAGGCATACTAAAAGGCAAAAGCCAGTTTGGAGAAATTGAACACACATCAGAACCAGAGTCAGAAATGCAGGATGTTTGAATTATCAAACCAGGAATTTTTAAAACTATGACTTAATATGCTAAGGGATTTAATGAAAACTATATACCATGAAAGAACAGATAAATAATGTAAGCAGAGAAATGGAAGTTCTAGGAAAGACTCCAAAAGAAATACTACAGATCAAAAACACTGTAGCAGAAATGAAGACTGGGCTTTGATGGGCTCCTTAGTAAACTGCACATGGCTGAGGAAAGAATCTTTGAATTTGAGGATATAACAATGAAACTGAAAAGTGAAGAAAAAAGCACTGAATAAAAACAGAAGAGAATGTTTAAAACTCTGAGACAACTATAAAAGTGTAACATATACATAATGGGAATATCAGAAGGAGAAGAGAGAAAGAAACAGAAGCAATATTTGAAGTGATAATGACTAAAAATTTCCCAAAATTAATATTATACACGAAGGAATATCATACATCTAAGAATCTAAACAACACCAAGCAGAATAAGTGTCATCGCCCCCCCCCCAAAAAAAACCTAAACCTAGGCATATCACATCCAAAGTTCATAAAATCAAAGATAAAGAAAAACCTTAAATGAAGCCCAAGGAGCCCTAGCCAGTTTGGCTCAGCAGATAGAGCATCAGCCCATGGACCGAAGGGTCGCAGGTTCAATTCCCAGTCAAGGGCAAGTACCTTGGTTGTAGTTTAATCCCTGGGCCTGTTTGGAGGCAACCAATCGATGTGTCTCTCTCATATCAATGTTTCTCTTTCTCTCTCTCTCTCTCTCTCTCTCCCCCCTCTCCCTCCCTCCTTCCCTCCTACTCTATCTGGAAAAAAAAAATCAATGGAAGAAGATCCTCCAGTGAGGATTAAAAAAATAAATAAATAAAAATAAACGAAGCGCCCTGGACGGTTTGGCTCAGTGGTTAGCACGTCGGCCTGCAGTCCAGAGAGACCCGGGTTCGGTTCCCACTAAGGGCATGTACTTCGGTTGCAGTTTGTCCCCGGCCCTGGTTGGTCGTGCGGGTGGCAGCCACTCGATGTGTCCCTTTCATGTTGATGTTTCTCTCTCTCTCTCTCTCTCTCTTCCTCTCTCTCCCTCCCACTCTATCTGAACAAAAAATGAAAAAATGTCCTCAGGTGAGGATAAAAAAATAAATAAATAAATAAATAAAAAATAAATGAAGCCCAAGAAAGAAAAACCTTACCTATCGAAGGGCAGATATAAGACTCACGTCCAAATTTTCCTCAGAAACCATGCACGCAAGAAAGCAGCAGAGTGAAATATTTAAAATGTTAAGAAAAAATATCTAACCAATCTAGAATTCTATACTCTGTGAAATTATCCTTCAAAAGTGAAAAAGAAATAAAGACTTTCTAAGACAAACAAAAATTAAGGAATTTGTTGCCAGTAGTCCTGCCTTGCAAGAAATGTAAAAAATAAGTTTGTCAAAGAAAAGGGAAATGATATAGGTCAAAAATCCAGATCTACATAAAGAAAGGAAGAGTATCAGACAATGAATAAATAAAGGTAAAACAAAACTTCTATTTTTCTTATTCTTAATTGATCTGACATATAACAGTTTGTTCAAAATAATAACAATAATGTACTAGATTATGTATGCTATGAGTAAGTGAAATAATTACAGCAATGATACAAGGGATAGAGGGAGGAATTAGGATTATTTTATTATTATAAGGTATTTTCACTACCCATGAAGTGGTATGGTGTGATTTGAAAATGGACTTGGATTAGTGGTAAATGCATATGACAAATTCTAGGGAAACCACTAAAAAAAAAAAAAAATGTTTAGAAAGAAATGTAATTGTTATCCTTAGAAAGGAGAGAAAATTGAATCATATAAAATGCTAAACCACCAAAGACATAAAAAGTCCGGAAGTCAAAAATAGAAACCAATAGAAGATAGTAATAAATAGAAACCAATAGAAGATAGTAATAAATATGGTAAATATTAATCCAACTACATCAATAATCACTTCAAATGTCAACAGTCTATATACCACTTAAAAGACAGAGATTGTAAGAATGGATCAGAAAACAAGACCCAAGTATATGTTGTCTATTAAAAAAAACACACACAAAAAAAACAAAACCATTTTAAATATAAAGACACATAGGTTAAAAGTAAACAGATGGAGAATAATATAGCATTCTAACACTAATCAAAATAAAGTAGGAATAGCTATATTAACTTTAGACAGAGCAGACTTCAGAGCAAGGAAAGTTACCAGGGGTAAAGAAGGGCATTATGTAATAATAAAAGTGTCAATTCTCCAAGAAAACATAACAAACTTTAATGTGTATGTATCTAACAACAGAGCATCAAAATATGTGAGGCAAAACCTGACAGAACTTCAAGGAGAAATAGCTAAATCCACTATTATAGTTGGAGACATTAACACCTCTTTATCAGAAATACAGATCCAGGAGGGAAAAAAAATCAATACAGACACAGTTAATCTCCACAGCACCTTAAATCAGCTGGATATAATTGACATCTATAGACCACTTTATCAAACAACAGTAGATTGCTCATTCTTCTCAAGCTCACATGGAACATTCATCAAGATAGATCACACACTGGGCCATAAAACACCCTCACAAATTTAAAATAATAAAAATCATAAAATGTATGCTCTTAGACTACATGTAATTAAACTAAAATCAATACAAGAAAGAAAGATGGAAAATTGCAAAACATGTAGAGATTATACAACACACTTCTAAATAACAAATGGGTCAAAAAGAAAATGTCAAGAAAAGTTTTAAAATATTTTGACCTAAATGAAAGGACAACTTATCAAAATTTGTGGGATGCAGTGAAGGCAGTGTTTAGAGGGAAATTTATAGCATTAAATTCATACACTAGAAAACAAGAAAGACCTAAAGTCAATAAAATAAGCTTTCATCTAAGGAAACTAGAAAAAGCAGAACAAATTAAATCCAAAGTAAGCAGAAGAAGAAAAATAATAAGCATTAGAGTAGAAATCAATAGGAAAAAAATCAACAAACCAAAAGAGTGGTTCTTTGGAAAGATAAATAAAATTGAGAAGCCTCTAGCCAGGCTATCTAAGAAAAGTAAAAGAGCAGAGACATAAATTACTAATATCAAAAATGAAAGAGGAGACATCACTACAGATTCCATGGACAGTAAAAGGATAATAGAGGAATATTATGAACACTCTATGCCCACAAATTTGATAACCTAAATGAAATCACTAATTCATTGAAAGACACAATCTGCCAGAACTCACACAAGAAGAAACAGGCAATCTGATTTCTAATACTAATTTCTTTAGTATCCCTACTAAAAAAAAAATGAATCAATAATGAATAACCTTCCAAAACAGAAAGCACCCAGCCTAGATGGCTTCACCAGTGAACTCTACCAAACATTGCAGGAAGAAAGTATACCAATTCTCTACAATCTCTTCCAAAAGACAGAATAAAAAGTAATACTTACTAACTAATGTATTAGTACAACATTACCCTAATACCCAAACCACACAAAGGTATTACAAGAAAAGAAAACTACAAACCAATATTTCTCATAAATATAGATGTAAAAATCCTCAACAAAATATTAACAAATCAAATCAAACAATATATAAAAACAGTTATACACCACAACCACATGGGATATATCCAAGGTATTGAAGCCTAGTTCAACATCTGAAAATCAATTAATGTAATTTATCACATCAACTGGTTAAAAAAGAAAAATACATGACCATATTAATAGATGCAAAAAAAGCATTTGACAAAATCCAACACACATTCATGAAAAAACTCTCAGTAAGTTAGAAATAGAGAAAAATTTTCTCAACTTGATAAAGAATATCTACAAAAAACAATAAAGCTAGCATCATTACCTAATGGTGAAAATTCAAAGCTTTTCCACAAAGATCAAGACAAGGCAAGAATTCCCCACTCACCACTATTTTTCAACATCACACTAGAAATACTATCTAATGCAATATGACAAGAAAAGGAAATAAACGGTACACAGATTGAGAAGAAAGAAAGAAGATTGCCTTTTCTCAGAGATAATTTATTTAGAAAATCCTAAAGAATTGATTTAAAAAGAAACTGGAACTAATAGGCAATTATAACAAGGTTTCACAGTAGGTCAATATATAAGAATCAATCATTTTTCTATATACCAACTATGAACAAGTAAAATTAACATTAAAAACACAATACCATTTACATTAGCATTTAAAAACTGGAATATTAGATATAAGTCAAACAATATGTATAATATTCATATGATAAAAATACTAAAAAATCTGATCAATGATATCAAAGAACTAAATGGAGAGATATTTCATGTTCATGAATAGAAAAACCCAATATTGTCACGATTTCAGATCTTCCCAATTTGATCTATTATATATCATTCATGTTCATGGGAATACAGAAATGGTCTGGCTATTCTGGAATACATTTTTGCAATTTCTAATAAAACTAGACATACTCTTACCATACCACCTAGCAATCATGCTCCTTGCTATTTACCCAAGTGAAATAGAAAACATATCCTCATAAAAACCCACACAGATGTTTATAGCAGCTTTATTCATAATTGCAAAAACTTGGGAGCAACCAAGATGTCCTTCTGTAGATGAATGGATAAAGAAACTATAGTATATCCAGCAATGGAATATTATTCAGTACTAAAAAGAAATAAGCCATCTAGCCATGAAAAAATTGCATATTACTAAGTGAAAGAAGCCAATCTGAAAACACTACATACTATATGATTCCAACTATATGACATTCTGGAAAAAATAAAAACTATGAAGATGGTAAAAAGATTAGTGGTTGCCCACTATAATGGTAGATACATACATTATATATTTGTCAAAACCCATAAAATGCTCAATACCAAGAGTGAACCCCAACATAAACCATGGACTTTGGGTGATGATAAGGTGTTAATGTAGGTTCATTGATTGTAACAAATGTACCACTGTGGTGCAGGGAGTGGATAGTAGGGGAGGTTGTGTATGAGTAGAAACGGAGGGGAGCGGTATATGGAAAATCTCTGTGCTTTTTGTTCAATTTTTCTGTATACTCAAAACTGCTCTAAAAATTTTTTTATTAATTTAACAAAGTTAATACGTGCCAGAGCAATAATTCGATTTCAGAGCATTTTAACTGTAAAACCTTTGATTAATTTGGTAATCCCAACAGGCCTCTGAGATTAAAGTAGCACCTCCAAAGCAACTGAATTGGGACCTAGGTTTCCTTGACCTTTTCTTTTTAAAGTCTCCCAGTTTTGTGTTTTTTTTAATATTTTTTTTCCCTTTATTGATTTTAGAGAGAAGAAGTGAGAGGGAGAGAGAGATAGAAACATCGATGAGAGAGAACATCGATTGGCTGCCTCCTACATGCCCCCCACTGGCAATCCGGCCCACAACCTGGGCATGTGTCCTGACCAGGAATTGAACCGGTGACCTCTTGGTGCACGGGTCGATGCTCAACCACTGAGCCACACCGGCCGGACTAAAGTCTCCCAGTTTTAACTTAACTTTCAGCAGTCAAGGAAATTACACTGTAACCCAAGCCACACAGTGAGGAACTATACTACTACAAGCAGGCAAAATCATTAAAGAAATCCTTTAGTCACACCAATCAATACTACATTTTAATTTATCAGTTATCTCTAGCTGTCCACAGACCACCCTAAAACTTAGTGGCTCAAAACAACAACAATTTATTATTTCCCATGATTCTGTGGGTTGGCTAGGCATGTCTGCTGATGCTCTTACTTGGGCTGACTCATACAACCATATTCACTGATGGACCAGCTGGGGTCTGTGCTCAGCTGAGATGTCTGAGATAGCTGAACCTCTCTCTCTTTCAGTCATAGTCTTTTATGCTGGGCTTTTTCACAGCATGATGAATTTAGATGTCCAAGACAACAAAAGCAGAGGCTCCAAAGACTCTTAGGCTCTAGCCTCAGAAGTTGTACCATGTTACTTCTGCTATATTCCATTGGTCAGAGCAAGTCATAAGGCCAGCCCATATTCACAGAGTGAGGAAACAGACCTCTTAATGGGAGGAGGAACAAAGTCACATTACAAAGAGGCATAAACACAAGGCATGATTCATTGGAGACCATTATTGTGCATATTAGTGTAGCCCGGTCTTCCTTTTGGCCCAAGTGATTGTCATCATCTTCACATGCAAAATTCCCAAAGTCTCATCCAATCCCAGCATCAGGCTCAGAGCCCATAATTTCATGCAGATCAAGTCCAGATACATGATGCTACTTAAGTGCAACACTTTGTTATGGCTCTTCTTCATCTAGAGCTCTGTGACCTAAAAAACAATTTTCTGCCCCATGTACCCAATATACAATGGGCAAAGGCCTGAACTGCAATATATAGTACCATTTATTTATTTATTTATTTTAATTTATCTTTATTGTTGAATGTATTACAGATGCCCCCCCCTTTTTCCCCATTGACCTCCTCCTCCCCAATCCTGCCCCCCTCCTGCCTTCCCCACACTATTGTCAGTGTCCATTTGTTATGCATATATGCATAGAAGTTCTTTGGTTTATCTCATCCCTCCCTCCCTCCCCCTTCCCTGTGAGGTTCATCAGTCCAACAGCCAATTTGTATAGTACCATTTTTAAAAGGGAGAAACAGAGACTGGTCCATAACAGTTCTGAAATCCAGCAGGGCACATGTTTCAGACATCCTCTACTGAAAACAGGGGAATGTTCCTTTATTGGGGATCAGTTGTGCTCCCTAGGAGTGGTTCGCTCATCTCTTGGCTCTGACCCAGCTCAGAAGCTTTCTTGGTCTTCTTTATGTCCATAGAAATTTGAGAAGCCCTAAGGCCTCATTTTTATTTTTTTATTTTATTATTATTATTTTTTAATCCTCACCCAAGGATATTTTTCCATTGATTTTCAGATAGAGTGGAGGGAGAGAGAGAAACACTGATGTGAGAGAGACACACCAATTGGTTGCCTTCCTCAGGCCCCAACCAGGGCCGGGGATCAAACCGCAACCAAGGTATGTGCCCTTTACCGGAATCGAACCTGTGACTCTTTGGTTTGTGGGCCGTCGCTCTAACCACTGAGCCAAACCGGCCAGCGCTTTATTTTGAACTTTCTCTCCCCTTTTCAGCCCATGACAGTGCTCTCAGAAATACAATACTCTCAAAAAAGTTTGTGGGTTTCCCATGGATTTTATAGTGTTTCTCTTCATGCTCGAAAGGCACATGCATAATTCTTTTCCAGACATACCTCTTTAGATGTGTCAAGCTGCCATGGGATAATGCCCTTAGGATTCTTATTTTGAGGCCTCTCTTATTTTGGGAATCTTTTGCTGAAGACACTAGAAATGTGAAATAGTTTTATTTTCTAACTTAAAAAGTCATGTCTCTCCTATATTCCTGCAAAGTGTAATTATAAAATACTAAACATTTCATTCTTTGGTCCATTTCTCTCTTTTCCCAGGTTAAAAAAACAACAACACAAAAACTAACTAAATAAATAAATAAAACTAAAAGCTAATAGGCACGTTCAACATTTTGCCCTGGCCAAGTTCACAAGTTCATTAGGTACATTTTCTGTCCTCCAAGTTCCTATGGCGTCAGTTGCCCTTCACCCAACATGGGTCACTTCTTTCCAGACTCCAATAGCAATTTTCTCACTGCTCATCCAGCTACTGCTAACAGACTCCTTGCTGCCCTCCATCCCCCACCTGCCACTCCGTTCCAAAGCCAATGCAACTTTTCAGGATTTTGCTACAATTTTACCCACTACCAGATACCAGTTTCTGTATCAGTTACTTATCACTGCACAACAACACACTCCTAAACTTAGTGGTTTCAAACAGCCACAATGTATTATTTCTTGTGCTTCTGTGGCTTGACTGAGAAGTCCTTCTGCTGCTCTTTCCTGGGCTACGATCCTCTGGCAAGTTGGGGGAGCTCACTCGCGCCTTTCTCCCCAGAAGGTCTTCCACCTGGGCTTAGTCAGAGCATGGTAGTCTCAGGGTTATGAGAGGACAAAAGTGAAAGCTCCAGACCTCTAGAAGCCTAGCTCAGAAGGGACCCAATATCACTTCAGCCACATTCCACTGAAGTCTCAAGGCCAGCCCATAGTCAAAAAATGGAAAAGTATTCCACATCGTGATTGAAGGTGCAAAAGGGTATAAATACAGGAACGTGTAAGTCATTAGGGGCCATTATTGTTACAATCTATCACACAATATATATTTTTATGTACGGAAATATGTGATTTTTTTTTACCTCTGAATTTGAAATCATGATATTTACTTTAGTAGTTTATTTAGATAAATGTAGTTGAGTCATAATACTTTATGATAGTCAGTTTGTGAATGGCCTGTAGTATCGTTGGCAAAAGTAATGAATTCTTAGTGATTTGAGATTTGCCTAGAGCTCCCAGCTATAAAATGTTTCCTGTGAAGTAAAATGATATTGCTGAGGAATTTTTGTGGAAATAATAGGGTTTATGGATTAGCAAAGTGAGAATTAATGAGGTTCCTCTGTCTTTACTACAACCCAAGAACTGGAATTCCTATAAAGAAATTAGTTCTAAGGGTGAAGGCCTTTTAAAAATCATTTTGGCAAAGATGACATCTTATTGAAAGTAGAAAGCTGTAAAAGCCTAAATTTTGCCATTATGGAAATTATTTTCATTGCAATGCATACTTTTTATTAATTAAATTTTCACATGGATAACCTGGCAATAAAATTATTGTTAATCTAAAAGTATGTCTGTAATCTTACTATGTAATATATTTTTTACAAAGGTTTGGGACAATGTAAGCTACAGTTTCTGATCTTTATTTCTCAGAGTCAGTTTTACTATTTAAAATTAAGAAAACTTTATGCATTAGAGTATAAAGTATAATTTCTCAAATATTTATGGATGAAATCTTATTTTTATTATCTTCAAAAATGTGTAAAATTAGTGATTATAAAATATATCATAATATCAATCATCTTTTATACATGAAGGGAGCTAATAACAAGGCTGTGCTGAGGAATATTGAATAAGGTTGTTTCAACTAGTAGACACATAATTTTACATATAGAAGGAAGATCCAATCAAATTAGATGAGACAGAATCTCATGACTTCATTTATAGTACAATTATGCCATCCTAATTGTTCAACAGTCTTTTTTCAGGCTAAAAGTTTTGACCCCAAGGATGATGACTTCAAACACATTGATATAGCCAGCTTCAGAATAAATTACACATTCATAGAAAATTAAAAATCTATATGCAGAACACTTAAATGTATTTTAAAACATTCAGCGATTCATCTTGTAACTTCCTTCTCTCGCACCATTTCAAGTCTGACAGCCACTCTGCCAAAAAGCTTAAAGTTTGAAATGAATATGTGAGGAACCTAGAGTAGTAAAATTCATAGAGACAGAGTAGAATGGCATATTCCAGAGGGTGGAGGAAGGAGAGAACAGGGAGTTATTGGAGATGAATGGTGGTGATCACTGCACAAAACACATCTCAGAGCGTGTGTAGGTACAAAAGAAAGCAACTAATATTATAGGACATAATCAACAAACAGTGACAATGAGGGACAATAACCGTAAATATGGAAAGATAAAAAAACAAAAAATGCTTTTTCAAAATGGCAGCTAATACCATTAATTCAGATAAAACTCTGTTTAAGAGAGTCAGTCACATTCAAGAGAAGCCATTCCTGAGACACATAAGTGAAAGTGGGCACATTTAGTCTGAAAAAATAGCTTGTAGCTTAAAAGGTGACTCAGTGGTCTAAATTTTTTCTTAATATCAGGACTAAGCTAAACATTTGCATGTCTAGATGTTTTAATAGATCCTAGGGCAAAATTGGTAACCTCCACAAAACATCTCGAATAGTGGTGATTCCAATTTCCCTTCCAAATGCATTTCCCCATGCCCCAGCCATCACCTGGCTCATTCCCAGCCATTTTTCTACGTCAGACACTCTGAGGCTTCCCTTTCTCCATTCCCTTATTGCTACTCTTGGAATTTGCAAAACACTCCTCTCTCCCTAACAGCATCTATTTGATTAAAACCTAAGGGTCTTTGCAACAAGCTTGGAAGCTGTTGGAAGGCTACAATGGTTTGTCGCTCAATTGTAACCCAGCCTCTATTGCAGTGTTTGGCCCAAGTAGATAGATAATAGAGGTGTGCTGAACGAAGGAACGAAGGAAGGAAGGAATGAATGAATGAATGAATGAATGAATGAATGAATGGTACATGCTTTCCAAGCTTATGAAAAGGGCCACATTTCAAGAGCCAGGCTCAACTCCCAAGACCATCTGATAGGAATGAAGCCTGATCAGCCACTGTGGAGATGATGCAATCCAAGCCAGACAGAAGCAAGGGGTGGGCTGCAACGTTAGCCAGCACCTTATGAGAAGATACTACACTTCCCAACTGGTGAGTTCCAGAAAGCAATTTCTATTCCATCAAGTTGTGGTAACTCTCACATTCAGAATACAACTTCTGAAGGATCTGTGAAGAGCCCTGAAGAGTAGCAGCTGACCAGTTTGTTCTGAAAAGTGTTTTTTACAGAATGAATTCATTATGTGTATGTGTACACATATTTATCAACCAGATAAAAAACCTTTTTAAGAAATCTACTTAAACTTTTATAGTAAATGTAAGAAACAGCTAAAACATTTTAAGTACAAATTAAGCTGTAGTTATTTGTGAGCCTCAGTTGATGTCTTGGCCACACCTCCCTACCCTTCCCTCAGACCCTCCTTGGGTAGAATGCCCATGATGGAAGGGAAGCCTCTGGTGGCCACCGTAGCCCTGGGAACTGAAGCATATGGTAGATGCAGCAGGTTTCAGAGAAAAAGGGGCCATGCCCAAGCTCTATTCCTTCCACATGAAAACCATTGTTTACTCTCAACCAATGACCAAGGGGTACAGACTGTACTACACATGGGAAGATGTATATTCCCAAGTGATCATTCAGTATTACAAATACTAAATAAATAAAAATACTAGATCTGCTCATGCTTGTGGCTCCTAAACTGGGAGAAATTTGTCCTCCTGAACTCTAACAATTTGAAAATCCTGGGAATGGCAGAACTACACCAGAAAGAAGTGGAAGAACAAAAATCTCTGTAAACAAAGGGCAGCTCAAACCCTAGGTAGCTTTCCCCCTCCCAAGTGCATGTTATAGAAAATAAACAATATTTTCATTTAACACTGTTCAACACTCATAGCTCTGCCAGGACTTAGATTGCATAAATGGCTTCTCCTTCTTGAGAAAAACATCTTCTCTTCCAGGTTGGACTCTAAGCCCCCATAGGAAAGGGCTTACAAAATTCTGTACCTTTGTGTTGCCAGCACCCAGCTAAGCAGCCTTCAGGAATAGGGGCTAACGTGGTATTGGGGGTGATGAAAGGGGCAAGGAAGAGACTGCCAAGCAGCTAGCTTATTTCATTTATGTTTTCTCAACGAATGGGTTTAATTCCTATATAAAATTAAGAAATTGATCAAGTTAGCATTTGCTCACTTTACGTACTTATTATTTATTATCTCCTGGTGCTGTGGGGTGACTGAGCTCAGCTAGCCACTGCTTTTTTGGGGTCTTTCATGCAATTAGTCAGGTTGCAGCTGGGGCTGGAGTCATCCGAAGGTTCAAAAGAACTGGATGTCCAGGATGGCAAATGCACTTGGCTGGCAGTTGATGTTATCAGTTGGCTGGGAGCTCATAGCTGGGAGCAGCTGCATGTTTTCAAGCCGTACACTACAGGTGACCTGGACTGCACATGCTTCTCGAAGAATGTGGCTGGAGCCCTGGTCAGGTGTCCCAGTGGTTGGAACCTCATCCCATGCACCAAAAGAAAGGTTGCGGGTTCGATTCCCAATCAGGTCACATACCTAGGTTTTGGGTTCATTCCCTAGTTGGGGAGTGTACAAGAGGCAACCAATCCATGTTCTCTCTCAAATCAACATCTCTCTCTCAAATCAATAAGCATATCCTCAGGTGAGGATAAAACTAAAAAAACAAAAACAAAAACAATGCAGCTGGATCTTGAGAAAGCATCCCAAGAGGGAGCATTAGAAGAGACCCAGGTATAGAAGCAGCAAGGGTCTTGTGCTCTAGCCTTGAAAGGCATAGCATCACTTCAGCTGCAGCCCAGATTCAAGGCAGGGACTACTCAAGAGTGTGAAGAAAAGAGGCCTGGCTGCTGGGTGGGGGGCATCTTTGGAGAAGGAAAAAATATCTAAATATCCCCAACATTACACAAGGTGCTTTACATACATTATTTCATTCACAAAAGCCCTGATAGGTAAGTATAAGCATCCTTAAAAGGCGATTGAAAGGAAGGTTCCACAAAGTCGTTATCTGAATTCCCTCATGATAATGAAGGGACTTTGTTAAATGTGTAAACATTTCAATGCTATTGATTCCTCTCCAAAAGGCCCTGCAATGGGGTGTATACTTGTGTTTTTAGGTTAGAGTGGGTTTAACAGGCCTTTGCCCCTTTCCCACTGTAGTAGGTAGAAAGCCATGTAACTCTCAACCGTTTTTTATCACATTGTTGATAACTTTCTCTACCCACAGGGCAATAACTTTCCACTCTGTAACCCAATCAATATGCTATCTACTGTTAGCTCCCCACCCTACCCTTCTCCTCACTCTCACAGGTATCAGATTGTTTTTTATATCACAATTTTTTTAAGTTTCAGATCATTAAAGTCTGTGGTATCTTTCAAAGCTATGTTTAATTTTTTATTAAAAAAAAAAAAAGTAAGTGTATATGTTTTTGTTCTCAAGTGTTAAAAGCCTGAGAATTTAGTTTTAAGAACTTGAGTCACAGTACACCTTATTTGTACCCTGGTGCCTGGCTACTGCAGCCCGGGTGTTTTGTATAATGCATGAGTGAGCCCCAATTAGAAATAGGAATGCATTTTCAATAGTGTTTATCATGTTGTTCTGAGCATACAGCTTTAAATTTGCCCGCTGTAGCTTGAAGCTTTACACAAACTGTTGGTTTGCTGACTGCCTCTCTGGCAGCAACACACACAGAAAATAGATTGCTAAGGGTTTTTTCCCCTCCTCCCTCCCCTTCTCTCTCTCTCTCTCTCTCTCTCTCTCTCTCTCTCTCTCTCTCTCTCTCTCTCTCTCCTTTTTCTTTTAAACCAATCGTGAACATTTTTTAATCTTGTGGCATTTTTAATCAACACGTATTTCCTTCCAGGACCTATGATCCTCTATTGATTCCCATTAAAATGCTTTTCTTTTCTTTGCCCCCTCTGCTGATCGAATTTCAGATCAGCCACAGGATATGCAACTAACCTTCCGGCACTACTGAACCCAGCCGAGCGAGGGTGATCAAAAGGCTTGATGCATTCATTAAACATTCCCATCGCCCGGCAGGAGCTCTAATGGAACATATCTCTTTGCACGGCAATTTTTTTTCCCCCTTTTTTGTCTTTACCCCCACCTCCAAAAAATGTTTTTTGCCTTTGATCGCCAGGGAAGGGGGGAGAACATGAGAACAAAAGAGACCTATCTTTTTCCCCGGGGCTGACGTCAGTTTGATTTTACTGACAACTATTCGAGCGTGTGTAGCAGTTGGAAGCGGCCCCTCGTCCGCCCCCGCCCCCCACACCTTCCACTTTGGGGGAGAAAACAAGACTTTTAGCGGCTCCGGAGACGCGCCCTGAAAATGGCCCGCTCGCGCCGAGCTCGCCGCCCTCCCACCCGCTTGGCAAAGGGCATCGAGGCTTGTTTGTGTGGCACGATCTTCACTGGGGCGGAAAACACGCGGCGGGGGAGGAGCGGGAACCGGCGCGGGCCGGGCGGGGAGAGCCAGGAATGTGCCTTCCCGGCCGCGGGGAGAGGACACGGGCCGGGGAGACGGCGTTTCCGGCGCGGGGTCCGGGGACCCGCGGCTGCGGGCGGGCGGGGCGGCGCGAGGGCTTCGGGCGCGCGGAGCCGGGGAGAGGGACCCGCCACCCCGCGGGCGCGCGTGCGCGGCGCAGCCCCCACGCCCCGGGCCGCGGCGGCCTCAGCGGCGCCAGCTCCCCGCTCCGCGAGCGCGGCCACGGGCGGCCCGGAAAACCCGGACGGGAGCGGGGCGCGGACGGGGTCGGGCGCGCGGGGCCGCGAGCGGAGCCGAGCCGCCCGCCGCTCCGAGGGCGCGCGCCGCAGGCCTGCTCCGGGATGTCGCGCCCGGCGGGCCCCGGGGGAAGTGCGCCCGGGGAGGGCGCAGCCCGTCCTGCAGCTGCCAGGAACCTGGCGATCTTTCACCGACCTGCACCGGTTCTGGAAAAGTCATGTTTTCCAGGCCTTCGTGAAATAGTCAGCACTTCTAAATCCGGAGGGGGTGGGTATCCATTTCAGGGAGAAAGAAAGATGTGAAAAGTGGCCTGGCTCCGGGAAGCATGGGCAGTGGCGTTGGACCGTGCTGGGGTCCCCGCTGCTCCTTTCCCCCGGGCACGCCTCAGGCAGCTGTCCACGAAGCGGTGGGTGCTTACTGTCCGCGCACTGCCGCGCCACATTCCACCCGGGTCAGAAGGTGAATTTTACAATGGATCTTACCTTAAGGTCTTGACTATGAAGGCAAAGCATGTATCAAATAAAAGTCAACCACTGCCAGCCGGCCATGTTATTCGCCTGGCGCCTCGCACCTACCAGCATTTCAGCAGTTGTCACCCTGGGCTGAAGCTAGGTGTTTACCTTCCTGTCTCCCCAGGGGACTAAGATTCCTAGAGAGGGGATACCAACTAGCTCTTTGATGCTGCCCCAGCACTTCAGAGTACACCATAGGCGCTGCATAAATGTTTTCCTAAACGAATGCACATTGGAGGTTAATAGTCAAGTGCTGTGAAGCTTGGAGGAAAGAACAAGTAATTTGGGCGGAGGAAAGGGATCAGAGAAGGCTTCTTGAGAGCAGTCATTTGCGCTGGCTTCTGGAGACAGCTATAGATGATGGTAAAGGCCATCATTCCAGGTCGAGAGAACAACTTAAGCAAAGGAGGGTGTGTGCAGTGGTGGGAACTGGTGGGTATGAGAGCCAAGGCACAGAACAGGTGGCAGGCAGAGGGGGAATGACTTGCCATACAGGTAACAGCCAGGAAATACACAAAACTATTTTCTTTAATGGTCTAATGTGAACACACAAATATAAAATTAAACAAGGAATACGGAATGGCTATATCAAAAAATTCAAAAGAAAAAATAAGAGCAATTTACAGGGGAATTTCAGAAAAATTATATAAAACCAAAAAGAAATGCCAAGGAAAACCCCTGGCTTAGGACTCTGGGAACACAAACATTTTAATAGCATTGGGGGGGGGGGGTCTTTAAGAAAAAAGGGAAGGAAAAGGGGTAACAATTGAACTAATGTTTTGATAAAAGACCTTTGACCATTACTGTGTTTCTCATCTGTGAAGGCATGAATGAGTTATAAAAAAAAATGGGAAAAGATAGTAGACATCACTATTAAGAAAGAAATGGAAACCAGAAAACAGTGATACATTGAAAACAAGATAAATGTTCATCATTAAGGGATTCAAACCAAATGGTCACACAATTAATAAAATATTATGCAGCCTTTAAAAATGAAGTACATTTATTGGAAAGATGTTCACAATTTGTTGTTATGTGAAGAAGCAAATTATAAGTCAACATGTCTGGAAGGACCTATCTAAAATGTTAGCAGTGCCCAGTTGGTGTGGCATCAACCGGTGTACCAGGAGGTCAGTGGATCCCTGGGGTCTGATTCCCAATCCCCAGCGCGGGGCATGCAGGAGGCAGCCAATTGATGTTCTCTCTCATTGATGTTTCTATCTCTCTCTCCCTCTCCCTTTCTCTCTGAAATCAATAAAGAACAATCATTAAAACGTTAGCAATGGTTTTCTCTAGATGTTTTTATTATTAGTCAATTTTTACTTTCTACTTCAAACCTATAAGTATTGTCTAAATTTTAACACTGAGCAATTATTACCTCTTTCATTAGAAACTAAACAAGCACATGATTAGATAAAGTTTATCTTTTTAAATATGTGTGGTTCTTTTCTTCTGAAACTGAAGTGAAATCCGTGGCGCTGGAAGTCCTCATGGCAGATGGAAAGAAGACAGTCTCTCAAGTCAGGCTGACCTGAGGGCTGCACAAGGTGCCATTTTTTAAATTCCCTGTGACATCTGGCCCAAGATCTTTCTGGGCTCAATAACTTCATCCATGAAATGAAGATAATAATAATATCTAACAGGGTTGTTGTGAGGACTGGAGATAGTATCTATAAAACACAGCACTGTTCCTGGCCCCCAGAAGGTGCTCGGTGAATGGGAAGAGAAGACCATAGGCTTTCTTCTCAGGTCCTGCCTCTGCCTCTATGGTGGTCATTAGAGCCGCCTACAGATATTCCTCCTCTCCCTCTCCGATGGTAAGACTGTATTTCCTCACCCATTTGAAGTTAGGAATGGCCTTGTGACAGGCTCTGGCCAATAAAAGGAACAGAAGGAACATGTGTCACCAGTGAGCATTTTATCTGTCTTTGGTGACAGCCAACAATTCTCAGGCTGTGGCTGCTCTGTCCGCCTGAATCCCAGATTGAGGAGAAGCAGAGCCTCCAGTGCCTGCCTCCCCAGACATGTAGCATGAGTGAGAAATAAACCTTTGTTGTTGGTTGTCGTAAACCACTCAGATTTGGGGACTGTTTGTTACAAAGCCTAATTAAACTCATGCTGACTGACACAGCCACTTACTTGATTTGTAACCTTGCGAAAGTTATTTAACCTCTTCAGGTTTCCATTTCCTTCCCTGTAAAATGTAAATGTTAATCTGTCCACTCCATAGGCTGGTGGAGAAAACAAGTTAATGTTTAAAGTGCTTGGCCCTGTACTCGGCCCCTGGTAAGTACGTGTGAAATGATAGGGACTATTGTAATCTCACCATACGGGCTTATTTTCTTCTATGACATGGGAGCGGACATCAGTGTTGAGGGGCTCAGCTGATGCTTGCGTGTGCTCTTTCTACCAATGGGTATGCTCTCACTGCAGCCGTGTAACTAAAGATACTTACACATGAGTAAGAGATGCCAGAGTCAACGTAGGTAAGAAAATTCACTCAAATATTATTGATAGTCTCCTTCTCATCCTTGGAAGAAATGCCTAATGGTAGTTCTAGTGGAGTTGATAGCCACGTGGCCATAGGTCGTGTCTCTACCATGACAGCCAAGAGTGTCCTCAGGGGGGTTAAGAACACTAAAAGGTGATCCTCAGGGTCATGCTGGTGAATGTGATTTAGAGACGGCGATAAGGATAGTGACCACCAATTTCTTCCAGCATGAAACTGGCTTCTTATCCTCTCAGAGTCCTAAAAACACAGTGGTCTCTAATACAAGAGAGAAAGAGTGTGCTTCTGGGTCGTTCCAATGCTCTACGAGCGTCCCTGCTTAAGATTGGGGAGTGAGGAGAGCATGTCACTCTGATTTGGGGGACATAGGAAAGCTTTGTTTCTGTTGCTACGTAATCAGCAAGGCTCACAATTCCGACAGAAAATGAACAGTCCTTTGAGGGTGTTTGGGCACGAGGCCAGACACCTGGGAGGATCCAGAAGGAGTGTGAAGAGCGAGTCTTCACAGAGGGGCTCAGCAGGGGGTATTGTAGCACCTTCTCAATTTGGAAAGGGATGGAAGCCCAGTGAAATTCTCAGGCAACACACAGCCTACATTACCTGGATTTCGGTTACTCAAGGCTAATGTGAAAGGAGGCACTCAGAAAAGCTCTTCACTACCTCTAAGAATGAGTAGAGTGCAACAGTAACAGTAACGAGTAGTGAATATCTTTACATTTGCAGAGTACTTTATAGGTAACCAAGTGTTTTCCCATACAGTTACTCATTTCATCCTTACAATGAAAGGATCAGCCAAGCAATAGAGGAATGTTGCCCCTGTTGTACCTCTCCTTGACCACCTGAAAGACGTACTTTCTGGATTTTGTGTCCCACCCACACGGAAGGCAGCGGCAGAAGTGAAGGAAGGCCGGGAGTCAGTTCTGGGACCTGGCAGCCCATCTGACATGAAGATCTTCCAGCAGCCAGCACACAATTTAATCATAGTATAGGCATGCGATTTTGATTTCCATCGCAACCAACAAGTAGCGGCCTCTCCAGTCTACCACCATTGCACTGATCCACGCATTAACGACCACACCCTGGGGATGCTTCCTGCCTCCTAGCTTTGCACTCGCCCTCCCATCCTCCATATTGACGCCCAAATAATCTTCCTAAACATCCCTTTCATCAAGTCCCTTGCTCATGCAAAAATCTCCAGTGATTATGTATAAGCTCCTGGGCCCCTAAGTGCAGGTCCTCTGTGGCTGGACCCACTCTACCAATTCTTTAATTTAGTCAGAAGCCCATTCCAAGTTGCTTGCACCCGGGCTGGAATGCCCTTCCTTCTCCTTGCCACAAGTGAATTCTACACACAAAACAGCAGATATCATATCCTCCATGAAAACATCATCAACACCTCCAGCCTACAAAAGTTTTCCACATCCCTGAGTTACGATAGGTTTTCTACAGTTCAGCACACTCATCTTCAAAGTAGGTACCCTATTCCTCTGGGGCTAAGACTTTCCAAAGCATGTTTTGAACGAAAGCAATATGCAGACCTTCAGATTAATAACTGCTTTTTACTTAACACTGTGCCCCCTTTCAGGAGGGCTCTTCCCTCACTTTGCAAAAGAAAGGTGGTGCTCACTCTCATTCCCAATCTTACTGGGGTGCATTGCTCCTGGGTTTTTAAAAACCCTCTTGGGCACCAAATATAGAAACAATGGAAAGTCTTGGTGTCAGTTTTGGGGGAGGTGATTAGCTCTAAGGATTGTGTAGTAATCTGCTCCAGTTGTCATAACATAGTGCCACAAACAAGGGCTCAGACAACAGGAATGTATTGTCTCACAGCTCTGGAGGCTAGAAGTCCAAAATCAAGGCATGGGCAGGGCTGGTTCCTTCTGAGGCTGTCCGGGAAGGATCTGTTCCTTTCGTTTGTACATTGGTGTCTTCTCCCACTGTCTTCACGTCCTCCTTCCCCTGTGCATGTCTATCTCTGTGTCCAAATTTCCCCTTTTAATAAAGACACCGGTCATAGTGGATTAGGGTACATACACCCTAATGACCTTATCCTAACTAATTATACCTGCAATGATATAATTTTCAAGTAAGGGCACATTTGGGGGTACTTCAATATATGAACTTGGAGGAGATACAACTTGACCCATAACAGATTGGGTAACAAATCCTTTGCAAGTCAGGTGGTTTCCAATACCTTGTTTTCAATGAAATTGAAGGAGGACAGAAATAGTGTTGTTGTCAGCTGACAGATCATTAAAACTAATATTTGATAATGGATTACCATGTGATTTGGGGCAAAAGAAGTCAGAAGGAGTTCCCAAAATTGAAGGACGTTTTTGTAACAAAACCCTTTTCATTCCCATCTCCTTATTTATAAAAACAAGGATTTTTCATCTCTAAAAAATGGAAAATAAAAATAGAATGGACGCTAAACACTTTGTCATTGTAGCCATAAGTAATATTTATCCACAATAATATAATATAATGTTTGGGGAAAGGACAGCATCGTCTATCTTATTAAGAAATGTAAGCTTCCAATAAAACTATTTTTTTATGTTAGCATTTATCAAGATAGTCTATTCATTTAGGTTGTTTCAATCAATTGTGCAATAGTAGTAATGATAACTCAATCCAGAAAACACTTAAAGCTGAGGGTCACAGGAATTTTAAAGCATATAAATTTCAATTTTTATACATTTGTTTGATAGGTAAAAGTATGATGTGATACTCAGTAGAAGATGTTCAATAATAAATAACTTACATTAGCATACAATTCTGAAGGGGAAGTAGACAGAAATAAAATTTCAAAGAGAAAACAAAAATATACAAATTTTGCTTGCTAAAGATAAGTTTGTTTGTGTATTTCTTAAACGGCTGATGGTGAGTAACAAACTGTTAGAGGATTTAGATTCCATTTGTATACATTTAAAATAGTGATACAACAGTTTTATTTTAAAATGTCAATATTACAATACACTAGCAGTTATATTTTTGCAACTATTTAAATTTATGATAAAATTATAAATATCAACTTTTAAATGTGCAAAGAAGAGCATCGTTTTCTAAACTATTTAGGGTCCTTGAGCAAAGCTTTTAAAGATTGATCCAGTACACGGTGCCAAAGCTGGTATTGCTCTTCAGGTGTCTGGATGTCTTTGGGGATATTCGGAAAGGGTCCTGTGTAGCTCACTGTTAACCCAGGAAAATACCTGAGCTGGGATCTTGGCCTAGTGTCACTGTTTCCACCTGCAACAGGCATCATGGAATTGGATGCAGCTGGCAACCTTGGATTCCTTTCTGAGACACAGCATGGTGGCATGAAAAATGCACGGTCTTAAAACCATCATGAGATACCACTTCTCACCCATTAGGATGGCTATTATATTTTTTTTTAAAAGAAAAGAAAAGAAAGAAAGAAGAAAAGGAATAAAGGGAGGAAAAGAAGTGTTGCCAGCTGTGGAGAAATTGGAACACTGTGTAATGCTGCTGGAAATGTAAAATGGTGCAACTACTGTGGAAAATGGTATGGCAGTTCCCCTAACAATTAAAAATAGAACTACCATAAGATTGATCAACTCCACTTCTGGGTATATCCCCCAAAGAATGGACAGCAGGGATTCAAACATATTTTTGCAGAAGTGTTCATAGCATTATTCACAATAGCCAAAAGGTGGCTATTATGCCCGTTGACAGAAGAACAGATAAACAAAATGTAGTATATTCACACAATGGAGTATTAGTCAATCTTTAAAAAGGAGCCCTGGCCAAGTGGCTCAGTTGGTTGAAGTGTTGTCCCCTACACCAAAAAGGTTGCAGGTTCAATTCCTGGTCAGGGCACATACCTAGGTTGTGGGTTTGATTCCCTGTTAGGGAGCATATGGGAGGCAGACAACTGATGTTTTTCTCTCCTTCTCCCTCTCTCTCTCTCTCTCTCTCTCTCTCTCTCTCTCTCTCTCTCTCTCTCTCTCAAATCAATAAATATATCTTTGGTTGAGGATTTTTTTTTTTAAAAAAAGGAAATTCTGACACATGCTACAACATGGATGTACCTTGAAGACATATGGTACATGAAAGAAGCCAGACACAAAAAGACAAATACTGTATGATTCCATTTATATGACGTCCCTAGAATAGCAAAATTCATAGAGACAGAAAGCAGAAAGGTGGCTGCCAGGGGCTGGAGGGAAAGAGGAATGGGGACTGATTGTTTAACACTACTGTTATCTTTAACATAATATAACATAATAGTATCATTATGTTATTGTTTAATGAGTAAAGAGCTTCAGTTTTACAAGATGGAAAATGTTCTAGAGATGGATGGTGCTGATGGTTATACAACAATATGAATGTTATTAACGCCACCGAACTGTACACTTAAACATGGCTAAAATGATCAATTTTATGGTATGAATACTTTACATTTGTTTAAGTACATGGTCTTTGGACTCATATGCTAGTAAGTGACCTGGAACAGTTTGCTTAAACTCCCTGTGTCTCAGAAAGGAACTAAAAATGCTTAACTTGGAGGATTGTTATGAGAATTGAAGCATAAACAGATGTGTTGTGGGTGCTGGAGTGTGCGCCCAGATCCCCTCTTCAGGACTGAGGTGTCTTAGCCCAGCTGCTGCGCTGCTGACTGTTGGTGACCCACAGATGCACACCTCCTCACGCATCAGCCGGCCCCAAAGGGAGCTGCCTCGCCCAGCTTTGTCACCCCTCTCGGGAGACAGCAACTGGTTGATGCCTGCTTACATGGTCCAGCCCTCTGCTTCAACTGGGAAAACTCCGAGGTATCATCCCAACACCATAGCCTCCAGCAGGACCAATGGAGGAAACATCCCTTCTGCCTCCACCCAGTTCTGCTTCGCTCCCATCCTTACAGCTGTGAGACAGTAAGTCTCCTGCGTGTGGATGTCCACCTCAGGGTCTGCTCCCAGGTAACTGTCCCCTGCTCACAGTTTGCTGAGAGCTTCCCATTGTCCTCAGAATGAAACCTGAAATGCTTATCATTGCCTGCAAGGCTCTCCATGGCGTAGTCATTGTGCGACTACTCTTCTGCCCCCTGCTCCTCCCTCATCCCATCCCAGCCACACTGGGCCTTGAGTATACCACGCTCATCTCACCTTGGACACTAGTCCTGCTGGGCTGTGTACAGGTCCCTCCCTCCCTCCAGGCCACACCTTCAGAGGGGCCTGCCCTAAAACATCCCCTGCATACACCCGAATCCTCCTGCCTTTACCCTGCGTTGCTGTTCTTCATAGCATTGATCACTGACATGACATTAGATACTCACTTGTTTACCAGCACTAGAATGTAGGTCCCCGAAAGGCAGGGACTTTCTGTCCCTGTGGCCTGTGGTATTCCCAGCAACTAGAATGCCTAGCACATAATAGGCACTCAAGTAACATTTGTGGAAAGAATTCAGAGATAATGTACACTGAGCATGTAGCTCGGTGCATGGCGTAAGTCAGGGGCTCAACAGATGGTAACTATTATTATTTTATTATATTTCCTGTCTGCCCAACTCAGTGAATTTCAGACAGGGTCCTTATTTTTTATACCTTTTTTAGGGCTAGGCACAAAATCACTCAATAAATAAATACTTAGTAATTGGACTTGACTTGTTCTAAAGCCAATGGTGAGGGAGAACTGATTATTTTTGTCCAAGCCGGCTGGCTGGTTCTACTTCATTGGAATGGCCAAGATTCTATCACATCACGTCAGGTCTCTATTAAAATTAATTATGATCAGACTCCATCCATCACATCTCAGGGAGAGAAGACAGAGGCTTACCCTGAGTGTCATCCTGGCCACTCTCGGTGACAGAGGGTTACTCAGAGGCCCTATGTGACATTTCTTCTCTCTAATCATCAAATAGCATAAATGTTATGTGATAATCTTTTAGAAACTACTGAGAGGGAGGTAATAGATGTGATCTCTGCCTCTAAATCACTTAGAATCCAAACTTGTCACAGCAGAAGAGAGAAGCGAGGCCCCGCTATTTCCCACCTGTTCCCTGCCCTGTTCTTCTCACCCTGGGCAATTTCCCCTTTCTCGGCTCCTCTCCTCTCGAGGTCTGACAGGAACACACCACCTGGCATCCCTATCTGTTTGACATCCCATGTTCTTGGCTGCACAATGACAGTGCATTTTATCAATTATATGGCACGTGGTATCACCTGCTTTGCCATATTCAGGGAGCAGCGAATACATCTGTAACATTTAAATGCTGTTTCCTTACTACACAGCTATCATGTATCTCTGTACAGTGAACACGCCTTCAGAATGCTGCATAGAAATGGGTGGCAATTCTCTGTTCATCTTCCTTTTTTTTTTGCAAATGCTAGAAAACCTAAGGGAAGCCACGTCCTCACTACTGGGAGTGCATGCCAAGAAAGGGAAGGATGGCAACAGCTGTGTGCCAGGCTCGGCGCGAGGGAAATCCACATTCATCCACCACTTTAACACGCGCAACACTTTGAGGTAGGTGTTATTATCCTCAATTCACAGATGAGGAAAGTGGTTAGAGAGATTAAGTCACATTCGTTGGGGCACCCCGATAGTAAGCAGTAAACCGAGATCTGAACTAAACGTTCTCTGGTTCCAAAGTGACTTCTAAGGTTGTTCAGCCTTGGCTGGTTACTTACTTCCTTGCTCCCAAGCTAGGTTATTCTCCTCCATAGCTCCATTCTACCCTGGATCTTATTTAAAAAACAAAAAAACCTACAAACTGTCCTACCAGATTAAAAATATTATAAAGCGTCCGGCCAGTGTGGCTCAGTGGTTGAGCGTCGACCCATGCACTAAGAGGTCAGCAGTTTGATTCCCGGTCAGGGCACATGCCCAGGTTGTGGGCCCAATCCCCAGTGGGGGGCATGCAGGAGGCGGCCAATCGATGTTCTCTCTCATTGATGTTTCTATCTCTCTCCCTCTCACTTCCTCTCTCTCTAAAAAAAAATCAATAAAGGAAAAAAAATGTTTAAAAAATATTATAAAGCTACAAAAATCAAAACAGAATGGTGAGCAGTGAACCAATAGAGTTCAGAAATCAACACAGCTATATGATAAAGGAAGCATTTCAAGTCATTTTGAATGAGAGATAAATGGATTATTTTATAAGTGGTAGTGGGAAACCTGGTTGGTCAAATACTTAGTAGGTGCCCAACAACTGTAATTTCTATGCTGTGCAATGAAATGAGATGACATGTGTTGCCCAGCTCCCGCAGGGACTGCTGGGAAGAAACTCAGCATAACTTTTTGAGTTCTGGACTTCCTAAGTTTCTGGTCTACACAGAACTCTGCTCTTAGCTCTTTACAGTCTCTTACAATACTTTCCATTTACAAAGTGTTTTCACTACCCCAATGGTGCAGGGCAGCTGTTATTACTCCCACTCTCTATATAAGGACACAAGCTCAGAGAGGTTAAGTTCACAGCTGGCTGCCTTGTGAAACTTCAACACTGGGCTTCCTGATTCCTCCTGTAACTCTTACTATTAGACTCTATATATAGCCTCTCGCCACCCCTGCCCTCACATTCACACCCACACAATTCAAACAATGGAAAAAAATAACATCATTACATTAACACAATGACTATGTTAATTTCTCTGTCTCCCCAGTCAGCCTTTGTCCGCAGCATACATACTTTACATAATTGCAATCATAGCTTAATTACAATTTAGTGGCCCATTTTTCCACTTAGCACTGTAAGTCTCCAATGCTTTTTACAGTTTTGTAGCAAATGACTGATGTACATCCTGACTGTCTCTTACACGATCCTCTTCCTTAAAGTCATTCGTGTAAATCTCCATCTCTTATCCAATTGCTCTTAAATGAATTTCTTTCATATCGGTGAGTGTGTGCAATTGTGTTCCCCTTTTCAGGCAGCTGGTTATCTCCCTTCCCCCAACAAGAAGTCTCCTTTCTTTTCCCAAGCCATGGGTAGCTTTACCCACGGCACAGGTGTAGGCAGCAGAAGGGGGCATCTGGTGCCTTCTCGGAGCTTAGACCATCGCATTCCCGTGGAGGATGCACACTCCCCGCTCCTTTTTGACCTATGGCTTCCCAGTTTAGCTTCCCCAGGGCAGTCAGCACTAAAACCATGATTCACCCCCATGGTTTCCTCTCTGGCCAGGGAGAAACTGCAAACTGAACATTTTCATCACCTCTTTGTATACAGTATGATTCATGGGACAACAGACTCTGCTTAGATTATTGAGTAAGTCGTTGTTTTCAATCATCCACACGGTGTTTAAAAAGAGACATTTTACACACTTCTGTTCCATTCTCTCTATTTCAGGAGATGAGAATGGCCTCATGGAAACATACCCTGACTTGACTGGCCTGTTTGGAAACAAGTATATAAAGAGGGACATGGAAAAAATACATTTGTGATCAGTGCCTGTCCTAAGCGCTCCATGGTCAAGGCCAGTCTTCTTAAAATAGGAGTTATGAGTTCTTAAAAAGGCAGTATTCAAATGGGCTGTCAACAAACACCTACTGGCTGTCTGTGCACAGCTGTCAGATCTCTGAAGGAAGTACATAGTCCCTGCCCTCCGCAAGGTGATTCTCTACACCAAGTTGTCCGGCAGACAAACACACGGGCAACACCTGCCTAAAGAGAGGGCTGTAATGTTTTTACTGTATTTTATTTTTCAATTACAGTTTACATTCAATGTTATTTTGTATTAGTCTCAGGTACACAGCTTAGTAGTTAGAGAATTATATAATTTATAAAATTTTCCCTCCAATATTTCCAGTACCCATAGCACCACACATAGCTAGTACATTATTGACTCTATTCCCTACGCCATACTTGACATCTGTGGGACTATTTTGTAACTACCAATGTGTACTTCTTAATTCCTTCACCTTTTTCACCCAGTCCCCCAACCCGCTCCCCTCCGGCAACCATCAGTCTGTTTCAGTTTTGTTTGTTCACTTACTTTGTTCTTTAGAATCCACATATAAGTGAAATCATATGGTAACTGTCTTTCTCTGACTGACTTATCTTACTTAACATAGTAGAGGGTTGTAAACTTTTTGTAAAAGGATGGTTTGATCAGGGTTATGACTGTGAAGTTCTTTTACTTAATCAAAATAGAAAAAATAAAGCTACAGAATAACAACATTATGATTTGGTTTTGTTTTCAGACATCTAATTATGAAACATTTGTGCAAGGGGAGAACAAGAATTGTTTTTTTCTAAGAACTTATCTATCAGCAAATGCCGCTATTTTCTTTTTCACCATCAAGGAGCCTTTCCCGGGCAAAGAAGCCCTAGTTGCATTTTGGGAGCAAAAAAGGAAAATTTATGACTTACTACATCCCATATTGATTGTAACTTTTCATGACTCAGCTAAGATGGGTTAGAAATGGCCAAACGTATTTGAATGTTATGCTTTCGTGAGGCAGGGGCATAGCCAATACTTGAGAGTTATAGTACGTACCTGTGATTCAGGAGGGGGAATAACAGCCTGGGCCTGAGAAAAATGTAGTACCATAGTAACAAGCCAAATTGCTGGCATTGTCGGTAGCTGGGATTTCACTTTATTGATTGTCTCCTGTGAAACACGAGGCTCTTTATTTGAATCATTTGTATAGGTGTCATATTGGGTTAATTGCAAAGCAATTGGATTTAATAATAATATAACGGTGTATCCATGTACATCGATTCCTAGAATTGTGAGATGTGAATTGCACTTGATCATGAGGTTGTGCTTCCCGACGCTATGAGATGAGCAAATCCCAGGCTAATCGTGTAAATTTAAGCTGCCCAGGGTGAGCTTTAACTTACATGCCAGTTTAGATTGTTATTGCAAACACTTTATAGGCCTGGAACATGATTGGTTATAAATGGGATGACCTTGAACTTGAATTGTTTTAAAAAGCATAGCTTTATGCTGAGTTAACAGCATGCCATCAAGATCAGTACCAATGTAAACACAGAGGATGAAGGCTTTCTGTTGGCCACGCTTTCTTGCAGATTTCATCGTTGCTGAAATTATTTCACTCTTAGCTTGGCTGGTTTGTCTTTGTTAGCCCACTGAGTAAGGAATGTGAGAATGGTTCTCCCACCCGAGTACTCACTAAGTAGGCCCAACCCTGCTCGGCTTCTGCGATCAGACGAGATCAGGCACGTTCGGGGTGGTATGGCCGTAGACAAGAATGGTTTCTAAGTTGACAGAAATTTCCTGAAAAGCAAGGACACATACTAATGACCAAGTTCATTATTTCATAACAACTGAAGAACAACAATTGCATAATTGTTTTTATGTTTAAAACTGGTAGATATTTTTCACTTTTGCAGTTTTAAAATTGGTAGATATTTTTCACTTTTGCAGTTGAAGGATATTTCTTTCCAAGAAGAGGGGGAAAATGGATTTTATGGGAAAATTTCATATCCATATGATAATGAAAAACAAAATTAAACAATGAAGACAAATATGAGTAGAAAAATTAAGTTTGGAAGAAAGAAAGAAAAGGAGGCAGAGGAGGAAGAGAATGAGAAATGGAGAAGGTATAAAATGAGAAGACTAAGTAACGGTAAAAGTTGTCTGGCACACTGCAGGCACTCAGTAAGTGTTCTGATCAAGGTCTGATTAACCAAACTTTAAAAAAAGTAGCAAAGAAAGTAATGCATCAAAATATATTGCCTAGACTGCTGTCTTTGATGCATCTAAGTAGAAGCAAAAAATATTCTTTTTTGAGGCCAAACCTGGCTATGGGAATTCACACTAACTGTTTTCACCAGTTATATTTACTCTATCATTTTAACTAGCACAATTGCTACAGCATATCCTTAATCTCATTTGACTGAACTTGGAGACGTCACTGGGAGAATCACTGTCTTCCACAATTCATCCAAACCCAGAAAGCAAAACCACTCTCCCAAACCAAATGCTTCCCATTTCCCTTCCGCTTTGGCAAAGCTGACTTTCTTACCAACTCAAAGACAATTGGGGCGGGGCAAGGGGGGTATTAAATAAAAAATAAAACTAGATACACTCAGTAAGCATGTTTATCTGTGAAGATATTAGCTATGTTTATCAGCTCCCTCCAGGTTGATCTTTCATGAGCACAGACCAATGCTACAAGGTGGTTTTAATGTTTTCCAGAACCTTGTTGAGGTGAGTGTGTTAACGGCAGAGACCCAGGCCCCTCTGAACGCTGATTAATTACATGACCATGTGTTCGGAGCTGCTCTGGGCGGCAGCTGACAGCTGAATCCACTGAATCAACTGAAAGCAACAGCAGTGACAGCAGACGAGAAAAGAAGCTACTTTTATTTTTTTCAGATTATTTACTTAATTTGATACGGATGTCGTGATAATACTGTAGACTCAGGAGGATGATAGGAATCTAAGAAAGTCTGAAAGGGAGGGCTAAGTCAGACTGGACATACTACTGAGAAGAGAACTTGTTATTTATGAATAAAGTTAAGTGCATGGAACTTTCTCCTGTGATGAGGATAACCAGGATCGGTGTTCTGCCATGGCCTTGTGATTTCACAGGGTAGACGCCAGACATTAGATTTTCTTAATTAAAGCGAGACTCTTGTTAAGCAAAGGCCATTAGAATGCGGAGAGATGGCTGGCAACTGGATGATGGAAGATGACGCATACCTGCTGCTCCACCTGTTTCCTGCTCTGATTAAGCAGCACCGATGCACTTGACTCATTGCTTAGCCACCTCCTATTTCACTTCCATACAGTTGTTCATGTCCACACTGACCGTATTTCAAACTGGAAAGTGGGGCACCCACTCTAGCAATTATGACCATACTTGCAGGATCAAAACTGTCTCAGATCTGTCCATCATCTCTAAAAATCTACCCCATTTTTTTAGGGACTCTTTTAAGTGCTCCTCCTTCAAGAAAACTCCTTTAACTATTCCAATGTAGTATGACTCTCCTTCTGAACTAATAGTTTGAAATGTTGTCTTACAGTTACTATGTTGACTGAATGTATAATAACATTATATTATAACCTCATCCATACTATTTGTTTACCATGTAAAAATAAGCCACACATTTATTACTTTTACAAAAATGTAAAAGGGGAATTAAAAAAAAATGCTACATAGCCCAGCCAGTGTGGCTCAGTGTTTGAGCATGGACCCATGGACCAAGAGGTCACCGGTTTGATTCCTGGTCAGGGCACATGCCGGGGTTGGGAGCTTGATCCTCAGTGAGGGGGTGTGCAGGAGGCAGCCAATCAATGTGTCTCTCTCATCCATGTTTCTCTCTCTCCCTCTCCCTTCCTCGCTCTCTGAAAATCAATAAAAACATATATTTTTTAAAAATATGCTATATATATGCCATATATATACATACATATACATGTATGAGCTATAGCATTAGAAAATGAAATTAACATTTATGCTTTCATGTTAGGTATAAATGTTTGCCATTATTTAAGTACTATTTAACATGGCATGTATAATGTTGGAGCTTTCGTTTTCTAAGGCTGGTTATGTTCACAAACTTCTTCACCTACTCCCTTGACCGTCCAAAAGAAACACATCTATAATCAATTTATTTAAACACTTATAAATGAAGGCATAGATTGGGGTGGCCTACTTAAAGAAACTCTGTAACAAGTCTTAAAAATGTCAAGCCAAGATAAGAACATCATTATGGCACCTAACGGCTGTGCCGCTCTATAGACACAATTATATTGCCTTATAATTGATGCCTTGTACCTACTTGTCTCCTGGTTTACTATCTCTATGTTTTCTAATGGGATTACACCACTTTGGAGTTTGAAGTGATCAAATATATGCTTCTCTTCCACTGTCGCTGCTATCTAGAATGTCTATTGACATTTTCCACACCTGTTCACCTGGTCTTTGCTTGAACAAATACAATGAACATAACATTTCTAACATCGATGCTCACTCTATCTGAAAGTTTATTCTTATAGTGAACCCAGATTTCATTCATTACCTCAAACTTCTAAACTTCAGTCCTTCATACACTATCTGAAGGAATAAAAAATAAATCTACTCCCACTTTTCCGTGGAAGCCATTCATACATGGATAGTGTTTTAGCTTTTCCACGCAAGTATTCTCTTCTACAAGTCAAATACACTGTATGCTCAGTTCTTCCTATGGTTCCAGGCATTTCAACTTCCTTCTCCTTCATTCATTCAATCAACTTTTACTGAGGATTGACTATGTTTAAAGCATTGTGCTATGTGCTATCTATAAAATGATGAGCAAAAACAGACATGGTTCATGTTCTCATGGATGTCAGAGTCAGATTAGACATACTACTGAGAAGAGAACTTGTTATTTATGAATCAAGTGAAGTGCATGGAACTTTCTCCTGTGATGAGGATAACCGGGATCAGTGTTCTGCCATGCCTACTTGGCAGACATTCATCACCTAATCACACTAATGGATGGATCGTTAAAAGCTCAGAGAAGTGCTCTGAAGGAAAAGAACAGCATTTCATCAAGCACAAAGGAACCTGGGATTCCAGGGAAGGCTTCACCAAGGAAGTGATGACTGGGCTGAGACATAAAGAAATCGTGGGATCAAGAGGGGAAAGGAAGACAGACAAACAGAGGGATCAGGATGTTCAAGGACCCTGAAAAGAGAGGGTGCCTGGCATGCTCACAGAATGAGAGACTAGTGTGGTTGGAGACCGAGAGATTGAAAGATGAGCGGTCAAGTTGGCGAGGTCAGCAGAGAGAAGCCTCGTAGGCCTGGTGAGCGTTTTTGGATTTTATCCTCAAACAGTAGAAAGTCCCTGAAGGGGGTGGGAGATTGTGTGCCTGGTCACCCAATATCCTGGCTTCACTTCCTCCAGTGTTCCTCCCTGTGGGAAGATTACGCATCCCTCCCTACTGAACCGAGAAGAGACTTTGTGACCTGCTTTGGCCAAAGAAATGTGGGCAGACACTGTATGAGCCAGCACGTGGATCACACTTTCTCTCCCATCATGGTCATTGCTACCCTCACAAGCAATGCTCCACACAGAGGATGCTCCATCAGCTTGCATTTCAAAGTGAAATTTCCATGGGGCAAAGCCACAGACAGGCTGACAAGCAATAAGCTGCTGTTCTTGAAAGTCAAAGAGGTTTCTAGCGTCGTTTGTTACTCCAGTAGTAACTTATTCTGACAAATACAAAGGGTTTTATGGGGCCTGACGGTTTTCAAAATTTGTGTTTTGAAACGATGACTAAATACGGTACAAAAAGTGGATTGAAAAGAAACCAAAGTGGATTCTGGAACACAAGTTAGACAGTTATTACATTAATCCAAGTGTGGTTAGTTGGACAGTGGGGAACACAGAGATACAAAGATGTAAAAATATCCAAAAGCTATTTAAGAGGCAAAATTTTCAGGGCTTGGTAACAGATTTGGACCCTTGGTGGCAGAAGGGGGATGGAGAGATGGGGGTATCAGGGGATGATGCCTAAGTTTCTGGCCAGGCTTCAGATGGACACTGGTAACTTATGATGAAATGGGTAAAACTAAATGAAGGCAGTCCTTGAGGGAAAAGATCCTGAGGTTGGTTGAGATGCTGAATCTGAGGCGCCTCTGAGACAGCCAGGGGATGTTCAGTGGGCAGTAGGCTATAGGTCTGGGACTCAAAGGAAAGGTCAGGTTAGAGAGATAAATTTGGGGATCGCTGGCATATAGATGGTAACCATGGGTAGCAGTGAGTTTGCTAAGTAGAGTGTAAATAGCAAAACTAGGAGGAGAGAAAGAGAGAGATTGAGATTGACTGATTGATTTTGGGACCAAGTGTTGAGAAGCTCCAAAATTTAACACGTGTCTGACAAACGTACTCTCATTAAGAAGGACCAGATTGAGAATAGGGAAGAGGATCAGGAGAATACAGTGTCTCAGAAGTCAAAAGGAAAAGAAAAGTGTTTTTCAAAACGGAGTAATTAAATGTCAAGGCTGCTCCGAACTCAAAAAAGATGAGAACCCTAAAGTCTCCATTGTGTTTAACCACACGAAGGTCACTGGAGGCCTCTACCAAAGCTGGTTGTTACCAGAATGATGAGGAAGGAATCCAGCTTATGGGTGCCACACACAGCCCTCCAGTGTCCTTGCCGGCTGTCACACAAGGACCAGAAGGAGGCAAGGTCCAGGTGACCCATGCATGGCATCACCATAGCTCAACCTTACATGCAAGTCCCATGGACAGAAGCTCACTCACGCTCACTAACATCCCCCCGTGTCCACACAGTAGCATGTCCTGCCCCCCTTTCTCCACCCTCTGTAGAGGTTAAGAAAAAAATTATAGCTCCAAAGCATGATAAAACCATTATTTAACATCATTTTATGGGTACTTAGGAAAACAGGATTAACTGCAGATGCCACAATTTTGTTATAAAACTAAACAAACTCAAAAAGTTTATCCACATTAAGTAAATTTAACTATAAGAAAGTACCCAAAACCACATGTAGTTAAGGAAAAAAAGAGAAAACTTTCCACTAAATAAAATATACATATACTTTTGAATTAGTTTCTTTCTTTCTTTCTTTTCTTTTTTTTGCAGGGGGTGATCTTTGTTTATTATTAAAGATAATTCTTGTTTATTTTTCTTAATTCCTGACTCAGATTACTCTTACAAATATTGTGACTACATATTTCTAGTTTATTCATTTATAAAATAATGTGATTCGTTTTGTCTTTTTAAAAATTCTGTGTCAAATAAATCACTGTTTTGAACTCTCAGACCTGGTCTTTTCTTTCTCACCCACTTCCACCACCTCATGCCTCAGGTCTCTGCCCCCCACCCCCAACTCATTTTGCATAAGCACCTGCCTGCCAAAATCTTATTCCTAAAATCCTGTTTTAATCATTTCTCTGCCCTTTCAAGAACTTACAATGCCTCCCTAGCTCCCATTATTGAAATATTAAGTCCCCTGCTTACAGCACAGGACTTGCCACAGTCTGTTCCCATTTGACTCATTTGGTTATTGTAACTACCCACCAAAGCACAACTTCTACTTCCCTGGGCTAGCCTCGGAACCAGTGCCCTCACTTCGATTTGCCTGTCCCCTCTGCTTTGACCCCACCTCCCCTTTGGCTGAAATGCCCTCCGCAAGTCCCTTCACGTAACCAAATCTCACTCATCTTTCAAGGCCCAGGAGGAAAAATCTGCATGTAGAAATTGCTTATCTTCTATAAGAAACTTGCCAGTAAAAAAAAACAAACCTAATTTAATGGAGTTTACCATGCCATGCTCTTTAAAGGAATGATCTCAGAACAGCCCTTTAAGGTAGGCAACATTTTGCAGATAATGAAACTAAGGATGAAGTTCATCTGTGGAAAGCACCTAGCACAGTGCCTACCCATAATAGGGATTAGATCAATGTTAACTGTCATTATGCTTACTAGAGAGTGTTAGTACTTCTCCTGGGTCACACAGAGGTGTGTGGAAGAGCTAGAATGTGAACTCTGGCTGCCCTTTCACCTTGCCAAGAGCAGCAATGCTTTGCTTGCACTGCTGCTACCTTGCCGAGCTTCCTTGACGACCGCAGTCAGCAATGATTTCTGCTGTCTCAATCCCTTAGCAGTTGGAGTGTCTGTACTACTCTGTTTTGCACTTGATGGCTGTCTTACTTGGACTTTTACTTTTTCTATGTATTAGCTCAAATTGGCCAAGAGTAAAAACAAGTGGTGTGCTGATAAATGTTTAGCAACCAGATCTCAAGGTGGAGAGGGCTGATTCATAATGTTTGTTGATTTCAGTGGTATAAATACTCCTACCATGGTCAATTTCAAGATACCAAAGCAAAGTCAACCAACTCAGAGAATTGCTGAAATTTTAACCATCGGCTTTTGAGAGTTGGTGCAGACTGCCTGCAACACACCATGGGTACTAAGGATTAGACGTAATACTGTGTTCTCTTGTCTGCCGTAGTGCCAAGCATAGTGCTAAGCAAACAGGATGCATGGCCATGTATCTGGAGCTTCTGGTTCAAGGCTGCAAATGCATTTAAACATTTACTTAGCCCACTTCCCAAAATCCCATTGAAATCACGGTACACAAAAACTAATGCTTCCATGATAGTGCTTAAACAAAAAAGGATGCCAACACCAATTAGAAAATATGACAAATTTCTGAAAGACAAGAAAGCAGATGGAATCCTATTGATGGAGAAGCCAAAGGAAATCACAAACTGAAACACTGGTGAGGGCTGCCATGGAGATGGTAGCCATTCTACCCAGGGAGACTCTAAGCTCAGCAGGTATGGAGAGCTTAAGTGGACAGAAGAGCAAATAATCAGGGTAATTAATTAAAGGCTAAGGAATAGCTGATCCAGTCTGTCCCCTCCCTCTTCTACATATTTTGAACATTGTGTTCCCAGCTACAGGTCTCAGAATTGCTTTCTAAATCAAGTGCAATCTTTCCCTGGGGAGGACCCCCACTGTAGATATTTGAGGCTGAAGAATTAGCCTGTGCTAATTCTGAACTTCCAAATGGATGTAGAGGGGGAAAATAGGTGGGGCTTTAGCCGCCCCACTAAAGTCTACTCTGTTCACAACTGTAGGTACTCAGTATCTGTTCAGTGAACACACAAATGAACCTTAGAGCTTTGGGACAAATGAATGACCCTTTAGGCAACATGACAGCCTAAGCAAATACACAGAAAGTCTAGATTATTTAAAACCATTAAAAATTTGGTCCGGCCAGTGTGGCTCAGTAGTTGAGCATCGACCCATGCACCAAGAGGTCATTGGTTTGATTCCCGGTCAGGACACATGCCCAGGTTGTGGGCCCGATCCCCAGTGGGGGTCATACAGGAGGCAGCCAATCAATGTTCTCTCTCATCAATGTTTCTATCTCTCTCTCCCTCTCCTTTCCTCTCTCTCTAAAGTCAATAAAGAAAAAAGAAATTAAAAAGAGAGAGAGAGAAACATCAAAGGCAAGGTGTTAAGAACAAGCTGTACAGCTCCTCTCCCTTGCAGCTGGAGGTAACCATGTGATGCACTTCTAGCCAACAAGACTTAAGCAGAAGTGGCTAGGGATTTCCGGGAATGTTTGGTTCTCCTGATCTGGGGGCCATCTCTTCCTCCTTGTTGCTTCCTTCTCTCTTTCTTACCTGGAAAGTGGCAATGAAGCTGGAATTGGAATAGCCAACTTGCCACCATGAAACAGGCAGAAGGATAAAAGCCACTCCTTAACGATGGAGGTGCAGTGCAGGAAGATACAGGGAGCTTGAAGAAAAGGACATTGATGACAGTATTTCTTCTCTGCTCTGCCTACTTCCAAATTCCTGTTATGTGAGAAAAGCAAAACCACTATAGTGGTTTGGTTGCATCCCTAAGTAATATGTGGTATGTCTGGGAACTTAGATGGAAGACAAACACCTTCGAGAAATGGAGACTCCAAGCCTAGATACATGTGTATATGAGGTCTGAATTTATACTACTTGCTTGACTTAAAACTCCTAAGTTGAGATATTAAACTAAATAAAAAGCCAAGCTAGTACTTTTGAAACCTCTAGTCTTAGTAGTAAAAATGTACACACACTCCTTGGAAACACTTTTACATCTCTTAGGAAGAAAAAAAAAATTAAAGATATGTTCACAGCCAAAAATTACGAGGTCCACAAAGGAATAAACTATGGTGAGGTGAGCCAACAGATATAGCAGAAGGAAGAATCAGCACTCTGAGAAGTGCATATAAAAGAGGACTCTGAAAGATCCTGTGAAATAACTATAACACGACTAAAGATATAAACAAAACAATAGAAGCCATAATAAAAGAAGAAAATACAAAAACAATACAATAAGTAACTTTTAAAAAGAACCAAATTAAGTCTCTATAAATGGAAAACATAGTCACTGAAATTAAAAATGCAATGAATAAATAAAACAAAAGTGAAGAATCCATAAACCAGAAGATAGATTGGAGGAAATTTCTCAGAATGCAGGACAGAAAAACTATGAAATTGTACTTAAGTGCTATGGAAAATAGATCAAGAAGATTCAAAATGTACATCAAGTAGAAATTCCAGACAGAACAAAGAACAGAGAAATGGGGGAAAGAGGCGATATTTAAGAAAATAACACCAGAGTTTTCCAAAACTAAAGTAAAACATGAGTCTTTAGATTTCAAAAGCATGCTAACACCCTAGTAGTAGAATTTTTAAAATTTACAATTTGATGCACTATGGTGAAACTTCAGAATGTCAATAAGGAGGAATATCTTAAAAACAACAAAGAAGATGCCTAAAAAAAACAAAGAGCAAAAAATATCACATCCAGGAACGTGTGGCCTGTGGGCTGTATAAGGCCCGTGAAATAAATACCAGCTAACATCGCACGCCTCACCAAATTATTAAGTTGATAATTTTGCATGGCCCTCGAATGATGTTATAAAATCCAAATGGCCCTTGGCAGGGAAAAGGTTCCCCACCCCTGCTAGACCATCATCAAACTTGTCATCAGTCACTGTAGTTGTCTCTGGGAAATGAACGGAATCTTTACGCTGTTAAGGGAAAATAATTCTCATCCTAGAATTCTATACCTAGCTAAATTTTTATTCCAGACAGAGAGTGAACGAGACATTTCAAACCAACAAAGATTGAGAGTTTACCACTCAATGACCCTTCCTAAAAGACTATTATAGAGTTTACCTCAGTAAGAAAAACCACAGACTCCAGAAGGAAGAATTGAAGGGCAAAACATAAGAATGAATAGAGAAATTGTTAAACATGTTGTCAAAGTTAAACACTGTAATGATTTACTATAAATAAATTTGAAAGGACTTTAAAAATAAGGTAGCACTGAGAAATAACAATAAAGTAACAGTAAGCAATAACATGGGATGTTGCAAAGGAAGATCTGAGTTCAAGGGTCCTAAGTTCCTGGGTTCAGAAGAGAACAGAAATATTGATTAACTTTACATTCTATTAAGAATTTTTAAGAATAAATAGTAAAGGAATAGAAATATAATTTTCAAACCAAAAGAGTGAAATTAAAAGAAAAAAAGAACTTGAGATATTGACAATCCAATAAAAGGCAGAAATGAGGGGGGATGGAAAAAAATCAGAAATACAAAAATTAAGTAAGTTTTAAATAGAAAATAAAAACAATGTTGAGTGATACATACATTATATAAATATAAGTGTACATTTTAAAACACGAGTCAGCCCTGGCCAGTTTGGCTCAGCGGTTAGAGCATCAGCCCGAGGACCAGGGAGTCTCGGGTTCGATTTCAGTCAAGGGCACGTACCTCGGTTGCATTAGGTCCCTGGCCCTGGTCGGGCTCGTGCAGGAGGCACCTGGTCCATGTGTCTCTCTCACATCAATGTTTCTCTCTCTCTCTCTCCCCCTCCCACTCTATCTAAAAATAAAAAATGGAAGGGTATCCTTGGGTGAGGACTAAAAAAATAAATAAAAAACAAAACACGAATCAATATAAAATATTGTTAATGAACAGATATATGAAGAAAAACATATAAAAACAAGAATAGGAAAGTAGTGACCAAGTTCAGAATAGTGGCCACCTTTACAGGGGAAAGGTGGAGACTAGAATTGAAAACAAAGGGGTTTGTTTCACATGGTTTCTCTGCACGTGAAACAAAACAGGAGGGAAGGAAAGAAGGAAGGAAGGAAGGAAGGAAGGAAGGAAGGAAGGAAGGAAGGAAGGGAGGGAGGGAGGGAGGGAGGAATGAAGGGAGGGAGGAAAAGAAGGGAAGAAAAATGATGAGCTATTCAATCTAAGAATAATTCTAAACAAACAGGCAAGACAAGAAAACTGCCCTCACAACAAATTAAAAAATACAACAAAACAGATAAAGCATGAATAAGTAGGAAATAAGACCAACAGAGGATGATTTGATAACAGTTTGTCTTCAGTTACTGGTATTGGCATTAGCATTCTAACTATAGAGGTTTGCTGGGAGAGGACATGCATTTAATTTGCAAAAGAAAAGATTGATATTAGAGTGAAAGAAGAATTATGTGACTAAAGATTTTTAAACATTTGGTAGAGGTTAGTATATATATTTTAGAAGAGTCTTATTTCCTTAAAATAGTTACAAAGAAGAATAATTTCACTAATAAAGTCTCTTTCTGACAGCAAAATGGTATATTAGACTACTGGTTCTCCAACATGTGGTGTGCAAACATCTGGATGAAAAACTGTAAATGGTAAAAGTCCCCTTGGGATATAAATGGTAAAGTCCCCTTGGGATGTTTCCAGTTGGAAAAGTTTCAAACTGAGGAGGTTCGTCCACCCACTGCAGTTTGCTGTAATTCTGAAGAGGAAGGGGAAGGGAGGAGAAGAAGGAGGGAAATGAGGGGGAGGGAGGAGATCAGTGGTAAAACTATGGAAACCACTCACCTACTCTTACCTACCTGTTCCCTGTTTCTCACTAAGGCAAGGGATTGGATGCAAAGAGAACTAGAATAAATTTCACATGTGATAGCTTTCTACATCTCCTCTTCCCACAATTTTCTCAATAGTTTGGCATCCCTTACCTTGGCCAGGGTCAAAGGAAAGTGGGATATAATTACATCTCTTCCAATTCAAGCTGGCCACAGGTAAAATATCAGTAGGAAAATTTGCTCTTTTTTTTTATTCTCACCTGAGGATATTTTTCCACTGATTACCAGAGACAGTGGAAGGGAGGACGGGAGAGAGACAGAGGAGAGAAACATCGATGTGAGAGAGACAGATCTACTGGCTGCCTCCTGCAGGGCTGGGGCAGGGGATAGGATGGAACCTGCAACCCTTCAGTCCACAGGCCAACGCTCTAACCGCTGAGCCAAACCCGCCAGGACAAAATTTGCTCATGTTTTTTATTGTTAAGTTTCTGGTAACTAGAAAATATAATCGCTGCTCTTCTGTCTTTTCTCAATGTGATGACAAAGATTTCCACCCAGACACCAAGACCACCAGACATGACATCCTGGGCCAGTCCCAAAGACCCTTCACTGACTCTAGGAGGCCCCAAGAACACTGTGAGGACTACCAATTAATATGATCTTTACCACTCCGTCCTGAAAGGTGATTTGGAAATGTCATTTCCCCCACTTTTCTCTTTATATAAAATCCTCACCTGAAAATATGTTTTCTATTGATTTTGGGGGGGCATCAATGTGAGAGAAACATCGATTGGTTGCCTCCTGTAAATGCCCTGACCAGGATCAAACCCAGAAACTTTTGGTGTATCGGATGATGCTTCAACCAACTGAGCCACTCAATCAGGGCCCAATTCTTTTTTTTTTTTTTTCTATTGAGGTATAATTTACATATTACAAGATGCACATATTTTAAATATACAATTCTATTATTTTTTTATGAAACTATATACCCATCCCAATCAAGGTACAATGTAAAGTCATTTTTAAAGGAAACTTATTATGTGGATAGACCCAATAGCAATGAAACACAATAGCTTCTATTTCCAAATCTTACATTTGCAATCTTAGAAATAGCATCCAAGATTCGAAGCTAATGAGAGACAGCGTAGGAAATAGTACATTTTACCCCATCTATAAGAATAGTTCTATTTTCCATAGTAATTTAGATAAGAAATAGAAAATGCTATAAATCACTGTAAAGTGATTTGTACTTTAAAGTACAAATCTGAACATTTGTGTGCTGAAAAGTGATTAATCATACTATATTTTCTTCTCAAATTTTCTTATACTGCCACAGGAATAAAGCTGATACACCTTATCTTCTGTGCCATCTAAAAAACCTGAATTAACAGCCTAGGCCAACTTCCATCCTAGCAACGGGGTGCATGGCTACAAATAGTTCTCTTTAAGTCAAAGGAAAATAACAAATACAAGAACACCCACTCTGATGTTCCTTTATTTTGGTTTAAACCTCTCTTAACAGGCTCTTTTCAAGTCTTTGGAGCATTATTAAATGATCTGCTATTGATTTTCCGTGCTCAGCACGGGTGAAATAGAGAGGCTTGAAGCACTAATGACTGAAGTCCACTCACTGTCTAAAGGACAGGTACAAAGGCAGAAGAAGCACTTGGAGCTCATTCCTACGAGGATACAACCATCCTCGTAACTTAAATTCAACACTGGGAAAAAGGCCAGGTGGGAAATAGGGCAAGGAATTCAACTAATCTCTCTCACTTAAATGTAACGCCGTTGCTACTTCTGTTACTTATCTTGGGAAATTTTACAAGTATTGGTATATTTTGCTATTCAGCATGAAGCTGTATGCTTCATTTCTACCTTTGAAATCCAAATTTCCAGATAATCACTTTTAGGAAAGCATTCCTCTACTTTCAGCTTCATTTTCCATGGGCCATTTATTTGCAATCCAGAGCCACAGAGTAACTAGAGGTTATAGTAAGAATCTGTCTTGCCAGTTTCTACCTTAAAAAGAAAAGCTTTTAAGACAAACAAACCAATTTTTTAAATGGGTAAAAGAAAAAAAATAGGCATTTCACTATTTCACATAAATTCAACCTCATAAATAATCAGGAAAATGCAAATTAAAAACAAGACAGCATTTCACACCCCATCAGATTAGCAAAAATTTGTAGTCTGACAATAGGAAGTGTTGATGAGGCTGTAAAACCACTGAAACTCTCACACAAATTGGTGTGAGGTAAGTGTCTAAATGGGTAAAGATGATGAAAACAATTAATGTTTTTTGTTTGTTTGTTTGTTTTTTAGAGAGGGAGGAAGGGAGAGAGAGAGAGAAAACAAAAACATTGATGTGAGAGAGCTACATTGATGGATTGCCTCCCCAATGAGCCCCAAACCTAGTTTTGTACCCTAACTGGGAATCAAACCCACAGCCTGCGGGTGCACAGTACGATGCTCCAACCAACTGAGCTACATTGGCCAGGGCGAAAACAATTATTTGTGTTTAGTAAAGTTGGTATGCATACTTTACATCCCAGTTCTATGTTCTATTAGGGAGGGGACACGTGGCAGGGGGGAGGTGGACTCCAATTTCACCTGTAATGGACTGAATAGCAGATTTGTTTGTTATATAATTCTCCGTAGGTTTTTTTGTTGTTGTTGTAGGCCTGAAATGTTTCCCAATAAAACAGTACTCATATAATAAAATTTAAAAATTTAATTAAGTGTATCTCTAGAAATGTAATTAACTGAAGGTGTAATCATGGACTTTTGGACTAATTTTAAAAATATTTTACATCTTTATTTTTGGCAAAAACAAGATTTCCAAACCAGGGCATTTAATTTCTGCAAAAACAGAAATAATTTTAATAAGAATATTTTCTTATCCTTATTACTCAGTTTTGTTTAAAATCCAAACTATCTCCAGTGTGTGTGGGGGGGAGGGAATTAAAACATATGCCCCTTTCTCCTTAAAAGTATATATACTTAAAAGAGGGGGATAAAGAAAGGCATTGACTCTGTAAAAAGTAGTCGTCATTTTATTCTTTCAGCATATTCTAAATTTAGGAGGAAATCTATGGCTCAGAAAACCCCTGGTGACTAAGCCCTGCTTCCAGCCTTGGCATGGCCAGCCATCCCAATCCAGGCCGACTCTGTCAGGAGGCAGAATTACACATTTGCACATGGTTAAACAGTTTCGTCACTGAAGTAGATTTAAACTAGCTTTAAAAGAAGAAAAAGAAAACATTCGGTGCATTCCACATTTTCCCCTAAGTATATTGTACCGTCAAGTCATGCTGCATTTTGCATTCCTCAGAGCTCCAAAACACTACTTAAATTGTGCACATAAATCACTCCATCCCTGGTGAAATACAGCTGTCTCCTCCAGGAGAAATAAGGGGCGACACCTGGGGTGAGGACCCCGGCTCAGCAAGAATCGATGGCAATTGGAAGGGACCCACGCTGTCTCGAAGGCTGGAAAGTTTGCGGAGGTTCTCGTCCTTTCTGTTCCCCATGCACCGCAATCTTTGGGTTAAAACCTCTTGTTTTAGAAAGTGGTGCCTGCTACCTCCTGACCACACGAGCCACCTCAGCAGTTCCAGCGTGTGGGAACTGTGGGATCACCAGGGCGGAAAGCATCCTCCAAAGGGAGCCGTGAACAGAGAAACTCAGAATGACGCTGGAAGAGGTTACAGAACCCAGAAATTAATAAAGATACAAATGGGGGCTGAGTAAGCTCCTGGCAAAATGACTCTTCTTTTACCGAAGAATCCACCTTGGGACTCCTGAAACTCACAGACGCGGTTTGATTGACAACAAAGCTGTTTACACCTCACATACCCCGGGCTAGCCGGTTCCAGTCCCAGGGCCTGCGTTCCAGACGCTTCCTCTGGAAAGGAGCAGGCCGCGAGGGGAGGGCGGGCCTGGGGAGGGGAGGGGCGGGGCCTGCGAGTGGGCGGGGCGGGCGCGAGGGGCGGGGCCGCGGCCCGGGAAGGCAGGGCCCCCGCGCCTGCACCTCTGCGCTCCCCGCCCGCACCCGCGCCCGGAGGGCCTGGGGAGGAGTGAAACCAGTTCTGTCGGCCTGCCAGAGGATTTGGCGGAGCAGGGCCGGGCGATACTCGGAACGGGCCTGTTGCAAACACTCGCCTCTGCCCGGCCCGGCCCAGGGCCTCCATACTGTGCACTGACTGCATTGCCAATAAGGACCTCTGAGGAACTAGGTAATTTCCCAGCCCCGCCCCTGCCCCACCCCCAACACACACACGCTCTCTCACACACACTCACGCAGACGCACACACACACACACACTCTTGTACAGACACACGTGGGGTAGGTAGGAATTGCTAATAGTTGCCCCTTCTTCCTGAGGAGAGTGCTCAGGAGCCAGATCCAGCTGGAAGGAAGCGCGGAAGGCAGCTCTCCTCCAGGCCCTCCCCAGGGCGATGAGAGGTGGGCCTCTGGAAAAGCCTGGAAGCTTCCACTTCCCTGGGCAAGAGCGAGAAGACCTCCCCTTTGGCTAGGCCAAATAGCGCTCCCTCCTTTTGAGCCTGGCTTTCTCCCTAACTAAAAGGGCCACATCTAACGTGAAATATCACTAAGTTGCTTTCTATTGAAGAACAGTGGGTTCTTAGTTTCAGAATTAAATTCATCGCCTGCTATGACAGGGCACCATGCTAGGCACTGCCACAGAAATGAACCCACTGCCTCCGTGCACAGCTGAATGGGGCTGCTATTAATATCTGCCTAGCGAGGAAGGGAAAAAGCTTAGCAGGCCATGCTATTCGGACCAAGTCGTACAGACTAGCTATTGCCTGGCCAGCTATTTCAATTCCAAGTTTCAGTACTATGTAAATTAGAAGTGACTTCACCCTTGACCTCATACAGGCAGCCCTCCAGCCCTCCATATCTAAGGGTGCCTCATTCAAGGATTTAACCAACCTCAGATGGAAAATATTTTGGGGAAAAAAATATTACATTGTTGCTGATATGTAGTTAGGTCTCCGATGGTTGTGTCTTAATGAACATGTACAGACTCTTTTTTTTCTTGTCATGATTCCCTAAACAATACAGCATAGCAGCTATTTACATAGTATTTACATTGTATTAGGTATTATTATAAGTAATCTAGACATGATTTAAAGTATATGGGAGGATGTGCATAGGTTATGTGCAAATACTATGCTATTTTATATAAGGGACTTGAGCATCCTTGGATTTTGCTGTCCGGGGGCCTGCAACATATCCCCCAAGGATACCGAGGGCCCACTGTATTTTTCCTCACGAGCCATTTTCATTTCCTTTTCCTGTCCTCCTTCTTTCTGACCCCTTCTCCACAAAGTCACTTTCTTCTAGACTCTGGAAAGCTGGAGAGGAGAGAGGATTAAAGGGCTGTAAGTAGGGGAAATCCTACCCATAAGAAAAGGACAAAGGCAAGGCCCAGACTTCTGCTCCTCCTGCCAAGTTAATATGGTAGGAGAACCAGCTAGGTCGGGTCTAGACATGCTTTTCTGTTCTGCAGCTCACAGAATTTTTTTTGTCCCTTTAACTTCAGTGATCTTTGGTGCCCCTGAAGGTAAGTAACACACCTGAATCATAAAGCTGCAGATGCGTTGAGTTCAAAGTTTTATTTTCTACTTTTAAAGCCCTCAATAAATTATGGCAAAGGTAGTTGGAATCCAGCCTCCTGCCCTGGCGTTCCTCTGGGATTGTAAAGGTTGGCTGAGCAATCTGCTCTTGAGAAACCAGGTGTGACAAGACCTGGATGGAGGGATCCTGGGGTTGTTTTCTGAACTTTCTCCTCTGCGCCAGAGTTTGTCTGGGGCAATCCTGCAAGCTTGCCACTAGAGCTGCTGGTGGGGACCTGCCTTTGTTATGCAAGTTACAGAGCACAAAGTGTCCCAGCCTAGTACTCCTGGCTAACACAGGAAAGGGGTCAGTAGGAATTCTGGGCAGTGGGCTTAAGACACCTCTTCACTCCCTCCACCCCCTTACCTCCACCCCATCATCTTTAGAAGCCCAGCTAGCTCATAATCAATGAGAGGTAACATGTCAGAGTTCTGCCACCAGCTTGAATAGAGTCGTTAGGATTAAAGTGATATAATATAGTCAAAATTAACTTTCGGCACAAATCTAAGTTGATCCAAAGAAAGCAATTAATTCTTACTGTTCTCTGTTTCCCTGATCCTTATGTGGAATCATATTTTGTCCTACCTCTCTAATGTTTTTACATTTCTGGCAAAATAGTTGTTTCTTTCTAAGGCTCTTTTAAAAATTACAGTGTCAGGGATGGTCAGCAATTCCTGTGTTTTTCTCTGAGACTGTCTACCTGCAAATCTGCTGCTGTAGCAACTAATATGGTTTTGAATCTGGCTGCAAAGATGCCATTTGGTGTAGTTCTCCAAGTTGTGCTGACTGTTTCCCCAGGGAGGACTCAGAGATACTGGGACGAGTATGTATGTTGAGACAGGAAAGGAACTGAGAGCAACAGAAGGAAGGTAGCTCCAAACCCCTGGGATGGCCCCACAATCACACCAAAATCCTGTTCTGGAAGATCTTTGCACTCAAATCAGGTTTCCCACAGCAACAACACACGTAGGTGGGAGTGAGAACTGTGGAAGGCTCAGCCCCCTCTGGAATGAGCTTGTTGATTTTATTAATGCCTGCCTTTTCATTAGAGTGGAACTTGGAAAAAACAGAGGCTGTCTTGCAGGAAGAAAACAAAAAGAGAAAGTGAACCACTTATCAAAAATAAAGGAAATCTTTCTCAGTCTGCTTTGTGTGGTGATCTAAACCTACTGGAAGTCAGACCCAAGAGATACAGAAGCCCAAATTGATGAGGACATCATGCTGCCCGCTCCATGGGGTTTGAAAAAAGCTGAGAAATGACTCCATTCCATACGACTCTCCAGGACATTCTGCAATGATCTTCATGGTGACACCAGCTGCTTCTCCACCTCCTGTGATTTACTAGTGGGTGTTCTGCGTAGGAAAGGGCCCCTTTATACTTTATTCCAATATAGTGGTCATTTTTATAACACTTTATCTCAGTGGTCCCCAAAGCATTTTATAGAGGAATCTAAATCCATTATTATGGGGAAAATGCAGACATTTAGGGAACTGAAATGAGAAAATCCTTTGGCTGAAATAATTTATCCTTTATTTCACAAAGTCTCTCAGTAACATAGAACCTGTCTGGGTGGTAAATTGATTCAAAGTCCTGGGGGAAATGACCCAAAGATTATATTTTGTTTTTACTATCTTGTTAGGCTTTCTGAGTGAATTTAGAAAGTCAATGATATTCAAAGCAGGGTAGTCTTTTACTTACACCCTTACACATCAACATTGACAGGTGTCCTTAAAAAATAAAATTAAAAACCAACTCTTAATTTCTTACATTATGGAACAAAAAAGAATTTGTTCTAACCAGCAGACCAAAGGGCCATTCATAGAATAAGAGATAGATGAATTGGACTGAAGTGGAAATATGGGGGATTAATCTGAGTTACTGATTGTTTCTTTTCTCAAAAATCTTTCTGGCAAAGATTAAATTGTACCAAATATCAATCAATTTTATGATAATAAGACTATCAAACTTATTTCATTACAACTGTCTAAACATGATTTCCCCATTTAGCAACCTATCCATCCAGAGTCTGATTTTGCTCTAACTTAGGAGATCCCTTGAATCAAATATTAATATTTGTACAGTTATTACAGTAGTTGATGATTTGTACAGGGACTCTAAAATTAAACACAAGATGTCATTTATAGCCTTAGAAAAGACTATAAGTGGAAAATTATTTTCTAACCTTTGGTTTTTGCTGTAACAACTCATACGATGACATATTCGCAGTCATATGTATAATAACAAACTACCTCTTTAAAGTGCACTATTAAGCAAAATATTTTACATTATATAGTGCAGTGCTTTTCAGACTGTGTTTATCTAAGAACTCTTTTCCAACAAAATATTAAATAGAAGCCAAATAAATAAAACAGGTAGAAGGGTGCCAAGGGGACAGGGGAGGAACAGATTTCATTCTTTGAACTTGTGCAAGGGCCACAAAAGTACCTTTGAGGAACATTGGGGCTCTAGGAAGTGTGAAAGCCAGTGTAGTTAAGATTTATTCAAAAGAAAATGAGCCCTGACCGGTTTGGCTGAGCGATTGGAGCGTCGGCCTGCGGACCAGAGAGGCCCAGGTTCGGTTCCCGCTAAGGGCACGTAGGTTCGTCCCCAGCCCCAACCGGGGTTGTGTGGGTGGCAACCACTCGATGTGTCACATTGATGTTTCTCTCTCTTCCTCCCTCTCTCCCTCCCACTCTATCTCAAGATAAATGCAAAAATATCCTTGGGTGAGGATAAAAAAAAAAAAAAGAAAAAAAATGAAAGGCCCGGCTGGTGTGCCTCAGTGGTTGAGTATCGACCCATGCACCAAGAAGTCGCCGGTTCGATTCCCGGTCAGGGCACATGCCCAGGTGGTGGGCCTGATCTCCAGTGGGGGGCATGCAGGAGGCGGCCAATCGATGTTCTCTCTCATCAATGTTTCTATTTCTCTCTCCCTCTCTCTCTAAAAATCAATAAAGAAAAATAAATAAAATGAAAGGCAGTTTGAGATGACATTCCTTGCAACTGTATGTGTGTGTTTGTGAATTATCATTCAATTAATACCTAGTTCCTATCTTATCATTCTTACTCTGAAGCTGCAACTTTTGTGGCATTTTATGATAGCACAAATGGATACTGTGTCTAAGAGTTTCAAATTCAAAGTTTTTTTTATCCTAACAATACAGAAAAGGCCAGAGGACATGTTAGGTCAAAATATATGTGACCTCAATTAATTATTTAGATAAATATTTCTATCTTGTAGAATAACAGTAACATCTCAAGAAATGCTTGTCAAAGTTTAATTAAGACCTTAAAGTATTTCATCCGAAAACCCTGATTGATTTTTTTTTTTTTTTTTTTATGATGGAGAACACTGAGGTCCTGGAAGTGGAGGAACTTCACCGAGGTTACAGGGGTGCATTCCAGAACACAGTTCTCTTGCCCCTGAGTCACATGGTTTTTCCAATACTCTGTGTATTGCACTGTATAAATTAATATGAAATTCTTACAACTTGAAACTATCAAAATTAACTATTGACTGAAATCAGTGAAATAGTTCTACATTTCTTTAGACTAACCTAGTCTGGTTCACATTTCTGTCATAGTCAAGAAGCATGTGTTAGATCAAAGATCATGGAAGCATCTTTAAGCAACACATGTCCCCTGCAAAATGATTTCTGGAGGTCATACCAGGAGACAGAGAACACTAAGGTATACGAAGCATTCGTGCCTTCTTTGGAAAGCAGAGGTCACATCAGCAACTGTGAGGCTGAGATGTGAAGGCTGAAATGTTGGTGTAGAAGAGTCTGAGCTCCTTCCATCTCGGAGAACTCCGTTCACACCTAACTTTGTGAGCAGAAGGCGGGGAGAGGTTATCCCAGAGGCTGACTTTCTCACAGACCCAGAGCATTAAATGTCGGACTGGATGCAAAGGACTGCCAGTTTGGCCTGTCTTGTGTCTGTGTTATCAAAATAAGAGAGGTTCATGCGATTTTTAACTGGTTTAAGTGTGTCTGTGCACATGCCACATGCATTTTCAAATTACATAATTGGACACTTTGTAAGTCACATTTCTTTAAACATGTCATTCTCTGCTTCCGGCTAAGTTGCCATTGTTTGTTTAAGTTCCTTTTGAGCTTTCAAGAGAAATACTCGAGAAGGATTTGCTATGAAGCAAATTAATGCACTAGTTTCCATTTTGGGTTTTTTGGCAGCTTTGTTTCTGCGAGGGAATACTAGCTTCTGTAATGTTAGTCTCTGTGTGCCTCGTTGTCTATATCATTATATTATATGCCTTTCAGTATTTCTGAATGTATGCATGAGAGTGAGCAACCACAGTAGACTTCAGTGAGCAGGGGAACAAGGGAAGTCTGTAGGTGAGGTCGCTCAGTCAAGTCTATTGACAGCATCCTGTAAGGAGTCTCCAGTTGGGAGACTTATTATACTAAACAACTTGCCTGTTGTTTAGTATAGTTTGGCCAATGGAGGGTACTTGTGTTTGTGAAAGCATCAGGGGTACTTGGAGCAATGAAAATGCTTGGTATCCAGTTTATTCAGATTACATTATCCGGGTGCCTTGAATTTTTTTTTTTTTTTGCAATTTTTATTAATTTATTTTTGTGACAGATGTTTCTCCTTTTTCCTCCATTGACACCCTCCTCCTGATCCCACTCCCCTCCCCCGCCCCCCAGCATTGTTGTGTATGTCCATTGGTTACTCATACGTGCATATAAGTTCTGTGGTTTATCTCTTCCCTCCCCAACCCACCCCCTCTTCTGAGGTTTTTCAGTCCGTACCTTACTTCTATGTCTATGGGTCTATACATCAGCTTGTATTGTTCATTATATTCCACAAATAAGTGAGATCATTTGATATTTGTCTTTCTCTGCTTGGCTTATTTCGCTTAGCATAATACTCTCCAGATCCGTCCATGTCGTCTCAAAGGATAAGAGATCTTTCTTTCTTACAGCTGCATAGCATTGCATTGTGTATATGTACCACAGCTTTTTTATCCACTCATCTATTGATGGACACTTGGGCTGTTTCCAGATCTTAGCAATTGTAAATAGTGCTACTATGAGCATAGGGGTACATATATTCTTTCTGTTTCAGACTTCTTAGGATATATTCCTAGAAGTGGGATCACTGGGTCAAATGGCAGTTCCATTTTTAATTTTTTGAGGAAACACCATATTGTTTTCCATAGTGGCTGCACCAGTCTGCATTCCCACCAGCAGTGTACTAGAGTCCCCTTTTTTCCATACCCTTGCCACCACTTGTTGTTTGATGATTTGTTGATGGTAGCCATTCTGGCAGGTGTGAGGTGATAACCTCACAGTCATTTTAATTTGCATCTCTCTGATAATTAGTGACGTTGAGCATTTTTTCATATGTCTCTTGGCCATCTATATGTCCTTTTTGGAGAGGTGTCTATTTAGGTCCTCTGCCCATTTTTTAATTGGATTCTTTGTCTTCCTTTTGTTGAGTTGTATGAGTACTCTATATATTTTGGAAATTAGCCCCTTATCTGATGTATCGTTGGCAATTATGCTCTCCCATATAGTAGGTTCCTTTTCCATTTTGATGCTTGTTTCTTTTGCTAGGCAGAAGCTTTTTAGTTTGATGTAGTCCCATGTATTAATTTTTCCTTTATTTCTCTTGCCTTAGGCATTGTATCAGTGAAAATTCTACTGCGCGTGATGTCTGAAATTTTGTTGTCTACATTTTCTTCTAGGATTTTTATGGATTCACAAGTCACATTTAAGTCTTTTATCCATTTTGAGTTTATTCTTGTATGGTGAAGTTGGTGGTCTAGTTTCATTTTTTTGCATGTAGCTGTCCAATTTTCCCAACACTATTTATTAAAGAGGCTGTCTTTACTCTATGCTCTTGCCACCTTTGTCAAATATTAATTAAGCATAATGTCTTGGGTTCTGGGTTCTCTGTTCTGTTCCACTGATCTATATGCCTGTTCTTGTGCCAGTACCAGGCTGTTTTGATTACAATGGCTTTGTAGTATAACCTGATATCCGGTATTGTGATCCCTCCTACTTTGTTCTTCTTTTTCAAGATTACTGTGGCTATTTGGTGTCTTTTTTGGTTCCATATAAACTTTTGGAGTATTTGGTCTAGTTCCATGAAATATGTCATTGGTATTTTAATGGGGATTGTATTGAATCTATAGATTACCTTGGGTAGTATGGACATTTTAATGATGTGAATTCTTCCAATCCATGAACAAGGTATATGCTTCCACTTTTTTATATCTTCCTCTATTTCTTTTTTCAATGTCCTGTAGTTTTCTGAGAACAGGTCCTTTACTTCTTTGGTTACCTTTATTCCTAGGTATCTTAGTTTTTTTGCTGCAATGGTAAATGGGATTTTTTTTTTTCAGTTTCTCTTTCTGTGAGTTCATTATTGTTGTATAAGAATGCTGTCGATTTCTTGATGTTAATTTTGTATCCTTCTATTTTGCCAAATTCATTTATTAGCTCTAGTAGATTTTTGATGGTGGAGTCTTTAGGGTTTTCTATGTACAATATCATGTCATCTGTGAATAATGACAGTTTCACTTCCTCCTTTCCAATTTGGATCCCTTTTATTTTTCCTTCTTGTCTAATTGCTGTTGCTAAGACTTCCAGTACTATGTTAAATAAGAGTGGTGAAAATGGGCATCCCTGTCTTGTTCCTGTTCTTAAGGGAAATGTTTTTAGTTTTTGCCCATTGAGTATGATGTTGGCTATAGGTTTTTCACATATGGCTTTTTTTTTTTTTTAATCCTCACCCAAGGACATTTTTCCATTTTTTGTTCAGATAGAGGGAGAGAGAGGAAGAGAGAGAGAGAGAAAAAAAAACATCGATATGAAAGGTACACATCGAGTGGCTGCCTCCCGCATGACCCAACCAGGGCCGGGGACAAACTGCAATCGAGATACGTGCCCTTAGCGGGAACCAAACACGGGTCTCTCTGGACCGCAGGCTGACGCTCTAACCACTGAGCCAAACCAGCCAGGGCCATATATGGCCTTTATTATGTTGAGATATGATCCCTCTATTCCCATATTGCTGAGCATTTTTATCAGAAATGGGTGCTGGATTTTGTTGAATGCTTTTTCAGCATCTATTGATATGATCATATGGTTTTTATCTTTCATTTTGTTTATGTGGTGTATCACATTTATTGATGTGCAAATATTGTACCAGCCTTGTATCCCTAGGATGAATCCCACTTGGTCATGGTGAATAATTGTTTTGATGTATTGCTGGATCTGATTTGCTAATATTTTGTTAAGGATTTTGGCATCTATGTTCGTCAGGGATATCGGCCTGTAGTTTTCTTTCTTTGTAGTGTCTTTATCTGGTTTTGGAATTAGAATTATGCCATCCTCATAAAATAAGTTTGGCAGTTTTCCTCAGGGTGCCTTGATTTTAAATTATATGATCTCTTCAGTATTTAAGGTTTCCTCAGAACAAAGCTCAAGGAAAAACAAAAGTGCTCATTTATGTATTACATAATATTTATTCACCCTACCTCACAAGATTGGTGTGAACAACACATAAATTTGAAAATCGTAAGGGACATGGCAAACTGTGAAGAATTATTCACATTTATTGATATCAATACATGTTTGAATTACATTTCAGCATTGAAAAGTTCAGGTGACTACTTCGACTCATTCCTATGAAAATATATGACACTGTTTTTGTTTTTTTCTTTAACAGCTTTATTGAGGTATACTTTATATACCATAAAATCCACTCATTGAAAGTATACATCTTACTGATTTTTAGTAAATGTATACAGTTGTGCACCCATCACTAGAATCCAGTTTTAGAACATTTTCATAACCTCCAAACGTTCCCTCATGCTCATTTGCAGTTAGTTAATCCCTTTTCTTACCACCAGCCCCAAGAAATCATTGATGTGCTTATGGTCTCTATGAAATTGCCTTTTATAGATATTTCCTATACATGGAGTCATGCAAATGGAGTCTTTTACATCTGGCTTCTTTCATTGAGCAGATGCTTTTGAGATTCATCCACGTTGTAGCATGTATCAGTACTTGGATCCCTTTCATTGCTGTGCAGTGTTCCCTTGAATGAGCATACCACATTTTGTTTGTCCTTCAGCTGACAGGCATTTGTATTGTTTTGCATTTTGGGCTATTACGAATAATGCTGCTCTGAGCATTCATAAACGTATCTTTGTTTGGACACGTTTTCATTTCTCTTGAGTAGATTCCTAGGAGTGAATTGTTGGGTTTATGATAAGTTTATGTTTAACTTTTTAGGAAAGTGACTGTTATCCAAAGTGGCTATATATCATTTTATATTTCCATCAGCATTGTATGGGGGTTCCAGTTTCTCCACATCCTCCGAATACTTGATCGTGTCCGTCTATTGATTGTAGCTTTTCTAGTGGATGTGCAGTAATATCTCATTGCAATTTGGTTTGCATTTGCCTAATGACTAATGATGTTAAGCATCTGTTCATGTGCTTATTAGCCATTAGTATATCTTCTTTGTTGAAATGTCTATTCAAATCTTTTGCCTATTTTTAAAAACTAGAATAATTGCCTTATTATTGAGTTGGACACCACTTATTTTTTACCATTAATTACCACTTTACCTTACACTGACTTGTGGCCTCTTATATTCTGTTGTCTTCCACTGTTTCTAAATTTCTATACCAGCGATTTTTCATCTCATTGCACACATAAACTAATTACTAAAATTCTGCGGCACACCAAAAATATATTATCATGTTTGCTGATAGGACAAAAAATAGGTATAATTTTGATTCATCCACACCGACGGCTATTGCTTTGTTGACTGTTGTCATATTTTTGTTTGACGATCTAAAAGGAAAAGAGGTCAGTGCCCCTGACTAAATAGTCAGGTACTGCATGTTTTAAAAATGCTTGCAGCACACTGGTTGAAATCGCTGTTTTATACTATGATTAAAGTAATACTTTCAATAATTAAAAAAAAAAAAAAAAAAAAAAACCCTTTTAGTGTGAATATATTTTTTCTCCAAACTTGACTTTTAAAAAATTTTTATTGAGGTGTAAGTGACATGTAAGATATGAGTTTCAAATGTACAACATAATGATTTGATATTTGTACATATATTGCATAAAAGTCACCACAATAAGTCTAGTTAACAGCTACCAGCATACATAGTTACACAGTTGTTTTTTCTGTTTTGTAATGAAAACTTTTAAGATCCACTCCCTTAGCAACTTTCAAATATGCACCAAAGTATTGTTAACTCTGCATTACAGCCCATGCCTTCTTTATTTTATAACTGGAAGTTTGTAGTTTTTGATCCCTTCACTTATTTTACCTACTCCCACCTTCATCCCCCGCCTCCAGCAATCACTAATCTGTTGTCTGTATCCATGAGCTCCTTTGTTTTTCCCTTTTTAGATCCCACTTATAACTGAGATAATAAAATATTTGTCTTAATCGGTCTAACTTATTTTACTTAGCACAAGGCCCTTAAGGGCCATCCATGTTGTCACAAATGGCAAGATTTCCTTCTTTTTATAGCTGAATAATATTCTGTTGTGTATATATATATCCATTTGTCGATGGATGGACACTTTCTCCAAACTTGATTTTTAAACTCCCTCAAGAAGGCTAGCCCTTTTACTCTTTTTTTTTTTTTAAATACACCAGACCTAGCAAAGTACTCTGAAAATAATACATCTTCAATAAATATTTGTTGCATACATGATAAAAAAAAGCTCATTGTTTTTATGTAATTATTGTCAGCACACCCCATATTATAATTTAGTAAGTCGCATTGAATTTTGTTTCTTGATCACTTATTTTGTACATCAGAGGTTTTAGTTTTAAAACCATTTCCAAAGGAAGTGCTTAACTTGAACAAATAAATTTAATGATCAGAGAAAAGTGATTCTGAGAAAAAAGTAATATTTTATGGTAATTAATATGTTTAAATAAAGTAAATTCAAATTTTTAGCCATTTTTCTTTCCTGCAAATGTTCCTGGGTGTCTTAACAAAAATAGCAAAACCACAATTAATCACAAATGGATAATGCTCTCAAGTTAACTCATGTGTTAGGAGAAAGCAAACCAATACTTCACCCATCACCAGTACTCTAGACTCAAAAGATTTCAAATTGTAAATATAAATTTATACTTATGTATAAGCCTGAATGTAAAACAAAAACAACTTTCCCTAGTAAATAATGGGGGAAAAAACTTTTGAGCCTTGCCTGGAAGGGTGCCAAAGATATACACTTGAGAATATTTTAAGGTAATTAGCATTTTTGTCTCTGTGTCAGTAAAAATAGGCTTTTGCCTGCTACTAATTTTCTTTGGGTTAGTGAGACCATTGTATGAATGAAGGGCTGTTAAAGGCCATTTATATTGTGCAAACAGAGGCACAAATTGGAGAGGGCATGTTAATAAGGAGAGGGGGCTTCTGAGTGCTCAATTATGAGCCCAGAACCTGTTTCTATTTTAAGGGGATAGAAAACACATCAATCTTGCTTTTAGTATATTTTCAATTAAAATGAACAGCACAAGGCATACTAAGAAGCAGCAAAGGCTGCGGCCATGTGGATTTTGAATAATTCTTACATGCCGTCTTAGTATCAACACTGATATACGTATAATGGGCTGAAATATAATTTGATATCCCAGAAGACCAAGGTCCCTGAGCTGCATAAGAAATTCTAAAGGAAAAGAAATCTAAAACTGGACCATCTGCTTCACTTTTCAGCATGCAACCTTTAGAGTGGAATATTTGGAGGAGAATGCTGTTTAAAACCCGAATAGGGATGAAATATAGTACATATACTCACAACATATCATTAACTTCCTCTCTCCTAAGCATAATCAATAGTAGTCGGCAAGCCTAGTTCTGCATGTTAAAAACAAAGCACAGTGTTAGCTGCAGGGAGCGTTCACTTCTCCCCACACCCAGACAATCCTGAGTAGATTACTCTCCGGCCCCAGGCAGCGCCTCCTGCCTAATTGGGGTGAGCAAAGGGAGGCATCCACTCCGCATAGGCAAGTGTTTGGGGAATCTAATTATAGTTTGCATACACAGCTCCCTGTATAAGCCTCGTTTGCCCCTGCTGTAGCCAGTACTTCCAATGGCCTAATATCATGTATTTTATATGTGTTCATGAAAACATTTCAAGATATTGTCCCCACAAAGCTACCTTTTCCCCTATGTGAAATATCTATTTTAGAATGACAGCTAACCAGGTTGCCAGTGTTCACATAATGTTCATAAAGTGGAAAAGCACAAAATAAAACAGTGAAGGGTAGCAGGAATGAATGTGTTTGGTCTCAAAACAGAGAAACCAATACCTCCGATGCTATTCAATAAGCCCAGTGCTGAACTTCTCAAACCATGATTGTATTGGATTTTTGGCCTTTTTTTTTTTCAGGTGGCGCTAGTCCTCTCTTGAAACCTCTGTAACTATTAAGGCTGAAGTGCCATTTAAAGAAAAAAGAAGGCAAAGAAATGAGCAATGAGAAGCTACGGTGAGTCATTTGTCAATGTACTCTGTCTTGAGTTTGTTGGGGAAGCAGGCTTCAGGGTGTTGGGATCATAGGCTTTATTTTAAATTTGTCTGTTATAACCTGAAAGCTTTCTTCAAGGGAGATACATAGGGTTCATGTCTGTATACAATGTCTGTTGCTATGGAAAGGTTTATACTTAACCATATTACAGTGTTCTGGTAGGAGCAGGGAGACTAGGGGTATCAGTTCATCTCTTTCTGGAAACCATATGTTTTATAGGATAAAACAAAACAAAAAACATATACAGCACATATTTCTGGCATAAGAGAACAATTTTAAAGGCCTTTTTTACATTGAATGTATCAAGGAGCTATTCTACATTCTGAGATCTATAGTAGGTTCTTGCTACAGAAGTGAGTTATAATGTAATACATGTCAATTACTCGCCATATATTATCTGGGCTCCTCTGATATTTCCATCTCTAAATTCATTTTCAAGTTGCGTTTCTCATTTCCACCCAAATATCTGCTGTTGGCTCCACAAGAGAGCTATCCTTTTAGCATGTTTTCTAGTGTTCTGTTTTTGGTGAGCAATTTCAACACAGTAAGACTGTACTATAAATGTTTGCTGTTGATGAGTCCTTTGAAGTGGAAAGGTGGGGGCTGCCCGAGTATTAAAATCTGGGCTGTTCTAGAAAAATTCAACAATTGCTCAAACACAATCTGAAATTTTTCAGTTTCATGTTTTTCTCTGTATCAAAATTTGCAAAGTATTGTCTATTTATTTATTTATTTATTTATTTATTTATTTATTTATTTATTTTAATCCTCACCTGAGGACACTTTTGCATTCATCTTCAGATAGAGCGGGAGGGAGAGAGGGAGGAAGAGAGAGAGAGAAACATTGATGCGAGAGAAACACATCGACTGGCTGCCACCCACACGACCCCAACTGGGGTTGGGGACAAACTGCATCCGAGGTACGTGCCCTTAGTGGGAACCGAACCCAGGACTCTCTGGTCCGCAGGCCAATGCTCTAACTGCTGAGCCAAACCGGCCGGGGCAGTATTATCTCATTTTTAAACAACAATATATTATATGGTGCTAACTTCTACACTCGTAGGAAAACATGTTGGCTCTGAGTGGGGACTCAGAGGCCAGGGTGGGGTCTAGATGTGCCACTGCAGCCCATGTAACCTTGGACAGGCTTCTTCACGTCCCTGTGCCTGTTTGCACATCTGTTAGCATTGGAATAAGAACAGTACCTATTTCATAGGGTTGAACTGGGAATTAAATGAGATGGTTCTGGTAAGGCACTTAGAATAGTGCCTGGCGCAAAGTAGGTATGCAGTAAGTGTTGGTTCATTACATTGTTGAATGTCTTCATCATCCTACAGTTTTTAATTTTGCTTTTTAAAAAATTGATTTTGGATAGAGAGGAAGGGAGAGGAAGAGAGATAGAAACATCGATTGGCCACCTCCTGCGTGCTCCCCACTGAGGATCAGGCCCACAACCTGGGCATGTGCCCTCACTGGGAATCGAACTGGTGACCTCTTGGTGAATGGGTTGACGCTCAACCACTGAGCCACACTGGCCGGGCTAATTTTGCTTATTTTAACTCAGAAGAATTTTAAATGGTAGAATCTGGGGCAATGTGGCTGGTCGTTTGAAAAGTAGGTGGGGTTGGGTGCCTTTCCCATGTCCCACAAACAATCCCATTAAAAAAAAAAAGTTAACCTGGCTGTTGTGGCTCCAGTGGTTGAGCTTCAACTCATGCACCAAGAGGTTGCTGGTTCAATTCCTGGTCAGGGCACATGGCTGGGTTGTGGGCTCGATCTCCAGTAGGGGGTGTGCAGGAGGCAGCAAATAGATGGTTATCTCTGACATCAATGTTTCTATCTCTTTCTCCCTCTCCCTTCTTCTCTAAAAATCAATACAAATATATTTTTAAAAAAATGAGTTTTGGCCCTGGCCGGATGGCTCACTTGGAACATCATTCGGGGCACCAAAGGGTTGAGGATTCAATTCCCGGTCAGGGCACATCCCTGGGCTGCAGGTTCAATCCCCATTTGGAGTGTATTGTGGGGCACAACTGATCGAGGTTTCTCTCTTTCCCTTCCTCTCTCTCTAAAAATCAATTTAAAAAAAATGAGTTTTCTCGTACCTGAGAGGACAACTTTGTCTTTCCATATAACAGCTAGGATTCTCTCTGTCCATTGTCCTGCTGAAAGCTACCTTGGTTTCTAGATAATATAAATAAAAAAGAGTTTGTCTGAATGTATATTTGTTCCCTATGTTAAAATCTGTTTCCTTTATTAACAATCCTTCCATGTTATTCAATGTAGAAAGAGGGTTAAAATAGCTTTGATAATTTACTCCAGTATATGCAAGGCTTTACCAGGATTCCAAGGATAATAAATGTAGACATATAGAAAAAGACAAAGAGCTTGTTTTGCACACATCCAAAGTGATACCCGAGGTTCCAGCGCAGACCTGGAATTCATTGTCAGGACTTGGCATTGATCCACAGCCAGTGGAGCCATGATTAGGCCTGTTTGCTTTACTCGGAACATAATTTGGTACTGTCAAGTCAATCTGGCTACAATTGAATTGAATTTTTTGTTCTTTAAAGGTTTGTTTTTCACATTTCATTTATATACTATCTCTAGTGAGGTCAAATTCCTCTGTAAATATTATCTAATTTCTTCTCGTAACATCTCTAAGAGATAGGGGGCATTTCTCTTTATTATTAGCATCTGGTGTTAGGAGATTCACATTTACTTTGTTGGGAATCACTGGGAATAAATCTCATGGAGACACTAATGGAAAATATAATAGGAGATAAATATAGGTATATCTGTAAATGAAGATATTTTTCCACCTTTGAAATCTGTTGACTAAAAAGATAAAAAGTGGAACAACTTATGATGATTGAATAGTAATAAAAAGCAGCATTTAATCTAAATCTCTCCTTCCCATGATTACAGCATGCTAAATATTGCTCAATACTAGAGAGTCTGCTGATGAGCTATGTAAATGTTTTCCAATAAAATTAAATAGATTAGAATTGGAAAGAGAATGTTAATGTTTCTAAGGCTTTTTAAGAATCTTCGCTAAAAACTTTTCTGAAAAACACAATTTAAGCCTATGTCTCAGGGTCATCAGCCCTGGCAGAGTGAACGCCATTATGTCCATGAAGACAGAATAGTCAGAAGCAGCCATTGTGTTTGAGAAGTTCTTGTCATCTGTGATCCTTTATTGTTAATTCTCTTCATGTATTTTGCCTGCTGCTTTGTTTTGGTTGTCAAAGTTTGTTACTGAGACAAGACTAAGATCATCCTATTCTAACAGTCACAGACTGAGTCGGCATGACGCACCATGAGGTGAGTCTAATTGCTGTTAATATTGGAAGGATGAATAATCCTATTAAAAAGAAGAACAGTTATACAAAAATAAATAGGTGGAGGCAAGTCTAGATTACATGAAAGAAGGACAGCTTGATGAGGGGAAACCCATTAACCTGAAAGGAAATAGTTCTTTGCTTCCAATTTAGCAGTTGTGAGCAATACTGCATTCATACTAAATGAAGATGGAAACAATGTTTCTGATTCATTTGTAGACTTAAATATTAGGTTTTCTTATATGTGGAAAAAGAGACCCTACTGTGATTCCTAATTGTTGATAGAATATCAAATGCCATGTTAGGTTTTTGGGAAAACCTTCATCTTGTTCCTGAGTATTATTGTTGAGTCAAAAGAGGTAACTTTATTAGGTAGAGTGCACAATACTTGAAACCAGTGTTTCTCAAACTTGAATGTACACAGGCCATCATTTAGCGATCTTGATAAACTGCAGATTCTGATTTGGCAGCTTTGGGGTGGGGCTAGCATGCTGCATTCTCCATGCTACATTGGAGAAGCCCCCAGGAGATACCCATCCTGCTGATTCAGGACCACTCTTGGAAAAGACAGGCTCCAGACAAATATTTTAAAAAGAAATCTACACAAATGCAACGTGACTTGCTTTGCCATCATTTCAGGAAATTAAATGGCATTGGGATAACAATACCCAAACCACTTGCTTTGCAAATGGGAATGAAGAGAATGAGCCAATTTAAAGTTTCAAGGCCCCTTTTAAGGGCAACTTGAATTATGGGTAAGGTTGAAGCTGTAATGGAACAGTCTGGAAAGGCAGGAAGTCTCCTGGTTCCCACTGGAGTTTTGTTCATGGCCTCCTTTAATCCCTCCCTTCCTTGTGGTCATAGTTATTAGATGGCTATTAGAAAACATGGAAATACTATTTTTATACAATAGACTTCACTACTTGAATTTATGATACCTTAGTAAGAGAGAGCATTATAGTTCTGCTCCTTCATCCTTCTACAAACCAAGTTGTTAAGAGAATGTGGAATGCTGTGAGGATCTCATAGCAAGCAAGTTTCACCCATTCCGTCTGTGCCCAGGACATGCTGCTTATTAGTAGTTACATACTGGAAGATCATTTGACACTCCCCAGCATGAAGTCTGGTGTTGTGGGCTCTCGAATGCATTAATCTTAATCGAACCTCAGATAGCTGAATAAGAAGGAGAACATTGAATTACCTTGAATAATTAAGAGTGCATTTGAGCCCTGGCCGGGTGGCTCAGTTGGTTGGAGCATCATCCTGTACACCAAAAAGGTTTCAGGTTTGATTCCTGGTTAGGGCACATACCTAGGTTGCAGGTTTGATCCGTGATTGGGGCGTGTACGGGAGACAGCCGATTGATGTTTATCTCTCACGTTGATGTTTCTCTCTCTCTCTCTCCCGGTCCTGTCTCTCTAAAATCAATAAAAACATATCCTCAGGTGAGGATTAGAATCTAAAAAAAAAGTACATTTGAGTCAGGTGAGCTTTAAATGGGGAAAATGGGTTTCAGAAACTAGACAACATGTTAAGTATTCTGAATTTTGGGTGATCACAAACTATCATTTCTCACTTACATGGTAAGTATGTAGGAACAGCATAAACCTGAAAAACAGATGATGGGAAAATAAATTGCAGCTGGATAGACAATATGTGCATGTATTAGTCTGTTCAGGCTGCTATGACAAAATACCATAGACTGGTTGGCTTAAACAACAGGCATTTACTTCTCAATTCTGGAGGCTGGGCAGTCCAGGATTAAGGAGGCTGACTGATTTGATTCCTGGTGAGAGCCCTCTCCCTCGTTTGCAAATAGCCACTTCTTCCCTGTGTCCTCAAATGACAGAGAGAGCAATCCCTCTCTCCCTCTTCTTCTTCTTCTTTTTTTAAAAAAATCCTCACCTGAAGTTATTTTTCCATTTATCTTCAGATAGAGTGGGGGTGGGGTGGGGGGAGAGAGACATTGATGTGAGAAAGACACATCATTTCGTTGCCTCCTGAATGACCCCAACCAAGGTACGTGCCCTTGCCCAGAATCGAACCTGAGACTCTTTGGTCTGTGGGCCTATGCTCTAATGGCTGAGCCAAACCACCCAGGGCTCTCTTCCTCTTCTTATAAAGCTACTAATCCCATCATGAGAGCCCTACCATCATAAACTCATCTAACCCTAATTACCCCCAAAAGCCCTATTTTCTTTTTTTAATACTCACCTGAGCACATTTTTGCATTTATATTCAGATAGAGTGGGAGGGAGAGAAGGGGAAGAGAGAGAGAGAAACATCAACGTGAGAGAGACACATCGACTGGCTGCCACCCACACAACCCCAACCGGGGCCGGGGACAAACTGCAACTGAGGTACGTGCCCTTATCGGGAACCGAACCCAGGACTCTCTGGTCTGTGGGCCGATGCTCTAACCACTACAAGCCAATAAAGATATTAATGACTTTGGAATTATAACACAAGCACAAAGAAGACTTTTTCTTGCATTTCAACTTATAATTATGTGTATTTTTGACATTTGTTGGCTCTTAAACCACAAGTCTATATGTATATTACATTGATACCAAGTCAGGGAATAAGGTCCCTGATGATAATTTCATCACATTATTGAAGATTGTTTATTCTAAATTAATTTATTCTCCTACCCACAATATAACCTTTAAAAAATAGTTGTGATGAATTTTCTAACTACTAACTCACACAATCCTACTCCAACAGACAAATTTACTTCTAACATGTTAGAAAGAAAAATCTACACTTTCTGGCACACACAATTAGAAAGTGAACATGGTGGACAAATATGATATGGAAAGATTCCCTTTCTACTACAAATTCCTGGGAGTGGTGAGCAAAATGAATAACTAACTCCGCAGATATTAGATACAACACAAGAAACCAAAGCCAAAGCAATAAGTACAAACTGATGCTACAGGGACCTCTTGGGGGTTTTGCCCTGGATAAAGGCCCTTGGGAATGAGGTTGGCACTGGAGAAGGCAAAGCCAGGGACAAGAGATGATGAGACCTTAGACTCACTAGGCAGAGAATCTGAAGCCAGTCCCCTGCAGAGAGCCTAGACCCTTAGAAGGGGAGCTAGAAAAATGTCACTCATTGGCCTGTGGAAGGAGCAAGGTTTGCTATTATTGAACCCTGGATGGGCATCAGACTAGAGAAATTGACACCAGCTTGGGCCGCCTATTGAGATGTCCAAATTTATATTATTTGCTTAGAAAGCTAACCCTATGTCCATTTTCTTGAAATGGACTCTCTAAGCCAGTGATTTTCAACAGGTGTGCCACAAGAATTTTTACAACATGCAATACCTGACTAGTCAGGAGCATTGACCTCTTTTCTCTTAGATTGTCAAATTAAAAAATGACAACAGCTAACAGAATAATAGCCGTCTGGTGTGAATGAATAAAAAGTATACCTATTTTTTGTCAGATCAGCAAAAAAATATATTTTTTGGTGTGCCACCAAATTTTAATAATTAATTTATGTGTGTGATGAGATGAAAAGAGTTAAAAATTGCTGCTCTGAGACAATAAGTTAACATAAAAATAGATCCAGAGCCTTGAAACCCCTAGGAATCTGACAGAAGCAAATGCAAAACACTCTGTGAGCTTGCTTTCACAACCTAGGAGTCAGAAGCTGTAATAGTCTATTAGAGCTGCTGTAACAAAACACCACAGCCACGGTGGCTTAAGTAAAGGAATTTGTCTTCTCACAATTCTGGAAGCTAGAAGTCCAAGATCAAGGCGTTGACAGTTGTTTTCTCCTGAGGCCTTTCTGCTTGGTTTGCAGATGGCCTCCCTCTTGCTGCCTCTTCACAGGGCCTTCTCTCTCTGCGCGTGCATCTTTGATGTTTCTTCGCTTCTCATAAGGACTCTAGTTATGTTGGATTAGGGCCCCACCCTTATGTCCTCATTTAATGTTAATTACTTCTTTAAAAGCCATAAGTACAAATAAATTACATTAGGGGTTAGAGCTTCAGCATATGCGTTTTGGGGGAGAAGGGACACAATTCGGTCCATCACAAAAGCCTCTCTCTGAAAAACAACTGAACCCATTGAAGATGAATTCACAACAACAAAATATTATAAATTACACAAGGAATGCTACCACAATGGAGAGGCATCAGAGGCAAAAATTAAGAGAATTAGCACCAAAACAACTACAAATAACCAAACAAAATCAAAGACACTCTGTAATAAATAAAATGAGTAAAGAGATTTTAAAGAAGAAATGAAAACATAATGAAACAATAAGACACCATGAAAATAAAGAATAGGCAAATTTGAAAACAAGCAAATGAAAGGTATAGAAATGAAAATTATGATCATTAAAATTTCACTGGATAAGTTAAATAGGATTTTAGACACATCCAAAGAGAAAATTAGCAAATGGGAAGATATATATGTAGAAATCACTTAGAATGAAGTGCAGAGAGAAGGAGATGAAAGAGTGATTCAAAGATGTGGAAGATAGAATAAGAAAGTCCAATATACATCTAATATGTCTCAGCGAGACATAGAGCAAGAGTAGAATATGGGAGACAGGCAACATTCAAGAAGAAAATAATTTTCTATAATGGAATACAAAAGGCTAGAATTTGAAGAAGTACACTGATTCTCAAGCAAGTAAAACAAAAGCAAGTATATTTCTAGTTTGAGAAAAAGCAAACCATTCCAATGTTTTCCACAAAGGGAATCTCAAAAAAGAACAAAAAAATTGGTTTCATCTAGAACATATTCTCTGATCATAGTGTAGTAGAATTAGAAATTAATAACAACATACTAGCTGCCAGGAAAATGAAAATGAACATAGTATCAATAAAAAAAAGTCTAAATAACACAAAATATATTAAAACATGAATTGAATCTTTTCAACTATTTCATCACCTTAATATATGCAAGAAAAGAAAATTTTAAGGTATTGGTGTATAGTTGTACCTGATTATTTATAATTCTGGTGTCATAAGGAAATTATTTTCCTTTGCCTCATGGCTATTCCTGAGACTATTTTGTTAGCTTCTATCTGACCTTGATGCTAAAAGACTGTATTGTGTTGGTACTTTACAAAGTGCTTTCATATATATCTTATCATTATCTAATTTCTCCCTGTCTAGCATAAATTTTAGATATGTTATAACAGAGTTGTTGTTTAATTGATTGAAGAATAGTCTAAAATATTGCTAATGGAGCAGAGACAGTGTAAATAGAAACACTTATTTTTTCTTTAAAATCTGATATGAGCCCTGGCCGGTTTGGCTCAGTGGTTAGAGCCTTGGTCTGAGGACCAATGACTCGCAGGTTCGATTCCAGTCAAGGGCACATACCTCAGTTGCGGTTCATCCCCGGCCCTGGTTGGAGTTGTGCAGGAGGCAACCAGTCGATGTGACTCTATCACATCGATGTTTCTCTCTGTCTCTCTCTCTCTCCCTCCCTCCCACTCTATCTGATGATAAATAGAAAAATATCCTTGGGTAAGGGATAAAATCTGATATGAAAATTCAATAGACTTTTAAGAATGTATAACTGTTTTTATAAAAAAATTCTTGACAGACTTAGAAAACATGATAATTTTAACTTTAGGCTCCCTTAAAGATCTAAAATTCTATTGAGGATTATGTTCATGTAATTTTGTTAATATATTACGTGCAGAGATCGGCTTTGGGGGGATTTCATCTCTGAGCATGTTTGTAGTGAATTCTGGTTGCTATTCCAGATAGGCAGGCCGCTGTGTCCTGAGAATTGTTGCATAGGCCTTGCAGCATTCTTCTTTTTTTTGGGGGGGGGGGGACTAGTATATGTTACTGAGGTATCTGCTGTCCTTTTCATTTTCGTTGTGCTGTTTCTGCAACCTTGACATAAATAAACTCTTTCTATTCACTGGCTTCCACAAGAAATCTAATGAGTCTGATATAATTAAAGATTCGTTAACGATTTGTTGTGACATCGTAAAGACTTAAGTCCCATACTGTGTAAACTTTCACCCCACAACCTCACTGAGCATCTCTTATCCTTACATCTTACGTCATTTCTGTCCCTGGCCCCCAGACACCAGGATTCACCTATCGGGATATACTCCAATGAGAGAATTGCAATACAAATGACTTTTTTTTTTTTTTAATTTGGCAAAGTAATTAAAGACACAGTTCTGAGCAAGGCTTGAAATCCTCCTGAATGTTCTATGCCTTATATTCTTAATTTATTTTATCCTAAAGATTTTATGAGACATGAAGATGGTCATCATTATTCTTTGAGTTTTCATTGTTCTTTCCTAATTTTTCCTTCTTTCTGAAACATAAATCTATCTTTGAGGTAATGACTATGTATTAAAGTTACATCTAACAACTACCTGAAGATTAAATCAAATGGAAGAATGCACTTTCTTTGGAAAATTGATTAAATCCAGTTTCCCTAGTGAGAGATTTAAATAGAAATGATTTTAAATCAAGTTCAACCCGGATAAGGGGTCTACTGGTAAAACTAGGAACATCCTTTTATTTTTTTTTATTTTTTATTTATTTATTTTTATCCTCACCTGAGGAATTTTTTCATTTTTTGTTCAGACAGAGTAGGAGGGAGAGAGAGGAAGAGAGAGAGAGAGAAACATCGACGTGAAAGGGACACATCGAGTGGCTGCCACCCGCACGACCAACCAGGGCCGGGGACAAACTGCAACCGAGGTACATGCCCTTAGCGGGAACCGAACCTGGGTCTCTCCGGACCGCAGGCCGACGCTCTAACCGCTGAGCCAAACCGGCCAGGGCGGAACATCCTTTTAAAATAAAATGTTTATTACACTTTCTTGGAAAAACATCTTTAGTATGTATGACAAGGTGGTAATTTCCTTGATAGCCAAATATTCTTATGTATCAATAAAAAGGTAAACAAGTTGATTTAAAAACAGTAGATAAACAGTTTGCAGGGAAAAAACTGATAAGCATACACAAAGTTCAAGCTCAGTTATAACTGAAGAAATGAAAACTTCTAAAATTGAGAAGTGAAATTTCCTCTTTCATATTGCCAAGGGCAGAAATATCTGCTGTGGGTGTGGGAACTCTGCTGTCTCCTCCCACCAGTAGCAGTGAAAACAGAGACAACCCTTTTAGAGAACAATTTGGCAGGATGTATTAAACTTTAACGTATAAATGTTACTTTTAAATTTAAGTACATCCTTTGATCTTCCAGTTCCATTTAGAAATTGAACCTATAGGTTTTTTTTGCACACATAAACAAGAATAATCATCGCCCCATTATTTGTAAATAGCCAACAACCAGCTGAAGGCCCATCCATTAGGATCCTGTTCTCTTATATGTTACGGCACATCTGTGCTTGCGTGCAGATGTTTAAATGAAGGAAACAGCTATAGAAAGAAGTCCAAGATAAATAGCTTTGTGCAAAAAAACCAAACCAAAACAAAACAAAACAAAAAAACGAGTTGGAGGAGAACATGCATAACATGATCCATTTGTCTAAAATAAATTAATATTTTATGTATATGCTTTGGAAAAAAGTCTGGGAAGTGGGTGAGAAGCACTTTTGCTTTGTACATTCTTCTGTTGCGAACCATTTCTTTTATTTTTTTTTTCCTTTCTGTTTGGTTTTGTTGTTGTTCTGTTTTGTTAATGTCTTTGTTTGCTTGTTTGTTGCAAAGAACACATATTATTCTTATAAAAATATGTAGCCCGTTGTGAAAGTCATTCTTACCTACTTTAAATATTTTGTTTTAATTGCCCCTAAATCTTCTGGGAACCATGACATATAGGTTTTTCCCAACAACAGGAACAAGATTGGGCACGTCATCAGCCTCTTTTCCCCCTTCTTCCTCGTGGCGCCCCTGGTGGCGAGACTCTCCTTGAATAGTCAACTAAAGAGATAAAGGGCCTCTGAGGTCAGAAGAAGAGCTGAGGGACATTCCAGGTCTGAGGGAAAGTGGGCTTGAAAAACAAAAATTAAATGTGCTTTTACAAAGAACCTGTGCTGGCCCTGGGCGGGTAGCTCAGTTGGTCGGAGCTTTATCCCGATGCACCAAGGCCCCCGTCAGGGCACGCACAAGAATTAACCAATGAATGCATAAGTAAGTGGAACAACATGTTGTTCGATCTCTCTCTCTCAAAATTAATAAATAAAATTTTAAATAAAGAACCTATGCTTATGCTTACATGCAGCCTGTAAGAAGATGACAATCTTCTCTCATACCGTCTCACTTAGCAGCTATTACGAGAAAGTGGAGAGGAATTAAAGGCTTAAAATGAAGCAGATATTTTGAAGCTCACTTTAGTAGGAATGTCCAGTTCCACATAACTTTCAATTCTAAATAGCAGCAACAACCAGAAACAAAAGTATTTTGCTTCTGATCATGTAGATAGATTTCAGTTTTATGTTGAAAAAATATATTCATGCTACAGGAGCGGGGCTTTTGCAGACTGAAAAGCACCTATGAGATGCTTAAAAATACTTATTTCAGTGAGATTTTTCTGTTATTGGACTCAATGCACTGAAAAAACAAACAGAAGAAGAGAAATAAGTTGTTCTAATAGCTGTTTTATTTATTCCTCTGATTTTTCTATTTGATCAAGTTTTCTTGCAAACTCCTTTGTAGGTTCAAGTTTATCTTAGTAGGCAGCACGTTGGACGAAGCTGCTTTTCAATAAGGAGGAGGGATTAAACTGCCCTCTTCCTAATTGCTTTCTGAAGCCCTCCCTTCTTCCTAATCTCACTGTAGTTTCTTAAGAAATGAGGCACTTACATATCCCAAGGGTTTAAATGGAGATTTCTGCTGCAGAGGGTGAAGGAGGGAATTTGCTGCATTAATCATTGAATAACATCCATCACACATCCACTTGGGCAGTTAAATTTCTGTTGAACAAAGTACGGAAGTACCTGGGGAATGTCTCCCTCTTTGTAAGTGGTGTCATTAGACATCTGTCGTGAAGGCCTTGTGAAAATAGATTTGGGGCTGCAAACAAAGTCATTTTAACTCTGACACGATGCTGGGCACCCAATGAGCAATATTCTAGCAAACTTATTGAGTGAATAAATTCCAAAATAAATTATTGCACCAATTCCCTAAGCAGACTATTAATTACATTTTATCCAAACTTGTGTGCTCATTGCAGCAAGAATTATCTTCCTTCAGCACCATTTTGATTTTTTACTCATTTTCAGAAACTACAATAGGTACAAACTTTTTAATCTTTTTTTTATTATTTTTTTCTTTATTGATTTTGGAGAGAGAGAGGAAGGGAGAGGGAGAGAGCCATAGAAACATCGATGAGAGAGAACATCGATTGGCCGCCTCCTGCACGCCCCTGACTGGGGATCAGGCCCACAACCCGGGCATGTGCCCTGACCGGGAACCAAACCATAGACCTCTTGGTGCGTGGATCGATGCTCAACCACTGAGCCACACTGGCCAGGCTAGATCCAAACTTTTGCTCACATAAAATCTGTATTGCTGATCCATGTTGAAAGGGCTTCTAAGAATTGGTTCCTTTCTCCCTAATTTCCCTTTAAAAAAATTATTGTACATTCACATTATCTTTGCTAGCCTAGAACACATGTGAATCTGCCTCATAATTTGCTTTCTGCAGTCCAAGCGCTGCTTCTGCCATGGACAGTGCCTTGCTCCCTCTCCTTTACCGTCCCGGATCAATCCCATTCTGCTCTTACTGTCATTTGTCATTCCGGCCCACTTTGCAAATGTAAGTACAGAGCAGTGTATTTATAGTCATAACTTAGAGAGAGTTTTATTTCTGTTTTACACGACTCTGTGTCAATGCAGTGCAGTCTTAATTTAGTGGAATATAAGCACAATGGAGGCAAAGGCTTTTACAACTTTCTCATGCTCACCAAAATGATTAATATTAACAAGGGCTTCAGGACCTAGTTCCAAGGGCATGATAACATCTCAGAAAAAGAGAAAAGTGACTTCACTTAAAAGTAAAAAAATATCTGATGGGTCATATCAATATCATATTGTGTCAATAATGAAAAAGTGTTAAATATTTGTAAATCAATATGAAATTCAAATAAAATTTCCAATTCTCATATATCTATTTTTTTATTATTTTACTGTAATATTAAGAAAAAGCATTCTAAAATTCATCTTGAGAAAATTTTAAGAAGTTTATTAGGCAGGACATATATCAGTTTATTATACAGATATTTAAAAGGTAGAATAATGAAATGACACTGGTAGAATAATAGATGTGTTGATCAACAGAACATGACTGAGAGTTCAAAAATGATCCATGTACATGAGGACAATTTAGTTTTTCTAGAGATAGCATTTTGTTTCAGGGGATAAAGGATGACTTATTCAACAAAGTTTGAAATATTTGATTAACTATTTGGAAAAATAAAAATGTGGATCCCTACCATATAACAAAATAAGTACTAGATAGATTAACAATTTCAAATAAGTCAAATAAAAACAAAACAACACATAAAAGTATTGGTGGATATTTAGGCAGATATTTCTATAATCTGTAAGAAGGAAGGGCTTTCTAAAAATAATACCAGAGACAAAAAATAAAGAGGAAGAAAAATCCTGATAAAGTTTTAAAATGCTGCATAAAACCCCATAAACAATATTTAATATAATAAACTCAAGAAAAATATTTATAATATGTAAGGCAAAGAGTTAAATATTTAGTATGTAAAGAGTATTTTAAAAATCAATTAGAAAAAGAATGCCTTGATACACAAATGACCAAGGAACTTTTTATATATATATATGTTTTCACTTAATTTTTTTTAGAGAGAGAAGAAGGAAGAAGGAGAGAGAAACATGGATCATTCTGCCTCCTGCATGCCCCCCACTGGGGATGGAGCCCACAACCCAGGCATGTGCCCTGACCAGGAATCAAACTGGTGACCTCTTAGTGCGTAGGATGACGCTCAACCCACTGAGCCACACAGGCCAGGGAGCAAAGAACTTTTAAAAAGCAACATAAGCCCAGTGGGTGTGGCTCAGTGGACTGAGCATCGTCCCATGGACTGAGAGGTCCAGGTACAATTCCCAGTCAGGGCACATGCCCGGGTTGCAGGCTCTATTGTAGCAGGGGGCATGTGGGAGGTGGCTGATTGATGTTTCTCTCTCACATCAATGTTTCTCTCTCTCTCCCTTCCTCTCTCTCTAAAAAAAAAAATCAATTAAAAATTAAATAAATAAAATTTTAAAAAAAACATAAAAAAGAATAACACAAATGGCAAACAAATATTTAAACATCCTAGTAATCAAAAAAGACTACTTGATAGGAAAAACTGGAAGAATGTTCTCTCTTCTCCCACATTATCTGTTTATTAGTTTCACCTGTTTTAAAATATCTCTCCAAATTAGCCTTTATTATTAGGGTTGTGGGATATCCAATACGTAGCACTTCTCTTTGTCTCGGGAATTCAGAACCAATACAGAGAAAGAAAGGGGGAGAGTCAGGAATAAGAGACTGTAAAGCCAAATATAATATTAGCTTTATTTCATATAAAGTTGATTGGAGACAGTGATTTTAGATCTAGGGCCAGATGGGCTTGCTGATACTTTGTTTCTGAATTAGATGGACTTAGCCCCCAATGGCACAGTGAGGCAACAGCAGGTCTCCCTAATAAGGCTGGTTGCTCACCACCTGGTCATAGGCATACCAGAAGATTCCTTTTCTAGAGGCAGGCAGATCTGAAGGAGAGAGAATAGCAGGGGCTGAGCCAAGTATGTAGAGCTCTTCCTCCATGTAGAGTCTTCCTTCATGCCTTTGGGAAGAAAGGTTAAGGGTACAGAGAGAAATTAAGAGTGTTTTTATAGTCCGGCTGGTGTGGCTCAGTGGTTGAGCGTTGACCCATGCACCAAGAGGTCACCGGTCAGGGCACATACCCTGGTTGTGGGCCCGATCCCCAGTGGGGGGCATGCAGGAGGTGGCCAGTCGATATTCTCTCTCATCGATATTTCTATCTCTCTCCTCTCCCTTCCTCTCTCTCTAAAAATCAATAAAGGAAAAAAATAAGTGTTTTTATAGTATCACTTGTGGAGATTGAAGTAGAACTTTTCTCCCTCCTATGGACAGATGAGTGGGAAGTAATTGTTCCCCTAACAATTATTACTATCATTGCTGTTTTGATAATGTTGTTTTCTATAGTCTGTGCTGAAAGTGAATTTACTATGTAATGTGTTAGCTTCAGGGCCTTAACTTGATGGAACTCCCAAGGCTCTGAAACCAGGAGGACGCAGCAGCTCCAGAGTCGGAGGAATGGAGTCCCGCCTGCCCAGAGGCCAGTGCTTCTCGCTTTGGTGGTGATCTTGCAGCTGAGGGAGAGGGCATGCATGGGCACTGGGCCCCATGGAGCCTCAGCATCGTCCCCAGAGAGGAGAACCTCACTTTTCCACTCTAAACCTGAGGGCCATGTGACTTGGCACACTCACTGCTGAGAACTGCCCTGGCAAGGTAGGGGTGGGAGGGATCTGGGTGTGGTGAAACCCAGCGACCTTGATCAGCTTGCTGTGACAGTGAGATCAAAGGGCTGGAGTTATCTGAAGACTCCCCAGCCAACACCAATAACAAATGTGAAGCTAAAATAAACTTTTCTGAACTATGGCTGATTTTATTGTAAAGGAACAAATTGTGACCAACTGTGTTAGAAGACTGATTTATCTTTCTACTTTATATAGGATGATATTTAAAAGTAGTTTTCACATCAAGAGATGAACAAAGAGTATGTAGCCAAAAATATATAGGGATAAAATGTATTATAGAGGAGGTGAAATTATAATAAAATTTAATATATTCCTGAATTTTGTAGCATTTAGCTACAATTTAAAATTTTAATTTGTTGTGATTTCTATTCTTATTCAAAGGAAATGTAAACTTTTATACCTCATTATCTATTAATACTTGTCTTAGAAAGGGTTTCTCAAATTATGAAAGCTTTATGTCCCACAAAACATAGATCCACCCTATTTTTTAGTTATACAAAAATGTTTGCAAATTTCTTTGCTTACCTCTGCCCCTTGTCTCCCACATCTTTTTTCAGGGTCCATTTTCCTTCTTAATCAAGTACATCTTTTAGTAGTTCTTCTAGTGAAGGTCTATTAATGGTAAACTCTGATAGGGTCAGAATTTAGCCCTCACTTTTAAATGAAACTTAGCTGGGTAAAAAAACTTATATTTGAGATTTTTTTTTCCTCCTTTCAGCACTTAGAGTTGTTATTTCACTTCTGGGATTTGCCATTGTTGCAGAAAAATGTACTTTTTCTCTTGAGGACCATCAGTCCGTCCTTCCTGTCTTTTCAGTCTTTTGTGATCTGTAGTTTCACTCTCATCTATCCAGGTTTGAATTTTTTTTTTTAATCCTCACCCGAGGATATTTTTCCATTTATCTTTAGATAGAGTGGGAGGGAAGGAGAGAGAGAGAGAGGGAGGGAGAGAGAGAGAGAAATATTGATATGAGAGATACACATCAATTGGTTGCCTCCCGCACAAGCCCAACCAGGGCTGGGGACCCAACCGCAACCAAGGTACGTGACCTTCACTGGAATTAAACCCGAGACTGTTTGGTCTTCGTGCTGATGCTCCAACCACTGAGCGAAACCAGCCAGGGCTGAATCTGTTTTTATTTAACCTTTGAGGGCCATGGTGTACTACAATCTGAGAACTAATGTCATTTTTCAGTCCTGAGAGAGTGTCTTTGTTTAGCATTCTATCTTTTAAATGGTTTTTAATGAGTTCTGAGCAGATACAAAACAATACATTAAAAAGATATGTAAGGTATGCCCTGGCTGGTGATGCTCAGTGGTTAGAATTGGCTCTTGAACCGAGAATCACAGGTTCGATTCCGGCCTGGTTGAGTTGCGTGCGGGAGGCAACCGGTCGATGTGTCTCTCTCACATCGATGTTTCTCTCTCTCTCTCCCTCTCTCTAAAAATCAATGGAAAAAATATCCTTGGGTGAGGATTAACACACACACACACACACACACAAATGATATGTAAGGTATAGCCCTGGCTGGTTTGACTCAGTGGTAGAGCATTGGCCCGCGGCCCACTGACTCACGGGTTTGATTCTGGCCAAGGGCACATACCTCGGATGCAGTTCATCCCCGGCCCTGGTTGGGGTCGTGCAGGAGGCAACCAATTGATGTGGCCCTTTCACGTTGATGTTTCTCTCTCTCCCTTCCTCTCCCCCCACCTCTCCCACTCTGTCCGAAGATAAATAGAAAAATATCCACGGGTGAGGATTAAAAAAAAAAAAGATATGTAAGGTATAAAGAATAATGAGAAAAAAAAAAAGAAGAATAGTACAACACTTAAATACTCACCATTGAGTATAGGCCAGAACAAAAAGAGCAACTTTTAGATTCCCCTATACAGCATCCCCAACAAACCCACCTATTTATACCTCATTGTCTATTAATACTTTTCTTAGAAAGGGTTTCCCAAATTATGAAAGCTTTATGTCCCACAAAACATGGATCCACCCTCTCCCTTCAGAGGCCACTATTTTTTTTTTTTTTTAATCCTCACCCGAGAACATTTTTCCATTTTTTGTTCAGATAGAGTGGGAGGGAGAGAGAGAGAGAGAGAAACGTTGACGTGAAAGGGACACATGGAGTGGCTGCCTCCCGCACGACCCAACCAGGGCCGGGGACAAACTGCAACCAAGGTACATGCCCTTAGCGGGAACTGAACCCGGGTCTCTCAGGACCGCAGGCCGATGCTCTAACCGCTGAGCCAAACCGGCCAGGGCCAGAGGCCACTATTATCCTAAACTTACTATTTATAATTTCTTTGTAGTTTCACAAAGTTAATATATGGCAGTGCATGTTTTAAAATGTTGTATCAGCCCGACTGGTGTGGCTTTGTGTTTGAGAGTTGACCCATGCACCAAGAGGTCGCTGTTTCGATTCCTGGTCAGGGCACATGCCCAGGTTGTAGGCCAAACCCCCAGTGGGGGGCATGCAGGAGGCAGCCAATCCATGTTCTCTCTCATTGATGTTTCTATCTCTCTCTCCCTCTCACTTATTCTTTCTCTAAAATCAATAAAGGAAAAAGAAATTTTTTTTAATAAAGAAAAAAATTTTAAATGTATCAGTGGACTAATGCTGTATGTATTCTTCAATTTGTTTTGTCCACTCAAAATTATGTTCCTGAGATTCTACTGTATCACTGAATATAGCTATGATTTACTCCTACTCAGTACTAAATAGTATTCCATCACCCACATTTTATTCATTCTACTGTCAACAGGCATTGGTTTGTTTCTAGTTTTTTACTAGTCAGCATAGTGCTACTTTAAGCATTTGCAAAAATGCTTCCTGGAACAGGATAGTTTCCCTAGACTTTATGCGTAGGAGTGGAATTTCTAGGTCATAGAATATAAGAAGCGTCATAAAGAAATATTGGTTTCCCAAGTAATGGTACTAATTTATACTCCCATCAGCATGGGAGACCGCCTTGCTCCCTATGCCTGCCAATGCATAGTTTCAGATTTTAATATTTGCCAGTTTTGTGGATATGTAATGGTAAGTCACAATAGAATTTGTATTTTTGTTATTGGTAATGAGATTGAATGACATTTTTATTTATTTATTTATTTATTTTTAAATATGTTTTTATTGATTTTTTAGAGAGAGAGGAAGGGAAAGAGAGATCGAAACATCGATGTGAGAGAGAAACATCAATCAGCTGCCTCCTGAATGCCCCCTTCTGGGGATAGAGCCTGCAACCCCGGGCATGTGCCCTGACTGGGAATTGAACCAGGACCTCTCAGTCCATGGGACAATGCTCAATCCACTGAGCCACACCAGCTGGGCTTGAATGACATTTTATATGTTTATTGACCATTTATGTTTTCTTTTCCGTAACATGCTTCTGTAATTCACTTGACCACCCTCCCCTTTTTTATTGGTTTGCCTTTTTCTTATTGATTTGTAAAACTTTTTTACATATTCAGGGTACAAATACCTTGACAATTATATTTTTAGCAAATATCCTCCCATCTATGGCTGGTCTTTTGGTGAATGGACATTGTTAATTTCAATGTAGTCAAATGTGTCCATTTTTCCTCTGTGGTTTTCAATTTTTATTTCCCATTTAAGAAAATGTTTATATTCCTGATCATTAAAGTATTCTCCAATATTGACTTCTAAAATTTTTATAGTTTTGTATTTTACATATGGCTTATTCATTCACCTGAGTTGATTTTTGTATATGATGTGATGAAGGGGTGTAAATTCTAATTATCGTTTGTGTCTTATCAGCGTTTGTTTTTATATGCATGTGTTCTGATCTCTCGTCTCACTTGTTATAAAAAGATAGATTGTGGCATTCGGGAAAATGGTATTCTGAGAGAAATTTACATTCTTAATACTTTAAAGGCTGAAAATTTAGTAGCGATGTTTCCAAATTTGAAAGTTAAAGAAATAATAACAGAAAACTCACAAAGGAAGTAGAATAAAAAGCAGTATAAAGATAAAAGCAGACACCAATTAAATAATCATCATATAAACAATAGATCAATTAAACAGAAATCATTTTAAATAATAGGCTCAAGGAAGGCAAAATATTATTCTTTGAACAGTAACAAAATAGATTAATTTTGGTAAGACTAGTCAAGAAAAAGAGAAAAGGCACAAATAAATATCAAATTGATAAAGGTGTAATAAGTTGAGATGCAACAGAGATTTAAGAGATAAAGAAATGCTTTTCATTAACTTTATACTAATAAGATGGAAAATTTAGGAGAAAACATGTAAATTTCCAGGGGAAAAAATGTATATTGATTTGCATCTATCTTGCTAAATTCTCTTATTAATTCTAATAATTTCTCTGTGGATAATTGTGAGTTTTATATAAAACAACCATACAATATGTGAATGATAACAGTATTTTTCTTCCCCCATTGTCACTTAGATATCTTAGATATTTTGGAACTTCTCATTCTGTCTTCCATGTCTTATAACTCTTTCTCTATTTCCATCTTGTTATCTCTGTGTTACATTACAGCGATTTATTCAGACCTGTTTCTCAGTTGACTACTTTATATGAAGATTTAACTATTCATTGAGTTTTTAATTTAAATGAATTAATCTTTTATTTCCAGAAGTCCAATGACCAAATTGGTCCTATTTCAAATCTGCTTATTTCTCTGCTCATAGTTTCCTTTTATTCCACTATTATTTTGATTCCTTCTTTTACCTCTTTAATTATTTTAAACATAGTAACATTTATAGTCTCTTTTAGAGTGTTCAGTTATCTATAGTTCTTTAGGTACCAATTTTGTTGATTATCGAGTCTTTTGATTTATCCTCATTTCCTGATATGGTTTGTAATTTTTTTATTGTGAGCTCATCTTAAACACCGATGGTCTTTCCTGTGGGAGCCCTGTGTGCCCTAGATTATGGGTTTGTCCTGTAGTGTGGATTTACATTTGGTTTTGCAAGGGTCCCAGAGCTTCCACGGGCCTTGACCAAATTTGATTTTTTCGTTTGTTTGTTAATCCTCATCCGAGGATATTTTTCCATTGATTTTTTTTTTTTTTTTTTAAGATAGAATAGAAGGGAGGGAAGAAGAGAAAGAGACACACATAAATCAGTTGCCTCCCACACAACCCTGACCAGGACTAGGGATTGAACCTGCAACCCAGGTATGTGCCCTTAACAGGGAATTGAACCCGAGCCCCCTCAGTCCACAGGCCAACTCTCTGACTGCTGAGCCAAACTGGCCAGGGCCCAAATTTGATTTTTGTTGCCCCAGTTTTTCATTAGTGTATCAGCTGAGAATTCTTGTGCTATAAGGCTAGTGTAAAGTTAGATCCTACCCTCAGGTTTGGGGGTCAAAATTCTCAGAAGAGATGTTTCTTTTTCCTTCATACTCAAAGCCTTAAATATTGCAAGATCCCTCGCTGTTTTTCCTGGCTGAAGTTCTTTTTTAGTGACATTTTAATGGACTGAACAACTTTGCGAGAGTTTTACCTTAATTCAACCTCTTGCTTCCATGTAATCATCTTGAGTGAAGCCGCGGCCATCTCCTGTGTCCACACGAGGGTTGTACTCCAGCTCCATTCCCAGGTGCTGGTTCTGTCAGCCCAACGTACAGCTGTAGCTGCCATAGCATTTCCCTTCCCTCCTTCTTGGCCGAATTATCTGCTTTTCAAAATACAACAATATATTTGTGTATTAGTAACTTATTTTATTTTATCCAAAATGTCTATGTGTTTATTGCAGGGGGGTGAGAGGGTCCCCCATGTTGCTGGAACCAGAAGTTACAGAAAAAGTCTTGATTTACACCTACATTTAGATCTACATTTAAATAAATATTCTCCATTGAGTGGGATTACAGATTATTTTAATTTTCTATGAAAGCCTTTTATTGTTTGGATTTTATACAATTAATATGCAATACTTTTATTACTTGAAAATATTATAATTTTGAAAAAAGTTTAATGAAAACTTGATTAGGTATCACATTACCATGTAGTTCAGAAATTATTTTATTCTCAATTGTCTATGTCCAGCAAGGGAAGAGGTCACATAAAGTTCTCAATTATTGTATATTTGACTTCAGAATGCATTAGAGTGAAACGTCACCAATTCAGACTAAATGAGGAAAAATGAATCTAAGTTATTGTAAAGGAAGGACATTTTTAATGCCTTAAAAAACTTTCTTCAAGTAAATGCAATAAATGGAACAACATATGGTGTCAATTAAGAAAGGATCTATGTTATATAATATATATGATATTAGTTGTTTTATGTTTCTACTTAGAAAAATATTTTCCATTCCCATCTATACTCCTCAATCCTTGTATTTACTAGTTACTGTTAAATTCAAGTATCCTTGAGTCTGTTGGACTGATAACTTTTTAAATGTCAATGGTCTCAGTTACTAATGATAGTTGTTTGTTTCTGGGTCTGTCTGAGGGTGTGTGCTGCAGCTTGGGGTGTGAGCGTGTGTACATGTGTTTAAGGGAGACTCGTGGGTGTGTGTGGGAAGGTGTCTGCACCTAATGATTTTTAATTCTCCTTTACTCTTTCAATGAATACATTTACTTTTAGCCTTGTTCAAATTCGAATGACCATTCATTCTAAATTATTGAGGTTCAAATAATGTTTTTCTTTTTTTTTTATTTTCTTTTTTATTTTTTTATTTTTTAAAAGAGAGAGAGAGAGAGAGAGAGAGAGAGAGAGAGAGAGAGAGAGAGAGAGAGAGAAACATCGATGTGAAAGGGACACATCGAGTGGCTGCCACCCGCACGACCAACCAGGGCTGGGGACAAACTGCAACCGAAGTACATGCCCTTAGCGGGAACCAAACCCGGGTCTCTCTGGACCGCAGGCCGACACTCTAACCCCTGAGCCAAACCGGCCAGGGCAATAATGTTTTTCTTTAAATGATTTGCCAATATGTATGTACTGATTTTTTTTTTTAATTTGAGGGTATTAAAAAATCTATTTCTAAAGTAGAAGAAAAATAGAAAATATTCCCCACAAATATCATATCAAAACATTACTCAGTATATTACCTGAACATTTCCCTCACAACCCCTGTTTCCTTCAGAAAGCCTTTACCATAAATTTTATTAAAACAAATTCTGTACAGAACAAAAGATTGCCAGTATAACAAAATATGTAAGACAGTTTCTCACAATGGACTTTCAGTGGATTATAAACATCTCTTTTCTAGACGTTACAGTTTTCCTAAGGCCTTTGAAGAATTTTAAGTTTTTCTTATAAAAGGAAAGAAAGAAGAAAGAAGGAAGGAAAAAAAAAAAAAAGGAAGGAGGGGAGAGATTGAGGGAGGGAAGAAAAAAAACAAATAAAGTCCTACCAAATATAAATATGTTTCTTTATAAATCTAGCATTTCCTATTCCAAAGTATTGGTAGTCCTGAACTAGGAGAAATAAGGAAACAGTTCTATGTTGTGGTTTGGGGGCACATGAAAGGTAAGTACAGTAGCTTGGAACAGCCTGGCAGTGTGTGCCCCTGGAATGTGACCCATCGATTGAGATGGGCAGGAACTACAGAACCAATTCAGCCTGGGAATCGGAGAGAGGTGCAGCAGTTCAGGCCTCACCTAGGCCCATTCCCTAAAATGTGGATTAGCTGGAGGCCGCACCCCCACCTCACCCCCACTTTGGAGTCAGACACACCTGCGTCCAATCCCAGAATCACTGTTTACTGCTTGCATGAGTTTAAGCAAGTCATTTTACTTGACATTTTTTCAGGCTCTTCCTATCCATATGCCTACCTCATAGGTCCGTGGAGATCAAATGAGATGAGGCACGCAGCGTCCTTTGCACCATGTCCCGCCACACAGGAAGCACTCACTTGCTGTTGGCTGTCACTGTTTGTGCAGTTACTCTAGTACTGGCACTTGTCCCGCAGTGATGTGGTTCTGTCGGTGATCTTCCGAAATCTCTACCCATGTCCTGACATGAGAAGATTTCCAGACTTTGGGGCTGCTCAGAAAGTGTTTGAGGAGCTCAAATATTTCAGTCACATTGGTACTGTGCACTGGGGAAGGGGATATTGCCCCATTAACACTCTCACTGGTTGCAGAGATCATTCATTCATTCATGCATGCATTCATTCATTCATGCATTCATTCCATTCATTCATTCATTCATTCATTCATTCAACAAACGCTAATGGAGGACCAGGTCCTATGTTAGTTAGGCCCTGGATATATGTGGGGTAATTTCCTGGAGCATTCAGTCTAGGAGGAATCATAAACATTCATAAATATTTACAATATAATATCATATGGGCTAAAATAGTGCTGTCCAGGCCCTGGCCGGGTAGCTCAGTTGGTTAGAGCATGTCCCGATTCGCCAAGGCTGCTGGTTCTATTCCCAGTCAGGACATATACAAGAATCAACCAATGAATGCATAAATAAGTGGAATGACAAATCGATGTTTTTTTTCTGTCTCCTTTACTCTCTTTCTAATATCAATAAAGTAAAAATTAAAATAAAAATAGAATAGTGCTGTCCACAAATTGGTTTCATAGCTCAGGGTTGATTGCACTGGGGATGTGGAACTGTGATCAGGAAGGCTTTACTAAGGGAGTCTGGAAAGATAGTAGCTTTTTTTTTTTTTCCCTTTATTGATCTTAGAAAGGAAGAGAGAGATAGAAACATCTATGAGAGAGAACATCGATTGGCCTCCTCCTGCATGCCCCCCACTGGGGATCGGGCCCACAACCTGGGCATATGTCCTGACCAGGAATGGAACTGGCAACCTCTTGGTGCATGGGTCGATGCTCAACCACTGAGCCACACCGGCCAGGCTGGAAAGATAGTAGCTTTTGACCAAGCAGTGGGAAAGAGCATAAAAAAGTAGCCAATGTAAAGGCAGAGAGCTAGGAGAGACTGGGGTGGGGTAAGGAATTAGAAATGGGATTTATTAGGGGCGACGTCGCCGAGCAGGAAGTAGTGAGCCAGACACTGGAGGAAGTGGCTGGACAGTTAGGGGGATGGAGTGCAGAAGCACAGAGAGAGCAGGCACAGTTATATCAGGGCAGAGAGGATGCCACCTGGACCGAGGCAGGGCTGTTGCCAGGGTTGCCATGGTGGTCTGGCTGGTCACAGGGACATGGCCCTGAAAGAAGAGGAACAGGAGCACCTCAGCATTGGGGGGTTGATGGCAAGGAGGTACCACACCGGTGAAGGAAAAGGAGAAAGCAGAGAAGCTTTGGGCTAGAATGGTCTCAAGGAAGTCAGAGGAAGAGCAAAATAAATGTGAGGCCTAACAAGTCATCAGAGTAGCCGCCACCTGGTCCAACTGCCTCCTCTTGTTATAAGGAAGTTGAAGTCTCTGCCTGTACCTGCCTCTTTCAGGTTAAAAATTCTGTCATATGTCCTTGAAACGCCACTCACTCCCCCGAGTCTTCATTCTTACTTGACATTTAGAAGAACTTAGATGATCTAAATAGACCCCAACCTTAGCTTTCATAAGCAGGAATAGAATGAAAATCACAGAACACCATGCCTCAGATTTCAATATATGTATTTCCTAAAGATTGAAGCAGAGGAAAGCCAAGAAAAGACAAGAGAGTTTTTCTAGAAGAAAGAATTTCATTAGAAATCCCAGATGAAAATCTTCCAGTGGCCAGGTGAGGTTAGAAGTCAGAATAAGGCAGGGATTGTAAAATAAAAACGGAGGCAGGTAGATCAGCTGTCCAGAGAATTTATCCATGGAAGGTCGGCAAGAAAGTTATAACCTTGAACCTAAAAATTTTAGACTTCCATGAATTCTTTCACATGAGTAAGGTGGTCTAGCCTAGTTAATGATGAATATGTCAACAAATAAATTACAATTTGCAACATTGTTTTTTTCAGACCAGTAATGTTTCTTTCTAGTAACAGTGTGTCTATCTCTAGAAGTCTCTGTTTTTCATGTCTCCCATCCCTCCCTCTTCTTCTCCTTCAATTTCTTTTTTCCTGCTTTGGCCTTTTCTCTCCTGCACCAGCCCTAGATGAGGCAAATTCTCAACTCCATGCACCCACCCCTCCTTGTCATTGCAGCCAAAGGGACTCACATGGCCCCATGAGTGGGGGTGGGTGGAGGGGGTGAGGGCGTTCCAGAGGCCAGCAGTTCCCTTCTCCCTTCCCTCCAGCCTTAGTACTAGTATTCCTTTGTCGTGCAGAGGATTAATTATGACCTCCAAAGTAAACATGCTCCATGTCATCCACTGTCCTCTCTGGCCACAGCATCATGGGATGAGCCCAGCCTGGAGCAGCACCCCCAGACTGCATCCTCCTCCCTCTCCACCCCTGGGTCTCACTTGATCTAGCAAGGGTCCACTGTAACACAGCAATGACAAATCCTGGGATCTCAGCCTTTAGGAAATGGGCGGAGGATCCCAAGCCTGAACTATTAGGATGGTAAGAAAAAACTTTCCAATATTTAGGTATGTTTTCCCTTTCATGCTTTCACCCACTAATATGTAGGGCTATTTCTGAAGGGATATTGTGCAGGAAATGGAACTTGTCCCCAGCATCGCCCCCGCCCTGGTCACTGGTCTCCAGGCTTCAGCTCCTGTCTTCTCTCTGGTACTCATCCTTGTCTTCACCTCCTCTGCGTCCATGTCCAAGCTGGCCTTCAGGAATGGGTCCGAAATACTACTCATAATAAGGTGTAAATGACTGATAAAAGCTTATGGTATTACTTGTTAGAAACATATTTGTATTTCAACAGGGCTCTAAGCCTTTAGAGAAAGGAATAAATCCCTAAATCTTTCATGGAGAACTTTTAATTAGGTATCAGGAGAAATGTTTGGGGTTGAGTGGAGTATACCTGGTTTGCTTGAAATCTCAGGACAGACACCCATTCTATTTAGAAATTCACACACACACACACACACACACACACACACACACACCCCTGGCCTATTTAATCCCAGGTAATGTGTTAAATGCTTTACATACACTCTGTCATCTAATTCTTACCCCTCCACCCCCACTCATGCAGGGTAGATATTTAGTGTTGCACATACAACCTGCTACACAACCAGGTTAAGAAAATGGTCCAAACTTGCACGGCCTGTACATGTGGAACTTGATGTGACCCCAACTTCGCGGGATCAGGAAGCCCCGCAAGGAGCACCCTTCTCAGCTGGCGGGAAGCAGTCATTGGCTTGCCTCCGGGATTGCCTAGTTAAGGAACGTATAGAGCTTTAAAAATATTTTCTCGTAAGTCATCTTAAAAAGTCCCCTTAATCATCTTTGTTTTTCTCTGGACTCCCCAGTGTGTATATGTTATCCTCATAATGATGTGCCCCAAATGAAACACAGTGGCCTGGTCTATTTTCATTTTCAGCCTATGCAGGATATAAAAAATAAACAGCATATGGTGAAAAGTTAATGAGATTTTAAAAAATAAGTTCACTTAAAATAATCCACGGGCTTTCCTACATGTGTTCTTGGTCTGGTTTCAAAAACCACAGGAGTTTTTACTATGCTTCAGAAAAGGGTGAATATTTGCATTGTTTCTGTTGGGGCCAGTGGGAAACCAATTTCATACAATCGGCTCTAATAATCATGTTGTTTATAAACAAGTGCCAGGCTAACCTAGGACAGACCAAGATGTACTGTGATGTGTCCTAGCATTAAGCATGTTCAAAGCAGCTCTGTAACTCTCCCAGTTACAAATCCCAGGCGCACAGGATGTTCCTTTGGCCAACAAGTGTAAGGAAGTCTTACCTAGAGAGGAAGGTGGGAAAAACCAGACAGCTTCTGAGAGGAGTAGCCCCCTGAACGTACCCCAGAATTTATGTTACCATAAGGTAGAACTGACCCCAAGAAAAATGTCCTACGCCACTGGAGCCCATAAAGAAAGTTAAAAATCCTTTTATTTTAAATGAGGAGTCACATAAAGTTCTTGTTGCTTATGCTACATGAGTTCTCTGCATTGAAAGAAACAATTAATTTGAAAATGCATGTAAATAATTTTATTTGCAAGATTGGGTTTAGCCACAAAGTTCTCTTGGCAATTAAGTGCTAACAGCCCACTGTGTGGGCCAGGATTGTTCTGAGCACTGTGGAGGATGCAGGAGAAGATAGGGACTTTGTCCTTAAGGCATGCTAATCCAGCTAGTGAGGTGTAAGGTCCTCAATAAAATAAAAAGTGGTATCAAACACTTTCCTTGTGCCAGGCACTATGCTCAGAGTTTTGCAGGGATTATTTCACTTAATCCTTAGCAACACAATGATGTAGGAAATATACAGGAGGAAATCCAGGCTTGAGAGCTTTCCCGAGCTCTCCAAGAGTTGTTGCGAGAACTATATAAGGAAACATAATGCACTATTTCAGTTAGGTTTAGATTTTGTTTCCTACTAAAAAAAGAGGGGGAAAATATCCCCAAAGAAAACAAAGAAATAAAAGAAGTAGCTCAAAAAGATAGAAGTTTATTTTTCTCTCTCATAAATCAAGTCCAGATAGTAACCAAGCCAGCACTGCGGCTCCCTTTAAACACAGGGACACATCTACTCCCAAAGGATCCAGGAAATACAGATTTTCTTTTTTTTAGATGTGGTCATGTGCCCATGGAAAATTAGGGCTTCTATTACTCCAGGTGAGGAGAACAGATGTTGGGGTAGACAACTGGTTTCTCTACTGTATGTAGGCAAAGTGCTGGGAACAGGATAACACAAGAAATATTAAGTAATAATAGTTATAAAACTCAACGCAGCTTCCATGTGGCTTGGTTTATCGATTAAATACAACTACTTGTGCCTGAGGTTCCCCCTTTTCCAGGCTCTGTCCTACCCCTGAATGGGGGACGGAGTGAGAAGGGAGGGTGCGAGGTGCTCCAATACTGGTAGCTTTGCCTCCCAGGGCGGGCTTCTCCTTTTCCTCCTGCAGACAAACTCGGTGGTTTGCCCCAAGGGTTGCACCTGTGGAAAGGTGGCTGAAAGCCAAGTCATGCCGCCAAACAAGGACACTGCCTCGGCCTGGGCGTTTCCCACCCAGGCTTTTGCTTTCTTCCCATGCAAATGATAGCTCTGCGCTGTGGCAGATGGGAAGGAGCTGGGCAGCCACTCTGCCTAATTTCAGGGACAAGCAGACACACAGGACAGAGGCATCCTTTGGATCAATGACAAGCATGACACCCCTGCCCTGTGCAAACAGGAGGCCCTGGGAAGGGGGGCTAGGTGTAAGTCATGAGTTGTTTGTCTTGACTCAGTGGGTTCTCAAAGAGCTTTCCATGGATCATCTCAGTCTCCCAACTTCCTAGGGAAGAAAGAGGCTCTCAGGCCAGAAAACACTTTGCACTATATGGATTTCAGTGGCTGCCCTTGGCTTCTTAAACCACCTAAGCAAGCTGCCTTTAGGTCTAAGATTCTGCTATGAGCAGACCTGGCTTATCAGAGCAGTGGTGGGGGTGAGGGCAGCAGGTAAAGAAAACTGTAGAGTGGACGGATACGGTGGATAGGATGGTAGGGAGATAAGTTGGAGTTTCCAGCTGTTTCATACACTGGTTTGGGCCAGGAAAAGGTGGGAAGGAAAAGGGATGACAAGACCTTGGTCCTTTGATGGCCTCACCCCCATGTCTAAGCTATGACCAGATCCTTCCATGGTATCTCCTCACTGTCTCTCCCATGGAGGCCACTGCACGCATGCACGGTGCTTTGTGTGACTTATAAAAAGACACCCCACTTTCTATAGAACTCAGTCTTGTGTCAGGACACAGTGAGTGTGAAAGTTAGGCTCTGGCCCCCGCTCATCTCCTTGGACAGGAGCTTTGAGTCATGGCAGATTCTTCAGTCCGCTCACTTAACTCTGTCCCCGTGGTCTCCCTGCCCCACCCACCTTCTTCATCTCTCTGCTGTCACTTGGACTATGCTCCATCGTGACAGGTAACGAGGAGAGCCATTTACAAAGAGCCTCAAATTTAGACTTTGGTGTGGTTGCCAAGTAACGTTATACGTTTAGTCCTAGAGACACAAGGACTAGATGAAAAGATGTTCATCGTGTTATTTGTTTTTAAACTTGTGATCTAATAACAGACCACACAGCCTGTAGGCCACTATGAATTAATTAAAATAAATCTTATTCTGTGAAAAGAATGCTTGCATTGTATTATTGAGGCAGAATACAGTACGTTTAAAAAAATGTAAACATTAAAATAATTTTTATGACCCTTTTTTATTATTTCTTAATATCACAATATACTGAGAGCCTCAATAAATGAAGGCAGCCGGGCCTCCTTGGCCTGGGGCCTGATCCCAGACTCCTGGGACTTGATCCCCATTCTAACTCTTGTCTGCTCTGGCCCCTCCTCTCTTCCCAGCAGCCAGTGGTGTCCTGTGACAATGCAGGTCCCATCCTGGTAGCCCCCTGCTTAAATACTGCAGTTACTTTGCACTGTTCTTGGAGTGCAAGCCCAGACTGAACTGGGCCTGCAGGGCCAGCATGGTGGCCCCACCTCCGCAGCACTCCAGGCCCCTGCCCCACTCGGCTCCTGCTGTCTGGGATGCCCTTTCCCTTCTTTCCCTGGTTGGTTTCTCCTCTTTCCAGTTTTCAGCCCAGCCCACATTTCCTCAGGGAAGCAAGCCTTCCCTCAGGCCCAAGTCTACGCAGGCTTCTTGTTTATTGCCCTGATAGAATTTTGTGTCTTTCCTTCAGAACATATTATCTCTGTACAATTATATTTTACATTTATTAGCGTGATCATTTGATTATCTAGCACTAATGCACTCAGTGCAGTAAGATAATTTTTATTTTTCACTGTGGTAGCCACAGAGCCTAGAATGGGCCAGAATGAATAAATGGGAAGGTCACCTTCCCAGCTGCTCCTTGTGGTTATGCTTTGGGAGAGGAACCTTTTACACACATGGTACTTGAGAAAGCAGGTCACCAGCACCAGAGAGAGAAGTGTGGCTTCAGAGGAGACAACTGAGGGTCAGAGATGTCAAGGATAGCCCACCAAATTTAAATTCCTATAGTAACATGTCACAATGTGGAACTTTCCTTTAAGTTAGGGAGAGAAAATTATTCTTAACAACTGGAGCATTTTTAGAGGAATGCATTGATAAGCAAATTCCTCAATGAAACTGTCATTTTGTGGAAGAAAAGCACATAACTAAGCCCTTTGGCCCTTACCAGAACAATCAGAGGGCGTCAGTAATTTACCGGCAAAGGTGCCCATGGATTCTCTTAATGAATTAGAGGCAAAGCAATTGAGTATAAGTGGGGTGAAATAAAAATCATGAATGTAATCCAGTAATGCACATGAGTTATTGTTGATTGGAATTTATTGTGCTTGATATTTTAGAAGTTTATATGTACTATGAAGCAATTTGTCACATATGAAAAAAAAACAAACAAAAAACCCCAGAAAGCCCTCAGGTAAATCACTGAAATCCTTCCAGAAAATTGAGGCGACTAGCCTTCAAAATGACTTCCCTTTGTATTCTTGTCATATATATGACCTCATGTATGTTTATTTTCCATATATTTATAGTTTTGAGGAACTACAATGGAGTTATCTATAAGGTCTCTTTATCCAAGCAGCAGGTTATCAGCGATAAAAATTATAGGAGAGAATACTAAAATACACTAATAATACTCAATAAGTGATTTTGATGATGGCAAAATAATACTGGGAATAAAATGAGATGCCACTGCACACACATTTGTATAAAAGTTATAAAAAATACTTGTTACACACCATTCAAAATGTGGAAGTCTAGTACAAGATAAAAAGTGCAATGTTCTAAAATGTAATAAGATGTCTCTTCATTTATTTCACTGTTATTACTATGTTTCTAGGGGCTTTGGAGAGAAATTGTAGTCTAATGTCGAATTTGACTTCAGATTCTGAAAGTCTAGTTCCAGCGGTGGTGGGTTCCCAGGGTCAAGTCAGAGCCATCCAAGGTTGAGGATGAGGGCTTGGTGCCACCAATGGCGGCCAAGAGGTACACAGGGCAAGATGTTGGGTGGTAAGTGTGAGCTGGTTTGCTGACTGGTCAAGTCCTCCATGATGTTTCAGGGTAGCCCTGCCTGTTTTAGGGGATTTATTTTTCTCCCCTACTGAGGACGGGACCAAGGTAATATTTGTCTTTTTTATTCTCAGGGAATGTCACAAAGCAGATTGTAGAAAAATTTGTTGAATGCATCAGTGTAGTTTTCTCCCCATCAATGTTTATTATCCCTACTATAATATTTTTCCTAAGTACAATAGTGTTATTGATCATCTGAGTTCCCAATTCCAATTATTTGCCTAGATTTTAAAAATTCCTAATTGTTTTGCATACTAAACTTATAGGCCACTGTTAATTTACGGAGTTGTTTCAAATCAAATGGTATATCCCGTGTCTTGCATTCACTCAGTTATTCACCGCTAACATCTAAATCGGAGAAGTGAAAAGGACAATTGTTTAGCGCTTTTTAAAGTCCCTGACCAGGATCAGTAGGGAAATCCCATTAGCTCCATTCATCGCATTTCTCATAAATCTAAAAGGAAAGCAAGTATCCAAAGCCTTATTCTTTAATAGTTCTTATTTGTAAAACCTTGACAGGGCTTTATTCTAAATTGCTTCCAAATTATGTAAAGAATACTGAGAAATATGATGGGTAGTGAATCGTGATAGTTTCAGTTATTGAATAAATAACCAGAACAGTAAAAGGGGACTAATCTGAAAGCAAACAGTATGATGGGCTCTGATGAGGCAAAAAGAACTGTGGCATTCTTAAACTACCATCTGGCTCAATCCTCTGTGAGTGGGCAAGTCGGACAATCTTCTATTCAGCGCCCTAAAACTTATTCAAAAGGAGCTGTATTTGAATATTAATTTTTCATATTGTTAACAACAAAAAAAACAAACCCAAGCCCTTTTTGTAGCCAAAAAGGAATGTTTAACAAAATAATCCTCTGGCTAAACATGAGGGTGTGGGGCAACCTGTGGGTGGGAGGTCTGCTGTATTCGCAGTGTGGCTACTCGGCCGCTTCTAGGCCTTCACCTCTGCGGCTTCTTTGTGGGTAGAGTAACTTATTAAAGTTGTCAGCATGGTTTGAAATTTAGGTAAGAGGTGCAAAAATAAGGAATTCATTAAGAAAAATGAATGCGGTAATTTCTGCTGCCTTTTAATAAAAAAATAATGTAAAATTGCCATATAGGATAATGGAGACAAGTGACAGTAGAAATGATAATCTATAGTTCAAATTGTGCTTTGTGAAGTGTGAACCTATTTCATCACTTTCTGACAGACCCACGACAATTGCTGTTTTGTTTATTAAGTCCTGGATTTTTAAAGGAAACTATCAGAGGCCTTAATTTTGTTTTCCGAGGTGTGTTTGAAAAGTGTAAGTCGGATAAATAGAAGCCCACTACTTATCTTCAGCAAGATGCTTTTAAAAAGGTATGTTAGCAATCTCTGTGGTTTAAAAGACAAAACCAAGTCCTGCCGGCTTTGTGTTGTGCTTCTCTTACAGACTGCAGTGCCTTCTGTCTGCTTTAGGGTGTGGCATCTGCCATTGGGGAGGAGAAACTGGCATGTGTCGCCTTTTATAGCAGACTGATTTCATTGTGCTGGGGGCCTCTATTTCATAGCCTCTTGGTTCCAATCTTCTAGATGACTTGCTGAAGCAAATGGAATTAAAAGAGATTTCGACTTACATACCCTTTTTATTTTCATGATTTTTCTCTATGAAATAATATTTTAAAGAAATGGGCCAGAGCTGAACTTGGTGACTCATTTTCCCTTTTAGAATTAGTTATAAAAATAAGCCAGAAATATGGCTAGCCTTGTATGAACTGACTTTGATATATTTTATCAGTTTGAAAAAAAAGTACTTTTATGATTGTATGTGTATATTTAGTTTGACCATAAATGTCTAAAAGCATAAATATGTAATTGATTTTAGAATATATGCATATACACACATACACAAAACGGACATATATTTATATTTGCATATGAAAAACTTAAAACATTCAACTTATGTGATATAATGCATATAATTAGTATGCACTGTATTTGAATATATAAAGGGAGAAAATCCAGAAGAAAAATGTCAAAAAGGCACACTAACAAAGATGTAGTATTCTCTTGGCAAAAACTGATGAATGATTTGGCATGGATTCACCTTACAGTTCTGTTATTCTCTCTTACACAGGATGATAGAACCGTTTTCCAGTTGTTTGCATAGAATTGCAATTTGTTATTTCTACACTCTATAATGACCCTTGGGTATGCACCTGATTCCCCTCCCCCTCAATCAGTCACCCGTTTTTCTCATCTATCCTTTTCTATCTTGTCATGTAACATTTACACTTGGTCAAGCAGACAAAAATAACCACTGCACTTGAAATAAACAAAAATAGTCTTTATGAAAAGCTGAAGAATGAAATCATTTTAAAAAACTACGTTCTACCAAATCATATATTTCAGCTAGTGTGACCTCTTGAAAGCTCTGGTTTCAAATGCTTTCTATCCATGGAAACTGAGTCCACACTAGTACAACTTAGCCTTTGCTTAGGTTACGAAGTCCTTTTGAAGATATTCAAGGTGTTACTTGGTAATAAATTAACAATAAACACACTTAAAAATCAAAAAATGGTAAGGCAATAGATAGTATTGTTTAAAGAACAAAGCATGAAACATTTCTACTCTAGGATTAGCTATGATTGATTTATATTATTATTGATCTCATGTTTATTAAATATAACATGTCTTAGTTTTGTTTCAAATTACTTAGAAATGAACTCATATCACGGGGGTTAACTGTGGATATTAACCTCTGAAATATGGTGAAAGGCGTCATATAGATTTATGAAGGTATGAGATAGACCTTAGCTGTCACTATTTATGGCACCAATAGTTAAATTTCCATGTGTGAGTTGTTTGGAGCATAACACACCACTCTTCATACTTGAGGACTTTCTTTTCCGAGAGGGGATAGACAAGTGTATTGTAAGAAAGACGCTCCTTTGGGAATACTTGGAGTTTTCACTGATAAGCCTACACATACACATAAGGTGCCTTAAAAAATAGTTACCTTAACATTATCCTTGGGGCAGGTGTAGTCAATCACAGGCATTTATTGAGTACCTGCTGTGTACAGGGTACAGTGCTCAACTGCGGCTAACCTTCACTTAAACTCTCTTAATTTTGCAGTTTGAATAAGTTGTGGGAATTAGGCTGATGGCCCGAAATCAAGGCAGAGAGGCAACATTCTGAAAAATTACATAACTCCTGGGAGAGGCAGGGCTTTGCACAGATTGCTCAAATATTTTCTTTCTCCGTCGGCTCCTCGTAACCTTTGAGGACAACAGACAACTTTGTTCCCCAGCCCTTCTCCCTCTTTTGTCTGCTCGTCAGACTCGTTTTCCACCTTTGTATCATTCCTTTTAGACGTGAAAACAAACACGCGAACTCCCGGTTGGCAAGGAGACGGAGGCACGAGGGGAAAGTGCAGCCTCCAGCCGCCCCACGCCGCCGCGCTCCGGGCGCCCGCCGAGCCGGCCCAGGTCCCCGGCCGGGCCCGCCTGGTGTCTGCGAGCTGCGCCCGGGCGGCGGGCGGCGGGCGGCGGGCACAGGCCCGGAGGGCGGCGGCGGCCCGCCGAGTCCAGTCCGCGTTTTGCGAGTGCACGCGAGTAATCAGAGAGAAGTGGATAATAGTTGCTCGGGCTCGCTCAGCTCCCTCTCACGCCGTGCTGGGCCCGATAGGCTCAGCCAGTCGTATATTTACCCATATCCGGGTTAGAGAGGAAAAAAGTTTCATTTAAACCTGAACTCAAAACTTTCACCATGAAATCACACAGCGGGAGCAGGCCCAGACCGTAAGGCGTGACTCCCGGTTCGGCTCCGGCCGGGCCTGTGGAGGGGGAGGGGGCTCGCTCGGTCCCCGTCGGGGCGTGTGGATGCGCACAGGAGGGGCCGCGGACTAAAAAGTGGGTTTTATTGTCTCCCCCCGCCCCCGCCCGGCCTCGCCACGCCGCGGCGATCATGGCCGCGCGGGCAGCAGCAGCGGCGGCGGCGGCGTCGCGGGCGGGCAGCGGCGAGCGGCGGGCGCCCCCCGGGCCGAGGCCGGCGCCCGGGGCCCGGGACCTGGAGGCGGGGGCGCGCGGCGCGGCGGCGGCGGCACCGGGACCCATGCTGGGGGGCGGCGGCGACGGCGGCTGCCTCAATAGTGTGCACCACCACCCCCTGCACCCCCGTCACGAACTGAACATGGCCCATAACGCGAGCGCGGCGACCGCCGCCAGCACTAACAGCGCCAAGAGCGGCGGATCCGAGGCGGCTCTCAAGGAGGGTGCAGGCGCCGCCGCGCTGTCCTCCTCCTCCGCGGCGTCCTCTTCCTCCTCGTCGGGCCCGGGCTCGGCCATGGAGACGGGGCTGCTCCCCAACCACAAACTGAAAACCGTTGGCGAAGCCCCCTCCGCACCGCCCCACCAGCAGCACCACCACCACCACCATGCCCACCACCACCACCACCATGCCCACCACCTCCACCACGCACTACAGCAGCAGCTAAACCAGTTCCAGCAGCAGCAGCAGCAGCAGCAACAGCAGCAGCAGCAGCAGCAGCAACAGCAGCAACATCCCATTTCCAACAACAACGGCCTGGGCGGCGCGGGCGGCGGCGCGGCTCAGCCCGGTCCCGACATGGAGCAGCCGCAACATGGAGGCGCCAAGGACAGTGCCGCGGGCAGCCAGGCCGATCCCCCGGGCCAGCCTCTGCTAAGCAAGCCGGGCGACGAGGACGACGCGCCGCCCAAGATGGGGGAGCCGGCCGGCGGCCGGTACGAGCACCCGGGCCTGGGCGCCCTGGGCGCGCAGCAGCCGCCGGTCGCCGTGCCCGGGGGCGGCGGCGGCCCCGCGGCCGTCCCGGAGTTTAATAATTACTATGGCAGCGCTGCCCCTGCTAGCGGCGGCCCCGGCGGCCGCGCTGGGCCTTGCTTTGATCAACATGGCGGACAACAAAGCCCCGGGATGGGGATGATGCACACCGCCTCAGCCGCCGCCGGAGCCCCCGGCAGCATGGACCCCCTGCAGAACTCCCACGAAGGGTACCCCAACAGCCAGTACAACCATTATCCGGGCTACAGCCGGCCCGGCGCGGGCGGCGGCGGCGGCAGCGGAGGCGGAGGAGGAGGAGGAGGAGGAGGAGGAGGAGGAGGAGGAGGAGGAGGAGGCAGCGGAGGAGGAGGAGGAGGAGGAGGAGGAGGAGGAGGAGGAGGAGGAGGAGCAGCAGCAGCAGCAGCAGGAGCGGGAGCTGTGGCGGCGGCGGCCGCGGCGGCGGCAGCAGCAGCAGGAGGCGGCGGCGGCGGCTATGGGGGCTCGTCCTCGGGGTACGGGGTGCTGAGCTCCCCCCGGCAGCAGGGCGGCGGCATGATGATGGGCCCCGGGGGCGGCGGGGCCGCGAGCCTCAGCAAGGCGGCCGCCAGCGCGGCGGCGGGGGGCTTCCAGCGCTTCGCCGGGCAGAACCAGCACCCGTCGGGGGCCACCCCGACCCTCAACCAGCTGCTCACCTCGCCCAGCCCCATGATGAGGAGCTACGGCGGCAGCTACCCCGACTACAGCAGCCCCAGCGCGCCGCCGCCGCCGCCGTCGCAGCCCCAGTCCCAGGCGGCGGCGGCGGGGGCGGCGGCGGGCGGCCAGCAGGCGGCCGCGGGCATGGGCTTGGGCAAGGACATGGGCGCCCAGTACGCCGCTGCCAGCCCGGCCTGGGCGGCCGCGCAACAAAGGAGCCACCCGGCGATGAGCCCCGGCACCCCCGGCCCCACCATGGGCAGATCCCAGGTAACCCCCGCGCCGGCCGGGCCTGCTTCCGCCGCGGCGGCCTCGGCGCGCGCCGCGAGCCCTAGTTTCTTTCTTTCCGCGTACTTTTCTGCGTCTGCTGCCGGGGGAGGCGGGGGCCAGCAGTCCAAAGCCATTTTAGTCGCGGCCGCTTCCCTCCGCGGCTGGGGCGCGCGCCGGTCCGAGTGCGCGGCCCGGGGGCCTGGCGAGGGGTCTGGCCGAGGGCGGGCCGGGCGCGGGCACTGCCGGCGGCCGAGCACCCCGCTCGCCACCCCACCCCAGGCCGAGCCGCGCGCCGGAGCCGGGCACTGCGCCGCCTGGCCGCCGGGTGGGCGCCGGGGCGCTCGGCGGCTTTTGTAACGAAACCGGCGCCCCGGCCGGTTCGCTCTGGACGGGGACATTGCCCTCGTCCTCTCGGCCAGCGCCAACAATAAGCTTTAACTGGGGAAAGAAGGAGGAACTTTGTCCCACCTCCGGCCACACCGCCTTCCCTCTTAGCTTCCAAGGTGAAGGAGGAAAAACCACGTTAGCTTTGTGGCCACCGAGTGTGCTTTTCGCAGTTATGCCCAGCCATGAAGAGATATTCGATGCGGGCTTTGAGTTTGAATGTTTGGTGGTAAAAATAACACCCAAGTGTACATCGACGAGGAGGTAAAATATTCTGAAATATATCGATTCATTCCTAAGAATCGCGAGGAAATCCATTATTTGGCTTACGGGCTGCTTGAAAGGAGTCACCTTCAACAGATAGGCTGTTTTAAAGGAACACATTCCGGGTAGATTGAACTTATTTTGATCATGGATAAGGCATACATTTTATTCAGCAAGTCCAGGAAAATAGCAGACCAGTGAAAATTGATCTTTTTGGATCGGATTTATTCAGATTTTCCTTAATTTGCTATCACCCAAGTCCTACAGCGTCATTAGGAAATGTCCTGCAGTCTTGCTGTTTCTTGCTCGTAGGCTGATCCTAAAGACTGACTTGATCTCCTTTGCAAGGTTTGGAATTTGAATTGTGGAGGTAAACTGGCTGTAATAGTCTCCAGACAGCTGCCTCTGAGTTGACATCTAATCTGCCATCTGATTGGCTCCCCTCTCACCATTGGGCATTTAGCACTGCTGATGTAAATAGAAGTGCTGAGCAGTACAGTCACAAAAATTCTTGCCACAAATAATAACTGAGCTCTATTACAAGCAGATGTAAGGTTGAATATTATTTAAAGCTTAAATTATTATGAATCATATTATTAATAAGAGGATTAAATACATGAAAACAGTACTCTGGTGTCCATTGTTGGGAATTTACAAAATTCAGATCTTTGACAGTCCTAACACGGGACATTGCACATATATCACAGTCTTTAATTGTAGGGCGAGGACATGGCAGTTGAAAAATAATTAAGCCAAGGATTTTAACAAGTTTTGGATTTGTTAAGCTTTTATAAAAGTACCCTTTACAGATTAAACTGAGAAATATTTGAATTATGTCATCACAGTTTAATATAAAATGGAAATTTATGCTATTAAAAATTTCGAGATTCTAGTATACAACATCTTTTAGTGTAATTTAATTAGCTTTATAACACGGTTAAAGCTCTATTTCTAGTAATTTGTATTTTTAACAATTCTGTGTTAAGATGTTTGTAGATGAGGTGTTTTAGTTAGAATTGACATATTTGAAAAAACGTGAAGTGAGACAACCATATAATTTTTGCAGATAATTAGTTAAAAGGGAAAAATGGACATTCTTGTGAAATACTAAAAGTCATATTCACTTCTGATTTGGAGAATACAGAAATGCCCCAAGAACCTTTTTCCCCCGTGATTATTTTGTTAGATTAGGTCATGTGAGCCTCATTTGAACTGCTTACACAATGAATTAGGGAAAGTAGATTGCATGCAAGTTGTTGGGTGTGTTTCTTCCAAATTTTCTTTCATAGACCTTTTAATGCTGTGAAAGTTTTAAAAATTTTAATCTCTTAGAAAGTAATAATAGTGGTTGTAATATATATTTTCACTAAGCTCATTTACTTAGGAAGGTGTATTTTAATAATCAGGTTTTAGTAGAGAGACTTGTCTGAGTGATTGAAAGACCGAATTTAACTGATAATCACGTGAATCTCAGGCTGAGGACATTAATGTCCACTGTTTTCAAATCTACTTATTGGAGTCTTACTTTTAATAATATATTTTCCATTCTTGATAGAAAACTTGCGATTTCAATTTTTATTTTTGAGTCACACAGGTAAAACATTATAGAGAAACCTTGTGAAAATAAACCCACATAATTAATTTTAAAAAGATTTGCTTTGTCAGCTTGCTTTTAAAGGGGCAGTTTAAAATTCACATCTTTGTAAACTAGAAACGAAAGGATGATAGAGGCAGATGTAGGTTCGTGTTACTTTAGAGTATTATTTCTTAATGGTACCAATCATTTTAAGTATTTTGTTTTCTTGGAATGAGAGTGAATCCATTATGTTCTCAGTGTGACCCTTGGGAATAGCTCTTTTATTTTTGAGGGGGAAGAAAAATGACAGGCATATGACCTAGATTCACAGATTTCTTTTAGGTACCTTACCGTATAACATGTGGAATGTGTCCTTATATTTTTCTTTTTGGAACCCTATAGTATTACTTAGTATTTGTTATGGTAAATGGCTAAGAAACAGTCATTTGTCCAAAATATTAAATTACTACATAACTATAGGTCGTAAAACTCTATTAAAGCACGTTATATTATGACATTTTCTTGTGGCTTTTAACACATTTAGTTTCATTTTTGATTTTAGGAAATGGTTTGTACTGGGTGGCAAATGTTTTTGTAATTAGGAACAAAATGTGCATATATTGTAGGGGGAAGATCTTTTTAAAAAGTGAAATAAGCCATTTTATGATACAGTTTAGGGTTTTTGTGAGATAGAGCAGTCTCATAAGGAATATTGAGGTTTACTCACATAATTAAGATTTTATAATGTCTACATTTGTACTGAATTCCATTAATGCTATTTTAACTTTAGTTTTATTGAACATAATACACTGTAAAAAAAAAAGAGCCTTATTTATCATTAAAAGAAAAGTGATTAGCTGGCTTACAAAGCAGGAAGTTAAAGGCTGGTTCCCGATTACCTTAAAATTTGTATAAGGCACATTATAGCTAGCATAACATCACTCCCCCCTTCCCCACCTTCCTACCACTGAAATCTTACCCTGTCTGATATTTTATATCTTGTAAAAAATTTTTTGTGGCCTAGATTTATGTATTTGCCGAGGTATGGCTGGCTGGCTGCTCTAGCGTCAGAAGACGTGGAATTGGCAACTGTGGTTCATAGAAAAGGCCTATCGTTTAAAAAACAAAGAGCATATAATAAAAATGTCTGCAGTTTTCTGTTTTCCTAGGTTATCTGGGATGAAATTATGCATGCCTTAAATTGTTTTCATTGGAGATCCGTTTTCTGTGTACTTACTTTTGACATTTTTTTTTTTTAAATAGCAACTACTCTTTAAGACAGCTATCACTTAAATTAAAGTTTATATTAACACAAAATTGATAAGTATATTCCAGGAGGGAACAACATATTCTTACCGTGGGTCTATAATCGGGAACCTTAATCCCCCTTTTTTCTTTGTTTTGTTTTTTTTAATCTATATTTAGGAATGAATTTTTGGCAAAGCTTTTTATACTTGTTCCATTTTCCCCAGTGTCATATAGTATCAGGGGTGTGTATCTACCCCTAAACAGCATGTTCCTTCATTAGAATTGAGAATAACATCTTCACTTTGGTATAAAAATACTATTAGTTCTGGTTTGAGAACCACTTTAAAAAATATAAGACAGTGTAGAGGAAGACTGTTAATATAAACTCATTTGGTGATTTTATTAAACACAGACACAGTTTTAAAAAGATAGGTGTAATAGAATGGGGTTGAGTTTTCAGTTCTTATTAATGGACTTTATTACTTTGTAATTCGGGGCAGGTTGTATGTAAAAAAATGACTTCTGATGTAATAGGAATTTAGTTACTTCCCTAGAATAAATACCAGTAAGACAGGCAAACCGAAAAGATGATTATTTCATTTATTTAACCCTATCCTCTCCTAGGAAGAGAGTGGTTTGATTTCAAATTTACTGGGGTCTGTGACATTTTGCTACTTATTTTGAAGACTGATTTAGAGGTGTAAATTTTGGATGTATTAGTATAGGAAACTATATTAGCTTTTTGCCCAGTGTCCTAAATATAGAGGCTTTTCTCACTACACTAGACTGACACCCGTTCAGTTAATGTATCTGTGTGCTTTGATTCATATTTGTGGAAAAGGAACTAATATTTCACTTGTGTCTCTTTAATTTTGGACTGTGTAGATTTGTAAATTTGAGGCTTATATTTATGTTTGAAAGAGCTGTCATGTGTTACTTAAAGCAACAGATTTATGGAAGCTCAAAATGAATATTAAACTCATTCCATTAATTTTTGCAATATTTAGATTTTGAGAATGGATGTTACAAAATTTTTATGACATTTTACAAGGCTCTTTATTACTTAAAGGGCCACATCTACGTCCTGGGCCTTTTTGGAATTGGGTAGTTTTCGGTAGCTTGCCTTTTAAGAGGTATCCTTCCTTTATCAGGAGATTTGTGCAGATTCTCTGTGGATATGTAAAGTAGAGTCACACACTTGCTGTGGATTCGTGCTCGAGGCTGAGTAATCCCAAGTCCTAGTTCCCTGTGGTGTGGAGAAGTAACAGGCAAAACTGCTCATCCACCAAGGATATACATATATATGTGTATATATATATATTCATGTGACATAAATGTAGATCTATTATGCATTGTTGCTTTTTCCAGTTTGGAGGCTATTTATACAAGACTAAGTGGTCCTGTTTGGTTTAATTGGATGATTGAATGAATTAATTTTGATCTTAAAACCTGGTATACTTTATAGTGACTTTTTCTCTTAGAAATTTGATGAAAAGAAAATGATTTAGATATCATTGCCTAGGTATCAGTAGATATCCACTTATTTTGCCTTATGTTAACTTCAGAATGAATGGAATTGTTGGTATACGTATATGTATTAAGTAATTTTAACAATCCACATTAATTGAGTGACTGAGTGAATTTATTTTATCAAAGTAAAATGTGTGTTTCCACAATAAGTTTTCAGCAAATGGGCTATTTTCAAAATCTAACTTGGAGTAATGTAAGAAAACTATTTCCTTGGATTTACGTATTTGAATAGAATCCATTCCAACACGCAGTTTTTGAATCCACTTCTGAGTGGATCAATGCCACAAATATTAGAAGGCTGCGGAGTTTGACAGATGACCTAATGAGGAAATTAATTTGTTTCTTGAATGATATTTATTGCTAGGAGAGAGACCAACACCCTAAAATCATCAGCATATCTGGTTTACCAGGAGACATTCCTAGGTAGGTGGCAGCAGAATCTGGGATAGATCTTTCACAGCGGGACAGTCCGTTTGAACCTCTGCTAACCACCTTCTCTCCCACGCGCTTCTCTGTGTCTCCTGTGGGCCTCGATGAAAGGTGAAACTTGAGAGCCACTCAAGTAGTCACTCCTTATTAGGTGACTGGAAGGGAAGCCATATTTGATGAAATCAGAAGAAAATCCTAGACCACATTAAAAGGGAGGGGGAATGCTAAAAAATTACATTTATGTATTTTTTTATTGTAAAATATACATGAAATTTACTGTTTTAGTAATTTTTAGTTGTACAGTTCAGCCGCATTAAGTACATTTATGCTGTTTTGCAGACGTCACCCCATCCATTTCCAGAACTTTTTCATCTTCCCAAATTGAAATAAAATATATTTTTTCTTTTCTTTGTGTCAAACTTTAAAACTGTTAGTTATCAATGTGTATTGTAACTAAAATAATCTTATTTTTATAACTATTAATCTTACCACCTTATAGTTTATTAGTAAAGTCTTCCTCAAATGTTCCATAGGAATGTTAATGGTGGTTTTTGTTTTTAGTCTATTACTTCCTCCTAATTCTAACATTGGGGTAATTGACCAAGTTTTTGTCTTTTTGGAAGGTTAGTTAGTTGTCTTTGTTGTGTAGGTTAGTTTTTTTCATTGTCAGTTATGTCATTAAAAGTTTAAAAGTTTTGAATCCTTTCTGCTTAAAGGTTTGGGGTATTTTGTTGAGAGAAACATGGGACTTTTGTTAGATAATAGGGAATGGAAATGAACTGTTACCATGATCATTTTTCCTTTACTTATTTCTCTCATCTTTAGCATTTTTAGCTTTTTTAAATTATTGCTTTTATCTTTCTACTATTACTGAAAGTCATTTACAATGTTAATTTTTTTTCTCGTTGTGCTTTAAGTTCTGGGGCATCCCACCACTCCCAAGTCCAGAGCAAACAACCAATCCATGTGATGCTGTGTCCATTTTCATACTGTTCTGAGCCTCGATTTGTACTCCCCCCACTCATGTTTTTAATTTGTGGTCCTCTGTAAAGCTGCAGAAATTCTTGGTACGTGGAAAAATCCCTAAATTAAGATGATTGGCCTTTTAATTATATTTTAGGGGCAGCTGTGAAGGGATACTTCTTAGATTCTGAATAGTCTTTCTTGTGAGCAGGCTTTTGTGTGTGTGTGTGTGTGTGTGTGTGTGTGTGTAAAATATTGGAATTGTATTTTAGCTGCTATTGATGCTGATATATAGTCACATCTTTCTATGATCAGTTATGTACTTAACATCGGATTCCACAGAGGACACAGAGAAAATGAACTGTGATTTAAGAGCTTGTACTGGGCAGCAACAATTGCTTCTTAAGGTGTAAACATTTAGTATTATGCTATGAGGTTCGTGTTAGATAAATATCTACTCCAGACGATCAATTGGCAAATATTTATTGAGCACCCATTTTCTTAATCAGCCTTTGGGCCAGACACAGCTGGTAGCCAGGGTCTGGGATCGCAGCTGCCCTGGTGTGCAGTTCAGGCAGAGAGGTTCTGCCAAAGCCGGCTCCCACTGTACCTGGGCTTGGGATTTTGGCATCATTGACTTAGAATTGGCTCATTTAAACAAAGTGCAAATAGCAACCGTGTGGGTCAGCAGGCTGTCGGCCTGCTTTTTTGGGGCGGGGCAGTGGATTTTGGCAAAACAAATAATTGTAGATTGTTGTGATATAGCTGATACAAGCTAGTGACTCTTTTTCCATTTCTATCAATCAATTACTGGCTTTGTGCCAAGGCAAAATATAGATCCACTACAGAGAATAATAACTAAAAGAAGGAAAATATAATCATTTTGAAATTTATATAGAATGGTCCTTTTTCTTTATCTCAGTTTTCTACATTACATGGGCTCTTGGAAAAAAAGTTAAAACAGTCTGCTCAGATTTAGGAAGATACTTAGATTGCTGGAGTATTTTTGGTAACTGTTTAGATAATGTATGCTGGCTGAGGAGTAAATTCAGCTACTGCTTCTGGGTCCTGAAATAAACCTTTCAGAAAGCGAGGCACTGATGATTAGTGGAGGCTGTTCCAGAAGTCTCAGTATCTCCTGTTTCTTTTTTGGACAAGCATCTTAGATGTTAAAGCACTCAACACACTTCATAGCCTTATTTTCAAATGATTGTTAAAATTCTAAAATTTGTCTAGAATTTGGCGTCCAAGTTCTGAAATTTTAAGAAGGAAATTTTAAACATTCAATGTCCATATGTTTACACAGCGTGGGGCAAAAGTAGGTTTACAGTTGTGAGTATGCAAAACAGTTTATTTTTGTATTATTTATTAATTGTGTTATTTTCCATAAGAACAACTGTAAATCTACTTTTGCCCCACTTGTATATATCACACTATAACCCCTTTTTAATATCCTTTAGATTTTCTGCTTCCAGTTTGTATTTTTTATAATAAATTCACTTTACCCAATGAATTATAAATGACCTTGCAAACAGAAATGTAAAACATTGCTACTGTACTGCTGAGCACGTATCTTGTTGAAGAAACGGACTTATTTCTAAGAGAACTGGTATGTTTGTTGTATGTTAGTTTATTCTGTCATTAGGAGGAGTTATGAGAGAATACGAATATGTTGCAAGGCATCTGATGTAAATGAAAGACCATGGATTTGGAGTTGGTCAGATTTTGATTCATTTGTAGGATTCAGCACCCATTTTTTCTGAGATAAGGCAGGGGCTCAGTTTCCTTATCTGGAGTCTTGCCTGCTGGGCAGGGTTATCATTGAGGTTATTGCTCTAAATCCTGTGGCACCTGTCCTGGCACCTTTTCTTTCCCCTCCTCCCTTCCCACGGGTGTAGTGAGGGGGACCTGGGTTCTGTTCTCTGCCTGGCTCTGCTTGAGGACAAGTCTCTGCCTCCATCAATCAGGTGACCCCTAGTCCCTCCCAGCTGCAAAATCCTGTGTTGTTTCGAATTTAAAAAAATAGTGCCTAATCAGCTATGCACCACTGAACAGCTTATTAAACCACACTAGCTCCCAGACATGTTCAGTGAATATAAACTGAGACCTGTGCAAATACACAGGCTTTGTGAATTCCACTGTAATTTCCCTCACAAAATGTAGTTCTGTACTGATTGGGACTCCTGTAAACAGTTACCTGAATTGGTTTTGGTTTACTGATAGAGCCTTGGTACACTGATGTCATTGGAACAAGCTAGTGCCCCATTTACTATTCTGTCTTGAATATTAACTAGTAAATTCTGTTCTCTGGCCAAGAATCAGTCCTTTCTTATCCTTCTTAGATCTTCCCACTTTCATGATCTGCAGAAATGACTGGCTTTTTAGGGAGTACTTTTTTGCAAAGGAACCAAGTTTCAAATATTTAGAACTAGGGTTTTTTGAATTTCTGGGTAGTGTACTTGAGGTCTGTCATTAGTTCTGTATCTGCTTCACTTCACTGAATATATGATTCAGATTTGGTCCTTAGCAAGATTATAATTTACTAGGACCGCTCTTAAAGAGTCAAACAGGGAACAGCAAATCTGCGAATGCCGGGGGCCTGCCTCAATTCTGTAGAGAAGAACAGTTAAAAAAATTTCTTTTAAATATTGAGATTTATAAAAGTATCAGGGACAAAATTCAATTCTATGATGAACAAATACTTACTGAGCACCACCTGGTGCCCAAGGTACAAAGAATAAATATCACATATGATCCATAATTTTCCCTGGTGAGTTACCATAGACTCCTGGTGTTTAGCTAAGTGGAAATTAAAATGAATGGCTACATTATTGTTCTGCAGTTCTATGCAGAAAGACTACATCCCTCAAAGTCCATCATCTAAGAACTCTTTGAAGAGTAGTTAGTGATGTACCCAAACTGAACATTTCCTGACAGTGTGTGGTACACTTCCATGTCAGTTTCAAGGAAATCTGTTCTGTCACTTTCACTATTTTATATGGAAGGTCAGTGTACTTGGAGATTGTTCTTAGGTCTATGCCATTGATGAGAGAGTGGTCTTAATTTGGATTTTGTTCTGGGTATCATATAGTGGTTTTTCTGCTAAAAATGACTTAATAGTATCATTAGCATGATGGAATTAAAGTTCAGTTCACTTCACTGTATTGAATAGTGTTCTCCGTGTCAGCTTTTGGACTGCGGGTTTGTGTCACCGCAGGGAGAGCTGGGGCATCAGACAGATGTTTGCGGAGAGCCTGCTGTGTGCCCAGCGCTGTGTTGGATGACAGTTCCCTCGGTGACTGCTCAGCGACTAAGGACAAGAGAACAAGCTACACAATACAGTGTAAACGGTTCACGTGGGAGTTTCGATTTTAGAGGGACCCTTCCTGAGCCTAGATTGGGATTGGGGTAGGAGTAGGAAGGCTCGGTGCAAATCTGATTGCCCAGCAGTTCACCAGGTGAAGTGGGGGGTTTGGGGAAACCAAAGCTGGGGCAAAGGCCAGAGCCAAGCTTGTGCAGGTTAGAGAACCTGGAAGATTGGATCTCAGGCAAGTTACTTCACCTCTTTGAGGTTTGTAGTTCCCTAATTTCTAAAGGGATGGGAAGGAATACTTGACTTGTGCAGTTGTTGTGAGAAGTAGACTTTATAAAGTACTGATACACTATCTGGCAGGGAAAGAGACGTTTTCATACAGTAACAAAGGACTGCTTTCTCATGGATCAGGAATTAACATGAGTTAGGTGTGGTTCTGTATTAGTTAATTTAACATCTTATTAGTCTTCTCAGAACAAATACGTTAATACTTGAAGCTTATTTCTAATGTAGACATTTCAGGTTTTTTATTGCCTGATACATCTTTACCTTGCTGAGTATTTAGGGAAAGCAAGTTATGGCGGAGCTGATCCCATCTCTGAAATGTCTCCTTTAATTTTCCAAAAAATTTTAGTCATTTTTTTTAATCTGGTAAGGAAAAGTCCAGGAGATCGATAATTGGAACATTGAATTTCACCACCAACAAACCTTAGGCGCCCTTGGTGTAGGGGCACAATGCCAGATAAAAAGATATCCAGAGAATATTAATAAATTGTTAAACTTTGTGTTGTTCATTGTCATAGAGGAATGTCCTTAGATCACTAAGTGGATATTGGTGATTAAAATAAATAGGATAGTCTGTAGGATATTTTTAGTTTACTTACTATTCCATTTAATTAGAAATGTGGATTGAATAACTGGCCTCATATGCAGTCTACATTTTGAACTGAAGAAGAGTGGTGGTAGGCAGACAACTTTCCAAGTTTGAAATGGATCTTTTGCTTGTAATTATTGTTTTCATGTATTAAACAAGTCGTTTATTATTGTTAACTGTTGAAAGTTACAGCTGTTAAAAGTTGTAGTCATATTTGTTATGATTTTGTTGGATTTAAAAATCTTCCCTTTCTCTCCTGTTAGTGCCAGCTGTCTTTCATTTCATTTGGTTGAGTAGGGAAGACAGTGAGGCAGGTGCCGTGCTAGCCGCGGGCAGAGCTGTGCTTTGTCATAGTTTTGGTTTCTTACCTAGTGTCCATTATGAGTGGCAAGACTTGTCCTTCTCCATTGAGACGTTTGTCAGAAGCATGAGTGCTTTAAAGCAGCTTTACTTTACTACAACTATTCAGTGAAGGTAGGACGCAACAAGCAATTTTGTGTTTTGTCTTATATTGTGCATTAAGTTCCTGTAATTTTCCATATTGCCATACTATTAATGAGGAGAGAGAGAAGTGTGGAGGGAGAAGGTGAATTTTATTTAAGACAGTTATATGTATTTGGATAACTTGAAGCGAATGTTGCTTTTTAGTCTAAATTACCTTTTCCTGGCCTAAATAGGTTTATGGTTCATTGAAAAACTAACACAAAGAAGTTGTAATCAGCCCTTAAGAATCTGAATAGGCAAATCGCAGACTGGGTGAACATATTTACAATATGTGTATTTTACAAAGAACTTGTATACAGAATGTATAATGAACACCAACAAATCAAAAATAAGAAGAACCATCCAGTTTTTAAATGTGCAAAGGACTTGAACAGATACTTAACAAAAGCGGATATATGAATGGAGAAGTTGCACGTGGAAAGATGCACGACATCAGAGTAATGGTAATAAACGCCACGACGAGGCGCCACTACATGCCCACCAGCATGACTGTAATGAAAACGACTGGCAACACCGGATACAGAGAAGCATGTGAGAGGCTAGACCTCTGGTGTTGCTGGTGAACCAGTTTGGAGAACGGTTGGTAGTTTCTTCTCAAGTTAAACATGTATCTGTTCATTGATCCTGTAAAATCCATTCATAGGAATTTGCCTAAGGGAAACTTTTCACAAAAAGACTAACAATCTTCTCAGCAATTGTATATATAATGGTCCAAGTGTGACAGTAACCCTAATGACCATCAATTACAAAATGGATAAACAGAAAAGCAAAAACAACAACAAAAAAGTTGTAATCAGCTGTTAAGATATTTGAGCCAACTGGTTGTCAATATGTTGAACTGCATTGTCAGTGCATCTAGAAATTTCATATTAATGCATTTTATGAAGAGCGAGGTGTACCAGCATGGCCAAACTAGTAAAGCTGAAATCTGGATTTGATTTGCCTGTGTGGTGTTTTTTAGGGACTTTCGAAGTTTCACATATGAAATAAACTAGGTAGTGTGTGCGGCATCACATGATCAAAATATTTTTCCCCTTGCTGCTGCCAGAAGCTATCTATGGCTTTTCAACAATCTTACTTGTTGGGCATCATGCCAAGATGTTTAAGACAACCCCTTACGTGAGCTGTTCCATTCTTAACCTCTTTGACTGAAGTGCCGTGACCTTCACATATGTAGATTAGCCATGTGCTCTGTGAATTGAAACTTGCTGCCTCAGGAAGAAAGGGTTTTTCTTTTTATTCCACTGGGAATTTGACAGCCATTCATCCCTGACCTGGGCAGAGGTAATGCAAGGAAATTGGATTCACACGGAACGCGGACAGATAACACAGGGAGGCAGGCAAGCTTTCTACCTTGTCGGGGATGAGTATTCTGTGATGTGGATAATGTGCTGATGCGAAGAATCTGAAAAAAAGCGAGAGATGTAGGAGCATCGGAACAATGTCTTTAAAAAGGAGATTGTTATTATGGGCCTTCCTAATTAGTTTGGACTCTACCTTTTTCTTATTTTCTACCTTAGGTTTTTGAAATATGTTTTGCATTTTTCTTTTTATGTTTTGTATTTTTGTTTTATTTCTTAATTCTACTTGATAATTAAATAATTTTAATATTATGGATAAGCATGGGCTTATGTACATTTAATTTAGATGAGCCTTTCAAAAGCAGAAGTCATCGGACAGTTGGCGAGCTGGAAGTTGCCATCTGGATGTGGATGGGCCGGCCTGTTCTTGTCTTGCCCTGTACGGTTTGAAAGGAACCGGTTCTGCAGAGCGAGTTTTGCCCAGGTGTGCGTTCTTACTCAGTTTTGTAGTGATTAATAAAAGTAATTAACGAATGGTGGCTGTTTGGATTTTATTAGACAAAACCAGTTTTAAAGAATGTTTATCTTTGCTTTGTTAATAAACATACTTGAAAATATAGTAAAATTCAGCGTAAATAATAGTCATGGCGCTTGATTAGATTGATAGGACAGTATTCAGAAGAAACATTCTCATTATAAAGAATAATGGGTCTGAAGTGGTTCTTCAGCTTGTTTCTTAGCAAAAGGAGAGGATAGTTAGGGCAGTCGGAAATTTACGAGTGCTTTTGTGTGCTTTTCAGACCAGGCCTTTCCTGTGCACCTTAGGGCTTGTGAAACATTATGGGTCAGAGCATCTGTTCCGGGCTCTGTGAGAGGGAGGGATTGTTAGATACCGAGCTCTCTCACAGGGTACAAAAGAGGACGTCTGGGCGGGAATGTGCATAGTGGATGCAGGAAGCAAAATTATCCCTTGACTTGAGGAACAGTTGTTTCTTTTCCATATGAAGACTAACAGAAACACTGGGAAGGTTTCTGATCATGCCTGTGGAGGATGTGCGGGCTTCGGATTTCTGTTCATGTGGCAGACACAAGAGGAATAGTGCATAGATGGCAGGACTGATGTCTTACCAGCATCTTGATGTGCAGCTGGAGTGGCAAGTTGGCCACAAATTAAGTTAATACTGTAAGGGTGGAGGTGAGGGGGAGTGGCCACACCTGAGAAGACAGAGTAACTCTGCAGTTGGAGGAGGAGGCGATTCCAGTCCCAGTGGACAAGTGTGAGGCCCTCCTGGGAGAGCAGCCAGCTGGGTGCAGATGAGGCAGGAAAAATGTTAAGGTGGTAGTGACTCAGCAGCCAGGCTTTGAGTGATTTTTTTTTTTTTTTCTAAAGGACTGTTTTGTGGGGATACATGAAATCTGCCTCTCATTCTAGTCAGATGTGATTGGTAGAACTCTTACAAACATATTACTTCCTTCTCATTCTTGGCCTCTCAAAAAAAGAAGTGCAGGTTCAGAGAAAGATTTTTGGAAGAGCCCTAAATAATTGTGATACAATGAAAGCAATAACAGAAATAATAGCTCCTGTTATTGAACACCTACTATGTGTGCCAGGCACATTGCATGGATTTTTTTAAGGGTGTATCATTACTTTAAAAAAAATTTTTTTTTTTTTTTTTTTTACACTTTATTGATTTTTAGAGAGAGTGGAAGGGAGAGGGAGAGAGAGTCAGAAACATCGATGAGAGAAAACATTGACTGGCTGCCCCCTGCATGCCCCCCCACTGGGGATTTGGCCTACAACCCGGGCATGTGCCCTGATCGGGAATTGAACTGGCGACCTCTTGGTGCATGAGTCGATGCTCAACCAGTGAGCCACACTGGCTGGGCTGTATCATTATTTTTTTTAAATTAATTCACTAATTGCATTTGTATTGAGGTAACATTGGTTAATAACATTATATAAATTTCAAATATATAACATTATAATTTGCTATCTGTATACTCTGTTATTGTGTGCTTACCACCATCTGCTACCATATATTTGACCCCTTTACCCATTTTGTCCTCCCACATTCCCCTTCTCTGATAATCACCATTCTGTTGTCTGTATCTGTGAGTTTCTTTTTGTGTTGTTTTGTTTGTTACTTTTTTGTTTTATATTCCACTTATGAATGAAATCATACAGTTTTTGTCCTTTTGTGTATGACTTATTTCACTCAGCACAATACCCTCAAAACCATCTGTGTTATTGCACATGGCAAGATTGCATCTTTTTATGGCTGCGTAGTATTCCGTTGTATGTAAACCACATCTTCTTTGTCCATTCTTCCATAGATAGACACTAAGATTGTTTTCATATCTTGGCTATTGTAAATAATGCTGCAGTGACCATATGGATACATATACCTTTTCGAGTTAGTGTTTTAATATTTTTCAGATAAATACCCAGAAGTGAAATTGCTGGATCATATGGTAGTTCTATTCTTAGTTTTTTGAGGAACCTCCATACTGTTTTCCATTGTGGCTGCACCAATTTACATTCCTACCAACAGCACACGACGGTTCCCTTTTCTCCACATCCTCACCAGCATTTATTTCTTGTCTCTTTGATGATGGCCATTCTAACAGGTGTGAGGTGATATCTCTTTGTGGTTTTGATTTGCATTTCTCTAATAATGATGTTGAGCAGCTTTTCATATACATTGCACGTATTAATCCTTTCAACAGACAAGTAAACTGGTAGAATTAAGAAATTTGTTCCATACCCAGGTTCGTCTGTGCTAAAGCCTGCATTCTTTCTACCAAAGAAGTGGTTCTCAAGCCTGTTTGCACATGAGAAACACCCAGGGAGGCATACAAGGTCCCTCAGGCCCTCCATGCTGGTACTCTGTGCTGCCAGGCTGTGCAGTGGCCTGTACGCCCACCTCCTTCCTCCCGCAGAGGTCTCTGACGGGCTTGAGGTAAAATGTAAAGATTTTTTTGTTATCGTCAAGACATGTAGAATTACATTCTTGTAATTGAGGAGCTTTTAGTGTACTTTAGCTTTATAGTCATACCAGACAAAGAAGAGGAAAGAATCTGCTGCAAGGACATGAAGGTGGCGATTGGGTTTTTCTGACAGTGTCACTGACCATTAATTTGTATCTGCCTGTTAGGTGAAACTCTGTCCCACAATCTGGGACATTGGTTTCATAAAGAAAGCCTGTGAAATAGTCTGTTTAAAAAGGAACATAGGTTCTCTTCTGTCTGGAGTTGGTTAAGTTGGCTGAGACTGAAGTTAATGGGTTGGGGAGGTGACCGACCAGCACCTGCAACGTGTCTATAGCACATAGTATGTGCTTGATAAGTAGCTTTAGCCCTGGCTGTTGTGGCTCAGTGGATTGAGTGTGTCCCATGGACTAAGAGATCCCTGTTTGATTCCTGGTCAGGGCACATGACCGGGTTGCAGGCTTGATCCCCAGTAGGGGGCGTGTGAGAGGCAGCCAATCGATATATCTCCCTTGATGTTTTTCTCTCTCTCTAAAAAAATCAATACAAACATATTTTAAAAAATAAGTAGCTTTGGATGGATGGGAAAATGGATGAATGGACTGGACCAGTGTCTCAAGGTCACTGGTGCTATATGTCCAGAAAGTATGAAGAGAGAATAGGAAAGGGAGGACAGTTAGGGATCGGAAGATTGGAGAGAAGGGAGAATTACAGGGAGCCTCAAGAGCGAGTTTAGAGTAAGAAGACCAACAAAATAAAATTCAGTGCTCATTATGTGCCCAGAGTGAACTGTGGTGGTGAAAGTTGTAAGACAGACTCCCAAATTAGCATATCTTAAAATAATCAAGATGTTAAATGCACAGTTAAAAGAAGAAATGTAAGGCAGAAAAATCCTCCAATTTGGCAAGGTCACTTTGTGACGGATTGTCATGATTATTTCTGTCTTTGTGTTGCCACATGGCTATTCTGGAGCCCGACGCAGTGGTGCTGGAAGATAGGAAAGCACTCACACTCTGGAGCCAGCCAGATGCTTCGTTGCTTACTTCCCGAGGACTGACTGTCCAGGCTGGGCAGGCTGAAGGCTATCGGGATGGATCCCGAGACCCTTTTAGTCTTCCTCTTCTAATTATGTCTAAAGGTAAAGTACAATCCTGGGAGATTTCCCTTTTATGCCCCCAACTATTCCTCTCTTTTAAAATTTGTCAATAGATCCAAATCTCACAGCTTTTAAAAAAAATCAATTTGGCTCATAACCTTGTCTTAGGCAAGCAATGTAAGTTAAAATCCACTTAACCAGCCCTGCAGAGTGTTTGAGCAGTAGGAAAGATCACAGTGCTGGGACTGGCTCTGTCTGGTTCCTGGGTTTCTACTTGTGTTTTCCTTACCTCCTGCTCACTCCTAAATTTGAGGCCGAGAATATTTCCGAATGACTTAGCTCCATAATGCTCCTTTTAGCTTAGAATTAAATGAAGGCTTTCCTCTCTCATTTCCTATTTTATAAAAATACTTGAATTTGCTTTATTCCTTAAAATAACATATCACTACTAGAGTAACCATGGATTTATAGTTTTTTGAAGTTAATGCTGACTACACCTAACCCGTTCCGAGTACATGAATGAACAGTATTTTTAAGAATGTATAGGAAGAAAACCAAAGCAGAACTGGTAACCTGTTTCTTTTTATAGACTGTTGCTGTGTGTCATAGAAGAGTTCTTTTCTCTAAGACTGGATCTTTAATTGTGTTTGGGTCTTTAAACTTGTGAAGGGCTTGGGCATCTTCGGTGGCTTAGCAGCCACCTTTTTATCTTGCTCCTTACGATAAAAGGGATCATTTGCCTAGAAAGCTAACACCTGTCTTCCTGTGTTTGTCCTTTCAGAGAATTTCTGTAATAAGGTATCATTCATCTAGTGCTACAGTTTTCAACAGTGCAATCTTAACATTCTGCAACAGCCCTGAAAGCCCTAAGAAAATGACCAGCATAACGCTCATGAGCTTCTCTCTTGGAGAAGAATAAAGCCCCCCCACCCCCCTTTCAAGCATGGGTGACAGTTACTTGGTTTTCCACGGTAACTTTCCTTTGCCATGTTATAAGTACAACATGGAGAAATTAGCTGAGCAGCTGTGGGGCAGCAGACGGAAAGTAAGGGGCTCATAGAAGCAGACAGGTTCTGCCAAGCCACAGGGAGGAAACAAGCTGTGCTAGCCAGCGCCCGATGACCTTGTGGGGGAATCTGAGAGAAGCGAGCCAAGCCTTCCATGCTCTCGTGTTTTGAGAGCCTTGGGCACCAATCTGTAGGAGATACACTAAGTATAGTAAAACAGGGACATTTCAAGGGAAACTTCCATACCCCAAAGAAGAGTGGGAAAGAAGAGTGGGAAGCTAGGGTGGGGGGTAGGTGGGAGACCTAAGTTGATTGCCAACTGATTAATTGCCAGATACTGTGTTACTTTATATACTTGACTCATTTGACAAAGAGCTGTTGATACCTATTCACACCTACTGTGTGATGGATACATTGAATAAAATACAGACCCTACTTTCATAAGGCTTACCTTCCAGTGAAATTTGATCCCCAAAGTCAGCAGAACCACCCATCCACATGGGGCATCCTTTATAGTAGGATGAACAGCAGCACAGGGGAATCCGAAGGAATTGAATACTTTCAAATCTTGGTTATGTAGTAATGAGGCTATAGATGAACACGTAATAAAATCAATATATAAAGGAATGACCACAGTTATTACTGCAGGCTTACAAATAAATGCTTTGCCTGTACCTCTGTGTCACAGGACAGGGACCAGATGTAGCGTTCTCCTTGTCTGGTTGGCATGGCTCGGCCGTCATGTCCTCCACGCCCAGAGGAGATGCTGCAAACACGGCTCTCAAGCTGACTCCCTCGAAAGTCACACGGTACTGGAACTTTCTGAAGGTGTCCAGTTGCGTTTCAAATCATCGTGTATGTGTAGTAACAGACATGTTGGGGTTGAGGTGTGTTCCAAAGCCGAATGGAGGTGCTCGTAGACAGTAGGAAATGGGGATCTGGAGTAGAGGAGGGTGATTTGGGCCCAGTATATAAATGTGGGTTCTCAGCATGAGAGTGGGGTTCATGCATTTGCCTTTGGGAGCACTAACATTTAAGGAGTGAAAAAGGAGCCAGAAAAGGAGATGGAAGTGTGGGAGAGTTCCACAGAAGCAGCGGAGGACAGGTCTCGGGGGGAGACTGAGGAGCGGTCCAGTACAGAGGGAGCACATCTTGGTCATTTGGCCATCGATGACCTTCGCCAGGGCAGAGGAAGGCAGAGGAAAGAGGCGAGCTGCTGTAGGCTGAGAGTGAACAGGGAATGAGAACGAGGCGCTCAGATGGTTGAAGAGGAGCCGGCTTTTTTTTTTTTTTTTATCTTCGCTGGAGGACACTTTTGCATTTATCTTCAGATAGAGCTGGAGGGAGAGAGGGAGGGAGGGAGAGAGAGAAACATCGATGTGAGAGAGACACATCGAGTGGTTGCCTCCCACATGACCCCAACCGGGGCTGGGGACAAACTGCAACCGAGGTACGTGCCCTTAGCGGGAACCGAACCCGGGTCTCTCTGGTCTGCAGGCGACGCTCTAACCGCTGAGCCAAACCGGCCAGGGCGAGGAGGAGCGGGCTTCTTGTTGAACGTTTTTTATTTAGTTGAAGAGGGGTAGAGAACGCCTGTTTGCTGCTCACCTTCCTTGAGCCCAGGTGCTGTGCCAAGTGCTCCCCGAAATGTCACTTGACTAGTTTTCCTCCCGCAGTGGCCCCGGAGCCCTGGGGTGGATCTGGGAGGGGGCCTTTTCCTTCCTTGTGCCCCCGTGCCTGACGCAGTGTCTGACACGGCAGGACAGGCATGCTCTGAGGGCCCCCATGTGCTGTCTGAGTGCTCGGAGTTAATCCTTGCACCTTGCCTGTGTGACAGGTATTGCTGTCCCCTCCCCATTACACAGATTCTGAGGAAACGTAGGACCAGGGGCATGTGTGCTTTGACCGAGGCCGTTCAGTGATGGCCCAGGTGTCAAACTTGAGTCAGATTAACTCCAGAGCCATGTTGCTCTTTCCCTTTGTAGGCTGAGGGGAAGAGGCCACATTTTTATAAAGATTATTTACAAACTTGTACAGAAAATAAATTTTGTCGTATATCAGACTACCAGTGTATTTGGGTGCTCTTGATACCTGGTAACTGGATCGTGAACATGAAGCTGCGAGGCAGTGGGGCTGAGGGGGACGTCTTTGAATGTCTGGAGAGACTTCTCCACAGACACTGCTGCATTTAGGGAATTAGCTTTGGTTGTCACCGTTTCTGTGCCAGCAATTTTAGGCCAAGGCAGTGGTCAGTAAAAGTTGTTACACATTTTCTCATTATCCCCTCTGAAAACCTGTGTTTGAGAGCTGGATTGGTCACTGAAAACTTGGCAGTTCTGAAACGGTTTGCTTTATGTGTATAAGGTGTTCTTTGATGTTAAAATTGTTAATTTAACACAGGTATGTGTTTGCTACCATGTAATTATAGTGAAAACATTCTTTAAATTACAACTCACATATCCATCCCCTTTCAAGTATTACAGATTATAGGTTAGATTCCTTCATGGTACCTGGAATCTCAAAGGGAAATCACTTGTTTTTTCATTGTATTGAAATTCTACGTATTGAGTAATTAGTAATATAGCACACTTTACTGAACAGTTACTAGGTGTCAGGCACTGTGCTAAGAACTGTATGCACTGTCTGTGACGTAGTGCTGTTATGGGTGTTATTGTGCCCATCGCACAAATGAGTAAACAAAGGCACCGTCTAGATAAGTCTGAAGCACTTCTCTAGGAAGTGGCATGGGTGCAAGGTGAGATCTGACTGCAGGGCCTTCTCCGATTGTGCTGTGCTTCCTCTCAGCAGTGGCTGGTGTGAGTGGGGAGACGAGTGGGTGAATTTATACTGTGGAAGCTGTCATTGTACCAGCATGTTTTTCTCGCTTGCGCTCACATCATTTGATATTCTACAAGGATATTGGAAAAATTGATGAAGAAAAATATCCTCTTCCCACCCACCTAGGGGATAATATCATTTGGTGAGAGAGAGAGAGAGGGAAATTGAATCCTCCTAAAAGCCATATGGTAGGTGGTACGACCCCCAGGCTGAGGTTGAGACTACAGGAGAGTCACTCCCGTCTTCCCCTGTCCTAGGAGACAGGGGTCTGAGGTGCCCACTGGGACTCCCTCTTTCCCAGTGGCAGACATTTTTACTGTGCACGGTCCTTCTGCCTCACCTCTTGGGAAGCAGATTTGGACTCCACGTATTTCTTGTTTGATGAGAATGTAAAGGGGGTCTTTTTACTTGGTTTAGTTTCCATTGGCGTTCCCCCTTCCTAAAGAGAAAACTCAGCGTCAGGACACAATGTGACCGAAGGATCTCTTTCCAGCAGAAAGTCCTTTTAGCGTTTCAAGTACCCTCTAGAATTGCTCTGTCCAGTATGGTAGCCACTAGCCACATGTGGCTACTTAAATTAAAATTAATTAAAATTAAATACGATTAAGAGTTCAGTCCTGCAGTTGTACTGGACACATTGCAAGAGCTTTTGAAAGCATACGTGCAGCGCAGGAGAGACGTCCCGTCCCTGCGGCCTGTCATGGGACAGCTCGAGGCTGGCTGCTTCGTGCACGACCGAAAGCAATGGAAACGGGATTACGTGTGCTGCGCCCCGCGAGCAGAAACGTGAGCTACTTGAAATTTGGATGGCTATCAATAATACGGGATCTTGAATAATCATTAGTTTTGAAACTATCTTTGTTGTCAACAGTACAAATGTAGTGATCCAAAATTCAAAAACAATGGAAAAAACCAATGAAACAATATTTTAAGAAATTACTTCTCTCTGTTGCGTGGGGGTGTTCTGTCCAGGCCCCTGCCTGCCGAGTGCGGAGAATGGGGGCAGGGAGGACGCCGTGGCGTCCACTTCTTCTAATGGGAGAGGAGCGGCCGCTGCCAGTTGGGAGCACGCATGTGGAGGCTGGTTTACTTGATTTTGTTTTATATCCACTGAGAGACTGGAAGACTGGTTAGCGTTTTAGTTCTCCTGCAGCGTTTGAGGGAAAGTACTTGATTTCCATCCGTGTCACAGTTTGAACTTGAACCAGTGGCCTGGTAGTTGGAATAGGTTATGCATTTTGCTGTGGAAAAAAATCAAATTGCTTTCTCGAGATTGACGAAAATGTTTTAACTCTTCATAGCAAATGAGGCGTGAAACAAATTGTCAAAAGGATGGAGACAAAATTATTGCAGTACTGAATGTTTAACTGGCTGGCGATGTTCTGGCGGAGGTGTGAGCTGAGCAGATAAATGTGTTAACCGGCACCTTTTTCCTTTTCTCCTCCCCGAGTCCTCACAGCTTGTCTTCACTGGGGGACCCAGAGCGGAGGCAGAGACCTCGCAGCCCTCCCCAGAGTGCGCGAGTAGAGAACTGCTCGGGGGAACAGTCAGCACGGCAGGCCCTGGATCAGAAACAAGACACTTTCTGTTCGCACACATTCTACTTCCCAGCGTCACGAGATGGGGCAGAAGTACATTGGAGTGCTCCCTGCGAGCCTGACCAGTGTGACGGGTGTGTGGTTCTTCATGCCACGCACTCTGCTCACTCACCGCGCCGCGCTCCATGCTGAATCATACCCTTCTTAGGATGTAGGGTTTTAGGATTTGGTTGTTTGAATAATAATGCTTGAACTGAAAAAAAAAAAGAAGTGTTTAAATCATGGACTTTCTACTTTTAAAGTATCAAATTTTAATTTAAGGAATGGCCAGAGGTTTAATAGGCAGCACTTGATAGTTGTGGCTACTCCTCCTTCACTTTTCATTTTGAAGCTTCACTTTAGGTTCTTAGAATTGATTAAGAAATAGTTATAGCTCTTCTAGCCCACCGGGCCTTTTCATTTCAAACACATCCTAGAATGGCTAAAATAGGTGTTCCCTACACAGTGCAAGGGGAGAAGTTTTAAACAGAGAAAGAGTATGCATTGGCCTTGTTTTTCTGTGACTAAGTTATTTTTCATATTTCTAAGTATATTGAGCATCATAAACAAAGGGTTATATAAACATGTGTACATAGAAGTTCATGATTATGTATCACATGTATATGTATGTATGCATGTACATATTTGATGTAACAAGGATGGAAAATAGAGAAACTCGCCCTGGCCAGTTTGGCTCAGTGGTTGAAATGTCGGCCTGCGGACCAGAGAGACCTGTGTTCCGTTCCCGCTAAGGGCACGTACCTCGGGTTGCAGTTTGCCCCGGCCCAGTTGGGGCCGTGTGGGTGGCAACCAGTCGATGTGTCTCTCTCACATTGATGTTTCTCTCTCTCTCTTCCTCCCTCTCTCCCTCCGGCTATATCTGAAGATAAATGCAAAAATGTCCTTGGGTGAGGATAAAAACAAAACAAAAACAATTGACATTACCAACTAAACTCATAATCCTATCAGTAATACAGCTGATACTACTTTTTTATCTTCACATCTATTCTTTTTTTTAAAAATGTTTTTATTGAATTTTAAAGAGAGGGAGGGAGAGGGAGAGATAGAAACATCAACCAGCTGCCTCCTGCTGGGGATTGAGCCTAAAACCTGGGCATGTGGCCTGCCTGGGAATCGAACCAGCAACCTCTTGGTACATGGGTTGATGCTCAACCACTGAGCCTCACCACCCGGGTTCTACTACTTATTCTTGATGGGTGTGTGAGTATGACCACTTTTTTCATCCTTTTTTAACTTAGCTCTATAATGATAGGTATATGTAAGTAGTATAATAAATTGATTATACAGTTTCCTAGCAACCATGTTTCCTTTTTATTGGACTCATTTATTGGAACTGACTCCAATATGCTGAGGTGATTGAGTTTTTTGGTGTGTGATTTTGTGCATTTATTAATCCTTTCAGTGAAGGTTTAGGAGCCAGCATTTTATTTATGGAATGCAGTCCACATTTGTAAACTTACATAATAGAAATGCATGTATATTTCCTGTGCGTTTCACATACAAAGGGGTAATGGGCCTTGCGAAGGTTTGTACTTGCCTTTATAAGAGGAAACCAGAATATTTTCCTTTCCCTTCCTTTTGATTTACTCTCATCTTTGAGCTGTCTGTCTATCAGTCGTCTTCATCCCTTTGTGTGTATATCTGTCTCATATTTACCTAGACTCATCTTTGCATTTGTTTATGATTCCTCACCCCCAATCCCTTCAAGGGAATTCTTTTGCTCTCATGGTATGCTCTCTCTTGCTTTCATTTTGTCCTTTTCTCCTTCTCTTTTTTTCTGTTTCCTTTTCTTGATCCAGTCCTTCCTGTCCCTCAGCTGCTCACACTGAATGGATCAGTTTATAAGCTTCAAAGTCCATAATCTACCCTGAGTGGGCACGCATACAAAATTTTTCCTGTGTGTCTATTGTTACATTTTACTAATATGTATTAAATATTTGGCCCTTTTAACCTCCTAATATCCCTGGTATTTTTTCCCCCCTAAAACTGTAAATTTTAAAGAGTAGGCAATATTAGTAATTGCCAGTATTCATAATGAGATGTAATTAGATCAAGAGTTTAACAAATGCAAACATCTTGCTGACATTCTGTACTTTACTCACTGACCTTTGACTGTTTGACCAGTAATTGCTTCTTATAACTGTGTATTTGTTTGCTTGTATTGCTCAGGAGGGAACAAATCTTCCTCAATGTACCCTGAGTCTTAGTTAGATGCTTTTTCTGGGATGTGATCCTGGCTCCTTGGATTGGAATCTTAAGGCAAATTTAGCATAAACACTTGACTCTCACCTGCCTCTTGCTGGGCAGTGTGCTTAGTGGGGGAGGGAGTGGACAGAATAGTCCTGTAAGGCATTCATTGTGAATACCCAGCTCTGCCATTTGTTATTTGTGAAATGGAGATGATAAAAGTAGCATTGGGTTGTTTTGAGGATTAAATGAGGTAGTGTATATAAAGCTTATAGAATGTGTTTTCTAAGTCTTGGCTGATTGCTACTATTGCCATTATTGAGGAAAGTAACAGGTTTACACTTTATCCAGGGGCAGGTGTTGCTTTGCCTATAGGAATACTCTCTGCTCTTAGAGCTCCAACCAGAAAAAAATTGTTTCTATCCAAAGACCACCTTACGGAAGGAAAGAATAGGAAAATGTCATATACATTTTGCAACTTTGAAACCTTGTGATGTGATTAGAAAGCTCATTGCTAATGTACATCATGGCAACTTTGCCTCCATTACATTCACTAAATTAGGTTCAGTGCTTGCCCCCAAATCTTAACCCTAATAAACCTTGTTGTGCTTCTGTGTCCTTGTCAGTAAAGTGGAGGTTTAGTGAACTGTTGTGAGGGTCCACTGTCTAGGTCTTCACGCACTGCATATCTATACAAAACTTGAAAGCGTTGAAAAAACAAAGGCTTACAGTCTTCAAAAAGTGCTTTTAGTTCCTGAAGTTGGGACCCTGTGCCTTAATGTGCCACTCAGTGGAAAAACAGGTTCTGTCTGGCTTTCAGGCTTTCGTTGGAGCTGGACTGGAGGTGTTCCTGCTCTCCATTTGTCCTTTCTCCTAAAAACACAGCTCACATAAAAATGCGTTCCACAGGCTTTTTTACATCACATTTTCAACCAAAGTTTAAATGTGGACTATTTTATTATACTTAAATAACTCTGCAAATAATTGATTACTTTCCAAAGTGCTGTTATCTAGTCCTCACAATAATCTTGTGAAGTTTGGTTAATGTTCCTGTTTTATATATGCAGAAGCTGAAGCAGAGTGACTGGGTTAAGGGAACAACTTGGATTCAAACCAGGTTTTCGGCCCCAAATCTGACCTTTTGTACTGCACAGTGTCTCTCTGGTGTGCATGGTAATTCTTCTGCTTACAGCGATGTTAGACATTTAGATCAGGGAGCAGCAAACTTCCTATAAAGGGTCAGGTAGCACGTATTTTAGGCTTTATGGGCATGGTCTTTGTTTTAGCTGCTCAACTCGGCTGATGTAGCACTGAGGTGGCCGTAGACAGTCAAGAATGAAGGGGAGGCTGTGTGCCTAGAACACTGTGGACACCTACATTTGAATTTCCCATAATTTTACATGGTGAAATCTTCTTTTGATTCCCAACCCAACTACTTAAAAATGTAAAAAGCATTTCTTAGCACACTGGTCCTGCACAAACAGGTGGTGGGCCAGATTTGGCCTGCGGGCTGTAATTTGCCAACCCCGGTTTAGATCGTGATATGGACAGGATATACCTTTCCATTTCAGGTTCCATCCAGAGCTTTCTCTGCCCGCCTCATTAGCTGTCCTTGTTTACACATTTCTGTTCTCTGGGATCTCAATGAGCACTGAGCCAGCATGGGCTGGGAGGATTTTAGGTCTATTGGATGAGACTGAGGTCCAGAGGGAGCAAATGGATCACCCAAGGTTGGAAATCCCATAATCAGTAGAGCTTGCACATGTTAAACCAGGCTTCTTATTCGCCATCCAGTGATCTATTTTATTTTTTGTTGGCTACTGTCATTTAAATTTTTAATGTCATTTAATTGCATTTCTTTGTGTTCTGGGCACTCTGTCAATTCCTTAACTTTTTTCTCCAAAGTTATGAGTTTTATTCGGAAAATTTAAAAACATTTATAGAAGTGTAGTAGATGAATACGTTCTCATATTAAAGATTCAAACACTGGTGAAAACATATACCTTGAATATTTCAATTCCCCTTCACTGCCTCCACTTTCCAGAAGTATAGACTCTTAAATGTATTTTTCCTAACCTATATTTTCTTTAAAAATACTGTAAATGAACATACACAATTATTGAAACATAAACATCCATATATAAGATCACACTACACATGTTCTTCGACTGGTCCTTTTCCCCACTGAAGCCCCCTTTTGACACATCACAGTGGTCCTTGGTTTTTCCTCCGGGTAATTTTGTGTGTTAGGGGGTGGGGGATGGGAGGTGGGAGGTAGGAGAGGTTGTCTTGTTATTGTCTTAAGGAGTCACTGAACAATGAAAAAAAAAAAAAACAATGTCTTTTCTTTTGTGGACTGCTGAATCATTTTGGAATGTTGTCTTCTGAGGCAATTGGCCAAGAAGGTTTGCCTGAGGGATCCGACAGGGTCTTCAGGCATGAGCCCTGCTGACTTCCTTTCCTGACACTCAGATGCAGTCCTAGCCTGCTGTGTCACTGTGTGCTGTTTGTAGCAAAGTTTCTTGTAAGGAGTGTTAAAAAAAAAAACCCAACCTCTTCATTGGCAAGATGTGTTACTTTTTTGTTGTTGTTAATTCTCAACGGAGGATATTTTTTCCATTGATTTTTAGAGAGAGTGGAAGGAGTGGGGAGAGAAAGAAAGAATGAAAGAAACATCGATGTGAGAGAGACAATTGGTTGCCTCCCAAACTCGCCCCAACTGGGGCCAGGGATCCAGCCTGCAACCCACATACATGCCCTTGACCAGGAATTGAACCCGAGACCCTTGGGTGGGTAGGCTGATGCTCTAACCACAGCCATACCAGCCGGAGCTAGATGTGTTACTTTTGATGCTTTAACTCTCTTATATCCCAAAGCAGAGGGAGACATTTCAAAGTAATTGAATTCAGTAATTGAAATTTCAAAAGTCATTGAGAGAAGATGAGAGCATTTCCTGTTTGGAAGGCATCAGCTGTATTTGTTTTCCGTAAGTTATTTTCATCGTATCTAGTTAGCTCAGGAATAAGAATGAGGAGAACTTGTAGTGCTGTAATACAGACCTTGAAATATTTAGTTCTCCTTTTTTAGGTGTGGTACTAAGTAGATAGACATCCTAGTCAGATATAGGCTGTAACTTTGTAATGAAAATCTCTCGAAAGGAGGGAGCCTTCGTTGTGTTCTCGGCCGTCTGTCACGTGTGTTCTTGTGAGAGTGGCTCTGGCCTAGCCTGACCGTGAACCAGAACAGCCTGGTGCTGATGTCGGTGCTGTGACACTCAGGGTCTTGTAAGACAGGTTTCCTTGGCCCCATACCATTTTCCCATTCATTCGATTTATACCTACTTTTCCTGTTTCGGCTGAAATTTTTAAAAAGTCTTTTAAATACACTGTCTCCATAGTTCAAGAACTCTTTTTCTAATCTCTATACAAATATGAAAATTGAAAATAAAAATATCTATATTGTTTGTTAATCAGAATTTATTCATGTCATACACATTTTTTATTTGTTGATCTGCTTTTAAAATATAAATGATTATCCTGCTCTCTTCTTTTGTTTTTGCTTGATGAAAAGAAAGAAACCTTAAAAAAAATTAGCAAACATCTAGAGACACTAAAATCTTTGATTACAAACAGTGTTAAGGATTTTTATTTCATTGGACTTGGGGGAGAAATATCTTAATTTTGTACATATGAATTTGTTTTATCTCTTTGACTAAAGTTAATCAAACTCACATGGCTGAGCAAATCTGTGAAACACTACTTTTTAGAGATTTTTATTCATTGTATCTGATTTACTCAGTTGATTTGCTATTTTTGAAAAAGTAAAACACCAGTAACCTCGTCTAAGAAAGCACTGGCCATCTTACTCTTGGCCTCCTTTACGTTGCTAATTCTGTGCATGGAGCTGGCGCATAAAGGCTCAGTGTGTGGTGGCTCTGGACGCCGAGGAGCGGCAGGCCATGCCGACCTCCTGACTGTGCGGGAAGCGGCATGTGAGACCCACAGTGCGCCTTCTGGCCTTTGCTTCAGATGCTTTGGGAATGATGCCGTGGTTTAGTACACAGGATGTTAGAGTGTGGTGTTGACATCGTACTGATCCAGAAACCTGTGTTTCTAAATTAAGCTGCCTTTCTTTTTAAAAAGAAATTTCACAGTTGTAAAATTTTAGCCCTATTTTAATTTTGAAATCTAGATGAAACGTAATCCCTGGAGAGCTCTTTCAATGTTGCAGTATAATCTCTTCATATGATACCTGATTTAGATGGAAACAAATTAGTAACTAACTATGCATGCTTAAAGGAAGCAATTTAATAAACAGGATTTTAGAGAAACCTCATCAGAATTGTAAAATAATGCTGCAAATCAATTGCATTATACAGCATTACTAGGTTAGATGGAGCTTTTAGATAAGTGTGGGTAAACCTGAGGCTTCTGTACTGCCATTGTCAAGTGCCTTTAAAAATTTGCCTTTCTCACTTGAAAAAAAAAAGAGGGGAGGGGAGATGCTTTTCCCCTTAAGTGTATTGGTTTATTCAAAAAATGATTCAAAAATAGCCTTTTCCAACCAGACAATGGAGCTGGCTACAGCTGTGACATGGTCTCAAACTAAGTTCAGCACACTGGGCAAGGCCAGCTGTTTAGAGATGGGTAGGATGTGGTAAGTGGCCAGGTAGCATGAAGAGGGCAAGGAGATGCAGCCCTAAACTTGAGGATTTAAGGAGTCACTGGAAACCCACAGGGCTGATAGTGAAGGAACAGGATTCAGGAGTGAGGTGAAGACCGGCTGGTGACACAGGCTTTGATTCACGGACCTCTGCTGCTTTTGCATAGGTGGTGTGAGCCATGAGAAGTAAGCAGCTCCTCTTTGAAATCGTGTTTCCTTGTCAGCATACATGCATGTGCTATTAAATAGTTGCCATTAGTTTTCAATCCATACGCTATTTTGTTTTCAACCCATACACATTTTCTTCTGTTGGTATCATTGTAGTACTTTGTTTTTTCAGTTAGAATTTAGGTGGACTCAAGTATATTTTAATTGTCATATTGATTGATTTCTATATATTGTGCTAGGTTCTGGATATAAACATGGAGTACCCACTGGAAGATTATTGTTTGGTAGATGAGGAAATTGAGGCCTAGAGAAGTGGAGTGACTTGCCTCATGGCAGCTCCTCTGGTTGGTGGGCTAGAATTAGATTCTTGCCTATTCCATCTCTATTACAGCATGAGGGGTGTTTTCCTTTATCTTTGCAACCTAACTTGCTGATTAACTTGGTCTCTGCTGTGGAGGAGACAAGTAAACAAGGTTGCAACCAAACCTTCTATAATAGAGGTTTCTTCAAAGGTCTCTGAGACCACAGAAGGGACAGTTTTTATTCTATCTGATGATTTCAAACTTGACAGGGGAGGTAATCCTAGAGTCCCGGTTTGGAGGATGAGTAGGAGTTGGCCTAGAAATGGGAAAAGTAAAGAGCCCCCAGTAACTCTGGGTCTGTATGTGTTCAGGCGTCCCGCCAGTGAAAAGACTGGCACGCTAGCGCCAGTCTTTTGAGCAGCATCAGGTCCCGCCTGGGAGGAGGTTCAGAGCAGCAATCTGCTTGCTGCATGAGGGTGGAGGACCTGTGTGAAAGCATATTATTTTTACTAAGTTGTGGATTGGTTTTCTTTTGCTGCATTACAAATTGAGGGGCTTAAAACAACACACATTTACTATCTCCGAGTTTCTGTGGCTCAGGAGTCCAGGCACCTCTTAGCTGTGTCCCTGCTCCGGGTCAGAGGCTGCAGGCAGGGAGTCCGCTGGCTGCACTCTCTGGAGGCTCCACTGGAAGTCGTCCCCAGCTGGTGGCAGAACTCATTTCCTTGGCTGTAGAATTCGTAGTAAGTTGCTCTTTCAGTGCCACTGAGAGAGAGAAAAGAAGAAGAAGAAGAGGAAGAGGAAGAGGAAGAGAAAGGGGAGGGGAGGGGAGGGGAGAGGAGAGAGAGGGAGAGAATGAATATGAAAGAGACTGTCTCTGCTGCTGGGAGTCTCTAACTTCTGAGAAAGCCTGGACTTTCTTTTAAAGGGCTCACCTGATTGTGTCAGCCCCATCCAGGATACTGCTTTGATTTACTCAAAGTCAACTGATTAGGGACCTTAATTACATCTGCAAAATCCCTTCACCTTTGCTATATTCATTGGTTAGATGCAAGCCCCAGGTCTTGTGCATACTCAAGAGGAAGGGATGACACAAAGGTGTGGATACCAGGGGGCTGACTCCCAGGGAGCCCTCTGAGAATGCCGCCTGCCTATCATAGGTTATATGTTACAGAGCAACCAGGAGGGCAGTGGTTTGTCATAGCCTCTACTCAGGCTGCCATAATCAAACACCATAGACTGGGACTTCAACAGCAGGAATTCACTTCTTACAGTTCTGGAGTTCTGAGTTCCAGTATCAAGGTGCCAGCAATGGGAGTTTCAATGGGAGGCCTCTTCTCTTGGCTTACACACCTTGCTGTGTGCTCATGTGACTTCTTTGGGTGCGTGGGGGCAGGGGTGGGGGAAGAATATGAGAGAACACATACCCTGGCCTCTCATCTTATAAGGACAGCCATGCTAACAGATTAGGACCTACCCTTATAACCCCATTTAACCTTTATTACCGTGCTTATGGGCCCTCTCTCCAAATACACTGGGGTTAGGACTTCAACATAAGAATTTTGCAGGGACACAATTCAGGTTAAAAGAGTCTTCTATTTACAGTTTGTTCATATCAAGAGATATTAATTGGAGTGTCTTGGAGGGGAATTTAACGGCAGTTAAGTTATAGACTTCTCCAAAGAGCACCAGCCAGACCTGGGAAAATCCTGACTCCAGCATCCTGTAAGTGTGACCTTGGGCAAGTTACCTAATCTAGGAGACGACTTTCAACTAAAATTAGTAGTTTGCAGGATTTTTGTAGAATGGTGATGTCATTTATGAAGCACCTTGCACAGTGTTCAGCTCACCATAGGCACTCATTAAATGGTGGCTGTTATTATTATATTTGTAGTTTGATATTTCTGAACATCTTCTTTAGCTTTTATTATCTGCATTAAATGATAAATTTCCCATGAATTCTCCCATTTCTTCCAACCAAAAGTTATTACCCTCAGCTGAACTCTCATAGGACTTTATTTTCCTCTGTCCTGTAGCATTGACAAGTTTGTTTATACCTTGAATTATTTATATACATCTTTTATTTCCTCTGTTAATAGTGTATGTTTCTTTTTTTTTTAGTTGAAATATATTTGTTTCATTGTGTATGTCCTTCAGCTTATGATTTTGTTTAGAATCACAGAACCTTAGATTTTTTTTTCTTTTTTTATCCTCACTCGAGGACATTTTTGCATTTATCTTCTGGTAGAGCGGGAGGGAGAGAGGAAGGAAGACAGAGAGAGGAACATCGATGTGAGAGAGACACATCCACTGGTTGCCACCCACACGACCCCAACCGGGGCCAGGGACAAACTGCAACTTAGTGGGAATCGAACCCGGGACTCTCTGGTCTGCGGGCCGACGCTCTAACCACTGAGCCAAACTGGCCAGGGCAATAGTGTATGTTTCTTAAAGTCAAGGACCATCTTACACATCTACTTCCCTTTCATAGCCCTGCACATTGATATTTGTTCAGTTTAAACAGTGTTGAATGAATGAATGGATATGGCCTACTGAGATAACTTGTTTCCTCTTTTATTGAAATCTGTGTTTCTTAACCTTTTCTGAGTCATGTCTCCTTTTTATAAACATAAATTTCCTCACAGCTCTTTCAGCATTCAGATATACCCCCGCCCCCAAAGACCAGGTCCCTACTCACTACCTCCCTTGAAAAGAGACAAGCTAGACTTTTTATGCAAATTCTTAACAACTGAGATTATTTTATCAAGCTCAACTTTTACATGGTGTTATAAAAAAAAACGATTTCCCCCCTTTTCCAAATGGAAAATCATCTAAATATACATTTTCACTTGTACCCTCATGACAGCCCCCATAGGAATCTATGTATATAGCATCCATCTATTTTCGCTTCTGAGAATTACTGCTCTAAACCATTTCTGTCATACTGTAGAATCCTGTTACAGGTGGTGGTGATGCTAGCATGAAATGGTTAGGTGAAGACTCCACCCCCTTTGCACATGTATAAGAGAATTCTGTTTTCTCTTTATTTGGTTCTTTTGTAATGAAAGGTGTTAAATTGAGATGTATTTGAATTTGTGAACCCTATTTTCCGAAACAATTACCGTGTGTGTAGCCAAAGAAGTGATCCTGGGGTGAATTATGTTTTCATAATGCCTTTCTTTCCAGAACAGAGCACTCTAGATGTTACCTTATCAACACTAAGGGCTTCCCTATGCCTGGGAGCCAGGTAGAAACTGGAGACCCTTGCTGTTTCTCTGCAGGGGAGAAACGTGGCCTGGGGGTCAGGAGGAGCCTGCCCTCCAAAGCCCCCAAGCTGTGTGTGCTGTACGGACTTGGCCTGGATGTTCACTAGCCGAGAGTTTGTCGTGTTGGCCTGCAGTGTGGAGTGGGTACAGTGTCCCAATTAGCTCTCTTACTAAGCTAGCAAACAAAACACATTTGGTCACAAGATAATAGAGCAAATTTATGAGGTGATCTTTCTTTTTAAAGGAATTCTGTGACTGTACAAAGGAATCAAAATTTAGTGTACTGAAAGGAGGTAAATTACATCTGGTCTCCAGAGGAGGCCTCTTTTCAATCAAAGTGACCCATTTAGAAGCGGCCTTATTTGGAATTGGATTGCATTGAACAGGGATTGTTTTAAATGGGTCCCCCCTCTATTCTGTGGACGTATTTTATGCCTTTGAAATGACTTGGCCTTGAGTGGTCAACTCTGCTTTTATGGAATGTTGAGGATGTGGGAAATTCACCTGTGAGCGTGGAGGAGGCAAGAAGTGGGGGCTTTTGCAGAACTGGGCATTCTTCCTGAAAAGGCAAATTAATGGTAAAGAAAAATAGAATCTTTGGCTTTCTGATGCTTATGTGGACCCGTTTGATGATATGGGTAATGTGGTCTCACTTTTAATGATACTTGGTAATTAAAAAAAAATTCCCTCCTTACTTTACTCTCTTGTTTCTGTACTCATCTTACCTTTTTTTTTTTAAATAACACCGAAATTGCTTTTTAGCCTAATTTTTGTTAATTTATTGTGATGACAAGTTTTCAGGTGAAGACTGAATGTATCGCCAGACTATTAAATATTAAATAGTAAGCAATTAATTAAACATAGAAGTGTGTGTTTCTAACAATAATAGGCACTAAAATATTTTGGAAAGACCGAATGTATACTAATGTGTGTTTTTGGTATGCTTAAAATACGTATATTTTGCTATCAGTTGCAAACTCCTAAAATTTCTGGTTGTACATTAAAAAAAATTTTTTTTGGTTAATCCTTACCTGAGGATATTTTTCCATTGATTTTTAGAGAGAGTGGAAGGAAGGGAAGGAGGGAGAGAGGGAGAGAGAGAGAAACATCAATGTGAGAGAGAGATATTGATCGGTTGCCTCCTGCACCACCTGGACCAGGGCTGGGGATTGAACCTGTAACCCAGGCAGGAATCAGACTGAGACCCTTCAGTCTGTGGGCCAACGCTCTAACCGCTGAGCCAAACTGGCTAGGGCTGGTCATACCTTTTTTTAATAGAAAGTGTAAGAAAAGCAGAGAATGTGGAATTGAATTGGTTAGCAGTTGACGAGTAGTCTGCAGTCCAATGTAGTGCTGCTCTTTATCTTGGTATCAGTTCTCAGGATGTGTAGTGTGACACAGGTTAAAATTTAACTCCAGTGGTGAATCCATGCTTTTACCTTCTAGTTATTATTTTCATATAGTAAAAATCTTTTATGCCCTGAATCCTAGGTTTGTATGTTAATTAATTTAGTGGAAGAGTATTGATATCGAGTATAGTTAGCATGAAGCACTTTCAACTTTCTTTCAGGCTGAAGGGGATAATGTAACTTCCTTGGTTTTCCTCCTTTCTCCCTTTCTCCCCACACCCGTTTTTAAAATAGCAGTGCTTTTCATACTGTCAGAATTTCATGTTGTGACACCCTACTCAGAAGTTATGACAGCAGGGTAATGACAGCAACTGCCTCCTAAGAATCAATCAGGCAATTAATTTTGTAAATGAAATGCTGATTATACAAAGCTTCACATGAGAGGCCCAGTGATTAAAATCAATTTAACAAATTGTTTCAGGTGGGACTTGATTAATAATTTGCCATAAATGCTGAGGATCTATGACCAGCATACTTTATTGTTACTCTTACTATCGAGCTATATATAACAATTCCTGTTTCTCTTACTACCCGACGATGTATAAAAATCTGCAGGTAAACTTAGCATTTACCCTCTCAGAGTACCTGGGATAGAAGCCATATGCACATGTATGCATGTGCACACACACGCACACACATACTCTCACACTCACACTCACACATTTATTTGCTCTGGTTGTTTGTCTACCTGGATAGACCTAGCCAGCAATGAAAATGGAATGCATTATTACATTTTTATATTATCCTAATTTATGTTGTCCTGTGTTCTACTTAAAAAAAAATAAAAATAAAAATTTGTCCAGACAGTTTTGGGTACAACCAAGTTAAACAGGTGTTTTTTCTTTTTCTTTTTTAAAATATATTTTTACTGATTTTTCAGAGAGGGAGAAAGGGAGAAAGGGAGAGAGAGAGAGAAACGCCAATGTGAGAGAGAGAGACATCGATTGGCTGTCTCTTGCACGCCCCCCCACTGGGGATCGAGCCAGCAACCCGGGTATGTGCTCTGACCAAGAATCGAACTGGGACCTCTCAGTTCATGGGACAGCGCTCAATCCACTGAGCCACACCAGCTGGGCAACAGGTGTTTTTTCTATGAAGCATGTTTTAGTCTTTTCTTATGCTAACATATATTATGTATCTTAAAGCGTGGCATTGCTTTATAGACATTTCCCGTTCTTAATTACAGGAATAGCTATAAACATAGTTTGGGAAATGATGTTTTAAGAATATTAGAAATAGTGACATTATGACATGGAAGTAAAAAAACCGTGTTTGGAGCATGATAATGTGAATCCAGGAGAAGCTGCACTTGGAATAGGAGACACAGCTGGATGTCTTTCTCACATTCACATACAAGTATTTATTAAGTACTGGTTACAAGCCAGACTCAGAGTCAGGTTTCATAGTTTTTATTACTGATAGTAGACACATCTAGGATGGCAGTACAGTATTGTTTAGCAGCGGATGGCTAGGAGAGGTAAGGGTTAAGGTGCATTTGAGTTTCTGTTATTTATTTCATTAATGAAATGATAGCAGCAGTGATTGTCCACTGTGTGTGAGAAGTTGGGGCCAGAAGGAGAATTAGGATGAGGAAGACACCATTCATGCCCTTACAGAGCTTGCTGATGAGGGAGACTGACATAAGTGAAGAGTTGCAGTTGGTTATGATAAATGTTTACTATCCATTAACTAAGAGAGTCACAGTATACGGTGGGAGTTCTGAGAAGGCAGAATACTCTATCTTGGTACTTTGTGGGGCTAGGAAGAAGTTTTTTTCAGTTTGGAGGTAGCCAAAGGTATTTGGGGTATAAGGGCTATCTCAAAGGGGGTGTATTAGATTCCTTGGTGCATTGGCATGGAGGTGTGCAAGAAGGCTGCTCAGATTCAGTGTGGGCTAAGACTTGACAGGTGGCAGGCAGGTCGCCTTAGGTTGAGCCTTGGTTATATGAATGTTGAAGTTGTGGGTTTTGAATTCTTTAGACCCTCCAATAGCTCTCTATCTTTTGACCTTCAGGGCAGTGTATTGTTAAGATTTCTGGTCAAAGAATGAAGCGGAAAGGAGAAATATTTCTAAAGGTCCACATTCTTTTGCTTCTTACTAAGGTAGTTGGTAGTTCTGGCAGGGGGGAGGGATAATTCTAGAATGCTAGAACAGGAAGGGACTTTAAGAGTTCATTTCATTTTTAATATGTTTTTATTGATTTTTTTTTTTCCCTCATCCGAGGACATTTTTTCATTTTTTGTTCAGATAGAGTGGAAGGGAGAGAGAGAGAAACATCGACGTGAAAGGGACACATCGAGTGGCTGCCACCCGCACGACCAACCAGGGCCGGGGACAAACCGCAACCGAGGTACATGCCCTTAGCGGGAACCGAACCCGGGTCTCTCTGGACCGCAGGCCGACGCTCTAACCGCTGAGCCAAACCGGCCAGGGCATTAATATATGTTTTTATTGATTTTTTAGAGAGAGTGGAAGGGCGAGAGAGATAGAAACATCCATGTGAAAGAAAAACATCAATCGGCTGCCTCCTGCCTGCCCCCTGCGGGCCTCGAGCCTGCAAACTGGGCATGTGCTCTGGGAACCAAACCAGGATCTCTCAGTTTATGGGATGACGCTCAGTCCACTGAGCCACACCAGCTGAGCAAGAGTTCATTTCTTTTTAATCCTCACCTGAGGATATTTTTCCATTTTTCTTCAGATAGAGTGGGAGGGAGACAGAGAGAAGGAGAGAGAGAAAAACACCAATGTGAGAGAGACACACCAACTGGCTGCCTCCCGCACGACCCGACCAGGGCCGGGGACGAATTGCAACCGAGGTACATTGTTTCCTTGACTGAAATTGAACCTGTGATTCATTGGTCCGCAGGCCGATGCTCCAGCTGCTGAGCCAAACCGGTCAGGGCCAGAGTTCATTTCTTAATTCCTCACTGTAACTGAGGGAGTGGGAAGCTCAGAGCAGTGCAGTCGGCCAGTAGAAATAATCTCCAACACGAATTGATCAGTTACGATGTGCCAGGCACTCTTCCGAGCATTCTGTACCTACTGTGCTATTTAATAATTACAACGGTGCTATGAGGGCGGTGCTGTTATAGCCCACCTTTTCAGAGGTGGAAGCTGAAGTTCAGAGAACTTACGCTGTGTGCCTGAGATCACACAGTAAGTGGTGAGCCACGGCGGGCCAGTCAGGGTTACCTCGAGTCTGTGTGCTTGACCCCAGTCTCCTGTAGGGGGGCTGCTTAGTCCTCTGGCTGGATGGTGGGAGAGGCAGGCTTCACCTGCAGTAGCAAGCACCTGAACTGCTGACCAGTTGGTGGTCTCTGAACCCTTTTCTTCCTCCAACTGAAGTTTTGTCAAGCACAGTTTTGGAATAATTTCATTTTTTATTTGTACTGAGATTTAAAAATCCTGGATATGTTTTCATTTGGGTAGTTGCTGTCCTTATTTTAAACCAGAGAGCCTGACAGACAGCCTTCCCCCTGCCTTCCCCCTGCCCTTGGGGTGCTTCCAGGGGAGCAGGTCTGTTTGGTCTTTTGAAGGGCAGAGGAGGGAGCGAGGTCACACAGGAAAAGTGGCACTTAGAAAAGCACTTTTTGAAACTTAAAAAAACAAATCAGGGAGAGTTCTGGGTTAAAAGATGGCACATTTCACATCTTTAAGGGCTGATTTGAGATCTTTTAAAAAGCATAGGCCAGAAGCCTCATTCCATCTTGAGGATTGAGGGCGATAACTTGAAAAGGTGATTTATGGGAAAGGGTTTCCCAGGGCGGGGTTTTACCCCTGAAGGTCTTTTTTTTTTAAATTTTTGTTTTAAATTGAAAATTTGTGTGTGCGCGCAGAATGGAAGCTTCTTAAGAATTTAACAAAATGTATTTAGAAGTATATATTCAGTGTGTGTTTTGCCAGCATCAGTACTTTTAGGAAAACCATTGCTACCTCTGTCTCCCTTCCCCAGTTGTACCTTACCACGTACACCCCGCTTTTCCAGCTGTGCGCTCTCTCCCCTAGGTTTTTTGACTCTTCTCTCTCTCCATGTATCTTTCCCCCCATTTGCCTCCCCACACCGCCCCATCCCCTTAGGTTCTGAGACTGCCAGAGGCCTGGCCCGTTGACATTGCAGGCTGTCTTTGTGGTTCCCATTTCCCAGGAGCTGCAGGCCACCCTGCAAACGTGAAGTGCTGGGATTACTTTGGTTTTCTGTTGTCTTTCCTTTTTGTCCAATTTTAGCTTTTATTTAGAAGTAATTATAAAATTTATAGGAAAGTTGTAAGACTAGTACAGAGAAATCCCATATAACTTTTACTTTGATACTTCAATTTTTAACGTTTTGCTACATTGTTTTACCTGTTTATCTGCCTTCCTACCTATCTATCTACAATATTTTCTCAGAACCATTGAGAGTAGGTTGCATACATTCTGCTGCCTTATTTGAGTGTGTTTCCTGGGAACAAGGTCACTCTTCCGTACCTGGTGTTTACCATTGCTGCAGTCCCTGTTCTCTTTTTGTCCACTGTCCCATAGCATTTGCATAGCGATCTTCTCTCCTTCAGGCTGCCTAGGCCGGTCCTGTTGCATTGAGGTGCCCTGTCTTTTTAAGCCTGTAAGGTTTGGCTATATATTTGTCATGTTGACTTTTTTTTTTTTTTTATCCTCACCCGAGGACATTTTTTCATTTTTTGTTCAGATAGAGTGGGAGGGAGAGAGGAAGAGAGAGAGAGAGAGAGAGAGAGAGAGAGAGAAACATCGATGTGAAAGGGACACATCGAGTGGCTGCCACTCGCTCGACCAACCAGGGCCGGAGACAAACTGCAACCGAGGTACATGCCCTTAGCGGGAACCGAACCCAGGTCTCTCTGGACCGCAGGCCGAAGCTCTAACCACTGAGCCAAACTGGCCAGGGCATGTTGACTTTTTTTCTTTGAACAATCACATTACAATAAGAGTCAGTACATGCTCTTACAGAATAGTGGCTCCGGGAAGGGAGATCTTTAACAGGGCTGTCATTCTGAAAAGCATTAAAAAAAAATATATATTTTTTTCTGTTCTGACTGGGGATTTGTGCCCACAACCTAGGCAAATGCCCTGACTGGGAATTGAACCGGTGACTTATGCTCAACCACTGAGCCACATCAGTCGGCTGCAAAGCATTTTTACACAATGGGCCTGTAGCCTGTATATTGGCACATGGTGATGTTTATAATATTTTTATTGACATTTTCTTTTTTTTAAAAAATCCTCACCCAAGGATATTTTTCCATTTATCTTCAGATGGGGGGAGGGGGCGAGAGAGAGAGAGAGAGAGAGAGAAAAACATCGATGTGAGAGAGACACGTGGATTGGTTGCCTCCCAAATGACCCTGACCAGGGCCAGGGACTGAACCTCAACCAAGGTACGTGCCCTTGACTGGAATCGAACCCAAGACTCTTTGGTTCGAGAGCCAACGCTCTAACTGCTGAGCCAAACCGGCCAGGGCTGTTTTCTTTAGCAATCATGAGACTTGCTGGGGAATCTGACTTTTGTGTGTCTTTAGGTGCTGCTTTGATGCATCTTTCGGATTGTTTATTCATGCAAATCACACACCAGACAGCTTTAGAATGACTGTCTTTTTGAGGGAGTATTCTTATTTTCCCTTGAAAGATGGGAAAACTGAGGCTTGGTCGCTGGAATAATTTATCCAACAGTTCATGGCTAGTAAGAAGCAGGAGAGGCATTGAAACCCAGGTCTCCCCAGTGTCAAACTTTATACTCTTACCATTGTACTAGACAGCAAATTGATTTCTGCTCGTGTGCAAAACCTGACAATTGGTGGTGGCTGCTTGCAATGCCGAGTCTTACTGGACTTGGGAAAACGAATTCTAGGACTGATTAGCTGTATCTGTCTTCTGCACAGTAGCGGCGGGATGGAGAGTATCCATGCCTCGTGGTGATTATTCTGGAGTTGTACGTCCATGTAATGACAATAAAATTTATCCCTATGAAAAGCCTGTCATGTGCTGAGAACTTGACTCTCCAATTCTGTAACAGCTCCATAGCGATAATGGTGTTCTTGCTGCACAGGTGAGTTAACGAGATGCAGAGACGCTCCACGGTGACTTTCTTAGCATCATACAGCTAAAAGTGGTGGGAGTGAAGTTTGACATCTTCTCACAGAAGTTCTTTTCTTAATTCAAATCTGTATCTATATGGGAAATATACCATATTATTTCCCTTTCTTAAATAAGAGCCCGCTACTAGGTTGTCAGTGGTGACACATGAATATGTACGATGTTGTCTGCTTAGAGATGTAAAGTTTAGAAATTGTTAAAGCTGTGATAATAGCTTTACAGTTTTTTTTTTTTTGATGGTGAGAATAACAAATCTGAGGGAAGGCAGAAATACATTCCATTATTATTTTGATATTGCTTTTAGATATAAATTATATATACACATTTTGGTTTGTTAATAAAATTATTACATCTGTTAAATTAAATTTCAAAGTATAGTTCAATCAGACAGTAATTTACTCATTGAATAGACTTACAAGCTGCTGTACTTGGGGGATTAGACAAACAGTAATTGGTTTTTGCCAATTTTTAAAAATCAGGCAAAACCCGGAGAACCAAAACAGCCTCATTTTCTGGACTTATTCTGTGGTACCTAGGTGATAGTTATAAATGGGTTTAATATTTGTCTTCTCCACCTCACCGTTTCTGTTCCTGGGGTAAAGTCTAGTTGGGGAGAGAGACAATGATCAAGTAGTCACAAGTACATATTCGTGTAGACGCCGCTGAGTGCCGGGATGCAGACGCGGAGTCCTTTCTGAGGGGTGGTGCCTCAGCCGCATCGGGAGGCGTCTCTGGGGACAGGGTGGTAGCGCTGAGTTCTGCAGGACTTGGAGAGAAAGGCCCAGTGCAGGAAAGGGCATGGTTTTTCTCGAGACCCCCAGAGGCCAGTATGGTGAGAGGGGGAGGCTTCCTGTTGATGGCAGTGCAGTGGACCAGTGGAAAGGATTTTTCTAAGGTTTCTAATGAAGAATTTCCTCCAAAATACTAACTTGGTGATGGGTTGGCTGTGGTGGACAGAGAGAAGAATGAGTCACGATGCATCCTTGGATTCTAACTTGTACGTCTGGATTGGGGAGGTGGTGTCTTTTACTGAGATTGGAAACAGGTGGGGAAGACCCTGGGCCTCCAGATAGGAGTGTTTGGTGGCAGTTGGGTACAGAGCTCTGAGGCTCAGAGAAACCAACCAAGGGAGACACATATGGGGGATGCAGGTATGAGGAGGTATTGAAAGCTGTGGCTTATATGAACTTGTGGAAAGTGAAACTTTGTTTGCAATGGTGCATGATCCTTTACTTCTTGTACCTGTTGGCCGTCAGAAGGCATACATTCTAGTTAGAGCCCTACTGTTAATTGGCTGTGTTGGGAAGTCATTGCTTTCTCTGTTTGGCAAATGTTAACCATGGCAGGCATTGTGTTAAGTGTTGGGTATGCAAAGATGAGTAAGACAGAATTTCCACCTTTAATTAACAGTTTGCCAGGTAGACAAAATAGATAGATTAACTTATTGAGTGATTTTTTTGCTCTGACTTCAACTCGCTAATTTGTTAAGAGGGGAAAAAAGAGATTTAAGGAACTCTTCCTATGTGATAAATCCTGTGGTACCTCATTTAATCCCCCAGCAACACCAGAGGTGAACATGACTGTGCTCTGTTAAATGTGAGCCTAAGTTTTTACATGGCTAATAAGTAGTACAGGCAGGATTCACATCCAAGTTGGTCTGGCTCGAAACCTCCTGTCTTTCCCTTATATATTTTTTGTCTTGAATTCTAAGTGTTTTCTTAAACTTGGGAGTATTTATTTTATATACTAGAAAAGATGGAGGAATTTGAAGCATCAGGAGGTTGTCATGGATTTGTGGTTGCATGACGAGCTTAGTCAGTGAATCAGGAGTGCTGCTGGTTAGTGGGAAGGAATTCTCTAAGGTTTCTAATGAAGACCTTCCTCCAAAAATGCCAGTGCCTGGATTTATGTCAGTCTTCATGAGTGGTGCTGGTGGTTAGCCCAAGGCTCTGTCCTCGCCCTTGACCTCTTCAATATTTTTATCAGCGACATGGATGAAGACATGAATGAAATGGCATGCTGATTTAACTGGTGGTGGTTGATGTCAAGATAGGAAATGCAGTTAATATGTTAGATGTCAGGATAGAACGGTGACCATAAGTAAGCAAAATAAGAATAAGCAGCGAGAAAGAAGAACTTCTGCAACTTGAGTCAGCTACCCAACTAACTGTGTAGTAGGAAATGGGGAGGTGAGATTTGATCACAGCTAGTGGGAGGGACCAGGAGCTGCTCCATGAGCACAGAGCTCCGAGGCCGCAAGAGCAGCAATGTAGGTTCTGGGAAAAAGGAAGCAAGTTGCTCCCGAAAATACCTTTGAGCTATGAGAACTGAGAATTGGCATATTTTGCTCAGAAAAGGGAAATAGTAGCTATCTTCAAATATTTGCAAAAGGACCAAGGTAAAACCAATGGATATAAATTACAAGGAACAGATTTCTGTTATATACAAGGAAGAAATTCATAACATTCATGGTATAGACACTTTTAGGGAATTCATACACACATCATGTATGAACCAGTGAGGGTCTTTTCTGTTCCACGATGCTGTTTCGTTGCTGAATCCTTTTTCAGGGTGTCTTTAACACTTGTGAGCAAATGAAAAGGTATTGAAGTGCTTTAGAAATGCATGGCAGAAGTTGGTCAATATTTGACAATGCAGGTCAGAAGAGTCTTTGGATAGCTTTCCATAGGATATTCCGTGAACCTCTGACATTATATGATACATTTGGGCTGTATATACATCATGAATGCATTTTTAGAGTATCCCTGAGAGTTAAGAATCACAGCTTCTGATTGTTACTTTTTATTGGTAGTTTATGACAGTTCCTTTATCCTTTATACACAGATAACAACATGTTAATATTTTATGGCCAATCTTAATTCTGAAAACTAAAAATTCAGTGATATTTTAGATTCAGGATAAAATTATAGTGTAGTTAGATAAAAGTATTTTTTTTCCCACTCCTGTTTAATGATAATGTGTATGTGAAAAACAAACTTTTACATTTAAACTTGTACATCAAAACATTTATTTCAGATAAAACTGCATAAATAAAATTTTCCTATAATTCCATTTTTACAAAATTTTTTGTTCTCATCCCCTGCCCTTTTCCTTCAAATTTCATTCTGCGGTTCCACAAATATATATGTTCTCTGTAACTTACTTAAGGCCAAAACCAAAAATATTGACAGTGGGCTCTGGCTGGGTAGCTCAGTTGGTTAGAGCATTGTCCCAATACACCAAGGTTTGCGGGTTTGATGTCCGGTCAGGGCACATGCAAGAAGCAACCCATGAGCCCTGGCTGGTGTGGCTCAGTGTTAGAGCGTCGGTCCGTGGACCAATGGGTTGCAGGGTTCGATTCCGGTCAAGGGCACGTACCTCAGTTGTAGTTTGTCCCCGGCCCTGGTTGGGTCATGCGGGAGGCAGCCACTCGGTGTGTCCCTTTCATGTCGATGTTTCTCTCTCTCTCTCTCTCTCTCTCTTTCTCTCTCTCTCTCTCTCTCCCCCCCTCTCCCTCCCACTCTATCTGAACAAAAGTGGAAAAATGTCCTTGGGTGAGGATAAAAAAAAAAAAAAGAAGCAACCAGTGAATGCATAAATAAGTGGAACAACAAATTGATGTTTCTCTCTCTCCCCCCTTCCTTTCTCTCTCTAAAATCAATATATATGTAGATAATACATACATATATTTTCTATATATATAGATACTACACACACACATGTGTGTGTGCAGATATATAGATATAGATATAGATAGATAATGGTCCTTTTTCCATCCAGGTCAGTCCGTGAGTATTTTGGCCCCTTCCTGCCCTCCTCCCACATTTCGAATGGCAACTTGGTGAGAGGGCACCAATAATTTGATGGTTCTTAGAGCCAACAATAGAACAGCCTTTTCTGTTTTTCCTAGTATCTTAGAATTTCACTTCTTGATTCCTCCTATTGTAGAATGTGGCAGAGATTCCTACAGTGACAGGAAGAACTTCGAGTATGCTCATACCCAAATTTGAAGTTCCAATGTTTTAGTTCAAGTCTTAATAAACAGGCACCATTTTGTCACTAGTACCAGCAGAAAACAGAATAGTTTTAGGTGCTGGGTTGCATTTTTTCCTCCTCGGTCTCATGATCATACATGGATGCGCACGGTGCAGTAGAGGGAACAGGACCTGAGTTAGGAAACTGGTTCTGGTCTCAGCTCTGCCCTCGCTCTGTGACGCTGGGCAGGCCCACAGCTCCCAGCTTCCATTATGCCATCTGGGCTGGGAAAGTTTCTTTGGTAATTGGGTTCCGTGGTAGTGCTGACAGTAGGAACTGAGAATCTTGGTGTTACCTGGCTTGAAGAGGAATGTGCACTCCTTATCAAATGAGGGAAGAGTCTCTGGTGCCCTGTTCCTATTTTTGACTTAAACGGATTTTAATGCTATTAGGAAAAGAACTTGACTATGTTGGATTTTATATTATCATTGACTTGACATGTGTCTTCTGCATGTATGTGCTGAGCTGCTGTAGACATTGGTTAGTGATGTTTACTTCTTATTTTCAAGAATGTTTTACTTTATGTGGTCAGTCATCATTCCCCAAGTGAATCACCACAGTCATCTAAATCATTTGTGCTGTATGCTGAGTGAGACATAAAGAAATGCAAAGCATGGACATTGCCGTTTTAGTCAGCTTGGGAGGTAAGAAATAACACATGAAAAGTGGAAAAATAGTACATGAATTAAATAACAATACAAGGCAACTCAGAGGTCTTTTACAAGCAGCACGGGAGAGATTCCGGGCAGGTCCACCCATGGTGTTCCGGGGGTGGGGGAAGGCAGAAGCTCTGTGGTCTTGAACCAAGATTGAGTGAGCTTGGTTGTAGGCAGAGAGGAGAGCAGAAGCAGCCTCAGGAGGAGGACTAGTAGCTCTTCCCTACTTGTTTGTGCTGTACATGGCGTGTGGGTGCAGGCATGAAGGAGGACGAAGGCGGGACAGCTGCGTCCCATCTACCCCCACCCCACAGAGCGCCCTAGTAATGTTTGCAGCATGCCTGGGAAAAAACTAGAGGCATTTTAGAGTTATATTTAGCATCACAGAAAAGTAAACATAGATCGCTTCACGATATGACAGCACTACTTACAGGTCACTATGGCAGCTCTGATCGTTGTCAGCCTGGTTTCTCATGGCTGTAATTCACACGCACTGCTCTTAAACCTCTGATGTGGCTTTCCGTGTGCTCGCCATGCCTCTGTATATTCCCCTGTGCTGATGTGTTGTGGCTCGTTCATGTGTTCGTAACCACTGAACAGTTGGGCAGTTTCAGTTTTCTCCTTGGAACAATTAGTAAGTGGCTCAGAGATCCTTTATCGTTCTTACTAATTCACTTTTCACAATAATTGTTAGGTAGGTATTAGTTCTCCTATTCAATGAGTGAGAAAACTAAGAAATAAGCAGTGTGTTCAGGTTCATGCGGTGGTAGGAAGTGGTGGGGTGAGGGCTTGGGTGCACCCACTCTGAATCCAAAGCCCAGGCTTTCCCCCGAGACCATGCGGTCTCCCGCAGAATTAGAATCCGCATCGCTGTGGGCACGTTTGGGTAAATCGCACCCCTGCCCACTTGGGAGAGCATTAGAATTGGAACAGATATAATTCCTAAAGCTTTTGTTTAAAGCTTATTGACCTATTATCCTTCAGAAGGAGTTTTACCTACTTGTTCAAGTACTCAGTTACTCACATTGAGTTTCATTATGTTTGTCTTTTTATAGGTAGTGAAATATTACTTCAAAAGTTTTCTTTAGTGTTGAGATAACATTTTCCCAAATAATGACTCAAAAGGGGAAGGTTTCTTTCTCTCAGCTCTTGCTTAATGTAGATATATAGGTATGACTATAGATGAAAAGATGCGATGGTGCTTCTCTCTGTGGGTTTTTGTCATGCCTTTTTCTTTAGTGTGTGGTCTCAGGAATGGGGCTGAAAAAAATTGTGAAATAGTATATATAAAGAAACTACTATCGAACTATCTTTTTAACTTGATATTTTGGACTAAAGACAATTACATAGATATTTTTATTATAAAAACCTACTCTGGCCCTGGCTAGTATGGCTCAGTTGGTTGGAGCATCATCCAATGAACTGAAGGGTTGTGGGTTCAATTCCCAGTCATGACACATACCCAGGTTGTGGGTTTGATCCCTGGTTGGGGTACATACAAGAGGCAACCAATTGATGTTTCTCTCTTACATCAGTGTTTCTCTCTCTCTCCCCATCTCCCTTCTTCTCTGCCTAAAATAAATAAAAAACATCCTTGGGTGAGGATTTAAAACAAAAACACCCCACAAACTCCAACATACTCTGAAAGAGTGGTAATGAAGGAGTATCTAAGTATAAGAAACATCAAGTTTAGCTAAAGTATAATAAAAGTAAGTTGTTTTTTTTAACTTGGATACTCTTTATTTTTTAATTATTAAAAAAATACATATATTTCTAATTTTTTTTTAGATAGAAAGGGAGGGGGGAGAGAGATAGACACATTGATGAGAGAGAATCATTGATTGGCTGCTTCCTGCACTCCTCATACTGGGGATCAAGCCTGCAACCTGGACATGTGCCCTGACCGGGAATCAAACCAGCGACCTCTCAGTGGGTGCATGGGATGACGCTCAACCACTGAGCCACACCGGCCGGGCTTGGATACTCTTTCAAAGGGGAGTTGGATTCCTAGTCTAGCATCTGAAAACCTTTAAACCTAGACTACAGCCAAAATGTGCTACCTAATGTGTCTGGAATCTATATTCCAATCCATATTTTAAAAATCTACATTGTACTCCTTCTTATGTGATAGTCTTAGGGATGGAAACTTTCTGAGGCTTTTGGAGGATAGAGGCAGCAGTGGCACTTACAAGGGAGATCCAGGAAAGTGTGTGTGACATGATATATGACATGTGACCTATAACATATATGTGTGTGATGTATAACCTATAACTCATACATTCATATGTGTGTGTGTGTGTGAGTGTGAGCTGTATAAATCATACATACCTGTGTGTGGGTGTGTGTGAGATGTGTAACTTGTACATACAAGTGTATGTATGTGTGTGTGAGAGAGATGTGCAACTCATACATACCTGTGTGTGGGTGTTTGTAAGATGTATAGCTCATACATACATGTGTGTAGGTATGTGTGAGATATGTATAACCTATAGTTATGTTAAGTGCTCTTTGAAAATGGGTGGTTCATATTGTGGCCTTCCAAGTACTTGTTTTATTTTACGAAATTTAAGCTTAGACTACAGCAGTTGTGGAATGATATCTAGGAAGGAAAAACATGTTTGGAATAATATGTTGAGAGAAGTATTTGAGGGCTACTCAACGTGGATGATCTTTCTGATAAGCGTAAATTGTAGTATGTGAGAAATGAAGATGGAGGTACTCTGGAATATACCGACAGGAGGGTAGATGATAGAAATAGAGAATTGTTTTGGGTTGATGTGAATATGAGAATCGACTTGGCCTTTATGTTTTTTGGAAAAGTCTTAGATTTGGTTGTGTCTTTGGTTTCTTTCAGAGGTACTTGTAGAAGGCAGGGGTTGAGATCCTGCAGTAGTCCATATTTAATGTCAGAAATAGCGAGAGTACACAGCAGGAGGATTTGAATTGTGGGTGAATATTTAATAATAGGCCAAGGGAGAGAAGGTTAAAATTAAATAATTTGCACTGTATAAGTATCAGTTTTCATATCTGAAGTTTCCCTGAAATGTATTTGATGTATTTTGAGATGTGCAGATAATCTGTGTATTTATTTCATGCTTTCGATTTTGAGAAATCTCGTGGTTAAGCTAACATCTTTGACATGGGTGCAAATTAACTGAATTTTAAGCAGTTCTGGGAGAGTTTATGGCAGTGATGAAATTGATATTACAAAACAATTTTAGTCACTGATAAGATGAACTTGCTGCACTGTTATCTATAACATTAAAATGTAGACATTCCAATCATTTTCCCATTTTAAGTTTCTGCTTTAATTACTCCAGTTTTGGTCGTGCACTATTTAAAGTGAAATAAGCAGACCTTTCCTATGCCCTGGCTAATCCAGATTGAATGTGAAGATAGCACTGCCTCAAGGCCCATATTGGAAATTTAGACTTAAATCAGATTTACTCAGCCTCTCTGTAGGCTGTTCATTCACTCTGCGGATTCTGAGATCACCAGCTCAGCCTTGATTTTTCACACTTCCCTAGAAAGTTTTATTTTATCGTTTGCAACAAAGCGTGGAAAATAATTACATTTTGCTTTTTAAGGCATAAATTCTAATTTAAATCATTCTGGGGAAAACTTAATTCTTAGTCCTACTTTATAGTTTTATTTCAATATGTCTATCAACATATGTTTGTATGTTGAATAGTGAATTCAGCACATGTGTAACATCAGTATATTGTTTGAACAATTTCTGTCATTGTTATGTACAGTTTTTCTTGACTGGTAAAAGTAACACAGTGAAAGTTCCATGAAATTGTGAATTTTGAGCAGAACTATTTGGCCTACACATATTTTCATTCAGTTTAGATTTTAGATCAGTTTCTGGCAGATTCCCACAGAGCCCCCAGGACTGAGCTCAGGTGTTTCGTAGAGGAAGGCTTTGTTAACACCCGTGGCAGCCCCATCGAGATGCTCCCAGCCAAGGCCTGTGTCCAGTTAGGACGTCCCCTGCCCGGCATTGTGGTCGTTCAGCCCGTCCTTCAGTGAATTGTTTGCTTCTCCGGGACAGCCACTGACACTCATTTTTATGCCTCCAGTACCTGGCACAGTGTACATGGTAGATATTTAGTTAATGTGTGGCGAATGGATTGATCGTCATTCTAATGAGCACAAGGGTAACCCTAAGAAGGAAGAAGGGCAAAGACCAATGCCGCCTTGGGTTCAGTGACTGTGGGAGGCAGGCCTGGCAATTCCTTTAGCTTTCTCAGCTTGGGTTTGGGGTGTACAGTCCTGGCTCCCCTCTCTCATCTCCCATTCGTGCCCCAGTTCCTAGTCTTTCATTTTCTGCCCTCACCTCTGTGATGAGACTCCCTTGCCAAAGTCAGCAATGACCTCCTAGTCACCGGTACCGCGGAAGCTTTAGCCTCACCCGTTGGACACCTGGTCTGCATTTGGCACGCCTGTTCTGTTGCTCCACATAACTCCCTTCTCTTGCACAACAGCATGCTCTCTAGAATATTGAACTGCATTTTCTGATGATTCTTTCGGTCTCTTTGTGGCTTCTTTTTTCCCTTCTCCCTTAAATGGTGATATTTTCTAGAATTTTGTCCTCCACCCATTTTTCTGTTTTCATATATTCTTCCTGGATAAAATTGTTTTGCGTGTTTCCTGTTGATTAATTCATCCAGTATTTATTGAGCATTTATTATGTGTTAAGTGCACTGTTTGACTTATGTTCCGGAGGTATAATAGTGAAACAAAAAGGATCGCTGTCCTCCAGGAGCATATGTCCTCTGTATGATGATTTCCCTAGTTATTCTAGGTCAGACCTGACCACCAAAACGGAAACTCATTGTGTCTCTTTCTGAATATTTTCACCTGGATTTCCTATAGGAACCTCAGATTTAATATAGAATACTGAAGGCTCTCACTTCCCCGGAGAGTGTTTATCTGCTCTGTCTCAGATGGAGTCTTATCCCCAGTGAAGCCACCTGGATCCTATCTTCCACCACTCAGTCTCCAAATTGTGCTGCATTTCTGTTCTGTGACTTGAATCTGGGCTGGTTTCTTCTACCGCTGCTACCAGTTCAGGACCTCAGCTCACCCGCCTGCTGTGGCCACCCGCCCTGGCTCCAGCCAGCTGCCCCAGAGATCAGCCTTCTGAGAGGCAGATCTGACTGTAGCTCTCTGTTTATCCCTGAGGTACAATCTGAAGCCTTTCAAATGACATATAAGGCTCACCCTTGTGTGTGCTGGCTTCTGCCTGCTTCAGCTTCTTCTCTGCAAATTCCTGCTTCATTTGGATATAAACTGCTTGTGTCCCTCATACACACCAGGCAGCACCTCTCCCCTGAGCCTGTGTTTTATGCTGCTGCTGCTTTGTGGTATTCTGCGCCCTGCCCCTCCCTACCTTGAACCTGGATTCTTCCAACTTGTTCTGCGTATCCTGAAACCTTCCTGAGAGTTTCAGGAACTCAGTGTGAACATAGAGTCTGGCACACAGTAGGGAGCAATAATATGGTTTTGGAAGGAAGGACCAGCGACCTGTTAGATGAATGCTGCAGGGCTTTGTAGCATTTCAGGGAGGGACTTCCCCACCCTTGCTTTGCTCCTTTGAAGCACCCAGGGCATGAAAGCCCAGGCTGAGGCTCGAGTTCTGGCTCTCCCGAATGGCCTTGGCCCTGAGGCCCTTGGCTGACTCACTAAGCCAAAAATAAAACTCAAAGTCTAGTTTTGAACTGGTTATGTTTGGTAAGATGCTTACTTACATAGGAAGGTGGCTTGTGACTCATAGTCTGGGTGCTTGTTCATGCGCACTGGTAATCTTTGAAAAATTTTACCCTGGACGTTTTGTATTATTTAAAATCTATCCTTTCACTTTCTAATGAGCACTCAGATGCATTAATGTTTGATAAGGACTTGCAGACTCAGGTCTAAAATAAAGTAGTTCTAAGAATACTTTATAAAGTCAGAAAGTGTCCCTAACCACTCAGTATACTTTGCCTTTATTACTACTAGTAAGCAAAAGGCTGGGTGAGATTTACTGCCATGCTCATTTCTATATGCATAATAGAACTTTAGATGCAAACGTTTTCTCTCTGCTTGGGATGCATAATCTTTCCTTATGTTGTTTACTCCTGATTCCTCTTAATTGTTAAAACCTTCCTAAAAGTAAAAAAATAAAATGTCTTGTATCCATGTAGGTATTTTTCTTAATGTTTTTCTGGGTTTTTCTTCATCAGATCATTGTTTTTAACATTTTTCTAAATGATAGTTGTGTTTTTAATGTATGTGTCAGCATAACAAACTTTCTTCCTTTGTAATAAATAATGACTTAATAAGCTTCTTCATTTATTCCTTCACAGGGCAGCCCAATGGATCCCATGGTGATGAAGAGACCTCAGTTATATGGGATGGGCAGTAACCCTCATTCTCAGCCTCAGCAGAGCAGCCCTTACCCTGGAGGTTCGTACGGCCCCCCAGGCCCACAGCGGTATCCTATCGGCATCCAGGGTCGGACCCCAGGGGCCATGGGAGGAATGCAGTACCCACAGCAACAGGTTTGTGCTACTTATTACTCCCCACCGCCTCCTTTCAGCGGTGGTCGTTCTGTCTTCTCTTTTACTGTCCACCTAAGATTGGTATTGAGAGAATTAGGGGGCATACCACTGATTTTCTGCTCTCTCTTAATTTTCATAGTATTTTCAAATGATCACAGGTACAATTTTTTCCCCTTTCTTTTAAAGAAGGAAAAGTGAGCTTCTTAGAACAAAGTGGACAAAAAACCTGTTTGGGAGAAGGCCAGCCAGTGTTACCAGCCATATTTGAAAGATGTACCCTGTCATCATTTTGCAGCAAATTATATAGACCTTGGTCCCAAAGTGAACTTGGCTTTCCAACATTTCTGGTTTTGACTGTGTCAAATTTTGAGCTGTGAATAGACTTCCTAAGGCGAAGTTTTAAGTTATTTAAAGGTCTTTCTCATGAAGATAGCATCAACTTAAAAATTTTTTTTCGTTTCCCATAGTTATTTTGTTTTTATTTCTTAACATATTATATCTTCTGTACCTTTCGAAACAGGTTTCTGTATTTCATGTAAGAGGATTTGATGAGTATCTGTTTTCTTAGATTTTCTGTTTTTACTTCAAACAAACAAAAAAGACTTTTCCTCTTCTGAAGACCCAGTATTTGTCTCTAGAATCAAACAGCTGTAGTTACCTTAAATGACCATCTGCCTTCTCGCAGTACTAAACCCACAGTCCCTGGGGCGCAGGCGAGTAATACCCTTGTTATGTTGGCCTGAGGAAGCATGAAATTTGGAAAGGGTAAATTAGGTTCTGAATGGTCAGGGTAGTTAGTTAACTAGGAACACCAGAAAGGCTTATTTATAAACTCCCACCCCATGCCTTTAACCCCGAGGGTGCTTTGGGCTGGTGCCCTGGACCGTGGACTGCCTCCACAGAGGTGTCACCATAACCCACTCCAGGGGCTCACTGCACTTCTCTTGGGAAATTCATCCTTATGTTTGACCAAAAATCTGTTGTGGAGATAAAAACACTGGCTAGCACTTTTGTTCTCTCCAAAGTGGATTGGAGGATGGTCCCTCATACTTTAAATGCTGTGTAACTGTGTACTGAAACTTCATGGATAAGTTGCATCTGAGCCTGTTCTTTTAGAAACTGAACATTGTCTTTCCTCTTTACCTTTGCTCCTCCATTGGTGATGTTTTTATTTTCAGGTGGTTGTGGGGAAAGACAGAAGTAGCTCAGCCTTAGAATCATTGCTCTTGGTTCCTTACACGGCCTTTGCTCTTGGTGGAAGTTCTCGCCCGTTTGTTGGAGATCAGCCTCCCAGAAGTCTAGCAGTCAGTTGCATATTTAATTGTACTCTTAATGTTTTCCAACATTACTCCTTTCTTCTAGCAATATTTTACTATCCAGAGTAAAAATCTTTCATTGAGGCTGCTAATTGTGAAAGGGAGATAATTTGTCAAGGATTGCAAAGTAAGGTGAGAATTGTTTTCTCTCCCTGTTCTTTTTTAGTTTTAAAGCTGATTGGCCCTTAGTTGAGGGGAAGAAGGCCCATGCGGCTAGCTGCGAAGCCCTAACTGCCCTAGCGGGTTCGTCTGGAGGCTGATAGTTCTGTGTGATGCTCTGGCCACAGGAAGAGAGTAGGGGCGGAAAGGTAGTAAGAAGTAGCAGGACCTTAAAAAAATCTTAAAAAAAAAAAAGAATGTAACTGGCAGGACCAGTGGAGAGGAATGGATGCTAGTCACTCCTTGTTTCTGCACCTTCCTCTCCATTCTGTTTTCCTGATATGAAATTGGAAAGTCATTTCAGAAGGTGCTTTTCCTGGCAAGCTGCTGGGTGCTCCTTGATCTCTTTCTCTGAGTGAGTTCAAGTCTTCCTAGAAGCTTTTGACGTGGGCTTAGTTGTAGTATCAAAGTGGGAATCTCACAGTTGGAGAAGGTGTGTGAAGAATGATTACTTAGGAATGTTGTTATTATTTTCTCCCCCACATGTGTAAGGCTAAAAGTAGAGGACGTATTTCAGATACATAGAGTAACCTCAGTGTTCTTAGCTTTTTGGTTTATTTAATCCCTGTGGCTCTTAACGTATTTATGAAATCCAGTAAGTAGACAAATTGATGAAGATCACCTACCAAGTATTTCAGCAAATTTTTAATTAAGATTTTAGATTAGGTATTTTACTGCTAACCAAAAGAAATGCCTGATTGTAAACACAGATCCTTCTGATAATGAAAGGGAAGTAGTGTATCTGGTAAGAAACCGATGCTCTGGCTGAAAAACGTTAAACTCTCTTATTGGGTTCATCATAATCAAGAGTTCTAAAAATCTTCACTGCTTTTCACCTTCTCATTAGCTGTGATACAGCCTTGAAATATACTATTTTGTTTTGAAATCTAAAAAGCTAAACATAGCTGTGAATGCATTTTTGAATGTGTGTAACATTTTAAAGGGGACACACAGCTTTTATCATATATGGCAACTTATGTGATCAGTTAGGTGTAGGCTTTGGGAAAAAAAGTGAAGGTTTTGGTAAAGGTTATTAGATCAGATTTATTTTGTTAGCTTTAGTCTGTGTTCTTGGGTGAGGAATTTTCAGTGAGTTGCTTTGTTTGTGAATTATGGGTAATTATAAACTTGCCCATAAAGTCCTGGCACAGTGATTGGCTGCCAGTCCTGTTTATCTTCTCCTAGTATTGATGTAATTGTCTGAGCCTTGTTGTAGTCATGGTTGCTAATGTTCTTCAGGAAAAAAGTTGAAAGATAATGATGACATTGAGTTTTTATTGAGTGGACATCACCACCTAGGCATGACTTTGCTTTGGATGGCCTCCAAAGCTTTCTGTGTTTGGTTTGTGAACCTCTAATGAGCTGAATCCATTTCATTTAATATTGCTCATGTATTTCTGCAAAGGATTAAAATGCAGGAATTCAAGTTTGTAAATTGAGTGGCCCACTTACCAGCTGAGTGGTAAGTTGTCTTTGGCTCAGGGGTCACAGTTTGATTCCTGGCAGGTACTCCACTCTTGTGACGGGAATTTTAAATGAGGATTCGGTTAGAAAGAACTGCAGAGCTTATAGGAAATTTAACATGGGTAGTGTCACTACTTGCTTTTTGTCTCTGAGAGTCAGGAGGAGCTGCTGGCCAGTCAGTGTTTGAGTTTAGTATTAACCTGGCGATTCTTGATTTGTATGGTGATAATTTTGAAATAAACTCATGACTGAGTCTTTGAAGCATGATGTGATAATAGTACATCATTTTGGTATTTATTAACTGGAACTAGATTTGTGGTCTTTCACTTGCTGATTCTCCCATATCATCAGGCAAATACATGGCTAAAAAGATTAGTTTTGCATGGTGCCCTAAAAACTAGCCTACTTGGGTTTTCATTGAGCTGAGAGGGGAAATGAATTTTCTATGCCTCTGTGGAGAATGTTCTGCCTCTAGGCTCCTGGAATTCAAACCTGGGGATGGTTAACAGAAAGAAGTACACTGGTTGATTTCATCTAATACAAAACTGCACAGGGGATGTATCTTTAAGGGTATAGATTTGGACTCTTCCTGAGTTTTTTCTTTTATTTTTAAAAACGCAAGATAACCCTTCCTGGATCGGGGACGTGGGTGAACAAATGTTTTGTTTCATTTTTCTTGTCCTTTGTGATCGTAAATGTAAGCATAGGCCTGTGCAGCTTGCTTTAAAAAAGGTTTTTCATATAAATGAAATAGCACCCAGGAGAAATAGGCTACAAAAACCAAGGTATATTTATTTGTGTCAGGCAGATTATGTAGTCTGAGATTTTTCTTGAGTTATCAAGGGTTATTGGGTCAATATTTGAACTCTCCTTACCTTGATGCAGATGTTTGTGTAATCTGAGGCCTGTTGGCATTATACAATGAGGGAGAGGGAAGGAGGGCAAGGTGAAAGATTTGTGTTCACGAGCGCTTTTATATGGGAAATCATGACCTTTTTAGTTTTTAAAAACATCTGTATTGTGAAGACTTTTACCACTACAAGAACATGGAATATAATTGTTGTTTTGAAAGATATATGGCAAAATTAAATTGAAATTTGTTATTTTTGTTAAAGTGAAACTTAACACTTTCCATCTAAATAAAATGGAATTAAAAATGAGTTTCTTTTGCCCCGGCCAGTTTGGCTCAGCGGTTAGAGCATTGGCCCGCGGATCGAGGGGTCACAGATTTGATTCCTAGTCAAGGGCACGCACCTGCGTTGCAGGTTCAATCTCTGGCTCCAGTCAGGGTCATGCAGGAGGCAACTAATTGATGTCTCTCGTACATCGATGTTTCTCTCTCTCTCCCCCCCTCTCCCTCCCTTCCCCTCTATTAAAAAAAATTGAGTTTCTTTTGAAAAAACTTTAAAATTCAATAGGTATTTTAATTTGCGTCTTTAATTTATCTTCTACACCCTTTGGATATGTCTATTTTGATGTATTTTGTGTAAAATATTTATTTTAGAACATAAGCATTTTATTTGGTGCCATCTTAACAGCCAGAACACTTCTTCCAATGCAAATGTTTATTTTGGCAGCAGATGTTTCTAAAAGGAGACAAACATTACAATTGTTTGGCTAAAATAAATGTTTTTTGGGGGGTTATTAAGGCAGCCAAGCAGGTTCTAAGATTCCCACCTGTGTTACTTTTATAATTAACATTGTTTTGATATAGTTTGAACAATGTCTCTGAATAGTAAGGATGAATGGGGAGGGGAAGTCTGGTTAAAGACTTAAAAATTCTAGATTCTCTTGACACGAAATGTTTGTTTAGACTCAGTCTCTGAATCTCAAATGTGAATTTAATAGTCAGGGCCTAATTTTCGTTTTCTCTAAAAAGAGCTTAGACTTCCTATTTTTAAGGAGCATGATTGGGTGTGATAGAATGAGAAAGGAAGGCTTGACAACATAGCGGAGAGGAATGTGTGTCTAGTGTCTGCTTTACATTTAGACTTAATTTTTTGGTAGTTTATATTCACTTAAAGATGCTCACCTGTACGTGCGTGTGCACACGCTCGCACACAGAATTTAAAACATTTGTGTGACACTGGTATCGTACTGTAAAGAAATATATCCATATATGTATATAGATAATATATTAAACATGCATTTTACCTGTGTAAAATACACATAACAAATAAATTAATAAAATGAAGGTAAACATTTTGGCCAGTGAAATAGTGAATGCTGTGGGATTTCGTTCACCGTTAATTTACAGTGTTTTTATACATGCACGTTCTCTACGAGGAGCCGGCGAGCCAGGCTGCTTGGCTTGTACACCTCGGTGTTTGCAGTCCTTGCGGCGGGCGCAGACTTGCATACATGGTGGCCGTTGGTTGGCCACACTTCGGCTTGGTTTCTTCAGTTGTTCTTCATCGGTGAACATGAAGGTATTTACAGTTTACCAACAAAATACATTTTCCACCTCACATTTCTGCTTCCAAGTAGATAGCAGATGCTACTGTCTTTGATGCCAAAGTTCCCTGTAGATGGAGTTTTGTACCAAGAAAATATTTTTTTAAAAGATTTGTAGATATGGTAATTTTTATTTGCTCCTTAAAATTTAAATTTCTGGAATACTTAACTGGTTTATTTACTTTTTATATTGTAGTTGGATTTAAACATTTTGAAGCATGCGACATGAAATTCTTAGTAGAGGTATATTAAAGGAGACCATATTTCAAGTTAAATATAAAGTTTAAAATCTTTAGCCTTTTTCCCTCAATTAGAAAAGACGAAGTTTTATACTTGAAATCAGCTTAATGAGAAAATGTGAGGTGATTTCTCCTTTAGTTTGGAAAGCTACTTTTATACTAGGAAGTTTATATTGCTATGTATATATTTTTTTATCTGAACGTTTACATTGTTGTAGGTATTCTAGTTTACATTCATTATATAGCTTGTTCTTTGCTGTTAGTATTGTACTGCTTCTTTCATTTACATATGAAGTCCATGTATTTTATATACATAGACTTTCAATCTAGAATGTCTGTTAAGCTTTTCTGTTATTTTTATTTTTGAGGTGTAAATCTCAACTGTGTTTTAGGTAGCCTCAGAATGAATCTCTTGAGTATATTTTATTAAAAATTTTGTTCTAATGTTATTTTATTTTATTTTTTCTATCACCATTTATCCCCTCTATGCCCTCTTCCACCTCCACCTCCCCCCACCAGCAATCACTACTCTGTTGTCCATGTCCATGAGTTCTTTCTCTTTTTTTTTTTCCTTTTTGCACCCCCCACCCCCCCCGAGCTGTCTGCCTGCTCTCTGAGTCTGTCTCTGTTTCGCTTGGTAGTTCAGTTTGTTCATTAAATTCCACGTATATGTGAAATTATATGGTACTTGTCTTTCTCTGACTTATTTCACTTAGCATAATGTTCTCCAGGTCCATCCATGCTCTCACAAAGGGTAAACTTTTCTTCCTTTTTATGGCTGAGTAATAGTCCATTGTGTAAATGTACCACAGGCTTTTTATCCACTCATCTACTGATGGACACTTGGGCTGCTTCCAGATCTTAGCTATTGTACATAACGCTGCAATGAACATAGGGGTGCATATATTCTTTCGATTTAGTGTCTCAGGTTTCTTCGAATAAATAAAATTGGTTTATTTGCTTTCACCAAATAAACATGAAGTATGATATTTATGTTAAATTTTAAACAATTCAGATAAAACTAACAGTTGATATCAGTAAAATCAACCAACCATATTCCTTCAGTGTGCCTTTAAAAAAACATACACACAGAAATCCCAGAAGATAAACTAAAAGTTCAAGTGAGGAAGTGGCATATCTTAGGCCAGTGGTTGGCAAACTTTGCTGAATGTTAGAACCTTCTAGGGTCCTTTAAAAACTCCAGGGTTGGATGCCCATACCAAGGGCATCTGCTTGTAAAGGCCTCCCTCCCTCTGTCATTCTGGGAGCTCCACAGGTGACTCCCCTGTGCATCTGGAGTTAACAACCAGGTGTCCGAGATAGACCAGTGGGTAGGGACCCAGAGCAGTTCCTAACCAGCAGCGCTCATCTGCTGGCAGCTCTTTCTGGGCCCTCCCTAGTGAGCCAGAAACTGCCCTAAAGGGATGAAGTGTGCCCAGGACCAGGAGTCGGGACAGTTTAGTCCTTGCCAATTAATGTTTAATCTGTGTGCAATAGTGGAAAAATCTGGACCTCCCTGGGCTCATCTGCGGCTGAGGGAATTTGACTACAAGGTCTCCTAGCTTGGAATTTTCCTTTAAAATAATACAAAATAATACAAGTGAATGTTTCTTCATTTTAGTTTTAGATTTTAGTCTTGTCATTTCAGATGTAGTCTTCTGAAATTTATAGGTTGATGCTTGACAGTTTGTATTAATACAGCTACTAACCCACATTCTTTAATTTTATTATTTTTAAAGTGAGAGTTTTCTCAGATAACTACTTCTGAACTCCTGGGATGTTAGATGTGTAGAATGCAGTCTGTCCTTTTAGTATGTAGAAAACCTTCAAGTTGAGATGGAATCACAAAAGGAAGCAAAGAGAGATCGAGTAATTACTTATTTTACATGTTACTACTTTCTAAGTAGTTGGAAAATAAATATATACTCTGCAATATTGGGATCAACTGTGTACAGTGAATTCTGAACACAGATACGCTTTAGGATTTATGTTCTGTGACATGACGTTAATCCCCCATGACGGCGAGTTGAAAGGCTTTGTTTGTTTTTGTATTTTAAAACAGGTTTTTTCTAAGGCTAAAGGTAGTTTTTTCTTTTATGTTAGTACAAGAAAGTTAAAATTTTTTATGGTAAGAAGGTCTTTATGGCAATTTGATCATTTTTATATGCAACAAATTTATTAAGGACTTAAGTCCTTATAATTTTGAAAAGTAGCTTTGAACATTAAATCTGTAGTTGTGAGTGAAATGAGAGAACGCGTCAGCAGAGAGGGAGGAGAGAGGAGGTGGGTGGGAGCATGTGGGGAGGAAGGGGATCACGGGAGAAGGTGGGAAGGAGAAGCAGCTTCGCTTCTCGTAGGGTGGCTGTGTGGATGCCTCACTCGCGCTGGGGGCTGCGTCACTTTGGGTTTCTCTGGCCTCAAGGGGAACTCCCCACGTGGAGCAGGTGTTAGAAATTCCCTGGAAAGTCTGAAGCCGAGACCTGAGGGTGGTTGGTGTGTTATGTGTAACATGAATACCCCTTGCCTACTAACGTAGCCGCAACCAAGGTGTTGTAATAGTCTGCAATACTAGGAGCTACCAGCTTCCTGTTTCCTAGGAAGAAGTCTGTTTAACCCAGAAAACACTGCCTTCTAACGCATTAACCAAATTAGTCTTCCTTTAATGGTATTGAATTATTAAGAGCATACTTTCTTTTTCTCTTTTTAAAATAACTGTCAAACCAGTGGCTTTGGCTCTTTTGGGTTCGTCAAAGGTCCAGGTCAAGTTCCATAAAACTTCAAACATTCAGAAACAGAGTAAGAGTAGTATCCACAGCAGAAAAAGAAAGAATTAGAATAAAGACAAAAGTCTGTCATTGCTGAGGTAATTAAGTTTTCCTTACTGGTCTTGAGACAGAAAAACTAGCCAGATAGTGGTGGGCCTGGTCCCTAGGAGAGCTGTCTGCAGGGAAGGGAGCTCCAGTCTGAGACGCATCACAGCAGAGGCAGCCACGCAGGGACAGCTGCCCAGCACTGCCAGGTAGGCCACGTGTTCCTCTGTCGCCAGCATCGTCATGGCTCCCAGAGAGAACTGAGGAAAAGGAAAGGGTCAGAGTAATTGTTGGCCTGTGGGCTGGGTGACCTCAGAATACTTCCTTAACAGGGTCAGCCCAAGAGCTGACTTCCCTTTCCTTTAATTATTATATTTCCTTGAAATTTCCCATAAGATTTTCAAATATCCCAATAATAGAGATATTCTAAGCATTTTATATCTTTGGAGGTTCTCCTCAGCGTTCTGGGCTTCATACAGATGAGTCTTTACTTCCTATTCATAATTCCTTTGCCATTTGTCAGGGGTCTTGGAGATGAGAAACTCATATTCTTCAATAGCTGGCCAAATTTCGATAGGTTAGACAGAAGAGGAAAGACCACATTCCCTTCCAAGTCCCCTGGCCAGCCAGGGAGAACTGCCTGCCTTCTCACCCGTGTCTCGGGCTGAACTGTGGGACAAGTGATAACCTAGTGACATCATTGGCCCTGTCTTCACAACATCAGGTGTATCACGGTGCACTCAGAGTCATTCCCAGAATGACAGCCCAAGGATGTCTTACACACACATGCAGGTCACTGGAGAATCTAGTACAGAATGGAGAGTGAAGCGAGGGACCAGGGACCCATCACTGTTGCTGGAAGCCTCAGGAAATGGGCAGTAAGCAACATGCAGCGTGCAGAGCTCCAAATCTGTCAGCTGTGATCGTTTCTAACTGAGAATTTAAGTCTTCAGAATGCCTCCTAGCTGCAAGGGAAGCTGTGCATTGAGTTCTGAATTCTGGATTTTGGAGGCTGAGCTTTTTGGTTATAAATTTTTGTAGAGAACACAGAATTATTCTTGATAGTTCCAAAGTTTCTCAGTAAGTGGCAGCTTCATCCTTTGCTTGCCCAAGCCAAAATTCAGTCACCCTTTTTTTCTCTGCCTTTCAATCTGTTAGATAATCCCATTGCCTCTTCCTTTAGAATATATCCAGAAACTGAGTACTTCTCACCACCTTGACGGCTACCACCTGGACCAAGCCCCACCACCTCCCACTGGGATTACCACGGTGGACTCCTGACTTTTGCCACCCCGTGGTCTGTTTTCAGCAGAGCACCCAGAATGGCCCTTTCAGAGGGTGTAAGTTAGGCCATGGGACTGCTCCTGCGACTTCCACTTCTCTCCTGGTCCCTGAGGCTTCACTCTTGCCTCCCCACCCCCATGCCCACCCCTCCCACTGTGCCTGTGTGTGTGCTTCGGCCTGGAAGGCTCTGGCCAGGTCTTTGTAGGGCTTGTGCTCTCACTTCTTTTAGGTTTCTGTTCACATGTGAATTTGAGATGCCTTCTGGGATTTACTCAAGTAAAATTGCCCCTCGCTGCCCCTCTCCCTGTTCTGTGTCCTCCATAGCACTCACCACGTGAGATGCACACGTTGCTCCTGTTAGGATGTGAGCGCTAGACTGCAGGGACTTGGTTTTGCCCTGCTGTGGTCCATCTACAACAGTACATGTCACTTCACAGACATTTCCAAACAAACGAAGGGAAGAGTTTACAGACTTGAAGGCAGGCCAGTGACCTCCGGCGCCCCATTGCAGAAAGGTCCAGTGCGTTGGTGGCAGACCTGCCACCTGTGCCGGAGGAGAGGCGGCTGCTCCTCCACGGCTTTCAGTTTCCGGTGGAACTGTCCTGCCTGGCTCCTCTGATCTGCTAGGAAGCCTGCTGACAGCCACTTGGCCTTCCTTGCAACCCTGTGTTAGATTCCTAAGGAATTTCTGGTGAGGGATTGTTGTTGCGTATTTCACCGTGTGCAGTGTTAGGGGTCTGTGTTCTTTCTCTGATACCAACCCCACTGAATAATTGGAGACAGGTGCTACTTGACTTCATGGCTGGTCCTCTGAATTCTCTCGTGTGAGTGTGATACACTAAGTAGGGAAGTGAGCAAAGATTCTAGATCAGAGCTGGATTGGATTTGTCATAAGGTGATACAAACTCAGATCTTTGTACTAATCCCTGTCATTTGACAGTGCTTATTGAAAAACTTCCCAAATTGTTAGGGTGCCAGTTATAGCAAACAGATGTTTTTCCGGTAGGGATTTATTCCCGGAGGGGAGAGAATTCCTTCACAGTAGAGGCAGAGCTCTTCCATGGGTGGGAGGAGGATAGGGCTGTGGAATGGGCCTGAAGCCCTCTGTGGTGTGGAAATGTTTGATGCCCATGCTTATACTGGCATTGTATGCAGGTTGGTGTTTGTTTATGGAGAACAAACCTCAAATATGACATTTTAGTTCTCTGTAAGTTAAATTGGTTAGTTGAACCCACTCTTCTTAGCAGAGACTTTCATATGCTTTATGGGGCCAAAGCACCTCTTGAAAGCTTAGCTTTCAGCAAGGGCGTGTTCCAGACGCAGGCTTGGCATTGTGGCATTGTGCCCACAACGCTCGCGCTTGTTTCCAGAGTGGAGGTCATGGCTGCCCCTAGAATGAGAGTTACACCTAGGAGGAAAGAGGTGTAATTTAGGTTGAATGGAAACAAACTGTTCCTGTGTGCTTCATTCTAGTTGAAGATGTGTGGTAGATTGTAATTTTTACTTTGAGAGAACTACAGGAATTGAGTGCCTCAGAACAGGCGTTGCCTCATTGTCCTCATTATTGTCGTCACCATCTTCCTGGGCCCATTTTCTTATTTGTAAAGTAGGAGAGGTTGTCCGTGGGTGATGATAATAGTGACAGTTGTGGTGCCAGGTATTACATTAGATACTTTTGCATGAATGTTCTCAGTCCTTGTCACACTTCTGTTTATCTTCATTTTATGAATAATAATAATAGTGCTTATTAAGGGCTTATTCTGTGTCAGGCACTGTTTTACTTCCTTAACATGGATTAACTCAGTCTTCGTGGTGGCCTTCTGAAGTAGGTGTTACGATCCATAATTTAGAGATGAGGGAACTGAGGCAAGGGAGGTTAATTGGGTTAATCTGAGCAAAGATTTAGATCCATGGCTGGTGCTGTCACTAAACTTTATGATTCTGGTAAAACGAATGCTTCTCATCACTGAGACCAGAATTCACTCGAGTTTTTGAATAATAAGACTGATTATAATTAAGGTGGCCTCATTTTGACATTGCACATTAGCTTCATGGGAAGTCCTCTGTGACCTTTACTAAGTTGAAAATTGAATGTTACTTACTATGTCTGTCACACTTAGAATCAGAGCAGTTATTTTTATCGGGGTGAAATTCATATAACAAAATTAACCATTTTAAAGTATGCAGTTCAGTGGCACCTTCACAGTATTGTGCAACCATCACCTTGGTCTAGTCCTAAAACATTTCACCACCCCTAAATGAGACCCCTGTATCCAGTAAGCACTCACTTCCTGTTTCCTCCTCCCCCCAGCCCCTGGCAACCACCGATCTGCTTTTTTCCCCTGTGGATTTATCTATTTTGGATACTTCATATAAATGGAATCATGCAACGTATGACCTTTTGTGTCCGTCTTCTTTCACTTCCCATAGTATTTTCAGGCGTGTATCAGTTACTCCATTAGGTGGATAGACCACATTTTGTTTGTCCATCTGTTGATGGACATTGGGGTTATTTCCACTTTTTAGCTAATGTGAATAGTGCTGTTGTCAACATTTGTGTACAAGTTGTTTGAATACCTGTTTTCAATTTTTTGGGTATATACCTAGGAGTGGAATTGCTATGTCATATGGTAATTCTGTGTTTAACTCTAAGGAACTACCAAATTGTTTTCCACAGCAGCTGTACCATTTTACATTAGAATCATAGGATTTTAACTTTGGTCTGGTATTTACTGAGATTCTGTTAAGTGCCAGGGCATCCTACCAAACCCCTTACATATATCATCTTGTGTCATTCTCACCAAATCTTTGCCAGTGGGAAGACAGAGCAGTTAGGTGGCTTGCCCAAGGTCCTCGAAGCAGCAGGGGAGGACGCTGTTCTCCCTGTAGGTAAGTGCGGTGTTGAAGCCCACCCCGCCCCGAGTTTCTCATGCGTGCCGCCCGTCCCGCTGCTGCTGGGCAGATCGTTGCATAGCACTGCATCATGCAGTAAGAATTTTCTTACTTCTTGGCTTTCGTATGAACTGAAGTCTGCTCTAACACCATTCTAACCCTTCATGGCCCCTCCTACCCGCTTGTCATTTTCTAAAGAACAGGCTTCCGTCTAAGAGCCTTGGGCGGGCGTCTGTACCCAGTTAGAATGTAATCATGCTGTATTGTGTTCATAGAATGTATTTTTGTGATTAGCTTCTGTATGGCAAGCAATACTGGTTTTCTGTTTGTGGTAGTAAACACAAAGTTTTTTTTAAAAAAATTGTATGAAAGTGATTCACTTCAAAGAAAAATAGTTCATACTATAATTTGAGTTTACTCACTTCTAGTTTAACTCGGCACATGTATTGAATGTCTGCTGTGTGTTCTATACTGTCCTAGTCATTGGGGAATACAGAGATGACAATAACCAGGTCTTTGTTCCCGGGATGCTCTGCAAACAGATAGGTTGAGCAGATGAAGCAGTGCAGGTATTGATGTTTACCCCGGTGCTAAGACAACGTGGAGAGACACTTCCCTGGGTGTGGGGTAGGAAGGGGTAAGTTGGGGAGGGGGCGTGTCAGACTACACGTGTGAATACAAGCAGACTCTACTTATAGGAGATCCCTACTGAATTTTAGAAATTGGTCTTTTGGGTTCAGGTAAATACCATTATCGCATACATCCATTTGATTTGCTGTTATTTTTGGTTTATTGAATTAAGAGAATGTTATTAAGGTCTTTAATGGTTTATTCACTATAGGGGACCTCCAAGTACCCTCATGGAGTCACATGTATGTAGGTACTGGAAGATGGTGTGCTGGGTGCTGCAGTAAGGATTTGTAGAGCATGCTCTGAGGGAGGTGGCTTTCTGAAATAGGTGACATTAGACCTGGGTCTTAGAGTAGGACTTTCCTGGGTCTGAGAAGAAAGTGGGGATGCTTTTCAGTTCAGTTAGGCTTTAAAGGTTTTTTTGGGGTAAATTTTACAGAAATTTTCACATTTTAAGTTTGCACAAGCATAAAATCTTAACTTTTTTTTCTTCTTGCGTCTCCAGATTTTCCTTTCATCTTTGCCCCTTGCAGTGCTTTGACGGATCAGTTCAGAAAGCAGCAGGGCTCCTGCTTGAAGGCTGGCTGATCTTATTTGATTTTTAAGAGGAAAAACCGTCTCTCCACACCTAGGCTTTCAGAATGAAAAAAATTGCTAATCTCTTCATGTGTCCAGAAGGGGAAGGAATGTAGTGTGTGTAAACATTGTTTTAATAAGTAGACCTTTTAAAAATGGCCTATGATTTCTATTAACTTTATTTTCTTCCACCTGGGAGATTACGCAGAGCTGTGCCTCTGTTGCATGCCACCTCCATGGCAGTTATCTTTACGCTGGAAGAGCGAGCAGTCACCTTTGCGGTCTGCATTGCTCATGAGTTTTGCTTTTAGAAATAGGAACCTGCCAAAAATCTAAAGTAATATTCAGACAATATTGTCAGTAATCTGAACTTTTATTGTGGTGTGAATGATGATATGGAAATATATATATAAGGAAGTTAAATTTTGAATAAAAACTTAAACATTGTTTATTTTCCTCTTTAAAGGAGCTTAGTAGTTGACTTTTATGTTTTTCTGTGACCTGTGCTATTATAAAAAGGAATGTAAACAATGGCACCTTCCCAATTCTTCTGATTATTGCCAGTTTTATCTGTTATTATTGCCCTTGATAACATATTTTAGAGCATCTTTTCTTGTTATGCCAAGTTACATACATATGCTACACATCTTTTCAAATTACAAACGAAAAGATAATAGAGTTCTTGCTTCTGTTAATCAGATCTATTAAATTCACTATATGTGAGTAAGATTTTCTCTTCCTTCATGTTTTTCCTTCTTCCATTATTTCATTTGTGAAGCATTTTTATTAGTATTCATTACATTGTTCTTACATTAATGGCTAATGTAAGACTAGCATTATATGATTATTACAAATTAGTTATCTGGAGTCACACATGAATCAAGTCAAATGATTTCTTTTAAAGATGAAGAGTTGAAGACTGACACCCTGATTCTAATGCGGAAGGAAGGCTGCAAATTCTAGTGCACCCTCGTGGCTCTCCTGCCATTTGAAAAATGGGATGTGAATTTATGCTTTGATTGTGTTGTCAAGTCTGCATGCTTAAACACTCCACAGGCAGTGTGTGGTCGCCGGATCCAGCAGATCAATGAGAAGATTATGTTGAAAAGGATGCCAGTGTCACCACTAGCCAACTTTTCCCCCTTGTTGCCATTGCCGTGCTACTTCGCTTAGTTTGGTTCTGGTTCATGAACTATGGGGTCAGTTTGATTGACCCAACAGTCTCTTCTTAAGAGTTTTTATCTTATTCATTCTGAAGGATCTTTCCTCTTTCTATTTAAAAAAGGCTGTGTGCTGTGGAAAAGTCACAGCTATGCATTGGTGGTGGGACATTTGGCTACAGGCGAGCAGTGTTAAAAAAAGGGTCTGCCGTAGGCCCTCAGCCAGTAGGAAGGACTTGCCATTGAGAGGCTCACAGTCTGCTGGAGGAGACACATAACTCAGGAAAGTTAAAAAAAAGAAAGTTTCCTCAATGCTATGTGTACACAGTTTAAAAAATAGTATTACAAGCTGCTTGTGAAAAATACCAAGTCCCACTCAGCTCTCCTTGCCCCTGAGTTCTATTCCCTGGAGGCATCCATTTTCATCTCTTAATGGTTTATTCTGGTACTTAAATCCATATTTCTCAATGACATGATTATGTGACTAGTTTTTCATTTTTCAAATTTAGACTATCAACTCCACTATACAAAGTTAACTACTTTACACTGCCCTGCCCTACAGTTCCCTTCCCCCCGTGTCCTGTTACATCATAATTCAGGTTGAGCCAACATTCAGTGTTTACATTAATAGGACTTCATAAAATAACTGTCTATAGTTGAGATATGAACTGTTACTATTTCCTTAATATAGAACTTTGTGTTATTCTAGAGTTGATAATTGCCTCATTGTTTTTCTTTTGAAAAATATATATATCACCAGTTGATCCTCATCCTCTGATATGACTGTATAGTTCTCTCAGTTAAGTGGAACTCATCAGTTAGTCAGACTCTAGTGAACCTCTTTCATGTTCACAGGTGCCCATCATCTTTTGAACAGCCTTTCTATATTTGGGGAAATGTCCACATTTAAAAGCTCTGCCTCTATAATTTAGAATTCAGAACTCAAATTCATAGCCTCCCTTGCAACTTGAAGGCATTCAGATGTTTCAGTTAGACCCACCATAGCAGATTTTGACCAGAATGAAGCATGTTGCGTATTGCTTGTTTCCAGATTTCTGTGGCTTTTGATAGCAGTGGTTGAGTCCCTCGGTGGTCAGTACTGGAATCCCTGTGCCTCATTCTGCACTCTACTGTATTACTCTCGTGACCTGCTGCACATGAAGTAAGACTTCTCTTAACCATTGTTCTTGGGATTACTTTGTCCTGAACCTCAGTTTTAGGCATTCGTGTCTTCTTCTGTCTTTATGTATCTCCTCATTTTGGTGGGGCCATTCTCCAGTAATTTCTTAGGAAGGTGCAGGAGAGGGATGATTTTTCTGTATGTCAGAAAGATGCTATTTCTACTGTCACACTTGAATGATTGTTTGGCTGAGTATAGAATTCTAGATTGGCAGTAACTCTTCCGCAGAAGCTGTTGTGCCGTTGCCCTCTAAGCTCAAGTGTTTCTGTTGAGAAGTCCGTATGTCTCCTACTTTTCCTTTCTGGCAACCTTAGAGGCTTTTTATTTCTCTGATTTCTAAAATATTGATGAACCTTGGAGTTGATATTTTTCTATTCCTTTTGTTGGTCCCGTCCAGTGTGGAACTCAGTTCTGGGAATTTTTTGGAGGGGATGGGTATCAGCTTTCTGATAATTTCCTCATCTAGATTTTCTTTGCTCTTACTCTCTTGAATTATTAGTTGGATGTTAGAAATCCTAGATTAATTCTTTATATTTTTAACCCTTTTATCCGTCCCCCTCTTCCCCACCTTTTAAAAAAATCTTATTGGTAGATAGTTTGTTTTTTAGCTGTTCTGGTGAATTTTTACTCCCCTCCCCCCCATAGTATCACTTTTCACAAACTTGTTTTTATTTGTTAAATTCTCTTTTATTTATACCATCTTATTATTTCATGGATACAGTAGTTTATCTCCCTGGAGATCATCTTAGGATCTTTGTTTTTGAAGGTTTACTCTGTGGTTTTCCTTGTCTATGTTTCCTTTGAGTCCTACTGTCTTTCCTGTTGGAGGCTATCTTGAGATGTCTGGTGTCATTGGTGCTCTGTTGACATGTTGTAACAGTGAGGTGCATGTGAACACAAAGCTAAGAACTATGTATTTGGGCAGGTGTGTCCACAGGTGGGCCTGGGCCATTTTGTTTGGGGACCCTGAAAAGTTGTTTTCTGTATCCACCCCTCCCCAATTAACTCATCCAGAGAGGAAATCACAGCATCTGGAGGCTGAATGTGAGTATATATGTATTTATTTATTTATACTTTCATTTAATCCTCTTCTTTTCCATTGACTCCTATCTATTGCCAACCTCTCTCCTATGGAAATCCACTTGACTTCTGACAGGATTGGGGTGAGGATTAGGAAGGGGGGGCTCTGAATTACTCCTTACAGATATTTCACCCAGCCCACTGCCACCCTCTGATTCCTGAGTCTTTGGGGTTCTGAGCTTTAATTATCTTGCTTCTTATCTTCTCACTTAGAACAAATTAAAACTTTAATTATCACTTGTGTATCAGCTATTTTCCTTCCAAAATTTTTTGACCTCTTATCTGCTATCATCTCATGTTTTCTTTGTCCTTGTGGGTTTATACTTTTAAGAAAATTTCTTTACTAATTAAAATTTTTTCTTTACTATTATTTTAATGAGGTTCTATGTGAGAGTAGAAATAAACATGAGCATTTAATCTGAAATGTTGACTGGAAGTCTTCACAAAGACATCCTTAATAAAGCAGTTTTTCTTACCAACCTGTTGCCTGCTTACAAGGTTTTCATAGTGAGCTCCCTGGTAATACACGAGACTTTTCAGTGGCTCAAGGCATTTGTGGACTAAGAATAAACCTCTGAATAAATGCATTGACCAGTACACTGGCGTGCCCTCTGGTAGGCAGAGAGCTGGTCTGAGGAGGCTGTGCAAGGGGATGGCCGTTGTTTAGATTAGCCAGGAAAGGCCTCATGGAACTCGGGAAGTGCTGCTCGGGAAAACGATCTCCCCAGCTGTGTTTAGGACAGGGAAGGGGAGGGCGGAAGTAGGGAGGCCAGGAAGGCTCTCTTACTGTCCAGAGGAGACATCAGTGCCCAGCGAAGGGGACCTGAGGAGAGTCTAGTCGAGAGAAATGATACGAAGGAAGAAACATTTTGGAGGGGATTGCATGTGAGAGCAGACATCTTCGTGACATTTGGGTCAAAGATGATCCTGCTCTTTTAAATTGTAAGGTTTTGCTGAACATGAATACATTCTGTAAGAAAGTTATTCATGCAAACTCCAAGTAGATAACATTTTCCTGGTTGCCTTTTGCTGTTTAGAATAATAAAAGGGCAAGTTAAGTAAAATATTTTAAGCTTATATTCAGTCAGACAAGGACTTTCTGACTGCTGAGAGCATCTGCAGCCCCCCTGCACCACGGAACCTCCCCGAAAGTCAGTAAATGAACCCGAGAGAGGGGTGCTTGAAGCCCCACCCGCCTGCCTCCACTTGCCCCTGTCCCTGAGGTTCTGTTTTCAAAAGTGATAGGATCACAGCAAAGACTGTGGAGAGCCTCCGGGACTCAGAAAAATGAAATGTGTTCATTTAAGGCAGACATTTTTACTAACGTCCATGTTTACATGTAATTTTTAACAATAAGGGATGAAATTAAAAGAACTTTATCATTAATACTTGTTTCCCTAGAAATTGCACTCACCGCGGGAGTGTGGTCCTCGCGCACTCGGCGTTCAGTGTGGTCTCGCTGCGTTTGAGTTGATTTGAGGGAAGGAGCAGCCTCGCAGTATCTGTATGTGTGGCTCCTTGCCAAGGCCAGTGTGAAACCAAGAACAACAGCAGCAAACAGAGTCATTATATCAGAAGTCGAGTATGTAGCCTTATGTGTCAGGAATGAAAAATAAGAGTCCAATTTATTTGGCCAGTGTTTAGTGTTCACATTGCTGTTTATGTGACGATACATGTGGTCTCTTTAAGTGATCGTGTTCTTTCACAATGAAATATCTGCCCACTTTCATCGGCTTTCACAAACGTTATCTTTTTATTTCTCCATCACTATTAAGACACTGATTGGTAATTAGGATACAAGTGGAAAAAACCTTATATATAGACCACCATCCTGCTGGAGGTTGTTATTCATCCCTGAACATTTTGGTGCCCTGGTGTTGGCCTCATCCTTAGGCCCCTTAAGTTAAAAATACCCGGTGTGTGGTCTTGCCAGCTGGCCAGGGGCCAGGCTTTTTATAGCCTTGTCTGGCCTGGGAATGGAGCTTAGCTCCAGGGGAGGTGCAGGAGTGGCCCTGTGGGCAGGGTCTCCGCTGGCTTGGGAGGCCCTGCTGTCTGTGTCTTAGCTCTGTTATCTGAAATAAAATACAAGTGTAATCTGATGCCAAACTCTCTCTGATAGCTTTTGGTAAGATGTTTGTTAAACTAACCAAGGAGGCAATTTGGAGTAAATTTTCCCATTATTTTTGAAGCCTGTTGGACCATCTGCTAGGAAGAGAAACCTCACTGATTAACAGAACCAGGTTCCTAGAGAAGCATATTTATTAAATGCCAAAACTTGGGGACATTTAGTCTTCATTTTTGTCTTCTGTGTCCGGTGGCATTTTTCCTAAATTATGTCCAGAATTTCTGGCATTATAGATGCTACTTGTTATTCTAAATTGTTACTTAGTTTTTTTCTGAAGGGTTCATTTATTTGCATAATTCTTCCTCTGCTCCCCTCGCTATACCTAGAAAACCATTTCTACTCTTTTTCTCTCTATGGTCTTTCTTGGATGCTGTTTGATACACTAAAACCACAGGGTTCAAGTAATAAAAGCCATTGACACATTGCTTTGTTTTGTTATTAAACACTGGCAAGGGAATTGGTGAAGTGAGGAATGGTATTGCAGTTTCATTAAAAGTAATTTTCAGGTCATACCCTTTTGTCTCAAGATGTGTGACCCAGTGCTGAGACTTAAAAATATTAAATAGCAGAATGTTACTTAATTCATAGAAGCTTCTGCATTTCTGTAGTTTAGAAGAGTCAGAATTTAAACACCTTTCTGTAAACTCTTAAGGTATTTGTGTGTTTTTCTGTCCCGAAAAGCAGACAATCACATTAATTTTCTCCCTCCTCTCTTGCCACTTGATGGAAGGAGAAAAAGAAGAAAGACAAATGTTTGTGTGAGTTTTGGGAAGGGGGAAGGTTCTCTGTTTTGTTTTTTAAAGCTCTTAAGGAGTGTGGTTGATAAGCCAATTGCAACAGTCTGTGTGGACCCTGCGGAAGGGAAAGCATGTCATTGGCCCTGACACTGATGACTGAAGGACAGTTGTTCACTTTCTCTGGTGGATTAAAAATGCACAAGAGCACCGTTTTGACTCCGGGCTTGCTGAAACGTCGCTTCTGTCCTTTCTGTAATACTCCTGTGGATGTTTTGCACAAAGTGGTATCTGTCAGAACTTGAAGGATCCTTTCATGAGTGTCTTTGAACAGGTAGCAGGACACATTTTAGCACCTAGCTACTCAACACAGGCTGCCTGTCACCGGGAGAGTGTCGTGCTGACCTGCGTCTAAGCTGATGGGCGCGGAACTGTGCCAGTTTAGGCGCTGCGTGCCCTGTGCACGATCACCGTGCTCCAGTTCTGTTACCCCTTCTTCTGAAAATAGAGAAGATAGGACCCAGTGGTGGGCAATCTTGAGAATGCTGAACAATTTACGATTAGATTGCAGACCCTTTTTTACTGGCCAGTATGAACTTATATATTTTGATTATAGCAGTTCTGTGATTTTGGATTAAATCAGTTTTTATTCAGGATCAAATTCTCACAAGAAACTGCATAAATAATTTTCTTTTGGAGGAACTGTTTCTAAAACGTAAGTGACTTTTGGAAGTTTACTTTGTGAATTTCTAATTTTGTGGGATGGGCAATCCATAAAAACAATCCTTTTTTTAAATCCTGACCCGAGGATATTTTTCCATTGATCTTCAGATAGAGTGGGAAGGGGGAGGCGGGAAGAGACACATCAATGTGAGAGAGACACATGGATTGGTTCCCTCCTGCATGACTCTGACCAGGGCCGGGGATCGAACTGCAACCAAGGTGCTTGCCCTTGACTGGAATCGAACCCGAGACTCTTTGGTCCACGGGCCGATGCTCTAACCGCTGAGCCAAATGGCCAGGGCAAAACAATCGTATTTTTAATGTCTTTTGTATTCACATCTTTAAGGGGATTAGTAGCTGCCTTGCATGAATAAGGACCATTTACGGATCTTGTTGTTGCACGTGATACTCCTTTTTAACAAATGAGGTACATATGACTGCGAATGGATCTGCTTTATTTCTGGGGAAATGCTGAGCTTCACATTTTGGGGAGGAATAGCAGAATGGTTTACTTTCTTTTGTCTTTTTCCCCCCTTGATTACAAAGTACTACTTTTAAAAGATGAAAAAATGCTTGATGCAGAAAGTAAAAGGCTAAAAGTCCTCTGAAATCTCACTCAGCGATAGTGTCTGGTATATGTATTTCTAAATAAAGTTTCGAAATGCTGTCATATTACAGTATTCTTCTGCAACTTGTTATTTTGCTTAATATATCTTAGCCATTTTCTACATGTTTCCATTATCCATATTTAGATAGTGTTGCACAGTATTCCTCTGTTTGGACATATTGTCATTTAATCAGATGTCTGATTCAGACCTATTTGGGTTGATTCCAATATTTAACTGTGACAAATGATGTTGCAAAGAATGTTCTCTTACAGCTATATCTTTGTGAAAGTATTTCTTCAAGGTAAATTCCTAGAAGTAAAATCGGAGGGTCAGAGACTCAGGGTTACTTTTCCGGTAATAGGAGGAAAACAGTAGAATCCCAAGAAGTCAGCTTGGGCTGCTCTTCTGCTATTTATTTATTTAATTATTATTATTATTTTTTAACAGTTCAGCTTTTTATTAAATGTGTTACAAAAGAGGTTTAGTCAAAAAGATCAAAGCCCACGTCATCATCAGACTCCTCAGATTCTTCTTTCTTTGCTTCTACTTTCCTCTCCTCAGCTGGGGCAGCAGTGGTGGAGGGGGAGCTCCTGCTGGGGCAGCACCAGCTGCTGGGCAAGTCCGCCAGCCCCTACATTAGGGGTGAGGCTCTCAATGTTGACAGTGGCCAGAAAGGCTCAACATTTATCCAGCTGCTTTAATGAGGGCATTGATCTTACCCTCCATCACCATCACTTCGTCATTGTGCAGGATGAGGGCTAAGTGAATGCAGGTGAGCTCCGTGCCGGAGGCCCGTGTGAGCGAGCGCTGCTGGGAGCCGGAGCAGGTGAGGGTCTCACCCCAATGCGGCTTGAGCGTCCTGGGAAGGACTGAGCAGCTTACGGGCAGCTGGGGAAAGGGCTGGCCTGCTTTTTAAAAAATGGAACTTTAAGTAAACTGCAATTTGAGGAGGAAAACCTCCCAGGATTAATTTTTGTTTGGAAATTGAATTTTTTGTTATCTAACTTTCTCATTTAGTCTTTGATCTGCAGTTAAAAATGCAAAATGAGTTTTACAATTTTTAAAACTTGCTTGCATTTTATAATAGGTGATTAATAAAATGATAAAGTCTATTTGGTGTGAATATTATTTCTTCCTGTTTTACGATCTGTACTGTATACTATAATGTTAGGAAACTTCTTTGAGCTTATTCTTTGTCTTTGAGTTCATTTTGATTCTGTAGTCAGAATGATGGCTAAATTGAAGTCTAGAAAGTAGATAATGTCCATTGGTCAGAAATTTCTTGAACAGTGTTCTGTGCAAAGTGCTCAGCAAAGTGAGAAAGTTTCTGACCTCAGGGAGCTGGGGATTTGATTGGAGTTATAAGACACACACCTCAGAGGGTGAAAGTAATGGAAGGCAGTACAGGGTAATTAAAACGCTATAATAATCCCTTACACTAAACTTCAAGTAGAGTCATTTTTAATAATCACAGAGTGACTCCCCATTATAATTAGTATCAAATTGTGTACTTAAATGTTACCAGTATTACCCTTTTAAGGTACATGACAGAGAAGTAGTTTTCTGTAATCATTGGAACTGTTCTTCTTTTTCATAGTTTGGAGCTCAGTAGGTGTGTTTGAAAGCCACTGACCTGGTTGAAGATACTGAACTTACTTGCCCCTTCTTTGAATCCACACTGAATTAAAAAATTAAAAAGGAAAACAGCTTAATTTTTTTCTGACTAGAGAAATGATAGGTTCTTTTTGTTAAACGTTCAGGTAATGTAAAGCATATGAAGACATAGAAAGTTCCCTGAGCCTTCTACCAGAGAGAACTGGTTAACAGGATATCCAGGAATGTCTAGAACTTTGCATATTTGTTCCAGAAATATTTGTTAAGAGCATTGAGCACTCTTTTATACGTGTTCTGCGTGGTCATGTTATTTATCACCATGTTGGATGGACAAGCTCCAGCCCTTCGGGTGTCCTGTTGCACATGGAAAGGCTGATGCCCTGTGCTCGCTCTGGATGCCAGAGCCCCTCCAGCAGTGGGGGTTGTTCCCAGGTCTTCATGAAGCCTGGAAAGAGGATCCAGAGCTGACTTAGGGGAGTGAACACCCACACCCTCTTTGTTCTCCAGAAGCCATGCAGTCATTAGGGTTCAGCTTGTTTCTTGTTATTTTGCAGCCTCTATTTTTCTGTTTGCTTTTGACATTCCCGTACTTAATTATATATTTAAGAAATAATAAAGAGTGTATTTTTTGAAGGAGAATGGTTTTTGGAAGGGATTTATTTTTTTCCTCTCTTTTTGACAATGAATAAGATTCCTTGTGAAGGCTCTGGATCTAGGTTATTGCAGGGTTTGCCTTCTCTAAGCTGGAACTGTCCAACTGTTATGCTATTTCAAACCTGGCCTATCTTTCACTTTCAAGCTCCAGAGATAATTTATAGCTGTAGGGTGTCAGGAGTGGGTTTGAATTGGGTCTGCACAATGTAACATGGAATTTTGCAAAGATTGTTAAAATTACTACTTCAGCATTCAAATGACTAAGTACAGTAAACTTCTGACTCAGTTCATTTATTTGAGTATTTATTGACCGAGTGCTTCATGTCGAACACTAAAATAGTGAAAAAGCCCAGCACATGTTCAGAGCTGGTTTGGCTTTTTAAAAAATTATAGGCTTGAATATAGCTAGCTAAATGGTCTTTAGCAGAATTGGCAGTAAATGGATCCCTATGGACTCCGAATCAGCCTCTTATTTTTAAAGGTATTACAGAGGTATTGTTATCTCCTAGTGTTCAGTTGGTCTAGAAAAAGGACACTTCTCAGCAGTGCAAATTCTTGTTTTTACGTATTCTCTTCCTAATAGGGGGAAGTGATATTCCTACTCTTTTATCTCTGGCATAAGCATACAGGGACTTCAAATCAGAATATTTTGTTCGGTTTGCAGTAGCCTTCATACATTTAGTTTGTTCTGTGTTTAAATCTCTCTTAGCTTAAAACCATGTAAAAAGAAGTGATTGGATTTTATTAATACAATGTTTTCATAAAAATAGTCCCCTAAGACTGTGACTCTTTTCCAACCAGAAGGATGTAATTTTTATCCCTCTGAACCCAAAACTTTACCATTAGCAGATGTTTTCCGACACTGGCCACAAGGAAACATGTCTCAACTAACTCAGAATTATACAGAAGATTAAACTATGATTTAATTACAACAATTGACTCTCTGGCTCTATTAATAGCTAATGACTTATACTTTCCTGGCCTGTGAGCTATGCTTTACTGTGTTTTAGAGCTTTTAGGTATAATCATTAGTGTTCCCAGAGACAAAAGACGTTCCCAGAGACAAGCTTCTTTCTTTTCATTTATGGTTCAGTTTTTATACTTAATGTTTCTTCCTCCCCCATTTAATTGGGGGAGCAGAGGAAGGGAGGTTTACCAAATATACTTAGGCTTGAAACCCCAAACCTCTTGATGCCTTCCTGAGCTTACTGTAGAATGCATTAGAATCTTGTTATGCCGATAGGAGGGATAATGCCTAGAAACTTACAATGTTACCTTGAGGAATGTAATATATATATATTTCAACATAGGCAATATGTTTGATTGATAGAATTACCAGGACCGTGGTATAGGGTGGTACTTAATTTATTTTTTATCCTCACCCGAGGACATTTTTGCATTTATCTTCAGATAGAGCGGGAGGGAGAGAGGGAGGAAGAGAGAGAGAGAGAAACATCAATGTGAGAGAGACACATCGACTGGTTGCCACCCACACGACCTCAACCGGGGCTGGGGACAAACTTCAACCAAGGTACGTGCCCTTAGCGGGAACCGAACTTGGGACTCTCTGGTCCACGGGCCGATGCTCTAACCACTGAGCAAAACCAGCCAGGGCTAGGGTGGTACTTTATAATGTTACGGATTTTAAGGACTGAATTAGGAATTAGCATTTAAGAATTCTGGTTTAACTCTATGCTTTAAGTCTTAATTAACACATTGGAACTATAATCCTTAAATCAGGCTATATCGAAATGTGTTGTGAGACTAGATGAAAGTCTATGTGAAAGTGATTTGAAATACTTTGATGTATTCTTTAAGACAGTCTTGTCCTTTTTAAATTCAGAGTCCTAGGCTTGTCCTAAGAATAAGCTTTATTTCCACCCTGGGCATGAGAATGAGTCCTAGTGGTACATCCCTACATTGGTCAGTTTGGGGCCCAAGCTTCCTTTCCAGGGAGGCCTTGGGTTACCTTTAGGCCCTGTGGGCTGGGGTCGGAGCCTTCTGGAAGCCTGCTTCTTCTTTTCCTTAGTTTGTGGTGGAGGAAAGGTCTGACTCCTGTCTCCTGATGTATCCGCACGGTCACCTAGTGTTGTGTCACCGTGTGACCTAGATACTCCCTCCTGGAGCTCTCAAGCTCAGCCTTAATAACTCTGACAGGTGGTTTCTGCACCTGGAAGGTGGGCCTGATAGTGTCACCTGCCTCCATTGGTTTCTGAGGGTTAAATGAGATGATACTTGTAAAGAAATTACTAGTTGAACTCACTGAAAACTATGGTTTATTTATTTATTTTAAAAACATGAATGCTTTCACAAAACATATGGTTCTTTAATGAGTTGTGAATTATGACATTAACCATTTTATTTTACAAACCAACGCTAGCTGACTTATACCCTGTTTCTCCTCCCCCTCTTTTTGGCTAAGGATTGAACACAGTTGCCACAGTGAGCTACAGTGAACTTGAAAACTGCTATTTTCTTTGGGCTTGAGTGATTATTGATGTTTATTTGGGGAGTTTTTATGGAATTCAGAAAAATTAAGGATTTTTTACCAGCTATACCTGAGGCAGTTTAGGGGGCCTCTTTTGGAGGATGGGAGGCGTGGTTGGGGTGCTGGAGGAAGAAAGCGTGCTGAGATTTCTGTTTCTGGTTCATTTCTCCAGGGTCATTAAATAGCCTCTTCAGACCCAAGGCAGGTGTTGGGGGCAGATCTCAGAATGGACAGAATTGTCTCAGGATGGAGGAAATACTCTGTTCTATTTTAGAATAGTCTATTCTGGACTATTCTGTTCCTTGTGCTTTAGGTCTTATTGATAAAGATGATTGAGGATCCCCTCCCCCGGGCCCCAGGATAGTTATGGTGGAATTATTTCAGACTCTGCTAAGGCAACGTGATCTGGTTGTGTTCGAGTGTGTTGGGCACCGATGAAACAGTGAAAGGTTTGGGAAGGTTTTATTATATTGAGAGTTTATTTCTTTTGCAAAAATGTTACAGCACATTAACTGCTATAATTACCATAAATAATTAAAACAAAAGTGTGATCATCAGAATAATTAAACAAAATGTGTTAGGTGGTAATGTTAGTTTCTGTTTCTTTCATTGCTTTGTCCTGTGAACTTCCAGTTAACGGCTACACAGTTTTTGTCCACTTAGGCCTTTAGATAAGGCTTTAGTGATAAACTAGCTGGGGGCAGTTGGGGTGGGTGGATGCTTCTCATATGGGATGGAATATATGTTAAAGGTAGAATCCCAGCTGTAATAACATCACCAGTGTCAGCATAATTTATTTTACTTTATTTTTTTTATTATCCTCACCTGAGGACATTTTTGCACTTATCCTCAGATAGAGCGGGAGGGAGAGAGGGAGGAAGAGAGAGAGAAACATCAATGTGAGAGAGACACATCGAGTGGCTGCCACCTACACAACCCCAACCGGGGCCCAGGGACAAACTGCAACCAAGGTATGCGCCCTTAGCGGGAACCGAACCTGGACCTCTCTAACCGCTGAGCCAACCGGCCAGGGCAGTGTCAGCATAATTTAAAAACCAGGGATAAATGACCTAGGTCAGAGAGATTGGAAATAATCTCCAATTTTGGGAGAATAAGCTTGAAATAATATCAAAACTATTAAGAATTAGCGCCCCGGCCGTTTGGGTCAGTTGGTTGGAGTGTTGGCCCATGCACCAAAAGGGTTGTGGGTTTGATTCCCAGTCAGGGCACATGCCTGCGTTGCACATTTGATCCCCGGTCATACGGGAGGCAGCTAGTCGATGTCCCCCCCGCTGCCCAAATCAGTAAATGTGTCCTCAGGTGAGGATTGAAAAAAAAAAAGAGCAATACATTTTTTAGGGGGTATGGATGATACTTTAAAGTCAAGTTAGTGAGCAAATTGCTGTCTGATTTTCAAAAGCTGGGAATTTAACCAGAATTTACACTGAGAGTGAACTTTAGTTACAAAAATATTGTATGACATGCATACAAGTTTACATCCTGTAGAATGTAGGCTGTTTCTTCTGTGGAGCGTGTGTGTTAAAATAAAAGCATGTGATTTTGTTGTACAAAGTAGAGCAGACCTGTTTCTTCACTTTTGTGTTTTGCACGTTGTCCTGGTTTAACCGGTATTTAGTTCACAAATGAATAATCACTTCATCACACTACATGTTTACTTTTATTTTTAATTGCTCTGTTTTAATAAAATATTACTTATTTTAGGCAGTGTTTCTTTCAAAAATTATAAAATAATCATTTTATAATTGCATTACGATATTAATAATCAAGCTAAGCAGTAAGTTAGCCATATGAAAACTGGTTAAAACAATGAGATCATCAAAACAGTCCATCATTTCGACTGGAGCCCTAAATCTGGGGTGTGTATGTGCGTGTGCTGTTTACATTCCCACAATTAGAGATGGGAATATATAATCTATTGGTTTATATAAGAGAAATGAGCTCTGGAATATGGGAACCAGCTGGTTACTCTTATGCATGGATCCTTAGAGATGTTTAGAGCACTTTTATGAAAAAGACATGTTGAAACTACCACTGTGAAAATAGCAACTATAGTGGTTTGTTCTGTAGTATCAGATTTATAAAGAAAACTTTTGCTTATGTTGTCTATTATTTCATGTATTGTAATTATAACTGTTCATGTAAACTGGTTGTAGATGGTGCATAGGATGGCGCTTCTGGAGCCATTCTGGGCCTCAGTTTCTTTGTAGTGTTGTTAGGAGGATTAAGTGTGTTCTTATGTGCATGGAGCTCTCAGAACAGTGCCTGGCACAGGGTGAACACTCACTATGTTACCTAATGTTAACCCAGATGAACTTACTGCATATACCATGTAGAAAGATGTGTGTATGCTTAAACAGATACATTCAACTATGTGAATGCGTAGGACCACATACACACCTGTATATGATGATCATACAACTTGCACTTCTCAGGACACATTGAATGATGATGCAATATAAACACTTATAATGCCCCACTGTGTACACATGCTGGTTTTAGCATGTTATGTAAATTAACTCATTCGACTTCATAGCAGTTCTGTGAGGTATCTGCCACTGTGTCATTTTACAGATGATGGAGGCACAGGGAGGTGGGGAACTCCCCCAGTCCTTGCACTGGAGGGCCTGGGACCGAGCCCGGGCAGTGCTGCCGCGGCCTGTGCACTGCGGAGCTGTGCTGCCTGCCTGGCCTTCCACGCATACTGGAGCTTGTTCTGCTGAGGGTGCTCACATCTGGCTGACTCGTACAGCTGTGTGCGAATGATGTGTATATCGTATATATCATAACCCATTTATTGCATTGTGTGTGTGTTCTCATGAAAATGTCAGCTTTTAAAAATGCTTAGGTCTAAGAACCCCCATTGCTTAAAAACACATTGCTTTGCTTAATTGTGAAATGTGTCAATCATTTTGTTGAAACTATAGCATAAATATAAGGGGAAGAAACTTGGGGGGAAAGCTAGAAAAATGATTGATGCAGTACCTAAACCGAACAGTCGAGGGCTTGAAGTACTGGTGATGTAAGGTTAGGACAGGGTCTCTGACTTCACTGATTTACTCCAGGTTGGAAAGGCCCCGAAAGGCCTGTGGTTGAATTGAATGGTGTCCTGTGGCGGCCGCTCTTATCAAAGGTGGAACATATTCCCGCCTTGGTCTTGCTTGAAGTATCACAACTAGAACATCAGCTGAGTAAGATTTGTACGGTTTGCTAAGTGCTTTTATATCACTAATTTAACCTGAACCTCATAGTAGTCCTGTTAAATAGTACTGAGAGTATTACCATTTTCAGACTAGGAAATTGAGGCTTAGATTAAGTAATATTCCCAGAGTTCCACAGTTTTGAGGTGTCGAAAGCTGAACCTAGGTTTTCTGAGGACAAAACCATGTTCTCTCTTTCTGTTACCCACAATTTCAGGAGAGTCGGAACCCTCCTCTCCTCCCCATGTAGAGGCAGTATGTAGCCCTGTGAAGCTTAAATGCCAGGCATAAGCTGCTTGAAATTAAAGGACAGGTGGCCCAGTGGGTAGAGGCAGGGGCCCTGGGGTGGCCTTGGCTGGGGTCCAGACTCCTGGTGTGGGGGTTCCGCCAGGCCCTCCTGCTCAGGAGCATTGTGATTTATTTGCTTCTGTGGGCTGTCAGCATGAAGGAGGGTTTTTCCTAAAATTTCTACTTGAACTAGAAATTCCAAGTGGAGCTAGTTGGGAGAGGGGCTAAAAAGCCATGACAAAGGTCTGGTCACCTGTTCTGGAACTGCTTTCATTTTCATTTTTTCTTTTTTAGTTTGGTTTGAAGAGAAAGAGGCAAAGAGCTTTCTCTTCCTTAACCAGTGCAGTAGTCAGTTTTGTGTTTAACATGTAAATGAAGCAGAGTCTAATATACGCCTTTCCTGTTATCCTTTAAACTTTTGGCCTTCAACCTGATGTGATAATGTGCTGGAGAGCAATACTGGTGTTGATGCCATTGGCATGGCCACCCATTGCCTGATTCTTTGGCCATGAAGGGGTGAGAACAGGGAAGCGTTCTTTCCTCAAGAGTTACTATTCATTGTTTGGTGACTTATGTAATATTTAGATTTTAGTGTTGTTGTTTTTTTATTCCTCTTAAACATTCCAGTGTTTACTGGCATGCTGTAGTACAAATGTGAAAAGGAAACTGTTAAAAATTTATTTTATAGTTTATGCACCAGCATTTTATACGAAGCCGTGTGTATGGCAGCTTTTCCATTTGTGTTAACTGGTACTAAAGCTTTTCTAGATTAAAAACTGTAGGTTGCAAAACATGTGGTTTATTGCATGTGCAGTTATTTCTTTATCACTGAGTTGTCCTTCCAAGCCTGGTCTCTCAATGTGCTTGAAAATTACCATCTGCTCCCTGCAGTTTGGAGAGGGCACGGAAAGACTAAGGTGGAAAGCTGTCACTTCTAATATTTTCATTCAGACTTTCACACCCTTCTTATCTAGTTACATAATAGCATGCAGCAGGAGTTGTTTCAGCCATTTGGTGTTATCCTCATTTTTAAAGGGGGTGGCACAGGGAAATACTTTAATTTTTAAGAGCTGGGGCACAGTACTGTTGAAAATTTGAGAATCTGATAAACCACGAAAGCATTTAGAATGTAACCTCCCAACTCAGTAAGTTAGTGACTAAGTCCATTGCATAAGTGAGATGAATATGAATAAAAACACCTATACTTACGGATACATTTTCTTATGCAGAATTTGCTCTCTTAAAAATTTTTAATGCTATATTCTCAAATTTCATTTTCTGAAGCTTGAATAGCATAGATTTAATGATTTAATAGTGTTTTACAATATTGATGTTCAGAATTTATTATAGATAATATCGGAAGGATTTTGGATTGCTTACATAATTTATTTTTTAATGTCTTTTCTTTTTAATCTCAAAAATTGATCTATTTTGGTTTTGATTGGAATGAGTGGCCACAATAGGATATGGATATGAAACATGACGGAAACCTGTTAGTGTGAACTGCCAATAATTTCTAATAGTCAGGAATAAGAAGACCATTGAAAAGTGGGATTTATGCCAATAAAAAGGTAGTAAGATGAAATGATAGTATTACTGCAGTCAAGAGCTGTAAATTTTGATCTTCCTACAAGTTAATTATCTCACAACCATACCAAGCTGAAGACAGTAGTTTTACCCTTTCATTTACTTGGGAATGATTGTAAGAGAAGAAAAGAATTTCAGGGTTCAGTTGGCAAAATGATGGTTTTAACTTCCTTTTAATGGAGTCTTCAGTAATTCTCACAAAAGATATTTAGTTAAAATGTCAATAATTGATGTTTGAGGAACAACATTCTATACTTTTCATAATAAAACAGAGAACTTAACATAGAAATCTTTTTTCTTTCTTTCTTTCTAATTTCTAGCCTGTGACAATATGAGTATCATTAGAAAAAGTCTTTGGTCCATTCATATACTGCCCCCCCCCCCCCCAGGGTATTTGCCTTTTATTCAACTAATGTTTTATAATTTCTCTAAAGTAACACAAACTTGTTTGGGGCCTCGGAGAACAATTGGAGAGCCAGAGAGCAGGTACCAATAACCTTACAGAGTGTGATTAGTATAATAGAGATATATACAAGGGCAGTAGGGATTACAGGTGAGGGGGATATTGAAAGGTCCAGTGCTAAGTGGAGGAAATACCTGCACTGAGTTTTAGTGAGAATAACAGGAGTGTGTCTATACGTGTGTGTCTCACATTCTAATGGAAACAGTGTATCCAGTGTTTTATAATCCTAAACTTGTATATTGATGAAGAGTAATCTGACTCTCATAGGGCTAAAGATGTTGGAAAACATGATAGAAGTTTGGATTGGTCATAAGGGCAGAGCCCTCATGAATGAGATTAGTGTCCTTAATAAAAAAGCTCCCTTGCCCTTCTACCATGTGAGGACACAGTGAGAAGACTGTGAGCCAGGTAGTGGGCTCTCACCAGTTTCCAAATCTGCTGGTGCCTTGATCTTGGTCTTCCAGCCTCCAGAGCTGTGAGAGTACATTTCTGTTGTTTATAAGACTCCCGGTTTATGGCATTCCTGTTATCGCCTGAAGGAACGAAGGTAGACTGCTGTAACTCTGTATAGAAGGTGAACTAGGTAGGGCCTGGAGGTTGACTGTATTGGGGTAAGGAAGCTGCAGGACAGGAGAGCACGAGAGTCTTGGATAACTCCAGATTTCCCGGTTTGGAATGAAATAGAAGATTTTGGGCCCATTAACCAAGAGCCTGAATATAGAAGGAGAGCCACGTTTTGAGGAGGAGGCCGATGAGTTTGATTTTGGATATATTGGGTTTTAGGTGATTATGTTGGTTGTGTATGCTTGAGGATAGTAGAGAGAGTATTTTGTATTTCTTTTTACTTTAAGAATTTTAATCCTACTTCATTCTCATAAATTTTCTTGTGAAATATAGAGTAGTTGTCTTTATTTTACAGATGGAGAAACTGAAGCAATTAAAGTATTAAGTGATATACCAAGAGTATAAAACAGGAAGTGGAACCTACGTTTATGAATACCGCAGTTCTGTGTTCTAATTATATAGAGTAATTGCCAAAAATGTTTTCAGTTGTTGAATGGGTAAGTAAATTATTCTGATCTCCATGATGCTACACACAGCTCCTGGGCGTTTTGGTGGAGTCCTGGGTTTTCCGTCCTAAGACCAGATTCACGGGCATGCTGAGGGGAGAAGAGATTCTCTGACCGCTTAGTTCCTTTCTAGCTCGACCATTCTGTGTTTCTAGACTTTCAGTGCCATCAACTTGAGATTGTTCTTTTAAATAAGAAAAAATGTTCAGCCCTTAACAGATGATCTGTTTTTGTTTTTTTTCCCCTATTTTTTTCTTCTTCAAGTAGAGAATGGAAAAATTATGTCTGTAGAACACAGTAGGCTAGGAATGGCTTGTGAGAACTAGTTATTTTTTAAAAAGTAATCTTCTCCCTCATAGCGAAGCTTCATGTACTTAAAGTAATTGAACAGGCTGTAGGGTATACTGGGAATTGTAGTTTTCCACTTCTTTGTGTTGTGAAGATTAATAATCTCTCAGCCCTCTGAGGGAGAAGAGGAGAGGATGCTCTCTGACAGATTGTTATCTTGTCTGTCAGAAGTGTGTTTGGAGCAGTGACGGTGCCCTCAATGCCTCCCTTAGGCTTTTAGCTTGATTCTAAGTAATAGTAATATGTAAAGTATGGCTTTCAAATTTTTTTGGCTTATGATACTGTAATTCTTTTCCACTAGTGACCTTAATCTTTCTGTTAGCCTAGTTTTACAAAAGCTTTTATTTGTTTCAAGGTTATAGATGTAAATGGTTTACAAAGTCAATGGTTTTACAGGATCTGCCATCAGAAACCGTAGTCACTGCCCTGCTTCCCCCAGAGTAGCCACTTTGACCTCCCTTCTTAGCTGGTTCTCTAGGTTGCCTCTGTAATTAAAAAAAAAGAAAAAAAAAAGATTTTTAATTGATTTTTAGAGAGAGAGGAAGGGAGAGGGAGAGAGAAAGAGAAACACTGATGTGAGAATGAAACATCAGTCTGTTGCCTCCTGCATGCCCCCCTACCGGGGATGGAACCTGCAACTTCTGGGCGCACAGGATGACACCCAACCACCCGAACCACACTGGCCAGGGCCAGATGCCTCCCTAGTTTTGAATTTGTATTGCTACTTTCAGTTTAGGTTTGACTGTTGGTTTCCCCTAGAAGATGACGATTTCATTCTCCGTTCTCACCCTGTCCTCACCACAAGCATGAATCCTTCATATCCGCTCATCCTCCCACTATAGATTTGTTGTGATTTTTGGTTTGACCACTGTTGTACTTACATTATTGAGGTTGGGGAAACTCTTTAGAAATGAGCCATGTGCTAAACGGCTCTGTTCTTTTCCTAGGCAGCGCTTTGTTTTCCTTGAAGTTAATAATTGTTTTTTCCTTTTATTTTCTACATGAACTTATTACTCACTGCATTTTAGATATTTTTATTGGTTATAATATTCTTTTGTAAGATGTTCAGATCCAACAGTGTATCATCGATTGCACCTCCTAGAGGTATCTCTGCTGGAGCCTCTGCCTCGCCCGTCATGCCCTCAGTGTCTGATGGAGCCTGTTCCCTGGGAAGTTCCCTTTACAGTCATCTTGGAATTGCACTCGCCTCTTTCCTGTTTGGGATTGGATCTTTGGTTTCCTGGATTCTGTGTCTTTCTTGTTTTGGTGTAGCCCATCCTCCAGTAGCTTTCTCAGGAATGGTGTAGGGAAGTAAAATGTTAAGATCTTGCATGTCTTAAAATGTCTACTCTCATACATGACTTAAAGATTGACTGGGAATAGAATTCTGGAAATCATTTGCCTTCAGAATTAATAAAACTTAAGTTTATTGGGGTAACATTGGTTAATAATATTATGTAAGTTTCAAGGCCTTTAGATTTTGATGCAGCTGCTGTCCTGTAACCACCAGTGTTGCTGTTCTGAGATCTGAAGCCATTCTTCTTGCTTCCTGATCCTTTGCATGTGACCTCTCCAGGTACTCGCTACACTTCCTGTTTGTAGGACCTTCTTTTTCCCAGTGTCCTTATGTTTTATCTAGGTCCCTTTTTATCCACTTCCCTGTGCATTCATTCAGTCATGGAAAATCTCTTGCATTATGTCCTTGATGTCCTGTCCCCCTCAGTTTTACTCTTCTCCCTTTCTAGAACTTCTGTCATCTGATACTGGACTTATTGGACTTCTGACTTTCTTATATTTTCTGTTCTATGTCATTTTCTTTTTGTTCCCATTTCTGGGAGACTGCTTCATTCTGTTACATTTGTAATTTCCAAAATTCTTTCAAATACTCCCAAAGTCCCTCTTTCCCTCCCTCTTCCATCCCTCTCCTTCCTCTTTTTTGTTTTTGTTTTTTTTTTTAGTCCTCACCCAAGGATATTTTTGTATTTATCATCAGATAGAGTGGGAGGAAGGGAGAGAGAGAAACATCGATGTGAGAGAGACACATTGACCGATTGCCTTCTGCACGACCCAACCAGGGCTGGGGCAGATCCACAACCGAGGTATGTGCCCTTGACTGGAACCGAACCCTTGATTCACTGGTCTGTGGGCTGACGCTCCAATGCTGAGCCAAACCAGCCAGGGCTTTTTTCCTTTTAAAAATTCTTTCCTGTTTTAATAGAACTCTGTTTTTGTTTCAGGGTAGATTATTTTATTTCTTTGCGATATTGATTTCATTGTCTTCTCATTTGTCCTTTTCTGCTTGTTTTGGTCTGTTTTCATGTTGCAGGCTTTCCTCAGCTACCGGTCACCCTTGGTTGTCTGGATGCCTTGGCAGGGCTTGCTGACCATAAGATCTACTGAGGGCACCTGGGTGGGCTGTTTAGGGGAATTTCGGACACCCCACCCCTACCCGAGTAATGTGTAGATCTTTGCTATTGGGCTGGCCTCAGCTTTGCGGGGGGAAGAGGCTGTAGGCAGGGTTGTAAGGGGGCAAGGAGCCATGGGATTTAGATGGCATGAAATGTTTAAAGAGTAATTTTTTTTTTCCTTTATTGATTTTAGAGAGAGAGGAAATGAGAAGGAGAGAGAGATAGAAACATCGATGGGAGAGAACATCGATTGATTGCAGAATTGAGTAGACATTGCTATAGCAGTGATTCTGGAGAACCAGCGTCCCCTCAGTTGGGAGCCAGTCTCTCTGCTAGGCGGAGGGAGGTGCTGTGCTATGGGAGCTTCTTGGTCAACTTTTCACCATCCCTTCCTATTTTGGGCTCACGCACACCCATCCACCACCTCTCTTCTCTCGCAGGTACCTGGTTCCACCCTTTAAAAATTTTGTCTTGTCAACTGTGTTGGCTAAGTTAGTAACTACTTGTCCATCTGTTTCTAACATGCAGTATTTTGTTACTGTTGTTGTTCCTGTACTTTGGGGATTGTTGTAAACAAAAATCAAATGAAAAGGACACTTTACTGCCATTTTTGTTTTTAAGAGAGAATGATACTAGATGTAAGCGTTGAATCGGCCATGTTTATCTAGAGCAGTGGTTCTCAACCTGTGGGTCACGACCCCTTTGGGGGTCAAACAACCCTTTTACAGGGGTCGCCTAAGACATATCAGTAACAAAATTACAGTTATGTAGTAGCAACGAAAATAATTTTATGGTTGGGGGTCATCACAACATGAGGAACTGTATTAAAGGGTCGCGGCATTAGGAAGGTTGAAAACCGCTGATCTAGAGTTTCTCTTTAGGATGTAAATATGTCAGTCATAAAATTAAACAATTTGGCTATATTTACATTTGTATGTCTGACTCATGTGCGCTATTTTAGAAATGCCTTTGTAATTTATGTGAATATGTACATAACTGTGGGTTATAGTCTGCCCAATACATGAACAGAATTGTCGCAGACATTAAAATGTAATTAATAGCTACAAGAACGGTCTTCACTATGTAATCTTCTGAGTGATTTAGACTGTTCGAAAGTTGAAAATAGTCGATTTTGTAAGCATTGTGGAAGTCAGTTCATTTAAATGTGATTCGGTGCATTTTACTTTCTACAGACATCTGAAAGTGATTTGGGACCACAGTCTTTCTCTGTACCTGAACACCACATTCAGCCTGGCCTGGCACAGTGCTGACTTGTTACAATGGTGCTTGTTTCAGAAATAGTTTCCTTTAAAAGCATGCACGTGCACATGGAGGTATGGGTGTCTGCACATGTCAGTCATCTACCGTGGCACTCTCGCTGTGTCGCCCTTGCTCCCAGGGTGCAGCCTGCCCTCAGCCCGGAGGGGCCGTGCGAGACCACACTCTGCCGCCAGCCTCAGTGCACCGTCCTGTGAATGCTCGCGGCCAGCTCGTGGGGATATGGCCTGCAACGCCCTTAGAGTTTTCTGTGACCTCTTTTCTGCCAGTTATTGATGGACAGCTTTGATTCTTTTTTTTTTTTTTAAATCATCACCCAAGGATATTTTTCCATTCATCTTCAGATAGAGTGTGAGGGAGAGAGAGAGAGAGAGAGAGAGAGAGAGAGAGAGAGAGAGAGAGAGAAATGTCAATGCGAAAAATCTCGCAGGACCCTGACCAGGGCCAGGGACCGAACCCCAACCGAGGTACGTGCCCTTGACTAGAATCGAACCCACGACTCTTGGGTCTGCGGGCTGACGCTCCAACCGTTGAGCCAAACCGGCTAGGGAGACAGTTTTGATTCTTGATGACCAACCAAAGGTGTACAAACAACATTTCTGTACCTACGAAGGAGATTATCTTGCTGGATGTTCAAATGCAAGTTTACGGGGGTGTGAGGTGGTTCAAGGAGACATTTGTGGAAGCAGGCAGGCCAGTGGGGACAGGTGGAAACCTGTGCTATACCTGTACCAGCAGGCCCTGCTGCCCTACTGCGGGGCATGTTGGCGGGAAGCAGACCTGAAGAGAGGCCTCGCTGCCCAGGGACCGGGAAAGCGTGGAAGAGTGTTTGCTGGCTGGGAACCCATTTTCATGGGCCTTCACCTGGACAGGGTGAGAGGGATGAGCACTGCTTCCTGTGCACACATAAACTGATTACGAAAATTCTGTGGCACACCAAAAAATATAATTTTTGCCCATCTGACAAAAATAGGTATAATTTTGATTGATTTACACACACACACACACACACACACACACACACACAAAATAGTAATTACCTACTCTTTTTGCTCCAAAGTGACTTTTAAAAAAATAATGTGCTTATACTTGTATATAAGGATTTCTGGTACCAAGAATTAACCAATCAGATGCAACCTTATTATGTGATGTGACCAATAAGATGCAACTCTGTTGTGTGACCTATATATTTATGGTTCAAGACAGGGCATTCATACCCCATGGCTATTGTTGTGTTGGCTGTTGTCATTTTTTTAATATGACAATCTAAGGGAAAAGAGGTCAGTGCCCCTGACTAAGTAGTCAGGTATTGCATGTTTTAAAAATTCTTGTGGCACACCGGTTGAAAATCGCTCCTTTAACAGAATGTGCTAAACAGTTATTGGACGATGTCATTATCAGGAGTATCTTTCCCCCTCATTTTGGTTATGTGTGAAAAGTATCTGAATATATTATTTTGAAGTTTTAAAATAGTGCTTTGGAATATTTTTATTTTTTCCTTAGATTTTGTAAATGTCTGTCTTTTAAGATAATGAATGACAAAGAGGACTTATTTACTTTTAGTGTGGCTTTTTAAAAATAACATTTCATCTCAGAGGTAGTACAGCAGAGCTCTGAGTCCTCTTCACGTGCCCTCTCCTTAAATTGCTTCCGTTCCTTTGAGTCCAGAATACACCTGCTCCGGGGATCAAATACTCTTGTATAAAAAGACAGATGAAGAAAACCCCCAATGTTTGTTTTAGAACTGAGTGTCCACAGTGCGTTGCTGTGTTGGTGGTGATCTGGCATTCACTTTATTGTGGGGCATTGCTGCTGTATTCCCACCTCGTGACCTGCTCTACAGTCACTGGTGTTCTTCACAGGAATGGAGGTTACAGGCCACTTGAACCCTGTAGCCCTGTGTGGGAACACTGTGGCAAGCTGTGAATGGCTGGTTGTGTCAATACCGAGCCATGAATAAATATCTGATTTATTACCTTGGATCAGTTTTCCACAGGATCTTTACTATTTGCTGAGCTATTTGGATACATTGTAACTTAAAAACACATGTATTCATTCACTCTTTTTCCTGGAGCAGTCTTTATCACAGAAATACTGGGTGCTTCTGTTGAATCATATAACACCAGGAAAATAATCTGATGAAGAAATGACTTGAGAAAACAAATGCTGAAAGGTTTAAGGCAAAACAAAATAATAAATCAGCCCGGGCCGGTTTGGCTCAGCGGTTAGAGCATCGGCCTGCGGTCCAGAGAGACCCAGGTTCGGTTCCCGCTAAGGGCACGTACCTCGGTTACGGTTTGTCCCTGGCCCCTGTTGGGGTTGTGTGGGTGGCAGCCACTCGATGTGTCTCTCTCACGTTGATGTTTCTCTCTCTCTCTTTCTCCCTCTCTCCCTCCTGCTCTGTCTGAAGATAAATGCAAAAATGTCCTCGGGTGAGGATAAAAAACAAACAAAATAATAAATCAGATATCCATACTAAAACCATTCAGGACTGTAAATGATGTGTCTTACAGGGGTGGGGAACCTCCAACCCACGGGCCTTATAGGGCCCTCGAAATCAATACCAGCTCACATCACACGCCTCACCAAATTAGCCTGACCAAATATAGCAGGCACATTTTTAAGTTGATAATTTTGTATGGCCCTCGAATGATGTTATTATAAATATTCAAATAGCCCTTGGCAGAAAAAAGGTTCCCCACTCCTGCGCAGTTTTTGTTAGTTTTTAAATGTGGTGTATTCTGTTTTATGATTGTGAAATGGAAAGGTCTTGAAGAGGAATTCAGCAAAATTGTTATAAAAGAGGTGAGAGGCTCATGAAGAATAGTGATTATTGGGATATCACATTTTACTTGGGGTATCTAATTTTAAGTGGTTGAGGGAAGAGACATTTGATGGTTTATAAAACATTTCTGATTTAAAAATGGATTTCATCTTTTCTCCTTGAATGCATTAAATTATCTATGTTATCACTTGAAACTTCTGACTTCATTTTAATCAATGTACTGTGTGTGTACTGTATGTATTTTTTCCAAAAGGAATTTAAAGATTTGGAAATCTGCATTCAAATCTGTATCATAAGTGGTCAAATTCTCAGATTTAATAAGTTTAGCTAGCCCAGGCCAGGTGGCTCAGTTGGTTGGAGCGTCCTCCCGTACACGTAAAGGTTGCAGTTTCAATTCCCGGTCAGGGTACATACTTAGGTTGTGGGTTTGATCCCTAGTTGGTATGTGTATAGGGGGCAACTGATCGATGTTTCTCTAAAAAAAAAAAGAAGAAAACTAGATAAGGTTAGCTATTTTTCCTAATGATAATTCTTACAAAGACAAGAAACTAAAAATATTTTTTGTGTCTCATGGGTCATCATCTTTTTTTGGTATATTTGTTTATCTTCCCTTGCCTCAGCTTCTGTCAAAAGTGAATAATAGTATTTACTTGAAATCGGTACCTACATTTTTGGATGAAAAGCCCCTATCATTTAAAGGTAAACACTGAGTACAGCTGTCTTATAAATATTAATGAAATTTTATAGTCAAATTAATAAATTTTAAAGCCCTCTGCAGAAATTTGATTTATCTGAAAATAGAGAATTAAAGTAGGAAAGCAGCAATGGCAGTATTGACTACTGTAAGGGGTTGGGACATATAGACTTAATTTTATGCTGTTTTTCCTCACTAATGTAGTAGGCTTGCAGGCATGCAAGTGGAGATCACTAGAGTTAATACAGATGTCAGGTAATAAGGGAAGACATAGATTTGTCTAGAGTGAGCTATAAAGTGAATTTCTTTTATCAAACTTTATGTGCCATTGAGATTTCTTTTAAAGATGCATTCCTGTGGGGGAAAATTTGGTTCTGATAACTAGTAGTAAAATCACAGATAAGAACTTTAGACATCTGTTGAACGTGCATATTTAAATATCTTCTCTAATAATGTTTTAATATTCATTGTAACAAGATGGAGTAGTTGATAATTACAGATATTGTGGACTTCCTTGGCGAATGTTCCCCTCAGCCGGGAGCAGTGGGAGTGGGCAGGGGAGGTCAGCTACTTGGTTGTCCTGCCTTTTCCAGGGGTCGTCATGCTGCTGATCTGGTTGGGTCAGGCTCTGCTTCTCTGTCACTCTTACTTGCCCTCTTCACACCCTGGACCGCAGTGTCTTTGAAGTGGTTGGAAGGCCAGGAGCTGCAGTGCCTACTCTAGTCCTTGCTTTGTTCATGAACATGACCATCCTGTGTTTTCTGGGGTGATGATAGGGGAGGCTGCAGAGAGTTCCCTGTTTCTCTGGGGAGTTCCGTAAATCTCTGCCCCCTTTCTCCTAGTTGGCTACATATACAGTGTGGTGGCAAGCCCTGGTTCTGAGCCCCATTCCTGGCTGTGTTAAGAAGGGGGCTCTGCAGGGAGCTCCAGTTGCAATTCTGATGGCTGTTTATGGGTAGATCCCTGCCTGATCTTGAATGAAATGCATCCAACCTTGTGCCAGAGGTCAGGGACATGTGGAAATGTCCTAACTCCAGGACTTAGGTTATATCTGCCATTTAACAAATTATCTAGGTTAAATTTTATTCATTGTCTTTTATATAGGAATAGTATTAAAACTTTCTATGGTTTAGTGGCTATGTATCGAAGAGCCACTAAACCATATGGATTAATTGCTTTGAATTTAATCCCATCAAAGACTGAATCTGTGTGGTAGCTTAGAACTTCTGGTGAAAAAATGTGGATTCTGGGTTTTGCAGGGAAAATAGAAGTACTTCTTTTTTATTAAATCCTCACCTGAGGATAATTTTCCATTGACTTTTTTCAGATAGAGAGGGAGGGAGGGAGGAAAGGAGGGAGAAAGAGAGAGAGAGAAACATTGATGTGAGAGAGACATATTGATTGGTTGCCTCCCTCACGACCCTGACCAGGATCGGGGATTGAACCCGCAGTTCTTTGGTCCTTGGGCCTACTCTCTGGCCCCTGAGCCAAACCGGCCGGGGCTAGAAGTACTTCTTAAGCAGTACTTAAAATGGGGCATATATCCCCGTAAATAGGGAAAAGAGCTGCTAAGTATATTGTGTTTGAACATTTGTATATATATTTACATATTTTTAAAAATTGTCATATTGTTCTCTAGACCTAATCAGAGTTAGAATATTTTGCTAAACCGGTTGCTATCTTGCATCAATCTTTAATGATTCTCTATTCAAAAATTCCCTAACATAAAACAAACAGCCATCATGTAGTCTGAACCTATTTTATATTTGTGATTTTCATTCTAGTTTTGTGATATCTAGAAACCTTGGATTTTGTAGCATCATGCCTGAAGGACTGTTAGTGATGATCTCTTTAAGCTTTGTAACTAGAATCTGATTTTTTTTTCTCCCTTGTCATTATCTGGAAAAAGAAAGACTGTCCGTTGATGAAGACCTGCACATAGGTTTGAAACTAAGACCACTTTACTGGTTTCTTCTTTATTGTGCAGCCTGGTTTCCTTATGTATACACCGTGTAGCTACAGTCTGTGGTTAGAAAAGTGTACCTTTGGAGAGCACGACTTACTCATCGCTTGCATTTACCAGCACCTGGCTGGCATAGTGCTCGGCAGGCAGGAGGTGTGAATCAAGTTTGTTAAATGAAGGCAGAGAGAGAGAGAGTGTTGAGGGAGCCCCACCGAATGGTCTGGTTTACTAATGCAGCGGACAAAATAAAAAGTTTTCTGTGATAGAATGGAAACCAGATCTCTTGAACCACCCCCTTGAACATTATGTGGGGTGTAGTGGAGAAAGCCTGACTCGGGTGGGGAGCTAAGACGTAGCGAGGTTAAGGTCTCAAGGTCACGTGAGGAAGTGACAGCACCGAGACTGGAATCCTGATCTGACCAACTCCAACACTGTTGTTCTTAATTACTGTTCATCCTACTTTTGAGATTTAAAAAAAAAGTGTCACGTGGAAGGACATATTCTGGTCTGAGAATATCAGTCTTACATGCTCTTACCTGCTCAGTAATTGGGACGCTGTGTGATTATAGGGTAGCCAGTGTGTTTCTGTCATCTCATGTCTGTGACGTGAGCTGCGGGAGCGTCACCGTGCAGTGTGGTGTATGATGGTCCAGTGCCCTCCAGGCCACTTGGGACTGGGCTCAGTATGAGTTACTGGGGCAGTCGCTTCTTTTTTCCCTCCTTGGGGAACCATGGTGTGCTTTTTTCTGATGGCTTCTTGGTGTTTCAAAGGCTTATGTATACTTGAAAACTTAGTTTTTGCTTTCTGTTTTATTCCATGTGTTTAGACTTAAAAAAGAATAAATAAATGTATGCTTATATAGTATGGTGTGAAGACATCTAATCCTGAAGTCCTGTGTTAGGGGGAGCTTGGAGTAGAGTCTGTGTGGAATAAAATGAACCTGATTTAAGCAACAGCTGCTTCTCAAGGTGAGTGATCTTGAGCAAGCTACTTAAACAATCTGTCTAATTTCCTCCTTATTAAAAGAGAGTTGTGATTGCTAAATGAGATTTCATGTGTAAGAGCAGGTAGCCTAGGACCTGGTACTAAGAATTTAATAACCGTTTCTTCCTCCATTTCATTCTTTCTTGGAATCATAGCTGATCTGATTAACCCAACAGTTCCCGGTATGTCTTGTTTCATGGCTTGATAAACATGCATTGATAATTTCCATTCAGCAAGACAGAGCATTCTAGGAGGCAGAGTAAGGGGGAAATAGGTATTTAGGAAATAACAAATCCACATAGCCCTCCCCCCCCGTCCCCCCCCAACTGCCATTGCCATGCTCTTCCTTTGTTCTGAACCTGCCGGTGTGGTTATCCTTACTCTTTCTCTTGTTTCCTGGCTCTTTGTTTTTCTACATGTTGTTTCTCGGAACTCCCACCCATCTACCCATTCTGTTGTGTGTGATAGACCAGCTCCTTGTACTCCAAGTCGGCTCTGCTTAGCGAAGCCTTTGGTTCTTCCTTTCTCCTTCTGCCAATCTTTCTGCCACTGTAGGCTGAGCTCCAGTGTGGCCGTGAGCACACCGGGCAGCTAGTGTTTCTTTTCTTCCCCTGCAGTACTTTATCCTCCCCCTCCCCCAGCTTCATTGAGGAATAATCGACAAATAACACATTTAAAGTGTTCAGTATGGAGGTTTGATATACATGCACATTATGGAAAGATTACCAAGATCAAGCTAATTAATACATCCTTTGCCTGACATAGTTAACTTTTTTTTTTTTTTATGGTGAGAAGGTATATGATCTACTCTCAGCAATTTTCAGTATGGAATACAGTGTTATTAACTATAGTCACTAGGGCTCAGAACTACTCCTTCTAACTAACAGAAAGCTTATATATAGAGTCCATATGTAAGTGATACCGTACAGTATTTGTCTTTCTCTGTCTTGCTTCTTTCTTTCTTTTTTTTTTTTAATCCTCACCAGAGGATATTTTTACATTTATCATCAGGGAGAGTGGGAGGGAGGGAGAGAGAGAGAGAAAGAGGGAGAGGGAGAAACATCGATGTGAGAGAGACACATCGACTCGTTGCCTCCTGCATGACCGGACCAGGGCCGGGGACGAACTGCCATCGAGGTACAAGCCCCCTATGGAATCGAACCCGCGACCCATTGGTTTGCGGCTGATGCTCTAACCGCTGAGCCAAACCGGCCAGAGCTTGCTTATTTCACTTCTAGGCTCATCCATGTTGTTGCACATGGCAGGATTTCCTCCTCCTCCTTCTTCTTTTTTTGCTTTTGTTAATCTTCACCTGAGGATATTTTTCCATTGATTTTAGAGAGGAGGAGGAGGAAGAGGAGAGAGAGAGAGAGAGAGAGAGAGAGAGGCATCGATGTGTCTAGGGATAGGTACGTGCCTTTGACCAGGAAACGAACCTGAGGACCTTTGGTGCACAGGCCGACGCTCTAACCACTGAGCCATACCAGCCAGGGCTGATGCTTCTGTTTTTCAATGGCTGAATAAATTGTGTATAATTTTTTAATCCATTCATTCAGCAAAAGACATTTAGGCTGTTTCTGTATCTTGGCTATTGTGAAAATGGGGGTATTTTTTCAAGATCCTGATTTCATTTCCTTTGGCTATGTACCCAGGAGTGGAATTGCTGGATCCCATGGCAGTTATTTTTAATTTTTTTTAACTTATCTTTATTGTTGAATGTATTACAGATGTTCCTCATTTTCCCCCCATTGACCCCCTCCTCCCCACTCCCGCCCCCCTCCTGCCTTTCCCCACACTGTTGTCTGTGTTCATTAGTTATGCATATGTACATATAAATTCTTTGGTTTATTTCTTCCCACCCCCCACCCCCTCTTCCCTTTGAGGTTTGTCAGTCTAACAACCAATTTGTACTTCTTAATCCCTTCCCCTTTTTCACCCATTCCCCCAACCCCTGTCCCAACTGGCAGCCAACAAAATGTTCTCCCTATCTTGGGAATGTTTCTGTTCTGCTTGATCATTTTGTTTGTAGATTCAATTTCGATAGCATGTATTCATTGCCATTTTGTTTGTTCATATTTTTTATATTTTTCTTCAAGAAGACCCTTCAACATTTCATATAATAATGGTTTGGTGGTGATGAACTCCTTTAGCTTTTTCTTGTCTGGGAAACTCTTTATGTGGCCATTGATTCTAAATGATAGTTTTGCAGGATAGAGTAATCTTGGTTGTAGGTTCTTGCTTTTCATCATTCTGAATATTTCTTGCCTCTCCCTTCTGGACTGCAAAGTTTATTTTGAGAAATCAGCTGACAGTCTTATGGGAACTCCTTTGTAGGTAACTAACTGCTTTTCTCTTGCTGCTTTTAAGATTCTCTCTTTGTCTTGAACCTTTTGCATTTTGATGATGATGTGTCTTGGTGTGGGCCTCTTGGGGTTCATCTTGTTTGGGACTCTGTGCTTTCTGGACTTGTATGTCTGCTTTCTTCATCAAGTTAGGGAAGTTTTCTGCCACTATTGTTTCAAATAGGTTTTTGATTTCTTGTTCTCTCTCTTCTCCTTCTGGCACCCCCAAGATGCGAATGTTGGTATACTTGAAGTTGTCCCAGAGGCGCCTTACACTATCCTCATTTTTTTGGATTCTTTTTTCTTTTTGCTGTTCTGATTGGGTGTTTTTTGCTTCCTTATATTCCAAATCAATGGTTTGCTTCTTGGCTTTACCTACTCTACTATTGAATCTGTGTAAATTATTCTTTATTTCAGTTAGTGCCTCCTTCATTTCTGACTGTACATCCTTCATTTCTGACTGGTCCTTTTTTATGCTCTTGAGGCCCTCACTAAGTTCATTTAAGTTCTCACTAAGTTCATTGAGCATCCCTATAAGCAGTGTTTTGAACTCTGCATCTGTTAGGTTGCTTATCTCCATTTCGCTTAGTTCTTTTCCTGGAGTTTTGTTCTGTTCTTTCATTTGAGACCTGTTTCTTTGTCTTCTCGTTTTGGCTGCCTTCCTGTGTTTGTTTTTATGTATTACTTAACGAGAGGTATGGGGCTAGCTGAGACCAGATGCTGCTTGTTTGAAAGAATTTAGGAAAAGCTGAAGCAGGAGCCAAGACAGGCCAATCCTATGGTAAAGCAACTGGCAACAGCTTGGGTGGGCCTGAAAGTTGGGTGGGGCGGGGCCTCATGGAGTCACCAAGGTGGGGCAAACAGTGTGAGCCAGGTTGCTGGAGTCCCAATTTGGCAGCTGTCTGCCATCCCAGGGAAGGGCTCCCCAAAGGAACAAAGGCCTCTGACAGCACATCTGTCCAGGAGAAAGCTGCCCCTCCAGCCCCCGCTCCAATGCCAAACAACTCAGTTCCTCCCCACACGTCTCTGGTGCCCCTCAAGCTGCCTCCCCCATGCTGGAGCCCGGAGGGTGCAAGTCCGAGTAAGTCTGTGCGCGGGCCCTTTAAGAGGAGCTGCCGGGGGCTCCAGCCGCCTCAGCCTCCCTCAGCAGTTCCCGCTGGTTTCACAGCCAGAAGCGATGGGGATCCTCTTCCTGGCACTGGAACCCCGAGCTGGGTGCCTGGTGTGGGACAGGGACCCCTCAGTCCTCGGGGAGGACCTTCCCAGCCGAGGTGTCCTCCTGATTTTTATCCGGCACACGGGTGTGGGACCAGCTCGTCTGCCTCTGCCCTCCTCCCAGTCTTGATGTGGCGGCCTCTCTAAGCTCATAGCTGCAGGACTTCCATTCAGCTTGATTTCAGGCGGTTTTGAATGATGGTTGTTCTGTAGTTTAGTTGTAACTTTGATGTGGTTGTGGGAGGACGCGATACCGCGTTTACCTACGCCACCATCTTGACCCTATTTTTAATTTTTTTGAACTGCCATATTGTTTTCCATAGTGGCCACACCATTTTACATTCTCATCAATAGTGTATATGGGTTCACTTTTTTTTTTTTTTTATCCTCACCCGAGGGCATTTTTCCATTTTTTGTTCAGATAGAGTGAGAGGGAGGGAGGGAGGAAGGGAGGAAGGGAGGGAGAGAGGGAGGGAGAGAGAGAGAGAGAGAGAGAGAGAGAGAGAGAGAGAGAGGGAGAGAGAGAGAGAGAAACATCGATGTGAAAGGGACACATCCAGTGGCTGCCTCCCGCACGACCCAACCAGAGCTGGGGACAAACTGCAGCTGAGGTACGTGCCCTTAGTGGGAACCGAACCCGGGTCTCTCTGGACTGCAGGCCGACGCTCTAACCGCTGAGCCAAACCGGCCAGGGCGGGTTCACTTTTTTTACATCCTCGCCAACATTTATTATCTCTTATCTTTTTGATAATAGGTATCCTAACAGGTCTAAGGTAATATCTCATGTGGTTTTGATTTGCATTTCCATGCTGATTAGTGATATTGAGCACCTTTTCATGTATCTATTGGCTATTTGTATATCTGATGTGGAAAACTGTGCAGGTCCTTTGCTAATTTTTGATTAGATTATTTGCTTTTTGCTGTTGAGTTGTATGAATTCTTTATATATTTTCGATATTAACCCCTTATGAAATATAGGGTTTGCAAATATCTTCTTCCATTCAGTAGGTTGCCTTTTCCATCTATTGATGGTTTCCTTTGCTGGGCAGAAGCTCTTTAGTTTGTTGTAGTCCCGCTTGTTTATTTTTTATTTTGTTGCCTTTGCTTCTATGAGTTTTATGGTATCAGGTCTTGCATTTAAATCTTTAATCCATTTGAAATCCATTCCTGTATATGGTATAAGATACGGTCACTTCCACTCTTCTGCATGTGGATATCCAGTTTTTCCAACACCATTTACTAAAGCGACTGTTATTTTCCCATTGTGTGTTCTTGGTGCCCTTGTCAAAAATTAGTTGACTGTATATGTGTGGGTTTATTTTTGGGGCTTTATTCTGTTCATGTGCCTGTTTTTATGCCAGTGCTATACTGTTTTGATTACTGTAACTTTGTAATATAGTTTGAAACCAGGACATGTGATGCCTCCAGTTTTGCTCTTCTTTCAAGATTGCTTTGGCTATTTGGGGTCTTTTGTGGTTCCATGCAAATTTTAAGATAGTTTTTTCTATTTCTGTGAAAATGCCATTGGAACTTTCTTTCCCTATTGGACTGTAAGCACATTGGAAGCCAGGGAGCTTGGCTTTTATGTCTTTGTCCCTGACACCTCAAGCAATGCCTGACAGAGGGAGGCCCTCAGGGAATAGGTGTTGAATAAATGGTGCTTCGGCACAAAGTTTGGTCTCATGTAAAACTAAGGAGTAGATTAATGACTGGAAAATTCTGAGTTAGACCACTTGTATAGAATTTTCTGTCACTATAATTGTATAATAGTTCAGCTCAACATGCTGACATTTTTTATAACTAGTAACTAGTTTTCTCTTAGAAAATATTCTTCTTGTGAAGAAATTACTGTACTTTGAGAAGAGGATGACTAATACTCGTCTCTTATTTTAAACAAAAAAATTTAGACATGAGTATTTTTGTGAATCAGTATAAAAATTAGAGACCGATTTTTGAAAGGGAGAACCAGCAATTTCCAGGATGAGTGAAAATCTGATTCTGTGCCGGTGGAGATGTAGAACTGTACATTGGATATCCACGCCCCACCTGCTGTGGTATCATCTGTGTCTTTGCAGTTGGTTTGCAGATTAGAGCTGCGGTACACAGTGAGAATCACTTGGCAAATGCAGTGGAATCTTGTACAATGCTTCACTGTAATACTTTAAGCACTTTGAGGGTTCTTCTTCACTTACATGTGTTTGCCTGATTGTGTCCTGAAGGGTAAGCCTAGTCTGCAGCCCTCGTGTCTCTGTACAGTCCCTCCATGGATAGTCTCAGGCATCTGGTTGGCTTCAGCCGTCTCGCTGAGGCTGGTGCCCTGGATCTCTGTCTCGAGCCCTAACCCGTCTCCCAGCTCCAGGCTTGCCTTTTCAGCTGTCTGCTAAGGAGTTTCTCTAGCTGCCCCACAGACAACTACTACTTCTTCATTTGATTTGCCCATCTCTTAACAAAACCATAGTACCCTAGTCCTGTGGGGGCAATGCCAAAGACTCATACTTGATTTTGCCCTTGTTTCCTGGTTAACTTCTCACGTTTATTTCATCTTCATGCGTTAGGGTAGGGGCACTGGCCTTAGGTATTTCCCGTGAGACTTGTTTATTGCTTTGGTGCATGCTGTGGAAATTACTGACCTGGGCAGCCTTGGTCTCCTCATCTGTACAGTGAGGATGATGCTCTCTACCTCATCAGGTTGTTGAGAGAGTGAAACACCATGGCTCAGGCCAAGCATATGGGTCTCCTGACCAGCACCTAGTGGACTTTCAGACTGGAATTCATCTGCCCCTCCTGTCACTTAGAGAAGAGAATCCTTAGAGACCTCTAACACCTGGCCTAGTGCCTCATCTCCCTCTCACGGGACCTCCCACCCTCTCATCCCTTGTCCTGTCTCTTTCCCCTCTCCACACACCTTCCACACTTGTCATTGCGCCATTAGTTTTGGTTTGAAAGTTCTGATCTCTCTAGGTAACTATTTATCTCTGTTGAACCTCTGGCCACTCTCAGAGCTCAGCTTCACTCTCCTTTATGGAGCTCGTCTCTGTGTCTAGAATGTGGCTTTAGTGGATTGCGTCATGATCATAGCATGGCGAGTGCTGACCTAGGTAATTTGAGTACTGTCCTTTGCTCCACTAGGTAGGAGCAGGGGCCACATCTTGACTTCATCGCTGTGGTGTAAAGTAGAATAGCCTACTTGTAGTAACTGGTCAGTTAAATATTTGAATTTAATTGACATGTAACATCTTCTTTCACCTAAAATGTACAGTGTACTTTGCATCTTCAAATCAAGTGTAGTATCTAGGTAAATATTTGAGACTGATAACTATTTATTGTTCCCTCATTCCTTCATTTAATTGGCAGTAAGTACCATCACATTTTAGTATATTATGTAGCAGAAAATCCATTATGTAGAAGGAAAGAATTCTTTAGTTTTTTAGGGACTGGATGATCGGATTTCAGAGCTTTGCAAATTGTTAATTGCTTGCCATCATCTTTCTTCTATCTGTGTCCATCTTCCAGTCTAGTTAGTGACATCTATACTTTGTTCCCTAGGAAAGTGTAGAACCATTTGCCATTATTCAAATTAATTGCACTTATAATATTCAATGATAAAAGCTGATGAGGTGAAAAGGAGATATATGACCACCTGGGTTCTGTTCCGGTTAATGCTTTTGTTGTTTCTCCCACTGATGTCTCCTCGCAAAGTTAAGATACCAGATTTGGCCCAAATTTAAACAGTATCATGCTTTTGCTAGTAAGCTATTGTTTAAAGCGAGTTCTTTAGGAAGAAATAAAATGAATTCTTTAGGAACAAAAATGTCACAAAGAAAGCTGTGTTTATTGAGAATGTTTTCTTTTTCTTAATAGAAGGATGGCTGACTGCCATGTTTTGTTGTTGTTTAATATTATAGAGGTTTACTGCAGCTCTGTTGGTGATTACAAGAGTGCTACATTTTGGCTAACAAATGTAGTAAATGTGATAGAAATCTATGTTGTACATTTGTCTGAATAACATGTTTATGTAACATGCTAAATACTTCTGTTGAAAGAATTGCTTTCCTGAAAGGAGGTTGAAATTTCCTTTATAGATTTTTTTGTGTTATTGAAGTGTACTGTTTAATATTTTGAATTCTATGGGTAGTTTAAAAGCATACTTTAAAAAAATTTTATTTGCACACACCATCCTTTTTGAAGTCAGGGCTCTGAAAAGATTGTGAGTTGTATCTCTGGTTAATACTGTTGCTTTCCTTATTGTCCTTGCTGGCCACTGAACAGAGTTGTTTAAAGACATGTATCCCAGCTTGTTTTTTTTTAAGAGTCGATAGCACTGATGCGCCCAGCAGATGAACCTCATGCACAGGCCAGTGCATTTGTATTTCTGTGTATGAAATGGTACTGTGGTGGTGTTCTGACTGCACCCGATGCCCTTCTGGCCTGTGGACCTCATGGTGAGTCCCAGCTGTTCTTGTGATCCCCAGCCTGGCCTGCCACATCTAGGTGTCTTATGCCGCCTCTGCTTTTCCATGTTGGTCCAGTGACTCTGCCCTGGACTGCAGCCTGGTCAGCTTGAGACCGATTTCTGATCACCAGCTGGGCATCTCCATCCAGTGTGTCTCTGGAAGTTCTGAGTATCCCATTGGTTTGCCTCTTCCCCAGTCCATCATTTCCCCTTAAAATCATGGCCCGGCTCAGCCATTTAAGCCATCTATCTGGAAGTCATCCTTGTTCCTCCCTCACTACCCACATCCAGCTGATCACGATTCTGCACATCATGTCACACCTTCTGCGCACTCTATTTATGACCCCCAAGTGGTTAAGGACCCGTTGTAGCTTACTTATTCCTTCACGTGGAGCTTTCAGAGTAATCTTGCTAAAATAAACTGTGGATCTGATATGTTATTCTCCTGCATACAGTTCTTTAGTGAATCTCTGTTTAAAATAAAATCCAAACTTGTTAGCCTGATGGCATGGCCCTTCTGAACTGACTCCTGCTCTCCTCTCCAGCCTGTCTCCTGCCAGCCCTCCCTCCTGGCTGTGCATCAGTTCACTGAGACATTTGCCGCGTGAGAGTACACCATGCAGAGTTTCCCTCCATACGTTGTCTCACTATCTGTCCCTGTCTGAAAGGGCTCATTCTGCCTTCCCCTTCCGTGTTCGCTCCAGCTGTCACTTTCTCTGAGACCTTCCTTGCCCACTGGCCCCCTTCTTATTTAGTCCACTTCGACTTCAGTGAACACTCTTCCCTATATTAAAATTCTTGGTCGATATTGAACGTATCCACGACTGAACTGGTGATCTTCACTTAATACGTTAGAACTGCTTGCCTCTGAAGTCTCGCTCTGTGTAACCTGTGAACCGTCTCATGTAACCGTGTTCATTCTTGACTTTTGGTTAGTTACCTCAAATGTCCTGAGGGCCTTGGTTCTTGGTATGCTCTTGTCCTATTGACTTGACCCAGGGACTGTCCCTTGTCATGTGTATCATGACATTTGTGTGTCATGCTGCCTTCTGTTTCTGCTCTGCTGTGCTACACATTTTGAAGTTCTCCTGTAATGTCCCTACTTATCTTCCCTGCTGCTTCAGAAACTGCTTGTATTAGCCAGAATTCTTAGTTGTAAACAATGAAAACCAAGCTTGGCCAAGCAGAAATGGAAGTATAGGCAGGCTATTCGAAGTCACAGAATGGCCAGGAAGGCTGAAGAACTGGGCCAGCAAGGAGGGTAGGCACAAGGAGACCACACTGTGAGGATGATGCCCAAACCAGGTCATGGGGACAGAGAAGGCATCTACTGTCACTTCATATGCAATGCCACAGCTTGTCCTCCATCGCTCCCTGGTATGCTGGTAGCACACGTGACACACACCTGAAGTTGAGTGGTACTGCCAGGAAATACTCCTCCCATTGTTGTTTCTGTGTGTCACTAGTTGAGTCAGAGGCCATGGTAATGTGCATTTGAGGACTTGATCCTGAGTCCCATGCCAGTACCCTAGTTGCTCGTCGAGTGTCTGGCATTTTAGGAGGCAGAGTTGGCCTCTATAATTCTGACACTAGTTACAATGTGTTTGTGTTTTTTCCATACCACAAAGCAATTCTCAGCACTGGTTGGATGTCCTACAGTTTAACTCAATTCTTACAGTATCTCTCTGGATATAGGCTCAGATCCCAGAGTCCTACAAGACAGCCTGCTCACTCCTACTTCAGATGGCAGTCACAAGTGCAGGTTGTCCCTTGTGCCATAGAGTTTCCAGTGATACCTCCCCCCACCTTTGGTTCAGTTAATTTGCTGGAGCAGTTCACAGAACTCAGAAATATTTTACTTAAAAAATCACCAGTCTATTGTACAAGAATAGAACTCAGGAATAGCCAATGGGAGAGATGCACAGGGTGTGGGGGCAGGGGTGGGGAGCTTCCATGATCTGAGCCTGTCTCCCCAAATCTCCACATGTTCCCACCCTGGAATATCGCTGAACCCTGTCCTTTAGGGTTTTTTTTTTTAATCCTCACCTGAGGACACTTCTGTATTCATCTTCAGATAGAGTGGGAAGAAGAGAGGGGGGAAGAGAGAGAGAGAGAGAGAGAAACATCGATGTGAGAGAGACACATCAACTGGTTGCCACCCACATGACCCCAACCAGCCGGGGACAAACTGCAACTGAGGTATGTGCCCTTAGTGGGAACCGAACTGGGGACTCTCTGAGATGTGGGCCGATGCTCTAACCGCTGAGCCAAACTCGCCAGGGCTCCTTTAGGGTTTTTAAAGACGCTCCAATACATAGGCATAATTGATTAAATCATTGGTCATAGCCCGACCGGTGTGGCTCAGTGGGTTGAGCATCGTCCCATGGACTCAGAGGTCCAGGTTCAATCTCTCTCCCTTCCCCCTCTCTAAAAAATGAATAAAAACCTATTAAAAAGAAATAAATCATTGGTCATAGATTCAACCTCTAGCCCCTCTCCCCTCCTGGGGTGGGGGTGGGGGTGGGGGTGGGGGTGGGGGTGGGACTGAAAGTTCCAACCCTCTAATCACATAGTTGGCTCTCCTGGCAATGAGCCCCCATCCTTAGGTGCTTCCAAAAGTCACCTCAGTAACATGACAAACAACACTTTTATGGTTCTTATCGTTTAGAAATTCCCTGTGTTTTAGGAGCTATGGGACAAAAACCACACACACACACACACACACACACACACACACACACACACACCCCTTATTATAAATCATCATATCACAGCTTCCTGCCAGACTCATAAAGTGAGGAATCATCCAAATACTGGGAGCGTATTTGTCGCTGGGGCAGCCAGAGGACGGACAGGTGTTCAGCACGCCACTGCTGTGCCCTCACTGCATGTGCTTTAGGAAGTGTGAGTAAGATAAGTGTGATTATCCTGTGATTATTTACACAGTGGTTGACCATTTAGGAAGTTTACACAACAGCCTCTCATTCAGGGAGGTGGAGGATGTTTTGTAATGCCATGTGTAAAGCTGGAGCTAAGGAAACTGATGGGCAGAGAGGTGAGGTAAGGCAGGCTGGCAGAGGACATACAGCTGTTCGGGAGAACTGGAGCGTAGCCCCAGCACTTCGGACTCCAGGGTCCACGCAGCGTGTCCCCGTGGTACCAGCCAGCAAGCAGCGTGCCCTGGTGCCGCCAGGGGCCCGGAAAGGTGCGCTCACCACAGGCGCATGCGCATGGCACCTCGTCCAAGGACGGAGCTGAGCGCTAGCGGATCTGGTTCTGCGAGCGCTAATTTGGCATTTTGTATTCTGGTTCTGTCTACTCGGGTTGTTTAATGCTGTAACATCTCTCTGGTTGACTGAAGCCATATGTCATTCACATGGAACCTGTGCTGTGGCATTGGCCTGACAATCACTCAGCTGTGGATTGCAGCAATAAAAATTAGGGAAACTCGGTGTGTTCGTCAGACCAGTGGATTTACAAGCCCTTCCGTGGCCGAGCCTCACTACTCTGCACATGGCACACGGAGCCAAGCCCAGGCTTCGCACGGCCCCCTCTGCGGGTGCTGGGGAGGCCACGTCAACTAGCACTTGCAAAGATTCTGTCGGCAGACGTGTTTGGGGAGTTAACTGCCTCAAAAGAAGTTGTATGAGAGATGCTCTAGTTGATTTTTTTTTCTTATATTAAACAAATTCTTAAGAATTTTAAGAGTATCAGGTAGTTTTTCTGTTACAGGGACAGGCTTTATATCTTAGTGTTTTTATAAAGTATTACATAAACTCTTGCGGTTAAGATATAAACATGATACATGTATGTATGTATGTATGTACGTGTATACGTGTAGAGGTGTGTGTTAAACTTGGTGTTTCCTCTCTTCTTCAGACTAGTGGCACATGTTGTAGGAAAACGGAGTCAGCTCTTCTGTCATGGGGGGGAGGAAAAGCAAGCAAACCCAGCGACAATTAAAAATCTCAAACTCTCCGCAGCAGCAGATGGCAAACTGTCACCAGCAGAGAAACTCCCAGCGTAGGGGATTGTAGAAGTCTGCAGTCTCTGCGGGGGCTGTGGCCTTCTGGGAGCCCGGTGGGGTATTTGAGGTGTGAGGTGGGGGCCCGGGTGGTAACAGAGTGCAGGTTACTGTTACAGAGAGGAGAAGTGAGCCAGAGGACGAGGCTGTGATTTAGGAAGTTAGAACGGATGAAGTGATGGTGGAAAGAGAGACATTTTCTGGGGAGGGAACATCTTCAAGTGAAGGGTGACCCAGGGTGTCCAGAGTTCAGTGACTGTGTTAGAGACAAGTGCTCACCGCGGAGCATTTGCAGGGTAGTCCAGAAGTTGCTTTAGTGTTCAGTGTCAAACGCAGTGCTTTGTATAGATTAAGAAGTGTTGCCCTGGCATGCTTGGCTCAGCGGTTAGAGGGTCGGCCCGTGGACCAGTGAGTCACGGGTTCGATTCCGGTCAAGGGCTCATATCTTGGTTGTGGTTCGTCCCTGGCCCTGGTCGGGTCATGCGGGAGGCAGTCAGTCGATGTGTCTCTCTCACGTCGATGTTCCCCCCCTTCTCCCCCCCCTGCCCCACTCCATCTGATGATAAATGGAAAAATATCCTCGAGTGAGGATTAAAAAAAAAAGTGTTTATAATGTATTGTGTAAGGTTTGCATAAAAGCACTGATGACTTTTGGTGGATGGTAGTTATGAAGCTTTAATTATTTTAGAAAATACTTATTAATTGTGTATAGGGAACAAGTTTTAGGTTGACAACAGGTGTGCAGTCATTTTCTCGTATTTCTAATGCAGAGAGAAAGGAGGCAAAGGGAAGGGGTTAGAAGTGTGTCTGTACAGGTCTGTGGCTTGATAGAAGTTAGCGGGGATTTCAGGTGTGGTCGTCTGTGTTTGGCAGCTGCACAGTTTGTTGACCTGAGCCTGCAGGACTTCCCACAGCTCTGCCTGGTGACTTGTGCCATCCCAGCCCCGCCCTTCCCCCACCTTCCGGGGCTGTGAGGTCTGGAGCAGCCCGCCGGTGGGCCACTCTTCCAGCCTCAGCTGGCTTTCTGTTATTTAGCACTGGGACACCCTTAAGTTGCTTATCTGGACCCAGAGTGAGGTCTCGTATGTGGTATTTAAAATTTTGGATGTACCAGATTGGGAATTCATGATATACCAGAAGAAATTTGAAGCCATTGGCTAAATTTTAGTTGTCTTATTTTTTAAAAAATGCGCAAGTGTGTATGCATAACACACATGTACACATACAACGTCACCTGTAACACACTCATGTTCTTTCTCTTCGTGTCTGCACATATGGTGTATTATCTCCTGTTCTGTGTCACTCCCTTTTCAGGGAGTCTAAGGACTGCATGAGGTCTGGGACCTCAGCACGTGACTTCCCTCCGTCACTGCTGTTGGGCTAGTCTAAGGGATACACTTGCTCGACGTTGTTCACGTTGATTAAAGGGGAGCAGGGGTAGCAATAATTCCAAAGGTAGGTGCTCCTGAAACATTACTGCATGGTTTTAGAATGCGTGGTTTGATTTCAAGGGGGGAGAAAGTTCTTTGGGTTAATATAAGTAGTAATGTAAGGAGGCTTTGGTATTTGAGGATTAACTATAACTCATTAACTTGGGTGGTAACGTACATGTTTGTGTTCTAAAATAATGTGTACTAATTTATACAGAGCCAACCATTCATACAGCCAGTATTTTTTAAGCTGCTTCTCTGTGCATAGGGTGGCCTTGGGAATTAGTCAAAGTTCTTCTCTCTCATTGTCTCACGTTGTACTGAACTATTTATTCCTCTTTCCCTTAATATGTTCCTGTCTTCCCCAACTGGGTTTCTGTTACTCAGCACAAATTCCTCTTTTCTTTTCTCTGTCAGTGGAGGGCCAGTCCCCTCTCCAGGCCCAGGTCCAGAACTGCGGGTCTGAACAGCATTTCCTCGTGTTCTAGGGTCACTTCCTCACCTCTTCACATGGGACTTGCCTGTCCCCTTCTCTGCTGGCCTTCTCTGTTCCTGCTCAGAATCTCCCTGTTTATGCCGAGTTGTAAACATGTACTCTCTCTCTCTCCCGCTTGTAAGCTGCTTATATACAGGGATTTTGTCTTATTCATATTTGTATATTCTACAGGGCCTTGGATGATTCTGTTGACATTTTATTGCTCAATAAAATGTTGAATCAATACACGTGATACAATGGAAAATGCAGAGAACATTGAAATCCACTTGGGAAAACAAAGCGTAGCTACAGATACCAACTCTAAGGGAGGCTGGCCATGCTTTCTCTTTAACTTCTGGGGTCCGTTTGAACCAGGAGACAGATCTAGCACTGATTCTTCACCAGTTGCCACATGCTCCTAGGATTTCAAGATTCTTTGTGAAAGGAGACTCATGCTGCCCCTTTTCGTAGGATTGTCCTGGAGTTAGTTGCACAAGATCATCTGTATGCGAGTAGTTTAGAAAGTTTTAAAGCGCCATGTAAAGGTGAAGTGCTGATATTGTCATAAATGTTATTTGGGGGGCTAGCTGATATCAATGAAAATGTGTTATAATGAGATCTGTGTGGTAGTTAACTATAGTAAATCAGAGAACAGCCAGAGCTGATAAGCCTTATGCTGTAGTTGGTGGCATAGGGGGTTTCATATTGTGGCCCCGGGGTAGGGAACAAAGAGAGGTTATGATGCAAGAGTACAGGGGAACCCGAGGCGGGGAGCGGGAACTCAGTGGCTTAACTTCTGTATTTTCTGAGGATGCAGACTCGGGTAACACAGCTGCCTTCAGTTTCTTCTGGCCCTGCGCTGGCTGGGTGAGGACGTTTCCGAGACACCTTCAGGCCCCTTGTTCTTACGGCATCTTACCCAGTGCCTTGTGCCTACAACTGTCTTTCTCATAAGCATCCAACTTCTCCATTATATGTTAACTGTCTTTATTCTTCTTGGTAGCATTGTTGCACATTTCAGGTAGAGGAAGCAATAATTTTTTTCCAAGTATTTCTCCCAGAGAGATTATTTGCCTTAATATTCATGTAAACCTGGCAAAGACCTCCGTTGCTGGGAAGCCTCAGAATTACCCCAGGGGCATGGTGCTTGGGATTCCCACAGTTAGGGTCCTCATACTCCTCCTGCCCCCCCAGATATGGTGCCTTGTCCCTGTGATGTGTTACTACTGTTCTTCTTTGGGATCTATAGGGAACATGAAAAGAAGTCGTGGGCCTTCCTCTTCACTCTTTTTTATTTTAAAATTTACTCCCATCTCCTTTTCCTTGCTTTGTCTGCTCTGGAACTCCATTCCATACTTTTCACTTCTTTTCTCCAGCCTACTGTAAGGTTGGCCGGTACCATCTCTGGCACGTGCTTCTTGCTCACCTTAGCACCGACCCGTTCTGATTCTCAGCTCAGGGCCGTGACCTAGCAGACCCCAGCTGCAGCTCTCTGCCCTTTCTTGCTTGCATTCCTGTTTCCTTCCAGGAGCTGCTGTCTCCTCTCTCCGTGTGACAGGGACACTCTGTAGGTGACTTCCCTGCTCTGTGGCATTTGCCTTCTCTGTTGGCAGCTGTGTCCTGTTGACCTGCTCCCGCGGTGGCTCTTTCTCTGGCCGTGGCAGTGTGTATCTATGGCAACTGTAGGGCAGGGAGCGGAGGTGGGACTTCAGGAACCAATATCCATGAACACAAATGTATTCTGGTACAGTATCACTTGAAACAGTTTTCCCTGTGATTCTCTGAAAAAAATCAAGCTCAAATACAGTGTTTTAAAACTGTTCATTGTGAGTCATTCTTTAGTGGGACCATGAAAGCAATGTATTAAGCTACAACCAGAAATTTTCTAAAAAGGGAAAGCATTAGAACATAAACTATGAATGCATCATATATGGTAAGGGTGTCATGTGTTCAAGGATGTGATATAAAACATAATTCTTCTGATTTGGAGTCAAAACATTTGCAGGCCATTGCTCTGATTAATCTTCAGTATTTTTAGATTCCTTTGATTTTCTACCCTCTCTAATGAAAATTTAAGAAATTGGTGTTTTCTTTTTTTGTAGTTGAGATAAAGTAGAATTGGAATATGGCCTGCTTGCAGAACAACCTGATGGACAATTGAAAGCACAGTTACTTAATTTACCAGTTTCAAGGCAGGTCTCCTGTATTCCCCATCAGCTGTGCGTCAGGGCGTGGCCACCTGGAGGCTCCTCTGTGGATGGGAGCTCCATGAGGGAGGGTTAGAACCTATTAAGGATGGGGTGCCCAGACCCTAACAGTTGATTTGTCCTGGACGTGTGGGGTTATCATAGTCTGCTAAGGAGGTAGCTGTGGTTTTTAGGTTTATTAGGCTCCCACCAGAGTGGGGAGTGGAGGACACTGGAAAGAGGTTTCAGGAACCAAATGGCCAGATACTAGCGTTGCTCATTCTTTTCTCTGACAGTTGGATGGAGGTGTAGGTTTTAAGTGGTTGTTGAATGTTGCGTCCCTGGTTAGAAAATGTGACCGTTTTTCACCAATTCCTCATACGACTCCTCATACCTTGTCTTGAGCCGGTTCCACCAGTCTTGCAAGCCGCATTCTTGAAAGGAAACTGAATATGTCAAAGGAATAGTTGGAAATCATGCCCCCTTCCCCAACGTGTACAGTGCACTTATTAAGGGATTTGTGAAAGTGAAAATCATTGTGGGATGCTGTTTGAAACCTGGCCTTTTCATTTTAATGGTGTGTAAGAAGTTTTCTTATAGTTAATAAAATAAAATTAAAATATGGTCTAATTAGAAATATTTTGGCCCAATTATCCGTATTTGTCATTGGACTGCAGGGCTGTACCTTAGGACAATAATTTCATACCCCTTCACGTTCTAGCGTAACAGTTCTGTGACTTCCATATTTCCCCAAAGTCTGCTGACTTACCTGCAGAAGTGCTTCAAATGGACAATCTGATATTACACCTGTGTTGAGGTATAGTTTTGAGGAGGGTGACTATGATTTTATGATTATTAATCTTCATAATGAGTAGGTTAGAATGCCCAGTTTTACTCAGTTGTTACAATAGAGGAGACAGTAGAAAGAAGTGAATGAAACATAATTTGTTAAACATTCTACATTAAGTAAATCTCTCTCTGCCTGCCCTCAGGTGTCTTATTGTCAATCGTTTAAAATGTCAACATCCTATATTTTTTCCTGACTGATAATCTTTCAGGAATATTTGGCACATTTTCCATCTTATGAAATAAGAAAAAAATTACAGATCTTCTTTCTCAAGGGAAATAATTAAATCATTTTCTCTCCTTTATACAAACATTTGCTTTGAGATATATTTATATTTCAGGGACTTTGATATTTTTTTCAAAGCATCATTTGCTCATACTGCTTCAGCCTCATAATGGAACTCAGTTCTCTTTAAACTATTACCCAATATTACAAGTTGATGCTATGGGTTAAATTTATGTGCTAAATGACTCAGACTGAAAAGACTGTCCCCTCCCTACTTTTGCCTTGAGTATGTGATGGCTGTGTTGGTAGAGATTTTATATCCTAATACTTTCTAAATTAATCTAAACCACCTAAGTTTTAACATTTCAGTTTTTGAAACTTCAAAACCATTCTGTACATCTTTCCTCTGTAGCCATTGTCTTTTTTACTCACCTGTCTCCCCTTTCAACCCCTTCTTACTCTGGCTGCTTCTCTTGTGTCCATGGGTCCAACCTTCTTGTCTGTCATTACAAAACTTTCTTTTAGAGCAGAGCAAGGTCTCTACAGCGTCCTTCCCTCTTCCTGTCCCTGCCCAGTGTCCATTTACAGCCTCTCCTCCATGCTTCACCGACACTTGACTCCCATTCAGGGACTGAGTGTCGTGGGAGAGTGGAGTGAGCGAGGGAGTGGGGGCAAGGCGCCTAGAGATGTGAGTTCTGATTTTGACTCTAGCTGGGTGAAATTGTGCAGGTTTCCTAACCCTTGATCTTAGTAAGGAGAGGGTTGAGCCAGTGACCTCTGAAATCTCTACCAGTTCTAACAATGCATGATACAGTAACTCAGCTAAAGTGTAATTAGGCTTCCCCTGCTGAGGGTGGCGGAGTGGATGTGAATTCTCCATTTCAAACAATAGCTTATTGGTCCAAATATGTATTGGATATATTTTTGAGCATCTTCTTTACCCTCACCCCCCCAGCTCAGACTTTGATCCAGGGAATAAAATGCAAGAAGTCAGCTTTCAACCACTTAGGGGAGAAATCCCTGCTTCGTGAGAGAGAGGGGTTAGTAGTAGAAATACGTTCTATTGTAAACGGACTCCTTGCTTCTCACACCTCATTATTTGTTATGAGTACATTCTGAAAGTCAGGGCAAAACAAAAAAACTAGTTCTGCTCACTTGAAGCCTGCTGTGTCCCTGGGTAGCACAGGACAAAGCCCGCAGCCGCCTCCCTGCCTCCTAGCTTGTGTTGTCCCACTCAGGGAAGGCAGCAAAGGTCCCTGTACTCCCCTGGACTGGCTCAGCCTCTGCACTCCTCTGGGTTCTCAGTGTCCGAAGGGGATGCTGTTAGCCTGGTTGGGGTCTTGTGAAGAAGTCAGACCCTTCTGCATTACCATTGCTATTATTTTTCTCCAGTCCTACATTTTCTACCATCTACATCATTTACATTTAGGAGAGGATAGAGTAATGAGTACATGTTTCTCCCTTCAAAATTATCTTAGGGAACACTTAGACTGAATATTTTTAGAGAATCATGTTTAACACAGTATAGTTTTTGAAATTCCTGTTTTTGAGGGGCTTGGTGGTTTTTTACTCACATTTTCATCAACTCAGTTACCAAAATCTCTTCCCTCCCCCATCCCCTTCCTTCCCAAGAGGAAAAAAGGCTGAGAAAGGCTATAGAAGAAACTAGCCCCTTCACCGTCAAAGGGTGAGCTGTAGACTGTTAGTAATAATACAGTTGTATAGTTCCATTAAAAAAGAAACAACTTTAAAGCTGTATTAAAATGTCACTCGCATGCACACACACGCACACGCACACACACACACGAAGAAGGAATGTATATGCTTGGTATAATAAAATCCCCAAGGTAGAAAGAGCCTGCTGTGAGTGATCTCGCTCCTCCTCTTCCCCCACCATCAAGTTCACCTCCGTGGAAGATACCAGTTGCTTGTCTCTTCATTGGCTTTTTTAAAATTCTGGTCTTATTCTGGTAAATCCCTGTTTTCTCCATAGTTGCTGCAAATAGAAGTCTTTCCAATCTAGATTCACAGCACACGTTCCAGCCATGCGGTTACAACGTTGACATTGCCGCCTCAGCAAAGGTTATCTCTTTAAAATCTCTGAGATTCCCCTTTGGCACATCCATTTTGGCAGCTGGGTTTATAGAGGAAAGTAGTAAAGCTCTTGGCTCCTCTTTTTGTGCTTTATAAAAATAGAAATCTCTGGCCAGAGGGCAGCTGGGCAAGAAGCTCCTTCTCCAGCCTCCACCAGTTGTACTTGTGGTAAGTGGCATCCTTGCCGTGCGTGGACCGAGTGGTGATTTGTTCCAACAGGAACACACTGCAGCCTGACCCTGTTTTAAAGTCTTTCCAGAAAACCCTGCTGCTTCAGCATGTGTGTGAGGTACTGTTGTACTGTTTTGATGATTTTATAATCTTTTTAAAAATCGAAACAACTCAAAGATTATATTCACTGATTCAAAAGTATCTGTAGCAGTTTGGACAATAATATAACAGGAAGGATGGCAACTTCACATTGTTTTCCAATGAGGTGTAGTCGTTACTACGTAAATGACATCATGTGCCCCTTTCTTGGGAAAGTACTTTCTTGGATGGAGATAATGGCACCCCTGTGAGGCAGCACAGGCCTTTTCCTTTCTTTAAGTAGCTTTTTCCTGGAAATTGTTGCTGCTGTTAGCAGAACTGACCTATTTATTATTATAGATGCCTTCAGAGCCCTTTATTTCCCCCTGTACATACTGTGACCTCCGCAGAAGTGGAGCTTTGTGCTAGTCATGTCGATGTGCTTCCTAGTTGGGATTGTCTAACTTAAAAATGACTGCGTGAGTTTGGTATGGAAAAGACTTACTTTTCATTTTGCTTCAACGTAAATGCTGGCAGCGCAGATGTCAAAGCTTTCACATTAGAAATGAGCATTGATTGCTCCTTTTACTGTTAAATTTTTTCCTGTTTATGTTATATATAAATAAGGCATGTAGACTCATGGGTGAATTTTTCTCCCCAGTGATAATTTATGAAAGATTTTAGTCTACTTGTTTAAAAAAATTTTTTTCCCTTTATTGATTTTAGAGAGAGAGGAAGGGAGAGAGAGATAGAAACACTGATGAGAGAGAACATGGATTGGCCGCCTCCTGCATGCCCCCCACTGGGGATTGGGTCCACAACCTGGGCATGTGCGTTGACGGGGAATCGAACCAGCGACCCGTTGGTGCATAGGTCAACACTCAACCACTGAGACACGCCGGCCGGGCTAGTCCACTTGTTTTTATATACTGGTTCTCTTTTCTTCAAGGATAAGTATATAAATTAACAACCTTTTGCTGTTAGGCATCCCCCGCCCCCCCAGTTTATATACAGTGTAAATTCCTTTTTTTAGCTAAAATTTTTAGAATGAGATTATTGTCCTGTGCATTACACACTTTCTTTCTGAAGCTGCAGTTTTTTCCTGTTATGCTTCTGTTTGATCGAAAAGTCCTCTGTAGACTTTACAGACCTGTGATATCGAACGCCCTTGATGGCTCCTTGGTAAGAAAGTGTTTTAAAGTGCATAATTAGGGCACTTGAGCCTAAAACTACAATTATACACTTGTGTGTTAATTTTGTGTACAGTAAGACTTGAGCTCAACACTGGTTGTAATGAGAGGAAGCATTTTCCTGCCAGTGAATGCTGCATTTTATGACTGCTTAAACAAAACCCCTCTGTCTGACCTGGAAGCAAAGGTGAAAACAGCTGCAGTTAGGAGGCCGAGAAGACAAAATGTGTACTAGAGGTTTCTTTTTAAGAGCAACTAGAAAAGTAATCTTACTTTGCCTGCAGCCATGCTTGCTGTGCCTTTGGAGTGGTTCTTGCTCCTAGTTTCTGGTCCGCAGTCAAGACTCACAGCGAGAGCAGTTCAGGTAAGCCAGTGAGAATAGTCAGGGCAGAGTGGGGTAGATGGCAGCGGACAGGAACCTCTGATCTGGTGGAATAAAAGCTTTGGCTTGGGTTGGTTGACCATACGTTTGTTAATCAAATCTGTGTACTAGCATTAGGACTCTCCTTGGAGAGTTAATTTTATGAAAGCTAAAGGATGTACCACTTTACAAAATGGATAATAATGTTCCAGAACTTGTTACCCTCCAGAGAGAGGTAGCATGAACTAGAAATATAAATTAATTTAAGAAGGGTATAAATATATTCATGGATAATAGAATGATAATGATTATGAAGAGGAAATAAAGGCTGTTTAGGACACATCTCCGGGTTTTGGAAATCGAGGTCACGAGAGGCACTACCCCGTAGTCTCCTCAGCCATGCAGAGGATTCACTCTTCAGAAAGTTGGTCTGACCTGCTATTTGCTTAAGCTGTGATTTGCTAAATATAGACCACTTGGACTTAGAATAAGCAGTGAAATTTTGTAAGCAATTCATTATTGTAAAGAAATCTGAGGGACATTTTAATATATTATTGTCACTGTTATTTATTTTATACATTCTAATATTGTGTGTACCTGTTAAGGAAGTTTTAGAAAACAAATTTGTCACGTATAAAGACTTATTACTGATGACAAATGAGAACTTTTCAACTTCGTTTCACAAATCAAAGTAAATTTATTTTCTGATACAAATCAAAAATTTTTTTTTAGCTAAATGAGAGGGTTAAATAACCCAGATATGTTGGTTATTTTTCAGTCTATAAAACAGCAACAATGTCTGTGGCCCAGAAGGCATCTGTGAGGACAGGGGCACAGCCACACGTGGAAGTGGGCTCCATCCAGCACGAGCTGTGTAATGAGCTTGCCTTTGTCCTTGGTCCGCAAGCCTGTTCTGGGGTTGAAGACACTGACCCTTGAATGCTTTGCCAACACTTTCTTCCACCCCTGGTTGTCTTTTTTCTATTACTCAAGGGAAGCTGGACAGAATTGGAAGGGATTGAGCTAGAGTGTACAATGCATACAATAAGTGCTCAATATACATTTGTTGATCGTATCTCATTTTTCAAGTGTGAAGGAGAAATTTCAGGAAATTGTGTAGTTTTTTTTTTTTTTCCTCCCTAAGTCAAGCCTCAGGATAAGATAATTCTTTTTAAAACAAGAAAATGGGGGAGAAAACAACTAAATTGTTTAGAAGTCTCAATTGGGAACTTAGCTTAAGGGACTGTAGATTGTGGAGCAGTTGTAGGATTTTGACCTTGTAAACTTTATTTATTACCTTCTAGCACATTATTTCTGACTGGACATGTTGACATAATAAAATTTCCTCATGCAATTGGTTCAGCCACACATTGGCTTGCATCTGAATTTCTGGCTGTGGGGAATTTTCAGTCTGTCTCTTATGCATGAAAAATAGTGTTTGATCTTTCTGTGCAATTGGAAGCCAGCAGATTTTGCCACAGTAATGACTAAAATGTAGCGGTTGTGATCTTAGGATTTTCCTGTGCTTTTTTGCCTTTTCGTTTTGTAGTATTTACCTGGAGGGGCTCAAACCTATGATGAAAAACAAAAATTAAGGAGGTTTCTGCTGTTAAAGATAAATTGGTATAATATACTTTTTGATAACTCTTAGAAAGACAGCAATAAATAATCCTAAATAAATTGCGTTTTGTTCTAGATTCATGAAAAACACTGAGTTGGTTTAAGAAGTGATAGATAACATTGTTATTCTTCTAGGCTATTAATTCTTTATTCACATACCACACTTAAACAGATTTTCATATTCAAAAACAGCATTATACTATGTATATTGTTTTGTAACTTGCTACCCCTTAATCCCACCTCAATAATCCATGGACAGACCTTTTTGTTATTCAGTACTTATTATCTACAATAAAATTCATTAATTTTAAATGGCTCTATGCTATTTTATTAAATCCTCCACTTTTTTTTTTAAACCAATCCCTGTTGATGGATATTTAAGTTGTTTCCATATTTTTGAGTGGGGGTACTATCATGGGGTGCAGTGAAGTCCTTTCTACACATAGCTTTTGCTTACTTGTTTTGTATTTTTCTTAAGGTAAATTCTCAAAAGTAGAATTCTGTGTAAAGGGCTATCATTTCTATACATATTGTGACTTGCCTTAGATATTTGAATTTATATACCACCATGCTTATTTAAACATGCCCAATTGCTGTATAATATTTTGGATTATGTAGAGTGAAAATATGAAAAAGCCCCTAGGAACAGTCATTATTTAATTATCAAACAAGAAATTTACATAATAGGCATAAATAAGGCAGGAATGGTTTTAACATAAACATATAAAAATGTGAGGAGAAAATTTAGGTGCTACCTTTGTTATTATACCTTTGTTTATATACATATTCTGCCAGGATTTTTTAAAGTTATAATTTACATAAAATAAAATGCTCAGAGTGTGCAGGATGGGGAAAAGTAGGTTTACAGTTGTTCGTATGGAAAAGAATACAATAATTAGTAAACAATACAAGAGCAAACTTGTATTTGAGGTACACCCTGGTCCAGGGTGTATGTTCATTTACATAGCAGCGTTATTTACAACAACCCAGGTGTCCACAATAGATGCCTAGATAAACAACATGTGGGGTGTACTTACAATGTAATATTTTTCAATCTTAACAAGGAATGAAATTCTGATGCTTATAACATGAATGAACCTTGAAGGCATTATGCTAAGTGAAATAGGCCAGACACATAAGTAAAGCATATAATATTTGTCCTTTTGTGTCTGGCTTATTGATGTGAGAAGGGATACATCGACTGGTTGCCTCCCACACGACCTTGACCAGGGCTGGGGACGAACCGCAACGGATGTACGAGCCCTTGGCCGGAATCGAACCTGCGACTCTTTGGTCCAGGGGCCGATGCTGTAACCACTGAGCAAAACTGGCCAGGGCTATTATGTTTTATTTTTGTAGCACATGTATTTCTGAAACATTTTTGACTCTAGAACTCATTTCTGACTTGACTTGGTTAGTGTTCCTTGTAGGAGCCGTAGAGAAGTGCTGGCATAAAGTCCAAGTCCTGTCCTCCCTCTTAGAGATTCTCTAGGCTGTAGGACATTTGGAAGACCATAATGAAGTCTCTGGCTTGGACCTGCCCCAGGTGAAAGGCCTGGACTTCTGGGCCTCTTCTTTTTGGCTGATGGTGCTGGAATGTGCGACGTGGTGGAGGGGACATCTTTATTACAAGTTATGAAATAATTCAGGCATTCAGAAAGTGCAGAAACAAACATAGTAGACGCTGTGTAAGTACACCAGGATTATAGGGGTTGTTCACATTTTGTTATATTTGCTTCATCTCTTTTTTTAAAGGGAAAAAAATACAAGGCTGAAGGTCCACCCCATCTCCTCCCTTCTCCCCTCCCTAGAGAGTACCTTCATATATATCCTTTTCAATGCAAGGTTTTGTACTTTCTACTGTATATGTCTATTCATAACAATATTTACTACTATTGTGTATTAAAATTTTATACAAATGGTATCACATTGCATTAACCCTTTGTTGCTTTTTAAAAAAATTCAGCATTATAATTTTTAGATTTGAGCTATATCAATATGTAGGTCTTACTACTTTGCTTTTTCCATTGTACGACTATAGGAACCTATTTTTTCATTTACCTACTGTGTTAAGAGTTTGATTGTGTCCTCTGTCTGGCCCTCGTAAGCCGTGTCACATCGAGTGTCCCTCCTGGGGCAGGTGAGCACTTCACGGGCGTGTGTGATGTACATGGACATGGCTGGGCCGCAGTCAGTGCCCCTGCACTCAGTGTGCAACTGCTTTCTAAAACGTTTTTAGAAATAAAAAGGGGAAGATAAACCTTGATCATTTCTTCAATTTTGAATTATGAGCATAAAGTTCAGGGTCAGGTGAAATGAAAAATGGAGCTTGGAATTCTGCTCATTTAACATGATACAGAGGTGTGAAAGTTAATACTGAAATCCTTTATTAAAGTAGTTTCCTAAAATAAATATTAAAGTAAATGAGTCATTTTTAGCTATACTTTCCCTCTCCAACAATGTGGGAAAGCACTCAGATTTCTTTGAAAATTAGAATAAATGTTTTGCTACTGTGTGTACTCACGTTCTACTTTAAGAACCTGCTTATTCAGAAATGAGTAAAATAAATTCGTATTTTTCTTGTTTGTTTTTAAATAACAAACAGAAAAGCTGTCACCCCAGGAATTTTTGGGAGATTTCCATTGAGTTTAAATTAGAGCTATTTTTTTTTACTTAAACCATGCTACAAGTCCAGGGCATTTGCTGAGCAGTAATGACTTAGAGGGTGAGGCGCAGTGTTTCGGCTGGTGGATGAAGTTGGATACACGTGTTCAAAGATTTGGATTGTACAAGTGATTTCAGTTTTATAATGTGTTTCTTCATTACTTAAAATTTTTTTTAAATAATAACTTGATTTAGTAACCTGTTGGACCTGTTGGATGACATTCGTTCGTTCATTCATTCATTCATTCATTCATTCATTCATTCATTCAACAAACATTTATTGACTGGCAGGCCCTCTTCCAGGAAGCATACCATGAGTGTGAGAGCTTATATTTTAGTGATGAGGGTAGATAGTAAATATATGAACACATAATTAAGGAGTTAACTAACTAAGTCAGATCATCTCCCCTGTGGTGAAATAAAATCAGAAACAGGCATGAAAATGATGGAGGTGGGGGCTGTGCTCGGCTTGTTAGGCTGGTCAGGGAGGGGGTGACTTCTGAGCTAGGAAGGCTTTATGTTCTTGACTCTCAGCACTTGGTTCCTGGTACTCAGTAACTTACACTCAACAGCCTGGTAATCTTATTTACCTTGAATGTGGTTGAGAGCTAAGGATAAACAAAAAGACTCTCAGTAGCCAAAATCGACTTCACAAAACAATGAAAGCCCACATGCTTCCCTCATGGGCTGATCCTTCATAGAATGATCCTTCACAATGTAGCGGGTTTCTCTGTCCTCAGCAGATTCCATTGGGGATCGAATTCAGAGTCACGAGCAGTGGCTGAGTGCTTTGATGGCATGTGGGAAGACAGCACAGTGAGACCAGAGTTGTGCTCTGGGGCTGTGCAGACAGCTGGCGGCAGTAGGCTCCGGGGCCTTCACTGTGTTCCAGCCCAGCTTGTCAATTTACCATAATGATTATTTGGTTGAAGATGTCAGAAAAGCATATAATAGATTTTTGAAAGCCCTGTATCTAAATTGATTAAAACAAAAACAATATTGCTCTGGCCAGTGTGGCTCAGTTGGTTGAGCGTCGTCCTGTGCACTGAAAGGTCACCAGTTTGATTCCTGGTCAAGGCACATGCCCAGGTTTGCAAGTCCGATCCTCGGTCTCTCTCTCTCTCTCTCTCTCTCTCTCTCTCTCTCTCTCTCTCTCTCCATCTCCCCCTGTCTCCCTTCTACTCTCTCTAAAAATCAATAAAAGCATATTAGCAAAAACAGTATTGATCACTAAAGAATTAGACTTTAATTCCAGACAACTGAAGTATTATACTTAGAAATTGCTCTTTAAAGGTAAAACTTAGGAAATAATACTTTAGAGCCAACACTGCAACTTGCAGTTTAATAAGTAATTGTAGCATCTGTGTAGAATTCCTAGTAGGATTATTATATTGCTGGTTATAATAGTAATATGAATTAATAGAGAAGACAGTCTCATTTGGAGATGTAGGCCAGATATCATTATGATTGACCATATTTCCATGCCTGAGGCGCACAGTAGGACTTGGAGTTAGATTTTATACCTTCTAACCCAGAGAGTCTTTAGCTGAACTAGAGTTAGTAATCTCTGTTCTGTTCTCTTCTGTTTTGTTCTGTGGCTCTCACGGAAGGACAGTGGACTAGCTGATTGGCACCAGGCCCCAGGTCTAATTGCCAGCCCATTTGTGTTGCGTTATAGGTTGGTTACCTCATCCTAGCCTCACAGAGGGTGAGGTGCCAGTTAGGTTAGTGCCAAATGAGTTAGACCATGTATCTAAAAGCAGAGCAAATAGGTTGTTAGTTGTGGAAGACAGTAGTGAAATCTCCCAAGGAGATGTCATTTGATGGCTTCCCCTCTGAAGTCTGTCTGCTCTGTTCTGCAGATTGTTGCTGTGGCTCCATTGAAGATTTGCTTATATCCTCACCCACCCTGCCTGCCTCTCAGGCTGCCTCCCCTGCACCCCAGCCTACCCCAAAGCCTTTCAGAGCTGAAATAGATGGAGATTCTGGTACATTGTGACTCCTCCAGTCTTAGCAGACTCCTTCCTGGAACATCCTGTTGTTGTTTCGCTTAGAAAATAGAACCCCTGCCCCAAACAACACTTCCATATTGTGTGTGAGGTTTCTGTAAACCAGAAAGCAGCATATTAAAGTGCAATTCAGAGGGGAGTTTGCTGGCTGTGTTGACTGAGCTTTGCAGTCATTTTAACACCGGCAAAAGTGTTATCCTAACTGCTTCAAATCAAACTGCAAAGATGCTTGTGTGAAATATAGTATTAGATATCAAATCAAACATATGGGTGTTGAACGGAAGGATATGTGTTGTGGGTAGTATATGGTATTCCAGCATGTGGAGTTGTATTTTATGGAAATTCTTTGGCTTGGCTTATGGCAGGGACACACATTCATTATGAGATATCAAGCTGTAAAATAAATAAAAGCAAAGAATTCAACTGTGCTGTTAAATGATTTTCAGTACAAACTTGTCTGCTCTACTGACTTGGGCTCTGTGTGATGGAGGCACTTGTGAGCATGGTGGCCAAATGCTTTGTGATCATTGCTGACAGGTCTTGGAAATACCCCGGTCGGTTCAAGAGGAATGTGAACTTGAACTTTATGCATTCTTTCCTTTAACTTCATTGTATGTGTTATGAATTACAGTGCTAATTGGTCTTAGAGGCAAAGTATTTAACATTTTTCTCCTTTAACCATTCTCTCTTTTTCATCATTCAACATTCTATAGTGAATCTGTTTTTCAAGTATGTATCTGGAACTGATCACTGAATTTTTAAGTGTGTGGGCTTATGGGGCTCAAGTTCTTGGAGTTCTCAGATGGACCACATTGTGGTATTAACAGTGACTTCACCATTCTCATCTTTAGAGTCCTTTTTGCCACCATGATATCTTCTTGTTTTTCTTTTCTTCTCCTGCTCTCTCTCCCACTTAGGAAAAACAGTCAATAGATTTCTCATTTGAAAAAGAAAACATTAAAAAATATCAACGGTGTACTTACTGCATGAGGAAGGAAGGACTATTTTTTTTTTATCTGTGATTTTAAGGATGTTTAGGTTAATGTAAATTAGAGATGGACAGGACTCATTTAAGGCCATGTTTTTGTCTGTGTCTCTGGTTTTTGCAGTGCAGTACACTCTGCTTTACATCATTACCTGTTTCATCAACTAGGAAAATGCTGTCCTCGTATTAGATATGAATATCTTCCCTTCAAGAATTCATACTGATGGTTATGTTATTTGGTATTCATAGTATTATTCTAAAAGGGTTTCATTTGATTGTAAAGCAATGTAGTTGTTTTTTTTTTTTTTTAGCCAAATAGTCAATGAAATTGCTAATGTAACTGTACTGTATGTGCTACAAATGAATTGGGAAGTTCTGGCCTTAGTTGAAATGAACATGCACCCAAACCACAGCATTCTACAAAATGTGAGTTAGTGAATTTGGACTGTTGGAGTTCATTTTTATCTTGTGTGTTGCGTGAGAATGAATTAACATAAATGCTTCTTTCTTAGCAGAGGCTATTTTTAAATGTCAATATTAGAACCCCCACCCCCCCGGATTTTTACGAAGTTATCAATATTTGCTATCTGATAAAACTATTCTTTTTTAAAGCAAAGTCAAATTATCCTTTGCCTTCATTGATAGTATGTGAATAGAAGGCAGGATGTCGATTTCTGTAAGGGGAAAGAATATTAAAAATATTGAATTCAATTGCTTAGCAAAGAACCTGAATTGAAACCACATTTGATTTCACTGAATTGCACTTTTTGACTTTCTTGCTTTCTTTGCCTGACTTTTTGACAGATGCCACCTCAGTATGGACAGCAAGGTGTGAGTGGTTACTGCCAACAGGGCCAGCAGCCTTACTACAACCAGCAGCCGCAGCCTCCGCACCTCCCTCCGCAGGCTCAGTATCTGCCGTCCCAGTCCCAGCAGAGGTACCAGCCGCAGCAGGTGAGCGCAACTTTCTACTGCTCTCGGTCGGGCCCCTGTTCTGTCCTCGAGGTCTGGGCGAAGGCCACACTCGGCTATGAGACGCCTTTCTGTCTCCTTTTACAAACTCTCTTCCTGGTGGGGAAAAAGGTAGTTTTGAGAAAATGCAAAACTATAACCTAATCTAAACTGTTTATTTATGGATGGGTGTTTGAGATTGAAGGGTAGGAAGAATGTTTAATAGCTTCTTACATTACTGGATAGTGACAGCAGAAAATGCCAGTCTTTTCATGTTCTTTGTCATTTGTGTTCTGAATCTTTCAAGAAAGTGGTCTGTCACTTTGAGGCTTATTCAGGAAAATGGTTTTATCGATCATTTTATCTTGCTAGTTGGCACGTTCATGGTATTTTTATCTTGTTCTTTTTTTTGTTTTGTTTTCTTTTGTTTTTTAATGGCAAGCACCACTATATCAAAACATCTATGCCTTTGGCAGTGTTATTCTTCTTTAACTAGCTTATAAACAGATAATCACTTCAATTACAATATATTACAATACTAAAGGGAATCATGTACTTTAAGTATATTAAGCAGCTTCTAGTTTAAATTAGCCTCATTAAATACTCTTGTTGGTTGTTGAGCTATATATTTCAGCTTATATAATTTACAGAAAAATAGTATATATGCATTTGGTAAAATTGTTCAGTTTCATCTTGTTTTAGAGGCCATCATTGAGTGATACTAAAGTGTCATGAGCTAGGGCCTCTTACTTTGAATCCAAAGAAAACTTCCATACGCTCCCAGTCATAAGCATCATAATGTAACTTTCCATTTTATGTCTTTTTCTCTTCTTCCTCTTTTGTGGGGTAAGGCTGGTGAAGAGATGGGAAGACAGTGACATTGACTATTCTACTTTTAACCTATTTTCACACATCCTGAAGGTATTGTTGAGGCAAAGCAAAATATGTAAATATATGAAGCTTAATCAGTTCGACTGATTTCTTAAGTATTATCTTGGGTTCGTTGGAGTCTCCCCATGTGACTTTTAGAGTTTTAAAATGAGTTTATGACTTTAAACAAAATAGGTTAAACATGTTAAATCCTGTCTTTTGCATATATGTTTTCAAAATTTTGTTATTATATGAAGAGATTTATAGAGGTAGGATTGAACATTATTTCCAAGTTATTTGTTATGGTCTTTTATTAAAATGTGGGCAAATAAAAAACCTTTCTCGTTTCTTTTTAAGTAGGAGACTGGTGTCTGGGTTTGTGAGATACAAAGTTATAGGCTTTTCAAGGGTTGTCAGAAGCTTATTGAACTTCTCTGTAGATACAGAATGTTTTGTCATGTCATCAAAATTTAGGAAGCACTCAACAGAGAGATTTCATCACTCATTTTCCTTCAGTGTGCTCAAATGAATCTCTGGTTATAAAACCAGTTTGATTAAGGGTTCTGAGTGCCTGTCATTTCCTTCAAGACCAAGTCAAAATTTACTTCCTTTATGAAGCAGTCACTGATGACTTCTACCACATGGTAATTAGTTATTTAATATCCTTCACATTTAAATATTTAAAGCATTCTACAGGTGAAATTTTATTTTAATGAATAGTTTTTTAATGGGTTTAGTTTAGGTCTGTTTTATGCTTTGACTGTTACTATCATTGTATAGGAAATACTATGTAACCATGACTTTTTAACATAAATATTGTGTTTATTCTGAGAAAAACCAAACATTCCTCAAAGTGTGTGGAAATATTTTCTTGTTTTCATACTTCCTAACTGTGGAATGTCTAGCCTTTTTTAAGTTTCATTAAACTCATTATGGGGCAAAGCAGGGAGAGTTGGAGACTTTGGTAGCCTAACCAGAGGGTCTGGTTTGACAGGAACAGTTTGTTTTTTAGGGAGTTCGATGTTCTGACTGATTTAGAAAGTTTCTCTGAGAAGTGAGATCTTGTATTTTAGATATAGTTAGCACCTCCAAAAACAGAAGAATTCCCCTAAATATATCCAAAAACAAAGTAAAAATAGCCAACAGAATATTTTCAAAATCAGGCTGAATTTTAATAAGAATTTGTAATACTGAATTCACATACATTTAAAGACCAAAGAAGCTTAACTATGTTTAATGTAATAAGCCAGTTTTTCCTAACAGACAAAACATTCCTTTCTGCAGACTTTTTTGTTTCCAAACATAGCATACATAGGTTTTATATTTGGGAATCAATCAGCAAATGATACTTCATGTATCTTGCTACTGTGACCGATGCAAAAGGTAATTTTAGACTGCCATTAAGATACCTCACTCACTTAGTGTCTTTAACATTTTTTAAATGTATAATGTTTTGAATAATCAATATATTCATATGTTTTAAAATGTTTAAAATACAAGGAAAGGATATAAAGGTCTCCCACCACAGTTCTTGCCTAATTCACCACCCATCCCATCCTTTGCTAGATAACCACTTTATTAATTTATTGTATGTCTTTCCAGAATTTCTTTATGCAGAGCAGCAAAATACCATATTTTAATTTTTACACACATGGTGGCATACTATAACATCCTGTTTGTGCTCTCTGTTCTTTGTAACCCCGTCCTCCATTCACTTAAATATATTTTCTGAAGATCTCTACGAAGGAGTACATAACGCAGTCCTTTATTCTTTTTTATATAGCTTTATTCCATTTTATGAACATACCATAATGTATTCAACCAGTTCTCTTGTGGTGAGCATTTATATTATTTTTAGTTATTTGCAATTTAAACAATATTGTCATGATAAACTTTGAATATATGCTGTTTCATAAGTGTGCACGTAATGTAGGATGAATTCCTGGACTCGACACTGCAGTTAGGATTTTGGTAAATACTGCCAGATTGTTCTTCGAGGGGTGTACCAGTTTATACTCCACCATCCGTGTGCGAGAGTACTTGTTTCCCTACACATGTGCCAAAGGCATGGTTTTATGAAGCTTCTGGATTTTTGCCAATCTGATAATACAGTTTTAATTTGCATTTATCTTGTGATTGATGGTTGAACATCTTATATATTTAAAAGTATTTGTATTTCCTTTTTTTCCTGGACTTTAAACTGTCACATTTTTTTTTTTATCTTAAAATTTTCTGTTTAGTTGTTGGCCTTTAAAAAATTGTTTTATGGAAACTCTTTATATATTAGGTAGACTGGACCTTTGTGATTTGAATTACTTACCACAATACCTCATCTTATCATTTGTCGTTTGACACTGATTAATGGGACCTTTTTTGGGGGGGCAGGGTTCATGCAGAGGGACTTTTAAGTTAAATTGAGGTAGTCAAAATTATTATTTTTTCTATTATGACCTTTGGATTTTATTTTTAGTGGGAGTATGATCCTTTTATAATTCAAAGTTACAAAGTAACTTTCCCATGATATTTTATAGTATTTTCATAGATTCATTTTTTACATTTCAGGGTTAGGGTTAGGGAGAGAGAGGGAGGGTTAGGGAGAGTACCTCGGTTGCGATTTGTCCCCGGCCCTGGTTGGGGTTGTGCGGGAGGCAACCACTCGATGTGTCCCTTTCACGTTGATGTTTCTCTCTCTCTCTCTCTCTCTCTCTCTCTCTCTCTCTCTCCCCCCCCCCCCCCTCCTTCCCTCCCTCCCACTCTATCTGAACAAAAATGGAAAAATGTCCTCGGGTGAGGATAAAAAAAAAGAACTGTTGTACTTACATATATTTTTCTGTATACCGCATATTTTTATTTTTGTTAATATAAATTGCTTTTAAAAACTATATTTTCTCATTGTTACTGTTGCACACAAATATATGAACTTTGTATGTTACTTCTTTTTGATCCAGTGACCCTTTGAGTTTGTATTAATTCTCTTAGGTTTCCTCTATTTAAAAAAATCCTTTAAAAATGTCACCCCCCTTTTTGTCTTTCTGCAGATTAGCTTCTCCAATGAATTTGTTTGAAAGAACTGTTCATCCTTTTATTATCTCTGATTTTAAAGGAAGGCTTTTAGCATTTCATCATTAAATATGTTTACCCCCCCCCTTTTTTTTTGTAGCTGCCCCCCTGAACAAGGAAGTCCCCTTCTTTTTCTAGTTTGCTAAGAGCTTTTATCATGAATGGATGCTGAATTTTATGTGTCTTTTTATATTTTTGAGATGATCACTTTGTTTTTCTCTTATAATCTATTATTGGGGTAAATTGTGTGTGTATATGTTTTTGTAAGTATTAAAACAAACGTGTTCTGGGATAAATCTAACGTCATGATAGATATTACCTTTTCATATATCACCAAATTTAGTTTGCTGGCATTTATTTAGGTTTCTTGAATCAGTGTTCGTGAATGAGATTGAACTGTAATTACCCTTGTGAGGTTTTGGTGTCTGTATTGTGGATTTTTGTAGAATGAATTGGACAGTAGTCCTTTTTTAAATTTGCTGGAACAGTTTATGTTACAGTTTGGAATTAATGTGTTTTCTGAATGTTTGGTAGAAGTATCTATAAAGTCATAAGGATTGTGTCCCATTTCTGATTTTTAAAAAAATCCTCACCTGAGGATATTTTTCTGTTTATCTTCAGATAGAGAGGGGAGGAGGGAGTGGGGGGAAGAAAGAGAGACATTGATGTGAGAGAGCCACATCAACTGGTTGCCTCCCTTGCGAGGGACGAACCACAACCGAGATAATGTGCCCTTGACCAGAATTGAACTGGAGACTCATCGGTTCTCTGGCTGACACTCCAGCCACTGAGCCAAACTGGCCAGGGCCCATTTCTGATTTTTGACCTTTGATCTTATTATTTTTTTGTTTGTGAATATAGGCATATTCAAGTTATCAGTTTCTTCTTGATTCAGTTTTTTCTGCTTAAATATATCCCTATATATTAGGAATTGGTTGATTTTATCCAGCTTTTCAGGTTTTTAAATAAGAGTTGTTCTTAGTAGTCTATTACTTTAATTTCTATAACATCCAGAGGTAAGTCATTTTAACTCATGATGATTTTCCTTCTTTCTTTTATTTGGGATTAATCTTGCCAGCAGTTCGCCTTCCCAAAGCCATGTTGGGCGTTGTCCTCTCTATTACATGTTCTTTTTAAAAAGTTTGATTACATTTTGTTTGTACTTTGATTATGGCTTGCTTTCTGTTTGGCTGTTTGTTTTGCTTTTTAAAATAAATTTCAATCAAGGGAATGCTTAGCTTATTTGAAACCTTTTTGTCTGATGAAGCCAAATATAAGACTAAAAAATTTCCTCTTAAGCACTGCTTTGGCTGAATCTCTCAAATTTTGATACGCATTAATTTTGTTCTCTTTTAGTTCTGAGAACTTTTTCAGTTCCCTTCTTTCTTTGTTTTTTGAAGACAGTTTTATTGAGGCCTGGGTTTGTTTTCTGTTCCTTCAGAGGAATTCGTATATGCTTTTGCCAGTTGCCTGTAGGCACCAGTTCTCTGAAACCATATTTTGTGTTTTACTTTGTAATGTTTTATTAAAAAAATTCTTAATATGATGATTAAACAGAATGATACAATGAGCACTCACATGCTACCATAATTCCTTGCATTTACTAACCTAGCAATATTCGGATATCCCAAGTTATCCTTAGAAAGCCTTTATAGTGAATTTGTTTGAAGCACAATTCAAACAAGGTTAATACATTGATTTGGTTCTTTTTATCTGAAATGGTTCTCTCTTACCCCACCACCATTTGTGACTTTGGCATGTTGAAAAACGAGTCATTTGTCCTGTGAAATGGCTTTGTTGGATTGTTTTCTCCTGATGTGGCTTGTTCATTTAGCCATATGTCTATTTCCTGTGTATTGCAAGGTGGAGCCAGAGGCTTGAAGGTTGAACATTTTTATTTGTGGTTGTTGTAAATCATGTCCCCACATTTAGGGCACTGCTCCTGTTCAAAGAGGTGTCTGTGACCCTTCCTGGGAGTGAAGAAGCCTGTTCAGCGGTTCTCAACCTGAGGGTCGCGACCGCTTGGGGGTCGAATGACCCTTTCACAGGGGTCACCTAAGACATAACAGTAGCAAAATTACAGTTATGAAGTAGCAACGAAAATAATTTTATGGTTGGGGGGGTCACCACAACATGAGGAACTGTATTAAAGGGTCGCGGCATCAGGAAGGTTGAGAACCACTGTTTGATTCTAGCCCAGTCTTTCCAGTGATGGGCAGCTGTCTTTTTGCTGAGGCTGCAGAAACATCTTGATGAAGACAAGCCTGCCTTTTGCACTCTGTCCAAATTCCTCCCCACAAAATCTGTGAGCATCACACATGCTGGAGGCTCTAGACCACTGATTTGGGTGTTTTGTCACATCATTACTGGCTGACTTGGTTTGAGTTCTTCTAGGTGATGCTGTGAGTGTATTATACCAGGATAAACACAATGGTACATTGTCCCACAATAGTGATGTTAAGATTGATCGGTGGATTCAGGTGCTGATGGCCTCTGGGACCACTTTAAGTGGACTTTTCTTCATGAGGTTTTGCAGACCACACCATTAAGTGTTAATTTTGACCAGAAACCCTGGTGATGGTTAGACTGTGGTTGCTAATTCTCAAAGGAGCCATTTTTAAATTCTTCCTACTTTTGAGTATTAAGTTCAAGACAGGTATTTCTCTTTTCTGTTTAGTGGGGTTTCATGCTCTTAATTGAGAGGTATTATCTCATATTTTACTCCCCTTTGGCAAACCCTGAGTACTCCTTTCCCTGTTTTCTGTGTAGTCATCAAATGGAAAGTTAAAATGTATAATAAAAGTCAGCTCTATTACTCTTAGTTTCTATATTCTTGGTTTATTTTCTGTTTGTATCTGGTTTTACTCACATTTATGTCAAGTCTGTGATGCATTTGAAAAGGGATTTTATCCAGTATTTTAGGTCTTTCAATCAGTAGACATTTAGACGGTCTGATCTGCCATATTGTTGGAACTGGTACTCTCTTAATATTTTCTAGTTGTTAATTTGACATCCCTTATACAATTTAAAACTGTATACATATATAATATAGTAGAAAATACAGACCATGCAGGCAGTACATTCCCATTTTATAATGAAACTTTTCTAATGCCCCCTTTATCCTTTCAAAATAAAATTCATAGATGTTACCTGCACAAAATTCAGATGGTATAGGTTACCTACATAGAATTTCAAACAAGTCAGAATAATGCCCTAACCCTAACTGTATATGGAAAATAGAAAAATGGCATATAATAAAATATAGAATATTTAATTAAATAAATGCTCAGGCATGACTACATTAGGGGACTTGTGAAATAGATGCTCATGTGTACATGTGGGGTCACGGTGAACTTGACAGCTACAAAATGCGACTGAGCCAGGAGGCTTGCGTTCGCAGCTCATGTCATAAGCGGCGTTGCCAGTGGTGATAAGATGGTGAGCTAGCCTTGGTCAGAATTGAACAAAACAAAGTCTGATCTTCCCTCAATGTACATGGTAGCTTTTATGCTTGGAAAATTCAATATATAGTAAAATTATTTTAAGAGTACTTTGTTCTTATAAGCAAAATAAATTTGGGTTCTAGCCTCAGACAAATAATTAGCATTTTGTATTGTTTTGTTTTTACATCTAAATGAATGTCGGGAGTTTTGAAAGTGTGTGGGGCATGGCCATCTGTTGGATCAGCCTCTCTCGTACATTGCAGGACCATCCATCATCCCTGCACTACGCCCTGAGTCTCATTGCGTCCTCATCTTCAGGACAGCCAGCTGCCTCCTGGAAATCCTATTAGTATATGTAACTTAGATGCTTCCTAATTTTTTTGAAATAAAATTTATATATAATATGAGTTACCTAGATACAAAATTTTAAATATCAGTGCAGTGCCCTAAATGTGATGGGAAGGACAGAAAGTGGTGTATCATGCAGTGTTGTGTTTTTCCTAAGTAAACGCTCAGACGCGCCTGCATTAGAAGACTTGTGCAGGAGTCGAGGCTCGCCATCTACGCGTGGTACCCATGAGCTCTCCGCTGACACAGACGAGTGGTGAAGCTGTGGTGTGTGAACAGCTCACAACTGTCAGCAGGATTTGAATCCATGGGATTTACTCCACATAGCAGTAAATATATAAAATGAAAATACAGAACTTTTAAAAGAACATGTTCACAGAGTTGTTTAACAAAAAAGGTAAGTTACCCCAAAATATGGAAATATCCTAAATTTGTAAATAAAGTACACCCACACACACAGTAAAAATTAGTCAGAATGTTATCTGTGCTATTAAAGCTCCCTTTTTTTTTGCCTTATCTGCATCTTCTGAATTATCTATAATAAACATGTAATATATATAATATTTTAAAATACTAGGTAAATGATGCCACTTTAATTCTAAAATATAAGGAATTACCAATTCTTGCAGTATAGCTGATTAGATACTTTAAATGCCTCTATTGATTGGAATAATCTAAAATGGTGGCTCAATTCTTCTAGCTCAGTGAACACCCAGCTAAGATTCCTAACCCATCGCTGTAATTACTCCTTCGCACATACTCTTAAATACATTGTGCCGCCCCTCCGCTCCCTATCTTAGGAACTGCGTAAGCAACCGTGATGAAATCCACCTCCCTACCTATGCCAGAGGCGTGGGGTGGGGCGGGAGAGAGGGAACACTGTTCTTTAAATTCATGACCACTCACTTTAGATAATCCTTCCCTGTATGGAGGTCCACTTCCCCAAGGGCTGCTCTGTATTGCTCTCTGTCTTCCAGCCCCCAGTCCGCACTCTCAGCTGGGGTGTCGCCTCCTATTTCATTGAAGAAATGCGTGCAGGCAGTCAGGAGAACGTACCGTACCCACCAGCCTGTGTCTGCACATACATGCCACCTTCTCTGGGTCTCTTCTTCCAAACCCTGTTCTACCTCCTTGGTGTCCTCATGAAATCTCTGTTCCGTCGCAGCTTTCCTACGCTCCTCCTCCTAATCGCAGCATCAATTTCCCTTTCTGTCATTCTCATTAGCATTCAAACATGCCTAATAAAACTCTCACCTAAAAAACACGACCAGAAAAACCAACAACAACCGCCCTTCTTTACCAAAACCACCAGCCTACTTCTCTCTGGACTCTCAGTCCCCGTTTACTGTTTTCCCTTGAATTTACTCCATATAGGCTTTGATTTCAGCCACTCAGCTGAAACAGCTCTTTTCAAAACCACCAAAGGGCAGTTGTCACTCTGTCATGCTTCACCTGTCAGGAGCATTTGATGCAGGTGATGGTGTCTTCCTCCTTCACGCTCCTTTTGTCCCTTGTTCCCCACATGGAGTTTCTAGGTAATAGAACTGGCATGTTTTAAAGACTTGGTGTATTTTACCAAATTTTTCTTTAGAAAGTTTTAACAAATGGTAACCCCAGTCAGCTGACTTATATACATTTTAATATTTATTTTCCATTGGTTCCTATTTTGTTATTTTATTTCTAATAAGGATTCTACATAATTGTTTTTGAGTTCCAACAATGTCAAAGAGACCTCACAAAATTTTGAATTAGATATAGAATCTGCCTAATGTGGTACTGTGGTCATTGATTGAATAGATAACAGAAATCGATTTTATCAAGGAAGAAGTACACAGTTGGACATTTATAATATTTTGCATAGCAGGGAAAACCTTTAAAGTTGTGAGTTATTAATTTTTTTGTTTTAAGTTTCTGCTTGCCTTCCATTTTATCATTTTTGGGTCATAAAGTATTATGTGCAGGTGTGTTTCCTGGTTCATTGGCCCCTCTTAGCAAACTCATTATCTTCCTATCTCCTCCTTGGACCTGTAAACTCTTAATCTTTGTCTTTCTACCTCTAATTCCTGTTCTGCTTCAGAGGTACTCTTGTGAGATGCTGGGGAAAACACCCTGTGTTCTCAGGGGCACACGTTTCTCTAGGACCTTCCACCACAGCCTCACGCCCAAGGGCAGTGTTCTAGCAATCAAGTACCCTGGAGGGAGTTCCGTGGGGTGGAAAGTGGACTGTCTCTGTGAATACCCTTCCCATGGCCCGTGCTCCTCTGCTGTGCAGCTCTGCTCCAGGACTGTGACCTTGGCAGCCTTGCAGAACCCTCTCTATTTTCATGGCTTGAAACTACACAGTTCGTAGCCAGAAATCTTTTCCTTAGAGAAGATCTGTAGGAGGTAACTTGATTCAAGTGAGTCCCAGTTTATTTAAAGAGGAACGATATGTCAGGATGGATTTTAAAACTCCTAGTGTAAAGTGGCAGGAGAATTTCAGATTTTGCCTTTTTGGGTATAGTTTCTCTTCCAGCTGATAGAATTATCTCAGATTCTGAGAGAAATATCAGGTATCATGAATGCATACTTCTCAAGATATAACTTTATCTTTTTATTATTCTTTTAACCTTAGGTTTATTGGAAAAATTGCAGGCTATGGACCGGTTAGGAAAAGCAAAATGTAGAACATTTATTGAAACTCTGTGCTTGGGAACGTCTCATATGCTGGGAGCCCAGAGATGAGTAAGACACCGTGTCTGACCTGAAGTGTCTGACCTGAAGGCGCTACGGCGCAGTAGAAGGGTCAACTTGGACAGGGGGTGACAGTGCAGTGGGAGGGGGGTTCAAGCTGTGACTGGTGCTGGTAAACGGGTCCTGGAGGCGGGCTGGAAGAATGAGCAAGTTTGCTGGTGAGAGAAGAAGAAATGGTCTTGGGGTAGGACCAGTTTTTTGTTCTTGAAAGTAGAGGTGATGCTCAACCCTGAATGACACTGAACTAGACTCTAAGATTGGTTAAAGGGTCAGGGTCATTTAGAAGGAACATATTAATTATGCTTGGAACTGGGACTTATATTGCTTTTTCTTAATGATTGAAAATGAAATAAAAGGTTATTGTTTAATACTGTTTTTAAACAGAAAATAGCACTAGCTTGTCAGGTCATGTGTCACACTGGATTGATCATTCAGTAGTTGAACCAAGTGGAAGTCTGTGTCAACTTACATATGAGTAGGTAGGCACATGTATTTAAGTTATGTGTTCTAAAATACTGCTTTATTTAGACGTCTTCGCGATCTCTTTCAGAAGAAGATGCAGTAAACGGAAAGTATTTGGCAAATGGGCATTATTTGAAAAGAAGGCGATAGTTTTAGAGCATGAGGATAAAATACTTTTTAAAATATTAGTTCATGTCTTTTATTAACCCATTACTTGTATTCTGGTTTGTTGAAGCAAAATGTCAGACAGCATTTGCCACAATGATGCCTGTCAAGGTGGCTGGCCATAAAACTCCAGCACCGCGCTCGTCTGAAGGGCACCGACAAAGGCGACTGGTTTTGCCATTCTCATCCACTTCGTATTATTTCAGGACAGCCAGCTTCACCTTCTTTCTCTGTGCTCATTCTTCTTGGGAGTGGTGTAACACTTCTTCCTGTTCTTAGCATCACCACGAAGTCTCAACACAAGATGAAGAGTGCACTCCTTTTGAATGTTGTAGTCAGACAGAGTATGTCTGTCTCCAAGTTGCTTGCCAGCAAATATCAGTCTTGGCTGACCAGGGGGAATTCCTTCCTTACACTGTATTTTGGTCTTTAAGTTTTCTATTGTATTCGTGGGTTCAACCTCAAGAGTGATGGTCTTCCCCATAGGGTTTGCATGGAAATCCGCATCTTGTTGGCCACTCTACCACAGATGTCTGATCAGAAAGGAGGGTAAAATACTTTAAACTTAATAGCCTGCCACTCAGATAAGTCACTAAAGGAGTTAAGCACATTGGCAGTGTTCCATGGTGGTATAAACATATTTTTATTGGTATTGTTATTTGATTATTCTAATCTATGTTTCTTATTATTTATATGATGAAATGTTAGTTTATAAACTGCTCCATATTCTGCAGCTTTTGGGGAAAATTAACCATAAAAGGCCTGTGTTAAATCACCAGAGTGTCCATATCCTTTGTTTTATAAAATATGTTATAAAAGCAAAGACAGGGGGCTTTATTGTTTGCTGTCATTCATTGCTTAGCATTTAGTTACTGTACTGACATGGAGTCTGTTAATTAACTTGATAATAAAAACTTTTAGAATGTAGGTTGATAAAAGTTACTCTTTGTTTTAAAGGTGATTGATTACTGGTGAAACCTTGGGTCCTGTTTGAATTTTGAATCTCCTCTTTCTTCTTGCTGTCCCTATTTGCAGTTGTCTTAGGCTTTGAACCATTGCTAGGGGGAACTTCCTTTTAAGTTTAAAGACTTGTGAGCTCCTAAGGGAGAACTTTTAACTTACTTTCAGGTCTGAGCAAGGCCCACCCCTGGACTGACTGCTGTTTGTTGACTTGAGTAACCACTTAACTGCTTCTTGGACTTGGGTGGGAGCCGCTCCTGGCTGTGGAGAGGTGGTGCGGGGTCTGCTGGCTGCGGAGAGGTGGTGCGGGGTCTGCTGGCTGCGGAGAGGTGGTGCGGGGTCTGCTGGCTGCGGAGAGGTGGTGCGGGGTCTGCTGCATCAGCACCTGGACGGCGGGCTCCTGGCTGCTGGGCAGAGGCGAGGGGGACGGCAGGAGAAGGTGGCGGCTTTCCTCTCTGCTGCTGTCTTTCCTCCCTTGGGAGGCAGAGCAGGATAGTAAAAGCACAGCACTAATTTTGAGTATAGATACAATTTGCTGCCGTAACAGTTTCAGTTCATATAGAATGGTCAGTTTTGTGTGTGCGTTTTGCTGTTTGTTATTTCTGAAAGCTTCTTAAATAATAGAAGAAATTACTAAGAAATGAAGGAAAACATTTTGAAAATGTTAGGATGTCATTTGACGTGAACGTTTTATTCTTTCTGATTGCTGTGGAAATCAGGGTGATCCTAGTTATTTGCAACTGTGTCTGCCTGGGCCTTTGCTTTTATTTGACAGAAGTGGAGAAAAGAAAGAAAAATCCTCAAATTTGATACATCTCCTCTGGTAATAAATCATTTTTGGCTCTTTGATGGAAAACTTTCAGTAGTTACTGTTTTTAAGTTTTATATTATAATTGGGAACCTAATTGCAACAGATTATAATTTAATAATGGTATTCATTTCATATTTAAAATATTTAAAAATTTTTTTCAAATATCAGAATCAGGGAAAACAAAACCAAGAAGTGAGGAATTATATAGACCTAACAATACTTTTAACAGTTAGTTCACTTTAGAAAGGTGCTGGAAGGTTCCTCCTGGGAAGAGGAGCCGGCAGCCACAGGCAGCCCCCGAGCAGGTGTGCGGCCTGGGCCCGGTGTCGGGCAGGCGTAGAAATGTGTGGATGCAGGGCAGCCGGCCCTGACCGTCTGCTGTGGCGACAGAAGAGGAAACTCACTGTTTAAGATATATTCTATTAAATGCTGAAAAAACCTTCAAACACATTAATAGCAGGATTCAGTCTAAAAATCAGCTTAGCTTTACACCCTTCCCTGTGCTTCTAACACAGCTGTAGTAGCATGTGGGCTTTTGAAGTGTTTTCCTCTTCCTCCTCCTCTTCCCCTCTCTCCTCCACCCATCCCATCTCTAAGAGAGATGAAGCTATGGAGTTGAAGCAGAGGTGCCGCCACTTGGGTGCACTTGGGACACGATCTCTATCTCTTCATCCTGGTTGCCCAGACTCAGCTGGTGGAGGACGAGCCTCTCCCTTGGTAGGAGGGATATTGTGTGGGACTCGCATTCAGACCTGAGTCCAGTTCTCTTTTTGACCTTCCACTTCCTCTCTTCTCTGATCCCCCCACTGGAGTTGAAGAATGAAGTTGAGGGCAGAACAGGATATGCAGTTAAAAGTGTCATCGAGGTTCATCATATTTATACAGTCCTTTTTCCTTGATACTTAAATTCTAACACAAGGGAGATGGCGGAATTTTCCCCCCCTGGATTGTATTTTGCTACTCTCCACTGCCTTCATTTGTCTTTAAATGCTCATTTCAGTTTGTTAATTATATATAACATGAAAGTACTCCATCAATGTCTTTGATTTTAAAAATTCTTAGAGTAATATGCTGTATGTATATTGTATTCCAGGAAATTATCTGCATATGTTTGAAACAGGGTTACTTTTAGAATTTGCTAGTGCGGGCAACAACCACCTTTCCCTGGAAGAATAACAGAACCAGCCCCCTAGCTCACTGACTGATTGCCCTCCCAGTGCTGGGCTCCTGGGGAGAGGAATGGATTCGTGTGTGATTGTGTTAGCCTTGGCGGTGAAAGAAGGGTCGACATCAAGAAGGGGGCTCTGCAGGGCCGGTGGGTAAGTGTACAGCTGTGGATTTCTAAAACGAAGAGAAGGGATTTTCTACATCAGGATCGACTGGAGTGTTAGCTTAAGTAAGTTCTTACTACAAAACTGTTCTCTTTGGGGGAACCTGAGAATGTGCATTTAATTCTACAGGCAGTTCTAGTGCATTCCAGAGTTCGAGAAGCACTGCATACAGAATACTAACCAGTGCTTTCCTTTCCTTTCCTCTAGCCTGGCCCCTTGGTAATGTCTGATTTATTACTGCTAACCCTGAGAAGTCGTACAGCAGTTTGTGCCTGGTATGGTGGGATTTGGGTTTGATCCCGGCTCTGTTTGAGTCTAAAGGTTGATGGTCTTCTTTGTTGTGTTTGTAATAGAGATGCATTTTGCTCCAGAGATAGGCTGATATTCAAGCCTTAAGGCCACCGGTGTGGGCCTTTCCATTTGTTAACCTAGTGTTTTCAAACATTAGGGTTCATTCTAATCACCTGGAAAGCTTGTTAAATGCATATTGTTGAACCCTACCTCTGGAGTTTCTGATTCCATGGCCCGATCATTTCCTTTCTAACAAGTTCCCAGGTAATGCTGATGTTGCCACTGACCCTGGGGTGCCCTGCTGTGCCCTTCGGTTCTTTTAGTTTTCACCCCAAAGGCACGCCATGGGGAAGTCAGACCACTTTTTAAAAGTGATTCCCTGTACAGCTTTAGGGACAAATTGGTAAGGTAGGCTTGAGGTAGGATCTCTGGCACCTTACTCCTGCATTCCCATGGTCAAAAAAAAACCTTCTGCGTGTTTATGCGGCATGTGGGCTTCACAGAATGTGTCAGCTTGTTGCTGTCATGCCTCTGGGGTCCCTCATTTATTGCTTTAATTAGAGTATGTGTATGGTGATACAAGGTTCCTGACTAGATAACTTGTTAGACTAGAATTACTTAGGCCCCTGAGCTTTTATTGCATATATGATTTGGAAACTGTCTTTAGAAATTCTTTAGTAATTGTATTTTTATTTCAGTTACTTAGATACAGATTATAATGTTGAATACAGTCGTCCCTCGCCACTTCGCGCTTTGACTTTCGTGGCTTCACTCAATCGCGATTTTTTCAAATATTTTCAAATATAGTATACTGTTTGAAAAAACCGTGAGAGTGAAGCCGCGAAAGTCGAAGCGCGAAGTGGCGAGGGACGACTGTATAAATAAAGAATCCCACTTCGCGGACATTCGTTTATCGCGGTAGAGTCTGGAACTGATTAACCACGATAAACGAGGGCCGACTGTACAGTTATTTGCACTTATCTTGGTTTTTATTTTATTATTTATTTATTTATTTTATCCTCACTCGAGGACACCTTTCCATCTTTTATTCAGACAGAGTGGGAGGGAGGGAGAGAGAGAGAGAGAGGGGGAGAGAGAGAGAGAGAAACATCGATGGGACACATCGACTGGCTGCCTCCCGCAGGACCCATCCAGGGCCAGGGACAAACTGCAACCGAGATACATGCCCCTAGCGGGAACCGAACCCGGGTCTCTCTGGACTGCAGGACGACGCTCTAACCGCTGAGCCAAACCGGCCAGGGCGCTTATCTTGGTTTTTAAATCTCTGTGAAATTATTATGTTCTCAATTCTGGTGAATTGCATTTTTGATATTATTATTCCTGATAGTTCTTGCCCGTTAGCTTTTTTGGAGTCCTTGGGAATTTGGTAAAAGCTAAAGATTCTCTTCCCAGAAAAATGTGTGTATTACACAGAATTTGCCTTAATTTCAGGGGATTTTTCAAATCCCTTTCACTCCAGGTTAAGATTTCAGGCACTAAATGTGAGTTCCAGCCCCGGAGCCCAGGCCTCTGGCTTGTGTGCCTGGATTGGTCACTGCTGGACTGGGGACGAGGGGTGTGGCTTTTGGCAGTCACGTCAGCCCTCAGAGGGTGTGAGGTGCGCTTGTGTACCTGGAATGGTCACTGCTGGACTGGGGACGAGGGATGTGGCTTTTGGCAGTCACATCAGCCCTCAGAGGGTATGAGGTGCGCTTGTGTGCCTGGATTGGTCACTGCTGGACTGGGGACGAGGGATGTGGCTTTTGGCAGTCACGTCAGCCCTCAGAGGGTATGAGGTGCGCTTGTGTACCTGGATTGGTCACTGCTGGACTGGGGACGAGGGATGTGGCTTTTGGCAGTCACGTCAGCCCTCAGAGGGTGTGAGGTGCGCTCGTGTACCTGGATTGGTCACTGCTGGACTGGGGACGAGGGGAGTGGGTTTTGGCAGTCAGATCAGCCCTCAGAGGGCGTGACATATCAGTGCCACTTCATTTTCGGAGTGGTTGGTGACCTTTCTGAGCATAGGTAAGGGGTGGGTATACTCATGTCCACCTATTTTATAACCATAAAGTCCTGGTAAACTAGACCTTATTAATACAGTAAGATGTCACACAAGATACAGCCAGTGGCATAATACTTAAAACCCCACATTGTAGCAATCTCTTAATCATCAAACTTTAATGAAAATACTACACTATCTTTAGTCAACAGTTCTCAAACTTTGAAACAAATCTGGGACATTTATTAAAAATTTAGATTCCTGGACCCCTGGCTCAGGTTGAAATTCATCAGCTATGGGGTAGAGTCCAAAGATAAGTTCCTGTCCAGTGGGAGGCAGAGTGGGACGGTAGTTAAATGCATAGACTCTGGAGAAAGAATATGCAGTATTGTTTCCCATCCCAGCTCCACCACTTGCCAACAGAATGACCTTGGGCAAGTTACTCAACCTCGGTGGCTCCTCGATATCTAGACAAAAAACTATCTTCAGTGACTAAAGCCCTTAGAAGAGTGCCTGTCTAACAGTAAGTGCTGTCGTCACCATCATCATCATCTTGTCATGGCCACAAGATGAAGTCCCAGTGGTTCAATGAGAATATTGAGTCTCATTCTTAAGTGTGGTTTTAAGTGTATAAGTAACAATAAGTGATGTTTATCAGGCAGTTAAATGTGCCAGGCACAGTGCTAGTTGCTCAAAGGTGGTCTCCTTTAATCATCGATACAACTCCTATATCTTGGTTTTATGGATGGGGAAGTAATTCTGTAGGTGAAAACTTAGAGATCTGGGATTCTTTTTTTCTATCTATGCGTGTGTTACAAAAAGCATAGCTGAATATTCACTGTGGCTCTATTGGGTGAGTTTATTAAAATAACTAATCAATTAAAATCGTAATTACTGTAGTCCTTTGCTCTTGAATATTGTAATATTTCTCTTTGATATTTTAGGATATGTGATTTTAGACAGTCATGTGGCTCCTTTCTCACTCTGGGCCCCCTGATAGTTTAGGAAGAAGTTCTTGTGAAGACTGAAAGAAACAAAATAAAAAGCTTTTCTTAAGTCTTGAATGCTGGAGGAGTAGCCTGGGGATCCTAACTTGAGGGTAGGAGAGACAGCTGCTCCTGCCAGTGGTGGTCTCTGTTTGCAGCCCTCTCAGGGTCCATCTTTCCTGCAGGCGGAGGGGCAGCCGCAGCCTCCTGGACACTGGTACGTCCTGTGCCAGTGACATTCTTGTTGATGGCAAGCTACAACTAGAGTGAGGAAGCTGCTACCAATATTAATGAGACTCACCAGTAAGAAAATGTCATAAAGTAGCTTGTGTAAGCCTATCCTTTGTCTAGAATTGTTTTTAGAAATCTGGAAATAATTATATCTTTGACTTGATAGAAAGTAACATTATGAATCTAGCCTGTGAACTCATCAGTTTATGTGTGTGTTAGAGGGCATATGGCTTTAATACAAGCTGAGAGTTGGCCTGTGGAATAAGTAGCAGTAAAAAGCCATCTGAGCTTCGGTTATGTGATTTTCTAAACGTAATATATAACATTTTGGAGCAAAGGTAAGGGAAGATACGGGGGGAAAGTCTTGATGTTGACGTCGAAGAATTAAAGTGATTTACCACTACCCTAGACAGAGACTAATCGTGATAGATAGAGAACCCTATTCTTTGAGCACCGTGTGCCCAAGGAGCACATTCTCAGGGAGCAAAAGGGGCCTTTGGATGTACCCTGGGCCTTCCTAGCTCAGCTCAGTCTGGTGTGGTTTCCAGAGTAGGAAACAGCTCAGAAACCTTTGTTCAGGGTCACACAGCTAGTGAATAGTCTTGAAGTCGGAATTTGAGCTTGTGCTTGTTTGACTCCAAGGTTCAAGGTCTTTGGAGAGATCTGTGTTTGGAAAAGACTTGGAGTCCGTGAAATAGGGAACTGGGCCTTTAAGAGGCTGGAGAAGGAAGGGAAGGAGTGTCAGATTTAGGCAAGGATAGCAGCTGGTGCTGCGATCACAACAGCTTGATCCAGGAGGTGAGACTGAGAAAGGATCACCGAGTCAACAATAAGGGCAGGCTTTACCTTGGGGGTCTAGGGGAGAAATGAAACGGGCAAGGTTGATTTAGTTAAGATTATGGAGGGATTTTTTTAAAGACAGCTGAATGTGAGGATTAAATAGTACAGCAAACATGTTTAAAGATGAAATGGAAGGGGGATAAGAAACTACAAGATTAAATGATCTGTGGTTAGTGGGTTTTCTTGGGAGAGAGGAGATGGAGGACAATGGGACTGATGTTGAAGTTCTTGTAGTCTTTCAGGAGAAAGCTGGAGTCAGCACCACAGCCTCAGCCCTGCTTCTGGGTTAACTTCATTCTGTTTAAATGAAAATTGTTGAATGGAAATGGAAACAGATGGGCTCCCCGTGCACCCATCACTGGGCTTCCCACAGTTATGTGTCCGGGCTTACATCCGCACTCTCCTCCCTCACCCCCCAACTTCCACCCTAATACTATATTGAAGTAAATCCCAGACAGCATAGCAATTGATCTGTAAATATTTTAGTATATCTCTGAAAGATGAAGGGCTTTTAGAAAGGAAACATAATACAGTTATCCCATTTAAAATATAATTTTTTCATGCTGTTATCCAGTGTTCAAGTTTCCAGTAGTCTGAAATGGAATCAATGTTTTTGTTTAATTTACATTGTGGGGTAATTTGAATCAAGATCCAAAAAACATCCAGCCTTACAATTGGTTTATACCTTTTCATCACTAGGATTTTCTTTTGTTTCCATCTCCCCCTTTCTTCCTCACTCCTTTTCATTTTCCTGTTGCAACTTATTTGCTGAAGAAACTAGGTCACTTGTCTAGTAGAGGTCCCCACAGTTTGGGAATTGCTGATTGATTCGCTATGGTTTAACGTGTTCCTCGGTCCCTTTTAGTCCCTGTAAGTTGGTAGTTAGACATACAGGCTTTATCACATTTATTATCAATTGTTTTGGCCAAAAACATCCCATTGCTGGCTTGTTCACGAGGATGTAGAATGTCTTGATTTTTCTCTCTTTTGATGGCACCTCTGATGCTTGCCATAGTCTTTTCCCTCTTAATTTCCACTGTTTTTTCCGCATTCTTTCGCAGTCATCTTTTTGCCGTGAGACTGCCAGTAACAAACAGCAAAATGTGTTTTGTAGCACATTGCTACCAGGCAATGTAGCTGTTAACATGATAAATATTCTTGGACATGAGCCCAAGTTTTGTTCAGTTGTATGTGTTTGTCCTCATACATTTATTTTGTATTGCTGTGAGATTCTAAGTGTGAGCTCTGAGAAGCCAGGCACTCACCAGGCTCTACTGAGTGCTTGGCACCCGGAATCCAAGAGGAGGTACTTTGGGAAGTACACAAACACATAGTTAAAACACAGCACTGTAAATTCTTTCAGAGGGGTTGATCTGAAGTCGGTGTGAGGTAGTTGTTTTGTGTGATGGTGGAGTTAATTTCCAGCAGGATCTTGAGGACAGCAAGATGCTTTGCAGATGCAGAGGGAAGGACATCACTTGGGATGGAGACTGAGACCAAGAAAGCTGTACATACAGACACATGGCCCTGTGGGAGCCCCTGAGCAGTTGAGTGGGTGAAGCCAGGGACTTGCAGTGGACCCTGGGGAAGGCCAAGGGGAAGGAGGAGTGGCAGCTGGAGAGTATTTCATGATCGTCTCTGTACCAGCCCAAGGGCTGGACTTCATTCTGTGGGCACTGAGGAGGAGGCCTTGTCCGCGCAGTGTGCAGCATGCCATTCCTATCTTAGCATGTTTGCTGTGCTGACGTGTGGGCGAGAGGATGTGGTGCAGAGCGGCCTCGTGAAGGTGCTGGCATCGGAAAGAGGAAGGGGATGGACTTGACAGTGATTTGGGGTTTGGTGAAGCGTCAGTGGGGTGTGGATGGTGAAAGAGATCAGGTTGAAGGAGGACAGTTAGGACAGTCATTTCTTGACATGAGTTCTTGGGACTCAACCTATAGTTAGAGACGTTCAAAGTGTGGTTAAAGTACACGGGACTTGACGTAGAGCTTTGGAAATTATCGCCGTCTGGAGGGCAGTGTGGAGTCTTGGCAGGAGAGATCTGAGGGGCACTAGCTTCAAGGCGCAGACAGACAGAGGGAGGAACCAGCAGAGGAGCCTTGAGTGAATGTAATCTGAGAGGGCAGGAATTGATGAGAGGAGTTTCCAAAGGAGGGAGAGAAAAGGAGCACAGAGTTATTCCGACCTAGATATTGCAGGTGTTACAGGGCGACCCGGACCCTCCCCACTCTGGATTGTTGCAGCAGTAATAAGTGGCCATCTCCATTTTTTGCTGGCACATCTGTACTTCATATAGTTATTGGGAAAACCTTTCTTATATCACACCGGAATCGTCGTGTTTCTAGATCCAGAAGCCACGTGGCTCCGGTCTCTCTTTGTTGTAGACCTGAAGCTCTCTGCAGGACTGGAAAGATGACAGCCAGTGTTCGCCAGCTCCTGGGCCATCTCCCCCGACCTCCTAGGACTGCTGCCACTCATTTGTCTAAGTTCTTCGGTTCTTTTGTTTGTTTTTTGGTTACTATCTACCAGTCCTCCCTCCTCTTCCCTGCTCTGGGTTTGCTGCGTATCGTAATGTGGTTAGGCATATTGCAATGCTAAGGTGAACATCCTTAGTAAAGCTTGGTTCTGGTCCAAAATGATGGGCCATGAGTGTAAACTGACACTCCTTTAAGAGCACTTTGCCAGTTTCTATCAAAATTTTAAATATGCCAATGCTTTGGCAGAAATTCCACCTGTGGGGGTTTTGTGCTACAGAAATACAGGGTGGGGCAAATGTATGTTTACAGTTGTGAGTACGTGAAACAGAATTTATTGTATTATTAATTATTGTATTACTTTCCACACGAACAACTGTGAGTCTACATTTGCCCACCCTACATTTCCCGTGCAAGTGCACAGGGGTGTTCATTGCAATGCTGTGTGGAGTAGGGAAAGGCTGGAACAACCTTGCCCTACAAGTAAGTCACAGCACTGACAAATAATGTAATGCTATGTAGCATAAAAAAAGAATAAAGTATATGTTTAGGTGCAGATAGAGAATGAGCACTGCAGTATATTAAGGGACCAAAAATATGCTGTGTACAGAAATATGTCCTGGCCGTGTTTAAAGGAAAGAGGATGTGAATTCATGTTTGTGCTTGGTCTACTGCATTGACTAGCCAGCAGTGATCTTTGTGGAGGTGGTCCTGGGAAGGAAGAGGTAGTCTTTCTTTTCAATGTTTATCTCATTGTATCCTTCAAACTCATACCATGGGAATATTTTTCCTTTTTAATTTTTTTAAAAGTGCCCTTGACATGTTATTCTACATTCCCCCCCACCCCCAAAGTCTCTTGTTGCCATTAGTACTGAATTCATTTCTTTATATTAAAAGAAAACAGACACACTTGTGCTCTTGGCCTTGGCACTAGACCCACGGGACAGTTTGGCTGTTAACCTCGCGTGGGCACTAGCGCTCCTTCCTGGTCCTGCTTCACACTGAGCAACGTTAAGTACCAGCGAAGAGAGTGGGCCACACTGGGCAGTCAGCACATGTCCAGGACAGTCAGGAGAAACACTCCGAAAACTTCTGAAACAAGTGTGTACACGCCCTGCCCCCCAGCTCTTTTCACACTTTGGTTGCGAGTCAGTCTCCCTTTTACCTTTGTCTCAGCATGAAGAAGGTGAAACCAGAATGCATCAATGCTTAAAAGTCTGTGGGTGAGAAGAAGAAAATCATACCGATAAAGCACCTTGGAAGGGTGAACCACATTCTTCCCCTGTGTGGGTGTTTGCATCACAGTGCAGGTTCCCCGCTCTCTGGGACCTTCCCTACGCTGAACCAACGTGCAGGGTGGGGACCGTCCGGCCCTCGGGCTGAATAAGGCCCAGCCCCTCGAAATCCAAGTCAGCTAACTTCACATGCCTCACCAAATGAGCCCGACCAAATATAGCGGCTAATTTTTAAGCTGATAATTTCGTATGGCCCTTGAATGATGTTATAAATATTCAAATGGCTCTTGGCAGCGAAAGGTTCCCCGCCCCTGGAAGTGAAGAGGTAATTACGTTCGGACACATCATGCTGAAGGATGCACAGCACAGATTAAGAGAAAGCACAGATGCTTGGCTCAGCTGGCACTGTGGCGGAGCAGCCTGAGATGCCCAGTGTGGCCCCGGGAAGGAGCTTGGCGGGGCCCCTCTCCCTGCGGGAGCTGCCACCTCTCTCATGGCCCATGCAGAACACACTGAATGCGATTTCCAGTGTTTTCGTAAAAGGGAAAATCCTCTTCAGATCTTTTCTGTTAGCAAAAACAGGTACTGATGTAGGTCTTTCCTAAAAGCGAAGTGGCATAAAGTGAACTTTGGAAAAGTGGAGGATACCCAACTTGCCACAGTCTGATATTCTGTTAAGGAGTCATGGCTTTGTCTATGTACGGCAGGTGGGTGCAGTAATAATGTGTGTGTGCAGAACAGTGCACAGGCTGGTGTGCTCCAGTTTAAATGTGTAATAAGCAAAGATGCAGTGATGTTTTAAAATTCGAGGCTGTGCTTATAAACTGTGAGGCTGAACATAGTCTTCATTTGCTAATGCTGACATTGCCCTCTTACTGTCTATTATTAAGTTACTTATTCCTACTTGACTCTGCTTGAAATGAAAAGAAGTACATATCAGAAAGCAGAAGTAGTTCTGACAGGGGAAAGGCTCAGGTTTGTTAGGAGATATGACTTGTATCTTCATGAAGGCTGCGAGCACAGACTATAGTCCCATGTAGGTTACATGACGATGGTCTGCCCTTAAACCTCAGCTCCTTTTCTGAATGTTCCCTTAGTTAAATTTATACTTGTGTTCAAACATAAATTGAGGCGGAGCAAGCCCCATTTTCAGTGATTCTCACCAAATTGGTTTTTGTTTTATTTTCAACTGTATTTAATAATGGAAAGCCTCTGTGGTTAGCAGACTTGGTGAAATCTACTTAGCTTGAACTTCTAAAGCCTTAAAAAGCAAATGTAAAACCTAGTAAAATTTTCTGATAGCTCACAGTCTGTTAGTTCATGTTGCTTGTTTTACATTGGACGGTATTTAATTGAAATGTGTATTCACTGTAGTTGTAATGGTCTTTTTCAACTTAAAAAAATCCATTCACTTAGCTACAGAGAGAAAAGAAAAAAAAATGTAAAAGGCTGAGAACAAGCACAGGGCATGTGAGCCGGTTCCTGTTTCTTAACTGAAGTTTTCTAAAATCGTGTCTGAGCACCGCCTGTGAAAGTGTGTGTGTTTGAGGAACAAACGCCTGCTCATTTGTTTGCCTATTGTGACGCCGTCGTCCTGCACGTTTGCAGGGTTTTTTGTAACAGGGTGAAGGCCCTTGAATGGAGGCCTTGTGCTCTACTTGATTTGAAATCCTTGCTGTTAATCTAAAGGCCTCTGCGGGGCCCCCGGCAGGAAGCCCGTGTGACAAGTGGAAGTCCAGGATCCGAAAGAAACTTGATGTTGGGGTGAGGGGGCATTGAGAGTGGTGATGGTCTTTCAGCATTGGCTTTTGCCACCTGCAGCTTATGTTACCCTCTCCTGGCAACTGGATTGAAGAGCGACCCCTTGGATTGCAATCCTTGGATAGCATGTGCTCACCTAATTCTTGTAGGTTAAGAGCCTGGATAACTTGGATTTAATTCTCTTACAAAAGTACACTACTGACTTGGCATTATGCATTACTGTTAGAGGTTTGGTATCTTGATTAATTGTATGTGCGTATTTATTTATTTAAAGGCAAGAAGGGTTGCTTGGGAAATGCTGACTTGTTGGCGTGCTCTTCAGAGTCTGTTAGAAGGCAGGTTGCACCAACACTTGGCTGGTTAAATCTAGTCTGTACAGCTTGTGTACTTTGTAGTACCAGCTATTGGTCCAAAGTTTCTTGGCTTAAGAAGTCATGTAATTTTAAGTGCATACTGTGTGAGAAAGGGGTGGGGCCACAGAAGCTTTTTATAGGGTTTCACCTAATACACGTTAATTTTTTTCAAATAAAAATTAATTTTTGGCCCTGGCTGGTTTGGCTCAGCGGTTAGAGCATCGGCCTGCGGTCCAGAGAGACCCGGGTTCGGTTCCCGCTAAGGGCATGTACTTCGGTTGCAGTTTGTCCCCGGCCCTGGTTGGGTTGTGCGGGAGGCAGCCACTCGATGTGTCCCTTTCACGTCGATGTTTCTCTCTCTCTCTTCCTCTCTCTCCCTCCCACTCGATCTGAACAAAAAGTGTCCTCGGGTGAGGATTAAAAAAAAAATTAATTTTTGAAATATTATTTTGAGAATTTAACAGGAGAAGTAGACCGTGTATATCATATTTCTTTATTTCTGATACATTTAAACTAATAGGGAAAGGGAGAGAACTTGATTTTTAAGTGATATTTTTTCCATTTTCCCCCTCTTCAATCAGAAACTGGTTCTTCCACTTTGAGTGCCAATTAAGACCTGCTGTAATAAGTGTTTCGAGTTCTGCCCTGCTGTTTGGCTTCAGGGTCAGTGGTGGAGTGTTCAGTAGCTGAGCATGCAGTTAAACAGCAAGAGACCTGGGCTGCAGTAAGTCCAGTGTGCTGTGACGTTCAGTTTATATAATATCATTTCAGCACAATACCGAAACCGTGCGGAACACATCCTGGAGAAGTGTTCCCCAGGATACCAGAAAGGCCGTGTTAATGATAAGTTTCTGGTACCTTAGCAGGTTTTTTGGGTGTGTTTTGTTCCCCACTGCTGTTTCACTCTTTATTGTGGTTCTCTGGAAACTATACCACGTGAACATAAGGAATTGTATGTGTAGAGTTTATTGGTTTTGTAGAAACCCCAGGACACTGTGGACTTAATAATTATGTTGTTTTGTGGGTTATTGAGAGGGCATATTAAAAGTCAGTTAATAATAAAGTTTTCATTAATTATTTTAACATTTTTCAAGGTAATATTAAAGGCAGTTCAACCAAAATTAGAATCAAACATTACAACTAAAATCAGAATTAACACTAACATGACCTTTTGGTTTGCAGGAAGCTTGGTTATGGCTGCCCTCCTCCATCTTTTCCTGACTAGTCATCTAACTGCCAAACTCAAATGCAGTCTTCAGTTCACATGGTCTCATAATAAATTTAGTTCTTAATTATACATACATTTGTGCTCTTGACGATTATTCACTGCTCTTCTTGTCATTTGCTTTTACTTTTGATAAAGTATTAAAAAATGATAGCTATAACATTTTATGTCTGCCTAAACACAACATGAGTTGATAGTTTGTGGTAAACCTTTGTTTCATTTGGTTATTGAAGAAGCTTATAACTCATTGAGATATTTATGAAGTGCTTTATGTTTGTGTTTGTTTAGGACATGTCTCAGGAAGGCTATGGAACTAGGTCTCAACCTTCTCTGGCTCCTGGGAAACCTAACCACGAAGACTTGAACTTGATACAACAAGAAAGACCATCAAGTTTACCAGTAAGACTTTAATGTGCTGATTTGGAAATGTAATGAGTTAAAGATTTTTTAAAAAAAGCTGTTGTTTTTGTTTGTTCTGCTTTATATTAAGGCTTAGGAGAGATGTTTCTAGATTTCAGATATATTTGTGATTTTTTTTTTTCTTTTCTTTTCTTTTTTTTAGAGCTTCATTCTTAGGAGCTATGTAGCCCTGGATAAGCTAATTTCATTTGTAGGTGTCTCTGAGTCCAGTTGGAAGGTTTTATTTGGCTGCTGGGTTTTGTGGCAGAAAGGTGTTGTGTAGTACAGTGCACTTTGTACAGTCTCTGTGTCTCTGGTAGTGACACCCCCCCGGGTGTCTTTATTATAAGAGTTCAATGAAAGGAATTCCCACGAGGCAAAGGGCTTAAAGGATGGGATAAAGCATCCTGTGGTGGTTTGAATTTCTTCAGGGACTTTATATAATGAGAAATCACTCAGTCTTTTTCACCCAAAAGAAAGTATTTTAGTTTAAAATGGGCAAAAACAGCATATAAGTATTTCCACCAGCAAATACTGTATGGTGGCTGACATACATATTGATTAGTGGCTATATTATAGGGTATCTAGTTGGTGCCCATAAATTGTTCATCTGCGCTCAATTTGCTTTTTAAATAGGCAGCCTAATTTAAATGAGGTTTCCCTTATAAACTAAAAGAAGACATCTGTGCAAAATTTTATATTTTCTTGTTAAAAATGTTTTGGTTTAAGGAATTACTGTTATTGCTTAATCTCTATTAAGAAATTTTATTTAAGGTGGAAGTTTAGGCTAACCATGATATTAAATGTTTACATTAATTAAGATTTATTATACTGCTTCTGAACACGTGAGAACAGCATTTGTAATGAAGGTTATACATGGCATTTGGCAGGCATACCATACCCATTTTCAACGTGCACGTAGCCTTAGGGAAGAAGGTAAGTGATGGCGACAGGATGTCCAGTGTCTTTGAATCTGATGCACATGTTTTTGAAACCCTAATTTTATAGCTTTTATTTCTGTGGTGAGTGAAATTTATTGTGGTTATGTTTTTAGTCACAGTGGAGTATTTATTGTGTAGTTACTTGGTTTTTGAAGGAATGAAAAAGGTGATGGATTCTGTGTTTTATGCTGTAAGCTTTCTTCTTTAGCAGATAAATCACAGCTTTGGAGAGCATGTAGTGTGTGTGTGTGTGTGTGTGTGTGTGTGTGTGCGTGTGTGTGCGTGCATGGGCGCCTACGAACACTGTCGATAAATGGAACATTTGCTGAATATTTAGGAGTTGGCTCATGGTTTTGGGAATTTAAGTCGACTCCTGGGAAGCAGATGGACAGTGAATTCTACTTTTCTTCTACCAGATTTAAGTGTTTTTAAAGAAGGCTCACTTTGTAGGTTTGTCATTGGCTGGTGATATATACTGATATACAGGTAGGACATTTTGTTGTACATTGAGACAGATGTTTGTGTAGCTATAAGAATAGTTTGCAGCACTGCTGTCTTCAAATCCTTTGGAACTGTGGCATCTCTCACAGGGCCATGCTGCTTCTCATGGCTCCGCACTGGAGTGGGGAGCGACATTCAGCTCACTCAACAGCACAGTGAGGGACAGAATGAAGTGTGCTAGTGTCAGAAAACTGGCCGAAGAGGTCTGCTCTGGGATGGTGCTTTTTCAGTGGATTACTACTGGTAAAGGGGCAAAAAGTATTTTAGGAAGTGAGTCCATGTATTCATCAGTAGTTTAAATTTTTCTGAATTGTTCTATTTGTATACATATCATATGATGGCTTGTTTTCTTTCTTAATCTTTACGTTGCCTACTTCCCAAGAGGATTTAAGGTTGCTCATAGTATACATTTTCTTACGAAGCTATTAAAAAAAGAAATGTCCTAATTGGTGTTTTCTTTCTGTTTTTGTAACTCACAGATTAATAAGATGCTGATTGACTCAGTAACATTTCAATAATCTTTTGTCAGAGAGCCAAGTTTTCAGGTTGTGTGGTGAGTTTATAGAAGTGCTGTTCCAGTCACTGAGGGAAGGACGAGCTATAGGTCAGCCCATGTACCCACCCCCTCCCCAATGTGTTAAGGTGAAAATTGGCTTTATTTCAATGAATTTTAGTATGCCTCTTTTTTTTTCAACAGGCTTTGCTTATGTAGAAAGTTTCTATATGAAGTTTACAAATATGTTTTTATTTATGTGGATGCTTCATTGATGTGTTGTACACAGTTAAGATAATCATAGTTTGGGGAAAACGTTTGTTGATATTCAGTATGGCTCTAATATCACATATTTTTACTATTACATTTATTATTAAATATTTTAGTTCTCCAACTTGGCCAAGGTATTGTGAAACTATACTTGTTATCTATCTGAATCTCCTATGGAGTCTTGTAGATTTATGCTGCGTTTTTTTCTTTTCAAGTGTCATTGATACACATTTTGTCCTTTTACTTAAGGCAAAAGACTAGCCATAATATTTGTAATCTCTGGTTTTGTAATTTGGAATGAAGGAAATTGTGGTCTGATCTGTACATTTAAAAAATGTAGTATAGTGATTCTAATGTATAATTAGTAAGTCTTATTCATTATATATGTGACTATTAGGAGGAACCTTCTCAAGTAGTTATTGCTTAACCTTTTTGCTTATATTGAGATAGGTTTTGTAATATTTTTTTGCACACGTGGTATTTTCTTCAGCATTTGTTTGTTACACAGTTAACTTTCCATTATAAGAAGTTAGGACCTTTCCAGCATCCTCATGCTAGATCTATAATTTGATGCCTTAGTAAGTTGTCCTCTCACTATTGTTTGAACTGGTATTTCCCCATATTTGCATGTCATTAAATTCTTGGTGATCTTCAGCAGCTAATGCAGTTGTTTCCAGCTGACTTGGATCTTCAGATTATCCGCATAAAGCAAATGACTGATAAATTAATACTTGTCCTCTTGTTGCCTTGGGGCCATGACCAGTAATATTTGCTTTTCACCTAATGCACTCAGACCTGATCTCAGAACAAATCTTTTTAAGTAATGTCCACTTATTTCTATACCTCTTTATCAACAGCTTTTCCCCTGCTGAGATACATTAGCTTATATACCTACCCTTTGTATTACCATTATTGACAAATCTTAGCATATAGCATGTGATATAAAAATTACTTTGAGCCCAGCTGGGGTGGCTCAGTTGGTTGAAAGTCATCCTGTGCACTGAAGTGTTGCTGGTTTGATCCCCGTTAAGGGCACATACCTGGGTTGTGAGTTTGATCCTCTGTCGGGGCACGTCTGGAGGGCAGCCAATCACTCTCAGCATGTCCTCAGGTGAGGATTAAAACAAAATTAGGCCCTGGCCGGTTTGGCTCAGCAGTTGGAGCATCGGCCTGCGGACCAAAGAGTCACAGGTTCGATTCCGGTCAAGGGCGCGTACCTTGGTTACGGTTTGTCCCCGGCCCTGGTCGTGCGGGAGGCAACTGGTCGATATGTCTCTCACATTGATGTTTCTCTCTCTCTCTCTCCCCCTCCCTCCCTCCCATTCTATCTAAAGATAAATGGAAAAATATCCTGGGGAGGGGATTAAAAAAATTTTTTTTAAAAACATACAAAAACACAAAATTAGTTTGAAGAATGCTGTCTCCTTGGAATAGTATCATTTAAAATTGGAGCATATTCTATAGCTTTTTTCCCACCTCTAATATTGATGTGAAATGAAGCCAGAATTTAAACAAAATAAACAGTGCAAGGTCTTAAAAAAAAACCTATAAACTTAACTCTTTTATTTTATAAACACTGAGAATGTCTCAATTTATATTCTAAGATAACCCCCAAAATATGATTCAGTGCACTTTCTGTTGAGTCTTTCGTGATACTTTCATCTCTTGTGGCATTCCCTATTTATCCTTTTATTGCAGTTATTTTTATAGCTGCCTAGTCCCCATTAGACTAGGATCTTTTTAGAGTATTTATTATGTTTTATTCAGTAGGTATTTTCTTAATAGAATTCATGTAAAAACTTATAAGTACATTCTTTCTCCAGTTTCAGAATTTTCTTTTAATTGCTTACAGGGTCTTTTCCCAGGTGCTGAGCTGATACCAGAAGAGCCTATGGCCCGGCACACATGGTCGGTAGAGTGTGCTCCTGTGTTGCAGGTGGTCTCATTCTTACAGACATTTTCTCTTATCATAAAATTGCAGTTGAGTTTTACCTTGGACCTTAAGCTTTAAGAGAAGAAGTAGGCACTTTGGGATAACGACGCTAAAAGGAGCGTGAAACCATTCTTCCTTAGTAATAAATATTTTTTAATTAAAAAACAAGTGGACAGAAACAGTAATGATAATCTCAGTAAATATAGTACAGATAGATATGTTGTTAATAAAATATTTATAAATATGTACAAAGAAATAAACAAACCAAAGGGGTTTGATTTTTCTTCCTCCTCGAAGCAAATAGTGCTTTCTCCTCCAGGGATTTAAAGACTTGTTAAATATTCCTCCGTTTAGAAATAACTAATTGGTTTTATTCTTCAGAAGAGGCCTGCCACCAGTTGTATTTCAGATAGGTCCATTATTCTGTATACCTAAGATACAGAGTACGGTAAGTCATGTTCTAATGGCCTCTGAAAACCTCTTTGTGACCCTTTCTTCCTTAAATAGGACATATTTAAAGAGTTCGACATGAAAAGGATTTGCTCTTCCCCGTTTAGTTATAACTGTCCTGTGGAATAGTGCTTATGACAATTTTGTTGAGTTTGCAATTAGAGGGAAATATTGAGGTTTAGATTAGAACGTATGTCTTTCGGCCCTTTGTGAAAGGAATGAAGTGATAAATGCTGGCTGTTCTCTGAAATAGAGGATGTTAAACAGGATATGGGAAGTGTAGAAGAGAATGGTTGGAAAATGTTATTATGAAAAATATTCTTTGGGGTTAGGTGTTGACAACAGAACATACGATGATCTGCCTTAACTGAGAAAGAATACTCTGTGTGTGTTTTGTTTTTTCAGTCTTTAATGGCATTTGTGTTGGGTAGGGGTAAAAGGTCATGTACTTTGGAAGGATATATGAATATTGATGATATGTTAATAGGGACATTTTAAGTGTATAGATTTGATAGTACAGTTCCTGTGAACAGTTGAAAACTATTGGAAAAAGCTAGGTGAAATGTTTTTTAAATTGGATTTTGCTTTTTACTGCATTCTCAACCCAAACTGTGTGTTCTGATGAAAACTCCTCCAAGACGGGGCCAGGAGGGTCTCTGCAGGGTGGCACCTCGTCAGGGAGAGTGTCTACAGGTACCCTTAATCCCTGACATAGTTTCAGAATGGAAGTTGCAAACCCATTTCAATATCTTGGAAGAATTTTCAACAGAACACACATATCAGGATTTGCCATGTCCTTAAATGTAATTTTAGTCGCTGGCCTTTTCAATATGGAGACATCAATTCTTTTTGGATTAAACTGAGACAAATATGTAAAGACCTTACTCAAAAGTCCTGATTTAGGACAGGTGATAGTGGCTCTGAGAAGTGTTTGGTTTCTGACCTGGATTGTGTCTTTAAGATGTGATATTCTCTCAGCCCTGGCCGGTTTGGCTCAGCGGTTAGAGCGTTGGCCTGCGGTCTGGAGAGACCTGGGTTCGGTTCCCGCTAAGGGCATGTATCTCGGTTGCAGTTTGTCCCCGGCCCTGGTTGGTCGTGCGGGTGGCAGCCACTCGATGTGTCCCTTTCATGTCGATGTTTCTCTCTCTCTCTCTTCCTCTCTCTCCCTCCCACTCTATCTGAACAAAAAATGAAAAAATGTCCTCGAGGGAGGATAAAAATAAAAAAATAAAAAAGATGTGATATTCTCTCATTTTGTCCTCCAGAATATTTTTGTGATATTTGTAGTCATTTTGAAAACAGAGGATAATGCTTGAACTTGAACAAGATGAGAAATAGTAGGGAGTGGGAAGGTATTGTTTCTCCCTCTTTCAAAAAAATTGTGCACGCAGATGTTTGCTCTGTAAATGAATATTTGGTAACATCTCACCAGTTTGGATTTCTTCCAGGTAAAAGCAGGCTAAATAAATGGAAATTTTGAATAAATTAATATTTATAAAGAACTATAGTTTGCTTTTAAATAACTCAAATGTTTGTTTACAAAGTGTTTCTAAATTGAGATCTTCAGTTCTGTTGAGATAAATGGATAATTCTGAATTCATTATAGCTGAGATATTTGCTTAGTGGCAATGTGTTATTTTAAAAAATACATTTAGTTTTTAAAAACACATCAGTAACTAAGCATACACCCTGAAAACTTTTTCACATAATATTCTGAAGATTTCCATTTAAAATAGGGGGGAAATGAATTTCAACCCATTTTATGGTACTGTCAATATAAAAAAATTAATGAAGGAGTACTATAAACAATAGAAACTGGACAAAATTGAAAATAAGAGATGCTGAAACAACTGATTTGCAGGATATTGGTTTTGATAATAGAAGGATAACTGTGATCTGTAGTTGATAAATGAGGCTCGCTAAGGAAGGGGTGATAGATGCACACATCCTTGGCTAATAGAAAGTAGGCGTATGCATTTTGCCATAACAAGTGAGGAACCGGAAGGTTTTGACCCAGCTTGATGCTCTGACCTACCTGAGGCCATGGAGCCTTCTCTGTGCCCCAGCAACTGGGCTGCACCCCACTTCCAGGTCTGTTAGCCGCAGAACCACACCGGAACGAACATAAGCCTCTCTGAGCAGAGGGGGGCTCCCTCTGCTTACTGTGGGGAGAGCAGTTGTGTGGGGCTTTTTTAGTATAAACCACAAAAAGCAGTGTGTGTGAGGAATTCTCAAGTCTGGGTGTGGGGCTTGGCTAGGAGAATTTGTCAGTAGGTAGCTCTTTTACATTTTAACTTGAGTATTTTTATGCAAGAATGAAAAACAACTGATGTTGAGGGGTATCTTTTCTCTAACCTGCTGTTTCTGTTTCTACAAACAGCAGTTTTTGGCATGTTGTGCTAGGGAGCCTCCTTCCCCCTCCTGCAGTGTCTGTCTTCTCCACTGGGTGGGCAGGGTCCGAGGCTTCCTCCAGACCATGTAGGCGCGACCATGTAGGCGCGGCCATGTAAGGCCTCGGATGCATTTTACTTTATATTGCTCAAGTTAGGTGGGAGATAGATCTTAATTTACGATTGCCACTTTGTAGGTAACTGAAGGCACACATCTGTTTTATATAACGAGAGATATATAACCAGCAGGAGCTCATAGTAGCATCTGTGGGCTGGTTAATTGCATTTATTTTTCTTTTGGACTGGAAGTAACTATTTTTAATATTAACTGTCAGTTTAGGAGCTCAGAGGCCATTGAAAGCAAACTGGTAGACTAAAAGTTTCAAAAGCTGTGGGGCAGTTAATGCTTCAAAACATGCACAGTGTGTCATGGAGAGCCTGGGGGACACTGGTCATCTTCCCTAATAGGGGGCATCAGAGCCAGATTTCACTGGAGAGGAATCGAGGGAAGAAGAAACACTTAGGCAGCAATCCCACATCTGGGAATACATACTAAGGAAACAAATTTTTAAATAAATGCATAAAAATATTTGCAGCAGATTTATTCTGAGGCTATAACCTGTAAATAATCAACATGTTCAACTACTGAAGAATAGTTAAGAAAATTTTGTGTTGATTCAATAGTCTGACCATTTTGATCTATAAATGGCAATTTCACATCCTGTCACCCAGTGGACTTCACCCTCATGGAAGTCATTCCAGTGAAAATAGGAGAAAATCTGTGAAGACTATGCAGCAGTAGAGAAAGGAACTCATGCAATAATGGCAGGTGAAATACAAAGAACAAAAATTCCACGTGTAATATAAATTCAGGTGTGTAAAATATGTTTCCATGTTGACAAAGATTAAAAAGAAAACAAATGAGAGTTGTCATAGAAAAGCAAAAACAATCAGAATATTAAATATCCATTCATGTTGTTTTATTTATATGTGTGTATATACATGCACACACGTATGTATAAATTTAGAGTGTGATGAACCAAGGTGATATTAAATTATAATCAGAACCCTTTAAAAGTGATTTAGTAGGTTATCTAAAATACTCTATTTTAGCTAAGCCTAAAAGAAACATGTTAAACTGAACCTCAAGGGGAAAAAAGAAACTCACTGATTTGATTCTTAAATAGAAATATCAAATAGCAGCCCACCGAAAGGGAGTGCTCCAAAGTTGTGGGTTGTAGGGGACAAGGTCCCAGAACATATATCTATTCCTGCTGCTGTCGCAGTATCTGAGTCCAAGATGTGATGTGCTCAATTACACCTGAAATAGCTTTGAAAATCTTGTGTTGGAGATTTGGGGGATACTTAATTTTTTTTTTTCTTGGGTTGTGGCAAGAGTTCCAAGTCCTCTTCTGGACCTGGTTTCTGACTGATAAATAGCAAGGGTCTAGGTGAAAGCATCAACTTGATGGGGTGTTGCATCCGATAGAGACCTGCTGGTTCACATGGTCAAAATTGTACTGTAACAGGCTCCTGAGTCTGACATAGACCCCTGTATGCATGGGAGCATCTAAGGGTATCTGAAGAGTTGTATCAGCCAGGGTAGGTAACAAAGAGCCCTTCAATCTCAGAGGCTTAAAACAACAAAAGTATATTCTTTGTTCTTGTTGCATGGACAACATAGTTTTGCAGAAGTGCAGTAACTCAAGGAATCAGACTAACAGAGCAGCCACTGTCCTGAGCATTGATAGTCACTGTCCCATAGAGAAAACAGCACTCCGGGGGTCTGTCAGTGGTCTGGAAGTGATTCATTACTCACAGTTCACTTGCAGAGTTGGTCACAAAGCCCTACCAATCACAGGTGTGCAGGAAGTGCGGTCCCACTGTGTGCGGGGAAGGCAGAGAGCTGGAAATGCTTGACAAGTGTCCTTGATGCCTGCCACCAGACTCCTCCTGCACTGCTTGTTTTCACAGAGGCATGAGATCCCTGAGGTCTGATGCTAGCAGTGCCTTCAGATACCATCTCCGAAAACAAAAACTGTCACTTTAGGAGAGGAAATAAATATAAATAGAGAAGATTCTTACCTGCGAGCAAAGTTTTCTATTCTTCCCTCACAATGTGGGATTTTAGAGGCATCTCCATCTTTCTCATCTTTTTCTTTTGCCTTCTCTAAATTGTTGTAAAATAGCTGAATGGTCTTGTTTTCCTTTGTTTGGGTCAAGAAATTTTAGCTGAAAATTGTTACTGTGTGAAAGAAGATTATTGACTCAACAAGCCTTCAATTTTCCATGAATAACACTCCCACCCCTGAGCTTCAGGAACATGCCGTGCGTGTATTCTATTTTAAAAGACAGACTGTAATTTAAAACAGGCAGTTTGATGCCCCACTGAACTTTGTTTAAGCCTGGAATAAAAGAGGGGGAAAAAGCTTTAAGCCACAAGAAAGTGACTAAGCTTTCTTCAACCACTTTTCTTCATAATGCAATCTATTTAAAAAAAAAAAATGCTTCCAGGTACTATTGTTGTCTCTTTTCACAGGACCTAAATTTTATCCAATGTTGGATTGTGATGTGTGCATCTTTTCACTGTGAACGGGCTGTCGTTTGAATTTTCAGTGTTCAGAGTAGAGCTTATTTGCAGTGGCGACTGTGCGTGCATTTGTGCGTGTTGTCAGTGTCCAGTGTACGGGAGAACATGAACCCTAAAACGAAATGTGTCAATTTTAGCATTCACGGATTGATAGCTATTTTCTAGAATTAAATAATACCTGATTATTAGACTGGAATGACATAAATATTTAACTGTAACATTATTTACTATCAGATCATTATAAACATTATTAGATGGAAGTAGTTTATAGCACTTGTCTTTTTTTCCTCCTCACAAAAGTGAAAATAAACAGCTTATAATGACCATATGGTAGGAACAATGACTTCGTTTTGGTAAAATAATTTATGACCTGGAGAGCTGTTCTAATGATGGTGCTGAATGGTAAACTAGGCTAATCTCAGCTAAGGTTCTGGTCTTGAGCCATTTCTGTGATTTCTCAGGATCTTTCGTGTCCTTCTCTGGAAAGTGAACGTTAGTGTTAACAATCTCAGAGCATGTTGATGCTCCTAAATGTTATGTTTAAGGGCCTTCGTGAGTGTGTAAGAAAAAAGCACTGATAAAAATGAACTCTTTGCTTTCAGGAGGAAGTTGAAGGAGAGAAGTGCAGCCAGCTTGAAATCTTGGGTAAAGGCTCCTGTCTGTCCGTGGTGGTTTCCATTCTAGGTGCCATTTGCTTTCCAACATGTGTAGGGATTTGGGGTTGCCTAAGTGAGGAGATGGCTTATTGTGCAGGCCGTGGGAAAGCCCCCTGGCCTTCCTGTGGATTCTGTCTAGCACCTCAGAGAAGACAGCTCTCCCTCCGTTCGGGAGTCTTGTGTAACTGAGATGTATTTCAATGTAGGGAGGTCTAGGGAGAAGGAGAAAGGTTCATGTGAAAAGTTGAGAAGTACACTTGACCCATGAACAACATGGAGGTTAGGGGCACCTGCGCAGTCAAAAATTAAGTTTTGAGCCCCCCAAAACTTCACTAGTATCTTACTGTTGACTGGGAGCCTTACCAATAACATAAACAGTTGATTGACGCATATTTTGCATGTTGTATGTATTGTGTACTGTATTACAATGAAGTAAACAAGAGAAGGAAAATGTTAAGAAAATCATAAGGAAGAGAACATACATTTACAGTATTGTTTGTGTTTTTTGAAAAAAATGTCCCATATAGTTGGGCCCACACAGTTCAAACCCATGTTATGTTGTTCAGGGATCAGCTGTACATATACCAGGTGTCTTTATGACCACCTGGTAACGTGGGAGGTAGAAAAGTCAAACAAATGAGGAAGCAGCAGGACAGTGAAATCTTGTCTTTTATGCCTTTTCCCATTGCGCCAGTGGGCAGTGGGAGCCCAGTGGAGACTGTTTTCTCAACCACCATGGGCATGCAGCAGTCGGTGTTAATTTCACGCCGGGTGGAAGGAATACCCCAGGTTTACTTTGTGTGCTATAAAGTAGCTGAGCAATTCTGTGTTTTTGAAACTGAGATTTACCATGAGTGGAAATACTAGCAACCCAGAGACATGAAAACCACCATTTGTTTTAATGAACCAAAGCCAGTTTCATGGGTGAGTCCCCTGCATTTGTGTCGTGTCTTTTTTTTTTTTTGTCTTTGAAGCTCAGTGGCTTGATTTGGGTGGAGAGGTGTGTCACACGTTTTGCTTGTTACTTTACTGCTCTTTCTGTCAAAGCACAAAATGGAGTGGATTGAGGCAGAGGCATAGGCTGTACCGGATCCACACGAAAGTCTTCTTTCAAAGTAGTCCAGAGTGAGTGAGCCCGTGACCGCTGAGTGACGGGGCCGCTCGGCAGCGTCCGGTCCCCATCTGTAACTTGTACCCTGGTACTAACTCTGCCTTTCTAAAAAGTTTTCTGGTGAAAGTAAGGGTCTTAATTAGTCTTTTTTTCCCTGTGGGCATGGGTGATGGAGTGCAGTGAGCCAGTCAACACCCTCTGATGACCCTAAATATATATGGTTGGTCTTTTATATATATTAGACGCCATCTTAAAAGGTCTTGTTTCATATAAATGAAAATTTCAGTTAATTAACACTGGAAACGACTAGTGAAAGAAGACTAAGTATGCCCAGAGTGAGGGTCTCAGAGCGTATCCTAGGTGTAAGGTGCATGAACTTTACAGAGTGGACTTCCTGCCATCTCTTTTGCCTGCTCAACACCAGATCCCACCCTGTTCTTCTAGTTTGGATGTTTGGGGCTTTCAGGTTACCAAGATGAGGGAATTTACCATGCTTTTTATTTATGCAAGGCCTTTATTTCAGAATGCCTTTATTCTCACCTGGAGGTAGGGAAACAACTTTAGAGGCTACTATGTTATCTCACCATTGATGGTGAGTCACATTAAGGTGAAGGCAGTGAGAACACAGAGGGAAAATTGTTGAAATAAGGGAGGGGTGAATGATAGATGCTTTTAAGGTTTTTAAGCTGAATGACCAGGAGGTGTGGTGCTGTTGGTGACAAACACAGGGAAATTGGTGGTGGGAGCTGGTTTAGGGAGAAAAGAGTATCCAGAGATTTTATGAGATTAAAAAGCAAGTCCTGAATGACTGTGCTCGAATTTTAAAACCCCTAAAAGAAAGCAATTTATTTTTGCTACTAAAGTCTTCTTTTTGCATAGTTCTTGATAAAAGACGTACAACATTGTTATAAATAGGAATTGATGTTGAGAAAATGATCTCATTGACTATTAACTTTACATTCCATTTAAATTCTTGGAGATAATTTGAAGACTATTGTAGCAGAGTTTGTATCAACTCGTCGGATTGTACCTGAGTGTTTCTAACTTGGAGTAAGACAGGGTGCAGCCTAAAGAAATATATGAAACTATATATAGTTCCATTGGGATTTGTGTCTGGTCTCATTCTATTTGCTTTTAGGATAGTGTATCTTAATCCATTCCTTTCCTTGGGTAGGGACAGGTTACTTTATATTGCTTTGTTTGGATTACTCTAGAATGATTTAGACTTTGTTCTTGTTGTACCAGTACATTTTGGAGGAACATTCCTTAGTTAAATTTATCTCATTATAATTTCTACGTTTCTGAAAATTATTTTGAATTTATGTGTTTGCTGAGTCTATTATACAAATTTTATGTCTTTTTGGGGGGATATGTGACTGTGGGAGGGGGTGGAGAATATGGTTTTAACACTGTTTTTGAAAGAGATTCTCTTTTATTTTGTAGAAATAGTTTACCCTTTTGAGTGCCATGATTTCCTATGATACTTTGAATCCCAGCAGGGAAAGTGGGGCCTCAGGGAGATTACCGTGAACTCGGAAGGAATACTCTCTTGTTTTTAAAAATCAAGCTGCGCACGCCCCCGCCCCCGGGGGGGGGGGGGTTAAGTACTGTCATTTTACTGTTTACATGAAGAGCACAGGTTTAATATTAATGAGTTCTTAATATGTGTGTATTTTTACACATTTAATTTGATTCAGACTTTTAAGCTATAATTTCCAGATGTGAAAATAGAGACTTAAAAATGGCAGCAAATTCGCCTCAATTCAACAGACATGAGTTAGAGTCCACCTGTAGCTTCTTGTACTAGAGCCTGCCCCCACCTGTCCCCGCCTGCCCCCCTGCTGCTGACGTCCTCATTGTCCTTGTAAACTTCAGTTCTCTCCTTTTAAATTAAACCTCTTGTCAACTTTTATTAAAATCTTGAGTGTCCCTGAATAAATACAAATGTGTTCAATTTCCCCAAGTGTTTTTGCTTTTCATAGTTAGTATATTTATGCTTTCCTTAGCTAGCATGCCTAAGTGTTGACATTCTCAATTAAGCAACAAGATTTCACTTTACACAGAAAAATTCAATTTACATTTAACAATCATTTATTGATCGCCTCCTTATTTTTAAGATTTTATATTAGATGTGGGAATAAAATAATAAAATTAGAATTATTTCACTAACTTATTAGTGTTCTTTCCTATAGCACATTTCAGCAGCAAGAAATCAACAAGAAAATGTTGCCTGTTATTTAAAATACCTTAACATATTTTCTTATTTAATCTTCAGAGAACCATCTATAGAATCTGCAAAATTCATACTTTCAACATGTATAATTTCATAGAAATGTTTTGTCCTTTTGCAGAAGTCTTTAATATTTGAAAGTATAAGAGCAGTGATGGCTTTATCAAAATCACTGTAGCTTTTTATACAAGACGTGCATGCCCGTCAGGCCCGTGGTTGTGGTGGGAGGACGCTGCTGCCCAGCGCCTCTGTGACACCTGTCCCAGTGGAGGAGCGGTGATGCCGCTTTCTCCAGTGACGTCATGAGGGATTTTATTATTTTCACTGCCCTTTTCCTGACTTCATTTTCATTTTCTATTTTTGTAGGGATGAAAACAAGATATTAAAGTTCTAGCCATCTTTGATATAATTCTGCCCCTTTTGGGGATATCAGATTTTGGACACTGTATCTAACTATGCACATTATGGTTGACAAGGCACATTCACTTGTACTATCAATTTAGCTTTACTGCCTGTATGCTTCACCTTTGCCCCTTTACATGATGAGATAGAACATATGAAACCTCACGTGTAGTGCTAGTCACTACATAAGTGCTCAGTACATGTCAGTTTCTTACCCTTTTGTTGGCCCTCCTCCTTGAAACTCGCTCAGCTGTCAGGGCCTGTTAGGGGGCTAGTCCAGCCACTTCCCTGAGAGCCACCCTTCCTTTCCTGTGGTGAGGAGAACTGAACAGAGCCTGCGGAGTCGCTGGCATTGTGGCAGCTGACTCTGGGCTACTTGACCTCATTGACTCCTCCCCTTTACTCCATTGTTGAAGCCAGCACTACGGACCTCTTTGGACTGGAATATGTTGGTGTGAATACCACTGGGATTCTTCTGTGTTCATTTTGATTTTGTATTCTTCATTTTTATTTATCACATGAATATATGAAAAACATGAATATATGAAAACTACATTAAGATGCATTGTAATTAAAAACAGTTTCCCCGATATTATGCTGCAACTTTTGATTTAAGTGCTGCAGATGAAATAAATTATTGGAGGAGAAATGAGGGTGGGGATGAAGAGGCAAAAATCCTGTAGGGTTTATTTCATGGCTGACTAGTTATGAAAAATTACAGATACATAGTTTAGACAATTAAAATATATTTGACCATTGAAAACTGTAATGTTGATAACTAGTATTATACTCATCTGCACTCCCAACATTATCATCAGAGTTGGGTAGTTAACTAGCTGGCTGTGGTGGTTGGAGTTTACTTTTCCCATGCTCTTTCCAGCTTGTGTTATTATCTGTGAGTAGTGAAATCACGTAAAAGAAGGCAGAGAAAAGAAAAAGAAGGCATACATAAGCGAAGACATGGCTAGAAATCTTTGCTTGCAGTCAAGTCTGCTTTAGATAAAGTGCTTAGATTTTGCAAAGAGTTTTCAGATTTCTGAAACAGATAACCATGTGAATCATAGTGGTTGTCCAGGAAGAACCAGCTGTGACTGATAACACATCTTTAATGAATCAGGGAAAATAAGATACACTTTTAAGTCATGGAGCGGGGAAAGAGGAGGAAGGGAGCAAGCAAAGGGGGCCTCCTTAAATAATAATGTTAATATAGGAAATACACCTTTTTGAATTCTGCCTTTTTTAATCCCAACTGATTAATTGACATTAAGTAAATGTGCTATTTTAAGCCAGGTGGTATTTGAGGGCGAAACACCTTGGAAGTATCTTATCTTAGTGTTTTAGCATTGTTCTTTTAGACAGTTGTATTTATTGATGTTTAAACTATACATCCCAAATAGGGAACTTTTGCAAATGATTATTTAATAAGTCAACTATATTTAGCCAGCAGTGGTCTTGTGAAATGGTACCTGGACAAATTATAGAGGAAATGAATATGACTTTACAGTTGTAACTAGATTAAGACATTTTGCTTTTCCCAATATTTTATGGACCATTTTATCATTGTGTATTATACTCACTATCACCAGTTTTCTTTTTGAATTTACCTATAAGCCTAGTTTCTTATTAACAATAAAAATATGTAAAGTTTAATATAATTGATGCATTCTTTTAGCCTCCCTGACTGATTTTTTTTTTTTTTATGCTGTGGCATTCTAATATAAGGTATGACCCAGATACTGTATAACTTAGTGATCAATATTTAAGAATATAAATTTCTTCATCTATAAAAGTGTTTTAAAAGAACTTGGATGAGGTATTCTTTCAGTGTGTGTCCCTATGAATTATAAATAAATTTATTTTTAAATATACGAGTGACCACTTTTAACTGAAAGATTCCTGTTGTGACAGACTGTTTTCATTTCCTATGATGTTTTTTATGTAGAATTTATAGCCCATGTGCTTCTAAAAAGGATTGGAATTGACCTCCAGTAAAACATTTTGTATAAACTGAGACTACTCAAAGTAGAATACAAATTAAAAAAAAAAAAGTTTTCAGACGGGAGAAGAAAACTAACCATGATAATAGAGTACCAGGAATAACTTCAATTTGAGGCTGTATTCTTGATAACCAAGGTTTTACAGTTATCAACAGAAAGTGAAAACATAAGTTCGTAAGGAAAGATGAAACATAATTTCCTAAGGAAAGAATATTACGTTTCTTCTATTATTTTATAAAAGCAAATAGTCTATAAAACAAATATAAAATATTCCTGTGAAAATAATGAATAGTGATGCCCAAATTTGGGGTTTTTATAGTGATAAAGACTTTTTTTCATGTTATCTGAGATGGTTATCCAGGGCCTAAATTAGACATCCTATCAACTTAGTGAATGAATGGCTATTTATTCTATTACTTGCTTAACTGTCAAAATTATAAACCCAACAATTCTGTCCAAAGGAGTAGCTTATTGAGCATGTTTTCATTTCATAGTACATTTTAAAAGTAATGATTTTGTAAGCATAATATATGTAGCAGGATGAAAGTCTCTTAGTAAGGAAATAATTCAGTTGTAAAGAGAGTATCTTTCATCAACTTATGTTTATTTTTTATTTTGAGGGATAGGCCATAAATTTGTTTTATAGTTTGGCATTTTTCTGTTGTATGTTTTTATGGGAGAAGATTGCTAATATTTGGGTTGTAAAATTTGGGCTCAAGATTAATTGGTGAGACAGGTGATGGCCTAAATTTTACAGTGCAAACATTCTACTAATGACTTAATAGTTATAACTGTGCCAGTTTATATCTTGTGGCAAAATTTATGGATTTTTCTTGTACCTCTTGACTTGAGTACATTATAAAATCGGAGTTGTGTTCCTCAAGAGAAAAAGAATACATCCATAATCTGTTTGCTCCTTTCAGAGTTTTAGTGGGGAAGAATGCTAAAGCTGGTGTGATTGCCCCTCCCCCCTCTTTAAATGCCACCCCTCCCCACTCCTCAGATGGGCCACGGAAGAAATTTAAGACTGGCCATATTTTGGTTGCTGTGCCTTGTACTTTAGATAGAGTAGGTGTGGGCAGCAGGCCAGAGACCTAGTAGGGGGTAGGATTTTGACACACCAGCTCTGATTTGAATCCACAACTGTCTTTTTTCCTTTGGCCATTCATCAACCTTAGGGAGGAAGGAGAACAGAGATCTGTTGAAAAGGGGTTGCTGTATTTCACTCCTGTTATTGTAAGGGAATTAGACTTTTTAAAGCCCTAAACCATAAGAGACAGTGCAACAAAAAGAATTTAACATATTTATTCTCATAAAACAATAACATTGTAGTGAAACGACCTCCGTTCCTTTGTTAGCCAGGCTAACCTTTTACAACTTCCTTCCAGTGAAAGCAAGTCCTGGTAGTTGGAATCCTCAAAAAGACTTTTACATCAACATTTTTTTAAGACACAAAAACCTGTAAATTGACAAATTGTTTTTTAGTATTTCCCTTCCGAGGGCTTAGAGAAAAATCTTGCGTGTGTTGGGATTAGATTGGTGGTTGGAGAAAAGCTCCAGAGTTAGGGTAGCTCTCCTGTAGCTGACTGCACACATCGATTTTGCTCCCTTCGCTGGCTGCTTGTGCTTGAAACAATTTCTGACAAATGCCAGAGTTTCACAAATGTAGGAGTAGTTACAGAGGTGGCTTTGCAAGTCCCTTGGAACAGCCATGCACATCTTCAGTTACTCTTAATCTGAATGAGAAAGGGGATGGTAGAAGCTATTTTTATTTTCTCCTGGGAGCAGGAAAAAAGGAAGGTGGTACTCTGTACCATGTAATTTTAAACAACAACATCAAAAAAATCAGATTCCATTGAGATTCTTTCTTGCTTACTTTTTGTTTTACTTTTGCTGTCTCCCTGTGTGTTTGACTAATGTAAGTCTTCCCCCAGGAATATGAGACTATGTGGTACAGTCCGCCTCATAACCTTCCTGGATATTTTTATAATTTATCATCAGCTGACACCGCCTGGGTAGAATATTCTTACCACTCCCTCTGGCTGCTGGAAGTCTGAAATTACATCTTTGTCTTTGAAGTCAGGCATACTGTTAGCGTTGCTATGGCGACAGGGTGGGTAATGGAGTCCACAGACAGGAGATTGGTATTTAGCGTTTAAACGCTGCTGTACACAGGCCTTGATTTTTAGAGTGGTTACTGAACTGTCCTCTTTTAGGAAATGTTTAAAAATTACATTTTTACATGGTCTTACTAGATTAATAGTCATGGTTTATTTCATTTTAACTGCAAGGATAAAAGCATTATTCCATTAAATGGGTAGCTTTTTTTCTCTTGGCTTATGCATTATTAACACAGGCTTTCCTGTTTTGCTTGTAACATTTTATAGGCTTTTTCAAACGTGCAGTCAGATTTGCTCTGTTGCTCCTTTATTTTTTGGACTTAACCTATTATCAGCTTGATCTTGTAGAATTTCAGAGGAGACAAAGTTCTAAAGAACTAAGATTTTAAAATACTAAAAAATGAAGTGTGTGTGAATTTAATTTAATTTTTTTTTAAGTTTCTGTTTAGTCCTTCTCTTGCAGTGTACTGTACCCACATGCCATATGAAAGGAAAGACCTCACCGTTGTTGGGAACTATGAGTTATTTTGAAAGGTTTTGATCATATAACTTTTGAAATAATAGTCTCTCACTTTGTTAAATCTTTTTTGTCTGAGACTTACTTACATATATATATGATTTATTAATTTTTTATTGTTTTGTCATTAGAATAATGATAAATCTTAAAAGGTCATATAATATATACATGTTCCACCCCACCTGATATGTGAGTTGCTTCTAAAATATTATTATTACTTTTTATCCTCACCCGAGGACATTCATCCATTTTTTTGTTCAGATAGAGTGGGAAGGAGAGAGAGAGAGAGAGAGAGAGAGAGAGAGAAACTTTGACGTGAAAGGGACACATCGAGTGGCTGCCTCCCACACGACCCAACCAGGGCCAGGGACAAACCGCAACCAAGGTACGTGCCCTTAGCGGGAACCAAACCCGGGTCTCTCTGGACCGCAGGCTGATGCTCTAACCGCTGAGCCAAACCGGCCAGGGCCTAAAATATTATTTGAATGCCTTGTGATATGGCCTCTCTACTTCACAAAGTATTTTATTTCTGGTCATTTAAATGGTTAGGAAATTCTTCCTTCTGTTAACTTGAAATGTTTTCTTGGATTGTGTTGTACTTCTTCCTTCTTAACCATACAAGATAAATCGAAATCCCTCTTCTGTAACATGGCTGTTTACATATGTGAAGATAGGTTTCAGTTTACCTAGGCTTTTACTTAGCTAACTAGTTCCTTTAACTATCTTCCCCATTATGTGATTTCAGGTCCTTCTACTACCCTATTCTTAATTTTTTGATAAACTTCATTTTGTACAAGCATTTTCAAATACGAATCCACAACTAAACTGAATACTCCACAGGAAAGGCTGGTACAGAGCCAGCCTGGCACCCCCTGTGTTCTGGACTGTCGTGATGCTGCGGCACAGCGCCCCACCCCACTCTGGCACTCTGCTGGGAACTGCTTCTGCGGCATGGTCTCGTCTACCCTTGCCCCCGCCCAAGTGCAGCTCTCTCGGTTACCCTGGCTGAGTGCAGTCTTACTTGCTGTGGGCCATGGTTCAAGCCTGCTAACACTTAGGTGGATCCTGAATCTAACACGTATTGTCACTGAATTTATTGGGGTGACACTGGTTAACACAAGTATACAGATTTCAGGAGCACAACTGTACAACACACCATCGGCACACTCTTGTGTGTTCACCCCCCCGCCCCAGTCAAGTCTCCGTCCGTCCATCACCGTTTATCACTCCATACCCTCCTCTCCCTCCCTCCCTCCATCATTCCCCGCCCCACAGTCACCACACTGTTCGTGTCCATGAGTTTTTTGTTGGCATTTATCTAGGTCTAATAAATCTAGAGCTTCTGTGTGTTCCAGGCCTTACCTTACATATTAACCACGACACTCTGCTTGGTCGGAGGCTGGGTGTATATCCAGAACAATTAAGACTCTAGTCCTGTTAAATATGTCATAGTGCTAGTTTTCAGAATTTTGCCTGTGGATTATACATGATTTTTCCATTGAAATAATACATATAAAGGTCCCATAATATTGAAAGTTAATATATAATTTGCTGTTGAGATAGTTCTTTCTTTACCAAACCGAAGTTTTCTGTGTGAGAGGAGAAAGTCCGCTTTGTAAGAAGCTGGTTCATGTCGCTGCATCCAGCCATATGCACTGACCAAGATGGGCATCAAGAAAAGACAGAAGAACCTGTGCCCATCTCCGGGAGGGCCCTAGAAACAGAGCCTAAATGTCACGGTCTAAGGCAGATGATAGTTTGCCCTGATGGTGGAATCCTCAGAATGAAACGGTCCCATTTGACGGGCCCGATATTTCAGGGAATGGGACTGTTGGTCACAGAAGCCCAGAGCCTAGCCTATCAGCACGGCTGCTGGACGCAGGGGCCGCCTCCACTCTCCCCGATTTCTCTCTGTCCATCTGTGTATCTGACATGCCCTCTGCTTTACTCTGTATCCCCAACTGGCCAGGACTGAAGGGATACCCAGAGAGGTTAAAACTGGCATAGTCTTTTCTGAGGGTCTGCACCTTGGGGAAGACATACACTGGGGGCCTGGCACAGGGGAGGAGAGCAGGGCACCTGCTTCTTCAGGACAAGGGGGCTTTGCCTCGTGTTCACCAGTGCCTGTGGGAGGGGAGGCAAGGGTGAGCCTAGTGGGTCCTTTCAAATATTCATGGAGGGTAGGCACACAGTTTCTGCTTGGACTTGTAATACGCCATTTCCCCCCCCCCCCCCACACACACACACACACACACACACACCTACCTCTCTCTGCAGAAGCCAGGTTTCAAGTTCTGGAGACAGGTGCTCAGCAGGCGGAGCACTCGCAAATTAAAAATTTGACAGTAGCCCTGGCCGGTTTGGCTCAGCGGTTGGAGCGTCGGCCTGCGGTACAGAGAGACCCAGGTTCGGTTCCCGCTAAGGGCATGTACCTTGGTTGCAGTTTGTCCCCGGCCCTGGTTGGTCGTGCGGGTGGCAGCCACTCGATGTGTCCCTTTCACGTCGATGTTTCTCTCTCTTTCTCTCTTCCTCTCTCTCCCTCCCACTCTATCTGAACAAAAAATGAAAAAATGTCCTCAGGTGAGGATAAAAAAAAAAAATTGACTAAGTTTTATAGATTAGGGAAACAATTTACTTCAGACCAGTGCTGGTTCCTGGAAGGGCAGGTGGGAAATACTCCTCTAGAGATGGTCTCTGTGTCACTCGGTAGGCCCTGTGTGTTGGTGACCAGGTGAGCTTCTCTCATTGAGCAGCAGTTTTGGCTTGACTTTGGGGTAAGTGATGGGTAAGTTCTCACTCCATTGAAGCTCTGAATGTGATTTTCGTTGAGTGAATTTTGGTTGCTGACTGCTGCCCTGTTCACAGCATTTGTAGCAGAAAGTATATACAGCGACTTTGGGTATTCAGATCTGCACTGTCCGGGGAGCTTTCTGCAGCAGGAAAATACTCCCTCTCTGTGCTGTCCAGTACTCGCCATATGTTGCTGTAAAGCACTTGAAATGTGGCTGGTGTGAGCAACTGAACTCCAACCTTTAATTCAACCTACGTAGCCATGTGTGGCTAATAGCTACCATATTGGACAGTGTGGTTCTAGATTACAGATCCTATGCGGTCATGTTTTTCCTACAAAGTGGATTTTGGTGAAAATAACGATGTGCTTACATTACAACTTTCACATTCTTGGCACAGAAATCATCGATTTGCAATGCATTCTGACTTAGCATTTCAACATAGCTCATTCACACATGTAGAGGGGGTGAAGCACAAATCTAACTTAGATGTGGAGTTTATCTGTTGTGGGGTTTTGGCATGTAGGTTGAAAACCAAGATTTCGGGAGTGAGGGTAACAACGAGTGAACCCTGTGCACTTGGGCACTGCAGTGAGAAAGCTGACGTGCTCACAGGTCCTTCTACCCCTGTCTACGCGAGCTCCCTGCTACCTGTGTGTTCTGGAGGTAGTGCAGAGGCCACTACCTTAAGGATGCCCCCACTTGTCTCCCACCCGCACAGCGGTGTGACCCTAGGAGCAGCGTCCTGTGGACTTGCAGGACTCCGCTGCTCGCTCCACTGTGCAGGTCTCAGCTGCAGCGCCAGGACACAGTGTAAAACGTCTTGACGCCCGTCGTGGCGTCTTCCTCATAACTTAGGTGTCATCTAAGAAGTCGCTTAGGGTTAAGCCTATGGTGTTGTAAATAATTCCTCTTGAATGCTTACAGGTGATGTCTACTGATATTTAGGATTTTTTCTGTTTAATTTTAAAGGGCATCAAGTCTCAGATAATTTCATAGTTAGAACATGAGAGTAGGTGGCAATTTCGGGACAGTGTAGGGATTTTCAGACTCTTGACTTTTTGAGACCGATTTCCTCATTTGCCAGGTGATGATGGAGATGCTGCTGCAGAGCCTGGGGTCGAGTCCATGCTGCTGCCCGGCCCAGTTCCCCAAACAGCTGGACGTCTGCGTTCGGCTAGGGACTTTGGTGTGGCACTGCCTGCCTTTTATATTGAAGAGCAGCCTCCTTTTTTAGTGTTCTGCATGTTTAGAATTTTCACAAGAACTATATTTTACATTCCAGTAATGTAGTTGGGCAGTTTGAATAGTATGTTTCAGGATTTCCAATTGACTTGTCACCGCCTTCAAAACTCAGCTTGTGTTCCTTGTCTGCATTCATTTCGCCGAACGCCACGCTCACAGCCACGGTGCAGTCTGTAGTTCCCGGTACCAAAAGGTTAGGTGCTGACTTAGTTTCTTCCGTCATTATCCCATACCTGGAACAGTATTTCATCTTTAAATGTTTACTACTCCCCTCCTTTAAAGAGGAAAAACACCAGGAATGAGTAATAATAATGTTTCCGTATTTGTTTGATTCTGTGGCATACTGTACACTTTAGCATCAAAATTAGATGGATGAGTTATTACTGCTGGTTGTTCTTACTCATTCAGTCTGTAAACCTAATTTGTTTTATTTATGATGGGAGAAGGGGAATTGATGAATTCATTTTACTTAAGCAATTCTTGAGTCTTTGTAGTACATTCCTGGTTTGAAGAAAGACAAATACAGAGTTTGTGAGATTATGAAACACTTTTTAGCAAATATATTTTGTTGTGGTGTACATTTACCCATCTTCTTGTGGGACATTTAAATGTTCTCCAATGTCTTCATTAGCCAAAGAACATATATACATAACCCATAGACACAGACAACAGTGTGGTTATGGACAAAGGGAGGGGGCTCAGGGGTTGGGTGGAGGGTGGAAAATGGGGACGTCTGTAATAGTGTTAACAATAAAAATAAAGAAACACAAATAAATAAATTTTCTTCAATGTCTTCAGTATCTCTTTTGAATAATCATTATTTTAAATTATAGTTCAGATTTCTCTTCTTTTGAGAAACCATAGTCTCCCCTCCCTACCCCTCTTTTTGGAAAAGTAAGTAATCTGGGTAAAGCCCTATTAAAATCAAGGAGTGATTATAGTCCAGTTAAGCACAAAAGATGATGCGGACAGGAGCAATTAGGAGTTTGTTTACTTTGTCAGGGTAAGGAAAAATAAAGAAACCCCTCCCCTTTCTTTCAAATTAGTTGTTGTCTGGAATTTTAAGTTAAGTGAAACCATTAATTGCGTATATGTACCTCAAACTAAACACAAACTCCAAAGACTCTCATGATCGTACTTTTGTTAATAAGCTCATGAGAAGGTTATTAAATGAATCTGTGGGATTTTGCTAGGAAAGGTGCTAGGCAAAATGGAATTCTTTCCTTTATTAGTAGGAATACTTGGATTCTTTTTTAATGGTTGGGTATAATATTCTGCTTTTAAGTCTGTTCTGTAAAGGGTGAAAGCAAGAAAATGACCTTTACTTCACACCGTTGAAAGGTCTTGCCTAATTTGAGTTGTTTGCTGTAACAGAGGTTCTTAAAGCCTATTAAAAGGTTGAATGTTATGTCTTATTATCAAGATATTCTCAATAAAATCTTAGCAGTTTACTAAAATTTTAGGAGACATCTTTAGAACAAAGGTGTAATAGTTATAAAGTTCAGTTGTTGACTACGTCGTCTTAGTTCTTCTTTTTAAATATAGCATCAGTTTTAAAAATATGGAACCTTCCTCATCTCCCACAGTAAAAAAAAATTATATATATATATTTAAAAAAAAAAAAATATATATATATATATATCTGTAGATTTCTCCTGCTACTGTTTTCTTTGTATGTCATTTAACTGGGTGAAATCTGTGAGAGCACTGTTAAAAGTGGGAAATGATTTAACAGCACAATTGAGGCACACGGCTGTGAAGGTTCTGTTTCTCCAGAGAAAGCACTGAGGTATGAGTTTAGAATGGGTGGCTGTGTGGTGTGTGGGGAGGAGGGGAGAGTGTGAATAATGCTTTCTGCTGTGATAGCTCTTTGCTGATCTAAAAGTCTATTTAAAGGGTGTTAGGCCACTTTGGGTCCTTATGAAGAGCATTTTGTGTTCTCCGATCAGGATGGAAACAGCCTCTTCTTTGAATAAGCTGAGCTGAAGTGACTTTCTTGCCCTGCATCCCATCCCTTCTTTTTTTAAAAAAAAATATATTTTTATTGATTTTTAGAGAGAAAGGAAGTAAGAGGGAGAGAGAAATAGCGATGGGAGAGCGAAGCATCCTTGGCTACTTCCTGCATGGCCCCACTGGGGATCGAACCCGCAACCAGGGCCTGTGCCCTGACCTGTATTCTAACTGGCAACCCTTTGGTGCATGGGAGGGCACCCAATCAACTGAGTTGCACCCAACAGTGCCCATCCCTTCTTTAATCCATGACTGGCAGATGAGAGGTCTGCACACCCTGCATACTTCTCTGGTTTGCCCTGTGGCTGCCCATTTTCCTGGTTAAATTTTCATTCAGAATTGTCTTTGAAGATCATCCACTTCTTGATTTGACTGAGAACACTACGTTCATCCTAAATTACTGTTGTGACTTTTAAAAAAGCAATATTTCATTTGCCTTTATAATTCCTAAATTTCTTTGCTTAAAAGTAAAACAAGCCCTGGCCAGGTGGCTCAGTTGTTTTGAGCGTCATCCCTTACATGAAAGAGTTGTGGGTTGAATTTCCCGGTTACGGCACATACCTAGGTTACAGGTTCGATCCTTGGTCATGTCTCATATGGGAGGCAGCAGATCGATGTCTCTCTCTCTCTCTCTCTCTCTCTCTCTCTCTCTCTCTCTCTCTCTCTCTAAAATCAATAAAAACATATCCTCTGGTGAGGATTAAAAATTTAAAAACATCAGTAAAACAAATTTCTGTTTTCTGCTGGGGAATTGGGCTGTGTACATGTGTGATGTGGCATGTTTGTATGACTGATGTCCTTTACTGACTCAGTACTTTCTCCTGGGCATTGATATAATGGAATTACTGTTTTAAAAATAATTTATCCTAGTTTATAGTAAACTAAAATTATATTTTCATTTGCTAATTATATTAGTTCAACCAGCAAGAAATAATGTGCATAAACTTTGTCTTATTGGCAAAGTTTGCCCTTAAAAGTACTACTTTTGTTTATGAGCAAATGTGTTTATTGGTTTGTATGAGTTTGGGTGTGTATTCCTTTGAGTCAGTGTCCACAGTGCAGCTATTTACTAAAGCCTTTGAAATTAAAGCACTAGTTTCATGGCTAGTCTTAGCATTTATTTTCTATATGTTTAAAGGGAAGTTGTCAAATGAGGGAGAACCTGAAATTATTCTGTGAAAGAAAAAAAGATCCTGGGAAACTAGAATAAGATTTTAATTCAGAGAAGTTAGAGGGTTATAGAATTATAGGCACACAACATTTTCCTGTATTTTTTTAAGGCTTGAATTTATGGAGGTGATTTTGTTCAGGGAAGAAGCAGAATTATTCCCTGAACATTTCATGAAACAGGGCACTAGGCCATCTGGAGAGCGAAGCTCCCTGTATGTCCCTGTGTAGGTCAGGCTGCCATTCTGAAAAACCATTGCAAAGTGGGCCACATTTTCCTCTGTTAAAAAGGAACAAAGCATTGTAAAATGGAACATTGATTTCTAAATTTGAAGTTTTATGTGTTCTCACGGAAAAGGAAAGAAATTGCTCTCCTAGAAGACAAAGAACGAAATCCCCAGCCCCTCAGCTCTGCACAGCCGTCCATTGCTCTGAAGAAGTCAGCCCAGTGCGCTTCAGCATGCCAGTGTGCACGCTCTGTGGGGCGACGGAAGGAAACCAAGGTCTACAGGAGTTTTACATTTAATTAGCTTCCTCTCACTGTCAGGTTCCAAGCCAAACTACATTTTTTAAATATGATGCTCATCTACACAACCTAAGATGTGTATTTTGGAGAGTGAAATGAAGGAACTCACCAGTAAGGACACTCGGGAGGTGCTGAGATGCAGGCTTAGAGAACTGTGACTTTGGCCCTTCCACGTGATGCTGAGGTGACTTCCTGTGCACAGCATCATGTCCAGCTCTTCAGCTGCTTGCTGGCTGGTGCCCATTGGCAAGTATTGTACCCCCGAGCCTGTGTCCTCATCTGGATCGCCCTGGGGTTACTCGGGCATGGAGCTGTCCCACGAGCACATGTGCCTGGCCCTTCACCTGCTCTTGGCCCAGATCTCAGGGTCACCACTTGAGTGACCTCTTGAAAGAAGCCTGGTGATCAACAGTGTTACTGGAAATGCTTGAAATTAGGCAGAAGGGCAAGACCAGTGTGCGCATAGCTTTACCTCCTGTTGAATGTGAACTCTGTGCACACATAGTATTTGCTGGTGTTTCTTGAACTAGAAGTAAATGTGCACACAGGTCTGAGGCTTTGTTTACTGAGGAATGTATTTTAAAAAGAAAATTCATATTATTTTCTAAAATAAAGAAACAAATAAAGAGGAGCGGCCTGCCGATTCTTCTTAATAAAAAATAAGTCAACTCCACTATACCATCTGCCCTGTTTTTGCTAGAAAGAATGGGTTTACCGACGTATTTCATGGAATCATTTTATATATACATGTGTATTCTTTAAAAATAGTTTAACAGGGTAAATGACAATTTAGCAGTACATTCACATTTCCTATTTTTGCCTTAATTGTCTTTTAAGCACTGTTTATAACCTGCTTAGAAAAGTTAACATAATTTCCTATCAAACATAGTTGCATACCACCATTTTAAATGAATGCATAGCATCCATATGGCGTAAGCTCATTTGAAATATTAAACCTAAATATACTATATAATTAAGCATTGCATTTTTGAGTTTTCTTCTTGTTATATTGATCTTTATCAATATAACAAAATGTTCAAAATGATTCTCAGATATTAAAAAGAAATTTTGAGTAGCACTTAACTAAGAACAATCAAATGCTACTTTATATCAAAACCATGGAAGAGTTTGTTTTACAAACAAATAAGACTCCTCGAAACAAAACAGACTTGTCCTCTTGCTGTATATATTTGAGATTCTCCTTATTTACAGAAATTGTGTCATGTTTATCTTGAAAACAGAAGATTTTATTGTGCTTTTGAGGTAGCGGTGAGAGGGATGACATGATCTATGGCATGAACTAGGCATGGTGTGAGTCTGGGTTCGGGCAGTCTTCTGTTCCCTCCCTAGAAGGACGCGCATGCCTGCAAGTCTGGAAGGAAGATGCTTCAATAACACCGGAATGAGAGATTTCTGCTCAGTGTTCTTCAGTTTCAGTTTCAGAATCTCTTCTGTCATTCTTGGAAGCATCACAAAGATTCTGCATTTTGGCTTGCATTTGTGGGGAGTATTGTCCCTAGTGTCCCCCCACTCTCTCCCCCCCAAAAAAAGCCCAGCCTTGTCGTGGACTCAGCTGCATGCCTTATTAACTCATCTCCCGACCTTTGGCTCCTCAACACTGTGCGCTGTCAGGGCCCCCGTGACATCAGTGGTATGTGACTTGAATGGATATGCTGCACATGCTGAGTCAGTGTTTTCTTTCCCTTCCCCACAAGGAAAGCAGGCGCTAAGTCTCATTTTGAGAATTTATTGCTATCTGTTGGTGACACTTTAGAGACCATTCTGCTTATTTGACTAATAGCCAAATGGAAGCTAATAGTCTGTTTTGGCCATTGAAGCCTAAAATCCTACTAATTTCTTCCTCTGATCAAAAAAAAAAAAATAAAATCTCTTTATGCTTATGTGCTAATGTGAGATGTTGTGGAGGGAAAATTAGGATTATTTGAGAGATTTGTGCTTTTAAATGCCTTTCTGATAGCATCATCTATGTGCACACTCAGGACATAGAACGTTGTACATGTGTTTGTATGACTGTAAAAATTGTAAGTTTGGAATTGTTATTGATTTTGCAAGAGACAGGATATATTTTTAAACCATTTTTAAAACACAGTTTAACTTCATCTGGTATAGGTTCTTTTACTTGAAAAGATTTCTTTTTCATAAAAAATATAGGAGAATTTAGTGAGGTTGTATTTATGTCTGCATGTGGTCTGTAAAGGTTTTGTTTTTGATATTTGAAGAGAATCATTCTTTGGTTCTGTTTTATTTTAGTTTTTAGGAAGTGAAAAATTCATAAACAACCCGAGAATCGATGTGGATAAGGCGCTGAGTACATTGTAAAGGCAGCAGAGGACAAGAATGCACGTCTCAGAGCTGCCTGATGGTTCTGTGTTGTGAAAGGTTAGCTTTTCAACGGGAAGACTTAATTACTTTCCAAATGAATATTTCATAACAGTTATTTTTTCATTGAATATACATCGGCATACATATTCTAATCCCACTGTGTAGACATCCGTTATCAGCAGTTTGAAATTCAGTTATTTCCCCTGCCTTTTTTTTTCCTCTTCCCATAGAGCAGCTGTGATGAAGAGTTTATTTTTATTTTTAAACTACTTTTTTAAGGTTCAAAGTAATAACACAATTCAGCAGTGCTTTCCCTGCCATTACTTGGTTGATTCTTAGGCTGAATGTGACCACACAGTTCATTTTCTAAGTTTATCTGGTCTGCCCCGTGAGGACGGTGAGAGCGGCGGTTTCCATACTCGGGCACATCTGGGTGCGGCGGGCTTTTCTGAAGCAGATAGCTGTCTTTCTCGCTCAGTCCCCCTTTATCTGCACAGCCTGGGGAGCGTGTCATTTAAGAAAAATTACTGTTAATAATTCTGTGGCTATTTTGCCTAGTTTAGCAGGGGTTAATGGAGTAAACTAAATTTGTACTTTAACTCACGAATATGTATTAATAGTTGTAGGAAGCTTAGAATAAAATTAATAAGTTTAAAATAAAACCTTAGTGGTTTCAATTTAGGGAAAAAGTTATTGTAATACAAATATAGATAATTTAATAGACTCTTTTTTTCCACCTACTTTATATTCAATACAGTTTTGAAATTTTGGAACCCAATGTAGAATTATAGTTTGCTAATTATCTTTTGGGGGAGTTTGTGAACAATAAAAATTTTTTAGCTTGATTATCCAAATGTCATATTTAAATGTACATTTGGTGTTTATTGCAGATCATGCAAAAATTCAATAATCTTTACTAAGTTCTGAGCATTTTTAGATTAGACTTATTTAATTTTGTCTATAAGATGTAGGCAATATGTTCTTATTTTAATTACTGGGATGTCTTTCTTGTATATTTACATGTGCCCCCCCCCCCCGGTTTTTATTTAAAATTTATTTAATGGGATCCACACAAAAGGATAGGGCGATGGGTAGGGAACATGCAGGGGACACAGAAGCATGATGACATGGCCAGGGACACAGCCTCTGTCTTGGGGGAGAGGGATGAAAAGAAGAGGCTAGGCTGGAGCTGTGGTGGAAGGAGAAAGGGGGAAACACTGTGCTGCACCCCCTACCCCAGGAAACACCCCTACTCCTGGATCCCCGCATTTCCCCCACCTCCTAGAGTTCCATTTTTCATATGCTTTGCTTTTATTTTATTTGCTGTTGATGCAGCACCAGGACCACAACTTCTAGTATCTCAGATGGAATGCTGCCCATTTTCTTTCCAGTGAACGGGATGAGTCTCCCTTTGTATGAACTGCTAATTTATCACTCAACAGGCTAGACCTACAGCCAAACAAATTGTAGTTGACCATTTCTTGCTTTACTTGGAATTTACATTAAGACTTTAGAGTGGGCAAATATGATATATTGCTATTTATAGTATACTAAGATTTAAGAAGGCATACTTTAAAATCTTGTTAATCTTTTTATTTTGAAAGTGTAAATGTTTAGAGGGAGTGGTTTCAATTTGGGAAAAAAGTTATTACAATACAAACACATACAACTTTTAATAGCTTCTTTTTCTAGTTCTTTTAATAACGATACATTTCCTTTTTGTCTGTCTTTGCTCTTTGTTAATTCTGATAATGTCCTACTTTTTTATTGCTTTGATTAGAGATTTTATCTCAACCATCATTAGTGGATTTGTAAATCTAGTCTTTTGAGAGACATTAAAGAGATCATATAGTATTACTGTTTTTCAAAATGCGCCTCATATTTGAAGATGTGTTACTAAATACAAATTAGTTTTATACATACACATGTACTTGTACACACAGACATACATACACATACATATGCTCTCTAGATAAGAATTTCATAGTATTAAGACAGAAATCACCATAGGAAATGTCATTAAATAGGAATGAAGAAGTCATGAAGATAAATCAGCTGTCACCTATCAGGTTAATGATTAATTTGGAAATGGGATTTTTTCCCGTCTAATACTTCCTTCCCTCTTTTGACTGATTTTTACCGCTCTCTAAATGATGAGTAGTAACGAGAAAAAGAGAAGGAGGAAGGTGAGAATGTGTTTATTTGTGAATTTGGTACGTAAAATTGCTTTAAAATATAGTGATATTAATTTACTGTATGTATTTTATTTGACATAAATTTCCAATCTGCTGTCACATATTGAAGTGAAAATTTAAGTTTTCTGAATGTATTTAGTATTGTTTGATCAATGAGTTGAACTTATCCTTTCATATAACATTGATTTATAATTATATTTGAAACATATACTGTATGAACCTCCTTTGGGGGGCTTGTGACTATTTTGAAGGTAGTAAGATTCACAAAGAACTTCTTTCATCCAATAGGGCATTCAGTTTCAAAATGTATTTTTCTCAGCTAAGTAAATCTTTGCCGTAGATGTGTGCAGAGTTCAAATTTGTGTAGATTTGGGCACCGAGTTTGTCCCCTGTTCATTATATCTCGGAAAAGTGCTGCCCTTGCTCCACCTTCGGTCACCAGCAACCTTTCCCAGTGCCTGCGTGTTCTTCCTGTGTGCCTGCTGGTCGGGGGTAGGGGCTGGTGGGCCAGAGCTAGCACCTCCATACGCTCTTAGCCAGATGCCCCCAAACACCTGCTCTGGACGCTTGCCCATCACCTGGAAGTGATTATTTTGAACTATTGTTTGGTAATGCTGCTTGGTGGCCAGTATTTTAGTACTGACTACTGTAAGTTGATACAAATATCTGAATATTTTGCTTATTCTGCCCTTTTTTTTTTTTTTTTTTACTAAAATGAGGGCAAAATGGGAAATTGAGTGACAATATTAGTGATGAGAAATCTGAAAAAATGTAATAGAAAGATGTGAGACATTTGGAGAAGGTGAATGCAGAAAATCTTTTGTCTTAATTGACTATTTATTGTCCCTTAACAAGAAAGTAAATCCTCATTGGAAATCGTCTTAGAAGGCAAATGTAAATTAAGCATTTCTTCTCCAACATTCTCATCCTCATGGTGATCACTCTGTCTGGTGTGGAACCCCATCGAGCCCCCATCGTATTTAGCTGTTGCTCTTTGGTTTTGTACTATCCTTTGGGGAATATCCTCTGTGACTGCAGGACTACCTATAATCTCCAGATTCGTATCCTCTCCAGAGGTTATGGGAATAGAGCCTTGCTGGGGTTTGTTGGATGAGTCTGAGTCTCAGCACCACCACTTCTAGCTCTGTGACCTGAGCCATTTGTGCGACTTTTCTTTCCACCTGCTGGTTTTGCTGACAGCAGGGAAGGAAGGTTCCTTGTTCATAGGGTTGTGGTTAGGATTGCTGAGCTCCTGCACATGCAGTACCACATTTTTGTTGGTAATGGTTATTCTGGCCCTAGGTTCTGTGCTGGCTGCTTGGAGCGAAGGATGGGGGCATCTGTGAGCAGATCTCTTACTACTTGTGAATGGAGTCCAGACAGAGGGGGGTGGGGTGGTGCTCAGCAGGAAGCTGGGTGACTTTTGCTCCAAAGGGAAGCATGTTGTAAAAGATAGTTAGCTTCTGGTAACATTGGTTCTGTTTACGTGTTGAAGTTTTTCATAGGCTGAGAAATTTAACTTCAACGTATGTGCATTTCTGGAAAATGTATTCTAGGTTCCAAACAAGGTGACTTAGAGAAGAACCTGACTATGTAAGGTACTTGTTAATTATTTCAAGGTCGGACACTGAATAAAAGCATACCCTGCTAGTAATATCTTAGTTGATTTTATCTGTTTGTGTGTGTCAACAAAATTATCCAGATAATATTCAGTATGAATGTAAATCTCTATTCTGAATAAGTTTCTTGGTCTAGGCTAAAATTGTATCCTTTTCTAGTCCACAGGTGGGTGGTGGTTGGATTTGTACTGGAATATTAAATTTGAAGTGTAGGCTTTTCTTCTGAGTGCTGCTATATGCTTTAAGACACCAGCTAGAGAAAGGGGTAGAGCCTGAATTAACTTGGTTTGCGCTGCTACATTCACATGGTAGGTATGGTGAATCAGAATTTCCTGCATTTATTGAAAAGAGATGTCAGAAAAAAATTTAAGATCTCATAATAATACAGTAATTACCTTACATATAGTAGTACTCCATGAGCCAGGTTAATTAACCTTATTCAGCCTTATTCCAATGGTATTATTTTTATAACTATCAATCTAGAACTATAGATGTGTGACTTAAGAACTTTGTGTGACCAGGGGAACTTAGATTCTGGAACATTTATTAAAATAGAAGTTTAAAAGCATACTTCACTACTATATTCTGATTTTCTAAAGAAAACACATTGTCTAATGACTTAGAAGGCACAATAATTTCAACTTAGTTTTCTTCTATCTGGCTTATTTTTCATTCTGCAATACCTTTTGCACTGACTGGTAGCAGACAAACCTAAGTTAAAGCAATTCAGACTTTGTAAAGAAAATTGATTGTTATCAATTAGGGAACTCTGGAATGTGGACATTATGTAGAATATTGTATTTAATTACTAGGAATAAAAGCTTTGCATTTTTAGAACATTACTTTTGATTTTTATATTTTAAAAACGTTCTACATTTTGTTCTATAACACTTGAATTATGCTTTAACTACTTTAACCAAGATTGTTTAGTAGTTCTAAACAAAATGTAAAACATTTTAGAATATTAACAGCAGTTTGTTATAAACTATTTTAACACTAATTCACTGATACTGGCAAATGTATGTGAGCAGTAAACAGCATTGAAGAGGGATCCTTTCAGGTTCCAGAAGAGCCACTATTTATTGTCCAACATCCCTTCTGGGTTGTTGCGCCTCTCGTGTGTTCCTACTCTGTATTCACTGACGTGATGAAACATTTGGGTGCCTTTTGCCTCCGGCTGCCTCTGTGGATTTTGCTTTCGTCCCCTGTGTGTTGTGCAATGTGTTTATGCCTTTCTCAACCTGAATTACAACATTGCAGTTTGTGACCTGAGCGAGCGCCAGTCCTGTGCGGGACCTGGTTCTCTCTCAGCCTTACTTTGACCGTCCTCCACGTACTCCTGGGTCCCTAGCGGAGAAACATAATTTTGCCCGTTTGTATTTTGTGTGAAAATGTAGATCTCCCATTTTCTCTGGGTCCTGATTTTTCTCTCTCATGCTCGGCACACATGCAAACGCCAGTTTACTGCTGCGTCCTCACTCATTTCAGGCTTTCTGAAATGCACTGTTGATGAAGTTGTCAGAAATCTGTTTCTAATTAAGAGTAAACCATCAGAGAATAAGAGCTGAAAAATTGGTGGGGTTAGGGGCTTTGGATGAAAATAGACTTGAATTCAAACATTCCAGTTTCTGCTTTTACTCGCTTTGTGATCTTGGAAAAATTATGACTTCTTTAAAACTGCAATGTTATTAGTAAAATGAGCCTCATATCCTTATTGATAGATTGCATGAGCTTACTAATGTCTTATCACAGTCATTTAGCCTCAAGATTTCCTTGTCTTTACAGTGGGAATAATAGCAGGTAGCATTATGTAACAGGGTTCCTTAGAGAAGGGTGTGTGCATCTGTAGTCAGAAAATTTCTGAATGAAATATATCAAACAGTCAAAAGTGGATGAGTTTGGGAATGCGCTAGCTTTTATTGCTATGTGATAAATTACCATTAACTTAGAGGCTTAAAACAACACTCATTTTTATTTCATAGCTCAGCATATCCTACAGCTGATAACAGGGTGTCAGTCGGGGTGGGGTCTCCTCTGAGTCTTGGGTGTTCTTCTAAGTTCACATGGTTGGTGGCAGAATTCATATCCTTGCAGCTGTAGAACTCATGGCAGCGTGTTTCTTCAGTCTAGCTGAGAGTTACTCTGACCCCATTTAAAGAGCTCTCCTGATTAGGTCAGGCCCACCCTGGATAATCTCCCTTTTGATTCACTGGAAGTCAACTGATTAGGGACCTTAGTTTCATCGGCAGAGTCCCTTTGCCATTAATGTAACTGAGTTGTGGGCTAATATCCTAACACATTCTCAGGCCCCGTCTGCTCCCATGGCAAGAGGCTGTGTAGCAGGAGCCAGGAATCTGGGGGTCATCTTCGACTTCTGCTCTCCGCCGAGTGGGAGTGGATTAGGGAGGACTTACACTCCTTACTTCATAGAGCTCTGAACTTGAACATTTTAAAATCAGTACACAAGAAGACCAAAGAAATTATTTTTATTCACTTGACAGGATTTCCTCCAGAATTCTTACATGAAAATTTTAAGACTGAAATTCTAGAAGGAAAATTAGCTAATATCTATGTAGTCAGCAACAGCCGTTCTCAAATGTTTATTGAGCACTTATGATGTCTGATGGCCTAACAATCAGAAAAGAGAAGTAAATGGCCCAGGATGGTAACTTGTTTTGTATGTGGGGGATGGGTGGGGCAGCAAGTGGCTGTGGGGAGCCCAGTGGCTTGCTCTGTGCCATAGCACCAGTGATGAGGGCTGGCAGTGAGCGCCCTTCACCTTGTGCCCTCACTTTTGCCTCTCTGAGTGTAAAGTTATGCAGATCTACTTTATTAAGAATAATTATTTGAATAGATCATGTAACCTTGGTGAAGAATTTTTCCTATTTTTAATTTTTTGAGGAGCCTCTATACAGTTTTCCGCAGTAGCTGCACCAGCCTGCATTCCCAGCACCAGTGCAGGAGGGCTCGCTCTTCTCCACACAGCACCAGCACTTGTTGTTTGCTGACATATTGATGAGGGCCATTCTGACAGGCGTGAGGTGATATCTCCTTGTGGTTTTAATTCACATTTCTCTGTTGATTGGTGATGTTGAGCATCTTTCCATATGTCTGTTGGCCACCTGTATGTCTGTATGCACCCCTATGTTCATTGCAGCATTGTTTACAATTGCCAAGATATGGAAGCAACCCAAGTGCCCATCAATAGACGAGTGGGTAAAAGAGCTGTGGTACAAATATACAGTGGAATATTACTTGGCCATAAAAAAGAATGAAATCTTACCATTTGTGACAGCATGGATGGACCTTATTTCTTGCTCAGTGAAATAAGTCAGTCAGAGAAAAGACAAATACCATGATTTCACTTACAAGTGGAATCTAAAGAAAAATATAAATGAACAAAACTGACTCATAGATTCAGAGGACAGATTGATGGTTGCCAGAGGTTAGAGTTTTGGGGGACTGAGAAGATGAAGGGACTAAGAAATACAAATTGGTAGTTACAAAATAGTCACAGGGATGTACAGTACAGCCTAGGGAATATAGTCAATAATGTGTAATAACTATGTATGGTGTCAGTTGGATACTGGAAATATCAGGGGGAACACTTTGTAAAATATGTTATTTTCCAACAACTGTGCTGTACACCTGAAACTAATACAAAATAATATGGAATGTAAGCTGTAATTGAAAAATAAAAAAATTAAAAAAAACCAACAACAACAAAAAATAATTTTTCCGTAGTTACTAGTGCAAGATTAACATTTTTAGTAAGCATATAAACAGAAACTTGGGTACCATAGTTTGAAATCAGTACTCCAAGCTGAAATGGCTCTCTCACCCATGTTGTTTATTACAGTAGGAGGCTCTCTCTTCTGGGCAGCTGTGCCCTTGCTCCCTCCTAAGTAGTCTTTGGGATTCAGGTGAACATTTCAGTTACAGCAATCTCCTCATGTTCAACCGGATCTAGCCAGAGGAACCTATAGAAATTAGGAATGGGGTTGGTTACAATTCAGAGATACTTCTCCAAAACAAGTGGTCTTCTAACAGAGGACCCACCAAAACAGTTAGCTTAGGGATTCTGGCAAAAATTTTTTATGCTTTCAGGAATTTCTTTGTATTTTGACTCATTTGAAGTAAATGGAAAAATCATAGAAGGAAGTGATACTTTGATTGGCAGTCATTAACACTGCGTGTTGGAACAGCCTCGCATTAGGTTCCATCAACGTTAGTCTAAGACTGGTGCCGTGTGGTGCGGTGGCCGGCAGGTGCAGGTAGCTGGCTCTCGAGTGCCTGAAATTGGCCAGTGTGACTGGGGAACTGAATATTAAATTTTATTTCATTTTAACAAATTTAAATTTGAACAACTACATATGGTTAGTGGTTCATATTGGACAGCATAGAATATAGAATGTTTCTCTTGTCACAGTGCTGGTGTAAAGGAATGTAGTTTATAAGTTTATGTAATAAAGAACCAACTAAATTATCTTCAATATCTTTTCTGGTTCTCAAATTTTGTGCTTTATTGTTTCCCATAAATTACTTTAAAATGCATTTTAATAGGATATGTAAGTTTATTTTATTAGTGAGTTTCCAAGTTGCTTATTTTCCGGAGTATTTATTTTTACTTTCATGCAGTGAAACTGATTTTTTTATTTTTGATTTAAAGGGGACTTAGTTTTTCGCCGTGGCCGGTTTGACTCAGTGGTTAGAGCGTCGGCTCTCGGACCGAAGGGTCGAGGGTTCCATTCTGGTCAAGGGCATGTACCTGGATTGCAGGTTCCATGCCCAGCCCTGGTTGGGGTAGTGTGGGAGGCCACCAATCAATGTGTCTCTCTCACATCAATGTTTCTGTCGCTCCCTCCCTCCCTCTCTCTCCAAAAATTAAAAAACAAAAACAAAAAATAATAAAAAATAAATAAATAAAAGGAACTTAGTTTTTTAAGCACCACAGAATTCCCACTATTAAATAGAGGCTAGAGGCACATGAAATTAATAAAAAATATTTCATTTAGTTTATATTTTTAACTCTGCAAAAATTGTTCCACTAGTTTGTCTTGAATGAGATTTCCCCTCGAACACACACACATTTTTGGTTCAGTCTGATTCGCTAGTTTTATCTCGATAGTTATAACATTGGATTTATTTAGAAATTCCTTCATAGCAGTTTAGTGACATATTTTATTCTGATTATAAATAGAAAAACAAGACATAATTAAGCTATATATTTGTGGTTATGATGAAAAAGTGTGTTGTGGTTTATGTCTTTTTGTTTGTTTTTCAATCCCCAAACATCTCTACTGTTCTGGTTACTTTTTATATAACCTGAACAGAGGTTCTTTCTATATCTCAAAAGTTATTTTTCTGCAACATTTTGCTGGGCTAATTTAGAGAGATTTTTCCAAAGGGTACCTGATTTGAGAACGTTATTTTATTCATTTAGGGGTTGACACTGCCCAGGATTTTCGGAGAACAAAAAACAGGGAATATGGGGAGGAGTGAAGTAAAAACTGTAATGTAGTTTTGAAATTTGAATTTTTACTGTGAGTATATTTCAATGATATTTATGTGCATTTTGGTTTTTAATAATCTGAATGAAGATGTGCAATCTAAACAAGTTCCGTCTGACTACAGTTGAGGATTTTGAAAATGTAAACCCTCGGGGAGGTTAGCTTTGTAAACCTTGTAATAACAAAGCCAGAGGAGTCCTGGCATCATTATTCATACTTCTCAGTTTCTCACAAGGGAAGCATTACTGACTCTCCTTTTTGCAGTAGAGTGCATTTTAAAACACACTGAATTATGGCTATCAAATAGTTTCATAGTAAATAATCTTGTTTGGTTAATGTACATGAAAGGCTAATTGTTTGGAGGTAGAGATGAAAGTGTTGCAATTTTGTCTAAGATTGAAGAAGATAAGGTTAAATTGTTTCTTGAAAATGTAACAACACAGAACAAAAACAACCCCAATACTATTCTCTGCCTTCTCCTTCACGCAAGACACATTATTATATCAATGAAATTCACATCATTAAAAATCCAAATGAAAGCACATATGAAAATCTCCTATTTTTTAGCTTTCCTTTTGTTAGATATTGGCAGATTTGTTTTAACTCCGTGGGTAGCATCACCTGGAACAATAGAATTTATTAGCTTGTTGTCTTAGCTGTTGCTTTAGGGTTTCAGCTTCCCTTCCACTTGTATTATGCTGCTTCACACAGAGTATAATGACCTTCCAGCAGCCTGCTTCCCTGTCTTTCCTTGTTGCTGCTGTTGTCATAGCTTTAATCAACTACTATACATTTTATTTCTCCACCATTTGGTGGGCGTTTGGGTTGTTTCACTTTTTCGTTATCATGAATAGTTCTGCCTAAAACAGTCATGCATAAGTCTTTCTGTAGACATCATGTTTTCATGTCTTGTGAGTAGTTCCCGGAGTAGCAGAATTTTGCTGGAACATGGGGTAAATTTCTGTCTAGTGATTTAAGAAACTGCCACGCTGGTTTCCAAGGTGGCTGTACCGCGTTATATTCCTACAGCAGTGTTCCTCTCCACATCCCCACCAACATTTATCTTCTGGCTCTTCATTATAGCCATTCTGGTGGATGTGACTGGGGTTTTAATTTGCATTTCCCTAATAACTAATGATGCTGAGCATCTTTGTATGTGCACATTGACCATTTCTATACCTTCTTTTGTGAAATACTTGTTCAAATCTTTGCTAATTTTTAAATTGGGTTATTTTGTCTTCTTACTGAGTTTTAAGAATTCTTTATATACCCTAGATACTTCTTTATCCAATAATGATTGGCATGTATTTTCCTCACAGTCTGTGGCTTATCTTTTCATTTTTCTTAAAGGTGTCTTTTGAAGCAAAACAAAAAAGGCCTCCAGTTTTGCCAAAGTCCACTTTATCATTTTAAAATCACTTGTGGGTGGTTTGGTGTGTATGTGTCTGTGAAATGTATGATTGCTTCATTTTTTAAAGATTTTTTTTCTTTTTTATTACTGAATATAGAATTTTAGTTTGACAGTATTTTCTTTTAGTACTTTTAAAATACTGCTCCACTGTCTTCTGGTTTCATTGTTTCTGACAAGAAGTCTTTCTTATTTTGGTTCTTTGTATAATGTGTTTCTTTTTTCCGGGCTCATCTTCAGACTCTGTGTTACTGGTTTTCGGCGGTGTGGTTACTGTATATGTATGGTCGTATGGCTGTAATTGTCTTTGTGTGTCTTTTGCATGTAGTTTTGTGAATTTACAGTTCATAGTTGAAAAATTTGCAGCCATCTTTTCCTCAAATATTCTCTACTATTCCCCCGACCCCCGTGCATATATATTGGACTTCCTGAGTTCTTTTTTTCCTCTGTGTTTTTCTTTCTGTGTTATGAATTCAGTTTCAGATTTAGGAGTCTTTTCTTGTGCATTGGTTCGATCTGCCATTAAATATACCCAGTGTATTTTTCATATCAGACATTATAGTTTTCATCTCTAGAAATTCAATTTGGGTTATTTCACATAATTTCCACCTCTACTTAAAATGTGAACTTTCCCCCCTCTACCCTTCTGAAAGTTGGAATATAGTTATAACTGTGAATATTTTTACTTACCAGTTCACACATCTTTGTCATTTTTCTGTGCATTTCAGTTTACTGAGTTTTCTTTTTGTTTGGCTCATATTTTTATGCTTCTTTGTATTCCTGGTAATCTTTGATTGGGGCCAGACACTGTGAACTTTACCTGGTTGTTGGGTGCTGGACGGTTATGTATATATGTAGGTATGTATGTATTTGTATAAATATCTTTAAGCTTTGGTGTGGGACCCAGTTACATTACTTGGAAACAGCTTTATCCTTTTGGGCCTTATTTTAAGCTTTGGTAGGTGGAACCAGAGTGGTGTTTAGCACTAATTTTGTACCTCCTCACCTTTTTTAAAATCTGTTTTTATTTATTTATTTATTTATTTATTTATTTATTTATTTATTTTTTAGAGAGAGAGGAAGGGAGAGAGAGACAGAAACATCGCTCAGCTGCCTCCAGCACATACCCTGCTAGGGATCGAGCTCGCAACTCGGCCATGTGTCCTGACCGGGAATTGAACAGGGACCTCTCAGTCCATGGGACGACGCTCAGCCACTGAGCCACACTGGCCCAGCTAATTTAGTCCCCCTTTTGAGACAAATTTCTTCCAAGTGTTTTTTGCAGTTTTTCATCTCAGACTAGTTAGGAAGAACTCTTGTGGGTTAGCCCTGAGGATCGTTCTTTCCTGTCCTTTTGGGTGGTTCATTCCCCATCCTCAGATTGTTTCTTCATGCACATGGCTTGGACTGAACATTCCTCTGCTGGCCTGGAGGGGCCACTGCTAATATCCAGCGCCCTCTCTGTGTGTAGCTTTCTCCTTGTCTTTGTTCTTCCCTGGGAACATCAGCCCTCTTGGCCTCCTTGGGCCCCCAGCGCCTTCCTTAACCTAGGGAAAGAGCTCCAGACCGCCTGCCCCCCGCACTGGGGCTGGGGACTCACTCAGGGCGGTAAGCTGGGCAGCGAAGAATCTTACGTTTTCCTGTTTCTCGGGCACTACTGTCCTTGTTGCTTGATGGCCAGTGTCATGAAAATTGTTACATTACGCGTTTTGTCCATTTTTGAAAGGGGAAGAGGAAATGCAGTCTCTGTGACAGACACGAACACTGGAACAATGGGACTTAAAACTAGGCAAAGTACAGCTTTCTTTATGCCTGGTGTTGAGAAGGTGTTTTCTTCCTTAAGTTTTGTTAATCCTCTCAGTTCTCCTGTGTAGACATGGTGCTAGACATCATTTTAGTGTAGTTTTTAAATACAGAAGTATGGAAGCCCACGTGTATGTGTCAGACCCTCTGGTCACCGAGTGAAAGCTTTGCTCTGGGTCTCACGTTACGAGAAGAGCCTGTTGCGTGTCACTGTGTGGATGCTGTTGTCACTGCTGTTTGGTAGGGAGTCTTCACTTACCCTGTTGAGTTTCATGGTAGGAGTGTCTTCGTTAACACATTTCAAAAGAATTTAGTGATTGGGTTTTGTTAGTATAGGAAGGACTGTTCCCTTTGTAGAATCATAAATTTTACTTTCTAGCAGCATATATTAAAAAGTGATATGTTACTTTTTCTAGCTACACATTGTTTCAGACCTCCTTATGATAGCACATCAAACTGTTATTTTGTTTGTTCCAAATTCTCCATTTTCTATCCAGATAGCCACTGGCTCAAGTGTACCTGATAATACATTTACATTTTCCCAGTTAAAAGTAATAAATTCACTTTTATTCTATTGAATTGCTTAATGAATGAAGGAAGATTTAAATGTCCTCGGTGCTTGCCTTTCAGTTTGTAACCCTGAAAGCATGGTGGTGCCGATGATGTTCCCCGATTCTGGCCAAAGGATTTCATTTTCCTAGTTTGTAGTTTTGTCATTACTCTTTCCATATTTATCTGGTTACAGAATCATTTGAAATTCTTAGTTGACAGGAATCTCAACTTTGCAAGGACAGCTAGATACTGTAGCACATCATAGTCAAATACCTGTCTAGCATAACTGCTGAAATGCCTCGTTGGGAACTTACCCTTTCTATCTAGGTCAGGTTCCAGTGAAGGCTGTTTCCCTTCGACAGGATATGCTGTTAGCAAACTGACTCAGCTGTAAACTCTGCACATCCTGCCGAGGGGAGAAGTCGCCCACCCCGGTGACAGGTGTGGGAGGCTGGAAGCCAGGAGGGGGCTGCCCATCTTCTTTGCTGCTAAGGGTACTGAAACCACTACTTGTTCTACCTGCGTCTGAGCTTGGCAGAGGCTCAGCAACAGGAGAGAGTTGCATGAAATACAAACAGGATTATTTTTAGTCAGTTGGTTCTTCCTTTTAAACATGGATTGCAGTGTGGCCTTTCTTTTTTAGCACCCCAGTTAAAAGACTCTGGAAGTTAAAAGTATCTGAAAAAGTTTAGTATTTCTCATTAAAAAGTCATTCAAATTTCTTATAATGTTTAGGTCCATAATCATGGCGTTGTTATAATTTGATAAGTATATGTGGCAAAGAATTATTGAGCTCCTTTCTGTGTGCCAGGCAGTGTGCTAGTTCAGGATGCTTTCCCTCAAGGGGTAGGTGTGTGGCTTCATGAGGTGCTCCGTGAAGTGCTGCCCTGTGATAAACTCTGCCGTCCGCTCCGGGCTGGAGGAGACCCGGCCTGTGCAGCCCAGGACGCTGCAGGTCGCACAGGGCCAGGAGTGTACCAGGAGCGCAGGTTTTGGCTTGAAGCAATGAAGAGCCCTTACATATAGAGGAATACATACATCATTTTTGGCTCACTTTCATGATTTTAGAAAGGATCTCAGAATTGAAGAAATAGTTTCATGGTGAACGTATTCAGAATTTTTATTTTGATACTTGTATTTCAGCATAGGTCTTTGTCATCCTGGCAGTTGAGTGAAACCAATCTTTTTGTTTAATTCATGACTCAGCAAAACACTGCAAGGCATCTTATTTCTTGAGACTTCGAGCAGGCACCTTATCCTCCTTCGTCTCTGATGTGCGGTGCGAATGCTCTCCTATTAGAAAGCACCGTAAGCCCCTTCTCCGAGATTGCTCACACATTCACATCACCTGTGGGTGGACAGGGCTGGTGACGGTCTATTTTGGAGGGGTGGCAGTAAAGTGGGGATGGGAGGTTATTAGGGGCTAGTTAACCGCATCAGGACATGGAGAGTCTCCACATTTCCTCATGTTGGCTACATCGAGCCAGGCGGCAGAAAACAAAAATGGGTTGAAGGCACATCCGTTCCTTTCTCCTAGGATACATTGTAACCCAGGTAGTCTAAATTTTCAGAACTAGACAAAATTTAGAAATATCTAACGAATGTATAGGTAATATTAAAAATCAAATGAAAGTGTCTTTTGAAATCTATATTTCTTTTAAAAATTCACATGCACATTCATATGATCATTACTGTATATTATCTTTTAATTCTTCAGTTTGGCATTATTTAATGCTTCGCTGCTAGATAGGCTTACAGCTTGATTTCTACCCTCTCTTTCCCACCCTTCACTGTCCTCCCGGTGTAATCACATCTCAGCTCTAGGTTACGACCATGTTACTGTTTTCATTGGTATATCTATTTGTTCACTAGTAAGGATATATATATATATTTTATGTGTGTGTGTGTATATATAAATAAATAAAATAATTAAATAATTAAATTGACTTTTAGTTTTGTCTGGAGTTAAAGTTTACCTCATTCTTTTCTCATGTTTTTGTGTTGTTGTTAACATCTCACTAGTACTTTCTGCGCCTTCTGAAAGTTCAGCAGTTTTTCTTATTGTCATAGCTGTCAGATTTTTTTTCAATTCCTTTTTTTTTTTTTTCTTATGAGACAATTTTCTGGGATGCAGAGTCTCCCACGCCAACTTTTGCGGTGGGGTTGTCTTACTAAGCTTGTGCTGTCTGTTCTGCACACAGCCCGCTGGGATGCTTCTTCCTTTCTTTCCTGCCTCTTCCCTTTGCCTCTCTGTTTCCTGAGTCACATGTCATCCAACTGTGTACACCCTTCAGTAGCTTCATACGGACGTGTGAAGGGGAAGCACATTTTTTTAGACCTTTATTTTTCAAAATACATTTCCTTATATCCTCACATTTAAATAGTTTGGCTAGGCTAGATAGAGTAATCTAGGATGGAAATAATTTTGTCTAAGACTTTAAAAAACATAACCTTCTGATATTCCTGTCTTCAAGCGTTTCACGTTGCTGCTGAGAAAATAGATGCCATTTTGATGCACGACCCTTTCTTTATACAGTCGGCCCTCGCCACTTCGCGCTTCGACATTTCTGGCTTCACTCGATCGCGGTTTTTTCCATTTTCAAGTATTAGTATTTGAAAAAACCGCGATCGAGTGAAGCCGCCAACGTCGAAGCGCGAAGTGGCGAGGGACGACTGTGTATAAATAAAGAATCCTACTTCCCAGAAATTCATTTATCGCGGTAGAGTCTGGAACTGATTAACCGATAAATGACGGCCGGCTGGATGTGACTTCCTCTGCCAGTCCCCTGGGAGCTGGTAGGATTTTAACTGTGTGTTTGTGTTTCTGTTGGTCTTGTTGTTGCTGTTCTTCATTGTGCTGGGCGCTAAGTTTGTAGTGTTTCCTCTGGGCAATTATCTTGTAATACTTATTTATAATTTCTTTCCCTTTCTCTACTTTCTCAATCTGGGTGGATTTGGATATTGAATTGATTGATCTTTTCTTTCTTTTACTAATTATTTCATTTGTTTATTGTTTTCTAAGAGATAACTTTGACTTTATCTTCCAACCTGACTCTTACTTTTCTCTTTTTATTTTGTATCAAAATGTTTTTCTTCATATTTCATTTCTTATTACTTCATTCTGTATTTGTTTCATGTATGCAGTGTCTTTTTTTCCTCTTGGAAACAGAATGTTATTTTAAAATGTTCTATTCCTTGCATTATCTCCATTTCTTCTGAATTACTCTTTCCTTTTTATAATTTCTTTTATGCCAAAGGCTTTACTCAAAAGTGTTCATTTTTAAGGGGGAAGCACGAAAATGCCGTTTGGAAGCTCTCCCTGTGAGCTGGACTTGGGGACTGGTAGGCATCTCTTTGGGGTCATGATGTTATCATCCAGCCTTCTCACTGGGGACTTCCTTAGGTTGATACGTGAATATCTTTTCTCTAGAGTAGTTTATTTTCTCAGTAGAGGGCACCTGTAGTCTCCTGCTTGGAGAGATGGTGAGTGATCTTTAAACCTGGCTGCCGACATTGTGGAGCTGGGCTGGGAAGGGTGTTGAGTTCTCAGTGCTCAGTACTTGCTCTCAAGGCTTGTTCCTGTTTCACAAGCCATCGCCACCACACTGTGGGCCCTGAGCATTTCTGGTTCCGTGTCTAGAGAACCTCCCTTACCTTGCATTAGGGATGGTGGTGGTCTGATGCTTTGGTTTTTGCAGACTTTCAGGTAATTCTCCCAATTTTAATCTGGCAATCCCCAGTTCTTGTGCTTTCTAGGTTATATAGGCTGCCTTGGTTTGCTCCTCATTGCTATCCTCTTTCTGGTGCCCATGAGAGATTTAGGTTTGGCCTTCCTTCTCCCTGCTGAACTGTTTCTCATCCCTCCATGGGCTTTTCTGTCTGCATATATTGTGCGTAATGTTGTTTCAGCTAACAAATCACCTCACAACTTCATTTTATTAAATAATCATCTTATTATCTCCCACTGTTTGTTTGGGTCAGGCATTCAGGAAGGGAAAGCTGTGGCTAGGCTGCAGACAGACACTGGCTGGAGTCAGGAGGAGGATGGAGAGCATCTGGGGACTGGCTGCTCACCTCTTACTGTGTCAGGGCAAAGCCTGGGGACAGGAAACAGTGTAGCAAGGCTGTGCTGCAGCAGTCCTGTGGCCTGGCTCCAGGAACAGGCGTGAGCTGTGAGAGATGCTTCCTTTAGCATAATAATCATGGCAACTAAATCTTTGTAACTTCCAGTTTGGTCTGTTCAAATTTCTACTTAAATCTCTTCTCAGAATATAATTGTGAGGTCTTTATTTTTGTCCCACAGTGCTCTTATGCCTGCTCTTTCAAGGAACTGAACTTCACTGTGGAAGAAAGGACATTCTGGGTAAATGAGAAATGGTCCAAAGCAGTTATATTCCTAATTGGGATTTGGATGTCCTTGGACCCGTTGGTGTTCTCCTGGCTCTTTAGGAATTTTTGAGAGGTGTATGGTAATAACTCAGTGTTACTGGAAAACGAAAGTAAAGTGAGGAAAAGCTGCTCCCCGTGAATGTTTGGGAGGAAGTTGTAGGGTGGGAGGCTGGGGGTGGTGCAGCTGCGCTAGGGAGAGGCAGTTGTGGGTGAAATTCAGTCTAGAACTGGAGAGCTATCGGAAGATCTGGCTCAGGCTAAACAGAGGATATTTTAGGAAGATGTTCTGTGAGTGAAGACTTTCATTTCCAAATAAATACAGTAGGCTATTATTAAACACTGCTTTATTTTTATTTATTTTTTAAATCCTCACTCAAGGATATTTTTCCATTGTTGTGTGTGTGTGTGTGTGTGTGTGTGTGTGTGTGTGTGTGTGTGTGTGTTTTAAATAGAATGGGAGGGAGGGAGAGCGAGAGAAACATCACTGTGGAGAGACACATCCATTGGTTGCTTCCTGCATGACCCCAACCGGGGTGGGGATCAAACCCGGGACTCTCTGTGGTCTGTGGGCTGATGCTCTAACTGCTGAGCCAAACCGGCCAGGGCTTTATTTTTATTTTAAGTTCTTATGGAAAGAAAGCTTCCATATATTTTAAACATTTTGAGATTCTTTTAGACTGTGGTTCTTAAGAGCAGCCCATAACATACATCTTGTTGACAGTAGTCCTTGAAGAAAAGAGAAGCAAAGAGTAGTGAGAATATAGTGTCATGGTTCTGTAATTATTAATCAAATGATTTGAAATTGATAATACTTTTTGGATTTTTCCTTTCTAAAATCAGTGTAATAATATCCCTTGTTTTGATAACTTGATTGACAAAAGTCTTATTCAGTGTTTGTGTAATAAGTGTAAAGAAAGTTTTTTAATTCAGAGAAAATGTTCAGGTTTGAAAAGACAATATATGAATCTGGAAGAAGTAAAAGCAAATCTTTAAACTCGAATTGCAAGGCTGTCTGCTCATATTTAATTGACACGCATTTAAACATTGGTTGTAATGGATCATTTGCCATTTAACTGACATTAACGACCTCAGTTAACTCATGTTTTTATATTACATTGGCTGTTTATTTTTTGTTAATTTACTTTAGTATTCAGCTTCCTATTCATTAAAGGTTTTTCTTTTTATAGATATGAGCAACTACTGTGTCTTGAATCTCATTTTATTATTAAAACTTTTATACACATATTGGGTTTAATTAAATATACATTTTATAGCCTGAAAACATGAACCATATTGATAATAAAACTTAAACATCTGCACATTGTTGCAGAACTTAATTCTGCAAGAGAACTTATAGCTAAGCGTCATGATCCTGTCGAAATCATCCTTAGAAATTTGATTTTGCTCTGCCTCGTTTGCCTTGGATCCGATGTCCCATTGCATGGGGGCCGTGTCAGCATTAGCATTCTCACCTCTTGCTATTTTTCTGTCAATTTTTATCAATTTCTGCCAAATTCTGTCTACTTGGAAGGCTTTTTTCTTTGATCTGTCAAGATCCACACTGGTGGGGAAGAGATTTAGGGAGACTCACTTGCCCTTCCTTTCAGAGTGGAATTACTCTACCTTCAGATGGCTCCGGGGCTGCTGTTAGTGGCCACCCTGACCCTCCTCTCATCCCCTTAACTAGTGAAGTCAGTAACACCTCTGTGGGATGGTATTACATACCTAGTTATTAGAGGGGACACTTTCTTTCTTTTAGGTTCATGACTAAGTTTTATTAAATACACAATTTTATTTCAGTTCTGATTTCTGTTTATTAAAAAAGTTTTTGGCCCTGGCCAATTTGGCTCAGCGGTTAGAGCGTCAGCCTGTGGACCAGAGAGGCCTGGGTTCGGTTCCCGCTAAGGGCACGCACCTCGGTTGCAGTTTGTCCCAGGCCCCGGTTGGGGTCGAGTGGGTGGCGACCAGTCGATGTGTCTCTCTCACATTGATGTTTCTCTCTCTCTTCCTCCCTCCCTCCCTCCCTCCCTCCCTCCCGCTCTATCTCAAGATAAATGCAAAAAAAGAAAGTCCTCTGGTGAGGATTTAAAAAAAAAAAAAAAGATTTTTAAGCTTCCAAAGTTTGGCTGGCTCATTATTTTAAAGCATTATTCAAAGTATAAACCTCTTACAGACAAGCATCATCAACCAAAGAGCAAGCCAGGACTGTGGTTAGGCTCTTGCTTTAGGTTTGGCTTTGCCACTCACGTGGGCAACGTGTCTCATTTCTTTGTGCTTCAGTTTCCTTGCCTGGCAGATGGAACAGTAGTACCTGTACCTTAGGGAAAAGTAATGGTGATGCACTTAGACTATTTCTTGACACACAGTAATTTCTCAGTAGATGCTGGTTGTTTCTAGTACTGTTATTATTATTATAATTATTATAATAATTATTATTATTTTTTATCCTCACCGGAGGACATTTTTGCATTTATCCTCAGATAGAGTGGGAAGGAGAGAGGGAGGAAGAGAGAGAGAGAAACGTCGATGTGAGAGAGACACATCAACTGGTCGCCACCCACACAACCCCAACTGGGGCTGAGGACAGACCGCAACCGAGGTACGTGCCCTTAGCGGGAACCGAACCCGGGACTCACTGGTCCGCTGACCGACGCTCCAACCGCTGAGCTAAACCGGCCAGGGCAGTACTGTTATAATTAAAGACCCTTATTAGTCAAATCCTTTTACACAGACTATAGTCAACCTTTTTTTAAGGCAGTGTTGCCATTTTTGAAGGAAACAGCTCTCAGCATAACAGTAGTAAAAGATTAAACATGATTGAAATGCAAACTGGCTACTTATTATAAGTAATCTGAAAAAAAAAAAAAAAACAGAAAGGGGGGGGAATACCTGCCTTTCTTCCTTTCTAGACAGACAATTACAGCTCATATTTTTATCTGTTTCTTTCTTGCCCACTCTAAGAAAATCTGATATATGGAAAATTTCGATGTGTAGAACACAGTTTTGGGCTGAAGGTAGAGGGATTATTGATTCAGCTGTAGATTCACTAAAGACTGGGGTCTTGAAGAGTGAGGAGGGAGCTTAAGGGAATAGAATAAAAAACTAACCAATAATGCCTTAAATAATGTCAAGTGTTGGGCCAGTGACTTAATTTGCATGTGCCTGATTTGTACCTTACCTCAAAGGAGAACGTGTTGCATTAAGTAAGTGTGTCAGAGAGAAGGAGAGCGAGAATGATGTGTGAGAGAAACATCCGTGGGTTGCCTCCTGTATGCACCCTGACTGGGGACCGAACCTGCAACCTAGGTATGTGGCCTCACCGGGAATTGAACCTGTGCCCTTTTAGTGCATGGGACCATGCTCCAACTAACAAAGCAACATGGCCAGGGCTACACATTTGGTTTTTAATCCCAGTTGGCCCACTTGAAAGCTGTGTGACTATGACCAATTTACTCAACATCTCTAAACCTGTTTCCTCATCTGTAAATGGAGATGGTAGCCACGTCACAGGGCTGCAGGGGGATAGTATTTGCCATTCACGTATTAGAGTGCACACAGAAGAAACGCTCAGTCGGGGGCTGGAGCTAGTAGCTGTAGAAGTGGTAATATTCGTTGTGCTATTTCCCAGGCCAAGGGAACCCTTTTACTGAGCTCATGTCGGAGAATGATAAGAAATGGTGATGTCTAGTATTTAATTACAGACACTTATGCTTGTAGTTTATCCCTTTGGCATAATTCTTGCCAATTCATTTGATTTATAACTTTACAAAAAGTAATGCAAAATTTCTTACCAAAAAGCATTTATTTAACACTGATTCAGTGAGCGCTTAAAGAGCACATGCTGTCTTGCCAGGCACTGGGCTCGCTGTTCCGTCAGCGCGAAGGCGCATAGGCTGTGGCCTTGGTCCTTGGAGAACGTAGTCTGGTGAGTCAGAGAGTCCGCGCACTGGATGGAGAGCCCAGGCAGATTCCTTGGCTCTTTGTTTTATTTCACATTTTTGGTTTATTGCACTTACTAACTGTAATGATGTATCATAAATGGCTTTTCATGGCTAATCCTATTTCCAAGATGATTAATAATTATAACTAATAATGGTAACAACAGCTAGCATTGATTAAGGGTTTACTTATGAGCCAGGCACTTTTGCAAGCATTTTACACGTATTAACTCACTTACTTTTCACACATTCCTGGGAGGACTGTTATTAGCCCTACTTTGTCTTCAGGCTCTGAGGAGCAGTAACTTGGCCACGGTAGCATGGCTGGCATAAATGGCAGGGACAGAATTTGAACCCTGGCAGTGTGGCCCCCAGAACCTACTATGCGGGACTATTCGTATAATCTTCATGAGAAAGTGGATCCACCTCTGTGGTCCTCTGGGATTGCCCACCGTATTGCACCAGTTCAGAATTTGAGGAATGTTTTTTTTCTATATAGTTTTTATATATCTGTCTTGAATTTCAAAAATTTAAAGGATATTTTCATGACTACATTGTCAGAATACTGACTTTTAATTGATCTTACTCAGGAATCATGAAACTTAACGTTTTCTTGAGCATAAACAACAGTTGTTCTAAACATCCTGATCCCCGATCTCCGCCCCCCCCCCCCCAGAACATTTTTGGTGCTTCATAAGTTCTATTGGACTTGGATGCAGTATTTGTAAACTGCTCTTTGTTTTACACCTTAATTTGTTCTCAAGTGTCAACATGTTTGTTGAAGTATAGATTTTGAAATTCTTAATATTGAAAACTATCCAAAGATACTTACCAAAGTTATAATCCTAATTAAGCAACAAAGAAAACTATCTTAAAAGTCAACAAAGATACAAATATTGTCTTTTGTTATGAACAATAACCTTGAACATAGATGCTTAGTTTTAAGTTTAATTTTCTTTCCACAATAGAAATATTTCATGCATAGTGTGTAGCGTATACCCTGTATGTATGTAACAATGTATATAGCATATAATGATAACTTATAGCATATACGTAAGATGGTATATAAATGTAAATTGCACTAAGCTTACGTTTTAGCTTTTGGGTTTCTGATTTTCCACTGTAGATGGTTAAAATAACAATGGATGCAGACACAGCGTGTCTGTGTTCATTGGGGAAGGCTCCTTTCTCAGTTTGCAGGTTCAATGGGAAAACCCCGTAGTAAATGAAAGTGTTACATATTAACCTCTCGTCATGATGTAAATGCCCCTTCTAGTTTGTTCGTAATCATAAAAAAATCATAATTATAATAAAATGAAAAGCCAATTGCTTCCGTATTATTTTCATAGCCTTTGAATATAGAAGATGGTTGGTTGATTTTCATTGATTCTCCAGCTTTGTTCTAAATGTGTTTCGATTGTGGTGTGCCTCTTTGTGAGTTCTCTCTTTGTTTTCCGTGTGGGTAAAGGAGCCCAGTGAACAGGACAGAAGGCTAGCACCAGGGCCTTGCCTCCTGGAGCAGGCGGTGTTCAGAATGGGCTTCTGTCGGCTGGGCCTGTGCACTGATAAACTTGCGTCAGCTGCCGTGGCGCTCCGGCCACGTGGCCTGTTCTGCTCAGAGGACACTGGACCTTGGAGTGCTGGCCTAGCTGTAGAGGAGTCCCGCTAAGCTACGGGTTACACAGTGATGCAGTGGCACAGAGGGTTGCAGCCATGTGTGGGACGGGACCTGTGTGAGCCACTGGCCACAGAGGATGGTGGAGAGCAGCAACTCGATGTCATTCATTTGGTGGCCAAGTTTATGTTTTGGATGAAAAACAACAACACATGATTAAGAAAATAGTACTCTGAATTAAAGGACAGATAATAATAGGTCTTCCAGTGCCTGTTATGGAGGGTGGTACCTTTATCATTCAGATTTCACCATTTGAGGCCATATGGCTGTGTTATGAGATCTACTCAATGGTGGGAATTCTCATTGTAACACAAGATAGGGAAATCTCTTTATTTCCTCAAGGTTTTATCAAAAGTATTCAGTTAGACATGCAGTGTGGTGATTCTGGCACACAAACAATTATTTCCAATTTAATGAGGTGTTTGTGATATTTTACTTTATATTAGTTTGCAAATAGACATGATGCTTGGATATAAAATATTTGTCTGGCTGGTGTGGCTCAGTGGATTAAGCATTGTCCCATGCACCAAGAGGTCGCCAGTTTGATTCCCTGTCAGGGCACATGCCCAGGTTGTAGGCCCGATCCCCATTGGGGGGTGTGCAGGAGGCAGCCGATCAATGTTTTTCTCTCACATCAATGTGTCTATCCCCCTCTCCCTTCATCTCTCTCTCTAAAAACCAACAAACATATTTAAAAAACATTTTAAATTTCTAAGGCTCTAATATTTTAAAAAATTCTCTGAAATATAGATTCTTTAGAGCGACCATCAGAAAGTCATAAACCAAAGCTGCCAATGTTGCTTTGCTGTAACTATTCTAACTTTGTGGTTTTTCTGAACACACTAGAAACAGCATTTACTCCTTTGACGGCGTAGGTAGGAACCATAGCTCTTGCGTTAAGGCTAGAAATGAAATAATCTAGTTTCTTTTTGAAATGCTCTATTAATTTGTAATGATTAACTTTTGAATTTTTGTTGATAAACATGGATAATACATTCTAAAATTTGTAAAATCAAATGCAAATTCCAAGTGTTACCTCTTTGTAAAATATATACTGTACCAAATATTTACTGAATAGCTAATATAATTATTGAATTACAATTATTCAAATTATAAAATCAATATTTATTGAATGTCCCAGGCTGACAAAAGGCACTGTACCTTGACAACCAGGATTATATAGGAACATGAAGTTTATCTGGTGTGCGGAAATAGAGACACATTTCTCTTTAGGGGGTAATTTATATTGTGGATTTCTGCGTTTGCCTTTTCAGAATGGTTGACACAGTGACCATGGAAGTAGTGATGTATTCGGATTATTCTTTTCCTTCATGAGTCAGTCGACTTGAAGGAATTGAACGACTCATGTTTGTTGTGACATCAGCACTGGAACTCTGCTCACCGTGTGTGTTGGCTTACATTTTAATACAGGTCTGACTGTGTACATAGCGGGTAGGCAGTCTTAATGCAAAGTGCTCCGATGGGTTTTCAACCTCAAAACATACTGTCAGCAGCGTAGACTCCAAAGAATGCCACCTCATTGTTTAGTTTGTGCACAGAGGAGTTTATGAGGTACATTATTGATCTACTCCCTCCAAGGAGGAAATGATATTTTTAAAAACAAACAAACAAATTTACAAAATGCTTTTCCCGAGTGAAAACCCAGTCCTCAGACGTGGCTAATCAGAAGCAGCTTTTTTATTTTGTTTTAAAAAGGTGATTGAATGAGGGTAAGCTACACGCCCCTTACTTTTAACAGGTATTGTCATTGTTACTTGTTTTAGTCACTTTGTGTGCTCTGTCTCTAATCCTGAGACCAGTCCCTCAAACGTTAGTGAAGTCTAATAACCTGTCTTAAGACCATATCGCTTTTAAGAGACCAGAGATGGATTCTCTCTCTCCCTCTCCCTCCCCACCCCTTCTTCCCCTTCTACTTCCATCTCTCAGTACTGAGCCCCCACCTTGCCCAGCCGTGCCTGGGTGAACCAAGAGCAGACAAGTCGGGGTACACAGACTTTGCATTGAGTCCTCCCCGTGACACCCCTCTCCTGTGTAAGATTGTGAGCAGAGGAGGTCACTGAACTCCAAAGACACCCCCCCCCCCGAAAAAAGTACCAGAGAAGGTGGCTGGGCCCTATTCTCTCGGGCTCAGGGGTTTCAGATACACCTGTTGACTAATGAGGTAGTAGGAAGCCACAGCATCTCCCAGGATGGGCTGAGATGATTTCAAACAAGTCCCTAAAAAATTAATTTTATTTTCCTTTCTCTCTTTTTTTCTTACCTAAAAGAACTCTGATTGCCTCTAAGGTACAAAAAGGGCAAAGGGAAAGGAAGCGATTATAAGTAACAAACCTGTACCCTGTTTTCCAAATTGACCTGTACAGTGTGCTGACTGAGCAGCCAGCTGATCAGATGCTTTAAGGACAAGGATTGTCCTAAGTGAGCAGCAGAGTCTGGTAACTGCTAGAGCAGTTGCATTACAAGGATAAGTGTTTGTTGGAGAATATATATGTGATTGCACAGTGTGTTCTGTCTGCTCTGTGCCAAGCCCAGGACACTGTCCTAAAAATGAACAGTCACTTGGGACTAGGTCCTCGAACCTGCCACTTACCTAACCTCCGTTTGACTTAGGTGACTAGTGCAGAGGTCTTGTGGAAGTGAGTTCCGTGATAGTCCTGGAGGGTTACACTGTTGTTAGTGCTGTACCAGCTACTATTAAGCTCTCACCAGGTTCGCTGGAGAATCTGCTTGCAGCCTAGTAATGTGTTACTGTGTCAACGATGTGCAAGTAGGGTGGCCAGAAAAAAGATAGGCCACCCAGTTCAAGTTGAATTTCAGATAGCAGTGAATAGTTGTTTAGTGTAAGTGTGCCCGTATGTTGTATGGGGCACATTACACAGAACATATTACTGAATCTGCCCCCCCCCCCCATGTGTTAGAAGAATTCACTTTGGCCGTGGGAAGGAGGCTTCTCCGAGTCCCATGAGAGAAGCTTTTGGAAACCTCAGGATGCCACATCAGTTGGAACTCTTGATTTTTTAGCTCCCCTAAATCTTTAAGCTCTTCCAAAGTCAGGACTAACTCCATTAACCCTGCATCAAACTCAAGTAGAATGTGAATAATAGGAATACCTCGTATCCACAAAAATTTTCCTTAATTTTGTCCAGAAGCTTGGTTGATGAGGAGTAGTCTAAACCACTGTCTGGATGCTGTTACTGTTCCCTGCAAGTGGTAAGGAATATCTGCAGGGCGGAGCTCTAGCCAGGGGCACATTCCTTTCCCTGCAGAGCAGGGGGTGTCTTGGTGAGACTAGAGGACAACCAGAAGGGGCTGTGTGTTCAGACAAACCGTTACCAACAGCCCACCACCTTCATGGTACCCTCTTTGAGACAGGATGATAACATGGGAAGACCTTCAGGAGCCAAAGCCCGAGTCCTGGCTCTGTCCTTTCGCTGTGAGAGCTGGGATCAGTGTTTCACTCTAAAATCACTCTAAAATGGGGATATCTGCCCTCAAAGATTTCTGGGGAGAATCAAAATAAGTGAAAACAAAGTATTAAGTGCTTGGACACTAGGGTGTGTTGGGAGGCAGAGGGTGTGACGGTGAGGGTGCCACTGCTCTGCTGCGTTTTCTTGTGGAAGTTTGACCAAGGCTTTCTTTTTTCAAAGCGACTGAATTTTAAGCCTTATCAATGCCTAATATTGAGTGAGATTTTTGCTGCATAATTGTTAATACATTTTGTGAATGGGAAATGTAGTTTCACAATGGCATTAATGTCCAAATAAAATCAGCCTCCTGATTGGTTTTTTGATCCACATTCTGCCTGAAGTGCCATATTAGTAGATAACCCTCATCATTTATTATGACGATTTAAAAACCATGGTGCAAATATGATGACATAGGATGGGGGTGGGGAAGAAACATAGGGAGTGTGCAATATAGTAAAGTTGGCCCAGGAGACTTGTTTTTTTAGCATTACTTAACACTGATACATTTTCAGTAATCTCAGTCTCCAGGGAATTATTTTTTTTAATCTATTGTTTTCATAAACACATGCATTGGTGTAGTCTATGGGAAACACCAAAATAGATGTAGAATTTTTGTTCTTAGAAGTTGTGATTTACTATGTATATTTTACTAGTTATTTGTATAAACATGATTTTTCTCTCTAACAAAGTTTAGGGGTTGAATACGAGATGTATCTTAAAACCACAGAAGAGTGTTTACATTGCAGATCGCTCTCGTGTTCTGTGTAAGAACCCTGCTAACACCTTCACCTATTTCCTACTCTGTGAATGTATGGGGACTGTAATTACACATCGGCCTGCCTGTCACTTCAGTATCAAGATACAATTCATTACCACTGTCGTCATCATATAACATTTTATAGCTTTCAGAAGGTTTTGCATTACTATCGTATTAAATATTTACAATTATCAAAAGGTAAACATGGCAGGCATTTCCCCCATTATTCTGTATGACAGGGAACAGATGGAGAAAAGTTATTATTTACAAAGTTCAGGTGGCAAGTAGTAGAGCTGAGATTTAAACACATGTGTTTAACTTTTTTACTGTTATTTCCACTGTACCACATTGGCCCCCAAAGAACCCTCCCCATCATTTCTAGAACTTTACACTGACAGAAAGAAATGCATTTAAAAAAACAAAAATCCTCAATGAGGATTAAAAAGAAAAAGAAATGCATTTTAATATCTGAAGATTTTCTTATTGAAAATCTATACGAAGTTATTTGACTCAAAATTTGCTATTTCTGGAAGATTGAGAAGACTGAACTTACACAGAATAAACTAAGCATGAAGACACCATTATCCCAGGAAATCATTTATCTGAAAGTGTGAATACTAGGGAAGTCTTCATAAATTATAGTGTCATGGGTGTGAATAAATTCATGTGGGAAAATATTTTGGGGTATATTCCTACTTTTTTCAGTTTAATGCTTAAAGTAACCATGTCTTCTTAGAGATTGTCACTCTGGTAATCCTGTTGGTCACAGAATGCTAGCGAGTATGGATTACAGGTCCGATGCAGTGGAAATTTTTACAACTTTGCTCCTGGGTGTGGACAGAAAACAGCTGTGAATACGCTTGTGATGTGAACATATAGTTGACCTGGATCTAACTTTTCTGTTTTGACTGCTCACCCAATCTCTTTCTCTTTGGAAAGAAATAGAGAAAAGTTCATAGAGGTTGTGGGAGGAGGGGTCAGGATGATGGGGATACAGGGCTGTTCCACTCCAGAGTCCGTGCTGGTCCCCGACTTCACCTCGGGTGCAGGTTGCTGTCGTGTTCTCAGTTGAGTCAGGAAACACGGTAGAAGCACCACTAGGTTAGAAGTGTGGGCTCTTTAACAGTAGCATTGTGGAAAATCAACCACTGCATTTTCTCTCTGATAAAACAGTGACTCCAGGCTGTATTTATTCTGCCTGAAAAGTAAGAAAAAAAGCATTCTTTACCTCCAGCTATGGAATGCGACTCTTCAGAGAAGATTGCTGTGCGCTCTCAGCAGACTCGAGTGGTGGGAGAGTATGTTCACATTATTCAGCTGAGCGGTTGGAAGACATTCGGGCTGGAGAAGGAGACATTTTACCTCTCTTCTCTTCAGTGATGCTCTCAGCCTCCTGTGGCATGCCCACGAAAGCCTGTGACTTCCAGCCCGGGAGGTAAGGAGGCGGCGCAGGGGCCCAGAGTCCGCCCTTGTGCAGACGGACGCACCCTGAGCTGCGCTGATCAGAGTAGGCAGTGATGACTGCACTGGGGCTGCGTTCACGGCTCGTGTACCCATTGATCGCCAGTGTGGTGGTGAAGAGCATGGAGTTTGCAGTCAGATAAAGCCTAGCCGTGCAACCAACTAGTTGTGTGATATCGCAGAGGACTCTTGATTTCTGTTATGATTTCTGCGTCTCTAAAGTAGAGGCAAGCTTACCTGCGTAGTAGTGCTTTTGTGAAGATCACTGGAGCCCTGTCGTCTCCGTCAGCCAATGTTAAGGGACTTGCTGATGGTGTAACTTCGCTTTATTTCTGGCATTGGTTTTACACGGCGAGGCACCAGTACACGGGTGCCTCCACTTTTCAAAATTCGCCTGTGACACCTCTCTTTTACAAAAGACCAATATTTCGCTAACCTAAAGAAATCCAAAGAGGATTTTCACTTTTACGAAGAAAGGCCCAAAGTGAAAACAGTGTTCAGTGTCCTTTCCGCCTGGGCCCTGAGAGAGGCAGCGGCGCCGCAGTGAGGGCCCGGCACGCTCCTTCCTGGGCCGCATGGGCGTCTCGGCCTCCAGCCCCGGCCTCCAACTGTCTCTGCCGACGGTGCTTTATCTCCACTTATTTTCTGCATTTCTCCTTTTATGTATGTTAATGTTATTTTATGTGTTCATTGGTATGATTTGGTAGGTTATTTGTGGGGGGGGCTAAAATGTTCCCATGTAAGCTAATGGTAGTTGCTTCTCCACATCACCCCGTTTCAGCTGAAGGACAGTTTCAGTGGCACGCACTGCTTACCAATGGGGACACTGTATTCGTGCGTGTGGGAAGGGTCTGTGAGCAGACACGTGCCCCTGAACCACTTCAGAGGCCTGTCTTCTCAGTAAATGTTTAGGACCTGCTTTTAAGAGTGGTGCTAGGGCCCGGCCCGTGTGGCTCAGTGGTTGAGCATCGACCCATGCACCAAGAGGTCGCAGGTTCAATTCCCGGGCACATGCCCAGGTTGTGGGCCCTATCCCCAGTGGGGGGCATGCAGGAGGCAGCCAATCAGTGTTCTCTCTCATTGATGTTCCTGTCTCTCTCTCCCTCTCCCTTCCTCTCTCTCTAAAAATTAATTAAAAAAAAAAAAGAGTGGTGCTAGGAACATGGAGTTTGTGTTCTAGTGGATGAAGACGGTCGGTCCACAGTAGACATGCAAGGAAATGTCTGAAGGCGATGATTGCTGTGCGTGGAATTACGTGTGACCACGTGAAAGTGAGGGAGCAGGTGGCTAATTTACGTTGCATGGTCAGGCAAGACCTCTCAGAGGAAGTAAACCTTTAAGCTGAAAATCCACAGGACAAGGAGGCCAGCTATGGAAAGATCCAAGGTAACAGCATTCCTGAAAGAGGGACTACCTAAGCAAAAGACCCTGACACTGGAATGGGTCCATAACTGGAGTGAGAGGCAGAGCCCGAGTCTTACTCTTTAAGGGAGAGAGAGAGAGAGAGAGAGAGAGAGAGAGAGAGAGAGAGAGAGAGAGAGAGAGAGAGGGAGAGAGAGGGAGAGAGAAGGAAACATGGATAGGCTGCCTCCTGTAAGTGCCCTGACCTGGGATCAAACCTGCAACCTTTCAGTGTACAGGATGATGCCCCAACCGAGCCACCCGGTCAGGGCAATGGGTCGCAGTTCGAGACTTCCTGTTATGTTTCTGAATAGGACTTAGGAAAATCACTATGAACCAGATGGAAATGTTGAGTGCTTTGCCTCTGGAAACTTCTTGGTTATCAAATGTGAACATATGTTTCGTGTCTGTCTGTGATGGGGATGTGGGAACAGTATATGAAAAATGTCTCGCACACTGTGAACCAAAGACACATTGAAAATAAATATTGTGCAATGTCATATTTTAGAGCAATAACAATTTTGGAGGTTTGGGTCCTCATTTTGCTTTTGCATCTACTTATTTGCTTGGTATTCAGTGCCCTGTGTATATGTGCCATAAAGGCCTTAATTTTCCCACCACTGTAAAACACTTTTGGAGGGAGCTTGGTGTCTTTAGTGATTATGGTGGATTTTACACTCTTTCTCTCTTTCCAAACTCCTATTTCTAATAAGGCATGCCCAGGTTAGGGCTGAGTGTTACTGGAAAGGGATACCAATTTCAGTTCTGATCAGTCATCCTTTGAATATGATATGCCTAGGAGAACATTCTTAGTAACTAAGCTGAGTACAAAGTTTTTATTTATTTCATTTATTAATCATTAAGAAACTTGTGTGAATTTAACACTGGAAGGATATCAGGAATGAGAAATATTTTAGTGTGTTCAGAATGCTCAGAGCAGCACACAGTGTTCTTAACCGACTCCAGAGGAGCCTGTGCGCTGTCTCCTCCTCGAGCGGCCCTCAGCGCCCAGCTGCAGCTTCCAGACTGACGAGTTTATCTCAGAATGGAAAAAGACTTGATTCAAAAGAAGTCTACTTGCCAGAAACTATGGTCTTTTTTTCTTGTTCAAATAATCCTTAATTATGATTGTATAAAAGGAAATGTTAGCCATCTAGAGAAAAATGCATGTGTGTGTACAAACTCATACACAGACACACAGAGTTGATCAGGCATCATCGAAAGGGTCCCCTTCTGTAACGTGATAGTCCATTTCTGAGGATCAGTCCTGGGGAAATAATCCAAATGTTGGCGCAGGAAGAGGTATGCACAAGGACAAGTTTCTTGCTATCTTATTAGACTATTGAAAAGCTGGGACCGCCCACAGGACTCGGGGCTGAGTTTAATGAATTTTCACACATCCCCTCAACTGGAAATTTTATATCACTAAAGATAATCGTTATTAAAACTTTTAGGAAGTTGGAAAATGTTTATTTAATGTTAAGTGTAAGGTTATATTATATTTTTCCCAGTTTCCTAAATTTTCTGGATTTGTACTTACATTACTTTCATAAGGGGGAAAAAACCACCGAAAATTTGTTTATTCTGTTTTAAAATTTTTAAAACTAAATATTGAAGATTGCTGCCAGACTAGAGTCAGCGACTTTAGAGACCCTGAGACTTGGATTTTTAAAAAACACTTGGATGGTTTTAGTACATTTTCCAAGTTTGTTCGATTTGAAATGAACCATTTCGCTTCTGTTAAATTCTAGAATTTGGAGTATAAAATAAAAAGAAAGTAGAGCTTTAAGTGATAACTAATAACATTTCAAAAAGAGAATTCCAAAGAAGAATGTCTGAAACATCAATATATTAGAAGTTCCAAGAGAACTTTTGCAAAAAGAGTTAAGGAGTTACCTACCTAAATTGAGACATTTTTTAAAGTTTAAATTACACAAAGAGCTTATCAAAACATTTTAATTTGGGAAATAAGTGTTACTAGCAAGAGATAAATGACTTAGATTAATGTTCCCTTTCTTCCTCCCTTGGTCCCTTCCTCTACCTTTCCTTTCCCCTCACTTTCTTCTTTTCCTTTTTATTATTTATTTATTTATTTTTATCCTCACCTGAGGACATTTTTTCATTTTTTGTTCAGATAGAGTGGGAGGGAGAGAGAGAGAGAGAGAGAGAGAGAGAGAGAGAGAGAGAGAGAGAGAAACATCGACGTGAAAGGGACACATCGAGTGGCTGCCACCCGCACGACCAACCAGGGCCGGGGACAAACTGCAACCGAGGTACATGCCCTTAGCGGGAACCGAACCCGGGTCTCTCTGCACCGCAGGCCGACGCTCTAACCGCTGAGCCAAACCGGCCAGGGCTTCTTTTCCTTTTAAAAAAAAATGTGGTAAAATACACATAAGACTTACTATTTTAACCATTTTAATTTTTAAAGATTTTTATTGATTTTTGAGATTCAGAGAGCAAGAGAGAGGGGGGTGGGGAGAGAGATAAAGAAACATCGATCAATTGACTTCCGCATGTGCCCTGACCGGTAATCGAACCCTCAGCCTTTTGGTGTACAGGAGGACGCTCCAACCAACTGAGTCCCGGCCAAGGCTGTTCTAACCATTTTACAGTGTACAGTTCTGCGGCATCATGTATGTTCCCATTGTCCTGCAACCTTCACCACCCAGAACTTCGTTTTCCTCCCCAGAAGCTCTGTTCTCATTAGCGACTAACCGGCTCTTCCCCTCCCCCAGCCCCTGGCACTCCAGTCTGCTTTCTGTCTCCATGGATTTGGCTGCTCGGGGCACCTCATGCCATCTTCTCTTTCTTTTTAACCTAGATGCTATTAAGCACTATCCAAACGCATCCACTCCTCCCACACTTAGTACTTATCTCCGCAGTTCAAAGGCTCCGGGACGCCGAGCTGTTATGAAGAGCAGGGACTTGTTCTGGTTTACAGCCTAATTTGCACGAACAAGTCCAGCCCTGCACAGGTGACCACAGTAAGGATAACAAGTGGTGTGTAAACAGGCCAAGAAAGAGAAGTGTGGTACTTGAGGAATAGAGAGACCGAGGACTGAAGTAGGCCCCAGTGGTCACCCTGGTGGGCTGTGGAGGCATGGGGAAGGGTTGCTCCAGGTCTCCACTGGGGTGCACGTTTGATTACGTTTTGTGGTGGTTATTTGCTTGCTTGCTTTTGCTTTAGTGTGTGTGTGTGTTTTGTTTTGTTTTGTTTTGTTTTGTTTTTGGCAGCAGTGCTAGGTTGGGCTTGGTCCCTCCCTTCCCTGGCTTCTGTACCCCTTGCTGGCCCGGGCTGTGGTACAGTTGAATAGTTGGGGAGCAGAGTGGGAATCTAGGAGAGTACTCTGGCCCATTGAGGAGGCTAGAAAACCTGCACACAAACCTAGGTTTGTGCCCTGATCTGTGAAACTTAACTCAGATAACATTTCCTGGTAAGTGTGCCTAGTGGCCGTGATAGTGAGTCTTCATCGCTGCAGTTCTTATTAATAGCTGACAGGATTTTAGGCAAATGTGTGTCTTTCCAGTTGGGTGGGAGATGGCGACAGGTCTTAACTAGCACTCCTGGCTCAGCAGGGTTGATGCCCATGTCGCTTTGTTCTGGGAACCTCTTCGAGGTGACAGCGTGTGCCCTTCACTGGTCCTCCTTTCAGTGACTTGCCTAAGGTGTCCCAGCGAGTGCATGGGTGGCTGGTGGGAGCTGACACCTTTCTGTCTGACTCTGGCACCCTGTTCCTCCGAACTATTCTGAACGTCGTCTCCTGTATTGAGATGTTTGGGCTTCCTTTTCTGTGTTTGAGAATATAGTTTAGATATAGACTGTCTCGAAGAAGGTCAGTAATTCACCGAAGACTGAAACAATGAAATAAGGTTTATTTAGCTTTTAGACTTATTTGTGAATACCAGTCACGCCTCCTTACTTTGCCTTGAAGTCCGTCTTAGCCAGGGTTTGTGAGACAAGACAAACTGTCGCCGAACCGGAGAGGCTGCTGTGCGCAGGGGCAGGAGTGTGCACGGATGTTGGTTGTAGATAGGGAACCACCCAAGATCGTGTCGGGAAACCCAGTTGATGTGCATTGTTCTGTGCCATTCTATAAGGGACTTGAGCATCTGTGGAGTTTGGTATCCAAGGGGAGTCCCAGAACCAATCCCCCGTGGAGGAGGAGGACTGGAGTTCTGCTTTGAATAAAATGGAGGGTACATCAAGGGGAGTAAGACCAGATAAAGGAGGGGGTCAAGGAGGTGGGGTGCCAGTGAGTGCTAGCTAGCAGAGAGGTGCAGGGCACAGACCCGTTGGGGTTAGGGTTAGGTATTCTTATAGTAGTGAATGAGATGACTAGAGGAGGGGAGGCCAGTCAGGAAACATTTGTGATAGTCGGAAAAGTGGCCCTGCACCAGGTGAAAGTGGGTTTCTCTTCGGTGAAAGGACTAATTGGAGACACTGTAATTTCTACAGTGCGTCTGTCTATAGAGCTTCACTCAAGTGTTAGCTGTATGTCACCGCCTTACACCTGGAAGCTTTATCCGTGTCATCACAGAATTCTCACCAACTCCATTGTTAATAATGAAATAAAATGCTCTGTCATGAAGACGTTTAATTGATGTTTACTTGCTAATGATATTAATATTAGTTAACATACTTTCCTGTGTTTCACAGTTTTTAATTTATTTAATCCCTCACAACACCTTGAGATACCGTTACTTCTTTCTGCTATGCCTGTTTGCAGAGGTGGAGAATAAGGCTCCTAGAAGTTACATGGCTCCTAGCTCAGTCTTGTGGTGCCAGGATTGGGGTACCAGCCATCGGCCCGCATAGCCTGCGCTTTAATCCATCTCTTCAGCAAAGAATGTGGTGTAACATAGCCAACCTGTCTACCGTAGTTCTGCAAAAGACTGTAAGAGGCTATTCTTGATCATTTATGAAGTAGTCTTTTAGTAATTCTTACCCCTTCTCATATAAGGGGTGTTCCAGAATCTGGGAATAAGGGAACCTCTAAAATGAAGTGTAGTAAACTTGGACCTCAAGTGACCATTCTCACACTGAGAATTCACTGGTTTTAACTCAGAGATTTTCAATTTCCCTCCCTCCCTCTGTCCCTCTGCACCCCCATTTCTTTGGGTACTATTGAATAGGGCAGAGCGATTCTTTACTACTGATCCGTATTAGATTATAGACTGCTGTCTCTGATTTTGTAAACATTTATGTGTTTCAGCCTCATTGCCTGCAAAAATAACTGTATTTGAATGCAGCAAGGCTTCCTATAAATTTAAGTAAAGCAACATGTGTAAAATTATCTAAATTGAGGTTATGCGTTTGTGAAAGTGAAAAATCCTTCCTCAGAGTAGCTAACCCTTCACTGTAAGGAAGTAGGTATGACCTTTTTTGTTTTTAGCGATGAAATTGCTACTTCACTCTTTTTGGTTCTGCAGGAAATGTGTAGATCATGATCAGTAAGTAATACCACCAGCCTGGAGAATTGAATGGTTTAACTTGAACAAAGAAGCAGAGGGAAGAGCCCTTGTGTTTAATCGCACCTGCTCAGTAATAAATAGCCTGAAGAAGATCCAAAGGCCAGAATACCTCTCAGACTTTCCACTCTTACATGATGTTAGTTTGTGTGTTTTTTGTGTGTGCTTTTTAAATTTTGCATTGTGGGGAGAGGTATGGAATGGGCCAAAGTGAATAGGGTAATCATTCTGCCATTTGCTCTGGTTTCTTACTTCCTTTTGTTTTTGGTGCAGGTGTCTTAGCAAGGTCAAGGATTTTTGTGTTCTTATCATTGTGCTGTATATTTTGTTGATTTTTAAAGACTTGGGAAAATGAACATAATTATAAGATAATTAGATGGTTATTTGAGGATTTTTGTATTTCCTTTGAGCTCTAATTAATTGTTGAAACAGTATTGTAGGTCTATCATAAATTCCCTTCCTTGTGGATTCTATACCTTTAGTCAGTAATTAGGAGCCAAGAACAAATGATGTAGTGGTTGTGATTTCATTAGTTAAGATGAACTAAGTGGAAAACTGGAAAGGAAGTCTCATGGGTGTGAAGTGTTGCATTATTTTATGCTGTGGGAACTTTTATGATGGAGTATAAAATGACAATGTCATATAAACTTTTTTTGAAATTTTTGAAGAAAGAATGATCTGTTATCAGAAAGTTGTTTTTTATGAACTATGTATGGTCCATGAACAACCACATCACAATAGACATTGTGGTTCATAGTTTAATTGTAGATGTGTCTTATTTACTTTTGTGAGATATTAATCTGGATGTTATCAGAGGATTTGTCTTTTATTACAAATGAATTTTAAATGCATAAATAGTACCATAAAATTTATCATCCTTGTCTTTTCCTACTACTTTGTCTTGGTTGGTACCTGTGTTGCATATTTCAAAAGGTACAGTTAATTCTCAGTTTATGAAAATAAGGAATCCATAGATCCAGGAAGCACAGCACATTCCAGAATTAAATAGGAAATATATGCCTAGACCTCACTGTAGAACATCAAAGACAAAGAGAAAGTCTTGAAAGCAGCCAGAGAAAAAAAAAGAGTATTGCCTATAAAGAAACAGAATGATAGCAAATTTCCGTAGTTCTGTGGAATTCAGAAGAAGTAGGAAAAATATCTATGAAGTGAATTTAGAAAAATTATTTAAGTACTCTTCAAGAATTATAATAAAATGAAAGCATTTGGAAATAAACAAGTGAGGGAGTTCATTTATCAGTGTAAAACCTGTACATGCAGTTCCTCTAAAGGAACTTCTGTAAGATGTGATTGAAGAGAAGAAAAACTATCCCCGCAGGAATGTCTGAGATGCAAGATGGAAGAGTAAACAGATAGAAGACACAAATATAGGCAAAGCCAAACAAACATGATATAAAATAGTAATTGTGTCTAAATTGTGAAATTAAAAGTAAAACAACCTCAGTGTTATCTGTTATTCATTAAGAGTAAACTAAAAAATGGGAGATGGCAACTGAAATTTTTTTACAGTCCAGAAAGGGAGATTTTGTTTAGTTAGATATACGTGGTAAAATTTCAAGGGAAACCACTGAACGAATAAAAAGAGTGAAAAAATGATAAAACAGCAAAGAAAGGGGGGAAAATAACAGCCCCGGGTCCTATGATCAGATAGTAATCTTACGAAAACAAAATAAGCTGTTCTCAACTAGAGCATCTGAGAGCTTCTAAAATATCATTAGACTGATTCCTGGTTATGAAACATCTATAAAGAATGTAGTCAAGTTTTAATCTTAAGTAGCTTAAATTCTCTCAATTTGTTTACAGTATTGATCAAACCTTTATAGCCAAGCTCCTTCCAAACTAATGGGAGAGTAAAGTCACTGAGGCTTTGCTGTTCCCTGTGACACTTGGGAGTCCTAAAGGGACCACTGACGTTCTCGGGATTGTTAGGTGCTTGTCTTATGAAGTGGGTATTTAGATAAAATAGGAATACAGGTAGCTTGCAAATTATGGTGGTTTTTTAATAATAATTGTCACTGTTGTTTGTTTAGTCTCTTTCTGCCCCCTACTTTGAAATTATAATAATCGTTCTTATTTATTGATCACTACTTTAGTCTGGGCATTATGCTAGATTTTTTTTTTTTTTTTACTTATTTATTATTTATAGTGCTCACAAAAACTCTGCAATCAAAAGTATTATTTTGCCTATTTCACACATTAAAAACTAGATGTTCAGAGCTCTACAGCTGGCCAGTGGCCAGGCAGAATCCAACCCATGTTTGCTTCACTTTAAAGTACCATCCTCTTGCCCTGGCCGGTTTGGCTCAGTGGTTAGAGCGTCGGCCTGCGGTCCAGAGAGACCCAGGTTCGGTTCCCGCTAAGGGCACGTACCTCGGTTGCAGTTTGTCCCCGGCCCTGGTTGGGTCGTGCTGGAGGCAGCTACTCGATGTGTCCCTTTCACGTTGATGTATCTCTCTCTCTCTCTTTCTTCCTCTCTCTCCCTCCCACTCTATCTGAACAAAAGAAAATGGAAAAATGTCCTTGGGTAAGGATTAAATAAATAAATAAAGTACCATCCTCTTGTCCGGCTGGTGTGGCTCAGTGGTTGATTGTCGACCCATGCACCAAGAGGTTGCTGGTTCAAGTTCCGGTCAGGGCACATTGCCCAGGTTGTGGGCCTGATCCCTAGTTTGGGGCATGCAGGAGGTGGCCAATTGATGTTCTCTGTCATTGATGTTTCTATCTCCCTTTCCCTCTACCTTCCTCTCTCTCTCTAACATAAGATAAAATAAAGTACCATCCTGTTTCTAAAACGAGTTCCCTTTCAGCTCTTTAGACATTCTTTAAAAAATGAATACCAGTAATACTTTCTGTTATTTATTTATTTAAAATATGTTTTGTTTATTTTGGGGGAGAGAGAGGAACATTGATGTGAGAGAGAAACATCAATCAGCTGCCTCCCGCACGCCCCCTACTGGGGACTGAGCCCACAACCCCGGGCATGTGCCCTGACCAGGAATTGCACTGGGACCTCTCAGTCCATGGGATGACACTCAACCCACTGAGCCACCCTGGCCGGGCTATAGTTTTTTATTAATCTGTGGGTTTGTCTGTCTTTCTGAGAGTCAGAAATTCCTTTGTTAAAGAGAGCAGCAGGGAAAGACTTGTGGAGAGATGCTCAGAGTACCCTCATGTGTGCTTACGGGATCGTGTATTTTATGGTGGAACAGCCAGAACTGGTCCCGGTTATACTACCTTGTAACAGAGACATGTGACCCCCAGAGTATCTCAGTCACCATCACTTGTGTTCAGACCGGAAGCATTTGTGAGCTGCATTTTCACTTCCGTAAGTAGAAGGAAGAGAAGCCACATCATCAGGGCCCACATGGGGTGCCACTGATGGGTTCCTCATCTAGGGAATAAAAACAAGGTATGTATAGCGCTGAGTTGCTTTATATGAAGATACTGTTCATTAGGGTTCTGGTTCTCAAAGATCTGGAATGCGGGGGTAGGGGAGGCAGCGGCATGTGGAACATTGAAATTCCTAGACCCAAGTCGGCTAATTTGAGGCCCTGCAGGGTGAGAGTCCCACTGTCTCCCGAGACTCTTGGTTGCCCTTAGAGCCGGTCTCCCCCTCAGAATGAACTACTTTCTATGCCCAAATGTTTCTCTTCACTGCTTTGTACACAGTGCAAAGGTTTAACTGTGTAAGAGCTTCCAGTAATCATAGGTCTGGTGGACCAGGTAGGTCTAAAGTAATCCACTAATATATCGTTTCTATTGATTACATATTGAAAAGATATTATGTATGCAGTGAATCAAACCATATTATTTAAGTTAATTTAACTTCTTTTTTAAACTCAATATGTCTACTAGAAAATTTATAATGATCTCTGTGGATCATAGTTGTGGTTTATATTTCTTTTGAATTGTGAAGGTCTAAAACATTTCCAACCAAATTTCTGTGCCTCTGGAAGTGATTCTCTGCCTTAGTTGAAAATTAACATGACCCGGGAGCTTTAGAAACTCATGCCCCAGTCATACTCCAGATCAGTTAAGAGTAGTCTCTGGAAATGAGGTCCAGACATCAGTAAAGTACATTGTGTGTGTGTGTTTTTTAAGGTTCCTATAAATCCATGACCTCACCCCTCCCAGTTTTAGCTCTCTCAGTTAAATTTATAAGTTAATCAACCTTTGCTTTACTTCTCATATTTAACCTGTTTTCATTGTTACAATTAACCTTATTTCTTCTGTTTGGGCATGCTGTAGAGTAAGCATTAAGTAATATATTTGAAAGACATGAAGTTTCAATTCTAAGAAGTGAAAACTGAGAGAGATGCTGGATTTCAAATTACCCTGCATAAAGTAGGTCCCGGGGGAAAGGGCTGCAAGCTGAGCTGGACAGGACGAAGTTGGTTAATTCATTTTAGAGCTGGCCTGCAAGAAATGGATCCCAAAGCTCACCTGATGTCAAGCTTTTACTGATTTGAGAGAGAGAGAAAGGGAGAGGGAGAGGGAGAGAAATATCAATGTGAGAGTGAAACATGGATCAGCTGCCTCCTATAAGCACCCTGACCTGGGATCGAACCCTCAACCTGGGTGTGTGCCCTGACTAGGAATTGAGCCCGCAGCCTTTTGGTGTATGGGTGATGCTCTACACTGGCCAGGGCCTGAAGTCAAATTTTCAGGAAGTAAAAGTTTTGAAGAATGTGGAGATTTCTGTGTTGGGTGGAGATGGAGACCAGCACCATGGGCTGTCCTTGGCATTAGCTGATGATAATGTCTTGATTCCCAGAGGGAGGTCCAGGTTGAAGAACTCCAAACAGGCATTGGGAGAGTTCTGCTGTAGCAAGATAAAGCTGATGTTGAGGGCTTCGTGCTGAGCAGACAGTGGAGCAGAAACTAGGAACAAAGTCACTTAGATGGAGGATGCACTTTGGTGGATAGAAAGATACATTGGAGGCTGCTCATACACACCTGGCCCTGTGGGCACTGGTTGACTTAACCTAAAGATTCTTCGGTTTGTAGCCAGGTCTCTCCACTTGTAAATGTAAGACACCATTGCAGTGGTATAGTGACAGAGAAAGCATTGACCGCAGGTCAGGAGACCTGAGTTTTAGTCTGATTTTCTCAAGTAACTATGTTTGTAGCCTTAAATAGTCATTTAATCTACTGGGCTTCCATTTTTCCTCATCTCTAAAGTAAGAAGTACTCTCTTAATATCCAGTATTCCTTTCAAGTCTATAATATCCCTGCAAAATACCAATGAAAGAAACAAATGTGCCCAAGTAATAAGTATGGTAGAAAACTGGAAAAGATTACATTTTTATGTAGGGTATGACATTTCTGAATCGTCATCTTATTGTTCTAACAATGCCCAAGGCATACTGTAACTCTGTAGAGAGGTAGTCAGTGCTTCCAAAATTTGATCTCAGCTTAAGTTACTCGCCTTCTGAGGTGATCCAAGAGCCAGCAACCCTATTCCCTAAGACTTAGATCCAGTCCTTTCTGAAGTATATTTACTCAGCATTATTCATTTCATATGGCACAATAGCAGGAAAAGATTTCAGTATCAGAACTGTCGCCCCCTGGATTGAGGTCTCAGTGGAGCCTAATGATAACAAATAAATGCTAGGAGCACCCACTGCTTTACAGCTACTTCATGTGGTTGGTCTAAAGGCATTTACTAGGTTTTGTAACTATCGCTGAAGATAGGATCTGTCATGAGCCAAGAATTTCAGTGTGCTTCTGCTCACAGTGAGTCTGGTAGCCAACACTCACATTAAATATCCTAGGAAGGTTTGGGTCAAGTGTGCATTGAAGGTGAGGGGTGCTTGTCCACAGTCTCATGAATTTATTTTTTCTGTACCGACTAGAAACTGATTGCACCGTAGCCCAGTTGGATGTCAGCACAAAGGGAATTCAGTGGCATTCCTGAACAGACTAGAAGTGACAGGTGAAAATCAATGAAAGGAGCCAGCCACACGGGTATATTCAGTAACACAGTCCAGCACCAGAGGACTGTTATACTCAATGTCTTGGTTGAGATCAGTGCTTTGACTTTGCAAACTCTAATACACAAAAAACCTTTGGGCATCGCAGTAGTTTTGATGATAGTATTGAATATTTGAGTATTTGCTGAATTTGTTTGTTGTCAGTGGCTCAGTATAGAAATCGGCTTTCTTTTGGGGGCAGTCCCCCAAGGATAAGAGTTGGTGAAAACAGTGTTGTATTTTCCAGTACTGAATGTCAAGGGGACCAGATCTTAGAAGCTGTTGAGGGAACATGTGACTGAGGCCTGGCCTGTCTTAAGCTCTTGCTTCATTAAATCACACACAAGTCAGGAGCCTAGTAATACTGGAGGCATTGTGTGTCCATTGCTGGAAATGCTGGTGGTGACATTGTGGGTGAAATTATTTCTGTTGATGCATCGCCCTTGTTTCTTACCTCTTTTCCAATCCTGGTCCACCACTACCAATTCTGTGAAGTCCCCAATAGTCTTTCATGAAATTCCCTCTCAGGATAAGTTAGCTAGACTCAGTCAGTTTCAGTTCTTTCTAAGGACTTTTCTTCGTATAGTTAGTAAATTTGCTACTATATGTGTTGTAAGCTAAGAGGAGGTAAGCTGTGATTCACTGGTAATGAGGTTCCTGCCAGACTGATGAGATGGTCTTTCTATTACTGGATTAAAACTTACAAGAGAATTTCTGGATTTCTCACAGAGTTACCTTGGGCAATACAGTGTGGGATGGTGTTATCAACTCCATCGAATTAAATCACTTTTTGATAGAAATATGCTCATCTGAATTCCAAATTTGAGGAAAAGATTAGTTTTTAGTTAAATTAGAACCTTTAGGAGGTATCACAAGTGGGGCTGTTAGGTCTCATTTGTTCATTTCGTTTATTCCAGAGAATTTATCGATTACCTTCTGTATACTAAATACTGTGCTATCTCTGTATTGTGCCAGGAATAAAAAGATAAATAGCAAAATATGTCATTCTCTGTCTTCTAGGAACTTGCAGGCTAAAGTAGAAAACGCAGTCAGATCATTATAATTTAGTATTTTGAGGAGGATCTGGCGGAGATGTCGGATGGGGAAGGGAGAGGTGCCATTTGGTACCACGGCCTCTTTAATACCCAGCATGTTGCACACGATGCTCAGCACACAGTAGGTACTGGGAAAACGCTTGTGGAGTTAAGTTTGGATTGTGCCTGGAAGAATGAGGAGCTGGTGGGAGCCTGAATTGCAGCGGAAATGATGGAGAGCTAGAGAGAGGCAGCGGTGTGATTTCTGATTGGAACAATGTAAGGACAGGTGGATAAATTCCGGTGTTGAGGTCAGGCAGATTGATAGTTTGTCATTAAGGGAACAGAGAGAATACAGATGTTGGTTTGAGATGAGTGCAATGATGAGAGAAAATTAGTTCAGCTTTTGACTTGCTAAATTTTTAAGGTGTTTGAGGGGCAAATTTAAGGTATTTGAGGGGCATCTTTCTGAGACTGTAGTGGAAGAAGTGTGGTCAGTCCTGCCGCTCGGGTGGAGGAAATGAAGATAAAGATTTCTGCTTCGTCAAGATATTTTATTTCTGAAGCCATGGAGTGAGTGAGATTGCTCAAGAAAAGTGATAAAAATGTCTGTGATAGATCTATGAAGATAGATCTATCTTTTATTTAATATTTTCAAACTGACACTTCTGGGGCTGATTAGATTTATTCTAAAGGGGACCCACCCTTGAAAGAACCAAGCACCTCGCCATCCTGTTCTCCTGATTTAGACAGAGTTGAGCAAGAGCTAACCCTGCGCTTGCTGTCATTCTGTCCTTCCTGCTTTCATCCCTGGCAGCACAGTCCCAGCAGCACTCCCACTGACCACCACAAACAACCCACCCTTCAGAAAGAAAGGCCAGGTGACCGTGGATTCCTGCATCTTCATTGTCTTTGAGACAGGAAACGTGACGTCAGACTGATGGGAGCCTCTTTGCAATAGCCCTAAGAACCTGTCACTGGAGACATCCTCTCACAGATGGAAGCATTTCACAGCTTGGTCCAGGGAAGGGCTGGTAGAAATGATTCTTTCACGTCTATCTCTGAGAAGAATACTTGGCTAATTTAATTTATGCATTTGATCAACTGGCTGCTATTTTTGCATTATTAGAAACATTTCAGTGTTAATCTTTATAGATCCCCTCTTTTAGTGTTTTGTACTTTATTTCCATATCAGTAATCACTGATACTCTTTATGCACTGATGTCTTTAGTTTAATAAAAAGTCCACCTCACTATCAGTTTAAACTCATTACCCAACCCAAAATAGTTACACACACACACCCATCTAGACCTATCCGATGTGGCTGTCAAGCACTTGACCTGGGGCTCGTCCAAATTGAGATGTGCTGCGTCTATAAAATACACATCAGATTTTGAGGACACAGTATTCAAAAATAAAATACCTCACCCTGTAAGTGTGGCTCAGTGGAGTGAGCATCATCCCATGGACTGAGAGGTCCCAGTCCGATTCCCAGTCAGGGCACATGCCCGAGTTGCAGGCTCAATTCCCAGTAGGGAGGCTTGCAGGAGGCAGCCGATCAATGTGTCTCTCACATCGATGTTTCTATCTCTCTCCTGTCCTCTCTCTCTCTAAAAAATCAATAAACACATATTTTTTAATAAGTAAAATACCTCATTAATTTTTATATTGAGTACATGTTGAAATGATAATATTTTGGTTATATTGGGTTAGATCGACTATATTATGAATTTCACCTTTTTCTTTTACTTTTCTTAATGTAGCTCCTAGAAAAATTTAAATTCCATGTTTGATTGCATTATATTTCTATTGGAAAGCATTACTTTAGACTCATGTACATCAAATATAACCCCTTCCCCATACACCCCAGATGAGTTGCCCTTGCTTGTGGATTTATTAGTGATTGATTTTCTTATGTCACTGCACAATGTCAAAGCCTATGCTAATCCAGCAACAGTTCTGATGATTTTTTAAAAGCCACCGTTGTTGATTACAGAGAATTTTGCAAAGGGCAGATTAGGGAAATAATTCACATATATTGAGCTTCTCAAAGGTAATAATTGCAACCAGTAAAACATCTGTTCGGGACCACAGGAAGATACTCTTTGTTTGGTTTGCGTATACTTTCTATAAAAATGATTATTGGATTTTTATAAAATATGTTTTTACTTTTTACCTTTTTTCCAAAAGGGATTTAAAGAAGCCAATTTTAGCCCTGGCTGGTATGACTCAGTGGTTAGAGCATCAGCCTGAGCACCCAAGGGTCTCAGGTTTGATTCCTGGTCAAGGGCATGTACCTGGGTTGCAGGCTTAATCCCTGGCCCCAGTTGTTTGCTTGCAGGAGTAAACCAATCAATGTGTCCTTCTTACATTGATGTTTCTCTCTCTCTCCACCCCCACCCCCACCCCCACCCCTCCCTTCCACTCTCTCTAAAAATCAACGGAAAAATTATTATTGGGTGAGGATTAATAAAGTAGCAATTTTATAATGTAAGTACAGTTGACCCGTGAACAAATTACGGGGGTTGGGGCACCGGCCCTGCCCCCTCACACACACAGTAAAAAATCTGCGTAAAACTATTCACTTGTGCTGTTCCTAAGTATTCACAGGGGGTTGATTCCAGGACCCCATTGAATACCAAAATCCACTGATGCTCAAGCCCTCTATATGAAATGACTTAGATCAGTGCATACAGTTGGCCCTCCACATCCACGGACTCCCATTTGCAGATCTAGTACTGATATTTATTGAGAAAAATCCACGTATAAGTGGACCTGGGAAGCCTAAACCTGTGTTATTCAAGGGTCAAGTGTAATTGGTTAGCACCTTTGTAGGAATCCATCAGCAGAAAGATGGTAACTGTTATTTTAGGAAATGAGCAGTGATGGTCAAAATTTCAGTATAAGAAAAATTCATGTTCCTCTAGATCAGTGATTCTCAACCTTCCTAATGCCGCGACCCTTTAATACAGTTCCTCATGTTGTATGTGGGCGTATCTGCATGTGGGCGGACCCGCCTGGAGACGGATAGAGGAGGGTGTCTCGGTTCCTAAGACCATCGGAAATATTTGCTTTCCAATGGTCTTAGGCGACCCCTGTGAAAGGGTCATTCGATCCCCAAAGGGGTCGCGACCCACAGGTTGAGAACCGCTGCTCTAGATGATTGCTTATCTTTTTTTCAGTCTCTCTCCTGAGAGTAGACCTCATTCATCTGGAAACAAAGTTCTGTCAGTGTGACAGAGGGCAGTCCAAGAGTCAAGATCCAAGAGTCACATTTAGAATGGCACACCTTCTCAGATTATGCTTTGAAGCTGAAAGTCAACAGCAGGGTTCTTCTTCATGGTGCAAGAGTCTAGAGCCTAAACATCTTTTAAAATGGAATATTACCTTTTTACTGTTCAGAAATAAATATTAAATTTAAAAATAATTGCTCCCTGCCCGGCCGGTGTGGCTCAGTGGTTGAGTATTGACTGAACCGAGAGGTCGCCGGTTCGATTCCTGGTCAGGGCACATGCCCAGGTTGTGGGCCTGATCCCCAGTGGGGGGCGTGCAGAAGGTGGCCAATTGATGTTCTCTCTCATCGATGTTTCTCTCTCTCTCTCCCTCTCCCTTCCTCTCTCTCTCTCTCTCTCTCTCTCTCTCTCTTTCTAATATTAAAGAAAAAACTTTTTAAAAAAATAATAGTTGCTCCCTTTTTGTGATGATAAAGAAAACTTGGCACTTCCTGGAGATACTTATCTGAATACAGCTATTTAATGATCGCCTATGTACATATGAGAAAGAGGACCTTCAAGTCTCAACCATACTTCCTGTTTACTAATCTGAGGATTGGTAGTGCTGGAGTATGAGAATGTCTGATTTCCAGCATTTCTCTCTTTTTAAAAATTTCTGCTTAGTGTAGTACATACTATGTGTAGCATACTTTCTAGGGGTTTTATGAGTAGGAGAATGTACATTAATACACAATTGATGGATCCTTCCTTCAGAGATCTAAGAGGAAAACAGACATGTATATGGGTACATATAAAATAATAAAATTCTATCAGTCCAATCTGGTAGTGTACAAAGTGTAGTTCATTCTTTGAAAGAGATCAAAAAAGTCTTCCTATAAGGAAACATGGGGATTTCAAAAGGGCAACATTGTAGGGAAAGCGAAGTGCTCGATATGATAAAGGCCTGGAAAGAAAACTACATGGTAGGTTCACATGTCACCAAAGAGGGTGAGTAAAGGAATAAGTGCAGGGAGATGAACCTGCTTGTCAGATTAGAAATAGATCCCCCAGGATCCCTTCTCCCCAGCTGAGTCTGGACTCATCTCTCTTGATATTATGCAGGATTTTGTCTCTTAACAATAGGGATCCCTTCCGAGAAACGTCTTAGGTGACTTCATCAGTGTGCAAACACCATAGAGGCACTTACACAAACCTAAATGATAGAGTTTTGTGCTCCTTGGCTACAAACCTGTACATGTCACTGTACTGAATACTGTAGGCAACTGAACATAATGGTATTTGTATCTAAACATAGAAAAGGTACAGTAAAAAAAATATGGTATGAAAGATAAAGTGTATGTGCTTGTGCTTACCCTTTGCAGGGTGGGGGCATAGGGCTGGAGAAGGAGAGTACAGGTCAGGAGGAAGGAGGGAGGAAGAAAGGGAAGGAAGAGAAGGGGAGAGAAAGGAAGAGATCTAAAGAGACCCAAAGAGATAAAGCTTGAGCCCTGGTCGGTTTGGCTCAGCGGTTAGAGCGTCGGCCCGAGGACCAGAGTCCCGTGTTCGGTTCCTGCTAAGAGCACGCACCTCAGTTGCAGTTCGTCCCTGGCCCCTGTTGGGTTCCTGTGGGTGGCAACCACTCCATGTGTCTCTCTCACATTGATGTCTCTATCTTCCTTCTCTCCCTCCCGCTCTATCAGAAGATCCTCTGGTGAGGATTAAAAAAAAAAAAGATAAAGCTTGAGAGGAGAAAGAATAAAAGGAAGGGAGGGAGAAGAGGGAGAGGGAGCTAGAGCAGAGGGAAAGAGCCAGTAACCGGTCTGGGAGGAAAGAGATCAAGAAAAACAGCTGGAGGGAAGTGAGTGTGTGTGCAGGAACCAGTGCAAGGGGCGGGGCAGGCTCCTGGGCTCCCCTCCTGCTCTCTGGCTCCTCTTGCTCCCCTGCCTACTTCAGGCCCGAGCCCAGTACAGAGCAGGTGGTCAGTGTCCTGATTCTCCTCATCTATTCAAACCACTCAGAGCTAGCAGTACATTCAACAGCAGTCAGAGCCAGCCTTTTCTTTCAACATAGAAGCAAACTTTTTGCTTACAAATGATATGACTATTCAAATCTGTGTTTGCTAAACACTGAGGCACTGTGAAAGATAATGGATGAGAAAGAGCATGGTGTCAAGGAAACCAGTTTCACAGCATTCTAGGTTTTAAGAGGAGAGTGGAGGCCCTCAATTAAGGCAGTGGTTACAGGAATAAATGCTAGGATGATTTGAAGACCTGGATTTAGGCAATGATTGGATGAGTATCAAAGCAAACTTTTAGTAAATGCTATTTAATTCTCATAACAACCATCTGCTGTCATTATTATATTCACTTTATACACGAGGAAGTTGAGACCCAGAGATGCTAAGAAACCTGCTTCCAGTGCTTGGAGAATTAAATTCACTCCCAGGTAGTCTTGCCTGAGTCCAAGCTGTTAATTTCTATTTCTTCCTGGATATAGAGGAAAAAACAATTCCAAAGTCCTAACATTTCTAGCCTCTAATAGCTGTTGCTTCCATCAGAGACCATGTAACTTGTCCTTTACATGTTAATGCTGATGAAGTTTCTGTTTTAGGCTTTATTCTCATCCCATTTTGTTTGCTTTTCCATAATAAGCTCGGTCATCTGCTCCCATGAACTCAACTATCATCTAATTGCCCATGACTCCATGTTCTTTAGTCTTTAGTACAGGTACCCTGACCTGTACTTCCCATGGCCCACTGGCTATGTCCTCCTGGGTGTACCACAAGCATGTCAAAGTAGACAGTTCCAAACCAGACTCATGAATTGACAGTTAATGTGATAACCATGCATTGTTCAGTCCACCAAGTTGAAAACGGGGGTGTCATCTTGACTGCTCTTATATACAGCCATTATCGTGTTAGAACTAAAACCACCTGAAAATTTTATTAGGTCCCTTAAGCAACCATGCACGTATGCTAGAATATATACATACCTACCAATTAACAAAATTTGGAGGGCTAAAAAGCAGGGGGAAAAAAACAGAAAGTAGCTGTGAGAAGGACAGGAGGAGAAAGTAATTTCAGGAGAGAGAAAATGGTTTATGTATAGATGGTCCTCAATTTACAATGGTTCCACTTAAAATTTTTTTGATTTTATGGTGGTGTGAAAGCTCTATGCATTCAGTGGAAACCATACTTTGCATTTTGCATTTTGATTGTTTCGGAGGCGAGATGTGCCCTATGATACTCTTTCCTGATGCTGGGCAGTGGTAAGAGGGCAGTGGCAGTAGGCAGCAGTTCCCAGTCAATACTCTACAGTGTACTGTGTTGCCAGTGTTTGGGGGATAATGTGTTCTGATTACATTTTTTAAAAATATGTGTTTTTATTGATTTTAGAGAGAGAGGTAGGGAGAGGGAGAGAGAGAAACACTGATAGGCTGCCTTCTGCATGCTCCCTACTGGGGATCAAGCCTGCAGCCTGGGCATGTGCCCTGACTGGGAATCAAACCCAGCAAACTTTTGTTGCATGGGACTAACCCAACCAAGTGAACCAGACTGGCCAGAGTTGTTCTGAGCACATTTAAGATAGGCTAGAAACTCTATCATAGGTCGAGGAGCACAGGTACAACAAGACATTTGCTTTTAAGGAAATGTGAATTATTTATGGCTTTAAAAAACTTTGAAAATTATTTAGCAGAGTATTTTATAGGAAAATTAGTAACATTCAGAAAATAAGTGGGATGAATATAAATATTGAACATTTTTTCGCTGATGAAGAATTTACCTAAAATGGATTTGAATAGTCATCTTTATTCTTGCTTTTTAACCTTTATATAGCATTTTGTATATGTTGCTCTTTTACACCCTGATATAAATTCAGCACATAAGAGATGTAATTTAAACAATAAAATACAGATGGGCTAATCTTTGTATTGAGAAAATGTTGTATAACCACTAAATTATAAATTGGGACATAAAAAATAAGTCTGAGTTTGCTCTAAAATAAATTTAATAAGCATCTTTTTATTAACCCAAACTTTAAAATTTAAATACGGGTTTGTAATTTTTTACTTATTGGAGTATATGCCACCATGCGTGTTTTCTTTGTTAGTGATGTTGTTGGTACTGTAATAGTAGGTAGAGCTTAATGAGAAATGTATCATAAACGATGAAACCTGATTTTAGCCATTTCTCTTACTCAGATTGAGATTCAAAATATTACATAGTGATTTAAAACCCTTTTTAACTATTTCCTCTAAATTACAACATTTGCCCTCAAAGACATGCTGAGGATGATCTTTCAGACACTGCTGACTGTTGGCTAGAGCTGAGCTAGAACCCTGCCCAGCATGCCTGTTCCTCGCCCTGGTCCACCTTTGCATCTCTATGGCTCTGGCTCTAGCTTGCTCTCCTCCTGCTTTCCTTGTTAGCCTGCCTGTCAGCGTCTTGGTTAATCATTCATCATCTTAACCGTTTATCTACTTTTATTCCTTGCCAGAGACTGGCTTTGGAGAGTATTGAATATTTGAAGGGGAGATAACCCCTTTCTAGCCACCAGCTTTAATATGACCATTTTCATTTTTCCATACATTAAAGACAAATCTACATTGGTTTATTTCCTTTTCATATCCAAGATCTTACGTTTAACAATTTGGAATCCAGTGACTTGATTTGGCACTCAATTTGGAATAATAATAAACAGACAAATGTTTAGGAAGAAAGTATGAAAAAGGAACCTGAAAGGGTGGTGGTGGTGGGGCGGGGGGATGAATGATTAAGCAAGTTCAGAAATTCCCTCGGTGCCTTGAACCCCAGGAATCACCAAGGAGTTTCTGCTTGGAGAAGCCAGGGTGGAGGAGCGAGGCAGGGCTGCGTGGGGCGAGGTTGTGCAACAAAGCTCTGGCCAGGCGCTCCCAGCAGGCAGTGCTCCCCGCCCACTGCCCCAGGTTTCCCGGCAGGCAGCCTTCGCCCCGCCCCGCCTCGCCCCGCCCTCCCCACCCCCCACATAGGCTGCGTGCGAGCGTGCGTGGGGGGGGGGGGTCCTTCCAGCCTGACGAGCAAGCCTGCCCCTTCTTCCCCGCCGCGCACCCAGCCCTCCGTGGCCATTTTCCCTGGGACAGAAGGCGCCGGCCCGCTGTCTCCCGGGATGGAAGCGCTGGTCTGCTGCTGCAGGGCTTTCTGTAAGCCAGAGGAGGTGCCAAGTGCCCAGTCAAAGGTGGTTCTGTAAAGTTTCTGCTGACACAGCTAAACATTTAAACGAAACACCCCACTGGATTGACGAAGGCAAAGAGCGTTTTCCTGTGCCACTTCTAGCCACATTTCCACCCGAAATTGCTTCATTTACCCCTTAACCTTGTCTTCCCTTTGGCCTGCCAAAAATGCGTGTTTTTTTTCTTTCTTATTTCTTTAGGTGCGTCTCTTTTCACCTGTTTTCCTACCCCACCCTAAAAGAAACCACCACCACCCAACTTCTAAGGCTTGATGAGCTGCAACTTATTTTGCAGAATTTAAAACGAGTGCTTGATGGCGGAAAGCACCAGAAGAACTGGGGAGGAAGGTCTTGGGGTCTGAGCCCAGCCCCAGCCGCCAAACACTGGGAGGGTTGGCCCAATGGGCGAGGGGCGGGGTCGGAGCAGAGCCCCGGCCCCCACAAACTGGGCCGTACAGGTGGCAGAGGGTGAAGGGCGGGGCGGGGTTGGAGCATAACCCAGTTGACAATAACAGGGCGGGACTGTCGGTGAGGGGCGGGGTCAGAGCTTAGCCTGGCTTCAAACACAGGGCGGGGCCCTGCGTCTGTGGGCGAGGGGAGGGGTTGGCAGGGAGGGGTGGGGTGGAGCCTGAAGCCCAGGCCTACAGGAATTCAGCTGGGCCGGGTGAGGGGCGGGGCTGGGTCAGAGGCGGGGCTGCCGCCTCCATTGGCTGATTCCTGGGCCCAAGATTTGCCAGGAGCAGGACTGACCTAGGCTGGCGCTGCTTAGACAGGTTTCCATTTGTGTAATAACTGCTTCTTGGAACCAAGTACATGATCATCAACCTTCCTTGGGGGGAAAACCAACTCACAGCATTTTTTAAAAGGCAGAGAAAAGTCTAAGCTTGTAAAATTTCTTCTCCCCCCTCCTGTGCTTTCCTGTTCTCAATTAAGTGCTGAAGATTTTTTTGGGAATACTGCCTTTCTGATTTTCAGCCTTTCTCTGTCATGAAGACTTAGGGATCATTGGGTGTTCTCCTTGGTCTCCTTCTGTAGGTGTTTTAAGTAGAATGTTGCAATCTAGACACCTTTGACATTTTCAAGTAAGGTAAAGGATACAAACTATAGTAGATTAATTAAGACATGCATTTAATCCAACTAGTAGTAGTCAACTATGGCCACTTGGTTTTAAAACTTATTCCTTTCTATGGACTGTATAATTTCTGTTCATTTACTCTGTTGTTGATACTGCTTACTATTTGGTACTGGAGTTCTCTCACTCAAATCGACTTAATTTTGGAATTCTGGATATTTAATAGAGAATCTTATGTGAGAATGTTGATTTAGTTTATCAATATTGATTTAGAGGCAGAATCGAAGAAATTAGTGTTTTGAAGAATATGAGAAATGGCTTTGAATAAGTTCTGAATGTTAACATTCTTCTCTTCACTTTAATGTATATTAATGTTTGCTGTGCGGGTGAATATGTGCAACATTTTCACCTGTGACATTATACAAACATTTTATTAAAATGATAGATTATACCAGGGACATTTCTAACCTTGATTATTATTGCTCTCTTATGACACTTGCCAGTTCTCTTTTAAATTAAGTTCATACTTGTTTGAGTGTTTTGTTAAAAGGAGTGAGTCATATACCAGGATATACTGTTGTATTTCCCTGCCATCCTCACATTATAGTAGGTATGAAGGGCAAATGCAGTGTTAGGGTAAACCCCCATTGGTGACCTTCAGTGGGCCATGCTTGGCAGCTCTTTTTAGATTTAGAGCTACAGTCTTGTGTAATAGTAATTAAATCGATTCAGGTCAGTGAGTTTTTTAGAACTCCCTGACTTCATTAATATTGAATTGATGGAAAGGCTTAATTTTCTGTGTATTTCAGAAATGACACGTATACAGTAATAGGAAAACAAAACAAACTCTTTCACATAAGCTAATGGAATTTGGAAACAATGTAACATGAATACATAGGAATTTTACCTCTCATCCTCCCAACATCTTCCATGGTTACATGGATACCCCCAACCCCATTGGTGAAAATGCATCTGAAATTATAAATACATCAAACTTTACATAGGAGTCACCACTCTGATGTTCTTCAGAAAGTCTTGGATTTAAAAGCCTAACCCAAATAAGTGTTAGCACCAAAGACATGCCTATTTAGACAGTCATTTTATGAACAGTTCCTTCAAGAGCAGTTTCTGTTTGCCCTGTTTGTCTGATGTATAGCAAATTCTGGAGTTATGCTTTGTCTACCAAACATCCTAGTGAATTTAAGAGTCCTCCACTCCCCCAGGTTTTTTAAAGGGAATCTTGAGGTAAATAATAGATTTAACTGAGAATTTCAAGCAAATGTGTGATTTGACTAATTTTGCATTTAGATTGTGGATAGGGTGCACACATACATATACATACCTATACACACATGCTAACAGGTGTTACTGATCTCAGGGGTTATTTTTACTTCCCACTTTTACCCAGTTCCCCATTTTTTAAAACAGTGAATTTGTATTAAATATAATTGGCACCCTCACTCCCCTTTTAAAAAGAAAATATGACATTGAGCTCATGTTTCTTATGAGTAGATGTGCCTGCCTGTGCACAGTTGTCACTGAACTCGAGAGTTTCTGGAGGAAACTTTGTTTTACAGTATTACTAAAATTCTGCTTTGTGGAACCTTGATTCTGTAGCTTTCTCTACCACGAACACAATGACACACAGTTTAACTGTTTGAGCAATTGAGGTGAGGTACCTTTTGGCCCAGGCACTGTTTGTATTCCTCTTAATAAAATGATTGAGTCAAGATCTTCCTATGCTTATACTTTTGAATATTAACAGTTGGCTTTCCCATATTTAGACTAGTTTTTCTCAGCTTTGGTACTCCTGACATTTTAGGCCTGATTGTGAAGAAGCTGTCCTGTGCATTGTAGTATGTTACCCACTAGATCAGGAGCAGACCCCACCCTGACCCCCAGTTGTGATGACCACAAATGTCTCTAGACATTGCCAAAGGCCACCTGGATTGGGGGAGGGTGCTGTGCACAAAATTGTTCCTAGTTGAGAACCACTGGTCTAGACAAAAGTTTAATCCACTAGAAATCCTTGGCCAAAGTTGTTTATAAGCTCTTGGTGAGGGGATGTGGAAAGAATAAATGAATGGTACTGCCAAGTAGCTAGTTTCTTTTTTAAGTTTGGCTGTATATTGTTTATTTCAGAAACCTCATTTTTGTTTAAAAAGCTGTAAGGAATTTATATGAACAAAACTGAGTCAACTTATTATAAAAATGTTGAAAGAGCCTACCAAGAGTAGATGTTTCAGGCAAATAAAATAAGCTTTTCAACCTTGAGACTGTATTTCAAGTTTTTTACTACTTTCTAAGTAGAAAGTAGTTTTGTGGTATAAGCTCAGTAACTGTTTTCTCATTTATCTCCTAGGGTTATTAAGACTGACTTACCACACAGATGTAAATGTATGATCCTTTAAGAGTATTTTGTTTTAAGATTTGAAGTTTAAAAATTGAACTTCAAAATTTCTGAGCTATACGTAAAGGTACTATTACAAAAAAGTAGGTGGCATGCTTCAGATCTGCAGGTTGTATAACGTATTCTTGTCTGAACTTGTGCAGCCTACTTGAATGTTGCTGTAGTTTTGATTTGAGGCTTGTGTAATATTTTCATGTCTCAATCTGTGTGCAATACTACTTTAACTTGAGTTTTGGCTGTAGTTTGGTTTTAAGTTGATTTGCTGGTTTTCATGTTCAAGTTCAGATTGATATGCAATTGTGTTAAATAACAAAGATTTTTTTTTTATTGAACACATAATTCCTTTTCAGCTTCAAAAAAACTACCCGTAGGTTGTTTTTCTGACCAAAAAATTTCAACCCCTATCCCATAGAAAAATCTGATAATCTCTAGAAATTATCAACTAAAGTTTCAACTCTGTGATCGAAAACACTTTAACAAAACAAAAGTTATACTGTACAATGAAAATCAAAGGCATTTTGAGCATAAGAAACTATGGAATAATATTTTAATTCTAGTCCATATACATGGAAAAGCTAACATTTTCTATGTACCATAGATTATTGTGTTATGAAATGCAAAACACCATAATATTTAAAGAATAGTATTCTAAAAGACCTTAGAACATTTCTAATAACATTTCTATCATCCCAAAAAGTTTCCCCTTGTCCCTTTGAGTCAACCCCTCCTTCTACACCCAGCACCTGGCAACCAGTGATGTTTTCCTTCCCGGTAACTTGGCCTTTTCCAGTGTGTCATAGAAATGGAATCATATAGGAGGTAGTCTTTTGAGTCTGGCTTCTTTTACTTAGCATAATACATTTGAGATTTGTCCATGTTGCTGCTTTATATCAGTAGTTAATTACTTTTTTTGTAGGTGAGTAGTTTTCTATTGTATGGATATGGTTTTGTTTATCCATTTACACTTGATAGACATTTGGATTGTTTGGAGTTATGTTTTGACAATTATGAATAAAGCCTCTATAAACATTCTCATACAGGTTTTCACGTGAACATGTTTTCATTTCTCTTGGTAAATACTTGGAAGTGGGCTTTCTGGATCATGTAGTGAGAAACTGCCAAACTCTTACCAAAGTGGCTGCATTATTGTGTTGCAATAGATTATTTTTAAAAAATCAGTTCTCATATTTGAATCCCATGTTTTTAAACCAATGACTCATATCTTGTTTTGCTATATAATACTGCTGTTTGTGGCAGAAGCAGAAGATTCCTTCTTGGTAATTTATTCTTTAGGGGAGCATTGTGATCATATGTTACTAGTATTTTAGAAAGTGACTTTGTTATTTCATGTTGAGACATGCCCCTTGATATGTAGTAGTTTTCTTAATAAAGCAGTTGCAGATGAGTGTCACTAAGGAGTGTGGTGCCTGCCCTGTCCTTTGGGCCAGTCTTATCTCCATAGCTATGCCAGTTCAGGTTTCTCATGGTGGCCTCCAGTCTAACCTTAGCTTCATGTGTTCTCAGACACCCGGTTCTTAAGTGGGCAGATGAGTGTAATTATTTTCCTGACTGTTTTCTGTACTAAAATACCCATCTCTTGAATGATTAATTTTTTTTTTTTTTTACTGTTCAGTACTAGAGATTCTTTAGAGATGAGGTTTTTTATGACCCTTTATTCTAAAAGATTAATATTAAACACTTTTGAACTCAAAATGGCATTAAAATAAACTCAGTAGCAAAGCCTTTTCACACAATACCTATTTTTGAAGGCTTCCTCTTTTTTTTTTTTGGTATAATTTTTTTTTTTTTTTTTTAGAAGATATGCTTATTTTGGTGAGAGGAAGGGGGCAGAGTGGAATAGTGGTATGCTGACAGTTAGTTGCCTTGAAAACATCAGCTCTTTTTTCTTAATTTGCCTCTTCCAGAACTTCCTGTACTGGCCTCAGTTTCCTTCACATACTTACACTCTTGGTCTAAAATTTTCGTTATTGTTGCCCTTAGCAGATAAGGCTAATCTCAAACAGTTTATGTGAGGAGAGAACAAAGCGGATGATAAGGGTGGTGTGGAGCCAGTGAGTGGAGGTTCTTTGGACGCATAGCACCTTAGGGAGCTATGAGAAGGATGAAAATGTGGTGGTTTTCCCTAGAGACTTCTTCGGTTTGCAGTTCATTTACCTAACTACATAGGTAGATTCTTCAAAATAAGTCCCACCTAACACAAGAATCAGTTTTAAGGTAAAAGGCAAAGGTTTGGGGTTAAATTTAAGGATAACTAACTTTATATTCTTTTCCTCTCTTTTATTGAGTTGTCTTTCTGTTCCAGTTTGGTAATCAAGATAGTCCTAAACAGTTTAAACTTGTGAGAAAAGTCTCATTGTTACTGCTATTTCAATGGTTTTAAAACCAATCTATTTTGGTAGAAGTTTATTTCATTTGTCATTTTTCTTACATGCAGACCCGGTGACAGAGTTGGTGGCCGGGGCATGTGAGCAGGGGAGAGAACAGCAGAAAAGAAACCAAGGACACTAATCAAATTAATAATGAACAGATGCCATTTTAGGGCAGTAATAGAAGTTTAATTTGTTGATTTAAAAATGTTTGTTTTTAAAACAACTTTGCATTCTTATCCAGTTGGTTGAAGTTGTCTTTTTTGCACCTCCTTCCCTTAGACACGGTAATAGCTTTTACGTAGCTTTGTCCGTGGGTCTCCACAGTCTGTAACTTCTGCATAACGGTCTTGTAACAACTTTCGACTTGTTTTTCTGAGCTGACCTTAATGGTGGGGGGGACTGGGAGAGGGGTAAGTATGGTCCACTTTTATTACCTTAGTAAATTTATCCAGTTCTTTGTAAAATACAAAATTTTCCTCTTTACGAAATGTAATTAAAATTAGAAAGCAGAGTTTATATTATTGGCTTATGTTTCTAGAGCATTTGAATTAATCAGACTGTAGAGTAAATTTATAAATATAGTACAGTAAATTTGAAAAACTTTTAATGTCAATTTATATATGAATGTATAGCCGTTGGGTAAAGAGAGAAGTATTGCTTAAAATAGCATTGACTTATAACAGGATTCTCAAAGTATATGACACAGTGGTAGATGGGAAAATATTATCTTAGTTTTTATAAACTTTAGATAAACTATCTACCACCTACTTAGTGTTCAAAGTGAACTTTTGAACTGCTTGGACACCTGTAACTTTTAATTTTCCTTCATCAACCTCTTGGAACTTGTAAGTGTAGAAAATCTTAATAAGAAATAGTTGTTAACTTGAAATATACAGAAAAAGCAATCCCATAGAAATGATGATGTAATGAATAGTGTTTTATGATATTTTCTGCTTTAATAAAATAGGAAGATCTAAAGGTAATTATGAAAGCATTGCTTTTATTGAAAGTATGATGTTTTCAAAAGTTTTGTTTATAAGTTTATATTTTTTGTATGCACTTGTGTTGTACTAGAGAAACCAAATGAAATTATGAATCGATACATATTGGTCCATATTTTTCATGGTTCCATAGCCGGTATTTCTTGATACACACTAGAAGTACAGAAATGATTAACTTGTATACGTGTGATTTCTTTAGGAATAGCACTCTGAATGTCCCCACATCTATAAATATGTAACTGATGGGCTTATTCTTGGGCTCCTAGGCCACTCTGTCTCAAGGAGCTCATGTGTGGAATAGGTGTGGTATTGTGACAGTTAAGCCTTCTACTGCCCATGTTCGTCTGTGGGGTTCACGCCCGCCGGTCCCCTTCACAGTGAAGACCGGCAGCAAGGCTGGGGATTCTTACCATCTGCGGTGTCGTAGTCAGGCAGCCTAAATGTAAGGCTCAAATTTTACCGAAATTACTTTTAAAAATGTACTTTAGAAGGATTGTGAAATGTATGTGTTCTTTATAAAATATTTATTGTAGTAATTTCTTGGTACAATACAATTATAAAAGAATCATTATATATGATTTAGAAATAGGGAGAAAAGATCTATGTGAGCAGCGTACTTCCTTTGCTGCCATCAATTTAAAAACACCCAGTCCTTTTAAAGGAATTAAAATTTATGCTAGAGAGACAAATGCATGAAATGCATGTATGTCACCATTAAATATAGTAAAACTGGGTTTTGTTTTTTAGTAACACTTGTATGTGAGGCTAGTGTGTATATCATCAGCCAGATGGCACCTAGGACTTGAACTTACATAGTTACATTAGGTCGAGCATGTTTCACATTCTGTTACATCTGTGCCTGTGACATAATGAGCTATGTCAAATTTGGGTTAATAAACATGTATTTGTATTTTATTGTTTCTGTTACAGTCTTCAACATTCATTCATACACATTTATTCATTCAACTATTATTTATTGAGCTCTGACTCTGTGTCACACACTCTTCTAGGTAAGAAACAGACAGCCGTGAATGCGAGACCCTGCTTTGTGCAGTTTACACGTTATAAAGGGACACACAGCACATTTCAGGCAGCGATATAGAGAGGGTGAGGGCCTCTGTGAGGGAGTCATGTGAAGGGACTAGTAACAGGAAGGTCTGGTAGCAGGGTGTCCAGGAGAAGGGAGCAGCAAGTGCACAGGTTCCTAGGGAGGATGGAAAGGAAGCCAGCGTAGCTGAAACCTCTGCCCGGAGGGAACGTGCTGGGCCTGGGGAATGGAGGCAGGCAGGAGCCGCACTGGTTAGCTTCTTGTGGACCAGAGTAACGAACTGAGATAGAATTTGCTGGTCTTGGGAAATTTCAAGTAATGAGTGGAGATGGAGGAAGGACTTGGCTGTGTGGACACTGTGAGAGCCCTCAGAACTGCCTTTAGTATCATGTTGTTTTTTTGCTGGAACTCTGCCAATAGATGTAAGACACCTAGGTTCTTTTATTGAAAGCTGTACAATGTATTAGTTAGCTTTCGCTATGCTGCGTTCCAACCCATAACTTAGTGTTCAGAACAACCACCATTTATTTTGCTCACAATCCTGCTACAGTTTGACAGTTTGGCTGGGACTGGGTAATCCTTCTGGTTTCTGTTGGGATGATTCTCCCTTCTCCAATCAGCTGTGTGGCTCCACTTCTTATAGTTGACTGGCTCTTGGCTGGGGTGATGTGGTAACAGGAACCCCCCCCCCCCCGGCCCCCACCTTTGGTTAATCCTCACCCGAGGATATTTTTCCATTGATTTTTTTTAAAAAAGAGAAACTGGAAGGAAGGGAGAGAGAGAGAAACATCAATGTGAGAGACACACATTGATTGGTTGCCTCCCGCAGGACCCTGACCAGGGCCAGGGGTGAACTGCAACCCAGGTATCTGCCCTTGATTGGAATCGAACCCTCGACCCTTCAATCCTTGGTCAATGCTTTAACCACTGAGCCAGACCAGCCAAGGCCCATATCTCTCTTCTCCGCCAGCAACTATCCTGGGGCTTGTTCACATGGTGGCTGTTTGACTTTTGAGAGGATGATTAGAAGTAGCATGGCCTCTTGACTCTTACACGTGGAAGTGCTCCATTGTGATTTCTGTTGCTGTGTTCTGTTGACCCAAGCAAAGCACATGTCCTGCCCAGACTGAAGGAGTAGAGAAATGGGCTCCATCTTTTGATGGCAGGGCCTCTAAGTCACATTGCATAGTGGTGGCTATTTTTGCACTCTGCTCTATTCTCATGGTCTCTGCTTTCTCTGACCCATATTGTGAGTTCATGACTGCTTGTGAATCTTAAATGAGGGTATCCTCACTCAGTCAAAGAACATAATTAGAAAGAAGGGTGTGACCACAGTGTTGACAAGCTTTGTTTTAGATTTAACAGCCTAGGATATGAAGACACAGCACATATCCTAGTATAGGAGATAATGTGAGCATAACACTTGTAGTGAAAAGGATAATGATAACATATCCATTCTTTGTCTTGAAATCAGATACATGGTATTAAATATATACTTTTTGGTTGCATAGATGAAATTTATTATTGTTAATATTTTTTGGTTTCTGATATAGGGACAATTTTTAGTTAACTTTAAAAACATTGAGATGGGTGGTTCTGCTCGGTAGCATCTACCAGTAGAAGGCGTCACTGTGTGTTCTGTTACCAGCTAACTGAATGCTGAGCGGTTTAGCCAGCTGTGTCCTTGAGCTGCCATGTGGCCTGAACATGCTAATAAGGAGAATGAGGAGAATTAATAAGTGAGAGAAGAGGGCTGGCAAGGTTCTACATGTTTTGTTTCAGCATTGTTTTTAAATGGATTACAAAAAAGTAAGATAATGATCATATTAGTAGTAAGAGATAATATTAATAAAGAAAAAGACAAAACAGTTTTCTTGTGCTAAAATTAAACTTTGAAACCCAATGTGAGCTCTGTGTGTGTGAGAGAGAGAGCATGCATGCACCAGGGATCAGGGCCCTAGGGGAGGGGATTGTCCTGCAATTTGCATTTTCATAAATCCTGGGACCTGGTTTTGAGCAATTTATTTATGAATCTACTTCTTAATGTAGGCAAAAACAAGCTTAATGGAATAGGTTCTAGTTGGTATATTGATCGTTTTGACCCAACCAAAGCAGACACAGCAATCTTTGTAAGTAAAATAGTATTTTAATCCCTAGAATTATCCAGGCAAAAGTTATTTTTCCAAGGGCATCTTAATTTTTAGTAATTTGGACAAATGTTGTGACTGTATATTCAGTCAGGTTCTTATTGATTATTATCAATCTCCTCCCCTCACTCCCATCTCCCTTTGAGTTGAATACCTTTTTCCATTTCTACCTGGAATTGGAGGCAACACTTATGTCACTTTTATGTGTAATTACGGTGAAGACGTGGTATCTCTGGTCACTGGAGTTATTCAAATGGAAAATTAAAACTGAGTCACCTCCTCCCCTTGTTATTTCAAAATACATTGTAGATGGATTAAATATTTAAATGTAAAAAAATGTATTAAAGGAAAACATGAATGAATATTTTTTTTTAAAGTTCTGGAGTGGGGAGACATTTGCCAGCATAGCACATATTCTAAAGGCATGCAGGCAACAAATAGGTCAATTGGAGCATTTTCCTATGTTATAAAATATTTCCTGAAAACTGAGTGTTTTAGGATTATGTAGTGATCTAGCCTATGAATATACCATACTTTATTTAACCATTCCCTATTTTTGTACATTTTTTCCCTGATTTGTCTGCTATTTCAAATAATGGTATAGTACAAATACTTACTGTACAAATAGTTGATGACAAATTAAATCACAAAGATTGATTTCCCTAGCAAATAGATTGCTGAGTAAATGGGTATGAATGTGTTTGAGGCTATTAATGGATAATGGGAAATTATTTTCTGGGAGGGCTGGTCTTATTGACATAGCCATCACAGGTGTCAGAGGATCTGGTTGTACACACAGGCATTGACTATATTTTTGATCTTTACCAACTTGAAATATAAGATGTTTATCCACTTTACTATGACTACTGTTGACATTGAACAATTTTTTAATGTTGTTATTGGCCTATTTTGTTAACTAATTATTTTTATTTGCACTTACTGAAAAAAAGTTTGTACATTGTAAGACACAATACAATGAAAATAAGTTTTTGAAGCAAACACTGATGTGGTGTTGTTTTTTTCTTTATTGATTTTAGAGAGAGAGAAAGGGAGAGAGAGAAACATCGATGAGAGAGAACATCGATTGGCTGCCTCCTGCTTGCCCCCCACTGGGGATTTGGCCCACAACCTGGGCATGTGCCCTGATGGGGAATCGAACAGGCGACCTCTTGGTGCATGGGTTGATGCTCAACCACTGAGCCACACCGGCCAGGCCTGATATGTTTCTTGCATATTTTTCCAGAAATGGTGTAAGTATATCAAGCATATACCCACTCTAACTTTTTTTAAAAATATAGATGTTAACTTAGTGTGCACACTGTTCTGATTCTTTTCATTTAATGCAGTATCATAGCCATCTTTCCTTATCTGCACATGTAGATATACCTCCTCCTAACAGCAGCAGAGTGTTCTGTTGCTTGGCTATGTGATCATTTATTAAACACTTCCTTTTGATGGGCATATGATTGATGGTTGTTTTCAGTTATTTGCTGTTAACAAACAGCTCTGGTAAACAGCTTTGTAAATCTTTTGTTTTTGCAAAAATCAACTATCAGTGGAATTGTTGGGTTAACACCTAATCACGTGCACATGCATTTTGATGGGTTTTGCCAAATTGCACTTTATTCTATCATCAATACAAGGCTATGTTTTTAGTGATTTCCCACACCTTTTTCAAAATTGTAATTATCAGAATTGTTCATCTTTAGTAATCTGTTGTGAGAAAAATGGGAATATGTTGGGAGGGTTGATTTGCATTTCTTTAAATATGGGTAAGATTCTTTGTATATTTTTACAAATAATTATTTGTAACTTTATTTCTTTTTGTGACAAGGTAGCCCTGATTTTAGAAAAATTTTTTTAAATTAAAATGGGACATAGTTTTATTTTAAAGAAAATGCTGCTGGATATTAGTATTTTCTGTTTTAGAGGCGAAGGTAAAAAGGACTTTGAAAGCGATTCAAGAAAATGTACAACCAGTTTTACTTCAAAATTCCTGAATCCACATTTTCCCGATTTTCTTAATGGGATGATTGGAAGTTAAGTGGTTTGCTTTCATTTTGACCGAGGTAGGGCTTATTAGACTAACTGAGAGAGAGGAACCAAGTGAAGGGTTCTGTGCTTGAGAGGAATGAGGACTGTAAAAGGCTTCGCTGCTGCTGAGCTGTGCGGATTGGTGTTCGAAGTTCTCCGCTGGTGAAATCCTTTTTAGGTGCTCCTGTTCTCAAGTGTTGGTTGTAGCATCATTTGAAATAGCATGGTTTGATGGAAAGCGCCTTGCCTTGGACTTAGCAAGTCGCTGCTTTGTTAGCCTGCACACCTTGTGCCTGGGAACCCTTCACAGGGCCCCTCTCCCCATGATGTCAGGTATGCGTCCCATCCTCCAGAGTTGTCTTTGCATTTGCAACAGCATCTGTGAGGAGGAGAGCCTGTCACTATGTCCTGATTTTACATTTGCTAAAACTTGTGACCATTTTTCTTAATGATTTTATAACACTACCAGTTTTACATCTTTCCCAAACTGAAGTTTAAAAAGAAAAATGACACCATTAATAATTTTTTCTGGTCATTTCTAAATTTGAGTTTATTTTTTTAAATGAATGTTTAATTACACTTCACCCAGGTATTAATACCTTAATGCAAATCATCATTTTGCCCCTATTCCAGCACTAGGCACAATGCGTGCGTGTAGTAAGTAGCCAGGAAGGGTTTGTTAATGACTCAGGTAAACGCAGACGACCAGCATTCTGCCCCGCACCACAGTGAGAATCTGTCCCTTGAGAACGTGCTAATTTTTTCCAGTTGGACATTCTTGTTTAACTTAAAATTGTGACTACTTTATAGCCAAATTAAATTTGATGATGATAGTTGACTAATAACTAAAATCCCATCAGATAAAAACAAATCTGCTTCTAGTTTATATATAGGAATCATAGGTGTTTTTGACTTGTTAAATATTAAATATTTATCTTCTTTTTTTTAAAGACTCAAATTTATGACAAAAGGAACAAAAAAAATTAAAACCAATTTCTGTTGATAGTTAAGTTTAATGACTACCTGAAAATTCTGTGTAAAGGTTGAAATACTCCCTTACTCCCACTAGAGGGGGATTCCTTCCAACTTAGGTAAAAATGTCTTAGATCCAACATGAAAACCTTTGTAGGACATTGATCTTTCTTTTTTACAAAGTTGAGGTTAATCTCCTGTTTTTAAAATCCGCTGTTTTTCTGTAGGTATTGAAATAAAAATCTTACAGATATTGAACTATAAAAGATATAAAGATATTGAACTATATAGTACATAGGCATTTAAACCATAGTGCTTTTGAACAAAACATAATTTTTAAAAGTTACTTTAATTAACTCTGGCTGGTTTGGCTTAGCGGTTAGAGCATCTGCCTGAGCACCAAAGGGTCTATGATTCCCGGTCAAGGTCACATACCTGGGTTGCAGGTTCGATTCCTCGCCCCAGGTCGGGGTCCTGAGGGATGCAACCAATTAGTGTGTCTCTCTCACATTGATGTTTCTCTCTCCCTCTCTCCCTCTCTCCCTCTCTTCCTCTCTCCCTCTCCCTCTCTCCCTCCCTCCCTCTCCCTTCCTTCCATTCTATCTAAAAATCAATGGAAAAATATCCTCAGGTGAGGATTAACAACAACAACAAAAAAGTTACTTTAATTAAATTGGTTAATACTTAGGAATTTCAAAACACCCCTTTGAGCCCTGCTGGAGATAGACTCTGGGGTGTAGGATGAGGCTGACCTTTTGAGGCTCACCTCCATCCTCCGGATAAGTCTTTCTCTCTAGGTACTGCATAGCCACTTGAGAGTTCCTAATTCCACTGCAAAGCTTCGGTTTGCTACCAACTCAAGTTGTCAAGATACTAAAGCCATATTTTTAAATAGATTTTTATTTGCTATTGAATTGTCTTGCTACTTTGCATTTTTATAATATGTTAAGTACATGCAGAATTCACTCTGGGAATGATTTTGCACATTTAAACCTCTATTATATATTATTTTTTTAAATTTTTTTATTATTCCTCACCTGAGGATATTTTTCCATTTATCGTAGATAGAGTGGGAGGGAGAGAGAGAGAGAGAGAGACAGAGAGAAACATCGATGTGATAGAGCCACATTAACTGGTTGCCTCCCGCACAACCCAACCAGGGCCGAGGACGAACCGCAACCGAGGTACGTGCCCTTGGCCAGAATCGAACCCACAACTCATTGGTCTGCAGGCTGACACTCTAACCACTGAGCCAAACTAGCCAGGGCTGTATTATATTTTTTTAAAAATTGTACGTGTATTAAAATATCATATCTGGATTGAATGTACCCAACACTGATGTATGTAGATATGATCTATGTGCATAGGAGTGGGCAAAAGTAGGTCTACGGTTGTTCGTATGGAAAAAACATGCAGGTTATGATTATGAACATACAAGAGTAAACTCTGTGTTTCACATACAACTGTAAACCAACTTTTGCCCCTCCCTGTATAATTCAAGCGCAGTGTCATAGTGTTTATAGTAGTGAATTTTCAGCAAATTTGTTGTTTGTGCTTTCCCTTGAACTAAAGTCTTCAATGTTGATTAGAGGTTTTAATGTAAAGATATTTGAGGTCAATAAATATCTAGTGTTGAGAAAGGCAGGACATTCAAACATGAAGATTGCAAATAACTTTTTTTTCTCTTAAGCTAGAAGTCTACAATAAGATCTTGTTTCTAAATCTAACAATTAGCTCTGGAAATTGAAGTGTAAATGAAAATGCTGTCAATGAATCTTACAATGATTTTTTGCTATAGTTGACCCAGCATTTCAGTCTTTAGCCTAAAATCACATGTGGTACCAGTAACATACGGGTTTCATCAGAGTGAGACTGTCCCTCTTCCTCATACCCGATCTTGCATCTCTGGCTTTGTGCACCTGGCCAGTCTCAGGTGCCAGGTGGTGGGGGAGCCTCGCTGTCAGGAAAGCAGTTGGAAAATACCATTTTTCTTTATTTCTTTTTTGACCCCTTTACTTTCATACTGGCAGACAGTCTTACTGAAATGATGTTCCTTCCTGTATTTGCTTTCCCCGAGGGAAGAATCCAGTTTTGTTATAGCAAGATAACATAAGATAGGCCTGTGTGCCTTCTACTCAAAACACCTACTACAAATGCCGAAATTCAGAAGGTTTAAAACTAACAGTGAAGCCAGCTAGTCTAATGTTTTTGTCCCACCCCCACTGTCTTCCCCAGACACGTAAAAAAATTCCTATTTGTCCTGTCGCCTTCTTTCCTTGCTCTTTCCATCTACAGGTACTTTGTGGTAGTCAGCAAAAAGTTTTCTACATCAGACTGAATAATTGTTTAAAAAACAGTAATTATCAGTACACGTCTTGTTCCATGCAGCTTCTAAAATTCATGTTAATGAGCTCTGTCTTCTAATGCCTAAGACAGGCAGTTTTGAAGTTTCGCCATCATTTCACAACTTGTTCTTAGGCTCTGTCGGCCTTTCTCTGCGCATTGCTTTCAGGAACTCTTGCTCTGCAACATTCCAGCAATTGAGGACTACCCACTCTGACGTCAGCGGGACAAGAAATTACTAGCAGCTTCACGAACATGATGAAATTGCTTTACGAAGCATAACTGTCCCCTCACTGTCCGTAAAAGATCAAAAAGTATGTGCAACATCGTGTGATTTAAGTGAGAAGGACGATTCTCCTAACTTCTTAGGTCACTTGGAGGAACTTACACCACCGCTTTCAACTCGATGGCAAATGTATTCATTTGAAAGAAACTTGCCTGGTTACAGAACTGGAACCTGGGGCAGTGACCTGGATTTACACCCAACTCTTGAAGAGACTCACAGATCCCTCTTTCTTGGCACCTGCCATACATTGAATGCCAGCTTTCTCAGAATGCTTAGTTCCAGGCCAGGCCGGTGCTCTGGTGTCTGTGGCTAGACTCAGAGGAGGTGTTGGTGGCACCTAAATTACTGTTTTCCTTATGATTTCAGGTTGAAGTCTTGACCTCAGAGAATACCACCTGTGGACGGACGCAAGGTGTGTGTCTGATGTAGTTTATTGTGTGGTTTCATCTCCCCCGAGGTGGACTGGGAAGCTCCACAGCGAGGACTTTTTAAAAAATCAAATATGGGCGTTCTAAAAATCTTCCAGGGCCTTCCCTTCTATTGGGATGAAGTTTAGACTATGGTAGTATTTTCTTTACCACCTTTCTGTTTTGTGGAGAATATGAAAAAATGGCACAGGAGTATTTACTTTTAACTTTAAACCAGCAATGGAACAGGATTTACTGACACCCCACCCCACCCCCATTTTGGGAGTATTGAAATTTCAACCGCCCATTGTTATCAGGGTGCTGTTTTTGGTTCATACCTCCAGCTTCATTCGTTCATTTATTTATCATCCCCACTTCAAATATTTCCTGAATCCCTGTGTTCCACTCAATACTAAATTCAGTCCCAGCTCCTGCCCTTAAGTTGCTCACAATCAGTTGGTAAGTATAGACCTATAAACGGGTAAATTATCCTAGGGTGTGTTATCTCCAGGCTAGAAATATGCAAAGGATTGTGGGAGTATGGTGGTGCTGAGTGGGAAGGTATTCTAGGAGGCTGGTTCCTGGGTGGGTGGACCTTAAGGGCTGTGCTGTAATTAGGCGAGAGGGGAGGACAGGGAGAATAAGAGCTATTTTTAGGTTGGAGGACAACCTGGAAAAAAAAAGCAGAGGAAACTAAAAGTATTTAAGTTCTGCCTGTGGAAAAGATCTGAAGTCGAAGAGGTTAAAGATTTGAATTTTACCCTAAACAAAATTCAAAAGTAGTAAAAGATTTTAAGGCAAATAGTGGTTAGGTTTGCAACTTAGATGCTTTTGGCCACTTGGTGGAGGATTGATTGCAGAGAGCGACAGAGAGCAGTTGAGATCTGGTGAACCCAGAGGAAAGAAGTCCCGAAGAAGGCAGCCTGCAGGCCCTGCGAGCCCAGGGAGTGGGGGCGAGGCAGGCCCAGGGAGGTGGCTCACCCAGGAGGAGCGCAGGGAGCTGGCCCGGGCTTCTAGAATTAGTCTTCCTGGCCTGTAGTTTTTATCAGATTTACTTGCTTTTCCTACATATCCGCTACTAATACACTGTGTGAGTAACTGGTGAGAGGCACTCAGGGGGCGGCTGACTTGATGTTCATGCGAAGGTGTGGCAGGTGCGGCGCGGGCCCTTACCGTGGAGGCCAGTCCAGGAGATAGTTGGTGGGTTAGAAATACACCTCTTTTCAAGGCAGTGCATCCTGGGGTAAATTCCACTGCTTACTTGTTTGGCAGTAATATAACTTGGTTACCAAAATAATTTTTGAAAGCTTTTCCTTATGAAAGGTGAGTGGACAGAGATATGTTATATATAACCAGTTTATTGGTTTTCCAGTGCTAAATGGGTATTAGAATTCTGCAAATCCAAAAATATTTTGATGTACTATTTTGGCTGGCATGTTCTTTGGAAGAACAAAATTGTGAATTTTATGTTCCTTTTTATGATTTTTGATAGAAACTATTACAAAAAATGTGTGGGGGGGAGTTCATTAAAGTTGAATGATTAGGAATATCCGAGGGTAAGCATATATGTTGTTCTAAAAAAGAATGGGAAGAAGGAAAACAGTGAAATATAGGTCACAGGGTGCACAGGTGACAGAGTCCCTGCCCTTGGGAACCTTTCATGCTTCTGCTCTTCCTAAAAGTCACCAGTTCCTGGTGGGGAGGAGAGTGCCCACCTGTCCCTCTGTGCCCCCGCCCCGGGAGAGCACATTAAACTCAGTAAGGCCTATTCTCCGAAACCCTGTTGCAGGACCCACTCCACATTGTGTCTCTTTCCTCCTGCATTTCTCCTCTCTCTGTCTTTTCCTGAAACTGTACTTTATCCCAGAGTCCTAAACTTTTATCCCTGCAAGAGGTCTTCAGGGCCCTCTGGACTGCCTGCCTCCATGTTGGAGAGGAGGGAGCTGAAGGCCAAGGGATTCTTGGTTCCCAAGGTCATATCATTACCAGCAGAGATTGGACTAGACTTAAGGACTTTAGTAGTCTCATTTTTTTTTCTCTTAATATTTAAATAAAATATTTAATATTTATTCTTAATATTTAATATTACTTTTTATCCTCTTTTGGTAGTAATTTTTAGTCTTTGGTTTAGGCACCTAAAACTTGTTATTTAAGAGAAAAGTCTAAGCTTAAAAGATCTAAAAATAAGATTCTAAAGTAAATACTAAATTTGTTTACTCTTATGTACTACTTTTTATCCGTATCTTGGTTGAATAAAAATATCTTAGAGAAAAATAACATCACAATTCAGACTGGTCTTCTAACCCCCAACTAACACAATCTCATAACTATATGGATGGAGCCTTAGACACCCCCGCCAGCCCCTAGTGCTCCCCATCCTCTGGTTGCACAGATCCACCCTACCCTCTGCTCAGTCCATAACCCCCTCGTCTGTGATGTCTTCCCTCAGTATCGCAGACTTCTGAACTCTCATCCCCTGAGCTCGTACAGCACCCACTTGGGATTTCTCTTCTGTCAGCTGGTTTCTTTTGTATATAGGAGACAGCGTGGTATGGCTCGGCCCAGCTCCATTATGTGGCATTTCCCCCAGCAAGTTTGTAGCTTAGAGACTCCATCTTCTTTGTCTTTTTACATCCATATTGACTTGACAGTATAAGAAGTATTGCTGATTATTTAGAGTTCTAGAGATAGTTTAACAATTGTGACTGCTAAGAGGAAAACAAAAACCCACACACCTGTGATAGTAACATATTGCTACTGTGTTGTGTTCTATTCTGGGATCTTCTCACTGACCTTCTTGTTAGCTGGGTTGATATATTAGCCTGGCATTTGATGTTACTACTTGTTGAAGCTGTTGAATGGTTCTGGTTGACACTGACAACCAGTTGGTTCCAATGTATCTCATTGTTAGTGTACATATCTTAGTTAATCAAGTTCTGCAGTTATAGTCATTGATTTCGATTTGTCATCGTGTTGCCAGTGACTACCGTGTAGGCAGTGCATACATAGGACATTTTCAGCTTCAAGGAAATTTTTCTGTTGGCCAGAGCTGGTCCAGAAAAGAAAGATTCCAAGAATTCATGTGACACAGGACAATGTAACATAACACATTTCACAATGACAACAGCCTTTTTTTTTAATTGGTAGAAAAACCTGAAGATTAGAGCAGATAAGTAGAGAACAAAAGGAATTTTCTGTTCTAGTAAAGCAGAAGAGATGATATGTTCAGTAAAACAAATACATATAAAAGGACGTTGACATGTTGCACTCAGTTTTGAGAGCAGAAAGGCTTTAAACCGGCTCATGAAGTTAGAGCTCTTTCTGGTGGTGACTTGTAATGAGTCCTTCATTGATGACCTGGGGTTATGCTGGGGCTATCAATATAGTATTTCAGATTTAGAACGTCTAGCCTTGCATAGTAAGTTTCTAGCTATTAACATGTTCTTCCTTTTATTAATGTAACCACATCACAGCATACATTAATCTTCTTTTGAAAAATACTTTTTTTTTTCCTTGTAAAACTACATGAACCCTGGTACTTCTCAACTCTTTCTATCTTAGCAGAGTGTGTGTTCTGGTGAATTTACTTGACTAATAACTAAGTGGGTGTGAATATAACTCAGGTTAAAGTATGTTTAAGGTAACGATGTCATTCAAATAAAACCAGCAGAAATGTTCTTTCTGAAGTTCATAGTCTCAACTCATTACTTTTCATAATATGAAGGATTTATGTTTGCATTTATATATTTTTATTTCATGGAAACCTATTAGAAATCCTTAGAGAAGTTGAAGACCAAGTTTATTCTTTACTGTTTCAGTCATTGAGTCTCAATTAAAATTCTAGAATATATGTGTATTCATACAGCAAAAGAATTTTCTATTTCTCTGTGGAGGAAAGATTCAAGGAGGAAAAAGAAAATCCATGGCAGTTCTCAAACCCTGGTTAGGAATCCATGTTGATCTGTTCCCTTCTTTTGTTAGAGAATTTCCCATCCTCTCCTTCTGCCATCTGCTGGTGGTTCAAACACTTACATGTTGAATTTTAAATCTGCTTTATTCTTATTTAGGAAAGATTTGGGGGAAATGTTCTGTTTATGTTCACCTGTAATATTTTGATGCAGTTTTGCCTGTCATGTTTAATTATAGTTTTAGAGGCTATTTAGCTCCTTTTTCAACTCGGTCTTTAGGGAATGCATGAATAGAAAACGCAGAGACTGTGCAGGCCCAAGCACAGGCCATGAAGAGAGAAAGACGGGACTTACTGGTGAGAGGTCTCAAATGCCATGAGGCAGTTTCTCGAGACTTCCTGGGGTCTTTCCTAGTTTTTGAATTCAGATTCTGATGGAACAGCAACTCTGTCCTATTCTTTTATCATGAAGACTTATTGAAGTGACCAGCCCTATATTTTACTTTGTCCTAATATAAAGTTGGCAAATTGATTTCTTGTTGTCACTAACATTCCTTTCAGCCCTAAAATGCTACAGGTTCGTCTGGATTCATCAGTCAAACCTCCAGTGCATCCTTACTTACTCTTCTTCTGATTCTTCCTGCTAGTGTGTACTAGTCTAAGCTATTCTCATCGTCTTGGGAAAAATAAAAATATTTTTTTGTCCACAAGCAAATTTTTCTATGAAATAAAGCCAAGGAAAATTTTTCAAAAGAGAGACGAAGTGTGGGAATTTTATTTTCTGCTGTCTTTAATCTCCTTTACTCATTTCCTTTAGAGCTGCCTTGACTAATTCTAGAGCCTTAGATTCATGGGTCAGTTATTTTTTCATCATTTCCTGAAAGAGGAAAAGTAACCCAGAATTTCAGTCTCAGCATTGGTCTTTACAGTGAAGAAGGGGGAGGAGGTCAGGTGATGTACTGTTTCCACCCCCAGGCCAGTGCTCTTTCCACCCTTGACAGTGCTTGTCAGTCCCCCAGGACTGGAACTAGCCATTAGATGGATACCTACAGAATCGGGATGTTTGCAGCCCCGAACAGTCTAATGTTGGCAATTTCATGTGGTTTAATTCAGTGTATTAGGGCTCTCCTGTATCATTTTGGATCTACATTCGATAATAAAAACACTGTTTTTCTTTAAAAGCTATTTATCCCAGTTGAAAATGTGTGTGTGTGCGCGCGCAGTTTGAAGTGTTAGGTGATCACAAGGTGTTTGTGGAGGTTAATTGGCATGAAAGTACCCAGTGAGCCCCACACTCCAATAAAGTGATTTTTCCAGAGCATTATGTGAAAAGTCAGAAATATTTCATCGTGACCAAGTGGTTCTTAGTGTGCTAGGAGCTTGGTGTGTTCTAGACCAAATCCTTGGTCAGGTGATGGGGGCAGACTTTTCAGATGGATTTACTGATTGCATGGTGCGCCGGTCACTGGATCCAGATCTAGTAAGTACATTTGTGCAGAAAGGTTTGCCCTAATTATATAGACGAGTGAGTGGAAAGGAACATAACACAGTACCATCCATGCCTGCTTTTGTCAGAATTACACTGTGTTCTTTTGTTTAAAAAAAAATGCCAGGAATTAAACATTGCCTCAGGTACTCTGTATCTCAAAAGTGATTTTTGTAGGGGAGGGAAGAGTTATGCAAAAGGAAAGCTTATTTACTTGTGCATTCTGGAGTTTGATTGACTCCATTTTTTTTCTGGGGACATTATTTTGGCACTATTTTTTGAGGCCTTAATTTTCTAGTAATAATAAAAATGCATGTATTCTCCTTATCCCCACCCTCAAAACACCTGTTCATTTGGGATGTGCACAAAAAATAAGTCGCTTGCCTATAAAATGCCTTCCCATAGAGGTACTGTGACCATATCAATAAACATCAAGCTGCTTAAGGTTTGTTGGGAAAGAGCAATGAAATTATTCCAGGGAAGGTGAGGGATGCTTCTGATTGCATGTGGTTTAGGTTCTCACCAGTGCCAAATTTTAAAGCCTGTTTTGTTTCTTCAGATGGTGAAAACCCTCCTCCTCCCCTCCTACTGCCTTAAATCTGGCTTGTACCCAAGCCATGTCAATTTTTGAAAGTCAGTTGAGAATGTCAAAGTGACTGGTGTTGAAAGAGCCAATATGTTGCAAGATGCTTAATGCCAAGTAGAACATTTATATGAATTAAAGAATATATTAGGAGATGATTTTTAAAAATCAGATTTGAAAAGAAAAACCTGTTGAATTAATACTTGCATACCAGATGTATCACTGATAAATACTTGTAACAGATATTCCCCAATAAGCAATAAAATTACCATTTTACAACTGAAGTAATGTATCCTGTGGGTACATTTGCAGAGATATGCCAAGAAAAATACATTCAGAGTTCGTGAAGTAATAATGCAAATAAAGCATTTCATATTATAATTTTACAATAACAGGATTTGGAAGCAAGAAAAAGTCTGGGAGACTGTTTATTGTGTCTAAATTCTGCTTTTACTGGGGTCTTTTGACAGTTGGCTTTTTGATATTGTATAATTGCCTGAGTGTCTCTGTGTGTATTGAAGGACTGGATTGAATTGTCCTTCAGAATTGTGGTTGAAAATTTCACAAATTCTAAATAATAAATGTAATAAGTATCATATTTGGTTTACTTTGTTGCAATGATGGCCTATTTCATACTTCCCTGAATTCTGTTGGTGTCATGGCTACTATTGAATCACTAAGCAGAGGGTTTTGTCATATAATTTATTCATTTGTGCACCGCCAGAGCCTCTGTGCCACGTGCAGCGATTGCGTGTCCCTGTGTACCAGGTCGCCGAGACTGCTGCTGTGAGTTGCTGCCCACTTTGCCCAGTGAGGCTGCCCTGCTATGGTGACACTGCCCCCGGCTGAGCGGGAAGCCTGTGCCAGGCCAGAGCACAGCTCAGTGGAGATGTCCTTTGGTCTTAGATGGACAAATGGAAAGGAGTGATGACTGTGAGGAAGGGAAAGAAGTACAGGAACAACAGGCCTGGTGCTCTACGTGGTTGAGACAGTAAATTAAACCCTGCAGAAAATGCCATTTGCTTCTGGCTACACATGGCAGCTAAAAGCACTTACTTGGCTGCTTCATGAGAAGCCATGTATGTTTTTGTAAGAAATTGCTCTCAACCTCCCTCCACTCTTCCCCAAATTAAGTTTTCACGTTAGAATGACTTTTTTTGTATCTCACTGAGGGGGAAGGGAGGTGAAGAATGGTATTAAAATGAATACATGCTACTTAAAATGAGAATTGGATAGAGGCCTACATAGGATATTACATATTGAACATCATAGTAAAACCAATAAACTTACAGAAAGGATTCTAAAAATAATTTCAAACAAATTTCCTGACTATTTCATAGAATTTTAAAAAATCATTTGTTGTATCTTAAGTTTGCAATTTCTTCTAAGTGTCTCACATTATATTCCTGTTTATCTCATTTAATTTTTAAACCCCTTATAAATGTCTGTGCTTCTTTTCTTCAGTCATCTCAATGTTCACCTGTACTTAATATTGCCATCATTTTAAAAAGTATAAGAATAACAACAGATATTCAATTAAAAATGTTTCCTGTGATGAATGAATGATTTGGAAAGAAGGTGGGAAATGCTGATTTTTAAGATGCATAAGAAGATATCTTTTTTATGTAGACAGTTGAAGGCTTCAGTTTTTATAGTAAATGAGTAACCTTTATTAAAGGTTAACAAATTAAATATTAACAAAATTAATATTTTGTTTTACCTTAAGATGAGCCATGAAGTAGAACATGTAATGACATGAGATTCATGAAATGACTTTTGTTTTCTGAAGAGGAGTGGAATTTTTCATTATATGCTATTTAATAGTATGTGCAAACATCTAGAAACACGGGTATTAATGAACACATGAATGTGCGTGTGGTAAGCAGTTCCCGCTCATGTACATGTGTGTATACATCCTTTCCTTTCACACATGACGAATGGCTAAGTTGACCTCCCTAAAGGATACGTTTGAAAAGGAAGGAAATGGAGATCTGCCAGGCTTGTTGGCTCGAGTCGTGGACAAGAGCAAGGCCTGTCTGAACTGCCACTCAGTTTTTATTCTGCGAGTTTGCAGGGTTGGTGATTAGAGTGGCTTTCGCCCAATTATGCTGTGATTATTCCGCTGCACTGTAATTGACTGGGGAGATATGCTAATACCTGTCATTTGGGATGATAAAAGATGAGCGGGGGACGCAATGCATTATTTAGCTGGCTGTGTGATAGATGAGGGATGCGCAGAGTGCTTTAATTGCTGAGAAGAGAGGTTAAGCTGAACGAACGGATGAATTAGAAATGAGTTTTTTGTGGCTTGTGGAAAAGTGAAATAAAGGAAAATGTGCCTTAAACTAAAGCAGCAGATAGAAATAAGCACAACGAAACTATATCCAGGTAGCTTGCTTTATCACTTTAAATATTAATGAAAAATGTAGTTTAGAGTTCAGTAAATAGTAATCGGAAGGAAAATATACAATAGATTCTCCTATTAAGCAAAAAGGAATTGTTTTTATTGGAGATGACTGTATTTATGATTTGTAATCTCTTAAATTCGTGCTAAATTTTAGGTTATACGGAAATGTAATATACTATAATTTTGAATTTCGTGCTTTGTATCTTTTTAGTGTTAGCTTAGAGGTATCTAGATTTGCTGTGCCTGTGTATCTATCAATAAATGCAGGCAGAGGAAGGCAAGAAAAAGAATGAATATTTATAATACTAGGAGAATGTAATAATATAATTAGTGAGAAAGTGTACAGATAATTCTTGAGTGACGGGATCTAAGGCAGTCAATGGCACAGTCCTCACATGCCACACACTTAGTTATTGGTGTTATTATGGAAAAAGATTAAGTAAAGAATGGTATTTTCCTTTCTATATTGTTTCCTTTTGTCACAGCCATATATAATCTTGTATGTATATTTCACGAAAGTATTAAAAAACCCTCCATTGTAATCTGTATGGTTGTTGATGATTTGATGTTAGTGTTTTGCTGTGTTTTGGCTTCGTGCGTTCACTAGGTAATTATTTTGAAAATGCAGTTGAGCAGCGGTTGGCAGAAACGGGCTGTTACACGCTGAAGGTGGAAGCCTGGCACACACAGGCGCATCCTACTTTACAGATAATGATGTAAGAAAGAACGTTGTCCCCAACTGCGCTGGTGGTCTTGTAGATGAGGCGATGGGGATACGGGGGGAATAGGAGAAGCTGTATTTTTTGTAAAGTGAACAAAATGACCCTCATACATTGTTGAATTATCTCCATACAGTCCAGCTTCTCAGAGCCAGCCTGTGTGACTCGTCTAGTAGAGCGGAATTGATCAGGGAATAGCTTTCCACCAGGTTATTGAGTGGTGATGAAACAAAGCATGCCTATTGGAGTGGATGTCGGCTGCGAACAGATGTTCCCTCTGCTACTCTTATTTAAGTTTTGTGGGAGCTGATCACTTCCCCCCACTATAACTGGCACCTGTTTTGCCCATTCCTTCTGAAACAAAGTGAAGTTTCCTTATGGATGTTTTAAATCAGAATCCTCATTGGAATTCCAAAGCAAACTCTTGTAGCTACCTAACTCTCTCAGACAGGTCTAATATGCAGGGGCTACTTAAATAGTATAAGGCGAAATAGAATTTTAAATGAAAAGATGCAATGATCTTCAAAGAACTTAAAATTAAATGGACAAAGGTAGGACAAACACAGCAACTCACAAGCAAACAGCAGCACCTGAGAACGTTTTTTGCTTGAAACTGCATTTTAAAGTGTCAGCTGATCCAGGATGAGAGGGGCAGCAGCGTTTTGGGGATGGGGTGTCTTCATGTTTTTCTTGTCAACAGTATAAAAAGAGTAGCATGCAAACCTATTTAACTTTGTACGTCTTTTTAAAAAATACAATCAGTTCATTATATGTCCTTCCCACTAGGCAGTTATTCAGTCTTGAGACTTTGGGCCTGAGTTTGGCTATAAAGATCACCACCTGAATGGGAGAATGATTCTTTCTTGATGATCCTTCCTCTGAAAGATTTTGCTTTGTTTAACCTGATCAGTAAAAGCGTCATGTTTGTGGGAATGCCCGGGAACTGTGTGATGTCACCATTCTTTAATATTTTCCCCTTGGAAATGCTCTGTCTTAAAACTGAGATTTGTAACCTGAGGATGCATAAAACTAACTCTCTTAAGTTTCCTTAGCATCTTTTAATAACCCTGCTACCCAGTTGAAGGATTTTTTATAAAATGGTCATGAGTTATAGTGGTTTTTAAATATGTGGTTATAATAACATTTTATTTTTTAACTTGTTAGAGAGAGAGAGAAGCATCTATTTGTTGTTCCACTTACTTATGCATTCATTGGTTGATTCCTGTATGTGCCTGACGGGATCGAACCCACAACCTTGGCATATCGGGACGATGCTCTAACCAACTGAGCTACCTGGTCAGGGCTATAATAACTTTTCAAATATGATTATGGAATTACTGCCACAGGAGCATGAGAAATTATGTAGCCCATCTCCCCCATGTTATACAGGCAGGAAATCAGGCGAACGAGGGACCCTGCATCCCCTTGCTCCTCATCTGAGGCTTTTTTCCCAGCCATGTGGAGGGTGGTTCTTACCTGTTAGCAAGGTGTATGGACAATAGTTGTGCACGTTGAGCTGAGCATAAGCCCCCTTAGTAGATGTCGCTAGTACAGGTGTGGATGGTCAGGTTGGTTCAGACAGATCCTTTTAAAATGGTACTTACATTTTACATTTTATTTTAACACAAAACATACTAATAGACATTTCTATGTACACCCCTCTCTAGCCATCTTTCACAGTTATCTCAGCCATTCCTAATTCTGCAGCAATGGTTTAGTAGTTCATCTTTAGTAGAGGAGGGATTTTCAGACCCATCACTTGATTCCATATTTTGTTAAGTTTGCTACCTGAAGGAAGGTGTGGCATGAAACTGCTTAGGAGGAAACCCAGCGACCTGTTGGGAAGCATGCACCTCAGCTGGCATGCGCAGAGAAGTGGGAGGGCTTTCCAGAGAGCATCCTCTTCTGTCAGCCTAGAGAGGTGTGGGAGGTGACAGAGAGCGTCACGGGTCCATCAGCCAGGACCTCCAGGGGAGGTCGCAGACTTCTGCTGTGTGGACATGGACACCATTTACACTGCTTTCCCTCTGCTGTCTTCTTTACAGCTAGTTCATTTCCTCAAGAAATAACAGTAATTACTTTTCCTTCTGCATCAAGCCAGGTCCTTGATAATGTGCCACTAGAAGAGATAGGGGTCATTAATCAGGTTACCGGAGAGTAAGCATTAGTCTACCTATCTTATGTTAGGGTTTGGGTTTGCTTCTCGCCAGTAAGGTACTGTTTTTTGTTTGTGTCGTCAGGTAAATTCACCTGGAGACCTTGAGCACAGTACCCTTGGGGAATAGCTGCTCTGAGTTTTTTTTTGTTTTTTTTTTTTTTTGCTTTAAAAAGAAAACATAAATGTAAATAATTACCTTAAATGTCAAGCCTTTAGTGCTCATTATATCTCCCGGCAATCTTTTGTCTTTCTTAAATTTAATTATTATACTCTTCCCCCACCCACCTTTGGTTCTTCAACTCATATAGAATAAAACCATTTTATTTCAGTTTTTCCTTTTTATTTAATTTATTGGGGTGACACTGTTTAACAAAATTATATAGGTTTCAGGTGCACAATTCCACATCACCTGTACACCGTATTGTGTGTTCACCACCCCAAGTCAAGTCTCCTTCCATCACAATTTATCCCCCCATACCTAATTATAATATTCTTGATAAAGATAGAAGACTACCTTTGTAAAAAGGGAACGTTCAGAAATCCTTACAGATGCCCTCTGGTTAGATTTGAAAGGCGAAGGAAGTTGCTAATATTATTCGTTTTCTTGCTGCTGAGTAACAAATGGCCACAAATGTAGCGGCTTAAAACCACACCCATTCACTGTCTCACCTGTTCCGTGATTCAGCTGTCTAGTCTCTGGGTCCTCTGCTGATTGTCCCAGGAGGTTGAGATCCAGGTGTTGTTGGGGCTGTGGTCTCATCTGAGGTTCGGGCCCTCTCCGAAGCTCAGTGTTTTTTGGCAGAATTCACATTTCTGTGGCTTGAGTTCTGAGGTCTGCACTTTCTTGCTGGACATCAGCCACCAGCCATTCCTCCACGTGGCCCTTACCACAGTGCTGTGCTGGCAGGCTCACTCCACCTGTTACAGGATCCCAGAGTTAGGCCAGGCCCCCACCCAGGTGTCTCCTTTTCAGTCATTCAAAGTCAGCTGCTTAGGGGCCTTATTTACATCTTCAAAATCTTCCCTGCCCTATAATGTAACATCATCGCAGGAGTTTTTTGTCATATTCACTGTCTTACACTAAGGGGAGGTAATGGTGCAGAGTGTGTGTGTACTAGGGACCCAGGGACTGGGAACCTTGGGCCATCTTAGAAGTTTGCCTACCGCAGCTTCGAATTCACATTTGCTGTCAGATTTTAGGGGTGAGAAGGTTTTTTCTCCATGTACTGAAAGTGTCCTTAACTTGTTTGTTTTTTAATGTAGTCTGGAAAAATGGAAGTGGAATATAAAAGAACATACTTGCCCTGGCCGGTTTGGCGCAGCGGTTAGAGCGTCGGCCCGCGGACCAATGAGTCATGAGTTCGATTCTGGTCAAGGGCACGTACCTCGGTTGCAGTTTGTCCCTGACCCTGGTTGAGGTCCTGCGGGTGGCATCCACTCGATGTGTCTCTCTCACGTAGATGTTTCTCTCTCTCTCTTCCTCCCTCTCTCCCTCCGGCTCTATCTGAAGATAAATGCAAAAAAAAAAAAAAGTCCTCGGGTGAGGATTTTTAAAAAAAGAACATACTTGACTGACAGCATTGAAAATAAACGTAAGCACCTTTAACAGAGCTACCTGCCATAAGAGCAGTGCATTGCTCTTGGTTAGCTCCTGAGGCTGCTCCAGGGCAGAGGAGCAACCTCTTGCTACAGACTCCAGCTGTGCAGCCGATGTCTCCCAGGGTGGTGGAGAAGGCGCGGCCTGTCGGTTCTCAGGGATACTGTCACAGGTTTGAGGGTCTTAGTTTCTCCTAACGGTAGGTATGTTTGGTTAAGATCTCAGGAATTTTCACAGGCATGCCAATTATAGAAAATTAAGTTTCTGGCAATTCTGGTTAGTTTTATAGACCTGAAATGCTAGGAAAAAAATTTCTCTTAACAGTGTATTTGAAAATCATCATCTTGACATTCAAATTGAACTAATCATTTTTAGAGTATATAAAGAGAAACTTGGCTTATGAAATTTAATTTTTTGTTATTTTTAAAGATATGTGTGTGTGTGTATTAGAAATTGTGTGGATCAGTCTGAGATATAATGTATTTAAAAATCCATACTACCTTTTTTCTTTTTTTAAATCAATTTTACTTATCCTCTTAAAATTATGTACTCCCATAGAGATATTTTGAATTTATCTTTGCTAACTCCAGTTCCTTCAGAATTACATTAGAAAATGTATTTAAAATAGGATTTTATGTACTTGATTTGAGTCCTTTAAAAAAAAAATTAATCTTTATTGTTGAAAGTTTACAGATGTCCCTCCTTTTTTCCCCCATTTGATTTGAGTCCTTTTGTGGAAGAATTCCACTGAGCCAAAATTTTATAAATAGGCAGATGTGAAGCAAACCTAATGATGTTTTCATTTTACCCAGATTTTGAAAATGTGACAGATACTTTAATTTTAAAAAATAATCAATGTTTACTGTACTTAATTCTAGAATCAAATAAAAGTTTAGAAACATTAATTTTATAGGGTTGATGATACCATCAGTATACTCCATAACTGGAACGGGATGGTTTTCTAATTACAGAGGAATTACTGATTTGGGCATGAAAATTACTCATTTTGTTTCTTTTGCAGACTTTTTGAATTTTAATGGAGTACTTGATGGGCTAATACTTGGGGGGCTGTACATGACTACAAGAACTACATCGCATTTGAGAAAAGCAATGGCATAATCTGGCAGGGCAAACACCTGTGATGTGCAGGCTGTCGTAGTGAGGTCATCGTCCCACCTTACCTGTGGCTTTGTCTGCACGAATACTCACCTTGCTTCCAGGATGTGAAGATATGCTCACATGCATACCTGAATGTTTTTTACTAAAGTGTTACTAGCAACTATCTCTTGACTACTTTATCGTGATCCCTGTGCTAGGCTCTTCATTCCTGCCACTCCGAAGGCCAGCCTCTTTGTTGGCATGGTGTGGAGTAGGAGCAGGCCTTCCCTGTGCTGGGTACTGAGGACCCCAGGGCGAGTGAGACGTGGTTCCAGTGCAGCTGGAGAAATGGGCCATGCAGCCCAGGAAAAGGAGAAGGGTTACTGTGACACAAGACTCCAGAGGGTTTGGAAAGTACAGTGTGATTTGGGGTGACGCGGCTTTGAAGATCATTAAAACAGCCTCACACACAGGCTGGCAGGAATAGGCAGACATGCCTGGGGCAGTGACTTTTGTAGGAAAGAGGTTGGAGGGCCCTTAGCCTCAGTGTCCCATCATGTTCCAACATGAGTTACAACCAAACGCACCACAGCTTGGAAATGGGGGTTTCTTTAAAAAAAAAAAAAAAAAGAAAGAAAGCAAGCAAGCAAGCCCTGGCTGGTGTGGCTTAGTTGGTTGGAGTGTCGTTCTGTACACCAAAAGGTGGTGAGTTTAACCCCCAGGTGGGGCATGTGCTGGAGGCAAGGGATTGATTCTCTCTCACATCAATGTTTCTCTCTCTCTCTCCCTCCCTCTACCCCCTCTAAAAATCAATTTTAAAAAATTTGTCAACAGTATCTCTTGGCACGAGAAGATACTGATTAGCTGTATATATCTTTAGCTTTTTAGAATCAAATGAGAAAATGTGAGTGCTTGGAAAATAGTAAATTGTTGTATAAATGAAAGTTTTATACTATGAGTATAGCAGCTTGTTACATAATAAACTTATGTGGTATCAGGAATAAAAAAAACTGGTGAAATAACTCCATTAGCTAGAAAATAGTTTAGATAAAGTAAAGAATCAGCCAAACTAAGCCATTGCTTTTTAAAGAGATAGTTTAAGAGTTACACATTTGTTTTTTGCTTTCCTGCCCGAAACCTTCATTACATACTGAATTTGTTTGTAAATATTCAATAGTATACTGTAACATGAGGTAACATGAGATTTGTTGAAGATAGAACTGATTTATTTAATGGAAATTAGTCATTTGGTAAGTGAAAGAAATGTTTATTCTTATATGTTACAAAATGTTTTCTGGGATTAGAGTGCTGGCAGGTTCTGAGACTCATTCAGCATTTATTAATCACTTTCAGTGGGCTGTGGGAAGTCTGGGGCTTTAATGATTAGCAAGATACAAGTGGCCCTTAATTTTCTTTTGTATCCCCACTCTGCTGCCTGGCTGGATCTGGTGGCCTTGAAGTCCCTGTCTGTCTTGGAAAGATTGTGTGTGTGTGTGTGTGTGTGTGTGTGTGTGTGTGTGTATGTAGAGAGAGAGAGAGAGAGAAATCTTTTTTGAGTATTAGTGATTCTGCTTTTGCTTATGTGTTACCAAATTCACAAATGATTTCTAGGACTTTAAATGAGATAGAATGCATTTGGTTTTAGGGAGAATAAGAAGGGAAAAGTTGGTTTCTGTGCCTGTTGCTTAGTCCACATCGACGCCGCCACTTGCCTTCAGCGCTGCCCTTCCCGAGAGAGTCCGCTCTGGTGGGCAACACAGAGAGGACGGGATTGTTCCTGGCAGGGCCCTCGCATTTCTAATGACCGGATTCCTGGCTTAATTGCAATTACCTGGACACCCAGGCAGGGTGAACTTTTGGAAAAGAATGTAATTAGTGAAACAGGAACTTTGCTGCCAACTCCTTGTCTAGATACTAACACTAAACAGAACCCTGATAAACACATCTGTGAAGACAACCCATCGGTTGATTTAAAAAAGTTCTTCTTCTTCTGTTTTTTGTTTGTTTGTTTGTTTGTTAATCCTCACCCAGGATATTTTCCCACTGATTTTTAGACAGAGGGGAAGGGAGGGCGGGAGGGAGAGACAGACAGACAAACATCCATGTGAGAGAGACACAGTGATTGGTTGCCTCCCACATGACCCCGACCAGGGCCAGGATCGAACCTATAACCCAGGTACGGGCCCTTGACCGGAATCCAACCCGAGAGCCTTCAGTCCTAAGCGGACACTCCCACCGCTGAGCCAGACTGACCAGGGCGATAAGACCGGTTGTGAAGTGAAGTATGTGCCGTGCACATCGGCTTTGGATTCAGAGACAGACGGGGTGTTCCAGCAGAGGGGGTGCAGGTTGTGCTTTGTAACAGCAAATATTCCGCAGGTGTGCACCTGGTGTGAAGAATTATCTGCCAAATAATCTGTCTCTGTATGAACACGTGCATTACACACTTTTATTCATGAATGTGAAATCCTGAGTTCTGTAGTCATTGAAAGAAAAAGGTCATTTTCCAATATTCAGTTGTTTCAGTAATAATTTTTTAAAACAATGCTTTTCATTAAAAACAAATTCACGCACAACAAAAAGCTTGAACCTACTTACAAATATAGATTTAAACTTATTATAATACCATTTTGATATCTTTAAGGCTAAATCTGAAATATTTATTTTTCCACTTCTCCCATTTTCTCATCACATTCTATGTCCCCACCATGCTGCCTTAGCGCGAATTCACAGTCCTGAGATGGTAATAATTATCTGCTTATGGCTTATTTTACACATTTTTGATTCAGTGCTTAACCCCCTGCCAATTTGCTCCTCTCAGCTTCTCTGAGTTCTGTCCTTCCTTTCCATCTCAACAAATCCCTTGTCCACCCCAAGGTTAATTTTGTACGTCTATGGTTAGTTAACTCATAAATGATCTTTTACAGCTTCTTCCCCATGGAGTTGCTGGTCTTTTTCATTTTCAGCCTTCTTTACAATGTTCCTGAGTGGGGCCCCCACCCCCTGTGCCGCGACGTCTCTGGACAAGCAGAAGGTGGGTTGCTCTTCCTCCTGCAGTTCATCACGAAGGCTGTGCTCCAGCCTCCAGCTGAGACAGTCTTACTTATTTTCCCCAGTCTGATTCCTTCTGCGTCTTTGATAGTGGTAAGAACGTGTCCTATTTGTGTATGTTTTTGCATACACTTGTCATATTTTTATTTTTACAGCAATAAATTAAGAACATAGACTCTGGAGCCTGCCTGCATTTGAATTAACATTGTTAGCGTTTTGAATAATAAGAATATATAACAGGACAATTTTACATGGGAATAATAATAGTGAATACCTCAACAAGTTTTAAATTTGAATGAATTCATCACGTAAAGCACTTAGAATAGTACATAGCATACAAGTACTGTTCGTTGCTGCTGCTGCTGTGTTGTTGTTACTGAAGTCTCATATCAACCCGCAGGGTAGCTGTGGCCAGTATCATCCCCTTTTAATAGAGAATGACACAGAAGGTCCGAGGGGTTAAGTCACAGCTTAACGTCCTACAGCTGGCGGTGGATCTGGGCATTGGGCTCAGGCATTTGAACTCCTAGTTATTATGCCTTTTTCCATCCATCTATCCAAGGGTTTCTAGATTCAGAAAAACAAACAAACAAAAATCAGATCACTCAGTTAAATTTGAAAGAAACAATGAATAAAATTTTAGTATAAATATGTTCCAAATATTGCATGGCACATAGTTAATACTAACAAATTGTTTTTTATCTGAAATACAAATTTAACTGGGATCCTATATTTTACCTGATAACCCTAATTCATACAGAGTACCTACTCTGTACAGGTCCTTAAATGATAATCCCAAAATTGAAAAGATAGCTGATAAAATCCTTTCTGCACTTTTTTACAACATATAAAAATCTTTTATGTTTTTCAGACAATCCAATTAAAGACAGTTAAACTGAAATCTCTAGGCTGCAGTCTTCCCAAACCAGCAACATGTCGTAGGTGGGAAAGTATTTTTGAGAGAGACACCTCAGTACATTCTCCCAGCAGCTCATACCCACAGTGCCATGGGGAAGTGAGACAGTGAATGTGGAAGGAGCTAGAGGTAGCCCATGTCACTGTCACTTTGTGGGGATACCCAGGTCTGACATAGCGGTCGTGATGACTGGCTCTCCTTTTCCAGTTACGCAGCTACGCATTGGGTGCTTTTGCTCTCTGTTCCTGTTGTGCTTTCCTCCAGACACGTCTGCTTCCTTCTGTGCATTGCTGTGTGTTACTGTAGACATGAGTTTGGGTTCAAAGCTTTCTCTCTCTGGTGTATTCATAAAGAGTATGTGAAGGGAGTGCCGTGAGGAATTGATCACAGTGTCTGATCAGGACTCTCTCATCTTGTTTCTTCCATGATGTCTGTCATTTAATTCAGAGCATCTGATAATGTTTTAAAATACATTTTAAAGAAATAAGTTTCATTTCAGAATGAGGATGGACAGGTCCAACTGGACCATCCTCACTCTAGGGTTTGAAGAATACAGAGGATATTTTATATAGCAGCTCTTCTTCTTTTGACATTTTTTAATGTTAACAGATTACACTCAAGTCCCCTAGACAGGAGGACATCTGCAGGTACTGGTGGATGGGCCACCACTTGTTTTTCATGCCAGCATGGAATATTGGGTAAGGGTAGCAGTGGGAGAGGACTGACGTTTCCTGAGCAACATGGAACACCAGACACTTTGGAAAGTACTTTGCTTGTGCTTTTTCTCTTACACAATGTACCTGAGGAGGCAGCTGGTATCATGCACTTTTGCAAATGACGAAATAGGCTCAGAGGCTACATAGCTGACACTAGAGGACACGTGGCTAGTGATAAATAGCCAGTGCTTTTCTAGGCAGCCAAGATGCTAATCATAGGGGCCACTTTGTTCTCTGTCAGAGATTTTCTTAGATGCTTGTGCTATTAGTGATTTTTCTATACAAAGTGAATTTAATTCTCTGTTACTGTGAGAACTGTGTCTATGAGAAAGCAGTATATTAACTTACCAGGTGTGTGCGAGTTAACAAAATAAAATGTAGAACTCTTATTAAATGTACTTCTAAGAGGTCAAACTTCCTATAGTGGTTTCTGCATGGAATGAATACCAGTGGGTGGACCTAACCATCCTCCAGGGTGTTACTAGGGAAAGTTTTCCGTCTTTGTGACTCATCACAGAGTGACATTACCTTAGCAAATGTTAAGTCCGGGTCTGATTCTCTATTCTGCAAGGCTCAGAAAGCAATTTTACAGGAAGATGCCAAGAGATGGATGAACTATGTCTCTGGAGAGGACTCCTGACCATCCTGGTTGGCAAGGCAGGGGTTTTCCTGTGGCAGACCTAGGCAGGAAGACATGGCTTTGTGAGTGTGGCATCTGAATGTAGGAGGGCTAAAGAATTTGAATGCTTTGCAGTGTGGGACTGGGACAACCAGCCACCTCCCCCTGCACACGAGGCCTTCCCTGCTTGTCGTACAGTTATCATTGATGTGTGTGTCTGTCGGCCTGCACTCCCATCATCAGCTCTGTCTGTGGAACCTCTACAGTTCATGCTTCTTTTCTAGTGCTGACCAACCCCTCATTTGATTAATGAAGTTTTTCTTGAGCTAGGTCATACAGCTGGTCTGGTTATAGGAAGATATGGCTAGCCTAGGGGTTGACCTTGCTGTTTAAGGTAACTGTAGATATATCTGCTAAACAGTAATAATTGTTTTTCATGTACAGGGTGGGGAAGAAGTATTTTACAGTTGTTCGTATGGAAAATAATACAATAAATAATAAATACAAGAATAAACATTCGCATAGTCACAACTGTGAACCTACTTTTGCTCCACCCTGTATTGATAAGCATTGAGCATCTAAAGCCCATTTCTCCAGAAAGCTTCAGTTGTGTTCATCTGTAGTACAGAGTGCAAGTTTCCCTGACGATGTAGAAATATTCTCCTTCGGGTTTCTTTTGTGTTTTGAGTATATTGTTGCTCACAGTGAAGAGTTTTTAAGTTTTACTCTTCCAAACTTTCTCATCCATGACTACTTGTAACCCAATCCAAAGCTGGCGGGTTCGATTCCTGCTCAGGGCACATACCTTGGCTGCAGGTTGGATCCCAGGTCGGGGTGTGGACGGGAGGCAGCCAATCGATGTTTCTCACATCGGTGTTTCTCTCTCTCTCTCTTCCTCTGCCTCTTTCTTTCTCTCTCTCTCTCCCCCTCTTCTATCTCTAAAATCAATAAAACATGTCCTCAGGTGAGGATAAAAAAAAAAGCACAGTGCTTGGCTGGATTCATAGAAACGACTTTCAGGTGCTTCCTAAGCTACTGTTACCCTGAAGAGTGTGTTGCCCCCCGGTTCCCACATCCTCACCCCCCTGGTTGGAAAGAAACGCACTTTGGAGACAGGACCCTGGCATAATCTGACCTCTCCTTCCGAGCCCTCCCTCCATGGAGTCCCATCTCCTGTGGCCGCCTCTTCTCGCCTTCCTCTCCTTTCCCTCTTTCATTTTAGCTCTCACTCGCCTTCCCTTTTTTATTTCAGTGTCTTCTCTCTCGCCTTTCTTTTCCATACAAATGAATGCTAGAGGGAATTACATGTCTTTTGTTCTTTTATTAAGAACTGAATTCAATTCTAAAAAATGACTCCACCTCTGAGTCCCATCGAGCGTTTGCACCAGCTTGAGCTTGTGGTCACCGAAGCCGCGTGTGAGCTGACGGAGCTTCTGTGCCGTGGTTGTCATGAAGCCTGTGAAAGGGACACTGGTGTTTGAGCAAAGAGATGACTCACGCAGCATGTTATCACATTTGGGGACATTTACCTCTAACCATGCTGGTCAAAGGCATGAGGAATATAACTTAAAGGAAGTTCAAATTAATGAAAACTTCAAGGAAAATCTATGAGACAAAGGAAAATACTCCCAAATATAGTACTAATACAGGTAATAAAGTAAAATTGTCTTATTTTAAGCTAGAACTACTTTGGCTTTGAGTATATTATTGGTCTGTACTTTAATCGGGATGTATTCTTCCATACATTTATGCCTGTCAATTTGTTCACGTAAATGATGACGATACCGTGGGTTTATACGTCTGTTACTTTATATTCGAAAACCATCTCTCAGTGAGGAAACGCGCCTTGTGGTACAGTTACTTTCGGATACGTCAAGCACTGCTTGTGTGGACTCCTGACTTGGCGGGCCTGTCGGTCTGTGACCCAGAACTGGGACGTGAACCCTGCAGGGAAATCACTGGAGAATTTGAACAACTATGGTAGTGGGGTCAGAGGTCAAACCATTACCTCTCCGCAGGAGCTTCCGCTTAAGTGGGACTCCTGCTTTTCTGAAAGCAGGTCATACTGCCAGGGAGAGTACTGAGGAAGACCTTAACACATAGTGCTGCCCAGTTGGGGGAGACAGGGCTGCACGGGTTCGGAGGTGTCGGGTTCGTGTTCTTTTATTTGTTTGCTTTCTCCTGTGTCGTGGCAAATGACGATGGGGTCGTTGTCTAGAAGTCGATGTTTTTCAGTGTAAGTGTTGTGGAAACAAAACAAATGCAGCAAAATGCACAAATTATAAGTGTGCAGCTTCATTCATTTCCCCAAGTGAACACACTCATAGAATCAGTACCCACTTCAAACCCCCAGGACTGAACGTGCTCTTACTCCTTTGCCGTCACTGTTCCGCCCATCCCTCAGCCCAGCGAGGGGACCACTGTCCTGAACCAAAGTCAGCGGTATTTCAGAGCGCGGGGGCACGGATGGGACCTTATATGTTAGCATTGTCTCAGAAAACAATCTGTGACTCCGCTTAAAATGTTTAAAAGGTTTTGTGTGAAGAAAACACAAACCTTATTCAAGGAGTTTATGTCAACATCAGTTTTTACTCTTTCACATGGCTATTCGAAGACATTTTAGAATTGATGTATGTCACAGAATAGTATTCTTTCCTTTGCATTGGAAGTGAATTACTCAAGAGTTACCCTTTAGGAATTACAGAAAAGAAAGGAAGTTATAGTTCTATTCTTTCCCATTTTGTTTCTACTATTCTTCCTTATATAATTACTGTTTTCCTTATTTTACTGTTTTCTGTGGACTATATAATCTTAGAATTTTCTATTTGTCTTCTGACCATTAAATAATGCATATTGGTTTTAAAATATCTTTCATTAAATATCTGAATATCTAAATGAAGAAACTTTTTATGTTAATGACATTGTTAGGCCAAAACACTATCCTGCATGTGTGATGTTATGATGGTCTTTAGCAGGTAACTTACGTCTGGATTCAGGGCTGTCTTTTATTCCAAACAGTGAATCCCATTTAGTCCTCTTGTTAGAACTGGTGATGGTATTTTGCCACTTTCTGTTCCAGTGGAGGATCTGGAAGCTGATTGCAGTGGGGAAGATTTTCATTTTCCATTAACAAACTAAGAATTTTTTGTTTACAGAGGAAGAAAATGGAGTTGGATTGTTAATGATTTTCATTCTCGAAAAATAATGAAACACTACTAGAGTACCATTTTTTCTTTTATTCTGGCTTTCTTTTCTTGTCTTTTTTTTTTTGGTCTTTTCTTTTGTTCAGCTTGAGAGTAGGGATAGTAAGTAGCAAGAAGGAGAGAAACATGGATTTAGAGTCCTGGACATTGAACGTCAGAGATTAGGGCTGGGATCACGGCCCAGCCGCCTCACCCTCCGAAACCTTTTTCCTTATGTGTAAAATGCACTTAGCCTGTCATCAGTACCTAATGAAATGGCTGTCAGGATTAAATAACAAAATGGTTTGGATAAAAAGATGCAATAATAATGGCTATCATTTTTTTGTACTGTCTATATTTGCCAAGCACTATTCCAAGTACTTTCTTTTATATCATCATAAACATAAATTTAACAACACTTTTACCTGTTTATCAGTGAAGGAATTGAGGCATCAGAAATCTAAGTAATGTGGACAGAGGCTGAGTGGCTAGTAATTAGCAGAAATAAGAAGTGAACCAAGGTCAGACCACAACGCCCAGGCTCCTAACTGCTAGCTCTTTCCCCTTGTCACAGGTAAGTAGTGGCTGTCTGAGTGCCAGGAGGGTCCCATGGTGCAGCAGCTAGTGTTCACTTTCGGAGGGAGCAGGTGGGGTTGGAGTGAGCCTGAGAAAGGGACGCAGTTTTCTGCCACAGAGGCACATGGTTCTGTGGGGCTGCCTCTGCCCACAGGCCACTTTCTTCCTGCTTCTCACAAAGGTGCTTCCTGCCCAAACATACATGTAGAGTTTTCCATAGTTTGGCTTAGCAGTGACGGCTAAAATCTTACATAATCTCTGTTATTTGCCAGATCTGTCCAAAGCATTGTCTGCTTTTCTTGCTTTATTTCTCACATGTAGTCATGGGTCCAGTCATTCATTCCTCCAGAAACTCTGTAAACACTTGTCATGCGTATTATGCCGTGTTTATCTTTTCTTGTCTTCTGTTACTTTCTCCCATCTTCTCTCTCCCCTTGTTCGGCCTGTCTTTGTGTCCTACTGTGTGTAATTACGTTTTACACGTGACCCTAGGTACAGTTAATTTCACTGTTCTCAAGAATTTAAATTCAGTTTATGTGCTGTGCCCAATATGTTGAAGACCTAAAACAATTACAGATACTTCAGAACTCAGAACTCCATAAAATAAACTATTTCTCATATCAAATTGCACTGGAGATCGGTCCAATGTGGGTTGAGGACTGTGCTAGATCACAGATGGTATACTTCATGGAGGATGATTTCACACCACAGTCGGTCTTCACAATTTGCTTCTCTTCTATCTTGTGAATCCTGTGGGTAGTCTCAGCAGACAGAATGAGAAAACCTGGTGCTTTATGAGTTTCGGTGATAAAAATGCATTGACCTTATTACTGCTCGGACTTCCCTTTTGCTGTGCTGGAGGTGGGCGTCCTGCCCAGATCAGGTTGCAAGGTAAGAGGGCGCGGATGTTCTCTCTGTGCCCGTGGGAGTTAGATGTCCTCTGCGTGCCACTTTATGGTCTCTTGGTTTATGGGCCTGTGTGTGACAGCTGCTGTGACTCACCCACAGGAGATGCTGTGAACACATTTGCACGTCCAAGAAATTGGAAAACTAAAAAAGCATTGGGTGAGACACACCAAAGAGTAGAAATGATAAAACAATAGATCTGTTTTAAGTCACCACAAGACCCATTAAGTTGTGTCCTGTTCTTGCCCACTCTGGGACCTCTCTGCCACATGGTGGTTCTTTCTTTTGTCACTCACAAAGTCACGTTCTTGTTTACCAAATGAAACGGTATTTTGAGATGGTCATGTACCTGGATGTGTAGTGTGGAACAGTAACTACTGGACAATGCACTTAAGTAGATAAATGTGTGCTCTCACTTGTAGTGCATATGCTTGTGTATGTGCACGCATGCATACAAACACACATACTCACACACTCACGCAAATGCACGCACACAAACACACACACACACACAGCCTCATCCGAGAGTCCTTGGAACTCTTGGATGAGGCTGTCACTCCCAGTGCTAATGTGTTAATGAACATACCAGAAAAGTGCATTTCCTTAGAACCTGTGCATATTTTCAGTATAAATAATTTAGTCTCTCTGGACCTCAGTTTTGCATTCGAAAAGCACAGGATAGGAGGAGGTGCTTACTGTGGCGTTTTTAGTTCTGAAAATTCTTTACCATTCCTAACGATTCATTGTGTTTCTTTTCCAAGGCAGTCAAACTTTGCTCTCCCCACTTTTTGTGTTTGTTTTTTGTATATTTTTATTGAGATATAATTGACTTATAACATATTTGTTTCAGGTGTGCAACAGAATTATTTGATATTTGCATATATTGTGAAATGATCAGCACAATGTCTACATAGTTTTTTCTTGTGATAAACTCTTTTAGAGTAGATCTTATATCTACTCAAATGTACAATAAAGTATTATTAACGATAGTCACAGTGCTGTACATTACATCCCCGTGACTTATTTATTGTATCGTTCTCCCCTTGTTCTAACATTTATCTTCTAGTACGTTTCCACCTGAAATACTGGGTGTGCGCCCTATTAACATCTGCTAAACAACTCTAGAAATTGGTGAGATATAGTTTGGTTAATACTAGCATGGGTTAGCTGTTGAAGTCTAAATGTAGCTCATTTTATTTTTTATATGCTATTCATGTCTTATGTGTATCAGATTCGGGAACCTGGTTTTTACTGTTTATCAATGTAGAGAGAAGATTCAGTAGTGAGTTCCTGAGGCCTTTTAATAACCTAACATTGCAGCCACACCAATTCCACACCACCATTTCTGGTGTAGGCGACCGTTCGTGCAGTTACTTAGCTGTTTCAGAAATGTTCTCTAGAAAAATCCACCTTTCCCCACCAATGTAAAGTGAGGCCTGTGTTGATTTCTTACCACCCTTGGACATTTAAACTCCCCTTTTTTCAGCATGTATTCATGTTCCTTGTAGCAGAAATGTTAGGTTATTCAGGGGCAATCCTGTTTGAATACTGAGAAGATAGACCAATTGCCTGTGTCTAAAGCAAACATGGAGAATTTTCTCTGTGAAGAAGTCAACATCAGCTTGACACCAATAATCACGAGTGGTTGGTAGGTAATGAGAGGCTGCGAGCCAGTGAAAGGGATTCTGCAAATACACCTTTCATTGTAACACCAGCACTTACTGGCCCAGCTTCTGTACTAAGTAACTGCGCCAGCGGTGTCCCAGCGTCCCCGCCTATAAGGATAGCATTGTTCTGTGAATCTTTAATTGTTCTCTTAAAGGGGATGCTGTGGGACATTTATATATTTTTTAAATTTAAAGTTACATTGAAATGCTTTAATTATAAAACTGAAAATCACCCGGGAAACAAAATGTTCATTTTCTTGATAGAGGGTGGCAAGTAGGCCAGTTGGTGCCTTGTTTACGTTTGCATATGTATCATGCTTTTAAAGATAATTGTTTTGCTATACTTAAGAAAAAAGACTAGAAAGAAATGTGGCAAAATGTTAGAATTTGGTTACCTCTGAATAGTGGCATTACTCAGGATTTTTATTTTCTATTTTGCTTTCTGATGTATTTCTCATTTGTTTTTAAGAATACTGAACTGCCCTGGCCGGTTTGGCTCAGTGGTTGGAGCGTCGGCCTGCGGTCCAGAGAGACCCGGGTTCAGTTCCCACTAGGGGCACGTACCTCGGTTGCAGTTTGTCCCCGGCCCTGGTTGGGTCATGTGGGTGGCAGCCACTCGATGTGTCCCTTTCACATCGATGTTTCTCTCTCTCTCTCTCTCTCTCTCTCTCTCTCTCTCTCTCTCTCTCTCTCTCTCTCTCTCTCCCCCTCTCTCTCCCTCCCACTCTATCTGAACAAAAAATGGAAAAATGTCCTTGGGTGAGGATAAAAAAAAAAAAAGAATACTGAACTATATTACTTTAAAATATTCATTTTGTTTTTCTTTCTGTCCTTTTAAAGAAAATAGATGATACCATGAAATATGTGTTTCTTGTTGCTAAAGAAAAGTACATTTTTGTTTTGAGTGAGTAGTAAATGAAATGAAATTTATTAGATCTTTTCTCCTTTTAATTAATACCTGAATTCGAGTAAGTGGATGTTTGATATTCTCTGCTCTTAGAATACAAGGACATAAAATTGAGAAAGAATTGAGATTTGCATCTTATTTTTTACTTATTATAAAACTGAATCTTCTTTTCTATTAAGAGGCATTGATAAGAGCTCAGAGATGTAGATCTGCCTTATGCAAAAGGTAATGTCCATCTGTAATGACCCACTAATACATTCCAATTTTTTAATTGCTAAAAATCAACATATCTTCCTATCATTACTAGACCTGTACGTCTTTTTTTGTTACTAGTTTAAAATCATCAGTAAAATAAGTTAACACTAAATGTCACTTCCTAATTGCAGTAATGATCACACAGCTGTGCTTTCCTCAGTTTATAACACATGTCAGCATCAGTTTAGGAGCCCGGCTTCATTTCCTGTCCAGATAGAATTCTGCAGAGCGTCCTGTTGGTTGCTGCTGGGGTGCCAAGGCCAGGGTTGGTACCAGTTCTCCGGGGTGCCAGGCTAAGCTTTGCTATTTGCCGTGCTTCTTTCCTTTATACATTTCTGTACTTGCTTATTTCTTACTTCTCCCGCATTTTTCTTTGCTAGATTAAGAACCATTTTATTTATGAGTATGTGAATTTTCAAGGAGGAACTCTTACACTTAAATGAACCTGTAAGGAGCCCATAGAAAAGCAAGTGCCTGCAGCGCTAATAATGAGAACTGACAAGGCAATCCTGCTGGGTTTATTTATGACCTTCTGCCTTTGTGAGCTCTTGTGAGAAATTCCTTTCTAACCATAACAATATTGTTGGAGTTTGGCACTGTACAGAGAAATCCTACCGCGCCCTGAGGCCCACAAACTGGCACTCATTCAGCCCATAACAGATTGCTTTGCTTGTTGTAGTTTTACATTTTCCTTCACTCCTCTTTTATTTAATTCATAAGTAGTTTTCACCAATCTTTATATACATGCTTTAAAAAAATATATTGCTTTTATTCCTAGAGCCAGAATTCATTTTTCCTTAATACAGTGTCTTATCAACTGCTAAGCAGTGTTGGAAAATTCAGAAACAGGCAGAGTACAGACAGGAAGGAGAGACACGTATATTCAATAGAGGAAAATCATGGACAGTCATATCACATTGTACAACCTAATGGACTAGCATGGTGCTCCTAAGTGATCTCCTGAGGGTCCTCATTCTAGGAGTTAAAGGGAGCTCAGCAGAATGAGTTTACCTGAGATTATAATTCTGTAATACACTGGTTATTATTGCAACTCTATTTTGATACTTTAAGTCCCTGCTTACTCTAGCTGGTTTGCTTTCTTCTACAATATCCAATGAAACAGGAAACTTAGAAGCATCAATTCACAAAGAGAATTATGTTAAAAATTGTAATTTTCTGTGGAAGTAAAGGAAAATCGATAATGTTGAACATGTAACTCTTAAAACGAGACCCTTGACAGCAGTATTCCATATGGATCTATTTAGAGCAAGGCCCTACCTAAGCCTGGCGCACTGATAATTAGTATTGCCTACTAATTGGTCTTATTGCTTCAGTGTTGCAACAATGACAAAATGACAATTTGTATTAGATTCCGTTTAAAGTGTTGATAGGCATGTGACTTCTATTTCTTACGAGAATCTTTGAGTTCAGGCGGCCAGCTTCTCGGGGACTAAGCTCTGCAGGACCATTGAACTGGAAGTTCCTGCGTCTGTATGTTGACTGTTCATTGGTTTGAGAGGGCTGGTTTGTTGGGCTGGGGTCTGCTATATCAAAAGGCCATACTATTAAAATCAATATTTATATTTTTGCTTTTTGTTCTACTTACAGCAAATCTGATTTTTTTTCAAGTTTTCTTAGCCATCTTACTTATGTACAGACTTGCTAATGAGGAAGATTTTATTAAAAATCTGAGCCTGAGAAAATGGGAAAACTATAGTTATGAGCATAATCTATCATTTGTCCACTGTCTTGTCATTTCATTACCGTACACTTTTGCACTGTGTTAACATCTATTCTGAAAATATTAATATAATTTCATGCTACTACTATTCAGCTGTTTCCCATCTTTCGAATGGGCTTATTTTAAAGTTCATTTGTTGTTTGCCTTAGAGTGGGAATAAGTTAATACTCTGTTTATTAAGTTGTGCTGTGGCTATGTGTTAAAGACTGTTAAACTCTCCAGGGGCTCCCTTTGTTTTATTTCTTTTACAAAAAAGCTTCAGTATCTGTTAAAATAACTGCTCAAGTACAACGAAGAAAGAAAAATTCCCCCCAAATCCAATCACCTAAAATAACCACCATTAAAATTTTACTGAGCATCAGTTTATACATCTTACGCATTAAAAAAATACATGCATCTATTTTATATATACACATAAGTATCTACGTTTAATATTTTATACTGTTATACATGAAATCAATCATGATGTCTGCTGTACCTGTTTTTCCCTCAACAATCTTTTCAATAAAAATTACATTATTTTTAGTTATTTCATATATTTTATTAATCCTCACCCAAGGATACTTTTCCATTGATTTTTAGATAGAGATAGAATGGAAGGGGGGGGGAGAGCAAGAGAGAGAAACATTGATGTGAGAGAAACATATCACTTGGTTGCCTCCAGCACACCCCCGACCAGGGCCCAGGAGACCTGCAACCCAGGCACGTGCCTTTGACCTGAATCAAACCGGCAGCCCTTCGGTCCGAGGGCTGATGCTCTAACCACTGAGCAAAAACTGGTCAGGGCTATAATTACATATTTTTAAATGGCTCACTACTAAACTGACATTTAGGTGGCTTCTAATTTTTTTTGCCATTTTAACATCTAGTGTTCTTGTTTTAAATTTATCTGCATTCTTCGTGACCATATCAAAATCATGATAGCTAATGTTTATTAAACTTGTTTTGTTCTGTCGGTCTCTTTGAGGCAGAGATCCATCATATAGGTGAGAAACTGAGGCTTTGGGATGTTAATTCATTTGCCTGTTCACACCAGTAGGATGGGATGGAGCAAATTTGAACCAAGGCTTCCCAGCCTAGGCTGGTGAAGGTCAGTGCCCTCTTTGGCATGCAGTGTCTATGATGGGCACCACTGCATTTCACAGAGGTGTGAAGTTAACAGTCAGTATTGTGCTCTCTGCCCAGTGCAGAACTATCTGGAAAACATGTGTTGCAGAGTGGAAGGGTGCATTCAGGCCACTGCTATTACTCAGCTGTATTTATCAGTCAGAATTTTTTCCAGGTGTCATTTGCAAAATTTTTATTGCATACTCAAAATGTATTTTACATTTTAAACAGTGTTAAAAATCATATGTCTGATAAGTGTGTATGTTTATGTGCCTGTATGCGTTTATATATATAGCACCTATTTGCTGAACACTCATTGTATGCTTATACTTCTTATTTATAAATATATTTAATCCTCACTGTGGTATAAGTAATATTCTCCCCATTTTTGGATAGTGAATTTAAGGCTTAGCGAGGTTAAGCAACTTCCCAAGATTGGAGGGAGAAATGATGGAGCCACGACTTGATTTCCAACTGTTCTTACTCCAGAGTCCATGCTTTCATCTGCTGTGCTTTACTGCAGACCTACATAGCAGTGGCTATTTAATGAGCTTGTCTGGTGCCAGGCATCATGCTTAGTGCGTCCTGTACAGCAGCTCATTGAATTCTCCCAACAACACTGAGGCCATTACTCTTACTATTCTGTAATGCATACAGGTGAGAGGTGGAGGCAGATGGGGCTCCTCTGCCCAGGTCCTTGTAGTCAGTGAAAGGGGGGCCTGGATGCTTAGTAACTGACCCTTCCCCCCACCCCAGTGCAAGAAGAACACTGTTATATAATACCAACGTTGAAAGGACAACTAACATGTATCGAATGCTTTTTAAAAGCAGGTTTCATTAGAAGAGGGGAATAAGACCCAGAGATCGGGAGGAGGCGTCATGGCACTTCCCAGAGATTTTAGATTGAGGGCCAGCTTAGTTTAAGTCCAGTTTTATTTTGAAACTTATGATTTACTGGGATAAAGAGGAATTAGACAATGGGATGGGCTTGTAAGTCAGGTTTCTTAGGTCTCCCCCTGTTCAAAGGTTTCAGAAGGCAAAAGAAATGTGAATTTTACCTTCCACCTTGTGGAATCTTACATCTTAATTTGCTTATGCTGCTTCGAGACAGCTTGTATGGACTAAAATGATCATCAGAGAAAAGTCTTTATTCTTCCCCTGGGCCTGGGAACATGCTCCAGGCACCAGATAGTTACTTGTAAGCATGAGGTGAAGTGACACCCTTGCATGGCGTACAGAGGGCTCTGCTGAGGTAGCTGCTTGAGTGTGAAGCATGCTGGGCTTCCAGACCTGATTCAGGCCCCCCTGACTGGTATTGTCACCATCACCATCACCATCACCACCACCATCACCATCATCACCATCACCATCATCATCACCATTACCATCATCACCATCATCATCACCATCACCATCATCACCGTTACCATCATCACCATCATCATCACCATTACCATCATCGCCATTACCATTATCACCATCACCATCATCATCACCATCACCATCATCACCATCATCATCACCATCATCATCGGTATTGACCGTCTCTGTCTGAACCCCTGGCTAGGTTTCTGACCTCTTTTGGGGAAGCAGTATTTGAAGTCAGATGTTATAAACCGGTTATGATGTAAAATTGCGCTTGGGTGCCAGCACTGGAGGTGTTAGGTGGCCAGCTGCCCCGTACAAAGATGAAAAACAACTCTTTTGGGAAACCTCTTACCTAAGTAGTCTGTGAATCATAACTGAAAGTAAGAAAAGTGCATCTTTTTCAGGTTTGACGTTGGGGGGAGTATCCAGTGTGTTGAATTTCATTTAAAAATGTAAAATAAAAAACATTTCCATCTGTAATCTACGCAGGCTAATCATGTAAAAAAAAATTCTGGGTTCTCTACTTTTTCCTTAAAAAAATGAGTTCTACGAAATATTAAAATTTTCAGCGTTTTGTATATTAAACCCATTATTTTTTCCTATTTTTAACATAATTTTAAACTGTCTTCAAATCTTTAAATACTGAAGAAAGGAAATAATCCCTGTCTTCCAGGTTTTTTTGGCAGTTATATTATAAAGAGAGATGTGCATTTAGGGAAGGAGGCTGGGTTTGAGTGGATGTGGCCTCCATCTGTTTCATTGCTATTCTGTTCTGTTTCTAACGTATTCATTAAAACAGGAGCGATTTGAAGTCTGTATCTAATATATAACTTAGCATCAGGGAATAATACCATCTTATATTTTGCAAGTGATGTTCTTCACCATTTCCTTATCATCTGCTGTATTCGTTCTGTTGACCCATTGACACAGTGAGCATTCTAATCCCCGTGCTACAGCAGACACAAGATTGAATTGTCTTGTCCACAGGGATCAGTGATGGCGTGACGCGTTACACCCCTCTTACATCCAGCTCCTCCTGCTGAGGCACAAGAGTCTCTCTGTGGTAACATTTTGTTATTTGTGATTCTTAAATAGTGAGTCATTTGGGGTGTTTTTCTTATCATTCTACTGTTAGCCACTTTCCAGGACTAGAATATTTGTAATAATGCCATTGATAGAAACACTGTTGAAAATCTGTGTTCGTAAACAGAGTGAGGCAGGCAATCCTTGTCTTACTCATTAAAAAGCTTATGAATGATTGATCCAGCTAGGTCGCCAGGAAAGTGGGGAAAACCCTGCCTCTCTCACACAGAATTTCCTTGCTCTTTTGGTTGCTGCTGTCTGAGGTTTCATTTTTAAACCCAGTTCCAACAGGGCCTGCAGAGCCTCCGTGGTATCTACGGGGATTAGTAAAATGGGGAGGGCAGATTTCCCTGTCCTCCTCTGTCTCAGCCACTCCCTCTGGAGACTGCTGCTTTCCTGCACATATCACCACTTACACAGGTTCCCGCTCCTATCTCTCAGCCTCTCCCTCGTGGTCAGTAGTGATAGCAGCCTACATTTACTGAGATCTGGCTGCACTGATCCCTTTACTTATAATTTCTCATTCTATTCTCATAACAACTCTTTTCAGCAGGTACTATACCTCCTCGTTTTATAGATGAGGAAGGAGAAACATGGAAAGGTTAAGTATGTCTCCCACAGTCTGTTATTAAGTGACAAAGCTGGGAACTGGATGTAAGTCGTCTTCCCCCAGAGTTTGCACTGTGGCAGATGCTACCAATTCATTACAACTCAACAGGAGACGTTCTGCAGTAGATAGATGTGACCTGGATGTGGAGGAAGGAGTTTTGGAGCTCATCCTGTGACTGTGTCTGGGAAGACCTTACCCAGTCAGGCAAGGCTGGCCCTTGGGGAGAAGTGGGGCTTGTTGGCTGGTGGGATGGTAGTGAGGACCCTGAACTTACCTGCCTGCTGTCTTGTCTATTCCCGCCGCCCTTCTAATCCACAGCGCTCTCCCCCTCGTCCTCTCATTGGTCTTTGCTGACGCCACTGCTCTAGACTTTGGGAATTTACAAACCATGTTTATGTCCACTACTCTCTTTTAAACTGCATTAATTACATATTGCTGGGTTTTTCGTTTGTTTTCTATCAACATTATTTATGAGATTCATATTAATCTTTTTAGTTCTGGCTTCTTTCAACTTCACTGCTGTATAGTATCCCGTTTTCTGAATACGTCTATAGATATTTTATATTGCTGGAAAAATAAATTGTCTCCAATTTTTTGCTATTAAATACCAAAACAGTGTTTCTGTGCTTGTAAATTTCTCCTTATGTACATGTGCCCGAGGATAAACCGGGAGAAGCCTTTCCAGGTCACAGATGAATGCATCTTCAGCTTTATCCGATGCTCACAGATTACTGTTCGAAGTGGCTGTACTAAATTATATTTCCACTAGCTGTGTCTGGGAAAGCATGAAGTACAAATCTTTTTCTCTCCAATATTTTATCATCATGAAATCTCAGTTAGAAGTATCACTGTCATTTAGTGTTGATAAGAGTATCGCCTAATCATCTTATAAAGGAATTTAAGTTGCACCAAAAAGATTTGTATGAGAAATAATTGTCTTGATCGTGTAAAAATGAATGGAGACAGGACAACTTTTCCTTAGCAGAAGAATTCTGAATAATGTAGAAGGAATGAAGTAGATAGGAAATCAACATTTGAACGACAGAGTGATACAAGATCCACCGACAAAACGAAGATTAGTGGGCAGTACTTCAAGGAGAAACAGGATACGTGCGTAGCTTTGTGTGGTTCCCTCGAATATTTACTAATTACTGTATGGTTGTTGTTTTTTCATTACTGTGTGGTTTTAATGTCCACAACTTCTTTGGTACTCCTCCTCCAGGAGGTGGAGCTTATTAATTCCCCTCCCTTGGGTGTGGGCAGGACTTGGTGACTCCTTTCTCTTGAATGGAGTAGGGGAAGGGAAGAAGAGTAACTTGGCAGTGGAGAGACCTGGCACACACACCTTAGCCAAGTGATCAGAGTCAACACCACCTGATAAATCATGGTGATGCCATACCCTGATATGCTGCTATGTAAAGGACACTTTACTTCTCTGCTGTGTTCCCCAAAATCTGTAACCCCAGCCTAGACATGAGAAAACAGATTGAAGGACATTCTACAAAATGCCTGACAGGTGCTCGTCAAATGTGTCAGGGTTGTGAAAAACAAGGAAATATTTGAGAAATTGTTACAGATTAGAGAAGAAGGAAGCATGGTGAATAAATATACTGTGCTATCCTGTGTTGGATCCTGGAACAGAAAAAAGACATTACTGGAAATTTGGTAATTTATGAATGATCTGTAGATTCATTAAAAGTACAGTGTCAATTCCATAGTTTTGATGGGTGTGCCATGGCACTGTGTAAAGCGTTATCATCTAGGGAAGCTGGGTGGAGGGTAGTAGAAACACTCGGTACCATCTTTGCCACTTTTGTGTAAGTCTAAAGTTACTTCAAAATAAAAAGATTTAAAAAACCCAGTGAAGGATATAGAACAAGTATGTATGTTTATATGATTCATGTGACTGGAGAAAATTACAAAATAACTAAGTTATTGTTCTACAAATAAAACTTCCCTTTATTCCATGTAGACTCAGTACAGTTTGTGAGTTGTGTGTTTTTCTGGGTTTTATTTATTTATTTTTTTCGGTTGCTAATTTATCTCCAGTTCCTATAGGTCTTACTGTTTTAAAATATTTCATTGCTATGTACTGAAGAAATAAATGTCTCCTGAGGGTCCATGCCTTTTATTTTTAAGTTTTATTTTCAGAATTGCTACGTGCTAAGCATTGTGTTTCTAAGGTAAACCATAGTGTTTTTACTGTGAGGGATGCAAAAGGTGGTGTTGATTGTTTTTCTGTTACAAGGATTTACGATCCACTTTCAGCAGTAAAAACTGGTATCGTTAGACTCAAAATCTTACATAGTCAGAGGTCTTGTTAGTTTGTCAATTTGCTTTCCAAGCACCTGGGTCATTTGTAAGGATATTTTCATACCTGGCATTGATATTCGCAAAGCACCAACTCATGAGCTCTGTCCTTCCCCTCTGCACACGGTTAGCTGACGTCCCCATTGTAACTGCTTGTCTTGGGCATTATCACCAGCAGTTTGGGAGTAGAGTAGATCGTTAAAGAGTATAATCTGTAGAAGGGAAATATTATTCATAATTAGTTTTTAGACACCGTTGTGCTATTTTAAGGGTAAGGTATATATCCTTCTTCGTTTTATTCATTAATGCTTAAATATAATGAATAGTAGGAAGAGGATGTTTGTAGACTCATGAGGTGATTGCAGTCTGAGAGTATACTGCTATTTAACTTGGCCTGTAGTTATTTAGGCACTTCTTGTTGTCATTGTTATTGTTCATTTATTTTTCAAATTTTATAAAATATTAAAATAATATAGATTAAAATATTTTACAAATGTTTTCTTAGCTGGTACCTATAATTTTAATTGTGTTTAAAGCATTCTTTGTTCTTAAACACTTGAAAACATGTGTGTGTGTTTTTTTCTTTCAAATGTTTAACATTTCTTATTTGACACCCCACTGCATTTTTTCCCGTCTCTGGTGATATTAGAACTTGCCTTTTAGACTAGAATGGCAGCCCGTGTTCCTTGGCCTAGGCACCATTCACAGCTGCCCGCAGAGGCTTTGCAGCGCACCCTCTGACCCTCCTCTCTGTTCCCCACGTGGCCTGCCCTCCGCCCGTTCCTCCTGCCCTCACCCACTGTCCTCTCCGCCTCCTGCCCCCTGCCCTGCACTGGTCCACAGAGCCCCCCTCGCTCGGGTCTGGGCCTATCAGAGCAGCCCCTGGCCAGTGTGGGCAGGGGGGACAGCGCTCCAGTCCACACTCACGCGTTCCCTCCTCCATCACAGAGCTTCTGCTTTTTTGTTTGTCTGCTTGGCTCTTCGTGTCTCTTCATGGAACTTCAGGAGAGAAGGACATTTGAGTATACAAGATCGCATATTATAGGCCAACTTAACTGTAAAATGTCGTCCACGTGTAAAAACTGCCCTCTACCTTTTTCCCCCCGCCGCCTCCCACCCACGCACCCATCCCAGGCTCCACCTGCAGACCTTAGATAGGGCGAACCTGCTAAGGGTGACCCTCCGCACAAATACCCCTCCCCATACAGCTTTAATTTCTCCAGTAGTCTGTAACTTGTATTAAGTGTATTTTTTAGAATGCCATTGCTCCTGGATACTGCAGGGCCAGCAGTTACTCACACGAGTCTTTTTTAGTGTTTTCAGCACTGACTCGGGCCTTGGCTTGTTGTCAGGAAGGTGTTGGCTCTGTCGGACAGTGAAGTCAGTTCAACATTTTGGCCCGTGGGAACAATGGACTGGAGCTAACAAGATGCCATGGCTCCCTCATGTAAGAGACTGCACAGTGTCTCGGTACTTGAAGGTGCTAAAGCAGTCATAGTCATAGTCATAGTCATAGTCATAGTCATAGTCATAGTCGTTAAAAAGTGTCAGGATCCTGCTCACCGTCACTGTCGTTTGTGAGGTGGTCCTCGGAGTGTAACCAGAAGGGTGCGTTACTTCCAGATTAACGTTAATCCCCCTGCCGTACAACCAAAAGAAACTGTAAATACATTTTCTTACAAATTATTTTAAGTTCAAGACTGCCCGTACTATGTTAAAGGCGCTGCCTATTTGTGGTTCTTCCTAGCCTGCGTAACACAGCAAGACTGTTAATAGCAGAAGAGCAGAGAATCTCCCTGAGCAGAGTTCAAAACGATAATTTAGGATCCCCTTGAGGCCCGTGCAGTGGAAAAACATTCCCTTACATGATGCATTTTTCATCCTCATATTGTTTACCAATCCTCAATTTAGAATGGCAGAGCTTTTTCTACTGGGAGATTTAACCCAAGGACCTTTGAGGCTAGCTTTTATTTTAGGTGCTTATTTTTTAAAATAAAAGGAAATATAACCATTACAACAATTTTTGCTTAGGCTAGTATGCTTAACTCTGAATCCTGCTTTTGTAAAGTATCAATTTAGTTGATTATCCTATAAATGTTCTCTTCAAGGGAGTTACCCATAATGGAATATTTGCTGGAGAAAAAATGCGAGTGAATCAGGTGAAAGCCATTTCCCCAAAAAGTGGTTCTTGGCTACTTCTCTTCAAATAAGTATTCGACTCATTAATTTTCCTTGTGTTATCCCTGGCTTTGGATATGAGATTGTCATTTGTGGAGCTTATGACTATTTTTATGGAGCCTGTGACTGTTTTTAAATTAACATCAAACGTTATTTTTCCAGGTGACCTCATACATCTTAAGGCTATGCCTTGCCTATATTGTCACATGTAATGAAGAGATAAATATTTGTTATTTGTACATGTTTAAATAGAAAGTAAGATTTATGAAGCATCTTGGAAAGATGTTTTAAGGCCTAAAAATTAGTGCTTCTTGATATTTTCTTCATAGATTCTGTGTTTCTGTGTTCATTTAGACAGGAAGTTGGAGCTTTGAAGCCATTTGCTGTCTAGACAAATGAAAGCAGCAGGGACTTTGGGAGGTGTCTTGAAATACACTATTCATTACAACTAGGTTTGTGCTGAAAAGAAGCCTATAAACATCATGGAAATTAAACAGTCATTATGAGGTTTTTTTTCTTCTCTGTATATATGTCAGTCAAATTATTGGCTCAATTCTAATATCAATTTCAAGGTATATTTGTATCACATGTCTAAATGATAGTTCTAAAATAAGGTTGGACGGTATGAAGTTATTTTACAGTGTGTTTCTAAAGAACTAAGCATCTAATGAGACTGGATGTTTGGCCTCCAGGGCGGTAATTGGAAACAGAGGGCTGAGAATTCATTGCTAAATTTTAATAGCGAAGTCAATAGTTTTCAGTAGAGCATTTGTGGTAAATATTTAGAAATATTTACATGTGCTGGCTTGCTAGTATAGAGTTTGCAGCTGTATTTTACTATAAAGCTTATACATCCAGTGACATTCACCAATGACCAGTCAAATCTGTCCTCTCTTTAGCCCCACACCTGGCACGAAAGGGTTTAGTTGGAGAGAGAAAATACACGCCTGAATTTCATACTTAATATTCTAAGAAGGAGAAGAGATACTATTTCTTCTTCTGAGGATGACTGAGACTTTTCGGAAGACCATTGAACTGGCATCTTAACCTGTGCTTCAAACCCCTGGGAAGTCACAAGAGAAATCATTAACTGTATCCTATTAAAATCCTTAAACAAGAGACCTGAACTGGTCTCATTGATTGAAATATCTTCTCTGTTTCTAATTCAGTGTTTATCCTCCTGCTCTCTCGGGGCACCTCTGAGCAGATGCCCAAACGCCTGCGAAGCTGCAGTTCTCCGTCAGTGACTGTACCATAGCTTAGAGTATTTTGAAGTTGATTTGCTTTTTAAAAAACTCACTTATTTAATTAAGCAAGGGAGTAAAATTTTCTTATTCCCAGTTCTTTAGGACAGTAAGATATCCCCAGCAGTGACTGATTGTATACTTTAATAAGCTAACTTATTAGATAAATACCATCAAAACCAAAGATGTCTTTTGAGGTAGTGAGTCATAATGTATTAATGTAAAATTTTTAGGGAGGATCATATACAACATGTAGACATGAGAGAACATTTATACCTAATGCTGTAAATCTATTTTATATATGTGTAGATCTCTAAAAATTCTTCCTTTGCTCCTTCTTGGTGGCATGTTCCCATATACATCCTCTGCCCCTGCCCTCCCCCACCCTGTCCCACCGTATTGAGTCAGGAACATACATGTTTGTGCTCTCTGTTAATTCATAAGTGTTTCTCTTGTCAGAGTCTGATAGGATTTTTATTACTCCCCAGTGGCATTTCCTTCTAAGCACAGTGAAATCTCTTGTACTTGTCACTTGGGTTAGAATGAAAATTTTACATAGGCAGAGGGTACAGGGGTGATGCTTACAGAGAAAAGTCTGTGCAGAAAACTTCCATTTAAATTAAATTTTTAGAGCAAAACAACCTTTTTTAAGGCATGGATTTTCTAAAAATAAATGAACCATTAGTAGTAGGATTTATATATTATTTTTGGTGTGCTGGAAAGTATTTTGTATTCTGAGCAATTTCAGATATTGAAAACCCAACTCATTAGCAAGATTTTGCCAAATCACATTGTCATGGTAAAATACTGAATTTACTCTGCATGAGCCCATGAAGTCTTTGCCTTCCCCATCAGTCCGTCACTGAAGAGGAAGGATGTAAGGAACGCTGTGGGGTGGGGGGCTCCAGCCCCTTCGAAGAGTCCTCCCTGCAATTACCTTACCTGCCAGCTTTCCAGCAAGATGAATGGAAGCACTGTAGCTTGAAGGTGCCTTGGTTAGAATGAGATGCAGTGAGGTCTCTCTGTTCTTTGCAGGCATCATAGATCTGATAGTACTTATAAAAGAAGAATGGAGTTGGTGCCCTGCTGACTCAATTGTCCTCCAGAGGAGTATTAGTTACAGAGCTTCTTTGTTAACTAGGCTGAATGTTTAAACCGCTGTTGAACTTCTTTTATTAACGTGTTGTAAGATAAGCTGTACATACGGATACCCTAAGCGTCTGCAGGGCGGGAATATTTCTCTATAATTTACATATAAAAGTTATGCTTGTGTATAACAGTAATATAGAAATTATATCTTTTTACTGCTCTTCTGTTGCATCGAGTCTAGTCAGCACTGAAATTCTGATGACACGTGAACACTAAGAAAGCCACCGTTTTTATATGTTTCTCTTGGTATTTCCTTGATCAGCTTGTTGAATAGCAGAAATGCTTTCCATGCCTGTGCTTCTTGAACGACGCTCTCCTAACACCCATCCCAGTCACTTTTCCAGCCATAGCGTGGAATTTTAAGGGAGGACAAGGAAGGAATTTATAGGTTGTGCAGAGAATTTAAAAATTGCAAAGCAACAATTTGTTTTTTTTATGAAGAATGTTTTGCATAAAATTATTTAACTTCAAGTAATGATTTTTTTAAAAATTGAAACTAATGATTTTTTAAAAATATTAAGTCTTCTCTGTGTTTAACTCCATATGTAGTATAATAGAAGAGAAGATTTTATATCTAGTTATCAATCAATTGTGTTTTCTCTAAAGCACAGAAAGACTGCACCACAATCCGGCGCTCTCAACTCGGGGCTCTGCAGACGTGCTGTGTGAGGACCAGAGAGTGACCATTTCAGGCCTGCCGGCCACAGGTCTCTGTCACTCTGCTCTCCCCTGTAGCCCAAAGCAGCCACAGGCAAAGGAATGGCCGTGGCTCTGTTCCACTAAAACGTAATGGATGCCAAGATTTGAATTTCAGATATTTTTCATGTATCACAAAATAGTAACTCAATTTTTATTTATTTATTTTTTTTGAGTCATTTAAAAATGTTTGGCTTGCGGGTGGATCAAATACAGGTAGGGTCTGATTTTAGCCTGCAGGCCAAAGATGGCAATGCCCTGCTTTAAAGAGCCATGCCAGGCCCAGCCGCTGTGGCTCAGTGGATTGAGCGTCCTCCCATGGACTGAGAGGTCCCAGTTCGATTTCTGGTCAGGGCACATGCCCAGGGCTCGGGCTCAATTCCCAGTAGGGGGAGTGCAGAAGGCAGCCCATTGATGTTTCTCTCTCTCTCTCTCTCACTCCCCCCCCCAAAAAAAATCAATAAAACATTTTTTTTAAAAGCCACACTGGTGTGTCCCTGTGCAATGAATGAATCGGTTCCATGTGGTTAGGAAGGGAATGGCGTGGGGGCAGGACCCCCAACCACTCTCCCACCCCTGCCACCCACCCCGCCCCAGCTCTGAGGCCCTGCACAGTGAAGCCCATCCAGCCTGGGTGGGAGAGGTAGGCGAGGTGGGTGAAATCCTGACCTGCTCACTTTCAGCACAGCAGTTTGTGTGCACGTTCACTTCTGTTAGCTCAAGTTCTGCTTCCAGGACCTCAGATAACTGCCTTGAGTGCTGGAGTGTGAACACCGTCTGCACTGTGTGTAGCATGCGACTTGCTTATAACCTTCCTCTGTTCCTACCCGCTTCACAAGTTGTGTTCAGAGGAAAGTCTGAATCCAGCTATTCCGGTCATCAAGTTAAATGCAATGACTTGCCAGCCAAGCCAAGTATGTGCAACATCATACATGTCATGTGCCCTGAGTAGAAATGCGTATATTTTTTCTCTGAATTCTGAAGATACGATTCAATTTGCCCCCATTTTATTTTGAAGATTTAATGATACCTTTTCTAGAGTGATATTTTCAATCTACTCTATAACCGTTATATTTGTTATTCATAAGCACAGTTGAATTGCTCTCCATTTTACCTAGAAAGATGTTATTCTTGGTGCAAGAAATTATTGTTTTTCTGAAACATTCTTTGTGTGTGTGAGATTTTTATCACCTGTTTTTTAGAATATATTTTTTAATCATTGGCAGTTTTGATGTTAGAAAAGGAGAAGTTAATTGTAGAACATGCTTAACAGATACACTTTCCAGGAGACCAGGATCTCAGTCCTGAGTTTGCTTTGTGACATTTGGGGGACCCTGTAACCAGCTCTGCTGTATGTGGCCCCTTTGGTGTGCTTCCTGGTTGGTCTAGATTCATTCTTCAAATCCCAAGCATCTTCCTCCACTACTTTTCAAAGCCCTAGTTATGGAAGTTTCAGTAGTAAGCACTGAGGAAAGTTAAACATTAATAAAATTGAGTGGGTGGAGGGTATCAGTTCAGATTGAAGATGCTCTGTATTTCTGATTCCATGCTGCAGTATGTGTAGATTACCCAGACAGCCTTCATACTGCAACTCTGCCTCGGCCTCTCGGCCTCCACCAGATCTGCAGGCTCAGTGACGTGGGAGGCCAGTCATTGCGGCAGGCCTGCCCTGGGCACCCACTGGTGGTGGCATCATACCAGGCCCTGTGCCACAGCGGAGAGGAAGACCAGAATAAGTCTCTGCCCTCTTCTCATTCTGATGAGCATGCAGAAGAGTTTCCTCCCTTCTCTTCTCTCATCCTCCCTCCATCGTCTTCATTGGGGGCCATCTGTCCTCTGTAGTGTGGCTTTCAACAGTAACGGACTCTCTGAACTTCAGTTTCTGTATCTGTCAAACGGGGATTTTAATAACTACCTTAGAGGGTGTTATGAACAAATTAGATGGCATTAAAAATTTTTTAGCTTCAAGTTGTTATAAAAGTAAGGCATACCACTAGGATTCATTTCTACCAACATAATTCCAGAGGGATTTATTTTCACAATATCATATAAAAATATAACTATTTTGTTATAATGGCATTTATGCAATTGCTTAAAGTGTGATAATTTTTCACCACAGGGTTTGGCTAAAATTTTGACTGCTATTATATTTTAATATCCTGGTTTGAAACCCAAACCGTCCTCCAATGTTGATGTCTAAATATTAATAAAAGGATCCAAAGCCTGTTTTCAGTTGGGGAAGGGATCTTTTAAGAATCAGGCATTCCATTCAGATGGCAAGTCGTCACCTAGCTGCTGTTTCCTGTGGCTCTTTGAATGGGTTGTTGGACTGGAGGCTGACAGCTGAAAGCAAAACTTATAGGATGGTTTTATGGAGTACAACTTTATTCACTTCTTAGAGATAGATCAGATCTTCTGGGTTCAACTTATGAGAGACCTCATTAAAGTTTTCTAATGACAAGTGGCTGTGCTCTGCATTTTGGGTGTTATCTAGAAAAACTTCATTGCTGAAGGGACGCTGTTATGATTTTCAAATAGTTTTGATCAGATATTGGTCCAAATATGTGTTCCTCTATAAACAGATGCTATTTCTTTCTTTCGCAGGACCTGTCTGGCTCCATTGATGACCTCCCCACGGGCACGGAAGCAACCTTGAGCTCTGCCGTCAGTGCATCCGGGTCCACAAGCAGCCAGGGGGATCAGAGCAACCCGGCCCAGTCACCGTTCTCTCCACACGCATCCCCCCATCTCTCCAGCATCCCTGGGGGCCCATCACCTTCTCCAGTTGGCTCTCCTGTAGGAAGCAACCAGTCACGATCAGGCCCAATTTCTCCTGCAAGTATTCCAGGTATTCACAGTCTCAATAATTGTTATTTTACTCTGAAGTAAAGAGAGAGCTAGTGTTCATCAATAGCAATATACATTCCATTACCTTTTTTTTCTTTTTTGCTATTTTAAAATCTATTGATGGGACCATGTATTAGGAGCATAACTTTGTAAATTTTTACCAAAGCATGCGAGAGTCCCGATTCCTAAAGATACTCAACTAATGACTGGAAACACTCAATTAATACAATCACCAATCACTCTGATATCTTCAGTTTGAACATTTGCCTAAACTTATGCCAGAAAATTATTTATTTTCTTTTTTAAATATGTTTTTATTGATTTTTTATTTCTTTTTTTAGAGAGAGATAGAAACATCGATGGGAGAGAGAAACATCGATAGGCTGCCTCCTGCATGCCCCCAACTGGGGATCGAGCCTGAAATTTGGGCATGTGCCCTGATCAGGAATTGAACCAGGACCTCTCAGTCCATGGGACGACACTCAATCCACTGAGCCACACCAGCTGGCCTATTTATTTTCTTTTCTTTATTGATTTTAGAGAGAGAGGAAGGGAAAAGGAGAGAGAACTAGAAACATCAATGAGAGAGAACATTGATTGGCCGCCTCCTGCATGCCCCCCACTGGGGATTTGGCCCACAACTTGCGCATGTGCCCTGACTAGGAATCGAACTAGTGACCTCTTGTTGCATGGGTCGATGCTCAACCACTGAGCCACACCAGCCGGGCTATACCTTTAATTTTTTAAAAGATGTTTATTATGGATGTTTTATATGTGTATGAACATAGATATGCACATATGTAGCATGCTAATTGTGAAACGTAACAATGAAGACTCATGAGCACACCACCCAGTGTTTGGAGCTGGAGTATCACCAGTGGTGGTGCATCCACGTGTGTGTTCCTGCGTTATCTGCAGCCCTGCACATCTCCCCGCCTCAGGTGTTCTCTGAATGTTTTTTAATTATTCGCTTTGGTTTAGGGGGATTTTGAAGAATTTTATTACAAACTTTTATAGAGTATGTGTCATGAGTTTTATTTCGCTTTGAGCTTTATAGAATTGTATCATATTTAGACAGACTGTGTCCCTTGCCATCCAAGCTGAGACACCTCTGAGCGTGTCCAGGTCGCTGCTGTAATGGCAGTGGGACAACAGGCACACACTAGGGAGACTGGGCAGGTAAGGACAGGACGGGTCCCCTGTGCTGCACGTGCTCTTCTGCACTTGCTTTTAACTGAATGGCATGTTTCTAAGACTCGTCCATATTTTGGATGTAGCTATAATTTTAATACATTTTGATTAAGGCATTTCGATGTTACCTTTCTTTCAAAAACATTTGTCCTCATGGTAATTGTAATAAAATTTGGACTTACCTGCTTTTAACATTTTTAAAGCTGGGACTGCTCTATATTGCAGAATTCCTTGGGCAGTTTTTGGTGTTGAGATGGTTTTTGAGGCATCACATACCTCAACATGGAAAGTTATGTGTGAAATCCTGTATTTGCCAAAGCAGAGCGCTCTCCTCCTTTTCGAATTGGGTCAAAGGACTTTTGCCAAAGTGAAAACTTTTCTGAGGTATAAAAATACTGTAGTTTTTCATTTAAAATCCCTGACATGAGTAGTTCACAATCTGATAGTTTTTGTCCATATGATCATCATTCCAGATGGGGATTTTCAAGCTTTCATTTCACTGTTTGGATTTTGATACGCTGTAGAACGCACAACCCAACGCAGGAGCTCACGTGGATACGGGCTGTCACGCAGGGTGGAGGCGGTGGCCTCGGAGTCTGGCGATCAGTTGTGTGTTGTGCAGGGTTCAGGCTGGTCCGAGGACTGGGCTGCCCGTGCCCACGAGCGCCGTCAGAGGCGGGGCTGCTCCCTCTCGCAGCTGCAGGCCGGCCTGCCCGAATTCATTCTCCCTGCTAACTTCGGGAAAGTGAGTTTTCATAGAGAGCATTCAGCTTTCTTGGAAGTGTTTACAGCATATAGTTTGTATTTTAATCTTGTGTCAGAAAGCTAACTGTGCAGAGCCTACACTCTCCTTTCAGCACACCAAGTCAGCCCCCGACTGTGTCTGCATGGCGCTCTACACCAGCCAAGGAAACTCAGTACAGGGGCGAAGTCACACAGCAGAGGTCCCTTGTGTTTGGAGGCATGCTAGTCAAGTAAATCCGTAGCTGCCTTTGTGGAGTGTGAAGCTGTATAGGAATGGAATTATGTAAAGCATGGCAAATAGAGCATTGCTCAATGTTAGTGTTATTTTAAGAGGAAAATCTGATCATCAGTTTGGGCATTTTTGTTCACCTTTCTCCCAAGTGGAATTACAAATGGCCTTTGACCTGGATGGACTTTCATAGTCGTCTGATCTTACCTTGTCACTTTATAGCCGCTTACTAGCTGTGTAACCTTGGACATGTCTCTGAACCTCTCCGTGTCTGTCTCTGCGTCTGTAAAGATGATAACCGCATATCGTAGGGTTACTGTAAATAGTACATAGCACACACAAAGCAAGCACCCGGTGAGCATTCAGTGCCTGGTAATGGTTGTGATTAGGGTTACTGTTACTATTCAAGCTGAGTCTAGAGACTTGTCCATGGTAATTGCTGTCTGGAACAGCAGAGTCCCCTGAGTCTTCATCCAGTGCTGTTCTTATACAGTTCAGATGTACAGCAGCCCCCCTTATCCATGGGGGTAGATATGTTCCAGAACCCCAGCGGGTGTCTGCCCCTGCAGATAGTACCAACCCCACATATGCTGTGTTTTTTCCTACACGTGCATACTTTCACTTACGGGAAGCTCTTTATGGCTTCTCTTTGGCATATATGAATAGCCAGAATCACTACTCTTGCACTTGGGCCTGTTATTAAGTAAAATAAGAGTGGCAAGCACTGTGATACCAGGGTGATCGATCTGATAACCGGCTATCAGTACTAATGGGTGGGGAGTGTCTGCAGTGTGGAGACACTGGGCAAGGGAGCCGCAGATTCCTGTCCTGGGCGGGACGGAGCGGGATGGCAGGCGGTTTCATCATGCTACTTAGAACGGTATACAATTTAAAACTTATGAATTGTTTGCTTATGGAGTTTTCTATTTAATATTTTTGAACCATGGTTGACCACAGGTAACTAAAACTCGTGGAAAGCGAAGCCACAAGGGGGACTCCTGTATATAAAGTTTCCAGAGATGATTTGCTGTGTTTAGTGAGGTTATGTAGTAGGAACACTAGAACTAGCCATAAAATCATAATATATCTTCACAAAGTTGAATCTATTTTTCTTCTAACTTGGAAAAAAAGATAGGTCAGCGGTTGCTCTTCTTGGGGGTTTAGTTCTGAGAAGGTTATGAGGAGACCAGACACCAGGGGAAGATAAGAATCTAAATCTTTGCTTCACTCAGATCTTGGGCACATTGATTTGTGTGATGTGATAGGCGGGCAGTCTATCATGAAATTTAATAATAGATGCAGTTCAGAATCCTGGGCTATTGCTCACACTTTCTGCATGTGTTGAGACATCAGCCAGCTAAGATCAATACCACCCTCTAGGTGGCTGAGCCAGGCCGCCACATGCAGTGAGCAGGCTGCTCATTGGACAGGACAAGGCCCGAGGGGTAGAGAGATTCAGGCTGCTATCCTGGGAGAAGGGGCACCCTTTTTAACCCAGACAAAGGAGCCCCAGAGCTGGCAGCACCAGGCCCTGGACCTCTTGGTCATCATGGTCCATGATCTGAGCTCTGATACTGCCTACTTCTCTACTCTGTTCCTACAGCTAAGCCCATTCAAACATGCTCATCAGAATATTTTTCGACAGATGCTTATCAAAAATTTTATATAGTGTTATTTTAAGGGAATTTGTTAAAAAATCATGCAGGTTTTTTGTTGGAAAAAAAATTATGGTCTTCTATTTCCTTCTCTCTAGCCTGTACGCCCTCTGTTTTCCTTTTTCTTTCTTTTTTAAAAATGTATTTGTGTGAACTTGGTCATAGGTAATAAAGCCACGCTTTAGAAATGATCATAAAGAGTTCTTTTTTTTTTAGTTTTTCTGTTTACCTAAATGCAAAGACACCTCTCCTTAGAGAACAAGTAAGGCCGGTTAGTCATCTCACTTCCTCCTTTTTTCACCTCTAATCCGCATGTTTAAATTTTGTTAATCTGTACATTCAACCCTAAGATAATTTACAGTTTACCTTCATTTGCTTCTGAGTCTGTACCAGTGAAATAAAAATGTCGGGGAGAGATTGCATGGTTTCCTACCCGGGGCAAGACACACAGACTGCTGCTTTGGAAACATCTGTTTGGAATTTCCCTTGATTTTTCTGTATGTAGCTTTTTGCTTTCTTTTCTCCCCCTTCCTTCCTCTCATTCCCAGGACTAACTTGTTTTCTGACCTCACTTCTCTCCCTTACCTCCCACCATATCTTGCTACTGCCTCTCCACGTGTCACAGATTTGCTCTTTCAATCATTGTCTCTCCATCAAGTCATTGTTAAAATGCGCAGCTGTTGTGTGGCTGATAGCTGGGTGAGGTAAAGCCAAAATGTGGGGGGCTCTTCTTAGTGTTGCTTTCCCAGGGTTTGCTGAAAAAGAGCAATCATTTTTCTCCATCTCTGCCCTGGCAAATGAAATTGACAGCTAATGAGAAGTGTCACAGAGCTAGATAAACAAAGCCCAGCAAAGCATCCCAAATGGCTGAATCTGTTTCTTGCCTGTTAAACCGTTCCTCCACCCACTGCAAATTTGCCCTCCTGTCATGCTGCCTCACAAACATTGTGAGTGTCATGGGAACAACTGCTGTGACACACTGGCACAGCGTCACCCGGGCTCATCCCTAACTCAGCGGGCTTTTCCTTCCTGCCTTCTCTGCAGAGCAGGATGGAGGTTTCTGTGCCGAGGAGCCACATGGATTCTGTCCTTTTGTTTGCACATAGCCGGCTCCAGCCTGGCAGCTCTCTGCGGCTGGAAGGTGGAGAACTCAGCCCTGGTGTGCAGTCTCCACACGCACTTGAGAACAGAAATGGACATGGCACACATTCCTCCATGCCGTTATCAGTTTTCTTCTTTCCACCTACTGTTTTCATTTCTCCCTCTTTTATATTGATGTATTTATATTTAGAAAAAGAAATGAAATCTCTTTTTAATTGGCAATGTGCACGTAGATACAAACACATTTAGATCAAGCAAATCTAACGTCAATGCAGTTGGTTCTGAAATGTGTGATATTAAACCTTTTTTCCCTTCTAATAAATTATCTTGTGACATTATACTTTTGCCTGCTTCCTGGGTTACATCCAGAGTGATTTCCTTTGGCTAAGGAGGATAACCGCTGGGTGTTGGCGGTCTCGTGGGGGCTCCTCAGGGCCTGGTCACCCTCACGCGGTGGAAGCTGGCGCTGCACCGCATCAGATCTAGTGCGTGTGGATTTCGCGTGTCTCGCCTCCAGAGCCAACCATTCCAGTTTACTAACAAAGCAAAAATGTAAATAAGCCGAACTTTTTTTTAATTTTTATTTTATTGGCCAAAGGCTTTTGTCAGCTTTTCCTCTATGTGCTGTAAGCAGCCACAGTGTTGAAATATTAAGAAGGGTGAACATACAGTGGGGGGTGGTGATGGGCGGGCAGATGTTAACTGTTCATAGCCCGACAAACATTTTTGTTTATAAAAACTTTCAGTGTTCAGACTGCTCAGGATAGTTCATCAGTTTTCATCAGATCTAAGGACCGTAACTGTCGATTCCTGAACAGATCCCCCGAGTCTTTATTTAGCATTTGGCATTTGTGCCAAGTCCCGTTCTAGGTGGAGCTGGCACTTACTGACAGCAGGGCTGTGGGTTGTGACGGATTAGGACCACAGGTACAGAGCAGGGATTCACAGTAGTGCCGTGACGGAAGACCGTGTCCTGGCCGTTCTTTTTCTCCCATAGCTCTAGGTGTTTATTATGAGAAGACTCATCAGTGACATCTTCCTAACCATCATAGACAGAAATAAAGTTTCATCAAAAATGAAACTCCCCCGTTTTAGGTTTTATGTGCTCTGCTGTTAGACTGGCCGAGGGTCGGCCGGTTTAAGAGCTGAGAGACTAAGGGGAGAGAAATCTTTCATGAATCTGTCAAGAGCTGATCTTTTTCTGTTCATGCCTCCTCCTCCAGCAAGCCCTCCTTTGCCTCCCTGTCCGGTCAGCTGCAGCGTGTTCCCCCATGAACACACCTGTGCACCTGCCTCCACACAGGACTTCTTCCTGGGGCCTCCCCACAGTCCGCAGCATCTGGTGCTCCAGGGCCCCTTGCTTAGGCAGACTCATACCTGGGAATAACTTAAGTTGTGTCCTTCGGAAAGGATCACAGGTTGTAAGAGCCTGTAGGAATGGGTTTGCCAGAGACCGTCCTCCGTGCTCACCAAGCCCCAGGTACTCTGTATTCAGCCCGATCCGCTGAAGCTTTCTCGTGTCAGTTCCTGGAATGTGAGCCAGGCCTCCAGCACACCAGCCAGCCACCATGAAGTTGTACCCCCCCTGGGAAATCTTAGACACTAAAGAGTGAATTCCAAAAAGGGTGGCACCGATTAGATGAAATAGGGAGACTGCGTCTTGGGGCAGCACTGTGGCGTATTCGGAGCTGTCCTGTGTGGGTGCGCACCCAGTTCTGCCCTCCTCAGCAAGTCGAGCTAAGTAGTGTTCGGTGGGAGCCGATATAGCTGCATACACAAACTAGATATTCTGGTCAGAAAACGAATTTTCATGCTTAATTTGACATTCAGACAAGCAGATTCTGGGAGGATGCTATAATGGGAAAGAGAAAAATGAATTGCAGTTAGGAGTTAGTCATAGGTTGGAGTGAGCAAGAAGGATTTTAGAGAGAGGAAATGATGGTTCCTGGTCTAATTTGTCAAGATTAGTGCCTATAAAATGAACACCGGAGGGTGCAAACCAGGGTTTCTCCCTTTTTTAAACGTATTCCCCTGATATTTTGAACTCCTAGAGGTCAAGCCTAACCTATCTTATATAAGAAAATTTTCCACTGTCTAATTTATTGTGCTTAATAAAATTCAGGGTAAAATGGTGACTATATTTCTGTATGTAAGTGGTTCTGACCCAGTTTCTTGCCATGACAGCATTAGTATAATGTCTAAAATGGCATTGCATGTAATGCCAATTTTTTTAATTTGAAAGTCTGCAGTCACCCTACCTGGTAATATTATTTTAAAACGTTCATCAAGTGTTCTTTTTTGGCTTCTCCCAAAGTAGAAATCCTGCAACAGCTTGTTGTAAGGAAGATACATGCTGCTTATTGGCAAGCTGAGCAGGAGAAAAATTCTTCAACACAAAATGCCATTGATATATGGTGTTTTTAATCTGTGGCAGCCCAGAAAACATCAATTCAGCAGTTCTACAAACCAAAGAGAACTTCAGCCAGTCTTTTTCTCCCTTACAAAGTAAAATATTTGTATGTTATAGAAAACAGTAATTGCGGATCCTTTCCAAATGGTGCTTAGCAACACTTAAGAAAGCAACAATATATTTTGTCTTTTAGATAAGTGCCATTGCCGCTCTGTATGGCTTAGCTAGTAGTCATTAGCACCTCCCCCTCAAATTCAGACCAGGGTCCTGGTTGTGGAAGCTCAGTATTCTGGCCGTGAATGTTCTGCTGTTTCTGGAGGGCAGGTGCCCCATTGCTGACCTGCAGCCACATTTCTGCATTCGAAGCAGCTGCCCCGGGACTCTGAGCTGCTCTTCCCTTTAGAGGTCCCCCCAACCCAAGTCTGGTTTTCTGATCATTGGGGAATGAGCATTTCCTCCCTTTTTCAAAAGCAGAAATACTTCAGTTCTTTCATCTCAACACATTTCAAGTTAAGCCTCTTCTGCTTCTCCTTCCCTCACGTTCAGAAATCAGAGGTCATTAGGATTTTCTCACAGTGCACAATCCTGGTGGTTCCGTTCCCCTCTCAGTTAAAACTAAGGCAGTTCAGTGTACACTCCCTTCTCCTTTTCAGTCTCTGTCTTTGGTCTTCTGCACAGGAAAGCATGTGTCACCGAGGCGATGTTCCGTGCCTTGTTCTCGCCCTGTAAGACGGGCAGTGAGCAACTGATGTGTCTCTGTGGTCGCCCAGCGGCCCACGCCCACCTCTCCAGGATTTTTGTGTACTGTTCACTGAAGAAGCACTTCAAATGCCCTGCTTACTGTTTGTTTCCATTTCTTGAGCTGAGTAGACTGTCGCCTCCCTAAACTTGGGCTTCACGGAATCCGTGGCCCTTGGCTCCGCCGTGCGCCGTCGCTGTTGAAGTTCTGCTGGCGTCGGCCTGCTGTGCGACCCGTCTCCACTGAGGGGCTCGATGCAGAGGCTCACGGGCTTGTTGGACAGATCCCAGCCTAGGAGTAAAACTGTCCAGAATCATTTGGAAAATGGTGGTAAAATAAATAGTACTTATAGTCAAGATGTTCCTGATGTTGATTTCAGAAACTTCTGGTCTGTGTTCCTGTGTTTTCTAAAGGGAGTAAGTAGCAGTTGTGAAGGGGACAAAACCACTTTGCAGAGAGGGTTACGTTATTGCCCTGTCTCCTGATAACCCGCGGCCGGGATTATGACGATGTGTTGATTGATTATAGCCGTTAAGTCTCTTACTAATCAGTTTCATCACTTATTCTCAATTCACACACTTGCACCTTTGATTTCTCTTCCATAACAGGGTGATATGGGTTGTCATTGACTAATGAGGAACAGAATTGGTTTCGGCATGAGACAAACGGAATGCCGACACCAATCCTAAAATGCATTAATCTTTAATAATCCACATCTGCATGTTTATAAATGATCTAACCGGGGATTGTTAATGTTGATATCCTCCCTTCCAAACAGAAAGTGACATAGGAGTTTGTACTTGCAAACTACATTAAATGCATATAGCTGACTGCCAGGAGTGTGACCTTGCTGAGATGCCAAATGTATGAATGCAGTGGATGGTTTTGTGTGTGTGTTTTTTCAGAAGAAGCATGCTGCCCTTTTGCTATTGGATAAATCAGGTGATTTCCTGAGGAAGGACAACTAACCCAGTTGCTTGTTTTGTTTCTTTTTTAATTTATGGTCTCTTCCCTTCATTAATTCAGCAAAGTTCTGAATGGATATTATACTGCATGCGTGTTTTGGGGAACTGGGGGAAATATACTAGACATAAATGACAAAGGGCCCTGTTGTGTGGAGCTTGAATTCTTGCGGGAAAGACAGGAAATAAGCAAATAACTATATAATTTATTGTCAGGTATTGTTCAGGGTGGGGGGGGTCCAGTTGTTTCTTTAGATAGCAGTGATTAGGGAAGGTGTCTCTTAGAAACTGATGTTTGAACTATGGTCTCAGTGAATGAAGGGAAAGAGGTATCCAGGCAGCAAAGAACAAGTATAAAGACCTAAATCAGTAATGTGGTTTGTGTGTGGGCAGGGGACACCCAGGATGTCACTGGGGCTGGAGTATGGCAGGGAGGGGGAGATGGGGACACATTGGGTAGGCAGTTAGATTAGACGGTAACCAAGGCCAGCTTCTATAGGGCTTCATATGTTATGATTAGGAGTTAGTATTTTATTTTAAGTGTGATGAGAGCCGCTGGGAGGTAGAGAAGGCAGGGGAGTATATGGTCCAATTTAGGCTTTAAAAGGATGTTCTGGCTGCGGAGTGGAGAGTATACTGCCAGTGGCCAGGGAGGAGGCAGGAGACTGGCTGGGAGGCTCCTGTGGCAGCCTAGGGGCACAAGGGTGGGGCTGGCTGGATGTGTGGGTAGTAGCAGGGAGGGCAGAATTGTTTTGGTCCAAGAAATTAATAAAAGGTGATTCTGTACAGTGGCAGACAAAGGAAGGAGCAAGTGTTTGAAGAGGGAATCTAGAGTTTGGTTTTGAACATGTTATATTTGAGATGTCTATTAAGCATCCAAAGGGGGATTTTGAATAGGCAGCTGGGTTTGGATTCAGAGTAGACATCTAGGCTGGAGAAGTAGGTTTGTGAGTCATTAGGGTTCTAAATGAGATCACCTGGGGCACCTGGCCTGCATCCTAATCACCTGGAGAGCTTGGGACAACCTGGATGGCTGCGCCCCACACCCAGTGTCTGATTCAGCAGGTTTAGGGTGGAGCTGGAGAATTTGCATTTCCTAGTGGACTCTGAAGCTGCTGGTCTGTGAACTTCTGACCTAGGGAATGAGTGAAGTCGAGGTTCTCAGCACTGGCTACACAGAGCCATGCTGAAGAACTGGGGCCGGGCCCGCCCCAGAGATGCTGACCTGCTTGGTCTGACTGGCTACTGCTCCATCCTTCCCGAAAGCTCTCCCGGAGTATCACGTACAGCCAAGGTCGGGAGAACTGAGAAGAATGCTGAGGACTGCACCTGGAACACTCAGACATAGAGCCCGTGAACAGGAAGTGAACAGCCAGGGGTGTAGGTAAAAACCAGGGAGAGTGTGGTGTTCTAGAAGCCATGCAAAGAAGGTGTGTCTAGGTGTGGAAGGGCCCACGCGTCCAGTGCCGCCTCGTGCTTCCTGCCGAGGGTCCCAGGTGTCTAGTTTTGACAGGAAGCTGGTATTCCCAGTTACAATCATGTGTGTTTAGGTCATAGAAGAGTTTAAGGATAAATAGCTGTGTTTTTTTTAAGGGCAGCATGTATGGCCCTTTTTTTCCTGAACTTTCTATAAATAGATTGTGGTTCAGTTGAAATCATGTCACAGGAAAAAAAATTCCTGTGATAAAATAACTGTCACAGTCTCAGGCCTAATTCAGTTAGTATAATAAAATCCCCTATTTTTACAATTGTTCCTTTCAGTTCATTTCACACACAGTCTAAGAATCACATTTAAATTCTGCTTGAAAAAAGGTATAAACATTTTTAGAGAGCTGAATCTCGTGTGTAGTTTTTGGTCTTTGATGTTGTGCCGTGGCTTCTCACTACAAGTGGATAAGGGGACTAACTCAGCACCCCTTTTCAGCACGAGGGTCACCGCTGCAGGTCAGAGCCTCACGCCTGCAGCTGACATCCTTCCGCCTGCAGTACTGGCCCATCCCTTCCCCGCTTGCAGAGTCCACTGTCTTTTCCTCTGCAAAGTCATACCGGTCCCTCCGAACCCGCGAGCCCAGCTGTCCCTGTGTGGTCCTCCGCCTAGCCCAGGGGCCCTGCACCAGCTTCCGTCTTATCCCTGGTGCCAAGAACACTGCCTGGCAAGCAAGAGGCACTCAATAATGTTGAACTTATTTATTAAAGAGCTCACAGTTCTCTTGGAATTATCCAGAATTCAAGAAAAGAAAATTCTAAAATTGATTACTTCCATAACCTTTCCTCCTACGGGCTGGGAGCCATCTCTCTGCCATTGCGTTTCACAGTTTATGGATCGTCCTATTTTCCTCCCCCTCAGAGATTTCACTCTGAGAGGGTATTTTACTTCCTGTCCCCTTCCTTACAAACCTGAAATAGTGGTCTTACGATTTGTCCGTCTAAACCAGATATCTTCGTATGTCGCCCCTGCCTCGTTCCAGCCTATCACACACACACACAAGTTGTGCCATATAAATGTTTGTCACAAAATTCTGGAACTGTTTACTGTCCGATATTTCATGATCTCATTATTTGTAGTAGATGTCTATTATTAATAACTAACCCTATCTTCAAAGAAATGGTCCATTAAGAACAGATTTACTGTGGAGAGAGTTTAGCCGTTACTCAGAAGACATTCCCGTTTTCCAAGCAGCCAGTCAGCATTGGCTGGATGAACGTGGAGTGGGGGCGTCTTAGGCGGGGACTGGAACCTGGGTTACAGCAACACGTGAGTAATGTGCTCTGGGTAGTAGAAAGTGACAAGTAGAAGAAGATAAAAACACCTATTCATGAGAAAGATAGTTCAAAGGCATACTTGCTGAACATTTACTTAAAATCTGAAATGAAAGAATTATTGGAGAATACACGAGGCTGTGGTCCAGACCGTCTTTTCCTCTGGATGCCAGGTCCGTATCCTGCATTCTCAGAACCACCCACGTCAGAGTCCCTGTGACCTGAGCTCAGTGCGGCCCCTGCAGTCTGTGCCTGTAGCCAGGCCCTGTCCCCGGCTGTACTTTGCTTCAAAGGGGTACACCCCTGTAAGCATCGCTGCTGCCTCCCACCTTGGCTGCCCAAGTACCTATAAATTTAAAAATAATAAAGCAATGTGAGTGTTGGCTGCACCTCTGGGAAAATGGAGATTTCAGTTGGAAGCCTTGGATTTCTGTTTCAATGCTTTAGCTGTCTGTCTGTTTACTTTGAAAAGTTGTTTTAGCCCTGGCCGCTTTGGCTCAGCGGTTAGAGTGTCAGCCCGCTGACCAAAGAGTTGCGGGTTCAATTCCGGTCAAGGGCATGTACTTTGGTTGCAGTTCGGTCCCCGGCCTTGGTCCGGGTCATGCGGGAGGCAGCCAGTCGACCTCTCTCTCTCACATCTCTCTCTCTCTCTCTCTCTCTCTCTCTCTCTCTCTCTCTCCCCCTCTCCCTCCCTCCCACTCTGTCTGAAAATAAATGGAAAAATATCCTTGGGTGAGGATTTTAAAAAAAAATTTGTCTTATCCCAAAAATTTAGAAATCTAAAGTTTTATCACAAAAATAAACTCTCAATATTATATGTAATTATAAATGAGTGGATTTTTAAAGACTTTAAAAAATAGTATATTATTTTAGCACCTAAATTGACAATTCCATATTTAAACAGAAAATATATAGAACCCATGTTGCCTATATCTTATCTGTTGGCCCCAAATGTATATATACTGGGCTTATTTCCCTCAGATTCCATTATTTAATTCCCAGACTGGGCATCTTTTCCGACCTTCTCTCGCATCCGGAAGCGGCATGAACATGCCCGCGCACTGACCACGCGTGCCCCCTGGGGTGTGGGAGCGTGGGCCCCTCCGTGCAGGGCCCCGGAGCCCCTCTCCGTGCTTCTGCGCACATGCGAAATGACTCCGCGAGGAGCCCACTTTCCATAGCTCTCATGTTCGCAGTTAGAGCTGGCTTGGCGTGTTGGGACCCCAAATGAGAAATCTATGACAGGAGAGGACGGCGGCAAGTGAAACTTGTGTTAGAGGAAAGAAAACGCCTTGGTCGGAAAAGGCCTGTCTCCGGCAGGTGATGTGGGGCCGCGATGAAGTGGAAAGCGGGGAGCAGGCAGGCGCCTCATCTAAGCTTTCTCCTGGGGGCCCAGGTGGACAAATTGGCAACCCTGTTCACAGCTTTTTCTCTCTCTCCCCTTTGTACCGTAAGAACTGCTAATCGGATCCATGCTGCTGCAACTGTGGTTAGTTATTAACAGAATAAAAGCAGATTTCTTCAAAAGAACGGGTGGGGGAAACGACTGTACAAAATTGCAAGGTTGTTAGAATCTTAAATGCACAGCAGTCGATTTTCCCCCTTATTCTGAATTATACGATGAATACAAGTCTTTCATCTGTCACTATACCCATTTCTTCAGAAGGCAGCCAAATATTAAGCTTCTCAAACAAAAAAGGAATCTTAGAAAGAGGAAAAATATTGAGGAGGAATAAGAATAGGTTAGAGTGGGATAAAATTGGGTTTTGTTTTTATTAATTTGTCCCAGTGAGAGAAATATAAACTGCCTGCTCTGTTCGGGGTCCCCTCCCCTGCCTCACCTGTCGTCAGAGCAGGACTGCAGCAGGGTTAGCTGGTAGCTGTGCTGCAGTTGGTGGCCGGTGTTCTGCTTGAGTGAGGGTCAGAGCCTACCACTCTCCTCGATGACAGGGCTGTGGGTCAGGACTGGTGGAGGACAGGTAAGCTGTGTCTTACCTAAACACACGTGTACCTCCTCCACCCCAAGGGGATGTTTCTGTACCCCAGAGACCTCGGGATTGCACATCTGAGCTTTGAGGCTGTGGAAATGGTGTGTGTTTACCGGACTGCTGAATATCGCAGGTGCTCAGCGGAGGAGTCGGTGCCTCATGCGGTTCCCACCTTGGTCAGGGAGAGCCGAGAGCCCAGACTCCCGAGGGGAGCGGCTCCTGCTTTCAAGCAGGTCACATTTTGGTCCGGCACCTATTTCCTGTTCATGGCTTCACACTTGAAGTTAACTGACTTTCCCTAAAGTTTTGTCTTTTACTTAGTGGCCATTTTTTTCACAAAGGAACTGTTTTTATCCACTTCGGCAGAGCTGCTGGGGGAGTAAAGGACATGTGAAGTGAATGGAGCTGGGCAGAGAGTGTCTAGCCAGGTGCCGCCACGTGGTTCAGGCCCATCCACACCTGTAGGGCAAGATGGGAAGTCAGGTCCAAGGCTACACCTCTCCTCCCCTTCCAGGTCACTTGGGGTAGTCCACTCAAAGAACACGTATTTTAAAGTTGAGAATCTCCATATGTGGATTCTGGTTTATCTTGCATCAAAGCCTGTAGTGACCTCAACAGTCAAGTCCAAAGCTCTGGTTTCCTGGTGTCCCTGACTCATCTGTTGAGTGCCTGAGTGAGAGCCTTTTTAATTTCTACCCAAAGGCCTTAATGAGCGTCCGGTAATCCCACCATGAGACTGACTTCCATATGAAAAATATTAGGTAACTTGAGAATACTTAATTCATAAAAGAGGGCAGTTGGGAAAATACTGGCTTGAATCCATGGGGCTAAATGAAATAATGATGTAATAAGTTGGTCTTTGTCATAAAAACAAAGTATTTGTAGGACGGCCCCTGTGAAGGCATAATTATTACGTGGCCGCACCACATTCACTGGTGTCCACTCCCCCAGACGGCCTGCGCAGCTTCTGGGCTGGGCTCCAGCCGTGAGGTTAAGAAGGAGGCTGCAAGCCCTCAGACTGCAGTGGGCGAAGAGTTGAAAAGACTGATCGGGCCAGTGCTGGACTGTTTGTTCAGTGCGAAGATGTGTCTCCTGTAAGGCTCTGCCATGTCCAGGGCCTCTTGGGCGCGTCCTCACTCCCGTGATGGCTCAGAGCACACAAGTCGGGGCGCCTCTGCAGCACTGGTTATTTGTGAGACCCAGTGGCACATTCCTGGTTTCTTTGTAAAATTCAGCAGCAGCCACAGCTAGCAATGTAATTCACAGGAATTCGAAGACCCAGCTTTTCTAACAATAAGCCTGTCTCCTGTTAATGTCAAGGAATTTATGAATAAGACCCAAATCTTTGTCACCAAACACCTAATCATCCCCCAGTACCCTAAAGATATCCTTTTTTTTTTTTTTTTAATCTTCACCCGAGGATATTTTATCTTCAGACAGAGTGAGAGGGAGAGAGAGAGAGAAACATCGATGTGAGAGAGACACATCGACTGGTTGCCTCCTGCATGACTCCAACCAGGGCCAGGAATTGAACCCGGGACTCTTTGGTCCATGGGCCGATGCTCTAACTAACCGCTGAGCCAAACCGGCCAGGGCAAGGATATCCTTCCTGAGGAAGATTGGCCAACAGAACTGCCCGGTTTCTGTGGTTTGACATGCGATTTCATGTTCACTTTTAAGAAGCCAGTCCTCTTGTGCTGCTAATGGAAGACTGTCCTTAGGCCATTGCCTTGCGCATAGTTAAGTACTCAGGGGTTTTTTACTTCAGTTTTTACATTCAAGTAAAACCATCTCTAATTTCTATGAGAACTTGTAAGACAAATAATTGTGCAACCCAGATGTTGCTCTCACTTTATCCACTTTTCCCCAAAGTCAGCTAATGCAGTAAAATTGGAGGGAGAGAATGGATTCCTGGAAGTAGCATTGACATCAAGTAGTGTCCGTCATTCAAACTCCGATAGGCCCAGCTGATCAGTTTTGTCACTGTTTCATCTTGGATAACTAAATGCATACTAGGTTAGTTGATTTCTTAGCTGCAGCCGTGTGAAGGGAAGAAATGCTTTTCCTCTGGCCATTGCAACTTTTGAAAAATGGAATTTTTGCCTATGAGTATTATATAGAGATAGAACAGTATTACTTAAGAAGGGATAAATGATTTGTTCGTCAGAGGCGCTTGCAGTTCAGAGTTGGTGATTTTGTTCTTAGTGAGTTCCTGTAGTTATATGCTGTAGTAATTTAGAAAGGAATTAACCCCGGGAAGTTTAGCCTCAATAAAGGATTAATGTGGAAATGTGGTTCATATTCGTCTTTATTCTCGGCTGCCCCAACACAAGTGTTCAGGTGTGACTTACGTGATGGCGTCTGAACAGTGCTTCTGATTTGTATGTTTTGGTCTGTCCAAAAAATGTTGGGAAAAATAAAACTGAAAGTAATTCCTTAAGGAAAGATTTATCTGCTAAATGCACTTGCCATGTGCGTCTTAGAACTGCCAGCATGGAGTGCTGAGAATCCAGTGCGGCCTGCAATGCAGCAGATCTGATTCGAAGAGCACATAACGAGAGTCTGTTTCTGGTATTTATTTATGTAGACCCTTCATGGAATACGGGGGAGTGTGTCAGGTTTATGTGTCATTGCTCTTCATAGATACCATTGGATGTTTACTGACTTCTTGCGCAAGCATCCCTGAATGTTTCTTTGCCGACATTATCATTTAGAATAAGGGACAGCAAACTACCACCTTTGGGCCAAATCCAGCTTGCCTCCTGTCTTTGTAAATAAAGTTTTATTTGTGCTGTTTTGCTTACATACTGTCTATAAGTGCTTTTGCACTACAGCAGCTGATTTGAATAGTTTCAACAGAGAACGTATAGCCTGCAAAGCTTAAATTATTTACCATCTGGCAGTTTACAGACAGAGTTGGCCTGTTCCTGATCTAAAATAATAAGGTAAAACTACAGGCTTACTGATAACTTATAAAGGTTTAATTAGCTATTAGTCTGGGCTTGGTTTCTAGAGTAATCAGCTACACATTTATTTATTCAACAAATATTTATTGAATGCTTACTGTTTGTCTGGTTCAGGGGATATAGCAGGAAACAGTTATACTCGAGGAACTTCCGTGGTAGTGAGATGAGACAAACAGTAAACAGAGAAGTAAAATAAAAACTGTGGGAGTGTCAAGACTGTTGTTCATAAGAAACATACACGTGTACCTGCTAGTACTCACTGCCCCACCATCTTGCTCTGTGAAGTATACCAACCTAGAATATATTCTCGTCTCAGTTCATCCGCCATAAGTTAGACATTACTAGATGTGTACTGATTTACCAAAAATATGCATAATAGCCTGTTTACACCCAATTCTGTTACATACTAAAATCCCAATGTTTTGTTACTAACGAGATTTAGTTTGATTATCTTGATCCAGTTCTTAAAAGCTATTTTTAGTTGGAAATTTTTCCTGAAAACCTATTTAGTGTAAAAGTTAAAAAGAAAATATTAGAAAACAGAATCCAAGAGTATGTTAAGAAAATAATGTACCATGGCTAAGTGAGATTTATTCCAGGAATGCAAGGTTGGTTCAGTATAAACAATTCCATTAATATTATATACTATGCAAATAGACTTAAGGGAAAATATCATCACCTTTAATAAAATTGAATACCCAATCATGAGTAAAACACTCAAGGAAATAGCAATGAAGGGATACTTTCACACCATAGTAAAATGTATATGCTTTAGTTTTAAAGCCCAGTATCTTACATAGTAGAAAATTATAGAGACATTTCCACTAAGATACAAACAAGGCAAGGATGAACACTATCACCACTACTATGCAGCAGTGTTCTAGAGATGTTGACCAGTGCAGTTAGACAAGAAAACTCAAAGGCATAAGAATGGGCATAGACAGAATAAAGTTGTCACTATTTACAGATGATGTAATAGTAAACCCAGAAAACTCCAGAGAATTAATGATAAATTTAATCCAAACTGTAAAAGAATTCAGTGCGGTGGCAGCAGGATGTAAAATTAACATATAAAAGCAATAGCCTTCCTCTACACAGCAATAAACACTTAAAAGACATACTAGTAGAGAAAATCCCATTTGTAATAGCAACAAAGATTAAATGCTTAGCGATAAACTTAACATAAAATGTGTAAAACATCTATATACCTGAAAGAAACCAAAGAAGATTTGAACAAATGAAAGACATCTGTTCTTGAAAAGGATGAACCCAACAGGTCATCAGTTCTCCTCAAGTTAATTTATAACATCAGTATAAATATATATATATATATATGAACATATATAAAATCCCAGTGAAAATATCAATAAGCTATTTTATATGGTTAGACAAGTTGAAACCAAAGTTCATATGGAAAAAAAACACATGCTGGAAAACACTGAAAAAGAGAAGTGGGGTGGGGGGTTAGGGAGCTAGCCTTATAAGACATTAAATCATCCTTTAAGAATAGATCTTTAAAGCTATCATCACAGAAGATCAAATTAAATCCATGTCATACCACACACAAAAATGAACTCCCAGTAGATTAAGATGAAACCATGCATGCACTTGAAGAAAATGGACATGAATTTCTCTTTAATCTTTTGCAAAAAATAGCTATCTAGGATTTAAAATACAGAGGCAATAAAAATAAAGATTGATGTATTTGACTACTTTTTATAATTTATTACAGAATATAGTATAAATAAAATCTAAAGACAGGTGGCAAACTAGGAGAAAATAATCACAACTTCTACCACAGACAGAAGGCTATCATTCCTGATATATAAAGAATTCTTTAAAATTTCAGGACAAAGGACTAAAAACCCAGATAGAAAAATGGTGGAAAGACAGTTCATAAGAAGAGATAAAAATAGCCTACAGACATGAAAAAGTGGTCAAACACACTCAGAATTAGAGGAATGCAAATCCCAAAATATCAGATACCATCTCTCACATACCAGACAGGTCAAAACATTGCTGGTGAGAATGTAAATTGCTTCAGAGCTTCATGGGGGGGAATTTGGGAATGCATAACCTTTTGGTCCAACAATCCCACTTCTAGAAATTTGCCCTGAAGATAGACCTCAAACAATACAAAAATACATATGCAAAAGATTGGAAACCACCTAAGTAAGTGCCCACCCATAGGACAGTGGTTGGACAAACTCTGGAACATTCCCACAAAGGAGTACATAGACCTACATAAAAATGAGGGGAATGTTATTAACTGATAGGAAGTAATTCCCAGGGCATGATGCTAAGTGAAAAAAGCAAAGCCCAAAAGATGTCTAGGATATGCTACCCTTTATGTAAGGGAAAAGATAATGTGAGAGAATATGCAGATATCTTTCTCACTTATGCAAACAAAATATATAGAGGGGAGAGAAACCAAAAACCAAGGAAGATTGGTTATTTGTAGAGGGCAGGTGGGCAAAGGGATGGAAAGGAGAAGTGGGGATAGCGCGTAGCAGGTAGGAGGAGGTAAAAAATCTCTTCTGCATATGTCCTTCTGTAGAACGCTGACTTTTAGAACCATAGAAGTTTCTCACATATCCCCAAAATATCAGAACAAAGCCAATTAGGATGTAGAGGGAACTCAAAATGGAATACAGGCCCTAATAATTGGCTTTGTTTTTCACAAGGATATAGGTTAGTAACTCTGAAATTACTTTGTATATGAAATAAAATTTAACAAATAAGTAAATTGGTTTAGATAATGAGAATTGAGTTTCTTACCATTGGAGAAAGGAGTTATAAACAAGGAACAGGAGAAGGCTGAAGTGTATTCTCTACTCTTGGATTGGAATTAGAGGTGTTCGCATAAACTCGTGGTTATATACACACACAAACAGTTAAATATTGAAACACAAATGTGTGCATGTGCAGGTTAGTGCACATACATAGATTTCCTGTCTGTTCACTGAGAGGGTCTAGAAGCAACAACACCCCAGAAATAATGAGCAGACCTAGTGGCCAGGTCTTAGTCTCTGAAACCATTCTCCAGTACAAAGAACCATGGCTGCTAGGAGAAGTGGTTGATAACAGGGCTGGGCAGGAAAAACCGCATATGAGCCTGGTGGTTCCAGAAAAGAGGGATTCGAAAGAGCTGCTAATGGCCAAAGCTGGAATAGTTTGAGCAACAACATCACATCAATGTTGGAGTTCAATCCATAGAATAAAAGTATTCATGAATATATTCGTTGTGTGTGTTTTTTTTTTTGGTCTTTATGACATTACTGCAAATTTAGCGGCTTAAAACAATGCCCATTTATTATCCCCTAGTTTCCATGGCCAGGAGTCTAGGCACAGCTTCTCTGCTCAGGGTCTGGAGGCGGCAAAGTGTTGGATGAGCCATGTTCCCACCGGGGGACTCAGCGAGGGAAGAATCTGCGTCCATTCTCTTTCAGATTATTGAAAGAACTAATTTCCTGTGGTTGTAGAAACGAGGCCCTCGGGTCTGGAGGCCGCCTGTCCTTGCCGTGTCTCAGTTCCCAGCACAGAGGCTCTGTCAGCTCAGAGAAGGCCTGAGTCCTCTGGAAAGGTCGGGCCTACCCAGGATCCTCTCCCTTTTGATTATTTCAAAGTCAACCAATTCAGGACTTATACCTGCAAAATCCCTTTAACTGCCATATAACATTTTAGGAGTGATATTTCTCATTTTTCTTATTTCTTTGGTTAGAAGCCAAGTCACAGGTTCAGTTAAGAGGTGGGGGTTACACAAGAGTGTGACTCACTGGTAGGCATTCTGTAGTGTGTCTGCCACAATGAATCATATGGATAGATGTCTAATGAACACATAGCCAAGTGGGAAAGAAGAGATGGTTCTTCCTCGCAGTAGACTCCTGTTAATAAATGTAGAAGGAAAGAATCACCAGGAGCAAACACCGCTGTAGTAAATGCTGCAGACAAGATTCTCTAACAGATGCAAAAGTTAGCGGGTGCAAGTTTGAGGGGACACAGGATTTGCATAGTCTCAGATATCGCCCCTAAGATACTTATCATCTACAAAAGCAAAATAGTGACTTTACATTGGAGGAATTTGGTAGGCACCAACTTGACCAGGTAATCAAGGTAAATGTCACCAGAAATGACACATAAAAATGTCATGAACTCCTAGAAAGAATGAAGTGGGGAAGAGAAGTGTATGACATTTTGGTGGTGCACTTCCCAAAAAGCATAGCCTCGTTTAAATCATGGAAAAATAGCAGACAACCAAACTGAGGGACACTCTGCAACATAACTGATCCGTAGTCCTCGAAAGTGTCAAGGCCACGGAATAAAAGGGAGGGTGGGGGTCTTTAATGACTGGAGGAGACTAGGAAATACCAGCTAAGCAACGTGAGAGCCTAGAATGGAAAAAAGACAGTAAGTGGAAAACGGGTGAAATTCAAATATGGTCTTCAGTTAACAAAATTGTACCATGTGAAGTTCCTCGTGGTAATTATATTATGGTTAAATATGATAAGAACACTAGGGGTGGTGGGCTAAGGAATATAAGAGAACTCATCCTACTGTTCTAACTTTTCTCTAAGTCTAAAACTAATGAAAAATAAAAGTTTTTAAAATAAAAATTGATAGTATAGACTTGTGTTGAGAGTCAAAAGTAAACCGTGAATGTCAGCAAACAGTACAAATTCAAGTGACTTATTGATGTTTCATTTTTAGTTTGTGCAAAGTTTTGCCCACTGTTGTATATACACAGTCATTGGAGAACAGGAAAAATGTTTTTTAATAAAAAAATCATAGTAAAGACTTGTGCTGAGAGTCAAAAGTAAAAAGTAAATGGTCATCGGAGAACAAATACATAGGTGTAAAGTGGTAAAAGTTACCCAACTCACAGCATGGGTTTTCCAGGTGTAATTTTTTCCATTGTGCCTAACATCTTATAGACAGACGAGGGAAAACATGGATTTTCTTTAAAAAGAGTTTTAATGTTAAAGCCTACTCATAAAGTTGGATTGTTCACTATGCGTGCAATATTCTCTTTTAAAATAATAACCAAATTTTCTTTAAAATATTTTACTTATGCAAAACATGTCATATAAAAATCCATGGTTTTGAAGATGTTTACTTAATTTGGTTGGTGCAGAGGCATTTGTCATTTTTACGTGGAGGTTGGACACCAGTGAATCTTCCGTAGCGTGTTTTCTGATTAGCTGTACCTGTGCTTATGGAGAATGAGGTTATTATTTCCTAGTAACTGTGAAACTGTTGATGGAAAGATGGGGGTAAAAGCAAAGGGGGAGTTTAAAACAGTTTGGGCAAATCTGTCTTTACCATGAATGGTTCTTGTTTGTTTCTTTAAAGGATGGATTTAGTAAATGAATTTTCTCATGGCTCTAAAGAGATACCTGTCTTAGAATTGCACCAGCCAGCCAGTAGCGCACTGCATGGTCCTGGCGGGGTTTTATGGATTCCTGAGATGGTTTTCTAACAGCCTTTTTTATTTTTATTGGGTTGTATATAAGAACAGTGCCTTGGGCAGCATAGTGTAAGTAGTGGTGTCCTCTATTAATGCAGAATTTCTGTTTGTTTTCACTATCATGAGTCTACGCATCCAGCCTGTTGTGCAGAAAGTCGTTATAATGTAAGCACTTACTGTCTTAGGGCAGCTTGTGCCCTGGGGACATTTTGAAAAGTCCGGATTTGCCTGCAGAGTGCTTTAAATTTCTAAGTGGACGGTAGATCGGGGCCTTCGGGTATTTCATAGGAAGCACATGACCCAGAGCAGACACACGTGTGTATCTGTAGCCAAGTTGATGACCAGTGTTTACCCTTGACATTTTTTCATCCAGAATGTGGAGTGTTTATACTTTACCTTTAATTAGTTGATAATAATGCTAATTTACTACACATGTCTAAGAGTAAAGTGGATGGTCCGACTCTGTACTGTTTGTCTGGGTCTTGTATCCTTCTGGTTGTGGCTCTGGCCCAGGAGGAGTGACCCCTAGTGGTATCACAGCCGCCTTTCTCCGTGGCTGTAAAGTCCAGTCTCACTTATCTGAGGACTAGAGTGGCAGTTGGACCCAGGAGTGCTCAGAAATGCGTTCATAAGTTTTACACTCTTTTCTAAAAGGGAGAAGCCTAAACTCCCAAACACAATTTGAGGATTTTTTATGGTTATATTTTAACAACTATTTCTAGCTATTACCTAACTGGAAAATCATTTCCCCGCCTCTCTGGCTGTCACAGATACAACTGCTATTAGAATTAGTAATGCGTGACAGTCCTCAGAGACCCTGGGACCGAGCTCTTCCTGGTCTGTTCTCAGCTGCCTGGCCTAACAGATGCCACAGTGCAGACACAAAAGCATTGTCGTTCAGTGTGAACACCAGGCTCTGCGTCACGACCTTCACCAGGGTGCGTGGGTGGTGATCTCAGTGCATTGATTTCCTTCTCTGCTCAGTTGTGATCCTTTCCAGCAGTGTCCAGAGCTATGGAGGAGGAGGTCCTGTGGTGTCAGAGTGTGATCACAACCCCTGCCAAGGAGATACATATATGTATATTTCTGTCTTTCCTCTTTATTTTAGCAAAGTGGGGGAGGTTAGAAGATAAAAGAACATGGTCCTTGCCCTGGCCGGTTTGGCTCAGCGGTTAGAGCGTCGGCCTGCGGTCCAGAGAGACCCGGGTTCGGTTCCCGCTAAGGGCATGTACCTTGGTTGCGGTTTGTCCCCGGCCCTGGTTGGTTGTGCAGGTGACAGCCACTCGATGTGTCCCTTTCTTGTCGATGTTTCTCTCTCTCTCTTCCTCTCACTCTATCTGAACAAAAAATGAAAAAAAATGTCCTCTGGTGAGGATTAAAAAAAAAAAAAAAAAAAAAAAAGAACATGGTCCTCATGCTATGACAGCTCGTGCCTTCAGGGTTGGGCTAAGTTCAACTGCCTTTTCTAGGCTGCATTTTCAGTCTTAGTGTAAGTAGTGGTGTCCTCAACTGCCTTTTCAGTCTGCATTTAAACCTCTGAGCCAGAAAGTGAGTTGAGATCGTCAAGTACCTCTGATGAGTCTTAAATTTCAAAATCCTGTCTCCTGTTTTCATATGACTCATTGTCTTGCTTTAATTAATAAAATAATAAGTATTTTTTTAAAAAAAATTCATGTTCTCCACCTAAGGACCATTAAATAACTAAGATTTATAAAATATTTATTATGCTAATACAGGGATTCACGGAGTAAAAGACAGGACTGCTCTGTCAAGGAGCTTACATTATTGTTTGAAAGACAAATCAAGCACACATTGAGTAAATGGAAATGAGTACGTGCTGTGTAGATGCTACTGCGCTATTAGCAATAAAGATCAAGAAAGATGCAGAGTAGTATTTTCTTCTTTAGTGATAATATACACTGTATTTTGTAGTCCTATGTATTATGTTTTTTAATGGAGATCTCGTAAGTTTATGTTAAATCTCTGATTAGTTATAAAGGTTTTTTAGACATGGGTTACTATTACTACATGGACCAAATATTAATCATGAAAGATTGTGGGCCACTATGCATGCCTGCCCACTTAGAGACTAGTTTAAACTCAGGAGGATGAGTTCCGTCCATCATCTTGGATTTTGTTAAATGCAATGAAGAAGTGTGTGTCAGGAGATTTCAGCTACTAATTGATTTGTCTGTGACTTTGGGAACTCATCCAGTAAAAACTGAACTTTTCTGGAGGTCATTTGCTAAGTATGTTTATGCATGTTTCCTCTTCGTTTTATATGCAAAAAAAGGTGAAATATCATGCTTTTTGATCTCTTTCTTTGGGGGGGAGGTGCCTTTTGTGATAAATAAGGATTAGATACATTTATAACTGTGTCTTCGTTTTGCACATTTGCAGTATTAATGCAAAGGGTTCCTCATCCCCACTCCCCCTCCTGTGTTTTACAGGCAGTCAGATGCCTCCTCAGCCACCTGGGAGCCAGTCAGAATCGAGTTCCCATCCTGCCCTGAGCCAGTCACCAATGCCGCAGGAAAGAGGTCAGTCTTCAGTTTATATCGTCCGTGCCTTTGCATTTTGAGTATATGAGGCTCATACGAATTCGCTTTCGCTTACGTATTCACATCCTTGTAAATAATTTTAAAAGGATATTATGTTTCTCTTTGGATGACTGAAATAAATAAGAACCTACAGGTAACAACAAATATGGGGAGAAAGGATACTTTCTTGCAGCTTGGGTGAAATTTTACCAAAGCTCAAGATTCAAAGGATGTGTGTATGTGTACACAGCACCATGAAGCAGTTTATACATGACTGTATCTGATGTTTGAGCTAGCTTTGTAAAAATGACTGTTAATGATTCAATTTGGATAGTGGTTCTAAAGAGTAAAATGTTAGAGTGTGTATGTTTACCTGATTTGATCAATTATTTGTTCCACGATATTTAATACTAAAAATTTAAACACATCGTAAGACCTTGTGTTATAAAATGATCGAATCTTAGAAATAGAGCATCTTGAAAGATCATGGAGCCCAGGCACCTCAATTTATAGATAAAGAAAGTGAGGACCTTAGAAGTTCTTCCTTATGGCTTCCTCTTTCTCGGGGGCTAGTTAATGCCAGAATCAGAAAAAGAACTTTCCTGAAGCCCTTGAACATTCAGGTTGTCTTATATGCAAACGCCTTGACCTAAGTTAGCTCAGCTCTGCGTGTTGGCCTCTGCCTGTTTTTCTCCCCTTCAGTAGTCAGGCTACTTTTGTTGGTGGTGGTGCAGTGATTTCAGTCCAGATTAGTGGAGACAGGTTCACAAGCCTACTGCACCCTTTGGTGCAGGGCCAAGTCACTCCCACTGCCTGTGCGTCGGCCTGCCTCTCCCCACCCCCCCCGAAAAGATGCCACCTCCTTCAGTCCCCTTTCTCGCTCACACTCACCCACAAGACAGTTGGTAGCTTGGTAGCTAATATGTAAAGGTTCCTGACCCCTGATGTTTAGAATTATTTCTATATAAGTTATACAGGTGATGATTTGCTACTAATTAGCATTATAAAGTTCAGTTATTTTATATATTAAAAACTCAGTAACACATTGCTTAAAAAGTAATGCCAATGAAAAGATGGATTCACCTTATCTACACATCATTTGTGTTGAAATGACTATTTAGTAGGAATAAAATGAAGTTTTTATTGTCTAATACTTTTACATATTTAACTTTTTTATTATAATTTAATGTATAGTCAATGTTTTCATTTCCTTATCAAGGTACTACAGTATCCAGCCATACTATAATACGCTTTCATGATTGTGCAGTGTGTGAAGTTGTTGCTCCAAACTTTCCACTGCGACCTCCTATAACTCATTCTTGTATCTCACATCCTGTTATTGCTGGTTTTGTGTTCATTCCTCACATGGCGCTGATCGTCTGGAAGACCTCACAGAAGTCCGTGCAAAGCGCACTGAGGCCAAGCAAGGGGGAATTCTCCCCAAGTACCTTTTCTTGGTCATGGGTTGCACCTGTATTGTGTTCCTGAGTCAGGGGAGGGAGAGGAAAGGACTAAACAAATTATCCTGCACTGGAAGCCTGCTCAGGCCAGACCCAGAGCGAAGATGAAGGTGTTTGTCATTTCATTTAATCCTTACTTTAACCTGTAACATCATCCCCGCTGGAAGAATTCTCCTTCTTTCGCAAGCATTAATGGATAAGAGGTACCTTATTTAAAAGCACTACAATTCTAGCCTTTATCTCTAAGAAATAAAAAGGAGAAACCCCTCCAAGATCCACCAACAATGTCTTCCCAACCCTTTCCAACTGACATGTGTTTAAGAGATTTGAAAATGTCCAAAACCAAATGTCAAGGACGAAACAACAATGAGGAAACATAATTAAATTAATCTTCTAACTCAAATGAATATATTAGCAAGGCAAAATCTAGGGTTTTCCTCCAGTGTCACTATGTGGAAACTCCTAGGTTGATGTATATGTTATTTTTTTCCTGATTATCTTTATTTTTTGTAGTGTGGTTTTGGTAACTGATAATGGATACGTAACAATCTAGGTAGTTATAATGACCATTTCCTTCAAATAGCAAATAGAAATTTTATCATTTGGTAAATCTGAACTTATTTTCATGAACACGTTCACCAAACTGGCTCTGAAGACGGTGTGGAGACGTTGTGTACATCCCTGTGTGCCTCTTGTTGGTGGCACAACCCATGAAAGGGAAAACTGCACATTTCAGAATGACTGTTGGATGATTCTTTGCCATGTATAAGTTAGATTTCCTTAAAACTGGGTAGCAAGCTATACATCTGAAACTACTGTTGAATGTAGACTGTAATTGCCGGGGGAGGAGACTGCCAACCAGGATTATAGCATTTCCGTATGTATTTTTTAAAAATAAATATATTTTTCACAGTGAAAAAAAAACATATTGGGTAGCAATAATTTTTTTAAATGGCTTTGTTATTTGTTAAAATCTAGGAAGAAATATTAGCTCCTAATGACATTTGATCAGATATTTTAATGGCAAATGACAGTCATTTTAATGCTTTGATACAATAATAAAAACATTTTTCTTGCTTGTTTTTTTTACCATCGTGTGTACCAGTAGCCTGTACAATGCAAAGCAGAGCTAGGCAAACACTTGATAGAAAATTCCCCAGTGCTGACTCCCATGTTTGAGATGTAATTTAACTTCATTTATGCCTTTACAATTATATAGCATGCCCCCCCCACCCCATCCCTAGTTTAGGAAAATGATGAAGCAGAGAGGAAAAATATATTGATGAGTTAGCATCTTATGAAAAAAATGTATTCTTTCTCAGAAACCATGGGTCTTGATAGACCAGATAAGAACATACCTTCTATACTGCTGAGTGTTTAAATAACAAAATTGAACAGTTTCTTTTATACTCATTTTGTTTTAATAATAAGATTAAGAGTAAGATTCCACAATTTGTACTTTTTTTTAATGGTGAAGAGTCTAGAAACTCCCTTGTCCAAAGACACTGCACAGAGCAAGAGACGCAGCCTACTTGTGTTTGGAGGTGCGGTTTCCTGGTCCTCCCCAAAGTCCTCCTGGGGGACTGTGGTGCTGACACAGTGCCCAGAGCCTCGGTCCCCCAGGCTCAAGGAGCTGAATGCTAGCTCTACGGTCCTCTCTTCCTGCTTGTCCTTGTATCCCTAGTCAGGAAGAACATTTTACTAAAAACTGCATACTCTGTTCATGTCCTGGGATCTGGACCATCTAGCCACTGCAAGGCCGTGTCCTCTTCTCAAGGTTGATCCGGCCAGCAGAGGCAGGATGCTGGCCAGATCCCAGGAACAGTGGCTCTCATGGCCCATCAGTCGCCTGACCCCCAACCCACCTCCACCTCCAGTTCAGTGTCCTCTTTATCTGGTGGTTCTGGTGTTGAGTTTGTCAAAGGACATCAGTCACAAATCCATTTCCCCACATTATATAGGGGTGAACATAACTGAGTTTCTGTTGCTTTATATTTTTCATCTATTAAAGTATATATGCAACTCAATGTGGATATGGCCTTCACGGGTTACAAAGAGAAGGAAGCACTTGAGGTCATGATGGGCCCTTTGCTCTTCTGTGGTATCTCTTCTCTGGACTGCCATCTGCTTTCCAGCATGAGGCTTGATTCGCACTCCCCTGTCTGCGTTTTATATGGTACTGGAACTGCTTACTAGCTAAAGAAAATTAGCCCAAATTCTCGGAGGAAAAAGGACAGAACTTCAGATTAACATTCTGGAACACATTTGCCACTGGTTTTTATTTTGAACCAAACCTGCTCACTAGACCTCATAGAACGCCATTAAGAATCACTATTAAAGTGCCTCACCGAGAAAACCACGTAGTACACACTAACGCTACCTAAGCACTGTGTAACCCTAACGTACCGAAATAGACTGTACAAGAAAACTGTGGCTAACAAGTTTAGATTAGTTTTCTCCTTATTTCTTCATCTTTAATGTATATTTCTTAAAGATTGAAAAGAGCAACAGGAAACAGCTTATGGCTATGTTGTTCTGTTTTCCAAGAGGGCTTGGAGGGAACATGGAGCAGTCACCAGAGTAGATAAATAAGTATAATTATTATTAACGTCAAAATGATCGCATTTTTAACCCCTGTAAAATGCTAAGTTTAATGAAACTAGCGAATGCCCTTCTAGTTTATTGGATTAGCAATTAGGTGAAACCGTTTCAAGAAGGCTTATTTATTTGGACAGATGTAGAGAGGTCAGAATTAATTTTTTTAAAACCTTTTAATTGAATTCCCTTTTAATTTTCACAGTGGTATCTAGTTAAATATGCATGTTAATGCTGGTGGTTTTCTGAAGGTCTAAACTAGATCTGGGTTCTCAAAAATCAACACGGGTTGTTTAACCCTTTTCATCTAGTGGGCCAGCAGGGACTTCCTCAGTGTAATCCCATAGCATCTGAATAATTAGAAGGTAGTAATGAGGATTTAATTAGTCCTTGAGATAGGCTGGAAGCAGAGCCGCTAAGAACTTTCCCTCTTGGACACTGCAGACAGACGGCAGCTGCCGCAGGGCTGTGATGTGCTAGGAATGTATTCTGTTGCTGGAGGCAGTTCTTGGGCACCATTCTGTGACCGAGAGATGTGCACAGAAGGTGTCCTGGGTGAAGTCTTCCAGAATTATTGAAAAGCACCCCACCCAACCTTCATTCTTGTCCACCTACATGACCGCCTTTTCCCCCCCTCTCTCTACTGTTTAAACAAAGTTGTGGTGACCGTGAGCAGGCTCCCTGTGCCTGATCGAGAACTGGCTTTCCCTGAACCAGTGGTGTCAGCATCCAACCAGCCAGGTGACTCGTGTATTTACTGTAGTTGCGGGACAAGAACATACGCAAATTTTGCAGTTTTATCCATCTCAAGTATTTAAACCAAACTTAGTTCTTGACAGCTGTATGTCAGAAGAATGACAAAATTCTCATGTTTGGAATATGATCTTCACAGTGGTATTTATCAGTAGTTCCATTTTTATAAATATACATAGTGACATTATCCAGAAGAAGTGTGTAGCAGATGGGGTGGGGGCAGGCATTTAGATGTGGTTTTTCGTTTTTGTTTTTACTTTTTATCACAGTTTACGTTCATTATTATTTTGTATTAATTTCAGGTGTACAGCATAGTGGTTAGACAATCCTATGCTTTACAAAGTGTCCTGCCCACCCAGTATTTTCCAGTACCCACCTGGCACCATACATTGTTATTACAACATTATTGAGTCTATTTCCTTTGCTGTTCTTTATATCTTTCTGAATATTTTGTAACTGCCTATCTGTACTTCTCAATCCCTTCATCTTTTTCACCCAGTCTCTCAACTCCACTCCTCTCTGCAGCCACCAGTCTGTTCCCTATGTCTGCGAGTCTGTTTTAGGTATGTTCTTGTGTATGCCATGAAAAGGTAGCTCAGAATTTCTGTATTTCAAAAGTAGGAAGTTTTAAACTTCATGTGTTATATAGATTGATCCACTGGAATATGTCTTCATTATTCTTATATTTTTTCTTCTGTTAATCCCAAATATTAACTGACTTGGTATAATTTATTCCTCCCCTTTAATGCTGTATTTTAGCTTTTTTTCAAAGTCTGAATAGAATTCCTCATCAAATTTCTAGGCGTTCTGTTTGCTAAGGGCAAATCTTTCTCTTACTTTTTAATGCCAAGGGCAAAGAAAAGCGTTCTCTTAAAATAAATCCAGGGTCTTACTATGAATGAGACCGAGCTCTGGAGGCCAGAACCGAATCTTGCTTATGTCCTGCATCCCTAATATCTGGTCACCAAAGATTGAACTGGACAATGGAAAATAAGTCAGCCTTCACACCATTCAGAAGTTTCAACTCTTTTTAGATCATAGAACAATCAAAGAATAAAATACTTCCTGTTCTTAAATTAAGAAGGCTTACCATATTAATAAGACTTCTTTCGATTTTACCATTGTAGGTCATTTGCTGTGGCATAAAGTATTTCTCTGTGGGAAATTTGATTTAGCACCAGATTCGAGGTACCACTTCTGCCCTGCATGCTTCCCCCACATCTTCCTACAGCTCGTGTCAGTCAGAGCCGGAGTCCTCGCACCTGGAGCCTGGCACTGAATGGATTGTCCAGAGACTGCTGACCACCCCTGCCCCACCAAAACCATGCTCTTTACAACCCAGGAATAGTTAGATGCAAATAAGTAAAATTTTTTTAAAGTTTTTAATGCTGCTAGCTGGTTTCTTAGTGATTTTTACACCAAAAGTTGGTTTTGAAGTTTTTTTAATCTTTTTTTTTAATCTTTCACCCAAGGATATTTTTCCATTGATTTTCAGATAGAGTGGGAGGGAGACAGAGAGAGAGAGAGAAAAAGAGAAACATCAATGTGAGAGAGACACATCGTTTGGTTGCCTCCTGCATGACCCCAACCAGGGCCGGGGACGAACCGCAACCAAGATATGTGCCCTTAACCGGAATCGATCCCTCAACTCTTTGGTCCTCGGGCTGATGCTCTCAATGGTTCTCAACCTTCCTAATGCCACGACCCTTTAATACAGTTCCTCATGTTGTATGTGGGCGTATCTGCATGTGGGCGGACCCGCCTGGAGACGGATAGAGGAGGGTGTCTCGGTTCCTAAAACCATCGGAAATATGTGTTTTCCGATGGTCTTAGGCGACCCCTGTGAAAGGGTCATTCGACCCCCAAAGGGGTCGCCACCCATAGGTTGAGAACCGCTGCCTAAATGCTGAGCCAAACCAGCCAGGGCAAAAATCATTTTTAAAAAATACATGTTTTTATTGATTTTTTAGAGAGAGAGATAGAAACGTCGATGTGAGAGAGAAACATTGATCCTCTACTGGGGATCGAGCCCGAAACCCAGACATGTGCCCTGACCGGGAATCAAACCAGGACCTCTCAGTCCATGAGACAATGCTCAACCCACTGAGCCACACTGGCCGGGCTTAAAAATCATTTTTTAATATCTCAGTTGACTATGGGTGAAGTTAGTTCAGAGACGGAGCCCACCAAGGTCATTGTTAAGGAGCTGCAGTTAGGACTTAAGTTTCTTTCTGTTTTTAGTCTACAGGAACGATTTTGTTTCTCTTGTCTTCTCTCCGTTTTAAGTCTGACAGTCAGTGTGCGGATGCCGACCGTTTCTCAGAGAGCACTGGCTTTTGGAAGACATTCCCTCAGTCTCCCTTTCTAATTACCCTGTATATGAAGGTGTTCTTATTTCTGTTGTAAACATACTAAATAAAATCATGCTGCCTTTCGGCACAAGGGTGTTGTCAGGAGAGAGAGTATATCACTTTCCTCATGTACGCTGTGTAAGTGTAGCCGCTCAGTGTTTCTAGGCTTTAATGAGTCTGCCCCCACCCTCAGATGCAATTAATTTAGCCTCTGCTTTTAATTGAGGATCGCTTTTTTAATAATCCGTGGCAGATGAAAATGAACTCAAATGGGAGGTTATATACAAGAGAGAATATCTAGAAAGCTGTTTCTAATTTCTTCAGCCTCCGAACTCTGGGCCGGATTGTGGACCAAGCCAAAGCTAGTGAGTAAGAAGAAAGTAACAGTGTAGACTTGCATTCGAGTTCTCATTAAACTCCTCTGAGCCTACTATCGAGAGAGCAAGCCACACAAAACCTGGGAAAACAAGTAGCACATACAATAAAAGTCGATTTGTAGTCATTGAGGAAGCTTCAGTCTAAATTTTAAAAAGTTTAAAAGCATGCTTTTGTTAATTTTGTTATATGCAATATATTTTGAATTGCCAGTTTAAGCTTGTTTTTAATAGTTAACACTCATTCATAATTGGCTCATTATTTTTCAGTGAAAGTGTTTGCAGTCATCTGGGTCCCAGGTAAATTCCACAGTGTGCATTGTGTGCACTTATTTATAACAGCGTGTGTTCTCCTGTGCCTGTGGGTCTGGATCTCAGTGAAACACCATTGTGTGCCTAGTTGTCCAAGCCAGAAAGCTAAAGGCATCCTTGATGCCGTTTCTCCCCGCATCCGCCCCACACGAGCCATCACCGTCGATGGACGCTACCCCTGTGATGCTTTGCCCACACCTCCTTCCTTGGTATCCTCTGCCACAACCCTGGCCCGGGCCACCTCGGTACCTTCAACAACCTCCCAGTATCCTTCCTGTTTCAGCTTCCTTCCCTTCCTGCCCACGTCCCATGCTGTGTCTACATGATCTTTCCAGAAGACAGTTTGGATTGTGTCATTCCTTTATAAAGGCCTTGAGGAGCCTCTCTTTGCCTTCTGAGAAAGGCTACACCGTTAGCTTGGTTAGGAGGCCTTTCCTTGGCCCGCCTAGCCTCCCTTTCTGGTCATCCGTGTCGTCCCACCACTGTCTCATGGTCTCCCGCCACGCTCAGCCTCTTTGAGGATCTTTATTTAATAAACTCTTCTCTCCCACCCATTTGCCACCCACACCTCAACCCCATCCCTGCCCTGACATGGGGTCCCCTTGCCTACCTTTACTATTCCTGAATGTTCTCAGTAGCCTGGCACCTGATAGGTGCTTGAGTCTGTTTGCTGAGTGAACCAATGAGTGAAGCATTACCTGTCACACATGGTGCTGCCCTGTGAGTCGGGCCCCACTGCTGGGAATAGCAGTTACGCTCTCTCCCCAGCACTCTGAGGACGAGGACCATGTGGCCTCGTTCAGTGTCATAACTCCAGTATCTCGTATAGTACATGCTTTTTCTCATTTTAACCTTCAAGGAATTTTGGAACCAAAATATCTGTGTCTAGGCACAGGCTTTACCACTAACTACTTTTGTGGCCTTGGACAATTAATTAAATCTCTGCTTCCTCGGGTAAACTGAGGATCAGCGCCCCATGGATTTGTCACATGAATTAAATGCAATCCTGTATCCAAGTTAGAAATTGCGAAGCACTGTGCAAATATTATCGTAAGCATAAGCATCAAGCACGAATGACTAGATGAGATGTGGGTTGAAAACCTTTAAGAAAAGTAATTTGCTTCTTCCAGTACGTAGAGACATCCATACGATTGTCTTTGCACTCAGCACTGAAGCATACTTTTGTAGCAAAAACTCAAAAAATATGTGTAAAGAAAGGCCAGATATTTGGCCTCCATCTACCATCTGGGTAATGAGTCTGATCCCTCCCCTGACTCCCGTTTTCCCGATGATGGACAACAAGGTCGGTAGCTGGGAGGGTTTGTGGGGGTGGGTGGGCAGTGTATTCTGTGCCTCTGACTAGCACATTGTGGTGGCAGGGAAGGAAGGGGGCCATTCTGCCACTTCACCTGATGGCACAGCTGGGAGAACCCTGGGGGGCCTGGGTCACAGCCTTGAATAGGCCATTAGTTTCTGTCCTCCTCAAAGCAGCTCCTGTTGTGAGGAGAAGCAGGCAGCAGATAAACACCGGAGATATTCAAATGTAACAAGAATATTCTTTCAAATCTACTTTTCTCTCCACATAGGAACCTGACACCTTTTGTGCTGAGACGTCACTGTCTGCTTTGTAGTGGGAGCCCCTCCGTGTAGTGGGAGCCCCTCCGCTGAGGCAGTGCAGCGTGTGGCCGTTATTTCGTGTGTGGGGAGCATCTTTCACTGACCTGGCTTGAACGAACAAGGCAGCTATTCTGTAAATTCTTAACAGATGCCAACATGAAAATAAAGTGTCCATGTGCCAACGGGAAAACGTGCTTTGCTTTTTGGTGGCTTGTGGGCCTTGGGTGCTTTGCTGGTGTCCCAGAGCAGGGCCACCTGCCCGCTGAGAGGCGCCTGGGCTCAGGACACCACAGTCGGGTGCTGGTCTGCGCTCGCTCGGTCTTTGCTCTTTTCTCGTTCATGGGCACATGAACTGTGCCCTGGGCTTTGGGCTTCACTCTGCTTCCAGCAGGAGGTAACGTCTCTAAGGCTTATGTTGCAGAATCTGTTGTCTTGCATGCAGAGGGAAGGAAGTAGGGTTGAAGGCTAAGACCCATGCTCAAGTGCTTTCTCGTTTCATTTTCTGAAGTTTCCTGGTTTTGCTTCCTTGTTTATTTGACTTTCTTTCTCAGTCAGTTTTCTACTACTCTTCAAGTTAGGGGTGCGTTTCCATCGGCCGGTTCTCTAACCCGTCAGTGACTGCTGGGAGCTGTGACCGGCGCTGCCCATCTGCGTCCACGGAGCGTCCCTGTTGTCTGTGTCATCCCAGGCAGGCCTCGGGGCCCACGTCTGCTTTTCAACTAAGTCTCATTTTATTCTGTTTTTGAGAAGTTTGAAGTACTCCTAAAGATAAACTCCCTCTCTGTCTGTCCAGTAAAGAGCTTTCCCTCACTCCTCCTGCAGACATACTCTGCGTTCCTTTCCTCTCTCGTAGGGAAAGTGGGATCTGTTTGTAATGACTGCACAGGTCAGTTGCTTTTAATACATGTTGATCTGCTAAGGTTTAGGCAGTCATACTGGTTCTTTTCTAGAAGAATTTTCTTTTTTACAAAGAATCATATGGCATGTTTTTTAACCCAGGAGAAAATATTCACTTAATAAACCACAAATAGCATCATGCTGAAGAAAATATTTGAAAGTTCCAGAAAACTCATTTAATAATAATATAGGTAAACATTTTAGAAATGCTGATTATCTGTTGTTCTAGTTCTCCAAAATAGCAATGAAGGGATTTGAAAAAATGAAGAAAAGGACAGTGTCTCTGGCGTAGGCTCACATAGGTCTACGTGGACATTGAAGTGGCATTTTCCTTAGTCTTGACTCATGGCTCGCACAGCTGTGTGGTCAGAATAGAGTGTTTGTGTAGGAATTTTCCGCTGGCACTAGTCTAAGCATCCATAGCAGAGTGGTCCCAAGGAAAACCATCCCGAGCACGCAGACTGAGTTGCTGGCAGCCCCACCCGTCCTGCCTTTAGTTATTGGGTACATAGAAAATAGCATTCAAAAAAGTGTCCGATTGCAATGAGATACCTCAGTTAACACTCTGTGCCTTTGGAAGAAACTTTAGGGCGAGTTCTTAGCCTCTTACTGGGTGGTGGGAACAAGTCTGGCTAGAGCTCTGTGGCAAGCCCCCGGCTGGAGAGTGGGATTCCTTCTCCAGGGCCACTGTCCTGTGTGTTTTCCGTTATAGCTAGAAAGAGAATAGTATTCTTATTTCTGACTCTGCTCTCCCTTTAAACCCCACAAAAACCCCTAATGAATTGATCTATCCATTGCATCAGTGTTTATCAAACTAGTCACAGTCATAGGTGCTTGAGATCCAGTGGGAGACAGGAGTCAAGGTCCTTGCTCTTCACCTTGAGATGTATCCATGCACTTGATAGGATCCCTCTCAGGCCCCTTCCCACCCTCCTTTCTTTTCTTCTCTCTCTCCTCTCTTTTTTTTTCCAAATATTTTTGTTGATTTTTAGAGAGAGAGGAAGGGAAGAGGGGGAGAGAGAGAGAAACATCGATGCTAGAGCTAAGCATGGATTGGCTGCCACCTGCACGCCCCAGCGGAAATCCAATCAGCAACCTTTTGGTGCAAGGGGCGACGCCCAGCGCAGTGAACCACACTGGCCACACTCTTTTTTATAGGCAAACTGCAGGGAATCTGCAGGTCAGGAAGGATGTACATCAAGTTTTATACCACTCCGAGCTAATCAGCACTGTCATGACAAGCTTAGCTTTTCTGAGCCAAATCACACGGTGGACCAATTATTTCTGGAACAGGCTCTCTGGAAAAGGGCACTCGTTTCTGGGTAGTGAACCGAGTGGGGAAGCACCCCATCACCTCTAACTGGCTGTGGTGGAGGAGGGGTGGAGCCGCGCCGCGTGCTGCCAGGAGGCTCGTGGGCGGGTGTGACTTTGTCTCCTCGGTGCGTTCACCTCGGCCAGGGACTTGCAGCCCTTTCTGCCTTTACCAGGGTGAATGGTTTGTAGTGGGGCCTGGCAAGGGAGGCTAGTTTGGAAACTTGGAGTCTTTCAGACAGGCGATAACTGGTGGGTTATAAGAAAAATAGTATGACTCCTGATAACTATCGCTTACCGAGCCTCCCTCTGTGTGGACGCACCCCAGCCTGACTGTCCACCCGCTTGCCCGAAGTCGCCTAACTACAGGCAGGGAAGCCAGCATCTGAGTTTTCGGGGACAGTGGAGATGAACACAGTGGACACATTCGGCAGATGTTTAGGTGGTAGAAATGACCATTTTCTGTGGCCTGTGAGGCCGGCAGTGCTAGCTGCCTTCCTTTCCCCAGAAATGATTCCTCAAATGTACTGTGCACTGAGGAGCCAGAGCATCCCACGTGTTAGAGGGTTTCTGTAGAGCACAGTAAGTGGGTTCTAGATGAAGCTGCTTCCTTACTCCTCAAAAGCATGCGTTTGCTTCCAGGTCTGTGCCAGCTGCTTTGCCTGGTCCTGGGCAGACAGATGCGAAGAGCATGGGTTTGAAGCTTTGGTGCTCAGTCCAGGGGGGAGGCAGTCACTAACAAACCACGCTGTGTGCTGGCGGCTCGGCCTCGGCGGACTTGCGTGGGGAAGGTAGCAGGAGGCAGAGCCAGGCAGGATGGGAGGACATCAGTTACAAGGCGGTGACTGGCCACCTGGGCACACCATGAAAACAGCATGTTCAGTGAAGGACACAATCTAACTTTTGGTTTTCGGGCTGTGCCTCCCATTAGTGGATGTTTGCATTGGCAAAGAAGTGTAAAATATCAGTGATATCTTGTCAAAGGAGGAAGTCCTTAAGGATGGGGCATGGATGGCAGATGCTTGGGGTGAGAAGACAGGACATTGAAAGGGGTGATGCAGCATTGCCCTGTGGTTTGTTGACATTTAGCAGCTGAGCTAGGGGAGACCTTCCAGGAAATGGTCAGATGTTAAACTAACCATTGAAAAGAGCTGACCAGGTAAAAGGGTGCCTGCGTGACTGGGATTTAGCTGAATGCAGGAACTTGAGCTTCCAAGAGTATACAGTGTGATACCCACTTTGCTAGTCAGACATATGTTGGTCGTAGGCGATCTCAGGAGCCATCTAGTTGGAGGTGTCTGGGTCATTCTTACACTTCGTTGAGGTCTCGACTAAGAAGGACTTCTTCAAGGAAACCGTCCTCGTCCCGAGTCTTAACGGGTCCTCTTACAGGGTCCTCTTGCACCTCGCAGCGCCTTTGCTTCAGTTTCCTTGTTGCCCCTCACGTCCTGCTTTCCGCTGCTTGTTGGGCACACACACGGTGGGTCACCGGTCCAACCCGTCCAGCCCCGTGCCTGGCACCTGGTGCAGGGCTTGCCATTTTAGTTTATCGTTTTTCCCTGTTGGTAGGTTTCAGTTTCTGCTCAACTACCTTTTAGTCCTTCAAGGGCAAGGATCGAATCTTTTCATTTTTCTAATGCTCTCTTATTCTTTCCACAGTTCCCTCAGAGCCAGAGTAAAATTGGGGCGTGCTGCTGGGAGATTTGTGTGACATTATTGTGCATTGAGTTACCGGTGCGACAGCTGAGATCAGAACTCACACAGTGAGGGAAGGGCCATGGCATCACTGAAGAGGCAACAGTAACGCCTTTGTAAGGCACTTTCATGCTGTTCTCCGGCCTAGAAAGGCACTTTGCATATGTTTTTCTTACCCGACTCTCAGAACAGGAAGTGTGTTCCCTGTTTCCCACAAAAGAGCAAGGCTTCTGATTCCAGCAGACACGCATGTGTGTTCCTGCTGCCTCTTCTCTGAGGAGACAGCTTTTGCTCTCCCTCTCTCCTAAGGGGGGAGCTCTGATTTTTCACATGAACGTGGCACTCTTTATTTGGAACGTGTTAGCTCAAGTGTTCGGAGCTGTACACGTAAGGAGGGACTCAGAAAGGTAAATTCACTTACATAAGCCTTCTATTAGGCTTATGGATAAAATCCATAAATCACATTTTCATATGGAGTTTCTAAGATTTTTTTTTTTCTCTAGCATATAAATAGTAATTATCTAAATTAGTACTTTTTTCCAAAGTTTGAATTTTTCATTTTAGATATTTACTTGGGGCATGTAATTTTGTAATACATCTAGTAATTTAATACACTTTTGTCATATGTAGGAAATTCATTTTATACTTTCTAAATTTCCCTTACTGGAAAGTTTGACTTCGGTGGCTTCAACTAGAAAAATTTCACATCTTTTTAAAAAGCACTTCAATCTCTCCGCTGTCAGTGTTCCATTCTCAAATTGTGTTAAAACTGCCGTTTTAAACATACCTTTCTACAAGAAAAAGGACAATCGAAAATATGTCACTGTGAACAGGTAGAAAATTTGGGGTTGAAATTTGATTTTGGAAATATTTTAAGGGAACGTTTTAACATTTATTTTATTCGCCCAGCCGATGTGGCTCAGTGGTTGAGCGTCGACCATGCACCAAGAGGACATCGGTTCGATTCCCGGTCAGGGCACATGCCCAGGTTGTGGGCGCGGTCCCCAGTGGGGGCATGCAGGAGGTGGCCAGTCGATGTTCTCTCTCATCGATGTTTCTATCACTCTCCCTCTCCCTTCCTCTCTGTCTAAAATCAATAAAGAACAAAAAATTTTAAAAACAAACATTTACTTCATTCAAAATAAAGGTTAAGACAAAACAAGGAATACCTCCAAATAAACAAACATGGAAATTACAGATCTGCCTTCGGTATTTCCTGGAGAAAACTGTTTATGCCAGAATCGTAGAGAATTAGAGCTAGGAGTCAGTGCCCTGCAGGGACTGCACGTCTCCCCGTCCCCGTCCACAGGGAGGAAACCGGGCTGCAGAGAGGCGGGCTGCTGCCTGCTGCACAGCCGACGTGGCGGGCGGCCCGGCGTCCTCGCTCGTGCCCTCGCTGCGGCCCTGGCTGCCTCCCTTTCTGACGATGGAGTAACACTGACAGCTGATAATTATTGGGAGCCTGCTGAGTGCCAGGCACTGCTGTAGTGGTCAGAGGAATTGTCTCAGTCCCACCACGACCTGAGGAGCTGCAGTTGTCCCCATTTTGCAGAGAGGGACACAGTAATAGACATGCAGAGGTTTTATCTTTAGGATGAAAAGTAGAAATACTTCTTTTTAAACTGACTTCTCCCGGCCGGTGTGGCTCAGTGGTTGAGCATCAACCCATGCACCAAGAGGTCACCGGTTTGATTCCTAGTCAGAGCACATGCCCAGATTGTGGGCCAAATCCCCAGTGGGGGGCATGTGGGAGGCAGCCAATCGATGTTCTCTCTCATCGATGTTTCTGTCTCTCCCTCTCGCTTCCGCTCTAAAATCAATTTTAAAAAATGTAAACTGACTTCTGTCTTCTAACTTTACATCAGTTTGTTTAGATTGCTATAATATTCAGCAGCTTTTTAAAACTATGGTATCTTTTGTCTTTTTTAGTGGGACTCCTGCTGGCCTAGAGTTAAGACAGACTCACAACAGAAAAGTGGGCAGTTGATATCAACAGTTCTAGAAAAGGAAATAAAAGCAGCAGTTAAATGAATTGTTCAACTTTATTCATGATAAGAGAATAATAGAATCAAACACAAATTATAGTGTATATCTGAAGTGGTACATTAAAAGCCCTTTTGCCTTTGGCGACAGGAACTCAGTGGTAGGAGACAGGGGTGTCTGGTTTTTAACCTTTTGGAATTTTACTCAGTTACATAAGCAGCAGGGGAATGTGGATTCTACATATTTAAATAAAAAACAAATGTAGGAATGAAAACTAGCTTGTTTATTCTGGTTGGAAACTGCATCCGAATGTGTGGGGTATTCAGGAGTCAAAAGATGATCATGGCAGTTTATAAACCAGAAAATGGTCATCATAATCTCTCACTTCTGTGTACCCCATGACAGATTGCAGAACACTTTCACATTTCTCTCACTTGATCTTACAGCAACCTCCTCTTCGTTTTATTTTATTTTATTTTTCTTTATTGACTTTAGAGAGACAGATAGAAACATCGATGAGCGAGAACATCCATCGGCCACCTCCTACATGCCCCTCACTGGGGATTTCACCCACAACCTGAGCGTGTGCCCTGACCAGGAATCAAACCAGTGTGACCTCTTGGTGCGTGGGTCGATGCTCAACCACTGAGCCACACCGGCTGGGCCCTTCTCTTCATTTTAATACGAGGAAACTGAGACTCAGATAATTTTTTTTTAATGTTTTTATTTATTGATTTTTTTTAGAGAGAGTGGAAGGGAAAGAGAGATAGAAACATCGATGTGAGAAACATTGATCAGCTGCCTCCTGCACGCGCCCTGCTGGGGATCGAGCCTGAAACCCGGCCGTGTGCGATGACCGGGAATCAAACTGGGACCTCTCAGTCCATGGGATGATGCTCAGTCCAGGGAGCCACACCAGCCGGGCTCAAATAATTTTTGATTTGCCTCAAGTCACACAGCTAATTTGATCAATGCGCCTGCAATATATTTATAGTAAAACCTTGATGTAACAGACTAATTCAGGCCAGAAGTCCATTATATAATAAAGTAGGTTTTTCCAAATGCATATGTTAAAAAATTAACAAATTTGTTAGTTTACCTATTTTTACTTATGTAGATACGTTTGTGTAATTAAAATTAAGTATGTATGTGCCCTGACTGGTTTGGCTCAGGGATGGCGTCCGCCCAGGGTCCGAAGGGTCTCGGGTTCAATTTTCAGTCAAGGGCATGTACCTGGGTTCCAGGTTCGATCCCTGGCCCCTGTTCGGGTCATGACAGAGGCAACCATTTGGTGAGTCTCTCACATCAATGTTTCTTCCTCTCTCCCTTCCATTCTATCTAAAAAAATCAATGGAAAAATATCCTCAGGTGTGTATGAAAGTTTAATTTCACAGAAAAGTTTTCTATATGCATTACAGTCATTACAAATTGATACTGAATGGGTCTAGTAAATACATGCATTCTCCAGTCACTGCAAGTAAACAAATGCACACGGCTGGGGCGTGGCTTAGCGCGAGTGGGTGTCCCTGCCAGCATGCATTAAAACGCGGCAGAGCCAGTACCGTACACGATGCCCTGTGAGCACATGCTAATCATTCGCCGAATATGGTTTACGAGCAATGACTCTTGGATTTAAATATGTAGACTGTACTTGTAGATAGTAATATTTATGTCGGCAAAATTATGACAGTGTTTTTTCCAGTGTATGGCCTATTGGTTAAAATTTATTAAAAATAAAAATGAATTAATAACAAAAAAACCTGTTAACTTAATTATAAGCAAATCTTGGTTAAAAGCGTTTTAAAATGAACAGAGTGTTAATTTTCACATACGATATAGGGACCGGAAATTTTGTCTGTTAAATCCGAAGTCCGTTAGATTGAGGGTTACTGTGTTTACATTCTGGTTTTCCTGCTAGGTTCTGAACTGGTGACAAACAGGACTGTAATCTAGGCCTCTGTTCCCGCGCTGGTGCCATTGGATGAGTATGGTTCGGCACACTCAGGGCATTACGTCCCCTCCTTTCGTTGTCATGGGGGCTACCTGGAGGGGTGCATCTAACTGAAAATATAAAACAACATTGCAGGCCCTGGCCAGTTTGGTTCAGTGGGTAGAGCATCAGCCCAAGGACCAAGGGGGTCATGGGTTCGATTCCTGGTCAAGGGCACGCACGTACCTGGGTTATAGGTTTGATCCCTAGTCCCGGTCGGGGTCATGCAGCGGGTAACCAATCAATGTGTCTCTCTCACATCAATGTTTCTCTCTCTCCCTCCCCCCCCTCCCTCCCTAAAAATCAATGGAAAAATATCCTCGGGTGAGGATTAACCAAAAAAAACAACAACCACATTTCAGGTAGCTGTTGTAAGTGATGCCATTACAAAAGCGTGCAGAGAAAAAATCAGCTTTCCAATTTCAATTTCTGTGGATGGAGGTAGATTCCATACCCCATGTAGCCTGTTCCCAGGATGTGGACCTGGATGCTGCGACATATTCCATTGGAATTAGCGTTGGACACTCCGCCCCTGTGGAGCCTTTCCATCCTTGGTTTTCTGCAGAACACCAGTGACAGTTCAAGTGGAACATGACATGTATATTTTAAGGACAGAAATAAAGAAATAGCTTCGCCCAAGTAGAATCTTAGAATTCATTTGAACAAACTTGAAGCCCATAGTGAGTGTCCCAGAGGCAACAATAACTTAGCCGTGCACATATTATCAGAGGTTGTAAATCCTTTAGCATGGACACTTCCATGGCTGAAGTGAAATTTCACGCTAATTAAAGGACCTGTATTTTCCTTACCAGATGAAAAAGAAAGCAGTCATTCTCTGAAAGAAAGAAAAACCCACACAATCTGTATGGAATTGAAACACGTTTTTTATTAAACAGGACTCTATATGAAACTCCTGAGAATTTTATAGTAAAGCTTAGATAAATATTTCATGTAACATCTTAAGATGCAATCATTTTTAGTAATTTTAGTGCTCTGATTTCTGTTTGTTTTCAGATTTGAAAAAGCAAACATTTTCTATGCTTATTTATATCTGGAAGCTGCCAATTGAGCTCAATTTCATAAGGCTTATCTTGATAAATAAATGAAATAGGATAATAAGGAACAGCTCTATGTACTTATGTCTGTCTCTTTAGACAGAAGCAATGTTAAAGGATCCTTTTTTTCTGAGATGTAAACCACGGTCTCTGTAACTGCCCCGTCCCATCCAACCCCCTGATTTAAGCTGACCTTGGATTAGGACATCACCTTCCCCCCGCTGCCTCAGTGGACCCTGGAAGCTTCTGCTGTAGGTTCCCCTCTGGACTAGGCAGCACCTGCCCCCTCTCAGAACCTCTCACCCACCAACCGTGGGTTCTCGGAGCCGTTCTTCAAACGGCCCTTTGTTAGTGCGCTGGTCTGATGATGTTAGCTTTTCTTAGAGGCCAGTCTTGATTTGGGGTGCACTTTGTCTAAATGGGTATTTCACAGCTCATTCTACATTCTTATATTTTGATATGTTAAAGTCGTTTTTGGTACCTACCATGTGCCAACTACTCCACTAGGCACTCAGGATGCCGCAGTGAGCACAGATGTCCTTGCCATCACCAGGCCGATGTATAAGTGGGGAAGAGAGGTGAGAGTGAGCCCAAAATGAAATAAGAGGACAGGCTATGAAAAGTGCTGTGGAGGGACATCTGTAATAAAAAAATTAGTAAGTATTTAAAAGAAAGAAAAGTGCTGTGAAGAAAACAAGTGAGAGCCCTGGCCGGTTTGGCTCAGCGGTTAGAGCAATCGGGCTGTGGTCCGGAGAGACCCGGGTCCGGTTCCCGCTAAGGGCACGTACCTCAGTCGCAGTTTGTCCCCAGCCCTGGTTGGGGTTGTGTGGGTGGCAGCCAGTCGATGTGTCTCTCTCACATCGGTGTTTCTCTCTCTCTCTCCTTCCCCCTCTCCCTCTCACTCTATGAATGCAAAAAAAAAAGAAAAACAAGTGAGAAATGGCGGGGGCCCTGCGGCTGGGCGGTCGGGAAGGCGGGCCTGGAGGGCGAGAAGGAGCCAGCCACAAAAGAGCATCTCATGGCTTCCAGGAGCTGCCAGGAGGCCAGTGGACGGACAGGGTAGTGAGGAGGAGGAAGAAACATAGGAAATGGGGTTCAGGTGTGAAAGGCAGCGCCACAGCCCAGGTTACCCAGACCCCGTGGTCAGGTGTTTGCACTGTGTCCCAGGACTGGTGGGATGTCTTTCTGTGCACGGGAGAGACAGGTTCTCATTTTCTTCTATATTTCTGAGACATTGTCCTGGCAGCTTTGTGAAGGTGAACCAAGGAGCAAAACGGAGGGTGTGGCAGAGAGAGACAGTTGGGCCATGGCATTCGTGGGAAAGGAAGACGTGGCTGGGGCTGGCTTGTGTGGACGTGGGAACGGAGGAGACGCAGTAGTTTCAGAAGTGGAGGCAGTGGGATGTGCTGATGAATGGATCGCACACAGGAAATCGGGAGAGGGAAGCATGGTGTCGGGTTCCTGGCATGAGCGTTTGAGTGGTGGTGCCATTGAAGGAGACCGGGAGACCTCAGGCAGAACGGTTTACGAGAGGAAGTCCGGTTCTGTTTCCGAATAGCAGAGTCCGCCTCAGTCCCAGCAGCTGCTTCCAGGTCGCCCCTAGGGAGAGCGTGAATCGGGAGCTCACGGTTCTGCACGCTGGCTAGGAGTCAAGGTGAACAGCTGTGCTCTAGGAGATCAGAGGGGAGAAGGACCGCATGTGCAGGAGAAACCTGCCATTGGCCTGGGCTAGAGAGGGTGTGATGTTTGAGGGACAGCGTCCCAGAGATGAGGAAGTGAGCAGAGGCCGCGTGCACACGTGTCCATCCTGGCAGGAATGGAGAGCTTGCAGCAAGGCAAGTCCTAGCTCTTACCGTTGCTTTCTGTAGGAACCTCATCTGTAAGGCAGGTTAAGGTAACTCACCTTTCCTCTCTCTTCTCTTTCCCTAGTTCAAGTCCACAATCCCCTGGGTCCCAGGAACTCTAACGAGAGTCAGACTGAGGACCAGGGGAGCCCTGTGAGGCTCTCCAGAGCCCCCACACTGGGTCTGACCTGTACTTCGATGTTCCTTCTCCCACCCACCTTCCACACAATTCCATGTCCATGTTTGTCACCTGCATTTATCTATTTCCATTTGTTTCCATTAGGTTTTATGGCAGGCACACAAAGAAACCCTCAGATGTCTCAGTATGGACCCCAACAGACAGGACCGTCCATGTCGCCTCACCCTTCTCCTGGAAGCCAGATGCATCCTGGAATCAGTAGCTTTCAGCAGAGCAACTCAAGTGGGACTTACGGTCCGCAGATGAGCCAGTATGGACCACAAGGTAAAAAAAGAAAAGAAAAAGTGTTTCCAAATGCGTTGCAGTAGGTGGTAGAAATTTTGTTAACATGGTAGTTCTTTAAGATCTGAGTATTATAAACATCTTTTAAGAACCCGTTACAGGTTGCCTGGCAGATTTGTGAGGTCAGTGCAAAACCATAGTCCTTTAGTTGCCCATAATGATGGGAAGAATAATTATAGCAACTCTTCATTAAGCATCATGCATCAGACACTGGTGATGCTTCTTCTGTACGTGTGATTAATAAAGGCATAAATCCCCGCTTCTGTAATATAGTTCTAAATGCTTGCTGAGAAAAAAGACAGCCTTGTCCTCAAAAATTGCTTATTTAAAACGTGGGTTTCGTCGAATTCTGATCTTGTCTCCTCCTCTGTGCACGGTTATCGCTACAATAACGTGCTCACTGTTCGGAAGGATGTCATCCATCAAAGCTTCTCCCAGTTTGTCTCCAAAGTGCTGGATCTGGTGAATAGTAGTTCGGATTTTCCAGTCATCACCAGCCTTACTGTTAGAAGATGGGACAAAGCCTGAAATGAGCATGTCTTTCAAACAGGAAAATTAGCAAGAGTAGAAAAATAAGTGGAATCATGCCCAAAATGCACTGTTTACATTCTGCCTTCCTGGAAGTTGATGTATGTTTTGTCATAAACATGTAGAATCCTTTCATCAAGGTTTTAAACCATATATATATATTTTTTTTTTTTTTTTTTTTCCTAACTCACTTTTGGCAACAAGGCATTTAAATTTAGCACCTTTTTCATATTTTGTTTATTTAAATTAGACATTAATGGATAATTTACAGAGAATGAGATAATCTGGCACCATTCCCAGAGTTTCCTCACTTCTGAAAATACCAGAAATACTCCAAGTGAAGACCATGAGTCCCCACTAGGGAACCTAGTGCAATGTTCACACCCCCACAACAGAGTCAGGTGTGCTGTGTGAATGCCTTCCGATTTCCTAGAGGCCTTTGCATCTGATGGGTTGGCAAACCGTCCCTGTGGAGTGAGTGCCCACAGGCCAGACACTGCTATGAGGGGACACGGGCACCTTCTGGGCTGTGCCTGCTGTTCCTCAGAAAAGCCTCCTGGCTGTTTGATAACACTTCGCATTTTGAGATCGACTTCTCTTGTCCATTAAAGGTCTGTCTCAGAAGCAGTGTAAGCACCTTCAGTACCGCTGGTCAGCATCATTTCCTTGTCTCACACTTTGTTCTGCCAACCATTTCTGTTCAGAAAGCTGCACTAGAAGCCCCCCACACGTAATGCTGTCTCCACGGCCCGTCCTGCTCTGTCTGTGCATGTAGTCAGAGTGGGTGCAGATGTGGGGTTTTCCTGCTTCCCTTTCCACCGTGCCAGGAACAGTTTCCATGGTGTTCACTGCAGTGAGCCTGGGAATCTAACTCCCAATTGACAGGCCCGTGTGCAGTCCGCGGTGAGGGGCGCTGCCGGCCGTGCCCTCGCTCGGCATGGCATGTCCTCATACCTGAGCTGCTTTGGCTGTCGTGACACGAAGAAAACTTTCGTGAAGTTGGAAAGTAACAAGTTCTGAGGCACAGAAAATGTGGGCTTTTGCTCAGAATGTGACTGGAGACAAGGTCGGAACCATGGTCTCAGCCCTGGGGTAGCTAGCTGAAGGCCTAGGATGCAACCATTAAAATTCACAGGCTTCCTGGGATTTGCAGAGTTGGTCTCTCCTCTCTGAAATAACTCATCTTGCAACCCCACCCTCTGCTACTCTCATAGTAAGGAAAGGAAGGCGATCTGGCCAGTCCTGTGAACGACTAAGAAAGCACTTCCCTGTGGGAGTTAATAGCAGGGTAACTGTAGGATAAATGGGTTGCTCTTTTGAAGAGAACCCTTGGTTTTCTGGAATCGTTGAACACCAAGATTCCTAATTTAAAAGCGCTGAGCCTGTGAGGGGGCTCATGCAAACTGCTGTGTCCTTGGACAGTTGCTGACTCTGGGAATTCCTTTTCCTGGAGGAAATGAGGTTGTTACCTTGGGAGTTGCTGCTCGGTGAGTCCAAATGGCGCGTCGGCTCTGGAGCCTCTGAGACAGCTGCGGGCCGTGGGCCGCTGCCTGGCCTGTGTGATGGAGCGCAGGAGGGTTTGTTTGAAGGTTTTGCTAAGGCATGAGTACCGAGTTTAGGTCGGTATTAAAAACAATTTAAAATAAGGATGATAATTTCCATACTTAGCACTTTCTAATTTTGCAAGAAAATGTCTGTATTTCTGTGCTCCGCTTTTTCCCAGGCGACATCACCAAATGTTCCACCGGTAGGTGTGTACCCTCCTGGGTGCCTTACCTGGTTCCAGGTGCTGGGCGCTGAAAACCAGTGTCCTGGTGCTCTGTTCACATGGGTACTGCTCCGCTCCCCTCCTGTGTCGTCCTCTCCTCAGCAAACACTGGCAGACAGGAAATTATACTGGTAACATGTTTCCTTCAGCTCAGCGTTCTCACCGTGGCATTTCTCTCTTTGTTGATCCTTTGAAACAGGGTTCCAAGTGAAGTGTTTTTTTTCCTTCCTTCTTTTAACTACTGAAATTACTAGTGAAACATGCAGCTTGTGTCTTTGTGGTGTATGTTTTAAATCTCTGGAAAGAGTCGCTCTGTGGTGACCCTCCCCCCAGAGGTCATCGGTGTCACCTTCTGTTTCTGTCCTAACCCGATGACTTCCTTCTGGCTTAATTTTGTTTTTAAGAGATCTTGGGGGGAAATACTTCACAATCTCTTTTTTGCTAGCTATTTTATTGTCAGGAGCAGCTTCTCCAAAATTGTTATTAATGATAACAACCAACATGTATCAATGTTACTATGCCCTAGGTCCTGTTCTAAGTGTTTTTCATATATTAACCCTTTAGTCCTCACATACTGTTATCATTCCACCTGACAGATGAAGAAACTGAGGCACAGTGGACAAACACTAAAAGCATTTCCCTTAAGAACAGGAACAAGACAGGGATGCCCACTTTCACCACTCTTGTTTAACATAGTACTGGAAGTCTTAGCAACAGCAATTAGACATGACGAAATAAAAGGGATCCAAATTGGAAAGGAGGAAGTGAAACTGTCATTATTTGCAGATGACATGATATTGTACATAGAAAATCCTAAAGACTCCATAAAAAATCTACTAAATTTAATAAATGAATTTGTCAGGGTAGCAGGATACAAAATTAACATCAAGAAATCAACAGCATTCTTGTACACCAATAAAGAATTCACAGAAAGAGAAACTAAAAAAACAATCCCATTTACCAATGTGGCCAAATAATGAAGATACCTAGGAATAAACTTAACCAAAGAAGTAATGGACCGATTTGCAGAAAACTACAGGACATTGAAAAAAGAAACACAGGAAGATATAAAAAAAGTGGAAGCATGTACCTTGTTCATGGATTGGAAGAATTAACATCATTAAAGTGTCCATACTACCCAAAGCAATCTGTAGATTCAATGCAATCCCCATTAAAATACCAATGACATATTTCACAGAATTAGAACAAAAACTTCAAAAGTTTATATGATACCAAAAAAGACTCCGAATAGCCACAGCAATCTTGAAAAGGAAGAACAAAGTAGAAGGGATCACAATACCAGATATCAGGTTATACTACAAAGCCATTGTAATCAAAACAGCCTGGTACTGGCACAAGAACAGGCATATAGATCAATGGAACAGAACAGAGAACTCAGAAATTGACCCAAGACATTATGCTCAATTAATATTTGATAAAGGTGGCAAGAGCATACAGTGGAGTCAAAACAGCCTCTTCAATAAATGGTGTTGGGAAAATTGGATGGCTACATGCAAAAAAATGAAACTAGACCACCAACTTATACCATATACAAGAATAAACTCTCCCTGGCCAGTTTGGCTCAGCAGTTAGAGCATCAGCCTGCAGACCACAGAGTCCCAGGTTCTGTTCCCGCTAAGGGCACATACCTCGGTTGCAGTTTGTCCTCAGCCCCAGTTGGGGTCATGTGGGTGGCAGCCACTCGATGTGTCTCTCTCACATCAATGTTTCTCTCTCTCTCTTCCTCCCTCTCCCCACCCCCCCGCTCTATCTGAAGATAAATACAAAAATGTCCTCAGTGAGGATAAAAAAAAGAAGAAGAAACTCAAAATGGATAAAAGACTTAAATGTGACTCATGAATCCATAAAAATCCTAGAAGAAAATGTAGGCAACAAAATTTCAGACATCACACGCAGCAGAATTTTCACTTATACAACACCTAAAGCAAGAGAAACAAAGGAAAAAATTAATACATGGGACTACATCAAACTAAAAAACTTCTGCACAGCAAAAGAAACAAGCATCAAAATGGAAAGGGAACCCACTATATGGGAGAGCATAATTGCCAATGATACATCAGATAAGCGGTTAATCTCCAAAATATACAGAGTGCTCATACAAGTCAACAAAAGGAAGACAATCCAATTAAAAATGGGCAGAGGAGCTAAATAGACACCTCTCCAAACAGGACATACAAATGGCCAAGAGACATATGAAAAAATGCTTAATGTCACTAATCATCAGAGAGATGCAAATTAAAACAACAATGAGGTATCACCTCACACCTGTCAGAATGGTCGCCATCAACAAATCATCAAACAACAAGTGCTGGTGAGGCTGTGGAGAAAAGGGGACTCTAGTACACTGCTGGTGGGAATGCAGACTGGTGCAGCCACTATGGAAATCAATATGGTGTTTCCTCAAAAAATTAAGAATTGAACTGCCATTTGACCCGATGATCCCACTTCTAGGAATATATCCTAAGAAGCCTGAAACACCAGTCAGAGAGAATATATGTACCCCTATGTTCATAGCAGCACTATTTACAATTACTAAGATCTGGAAACAGCCCAAGTGTCCATCAATAAATGAGTGGATAAAAAAAGCTGTGGTACATATACACAATGGAATACTATGCAGCTATTAATATAAAGAAAGAAAGATCTCTTATCCTTTGAGATGACATGAAGGGACCTGGAGAGCATTATACTAAGCGAAATAAGCCAATCAGAAAGACAAATACCACATGATCTCACTTATTTGTGGAATATAAGGAACAGAAAAAGCTCATGAACAAAATAGACCCAGAGACATAGAAAGGACTACGGTTCAGACTGACAAACTTCAGAGGAGTGGGGAGGGATGAGATAAACCAAAGAACTTATATGCATGTATGCGTAACCAATGGACATAGACAACAATGCTTGGGGTGGGGGGGCAGAATAGGGAGGAGGGTGTCTGGGGGGGAGAAACATCTGTAACAAAAATATATTAATTAATAAAAAACAAAAAGAAACTGAGCCATACAACAGGAAAACAGCTTCACCAGGCTGTACGGTGTTCTTGCCAGCATTCAGATTCCGGCAAACTCGGCCATTTTCTTAATTAACAGGAGCCCATGATGTTATCTCCATTTTGCAAATGAGCAGGTTACGTAATTTACCCACAGCTAATACGTGGCAGAGCCTGGGTTCAAAGCAAGGAAGACGTCAGAGGCCACTCATCTGGTCACTGGTGTGTCGTTCCCCAGCCTTAGATGGACCCTCCTCACTGGTGCATTTGTCCGGTGAGCCACAAGGGAAACGAAAGACAAACTACTGGCCCTCAAGGAGAAAGGAGCAATATTTTGGAAATACATCAACAATACTAGTGATTAAGAAAAAAAAATTCACGTTAAGAAGGAAAAATTTTTAGAAATGTATGTTAGTACTATAAAACCTAAATTATTAAATATGCAAATAGATGAAACCAATCTAAATGTGTAAAATGTTCAATTGCAGTATATTTTATGAACTATACTTTTCTACCTTCGAGCAAGCACATTTAATAACTACTCTTACAGAGTGTTTGCAAGTAAAGGGGGCCACAGGGACTCGCTCTAATAAATAGAAAGGAGTTATGTCATTGACATGTTAATTATTAACAAATGAATTTGTATGGGAAGAAGAGAGCTGAGATGAGCTTCACAGAGACTGTCTTCTTTGTTTCTGTGCGCTCTGGAGCAGTGTCTGACACACTGGCTGTCCACAAACATCTCTCCCGTATTTGTCACTAATTGTAGGAAATGAAGGGCCAGCCTTAGCTTTGCTATGAAGAAGAAGTATTGCCTTGGGCAACTAACAGTAAATGTGAGCCTCGATCCCCCCAGCTGTCACTCATTTGTATGACAGTGTCTGGGCCACCACATACGTCTGCACAGGTACATGGCACAGCCCTGGCTTCGTGCCTTCATGTGTACGTGTCTAAGGAAGGAGAGAACTTATAAGCAGGTGAGTCTGATGAGCCTTCTATTTCTAAATTACACGGTAAAAGATGTTTTTCAGACAGGTTAAAGGTTTTTTCTCTAAAATAAATTAGATGCCATTAGAAATCTTCCTTCTCAGCTCATTAAAATATTTTCTTCATCATTTCAGCAAAGGCAACCTTCAAATGATACCTGGTTGAAATGACTGCAGTTCCAAAATAGTGAATTTCACATTAATAATCTTACAACTGTTTCAGTTCAAGAGGAACAATGTATAAATGTTACTGGTTGGCGACTCCCTAGCTATTGGAGAGTACCTTATGGGCCATGACAACCTTGGTGTCACTGTGACCCAGGATTTCAGTCTCTGCTCTTGTCAGTCCAGAACCTCAGTCTTATTATTGAATTAAGCTAAATGCAGCCTCTGCTGCAGCCCTGAGCTGTCTGCCACCTGGGCTCGCTCCCCGACAGTGCAGCGGGTGGCGACCCTGTTCCCCAGGCTGGCAGCCCACTCCCTCTTCAGCTTACTCCTTTTTCTCATGAAATGGGTTGTAATACACTTGCTGTGTTTACAGCTTTCTATTACCTTAATCTTATTTTATGGTTAAATTGACAGTGCTAGGCAAAAGTATTAATTCTATATTCTATACTGCTTTCTTGTTAAAGAAATATTCTGAATGTCTTACTAGAATGAGAAAAAACACACTGAAGGAGGTCATTTTGTAGCAAAAGGTAGTTAATGCAGTCTTCTTTTAATGCTCAAATTTAGCCTTCAAGTTACAAGATTTAAGCATGAAGTTTTCTTAAGCAGACTTGATAGTCATCTGATTTTATCAAAACCTGGGAATTAGGAAAGAAATGAACATTTAAAGTACAAGTCAACTTAAAATTCAAAAGAGAAAGGAAAAAGTAAAAACAAGGCAACTTTAATTTTGATTAGCTAATTATTGTAAATAATTAAATTAAATTAATATTGCTGATTAAAATCAGCAGCACTCAGAGTGCCAACATTCAGTCCGCTCCATGAGTGACTAAGCAAGTCATTGCAACACCTCATCCGTGGCCTTTTAGCTCTGCTCCCGGTCTTGGTCATGACAATCCTGTACAGCGGCTTAGAAACACAGGGTGTAGATGTGCAGCTCTCCTTTACCTCTTAGCAGGGTGCCTGTACCTGGGACTCATAGCTCTGCCATCTTTTCAGATGTTTGTTTGAATCACAGTTACTAACTATAAGAGTGGCACCAGGTGTCCTTTCAGAAGGGGACCCTGCCCATCAGGTGAAGCAGATCAGAGCTCTCCCTCCAGGGGGCGCCATTCCCACACAGTCTCTGGGAGAGTGCAGGGCAGGGCACAGCAACAGCCCAGGGAGGACACAGGTGCTCTGGCAACGTGTGACAACGGTGACTCTGAGACGCCTTATGTCAGTGCTTTTTCTCATACCCCGTTTGAGAAATAAATTGAAATATCTGCATCATGAAAGTAAAATTTGGCATATGACACAATATATAGTAAAAAGATAATTTCACTGATTGAAAAGTTGTCTTTTTAATACTGGAACAGTGTGTATCTATTCCATGACATTCCATCTATTCTTGTTTGTGTCCAACAATAATTACTGTTACTATCGTGCTTTCTTCGCACAGCAACCACACGAGATAGATAATCTCGTGTTTTACCCTTTTTGTAGATGAGGAAACTGACCTTCAGAGTGACAGGTAGCTCCCTGAAGGTCACATACGCAGCAGAAAGGTATGCCCCTGCCCCTTGGGGGCCTGTGGTCTCTTTTTCACTCACTGCCCTGCAGTCAGATACTGGCATCTGACTGGGCACATATGTCCCCTGGGCCTGTGTGTGATGTCAGCTTTGGGGATAGTTGTTTCTGAGAAGAGCTGCTCCTGCCTCGGGAGAGGCAGCCACCTCCTCAGTGAGGCCCTCGCTCGCACTGTGTGCTCCCTGCCTCATTTCTGTTCACGGTGCTCAGCACCATCTGACACTGTCTAGATTTACTTCTTTGCCTTTCTGATGCCCACCAGGATGTAAGCTCCTTGCGTTTGTTCCCTCCTGAGTCCCCAGCCATTAGCAGAGTTGACACATAAAAAGTCTTGAAGAACTGTTTCCTAAACCAGTGAGGACAGAGGACCCCAGAGACACTGGTACCCTTCCTCACCCTGCCTCGATGCTCTAAATGCTTAAGAATCGTCTTTGAGAAGTGAAACTAGGATCTTTTTTCTATTTCTCTCTATGCCTCTATTAATCTTGTGCATTGAGCTTGTATTACTATATAATTAAGTTTTTAAAGGAGCTAACCTTTATGACGTGTAGGGAAAAGCTACCAACGGTGAAATGCTGAAGTCACACTCTAAGGTGATAGGGCTTTCCTCTTTTACAAGCCTGTGTGATATTGTTACTTTTACATTTTGAAGAGTTTTTTAAATGCACTTTGGCCTAGGAAAAATGTGGTGCCTTATATATCAGTTCAAAAAGAAATGTTCTCGAGTTCCACAAATAGTAGGCTCTGACGCCCTTACTTGGGGTAAGTCAGCTTTCCTTCTGAACCTGCATTTGTGGTCGTGTAACTCTGCGGTCAGTTTCCCTAACGCAGTGCGTGAAGGGGCAGCGCTGGGTGGTCCTCCCGGGAGAAAGGTAGAGCGGGAAGTGTCTGAAATAGGACTTTTGTTTTTACACAGAAAGGATCTTACTTAAATATGGTAACCTGCGAAGAATGCTCAAAATCATCGGTCATTAGGGAAATGAAAATTAAAGCCACAGTGATACCCACTACACACCTATTAGAATGGCTAATGGTTTTTTAATAGGCAATATCAAGGACGGAGAGCAATTAAACTCATACATTTTTTTGGTGGAGTTTCTTATAAGTTAAACATGCGCTTACCACACAACCTAGCACTCTCGTTCCTAGGGTTTTTTAAAGAGAAATGAAACATATGTGCACACAAAGACCTATATGTAAATGTTAGCAGCTTTATTCATAATTGCCAAAAACTGGAAACAGCCCAAGTGTCCACTGAATGGGATACTACCCAGCTACGAAAGGGGACAAACTCCTGAGTTGCAACAATACGGAGGAGTTTCCAAAGCATGATTCTAAGCGAAGGGAGCCAGACACAAAAGACTGCAAATGTACGACTCTATTTACATGACATCGTGGAGAAAGCAGACTGCAGGAACGGAAGTCAGATCAGTGGTTGCCAGCAATGGGAATGAGACTGACCACAAAATGGCAACTCTTTGTCATGATAGAAATATCCCATGTTTTGACTGTGTTGGGACTACATGGTGGTTATTGTATGTAAATTCTAACTTGATAAACCTGACTTAAAGTAATATTATGTATACCCTGGCCAGGTAGCTCAGCTGGTTAGAGTATTGTCCTGATACGCCAAGGTTGCGGGTTTGATCCCCAGACACAGCACATACAAGAAGCAACCAATGAATGATAAGTGGAACAACAAATCGATGTTTCTCTCTCTAAAAAAAAAAAAAAAAAAAATCAGTTAAAAAAGTAATATTATGTAGTAGGTAGCTGTAAAAAATGATGAACATCTTTGAGTAAACAACAAGATAAATGCATGGTTAGCTCTGATTCATAAATATATTTATCCCGATATGTAGCTAATTATCCATTTATTCTTTCCCACCCAGATAAAGTGTCTATTGTGTGATTTCTGCACCGTTTCTACCCTCCACAGCAGAGGGGAATAATACAGAACCTTTTGTGTTCATAGTAATTACTGAATGATTGAAACTGAGAAGCAAAATTTCCTGTGTGAGTGGAAACATTTAATAGTTCAATAAAAGCATTAAGCTTGGAATGTAGATTGTAGCTAGCAAATTTAAATATTCTAGAGTCAGGTATAGACTTCTTTGTGATCCTCCTAAAATAATGACGGTAACTTCAATAGAGTCTAGCTCCTGCTTCCTCTGTCTGGTGTTTGAATCTAACTCCTGGTGGGTTGGAATCTCAATTCATTTGGTGACCGACTTCCCGAAGCTGGTGTGCCAAGATGAACCCACTTGAAAACTGTGGGCCTTGGACTTGGCGGCAAGACCCGTCCAGCTGAGGTGGGCTGGCCCCGCATCTGCTGCCTGCATTGTGCTCCATGCTGGATCCATCTGCTTTCTGTCAGAGCCGGTGCCAGCAAATTACTAATCTATTAGAGAAACATGGAGGGAAGATTGCACTGCTCAGTCCTGGCTTTTCCTCTCATGTTTTGCTTGGCTGACATATTTGGTTTTTGTTTATTTGGGGGAGAAAGATATGTTACCGAGTAGGCAAAGAGTGGGGGGCATGAATCATTTTTCACTCCTTCCCAAGCATTTTTAAATGATTATAGGGGAAAGATCACATTAATGGTTGTTGATAACACGATTGTTGGTGGTGGTGGCGATAGTACCTACCATTTAACAGGTAAGTGTGCTCGGCACCGTACTGTCGGTTTCTGCCTGTTCCCCATTGTTATCATCACTTTACAGATGGCGGGACTGATGTTCAGAAAGGTTGAGTGACTTGTCTACGGTTATGCTGCTAGGAAGCGCCAGAACCAACCTCAAACCCAGATTCCAGAGCCTGTGCTGTAGTCATTGCTGCCTCTTAAGCTGAGTGAAGCCTTTAGAAACCGTCTCCTCTGGGCACGTGAACTTAACGAGGACAGCCCTTAAAACCCCAAGGAGGCCCTGGCCGGTTTGGCTCAGCGGTTAGAGCGTCGGCCTGCGGTCCGGAGAGACCCGGGTTCGGTTCCCGCTAAGGGCATGTACCTCGGTTGCGGTTTGTCCCCGGCCCTGGTTGGTCGTGTGGGAGGCAGCCACTCGATGTGTCCCTTTCTCGTCAATGTTTCTCTCTCTCTCTCTTCCTCTCTCTCCTATCTCTCTTCCTCTCTCTCCCTCCCACTCTGTCTGAACAAAAAATGGAAGGGTGTCCTCTGGTGAGGATAAAAAAAAAAAAAAAAAACCCAAGGAGAAGGAAAGGGGCCTTGGTATTTCTTCCTGCAAATAGAGGCCTCTGTGATTAGAACATGCTCCGTGACGTGTGCCCATTCATAGGCCAGCCCAGCCGCCTGAGGAGCAGACGGGGAGCCTGCACCGAGTGGCCTTCCTGATACAGGCGCCCGCGTGTCCGAGCAGCGTGCACGGTGGCGTGCGCCACCCAGGCACAGAGCTCTTCCTGCTGTGAGCCAAAGTCCAGCTGCTGAATTGAGCAAAGTATTGAAATGCAGCTCTCCTGTTTTTAGTACATAACGGGAACAGGAAGGATGGAAGTAGGCTACAGGGTGACTGAGCATCTCGGTCATTTCTTTCCTGTGTTCGTTCGAGTACAGCCCCTGACTGCCAGTCAAACCCAAGGTGCCAGCACACAGAGTGACAGCATTTCTCACCTCCACCTGTGAGCAGAGGTCAGCAAGATCAGGAACCTTCTCCCCTAATGAAACTGCGCCCTGGGCCTCGGCTGCAGTAACCACGTCTAAATGCCTATTTTCTCAAACAAGATTATAGTGTTCTTTCATTTCCTTCGAAAGCAGAGTACATATGTTTTCACTGCATAAAGTTTCTTACCAAATGAGTCACCAAATGAGCGTTGGGGGAGGGTGGAAACTAGCTACAGAGTAATAGCATGAATATGTAAATTAATTTTACTTGCATTCAAACTGTGAATGAGTTTATTTATTTTTAATAAAAGCAGGAGCCAGAAAGGAGCACTAGATTTCACTGGTGTCGTCAGACGATGTAGAAGTCGGGCATGTGAGGTCAGGAGGAGGAGGGGTCTTCGCTGTGCTCAGAGAAGAGTTCCGACTGCTGGTGCGTTGAGGACACGGGGACAGAGAGGACGCAGCCTGCCCACTGCTCCGCGTCCCTCCCCACCAGGGTAGTTAGCCGAAGGTGCCCTTTCCGCAGAGATGGTGTGACGGGAAGACAGACCTTATGTGTGGTCCCGTGGGATGCGAGAATCAGAAGCGACTTAAGAACTTTTTATAAAGAACATTGAAACTGATAAACTGAGTCTTTCTTCCCTTTTACTTGAAACCGTGCAGGTTTGATTACTTCTGCAAAGGCAGAGTAGAGTTTCCTCATGAAAAGACATCTGAACTCGAGGAGCTCGCCGTGAAAGACCGGCCCAGTGCACCTCGGTGGCCCCGGAGGTGGTTCTGTTGAACCTGCCCGTTCCTTCGGCTCCCTTTCCTCGTGCAGCCGCTTGCACGGCCCTTTCTATAGCCTCCGGAGGGTAATCGGGCAGGGGAGCTGGCTTGAACCAGTCCCTTTCTGTGCCGTGGCACTTTGCCACCTGTCCCAGGACTGGTCTGCAGCAGGCAGGGCACACCTTGGTCCGCCATCTGTGTTTGTGAATAAAGTTTTATTGGCACACAGGCAGGCCCATTCATGTACGTTTCTCCTCTGGCCGCACTGGAGCAGCAGTGACAGCTTAGCTGTGACAGACCACCCGGCCCACGAAGCCTGGCCAGCCCTTTACATAAAGTGCACTGGCCCGTGGTCTACGTGGACAATGACCTTCGCACCCTCTGCAGCAAATGACACACTTCACAGACGACCAAATGAGAAAGTACAAAGATGTACCTAGCAAAGGGTAGGCAGACAGTCAGTGTTGGAAAGTCTGGATTTCTTGCAGATTTGAGAGGGATGCAGCTTCCTAGGTGTGGCCTAAGAACACCTGGGTTCGTGATTGGGAAGATCTGTTACACCGGTGTGTGTTTTCCTGCAGCATCCAGCAGGCTGCACCTGCTGTGTGCCTGGGCTCTGAGCTGTACTCACAGGCTGCCCTGCCGCAAGCCAGGCTCCTCCACTTATGAGCCACATGGCCTTGGGACAAGCTGTTAATGCCCCGTGCCTCTGGTTCCTCGTGTCTGGAGTGAGGGTTATACTAATAAGGACCTCTCTGCTTGATATAAGAATTAAGTGAGTTAATACAAATAATTTAGGACTGAGCTTAGCACATAGTAAATATCAAGTATCTGCTTTTATTGTTGTTACTAAGTGTATTTTATTGATTAAATCCAGTTTCTGCCAGAAAACCTGGAGAAGCTCCCCATCTCCAGAATAAAGCCCAAGCTGGAAGCCCGGTGCTCAAGGCCCTGCTGAAGGTGGCCTCTCCCCCTGCGCCCAGCTCCTCGTCGGCGACTTCATCTTCAGTCTGTCTGCTCTCTGGCCCCTTGTCCGTGGCCTCTTCCATCAGTGCCCTCTCCCCTATTCACCACCCGACAATAGAACCCCTACCATTTGTCATATCCTTCAACCCCAACTACTCTTCAAGTAGTCACTATTAGAGCGGATCATCTGTTATGCAGAGAAGAGAATGAAACATTAAAACAACCTACCTGAGGTCATATGGTCTGGAAATGCAGAGCCTCTGCTCAGCTCCAACACCGCCATCCCAGAGCCGGCCCCACACGGACCCCGAGGCTGTGGCCCAACAGTGCCTTTATTCAAGAAACTTCCCTAGCTCCACTACCGTGCAGACCCCTGCATCCCCGCCCGAGCAGACTTTCTCCTGGTTCTCTTGCGTTTTGCAGTGCATTGTCTTTTTGTCCTGCTGTGTTTTTCTTGCCTTCCCCCTGCTGCTCCAGCTCGTCCACGTACCCAGGGCACACACGTGCTCAGACTGCGAGCTGCTTGAGTGCAGGGGTGGGCTGTATTTAACTCTGTCCCCTGTGCCCAGAACAGTTATGTTGTATGGGCGAGGAGATTCTTCCAGAAGGTAGTAACACACTAATTCTTAATTCTAGAAACACTCAACAGTCATTTATTGGAAGGCAGCGTATTTTATTGGTTAATTGCATGGGGTTCTAGAGTCAGTTCGCTTGAACTTGAATCCTAAGCTACTAGCTGTTGGTTTTCTTCACTTGTAAGTGGAGTGATGGTCGTATCTGTATTGCACATGGTCATCAGAGGAATGAAGGAAATCGTTGATGCAGACACTTACGCAGTGTCTCATTCGCAGTGTGGTACAGCAGGTAATATTCTGGAGTGGTGTTCGGTATGCCTTTAATTTACTTGAATTTAATGTGTGTACACTCAATCAAAATAAAAGGTATAGTCCTGGCCAGTTTGGCTCAGTGGTTAGAACACTGGCCCGCTGACTGAAGGGTCTCAGGTTTGATTTCCGGTCAAGGGCACGTACCTGGGTTGCAGGTTCAATCCCCACCCCTGGTCAGAGTCGTACGGGAGGAGGCCAATTGATGTTTCTCTCTCTACCCCCTCTCTCCCCCTCTCTCCCTCCCTTCCCCTGTATCTAAAAAAAAAGTCAATGAAAAATTATCCTCGGGTGAGAATTAACAAACAAAGGTATAGAAGGAGAGAGAAAGTAAAACCATTGAAGTAGTCTGGGCCACGCAGCTGCCGTGCTGCCCAGTGTGAGCGGAGTGGGGGCGGGGGTGTGATTGTAGCTCCTGGTCTCCGGCCCTGCCTGCTTCCCAAGTGCCTCCAGCTCATTGGGTTGAGTGCCGTGCCAGTGCTTGAAACTGTTTTATAAGACATGGCACCAAGCACAAGCCAGCCACTTAATCTGGTGCTCAAGCAAAAAAAAAAAAAAAAAAAAAAATAGTGTTCCCAACACCAGAGGAAAACGGATTGTGCCGGACTAATGTCAGGTTTCCACATGACACCTCGTGTGGTACTTCAGAGGCTGATCTTGACCACCATCTGTGCATTTTGTCTCCCACGCCATCTCTGACCCCTCCATCTCTCCGTAACTGTCGAGTGCGGCCCTGCAGTCAAGTGCAAGCAGAAGGGACTGGGGCGATGGTTGGGGTTGAAGTGCGAGGATGGGAGCGTGGGGGGTGGAGCAGCACTCGGTGCTAGCCTCCCTTGCCTGCCCGGAGGCTGTGTGAAGGATTAGCCTGAATTTCCCCTCCAAGGCGCGCTGTCCTGTGTGGCTTTCTGCCTTTGGAATGTGCAGGAGGAGTGTGTTGGAGACTGCCAGCCTCACAGCACCAGCCGGAAGGGTTAATGAGAATGACAGTATTCTGTGTTGGTGACATTGTTGGACAAAAAGTATTTCCAGTGAGTGTTTTCACAAGTCTGGATAGTAAGTAAAAGGCCTAAATTTGTGTTTGCTTGCTTTTTGTTTAGGTAACTACTCCAGACCCCCAACGTATAGTGGGGTGCCCAGTGCAAGCTACAGCGGCCCAGGGCCTGGCGTGGGCATCAATGCCAACAACCAGATGCATGGACCAGGGCCAGGCCAGCCATGTGGTGCTCTGCCCCTGGGACGGATGCCATCAGCCGGGATGCAGAGCAGACCGTTCCCTGGAAACATGAGCAGCGTGACCCCCAGTTCTCCCGGCATGTCTCAGCAGGGAGGGCCAGGAATGGGGCCACCGATGCCGACCGTGAACCGTAAGGCACAGGAGGCAGCTGCCGCAGTGATGCAGGCCGCTGCAAACTCAGCACAAAGCAGGTATGCCGTCGGGGCGGGCGGTCTGTGTGCCCGTGAGCACGTGCTGAGCACGCACAGGCCGGGTGCCCCGGGTCACACGGGGCCGAGCAGCAGGGTGTCATTTTACTTGGCCGTAAAGCTCAGAACAGTAAATGACAGACCAGCTCTCTGAGGCACCGAAGAAGGAATCTGAGGGGTGGGCAAGTCAGTCAGGGGCTGTTATTTCAGATGGCTGAGTGGTCATTGCACCAGCCCCCCAGAGCCCGGGGCCTAGCGGGTCTGTGTGGCTTCCTTTAAGACAGCAAGGTTTGTGCAGGAAATCTAAAGCCTATGAGCTACTTCAGATCTAAGACATTGAACAGGAACCTCCCCCTTTAATCACCCCACCATAACACGTTTATGAAAGAGAAACTGTCTGTGCACATACATGTACTGTGTGTTTGTCTAAGTGTGTGTATGTGTGAGAGGCATATGCTTCCTATTCTTACGTTTCGTTTTTCTGGGCGTGCTTCTCTGTCCAAACCAAAGTGAGGTGAAGGAAGCAGATAGTACTGAAGAGAGCTGGTCCAGGAGGCTTTGTCCTCTGTTGTTTTCCATGCTGATTTTAAAATTAATTCTTTTATACTTTCAGTAAATACTTGACCTGTATATAAATAACATACTGAATTTAAAAATTATGAGGCCAAAGTGAATGATTTCAAAGAAGCACATGTAAATATTTTTTATGTTTAACATACATTAAAATTCATTTTAAAACAAAGCCAATTGAAAGATATGTATGAAAATAGGGTATCTTGAAGAACAGATAGAAGTTCTGTTTTTTTTCCAAAGGGAAATAAAAGTGTGTGTGTGTATGTGTGTTGTGTGTTTAAATGTGTCCCTTTGTTACTTTTCCTCTGAATCTGCTATTTGGGGATGTTAGGGACCCCTCCAGTCTCACTGTTTCCCTGAAGGAATCAAAATGAAAATCGCTCATCTCCCTCTTTCTCCCCATCTCTGCATCTCTCTCTCATCCACATCACAACTAGAATCTTCTAAACGCCAGCAGTGTACCTCTGACCCAAACCTGTGAGACTTTAGGAATGTTTTAATGAACCTGTCTGTGAGGACTAGTCTGACTGGTCCAGTTGAAGTTCTGATTTAGGTTTTAATGAATTGTCTGTTGTTGCAACCCATAAAGCACAGATTATTTTCTATTTAAGTAGAAAGCACTTGATTGGATTAGATGTGAAGCCTTGGATGGTGATCTGGGAAGAAGATAACCCTAGAGATGTTGATTAAAAACTCTTGTATGCTCCCTTTCTGCATCAGTTTATCCCTTTAGAGGAAGTAAGCTATCACTGTACATCCATGCATTTTCATTTTCTGTTGGTGATCGGGAGACCTCGCCACAGCCTTGCCTCACCTGCTGCCTGTTTGAGCTCTCCAGGAGTTTGAATGGGGACTGTATATTTTTTGGTTTGACCAACGTCAAAGCTGTACTTCAGAACTGAACTGAGATTAGACCTGAGAATCTTACTCTGCTCTCTCCTTTGCCCCCCCCCTTTTAAGGACTGCACCCCGTTCCACCGCCAGGCAGCTGCATGGCACAGAGTGTTAGGCCGCATTCTGTCACCCTGCACACCCGCATGTGGAGCTGGCCGGTGGACAGGGGTGCTCACACTTGTCTACAGAACAAATCCAAAGAAGTTGTTCTTCTGTTCTGCTTTAGGCCACCATACATTAGGTCGCCTGCTTATCCCAGCCAGTCTGGGGCTGGCGGACGCCCCATGTTTTCTTCCCAGCACCCCAACTATGGCAACTCTCAGGCTCCCATGATGCATCAGCCTGACCAGTACGGGTAGGTAGCAACAGATCCCGACTCGCTGGGGACCTGGGCATTTTTTTAAACTGTTAATGAACGTGCCATCTGGCTGCAAAAGTAACACCCAAAACCAGAAAGTGAAAGACCTAGAAGGAAATCCATCTCAGAGGGGCTGTCTTTTTGTTTCTTTTTGTTTGTTTTGGGCTTTCTGTTTGTTTTGTTCTGTGTTGTTTTCATTAACGGCACTGTGGTAGTTCGGTAGCAGCCTGCATGCCGTCCCCAGGTCTGTCTGCATGGCTATCGGCACGGCTTCTTCCCCCATGCCCGAGAGGAGCCCGAGTCTCACCCACGGAGAGGAATGAGACGCCTGCTCTGGTGTCAGCCCCACTTTGTCATGTGTTGTCTGGGTACCTGTGCTGTGTCATCATGACAGTGTTATTGTCATTCCTGCCACAACGACCTGCTCCCACCCCCCACCCCCAAAGTCCAAGCGCAGTGACCACATTTGGCCAGAGACTCACTGCAGGAGACATGACAGGTTATCAACAGGACTTGTGAGGGGTTTCATTATATAATCATTGAACCAATGTCTTTGTCAAAGGTTTCTGTGATTTCCTTCTCCCAAGGAGTTTTAGAACATTGAAGTCACCAGGAAAATACAACCAAATAATCCTGCACAGAATTTTCTTTCTAAACGCAGTGTTGCCATATTATTATCAATTACAACACAGGAATTACATACAGCAACAAAAAGTGTCTCTCTTTCCTACTGCAAACTAATGTCAGGCTGTCACTCTTCTAGGTTAGTGAATGCTCTTAGTGTGTATTATTATTGAGTGATGTACAAAGCAATAATATTATGATTGATACCATTTTCATACAGTAATGAGAGGGTTATCCTACAGAGGCTGAAGCATGTGCAGTAGGTAGTTTCTGTGGAAACATACTGCAGTTTTGGTTAGAATAGGGAACGGTCAGCCAGCTCTGTTTCAAGACTGACCTTGTGGGACTGTGCTTTCACTGGTTAGGAATGGTGATTCAGAGAGCTTTTCACTAGTTTGTATACTCAGTGTACACTTATTTACACAGCAAGAGAAATGACGATTTTGCAGTTGAGAGTTCTAAAACCTGTAAACAAGGTCATAAATGTGGACCAACAAATAGAGAATCCTATAAACATGACCCTAAAAGTGCAAGAACAAACAGAGAATTGGGTGACCACACTCATTTTGGGGAGGTTGTTCTTTCCTCTTTTCTTCCCTGTGGTACCGTCAGGGTCACTGCATGAGTCCGCGGGAAGGTGGCAGTGGGGAGAGGAGAGCATTTGTCATCAGCTGCTGATCCATGGGACTGTCCTTCCCACCCCAGGAGTCCTCGCTAGACCCTCACAGCCAGCTTGCCTGGGCCGTGCCAAGCCACATAAAGCAGCTGTGTAAAATGAATTTAAATGGCATGCATCAGAGTAAAATCTCTTCCACTGGGGCAGAAAATCAGTGTTAGCTACCCGGCCCGAGAGATCAGGTGTGCGCCTCAGCAGCAGCCTCCGAGCGCTCCTTGGAGACAGACCCTCCTCAGTTAAAGCGGGAAAGGAAGAAGTGGGGTCTCTGCGCAGATCTGATCACGCTCGGGGCTCATCTGCGCAGCCCCACCCCGGGTAGCTCTGGATTTTGTCTTTCATGTCTGCAGCATTCTTTCTAAAAAAAAAGAAAGAAAATAGTTTTATTTCTATTTTAATTCTCCTTCCTTTGCACTTTGCAATACACACAACCTGTTGTGCTTTTTTTCCCTCCCCAGCAGAAGCTTCAAAGTGAGAACACACGTATGGTGCATGTTTGAGAGCTGTGGGTTGAGGAGTTAGATTTTCCACGTGCTTTTGCTTTACTTAACAGCTCGCTGCAGGAAACTCGTGTTGTTGCCTTTGTTTTGTTGTTTGCCCACTGACAGCTGTCAGGTGAATGCCCGGCTGGCAGTCTGAGCAGCTCGCTCGGTGTCAGTCTGTCTTTGGGAAGCAGTGTTGTGATGACTTCTTTCTCGAGTCAGAGTCCCAAAGGGGCTAGAGCCTGAGATGAAGCTGAGAAAGGCAAATTGATGATGAAGGTCGTGAGTGAGAGAGGGTGTGTGGCAATTAAAAAAAGAGAGCTCCCTGTAAAAATGGGGGGTGTGGGCAGGGTGCCTCGAGCTTTCTCAGCTGGTTGGATATAAAAGTCGTAGAGAGAGAAACGCCCGGGGGGAACTGTTTGGAAGCCGTTTTGCTGATTCCTTTCTGAAGGGTGGCCCACATGCCACATTGAACAAGTTAGGATTGTATAGGTGAATTGTGTTTTTTTTTTTTTTTTTCCTTTCACCTTTTCAGTAAAGGAATCCCTCATTTTGATTATAAGAGGGTTCGCAGTACAATGTGGTGAATCATTTTGTTCAGGTACTAGACTGAGTAATAATATCCAGTATTTGGAATTAACCTGAAATCAACAATTTATATCTGTTCAGGACACCTCCCCCTCCCCCCCATACACACTGATAGACTCTACTCAGAAAATGCATTGCTGTGTTCCGTTTTAAAGCATTTCTGGTTAATGATTTTGAAGTAATGAGAAACAGAGCATTGGAAATAGTGGTTGATCTTATAAAAGCCTGGTTCGGGGATGGCAAGTGACTTTCATCTTCAGCCCGGTCTGGTGGTTGTCACTACAGAGCATCGTGTAGGGAGGGTGCTGAGGCAGGTTCGAGCAGAGCAGAGCAGAGCCAGGGTCAGCCAGAAGCTCAGGAAGACTTGGGCCTGCGGCCTCCTGGAGAAGCACCGCCGTGTACCCCGAGCAGTAGCACTGGCTGCAGCATTTTTTGAATGACTGACTTCATTAGCTTATGCTCAAAACACACCATGAATTTCTCTCGGTCATTCAGTGTGTTTCGCATCCATTTATTCATTCGCGGTGGTACCTGCTAGTGTCTGACAATTGACCTGTCAGCCCAGTAGTCTGCAGATTTGGATATTTCAGGTATCCAAATTTTCCCTGGAAGTGAGCTCCAAGGGATGCATGGCGTCAGTGACTTGCAGAAGGCCTGGCGAGCCCTAGGTCTGTAGCGTGGGTGCGTTTTGATCCTTGAAGGCCACCACTGCCAGCACGTCCTGTATCTTAACTTCAGTCGAGTCTTTGGTGGTTTGACGTAGTTTATATCAATGTTTGGCACAGATCTGTAAGATAATATTTTCACAAGAGTAGATTCCAAGAGGATGTAGAGTTTCAGTTGTAGAATAGTAGAATTAGAGCTGAAAGGATTTTAGATGTCGTCAGCCTCTACCCTCGATTTTATGGAGCAGACGGAGACCTGTGGTGCGGACCTGCTCAGGGGCATTTAGCCAGTTACAGGCAAAGCAGACCCAGGCGGCTCCTGGGCCTTTGGCTCTTTTTCTACTCAGCTCTGTCTCCATAGCTTTTCTCTTTTAAAAAAAATCTCAAATTTAGTTCCCCCTCATGTCTAAAGGTAATTCTGTTAGAAACCAAATATTAGCCTGTGTCTTAGAGGAGACCCTACGTCTCACATGAGGTCTGAGTTTTCTTTTCATTAGCTCAGCCGTGGTTTCACATGAAAGGAAGTTCTGCGCGTCCCACTCACACACGAAGCACTGCGTGGGTCGAACCCCATTCCCCCTGGGCGGCGCACAGAGGGGTTCGGATGCCTGCCCTCTTCATCCTTCCATGGCGGGTGACGGGTGCGGCTGTGACAGGAAGTGCGGGCACCTGCACGATGCTGATGTGAGCAGCGTCCGTCGTCCCTGCTGTCCCCAGAAGGCTCCCTAGTGGAACAGCTGGACATCTCGAGGAGGAAAACTGTTAGACTTCTGAACTTTAGAAACGATGAGTCTGTTTGAAAAGTATTCTTTTTATCCTGAATATCACCACCACAGTCTAGAGACCCACGTTGTAATACTTTGTCATACCAAAAACTGGGATAACTGAAGTTAGTTTTTAAATATTTTTGTGTTTAGTAAAATACAAGATTGAGGATTTTGATTAACATTATTTTTACATCTTAGCCACCCTTTAACAGGGCGCAGAGATTCCATGCAGTCTTAGCCGTTAGGGAGCTTGTCAGTAGCAGCCCAACTGTGTAGATGTTGAAGTGGTAGGATGTTTTGTTGGAGTTTGAGCGCGTCTTCCTCTGCTTGGAAACACCCGGCTCCACTTAGCAACACTGGTGGGTGGTCTGTCCTCTGGGTGCATGGCCCTTACGTCTGTGTCTCGTGCACCCCACAGACACACACACCTTCCGGCGACTGTTCTTCAGTGCAGTGTGTTTATCATTCAGTTCCCCTCCCGCTGTTTCCAGCAAGGCACTTTTCCTCTATGGTTTTTCTCTGGAGCCAGGGTGACGCATTTCTGTGATGGGCCAGGAGCCGCTGGGGTGAAAACCCACTAATGGAGATCGAGAACTCAGATGTCAAAGAGAGGGGCGAGCACTTCACCGAGCCCCAGCTAGAGTGGGGTCCAAGGGCCTGCGGGCTGTGAGTGGTTTGTATTAAGTAAGAATTTAGCCCTTTGGATTTTGGACAGTTCAGTTTTTAAATAATAGCTATGATTTGAAAAGTAATTAAAAGACAAAGAGAAACGATTTCAAAGGCTTAAATCGTGTTTTTATTTCTGCAGTTAAATGTAAGCCTTTGCATTATCATCTAAATACTGTGCTTTAATTTTCAGACCTTTTTTTCCTTCAAAGTTTAAAATTTGAGTGACTGCTATGTTGGTATTTTAAATTATGATTTCAATCAGATCTTTCGGAGTTACAGAACTACATGACAGTCATAAAGCCACATTCGTTGCTCTTCAAAAAAAAGTAGTAAAAAACACTGATCAGAGTATGAAATGCACAGCATGCTTTCAATGTACTAAATAAAAGTCCATGGCGTTCCCTGAATGACTGTTGTTACCCAGAGACTTGGCCGCAGGGCCTCACCCCCAGCCTGGGAGGGCAAGGCTCCTGGCCTGGGTGTTTATAAATCCCCTGGGGGGAGAGGGGTCTGGGATTCCTGCTACTGGAGAGTGTTAATGGGAGACCCAGGGGGAAGGGGCAGGAAGGTGCCCACTGGGACACCCCTTGTCCGACGGGCGTTGAATGAGGACAGTGCTGGACTAGAGCTGGGGATACTGGCCACATCAGGAGGAACTAGTGTGTGCGCCAGCCTGCTGCTGTGGCTCGGGCGTTGCCTCTCGACTCACAGCAGTCTCCCCAAATCCCTCTCCCTCTCTGCCTTGTAGCGTCCTCTCAGACACCAGTGTCCTCCTCATGGTCTGAGCCCTTCCGAGCTCCCAGCCATCCCTACACCTGATCCTGCGTTCGCATTATCTGCGCCTCACGGCTGGGTGCCGTCCTTCCCGTCTGGATAGCGCACCAGACTTGATGGGCTGGGGCCCTGAGTACGCAGACGAGTGTGTCAGTGGAGTGTGTGCCCTGCTGGCTTGTCTAGGCCACTTGTCTTCACGTCTGACCTCACATATCTGCACCCTCCCCCCAGACAAACTGGGACTGTCACGTCTAGATTCACCATTGTAGTTTAACCCTCACCGGAAAAAATCGGCAGCATAGCCCCACCGGCCCCGGGTATTCGGTTACTAAAGACCACGTTGTGGAAATCACGTCTCAGGCCAAGGCGCTCGGGCTCATTCGGGATGTGTTGCCTTGTTCTCAGTCTGAAGTCTGGTAACCTCACCAGTGTTCCGGGCTGCAGGTGGCAGGAGCAGATTGTAGGTGGTGAAGAGGCTGTGATCTGTGTCTCCCTCTCTCCCAGCCTGGGGTTTGGGTGGTGACCGTGAGAAGATTTCAGGTGAGGGCTGCATTCTCTGACTGCTCACAGGCCTCTCCTCTTAACCTTGACCTTCGTTCTTATTTTGAAGTCTACTTCCATTGCATAGATTAAACCAAGCCAAATAAAAACGCACAGCTCCAAACACGAGGCTTTGTTCCTTGCTTTGAAAGTCACTGTTGCTGGTTTGCCTTTGATGGAGTGTTTACCAGGTAGGAACCTGCTGGGTTCCGCCCTCCTGCTCTCGGGGCAGAGAGACGGGTGAGGGTATGAGAACTCCTTTTGCTCAGCCGTCAGGCCTTTCCTGCAACATGTGCGCCCAATTTAAAGAGGGGTTTTTCTTAAACTAAGTAACTTTGCGGCCCAATGCCGCGTGTAGTTCAGGAAATTGATAAGAATTTTCGGAGGTTTTTTTTAAAGTTAGAAATGACTATGTTAATATATTTCCTGGCACAATAGCCCTGGACAAGTACACTCTGTTAGGGGGTTTCACAGAATATTGCTGTGGCAAAGTATATGAGATGGAGATCTCTAGACCCAAATTCTTTTTTTTTTTTTTTCTCAGCCAACACACTGGTCCATTAAAGGTGCACGAAGTCTATGAATACATAGAGGTCCCTGCACCTGGCTGATGTCACTGCTCAGACATCATTCCGATTGGTTCCCCCCGGTTGCTGCTTAGCTCCTCAGTGTTTCAAGTTCACATGCTCCCCGAACCTGAGGTGCCCGCACCTCGGAGACCCCAGTCCCTAGTCAAGGCAGGCTCTCCATTGCCCTGGTGCCCCGCAGGGGGTCCTGCAGAGACAGTGGGCACTCCTGTCACTGAGAAGGGACCACCCTCTTGGGACGTTGTTGGAGATCTTTTTTAATGGCATTATGATCTCAACATGCACTTTTTACATAAAGAACTTTAAGGTAGTTAGAAAGGAGCCCTTTTCCTTTCTGTGGCTAGTTCCTCTTCCACAAGGGACAGTGGATGCCATTGTCCCCAGACTGAGTACCTGTGCCGTTTGCCTGTGGTCAGAGGCCAATGGGAAACTGTCAGAACCCACAAAGTTCTGGGGGTCACCTCTGGCAGGGAGAAGACAGGTTTGGGCACCCACTTTGCCCCTGTGGCTTTCTTCACACCTTGAACTCAAGCAGCCAGAGAAGTGCAGACATAGAACCTCTGAAGCATCTTCCAAAGGAGACTTTGAGCTCATTTTAGTACGATTGTCAGTAAACAGTTTATAATAATAAAAGACAATAGGCTTAGCAAACCAAAATCACCTTTGAGATGAAGAGAACATTTCTCGGTTACCAAGATTCAAGCACCAGACGGGTTTTGCGTTCTCTTCACACCCTGACAAGAAGGTTTCTCGCTTTGAAACCCTTGAGCTCTGTTCTCGTTGCGTTAAGAGATCAGTCAGCTCCTTCAGAAGCCGCTCACGCAGGTTCCCTGCATCGAGGCGAGCAGGAATACGGAATCCTGAAATTGTACAACAGGTACCATTTTAGCAGAACTGGGAACAGGTTGGGACCAGTGAAAAGTCTGCGTGAAGTAGTTGACAAAAAGGGGGAAATGTTTCTGAAGTTACCGGTTTCTAGGAACCCCAGCTTGGAACATGCTGCATTCCTCTGTGCTTGGTGGAATAGCTTCACCAGGATGCGGGGTGAAAATACAGCTCTTCGGAGAAGGTGGAGACAACCAGGAGAAAAGCTCAGACACGGAGAGGCCCATGGGCACTGCCACCTTGTAGCGGCCGGTGGCAAAGCCAGGCCAGGGAGATGTTCTGTTCTGGAGAGGGATCTGCTAAACGTTCGCTAGAGACTGTTCTCAGGAATATGCTGACAGAGATACCACTGCCCATCTACTGAAAGGCCTTTTTCATAGAGCTGTTGAAGGATAACTTTCCTCTTTGCCCATTCTTAAAGGGAAACATAAAACTTAAATGTATCAGTTACCAAAGGGTTGGGGAGTTGCTCATTTATAGCTGGGAAATGACTAATTGTTGCTGTAGCTTTGTTGCTGGCATCATACACAGCTTTCTTGAAGGGAACAGAGGGAAGATCTTAGACACTCTAGAAGTGCTGTAAAGGGCGTTTCTGCTCAGGCAGGAAAGAGGAATGGAAGGGCCCCACGGCTTTCCAGACTGGAGTTTCCAGCTGTCTCCGCAGCATTGCCTTCTGGGAGCTCCAGGCACATGCTGAGCCAGACTCAAATCCACAGCGTTTTCGCTGTCGGTGACCGCCCTGCAATCCAGCTCTGTGCCAGCCGGCCACCTAGGGGACACGGTGGGGCACCTTCCCTCACAGCATCTCATTTGTCACCGAGCCCCGTCAGGTTCACTTCCAGGTCTCGCTTAGCTCTGGCTTGCTCCCCACGCCTGGTTCCGCGGCACCGTCCTCTCCTACCGGGGCTGGGGTAATAGTCACACGGCGGTTAGCCCCACCTTCTCTCTTCTGCCTGCAGTATGTCCTCCCACGGTCAGAGAGCAAAGTAGGCCTTTGAAGTACACATCTCTTCTTGCATCTCTCCTGCTTAAAAACCTCTAGTCTCTCAGGATGCAGACAGAACCTTACAGAACGTAGCCTTGCATGGTGTGGCCCTCCCCCCTCCGCTCTCATGTCCTGCTAGTCTGCCTCACTCTCCGCCAGCTGTCCCCTCCTGGACACAGAAGGGCCCTCCTGTCGTCCTCACCTGTTGACCCCTGTGGATCCCTCAGGTCTCATCAGAGGGACTGGGGGGCGGGCAGCATCCTTTCCTCAAGGAGCTTTCCCCCAGCACCTGTGCCTCCCCTTTACCCCACAGCCTGGTCCCTTTGACACTCACTGCCCTAGGTGTCTGACTCTTTGTTTGGGACCACTGCTATGCTCCTTCCCCTCTCCTCCCACACCCGTCTTCAAACACCCATCTTGAACACACCCATCTTGACTCAATAGAAGGTATTTCTGATTGATTTAGTTATTTCTAGCAGGTCTCCCTGAATGAAAGGCGTGCAGTAGTTTAGTTTTTTTTAAATAGCATGTTGCTCTGTGGTTTTACAGGACTCTACAGACTGAGTCATTGGCACTTCTGTTTGTTCTTTGTCTTTGGTCTAATGATAGAAAGCACTTTACCTCCACCGGATTGGTTCCTAGCCAGAGCAACTGGCTGGCTGAACTGATGCTGTAACTTTGCACCAGAACCGCTCATGCATTTGTGTTTACAGGTGTGCTGCTGGATCCGATCAGCCACACCAAAATGGGCCAGGGCTTGGACAGCTTCTCGTCGGTTTGATTGTGTTGTTTTGGAGACATAGGGGATGTTTTTCCCTTTTCAGATATTCGATGAAAAACACTCTCAACCGGAGCCGTCCTTCTCAGTACCACTTCGGAAGAGTCACAGTGTGACTTAGGTTAGAAGTCAATGTCACCAGTGCTGGACACATTTGTGAAAGTAGTTTGTGTTTATAAAACATTTAAAATAGGGCATGCTGCGTGAAGTTGTACAGACGGTTGGAGCTCTGCAAGAATAAACTGCTGGAATTGGGCTTTCCAGTTTCACCTTCCTGGTTCTGATAACTATTGGGTTTAAGTGAAAGGGGCCCCACATTTCAGTGTTAGCCTAACTTATTCAGTGAGTAAGCCGTCTTCTCCGGCGTCAGAACTCAAACCATGCCTCTAGTGACAATCCACATAGACAAAGAGACGCGTGCTTGCCCGGCTGGTGTGGCTCAGTGGTTGAATGTTGACCCATGCACCAAGAGGTCACCAGTTCGATTCCCTGCCAGGGCACATGCCCAGGTTGTGGGCCCCATCCCCAGTGGGGGGCATGCAGGAGGCATCCAATCAGTGTTCTCTCTCATTGATGTTTCTATCTCTCTTTCCCACTCCCTCTCTCTCTAAAAATCAATAAAGAAAAAAAAAATTTTTTAATGACTTTACTTCTATAGTTAGTTTCCAAAGCATTTCTTCTGTCTGTCCCTACCCTTCCCCAAAGAGCTGTATCAGAAATCCGTTCATTTTCAGGATACGTATTCCACACTTCCCTGTCTCACTGTTGACAAAAAGTGGTGGTGATTGCTGAAACCATACAGCCTACAGATTTCTTTTAAAGCACCAAAATCATGTACAGACTTTATTTTTAATTTTATTGTAGTTGACATAAAACAAGATATTTAGATGGATTTCCTCTAATGTTTTTAACTGCCAGACTCGAACTCTAGTGGGAAGTGGGATTCTGCCTTCAGTGGACCGCTGGCCACGGCCTCTAAAATTGGTGTTTGCCTCTGGCTTTTCCCCAAAGCCAGACCTTTGTTGGCAGATGACTGTGTGATGTTTGAGAACTCTCCGAAGTGACTGAAGGAGAACCCGTGTAAGATTCCTTGTGTGTGCATAGGCCGTCAAGGAGCGCTTTCAGGAGACGAATCCGCAGGCCCACTTCTGAGTTACTCTCGTTGAGAAACCTTTTTTTTTGGTCATTGAATAACAGATCTTAAACCCTAGCATCTCGTCCCAACCGAAGACCGATTTAAATACAGTTCTGCGTATTCTGCAGCTGTGGGTGTTTAGATGACAACCCCACGTCATACTCGGACATGGACATGGTAGAGGGCCTGTGGTCAGCACCTGTGTCTGTGAGCGCCGCCAGCTCGTCGTTTCACAGGGCGCAGTCCAGGGGCTGCCTTAGTCACAACAACACGTTATTTTTCAGTGTTTGTCAAATTCCCTCCCGGGCCGTATGGGCATTCATCGCCACAACCACTGCAGGTCGGGAATCTGTGGCATCAGCACAGCAGTTTGTAAGAGACACTGTCTGGGCCCATGGACCCACTGGAAACCAAGCCAGAGGTTCCCAGCCCCAGAGGTCAAGGTTAGGGCACTTGGCTCTGCCAGGCACCGCGTACTTTCGTAAGGTTTTGCAGTGAAAATGTTCCCTCGTTTCAGTTTGTATTTTTGCCTGCTCCTGTGTCCTTTTGAAAAGAGACCATGTCTGGTGAGTGACTTCGCCTCCTCACTCCGTTTGGAGCACTCCGGGTGTTGCTGTGGCAGGAAGGGGCCCCGCCGTTGGTGAGAGCTGCCTCTGGAAAGGACCGTCCCCCAGGTGGCTGTGGTCCTGGAGATGGTGGTCAGCCAGCCAGACACGAAGCTTGTTGTCTCGAGCCACAGAAAGCCTCTCGCAGTAGCCACTCCGTGCTGAGCTGGAGCGCTCGGCCTAGTCACAGAGGCACCTTACGTCTCCTGCCACAGAACACATTGTCTCAATTTCCAAAATTCAACAGAATGCATCGAAAGCTCTTGTTTAGTATTAAGCCCATCTTGCTTGTTCAAAATTACCAATAGTCTTGGCAGTAATTTCCAAAGTAACAATGAGTAGGATTTCATCTGCGGTGATGAAAGGCTGGCTCTCTCCCCATCAGACAGGCGGCCAAGTGCTGCGTTCATGGCCACACGTGCCCTGCTCCTGGGAAGACTCGATTCCCTCTGGCTGCGTCTCTGCTGGGACACCCCAGAAGCCTGCAGCACACAGGACAAACTCCTTCCTGGAAGCAGGTGTCCGGGGAGCTGTTGTATTTACCTTCACCCCCTCCCACTGTCCACCTCGCTGAAGGGTGCCCTCCGGAGCCCCAGAGAAGAGCACCATTCTGATGTGTGAGCTGTCTCTAACTGCAGACGAGTCTGGTAGACACACAGAAAGCTCTGTGTCGGCTGCTGGGTGGCATTACACTTGGTCTGTCCGGTGTCGGCGGTGTCAGAGGGCCCTGGAGGAAGAAGTGGGGAACACCGGCCGAGCAGCAGGCCTGGGAAACCCTGTTCTACCACTTGTTAGCTCTGTGTCTTTAGGCTCTGTGTTACCTCTGGGTTATTTAACCTCTCTGATCCTGTCTTTCTTTGTATGTGAGCATAATTCCACCTAGGAATTTAAAAAATTAAATGTGTAAAGCGCCTAGAAAACGTGTTACGCATATTTGTAAGAACTTCATAAAGTTTTAACGTTAAAATCATTGTCAGTCCCTCCATGTTTTCATATGTAGAAACTGAGGTCCCGAGAGCCAAAGTGATCTGTTCCCTGATCCCACTGACAGTGGAAAAGTGTGGCTGGTGACAGAGCCAAGACCCCTGGCTTTTTAACCAGACTCTTAAAGAACTAACTGTAGGCATGGTTTAGTTGAGGACCATTGTAACCAGCAACTGGCTTCCAACACAGACATTTAAATCTTTAATTGTTTGCTATCTGAAGGTATTTTTTAAAAGCTCTGTAGTATATACGTTCCTCATGTTGTGACAGTGCAGACGGGGGAGAGAGTACAGACTGGGTTCAATGGGCCCTTGAGTTCCTTCACTCAACTGTCTGCCTGGTGGACTTGATGTTCGATTCTCATTCCCACCTTAGTTCTGAACAAGTGTGCTTATGGAACCGTTAGTTACATACACGTGTTAGGCCACTGTGTGTGGAACTGAATTTGGTGGAAGTTTGAAAAGGTGGCCACCTTTCATAATTCCTATCGACCATGATAAAAACATTCTCTATCAATGTATTCATTTAAAATATATGTTTTAGTAGCTGTTGGGTGTCAGTTGCTCCTCTCGGGAGGCATCCACGCCTAGAAGAGCCAAGACATGCACATGGATTGTTTAGCACAGAGGAAAGTACATGCTGCTCTGAAAGACACACTGTGCAGAAGGCAGGGCCTCCAGGGAGAGAAGCAGGGTGGGCTGCATAGAGGAGGTGGCCCCAGGTCTGGGTCTGGAAGGGCGGACAAAGCTGGCTGGGGTCTGAGAGCAGTCAGTGAGTTGGAAGTAGTCTCCAGAAACAGCCTGTTCTAAGTTAAGGATGCTTTCCCTGGGATCTCTTTGGGGAAGTTGGGGGAACCGTCTCGTCTGAAACAGTTACAAGTGCTTTGAATGGAAACACCTGAGGGGAACCCAAGATATTTAGCTAATGCCAACTGTCTACGTGCTGCTGCTAAGACCCTAACCATGTAGGAATGCGTCTGCAGCTGCTGGGCAATGTACTTGTAGGTAGGGGCCGACCTGGAGGGTAATCAGAAGCCACTGGGTGACTGCAGGTCCATTCTGAATGAACTGCAGTGGGTGCTGTGACACTGGTTCAGCAGACTGTCCTTGTTCCCAGTGGGACCTCAGTGAGCTGGGCGTTCAAGGCTGAACTAACACTCCTTTCTCCTAGAAACACTCACACCATAGTCTTTCAGCCTTCTAGAATGTTCTTTCTAAGCCATCAAGTGTTACTTCGTACAGAATTTCCCTGAATGGTTTAAATAATATTTAAAAGAGAAAAACAACAACACTTAAACCTTTGGTACTTTGAATTTTCAAATGGACTATGTTTAAACTTTTTCTACAAGCCAGAAAGTTAAATCCACTGAAAATAGCTACACTAAAAGAATAGTATTGTTTTTTATTAATGAATTATGTTAATCTTTTAAAGAATCTCTTTAAAATTTTTTTACTATTATACATTAAGAGCCAATAAATGACAGTTTAATGGAGGTGGAGGGGTGGTAATCATAATTTGGAACAGACAAGCAAAGTGGATTTTTACCTTGCCTGTTAGCTTTACTCCTAAGAGTAAATATTAGTAGCCAGATCTTTGGAACGTTTTTTAAAGGTACTGTATACAGAAAATCTTGACTATAAGGTGGAGACTTTTAAAGGTTTTGCCACATTGCCATCATCGTTTTTTGCTGTAATTTTCCTAGGAGAATTAAACTACCTCGCCGGTAAAATCCTCCCCTCCACCCCAGTTACCTGCAGTTAGAGAAACGACACTGCATGTCATTTGTCGTCTTCAGATTAAAGAATACCCTTTGCCTATTTGCAGGAGTGAAGAGCTTTGTCTCAGAGTGTAGACACAAAACTAACCAAACTAAGTCACCAAAAGAGAGAAGTTCATGCATCTGCATGGCAGCGGGGGAGGAGTGGCCTAGTAGGACAGGAGCCTGTTAGGGACACTTACAGCCAGTCTAAGCTCCCTCAAGCTTTCTGTCACTGGAAACCCTACAAAAAGAAGTGGAAGTGTGATGTTTACTGTGTAATTTTAATATAGGGAACTTGGTGTGTTTTTAATAGCACCTAATTTCAGAATGTTAAATAATAGGGTTGAAGGGAGTTTGGGAAACGCTTTCTCTCATATTCACTATATCAGAAAAATTAGGTCAAAGAATTTTTTTTTAAGTAATGTTCCCACACTGCTTATTTGTTTTTTATTTCTTGACTTCTGCTTTTTGATGCGAGAATACTAAGTAATGTTAATAAAGAGTCAGATATTTTAAAATGTTAGTTGATTTTGCTTGCTTTTGTAATTCCTGTTCTTATTTCAAGTTCACCCTTTCTTGCTGATATTCCCCTATATTAATCTTGACAAGCTTAAATATGTGGAATTTATTTGTGAAATTTATATTATTTGGAATTTTTACATAGTGCATTAAATAATTACTTAGCAACAGAGTTCAGCCTCTCTCTCTCCAGGAAATACATTCTTTTAAGCTTAAAAGAAACATGAAAAATAGTAGCCCCGCCCCTTGCATAAATGGCTACCAGGGAAACGGCTGCCAGTGCGCGGTCATACACGTGTGCGTGTGCTTTCTCTCCACGCAGGCAAGGCGGCTTTCCGGGCATGAACCAGAGTGGACTCATGGCTTCCAGCTCTCCGTACAGCCAGCCCATGAACAGCAGCTCTGGGCTGATGAGCACCCAGGCGCCGCCCTACAGCATGACGCCCAATATGGTGAACAGCTCCACAGGTAACTTGGCGGCCCCCGGCCGAGGCTGCCCTCCCCGCTCTCTCCTAGGCTGCACCGCACCTGCTCCGGCCTCCGACCGTTTGGTGAAAAGCACTACTTTTCTGCTTCTTGGAAACCTGTTCAGTCTGTTTAGCTGTTTTAAGACTTGAGGATTACATTTTATATAAGTTATTTTTATTCATTCTGTGTATAATATGTGGACATATTTCAAGTGTCATTGGACATTACTTGCTAAATATATACACTGAGTTCTTTCCGGGGGTGGGGGGCATTGTGGGAGTATTGGACGACTCAGGACAAAATCCAGTTAGCCATTTGATAATGGTGGAGATAAATTTTAAAATCCTGTTTCAGAGGAAATGACTAAAGGGCAAAATGGGGAGTAGGGGTTGGAGTCCTTTTTCATTTAGGGAAACTCACCTTTAAATGTCTTCATGGGAGCCCTGGTCAGTTTGGCTCAGTGGTTAGAGCATCAGCCCTGGGACCGAAGGGTCTTGAATTCAATTCTGGTCAAGGGCACATACCTGGGTTGCAGGTTCGATCCCCAGCCCCCAGTCATGGTCATTTGTGAGGCAACCAATTGATGTGTCTCGCTCACATCAATGCTTTTCTCTCTCTCTCTCTCTCTCTCTCTCTCTCTCCCCCCCCCCACTCTCTCTAAAAATCAATGGAAAAAATGTATATATATAGATCCTCAGGTGAGGATTAATAAATGTCTGCATGGAAATGCAGATTGTTGAGAAATTATACACTCTTTTAATGAACTGTTCACATTTTTCAGTATGTCTATAATTTTTCAACCCACTTTATGGCCTCAACTGTATTCTTACCAAATCCCATCTGATTAGTGCAGTAAGAGAATTCCGTCAGTCTGTGGAAATATCCAAACCTGTGCACATGTCCTGTGTTCTTGGACTCCTTAGACCCTGACCCACCCCCCAGGCCCCGCCCACCGAGGACGAGCTCTAGTCGCGCTGAGCAACGCTGTGGAATCAGCTGACCTGTGCATTCCAGCCGGTGAGGGTGGGGGCGGCCTCTGGGGAGGGCCGGGTGCTTCCCGGTGTGCTCGCAGCACCCCTGGAGTTAAAGGCTGGTGTCCCCTCGTTACCGCTTTTCATCTCCTCCGCCTTTCGCTGCCTTCCCGACCTCTCCGTCTCTGCCTCCTGGTGTCCGGGCCTCGTCTGGGAGAGCCTCTCCCTGATCACATCCTTTAAAAGTTTGTGGAAGAGGAAACAGTAGAAACTGCTGGTGAGAGTGAAAGTTTTTACATCAACAAAACAGGCCTTCCCGGTGTGGAGCAGGCGGCCCTTCGTCCTGTGTTTTCACGCTGGCAGTGACAGGGCAGACTCCGACAGTCTGTTAGCCGGCCGCTTCCCCACGCCCCGGGGACAGGGACCCTGGTTATGACATTATGGGTTTGTCTGGCTTGCTGAAGTAAAATTACTTTGGAGCATTGAAGCTACACAATAAATTCTCACCTGCGATTAGCAATACTCGTTTTCCCCTTTTTCCTTTGGACTCCAGAGCCACAAAAATAACCAGCAACAGATGGCACCGTGCCCTGCCTACGAAGATTTATGTATTCCTAAGGAATAACCAGTTTAACGGAGATTCGCAGGGAGGGGTGTTTTACACTATTCAGATAATTCAGTTATTTGTTATTTCATACAGAGGTAATCTGTTCCAGGAAAGGCCATTTATCCTCACAGGCTTTTGTACAGGCTAGCAGTATATATTTTTTATTGCATTGTGCATTTTGAAATATTGAATTTTTAATAATTTAAACATTTATCAGATTTTTTTCTACACATTTATGTGATTTTATTTCAGTTTTATTAAGTCAAATGCTACCTGATAGAAAGTAATCATCCAGCACATGGAGGAGTATCGGCGGTTCGGCGCTTTGCTGTCACGTGGTGACGGTACACGCGTGTCTGCGGGGCTGCGTGGCAGGCTCCGGGGACGCCGGCTCGGCGGGCCAGCCAGTGCCTGAGCGCCTGAGAGCGTGTCGTCGCGGGCGCTCACTTAACTTGTCTGGAGACGGGCCGGAAATGGCTGGGCTCCTCGTCACCTCCGTGAGCGTGGTGTGGGCCTGTGGAGAGGAATTCCCAGGGATAGCAGCAAGGCGTTTTCGCCATCAAAGGACACTTGTGCAGAAAGCGGAGACAGTACGAATAGTGCGCGGTGCGGCCACGGGGTTTTCAGAACCTCACGTAGCTGAGGCCACGGGCGCGCAGCACCCTCTGCCCGGCTCGGGCGGTCGTGCCGTGGGCGTGAGCGGGGCCAGGCACGGCCTCCTTGCAGTGACCAGCTGTTCTCGGCTTCAGGGCGCAAGTAACTGTTTACAGGGAGTCAGTGTGAGTACGAAGGTGACGGCTGTTTCTTCTCTTAGATGCTGGGGAAGTGGGATGGTAAGCACTGGGGGATTTTCCTCTAAAGGAGCTTTTTTAAAAATAGTATTTGGATTGAAAGATAGAATTATGTATTATTATGGTCAAAATTATAAGTCACATGTAACCTTGCTAAATTCACCTTATATAATACTTGTGTTGTTAGTTGCATGGTACTGATTTGTGTTTCATTTTATAATATTCTTTAGCCATATAATATTCGTTAGTCTGCACATAAGCCGTCATCTTAAAGAAGACCACTAAATTCCAGGAACTGTACTCCCTCCTGTGGCTGTCCGTGTGCTCGCCAGGAGGCGCTCGCTCTCCGGTGGCAGGGCATTTCCGGCAGAGTCACCTGCACACAAGAAGTGAGCAGCCTTGTGCTGTGGAGCCAGGCCTTCCCCCTACGAGCCCTGTCGGATTCCAGGAGGGCTTCCTTCTGCTCAGCACCCCGGGTCCTGTCACTGTCCTCCCCGTACAGGCTGTCCTGGCTCCAACAGCCCTGACAGAGGAAAAGGGCAGTCACACTGCACAGTGGCCACAGCTTCCCCAGTGTGCTCAGAAACTGAGCCCCCCCCCCCCAGTCCCTGCAATGCTTATTAAATAAAACTACAGATTCTCGGCCCCCCAATCAGAATTCTAATAGACTCCTCAGGTTTTTCCATATGTGCACACTGACGCTTGACTTAGAGGTATTTTGCTCAACATCTCCTGGCAGCTTTGTGTGACATTAGCCATTTACTAGGTAATTTGCTGTTTTGAAATTAAAAAAAAAAGATTTACAGATCTGTGCCTAGAATATATATCTACCAGATGGACATCTGTTTTCTGTCTTGAGACTGTAGGGCCCTTCACAAGGAGTTTCAGGTCTTTAACACCATTGCTAACGGTTGTCTGAGTAGTTTATAAATATTGTTGGGTTTTTGTTTGCTTGCTTTAAGTTATTATTTTAGGTGGATTGCTGCCCTCCTCCCACCAAAAAAAAAAAAAAAAAATACAAAAGACGATAAATTATGAGAACCACAATCTCTTAAACTGATAAAAAACAAAAACAAAACGTGCACTGAGTTACACCAAGTGTACTTTATATGTGGCTGGGGCTTTCTCGGGAGCCTCGATCCAGCTTGCAGGCAGGAGGAGCTGCCCTCCTTGAAGCAGGGATGCCTGGTGTGCATGCTGGTTTTGCTCAGGCTGATGTTTCCGTGGGCTGGGTTGGGCAGCAGGCTGGGGTGGGCACGATGGGGTCCTGCATCTCCCTTGCTCGGCCCCCCTGGAGGCTCATCAGCATAGGGAAGTTTCTTCGGGGCATTCTTCCAAGACTGCTGATCCGGGCAGAGAGAAGTGTTTCTCCTGAGCTCTTCTCATATACTTTGTATGTATTATGTTAACCGTGTTCTTTATATATTTGCCACATATAAATATAGTCATGAACATCTACAGATGTATGCACATAGATAGGCCCTTTTGTGTTTTCAAAAACAAGAAATAAAACATTTTGCAGAGTATGGTGTATTATTTACCATGAAGAGAAAAGAACTGTTTGTGCACTTCTGGTCATTTTTCCATCCTCTGAGAATGATTTTGCAGCCTTGTAAGGAGACTGAGAAAGGAAGTTGGGAGAGTAGGAATGAGTGTTCAAGTTCACTTTTTGACTCCCACTGTATGTTCTTTATGCTCTTCCTGAATATATTAAACCCAGGGTGAAACAGCTGCCTTAGGACCTGGACCCACACTTACTTTAAGAAATCATTCTGGCTCTTAAATGTTGGTGGTGAAGCCGGAGGCCAGGGCTCACAGTGGATTTGCAGGCCCTGGGCAGGCTGTACCCGCGGGCCCTCCCTGCCCCCTCGCAGTCCGCGCTGTGCATGCTGAGCTCTGGTCCATGGGGGAGAACAGTGCCTTGATTTAACGCATCCCTGTAATAGTGGTGGTCTTTCTCTTGTGAGAAAGAAGAAAATCGTGCCCCTGGAGTCCCATTGCCCTGGGAGGATGTGGCTCTTTGCATGACTCACTGAGAATTCTGCTAAGAAGTCAAAAATAAGCATTCCAACAAAATAATAGTAAAAGCCACAATAGAGAAAAACCTTATGATCCCTTTAATAGCATAAAATTTACATTGTAAGGCAGGAATACGAAATAAAATGATTACTATAAATCCTGTCCTTATTTATCTCTTAAAATAATAAAGCAATGCAATTTTTCAGTTTTTATATTTGTATAACCCAGATGCCCACTTTAAAATACATAATATTTTATATATTTTATATGAAGACGTTTGGAGAATTTCAAATCAATATATATGCTTCTATTTGTCTAAGTTTGATTTCTAAATCAGTGTAAATTGTTATAATTAATTATCATTAATTATCATAATACATATTGACCTAGTTCCTTGTGCTTCAAAATTGCTTCTGTGTACATTAACACATTTAATGCACGAAGAAGGGTATTGCTGTTTTTTATTTATTTTTAATACTATTTGGGTGTAATGTATTATAAATGCTGACAAAAATATTTGTTGTAACCTTTTGAGAAGAAGGACTTAACATAAGCTGCATGTCCGGGACTTTGCCACTTTCTCTGGAATTGGATGGCTGTCATTCCTTTGAACCTACTCTGAATAACCAGCAAGGACATGTGGACTTTCGTAAATAAGCCCCTCTTTCCACACTCGTCCTGCTTTTCCCCCCTTCTGTTTTTCTAAAAAGGGTCTTTCTTAATGTACAGATTTACCAATTCATGTCTCGCTAGACCCCAGAGATAAAACCACCCGAAAGCAACAGGGCGGGCTTCTTCGTGTAATATCTCTCAGCTGCTTTTTTGAGGTTTCACACATTCACAAAAATAACAGCATTTTTAGCTGATCCCAATAGATTTTTCTCTGCAGCTGCATCACTTGAAAAAGCTTTTTGTTCCAGTTCTTAAAGTCTAAGTATTGAAAGTAATTTGGAAAAAAAGAAAAACATCCCAATTATGATTTGTGTGTGTGGTGATGACTTCAAGGGCTGACTGGGCTGCAAATGGGCTTTGAAAAACAAGCCACTGGAAAATAGGCATTAGAGTGCGCCATTGAGTGTGCCCATGTAAAGCCATGGGCACATGGCAGGGTAGGCTTTTTTGGCAGGACCTCTGGTCCCAACCTGCAGTGATGCTAACGATATTAGCAAATTAGCACCACAGAGCTTGCCAGCTAATTCGCCAGAGCCCTGCTCACTCTCTCACTGCTGTAATTAAAACTAATTATTTTCTAAAACATAGTAATACACGAATATGTGCAATAATCATTTTGTAGTAGGCAATCTGTGGAGCCTTTTTTGTAAGCTTCCTTTTTCTTTGTTTTTGTTTTTTTGTTTTTGGCACGTCATGCTCCGCGTGCACTGCCTGCTGGAGCCAGCGCTCATTGCAGGATGTGAAGTGGGTCCCGTCACAAAGCCTCAGGTTTATCGCACTTTGAAATAGAAGTGTCTTCCGGTCTTCACTCGCTTGTAAGGCTCACAGTTCTCTCCCGTCATCCTTTCTGCCTCCACCTCTCCTCCCTGCCTCCTCCTGGTCTGTCTGGTGCTGTGCAGATGGTCTTCACAGCGGGGTTCTGCAGGAATTCAGCTGTTACTCCCTGGATATCGACACTCATTCCTTCCTGTGGCCTTGCTCTTCCTTTAAAAAGAAATCCAAACCCATATTTTTCACTTGAAAATGTCTATTCGTATTTGCAATAAATGTGTATAAATCCATTGTTCTTTGGTGACCCCTTCATTCCGAAGCGTAGATGAACTTGATTGAATTTCTGGGCCTACCGATAGAAAATGAGTTTTGCCTGGGATTGTTGGGTTGACCCTTGAGCTGGTGTGGGTGTCTGCCCTGGGCATCTGAGCTCTGCTGAGGACTGATAAATGTACACAGTGCACCAGGCTGGAAGAAAACCAGCCCCATTGCAAAATAATTAGAAATTCTTTCCTTCAGAACTTACTTTTGATCATTGTCTTTGAAGTCATCTGTTACGATTGTCTTCCATTATTAGAGTAGGCCACATGTAGTAGATAAGGTTTTCGGATGAAACGATATAAAATGTCAAATGATTTTGCAGGCCGTAGATTATGTGAATTTAGGAACTTAAAACAGCACTAAATCCTCTAGTCGCCAGGTAAAAACATACACAACCAGCATTTGCTTTCAACACCGACGAGCAGCTTAAAGATCGGGCCTATGCCCACTTGTCGCCTACTCTGTTCAATAATATTGCTGTAAGTTGACTCTCAGTGGTTTGAGAAAATGATTGCTTTTTAATTTTTAAATAAAGGATTGCCAGAATGTCGTGCTATTTAGATTTCAGAAATTAGTGTGCTCTGTTACGATTTCTTTTTTCTTTTCTTCCTTCAAGGGAAATTCAGGTGCCCCATGCATCCCTCAGTAACTTGTGTTAGCGGGAACTCAGCCTGACGAATCACATGTATAATCCTCAACTCTTTCTCCTGTTTTCGATTAGCATCTATGGGTCTTGCAGATATGATGTCTCCCGGTGAATCCAAATTGCCCCTGCCTCTCAAAGCAGACGGTAAAGAAGAAGGCACTCCGCAGCCCGAGAGCAAGGCGAAGGTATTTCCTCTCTGCACGCGGTGTGGGGTCTGCCTGCTGACGCTGCCGCGCTCGAGTCACTGGTGCTGGCCGCACTTGCTTGCGTTTGGTTCCTTCTCTCTGCATGCCTTCATTCTGTGCGACATGTCTGTAGTCTTTCTTTCCCCACCCCCGTCCTGGTGTGGATCTGAAAGTTACTAGTTCTTACGGCATTAACTCGTGGTCGCGGGAGAGGGGCGGAGGGACAGCCCACCTAGAGGAACGCTCTGGGGGTGGGGAGAGGTAAGGGTCTTGCCTGGTTTTGATTCTTGCAGCCATTTCTCTGCCTTCGGTTTATAGCTTCCTGTTTTGGCCGCCTCAGCAACAACAACATACTTAATATTTTGCTTTCCTGCCTTATTTCATAAATAAGGTGAACAGCTTTTTTGGTTTTGGTTTTTTTTCTTTCTTTCATAAGGGGTAACCCATGCTTAGCATTCCATGTGAGCTTGAAGTAAGCATGGTGGCTCAGTGGCCTTCTCCAGCATCCAGCAAACTTGCCAAATAACACTAATTAAGAATGTTGTTTTAATACCTTTATGTCTGTGTTTTTGTGTGTTTGTTTGTACATGTCTTTATATATATAAAAGTTAGTCTGTTAACTGGATGTACTTTTTGTTATTTTAAATACAGTTTGCCCTACCTTTGTCATTTTTTTTTTTTTTTATTCCTCTACCACAGGATAGCTACAGCTCTCAGGGTATTTCTCAGCCCCCAACCCCCGGCAACCTGCCAGTCCCTTCCCCAATGTCCCCCAGCTCTGCTAGCATCTCCTCATTTCATGGAGATGAAAGTGATAGCATTAGCAGCCCAGGCTGGCCAAAGACTCCATCAAGCCCTGTAAGTGGCTCTGGTTTTTTGTTTTTGTTTTTTTCGGGGTTTTTGGATAATTAACTGATTCTACTTTAATGCTTGCTTATTTATTTGTTTATAAGACTTTCTTCAATAATTTATCCATGAAAGGGATTTCTTTATGATTGCATTAGTAGCAAAATGAGTGTGGTTGATGTGTCTCGGAGAAGTTAGCTCTGTTGATGAAACACTGCTGTAAACAAGCACCTCTGTACAAATTGTGCTGCTGGGTCCAGACTCCTCCACACAGTGACGGTCCGAATGTCGCACCCCTGTGCACTTCAGAAATTTAAAGCCAGTTACTGCTCCATTTACATGGGAACTAATAGCAGCCTTGGAGTAAATGACAAGTTTGGCCTTTGGCCTAAATCTTTCATGGGCTGTTGTATCTGAAACATCTTATTTCAAAACTGCCTACCTGAAAATATAAACATTACACTCTGGGCATGGTTTAGCATAACATCAGCTCTGTTCCAATGCACTGTAAGAAATTAGAAAAGTTGTGGAAATGTTCGTGCATGTGACTATTTGGAATGCTGCTTTGAGATTAATGTATGCCTACGCTAGAATCAGGTGAGATGAAAAATTACATCTTGCACAAGGCTGCTGATAATCTTGAAATTAGGTATTGATTTCCATATGATATACAAGAAACAAAAATGGTAATGTGTATATAAGGGAATTTTTTAGCCTTTATGTTCTTCTACCTGTAGAGTCTTTATTTTCCTACTAAAGAAATTAATTCGGTACCATTAAAAAATGAATGGCACCGTTGTAACCTTTATTTTACATTCATATCAGGAATCAAAAGATCTTTTTTAAAAAAATCCTTAACATGCAATTACTTGCCAAGAAGGCTTAATTAACACGCTAATTTTTGTAAGACGATGTATTGGAGAGCACAGCTCAGGAAAAGCAAGTTGGAGAAGACTCTAACTGCAGAATCTGGCAATCTAGTCAAAACCCCAGAAGGAGGCTGCTATTAATTATCCATTCGCTGGTTTAAGCAGATAGAGCTGAAGGTTTGAAGAGTTGGTGGTTCCAGTAAATGTTTGTGGAATTCATGCGGAACTCTAGTCTAACCAGCGTTTTCCTTTTCAGAGGAAGAAAGGGTAGATATTTGCTGTTACCTTCTCTGTAGACACGTTTCGCTTTTGCAACAACCAAGATGAAATGAAAAATGCTTCTAGGTTGGGTTAAGCAGAACCAGTGGGGAGGGAGAATGCGGCTTCTTAATGTTGATGTCTTGATGTTATTTGCTTTGAGTCTCAGAAGGCAGCCAACATTGTGGAGGTTTCCCCATAATCTACCCTGGGGTTTTTTTTGTTTTTTGTTTAATTATAAGAAAAGTAATTTTGGGTCAGTAATACTCTCAAGTTAACAGGTAGAACTCACATTATAACTTTCCAAAAACATTTGTGTTGGCTCAGAAGGAAAAATGTTAGAGGTTGAAAAATCTTTAACACCTTAAGATAATTAAAACCAATAATTTGTTAAAAATAAAGACTACTTACCGATAGACTCTTAAAAATTCCACCTTGCTGATTTCTGAATTATAAAGAATTATTGAGGTATTTATTGTATTTTAACTTACTAGTTGCGTACACCCACTTTCTACTTAAATGCAAGAAAAAAGCAAACTGAAATGTTAGCTTCATTTTTCGACTATAATACAATTATACTGAAAATTGCATATGACTTTTATCTTTTTTCCTAAATATTTCTACATACATTTTCTCTTCCTATACCATAACCGTTTTAAGAATTTACAAGCAAACTTCTGGCTCCCGTGATCAGTAAAGACAGAAGAGGCCCATGGAGGAAGTGGAGGTGCTAGGTGATTCCTCTAGGGGAGGAAACAGCCACTCCCTTGAATGAGATGCTAATTCAAGAAAGGAGCAAAGGAGCTTGTAGTGAAGGACCTCAGACTATCTCTGCTTTCAAATCACTGCCGATATATACAGTTTAGGAATATTTACCTGCTCTGTCTGAGGTAGACTTCAGTTTGTACTTAGAGTTGCTCTTACCAATGTCCCTGATAAAGCCTGTCTAATAGCAGGCCTGACATGGACCGAATAGTAAAGATGTTCTGTGCTTTGACAGTGTGCTGTGGACGAACACTGTTGTTGCGAAACATTCTACAATAAAAATAAACATTAGCACATACACATATTACCAGGCATATGGTAGAGACTGCTGAAATGTAAATCTGCCTGAAAGACTTGAGGAAAAGTGTACTTATAGACTTAATTAAATTATATGCAAGGAAAACATTTGTGGCACTATAATAATGTCTTTCTATAATTTTTCAGCAATCCCCATTCCTTTTTCTTGCCTCCACTGCATTTTCATGCAGTAGGATACAGTTTTCCCAACACTGAAACAGGGTGAGATGGAAAAATTAACACCTCTTTCTGCAGAGCTGGTCGTCGACCCATTGTCAGTGGGTAGGGTACATGATGACGTTTATCCAAAAGTCACATCATAGCTAATATCTGAACAAGAAAAGAAAGGCTCTGTGGAGCCCGATCAGTGATGAACTATGCACTCTTTATTCCCTAAAGCTTTCTTTCTCTTCATGTTCCTTTTCTCTGTCCGGACACCCAAATACTGACTTCGGTCATGGGCTCGGAAGCAGACTTCAAGGCCGGGAGTGGAGACATTCAGTGTCAGCTGTGGGCACGATCCGGTCTCAGCATTCAGTCTCACTGGGTAGTCCACATTCACCTAGCACCTTGCTCACAGAAATCCTTTTCATGGGATGTTTTAATCAGCTGTTCATTCTTATTGGGATGGTGCCAGACTTCACAGACCTTTTTCATTCGTAGAACAAATACATGCCGAGTACCCTCCGTGCAGTCACTGTTGCTGACTCCAGTCAGCAGCAACCCTGCCTTGAGGAACTTAGAGAGCAGTCAGGAGAGTGGAGGGCAGGCAGATGAAGCCACCACCAAGGGCAGATAAAGCCTGCAGTGAGGGAGCAGGCCTCCAGGGGGCGTGTTCTAGGACCTGACACACACACAGCTGGACTGCTTTCTTTTCATTCAGATGCTTTTTCCTACAGTATGGCCCCATGGAAATGCTTTTTTGAAGCTCTAAAAACTATGAGAAGTAAAATGATTTTATTAAGAACTATGATCTTCATTAAGTTTTTCTAATTTTAAGAGAACAAACTGAGATTTGCAGACATTAAATAAGTTCATTTAACAAAGAAAGGTAAGAAAAGTTAAAACATGTATAGTCCAGCCCTGGCCGGTTTGGCTCAGCGGTTGGAGCGTCGGCCTACGGTCCAGAGAGGCCCGGGTTCGGTTCCCGCTAAGGGCATGTACCTCGGTTGCAGTTTGTCCCCGGCCCTGGTTGGTCGTACGGGTGGCAGCCACTCGATGTGTCACTTTCACGTCGATGTTTCTCTGTCTCTCTCTCTTCTTCTCCCTCCCACTCTATCTGAACAAAAATGAAAAAATGTCCTCGGGTGAGGATAAAAAAAAAAACAACAACATGTATAGTCCAGCTAATTTTAGGCCTGTTTGGGGTTAGGAGAGCCCACCCCTTTCCTCGGTAGGCACAAAGCCTCTGGGAGCCTCTGGCCCGGACCTGAGTAACTCCTTCCAGAGCCTTCCCCAGCAGAGAGGACCAGGCCAGAAATGGCAGTTGAATCTTATATTCAGGGTGTGTGTAGAGCTAAGTTTACATCGAAATGGTTGCTTTTATGTCTTATCCTGAAATCAAATCTGAAACATTTTTAGTTTTTTACAAATGAAATGCAAGAGGGGGGTTGGTTTTGTTTTAATTGATTTTAGGTAAGAATGCTTTTTTCCCTCATGTCCTTATTTCGAATTTTCATTTGTTTTAAAACACTGGGTCCGTTTTTTTTAGAGTACCTCCCGAAAAGAAAAAGAATTCAATACTAGGATTTAGAAACCTCCTGATAATACCCCGTTAATGATGAGAAAGCTGCTGAAATATCACTGTGAGGGTGTGGCATAACATGCTAGAACCATTTTTTAAGAATAGGAACATAAATGTGAAGAACTTCACCACAGTCTGTGCAGTGTTTCCCATACTGGCGTGCGTGCGGGGCGCACGGACGCGGGAACAGGTGCACACCGTTGAGCTCTCATCTAAAGTGACTTTGAGTGACTTGCAGTTTAGCTTCAACATCAGTCTACATTCTAAAAGATCACTATTTTTTATCCTGCTAAACAAGGGTAAAAAATCTTACTAAACAAGGTAGCATCAAACTTCAATGGCAATCTTCTTCTTTTTTTTAATTTACATCAACTGTTATCACCCACCTCTGTATATTTGATGTAATTTCAGCGAAAAAGCTGGTTTTCTCTGACATTCTTGCTCAGGCCCTTCTTTTGTTGGGGATCATCTTACTAAACAAAGTAGCATCAACCCTCAATGGCAGTTATGTTATTCAACCCCCCCCCCAAATATCAGCAATCTGTTTAAAATTATGTTAAACTAAGTTTAGTGAAGAAGAGTTCAGAAAAATTCCATCTAAATAATGGCTCTAGGTTACAAATGATAACATAGTAAACAAATGTGACTAAATGAAGTAAATGACTGTTCCAGGGAAATTTTCATAGGGAAGTTAGAAGTGACTTTGTACAGTAACCCCCAGAGCTGCAAATATTATAAGTACATGAATATTGTTATAAATACAGAGACATAAAAGAAAGGGAAAATAAACAGTTGGGCTGTTTAGGACTGAAAGTGTTCCCTTCCCAGATCACTCAATTCAGACGGTAGGCTTCAGGTGTGCAGAAACAGCAACTTTTGACATTTTAGTATCAAATATAGTTAGAAAAATAATAGACCAAGAATTAGAGCATCCGTCTAAACCACGTGGGCATATAAACACATGCATAAAGGTAAATATATATTTACCTACAGATACGCTGGGAGTGTGAAATAGCATGTGTTCATGATTAAAGCATGGTTACCTAAGAAACCTATTTAAATAAGTATCTAATAGGAAGACGTCTTAGGTGGGGGAAGCTGGTCGTGCTGAGTCAGGGCCAGAGCTTCAGCCTGAGTTCCTGAAACTGTCAGGCGAGCGAGGGCCCACACCTGGCTCCTGAGACTGGTGGCCTGCCTTTTATCTCCAGTAAGTTCCCTGTGTTTGCACTTCCTCCATGTGGCTTGGAGTTCTGATGAAGACACACATTAGCCATTCTTATTTTGACAAGGAAAAGGAGAGTCCATATAGGTTTTTTTGGCTCTGTACTATTACATGTAAATTTTCAAATTCACTGTGATCATTTTGTGAGTTAACACCCTTTTATTTTTAAAAATGACAGAGGTATCATTGGAATCTTGCCTTCTGGGATTCAACGCTTATATCAATAAAGTAAAAGAGGTTTTGTTTTTTCAGTATATAAAAGGGGGAGTCTGGGCCTTTATTTAAAGTCAGAGTAAATTCTTAATTAAGAAATGTATAGTTTGTGCCTGAACTAGTAGCCTTCATTCCTAATTGTTGTGTGATAGCAGTAGTTTTGAAAACTTCTTCTCTTTTTGTATTTGGTAGCTCATTACTTTTTTCTCACCTTCTTCCCTTTCCCTCTGCCCACCCATGCCCACCCCCGCAATGCTCCTTCTGGGCTCTAGAAGTCCAGCTCATCCACCACCACGGGGGAGAAGATCACAAAGGTGTATGAGTTGGGGAATGAGCCAGAGAGAAAGGTGTGGGTTGACCGCTACCTGACCTTCATGGAAGAGAGAGGCTCCCCTGTCTCAAGTCTGCCTGCCGTGGGCAAGAAGCCCCTGGACCTGTTCCGACTCTACGTCTGCGTCAAAGAGATTGGGGGTTTGGCCCAGGTAAGAATGAATGGACGAGCGAACAAGGAGACATTCTAGATAGGGTCTGACAGCAACTTGCTTTGACTATAGACTCAGATTGTTTCTCACAATGAAAAAGCGAAGCCTGGGAGAAAGGCACCTTCATGGGGACCTGTGCAGGGGAGAGCAAGTGGGGCTGGGGACCTGGCTTTGCAGCCAACTCTCAATGTGACCCCAGCTGGTTCTTTATATGGACCTCAGTCCTTATCTGTAAAATGAGACATTTGGGCTCGATTTTTATTTAGGATCCCTGACCGCTGCAGAGTTCTGTGGGATCTGCCAGGGTTTCATAACAAATACTCCAGAAGTGTTTTGCAAATGACCAAATTAATTGTCTCAATCAAGTGTAAGTCAGATTCACCGTTTTCCTTTGTCCAGAGCAATTTATCAAGGAAGCTAAGTCATAAAATCATGTCTCTGACACCTGGACCACAAGGGGTCAGTGCTGTCACTATTCACAGGGCTGGCACTAGAGGGGCCAGGTGCCTGCCCTGGGCTGGCCTGACTCAGCACGAGTGCCCCTTAATGCTGTACCCTTGGGGCTACACTTTCTGGCCTAGTCCTGGCCCTGCCTTGAGTATGGAGTCTGGTTGGCGTGGATGAGCCCTGCGGCAGGGACAGGGAAGGATACTGACCCTCAGTGCTCTCTGTATGCTGGGCCTCACATTTGCTCTTACCTCAGCCTTTCTAAATCCCTATAAAATGCAGGTGTCATCAGCCCCAAAGAAGAGGTGAAGAAACTGTAACGGAGTGAAACAATGGTATTGTGGCCCTGGAACTCAGGGCAGGTGTTGAGACCAGGTCTGATTCCAGAACACCTGCTCCCCCATCACCTGCGGTCCGCAGGCCTAGCTGTGCATTCAAGTCACCTGCGGAGCTTTTTAAACCTGTCATACCTGGGCTCCCACCCAGATCAGTGAAAGTAGCCACCGTGGGCTCCAGGTGGTTGATACACAGTGAGGCAACCTGCATTCTATCCAGGTGGCGCAGGTCACGCACCATCCAGGGGCAAGTCATCTAACCCACAAGTCTCACCTGATCTCAGTGCTGCACAACTCTGGGGGTGCAGGAGAGGCCTTTGTTCTTCCTGAGGTGCCCCATCCCACCCACCAGGGACCTGAGACCTACAATTGAAACAATTAGAGCTTGGTTCAAGGCTCTGCGTGATCAGATGGTAAATCACACTGTACACCAGGTCGGCCAGGGGAGAACTGAGAGGCACATGTCCCCTCTGCACCTAGACCCCTCACATGGATTTTTTTAGAGTCCCCAGGATACTAAACAATTGGGGGTCACCATCATAGAAGTGTCCAGCTTGTCTGGACACCTCTGACTCTCAGCTGTGTGTGTTACCAAGTCAGGTCTGCCAGCGAGACTCTACTGGCTTAGCCAATGAGGGTTGCTCGTATGTAGCTGTGTTTCAGTGGTGAGCGCTTGGCATGGGTTGCTCACACCCCATCATGAGCTCTGTCTGGTGACCATCAGATGTGCTTGGAGCGGCTGCTGCAGCCACACACATCTCAGCTCAACGCCTTGCTTTTCAGGGTGTCCCAGGCAGCCCTCTGCTTAATGTTTGCAGCAATCCACAGGCCTGCTTGTTGGCAGGCTGGTATTAAGCGCCAAGAGTGGTATTAAGCACTTCTGTGAGCGTGTGTGGTTTATCATGCACCATTTAGTACTAAGTAAATGGATACAAAGAGCTTTGTGAGAAAGTTTGAATCCAAAAATTTAACATTTCCTTGAAATCCACTTGTGCCCTTAACCCTTACCCATGCTATTGAACACTGGACGCATGTGAAAGCAAAATAATCCCTGGTATTTGTAGGTTTTCATGTTTCATTCATGTGCTTAACCTTCCATAACTCTATTCCCCAGTGGGAATCAGAAGGTTGAAAGAATGCCTAAAATCCTTACGTAACATTGCAGGATTATTTGTTTCTCTTCTGTCTCTGCAACTGTATTCTTTCCTGCCTGAGTGTGAGTGGGAGCCCTGCAGGCCAGCTGGTGGATTGCGGAGCCCAGCCAGGTCCCATGGCTTGTGCTGGGCATGTAAGTTGGGATCATTTGGTCAGGGGCCTTGTTCGCCTTTGCCCAACACCACAAGAAAGCCTCGTGTGAGGGGGAACGTGGCCAAGTTTACAGGCTCATCTTTCTGGGAGCTTGTGGCTGTTGGAAGGAAACACTTTTTCTTATCAAGGCTGAAACACTTAACTTGCAAAATAGTTCTGTTACTGCTTTTTAATTCGTTTCAGATGTCTTTTTTAAATTAGGGGTGGGATGGGGCCGAGTGTGAGCGAGAGGGTGCATTTGCTCAGGGATCCATCGCTGGCTGCGCGCTCACCGGCTCTGGGAGGGGGCGAGACTTTAGAAGATGCACTAGGCAGAAGAGTACGGCCGAGCAATGTCTTTTATGTCGCTATCAGCAGGTTCCTTAATGGTTTTATAACTGTAAATGCTGGCTTTGCACTACTGAGTGGGAGTAATGAGCATTAGTTAAAAGAGGCAAATGAAAAAAAAGTAAACCAAGACATTAAGTGCTTTTTTTGTCTCCTGGCTTTAAACAATCCACTTTGCTGCAAACCAATGATCCTGCCCTTTTTTTTTTTTTTTTGCTAGGTTAATAAAAACAAGAAGTGGCGTGAGCTGGCAACCAACCTAAATGTTGGCACTTCAAGCAGTGCAGCGAGCTCCCTGAAAAAGCAGTATATCCAGTACCTGTTTGCCTTCGAGTGCAAGATCGAGCGCGGGGAGGAGCCCCCGCCAGAGGTCTTCAGCACCGGGGAGACCAAGAAGCAGCCCAAGCTGCAGCCGCCATCTCCTGGTAAGTGTGAGCATTGCAGCCTAGTCAGGCAAGCAGAGGAAGGAGCGTTTGTCTTGTCTGTTTAATTGGGCCCCGTTGGCAGTGTTCAGGGGAAGAGAGACTACAGTTGGGCCTAGGATCCTTTCCGGTCAGCACTTTGAAAGCACCGCTCTTTAGCTTTACCTTATTTAGTCGAAGTAGACTGGAATTCTGAGCTACATACCTTTCTTTATTCCCTATACAGGTATTTTGAAATAGTCCACCTAACTCTGGCAACATATTCACTCCAGGAAGCCGTGCTAGTGGTTTGCACCTCTGGAGAGTCCCGCCCTGCAGTTGACAGGCAGCTTCCACCTGCTGGGCCCCCTCAGGAACACTCAGGCTTGCAATGGAAACTGGACTTGTTTTTAATGCCCCTGCCCAGCAAGTCCTCACTTTCAGGGAAGTCAGCAGACTGTCATAGCAGAGACAGGGCAGTCCAGTTAGCTTTGACCCAGAGGTCGGGAGTGTGAGGAAGAACGGCTCAGCTGGTCACCCTAACTGTCACACACAAATCCAGGCTGATTCCTGCCTGTCTTGTCTCTCCACTGACCTGCTGGCGACCCCGCCTTCTCTCATCTCCTGCCAGCCCTCATGCTGCCTGTTAGTGTTTCAAATGTGAAATTACTACATTGTTTTATTCTGATAAATGCAATATTAGAGACGAGAAGAAATTTACATCATCTCTGTTCTGGGTGGCAACCTTTCTCAAGTTCAGTTCAACTGTTCCCTTGTCTGATTCAGCCCTGGGATGGTCATTACTTACCCCTCTGTCCTGCACACAAGGTGGGGCTGAGCATGCCTACGCTTCCTGTCGCACGGCGTGCTCTGGGGTGAAATCACAGAGCTAATTGCCAGTATGTCCTGAGCACTTACAGCGTGCCAGGCGCCGTTCTGCGTGCTTGATCATTTCGTCTTCACACCAGACCTCAGATACAGAGGCTGTCTTAAAAACACATCAGCAAACCAAGGCACAGAGTCTAAGTAACTGACCCAGAGGCACATCGACAGTGGGTGGGAGAGTGGGCACCCTCGCCTCCTGTATCTGAAACACCGTCGTGACGGGCAGAGTGTTGATACACAGGACATAGTATCTGTGAAGCGAAGAAAGAAATATTCTCTCTGCATTCAGCTGCTCCCTGGCAGGGCTGACGCCTAAGGTCGCTAGTCAAGGGCTGTCGTGTAAAAACTTAGGCACAGGTCTCTCATTTCTAAGTACAAGTGGAAATCCTCTCAAACCCCACCCTGGAAGATCGAAGCCTTTGCCAGTGGTGGTGTACCTGAAAACTGGGAAACCTAATTTTAAAAATCTCACAACATATTCACAGAGTAAAACAAGCTGCCTAGGAACAGCTCCGAAACTATTTTTCCAAAATAAAAACCCAGGGGGGTGTAGGGACCAAAGTGGCGATGTCTGCAAAGATCTAAAGGTGCATTTTATTCGCCAGGAAAGAACTCGTGTCACTGAATGGCCTGCACTTGTGTGCAGAGAATAGTCCTCCCAGGGTACTGCGGCTTCGGCACAGGGCCCCCGCTGAGGCAGGCCCCTCAGAAAGCACAGGCCTGTTCTGACAGTCAGCTCTGGCCTTTTTCTCTCTCTTAAACTGCCATTCTTATAGCAGCATTATCGTTTTAACTGCACAAAAGAGCTTGGATTGCAGGTGTACTTCTGGTAATCTGTCCTCCTCAGTGGTCCACATGGGGCTCGGCCCTGGGAGCAAGGCGGCGCGGAGAGGGCTTCCTGGGCCTCCGTGCAGTCAGCGCGGCCCTGGAGGCGGGTGCGGGGCGCATCCGCACGTCCTGGGTGTTCTGTGCACTGCTCCAGACAGACTTCTCAGCAAGACAGACAGATAGACGCGGGGCTTTGAGGTGGGGACTCAGCCTGTAGCCAGGAGCCAGGCGCTTTCCCAGCACCCACGGATCAGGGTCCTCTCTGGTTCCAGAACTGTCACTGCGGAACTTGTCTCTGAAACACGTTTATCGTCAAAGAAGGAAAAGAATTATTGTCAACATTTTGCCACGTCAGGTTCTCACATGCAACATTTCTAAAAACGAATTTGCAGCCAGAATGTGTGTTCTTTTAAGTCAGTTTCCCATGGGCACATAATGGTAGTTTATTCCTGACCAGCACATCTAGGCAAACAATTAAAAGATTCCTAAGGCACATTCTCGATGATTTGTTTAAATGGACACTGAACCACCTCCCACCCTCGGTCATTTGGCTGTATTCAGAGCATTCTGAGTCGTCGTCTGAATTTGGATGTTATGTGGCTAGTACAGACCTGAAACTCAATCCTGTCAGTCCTGGGAGGTGTCACCCCCAGGCCTGTGGTTCCCCACCGAGATCAGGTTGCCCCAGTGGGCCAGTCAGCTGAAGAAGCGCCCCCGTTCCCCCCGCCAGTGAAACCGGGTAGGGCCTTGTGCAGGTGCCTCTCAGGCCGGTGGGGCTCACATTATAATGAAGCTGTTACCTCTTGTGGACTTCCAGGGAACTACTCAGCTGGCTGGGCTGCCTGCAAACCCGTGGGGGCGGGGGTGGGGGCAGGGTCCTGCCTGGGAGGAGCAGAGGAGGGCGGGGCAAGGAAGCTCCACATTCAGTTAGGAGAGCCTGTAACCAAAAACCCACCCTCTTTGCTGGCAGGTGGCTGGCTGCTTTTCTATTATTAGCTGACAGGTGATGTCACAAAACTTGTCATGGATCCAACTAGGGAATCCTCAGTGGAAGATAAACGAGAAAGGGGCTCAGGTTATAAACAAAGGTGCCCTCTGAGTGACCTCTAGTCACTGCAGACCTGGGTCAGATCAGCTGTTCTTCCTTCTCCCCACCCTGCTTCCTGCAACCCCAGCCAGAAGCAGGGCACCGGGTTCATGCTGTGTAAATTACCTTCCCAGCCAGGAGTCTGGCTGCACAGTCTGAAGTGTGTGAATGCACTTATCCTTCAATAACCTTTCCATTGTTTACTTTCGAGTATACATTTGTAGCTTCTGGCAAAAGGTAGGGACATCCTAGAGAGTGTGCCGGCCTCTGCTATTAATGGAGCTTCAAGAGGTTGCATTCATTTTTTTCCTGAAAGGAAAGGAAGAAACTCTGGCAAGAGAGAAGAATTTTCCTTTTTTTTTTTTTTTTTATGAGCTGTAAATGTGAATACTTGTAAATAAGGGTCATTCTGAAATCAAGCCTCGTGAGCCATGTTTCCAAGGAAGCTGCAGGCTGCTGGGCAGTGTGTCCTTGATATAAAATGCCAGTTACTTCTCCTGCCAGCTCACGTCTGTTGGATTACCCTTACGTGTTTATAGAAGACTCTCTGTGTTTCTTTAACTACATTTTTAAGTATTCATTTCCAGGGTTTCCCCAAAATTTGATTTATAAGCATGAGTTAGTAAGTTTTTTGTTTTTTTTTTAAAGATATCTACATCCAGCCCTGGCCAGTTTGGCTCAGCAGTAGAGCGTCGGCCCGCGGACCAATGAGTCTCGGGTTCGATTCTGGCCAAGGGCACGTACCTCGGTTGCAGTTCGTCCCGGCCCTGGTCAGAGTCGTGCGGGAGGCAGCCACTCGATGTGTCCCTTTCACATTGATGTTTCTCTCTCTCCCTTTCTCGCCCTCTCTCTCCCTCCCACTCTACCTGAAGATAAATAGAAAAATATCCTTAGGTGAGAAATAAAAAAAAAAGATATCTACATCTAAAAGATACTTAGAGTAAAAGTAAGTCTTCCCAGTGTCTCTGAGAACTTCCCCAAGTCACACTAGCCCTGTGTAGCCAGGAGAGACATTGGACAGAACTCACAGCCCTGTTGGCCTGCCATCAGTACTGACCCCTGGCCAGGCGGACCTGGTGACCTGAGCTCGCGGAGGGGTGAGTGCTGGGCAGCTGAGGCTGTCTGAGAGGCGTGCCAGGCCCCTTGCCGTTTCTGACGCCTTTATAGCAACTCTCTACACTGTAGTGACCAGTGAACCCCGTTTCCTCTAAAGTAAAACGCGAATGGTGGTCACTGTTGTGAGCCTTGGGAACTGCATGGGAAAGGAACTGTAGATAATGACATATACTGTACATTGTTATTATTTACAAGCAGCCAGTAATTCTGCCCTTTGTTGTGGTTCTGAAAGTGTTTATTGTGAACTGCATGAGGACGGATTTTTGTCTTGTCAGTTCAGTGCACTGGTGGAGTCTAGGCACAGAAAAGAGCCCACAGTAGAGTGTGCCCCTTATTTATTCAATAAGTACTTAATCAGTGAAACACCTAACATGCGAAGGACTATGATCAGTGATAAAGCAAGAGTCCTTAAAATACTGTTTTTCCTATAAGGCGAGGTTAATTTTTTCAAGACTCCCGCTTAAATTTTGAAAAGATCCGCTCAGTTCTGAGCTCTGTTATTCTAATGTAATTATAGTTAAAGCCAAGTCTTAGAACTCTGATAGTGACAGTAAAGGACTCCAAACCACAGTGTTTTGTAGTAACAAATCTGATCTCATAGCTCCAAAAATCACTGATAAAGACAGAGCGTAGACACATTTAGACATTGAGAAATTATTGAAATATGATATAAGGCCCATTATCATTTTGTATCTTTGCTTTTCAACTTAAACATTTTTTATTGCCTAAGATGAGAGCTAATTTTTCTAATTTTTTTATACAACAGCACAATAGTCCATCAAATTGATATACCAAAATTTTCATCCCATTTTTTATTATTCTCAGACATTTAAATTATTTGCATTATAAACAACACTGAAATAAACATTTTTCTGCCTAAAACCTCCTGTAATTAGATTATTTCATTGGGATCAATACCCAGGAAAGTCATTACCCAGTCAAAAAGTATAACTATGTTTTATGACTCACACATGAAGTATGTTTCCAGAATTTACTTAAGAAACCTTCTACTGATTTTCACTACAAATAATGTGTAAGAGTTGTTCTCATCACAAGAAGAAAATGTATAACTATGTATAGTGAAGGATGTTGACTAGATTTACTGTCGTGATATTTTGCAATAGATAAAAATTTCCAATTACTATATTGTGCACCTGAACTGTTATCATCTATAAAAATGGAAGAGCAACTAATTTTACTACAACGTTACCAGCAATGGATGTTACTGTTTCTAATAAGATGGTATCTTGTTTTCTTTCCTTTTTTTATAACTAGCAAGGATGAGCTTACTTTGGTAACCTGGTTTTTCCCTCTTTTTCTCTTGGTACTTACTACCATCAGCTAATTCAGGATCCTTGCAAGGTCCACAGACCCCCCAGTCAACTGGCAGTAACTCGATGGCCGAGGTTCCTGGTGACCTGAAGCCACCTACTCCAGCCTCCACCCCTCATGGACAGATGACCCCAATGCAAGGTGGAAGGTATGTTAAGAGAACTGTGAGCCATACAGAATCAGACTTGTCTATGTTAATTTTCTGAAGCAAATCTTGTAGAGAAAAAAAATGGTGTTCCCTAGTGCGTTCTTAAATGTTGATTACTACTAGTTTTATTCATGTCATTTATTTTGGATCGTTTTTACATTTATAGATTTCAAGATTAGCTTATTTTCTGAATAATCGTTTGAAGTAACACACCTCCTGCTTTGTCACTCGCTCTAATCTTTCTCATGCCCCCAGAAGCAGTACAGTCAGTGTGCATGACCCATTCTCGGACGCGGGTGATTCATCGTTCCCAAAGCGGAACTCCATGACTCCGAGCGCCCCATACCAGCAGGGCATGAGCATGCCAGACGTGATGGGCAGGGTGCCCTACGAGCCCAACAAGGACCCCTTCGGTGGAATGAGAAAAGGTAAATGTGGAGGCACCTCTGCGCAGGCTTGGTCCACAGGGCGTTCTTCTCTCGGCCGTCCTACGCCAGTTCACTTACCTGTTCGAGACGTGTTTGAGTCCCAGCTCCCACTTCCTGAACTTCCAGCCTTGGAGAAAGTACTTCGCATCTCTGCGCCTCCGTTTCCTTTTCTAGAAATTGCGACAATAACAGCACCTGCCTCAGGGGTGTTAGGAGTATCAATTGAGTCAATGCACACAAAGGCCACAGAGGAATGACTGGCACAATGAGCAAGCCCAAGCATCGGTGCAGTGGTGGGCACAGAGCATGGGCTGGGCACAGGGCTAGGTGCTGGGGGACACAGTGGCAGACCAGGCCTAGTGCCTCATGGAGTTGACGGTCTCTTGGAAGGAATCAACAGAAAGTAAATTAAACCACAAAATATATTTTATATAGTGTAACATTTCAGATTTATCTGTTACATAAAGCAAGATAATCTGTACTTTTTCTTTTCAAGCTTCAGAGCTGCTTATTCCAAGTAAAGATCTTGCAGAACGTGCAATAAATCCATAAACTCAGAAATTCAGAAGCTTTGTGAAGGTCGGAGGTAGCTGTTTTTCTCTGTGGTATGAGGTGTTAGAGAGAACATTTTGTTAGTGCTGTTGGTGGTTGTATCACATTTTTAGACTCTGAAATTATGACAATAATAACATGGAAAAATAATTAGTATCTGGCTTCAGAAGTTCCTGTGAGCCATTGCAGTACCCCACCTGCCTGCTGTTAGACGGCAAGCGTGGTGTGTCTTCTGTTTCCTGTGCCTCCGTTTCCCACTGCGGAGGGCGGTGACCATGGCGTGCCTTGCCAGCACCGGGGGCTGTGTGACTCGTTTTCATCAACCGTGCAAATGACACAGCTGCTCGGAAGGAAGGCCCGTCTCACATTTCCCCGTATACTTCCACTCACTCGCTCCTTTGTGCTACTGGTGCATTTAGTACCAAATTAAAGTGGGTGAACAGAAAACCCGCAGGAGACAGACGTCCCCACAGCCCTGCCCTGTTACAGTCAAGTTTTGCGTTCCTCAGTCCACCTTGTTCTGTGAGTGAACTTGGCATTCTGACTTTTTATTTAATGACCAACATCAGTGGACACCCCACCCTTTGTCCTTGTTGCCCCACTGAGAGGAGGGACAGTGGATAAAGGAGCCCAGTCTGAGACTCGGGTCCGCAGAGCCTCGGCCCGCCTGTCTGCCTGCTGTGCGGGGACAGTTCTGTGGTGGGTGGAGTGGTGCTCCCCGGGTGTCAGCTGGGACCCTGGGGCAGCTGCCTCATCTGGAAGCCCAGTTAAGAGCTCTGCTGGAGCTGGGATGTCACTCGAATGGCTGGTGCCATCTGGAGGCTGTTCTGGGAACATGGCTGGTGCTGTTGGCTGGGGGCCTCCGTGGAGCTTCTTGCGCCCTACATGGCATTGGGTGGGTCTCAGGAAGGGGCACTCCGGGATGACAAGCACCTACAAGCCTTTACTGCTTCATATTTGCCAGTGGCCTGCTGGTCAGAGCTGGTCAAAGCCCAGTCTCATTGTGGGAGGGGACTTCACCAGTGTGGCCCGCTGGAACTGTGCTCTGTAGGGAGGCGCCGAGCACGTCGACTGGAGCAGGTACTGGCGACACACCAATTCAGTGCCCCTGACACGGGGTGGGCGTGCGCGGCCCTCGCACACGGAGGATGGTCGTTACCGTCCTTTTAGTATTTGCAATCAGAGTGGGAAGGGAAAGGCCTCATGATTGTTTTAACCTGGATTTCTTCATTATTAGCGAGGCCACGCATCTTTTCATGTATTTACTGGCCATTTATTTTTCCTGTACTGTGAATATCCATTCATGTGTTTGCCCATTTTTTAATTTGATTGTCTTTTCTCTTATTGATTTTTAAGATCTATTTGTATATTGAGGAATTAAGCTATTTAGCTTTAATTATACCCCTTAATTTCTGTCTGTCTCTGTTTTTACATCTGTAAAACGAAAAATAACATCAAAACTGGTTCTGCTGAGGGTTGATGGAGAGCAAATAAGATAAAGTATGTGAAAGCGCATGGCAAAGCCAGTACCTTCTGCCGGTGTTAGGCCTCCTTGTTGGCACCTCTCTGCCAGGCTAACACATTTATCAGCTCACAAAAGTGTAATCAGCCTTTTACTCATGTAAGATAAAAGTAACCTTCATGGGATGAAGAAGGTAGTAGTACTACATATCAATTAAGATTTGCATTAAAATGTTTAATTTGCCTATAGGCTAGTTTCTGGGCTTGACCCAGTTTCCTTCAGGCTCTGAGTTGATGCTAATTTGCATAGTTGACCTAATTGCCACTCTACTCCTGATAGAAATAGTGTATCTCATCCATTCTGGAGTGGGTCAGTGTGTGGGTATTCATGTCAAGGCCTAGCTTTGTCCCGTCAGGGTCCCCGTCAGGGCGGGGAACTGGCTTTGTAAGCATGCTTCATCTCTCACCAGCACTGCGTGCGGGGTGTCACCAGCCTCATTCACAGACATGGGAATAAACTCAGGGTACCGACTTACCAAGGGCCTGGGACTGTGTTTATGTTCAGTGTTATTGCATAGCAAATTACCGCAAATACAGCAGCTTAAAAGAGCATAAATGGATGATCTCGCAGTTCCTGCGGGTTCTCAGCTCGGGCCTTCACGGCGAACATCCCGGTGTCAGCCGGATGAGGTCTTCTCTGAGGCTTGGGGTCCTCTAAGCTCACTCGGGTTGTTGGCAGGACTTGGTTCCTTGAGCTGTGCACTGAGGTGTCTCGTTGACTGTCGTCTGGGGGTCTCGGCAGCCCCCAGAGGCTGCTGCCTGTTCTAATACTTGGCCCTCTCCCTGCAAGGCGGGTGCTTTTTTAAGACCAGCAGGAGGGCACCTCTGACTTGGTCTGTCTCTGACCTTGAGACGCGCTTTAAAAGGCGCACCTGGACAGTCTTTTGGTTAACTCAGTCAGCCGATGAGTAACTTTAGTTACATCTGTGAAATCCCTTTGCCATGCGAGGTAATAGCCATGGGAGCAGCATCCCATCATATTCAGGGGTTCTGCCCACACTCAGGGTGAGGGGCATCTGGGGGTCCATCTCAGGATTCTGCCCCAAAGGGCCCATCTTGACTGTACACCTTAGGCTCTTTCATTCATGTTGTTGCCAGTCCTATGAAGGGTAAGCTACATCTGCCATATTAACAGTAACAAGTGACTGGAAAGGGACTTTGGTTTTGCAAACGCTGACTGTGGTCTGTTTACCACAACGCAGTGCCTGGAGGCAGCGAGCCCTTCATGGCGCAGGGGCCGACGCCCACCAGCAGCACGCAGGACATGTACGGCCTGGGCGTGGCACAGCGGCAGCAGTTTCCCTACGGAACCACCTATGATCGGAGGTGAGTGCTCCTCGGGCGAGCGTGGAACCTTCACTAGAAACCGCTTCCCTCCCAGCCCCCGCTCCTGGGCCCTGGTGGCGACGGTAACACACGGTGTCCACGTTCCTGCTGGAGTTCATGGGGCCGCGAGGGTCAGGTGCTGCCCTCAGTGTGCGGCTGTAACGGCCCGGAGGGAGAAGGACCTTGTCCCCAGGAGCCAAGTTCAGCTGCATTTGCTATAAGCAAATGCCAGAAGCCTAAGTTAGACAGCGCTGGGGCCGGGCTGCCACGGCAGGTCTCCTCCCTAAAACTCAAGGCCAGGACTGTTCCCCGAGACTGACCCCCAGCTTCCACGCGCGACTCGCCTCGTGATCTCCCGGGAACTCCTGGGTGTCGCACGGCTCCCTCCGCCTGCTGCCCTTAGGGCGGGTCTGGTGGCCACGCTGCGCTCCCGCAGACACGGTTGTCGTGAGTTCTTGCAAAGCTCTTCCAGACGTTCTCTTTCGATGTTTCCGCTCTTCCCTGTGGACGTTTTGATGGAAAGGGAACACTTGGCTCTTAATGAACCCCTCCGAGAAAAGCCAGAGCCCAGCTTCATGGCGGCTCCTCTTCAGGACGGCACCCTGACAGTAAGCTTGTTACGTTGCCGTGCTGGTCCAGATTTTTGTTTTACGAGAGAGAAGTCATTGCAGGGTGTCCAGGGACAGAAAACTGCCTCCTAGAACTGTGCTTAAGGTGGCCTGTGGCCCATCGTAATGCTTAGCACAGAAGCCCCCCCTCAGTGGTGTGTCCGTGACCTCCCCCGGACTGGTGCTCAGAGACCAAGTGTTACTGCAGCGTTGGCAAGTTAAGGAAACCGAGCGGCTTTCTCAGCTATAGCCACACGCGGGCCTGGCGCGGGGCTTTCCTTCAGAACGGTGGGTGGTCCGAGCAGCCCTGTCAGCCCACGTGTGGGTCCTGGAGCAGGTAGGCAGTGAGGGCGTGTCCCTGGTTTGGCACAACGGGGAATGGTGTGAGCCTGGAGCTTGATACTCCACAGCGGTCACATGGTCAAGTGGAGGGTGCTTTCCCAACACGACTTAAAAACCTGGACTAGGAATCCTTTACCCCGGTGAAGTTCATTAAGTGTTTATTTATAATATCTGCATTAATCAATTAACCACTGAGTAATGTTTAGTGGACTGAATCGAGGATTTTGCTTAGATTTGGTTTGTTTTTGAGGGTCCAGGCAAAGCTGGTGTGTGTGTGTGTGTTTTGGCTGATGAGCTCAGAAGGAGAACAGTTGTCCTGGAACATGCATTCTTTTTTTTTTGTCCTCACCTGAGGACTTTTTTTTTTTGCCTTTTTTTTTTTTTTTTTTTGCCTTTATCTTCAGATAGTGGGAGGAAGAGGGAGAGAGAAACATCGATGTGAGAAAGACACATCGACTGGTTGCCACCCACATGACCCCAACCAGGGCCAGGGATAAACTGCAACCGAGGTACGTGCTCTTAGTGGGACCCGAACCCGGGACTCTCTGGTCCGTGGGCCAACACTCTAACCACTAAGCCAAACTGGCCAGGGCTGGAACATACATTTTAAAGGGACCAGAGCAAATATACTTTTCTTTTTCTCCTAGAATGCTTTCTAGAACGCTGTGCAGCCGGGGCTTACCTCATTGCTAAGCTTTCTCCTCTGAAAAGTGTTACTTGTTCAGCTTAAATTTTGTCTATGGCAGTTGTACTTTTTCCTCCTAACTATAAGCTTCCTTCTAGATACCAATGTTGTTAGCAAAAATTTCTCCTGTATCTGTTTACATGTGATAGTCTAAAAGTTCATTTCTTTTCTTTCTTATCTCATTCACTGACCAGTTTAGGAATATATTCAGTTTAAGTATTCTCTTTCTTACAAGATCAATATACTAACTAAACCAGTTTATTTTTTTAAATTTCAAATCTATTGTTTTTTAACATGTTTTTTTTATGGTACTTATAATTTCTCAGTAATAATAGCTGAAAAATAAATGCATTGCTTATTCCCATTTTAAGATTTAATAGGAATATATTTAAATCATTCCTGTTGTTCTTTTCTGTAGCCTTTTAGGACTTTGAAATTTTGAGTACTGACATCCATACAATTATTAGCTAACCCATTATTACTTGCATTAATTTTGAAGTATACCTTTAAAAAATTGAACATTTCTTATTCATAATGAGAAAGGGAGAAGTAGAACTATTTTTTTCCATGATTATATATTCATGTTCGGTACTTCCAGAAACTCTGCTTGGATGCTCAGGTCTCTTGCTTCCGTTAGTGCCCACATCACAGTCCTGCGTGGGCCTCCCAGGACGCGTCAGCGGGTGGGCGGGGCCTCTACTCAAAGGCAGAGGTGCTGCCCCGCCAGCCGGGCTCCTCCACCTACTAACCAGGAGATTGGCGACGCTCCCGAAATGGGTGTTCCCATCCCTTTTGCTAAAAGTTACAACCTGCAGCTGCTCAGACGGCCGGTGTCGGGCGGTGTGTGAGTGACAGGAAGGAGAGCTGTTGTAAATGAAGTTCTCTTTGAATGCCCTGTTCCAGGCATGAACCCTATGGGCAGCAGTACCCAGGCCAAGGCCCCCCCTCAGGACAGCCGCCGTATGGAGGACACCAGCCTGGCCTGTATCCACAGCAGCCGGTGAGTGGGCGAGTGGGCCCGCGCCTCTCTGCCTTCTGCTTGACTCAAACGTGTGCTACTGCTGAAAAGCATTTATTGAACAATCACGATGTATCTGTTTATGCTAGAAAATGGTCTCAGGATTTTGAAGTCTGCAAATTAGAAATAACTCTTGATAGATGGTTTCCCGAAACAAACATAACATGTTGTAAGAAGTTAAGGACATTCATCCTTGTCAATAATAAGAAACCCAACTTAAGTATATTTTAAACATGTCTGTTGCGTATTCTACCATATCAAGTGCCATTTTAGACCAGAAATGTGTGAATATGTTTTAAAACGGACATGTAGGGGAAAAAAAGAAGGAAAAATAAAAAACAATTTAAAATAGTATCTACTACTAAGTGAAAGTTAACTGGCTTTTTAGAAGTCAGATGTTAAGGACCGTGCATTTGACTCCCAGGTAGGTTTGCGGTGCGGGGAACTGCATGTCGGGCTGGGGCTTTTCAGGCACCGGATGCTGTTTCTAACAGCGTTAAGGTCTGAGGCCTGCTGTCAAATAGAGGGGCTTTTAGACTACGTTGAATTTTACTGGTGCGGGTGTGCACAGTGAATTGTATTATTAAATCAACTGATCGTGAAAGAACACTGATTCACACACCAACATCACTCACTTTTCCATCAGGAGAGTCCCACCTGATCGGCACTGGTCCCCTAGTGTCCCCAAGGGGAGAACTTAGTAGTGGGCTGCCCCTAACCCTGTCCCCAGAGGCCAGGAGCAGCAGGGCTCTCATGGGAGAGTATGACCTGGACAGGCTGGAAGTTGAGGTGCAGAATGCTGGGTGTCGGGGTAGCACGGGTCCAGTCTGAGAAGCCAGATCCTTTGTGAAGGCTCTTCTGTAAAGTTAGGCCTAAGGAATCTGTTTAATCCAGGAACCTCTCAGGTTGGCCCTTGGAACGCGCAGTCCATGCCGGGGAGATTTATCCTGCCACCTTCTCCAAGCCCATTCCCACCGCCTGTGTGGTGGTCACCAAGCCATACCCCCAGTATTGCACCCCAGGAAATACCAGGACAGGGGGCCTTTTTCCCCACAAACAGTTTCAAGCACATGGAAGTAAACTTGGGAAGCCCTCTCTGGGCGTGTGGCATGGTGGCACGGACATTGAAGTAGAAGGCACAAGTTGTTAGTCCTTAGTTGTGGCAGGAGCTCCCCATGTCCATCTCAGAACGAACTCCCACCAAGCAGTAGCTGCTCTGCATGATTGTGGTGTGTGATTACCCCTGTAAAAGCACATCCGTGTGCTCTGTCTGTGTGTGAATTTCAGAATTACAAACGCCATATGGATGGCATGTACGGGCCTCCCGCCAAGCGCCACGAGGCAGACATGTACAGCGTGCAGTACGGCAACCAGCAGCAAGAGATGTACAACCAGTACGGAGGCTCCTACTCCGGACCAGACCGGAGGCCCATCCAGGGCCAGTACCCGTACCCCTACAACAGGGAGAGGATGCAGGGCCCGGGCCAGATGCAGCCGCACGGGCTCCCCCCTCAGATGATGGGCGGCCCCATGCAGGCGGCCTCCAGCGAAGGGCCTCAGCAGAGCATGTGGGCGACTCGGAATGATATGCCTTATCCCTACCCGAACAGGCAAGGCCCCGGCGGCCCTGCGCAGGCGCCTCCTTATCCAGGCATGAACCGCACGGATGACATGATGGTCCCTGATCAAAGGATAAATCACGAGAGCCAGTGGCCTTCTCACGTCAGCCAACGTCAGCCTTACATGTCCTCCTCAGCCTCCATGCAGCCCATCACGCGCCCGCCCCAGTCGTCCTACCAGACGCCGCCGTCACTGCCAAACCACATCTCCAGAGCGCCCAGCCCCGCTGCCTTCCCGCGCTCCCTGGAGAGCCGCATGTCTCCCAGCAAGTCCCCCTTCCTGCCCTCCATGAAGATGCAGAAGGTCATGCCCACCGTCCCCACGCCCCAGGTCACGGGGCCGCCGCCCCAGCCGCCTCCGATCAGAAGGGAGATCACCTTCCCTCCTGGCTCGGTGGAAGCATCACAGCCGGTCTTGAAACAAAGGCGAAAGATTACCTCAAAGGACATCGGTAAGCATCCCCAAGGCTTTGCTCCCGGAAGACTCCAGTGTGGGCTAGAATTTTCACTCCCGTTCAGACGTAATTCCTGTTGATCTCACAGGCGGGGCGATAGTTGATGATAACTCACTAATCTGAATTAGAAGCAGCGCCAGGGAAAAGCGTGTGCTGCAGTGGTGGTGTTCCACGTGGTGGTACTTGTGTGAGAGGTGGCTCCAGGTGAGAAGCCAGGGGACCCCAGGGACCGTGGACTTTGCTTTGGGCTGCAAGAGTGGACCTTAACCAGCACTTACTCTCTGCAGCCGTGCTCAGCAGAACAGCTGTGAGGCTCCTGAGACACTGAGGTAGCCTGAGACAAAGCCACTCTGTAACTTTGGTAACAACATGCAGACGGTGGGGTTCCCCGGGAGAAAGTGGAACCCTGCATATATGTAGGTAGATAGGGGGTTTGGTGTGATCTGTAGAATTGATGTAACTGGACAGCTCTATTAGGTACGGGCCAAGGAGCTGCTTCCGTGGAACACCGATGGTGCTTGTGTGTCCTGGGGCAGGCGAGCCGAAGACCAATGAGATATCGGACTCTCTGGGAGTACACACAGTTTTTCTGCATTATTTTTTAAGTACTTTTAATATAGCAAAGGGAATTAAAGATCTTGACTATATTGAAAAATTCTTTTCCAAAATGTCAAAATCACTTGACATGAAATCATTTGCAGTGATTAGAAAAATATTAAAGACATGTTCAGTGATTGGACATTAAGGAGATACAGAGGGGATGCTGGAGGTAAGCAAGAGATACAGACACTGAGCACCATTTCATATATGGAAATGTATGTAAGAATATGTGTGTGTGTGTGTGTGTGTGTGTGTGTACGTATGTTTAAATAAATATATTTAAATTTTTACAAAATTCCTTAGTACACATTAGACCAGTATTTGTCTGTAGCCTAGGGAAATTTACATTCCTCATTGTAAGAAGAAAGTTTGCTTTTTCTATGATAAAAATATTATGTGTCTATCTCAGAAAAACTGAAAAGTAGATGAAATTAAAATACAGGTGGAAACCCACAGTCCCCTCCCAACGTGAGGTTGCCGTTGGTGCCTGGTGGTGGGTGTTGCTGTGGTGAGTTCTGACTGCCCAGCTCGACCCATACCACGTGCCTCCGCCAGTTTCCTGAGCGGGCTGCCCCTGAAGTTGACGCACTGATGGGCCTCTTTTCCTAGCCCCAGCTTATGGCAAACCCTGCACACGTTCTCTCCGATCCCTCTGCCTTCTTCAGTAACAGGAGTGGGGAAAACAAATGTACGACCCTCTGCTTCCCATCCCTGGCTCAGGGCAAGCTCTTGAAAAATCTGAAATCGTCAGAGTGCTGGTATTTGTCAATAGCAGGTCCAGAGGGTCAGAGCTCAGAAGTGGAGGAGGATGGCATGAGAGGTGCTGTTTGGGAATTAATTTTTGCTTCTCTTCTGCATATTTGCCAGCCTTTCCAGATGCCACATTGAGACATTTGTGAATGCACCAGGCAAAAAAGACAAATAGCACAGTTTGGTTTGCCTCGGTTATTGAAACTCGGATGCATCAGGCCGTTAGGGCTAAAAGGAGAAAGTCATGTGCTCGACCACGGCCACCTGGAGAAGCACGTCAGCTCATGTTCAGCCAGCAGAGCCCAAAGAGCTTCCAGACCCATGTTTCTTAGTACAGCTGTCGCCTTGTTTCAGATCTGGAAGTGATCGTGTTTAACAGTCCCTCAGAACATTGACTTAAAATCAGTACTTAACACTCCACTTCTTTCCTCTTACCCTTCTGTTATTTTCTATTCTTTCATGCGCTTCATACTAATTATGACCTTGTTCTTTTCCTCGTCTTTAGTTACTCCGGAGGCATGGCGCGTGATGATGTCCCTGAAGTCAGGTCTTTTGGCTGAAAGTACTTGGGCTTTGGACACTATTAATATTCTCCTATATGATGACAGCACTGTTGCTACATTCAATCTCTCCCAGGTAAGCCAGCACCCATCGAACTGAGGACCACATTAGGATAAGAAAGTTAAGTAGTGTTAGTGCTTGAACTAATGCTAGCACTCGCCGTCTGGTGCTTTTTATCACCAGCATCAATGAATGTATGGTTGTCCAAGGATTTAGTCTGGAATAATTCATTTCAGTCTTTATATAAATTTATACATACCTGTGTCTCATATAAGAGAACTGTGACCCATGTACATGCATGTGTGTGTGTGTGTGTGTGTGTAGTAGTAGTAGTAGTAGTAGTAGATTATAGTAATAGCCCAATGGGAATGAACTCAAATGTCACTTGAAGTTATGTCTTAGGGTTAGAAATGCAGCAGGTTGCATTAGAGTATTACTCTTCTTTCCAGTGGTACCTCACACCTTTCTCTTAACTGAAAAGTAAAATGTAAATATAGTATGCAGTTGACCCTTGAACAACACAGGGGTTAGGGATACCCCCATGTAGTCGAAAATCGGCATATAACTCTGACTCCTCAGATACATAAGTTGTTCCTTGGTTTCCATGGGAATTGGTTCTAAGAACCCCCATGAATATCAAAATCTGTGGAGGCTCAAGTCCCCTCTATAAAATGGTGTAGATCATCGCATACAGTCGGCCCTCCGCATCCACAGATTGAAAAGTGCACAGGTATTTGTTGAAAAAAAATCTGCGCATCAGCGGACCTTCGCAGTTCAAACCCATGTTGTACAAGGGTCAACTGTATATACAAGTAGAGAAAACAGTGTAGTGAATCCCATGTGCCCATCACTCACCTGAAATAGTCGTGAACTCATGGCCGCACCTGTTTCCTGGTGTATTCCCGCCCATCTCCGCCTCTCTCCAGGTTATTTGAAGCTGTCATTGGAAAGCCTGTTACTTTGAATGAACTTACAACCCTCCTGCTCAGAGCTGGGTTTAGAATAGCTTCCAGCCTAACAGCTCGCAGAGCACAGGGGAGCTGAGGGTTAGGAAAATGCCCAAGGGCCAGCTGGCTACAGACTTTTAAAGAAATCTTCAGAAACAAACACGAGAAAAGGGTATTTCCCTACTGAGTGTAAACATTTTTCTGCTTTTGGTGGGGAAAAAAAAAGCCCAAACATCTAATTCCTTGCTTCTGTTGAAATAGGACCAGACTCTTCCACTTTCTCTTTCTTCTCTCATTTGTCTCCAAAGGCAGTTTTTCAGTTGATAGGAAGGGCACTAATAAGGTCATAAACATTACATGAAGTTCATTTCAACTGAAAATAAGTATTTTTGAAAAGATATATGCCCTTTGCTAGAATAATTAACTTATCCTGTGTGAGGTGAACCGCTGTTGATCCCACATTCTCATAGCAGATCTGCTTTAGCAACTTCCCTTTTCCTTGCCCTGGAAGAAAGTCAAGTTCAGTGTGTGGAGCGGGGGACACACCCTAACCTGTGCTGGAGAGACCGGCATTGTCCCCGGAAGGCAGTGCTTGGCTTGCTCCTCCAGTTCCCCCTCCGTAATAGCTACGTCAAACTCAGGAAACTGACAGCCGGCTAGGAAGGTGGTTGCTTTCCATTCATCATCACTGAGGAATCCTTTTTACTTACTGGTCCTTTATCTGGTCCCTAAGTCCCTAAACATGCCGAGGTGGACATTGGGGAGGGGAGTTGAGCAGTTGCTAATCAGGGAGTGTGTTGGTTTTCTTGGGACAAACGTGTGCTTAAAGGAAGCAAAACTGGTCCTTGGGGCTGCTGTCCTCAGCTCAAGTTGTGACTAGCTGAGATGTAAAATCGCATTCCATGAAACACTCGAATCCATTTATCAGGGACTCAGTTGATTTGTTTTTAATTTTCTCTGTTTGTGAGCTACTACATTGCTGGAATTATCTTCTCACAAAGATATATGGAGAACGTAAATTAGAGTGACCTATGGCACCTGAGACAAAAATAACCATAAAGTTTGATAACAATAACCGTAAAAATCCAGGCAAGCGGAGTCACAGATAAATAATAGAAAAGAACAGACTCACTTCCCGGCTCTTCTAATAATGAGTACACTGTGTCTAAATAAAAAAGCAAACAAACAAACAAACAGGGGAAGAACAGCAAAGCTCTCCCTCAGTGACAGCTGTAGAAAAATGAAAGTAACAGGTGAGTTTTCATGTTGATAGTGAATGAAAGTGAGCAGGAAATAAGAAACACGGTAAATACTGGTTTAGTTAATAATGAAGACTTTAGGAAGACAGTGCTAACTGGTAAGTAGTGTCTCTTTCTTGGCAGAGCCAGAAATGCAGCAAAGCACGTGCAACCGTCACAAAAGGTGTCGCTAACTGTCGGGACTTTCCCCCTGGTTCTCAGTCCTGTCTGATGTTACCACACTGAACCTGTTCTTGTTCTCTTTCTCCTCCTCTCCAGTTGTCCGGATTTCTCGAACTTTTAGTAGAGTACTTTAGAAAATGCCTGATTGACATTTTTGGAATTCTTACGGAATACGAAGTGGGAGACCCCAGCCAGAAAGCACTTGATCACAATGCAGTGAAGAAAGACGACGGCCAGGCCTGGGCCGACGAGTCCGGGAAAGAGGAGGAAGATGCTGAATGTATGGAGGACGAGGAGGACGAGGAGGAGGACGAGGAGGAAGACGCTGGAAAGGCGGAGACCGAGGAGAAGGGCAGCCCGGCCTCGAGCCCTCCCGACGCCGCTGCGGATCCACAGGAGAAGCCCAGGCAAGCGAGCAAGTTCGACAAGCTGCCCATCAAGATCGTCAGGAAGAACAACCTGTTTGTCGTCGATCGATCTGACAAGCTGGGGCGTGTGCAGGAGTTCAGCAGCGGGCTCCTGCACTGGCAGCTGGGCGGCGGGGACACCACCGAGCACATCCAGACGCACTTTGAGAGCAAGATGGAAATCCCTCCGCGCAGGCGTCCTCCGCCCCCTCTCAGCTCCGCAGGGCGAAAGAAAGAGCCGGAAGGCAAAGGGGATGTGGAAGAGCAGCAAGAGAAAAGCATCATTGCGACCATCGATGACGTCCTGTCTGCTCGGCCAGGGGCGCTGCCCGAAGACGCCAACGCCGGAGCGCAGACGGAGAGCAGCAAGTTCCCCTTCGGCATCCATCAGGCCAAGAGCCACCGCAACATCAAGCTGCTGGAGGACGAGCCGCGCAGCCGCGACGAGACTCCGCTCTGCACCATCGCGCACTGGCAGGACTCGCTGGCGAAGCGCTGTATCTGTGTGTCAAATATTGTCCGTAGCTTGTCCTTTGTGCCTGGCAATGACGCCGAAATGTCCAAACATCCAGGCTTGGTGCTGATCCTGGGGAAGCTGATCCTTCTTCACCATGAGCATCCAGAGAGAAAACGAGCGCCGCAGACCTACGAGAAGGAGGAAGACGAGGACAAAGGGATGGCCTGCAGCAAGGACGAGTGGTGGTGGGACTGCCTCGAGGTCTTGCGGGATAACACGCTGGTCACGTTAGCCAACATTTCTGGGCAGCTAGACTTGTCTGCGTACACGGAAAGCATCTGCTTGCCAATTCTGGATGGCTTGCTGCACTGGATGGTGTGCCCATCCGCAGAGGCTCAAGACCCCTTTCCGACGGTGGGACCCAACTCTGTCCTGTCGCCTCAGAGACTTGTGCTGGAGACCCTCTGTAAACTCAGTATCCAGGACAATAATGTGGACCTGATCTTGGCCACGCCTCCATTTAGTCGTCAGGAGAAATTCTATGCTACGTTAGTTAGGTACGTTGGGGATCGCAAAAACCCAGTCTGTCGAGAAATGTCCATGGCGCTTTTATCGAACCTTGCCCAAGGGGACACGCTCGCGGCGAGGGCAATAGCTGTGCAAAAGGGAAGCATTGGCAACTTGATAAGCTTCCTGGAGGACGGGGTCACCATGGCCCAGTATCAGCAGAGCCAGCATAACCTCATGCACATGCAGCCCCCGCCTCTCGAGCCGCCCAGCGTGGACATGATGTGCAGGGCGGCCAAGGCCCTGCTGGCCATGGCCAGGGTGGACGAGAACCGCTCGGAGTTCCTTCTGCACGAGGGCCGGTTGCTGGATATCTCCATATCGGCCGTCCTGAACTCTCTGGTTGCGTCTGTCATCTGTGATGTACTGTTTCAGATTGGGCAGTTATGACAGCAGTGTGAGTGAAGACTAGCGCTCCCGTGTAACTGGCTGTTTTCTGTTCTCGTTTATCCAGCGTAGGAAGAAGGAAAAGAAAATCTTGGCTCCTCTGCCCCGTTCACTATTTACCAATTGGGAATTAAAGAAATAATTAATTCGAACAGTTATGAAATTAATATTTGCTGTCTGTGTGTATAAGTACATCTGTTTGGGTTTTTTTATTTTGTTTTTTTAACCAAAGTTGCTGTCTAGTGCATTCAAAGGTCACTTTTTGTTTTTCACAGATTTTCTTTTTAATGTTCTTTCTTTTCCATGTTGTATTGCATTTTTGGGGAAGCAAATTGACTTTAAAGAAAAAAAGTGTGGCAAAAGATGCTAGGATGGGAAAATTTCACCACATTGAGGCAAAAAGGTGAGAAATTATCAATATCCCAGGTGTATTCTTCAGATAATGAAATAAAAAATGTATCCCATCACCCAAAGCTCTGTGCAATAGAAACTTCTAGAAATCTAGGGACAGGGGCTCAAGGAGGTGTGTCAGTCAGTGGTCAGACGATGAAATGATACTGGTTTCTCCACAGGAAAATGGTCACATTGGGCTAGGAGCAAAACTAATGTTTCTTTTTGAGTTAAGGTTGAAATGCGTCCCTGACAACGGCCCACGGAAATGCTTCCTCACCGATGCCGCCACGTCCGCTGTCCGTCTCCGCCTCCCACGCGACAGTTCTTCACAATTCCTTTAATCATTTTTTAAATATTTTTTTTTACTGCCTATGGGCTGTGATGTATATAGAAGTTGTACATTAAACATACCCTCATTTTTTTTCTTTTTTTTTTTTTTTTTTTTTTTTTAGTACAAAGTTTTTAGTTTCTTTTTCATGATGTGGTAACTACAAAGTGATGGTAGATTTTAAATAATTTTTATTTTTATTTTATATATTTTTTCATTAGGGCCATATCTCCAAAAAAAAAGAAAAAAAGAAAAAATACAAAAAACAAAAACAAAAAAAAAAGAGGGTAATGTACAAGTTTCTGTGTGTATGAAGTCATGCTCTGTCCCGGGAGAGCAGCCGGCCGCCATTCGCTTCATGAATCCAGGTGTGGAAATGGTTGCTATGGCTTGATTTCGAAAATGGTTACCAGTACAGACAAAAAAGAGAAAAATACAACTAAAAGCAAGAAATACAACTTCAAAGATTTTTCAGTGACAAGAATCCACATTTGTATTTCAAGATAATGTAGTTTAAAAAAAAGAAAAAGAAAAAAATCTTGATGTAAATTCCTCCTTTTCCTCTGGCTTAATGAATATCATTTATTCAGTATAAAATCTTTATATGTTCCACATGTTAAGAATAAATGTACATTAAATCTTGTTAAGCACTGTGATGGGTGTTCTTGAATACTGTTCTAGTTTCCTTAAAGTGGTTTCATAGTAACCAAGTTATTTACAAGATGTAGGGGAGTACAGCCGTGTACTAACAGTCCCTCGTTGCAAACCGTGAGGTCGGGAGGGACCTTTAAGGGTTACCTGCTTTAGAGTGGGGAGCGACAGTTTGACTTTCTCAAATGATTTAGCTAATTAGCCTTTGTTTGAAGCAATCAACTCGAACGACATTGAGGTATGAGAACTTCCAGTGTATGTGGGAGGTGGCTGCTGGCCCACAAGGTGAGACCTCGAGCGCTCACTGGCCTGCGTGTGAGACTCTGCCTTTTCCGAAGCCCGTCTTAATTTTAATCAGAGTTCAATCTATTCCATGTTTCTTCTGTGTGCCTCAAAGTTATTTTGCATTTAGTTTACTCCGTGTATAATATTTATATTGTGTAATGTTAAAAAGAATATGTTATATTGTATGTGGTGTACATAGTGCAAAGTGATTATTTCTATTTCAGGGCATATTGATATTCTCATATTCCTTCCTACCTGGTGCACAGTAGCTTTTTAATACTAGTCATTTCTAATTTAAACGTTTTCTTCCTGGGTCATTGACTGTTATTGTGACACAATCACTTTCTTTGAAACTGCTGCAGAATTCAGCTTAGGTGGACACCCTCCTGATTCTACCTCTTCACACCACCCTGTCATCACTGCATACTCAAAACTCTAAGTCCTTCGCCAGACCTGTCATCGGGTCACATCACTCATGGTCACATGTGGAAGAGTTAGCAGTTACAATCAGTGTGAGGCATGACTCTTGAGTGTCACAAGAAAAAATCTTTCTGCAAGCAGTCTCATCCATCAACGCCCACGTCACTTAGTCTTCTTACATAGCAATCAGCCAAATACATGTTGAATTAAAAACCCATTTCTAATTCTACTTGAAATACATCTGCTTGCTAAGAACAGATTTTAGAGCTCCAAGCTTCAAAGGGAATTCAATATTATTAGAATTTCTCTCCTCCAGAGTATGAATAAAAGGTGTATACAGACTTGGAAGTTATCTAATATCACAATTCATTTGTCAATCGAAAGAGTAAAATTATTACAAGAGACTGCTGTTGTCATGGTTGAGTTGTACTTACTACCTAGAGTCTGACCATTGAGCAACACGTGTTTGCGTACTGGCATGACCGTGACCTCTAGAGAAATCCAGGACGAGTTTAGCATCCTTCCTACATTCTCACCCCAGGTTCAAGACAACAGAAGCCCACGAAGAACTCAGCCCGCCTGAGATCATCTTGCCTACAGACTGAGTTATTGCTTTGTCCTAAAAATTAGTCGTCTTTTTTTTTTTCTCTTCCTGTGAGGCTTTTCAGAAATTTACAGGATGCCCATACTTTAAATGTGTACAAAAAAAAAAAAAAAAAAAAGATAAAAATAAAGGTGCAAAGAAAGTTTAGTATTTTGGAATGGTGCTATGAAGTTGAATCTGTTGGTATTGGAGTGAATTTTTTTAAAGTCACACGAGAGAGAATATTGGGTGGCATGTTCTCAGAAATAACTATTCAAATGTTGTGTTTGAAGTCAAGAATGCTGTAGAATCCGTTTTTATTGGTGAATGTGGCCTGTTCCAAGACTAGTTAAGCTGTTTTTTTAAAGTTATAATAGAGGATGATTTTTGTCAAGGGGGGTGTCAGCAGCTTGCTGATACAATGTAAACTATTAACTACCTCTTTTATGAAAAGAAGGTGGCCTTTGCCCTGAAATCCATCCATTTAAAAACTGTTGGCAATCTTTCATTTCCTATCAGACCCGTGTACCAATTCCTGTATCTGTTCACCTAAAAGGAAGCAGAGGAAGTGTTATAAATGAGCCAGACAACCCATTTTCTTCTCGCTGAGTTTTGCGTCGCGTCTTTGTCTGGAGACCTGAGGCCCAGCTGCTTGACGGTCCCTGCCCTCCCCTCTCCCGCACCCCCGGCAGCACCCGGAGAACTTCACAGTCAGACGAGCTTTCAAAGGCGCCGATAAATGTGTCTGGTGGTAGTCTGTAACCTGCTGGCATGTCCCATCAATTATTAATTCAGCAGAGATGTATTGAGCACATACTATGTGCCCTGCTGTGTTCTAGGCTCTGAGGAATCGTTAGAGAACAAAGACCGATTTCATTACATTCTAGTCCTTCACGTCAATTATAGAAATAAACTGATCTTCCCCGTATAGTTTATGCATCGAGAACGCTTAGTACATTTCGTGGACTAAGAAATAAGGTGCAGCCGGGTGTGGGGGAAGAGCTGTGGGCTGAAAGCCCAGCACCTGGTGAAGCCCCAGCTGTGGCCTGGCCCGAGCTCCTCGCACGCGCCCCAGACGTGCTGGGCCAGCGGCCTCCGAGGCCGTCCACTCGGAAAGGTGGACTCTGCGGCATCGGGCCCTGCCTGCTCGTCCTCAGAGGGGCCGTGCCGTCTGAAGTGGAAGGAAAGGCAGAGCGGGACCTGGATCCAGGGTACATAATGAGCCCCTGAAAGTTCAGGAATTAAACTGCACGAAAACCTTGTTCAAGGGCTTTCTTATTCTTAAGTCCCACAGACATGGCATGACGTGGGCTCGGGCCCATCTCGTCCCGGCTTCGTGCTCTGTCCACTGATGTCCAGTCCTGCCTTTGGTGACCCGAGCCATCGGTCCTCTCAAATGCCAGTCAGCTGACAAGGTAGCTCACTTTGGGATTTAAGTACAGGAAGCCCCAAGGGAAAGTTGGGGAGAGAACATTAACTGTCCCAAATTATGAGACTCCGTTCTTCCTGAATTTGGTTCTAGGGACTTCACCCCAGCTTTTTCCAAAGTATATTCTAAGAAGCAGAAGAGATCTCGAAAAGCAAACACCTGGCATGTGCCCTTGGTCATCTGTAATCCATGTTGTCCCGTTAACAACACAAATCCTGCAGAAAAGAGGCCTGTGTTTCCCAAGCATTTCATGACGTGGTAACTGGGGAACCCCTTCTTTAACCCCATAAACCGGCAGCACTGTGCGAAATGCCCACCCTGGGCACAGACCTGCCGGCGTCCAAACATCCGGGGTCCTCGTGCGTGTTTCCAGGGCATCCTTACCCTTAAGCTGAAACAGAGAAGTCCTCACTGATGGAGTGCTGGGCTCTTCTGCCGATGTCCCCATAACCTGCAAGGTACTTCATTTCTTTGAACCTCAGTTTCCTCACTTGTACTCTGGGGATAACGCTACCTTAGAGCTAGTGGAGATTAAATAAGATAATTAAAGGCCTTGTAACCTCAGTGGTCACTGTACATTAGTCCTAAACACACATGTGCGTACACACTCTTCTTTGCTGTGTGCCCTAAAATGTATTCCATGTGATTTTTACAACTGGCCTAAGAATATCTAACCATTTCATAACCAGTCATACATCTTGTGTGACTTCTGTTGTTTTCGGTTTTCTGTGAAAAGCCGCGAGGGCTTCGTCTGTGGATTGCCTGCGTGCGGTGCCGGTGACTGCAGAATTTCTCTGTTGGGGGTCAGGTGCGGATGCTGGGCTCCTCGGGTGGTGGGATAGCTCACCTTTCTTTACTTCTGCAAGCTTGGGGAAGCATATCTCTGGAGCGCAGTGAACTCAAGCCCTGCAGCAAACTTGCCCTGGCCTGCCCTTCTAAGAAAAGAAAAAAAAAGTGGTCAGCAACGTATTTCAGGGGTCAAATATGGCAGGTGGCCAGCCATATTGGCTATTCCTTTTCATCTGAGGCACACAGCAGAGAGCTTCCCCAGAGAAAAAGGACTTTGGTCTTCACCCTTAGCTGGAGATGGGCCACATTCCTGTGGGCGGTGGAGGTGGCCTTCAGGATGCTCATTTCCATGGAAGCTTCAGGTCAGGGAAAGAGTGACATGCGCCTTCGTCGTCTGCGTACACTTGGTGTTGAGCTGGTCCCGAATCTCTGTGTTCTACAAACTGTAGGCTTTCCCAAAGGCTTAAGGAACCTCAGCTGGGACTCGGCTTCTTGAAGGTCTCCTTGTTCAAAGAAAGCCGTCCTTTGGGCAAAAGCTGGAAGCATTTATACGCGACTCCCTGGTAAGTGGTGATTACTTTGTATTTGGATGTTTTTGCACTTGGAGTCTGCATGACCTTCAGGCCTGTGTTTTCTTAGGGTGGCTTGGGGGCTCTTAGGACAGTCTGCCTAGTCAGTGACCTCTCGGGTGCCCCTCCGAGACCACATTTAGGGTTTTACTTCTTTCTTTTCTGTTTCACTTTTCAGTCACCCATTGTGACTCAAAAGACACCTGAGGAATGAGAAGTGACAAGGGACATATGGGGAGGACACCAGTTGCTTATGTCTGGGTCATAGCTTTAAGAATGATGGTCTCATGCAGGACGTTACTTGTCCCCATGGGGCGGAAATATGACGTATCGCCTACGCATTTCGGATGAACGCGTTTCTAGCATGATAAAAAATGTCCCCCTAAGCACCGTGCCTGTTTGGCTGGTTCAGCGTCTTTTCCACCAAATGGTGTGAGCGTATGGTCAGCGCTGCCCTGGCCATCGGATCTGAAGGGAGAGGACTCCCGATGGGGAGGAGCCAGTGATTTACCGGGACGAGTTTCCATTCCAGAGGGCAGCCTGGAGTGGAGGCCCCTCAGCCAGCGGCTCGGGCAGCCCCCCTCCCACGCTTAACACTTGACATCTGCTCGGCTGGGCGGTGGAAGGGTGGAATGCATCTGGAAAACAAATTAGGTTTTGTTCATCGGTAGACGTCATCTTGGTGGGCCTTGTTTTCAAAAGTTAAATGTGGTGTGTGTTTGGGGGCTCAGCACTGAGCGAGCCAACCCTGACCCCCCCATACACACACACACACACGTCTCCCCGCCCGGCTGGGGTCTGTCTCCACGGGCTGCCGTTAATGTTGGGGTACACAAGTACCTGTCTGCGGAATCGCACCTATATTTTTGGAGAACAGTCTCCTCCCAGCCTCCTTTCTGGCTTCCTGTGGAAGTGGAGGTGAGAAGTCCTGTTTCCTGTTTTATCAAAAGCACACGTGAAACCAGACTGCTGGAGCCCCGGGGGATTTCCCAGGCGCCCCTCGGCCTTGGAGGGCCCCGAATTCTTGACTTGGCGGCAGGCAAGCTGTCCACGTCCACTCCCTGGTCCTCCTTTCCTCAGGACGGAGAGCTCCTGCCCCTCCCACCCCAGCAAGGGCCCGGGGTGGGCGTGACCCATTCCTGCACCTGCCACAGGGGAGCAAGGCCCAGCAGGGTGCGGCCTCAGACCCCACTCAGACCCCCACACGAGCAGGGTTCTGTGTGTGCTCCCACAGCCCAAACAACCCGATTCACCTCCACGCCTGTCATTCCCGACATCGTAACATGATGGGCAGAGCCTGTGCCCGCCCTCTGGCATAACACAGGCTGTACCAAACCACAGCACTTTTTCAATCCGAAAACAAACACTGAGCCATCACCTAATGGGGCCCTCACACGTAGGCAGGTAAGAACCTTTCAGTGTGATGCCAGCTTGGAGGGGGCAACCTGGGAGGGCTCCCTGTAAGAGACTGCCTGAATTGGAATGGAGCAAGAAAGGAGAAGGCATTCTTTCCCAGGCAGAGGGCTTATCATATTGGAAAGAGTGTTAAAAGATCCCCGGGTATTCTGGGATCTAAAGTAAATCCAAAATTGTTCAATTACAGGTTTTGAAGTGGTCCGCGGAGAAGCGGGGTGGGGTGCCAAAAATGAGACTGGAGAGGTCATTAAGCACCAGACCAACCTCCAGAGCCTGGCATCCCTTTTAAGAAAGCTGGCCTTCGTGGACTACTGGAAGGTTCAAACCTGGGAACAGGGTGATCAGCCCCCCGATTTAGAAAGACATGGGCACCCAAGGAATGAAAGTTGAAAACCATTGGGGGTTTGCAGTGTTCACGCAAAGGGCCTGCGGCCGGGTGAGAGTGGTGGCCTTGGGCTAACGGATTAGCAGCCTTAAAAGGACGGCACAGGCCCAAGGGGTCCTGGGGAGGTGGAATTGTGGTGGGGTGGGTGTAGGTCAGGAAAGGGAGAGTTGGGTCCTGGCATGGGGCACTCAGAATAGTGTCACTGGTCATTGGGCAGGCAAATCTGGGGACCCAGGTACAAGCCTCCGGTAGGCAGTCTGCTCAGTGGAACAGTGGCCCAAAGATGTCCAGGACCTGCCGACATGCTAAGCTGCGGGCAGAGGGAAGCACAGGCGGCGGCCAGCTGACCGCAGGGTAGGAAGCTCGTCCCGCATTGTCCAGGTGCCCAGGTCAGCACGGGCTCTTCAAAGCAGAAGAGACAGAGGATGGGAGGGAAGGTGCCAGATGGTCAGATGCCACAACGCTGGCCCTGAAGATGGGGGATGGGGCAGCGGCTGAAGAGGCCAGGACACCTGTCCCCAGAGCCTTCAGAAGGGAACGCAGCCCTGGGAACACCCGGCTTTGGCTCTGCTGCAGAACTAAGATGGTAGGTGTCTTGTTTCAAGCCACTGAGTGTGCGGTCATTTGTGCAGCAGCTCTTTGTGTTTGTGGTGCTGTGGGACACAAGGGGAGCTAGAGCACGGGGTCTGGGATCCGGCACCTAAGGGGAGGCTGGAGCTAGGACCTGGGTGTCATCTGCATGGAGGGGACAGCGTGGGTCCCCTGAGGGCCGGGCTCAGAGTGAGAGGCATGGCAGGGAAAGGCAGAGAGGAAGAGGGGAGACTATGAGAGAAGCAGAACCCAGAGGTGGGGGCACTCAGGAGGGGCGGAGTGCTTCAAGGACACAGCTGCAGGCCTGGCCCGTGGGCAGGACACGGCACTGTGTCCAGGCATTTGGGCGAGGAGGAGGTCAAGGGCGTGGAGAGGGCAGCTGTACTGTGTGGGGACGGAGCTGTCCTTCACCACCTTCAGGTCAGCTGTGAAAGTTCCCCCGAGGCTGCCCAGGACTCTCCCTTGTAGATGCTCCTCAGAAAAAAGTGTTAAGGCCCAATTTCTGGCTTGGAGATGCCCCAAGAACATAGCTTGTCGGCGGTCCAGGGAAGTCCCGCAGGACTCGCAGCCCGCCTCCTCCTGCAGGCAAAAATAGTCCCACCTTGCTCTTCAAAACCGTTGCATCAGGGAAGCGACAGTTGCCAACATCGCGCCGGGGGAGTTGCTCTCTGGGAGTGTGCGCGTCTGCGTGCTGGGCTGGGAATCCACAGGCGTGGAGCTGGCTGCGGCTCTGATGGGGCAGTGAGGACCTCACGAGGGTCTCCCAGGCGCCCTAGCTGTGGGGAGGAGAACGGGCCCCACTCTGCACTCTGCTATGGTGTCCAACCTGGAGATGGAAACCAGGCCTGGAAACCACCTGACCCTGAGTCAGGGGGACCTCGAACTTGGGGCCTTTGGGACAGACCCCCAGTGCCGCGTCCTGTGTTGCCCACCCTCGGGCCCCAGGACTCGGGAGGTGCAGGTCTCAAGGTGCAGTGGCAGGCACCACACGGCGCCCTCCGGACACCAGCGTCCTTTCTGTCGGCCTCCGTCTCCCGCCCAGTCGGCCGCCAGGGCTCAGACCAGCCTTCCCGAGCCACAGGAACATTCCAAGGTGACCTTCGGTGCACCGCGCCCCTCTGCTCCACAGGTGGCAGCCACACGGGCATGGGCTCACGGATGGCTGCAGACAGCCCACAGCAGGAGGAGGCAGGGGGGCTGCAGCCTGGTGCCCTGAGAGCCTTCTGCAGCAGCCCGGAGGGGACACTGCGGCCATCGCCCACCAACGGCTGTCTGCTCAGGGTGGCGCTCGGGGGTGTCGCACTGAGCGCTCAGAGGAAGATGGACAGGACTGAAGCTGCCCCCTGGGACCCAGAGTTGGAGCTGACGTGTCCCCATTGGACAAGAGCCCCTCGGCCCTCGGGGACAAACCTGTCGTCTCTCCCTGGTTCTCAGCAGCCACAGGACCCGTCCCCTGGCGGCTCACCACCTCCCCCCGCTGCCTGGCCCCCATGTCTCAGGGCGTCCCGGGCTCCTCGGGCCTCGATTCGCCTCCTCACAGCTTTGTCCCAGGGAACCAGCTTCAGGGTCACTCATTCTGCCAGTTGCTCCGACGTGCGTTTCCGTCTTCCCTCCAGGCTGTTTGCTCTTTATTTTCCTACTTCTTCATTGGAATATTTATTTTAATTTCTGCTTAACTTTAAAACATCAAGTCATCCATGTTCTGGGCAGAACCTGCCCTCGTGCTGATGACCGCATTGTTGTGGTTTCATGAGGACCTTGCCACGGGGGTGTCCCCCTCGCCCCCCGGGATGACCTGGGCGACTCTTCTGGTTGGGAAGTGGTTTCGTTTGGACTCCTGTTCTTCCCTCTGCTGTCGGTCTTTCGTTTAATTGCGTTATTGTCATGGAATGTGGCTTATGTAATTTCTATATTGGATCATTTTCTTCTAGTATTTCCTCTCTGCTTTATTCCTCTGGCATCCCTGCTGTGTAGACTCCTCACAGACACTCCATGCTCTTGCCTTTTTCTTCTTGTTATTCGTAACGTTCACCTGTGCATCTTTTCTCCCGGGCGCCGAGAATTTCGGGAGGTAGTAGTTTGGCTTTCTGTAATATTCAGGCTCTTCTCACGTCTGTGGAGAAAAAAATGAGTAATTAATGTTGTGCTTCTAAAAATACTGTTTTAAAATTTTCAGATGGTGCTCTTTCTTAGATGCAGTTTCTTCCCTAGTCTGCTTGAGAATCTAAAGTTTTCTTCTGTTTCTTGGAGAAAATCAGCTTCACAGGAGATGCTTGCTCACATAAGCCCCCTTATTTTAGGTTTCTGAATCTTCCATCGGCCCAGTTTTTTCTCCATAACCGTTCAGATTTGAGGTGGGTTTTGTTGGAGATTGTCAACATATTTTAGTGTCAGGCAAAGGAGTGGAGAGGAAAGTACACCTGTATTTCCTGTTTCCCAGGAGGCCCCGCGGCCTCAGGCAGAGCCCCAGTGAGGGCTGAACCAGCCCCGCAGCCTCCGCTCCGGGGCCCTTTGGGCGTGTTTCTTGAGGCCACGTGTGGAGATGTGCTTTTTGCCAGTAACTTCAGGGCCTGTCTGGTCCCCGCTTCGGGGTGGGGGTCCCACAAGAAATAAGTGGGGAGCTCCATGGAGGTGGCTGAGCAGTGTGTGTGGGGGGGTGTCTGTGTGTCTGTGTCTGAGTGTGTAGTGTGTCTGAGTGTGAGTGTCTGTGTGGTGTCTGGGGTGTGTGCATGTCTGTGTGGTGTGTGTGTGTGTCTGTCTGTCTGTGTGTCTGTTGTGTTGGCTAGAGCGATAGCATAGTCACCTCCCTTAGGGGTCCTTATGAAAACGTCCCCATTTACTAAGCCCTGTTCTTTTCAAATCCAGCCTGGGGATGAATGCCAATTCGGTGCCCTTGGCCAGGGAATCGGTGGTACATTTCCTAGAGTCCTTCCTTCCGTCCCCAAGCCTGGCCCCAGGCCAGTTCCTGGGCCACCGGAGCACACACCCTGCAGCCCAGGCCCAGGGCCCCTGGCCTCTCCCTCCCTCCCCCCTCCTCTCTCGTGGCCGGTGTTTCCTCAGATGACCTCCATCCATTAGACATGTTTCAGCGACAGGAAATCTAAATGGAACGTGCCCAGGGTCTGGTCCCTTCTCAGGAGGTCTGTGGCCCTCTCTCCCCAGCAGCCCTCAAGCTCAGGGTACCGCTGCATTGGGGAAGGGACACTTCCCCCAGAGGGTGGCCAACCAGTCCCAGTGCCAGACTCCCTTGCTGCTGGCACTGAAAATCCCACATCCCAGGCGAACGAGGGTGCTGGCCCCCTGCCCGAGAACCAAGGGCACCTACTTGCCTATTTCTGCGCAGGCCAAAGGGCTGCCCAGTCGGCCCTCTGGTGACGAAGGGCCCTTCCTGCCCAGGTGACCGGGACTCCTCTCTCCAAGAATCTGCTGGCAGCCTGACATGGTAGCTGCTCACTCTGACACAAGTCCTTCCCACAGGAGCCTCCTGCTTCGCTCTTAGCCCAGCTCCCAGCTTGGGGTGGCTGCGATCCTGGGGGGACCTCAGGCTGGGCCCCTTGCAATCCTGCCTGCGTCACACTCCGGACACGGGGCCACGTCTCAGCTCGGGGGAGGCTTCTCCCTCTATTTCCCACGTCTCTTACCACAATTATAGGCATTTTTGCATGCAGCAGGGTTTCTGAGGGCGTGGGGGGCATGCCTTCACGTCTGAAACGCACTGTCTGTTGCAGCGTCTCTTACGCGTCACGATTCACCCTGCTGCCCGCGCTTCGGGTCTCGTCGCCATCTGCTCACGGGGCTGGAGGGGCTTCACCAGGCCCTGGCCGCTGCTCGGAGGTCCTCTGCGGAGAAGGAGGGGGGCTCAGCGGCCACACCCTGTGTCCAGACCCGAGTCCTGGGGGACCCTGGGAATCTCTGGAACCAGGAGGTCCTCGGAGGAAATCAGCGAAGAGATCGGGAAGACGTCAGTTCATGGCTGTGTGTTCCCATCAGCTTCAGCTGCCGATTCCGCTCCTGGAAAGAAAGCAGACTTTCCTCTTCCCTCGCTGGCCTCGGGCGGCCCTGTGACCTGTGGTTCCTCTGCTTCCCCAGGACAAAGGACCCTCCTCCAGCCCCTGGAAGTGAGCAGGGTTTGGGAGGAATCTTCTCTGGTGGCCACGACGGGCAGGCCCTGCGCAGGGAAGTCGGACGTACAGACAGGCCACCAGGGAGGGCTCAGCCCCTGACCAGACCCGAGGAGGGCCCTGGGAGTGACACTCGCTGATATGTGGGAGGAGGTGACAGGAACAACCTTTGTGCAGGAAACACGGAGGATCCCACCAGCATCCATAACTCGAGTCTTATTCACCCAAAAGACCAGAAACGTGGCCACGTCCCTCTGGGAAACGGAGCGGCGGCCCCGGCAGCCGCGGGCAGCCGACTGTCGCTCTCCCCAGGCCCCACGTCCTCCCCGCAGGCCTCAGAGGCTTCCGGGTGCCTTGGAGGAGCTGCGGTCCAGCCAGGGCCCTCGGGGCCGACGACGGAAGCCAGTGTGGGTTCACTGAAGCAGGAAGGGGGTTGACTAGAAGGACACCAAGTGGCTCACAGTAGGAACAGAAGAACTAGGCTCAGAAAGTGGGCGGGGACCACGGTGGGGTGGCGCCTGAGAACCCCGGCCATGCCCAGGACCAGCCCCCTCCCAGCCCTGCTGGCGGGAACCGTGGCAAGGCCTCGGCTGTCGAGGGCCACTGGCCACTGACACCCTGTCATCACGGCAGAGCGGCTGTGATGTCAGGTGCTTCCCTGGGTCATCCTCCTGCGATTCCTGTGGCTGTCGCCGTCCACGCGGCTCTCGAGGTTCAGCAGGGGGTGGATGGTGAGGGAGCATCTGTGCTGATGTTTGGATGGTTCCTCGGATGAATAAGGCTTCTGCGGGCGCTGTTGCTCCACTGGGAGGGCGGTGGCTCGGGGGTGCTCCTGGGTGGGATTCGGGACTCCAGGTAGGTGCAGAGTGCATGGGCAACAGAAGAAAGAGTTCTCCTAATAAGGGGGGGGGGCTCTTAAAGAACAGAAGGACCAGCCTGGTGACCGCGAGTGAAGGTGTCGTCTGAAGGACACGCAGGGACAAGCAGGTTTGGAGTGTCATGCGAGGAGGACTGTGTGGTTTCTGACAAGGTGAAGAAATGCTCAGGGAGTCATCGGAGACCCTGAGGCCTGCCCCGTGTTCCCGGCAGCTTTACCGGCTGCAGATCCTCCCGCCCGGCCCTTACCTTCGGGAGAAGCCCGTCTTCTGCGTGGAGGCTTCGCAGCCACAGACCTAAGCGAGGAAACGAGAGCTGCGTTTGTCAGCGCCTCTCCGAGAGAAGACTGGTCAACGCAGTTAGAAGTTTCTGAAGTTGCCTGGAGAGGAGGTGGCTGGCTGAGGACAGGACAGAGGAGGGGCCGCAGGGGCCGCTGGCTGTGACCAGCCGTGGTGGGATGAGGAAGAGCGGGCCGAGGGTCCTCGAGGACTTGGGGCAGGCAGGACAAAGCCCTTCTTGCCGGGCCCCCTGGGGGAGGGAGCCGGTGGTGCTGCGGGGGGGGGGGGGGGGGGGGCGGTGTGCAGCCGCAGGGCCCGGTGGCCTGGTGGGCTGGGCTGGGGCCCAGCACTCTTCCCCAGCCGGCTGGCTATTCAAGGTCGAGGCGATTTCCACTCAGGCCTTCAGCTGCCTAAGTCTGCAGAGCCCCTGGGATACTGGGGCCCTAATCAGAGCTGTTCCCAGGCCTTTCATCCCAGAGCTTGGAGCACCCCCAGCAGGGAAGCAGCACCTTGGAGGGGCTGGGGCTCCTGCAGGGGAGCTTGGCAGCAGTCAGGAGGGGGAGGGGTCCTTCTCCAGAGGCATGCACTCTCCCCTTTACAGAATAGGGACTGATAAAATCCTACATCTGAAATCAAAGCAAAAAGGACCCTGTTTTGGGGGTGAGGGAGAAAGTGTGCAGAGGAGAGGCAAAGCCCCGAGCACCGAGGACATATGGCATTTGTCAATCAAATACAGAGCAACCTTCAAAGGCCATTAGAAGGCAGCCCCGTGCCGTCTTGTTTGCTGGCCGATGGCTGGCTCCCCTGTCCTGAAGGCCCCACAGACGCTCACTTCTGGGACTCATTAGCCTTCCAGAGGGCAATCAAGGACCCTCGTGGAACCCCCTTAGGAACTGAGCTGGTAGATGGCCTCAGACGGGCACCACTGGAAACAGGCGGAAGCCAGGAGAGCGGTGGCTCCCTCCTGGAGGCTGGCCCGGCTGCTCCCTCTGCCTGCGGCCTGGCAGCTCCGTGGCCCTCGCTCAGCCACATCCTCGAGCCCGGGAGCTGTCACCACCATCTCTCCAAGGCGGCTCCCTCCCCGGTCCAGGTCCTCTCTCTCTGACGATACTCCCTTCCAGCGCTCAGCCTAACTCCTCGCCGTGTCCAACTGTGCGCTTATGTCTCCAGAGCTCCACGAGGCAAGAGCGGGGTCTGTTTTGCTCACTGCAGGGTCGTCGCAGCCTGGACGGGCGCCTGGCACTGAGCACGTTTGATTAATGTGGCCGCATACGTGAGTCTTGTCCTAGCTGGACTAATCCTGGAGCATTTCCTTCGAGGAATACTAATAGGGCACATGTGTTTCTTTCCTCTTGTTTTCAGTGGGATTGAGAGTTAGGGAGAATTTTGCCCCTGAATTTGCTTCTCCAATTCCTCTCGGTGTGGGCTGCATACACCTCCCAGGAGTGGCGTCAAATGGGGTCAAGTGGCAGTGCCAGCTTCTGCCAAGGCCCAGCTGCCTGCACCTGACTGCCTTTCTGCGGCCTGTGTCCATTGCCCAGGGCCCCTCCTCAGTGTGGTGATCACACGGCCCACTCGGGGGGTGGCCGGTTCCCAGTCACCTGGGTTTCAACAAACGTGTCTGTGGGGCTCGGCGCACATCTGGGGTGTTGGATGCCGTCACGGGCTCCCTGTCCCCTCTTCTGTGTTTTTGCTCCCACCTTCCCTGTCTCCTGCTTGGTGAACTCCACCCCACCCTTCTCGTTTCTGCAGCACAGACTGGTGGGGAGACCCTGAGACCTGAAAGCTGGCCGGTCCGTGTCAGGAAGGGAAGGGGGTCGTATGCGACACCTGGAGGAAGTAAAGAAGTAGGAAGTGCATCCCACTCACCTGTGCCAGGTCGGAATAGGGGGCAGGGAGCTGGGGCGTTGGGAAAATGGAACTTCGGAATGTACCAGAATGAGAAAGTGTGGAACCCTGACAGAGACCCTGGTGCCAGGAACCAACCGAAATCCACTTAGTTGTCTCCGTATTTCTTCAACCAGGTGCAAACGGGCCTGCAGGCTGCCCTCGGCCTCCAGCCCCACTGCCTCGTCCCGCGGGCTGCCCTCGGCCTCCAGCCCCACTGCCTCGTCCCGCGGGCTGCCCTCGGCCTCCAGCCCCACTGCCTTGTCCCGCGGGCTGCCCTCGGCCTCCAGCCCCACTGCCTTGTCCCGCGGGCTGCCCTTGGCCTCCAGCCCCACCTATCTTGTCCCGTGGGCTGCCCCCAGTGGCTGAACTCCTGGATCCTGGGCCCAGGGCCTCGAGTGGGTGCCGAGCACTGTGGGACTCAGGGCCACGAAGGACAACCTGGACCAAGCCCCTGCCCCTGTGGCTCCTGGCTAAGGGGCGTGGCAGTTAGCAAAGAATCTCACAAATACTTTTTCCTTAACTCCCTGTATCCACTCCCCGCCCCCCATAATCCAACCTCCCTTCTCTGTGTCCGTTGTGGAAATTTTGAAGAGGATGAGAGCATAGAGATAAAAATTAAAAACAAAAATTACCTATAATTCTGCCCCCAGAAATATCCACTTCAATAAAGTGTTCAATTTTATAAGCAAATTATAAAGTGTATTTATATCATGAGCCTTTCCATGTCATTAATTTTTCTAAAATTTGAGTCTTAGTGGCTGCCTAGGGCTCCATTTATGTCAGCAATCCCCTGTGGTTGGACATTTATGTCTTTCCCAAATTTTCACTGCCATAAAAAGACCACAGTGAACACCCTAGAAGATAAATCTCTGGGACGCTCTCTAATTAATTCATTAGGATAAATTCCGAGGATAGGGTCCTATAGAAGCGACATATTAAATGGGATGACTGTATTTAAAGTTATGTGGACGTCACGTCATTGAAAATCCCAGTGGGCAAGGGGACCAGCCCCTGGGACCCAGACAGCACCTGAGTATCTTCTTCCCCCAACACTGGATAGACAAAAAGACCTTTATTGTTTCATTTCCATTTCTTTGCCAGCCAGATGGAAGCTTTTTAATGTTTTAACTCACCTATATTTTGTCTTTTAGAAAATTTCTATTTGTATCCTTTGTTGATTTTCTGCCAGAATATTAATCTTTTATGAACATTGAATCTGTATGAATTATATACATATTTTTAAACTCTTCTGTCACATTTTTTTCTCTCTCTTTTTTTTTTTCCTCCCTTAGTTTTGGGGTTTTTTACCTCAATCTCTTTATCTGCAAAATGAATCACTTGGACTAACCGCCCTCTTGACCCAAGGTCATTTCCAAGAGCTCAGATCTTCCTCTCGTCGGCCTGCCCTCTGCATGGCCTGCCAGGTCTCTCAGTCATTAGCATAACTCCAGGAAAACGGGGATTTCAAACGTCTGCCTGGGTTGAGTTTCACGCTTGAACGATTGAGTGGGAAGAGGGAGCCAGCCCCTCCCAGGAAAGGGGGCGGGGCTCTGGTCTCCCGCCAGGAGCCTGGGTGCGGCCACCTCACAGCCCCTCCAGAATGGGGCTGAGAAAGGAAAGTCCCGTCCCCCAAGGGCCTCAGTGCAGACATGACTGCTATGGCCTGGAAGAATTTGCTTTTAAATAACAAAAGTGGGTTCCAGAACGATGAAAGCGCGTTCAGACACAGACACGGAGAGCGTGATCTGGAAACCTGCCCTTCAAAATGTTAACCGTTCCCCTCGCCAGGAGGTGCCCTTACCACTCTCTATTTGGTTCTTTATATTCGCATTTTTCTACATCAAACGCGAGTGGTCATTCAGCGACCACACTGCCATCTCTCTCCCTGCAGACGCTGCCCCCAGACTCCTGCCCGGGAGGCCGCTGCCCCAGAAGTCAGGTCCCTGCTGCCAGGTCCCTGCTGCCAGGTGTCCTCAGCTTGGGCTCGGCCCCCACTGTGCCGCATGTCAGCCTGCTCGGCACCTGGCGGCGGAGGCTGGGTTGCCTTCTTCAGAAAGGGGATCCTCTCTTTGGCCCCTTTGTGGTTCTCTGGGCCTGGGGTCACAACCTCTTAAAATAAGGGTTCTCCTGGGCATGGGAGCAGAACTCCGCTGCCCTGCTTTACCTCCTGCCGCTGTCCCTGGCCAGGGTGGACAAGAGAACAGCTGTTTTGTTGTGACAGACAAGTCAAGGCTGCAGGCCGGTGGGGGAGGGGTGGGGGTGGCTGCCAGTGAGAGAAAACCCGGGCTCTCCTGGGGGTGTTTGCCCTACACCCAGCTGTAGGAGCGAGCTCAGTGGAGATGGGGGCCCAGCTGTAGGAGCGAGCTCGGTGGAGATGGGGCGCCCAGCTGTAGGAGCGAGCTCGGTGGAGATGAGGGGCCCAGCTGTAGGAGCAAGCTTGGTGGAGATGGGGCGCCCAGCTGTAGGAGCGAGCTCGGTGGAGATGGGGCGCCCAGCTGTAGGAACGAGCTCGGTGGAGATGGGGCGCCCAGCTGTAGGAGCGAGCTCGGTGGAGATGGGGACCCAGCTGTAGGAGCGAGCTCGGTGGAGATGGGGCGCCCAGCTGTAGGAGCGAGCTCGGTGGAGATGGGGCGCCCAGGTGTAGGAGCGAGCTCGGTGGAGATGGGGCGCCCAGCTGTAGGAGCGAGCTCGGTGGAGATGGGGCGCCCAGCTGTAGGAGCGAGCTCGGTGGAGATGGGGACCCAGCTGTAGGAGTGAGCTCGGTGGAGATGGGGCGCCCAGCTGTAGGAGCGAGCTCGGTGGAGATGGGACGGATCTCCTCTGTAACTGTGTGCGCGTCAGGCCCACAGGTTCGGGCCTGTGAGCACCCTGGCCTGCCACCCTGCTGGAGGTCACTCCCCAGGCCCAGGCCCAGTTGCAGGGCAGCCCAGCCCTAGCCCCCTGGTCCCCAGAGGAGCCTCCTGAATGCAGGACCTGAAGGCAGATGCTTCAGGTGAGGTGTAGAATCGTAGAAGACAAAATGCCCCTTCCAGATGCCAAGAGGCAGCTCAGAGTGTGGGAGAGACTGCAGGGGCTCCCCGGAGGGCCAGGGGCTCCCCAAAGGGCCAGACCGGGGGTCGGGGGCATTCTCTCAGAGGGACAGGTGATTTCACAGACACACATGCTCGTGAAGCTTTGGGGTTGTCAGCACCTGGGATTCTTGTGCTGGCTCATAAAAAGCTGTATTTCATCATCTTTACACTTAGGAAAGCCCAGTGGTCCAGCTTTCCATGTGGGTGCATTGGGGGTGGGCTTTGGGGGCGGACCGACCTGGAGCAAATCAAACCTTCACCTCCAGTGTTCCCGTCTGGAATGGGCTCCAGGCGTCTGGGTCTGGGACTCGGTGAGCTGATGTCTGTGCGGTTCTGCCCGGTGCCTGCCTCGCCAGGAGCTATCCATCGTCTCTCCCACGGCCTCTGAATCAGAACCAGGGAAAACGCAGGGCCCAGCGTCGAGGCTAGGTCAGTGTGACCTGCCAGGGCCCCGCTGGGCAGTGGCCTCGGAGAGTGGCCAGCTCCTGGGCTAGCAGGGATATATCCGGCAAGAAACAGGGCTACTCGTCAGGAGATTGTAATCAGACCAAGTGGGCTGAGAGACCTACAGGCAAGTGGCCCCGGAGTCCGAGGAGGAGCCAGCCGGTCACTGATGATGTCTGTGTGTGCACCGTGCACGGCGTTTGTGTGACAGTCTATGCGTATGCCTGGGATACGGCGGGCGGGCAGGTCGGTAGGGAGATGGACGGTGTCTGCTGTGAACCAGGAGCCATGGATCAGTGTGAACAAACCCACTCGGACCCGCCCTCAGGGCGCCTCAGCGAAGTGAGGGAGACTGACAGGGGTCCAGAAGACAAATGAGAAAACAATTCCTGGGGACAGCCCTGAGGTGGGGAGACCGGGCTCTGGGGGACCACAGGAGCCCCATGGAGGGGACCCAGGGAAGGTGGAGTGAGACCAGGAGGGGTCCACTCGTGGCTGATTGGACAAGAGGCTCCGTGGAGGACACGGCATTCGGGAAGGCGTCCGAGACAAGGCAAGACTTCCCCGGGTGAAGGTGGACGCGGTTCTGAGGGGACATGACGCGCCCATCAGGTGGGACCCCAGGGCGGGAGCTGGTGAGGGCCAGGGATGAGGCCGAGAGGCCAAGGGCACCAGTGGGGAGAGCAGCCGCCCCCAGGGAGCCTGCACCTGCCTCGGCGAGCGAGCCCCGGGGTCCAGAGAAAGGCTTAGGGGGCAGTCTGCTCCAGGCACACGCACTGGTTCGGGCTTTTGGCTCCTTCCTCTGTGCCCACTCCAGAGGCACTCATCACACACCACGAGCCAGCGCCGTCCCCCTCCCCACTAGAGCCAGGGTGTCCCAGGTGTGTGGCAGGGGTTGGGTCCCAGGCCAGTGGCCCCAGGACTGGCAGCCCACTCAGTCTCCTGCAGCCCACAGTGAGACCAGACCTCTTGGCTGGATGGCCAGTGGGGGCTGCTGGGGGAGGGGGCGGGCTGGGACGGTGGAAGGAAGCTGGGGCTTTCTTTCCACGTGTGGTCCCTCAGGCAGGGTCCCAACAGCAGGGTCCGCCCCACGCTGGGGTCTGGACTGCAGGGCTGTGGTACCTGCCGTGCTCCCTCTGCTCCTCTGCCCTCCGGTGCCTGAACAGCACCCCCCTCTTTGCAGTACTCCAGGGCGGGGGTCCTGGTTCCTGGCTGGACACGGCACGTGGCAGGCACAGCGGGCACAGAGGGCACTGCAGGCCGGGCATTAGCCCAGGTTACTGATGGCCCCTTCACCACTCAGACCTGTCCTCACGGGAGGGTCACTCTGGAGAAGTGGGCCCAGGGGGCTTCTCCAACTCAGTGGGGTCCTGGGGGCCCAGTCCCCACATAAACGGGCCGTCTCTGTGTGTCTGTCCCCAGACCAAGGGTGCTGGCCCTGGAGACTGTCCTGTGTATCCGGAGAGACGCTTCTGGAAGATGTATTTCAGGGGCCACCGGACATCCATCTCGAGCTTAAACGCCTTCCGTGTCACAGCTGCGCGGGACCTGGCACAGTGACCCTGCCCCCTTCACCAGGTCTCCCCCCGACGCTGGACGTTACTGCAGCCCCGAGTCTTCATTCAGCAACATTCTGTGCATCTAACTCTCTGACTCGCCTTCAGCACGGTCCCTGCAGCCCTTCGTTCCTGCCTCCCTGGGTCTGCTGGCCATGTGTCTGGTCTCCATGGCAACGGCACCTCTAATGGATGGCTGCTCCTACGAGGTCATGCTGGCTGCCGCTTGTCACCTCCCTGCCTGCACACCGCAGCCTCACACACAGCTCCTCTTCCCCAAGTCACCAGCGCACATCGATGCCTGGTTTCATCTCCTCAGATTCATTCCCCCCCCCCCAAATTCTCGTTTTCTGTCCAGTTTTAAGTATCTCAAGGATGGTTTGCTTGAACCTTTGCTGGTCTGCTCTAGACCCTTGACAGTGGGGATTGGAGTTGGTGGGGTGCTGATATGCTGTGGGGGTGTGGGGGCGACGGCCTGATGGGGGGCGATGCCGCTCTGTGCCCCGACGAAGGGCTTGGGCTCGGTGCGGGCCAGGCCAGGATGTTCGGTAAACAACTCCTGAGCTCCTACGGCGAGCCGCCTGGGAAGACGCCAGAGCACATGGCCTCTTTCCGCAGGTAGCCTTCCGGCTGCTGGGACTAGGGTCGTCACATTTAGCAAATGAACATACAAGATATCCAGTTAGATTTGAATTTCAAATAAACGATGATTATTTTTAGTACAACTATCAATATTTGTTGTTTATCTAAAATTCAAATTTAACTGGCCATCTGACAACCCTCAGTGGGAGAGAAAGAAAACAAATAAGCAAATATGGAAATAACATAATTCCAGGATCTGGCGGATGCTGGGAAGAAAAAGCCAGTGCTCTGTGAGAACATCCTAGGGGTAACTGGATGGTTAGAGATGGACTCCAGGAGCGTGGGAAGGAGCCTCCATATGCAAAGGCTTGGGGGGAGGGGGAGCATTCCAGGCAGAGGGAATAGCATGTGCAAAGGCCCTGAGGTGGGAAAGAGTTAGACATGATCCCCAGTCAAACAGGCCAGTGTGACTGGATGGAGAGGCCAGCAGGCAAGTGTGGACAACTTGAGTTGATGACCTAATTGACCTGGCTGTAATGAGTGGGCGCTCCACAAACTGTAGTTACTGTATGTTGTTTTTTTTTTAAAGAGAACTTTTAATTTTTTTTTCCTTTATTGATTTTTTTAGAGAGAGAGGAAGGGAGAGGGAGAGAGAGATAGAAACATGGATGAGAGAACATCGATTGGCCACCTCCTGCATGCCCCCCACTGGGGATCAGGCCCACAACCTGGGCATGTGCCCTGACCGGCAATTGAACCAGCGACCTCTTGGTACATGGGTCAACGCTCAACCACTGAGCCACACCGACCAGACCTGTGTGTTATTATTCATAATTATGCTCTAAAAAGTCAGGTTAAATATGAATTGTAGACATTGTGTAGAACACTCTCTCAGTCACTAAACTGCCAGAGTTATGTCAGCTCTCCGTAAAGAGGCCATTTCAGTGTGTGTGTGCTGAAGACCATCCAGCCTGGGCACACGTCAGGGTTCTCCTTAAAAAATTAAGAAGCAGCCCTGGCTGGTTTGGCTCAGCGGTTAGAGCGTCGGCCTGCGGTCCAGAGAGACCCGGGTTCGGTTCCCACTAAGGGCATGTACCTCGGTTGCAGTTTGTCCCCGGCCCTGGTTGGTCGTGCAGGTGGCAGCCACTCGATGTGTCCCTTTCACGTCGATGTTTCTCTCTCTCTCTCTCCCTCCCACTCTATCTGAACAGAAAATGAAAAAATGTCCTCGGGTGAGGATAAAAAAATAAAAAAATAAATAAATAAATAAATAAATAAATAAATAAATAAATAAATAAATTAAGAAGCAGAATACTGCCTGAAATGCACATTTTCCATCGTAAGACAGGAAGAAGTCAACTGGGCCCCTGTGCCCCAGCCCGAGTGTCGCTGGGAAAGCACTGAAACACAGGCGTCCCTCAGCAGACTCGGGTGCCACTGTCTCCTCTGCACTGCCTGCGCCCCCAGGGCTGTGTCAGTGGGCCTGTCGCTGGACTTCTCTGAGAACCGGTTTGCTCATCTGTAAAGTGGGAATAATAGGAACACCCAGCGCAGGGGGTCACTGTGGGGGTCCAGTGAAATCACATCCGGCAAAGTGTCGGTGCGGCATGGAGGGCCACGGAGAGGAAGCGTGGTCTGACTGGTGTGTCCATCACAATGGCCCTGCTGGAAGGTAAGGAGAGGGTCCGAGTCCGGTCACGTGCCCCAGGATTCCGAGCCGTCCGGAACACCGCCTTGCTGGCAGGCTGCTCTGAGCCTGCTGGTGAGGACGGTGGTTTCACAACTGCTCCCAAGCACGGGAGGAAGATGTAGTGCAGGGGCGTGTGTCCTTTGGCGGCTGCGAGTCATGGATAGTGCTGATGGAGCTGTGACTTGCCCTCCTCTCGTGGGACCAGGGCCGAAAGCGTCACCTTCTTTTCTTTAGCTACTCGGCCCAGGTGCATGTCACAACATCCCGGCGACAGCGGGGACCGGAAGGCTGTCTCCAGCAGAAACTGCTCCCACGGGACACGGTGGTCAGGGCCCGGGCCTGGCCTCAAATCCTAACTCCACGGCCCTTCTCCTCTGCCACACAGGGCTGGGCAGTGCCATCTACGTCACAGAGGGACGGTGTGGCTTCACTGAGATGGCATATGGCCAGCATGCTTGGCCCAGGGCCTGGAACATAGAAACATTCAGCAGTAGCCAAGGGCAAGGCCACCACCACCATCAGGCCATCCAGGTTACTGGGGGAGGGGGACCATGCATGATACCACGTCTCTGAGAGTGTGTGTGTGTGTGTGTGTGTGTGTGTAGACGCCGTGAGCCACAATCAAGCCTGCCTGTGTAAGCCACACCACAGCAGTTTCAGGGTCCAAGGGTTCCCAAGTCCCTAAATCCTTCCCTTCCCAGGCGAGGCCTAGCAGTCAGTGTCAGCTGCTGGTCCCTCAGTCTGGGCTCTGACCCTATATTGTAATTCTGTCCTCAGTCCTGCAAGTCAGTGTGGATAGACTGCCAGCTGGAGGCCAGGATCCCAGAGGGAGTGAGGGCCAAGGGTCGGGAGGACTCAGCTGGAATTCGAGGTGCAGCCACTGTCTAGGGACGTTAGGTGCACCGGCTGAGAGAGCAACCTTATATTTTTGCTGCACCTCAAAAGAAAACTTTGCATTTTAAATTAACAGCGTGTCCGCCGCCAGTATTTGTGGTTACCACCTGAAACGTAAATCTCTTTTAGAGATGTGCGAGGGCAGCATACATAATGAAATATCAACGCGCAACTTGATTTAAAGTGGCTTTTCATTAATATGACAAATGAAGTGTACCAAAACTTGAAAGTATATTCCTTTGGGCCTAATTAAAATACTGAACAAAATACATGTATATGTATATTTCAAATGAAGACATTCGGCAGCCAGAATTAGCTACGAACATTCGCTCAGACTGAGACACGCGGGGAGTGTGATTGCCATGGGCGAACCCCTGCCCTGACATCTCAGGGACGCGCGTCCGACGTCCTGCCTGCCGGAGGCGGCAGGGGGGCTTCGCGGGAAAACACGGCGACCTGTGTGGCGGCAGGTGCTTCCGCCGAGCGGCAGGTGCTTCCGCGGAGTGGCAGGTGCTTCCGCCGAGCTGCTCTTGCTCAGAGGAGAGTTTTCAGGGCCCGAAGGGGTCAGAGAGCCTCCTGGGCCCAACTTCTGTGGGCCCCAAGGGCAGAGTGGCCAGCGCCTCCGAGGGCGTGACCAGCGCTCAGGAAGGTGGGCTCTCCACCACCCCAGCTGGCATCCAGGAGCAGGTGCCCTGGGGGGAGCCCGATGACACACGGAGAGGTCGGGCACGGCGGTGAGAGGGCTGGAATCGGGGATGTGACCCGTGTGGAAATGCAGTCTGGTCCCACTGCTGAGTCAAGGGCAGGGGCTAATGTGGCACTTGCCATGACCCTTGTCCCCAACCCTTTGATGGCTGAAAACTGAGGGTACACCTAAAGGCCAGCAAGGGGCCCCAGGTGGGACTCCAGGCGTCTGCACTCCAAAGGCCTGGCGTAGGGTGGGGGTGGGGGGCCTGACTCCCCGGTGATGATCCTGGTCGACATCCGAAGACACCCCAGAGGTCAGGCCACTGACCAGAGAGACCCCTCGTCTATCCACATGTCCCCTTCGCCGTCTGGGACAGGACCTTGTTTCCAGGCTGTGGAGCAGGATTTAACATGACCCTCTGGGACGTGGTGGGCCTCCACACTTGGCTGGGAAATCCCTCCTGACTCACTGAGGGCCCGAGGGGCAAGAGAGCCGAAATGGGGACTGGAGACGGGTGTGTGTGTGTGTGTGTGTGTGTGTGTGTGTGTGTGAGACACACGTGCTGTGTCCGTGCGAGGACGCAGCTACTGGAAGACGGACTCTCCACGCAGCGACGTCTGTGCTGGCTGACTGGCCACCCAGAGCGCCTTGGACGGACAAGCCGTTTGACCCTCCGCTCCACCCTGCGCGTGGAGATCCCTGCAGGACGCACACCAGGACCCACAGGAGGCCGGAGCTCAGACTGCGTGGGAAGTACCATTCCTGCGAGCGGTGAGTACTTTGGAATCGTTCACCATTCTTCTTGTTACTCCGTGAGTTACTGAGCATGCTCCAGTCCCTGGGGCCCTTCGGGAAATGAAGAACCGTAATAACAATTGACACGTGCACAGTGCTTTGCGATTTACAAATCACTTTCCCGCACCTTCCTTCCTTCCAGTGAGCGACAGCACAGGCCAGGCTGGGCTAGTCCCCCTCCCTTCGCCAGGAGACAGGCTCAGAGGGGTGGGCTTGCCCAGCATCACAGCCACCAAGGGGTGGGACGCAAAGTCCAAGCTGAGGACCTGTCTTTGACTGCCTTGTCCCTCCCCCGGGGCTGGGGGAGGAGGTCCCTCGGAGAACCCCAGAGAAGCTCTGTAGAACTTCGAGAACTTCACGTCCCAGGCCGGGAAGAAGAATCCAAGCAAGAGGGGAGGCCTAGATGGCAGGGGTGACTCTGACGAGGATTGGAGCCTCAAAAACGCTGCCATCTGGTCAACCACCGGCTTTACTTCACACAGTTGCAACACCTGTTTCCATGGTGATGGGAAGACCCAAGTCCCAGGTAAATCTCTCCGTTTCTGGGTAACTTGTTGGAAGGCTGGTGGCTGCTACCAAAATCTCGGTATTTAATTAAAAATGCATGAACAGGCACATAAAGATGTCTGGGCTCGTGGGATTTCTTAGCTCTTGGGTTGTCACACATGGCCTCTTGCATTGGACAACACAGTGTCATTCCCTATGAACACACGCCTAAGTCACCCAGCTCGGCCCTTTTCCAGGTGGGCTCGAGGAGGAGGTCTTGCTGTGTGTGCTCAGCCGTGTTCGTGTACTTAGTGGGATTGCTGGTATTCCCTGAACTGACGTAAACGTGCCCACGGAAAGGCCGAGAGAGCTCTCCTTCCTGCCTGGCGTCCTGGCTGCCGGTTCGGCAACACCGAGTGACGCCTGTTATTTCATGAGCACACTCTCCGGGGAGTCAAGAGCCAGACGGGTTCAGACGGGGGCTGGGAAGTGGGGGGATGAGAAAACTGCCTGCTTGAGGAGACTCTGAGGAGAGGCTGAGGTAAGAAAGGTTGGTTGGGTTTCTTTTGTCCTGAAAGGCAGTGGCCTAATCCCAGGCTCCAAATGCTGAGAGGGACACAGGCTTCTGTCCTGCAAGGAGAGCTAGAGTTTACTCAGGTGTGTGCGCAGGAAGCCAGGCTCACACCGGGGACGGGACTTCAGCTCAGTGCTCCCCATGAAATGATGGAGCTGGACCCCAAGGGCCCTTGGATAGGTTTAAGGACCGGTGAGAGAAGAGGTTTGTGACGGGCAGAGGACTAGAGGGGATATGTTGGCACCCAAACTGCTGGGGCAAACTCCAGGCCACCGGTGAGCCCTCCGGCAGGGCCTCCAAACCACTGGTGGTTCCCGTTGTCGGGTGCTCTCCCTGCCCCTTGCCTTCGCATATGCTGTTCCCTTGCCTGCAATGCCCTTCCTCTCACTATTGACCTTCCAGATGCAACCTTCCCCGAACATCATGTGGGTGTGCGCGACATTTCACAGAGAGGGTTGGCAGGGTTCGGATCAGACTGAATGTGGCGTTGAGGGGGCAAGGGAGAGAAAGAGGTCAGCCTCGGTCAAACGTGTCTGACGGTGGGGTGCTTGGGGCTCAGCTATTGCAAGTGGTGGGGACCTGGGAGAGGTCTGTGCACGTGGAGATGCTCGCCTTCCTTTCAACAGGGTGAATTCCCATCAGTGACACAGTCATGGAAGACCGCTAAGTCGCCAGGGAAGGACAGGGTGAGGACTCAGGCCTGAGAGCAGTAACAGGAAGTCACTTAGGTTGCTGGTGCAAGAACAGGGTCAGAGGGGGAAACTCTCAGACACGGGGGGGATATTAGGTGGGGGAACCAGCAGGAAGTGGGCATGGAGCGGGCACCCTCTTCCCTGGCAAGTGTAACCTGCTCACATCAACGCTGGTTTTCTCTACTGCTCTGGACGGGAACCCAAGCCCCAGGATTGAAAATGTTATGCTGCTGCTCAAATATAACCATTTAAAAAGCACTCCTTAGCGTCTGGAACCTGCTAGCTGGCGGCTTTGGGAGAGCCAGGAGCCAGCTGGGCACGACAGGCCTGTGCCAGGCAGGCAGCTGCCCAGAGGGTGCTACGGTGCCCCAGCCAAGGACTGAGGAGCAGACAGGTAATGTGTGCCTGGGCTACTGCCCTCTTGGGGTCCTGGGACACAGGCCGGTCCCCAGTGAGAAGGTGAGAGAGGGAAGCAAACACCCCTGTCAGGAGTGTAAAGCTGGGGTGGGGTAGGTGCTTCTGGGTCCCAGAGAGGAGGTGAGGGCCAGCAACACCCCATGGAGCCCGCAGAGAGGGGCACTGCGGCTGGGGGGGGGGTGTTTGTGTGGGAGGGTCTGGGCAGAGTCGGGGTCCAGGCGCTGTCCCATCAAAGCGTGTCTTCCAGCGCAGCTCCCCAAGCCGCAGCAATGGGGGGGGGGGGTACTGACACAGGTCAAGGCTTCAATCCAGTTCCCTGTTGGAGGCCTAGGGACCATCCCCAGCCTCGGTCCCTGGACGGGGCATGGTGGGGGCAGCAGGGACCTGTGGGCAAGGCCTGGGCGGAGGACAAAACAGGGCTCATCCCCGCAAAGTCACCCCCCCCTGGGACCCTCACAGGACTCAGACCTGCCCTGAAACAGGTGTGGGCTGGTTCACCTGCCATAAATAACACCATCCCAGACACGCCCACAAAGACTGGCTCCCCAGATGGCAAAGGGCCTTTGAGCTCAGCTGGGCACAACCACCCCACCCCCCAGCTAAGCCCCAGAGCCACCGTGACCCCCTAGAGCCATTGCCCAGCAGGTGACCGTCCGGCCATCCACGCCACCTGCTCCTGTCTTTGCTCCTCTGAGCCCTGGGCTCTGCAGGGACCAGACCAGGACGCGTTGGATGGAGGGCACGGAGCCTGATAGGATGTGAGCCATTTCTGGTGGGTGTCCCCACCCCTGCATGAGCCCAGGTCCCACCTGTGCCCCTGTGTGTGAGCCTTGGGGGATAAGGGTGCTGCTGGCCACGAGTAGATTGGCGGTAGCCCAGGGCCAACCATTCAGCCGCTCTGGGCCAGCAGTAAGGCCTTCCGCGTTTTAAACCAGCCTCGGGCTTCAAAATTGGACGGCACTTGTTCCCCTGACTCATGCCCTCTGAGTGGCTTTGGTGCGCTTTAGATAGGGCGCCCCTGCCATGGGCACGCCCCACCCCACCTGGTGGCCCGCGATGGCGTTGGTGCAGGATTCAGGGGCGGTGGATGCGTCCCTGGTGCAGGCTGAGGAAGACAGCAGAGGTCCGGTGGGGGTGGGGTGCTTTCCTAGGGAGGGGTGCACAAGGTGTGAGAATTCTGTGTCGCTGTGGTCCTAATTGGAAGTGGATGGTAACGACGAGAAATTGAGTTTTGTAAAGTGAAATGTCACGGATTTCAGGTCTCGAGTCCACCCCTAGCCTTTGGTATTTTACCATCTTTATCCTTGGCAGTGTGTGATTCCCATGTTTCAAAGTCAGAGCTTTAAAGGTTCATAAAGCTCCAAAGATTTCAAATAGCTCTTTTAAAAGCACTTTGATGGTTTAAATGCAGACACATGAATTACATATCTCTTAAATTACACAGGGTTTTAAATCTAAGGGAAAATGTCTTTGGCACGATGGATTGGGGCTTTGTCTTGTGTGGGTAGTGTTTTAAAAAGCATGTGTAACATATTCAGGTTGATGGTGGGAAGGGAAGAAAAAGGAGGCATTGGGTGAAGGATGCGGAGACGCCTTGCACCTGGCCCCAGGGCAGCTCAGAGCAGAGAAGTGACACACAGGCCCTTCATGTTCCTCCCAGGCAGGGGCAGCAACGTGGCCATATCTGACTCGGAGGGTCATGGGTGAGCTCCTTCCTGGAGCGACTGCCTCCACCTCTTCATGCCCTCTCTACCCAGATCAGTGGTAAGTGAGTGAATGAATGATACAAAGGACAAATGAGTCCTGGGCGGTTTGGCTCAGCGGTAGAGAGTCGGCCTGAAGACCAAAGAGTCATGGGTTCAATTTCAATCAAGGGCACGTACCTCGGTTGCGGTTCATCCCCGGCCCTGGTCGGGGTTGTGCGAGAGGCAGCCGATCGATGTGTCTCTCTCACATTGATGTTTCTCTCTCTCTCTCTCCCCCCCACTCTATCTGAAGATAAAAATGGAAAGAAAAAAAAGGACACATGAATGTAGCAACTACACCTCCACTCTTGCTATTCCTGCAGCTTGCCCACAACCTAACGTGATAGACCTTTTCAGTCTCTCCAGCTCAAACCTTCAAGAGACCCAGGAAGGAAGGCAGTTTGGTATGTGGTGAAAGCTCAGGGCTCAGGCTTGAATTCCTGCTCTGCCCCTTCACTTATTATCTGGGTGATCTCTCTAACTTTCAGTGCTGTCACCTAAAAAATGGGATAACAGTGGCCGCTCAGTTACTGGGTTGTGAGGATTAATCTAGATATATGTAAAGCACTTAGCAAAGGGCCTGGCCCACAGGATGGTGATGGTGGTGGTGGTGATGGAGGTGATGGTGATGGTGGTAGTGATGGAGGTGATGGTGATGGTGGTGGTAGTGATGGAGGTGATGGTGATGGTGGTAGTGATGGAGGTGATGGTGATGGTGGTGGTGATGATGGTGGTGGTGGTGGTGATGGAGGTGATGGTGATGGTGGTGGTGATGGAGGTAATGGTGGTGGTGATGGAGGTGATGGTGGTGGTGATGGAGGTGATGGTGATGGTGGTAGAGGTGATGGCGCTGATGGAAGTGATGAATATATTGGGGATGATGGTGGTCACCCCTCAAGCTCTCTTTTAGAAATTGGGTTTCTGTGTTATCACCCCACTTTTGTGGTGACTGTGCCTACTGTCTATGGCATGAGCTTTGGAGCACAGCACATCTCATCTCAGAGTCCTAACTGTTGGAGATCCCCAAAGGCAGGAGACATCCTATCCCTCTCCCACAGTCAGCTCTATGGGCAGGAACCGACCCACATCCACAGCTGCGGCAGCTGTAGTCTTGCAGGGTGGTGGGATTACAGCTCAGAGCACCCCCTCCTCCCAGGCCTCAGAGATTCACCTGTGGATGAAGGGGACGAACAGAGACGCAGACTCTCCTGCCCTGCTGGGGCGCAGGGGACTTGGCTGGAGAGTTTCCAGAGCTGCCAAGGAATCTTTGAACCATCTTGGCCTAAGGCATATATATGTAAGAGCTGGAAGAAAAGGTGAGAGTTCTCCTAACTGTTTCTTAGAACAATAAACTAGGAAATGAGATTTCCCTACCAGAGAGGGTTTTGGGAAGACAAGTCTTAAGGGTCATGGTTCTTCAAGAGAGGCAGGAAATACTCATGAGCAGGCCCTATGGACGGGCCATGTCCACTCAGACAACCCCCACCTCCAGTGCTTCCCCAGAGCCCTTTGCACAGAAAGAAAAATCCCCTCGAGCACCTCTCATCCACCCCCAGGAGTTCTCGGTCTCTTCCACCCACCCCTCACTCGACAAGGTGCCAGTTCTTACTTACTCAATTTGTGAGCTTGCTCCATTTCCCTCATTCATGGTGCTGGGCCCCAGCCCCAGCTGGGATTGAAAGGCTCTGGGGTGCAGGGCCCCTGATTTGCTTCCTCAGATGCCTCACCAAGCCCTTAGGGGAAGCAGAGGGGCCGCCCGTATTCGGTGTCTCCCACGTGCCTAGCACAGTGCGTTGCCCGTACTGGATATTGGTAACGCCTGCTGGATAGAACATGCCGGTGGCAGAGGGGAGGATGCATGTCATCGTCTCAAGGCAGACTGGCCTTGTCCTTCCTGGCTCAGGTGGCCCAATGCCACGTGCTCGGGGCCGTATTTATGTCCAGGTGGGACCGCTGGCAGCTGCCGCGTGGGGAGCTGCTGAAGGTGAGCCCCGGCTGCTCCCAGTGTGCGCCAGGCTTTGAGTCCACCCCGCGGGCTCCGGGAGCTTGCCTCCTCTCTCTCCCTAGGAAACTTTGTGATTTCAAACAACCAATGTTATTCGATTTTTAGAAACAAATTCCTCATCCAGTCAGTTTTCATTCCAAACTCAGAAATGCTTCACATCTTCAAACCCTCCACATCAGAATGTCTGGTTAAAAGTGCTAACTCTTGGTTTTACTGTGTGATTCATCCATCGTGGGTTTGGGGGCTGCTGGGGTGGGGATGGAGCTGGAAAATCCCCACAAAGCACCACCATCACCCTAATCTCTCTCTATTATGGAAATGGATGGCGAGGTGGGGATTACCACGCTCATAAATCAGCGTGCTGTTCTGGATAATCTAATACATTTTTCAAGTGTTGTTCTCGCCGGATGGCATGCGCGGAACTGCTCAGTTGGCACAAAGTTTGCAATCAATCTTTCCCTCCCACTGCCCCCCTCCCCGGCCTTGCCACCTCCTCCGAACCCTCCTAATATTTTATACATAAACCAGTTTGGATTCACGGGGCATTCCAGCTAGTAAATGCTCTGAAGATTCATCTTTATGGACTAGCAGCCCGGCCCGTGGCGTCCCAGCTCCTCAAGATGAAAAGGAATTTTATTTGGTGTGTTACACGGCAGGGAGGGGGTGCTGGCAGGCTGCTCCGCTCCGTATTACCACCTGCGCTCTCCTCCAGGGATGAGACAAGGCCCGACAGGAGGCCAAAAGGGAGGGCGGGGGGCTCAGAAAAATGACCCTCTTCTTCTTCCCTCTTGGTCCAAGGCCTTCCCAAGCAGCATGCCAGGGTCCTTTGAGGCCCCTGAGACCAGGGGAATGAGGAGGGTGAGTTTCCAGCTGGGTCCATGGCTGCACCCCTGCACCGGGGGAAGAGGGACCAGGGATCAAATAGATTCCGACAACCGTCGGGGGAGGGGCACAGCCCTACCAAAGGAAATGAAAACAGTGGCAGTTTCATTTGCTTTAAAGCGCGGCCCTCGTAATAAATGCTCACAGCAAATGTGCTGAGCAAACACTCGGTGGTCATCAATATGCGGGGGCTGTTTATTGCCTCATAAACTTGGAGGCAAGTGATATTGTCTCTTAAATCAATGGCCGTGTGTACAGCCTGGGCGCTCCAGGACACCCAGGCCGCACCGGCGCTTAAATTAATGGCCAGAGCAGTGACCGAGAGGTGCTTAGTCACTGTCGAGGGAATTAGGAGCCATTGCAGAGGACGGGCGCGTCATCTGTGTGTCTGTGTCACGATGATGGGCCACAGCACCTGGGGTGCACAGGGCATGACCGACCCGGGGGAAGGAGGAGGCGGGGTCTGTCTGCCTGACCCCCTAGACCGTGGGTCCTCAGGGCTGGTCTGGGTCCACCTGTCCAGATCCCCAGCACCTTGCGTTGGATCCCTACAGGGTAAATGCTGGAGGAAGGGGATGGAAAGGATGGAAGTCAGATCCCCAGGCTTCAAAAGGTGAGCATGGTGAGTTCTGGGAGGCACCACTTCCATGGCGGGATAAACTGTCCCTGACGTTCATGAAGTACCAGCCCCATCGAGGGACATTCCTCAGGCCATTAATGAAGGGCCGGGGCAGGAAGGCACTTGCAAGGGAGCCAGGCTGCTCCCCCTGCTCCCCGTAGTGCACTGAACAGTGGACCACAAACGATGTCCACATCCTAATCTCTGGAACCTGTGAATGTGACCTTATTTGGAAAAAGTGTCTTTGCAGATGCAATTAAGGATCTTGAGATGAGGAAATCACCCTCAGTGATCTGGGTGGGCTCTCAATCCAATGACAAGTGTCCTTGAAAGAGAGAGGCAAAGGGGGATGGAGACGGAAGACACAGAGGAGAGGAGGCCATGTGACAACGGAGGCAGAGATGGACCCAGGGACACCAAGGATGGCCGGCGGCCACCAGAAGCTAGGAGAGAGGCATGGAACAGATTTCTCGCCCTGACCCCCATCTCGATTTTGGACTTCTGGCCTCCAAACCATGAGAAAGCACAGTTCTGTTGTTTTTAAGCCACCTTGGTCCTGGTGATTAGTGACAGCAGCCACAGAGACTAATGCACTCTTCTCCCCCAAACGGGGGCTCAGAAGGGGGTCTTCCAGCAGTTGCCTCAATGTTCCTGGGGATAACTGGTTCTGGCCAGAAGTGCCCAAGCCAGGGGGGCAGCTGGGCCTGGAGAGGCTGGGAAACTCCGGGTCCCTGTGCTCCGTGGCCTCAGCCAGTGCTGTTCCGATAGCACCAGGCGAAGCGCAGTGGCTGTGTGCACCTGAACTTGTGGACCCGCTCAGGCACTCCACGATTCCCGCCAGGTAGAAGTGTCCATTCAAGCAGCAATTGCCACTAGATTGTCCTGAGGCCACCATGGGGCTTGGGGACGAGTAACAGGACCCTGTGATGCCGGTGTGTGCTTTGTATCTGGGCAGCTTATTGGCCCTGGGTGGTTTCCTTGGTGGACCCAGCCACTTTCAAGTTGAATGTTTACGCTCCACCCTCTGCCCCAGGTGGTCTGTCTTGACGTTTCTCTTCCTTTCCGCTCATCTGCCCACCACCGACCAATCCCTTCCACCTGGGAAGAGTCGGCCCTGGAGCCGGGCAAAGCCACAGTTCAGTCATTTTGCAAGTGGGAAGCAGACTCCCTCTGATACACTAAGGGGGTGCCATGGGCACACATCTGGGGTACTCTCAAAGCCTCGCAGGACCTTGACCACTTTGAGTGTAGTTTAAGGTTAAACTCTTTGCCTTAAAGGATCAGAAACGCCCAATCATTCACATCCGAGCCTCCCGGAAAGCGGGCTCACCGGGGCAGGTCCGGGCCCCAGGACAGCTTGCTATCCTACAGTGAGAAACAGTTGGGCTCAACGGTGTGAAATTGCCGACATTCAAACGCTTTTGGCCTAGAAGAGTGGCGATTTCATATGGTTCAACATTAATCTCACCATGGGGACCTGGAGGACCCAGATCCGTGCGTCCACAGCTGTCCCTGCAGGCCCCACCTGTGGGAAGCCAGTGACAGTGAAGGGGTACTGGGTGAGTGATGAGCAGGAGGGGCTGGCAGCTGGCAGCTGGAGCTGGCCCAGCACTCACAGCCAGGCTGGGCTGTTCTTCTGTTGAAAAAACACAATTTCACTGAACACCAACGTCAAACAAGGCCACTCTGTGACCGGGAGGGAGAGAGACAAAAACAAGGCCACACAGACAAAAACACAAGCACGCTATTTAAACTGCAGAGCGACCCCATGCCCCTCCTTCCTCCGAGCACGAATGACAGCCACTTCTTCCCACTCACAGCCTTAGCCTCGACCACTCCTCCGCCTCTCACACAAAATAGTGATGTCTGGTCCTACCCAGTTTCAGTGTTCTCACACCCAACACCAAGCCCAAATCCTATAACAAGTCCCCCCACATCCTCACTGAGACACCCCAAGTCTCCCCATTGTGTCCAGTCTTCCTTGTGGCAGTAAGTACAAAAAACCCAACTTTGTTCAAATACCCAGGTGTTCCTGGTGTCTTTGGCTAGTGGCCATTGTTAATGGCATCAGCTTCTACCAACCCAAACTGGCCATCTCTGCATGAGGATAGGCCCACTGGTGCTACATCTCCTCCACCACCATAACCACTTCCACTGTCTCCATGACAACCATCACCACCATAAGCACATCCACCATTTCTATGACAACCACCACCACCATAACTGCATCCACTGTTTCCATGACAACCACCACCACCATAACTGCATCCACTGTTCCATGACAACCACCACCACCACCATAATCACTTCCACCATTTCCATGACAACCACCACCACCATAATCACATCCATTTCCATGACAACCACCACCACCACCATAATCACATCCATCATTTCTATGACAACCACTGCTACCATCATAATCACATCCACCATTTCTATGACAACCATCACTATCACCATAATCACATCCACCATTTCCATGACAACCACCACCACCATAATCACTTCTACCATTTCCATGACAACCACCACCACTACCATAATCACTTCCACCATTAACACCATAGTCACCATCACCACAGTTCTCACTACCACCAGCTTGCTAAGTGATTTGTATACATTTTATTATTATTTTATCCTTTTTCAACTCTGGAGTAAGTACAGTTATCTTCATTTTCCCAAATAAGGCCATATGACTCAGAGAGGTTAAGTAACTGGCTCATGATCACTCAGCTAGTAAATGGCAGAGCAGGGGTTTGAAATCCATCAGCCAGGGATACAAGCAGAACGCTCTGGTGCTTGGCCCAGAGGTCCCCGCCAGCTCCCCAAGCCCCTCTGCCCTGCCCCTTTCCCGGGCTTGGCTGTGAGCTGCCAGCAGCTTCCTCTGTGACTCTCCCAGCAGCCCTGGCTGACCCCCGTCTGACTGGCAAGTTGTGGTTCCTTCAGGGGGCTTTGCACATGCTTGCCCTGGTCTCTTACGTGTGCAGTTCGCAGTTTAACTCGTCAGGAAGCTCTCACTTCGTTCATACCCAAGTTCTTGAGTCTGTCTCCCGGTCGCCTCTACGTGTCACGCAGTCTTCCCAGAGCCAGGAACAGAAGCTGAGATTTATGCGCCTCAGTCTACTGCTGCAGCCAGCGGGGTCACCCACTCCCCATTCCCTTTATTTCACGACCAGATTCTTCTTCATAAATGGCACCTTTTTCAGATGCTACATAAAGAGGCCCAATTCAAAGTTTTAAATTCACATTATTTGGGCTATCTGAGGACATACAGAGCGTCTGAACTCTGGGTGGGAAATGCTCTGTTACATGCTTGACTGAGTCCAAAATAGCTGAAAGGATCTTCTTCAATTTAAAAAAGCATTCGCTCTGGGCCGAGGAAGAGAATATGATACATTTCCACAAGAGCGATGCCCAGAGAGAGCTTGTGCGGCTGGGAAAACAGAGGCTTCCTGCGGAATGCGACCCCGCCTACAAGCAGAGCTTCGAGTCCCCCCGACAACCAGAGGGCTTCCGGGGTGTCTGCACCCTGAGACTTCTTCAGGTGTGTGAGTGTGTGTGTGTGTGTGTGTGTGTGTGTGTGTGTGTGAGCGTCAGGAACACCTACCCAGGACAAAGATTGGAACTGTAATTAGGCTCATCATAAAGTATTTGGAATGGTTTTTGATGGTATTGAATGTGAAGTGGTGACTTTTTCGGTCAGAAGTGCAGAGCCTGGCACAATTCACCGTATCGCAGCAACGCCAGACGCTGCAGAGAGGGTCCCCTGCTCTTTCCAGGAAGGCAGCACTGTGGTCTGAGCAGGGTCCCAGCGGCTGCTGTCTGTCCCTGGGCCTCCCGGCTACTGTGACAGCCCTCCACCCGCTCCCCAGAGGGGGTCTGCCCTCCAGGCCCCAGGTCCCCGCCAGGCCTGCAGACGGGAGGGATCGCTCTGTCTACATCTCCCAACACCACGCCATTGTCTTTCTTGAGAAAAACCTTTAAACCAGGTTCAAGGGTGCTCTAATAGCGTGAGCACCCAATTACTTTTCTCTTGCCTCAAAGCAGCATCTTGAATGAGGGAAAACATGTTAAAGGCTCCATAGAACAGTTGTCTCATCTTCTTTGTTCATAGACAGTCTCCCTCCCCAGCAACAAGAAAAACACAAAAACAAGAGAAAAACAGCCACCCAGGCTGTCTCCCCCCAAGACCCCGGGCAGCCGCCAGCAGGGAGAGGGGAGGAGCTTCTCATCGACCTCCAGGAGGTGCCTTCTGTTGTTTTAGTTTTAATGTCTCACGATGGTGACTCCTGCCAGACACAAAAGCATGTAAAGCTCCCTGGCTCACCACCCCCTGCTCGCCCCTTCTGCCTGGGATCCTTGTCGCCCTTGCTGTGGGTCTGGGCCCTGTGGATTCTCGGCAGGGGTCTGCATTTCACTAGCATCTCAGATCCTCCGTGCACAAGGCCTGGGGGCCTAACCCACCCCTCCAGGCAGCCCCCTCCACCCCTAAACCCTGTGCCCAACTGTGCCCATGCCCACCCGCACCCACCTGTACCCCACACCGACCTGCACCCTCCGCACCCCACGTACCCCACCCCCACTCCAACCTTCCCCCTAACACACCCCCAAGCCCCTCCAGCCCGTTCCCAGCTGGCCCTGGTCTATAGTTGGACTTGTGGGGGCCCAGGGCATCTGTTCCCCAGGCCCTGGCCACTTGGGTGTGTGGGTGGGGGTAGGAGGGAGGGGGGAAATCAGGGCTGAGACAGATCAGCAGCCCCATCAGAGATGCATTGATTTTTGTTACAGCCATGAGGCCCGTCCAATTAAAATCATCATCGCCGCCTGTTCCAAGTCCTCACTCCTGCCAAGCGCACTGCCTGCCGTGCCGCTTGGGCAGAACAATGCTGTCTGTTAACGTGGCCTCGTTCTCACAGCTGAAACACCCCAGTTCCGGAGGCCTAGAGGTTCTCGTAGGTGATATCAATCCACACTTACGCCTTGAGGGGCTGAGGCCAGGGCCACTTTCCTTGTCTGGGCTGGAGCTGTCACTGGGCCTGTTTTAGGGTTCTCTCTGGGGCTAGTGAGACAGGCCAGGCTGCTGCGGGAGAGGAGGGAGAGGACGAGTCTGCGCATGTAATCCCTGCGGGGCAGTGTTTATGAACTGCAGGTGGGTGAGCGAAAGACAAGGTAGCCATTGGAAATTACCGAGCAAACCATAAACATAGCTCTTTTTTTTTTTTTGATCCTCACCTGAAAATATTTTTCCACTTATTAGATTGAGCAGGAGGAAGGGAGAGAGAGAGACAGAGAGAAACATCAACATGATAGAGACACATCGACTGGTTGCCTCCCACACGACCCGACCAGGGCCGGGGACAAACCACAACCGAGGTACGTGCCCTTGACCGGAATCGAACCTGCAACTCACTGGTCCTTGGGCCGATGCTCTAACCGCTGAGCCAAACCGGCCAGGGCATAAACATATCTTTTACCATTACATAAACATACAGGATAACAGCCAACAGGGTGGAGGCAGGAGGGCTGAGTATACGCTCGTCCAAGAGACCTATCCAATGGAGAGACAAACCCAGGTTTCAGTCTTGACTCTGTTTCTTCTTAGCTGTGTGACCTTAGGCAAGTACTTAACCTCTCTGAAGGCCAGGCGAACCATCTCTAACATCTTTTAGTTGTACCATTTGTATAAAACACATGGCTTGTTTTAGTTTATTTAACAAGGTATGACTCTTTATGTTTCTATGGGCGAAGCTACCCTCCATTTAAAATTCCTGATAAAATGGTTATAACTACTATTATTTTAAAATCCTCTATATTTTCTGCTTCCAGTGTTTGCTATACTCAGTTTTTGCTAGTTGGATTTTTTTTCTTTTTTTATTTGCAATAGAGTGAATGTGTGAGTTACTATGTGTCTATTTTTTTCTAAGGCACATAGCATGTTTTTACTTCTAGTGGCACTTGTTTGATGATGTGTTGATGGCAGCCATTCTGGCAGATGTGAGGTGATACCTCATAGTTGTTTTAATTTGCATTTCTCTGATGATTAGTGACATTGAGCATTTTTTCATATGTCTCTTGGCCATTTGTATTAATATCTTCCTTCCGAGACTGAATGGCATTATCACATATAAAATCTTTGTAAACGTACCTGGCAAATACTAAGAGATCAATGAACAAAATTGTAATTATGCTTCACAGTTTTCTGCAACTTTTATAATCTTCCTAATATCTATTTGCACAAGACTGGAAGTATCTCAAGAGTGTGTATTTAACTGTTTCCTTTCTGGTTGAGGGTAGCAAAGAAAGTGAATGCTCACTGCCAATCCCACTTTTTCCCCTAGAGATACTCTTTATAACATTTCCAAACTTCCCAAGGTTATCTTCTTAACCCAAATCTCTGTATAGCCTCTGCTAGTGCAGCTGTGTGCCTGGGGGTGGGGTGAGTGAGCTTTCTCTCCAGCCATCCATGTTGTGGCGTTTCCTTTAGTGTGGTCTTTATAGTAGCTAACTGCTATGAGGCAGTGTGGTGCAGTGGTTAAGCAGTGGGCTGGGGACTTGGCCTACCTGCTTTGAATCTTTAACACTAACGCATTTTGCGATTCATTTTCTCCAGGTCTCGGTTACTGGTCTGTTAAATGGGGATGATGAGAATCATACCTTCTTCTTGGGATTGTTGACCCAGGACACTGAGTTTTAGGATCCTGGCATCAAATTAACCATTGTTTTGTAACATAGTACTCCTCCAAAATAACTTTTTCTAAAAAGCAACCAAATTATTTCTAACTCAGATTGGAGATCTCATTGCCTCCTTGCCAGAGCTTAGTATGGTCGGTCTTTTTAGTTTGTGATTTTAATTGGCATTTCCCTGGTGATGAATTTTTTGAGGCTCTTTCATGTGATTTGCCATCCAGATATATATACCTTCTTTAGCATTATACAATTAGCCAAATTGCTCAAATTTTCTGTCTAGTTTTTAATTCTATCCATTTTTTATTGAGTTTTGAGAGTTTAAAATATATATTCTGGGTACAAGTTCTTTATCATACAGGTATTTTACAAATATTTTCTCCCAGTCTATGGTGTTTGTTTCTTAACATTTTCTTTCAAAAAGCAGACATTTTAAACCTTGACGAAGTTCAATTTATCACGTTGTTGTTGTATGAGTCATGCCTCTGGTATTGTGGCTAAAAAATTATTTGCCTAGCCCTGGCCGGTTTGGCTCAGCAGTTAGAGCGTCGGCCTGAGGTCCAGAGAGACCTGGGTTCAGTTCCCGCTAAGGGCACGTACCTCGGTTGCGATTTGTCCCCAGCCCTGGTTGGTCATGCGGGAGGCAGCCACTCGATGTGTCTCTCTCACGTCGATGTTTCTCTCTCTCTCTCTCTCTTCCTCTCTCTCCCTCCCGTTCTATCTGAACAAAAAATGGAAAAATGTCCTTGGGTGAGGATAAAAAAAAAAATTATTTGCCTAAACCAAGGTCACATTTTTTTTTAATGTTTTCTTCTAGAAGTTTTATAGCTTCAGGCTTTACATTGAAGTCCATGATGCATTGGGAGTTAATTTTGCATGTGGTGTGAGGTGTGGGTGGAGGTTCATTTTTTGGCATATGGCTGTCCAGTTGTCCTGGCATCGTTTATTGGAAAGGTTAGCTTTTCCTTCATTGAATTGCCATTGAACTTTGTTGACAAGCGCTTGACCCTCTATGTGTGCGTCTGTTCTGGAGAGCGTCTTGATTTTCACTGTGTTGTCCTGAAATGGAACTCTGCTCCCAGGACACCCAGACAGGGACCCTGTCTCTGCCCGCAGCACCAGGAGGTAGGATAACCGAGCTGGTAAGTAAGCGCCTGACGGGTAGGGAGTGTACACAGTGTGAATACACTGGACAGAGGGATGGTTCGTGTCCCGACCCAGTGGTGCAAAATTTCACCATGCTACTCAGAACAGTGCACAATTTAAAACTTATGAATTGCTTATTTCTGGAACCTTCCACTTAATATTTTCAGACTGTGGTGGACTGTGGGTGACTGAAACTGCAGAAATCGCAACCGTGGCTAATGGGGGACAACTGTGAGGCTCATTCCACTCTGGACCATAACTCTGGATGCCCGAGAGGCTCTGAAATCCTGGCCAAGCTGGAGGACCCAGAGCTCCCCCTCATCCTCCAGCCACCCACCGCGTATCCTCACCTTCTCTGAATCCCTATCAGGCTGCAGAAGCTGCGGGAGAAAGACTGATCAGAAGAGCCGTGGGCCTTTTGGAAACACGAAGGCTCACCTCTGCGGCAGCCCGTCTGGCCGCCTCCTGGCAGGGCCCAGGGAGGAGCATGAGAAGAACCTCTTGCTTGCTTCCCCAGCAGTTAGGAAGGAGATGAAGCCATAGCCAGCTCTCCACCTGGCAGAGCACCTGGACACAATAGTCTGCTTACTGAAATGATCAGATGTCTCCGCAGTGGCGCCCCGTTTCATTTAGTTAACGTTTACTGACCTCTAACGAACGTCTGCCAGAATCCCAGCACAGCAGGGACAGGCACGAGCGAGGCATTCCCCGCCGGGCAAGGTGCACGCTGACCTCGGGGTCCCCTCCAGCTCCCCAGGCCGGAGAACTTGGCACCATTACCTCGCTCTTTAAGCGGCCTCCCCTTAGATAATTGGATGGGCACTGAACTGAAACAAATAACAATACGAATGTTTCCCTTTCCAAAGAACACTGGCCTTGGCCTGGCAGAAGCACAGGGACTGTGCTCGAGCTCCCCACCCCCAAGGCTGAGGCCCTGCCTTTAGGGCCTCCGACTGGCCGAATGTCGTGTGTTTTGTATCCAGGACAAAACATATTTCCAGATACTTCTGCCAAAGTGTTGCACACACACAAAAAAACTCATTTCTAAAAGGGGCAGTATTAATGGGAAAATTCATCTGAGAGACTCGTCTACATTACCCCCCTGTAAGGTCCACAGAGCACTTCTCATATTAAAGACAGAGAGATTCGGCTGCAGTCACCTGCAAATTTCCCACATTTTCGCTAAGAACACTTTTTCCACCTAACACCTATTAACACCAGGGAACTCGGTTGGGAAATCATGTTCCCCAAAATTCCATAAGATGTTCCAATAAAAGCAGTGTCTGTGGCTCTGTTCTAGTCAATGAATGTCTTAGAACAGTGAAGGCTGAGAGGAGGAGGACTTGGGGTTTTCTGGGCTCCCTGCCGGGTCTCCCTGGCATCCAGGTTGGATGTGGGAGGAAGTGAGGGCAGCTGCCAGGCACTGGAGGCAGAAGCCCCAGCCAGAGCCTTCCCACAAACCCGCTGATTGAGACTGCTGGAAACCCCTAGATCAGAAGAGGCCATCTCCCCCAAATTAGCATAGACTGACCTATGATGATACAGTCCATTTCCAGCCCGCAGTTGTTTTCTGTCCTCTCATACCAGCATTCCAGACATTCGTTTCCTCTAAATGTCACGACTGAACTAAAAACCTTTTCCCCAACTCCTGTCTGTCTGCAGCTCTGTCCTTCCCCAAACTCATGTTTGGGGCTAGGGGTCAGCTGTGGGAGACTTCCAATCTGTTTCCGAAGAGGTGTCAGCCAGGAGACACTGGGAGCGCCCCGAGGACAGTGGTTTCCCTCCCTGGCTTAGTGCCGCTGCGGATCGGCTGAAGCGCGGGCCCTCCGCGCGTGGGTGGGGACCGGGACCGGGACCAGGACCGGGGACGCGCATCCAGCTCGGCGCCGCCCCCATCTCCCTGCAGGACCGCGCCAGGCTGCGTCCGGAGTGCACCCATTCTAATTCTGTATGCCTTGTTGTCCTGTCAATTTCTTAATCTACGTATGCTGACTATTTTTCGTGTGCCTATTGTGACAGCGAATCCTGAAACCGCCCTGGCTGTTTTCTGAAAATGGCCATTACCGAAGGAGAAAGCGCCGGGATAAAACCATGGTCGCCGGGGTTTCTGGGCCTGCAGCTGTCTGCCTGAGAGCATGTCAGTGCCCCTCCGAGGGCTGCCCAGGGTGCCCCAGCGTCTCTGGGCCTGGCTGCAAATGCTCGCTTCTGCCCCCTTTTGGAGAGTTTCTTCCAACATTAATACAGTCCCTCCCCTCTCCCTATCTTTTTGTTGGCAAACTATAAAAAATGCAAATGGCCCAGAAACCAATTAATTTGTAGGAAGTTGCGGCTGTTTTGCTGTATTCACAAGACAGGGTGGGCACGTTTGGGGTGGGTGTCTGCAGAGGCACACAGTGGGGAAGGCAGCCAACTGCTCCCCCCCCCCCCCCAGATCCGCAGACACGGCCCTCGGCCCTCACTCAGCCCCGTGCAGACAGATCACTTTCAAAGTGCTTCGGCATCCCCCAACCAGGCGGCATCCCCCAACCAGGCGGCATCCCCCAACCAGGCGCTGCTCAGGGGCACGCGGGGCCAGGAGGTGACACCAGGGCTATGTCCAGTAACACCGGGGAGTTTTACCTTCGTGGACCGAGGACAAACGCGGTGGAGCTGCAGACCTGTTCGCTTTGACATGTTCAGGCAGACTGTGTCCTTCCTGCCACCATCCGGCAGAAGGCTCTGATGTCTTAAGCTCAGGGGACTTTTGGGCTGCTGGCCCCGCTGGGGTAACTTGGTTAGATTTAGAGCTCAAAATTGCAAGCATCCAAGTCTTTCATTTCTGGTGGGTCTCAAGATGTCGAAATAGTACTCCTGCAAGCGACCCTGCCAGTCTTTTCCCACCTGCCTTTGCGCTCACCCACACTGCTCACGGCCCTCCCACCCCGCGGGCCAGCAGCGGATGGATTAGGTTGAGGTCCCGTGATGTCAGCCTCCTCAGGTGCACTGTGCCTGATCTAAGAGATTCCAGGCAGCTCCACGGTTGCCCCAGGACAGCACATGTGACTCGGTGGTGACCAATGAGACACAGGGCACCTCTGTTGATGGGGCTTCTGGGGAAGACTTTTTTTTCCAGCCAAAAAGACAAAGGCAATTAAGGGAAAAGTCTTTCAGCACCTTTACTTTCTTCCTGCCTCAAATGCTGTTGTGTGCTGGTGGCTTGTGGCTCCGCAGTGCCCTGGGACCGTGAGGTGGCGGGGTTAGGATGACAGCCACATGCTGAGGATGGGGAGTGGAGCGCTAGGAAGCCGTCCAGCACCTGCAGCCATCCTGGACCAGCCGACCTCCAGACTTCCAGCCACGTGAGACAATTACCTCCCTTCACTGCTTAGCTACTGTTGCCTCCTTGGGACCGGAAGAGACCAGGCCCAGAACGACAAAGATAGACCAGGAGCAGCTCTGAAATCCCAAGTGTCAAACTGAAAAGAAGTGATGGAGGTGTGTGCTTATGGTTTACCTAGACGTACATGCGAGGACTTGGAGATGTCTGCCCTCCCAGAACGATTGACCTCGCCCCTAAACCACTGGCTAAAGGTGTGCCGTGCTGGGGCCCTGCTCCACCAGGCTGCCCCGAGGGAGCCTTTTCTGGCCAAGTATTTGTCAAGCATTATACAAAGTGTACTCCGCAAGCTTGACCCTCGTCGGAATTATGCTCTTATCACCATATGCCTGAGCGTTGAGATGAAGGAGGAAACAGAGCCTGAATCCCTGGTGGGGGCTCAGAAGCCACCATGGCGGGAGGGCGGGCGGGTTCCTCGGGAGTCCTGAATCTGCAGCCAGGGTGGCTCGTGCTGACTCCCGTGGGAGGTGGGGACTGCCTTCTGCAAGCAAAGCCCAGGGCCCGGACCAAAGTGGTCCCAGAGCTGAACAGCCACTGTAACACTCTTCTTGGGGCTTCCTGTCCCTTTAGCTTGTCCCAATCTATCCTCCACCAGGGAGACAGCCACAGGCCCAGCGGCTGGCGGGGGGTCTGGGGGCAAGGAACCTACCCCAAGGGTGGCTGCCGGATGACTGAGTTTCTAACAGGCCAAGGATGGGTTCGGTCACTGATAGCTTGCAAATAACAGCAATTCTGCTAAGGAGCCCTAGAAGGAAGATAGATAGACGATGGATAGACAATGGATAGATGGTAGGTAGGTAGGTAGATGATAAATAGATAGATAGATAGATAGATAGATAGACAGATAGATAAATGATAGGTTCCATGTTGCTAAGATTGTATTTGTTTCTAACCTACAGTATTTCTCCAAACACGCTGGGAGAGTCCCTGACAGCAGAAGATGTGGGAAACGTCCAGAAGCAGAAAGCACGTCTGCTCCCAGCCCCGAGATGGTGTAAAGGAGGGGCACGATCCGCATGGCGTGTATCCAAGTAGGAGACGGTGATTGGGAAACCCTCACCTCGAGCCAACTCGAATCCTTCCTGGTGCTATGTGGTCAACAGTCACGTGGTTTCAAGTCACTTTTAATATTCTTTGCTGTGTTTTAGAAATGTTTACAGTAAGCATATACTACTGCAATAATCAAATAAAGACTGAGATTAAAATAAATGGGTATCAGATGAAAGAGAAAAGAGCCCCGAGGGTCAGGCGCAAGGAGCTTATTGGAGCGAAGAGGGCGCCCTCAGATTCCTTGACGACTGAACAGTGAGGGGCTGAGGACAGGACAAGCGTGTGTGTGGTCCTTTCTTAGCACATGACACGCTGCTCTGTCTCACTCCCGCCTCTTGCTCACGGAGGCCCCGCCCTGGCGTGGGAACCTGTATTTCCCGTGGACTTATCATGCCTTAGTACGTGGGACCTGCTGGCGAGTGCTACAGATCAGGCTTCCTCTGTGGGAATGTCTTCTGGAGAAGTCCCTGGTGATGGAGGGAGCCTAATCTGGGAGGTCACACTGCCACCCGGCTGCCTTCACACCACTTCTCCGAGGAGAGGAGAGGTGGATGACCACAAAATTCGGCCACAGCCATTTTAGGTTTCCTGCATGTCAGGGACCTCCGAGGTTTTGTAGGTGTCACATGTGACAAACCCTAATGTAGTGGGTACCGATATCCCCCCGCCTAGCCCAGTTTACCACGTCAGGGACCAAGGACTCAGGAACTTGAGTGATTTGCCCAAAGTCACATGGCCAGTTAGTGGGAGGGTCAGAAGTAGGTCCCCAGTTCCTTGGCTCTGAGTCTGACACTGTGCCCCTGTTTATGACCAGGACTTTGGGCCGTGGGTCGTGGCTGGCCACGTCCAGGTGTGCTTGTGGTTGTGACTCCGGCTGGCAGCACTGCATGTGGCAAAGGAACACGGTGGTGCTTTTCAACAGCCCTTTGATACTTGACACTGTTGTTAGACCCCCGCAACTACCCTTCCACCCCCTGTTCCTAAGAGTTCGACTACTCTAGGGACCTCCCAGAAGTGGAATCATACAACATTTGTCCTTTTGTGACGGGCTCATTTCACTTAGCATGATGTCCTCAAGGCTCATCCATGTGGTAGCATGTGTCAGGATGTCCCTTTGTGAGGCGAGTACTATTCCACTGTGTGGACAGACCACATTTTGCGTAGTCAGTCATCCGTCGCTGGTTGACATTCGCTGCTTTCAGGCAGATGAGAAAGATACCTGCCGTCCCGTTCCCAGCAAGCTGGGCAGCTGTGAACTTGGGATGGTGTTTCTTGACCTTTCAGGTAATTCTTAGGCTGTGACTCTATGTCTTAACAGGAACAACTATACAATTCATTAACTCACTGTAAACTTAATCTCTCTCCCAGTTCACCCCTACACACACACACACACACACACACACGCACACACACACACAGCTTTTGAAATCTGGTTGAATCCTTGGCTTTCCAGTGCCATGCGTCCCACAGATCCAGGGTCCCTGCAGAAAGGGCGAGTCCCCTTAAGGCCCCACAGAGTGGACAGCGATCCAGCACATGGTGCATTCAGGTCTCCCTGCTCTGCCCGACCCCTCCAGTAACTTCCCGTGACGTTCAGAGCGAAACGCTGGCTCCTTGAATCGCCCCGCAAGACGCCGGGGACCTGGCTGCGTGCCCCTCCCCCCAGCACACCTGCCGTGCCCCTCCCCCCAGCACACCGCCAGCTCACCGCTCACCCAGCTGGCTTGGGCTTGGGCTCAGGCTCTGGCCTCCTGCTGCTCCCTGCGCTGGAGCCCTTGTCTGTCTGTCTGTCTGTCTGTTTTGCTGCCCCTCGGCCTGCCATGCCCCCCAGTCTTCCTGGGCTCCCTCTCTGCACTGCCAGGTGTCTGCCCCCCTGCCCCCTGCCCCAGGATTAGTTAGCTGGGTCACCACAATCGAACACTGTAGACTGTGGGCCTGAGCAGTTCCGGAGACGGGAAGTGTGAGGTCAAGGTGACGGCAGAGTTGGTTCCTGAGGGTCGGGAGAGAGACTCTGTTCCAGGCCCCTCTCTTGGGCTCGTAGTTAGCCATCTTCCTGTCCACATAATGTTCTCTGTGTGTGTGTGTATGTGTGTGTGTGTGTGTGTGTGTGTGTGTGTGCGTGTCCAAATCCCGTTTTATACGAACAGCAGTCATACTGGATCAGGGGCCTACGCTGCTGAATTCATTTTAACTTTACCACCTGAAAGGCCCTGTCTCCAAACACAGTCACATTCTGAAGTGCTGGGGTTAGGACTTCACTGCATGCCTTTGAGGGGGACACAATTCAACCTATAACACCCCCATTCTCCACTTTCACATCCTCCTCCTTTTCTGGCTTTCCTGTTCTTTAGAACACTTGTTAGACCCTGCAGTCATGCCATGTATGTGTGTCTGTCCCACACGACTGTAGCTCCCAGGACAGGGCACCCTCTCTCCGGGGCCTGGCACCTTTGGGGACTGGGTGAGTCTGCCTGTCACCTGGCCTCTCAGTGCCCCGCTCCCCCTTTAGTGACAGCGGCAGCCCCAGCCCACCTCAGCGCTGGAAGCCGGAGGCTCACCCACAGGGGGCCGAGAGGAGAGGCCTGAACCTCCCCCCGGGAGCCGAGGAGGTCACAGAAGGGTGACCGCTCCTTTTCCTTATTATCACCTCCTTGCTGGTCAGGTCTTGGCCTCTGCCAGAAATAACAGGAAGTCCAGCCCATCAACTCCTTTTAATGTACATTTCTCCCTGATGCCCTAATTATTTATTTTCCATAACAATCTTGTTCATTTTTGAAGAGTAATTTCTGTGTTTATCAGCCAAAATGCCAGGAGCAGGTAAATACCATTAGAGAGAGGCACTCGGGCCTGGGCCAGCTGCTGCGTAATTGGACTAAGATTAAGGAGGTGCTATTTGGTTTGCAAGCCTGAGGCTCTCTGTATCACCAAGCTCTTTCTAAAAGAAGAGGTTCTCCTTCTGGGGCCAGAGGAGTGGGGAGTTCAGGGGTGACCCCAAGCAGCCAGGGTTCTACCCACTGCCTCACAGAATGACCATCATCACCATCATTATCATAATCATCATCACCACCATCATCATCCTCATCACCACCACCATTACCATCATCACAACCACCGTCATCACCACCATCACTACCTTCATCATCATCATCATCGCCACCACAGACCCCTCTGGTGGGCCAGAGCACCAGGGCCGGGTGCCAGGCAGGCGAGGCAGAGGCTTGGTGCCCAGTGGAGGGGTAGGGATGGTCTTGGGACCCAAAATTTCCCATGACCGGCTGTACCGCAGGGTCTGCCAGCGTTTGCCCTGGGAAGCCGTAGACAGTTTGAGAATTCAGGCGTCTCACACCTTCAGACACCACTTCCTGTCGGTACTGAACGAGCCCAGCAGGGAGAGCCGGTTTCCTTGACACCGTCTTCCTGGGGCCTGAGGGCAAGTGCGCTGCTGGTTCAGGACAGAGCTCCTGGCACTTGGGCCAACTGACTCTGCCAGCTCCTTGGGGCAGCGTTTTCAGATGTGAAGGCAAAATCACAGTGGAGGCTGGGAGCCCCAGCACCCTGATCCCCGACTGCAGCCCTCTGTTCCCAGGGGCCTTTATTCTCGGGGGCGGGGGAAAGAGGTTGGTGAAGGCGAGGTTGGGCATCAGAGACGGGACACGGTGGCTTCGGCGTCCCAGCTGGCACTGAAAACCCAGGTCGTTCTGTCCATCTGTGAACCAGTTAGGACAGCCCCAGGGTGGGTCACCGCCTGGCCAGCCACCGTGCCACCTGTTGAGATGTGCAGTCCCGAAGTGCTGAGCCAGCGCGCTCCCGGAGCGTCTCCACTGCAGCGTGTATCCCGTCAGCTTCGGGACTTTTGCATCGCTTCTGGTGGCCCTCGAGGAGGGGACCACCGTTTTTAAAAAATATGTTTTCATTGATTTCAGAGGGAGAAAGGGAGAGGTAGACAGAGATAGAAACATCAGTGAGAGGGAAACATCCAGCCGCTGCCTCCTCTGCACCCCCACTGGGATCAAGCCAGAAACCTGGGCCAGGAATTGAACTGGCAACCTCCTGGTACATGGCACGATGCTCCACCACTGAGCCACACGGCCGGGCCCTGGCGTTCGGGCTGGGTTTTCACGACACTGGGAAGGAGCCTCCAAGGCCCCCAGAGACCTCAGGCCTGGATATCCTGGACCGTCCTTGTTAAAAACAAATTGAATTATATTTCACATACCATACAATTCGCCCACTGTAAGTGTACAGTTCATTCCAGACCCGCTGTTGACTTCATGTCCTCTGTTGGGACGGTGTGGGCCATCCTTGCCCTTCAGAGAATCCCACTTCGTGGCAGAGCCCCTGACCAAAAAGTCCCAGGATCCCTGTGACCTTAAGTCACAAGAAACTATCAGGACAAAAATTACTGAACGGGTCAACTCCCCACCCCTCCTCCTCGCACCCCTGGCTTATAAAAAGGACACAGACATCGTGTCCTTGGAAAACTTCTCTGAAGCCCTGGAACAGAACAACAGCACCGAGGAGTGAGGGGTCAGCAGAGGCACCTGGCAAAGGCACCTGACACTGTGAAATGGGGGAACGCCCTCCCTCCCTCCCAACCTTCCTCCCTCCTACTCTCCCTCCTTCCCTCTCTCCCTCCCTCCCTCCCTCCCTGGTATGAAATACTTGCTTTGAGATAAACTGCTCAGACCTAGGGACTCCCTTTCTCCGTCCTGTTGAGTCCCTTCTGGTCCCACTCCTGGCCGCCCGAGGCCCGGGCCATTCCTGTAACTTTGGATGTCGCTCCACAAACACTGAGAAAGAACCTCTGGCACGAGAAGCAACATGGAACTTTCACCTTGAGGGTTTGGTGTCCCAGCCAGTCCCATGGAGCCCACCCGTCACCCACTAGAACCGGTTTAATGACGGTACAGTATTCATTTGACAACAAGAAATCGAACGCTGTTTTTTGCCTTGACCCAGACAGGACCTCTGGCCAGAGAAGCGGTATTTTCCACTGGAAGCGCTGTTGCAGTGACAGGGATGGCTGCCACTGGAAGGCGATGTTCCAGAATCCACAGTTCTGGGCCAAACCAGAATCTTTAATCAATCTCCTCACCTCTCCGTTTGCTTTTTGGAAGTAAAACTGGTATCTCTGGGTGTCATTTCCTCGTTTGGCTGGAAGGCTTCAGAAAACTGGCTTCAGCAGAGTTTAGGGCGGACTTACCCATCGTTTCGGTGATTTTGAAACTTTGCCTTAAGGAATGTAGAGGATACGAACCGCAGTCACAAAATCACACGAGCAAAAACTGTAACTGTATTTTTCTACAATTAAACTTAATTTTTATCTTGAACCTCGTTTCGGTGGCAGAAAACCTAATTTAGTAAATTGCAGGTGACTCGGACAATTTTATGATCTGGCAGCCACACTGTGCTAAGATCAGTCACAACGGATTCCCTCTCCTTGCCCTGTGGCCTCTCGTTCCAGGGGCTGTCGGGCAGGCGAAGCTTTACACAGTGTGGCAGCTTCAGGCGTGGCCCAGTTATTCCTCTCCCGTGCCCGCCCTTTGCCACACAGCCCTTTAGTGCCTGCCCACCCTGGCCTCCACCATCTGACTTGCTTTGACCAATGGGATGTTAGCAAACGCGAAGCAATTAGAGCCTGGGAAAGCACTCCCACGACCGGACTCACCTGTTCCCTCCCTCTGCCACGGCCACGAGAGGGAAATGCCCACGCCAGCCTGCCGACCCCAGGAGAAGGAGGGACACGTGGAGCCAAGACGCTCGCTCCAGGTGACGGAGGCCATCCCAGATCAGCCGGGGCCAGCAGTCTCAGGAAGGTGAGAGCCCCACCTCGATCCGCAGAGCCACCTGGTCAACCCACAGCGACTGCAGGGACATGAGAGAGCCCGCCTCGGGTGAGCTGAATCCCCGGCACCACCGAGGCTGTGGCTGCTCCTTGTGCAGCGTCTTAGTGACAGTAACTAAATGATACACGAGGTTGACATGCATTCCTAATGAGGTCTACTGGCCAGAACGACCCCTCGTGATGTTCACTGAGGGGGTCACAGTCCGTGTGGCCTCAGGCTTGCACTGTTATTGCTGTGCCCATGGCACCTTCATCATGATGCCCTCTGAGCCGTACCTCTCTCCCTCAGCAATGCCTGTGCCTTCTCAGGGCACCAGGAGTGTCCCCCTTCTCCCTGGACATCGGTCCCCTTCTAGGGGCTTCTCCAGCGTGCTCGGTGGTCTGACTCTTCATCTCCTCTCCCCCAGGTGTTGTTGGCGCACACACTTCTGACCAGGTCCCTTCGGAGCTTCACCTCTCCCCTTCCAAATGCCCAGCACTTGCTTTCCGCACAGTTGTCTCTGTGATAAGTTTCAGGAACCAGCTCTAATGCGAAAAGCCAAGGACCCGACGTCCTCCCGCAGGTCTGGGCCGGGGTGCTGCTGAGCTCATCAGAGGAGGGTGGTAACTTGGCACCAGGAACACATGAAAGAAACCTCAGTCAACAGCACCAAGTTTATTCTGTCGCAGGAATACGATTAAATGGAGAATCTTCTTTTGGTTTGAGGTGATTGGCCAACCAGGGTCTGGGACAACGCCGGCAAAGGGTTGGAGTGGAGAGGGAGGACAGGATCACGGGGCTGATCCAACTGGGGGAGCTGAGTTCCAGCCTCAAGGCTGGTGGCCCCTGTGGGCCTCAGGGCAAGTCACTTAGCCCCCAAAGCCCGAGTTCATCACCTGCAACAAGGGGCTGGACGAGGTGATGGTTTTGTCTGTCCCACCTTTGAAGTTCTGTGAAGCTAGGATTCGTGCCGAGAACGATGAAGGCCGGAAGCCAGGTAGCTGATCTGGCTGACCTGACGGCCTCCCCTTCTTAAAACTGACAGTTTTCCTAAATTTGATCACTTCTATAATTGCTGGGCATTAGGATGACAATGGACATCGGGGACAGCTGAACCCCCAAGTAAACATGAGAGTGTAACAGGAGAAAGACCACCAGCTGTGAAGTTAGACCAACCTAGGGTGTATGTTAGTAGACCTTCAACTGGAAGTAACTAATGAGCACGCGTGTAACGGTAGCTTCCAGCACACGCACACTGACTGCTCAACCAGAAGTCTGGAGGCGGGAGGCCTGAGACTGGTTCGACACCCATGACGTCACCCTGGTCCCGGCCAGTCCAAGCTTCCGTTTTGCACCTTCAGCTTGTTGGCTTTATCCTTGTCACCTCGCGGATCTATGAGGGCTACCCCAGGCCACAGGCAGGAAGGACAGGTGGAGGACTCAAAGTGCATCTGACCTTGAACTGTCCTCTCCTTTGTATCAGGGAGAAAACCTTTCCCAGAAGCCCCTGCTTCCACAGCTTTCTCTCCCATCTCATTGGCCAGAATGGGTCCCACGTTCACCCCCACCCTAACCACTGGCAAAGGGGAAGGGCTCTGTGACCAGCTTGGCCAATCACAATGCCTCCCCTGGACTGGCCAGTTGCCATGAAAAACTAGGTGCCATCAGAAGGAAGGGATGTGGGCAGCTCCCAGGATCGACACCTGCTTTTTACCTGGGGCTTTGTTTAACCGCCTGTGTGATCCTGAACACATCACTCAGCTTCTCGAGCCCCATTTTCAGCATCTGAAAAACAGGGACAATCTTGCTAACGTCTCAGGGCTGTTGGGAGGACTCTGGGACATCTCCGGGACATGCGACCACGCCGGGCACGCACCAGGCGCTCCGGGAACGGTAACACTTGCCCGTCCTCGCACTGCTTGGGGTGACGGTTGGAGAGGGCAGCCTTGCTGAGCCATGTGTTCCCAGCTTTCAATTTCCATGAGCTCCATTTCCACGATGAGACACGCGTGAGCACGGCCAAAGTCAGCGTGTCGGCCGCAGTGTCTGCCCGCCGGCCCTGCGCCGTGTCACACACGCTGGTTTGGACAGCGGAGGCTGCACACTTTGTCTGCGGGTTTCTTATGGGGCAGCGTGGCCTCTGACTGTGAAGAGTCTCTAGCCAGCTCTGTCGCAGATCATGAGCTGGGCTCAGGCCTGAGGACAGAGGAAGGGCGTCTGCTGCCAAGGGCACCTCCCCCTAGGAGAGGGCCCCTCGTCTGTGTTCCCACAGGGATGGCTACTGGGCATCTCAAAGGCGTTTCTGCAGATACCAAGCCGAGTGCCCTGTTCCCTCCCTGCCCACAGCTAGTCCCTCAACTCTGTCTCTAACACATCCCAAATCCACCCACTTCCGCTGGCTCCCCCGTGTGGCCCCAGGCCAGGCCCTGGTCCTGGCTGCCCTCCAGCTGTCCCCTCTGTCCGCCTGCACACGCTCCCCACCCCACAGCCCAAAGACAGACACCATGCCGGTTCTCACAGTGCCTTGGGCCCTTCCTACGGCTTCCATGCAGGTGGAATAAAATCCAGGTCTTTCCCTCGGCCCAAGGCCTCGTCATCTGACCTACCTACACCTCAACGCTGTCCTCACGCAGGGGCGGCTTCAGAGGTGCCCAGGTCTGCAGTCAACAGGACCCCCATGCTTGCTTCTTACTCCGCTGTTGCTGGCTAGAAATTCTTCATCTTTCTGACAAGGCTTGGCGTTTTCCTCTCGCACTGGGCCCACGGATTATGTCCTGTCCTCACCTGCTCCCTGCCGTTCACCACACTCAGCTCTTGTCTCTGGACACCCAGGCATCCCCTTCTTCTCTGGGCTCACCTCGTCCCTTCTACACCAGGGTCCCCACGCTTCCGACAGCGCCTGGCACAGGGCCCGTCCAGGGTCCCCTCGCTTCCGACAGCGCCTGGCACAGGGCCCGTCCAGGGTCCCCTCACTTCCGACAGCGCCTGGCACAGGGCCCGTCCAGGGTCCCCACGCTTCCGACAGCGCCTGGCACAGGGCCCGTCCAAGGTCCCCTCGCTTCCGACAGCGCCTGGCACAGGGCCCGTCCAGGGTCCCCACGCTTCCGACAGCGCCTGGCACAGGGCCCGTCCAGGGTCCCCTCGCTTCCGACAGCGCCTGGCACAGGGCCCGTCCAGGGTCCCCTCGCTTCCGACAGCGCCTGGCACAGGGCCTGTCCAGGGTCCCCTCGCTTCCGACAGCGCCTGGCACAGGGCCAGTGCTCAGTACACGTGTTGTTATGTTCGCTGTGTTCATTACATTTGCTTATTATGAGTGAAGAACATAATACAACCGTCCAATTCCAGAACTCAGACTGACTTGGAGGAAGTAACTACAAAAGTGTTCTCAGAAAGCATGAACTGTTCTGTGACTCTGATTTGGGGCAGGGGTCATCTGAAGGAGGGAGTAAGTACAACTGTCCCTTTGGTGGCACCGTCACTGGCTTCTGCACAGAGGACATTAATCGAAAATTCTGAATATTCAGTGAAGGGCTCTGATGATTTAATTAGCAACCAAGGTAAAGGACTATGCTCAGAAGAACAGCACCTTACACACACACACACACACACTCTCACACCACATGCATACACCACACACAGGTACACACACACACACACACACACACACACACTGGTGGGGCCTGGGGGAGGTGCACACCCGTCCCCTGAGGGATGGGCTCCGGCTCCTCTGCCCTCAGACCCACAGCTCCAGGCTGGGAGGGAGGAGGCTGGTGTCCAGGAGGCCCGGGGTGTCCGCCTTGCTCCGGGTGGCCCAAGGAGCGCCTCCGAGATCCTGGGTGAACTCCCATGCCTGTCTCAGTGTTCCTGTCTCTTCTAGAGAAGATCTGGACAGGATTTGGGGCTTGAAGACAAGAAAGTACTGTCTTTTCTGAAGAGGCCTGCCCTGACTCCTAACAGCCTGTCCTGGGACTCGGGCAGCGGACTCCCTAAAGCCAGCCGCTCCGCCTGGCCGCTGTGGGGACCAACTGAGTTGGCGCAGTAATGGGCTGCGTGGGAAGACCACGTGGTCCTGGCGCAGCGGGTGCCCAGTGAGTGGCTTACTGTCGGTTGTCGTGGTTTTTGATGACAGCATGCACCCTGACTCCTGAAGCCGAAGGGGAATGTTTAGAGCGTATTAGACCATCACAGAAACCCTTAGAAGGCTGGAGAAACAGATCAAAGCTGATCTTCCAGCATCAGCACCTGGAATCCTACCACACCCCAAATGTCAGGAGCTCGACTCTACGGCAACCTCGGCTGCCACCACCCCGATGCCACTCCTGCCTGGAACTGGACCCGGCACACAGGGTGCGCTCTGCAGCCACAGCTGCTGTCATCACCTGCAACCAGGCAGACTTGCCTCCCGGAAGACAGAGCCCCCAGCTGAGCCTGTCCCCGTAGTGCTGACCCCCGAGCTGAGGTCTTGCACGTCACACCTCATGGGCGGAGCCTGCATCCCAGCTGCAGGGGAGGTGGGCTGGGATCCTGACCTCCACGTAGGGAAGTACTTGTGCGCGGGGGCTTCCTCACACATAGGAAGGTCATGCAGAAGACAAGGGGTAGTGCCCTGGCTAGTTTGGCTCAGCGGTTAGAGCGTCGGCCTGCGGTCCAGAGAGACCCGAGTTCGGTTCCCACTAAGGGCACGTGCCTCGGTTGCAGTTTGTCCCTGGCCCTGGTTGGGCCGTGCGGGAGGCAGCCACTCGATGTGTCCCTTTCACGTCAATGTTTCTCTCTCTCTCTCTCTTCCTCTCTCTCCTTCCCACTCTATCTGAACAAAAAATGGAAAAATGTCCTCAGGTGAGGATAAAAAAAAAAAGAAGAAGACAAGGGGTAGCTACCAACGGGACAAACACACACCACGAGGCACACAGATACCAAAATAAAAGGGAACTTCCAAAACTAGTCTGCACCTAGGCCAAGGCCTCAGTGTCTCTGTCCAGGCCCACCTGGACAGTCTCTGTGGCAGCGGTCACTGGGTGCCCCGTGGGAAAGAGTGTGCAGAACTGTGACACACGTGATTCCCGGGCATGTGTGAACCAGGCACAGCAGAACTGCACAGCCTCTGCCGACCAGCGAGGCCGGGGGTGAGGTCGCACAGGCCGTGCCCCTGTTTCCAGGCTCCTTGGCTTCTAACGGCCCCTGCTTGGACCAAAGTGCGGTTTCTCCTGCAGGCCGGGCCTGACCGGAATCATGGACGCAGGGAACAGACTGACAAACCTCAGGGGGATGGGGGGCGGGAGGGGAGGGAAGAGATAAACCCAAGAACTCATGTGCATATATGCACAACCAATCGACACGGACACTAGGCTGGGGAAGGCAGGAGGGGGTGGGAGTGGGAAGGAGGGGGTCAGTGGGGAAAAAAGGGGGACATCTGTAATGCTTTCAACAATACAAATAAATAATTAAAAAACAGGTAAAGTAAGTTGCACAGTTCAATGATTACTCAGATGCCTTGTCAAGCATCCTGACGTTATACAGCATTAAATAATTAAGCGTGGTGCAGGCAGAAAGGAATGGTCCTTGCTGTCACTTACACAGTGCCGAGCACTGAACCAAGCGCTTTAAATCTCTTATCTCTAAATACAGTAGCCCACTTCACTGGTGACGACACTGATGCACCGAGACTGAGTAAATCATGCAGCGAGGGTGAGCCGCCGGAACTCGAACCCAGGCCCGTGGCCACCACGTGGTGCTGTTGTTTACAAGCTGTGGGCGTGCATTCTCACGGCCTCACTGCCAACTGAGGCACACAGACCGCAGGTGAGGCCACAGTGGGTCACGTGGAGTAGTCACCAGGTCCAGGGGGACAAGACGAGGTTCGCAGGGGAAATAGTTGTCCTCCAAAGGGCAGGGCTGTCCTCTGAGAATGTCACAGTGCTCCTCCCACAGCGCGCAGGCTGGAAGTGGGGAGGGCTCCTTGCAGCCGAACTGTCTGAGGAAGAAGATGAGGCCCTCCTGTCTCTGCAGAGCTCCAGGGACCTCGGACACAGTTCTTTCGAGAGCTGAACAGGGCCAGAAAGCAGGTCTTGCCAACTGGGAGGCCCAGAGGCTTGACATAAAACGTGCCAGGCCCCTTTGGCCACGGGGCAGGTCTGTAGGGAGAGGGCACGGCCTGCACTTCAGGTTCCGAAGCAAAAAAGGCCGCACTTGAGACTGTTCTGGCTCGACCCGAAACCGCAGCTGGCCTGTGAGCTTGGACAGCAAACAGCAGAAGCTCGGAGCATCAGGTACTGTGGGCTCGTGTTCTTGTCTGTTCATTCACGCTCTGACTTGCTTTTAGAAAAGAATTTGCAGTAGGACATAAGAAAGCAAAACGTAAGAATTTATATAACTATATATTTAAAAGACCCAGGAAAGTGTATTAAAAAAATCAAGTCAAGATCAAAATTAGAATGGAAATATGCGAGCGTAAGGGGCGGGCGGCTGCTCAAGGACCACAGCTGATCTGCACGTGTGATTCTGAGATTCCTCACTGCAGGGGCCAAAAGAGAAATGCTGTCAGCTCTCGGACTCACACATGGCTTCCAGTCTCCTGCTTCTGCCCGTGTCTTTCCAGGTCAGAGTCCTGTTTTTAGTCTGCTCTCAGGGGGACCCTCCCCTCCTTCGCTCTCCCTTCCTGTCCTCATTTTCCTTGCCCTTCTCTGGGTTTATTTTCAGCTGCCTTCTCTTTCTGAAGCTGCAGGGGCTGCACAAAGGAGGCCAGGTTCCCTCCTGGCTCCTCCCCACCTCGGGGAAACAGGCTGATCACAGCCCCTCCCTGCCCCGTCCCCCTGCCTTCCGGGCTGGGCAGGGGGTGGGCGGCCAGGTTCGGAAGCCAGTGTGCAGGAGACCTGTGCCTTGAAGCAGCCAGCGTGGGAGAGAGCGCTGGCTTCTCCTTCAGAGCTGGGGGACTGCTCTGACCTCCCTCATTACTCCTGGCTCGTTTATAATCAGCTTTTCCATTATCGTGCAGCGAAGCCCTCCCAGAATCACATTAATTGCCTATAGCTACAGCTGGGTGGTTCATTTATTCTTTCTAATTTGGAAGATCCAAATGGTTTAACCCCTATTTTTATTTTAAAAGCTTTAGGGGTTTTGTAAACTTTGGAGGCGCTAAAGTCAAAGTGGCCAAACACACGCTCATACAAGTCCAAGCACTCACGCCGTGGCACACAGGGAATACCACTCGGGGCAAGAGTGGGGCAGGTGGGTAATATGATCCGAGGGACTGGTAGGTAAGCAGCATTACTGCCATTACCACCCCCACCAATGATACCAACACCACCATCACCTCCACCATCATCACCATCATCACCACCATCACCTCCATCAGCACCAACACCATCACCACCATCAGTACCATCATCACCATCACCTCCACCATCATCACCATCATCACCACCATCACCTCCATCAGCACCAACACCATCGCCACCATCAGTACCATCATCACCATCACCTCCACCATCATCACCATCATCACCACCATCACCTCCATCAGCACCAATACCTCCATCAGTACCATCACCTCCATCAGCACCAACACCACCATCAGTACCATCACCACCATCACCTCCATCAGCACCATCACCTCCATCAGCACCAACACCTCCATCAGTACCATCACCTCCATCAGCACCAACACCTCCATCAGTACCATCACCTCCATCAGCACCAACACCACCATCAGTACCATCACCACCATCACCTCCATCAGTACCATCACCTCCATCACCTCCATCACCTCCATCAGTACCATCACCACCATCACCTCCATCAGCACCAACACCATCACCACCATCAGTACCATCACCATCATCACCTCCATCAGCACCAGCACCACCATCAGTACCATCACCACCATCACCTCCATCAGTACCATCACCTCCATCACCTCCATCACCTCCATCACCTCCATCACCTCCATCACCTCCATCAGTACCATCACCACCATCACCTCCATCAGCACCAACACCATCACCACCATCAGTACCATCACCACCATCACCTCCATCAGCACCAACACCATCACCACCATCAGTACCATCACCTCCATCAGCACCAACACCATCACCACCATCAGTACCATCATCACTATCACCTCCACCATCATCACCATCACCTCCATCACCACCACCATCACCTCCATCAGCACCATCACCTCCATCACCTCCATCACCTCCATCAGCACCATCACCTCCATCACCACCACCATCACCTCCATCAGTACCATCACCACCATCAGCACCAACACCATCACCACCATCAGTACCATCATCACTATCACCTCCACCATCATCACCATCACCTCCATCACCACCACCATCACCTCCATCAGCACCATCATCACCATCACCTCCATCACCTCCATCAGTACCATCACCACCATCAGCACCATCAGCACCAACACCACCTTCACCACCAGCACCTCCACCTGCACCTCCACCACCATCATCACTGGCCTCACTACACCTCCACTTTCATCACATTTGCATCCCTACCACCACCACTCATCCAGTTGCCTAAAATTCCACCATTGCAGCTTTATTCCTTTGGCTTAACCATTGCTTTCTTCAGTCATTCTCTTTGAAATCATTGCCTTAGTGTGAAGTTGTGAGACTCAGCCCTGCTATTCTCAATGACGGAACGTCCAGGAGTAGGAGCCGGATGCCGAGGGGAGGCCTCTCAAAATCCAAGGAGGGTTGAAAGATGAATGAATGTGAGTGTGTGTGTGCACGCATGCATGTACACACACACACACACACACACACACACACACACACGCACGTCTCATCAGTTAAATAATGAACAAAAAATTTGACACCTCTTACTGTTTATGTGTTTGTACTTTAAGGAGCAGGTCATAAAAATCTGGATTATGCTGAAGACAGTAATTTTCAACCTTTATCAAGTCAGAGAATCACCCAGGGGTCAGAACTCAGGTTCTGACCCCACCCAGGTTTCCCGTTCAGTGGGTCTGGGGGCGGCGGGGACCCCACGTGAGAATCAGCACCGTGGGCTGAAACACTCACATGGCACGCGCACACACACACACACCCCACAAACATAAACACTTGCAGAACGGATCGAGCCTTTTACGTAAAGAATTCCTGTCGAAGTAGAGCATCAAGGATGTGAGGAAATAAAAATGAAATAAAGTGAAGAGATAAAGACATATTAAACTCGCATAACCAGCTGAGAAAGGTGGTATTATACTATTGGCCCAGAGATGTGTTTCAGGGACGTATATAGAAAATATGAAGTTTTGAGGTGAAAGAAGCATAACCTGCCTTGGCGGGGGACGAAGCAGTTCCCGAACACCTGGAACCTGAGCGGAGCCCTCCCGGGGCCCTGAGGGGCGGCCACTCCTGGCGGCTGGTGGCCAGGTGAGCAGCGCGACCCACACCGCACGGACGCCGCCCCCACCTGCCTCCAGACCCCACGGCCCAGAGCAGGCCGGCAGGGGCGGCGGGAGGCATGGCCCCCAGCGCTGGCCGAGTCCCTGCCAGCGTCCAGCAGCCTCGCCCACAGCATGGCCATGATCACCCGCCCGGCGGGTCGAGAGGGTCAGGAGACGGGTGCTCAGTCCTCCGTGCGGCCTCAAGCTCTTCCTGCCGGAGGACAGCGCAGGCGGCAACTCCAAGCCAAGGGCACAGGCTGCTTACGGCTGGAGGTAACGCTTGTTCCTTTGTCTCGGACTTGAGTCTCATTTTTTAGAAAAGGAACAAACAGATAAATCTGAATCGAGAAGGTGTCAGAGCATCAGCCCCACCCCAGCCCGCTGCCTCCGTCCCTCCCGCAGTACCTGCGATGCCGGTCTCCTTCTGGGGCCTTTCCGTTCCCCAGTTCCTGCTACAATGACAATGTCCCTGGAAGACAGGCTGACTCGAGCCCTCCAACCCAGGGATGTGGCCCCTCCTGTCGCCCACACAGATCCGGGGTGTTTGGGTTAACCCTCACATGTGGCCCATGGTGTACGGTCAGACACCCAGGGAGGAAAGAGAAACCAGAAAATGCAGATCTTCAATCAACTAGGTTTGGGGATCTCAAGATTCAAATGGAAAGAAACCCCATTTGAAGCCAATCCTAATGGTTTTAGACAGAAAATATCGGCTTGTTATCAAGAAGATGGTCAAAGATCTCATAATGTCATGAAACAGACCCTTCCCTGCCTGTCACACCCACCACATTAGGCTGGGCTGTTCGATGCGCTCGGGAGGTCCTCCTCCAGGGAGCGGCTGCAAACCTGTGCCCAGAACACACCCCAGACCACTGAAATCAGAGTGTCTGGGCTGTGACTGGCATCAGTGTTTTTCAGACGCCTCAGATGGTTCTAAGGGGTGGCCAAGCCTCAGAGCCAGGGGCCTGCTCTGGTTTAGGGCAGGAGAAACCGGGCCTACCTCCTCCACTGCTGGCTGTGTGGCTTCGGGGACGTCACCTGGCACCTGCGTGCTCAGTGTCCTCACCTCTGAAGCGGGCTGAGCACCGCTTCCTTCCCGGGGTTGCAGTGAGTAACGCAGAGAGCGTGTGTGCACGCGCCCGGGCACAGCCTGGCGGAGGGAGATGCTGTTATCGTAATTTAGGAAACTGAGGCACGGAGCTTTGAGTACTCAGTCCGGGTCCCGCTTACCATCCGGAAAGCGAGACGGCTGGATTAGCAAATGTGTCAGGTTGTCCAGCCGGTGTGGCTCAGTGGTTGAGCGCTGACCCATGCACCAAGAGGTCGCTGGTTCGATTCCTGGTCAGGACACATGCCCAGGTTGTGGGCCTGATCCCTAGTGGGGGCATGCAGGAGGTAGCCAATTGATGTTCTCTCTCATCAATGTTTCTATCCTCTCTCCCTCTCCCTTCCTCTCTCTTTCAAATCAATAAAGAAAAATAATTTTTAAAAATGTGTCAAGTTCCTTTGAGTTCTAACACTCTGCGAAATGCAGAGGGTCCTGAGTCACCTTGAGAGGAAAAGACAAAAATGAGTCACATCTTCCCCAAAAACCTTAGGAAATGATCAGAATCAGCACATGATGAAACAAAATGAAACAAAACAGGGCAAGCTGGCTACCAAATCATTCTCCTCCAGCCCCAGCCCGCCTGCACCCCCTTGCTGGCTCCTCTCAGCTCAGCACTGTCTTTCAGCTTCTTGCCCTTCTTTGTCCCTTGCACGTCCCAGCTGACCCAGGAACGACCAGTCAAGGCCGTGACCTCCCAGGCCGTGCTGCAGGCCGACCAAGGCTGGGAGGCTTTGGGCCCCCAGGGGGGGTGTCGAAGCAGGGGTGGAGCAGGGGTCCTCGACCTTGGCACTGGTGACATTTGGGGTGGCCCATTCTTTATTTCTGGAGGATGTGCTGGTCACTGTGGGGTGTTCAGCAGCATCTCTGGCTTCTAGTCACTAGATGCCAGTCACAGGGCCCAGTCATGACAAGCCAAGTGTCCCTAGGGGGCGGAGTTGCATCCCTCACCCCAACCACCACCAACCTGGAGGCCCGTCCTTCCTGTCCCCTGGTGGAGAGGAAGAACGATGCGCCTTCATGTGTCAGCATAGATTCCATTTGTCTTCCTTGGGTTTAAAGTCACTCCAGAAAGAAGGGCCACTCCTCAAAGGGCAGACTTGTTTCCACTCAAAGGTGAGCAGGGAGGGAGGCAGGCGCGGGACAGGAATGCAATGTTCTTCCGAGTGCTCGTCAAAAGACAAACTGAAGCCGGCCGGTTTGGCTCAGCAGTTAGAGCGTCGGCCTGCGGTCCAGAGAGACCCGGGTTCGGTTCCCGCTAAGGGCATGTACCTCGGTTGCAGTTTGTCCCCGGCCCTGGTTGGTCGTGCGGGTGGCAGCCACTCGATGTGTCCCTTTCACATCGATGTTTCTCTCTCTCTGTCTCTCTTCCTCTCTCTCCCTCCCACTCTATCTGAACAAAAAATGGAAAAATGTCCTCGGGTGAGGATTAAATAAATAAATAAAAAAGACAAACTGAAGCCCTGGACCTGAAGCTGGATGAGACCTCACCAGCTGCGGGAGGGAGGGCGAGGCAGCACCAGCCCTGCGGACGGTGCCCACGGGCTCCTGATCCTTCCACAGAGAGCCCTGGGCCAGCCGGGCCTGGGGACTCCTGGTTTAGCTGGTGGCCCTCCGGTCTCCCTGCCACAGCGAAGCATCCTGCTGCCTTCTGGAGAGTCCTTCTCTGAGCCCTGAGGGCCAGGAGGCACAGGTGTGGGACAGGTGTGACCCCACTTCATGGAAATAATACAGCCTCGCGTACCACACCCAGGAGCGGGGAAAGAAGTGGTGGTGGACACACCAAGGTGTTCATATGGTGACTGACGGAAGCTGGCACTCCAGGTGACTTTTCACTCATTTGCTTCTATGTTTTCTCATTTTTGTACCGGACCATGTAGTTACCGGTAGCAAGGGAAAAGGTCACTGAAATAAGTCAATAAAAAGGAAACACTTGGGAAAAGGCCCGTCAAACCCAAACTGCTGGAAGCAGCGGCTGGGTCAAAGAGGCTGTAAGAAAGGCGGGCACGTCTGCACCCCAGGGTGCGGAGGACAGTCCCCGCCGAGGGTCTGGCCTGGGGGCGCCTGCGGATAAGGAATCCGGCCGTGCACTGCGTAGGGTACAGCCCGGGGCCTTGCTCAGGGGGACACACACCCTGCAGGCCTTCTGGAACCTTCCTCAGGCCTGCCAGCCTGCGAGGCCCGGCGGAGTGGGGGTGCGATGGGCGGGTTGAGCACGTGGCTGTGCGCATCTCTCCAGGGCGCAGCGGGAGGGGGGTTTGAGCGGTGCTGTGGGGGTGCCCAGGAGCCCTAGATGGGCTGGGTCTAGGGAATGGAGGCGGAAGAAGGGAAGAAAGGACGCTGGGGACAGCCTCCGGGCGACGAGGGCTCGTTCCCGCCCACTTCGCGGACGGAGCAGGGGCTGGGGCTGGGCGCCCGCCTACAAGGAGCCTGCGCCAGGGACCGCGTTCCAAACGGACAGTCGTGCCTCCGCCGTCCCGCGCGGCCCGGACCTGGACACGCGGAGGGCCGAGCCCACGTCCGGCGCCGCACAGACCCGGCCGCTGCACCGCGGCCCGTCCTCCGCGGGGTCCTGGACCCACCGCCACGCGCGGCGGCCGCGGGGCCCGGGCTCGGCCGCCCTCTGCTGGGCGACGTGTGAAGTGCAGCTCCGGTCGGCCCACCGTCCCACCCAGCCAGATCCTCGCGGGGCTGGAGAATACAGGAACGTGGGAAGGCTGGGACAGGGCGAATGTGGGAGTGGAGACTGAGCTTAGAAGGGAAGGTTCTGCTGGTGCATCAGAGAGCGGGAGAGGCTGACCTCCACGTCCCCCCGGGTCCCAGCTGGGGCCGTTTGCCGAGCACCTGCTGTATGCTGAGTGCGTGGAGGACGGGAGGCAGAGGAACGAGACGTGGACCCAGTGCCTCCAGGGGCTGCACGTGGTGAGAGGGACAGCCAGGGAAACGAGTAATGCCGTCCGCAGCGCAATGGGCCGGGGGCCGGCTGCACGGGGAGCTTCCGGGAAAAGGTGACCGTGGAGAGCAGCTCTGATCACCGGCTGGGTGTGGAGCAGACAAGGCCACTGTATCCGTTTCCTGGGGTGGCTCAGACAACAGAAACTTATTCTCTCTCAGGGAGGTTTATTCTGGAGGCCAGGAGTCCAAACTCCAGGTGTCGGCAGGGCCACACTGCCCCTGAAGGCTCCAGGGGAGAATCTGTCCCATGTCCCATGCCCTTCTCTTGGCTTCTGGTGTTCCTGGAAATTCTTGGCGTCTTTGGCTCGCAAACACATCGCTCCAGTCTCTGCCTCCGCTGACCTGACCGTCTTCCCCTCTGTGTGTCTGCGTCTCTTCTCATCTTATAAGGACACTAGTCATTTGATTACATCCACAAAGTCCCTATTTCCAGAGACGGTCGCATTCCCAGGTACCGGGGTTAGGACTTTAACATGTCTTCTGGGGGGACACTATTCACACCACACAGGCATGTTGGAGTGGGCAGAAAAGTCCAGAGGGGACTTGTGGGCTTCACTCCAGAGGCACAGGGGACAGGGGGAGCGCCTGAAGATCTAATCAAATCTGAGAGACCAGGGCAGGCAGTAGCCGGCGGGAGGCAGCTTCTGGAGGTGAGGGATGTGGTTCCGGAAGGGGCGGGGGCATGTCTCTCCCCCTGGAGCGACTGGACTTGGGGACTGCTTGAAGGTTTAGATCAACCAGTATACTGTAGACAATGGCTTTTATTCTTAATAATTAAAAAAAAAATTTTTTTCTTTATTGATTTTAGAGAGAGGAAGGGAGAAGGAGAGAGAGAGAGAAACATTGATGAGCGAGAACATCGACTGGCTGCCTCCTGCATGCCCTCCACTGGGGATTGAGCCCACAACCTGGGCATGTGCCCTGACCAGGAATCAAACCAGCGGTCTCTTGGTGCATGGTTTGACACTCAACCACTGAGCCACACCAGCCAGGCTATTCTTAATAATTTTTTAAAGCTCCATCACTTTTTCTAGTTAGAAGAATAATCCATCTGGGGGAAAAAAATCAGACGGTACAGAAAAGTATAAAGAAGGTTCTAAAATCACGGAAACCCTAGCTACATGTAAAATGCATGCACATGTAAATGTAAATGGTTTTGATGACACTGTTCACATTGAGAATAATGCCACATAGTCAGCCTTTATGGAGCTGTGACTTTTGCCAGCACTTCATAAATTTAATTTTGTAGACTTCTTTTTAAATTTTCTTTACTGAAAATTTGGCCAGCAATTAGGATCTATTGCCTCTGCAAGTGACTGGTGCTTGCTCATGAGGCCCAGAGGAGGAGAGAAGTCCTATCTCCCTAGGTGAGCCCAGGTGGGGGGTGGCGGGAAGAACAGGAGACACAACCAGGGGTGTTAACCGGGGTCACTGTCAGGAGAACAAGCCTGTGGCTGAGGGAAAGGGTCACACTTCCCGTGTAAAGTATCCAGAGAGGATGGGAATGAGAACAGAGACCCCAGGGTCCATAGGGTCAGAGGCAGGGCTGAACTGGGTGTGGACAGAAGTTGAGGGGAGAGGGTCAGAACAAAGCTGTGCATGACACGTAAACGCCAAGCTCCTCTTCTGGGTAGTGGGTGGTGTTTGGGATGTGATGCAGCCCCAGGAGGGCTGAAAAGAGCCTGGCAAGATAGGGGAGGGCTGTGTGTGTGTGTGTGTGTGTGTGTGTGTGTGTGTGTATACTGCTTCTTTTGAACTACTTTCTATTCTGTCCTGTCCTATCCTATCACATTCCATTCCTTTCCTATTACAACTGCTAGATACTGATAGGATTAAATGGTAACGTGTCTAATCTCATAGGTGAAGATTTCAAAAAATAAAGGCATGTAACAAAGGTCCGTTGGTCCCTTCCTCACTGCCCCAGCCTTGGATCAGAAGGTGCCTTTGTCCTGACCCTGCGTAGCTCTTGGGGGGGTCTCTGCTGTGTTAGAACTAGAACTCCCTCAGAGTTCATCACAGGGGTAGCTTTAATTTACTTCTTGGCTTGCCCTATTGACCAGGACATCCTTTCTTCCTTTGGTCTCTGGTGGCAGAAAGAAAAGGAATGACGGTAGGCCACCTACCCTTGAACAACTCAAGTGGGTTTGAACTGCTCAAGTCCACTTATACATGTCCCCTCACCCTGTAAATACTGTCTACCATTCATCTCTGCAGGTTTCACATCTGGGGATTCAACCAACTGTGGATAGACCAAGAATTTTCAGATTCCCAACATCAGATTTCCAACCACGGATCCCAACCTGGGACTGAAAATACTCTTTTTGATCTATACTTGGTTGCATTGCAATGCTAAGAGCCTACTGTAGTTAACTTTTGGGAGAGTCAAAAGTTATATGTGGATTTTAAACTGTGCAGAGTTGGCACCCCTAACCCATGTGTTGTTCAAGGACCAACTGTATTAAAATAAAAGATGCTCCTGGCACCCCTACAGGCAATTACAAGGGTTTAGGTGTTCTGTGTCAGGAACAGGAGGCAGAGACCAAATATATATTTGTTATTCTATCACAGTCATTATATTTTAAACACTAAAGGTGAAATGGAAAGGGTCTGCCATGGGACTGCGGTGAGGAAGAATAACGTTTTCATATCCTGTCATGAAAAGTGTGTCCGGGACTAAAGTATCAAAACTGAAAATACAAGCATAAAATTTAGATACAAAGGTATGAACATACACACACACCATCTAAAGGAAGTGAAATAGTAACAGTGGGGAATTGTAGCCCATTCCACTACTCTTTTGACATTGTTTCTGTAAATGCTGACTCAGACTAATATGTAGCTGGTAGATAAACAGCATGTTTGTATAAGAATCCTGGGAACTACAAAAGATTCAGACTCTGACTTTCAGGCATTCCAGCTCTGGGAGATTTGCTGACCTTCCGGTGAAAACCAGGATGACACACACCACATCATCACTTAGCTAGTTTCAAGGTCCTTATCAGAGTAAATGGTGCTGGCCTGCACACAGAGAACTTTTCAACCCCATTTCCTTGATTTCTTTGTTCTGCTTTCCCTCTCCCTCCTTATAAAAACTTCTTCCTACACGGAGGAGGGGAGATGGACTTTGGGACAAGAGTCCCCATCTTCTCAGATTGACAACACTTGAATAAACCTATTTCCTTTCTCACCAGCACCTGTCTCATGAGTTTGGCTTTTGTTGTGTCAGGGAGCCAAACCTGAGTTTCAGTCACAAAAATAGTTGTCTTGGGAAAGAGGGGAAGGAAAGCAAGAACCAGTGTTTTTCAAAACATACTAGTAGAAATATCTGCTCCTTAATCTAGATGCATATACAACTTTGATGAAATCGTAAGAAAAAAAATGAGAAAAGGCAATGAGGAGAAGGCAACAAGTAAAAACAGCCAAATTATTCTTCCTCAGTTTTGTAAATGGCAATGCCTCCTAGAAAAATAAATTTAAAAAAGAAAAAGAATGACACCCAAATCTTCTCTGAAGCATAAATTCCCCAAGGCTGTGCTTCTCTGAACAGAAGTGACTCTATGTTCCACGTCAGCCACTCCCAGGTAGCTAACATAATTCCCAAATTTTAAGCAATACTTGCTAAGGCTTAAGTGAGGTGTTGTAAACAGCCACGGCTTGAAGTAACAGTGACTACAAACTTTTCCCTTGAAGGTTTTCAGTTGTGAGTCCAGGATTACAGCACCAGGATCTTTTACAGAAGCAGACCTTTTAAAGCGTGCCCGTGCATAACATGTTTTGTGCTGAACTGATCACAAACGCCAAGTCAGGGTTGGAGATAACTCCAGAAATAAGGAAGCGACACGGGGAGATTTCAGTGGTATTTATTTCTATCTATTATATGTACCCTGTCAGCTTCTAAAAAGGATGAGAGGCAGCTTCCAATAAAACTCATGCACAACAAGGTTGCGAAAATGGGCATAGAAAATGGAAAACTCATACAGAAGGAGGAGGGAGCAGAGCAGGTGACAACATTGCAGTGACTGGAGGCTAAGCGTTGTGCCCAGCTTCCTGGTCACTAAAGCGAGGATGGACACAGGCAGCCGTGCTGAAGCATCGTTAGCGGAGGAAAGAGAATAACGTCACAAGCGGTGTGTCAGCTGTCCAAGGGACGTCAGTGCATCTCAGGTACTGCGTTCACTTGTGAGGAGGGTCCAGCCCCACAGCCTGAGGCCAGAGGGGCAGGTACAGCAGGGCACAGCTGAGGGGGTATGGAGGGGACACGAGCTGGGCAGAGGGGACCTGCCTGGCCCTGGCTTCCTCCTGGTCCTCCTCCAGAGAGGCCTGCTGCCTCTTTTCATAGCCCAGGCCCCATGAGTGGCAAGGGGTGGCTAGTGGGGTGCCAGGGACACGGCTGTGGGCCCCTGCAGTGCCAGGTGGAGCCAGCGCTGGGTCAGCGGCCATTGTTATAATTACAGGTACACCTCAGATATATTGCAAGTTCAGTTCCAGACCCCCACAATAAAGCAAATATCTAAATAAAGTGAGTCCTGCCCTGGCCGGTTTGGCTCAGCGGTTAGAGCGTCGGCCTGCAGTCCAGAGAGACCTGGGTTCGGTTCCTGCTAAGGGCATGTACCTCGGTTGCGATTTGTCCCCGGCCCTGGTTGGTCGTGCGGGAGGCAGCCACTCGATGTGTCCCTTTCACGTCGATGTTTCTCTCTCTCTCTCTCTCTCTCTTCCTCTCTCTCCCTCCCATTCTATCTGAACAAAAAATGGAAAAATGTCCTCGGGTGAGGATAAAAAAAATAAAAATATAAATAAATAAATAAATAAATAAATAAATAAATAAAGTGAGTCCTAATCTTGGCTGGTGGGGGACCTTGCCTTCAATTCGTGAAAATGCAGCATCTGTGAGCAATGAGGTAGAGCCCAGTGAAATGGGGCCTGCCTGCATTTGGAGCAGGGACCGTGCCTCCCTGAGTGGGTCCCCCCCAATTCTTTCTCCTAGTGGGACCCCAGAGCATGGATCAGACCCTGTGCTCAGTGGCTGGAAGTCCCTGGAGGGGCCTTGGGGTGCTGCCACCAGCAGGTGCAGATGGGCCTCACCTTCCCTGAACCCGAGTGGTTCCGACCTTCTCTGATGCTGTCAGCAGGCCGGTTCCTGTCACACCAGCACCTGGGAATGGTCCCGGCGTGGATGCTGCGCTCCCGTCCACAGCCACCTCGCGGTTCAAACATCTCACCCTCGAGAGGCGTCACCAGGTCCCGCTCAGTTACAGCTCTGCTATTCATGTGCATTCTCTCTCTTTTAAAAAGAGCAAAGCTAGCACCAAGGAGGCCTGTTGAAGTGCAGTCGACAGTCGCACCTGCGTGCTCCCAGCCTAAGCCGGCACAGGGCTCAGCAGAGTCTGGTCATTCGGGTTTGGGCTCTGCCGCCTCCTGCTGGCCGCCTGAGGCAGGTGCCCCCACCAAAGCTGGCCACGGTCTCTCCTTCCAGTCCATTCTCTCAGTCAGAATACCCTCCCTCTTCCCCCTCGGTACACTGGGAGTGCTTAAAGGAAGGACTCTGATCACTGTCACATCCTTCCCCCACAGCAGCCAGCGGGCACTTACTACTTGTGCTTTAGATGAATGAACACAGGACTGAAATGTCAATTTCATAAGGCCACAAGCTCAGAGAAGTCCATGGACCTCCCACTACCTACAGGCAAAGTCCCCACTTTCCACTGCTAAGGCCCTTTATAAACTGACCCTTCCCTCTCACCCCGTCCACCAGCTGGCTGACCTGGCCTCGGCTCACAGGCTCCTCCAAGCCAGCCTTTCCCTGGTCCTGGCCCCAGCTCCGCCACCCTCCATCTCCAAAGGCCCTCCCTCTCCTTCCAGGTCATTCTCTCAGACTGTGTGTGGGGGAGGGTCTCTCGGCCACACTGTCCCCTCCCTTCGGGTCACTGTCCATGCTGCAGTCTGGGCAGCAGACATTTACTGAGACCTTGTCTGCCAACCCAGCTGCAGCGTCAACAGCTTGGGGACTGAGCCCAGTCAGACATTTCTAAGTCTTCACCACTCATTTCTGAGTGACTCCCTGGGGTTCTCTGGGGGTCTGTGTTTTCTCTAAGATTCTGGTGTTTGTCTCTGAGCCAGCAGCCGTCAGCATTCCTGGAACATGTTAGAGGTGCACACACCCCCAGACCACTGAATCGGGGTGCTGGGGTGGGGCCAGGACCCATGTTCTCACAAGCATGGGGCGATGGAGTGATTCTGGTCCAGGCTGAGGTCTGAGAACCACAGGTCCAGGAAGAGTCCTGGAGATGCAGGGGCCCTCCTTCCGCCGCTGGGAGAACCCATGACACTGTTCACTCCAACCTGGGCATCCGAGCCTTCCCGACCCCCTTTCGATGCCCCAGTGGTCCCTGAGCACTCAGGGGTGTGCTAAGAAGGTGGAGGTGGGGTCTGTCCCCCAACAGTGCCTGGCTCACCAGCAGGTGTGGCCTCTGGAGCCCTGGCCAGAGGGGGCTGTCACCTACTGGGTGACAGATGAAAGCTGGGTGCGACCTGGCCAGAGCACCGGGAGGAGCCTGCCGGGTCAGGTGGATGGATTGTGCTGTGGGAGGCGCACTCGGGGTTATTCAGCGTGAACCAACCAAGCCCAGTGTGCCCGAAACGGGCTGGGAGGTCCCAGGAGCTGGCCGCTGTGTTAGCACTGCAGACACTTGACCCTCTCAGCAACGTGGGGACAGGTGTACCCATATGAGAGGTGGAGACAGTGGGCCTGCCTGGGTCACGTGCCCAAAGTCATCCCGCTGCAAGAGGTGGGGGGTGGGACAGGTTTGGGATTAAGCTTGGGAGTCTGGAGAAGGCTTGCAGGGCAGCCCCTCCCCCCACCAGTGGCTCCTGGAACCCCCTCAAGGAGGACAGTCTGGGTACATGAGTGCTGTGTGATCGTGAGAATTTTAAAAACGTGTACAATGGGGTTTGTCATAAAGGAGTTTTAGCTGCAAAGAAAATGTTTATTGGCATGTTGCAGTACTGAGCCCCGTAATAACACCATGGACAAAGACAGATTGGGGAAATGACCACCCCAGGGCCGGGGGGGTGCTCCTAACTGAGGAGAGGGCACTGGGCAGAGCTCAAGAAAAGAGGGTTGCAAAATCACTCAACAACTCTGCAAAAAGGAAAAAAGAAAAAGCTGAGGCTAATTGAATTTGCCGATATGCTGCTCACTTGAGTCTCCTTTTGAAGAGCTGGGCTGGTCCCGGGGAGGATTCACGCAAGTGACCTCTGTCCCGGCACCTGGAGAGGTTTCTGCAGAGGGTGGTGCAGAGCATCCAAACCAAGGGCACCGAGCCCCCTGCCTTGACCTTCTGCCAGCTAAGGGGCTGGGAAGACTTCCCCCAGGTTGCAGTAAGCGTTCCTTTGCTTACGAATAGCGTTATGTCTTGCTTTTCCAGGTGTTCCTGGAGGAGCGGGGAGGACCTGGAAGATTACAAGGAGGTAGAGAAAGTCTAGGTGAGGCAGAAGACAGAGGCCAAGAGGGAGGTGTGGCATCACCTTCTGGCGACCTCAGAATAAAGCAAAGAGGGCAATGGAGAGGAGAGGGGCAGCTCGGGGTGGGGAGCATGCGTGTCCAGTGCCCTTCAGGTGCCTTCTATTTAGCCTGGGTGCACCTGAAGCTACCAGGTGGTTTCAGTGTGACTTCTAGGGCAGACCGAACACACAGGTACTTAGAGGTGCAGGCCCCCTGGGACCCCACTTAGGACTTGCTCGCTGTCCTACTGCAGAGGCTGCTGTATGTTTTTACTGATTTTTTTAGAGAGAGCTAGAAACATCGATGTGAGAGAGAAACATCGTTTGGCTGCCTCCTGCACGCCCCCTGCTGGGGATGGAGCCTGCAACCCAGGCATGTGCCCTGACCGGAATGGAACCAGGACCTCTCAGTCCATGGGACAATGCTCAATACACTGAGCCACACCGCCGGCACGAGCGGGTGATTTAGAAGTTTAGAGGGACAGAGAAGGAAGTCCCTGCACCCGGTCAGGATGGCTCAGGGTGTATGTGAAGACGGCTGTTTTAGTTCTGGTCCTAAAGGCCCGGGGTATGGCATCGCACATCGACACCAGGATGTAACCCTAACCGGCCGCCCGGACCTCCTAATGACCCCGCTGTCTCCCGGCAGACACGGCCGGGAGAACCAAGGGACCTGCGGGCCTGTCGTGCTGAGTACCTGGGGTGTGGCGGCACTCGGCTCGGAGTGACCTAGTGTGGGTGGGAAGTGACTGCAGAGCTGCAGCGGAGAGCCGAGGCGCGTGCCGGGCAGAGCAGGTGGAGTTGGCGGCCTTCTTTCTGGGGCACCTTCAGTGCCCAGGGACGCGGATGGTGGGTCGGTCGGTCTGGCTTCTTCAGTGGGCAGCGCCGTGCCCAGGTGAGCAGCCCACTGTGCTCCGTGCCCTTCTTTCTCCTCCGCTCTCAGAGAACTTCAACTCATTCTCCGGCTTCGAAATAAAACTCCCGCCAGAGATGAGGAGGGAGCCTTACCCCCCGACGGTGCTGCCAATTCGTCCACGGGAAGGCGGGGGGCTTCTGACACAATGTGAGCAGTGGGGGGACGTTTCCGAAGCCTTCTGTTTTTAGAGAGTGTCCCCTGTGGGAGCCTGACCAGGTCCTACACAGCGAGGCTGCATGTCCTCCTTGTTGGGACACAGGTCGCCCTGAGTGATGCTTGTTTCCATGGATCTTCATTTCATCTGTTTCTTCCCTGCTCCGTAGGTCAGAGTTGGTGAGTGCATTGCAATCTTGCTTTCAATTTTTAATCTTTGGACTGTCTAGTTATAGGAGCGGGAAATAGAAACCCCTGCAAGTCCAGCACCCACCTCAGAAACGAAGTTTTCATCCTTCTGATGTGATTGTTATTCTTTTGAGTTTGGGTGGTTGAGGTAAATGTGGTCACCAGGAGCTGGATGGGTGGCCTTGGACACGTGGACCCTCTCCCCATGAGGAAGTCCCTCCCTCCCCTCTTCCTCCCCTCCCTCCCCTCTTCCTCCCCTCCCTCCCCTCTTCCTCCCCTCCCTCCCTCATCCTGTCCTCCTCCCCCCTTCCTCCCTCCCCGTATTCACTAGGGGCTGATTAGGGCCTTCGGAGCCCGGAGCAGCCCTGCAAGGGTGATGCCCACTTCGCTCAGGGACGGAGCTGTCTCTCTGGGGTCTCACCTGACCCTGTGTTTTAGCCCAGCCCTCACTCCCTGCTTCTGCCATAACGTTGGAAACACTGACCAGCGAAAGCAGATGTACTCCTGTGAAGAACATGGGTCCCACCTCAACTCGGTCGTAGCGGATGTATCAGAGACGGCACATTGGGACATCTCCCACGGGAGCCTCTCTGTACTGGGGTTTGTTCAGCCAGAGCCCGTCTTTCAGGCTGGCGCCTGCCTGCAGCTCTGGACGAGCCTGGACGAGGGGCGGTGACCCCACCTCCGCGCATCCCCGACGGCAGGTGGAGCCGCCCTGGCCGCTTGCTGTGACTGGAACGGAGTCAGCAGACTTGATAGCGTGCTGTTTCCAGAGTTTACTATAGTCATTGGTAATCAAGTCTATACGAGGACCAGGGCTGGCCCACAGCAAGCTCAGAGCAAAGGGTTTCCTCAATCATTCTTCTCTTTGATAAGAGGTCTTACTTTAGCTTGGCATGAGATTCACTGCGCTGGGTTTGCAAAGCTTTAGGTTACTGTCCCAACTGACAGACCTCTACGTAGTTGAGCCGCTGTGGAGTGAAGGGACATGGAAGGATCCGGGCAAAGGGGGTGGCAGCGGTAATGGCCCGTGTTGGGAGATGCCCACCCTCCGGTTTCCAGATGAGGATGTCGACCGTCCGGGCTTCGCTCAGGGCAGGAGACAGAGGGACTCAGCCCCTGCAACAGGGGCGGTTGGAGACGACAACCAGTAGCAATAAAAGTAAGCACATGCCCATCACCCAGGTTGGCAGAGCAAAGGGGCTCTGCAGAGGTTGGCACAACTCAGCAGGAACTGTGACGTTCAAGCTTTCGTTTAGACTCAGTTCTCCACATGCCCCTTCAGCCAGCAGGCCGCCGTGCTGGAGACCAGGTTCGCGCCCGAGCCCCTTCCTGGCAGCCCCCGAGACCCTGCACGCCCGTCGGGCTGCAGACCTGGAACCCACGCCGGGCCTGGGCGGCGGCGGCAGCGTGAAGGTGAGTTGGGGAGTGTTTTCAGACGAGCAAGTAGCAGGTGTTCCACAGATGCACCAAGCTCCCTGTTCAACAGCCGGGTTCAGCTTCTGAGGAGGGTCCTTGAAGAATGGCTTTACCCCGTCTGTCACTGCAGACATGTATACCCTCTCCTGTCTACTTTTTACCAATGTTTTCTTCTTCTTCAGTAAGTGACCATGCCTCATCGAACGATGAAGCAAAGGGCTGACCAAGTCACTCTGATGCTTGGGAGGAAAGCTGGAAGTTTACAGGTGCGCTCCTGGGAGCTGCTGGTCTCGCTTTCTCCAAACCTGCCATCGGGTAAAGTTTGTCAACAGCCTCGCTCGTCACAGATAATGTCACTGCTTGTGCCAAATGCTTCCTTTCCCCTTCTTCTCTCACAGAATCACAGCCTCTGATAAGTAATACTGGTAACCTCAATACAGAGGCACAAATACTCGACATATTCAGTGATTCTTGGCAGAAAGGAAAAAAAATCTCACTTGAACATGATAAAATACTATTAAAAAGTGTATTCTGCCCTGGCTGGTTTGGCTCAGCGGTCGGCCCACGGATAGAAGGGTTGTGGGTTCGATTAAAGTCAAGGGCATGCCCTGGCCGGTTTGGCTCAGCGGTTAGAGCGTCGGCCTGCGGTCCGGAGAGACCCGGGTTCGGTTCCCGCTAAGGGCATGTACCTCGGTTGCAGTTTGTCCCCGACCCTGGTTGGTCGTGCGGGTGGCAGCCACTCGATGTGTCCCTTTCACGTCGATGTTTCTCTCTCTCTTTTCCTCACTCTCCCTCCCATTCTATCTGAACAAAAATAAAATAAAATAAAATAAAAAAATAAAGTGGGTTGCAGGTTCGATCCCCGGCCCTGGTTGGGGTCGTGTAGGAGGCAACCAATTGATGTTTCTCTGTCTCTCCCTCCCTCGCACTCTCTCTAAAAATCAATGGGAAAATATCCTTGGGTGAGGATTAACCAAAAACAAAACAAAACAAAACAACCCCGTCCCCAAAAAACAATGTGTATTCTTTTACCATTCATGAGAAATTTATTTGGAGAATTTTCTTTTAATTTTACTTAGCTGATTTTCATTTGTATTTAACTATTTGTTTTACTTTTAGAAAAAATACAGGAAAATGAGGTGAAATATACAACATTCTCTATAAACCAAACCTAGGAGATTAAATTTCGCCCCAAGTGAAATAGCTCAATAGTGGATTTTAATTACTTTTGTCCCCATGGGCTTCCCCCCTTAATTCCTTATATTTCCCCCTTAGGTTGCAATGATTAATTTGCAAGCTGAGTCCCTTACTAGCCACGAAGTGAAGCAGGATGTACGACGGACGGGATTAGGTGCCACCTTTTGACTGAGCAGGTGAAGAAAGGCGTCCCCTAGGTCAGCCGGTGCCAGCGAGATGGAGCGAGGGTCACCGGCGGCCACACCTCTGCTCTGCGGGGCCTCGGCGGCCTCTGGTCTCCGTGTCACTAGAATCCACATTCCTGGTAGAGACAGGCTGCTGGGCACCCCTCGAGGCAGTTCCCATGCCGTTTTTCATTCCCAGGTTGTTCAGAAACCGCCTTTTCTTGAATCTGAAAATACCAGCAGCCCATGGATCCATTTTTCAGGACACCAATAACTTACAAGGATACATGTTTTCTTTTCCTTGAATAAATCCCAAGGCCTCGGAAGTCGCCCCTTCTCTGCCCACCGTGTTTTCTCTGTAGCGCCTTCTCTAACAGCTCTTGTGGGGGCTGAGAGTCTAAGCATAAAGCTAATGCTCGGCCGGGGGACGCGAGTCTTACTGAGAGCTGCCGTGATGTTGGCTTACGCACGGAATGGAAATGGCTCGTGTTATGTAGCCTTTAAAAAATTTCTAGTGCTCAGCCTCCATGAAATGGATTGCTTATGGGGAGATAATGTCTGTTCTATTCCTTTTTAAGTCTGTGAAAAATGTCATCCTGGTTAATAGGGTGATTAAAACTCTTTATGCTCTGGGAGATAGATGTGATTATGTTTGTCATACTCTACCCCAGATAAAGACAGCAAAGAAGGCAAACTTGAAATTCCATAACATTTCCTCTCTTCCATATCCAGGAACATTCAGAACTCAATCCACAGATGGTACTTCACATAAAGAATAACATTATCTGTTCAACATTTTTCCTTTCCATTAACCAATTTAACAATATGCCCGTGGTATAAAAGGAATAGGCAAATGACTACATCTTCTGATGTCTGAGTTCCGAGTGCGGAAAAATACCACTTCAGTCACACTGATTGTTTTCCTTTTAATTTTCACCTTTGTTCCTTCATTTTGGCTTTTCAAATGCAACCAGGGCCTACGCTTGCTACCTATTCTAGGGACTCTGTCCCCGTCCAACTCCCCTCCGCAGGCGATTCACCACCATTCTTATGAGATCCCCGCCATCCCTCAGGGACCACAGATAGATGTGGAAAGGGTTTTGTAAACATCAGGCATGCCACACAATATACATTCAGATGTCGTTCTTTCAGGCCTTCCACGAGCCGGCGTGGGGACAGTGCGCCGGCGTGGCCCCTGGCTCCCTCCAGGGCCTGCTGCCATCGGCCCAGCAGCTGGTGCTGCCACAAGTTTCCCAGGCCCAGAGGAGACCCTGCCTTAAGGAGCTTACAAGGCAGGAATCTAGTCAATAGAATCGAGATTAATAATGATTTTCCCTTTTTTTTTTTTTACTTTTTTTTTTTATCCTCACCTGAGGACATTTTTGCATTTATCTTCAGATAGAGCGGGAGGGAGAGAGGAAGGAAGAGAGAGAGAAACATCGATGTGAGAGAGACACATCGACTGGTCGCCACCCACACGACCCCAGCAGGGGCTGGGAACAAACTGTAACCGAGGTACGTGCCCTTAGCGGGAACCAAACCCAGGACTCTCTGGTCCACGGGCTGATGCTCTAACCGCTGAGCCAAACCGGCCAGGGTGATTTTCCCTTTTATTATCCCAAACAAGCTAGAAATTCTTTTTCTCCTACCCAGTGGAGGGCTTTTAAAAAATCAATAACTCTTCTCTATGTAAGAAAAAGAAAAATCTAGATTCTAGGTGTAAGAAGTGGTGGGGAGCTCCCCCGCTCTACCTACCAGGGAGACCTAGACTCAGAATAACAACACGGGCAAACACTCATTCAGTTTGGTTCCAGCCTTTCTACCCGTCATTTCGTTCAAGGGCTAGTGCTGAGGTCACGGAGAAGATGTACTGCTGGCTGCCCTGAGAGCTGGCCCTGGGCTCTGGGAGGCTCCCCACCCCTCCCGTCCCTGGAACGTGTGCCCCGCTTGCCTCTCGGCTCCCAGAAGCTACTGCAAGGATCCAGCCTTCGGACGGAAACGTGGAGCTGAGACTACATGGACAGTGCATGTGAATGACCCCAGTCTGCGCCTCTACAAAAACGTTCACGATTTGGACAGATATGGAAAACTCCTCAGTCCTGTAGCCGCCCAAGACAAGCCTCGTCAGGAAGTCCCTCTGCTCATTAAACCTGTCACCTACCCACCTGCAGTGGCATGCCTTCTTTGGTCCCTCCCTGCCTCTGAGCAAGGGGGCTGGTTTCAGATTCCACCCACGAAGTCCCCAGGAGGTTGTGAAGCAACAGCTAGAAATCTTGGCTGAGGTTTAAAGATGAAAGATGGGCGAAGAGTTTTTGCTACTCCACAATCTTTTCTGTTTAGTCTGGGATTTTTAACAGGTTACATACGGATCCCAGAAAATTCATAATACAGCCGTATTAACAGGGTAACGTGGTCCAGAGAAAAATGTATATATGCTACATGCTGACATTTCATCTAAAATTTTTCCTTAGAACTAAAAGGTTTCATTATAACAGATTAAGTTCAAATATACTTTATTAAACCTGATTGCTAATTAGAGCCCAAGCAATGATAAAGAAATGGTATAACTGATATTCAACCAGAGGTTATTTTTCTGGACATATTATTTTTCTTAAAAATTTTTAAATCTCCAGTAAAAATAATTACAATTAGACAGTAGTGTGTTTTCTGTAAGAGCTCATGGAGGACAGAAAAGGTTGGGTGTGTATATCAGAATCCACTGGTTTCATCAGCAAGGCAGTACTAAATACTTAATATTGAGACGTAATACTCAGGTAACTTGCTGGTTAAAAATACTTGTTTGGATAGGTGATAACTGGGTAATTTCTACATTGACAACCGAGACAAAACTACAGACTGTCAGTTAATGCTTAGAGACCCAGAACCAATTTCTCAGTATGATACATTTTATACCCACGATGTCATCATTCTTTTAGCATAGCTGTACCCTCCCAAGGTAAGATGTGTCACTGGCTTCTCGTCTCAGTGTAAGAATGTACAGGACACAGGCGAGGACACCAGCCCTTGGAAGGCCAGCCCGGCCTGCCAGGGTCAGGATTCCCTAGCCTGTCCCTTGGAGGCTGCTCAGTAGGGGCAGCTGTCTTGAGTCACAGACGCACAGGAAAGACACTCAGAACTCATTTAATCAGACACACTGAGGTGCTGCTGTTAGGAATCCGCTATAAAGATTTTCCATCATAGGCTATTATACATTTTTCTCAGGTACAAAACTTGGTTCCAACTGTTACAGTCATAAATAAGTATTTTCCCCAGGATCTTCTCCACAGAGAGGTTATCCATATATTTATTGTTAAAGTCTTCCTAACTTTGGGAAAATGTTATCCCCCCAACACCCCCACACTCGTGCACATGCGCGCCCGTGTTTACAGTAAGCACAGAGGACGCGGGAACACACCCAACGCCGCCCATCGTGGGTTCGGACACACCCTGCACGTCCTCCTGAGGAGACATCAGCGAGGCTCTGCCGTGGTGTCTCCAGAGCCACCTTCTCTGCAGCGTCGTTTTGGAATCGCTCACCACGCTCACCTCACTTGGATTCCAGTGCTTCCTCCCACTCGGCTGCAGGTTTGGAGTGCTTGGGAATTGCTGGAAACACTGATTGCATTTTACTTCGAAAGTCTTTCATCTGAAAGGGAAAGTCCATAGTCAAACGTTAGAAGAAGGGAAAGAGCCAAACAATGAGAGAGGACACAGCTGCTCACTGGAAGCCACTTCACTGCTCGAGGGCACAGAGCAAAGGAAGACCAATGAAAGGCAAGAAGCCATGTACCCCAGCCACCTTGAAAGAAAATGAGATACACCTCTTTTCTTCTTTTAAGTATAAATCTATTGGGCCTTAAATAACATAAAATTGCGCTTTGAATCTGGAAAGCAACAGACTGTCCGCTGTCACCCTGCATGACAGTCACTCCCTACCAGGAGGACAGTGTGTAGCACTGGCTTTCATGTGTAAAGACGCAGCTGAGAATCAGATCTGTCTGAATTCGTGAATACACTCATGCGGGTCCAAGTTAGAAGAATTTTAGAGCCAGAGAGGAGTGGAGGGAAAAAACTTAGTGGGGAGTTAATAAAAGAATGAATCCATGAATGGCAGATAAATTACAATGTTTTTATGTGCCAGTGTTCAAAAATCTAGGCTGAGGTTTTACAAGGGAGGTTGGTTTGGAATCAAGAGTCCGATCAAGGAGTTGAAAGACCTTAACATCCAGGGTCAGCCTGGAGCACCTGGCTCCACACGGTGCCCACCGCCCTCAGGAAGGGGAGCACCAGTGTATGGGAGCCGATAGTTCTTACCTTAGACAGTACTAGCTACATACCCTTTGGTTCACTCTTTCTCATCTATACGGTCCTGCCCTGGCCGGTTTAGCTCGTGGTTAGAGTGTCAGCCAGTGGACCAATGAGTCACGGGTTCGATTCCGGTCAAGGGCACGTACCTCGGTCACGGTTTGTCCCCGGCCCTGGTTGGGGTCGTGCAGGAGGCAGCCACTCGATGTGACCCTCTCACATCGATGTTGCTCTCTCTCTTCCTCTCTCTCCCTCCCACTCCATCTGAACTAAAATGGAAAAATGTCCTCAGGTGAGGATAAAAAAAATTAAAAAATTAAAAAAAAAAAATCTCTCCGGTCCTCCTCTGAGGCCATCTTAGGAGCACCGTGGCACAGCTCTGCCGTTTCGCATCAGCCACATCCCAGTCGTACATCTCAAGGACACAGATCTCGCCCTGGCCGGTTTGGCTCAACGGTTAGAGTGTCGGCCTGCGGTCCAGAGAGACCCGGGTTCGGTTTCCGCTAAGGGCATGTACTTCGGTTGCAGTTTATCCCCGGCCCTGGTTGGTCGTGCGGGTGGCAGCCACTCGATGTGTCCCTTTCACATTGATGTTTCTCTCTCTCTCTCTTCCTCTCGCTCCCTCCCACTCTATCTGGACAAAAAAAAAAAAAAAAATTCAAGGACACAGATCTCCTGTGAGACGCCCTGGACTCACCAGCAACATGCAAGTCATTTAGTAAAGTAAGTGGTTATCTTGAGAGTCAGATTTTTTTTTTATCCTCACCCGAGGACATTTTTGCATTTATCTTCAGACAGAGCGGGAGGGAGGGAGAAAGGGAGGAAGACAGAGAGAGAAACATCAATGTGACAGAGACACATCGACTGGTTGCCACCCACACAGCCCCAACCAGGGCCGGGGACAAACTGCAACCGAGGTACGTGCCCTTAGCGGGAACCGAACCTGGGACTCTCTGGTCTGCGGGCTGACGCTCTAACCGCTGAGCCAAACTGGCCAAGGTGAGAGTCAGCTGATTTTTTTTTACGGTGATGCTTTTTTATAATAATTTGAACCTGAATCCTTACTTTGTTTCCAAGTTCAGGGGGTGCATCCTGTCTGGGACCTGCCAATCCCTAGGCACTAACCCGGTCACCCTAGCACTGTGTCAGGCCTCCGTTAAGCACGGGCTCTGGCTGGCTTCTCTTGTGCGAGTCCTAGTCCAACACCTGGGAAAGCTGCTCTGCTACGCGGCAGCTTCCGGGTGTGTAGAATGGAGAGAATTACCTGCTTACAGGCTCGTGAGGATTGAGATAATACATGTGCCATTACAGCATCATCAAACTTGTGTTATGTTTCAAGAACAAAGCTCATATGGATATGAATATTATGGTATGTTTATTAAAAGCATTATTTTATAGTTATATATCATTTGGGTTTAAATACTGACCCTAGAAGATTCATAAGGGTTTCCATTACATGTAGTCTGCAGGAGGTCCATGCCAGCCGTGTCAGTGTTGGGTCCTAGACCCCCATCTGGAAGACACGTCCACGGGTCATCCCACCCCCTCTTCCATGCAGCTCTCTGGTTTGTACTGTGATGAATCATTCACGGGAGGTTCTTAACCAGAGGCAGGACTACATCCCTGGGGAGGGACGGAAAGTATAGGGGTTTTTGGTTGTCACATCACAGAGGATTACTACTTTCATCTCGGAGGGCACGGGTGCTAAATGTCCAGGACGGCCCACAAAAAGAATATCTTTGTCCAAAATACCACGTGCCCCCTTGAGGAGACATGCATAAGCCTTTCTCAGTCGACAGACAGACCTCTCTCCGGCCAGGTTCTGCAAAGTGCTGCCTGGTTCTTTCCCTTCCCTCCTTTGGCTGCACATCCGTTACAGCTAAGCCCAACGACAGAGTTTTCGAACGGACTGTCAGATAGCCAGCACCTGGGCAGAGTCATCTGCTGTCCCCCATTCTCAGCGGTCTGGAACATGGCCGGGTGCAGAGGAGGGTGAGGCTGGGCAGTGCAGATGAGGCCCAGGTAGGAGAGTAAAGGGTGGCTGCCCTACTTCAACATGGTTCTGTTCCCATTTTCTCCTCTTGGCCCAATTTTTTTCTTTCCTCTCATTTCCCAAGTATTGTATTATTCACGTGTTCCCAGGGTCCTAAGTGAGTAACTGAACCACTAGAAGGAATCATATCTCAAAAATAGCCCACTAGGAATAGATAGGCTTCAGAGCAGGTAGAGGGAGGGAGGCGAGTGGATAAAGAACACCATTTAGCCTTCTTTAATTTTGCAGCAGTGGAAATGGAAACCCCAAGTCTACATTCAAGTTACAAACAGGGCCTCGAGTTGCTTTAAACAGCGGGACTCCACAGAAGGTTTTAACGCTCATATTATTCATATTATATGCACAGTAAATGAAAACCTTCAGTTTTCTCACCATATCAATTTCTGATACGCAGCTCAGAGAAGGTGTTGGTCTTACCAGTGATACTCTTATCGCAGGCCAACAGAACCCTCCCCTGCTTAAGAGTGTGCTTGGAAACATTTAGGGCTTGGGTACATTTCAGCAAACTTCGTTATAAGTGTACTGAATTCCATGATAACAATCACAGCCATTGCCATAGAGCCATCCCCTACTCTGGGAACTAGTGTCTCTCTATCCAGCAACTCAGTTTTACTCCAAACTCTGGGATCAATTCCCTGCAGTCTTCCCTTCCCTCTGAACAGGGAGAATTTTCCCGTGGCTTTGGGTCACTGGGCTTCCCTTCTAAGCAGGGCTGCTGGGCACTGCACAACCCAGGGGTGCTCTCCAGCGATGATGGCACTCCCTGGGCACCGAGCCTGCTGCTCCAAGACTGGCTCCCTCAAGTCCCAGGGATCGTGTCCAAAAGCGCTGGTTTCTAATGTTATCAGGAAGTACAACGTCTAAGCAGCAGTTCTCAAATGGAGTGCCATGACAACTGGACGTTCTGAAGACTGGATACAATCGACTTTTTAGATATTAGAACAGATTCAAGACTATATCTCTAATAATGTCACTCTCATTCACATTTCAATAGCTTCTTGAAGGGCCAAACAGCCAGTATGCCAGGAATGAACATGGGCCATGAGGTATGTTTACCATGCATGTCCTGGTGTGGAGAAACAATGTGAAAACTTTTGGTCTAATATGTGGTACACTGAGGAACTACTTAAAAGCTTCAGGATACAAATAAGCCAGTCACAGAAAGACAAATACCATATGATCTCACTTATATGTGGAATCTAATGAACAAAATAAACTGTTGAACAAAATAGAAACAGAGGCATGGATACATGGAACAGTCTGACAGGGGTCAGAGGGGAGAAGGGAGGGAGAACTGGATAAAAGAAAGTGAAGAAAGGAGCCAAGGAAATTATACATAGCCTATGAGCACAGCCCAGCCAGTGTGGCTCAGTGGTTGAATGTCGACCCACGCACCAGGAGGTCACCGGTTTGATTCCCAGTCAGGGCACATGCCGAGGTTGTGGGCCAAATCCCCAGTGGGGGGCATGCAGGAGGCGGCCAATCGATGTTCTCTCTCATTCATGTTTCTCTCTCTCTCTCCCTCTCCCTTCCTCTCTCTCTCTAAAATCAATAAAGAAAACAAACAAAAAACATAGCCTATGAACACAAACAGCATGGTGAATGCCAGGGGAGGGGTGGCGGGGGCTGGGTGGAGGTGGGCAAAGGGGGAGAAATGGGGAACATCTGTAATAGTGTCAACAATAAAAATTTTTAAAAAGCTTCAGGATATGTCCCTGATGTAATTAACTTCATAAAATCCTTATATCGTTTATTCTAATAAATAGGCAGTTACTGGAATTAAAAGCTCCAAGTTTTAAAGCGTCTTTGCCGTTGACCAGCTTATGTAGCTTCCATTTCCTCACGCGCAGGTCTGCTGCCGGCCTCAGTGCTAGGGTTAGAATGATGAACACTTTATAGGATCAACTGATGAGAAAGCCTTTGGACATGTCATAACTACGGCACCAATGGTAATTTTGAAGAACCTGGAAATTCAGCTTCTTCATAAACTAAAACAGAGTAAGACTATAAATATTACCTGACCAGGAATAATAATGTCTGCCATCTGGGATCACCTACAAGCCAGGCACTATACCACGTATCAGGCGATTATTTAGCCTTCACAATTCTATGTGGCAGAAATGAGGACCAACAGAGGTCAGAGGTCAACTCATTCATGGTGACTTATAATGGTTTATAATAAGTACAACTGCCAGACTGATGTCCAGAGCTCTTTCTCCACAGTCACTCTGGTTGTGACCTGGAAAGACAAGGTACCTCTATAACCTCTACTACGACCTTCACTAAAAATGACTTTACAAACATATATACCTCTAGCAATGGTGACCATTTTATTTAGAATGGCATGGCAGATTATTACCAATGTTCACAGGAGCCAGGACTCATCTACTTGTGAATACAGAGGGGTTAGATTTCTCTACCCTTTTCAAAGTTTTGTGACCAGATCTAGCAAATGAAATGTAAAAGAACTGTGCGTCACTTCTGGGGTAAAGCATTTAACCACAGGTGTTTGATTCTCCAGGCCTCTCTCCCCTTTCCATAGGAACCATGGAAGCCTGTGTTGCCATAGTGGTGCCTGGAGATCAAGGCAACCTGAGGAACCGAGCCAGCTTCTGGAGGACAGCTTCCCTAGAGAGTCGTGTAAACCCACAGTGGGTTTTACATGAGACAGAAATAAACTTTTATTTTAAGCCGCCCACTTGTTTTTTACTGCAGCATAACCCAACCTATCCTGACATTAATGGTGAACAGAATTACAAAATAGACGAGGCATGCTCTGATGCCCTTCAACAGGACATTAAATTTGGCTGAAACATGGCTAAATAAAACTCAAGGCTTGGACCAAGGAGAAGAGGAATTCTGTGCAGTTGAGCTTAAAGAGCTCTTATAACTACCTGGAACAAATGAACCTGCACCCTGACCACTTTCAGGGTGCTCAGTACATCAGTCAGTCCCGTTGCATGATACTGTTTCCTGGGGAATTAGAACACTTCTAGATGTTGTCAATGAAATAGTAAGGGAATTCAGATCTGCATGGTAAAGAGTCCTCTTTTGGGGAGCAGATCACTGTCCAATGTGTACATGATTGAATTCAACTAAGGAGAACCGGCTTAGAGAGTAGATGCTGGTACCTTTCACGTTTGATGAGGCCTATTGATATCCACATGGATCCTGAGATATGATTGACTATACCATATTATTTATTTAATATTCAATTGCATTAGGAACGCTATCATGAATAAAATCTCAACTTCTTATTTCTAAATTATAGTACTATCATTTAGGTAAAGGTCAGACAAGTCCCTTAACTTTCTCCTAAGCGCTCACTGTATCACATGCATGAAGTCTAAAATCTGTAGTCAAGTCCATTGATTTAGGAATAAAAATGAAAAGTGTAACTTTTTGAGAAATGCAATCCCTGAAGTACTCATAGAAATGGCCAAGTTTTATGACAGTGATTGACAACAGGGCACGATTCAAAAGCAAAAGCTTTCCATTAATGTGAGAAAACTGAGCAACAGGGATGACCCTGGAGTATGTTAGGGCCAGGGCCACACTGCTGCTAAGACTCAGCCCAATAAGAACAATTTATAACATGCTTCTTGATTTAAGGTGCTAACAGGTCAAGATCTCAGAGGCGGTTTTAAAATGATTTCAGTCAGGCTTTATTTTTAGTAACTGCAAACTTTTAGGATGTTTTCTTTCTCTGCCAAATAAATGACAGTAATGGTACCACCTCTGACTGTCAGGCCTTTCCTAAAAGCTTTATATTTTACTGCATTAAACACTTAATAACAGCTACCAACCTGATCACTATTATTTTCATATTTTAACCTCATGATCCTGCTTCACTGGCATGAGGGTGCACAGCACTCAGACCACATACACTACACCCCCCCACCACACACACACACACACACACACACACACACACACACACACACACACACACAGGACCTGCTTGCAGCTACCATTTCATGATGCCCTTTTAAAGGCCCTGTTGCTAGGCTGTCACAGGAGAATGAAGGCAGCTGATGGCTCCATTACAGAAAGTACTTCTGTACATTTACTTTTTACACTGTAGAGAGAGTTACAAGTTTGTTTTTTTTTTTAATCCTCACCCAAGGATACTTTTTTCCCCCCATTTATCTTCAGATAGAGTGGGAGGCAGGGAGGGAGAGGGAGAGAGACAGAGAGAGAAACATCAACGTGAGAGGGACACACTGATTGCCTCCTGTACGACCCCGACCAGGGCCAGGGACAAACTACATCCGAGGTACATGCCCTTCACCAGAATTGAACCTGAGACTCATTGGTCCACAGGCCAATGCTCTAACCGCTGAGCCAAACCGGCCAGGGCACAACTTATAAAAAATAGTATATAAATGAATAGTACATAAGCCAGCCCGAATGAAAAAATTAATGTATTTAATCAAAAGAATCAATTTCTACAACACAATAAACACTTATACCCCACATTCTTTTGGACTAAATGGCGACTACATATAAATTCAAGGTAAGTATTGGCACATCAGTGGTACAAAAACACCTTTGATGCAGTCACTTAGAAATGGTTAAAAACAAAAACAAAAACAAAAAAAAACCCCCACACAACTGGATGCTAAATGAAAGAGCTAGGATGCTAAATAAACAGGGGAGTCACTCTACCCCTTTCCTGTTCCCAACTTTTAGGAATCTAAGTTTATTTAAAAATTTGACATATACAACCCATAATTACTATGTTTTTTCAGTAACTTCAGAATGGTAGTTTTAACAACTTTTCAACTTGAGGTTCTTCTGAACCTTCCAAAGAGTTTCTGCACTCTTCCTCAGACGAGCCTGTTCCTCGGAGGTCAGTTTGACCTTTATACGATCTGTAATACCCTTCTCTCCCAGGACACAAGGAACACTGAGGAATACTTCTTCATTTATTCCATAGAGACCCTTAATTATGGTGGAAACTGGATGCACTCTCTTAAGATTCTTCAAAATACTTTCTGTTAAATCAGCTACAGAAAGACCAATGGCCCAATTAGTATAACCTTTCATTTTAATAATCTTATAGGCGCTGGCAATCACATCTTTGTGGACATTTTCCCAATGATCAGGATCTTTATTAGTTCCTATATCTGAGTTCAGTTCCCTCAGAGGGACACCAGCGACATTCACTCCACTCCACACTGGAACACTGGAGTCTCCGTGCTCTCCAAGGACCCACCCATGGCAGCTTTCAGAGTGGATACCAAGCTTCTGACCAATCAAGAAACGAAAACGGGCAGTGTCCAAATTACAACCACTTCCAATAATACGGTTTTTGGGAATTGCACTCAACTTCCAGGCTACGTAAGTTAAGATATCAACCGGATTGGTAACAACAATCAGCTTGCAGTGAGGACTGTACTGGATAATATTGGAAATCATGAATTCAAAGATGGGCACATTTCGCTGGACTAAATCAAGGCGCGTTTCCCCCGGTTTCTGGCGTGCACCTGCTGTGACGATCACGAGGCTGGAGTTTGCAGTGACAAGGTAATCTTGGCTGGCAACAATATTTGGCATTTTTATTAAAGAACTGCCATGCTGAAGATCCATTGTTTCGCCCCTCAGTTTGCTTTCAGAAACATCCACCAAGGCAAGTTCATCACTCAGGCCCCTCAGTAGGATGCTGATAGCACAGGACATGCCAACGGACCCGGCTCCTATAATGGAGACCTTATTGTGTCGAACGGCCTCCTCTGAAGTGAAATTCTGTATAAGCTCACTCTTGACAGTCGCCGGCCTGGACACCGGGGTGACAGGCCAAGGGCCCCTGAGTGGGATGCAAGCTGGCTGGCACGGTGCCATCCTCAGACTCAGGAAATTTGCTCTCGCAGTGCCCACTCTCCGGTTGGCCAACAGGACTCCCACAGCCCGGCTCATGGCCATTCACTCAAAAGGTGGGGGAAACAATGGAAGAATGCGGCAGGCAAGGTTTGAGACGCGAAGGAAGGGAGCTTGCGATCCTTGCCCACCACCTCAGCGTGGTACTGCGTCTGCGCAAGGCTGACGGCTGTTCGACATCCCCTCAGCGTGGCACTGCGTCTGCGCAAGGCTGAGGGCCGTTGGACATCGCCTCAGCGTGGTACTGCGTCTGCGCAAGGCTGAGGGCCGTTGGACATCGCCTCAGCGTGGTACTGCGTCTGCGCAAGGCTGAGGGCCTTTCGACATCGCCTCAGCGTGGTACTGCGTCTGCGCAAGGCTGAGGGCCGTTGGATGGCCCCTCAGCATGGTACTGCGGCTGCGCAAGGCTGTGGATCATTGGATACCCACGCAGCGTGGTACTGTGTCTGCACGAGGCTGTTGGATGCTGCCCCCCCCTTCCTGCGTGGTACTGCGGCTGCCCAAGGCAGGCCCAGCTCGCAAAACCTCACAAAGGCCTCTACAGAGTACCTATCCTTGAATTAAAGTTTTACAAACATGAATTAAATTCAAAATTTAATGTGTATAATTGGCCAATCCTGATTTTGTATTTTAGTATGTATGCCAAGTAAAAATGCTTTCATTAAATACAGATGAAAATAAGATTCAATTTTTTGAACTGTAATATGCCAGAAGATAAGGAGCCTGTGCAATGTCTCGCAGTGGTCCCCTGCACCATTTCCTTGCACATGCAGAAGTGGGGATCCTGTTCTACATCACATCCAGTTTGAGAACCTTCTACATGGAAAGGGTCCCATTGCTTTTACACCAGTCACCACTGTGATCTACACCTGTGGAGAAGTCACAGCACAACAAGGGCAAGGGGACCACAGTGAGCTAGTATGATACTAGAAACTCACCTGGAGAGGCTGTTACTTCTTTTTCATGCCAAAGGAAAGTTTGTGATTGAGAGTCCTGATTAAAAACCATTTCTCAAGTACAAAGGTGATGGTGTAGCCTTCTATTAGAATGAAAATATATCTTAAATGTCCTTAGAGTGGCAAATTTTAACCCATGCACAAAGATCATTGATTAAAACAGTAAAATAAAATATGGCTGCCCTTGAACAACAGGGGTTTGAACTGTGTGGGCCCACTTATATATGGATTTTTCTCAGTTGACCCACGCAGTTCACACCTGTGTTGTTCAAGGGTCAACTATATTAGCTAGTACAACACGGGATCAGTATGCCTGACCTTGCACTGCATTTCTCTGGTCATTCTTATGAACTTCCTTTTAAGTTTCTCAGGACATATAAACTTTATATCTGATGAAATGTATGCCCTAATAAAACCAATAAACTACAAAAGTGCAAATAAAAATAATGGCACTTTCTCTCCCCTTATTACTAGAACTATAACCATGTAAGGATTCTTCAAAGCTCTCCTCTTCTTCTGAGAGAGCAAGGTGCTCTCAGTTTTAGAATACCAAATCTTGGCAAAGTGAGTATATTATATTCAGGACTTGAAAAGCTACTCTCATTCTTCCTGCCACTGAAATGTAGTCCAAGAAGAGAGGGAAAATAAGCAAAGAAGTTGGTGAGGGGCAGGAAAAGCGTGGCAATTAGAGTTCCTGCAAACCTGCTTTAGTGGGACTCAATGGCACTGGAGCAGGGACCAGACACCCTGTTTAGATGGTATAGTCACAAGCTCTGTGACACAAGAAATGGTAAGAGCACCACATATATGATTGCTCTCCACATTGGTGGTTAGATTTATAGTAACCATTTGTCAAGATAAAAACTGGAATTCTAAAAATGATCATCTTTATTTAATGGGGCCTACCATTTCAGAGGGATCCTTTTAAAAGACCAACTTCTGATAGCTATAGTTTATTTTATTCCGGTCATAACTTGAAATGTTTTACCCTAATGCCTGTTCCCACCTTCTTCCTATAATGATGCCTTTGGCCAGTCAAGTCATTTTCCAGGATAAGTGTTCTTGAGGATGAAATTCAAGGACATGAAGACTCTTAGCTAGACTGCTTCTTTCTATAGTAATTTTCTTTGTAGTGTCTGAACCTCTTCGGAAATAAGAGTCTCTACGAAAGCTGCCTCTTCAGTTTTTCCCCTTAACCACAACTAAATCAATTTTGAGAAAAAAAATAACACTCCAAAATACAATACCTCAAACAAAACAGTTTTTTATGTACAGTAAGTCTTAAGATGAGTTAGAAGAACTAAGAAAGATGAAAAAATGTATGTGACCTCCACAGCAGAGTTAGGTCTACTCAAAGACGTAGGAAGCCAAATATAACCAGGCAACGCCCTACCCTAATGACCCTCTATCTTAGGTCGCCCATTATTCCTTTTGAATGGGAAACCTAACTCAAACGATCTATTCAAAATGCAGTACAATACTATAGCTGATGAAAGGATTCTACCACAGTACTTTTGGTTACACTGCTTACGAGGATGAAGTAGGAAATGAAGATGACCACCAAGTCTCTGGACCAAGAATGATTACAACTAAATCATTCTATTCCTTCCACCTAGACCAGCGGTTCTCAGCCTGTGGGTCGCAACCCCTTTGGGGGTCGAATGACCCTTTCACAGGGGTCGCCTAAGACATAACAGTAGCAAAATTACAGTTATGAAGTAGCAACAAAAATAATTTTATGGTTGAGGTCACCACAACACGAGGAACTGTATTAAAGGGTCGCGGCATTAGGAAGGTTGAGAACCACTGACTAGACATTCACCCCCAGACCCCTGCTCTTTTTCTCTCTAGGAGTCCAGTTCACATACAGATGCTGCTCGACTTGTGATGGGGTTATGTCCTGATAAACCCACTGTACGCTGAAAATATCTTAAGTGGACAATGCATTCCATACACCTAACCTGCCAAAGATCATGGCTTAGCCTAGCCTGCTGGGCTAACATGCTGGGACACACATGTTAGCTACAGCTGGGCAAAGTCACCTCACTGACACTATATTGCACAAGAGAATGTTGTACTGCACAGTGCTAACCCAGGAAAAAGATCAAAATTCAGCCCAGCCAGTGTGGCTCAGTGGTTGAGCGTCGACCCCTGCACCAAGAGGTCGCCAGTCTGATTCCTGGTCAGGGCACATGCCCAGGTTGTAGGCCCAGCCCCCCGTGAGGGGCATGCAGGAGGCGGCCAATCGATGTTCTCTCATTGATGTTTTTCTTTTTTTTATCCTCACTCTAGGATATGTTTACATTTACCTTCAGATAGAGCGAGAGGGAGAGAGGGAGGAAGAGAGAGAGAGAAACATTGATGTGAGAGAGACACATCGATTGGTTGCCACCCACACGACCCCAACCAAGGCCAGGGACAAACACAACTGAGGTACATGCCCCTGGCCGGAATTGAACCCGAGACTCTTTGGTCTGCGGGCCAACGCTCTAACCTCTGAGCCAAACTGGCCAGGGCTCTCATCAATGTTTCTATCTCCCTCTCCTTCTCCCTTCCTCTCTCTCTAAAAATCAATAAAGAAAAAAAAATTTTTTTTAAAGATCAAAATTCATATTTTGAAGTACAGTTTCTAATAAATGCATACCACTTTAGCAACATCATAAAGTTGAACTCTCCTAAGCTGGGGACTGTCTGTACTCCATCTTCTCCTAAGTCTTCTACAATGCCCAAGTAGAATTGACTTTTTAAACTCCTGTTCCCCCAAAGTACTTTGTACCTCTCTCTATGATAGGATTTATGACACATAATTAAATGTAATCCAAAAGGGATCACCTTTTATCTACCAGCATATCCCTGTCCTCTAGAACAGAGCTTGGTCTATGAATAGGGGTTCAGTAAAAATGTTTGTGGTAGAAAAGAGTAAGTAAACAACTATAGAACTGAGTTAAGTGAGGCTAGAGGGCTCAAAGGTGAGAGAGAGATGGAAAGGCACTGAAGGGTAGGTAAAATGTGTAGGTGTCTCTCTGGGGTTTCTTAGCAAGGTTGATGTATACATTTCAGATAAAGCTATCGATAAGCTAAAGATTTCTTAACTATTCTCAAAGCCAATACCTAATTTACCAAGTTAGAACATAAAAAATAAAAGAGAGAGAGAGAGAGAATACAATTTCTGTAGTGCTAGGAACACAGTAAATGCAATGGCAGAGATAATATTTTTAACCTTTAAAGTTATTTAAAATGTTTTGTTCTTTGGAAAGCTTTAATAAATTTATGCACAAAACGCATGATTTGCACACACACAAAAAAGTAATGAGAGCAGTGTTAATTAATATTACAAGCTGATCTAAAATAGCCTATAAACTCACCAGCATGTAAGTAGGGCATTATATAAACAATTATTTTTAAAGTCTTTGTGATTTCAAAGTTATAAAATGCTAGTGTAGTTTTAAAACAAATTAGTGGGCTGTAATTCTACTGCTCATAGATACTAAAATCTACACAAATATGTAATTCTTTGGGGAGGAGGGGGTCTTTACAAATCCCAGCACTTGAAAGTATTTTCCTTTGGCAGCAATACTGGGAATGCTGGGGAAGGACGAAAGCAGGGCCACAAAGCAAGGTCCTTGTCTCCTGAACAGAATAAAAGTAAACTGTCAAATCAAAAGTCAACACTGGGATCAACTTCCTATTTATGGTATTCAAATATTATAACATGAATAGGCAAGCTCTAATAAATTACCCAATCTTGTTTTGGTTCTTTAAAGGCATCATCTTACAAATAATTTTTGGTGTATTGTAAAAGAGCTGCTTGTATTAATCATAAAAAAGGGGGGTAGGGGAGGAAGTATTGTAATGTGGCACAAAACAAAAAATTTGTTAAATTTTTAATAAATTTTAATAAATTAAAAAATTAAAATTCATTAGTATGTGTGCAAACATCTCAAATCATATCTAAAAATTGAGAAACTTGAACTACAGGGCCTAACTGCACAGGTGTTTATTACCCCATTTATTTCCTGCCAGTGGATTAAGTAATAGAAGTAGTACTGCAGTCCCCGGCATTAACAGCTTGATTCATCCAGAACAACTGACATGAAGAATATCTTTGTTACTTTCAATTTTAGGTAGAAACTGAAGTTATCTTTATGAACTCAAAACTGCCAAAGATCAACTCCATGTGGTAAAGGTTAAAAAGTACCTTGCCTCAGGACTCTGTCTGGGCAAAGAACAGTCAGCAGCAGGGAGGAGGAGTGTTCCGGGTGCAGATGAGCAAGTCCAAGGCTCAGAGGCGAGGACGAGCACGGCCTTTCAGCACGGCCACGTCTGGGTGTGACAGAGGCTTGTGAAAGGCACAGCTGGGCTCTCAACCGAAGCGCCAGGACATTCTAGCCCAGATCATTCTTCGTGGACCTGCCCTGTCACTGCAGGATGTTGAGGAACATCCCTGGCCTCTATCCCCTAGATGCCAGCAGCACGCCTGCAGTCACGACGGCCAAAAATGTGTTCTTTTGGGGGCAGGGGGAGGCAACACTGCTCCTGGTTGAGAACCCCCGAGTTTGTGAATAAGCAGGGGCCAGATCACAGAGGGACTCAAACTATTTCAAGAAACTTGGACTTTATTCTCAAGGGAAGACGACGCACTGAAATGACAGACGCAGTGCGATCAGATTTCCCTCACCAGACGCTGACTAAATACCCGCTCTGTGCTGGGCACTGGTACAGGTGCTGGGACACAACAATGAACAAGATAAATGAGGTCTCCACTCTCTTCGAATTTACATGCTTTTTGTGAAGACAGATAAAACAAGAAAATGGTCAATATAATCTCATTTTGCAGTAAGTGCAGTGAAGAAAAGTAAATAGGATAATGTCAGAGAGGAACTGAGTGATGGGAGTGAAGAGGCGACTTTACTTTAGACCAGATGGCCTGGGAATCTTCTCTGAGGAGGTGGAATAAATGTGGGGTGCAACCCCGGAGGGCAACACAGAGCCGGCTATGCCAGGACCTGGGGGTGGGGTTTCCTGGGCAAGGCTTCGGGCTGCAGCAGGGCTAAGCTGGTGGGCGTGGCGGAGGTGGCAGGGGTGAATGTGGTGGTTCCAGATAACCTGGTGAGGCCACTCTCACATCCTATGAGACTTCAGGGGGAGCACTGAAGGGTCTTAAAGAAAGGCATGACATGACCTAACTTACATTTAAAAAGTGTCTTAAATGTGGAGAAAAATTCTAGAGGACATAAAGGAGAGGCCAGTTTCCTAGACAGGAAACTATGTCAAAACATTAGGCCAAAGGTGGACGGAGGCGGGTGGAGGTGAAAGGCGCCAGGCTCTGCTCAGTGGCAGCGCTACAAGCAGGACGTGTTCGCGGAGGAGATTAAGGGAAGAGAGGATCTAAGCTGATCCTCTCTCGGTTTCTGGCTTGAACAACTGGGGGGGTGGGAGTGGCACTTCCAGAACAGGGAACAACGAAGGGAGGAGCAAGCTGGGGAGGAGGGGAGGAGACTGACATGCCTGTGACACCGTGACAACCCACAGCAGGCATCAGTGCGGCAGATCTGATGGTCAGGCTGGGGCCATTTATTTAGTCATCACCAGACTGTCTGCCCAGGTGCCTTCAATGCCAGGGCCTAGATTAGAGCACACGGGATGGAGAAGGGGAGAGTCGAGGGGGAAGCCACTGGGTGCTAATGTTTAGTGGTCGGCCAGGGGAGGAGCCAGCCACAGAGACAGGAAAAAACAGCCAGAGCTTGAAGGTGTCTCAGAAGCCAGGTCAGTTTCATTGAGTGGTGAAGGCTCCGTCGTGTCACATGCTGCTTGAGAGGTCAAGCAGCAGAGGATAAAGATGTGACCTGGATCTGGCCACAAGGAGGACATTGGGCACCCCGACACCAGCAGTTTCAGGGAGTGCTGGGGAAGAAACTGGACTGAGGAGATAAGGAGGGCAGGTGGGCAGTGAGACAGCGACCATGGCGGCTTCCGAGAAACCTGTTCTGCAAAGAAGGGCAGCAGACAAATGGGCTGGTAGCTGGAGGAGGATGAAGAATAGTGAGAGGATTTTCACAGGTGCAGAAACTAGAGCACATCTCCACGTGCTGCTGTGGAGGAAAAACGGGAGCAAGGTCCTTGGGCAGATGCCAGATGTGGGACTGAATGCCCAGGCACGGGGTCGGGGGTTGCACTTTGGTAGCCACGGGGACATTTGACCCAGCGGGACAGGAGGGAAGGCAGTGAGCAGTGCAGATGCAGGTGGAAGTCTGGGGAAGGTGAAGCCCAGGGCGTTCCCTCCGTGGTATGGAGAAAGGCTTGTAGAGAGGCACCGCAGGGAGGGAGAACAGACAGCTGTGATGATCATGGGGCAGGGAGCTGCTCCCAGACACAGTGGCTGTGGGGGTGGGGAGTAGCGACTTGGTGACCAATCAGCGAGGGGGGAGAAAGAGTGTGAGGAGAATCCTGCTTTTCTCTGGAGGCAGTTCTGTGGATGCTGCTGCTATTCACGGCCTGACCCGGGAGTAGGCTGGGAAGAAATGACAGTTCAGTGGGATCACACGTGATGCTTGGAGGGCATCCACGTGCCAGTGTCCAGTCCAGCAGGCCCAGGAGCCAGGAGCTCAGGAGTCTGGGCAGGAGACCAGGCATGGCAGTTGTCTGCACGTGGACGAAGCCACCCGAGTGGATGGGACTTGCAAAGGAGAAAAGACGAGGGCAAAGGTGGGACTCTCAGCACACTGTGTACAAAGGAAAGTGGGAGCATTTCAGAAGTAAATGGGATGCTGGGAAGTGAAAAAGAACAGCCAAACTAGGATCGCCAAAAACTACCAAAAGAATGAACTATAAACACCCAGAATCTGTGAGCACAAGAAGCAAACAATACCTGATATGAGTCATCAAGACAAAGTGAAATTATGTTCAGCACAATTTACATTGTGGAAAGATACACAACTCATTTAAAATTTTTTCTTCTTAAACTTAGAAATATTTCAGTCAGGAAAATTCAATTTGAGAAAACACTTCCATTTTCTGATATAGGGTAAATGAATAATAATTAAGTATATCAACATATATAGTATTTTTTCATAGTTTTAGATATTTGAAAGTCACTAATCAACAATCAGTACCTTTTAAACGAAGCTTAAGGGGAAAGTGGAGACCATCGGGTGTTCACACCACCATGCTTTAGTTAGAGAGACCTGCTCTCCTGCCTCCCCCATTGTCTACACTCAGCGTCAGAAATAAGGACAAAGAAAAAGAAAACCCAAGTGAGACCAAGGATAGCTTTCCTCCAGTGAAACAGGCTGGGAACATTCTCGAGGTGATTAAGCCTGATTTGTGTCAGGCCTTGGAACAAGATTTTTATAGCAGAGCTTATCTTTCTTAGTAATTGTTGCACATTCTCACTTTATAAAATGCCTAGGGCCCTATTTTACTTGTAAAAGGAAACTGGTGGGATTTTAAAGAGCTATCTTGGCAATAGGCCAAAACAGCTGGTGTCTCCCCCGCCCCTCAGAAAAAAATGTGCATTGGTCATTATCTCCCTTTTTAAACTGAGCAAAAGTCCCTGTGATGCGATCTCTCTGTCACCAAATTGCTCCTCCACATTTACATCGATCGAGTGCCTCTCACCACCAGGACACCAAGCCCATTAGGGCGCAGGAGAATGGGAGCAGGGTTAGCGATGTTCCTGTCACCGCGGCCCTGGATTTAACTGATGCACAGTGCCACTTCCCATTAACTGAAAAATGACTGCAGGAAAATATTCCTCAGTACTTCAGCTGTTTGAAGGCCTGAGAGCTTGACAGCTGGAACTATCTCTGCAAGATCATGATGACTCTGTGTTCTGGGCCTTCCAGTAAGTACCATTAGGAAGAGGAAGCAAGGCTGGGTCTGCTGACGGTGATCAGAGGAAGAAATTGAAGCTGGCTTCCTGGGGGCAGAAGCTGGTCAAGATCTTTGAAAGCACTGAGATTAGATTGGGCAAGGAAGCAGAAGGGAAATGTTTCAGCTACTTTTTGGACTTCTGCAGATGACTCAGGAATGGCTGCCGCTAAACAATTTGCAGGAGACTCAGATTTGTTTTTGATCTTTGACCTAAACCAGTGAAAAGCACATAGCATGAAGTCGATTTCCTTCTCAGATATCTTAGAAGCTAAACACTTTGAAGCTTCTCCATAGTTTTATTTTACATATGGGGTTCCAGCATTCACTCTACAATGCTGCTTCATTTGAAATAATGTAGGAATAGAAGTACTTAACATGATATAGCTCAGAATGTTGGTAAAAACTGAAATTAGCAAAGTCAAAAGAAAGAGATTTGACTATAATTTGCAAAAGCCCTCAAGTTGGTCATAAAATAATTAAGACGTGAACCTTAATATTAACATAAAACATATGCCTAGGAGCAGCTATTAAAGAGAGCTGGAGAAAATAAATTTTATTAGCATGCATCTAATACTGTCCTAGAGGAAAGGTATAGTATTACTTATCTTAAAGGATCTTTCTTAGAACAGAAAAGTCAAATGACAACTTTTACAGACATATTTAAAATACATGTTTTACTTGTTTTTTAAAGAACAAGAGGCCTGGGCTTCTGAGAAAGAAGCAACCTACCTCAGCAGATGGGGAGGCAAGGCTGGGGCTGGAGAGTGCAAGGCCCCAATCACAGATCATTTCCATAAAAGCCTTAACAGCAGACAGGCCTTCAGAGAGATGCAGCCAAGGAAGAAAGAGATCACTTCCCATCTATCAGATTGGCAAATATTTCAGAGTAATAGAAGCCTCCAGAGGCAAGGGTGCCAGGAAACTTGCATGCACTGTTGATTTCTTCTAAATTGTATCAACTTTCCTGGAGGGCTGTTAGGCAACAGATATCAAAAGCATTTTTAACATGCACTTTGATTCAACAATAACAACTTCTGTCTTTAGGACAAATTTCTTGACCAAGAAAAGTACAAAACGATGTATGCCTATAGAGGTTCACTATGGTGTTTAATAGTGAAAAATTACAGTCTACATACTGTTGGCAGGAGAATGATTAAGTAAATTATAATACACAGTAGAGCACCATGTGGCCATTAAAAGTGATGGAGATTTATATACTCTACTGTACAAAGAGTTCCTAGGACTGTTCAGTGAAAAACGGTTCCAGAGTAGTAAGTAAAACATTTATGTACGATCATGTGACTGTGCCTACAGAAGAAGGTCCGAAGATGTTTCTACTGTAACAGGTGATTACAACTCAGTGAGATTTCTTGTAATTGTACTTTTCTACATAATTCTTTTATTTTAAACATTAAGTACATATTTTTACCCAAAAAAAAAAGCCATTTTTTGTTTAAAGAAAGATAGGTCCAAAATATATTTTTCTTAAAAATAAATACCAATATCTATAAATAAAGACCTCTTATCCCATGGTAAAAGGGTAAACAAACAAACCAAAAACCTCCCTTTGTAAGTTAATTTTTAAATTTAAATCTCTGGACAATTTAAAGTATTTCACAATAACTAAGAATGTTTTCATTCGTGACTTTATTACTATTTGAGGTTTTAGTTCCTATGAGGGCAACAACTGTAAATTATCAGTAAATTCTAACTACACTGAGTATCATGAACATATTATATACAAACTACAGTAAATGCTAGCAATGGGCAATTCTGACCAGCACTTTGAGGCTGTAACCTCACTTCAAACACGGGTCCACAGGCATAAATGAAGCATCCAATCATATTTAAGCAGGAATTATTTATACACCTATTGTTTTTCCTTCTAAGGGGAGGAAAAAGACAAGAGAGTCTAACTATAAATATGCTCAACTTCTTCAGAAACCCTTTCAAGTACTAATACCTAATAAAAGGTAAAAAAGTAACAAGTCATTGCTCTTGAGGAACAAGGAAGTTAGCTGTAGGTGGCATGGCTTTTTCTTTCGATAACTGGAGGATTACCAGTTGGTATCACTAAAGGTCCTATTGATCGACTAAAGAGCACTGACCTCGACTATTCTCTAAACTAACATGTCTGCCCTGATCAAACAATCTAATCACAGTGCCAGGGTGGCACTCACCTGGCCTGAACGTGTCAGTCTCCTAGGATCATAAACCCATCATAAATGTTCATTCTTTTCACAGTTAAGTTACTGTGATAAAAATTAATCTGCCTCAATCATAATCGATGAAAAAATACCATAATTCAAAGCAATTGACGAACCCATACTGAGCAGTCAGGCCGTATCTGCGCCCCAAGACTGGTCAGTGGGGTGGAGGGAGTGTCCCATCTTAAATCTGGGTGCACTTATCTGCTCGGGTCTGCTGACAAAACAGCTCCCACTAGCTTCCTTTTTCGGAACCTCTGATGAAATGATACACCACTGTGTAAAATACAAATTTCTATTTCTACTTGATACATATTCTATGTGAAATGAAACTGCACAATAATAATGAATCAACAAAAAGTAAATTCAAAATATTTCTAAGACACTGAAGAGCTTCACGTGATGCATTTTCTACATGTTCCCTCTCAGGCCAGCAGATGTAGCTGTGAGTTAAAACAGGGCATGCAAGCTGCTCTGGGTCAGCCATTAGATGGCACCCCTTTTTTAAAAAACTGGGTTTACAGTGGAGATTTAGTACAACCGAAGGCAGCTACCAACAATTATTTGACACTGGAAATGATTCTGATCTAGAATAATCATCTCAGTTATTTACTGAGTGCATAGACTGTACCACTTCGGTTCAACATTTTCTGACTGAGACTGTTCTCCTTAGTCATAGAAAGATGACACTTCCCAGTAAGAGGCAGTAAATAGTGAGAAAAGTTCATCACTGGACTTTTCTGTGGGCAACCTCACAGTTTTCATCAAAACTCTCTAAATGCAGAGCTGAAATACACCACATTGCTCTCCATAAGCCTCAGGGCAAGGTCATCTAATAAGAATTTGCGTAGAAAGTCTTATAGCCTAAGCTGTTCATACTAAGTCTACTGGGGAGCCTTGTCTTAGCACAGTGCCTGGATCAGGGTAGGCCCACAAATGTCTTCTGAATGAACAAATAATAAACACTACTGCTTTCAAAAGCTGTACCCCTGACAAGGTAACAGTGACTCATTTTTCTGTGAAATCAATGACCTGCACACAGGGAGAGAGTGTACTTGCAGTCTCTCTCTTTCAAGACATTAAGATGCAATATAAAAGGATGCCAAGTACCCTTATATTCAGTAGTGCCAATCAGAAACAAATATTTTTCCCCCAAATATTTCATTTAGGCTATAATCCTCTTATCAGTCCCATACAACAAAGAAGCTCACATTCTAGAAACTAGAATAGCACAGTCTAGCCCATAAAGCCCAAGTTCTCAAGCACATAATTTAATTTAAATAACCTAATTGTGTTGCTCTTTGAAAATTTGCCAGCATAGTTACTTAAAAATAAAGGTTAGTCAGACTAGGAGAAAAGCAACATCTGTTTGTCTATTGGTATATTTTCAGTGAAAAGTACAAAAACGTCTATGTTTGGTTATGATTAGGCCAAATGGAAAAAACTCTATACTGCCAGTAATAATAATAATAATGATAATAAATAATATCTCTGACTCCAGCAATTCTCCCCTCCCTTCCCCCTCTACGGAGTCACTCCCATCAGCATGCATACGTGCTGTTAATTCTCCCAACTTAAAAAATAAACACACACTCTCTTTACCCCAACTCCCCCTTCCAACTATGACCCCACTTCTTTCTTTTCCTTCACAGCAAAACTCCAGGCTTGCTTATACCCACTGCCTCCAATCTCCGTCCTCCATGCCCTTCCGGATCCACTTCGCTGGGGCCTGGCCCATCAATGACTGCCACAGGCTGACTCGGTGAGCCCAGTTCTCATCTCAGGGACTTATCCCCAGCATACACCTCCTTGGAAGGTTTTCTTCACCTGGCACCCAAGTCACCATTCTGGTTGTCCTCCCTCTGCACTGTAGAAATCTCATTTGCTACTTTTCTCATTCCCCAACCTCTAAACCTCAGTTTAGAGTTCCTTCCTTCCTCAGACCGCTCAACCTTCACTGCCTTAGTGAGGACATCTGGTCTCGTAGCTTTGAATACTATCAATATGTACTGACAAGTTGCAAATGTTTATCCTCACCTTGCACCTCTCCCCTGAATTCCAACCTTCTATATAGCTAACTGCTTACTTGACTCTCCACTTGGCTATCTAACATATCTTAAACTGACAAGTCCCAGATTGAGCTCCTGACTTAACCCCCAACACCTGCCTCTGCACTCTGGTCCCCATCCATGTTTCAGTTGCTCAGGCCAAAAGCCTTGGGGACAGCTTTGATTTCACGTTTTCTCTCACCTTTTGCACCCAATCTGTAACAAATCCTTGTTGACTACCTTCGAAATACATCCAGAGCCTCTTTTCATCAGCTCCAGCACCATCATTCCCACCTGTCACCGAGTGTGGGCCACAGAACTCCCTACTGGTTGTTTAATCAAAGAGAAGACAGTCATTCTGAATGGAGAGCTTTATAGCTTGGAGGCTAAATTACACACACACACACACACACACACACACAAGCTTTTTGGATTTTTTTCCCATAAAGTGTAAACACATTAATAATTTTTTTTCCTTTATTGATTTTAGAGAGAAAGGAAGGGAAAGGGAGAGAGAGATAGAAACATCGATGAGAGAGAACATTGATTGGCCACCTCCTGCATGCCCCCCACTGGGGATTTGGCCCACAACCTGGGCATGTGCCCTGACTGGGAATTGAACCGGCGACCTCTTAGTGCATGGGTCAACACTCAACCACTGAGCCACACCAGCTGGGCAACACATTAATAATTTAAATAATTTTACAAGGCTTTAACTATTTTAAAAGACTATGTTTTAAATTTTATTTTATTGAATTTATTGGGGTGAATTGGTTTCAATTTGTTTGTTTGTTTTTAGATAGAGTGGAATGGAGGGAGAGAGAGAGAGAAACATCAGTGTGAGAGAGACATATCGATTAGTTGCCTCCCACATGACCCCAACCGGGCTAGGGATCGAACCTCCAACCCAGGTATGTGCTCATGACTGGGAATCAAACCCAAGACCCTTAGGTCTGTGGGTCGATGTTCTCTAACTGCTGAGCCAAACTGGCCAGGGCTGAAGAATATTTATATATAAGGATGTCAAACAGCATAGAAAGTTATTCCAAATGAAATTAATTTCCCTGAACAAGCAGCTAGTGCCAATTTATACAGAAAGAACATTTGCTATGAATTAGTCATTACTTAGTTATATTTGAAGTTTCACCACCTTCAAATATTTAAATGACTTATAGCATTTACTAGTAACGAGAAGTTGCCTAGTTATTAGAAAGAACTTAGTCACCTTCTCTGTCATCACTTCCTAAGACAGTGAACAAAGTACACAGATTTGAGAATCAGGATGATGTGGACCGCAGAAAGAAGAATAAACATTCCAGATACCAGTTACAGGACTGTAGTTACTTACACTGTGAACTCCTAAAGCCTTCCAGACCGCAAAGCTGATCACACCAACCCCACACCACGCATACAGGGAGCCCCAGCCCAGGGCGCGCAAGGCCAGGGCAGACCCACTCTCGGGTAGGGCAGCGGTGGCCATACTTCCCTGCAGTGAAGACAGAAAGGTTGGGTTGAAAATCAACAGTCCAGAAAGAATAAATACTTGGAAAGGGTTCAAAATTACTGTAAAAAAAAGCAAACACACACAAAAATACCCCAAAAGAAACCTTTGAAATTTATATAAAACTATTTACAATTTATATTTCTATGTTAGTGAGAATGAACATTTTCCCAAGTTATGAACCAGTGTTTGTTTATGCCTCTGAATTGTATATTCATGTTATTTGCCCACTGACAGTTTTCTTATTTGTGTATTCTCTTTATATATTAACGTTCTTCAGCCTTATACTTATCATATGTGCTATCCTAATTTTCCAGTTTGTTTTATTTTTAATACCTTGTATTTTGCTTTTTAGTTTTTGGTCAAAGATGCATTTTAATGCATTTAAGCTTACTAAAACTTCCCCTATCCTAAAGTTACAGTCATGTCTCTTTTCCATCAGCTGAATTTTTGTTTTTAAATTGTCTCTTCTTTTTACCACTAACTTTTTAGTTCACCTGGTATTTATTTTGGTTTTAATAGGAGCTGATGACTCAAGGGAGTTTACTTCCCAAAAAGCTTAGCAACTGCCCTACTCTATTGATTAACCCTTCTCCTCCCAATTTATTTGAGAAACTTATAGAGAGGTTTATTGCTAAGCCGTTTTTGTACCACTACTTTATCTATTTTTATGCCAGAATCACACAGATTTATAGAATAAAAAGTCTTGATATCCAGAAAGTACATCATGCACATTACTTTTTTCAAAAATTTCATTGCTGCTTTTGCCTATTAATTCTTCCAGAAAAATCCTAGAACATTGTCAAGATCTCTCCAACCCCCAAATAACTGGAGAAAATGTCCATTCATTAGCATTTGAATTAGAATGACATCAAACTAAACAGCTAATATGATCAGTGACAGCAAATGTATTAACAACCTGTCTTCCACCTGGAAATGTATTTCCATTTATTTGTCTTTTTCTTTTTTAGAATACTTTTTTTTTATATTGCTCAACACATTTCTTAATACATGTTGTTTTGCATGTGTATTTTGTGATTGTGAATGTTACTGATAGCACACAGGGACTGTTTATCTGTAACCTATGTGTACCTAGCCCATGCCTAGACCTGGTAGATACTCAGTATTTGCTGACTCACTTTTTGTAGCTATGCCTTAGACCCATCAAAATTTTCAAGAAATTTTTCTTTAGCCATTTCCTATGATAAAAACAATATGCTCTCATCTTCCTCCTTTGCTCATGTTGCTGTAATTTCAGAGTGGTTCTCTAGAGCCCACATAAATGCACAAAGTTCTAATTGACCTGAATTATCATCTAGAAGCAGTGCCACCAACCAAATATTAAACTGGAGTCGGTTTAAGTGCTTTAACCTAAATTTTATTTTAGAAAATTAAAAATTCCTCATTTCGCCCCGGCCAGTGTGGCTCAGTTGGTTAAGCATCATCTGTGCACCGAAAGGTTGCTGGTTCAATTCCCGGTCAAAGCACATGCCTGGGTTGCAGATTCCTGGTAGGGGGTGTGTAGGAGGCAGCGATCGATGTTTCCCTCTCACATCAATGTTTCCCTCTCTCCCTCTTCCTTCCTTTTTCTCTAAAAAACTCAATTAAGCCCTGGCCGGTTTGGCTCAATGGTTAGAGCATCGGCCCACGGACCAGAGAGTCCTGGGGTTCGGTTCCCACTAAGGACGCGTACCTTGGTTGCAGTCTGTCCCCAGCCCTGGTTGGGGTCATGTGGGTGGCAACCAGTTGATGTGTCTCTCTCACATCGATGTTTCTCTCTCTCTTCCTCCCTCTCCCCCTCCAGCTCTATCTGAAGATAAATGCAAAAATGTCCTCGGGTGAGGATAAAAAATAAATAAATAAATAAATAAATAAAAATTAAAAACTCAATTAAAAAATGTTTTTCAAAATTCCTTATTTCCCTGGGTAGGACAGAAATTATATATGTACATATATTTTTAAGTCTACATAAACCCACGTAAGTTAAAAAGGTAACTATGTATAAAAAGAACCCTTGCCTGGGCAGTGTAGCTCAGTGGTTGAGCGTCGACCCATGCACCAAGAGGTCGCTGGTTCGATTCCTGGTTAGGGCACATGTCCAGGTTGTGGGCCAAATCCCCAGTAGGGGGCATGCAGGAGGCAGCCAATCGATGTTCTCTCTCATTGATGTTTCTCTCTCTCTCTCTCCCTCTCCTTTCCTCTCTCTCTAAAGTCAATAAAGAAAACAATTTTTTTTTAATCTTATAAACAAAACTAAATTTAGTGCAAAAAAAGGGCAATGTTTTATATTTCTGTTAATCCTTTAAATGTTTGGCTTAATAAAAGACAGCTGGGTTTTCATATATATTTCTTCATTCAATGGGTTGCAACATACTTTCTGATTGAACTAAAATCCAGCCTCTCACAGAAATGTGGTTGGAAATGGGAGGAGTACTTTGACAGCCTTCATTCTGATACTACACCAAAACTTGACAAGTGGTTTCTTAAAGGTTAGCTACAAAATGAAATGTGAAATCACATCAATAAATTTTTTTGTACTTTGCTACATTAAAATCCATTCATCTATTTTGCACTTTGAATGAAACTTTTATCATAATCATTCAGAAAATTGATTTACCAAGTTACACAGATCTTTCCTATGTTGAAACCATTTGTTAAACATTAAAAAATCACTTCATTAATATCATCACCAATCTCATCAGAAAAGCCTTTAAGTATTGAGCAGCTGTCAAGCTCACAAAGGCAGATGCAAGTTTTCTGAAATGTAATTTTCACTTGAAAGCTCAAATTTTATCATTGGCAGCAAATTCTGACAATTGCTTGCTTGATGAGACAGGTCCATTTTGTTCATTTTTAAGAAAATGTCTGAATAACTATAGTTTGTCAGCTTTTCTTTCAAGTAAAAATCATATGCCATGAAAAAAAGCAGTTAGTTCATCGTGCAACTCAATTGCTTTTCCTCGAGAAAAACATCTTACTTTGATATAAAGTTTTATGTGTACCTTCCATTTCTTCACACAGAATATTAAAGAGGTATGTTCAAGAGTTAAGATTTAACAAAATAAATTTACTGCTTCAACAAGGACATTCTTATAAAATGATGATTTTTTAAAACTATAGGTGCACAGTAATGAAAAGCACAATGATTGTTAGTACAGTTTGGGGCCACTGCCTTGATTAGACCAAGGAACCAGCCATCCTCCCCCACTCCCAATGCTCCTATACTATCAGTGCAAAAGTCATAGTATTATTATGAAGTGTTGACTTTACAGACCCCCCCAAAAGGGTCTCAAGGATCCCCAGGGCTCTGTGGACCACAGTTTGAAAACCATGTTAGACCCATAAAGGGCATGTGTGATAATCAAATCTTAGAACCACAAAATCAAAAGTGAGGTTGTGAACACTTGTATGTGCTTTTTATCCTGAGAGAGAATTCCTAGTTTTCATCAGCCTCTCACAAAGACCTGTGACCCAACGGTTAATGTGGAAACTTAAGCTTAGAAATCAACCCAAACTCCATATTAAAGCACCACTATCAGTTAGGTTTTACTAATTTCTGCCACATGATATATTTCCACTCTGAAAACATTCTGTAATATAGGTGAAAATGACTATGAGGTTTATAGGAGTAATTTGGGAAGTTCCATATAAGCCCTGAGTATTCAGAAGGGGACCCAGATACACTTTAATTTTTTAATTTTTTTTTTTTAATCCTTACTCAAGGATGTTTTTTTTCCCACTTATCTTTAGAGTGGGGGGGCGGGGGCGGGAGAAAGAGAGAAACATCGATGTGAGAGAGACACATCAATTGGCTGCCTCCCACACGACCCCGACCAGGGCCAGGGATGAACTGAACTGAGGTACGTGCCCTTGGCCGGAATCGAACCTGTGACTCTTTGGTCTGCGGGCCAAAGCTCTAACCACTGAGCCAAAGTGGCCAGGGCCAGATACACTTTAAATGTGGTCTCTTGCAATTACAGTATTCATAAGGCTTAAATATGGTTAATAGGTTATTAAAGATACACAGTAGAAAGGGATTCAACTGGTTAATGATATTTTTACATAACACTCTTCTTCTAGAGCAAATATCAAATTGTAATTATGTAGTTATCCGTGTGAATTTTGTTTAATATCTGTCTCTCACACCAAAGCTAGGTTCCTGAAGGGCAGATATGTTTTCTTCATTTTTGTATCTCTTATACCTAGCTAGCACAATGCCTATCACATAAAAGGGCCCAAGTTACATGTGTTGAAGCAATACAGTAATGGATAAACAAACCAGGGGAGGGCAGAGACAGAACAATACATAAGAACAAGTAACTACAAGCAAATGTAAAGAAAATTTCTCATAAACTAGGTAAGTGAGCTAGCTATATATGATCACAACAGTGATTGCTCAATCTTACTCTTGGAGTAAGGATTTTCTGTCTTAAGCACGTTATAGTCATTCAATCAAAATTTACTGAGCACCTACTGTGTGTCAGGCACTTTTCTAGAGAGGAGGGCTGCAGCAATGCATAAGCATGTATATCTCTGAATCCAAGGAGCTGACATGTTTTTCATCAATACTAAGATGCATTTTATTTCAACATTTTAACATCTCTGAGATAGAAATGCCTCTTGCAATCAGTATTGCATCAAGAATTTAATTGGCATTAGTTTTTCTTTCTTAGTGATACATAAAATATTGGGGTCACTTAGAACTGACAGTGAATTACCTAGATTTAGATGTAACGTTATGTACTGGATGAGCTTTTAAAGTCTTGTTCTGCTAAAAGTTAAGAAATCACATAATTAAGTACCTCTTTTTAAATGAAAATAAACACTGTTGACTAATTTGTGCACTTCTTGAAGCTATGAGGTTTACTTCTAAAAGCACTATAAAAGACCATCGACATTTTCTTTATTTTTCCTATGCAAAACAGCTGCTATTTAGTTGTAAACAATAACAATGCTATGAACAGATTTCAGTGTCACAAACCTTATTAAACCATTCAGGGCTTCTCTTTTTAGCCAATGATAATGTTGTAACAAATCCAGCTAGCATTCCCACGGCAGCAACAGTACCTAGGAAAAGTCCACCTGCCCAGGGTTTTGGAGGTAGGGTGTGGAGGAGGGGGAGAGAGATTAAAGAAAGAAAGAAAAAGAAAAACACATCTTAAGTTAAAAAGATGTACACAGGTACATTTCAGGTACTACTTAAATTACATTCAAAATCACTTTTGAAATTCCAGCAGCTCTTGCCAAAGGTAAATGATAGGGGCTGTGAAACCTGCCTGACCTCATGACCTCTGGTTCCTGAGGTCATCCTGAGATATCATTCCCACGTGCAGAGAATGGATACAGGGACCCTTTACTGGGACAGATGGATCTTGAGAACATCATGTTAAGCGAATTAAGTCAGTCAGAAAAAAATCAAGAACCATATAATTTCATTCATCTGTGTGATATAAAACTGGCAGCAACAAATGAACAATCAGGACAAAAACTCACGGACACAGAGACCAGATGGGAAGGACGGTGGGGGATAGTGAAGAGTAAAGGGGGTCAAATATATAGTGAGGAAGGAGACTAGACCTTGGGTGGGGAGCACCACGATGCAATATACACATCATGTATTATAGAAATGTACACCTGAACCCTATATAATTTTATTAACCAATGTCACCCCAATAACTTTCATCAAAATGAAAATAAATGTTTAGTTCTATGGGTTTAAAGAAGAAAAGGGAGGGCACGAGAGCCCCCGCAGAGGGAGGGGGCGATGCAGCACACGGAACAGCGGGCGAAGCAGCCGGGCTCGGCCGCGGACCCGGCGCCGACCGCGGCTACACCCGGGGAAAGCCGGGGCGGTCTCGCAGCGCGGGTGTAGGTGGGAATGCCCGCTGCAGCGAGGCAGGGCCCGGGGTGAGCTCGCCCCGACCCCGCAGCTCACCACACCACACCTTTCACCAGGAAAAGCCGGTCCTCGGGGGGTCCCGGGGCCTCCAGCCCAGACGACCGCTGCCCAGGCTCAGGGCCGGCGGGCGCCATGCTTGCGACGGAGCCTCCGCGCCTGGTCCGGTCTCAACGGGCCCGGGTGGAAGCCACAGCCCGGCCGAGGAGAAAGGTTCCGCTCCCGCCGGCCCCGGTGCAACTTGAATATCGGTCCGGGAACCCGCTGCTGTCCCGCACCGTCTTCTCCCCCCCGGAGTGGGGTGTGTGGCGGAGGCCGCGGTGTCCCAGCCCGGCCCGGGGCGGTGTCCGCCAAGGCCGGCTCCCGGGGAGGATCTGGCTGCTCCAAGGTGACGATCGCTGCACTTGAACTTGTCTGCTTGAAGCAATGAGCAGCCCTAGGAGGCAGCGGGGGTCACAGATGGCAGCAGGAGCCCCGTGACTGCCTGGTCGAGACCCTGGAGCTCGCACAAGGGTTTGGCCAGCGCTAACAGCTCTCGATTCTAAGGAGCAGGCCTCAGTCTTTTCTCTGTCATTTTTCTGGGAAATTTCCTAAGTGACAGGTTCTGTCCCTGGAAGAGAGTCAGTCTGCCAGCTCTTGGGTGCTGCGCCTCCTCCCCTACGGTTTTGATGGATCTGCCACAGAGGGGAGTGAATAGGATTATAGCTGAACTGAAGTGAACGACACAACCCCGCAGGGAGAGCAGAGGACCCACTTGGAGGGTTCAAGGCTGCACTTGAGCTGGTCCAGCCTGGAAACGCTGGCGACCGGCACACAGGCCTGCGCTCATTTACCAACGCTGGTGGATTCCGTCTATGGCCATTGAAAGGAGTCATAGACAATCTTTTCATTCTCTCAAACACAGACACATAACATCATCTTTTAAAATGAGGAGATCTGTCATTTGTTCATTCTGAACCAAAAAAAAGTCATGAACTTCTTGAGTGTGGGGATGGAGATTGTTACTAATTTTCACATTCCCCACCTCTCAGTGTATTACCTAATCATGCATATTAAACAAATATTGGATGAATGAGTAAATAAGCGCATCATTTTTATTTTTATTTTTGGCATCAGTTAAATGCAATTAATAGCTCAAACCTGGGCTCAGGTTCTAAACCACTTTTGAGCTATGTGAATTTGGTTGGGTTATTTAGGCTCTCTATGCCTCAATTTCCTCATCTGTAAAATAAGGAAATGGATAGTACCTACCTCATAGGGTTGCTGAGATTAACTTGCTCAGCTCAACTGTTAAATGGCAGAGCCAGGATTTAAAGCAGCTCTGTTAGAGTCCTTACCCACTGCCCAGTGGTCTCAAACTGGACTTTGGTCATTGAAATCACCTGGAAAGGCTATTGACCACAACTGGCCGAGCCTCTCTCCCAGAATTTTTTATTCAGTTGGATTAGGTGGGCCTGAGCACTTTGGTGTCTAATAAGTTCCCGGGTGATGCCTATGCTGCTGGTTCCAGTTAGATGTCTTCTCTCTGCCACATTCTTACAGGTTACAACTCTTAAAACCCACTTTAACACTTAGAGAGAAACTGTGCAGCCTGTCTCCACTCACCCTGTCTTTGCTGTCTCCCCAGAAAGCACAGACATTTTTTATTTTAAGGATTTTATTACTGCTTGCTGAAAGAAACAGAAGAGAGATGATAACATCTTTAAATCTGGGGACAGTACAGCATCCTGTACTCTACAGCCTGTCTCTATTTTGAGACAGTAACTAGAAACCCTGCTTTTATGCCTGAGGATGCAGCCCACAAATTTCTACCTTCATTCTAACTCCCCAAAGTAAAGGACAATTTTACTCCCTGCTACTTTCCTGGAATACGAAGGGTAGAGGAGGCACTTAGAGCAAACCAATGGGTAATCTTTGCTTTAGGTGAGCAATTTGCCTTTTGGGGATCCTCCTCAGATACACACCCTGAGGCGGAGGGACTGAGAGCTCCTTGGACAGGGCATGCTTGTGGGAAATTATAACCCCATTCCTCACTTGCCCTAGGCTCCTGCCACTTGCTCTGTCCCAGGTCCTCAGTGATGGTGATTTCAGGGCCTGGGAAACCTGCAAGGCACAAAGCCAGAGAGTTCCTGACCCTGAGATTAGAACCACATCCCAGGCATCCCAAGTTAGAATGTTTAAAGAAAACATATTTTAAAGGCAATGTTACCCAAGGTCTCATATTTCTACATTGCACACAAGTAGGTATATCAGATGCTATCTGATGATCTGGCCTATTTAAGGAACCCCCAAATCCCACATAGACTGTTTCTATAGCAATGCATGATACAAGCTCCAAATAGGTGACTTGAAAACATTTGGAGCACAGCCTCTGGCAGACAGGGACACCAGCTCTGAAACAGGAACACAAGCATTTCCAGTGCTCAGGAAGTCGTGGAACTTCGGTGCTCCATGTAGTTCCACTGTCATTTCAGTGGAAGCATGATTCCCTTTTAGAAAAATGTAATAGAAATTTCTTGCAAGCCAAAGGGGCTGCTGGGAAAGCAAGCTTCTCTGAGACAAACTGTGTTGCTATTTTGGTGTTTGTTTTAGTCCACTGAAGTCCACAGCAGAGATGTGTCTGACCACATTCTTATTTCAAACATTTTGGCCTCGGCAGATTTGATTTCAAATTTTGACAGCTAGAAACCTGCAAGTGTTCAAATTCCCAGAATTCGAGTAGCCCTCACTCTAGCTAGTTCCAAACACTGATGGCTTTTCTTCCATCCATTTTTAAAACATGTTTTTGGAGCTTCAATTTCTCTCTGCTTAAATTATGAGGCTGAGTTATTTTTTAGATCTGACAAGAGTCACATATTGGTCATTCTTCTCCCTGCTGCTTGATACAAGATAGTTGTCAAAAATATAGTGCAGAGATCTTTCAAAGTTATTGGCTAAGTAAGTGTGTGCCTAGAAGAAAAGACCTACTGCACTTTACACTGAATTATTAACAGAGGCTAACTTGAAGAAGTGGGGAGGTGAAACTTGCTAATTCAGCGATTTTCAACCTTTTCATCTCATGGCACACATAAATTAATTACTAAAATTCTACAGCACACCAAAAAATATATTCTTTGCTGATCTGCCAAAAATAGGTATAATTTTGATTGGTTGTAAGAAAGGACACTGGGCTGGCCGAGAACCAATGTGGAATTTGCACACACACACACACACACACACACCCAGTTTGCTGTTCTTATAGCCTCCTGAATTCTTCTGAATAGCTGCTCTAGGTTCCCAGAGGTATCACTACTTTGATATGCACTACATGCAATATAAATGGTAAGCGTGGTAATCATTCCTCTTCAGTGAGCTGAAACTAGACTTCCAAAGCTTGAGTCTCATTACTCACTTCCAGCATCTCATCACTTATCTCTCAGAATGGTATAACTGTCCCAGGTTGAATAATAGAAGTCTGTCTTCATCACAGTAAATGAAAGTTGCCATTATGGGCTCCTTCCTTTCCATTTTTCTTTGTTTCAGAGAGTACTTTTCCTATCTCTTTCTATGCTATCAGTTGAATCATTACTTTTAATGATAAAGCAGAAATCTCTTTGAAAGCTGTTGTATTTCATAAGCCACTAGATATTTTCTCATAAGAGAGGGATACATATAGTTTCCTTTAACTACATTCTTCTATCTTCTTGTGAACATCAAATATGATTACGTATGTCCGAGCATTTTGGAAATTGTCAAGTATTCTGACAATATATAGCAGTATTATGTTTAGTCCTGTGTGTATCCCAGTCACAGAAAACCCTTTTTCATTGCCAAAATCAAAATGTATTTCCACCTGTGCATTACCGTCTTGCCAGGATTTCAGACACAGCACACATTTCACTCACATTTCCTATTATGAGCCACGATGTCAACCACTATAGCATTAATACTCATTGCGTGTTTATTTTTAATAATTATCTTCTCCTATTCTGAGGTATTAAAATTATAAACTACAAAATGACAAAAAAACAGTATATGACTAATAATATGTATGATGAAAGAGTGACTACCTAAACTAATGAAACTTTCATGACTAAATACTGTGTTTAGATTGACTAATGTTTTCATTCATTCAGCAAGTGTTAACTGAGAACCTACTGTGGTCCAGGACACTGGCTTTAGTGTGGTTGAAGTGAAGGGGCACAGCCCTCGGCTTGCTGTGCTTATAATTCCATGACCTCGCTTTTCTAAGTAAGTGAGAATTTTATCAAAGCATCCTTTGTATTTCAAACTTTGTGGTCGATATTCTTTCTAACTGTATTTGTTCTACTTTCTGTGTTAATAAGTAAAATGTGGACTAAAGCAACATTTTTCTTTCTTTCCTATGAAATCTGCAGTGCTTCAGGTCACTTTTCTGAACATCAACTGTTACTGCTCATGTAGGCAGAGAGGGCCTAGGAGATGGGTCTGTGTCTGTGCTGAATCTGGACGGACGGGTCTCAGAATTCAGAGCGGGCCTGTAGGGAAGGGGTTCGTGCCCAGAGTAGGCTCAGCAACCGAGGCTCCAGCAAATGACTTGGAAGCAAGTAGGCTTGCTCTGGGGGACAAAGCACATGCCTGGGGGTCATGGCAAGAGTCGTCTGCAGTCCAGGTGGTCTAGCTTTGAGATGAAGTATAAGGATTTCTAAATAGGTAACATGGCAGAGGAGGGAGTTCAGAACTTCAGGCAGGAAGGCTGGCATAACCAAGAGACTCATCCACGGACAATGGCATCCCAGCCCTGCGCGGAGCTGAAGATCCAGAGATGATAACTGGTCATTGCAAGGCACAAACCCAGTGAAAATATCGAGGGCACCAAAATGAGACCATGGTCAGGAGCCCAGTTACCAGACCCGGAGCGCTGTGGTGCTGTCAGTAAGGTGAGTTGCAAGGCCCAAGGTCCATAGACAGAGCCTGATTTGGGTCAGCGTGAAGGCTGGGTCTGCAGGTGGGACTCAGTTCAGCCCTACAGGGGTGGAGGGCTGGAGGAGAGGGAGGGAAGCAGATTGGGACCCTGCCTTTAGTGGTGTAACTTATTCATTTGCAGGACGTCCTCTGTCTGGGGGGGACAGGTGGGGCTGGAATCCAGTCTGCATTCTGCTCACCAAATCCTGTGCCCAGTTCGGGGCTGCCACTGTTCACGAAAAAGCAGCACACGGGCAGAATCCGCTTTGGAAACATGACATCTGAAAACTTCATATTCAGAGGCTAGAAACCAACTTAAAATATGCCAACTGATGGGAGTGTATCTTGTATCTCAATGTATTGAGGCAGAAAAACAAATCTTGAGAAAAATTCTAAAGCTTCCAGGCTGGAGTCTCAGAAACCCTTGTACAATAAATGAAGTGTGTATAATAGATTCAAAAATGCCTTTGGAATTCAGAGAATAAGTCAGAAAAGTGCTTCTGAAGAGTGCTAGCATGCTCAAACTACTTGAATTCCCTTTATTTAAAAACATATAGACATGGCCTTTGGACAATTTTTTATAATTTTGGCTGAACAGCTATTTCTCTCTGCATTACAAAAGAAATGTCTACAGTTACTCCTTGCTGGGCAGTCTATTTCCATTTTAGTCACAAATTTAACTGACATCTGACCCCTTTGATTTACTCTCACGTATGAAAGGAATGACCTCTTAGAATATGATTATACAGCATGATGAAATATTTCACTATATAGTAAATTACATGCCATTTAAAAGATAGTCTCATTTATTTAGGTCAACTGTACAGGGCCCAATGCCCTTTTTAAAACGTTCAAAGCATTTGATGGATTCATTGTTGAGTGCACTATAAATAAATACAACCTCGAATTCCAGACAATGAAAATGTGCTAGGGGATACATAGAAACTCCCACCATTAGTGATGCCTCTTTCAAGGTGATAGAAAGAGCCTGGACTAGTTGTCTGAGAGCCAAGGTCTAGTCCCCAGCCCTCGCCACTAAGTGGGGATGATTGTCTCCATGTCTCTTAATACGTGCTTTATCATTCTCCTCTGTGAAATGAAGGCAGTATTGAACAGATCAGCACTCTTCAAAGTGTTTCATGGCATGCCACTTCCAGAAGCTGTTAGGCATTACATAGGAGGGAAAATGGTTTTTGTGATCAAATAAGTTTGACAAACAAAATATAACAAGTTTCGCGCTGGCCGGTTTGGCTCAGCGGTTAGAGCGTCAGCCTGCGGTCCAGAGAGACCCGGGTTCGGTTCCCGCTGGGGGCATGTACCTCGGTTGCGGTTTGTCCCCGGCCCTGGTTGGTTGTGCTGGTGGCAGCCACTCGATGTGTCCCTTTCACATCGATGTTTCTCTCTCTCTCTCTCTTCCTCTCTCTCCCTCCTACTCTATCTGAACAAAAAATGAAAAAATGTCCTCGGGTGAGGATAAAAAAATATATATATATATATATATATATATATATATATATATAACAAGTTTCTTTGCTTCAGGACTTCCCAAAGTCTTCAAGAGGAGAACACAGTAAACAATGATTCTGTAAGTTATCTGCCCATGGAGTCCCTTGTTTAGGAGATCCTGTGCACTGTAGACTGTAGTTTGAGAAATGCTGAACTAGTTGGTCACCAGGGTTCTTTCTGCTCCCCCAACCCCCATGATCTAGCTAAGTTTGGAGAAATGACGCTGTTCTATTTAGAGGACAGAGAACGATGCCTCTCCTTCCTCTTGTAGCTCAAGGTCAGATCTAAAAGATAATGTTTTCACTCTTCCATTAGTCTGAACCCTAAAGGTGGTTGAAAGAGCAAAGACCACATTTCACTCAGGGATGGAGGCTTTGATTCTATGTAAGCCAAAAATAGCATCTCACTTTCCCGTCTCAAATTTAGAGCTATTCTTCACATTCTAACAAAGAAGAAAGAGAGCTATTTGTTAGGGAGGGGGTGGGGAAGAAGTCAGAATGGTCATGAATAATCTACTTCATTCCAATCAATTAGGAAGAAAGACGCAGTCCCCAAAGCACATTCTGAAGTGATAGAGTTGAGAAACCAAAATAGATTTACAGTAGAATTAGACTTACTATTTCGAGCCCTGGTATTTATTTATCCTTATTTGGTTGCTTTTCACAGAGTTGCATGACTGTGGAAATGGAAGTGACCGTGAGAGGTCATGTGGTGGATCATCTTGTATCCAGAAAGGATTTCACTGGAATTCTCCTAAGTACAGATTCAGCAGCAGGTCTGTCTCGACTCCTGACTGTGAAGCAACCAGTTGGTTTTGTCACATTCTATCTGATGCATACTTTCTCTTCAAGGAAATTCACGTGCCGTGGTTACGGGAGCAGTATGTACTGGCGAAAGTCAATGATGTGATGGATGCCAATCACATCCTCAGTTCTGGGGACGATGGCTGTACACAATTCCACTTGCTGAAGTTTCCATGTCACATGACCCAGTCACCCTCGCCAGAGCAAATTGGATCGAGATCACCACCAGACCCAAAGACAGCTGTCTATAGGCCAGCAACTCTGTCCATCCGATGGGAGCCCCGTTTATTGCATGGCGCACTCCATCTGCACACGTGTTCTGACCACTCCCTCTCCCTGAAACTGCCATTCTCTCTTGTGTCCCAAAGCTGTTCTTTAATTTCTCCGACTCAGCCCCCCTTCCTCTGGCTGCCACACTGTAACTGTAGTGATCTTTCATGGTACTGTCACTAGCCCTTAAGTCCTCTTTGATAGAAATGGAAAAATGCACCCCTCTCTCGCATAAGGTTGTGTAACATTAGTAGGTCATTGAGTACCTGCACGCGTGTGCCACACGCTTCCCCACTCACACACCTTCCAGGAGCCAAGGCCCACAGGATGCCACAAGCTGAATGGCATTATTCCTTGCAGTGAGTTCTACCCCACCCCCACCCCCACCCCCATCCCTGGCCCATGGTGCATTTCACTCCAGGAGGCAGATCTTATCCCCCCACCCCCACCCCTGCTTCTCCCTGTATGTCCTGCTCTGCTGCGGCTCTGCACCCACAACCAGCGACATCACTGAGGGTCAAACAGAACTGGATAATACTGCACTCCTGTGTCAGTAGACTTTTACCCAAGTCCTTCCTTTCCTGACTTTAACATGAGGTTGGTTGTACTTAGAGCTGGTTGAGCACCTATGCCCAGGGTATTGACTTGTGTAGCACCTGGAAGGAAGCCCCTGAGGCCGTGTTGCAGGTCTCTCTCCACAGCCCTGGCTACACATGCTTTAAAGTGCAGAGGGTAATGCTGAACTTAAGGGTTTGGATGTAGATTCTCTGGTCATTGAGCACATCCGGGCGAACAAAGCGCCTAAGATGCGGCGTGGAACTTACAGAGCTCATGGGCGGGTTAACCCACGAGCTCTCCCCACCACATGGAGAGGATGTTACTGAAAAAGAGCAGATGGTTCCTAAACCAGAAGAGGAGGCTGCACGGAAGAAACAGAGATCCCAGAAGAAACTGAAAAACAAAAACTTATGGTGTGGGAGTAAATTCAGCAAAAGATTAATGCTAACAAAAGTTTTTAAAAAAAGAATAGTCAAGAAATTTTTGAAAAAGCAGGATCCTGAGTGGGGACTTGCCTTGCAATGTTGAAATGCATGATAAATTATATTAAACTACTAGATCCATAAAGCAGAATAGTAAGTACAAAAATGGACTTAAATGTATCTAATAGCTTAGTAAACAATTAAGATTTTTCAAATTAGTGGAGAAAGTAAAAAATATATATATGATTTTGGAACAACTGTCCAATTATCTGGAAAAAAGGTTTGCATTCTACTTCATGTTACAATGAAACCATAAAAACAATAGAAAAAAAAATACGGATGACTATTGACTGAAACACATCCTTGAGTTGGGGAAGAACCTTCTAAGCATAAAACCAAAGGAACAAATATACACTGATTTGACTATATAAATCTTAAAACTGCTCTATGGCAGACAGTAAATTTGCTCAATTCCATCTTTTTTAGCCCTTGCCTGCCCCTCACTTGCTGCTGGGAGTGACCATGTGACCAGTCCTGACCAATGGGAATAAGCAAGAGTCAGCTGGTGGTATCTTTTCTCCACCCCTTTTCCTCTTGCTGGGAATGCAGATCTGATGGCTAGTGATGCAGCAGCCATTTAGTGATCATGAGATGAGAAGCAAGAGGCCAATTGAGGGCAGGGATGAGCTCTCACATTGTCTACCGTCTGAGCCGGTTCCAGCTGCTGCCTCTCCAATAGCTTGGTATGTGAGATAAATCCTCTTTCTTTAAGCCAGTGCAGTTGGGCTTTCCGTTACATAAAAGTCAAATTCATTTCTGAGTCTGCTTAAGGCAAAACACCATATTTTAATAAAAGGCAAATAACAAACAGGAAAAGACATTTGCAATATATGTAACAAAAGTTAACTTCTTATTAATATAAAGACTTCTATAATAAATAAGAGACAGATACTCCAATAAAAATGGGCAAAGAATATGAACAGGAAGATTAAAAGAAAGAAATTTAAATGTCCAATAAATTTATTTTAAAAAATTTAGCTTCACTAGTAATCAGAAAATTACAAATTAAAATAAACCTAATGGTTTATCAGCTATAAAAATTGGCAAACACTGGAACAATTGTATCTTCCGGAAAGCAATCTGACAAAATGTCTCCGTAGTCTTGGAATGCTCATGCCCTTTGGAAATCTGCGCAGTGAAATGGTTAATGAAGTGCAAAGATTTGCTGCAAGAATATCTCTTGCAGTGCTGTTGGCAATTGCAAAATTATGGAAATGGAAGGAATGGGCAATAATGGAGCTCTGCTTAAATAAATTATAGGATTGCTCCACCTAAAAAAAATGTATCCATTAACATGCTATAGTAGGGGCATATTTCTGACATACAAAGATGTTCATTATTCATTATTAAGTGAAGAACAAGTTGAAAAAACCCACTTCAGTAAGGATAAAACATTTCTATTTTTGTTAATATGTGTGTTTGTGTATTTATGTGTGTGAAAAATGGCATGGAAGACAATTAATCAAGGCATTAATGTCATCCCTGGGCTTGGTCCCCATTTTCTGATTATTTCTGTAATAAACATGGATTGCTTTTGAAATAAGAAAATTACTATGATAAAATATTTCTTGGTGAGCACAGAGTTGAAATCGAGGAATCAGAAGAATTGATTATTTAATGGTATCCGGCTGAGCTAAGCCGAGGTGTCTCACTATAAGGATTGCAGAACCTTCCGCTTATTCAGGCTTGTTCCTCTGCCTGGTAAGTCTCTGAGCACGGCTGATGTCTGCTGCTGTGGTCTCCTTTAGCTGGCCTCTTCTCACAGCATATTTTTGCTTTAGATAGTTTAATATATTCAGCCAAGCTAAAGCCAAGCCTTACAGTTCTAAGGGTCCTTCTGCTTTTTTTTTTTTTTTAATTTTCAGTGATTTTTATTTTTTAATTTTTTTTTTTTTTATTGATTTCAGAGAGAGAGGAAGGGAGAGGGAGAGAGAGATAGAAATATGGATGAGAGAGAACATCGATTGGCCACCTCCTGCATGCCCCCCACTGGGGATCTGGCCCACAACCTGGGCATGTGCCCAGACCAGGAATCGAACTGGCGACCTCTTGGTGCATGGGTCGACGCTCAACCACTGAGCCACACCAGCCAGACTCCTTCTGCTTTCTAAGGTGGCTTTGCATCCCTCTGTTCTGGTCAGTACACGTGACTTCAAGTTGAACTCTTCCAAAGTAATCTTATTTCCTTGATTTCCAAGGTTGTTGGGGGTTGGGATAAGGGTATGCCTCATGGAAGCCCCCAAATGTTGGCTGAGGAGTGCGTGTTAGAGTCCTGTAGAGAAATAATTAGCATTTTGCTTTCAGACATTTGACCTCAAGCATATTTGAAGGGTTCTGACAATTTGGTCACAGCTTCTGTAACTTTCCACTGGTCCCCGAGGGCCTGAAGTTCCTCTAACTGATCTCTGGGGAACAGAACGGTTTTCCTTGGCTGCTTAGCAGCATGGAGTGTGGCTAGGGCAGCATTAGCTGACTCCCCACGGGCAGGGATTATTCGCCTTGAAGAATCCACGGGGGTAAATGTTTGTGTCATCTGAAGCTCAACAAGGGAAAGCAGCTTAAATAAATAAGTCCCTGTTCAGAAGTGGCTGCCGCCAAGCCTAGGGGAAGGGTTTCCATAGGAAACAATAATAACAACATTATTTTTAAACTGGGAAGAAATGGCACTTTCGGTATCCAGATTTTAAAATGATATAAAATTACAGGGAAAATGTGTGAAGATTCAGCTACTTTGGTTTTTATAGCAACCCTTGCTGCATTCTTTGGATTACATTACCTGGGACCACAGGTTGGAAGAAAGGTTGTGAGTGGTCCCTCACTTGTGATGGTCCGTCCTGTTCTAGGAATATTTAGTTGAAATCAATTTAGTATCTTATTTTAAAATCATAATTCTAGAGATAAGTTTTTTCAATGATGTAATCGAAACTGTTCTTAAAACTAAATTCCCCTTCTGCCCTGGCCGGTTTGGCTCAGCGATTAGAGCGTCGGCCCGCGGTCCAGAGAGACCCGGGTTCGGTTCCCGCTGAGGGCACGTACCTCGGTTGCAGTTTGTCCCCGGCCCTGGTTGGTCGTGCGGGTGGCGGCCACTTGATGTGTCCCTTTCATGTCGATGTTTCTCTCTCTCTCTCTTCCTCTCTCTCCCTCCCACTCTATCTGAACAAAAAATGAAAAAATGTCCTTGGGTGAGGATAAAAAAAAAAAAAAAAAAAAAAAAAACTAAATTCCCCTTCTGAATATGAGGGTATAGTTCTCCATATCCTACATGTGTTTGAATGAGGTTTTGAAACATCTTAGGCCTTTTCTATAAGTAAAAAATGTGAAAATCTGGTACTGCGGTCCAATGTTTAAATTATTGGTCTATTGAGAGCTTTTTTTCTTGAGGTGTTGTGGTTTCTTTCAGCAGACTGTCATCAATGGACTGTCATAGCTTTTCTTCTCATAATTAATCATTCGTCTTTGATAAGAGCAAACGACTCTTTGTAATTTTTCTTCAATATCTTTGATTGTTTTCTGTAGGTGTCCAGAAATTACCCACTGCTTACAGACCCTTTCTAGAACGTGCCCTCTTCCCCTGATTACCGTATTATTCAGGTTACGGAATTATAGACTTCCGATGGTGAGCAAGGGCAGTGTTTTCAATCCTTTAAAGACCGATTTGTTTTAACAATTACTTTCTGGTAAAGCAGCTCAGCTAATCAGAGACAGATCTGGAGGACGAGGTCAGCTGTGGGTGCTGGAAAGTACTGGGAGGACGTCCAGACAAATGCCAGGTCAGAGCAGGACCTGGCCACCAGCTCGCACGGGTGAAATTGACCCCTCAATCTCTGCATCATCCAACTTCAAAGAGACAAAGAACTGTAGAGTTGTATGTCATGGACAACAATTAAAAGTGAATTCAGGTAACACCTTGAACCTGGGACAGAGCCCTGCCCAGAAGTGCCTCCAGGGTGAGTTCCCATTCCTCAGACGACGCCCCCTAGAAGTCGGCCAGCACTGCAAAGGCAAGTAGCTACCGTCCTTTACTGAAGTCACTGTGGCCAGTTCAGCACCTGCAGCCGGCCCGGCGTCTGCGCATCTGAGCACGCCCAGCTCTGTGTGCGATTGCCAGGGAATCTCAATGTCCTGAAGGGAATAAAAGATGATGGGAATAAAAAGATGGTGCCAGCAATGACTTGCTGTTTAGAGTTAGCTTTGAAAGAACTGGGAAGGAATAACACAAGAAAGGCCAAAAAAAAAAGTAGATGATGTTTTGATTTTGTGGTAAAAGGGATCTCCACTTATTAAAATGCTTCCTCCCCTTCAAAGCCAGAGTTTAAAGCTACCTCCTTTCAGAAATCTTCTGGCTGGTCCCACCTGGAGGGAACACCTGGCCCCTCTCACAGCGCGTGTACTCCTCATTTAGGGGTGTTAACCCCGTGTGTGCCCGCAGTGTATTAGCGAGATGCAGCTTCCTCAGCCTGGGGCAGAATGGCGAAGGTCGCTTTGTGCCCTCTGCAGCGGCCAGGAAATGACGTTAAATCAAGTCGTTTGTGTGATCTCAGATCACATAACTTTCTCTAAGCCTCAGTTTCCTCATCTGTAAAAAGGGGGCAGTGACAGTACCTACCTAATTGGGATTGTGTAAAAAGTGAGTAATTCAAGACAAGTGGGTAGTATGCTGCTTAGGACATGACCCTCAAATACATAGATTGGTGTGTACATATATATTCTTGTGACATTGATGATTTGTCCTCCTAGAGTACCTGGCTAAGATACAGGAAGAAAGAGTGGTGCCTGGCACACTTTCTAAATATATGCCTTCTCCTCTCTCTCTCCTGTCTGTCTATTTAGGTGTGTGTGTGTGCGTGTGCGTGTGTGCATGTGCGTGTGTGTGTGTGTATGCATGCACGTGTGTGTGTGCACATGCGTGCATGTGTAGTGTGCATGTGTGTGTGTGTGTGGACGTGTGTGTGTGTGTGTGTGTGTGTGTGTGTGCATGTGTCCTCACCCAAGGGAACCTGGCTAAGAGGGAGGGAAACCAGACAAGCAAGCATGTTCCCTGTCCTTAACTGAGTTTACAAGCACCTCCTTGTCACATCATGGAACCTTTCTAGTAACAAGTTGAGCTGGCTGCCGCCATTCCCTTTGCTGTTCCAGGGGGGCTGCTAAGAGCTTCCACTGTCAAGACCTTTGGTTTACAGAAACATCTTTCCCATTAAGCACAGACTACAGACTAATTGACAGATTACACTGGAATGGATCCAGAAACATCTTCGGTACCTGCAGAGTACAGCAGCTCGGGACATGTTGCTACCTACCCTTCCCTGGGTTTCTAGGGTAACTGGCATCTCCACATCCCGGGTTTGTATTCAGGCTATTCTTAGTATGACGATGACAGTGTGCTCAATACCTCAAGGTCTGTCGCTCCCTTCTCTGTCGTGGCTGTGCTGCCTTCCTTCCCCGCTGCTCATCCTTCCCAGAAGCCCTCACAAACTGGCCAACACTCCTTCAGACTGCTCCCAGAGGACAGCGACTTCCCGCTTCCCAGAGCAACATGCCCCCGCCAGACCTCCACCCCGCTCTGTGGCCTTTAACCCTGGCCAGCACCCTGTTCCTTCTGACACCTGCCCTTCCTCGGCTTCTTCGAAATCGCACCGCAGGCTTTCTCCTCTCCCACCGATCCTTCTTTGCTGCCTTTGCTCGCTCCCACCTCTGTCCTTTAACTACCAGCATTCCCCAAGGTTCTGCCCTGAGCTACATTCCTTTCCTGCTCTATATATTTATTCCCACTTGACTCTAGCCACTCACATGCTTATTAACATAATGGACCAATGCAGAAAAGCCTCACGGAGAAAATGTTTTAAATCACACAAACCGTCACTGCTGACATTTGTCATCTATATTTATGTATACCGTTCCATGGCTTTATAAAAATTGGATCACTCCATACACGTGTTTGATAGCATGCTTTAAAAACTCAATACTATGGCCCAGCCATTGTGGCTCAGTGGTTGAGCATCAACCCACGCACCAAGGGGTCGCCAGTTTGATCCCCAGTCAGGGCACATGCCCAGGTTGTGGGCCAAATTCCCAGTGGGGGACGTGCAGGAGATAGCCAATCGATGTTCTCTCTCATCGATGTTTCTATCTCTCTCCCTCTCTCCCTTCCTCTCTCTCTAAAATCAGTAAAAAAAAAAATGTATAACTGAGTACTGTACCCTGTGTACACTGTACAACAAACAGTAATGTACAACTGAGCACTCTACCCTGTGTACACTGTACAACAAACAGTAATGTACAACTGAGCTCTGCACCCTGTGTACACTGTACAACAAACAGTAATGTACAACTGAGCTCTGCACCCTGTGTACACTGTACAACAAACAGTAATGTACAACTGAGCTCTGTACCCTGTGTACACTGTACAACATATAGTAATGTACAACTGAGCACTGTACCCTGTGTACACTGTACAACAAACAGTAATGTACAACTGAGCACTGTACCCTGTTTACACTGTACGACACATAGTAATGTATAACTGCGCTCTGCACCCTGTGTACACTGTACTGTGGATTTAGCATGCCTTGCTTCTTTCCCAGGTATTCCTCTGGCCTGTGCTTGACGGCTACCATATTTTGCCTAACCCTCTACAATCAACCTGCTGATGAAGTGCTGTCCCGTGTCTCAGTGTGCAGATGCAGACCTTTCTCATCAGTGGAGGACAAGGCCAGAAAGAGCCTCACTAATTATAGAATAAGAAAGGTTAAAAGGAAAGTTCCCTTGTATCTGGTGGTTTCTTTTTTTTTTGTCCTCACCCGAGGACATTTTTGCATTTATCTTCAGACAGAGCGGGAGGGAGAGAGGGAGGAAGAGAGAGAGAGAGAAACATCGACATGAGAGAGACACATCGAGTGGTTGCCACCCACACAACCCCAACTAGGGCCGGGGACAAACTGCAACCGAGGTATGTGCCCTTAGCGGGAACCGAAGCCGGGACTCTGGTTCACGGGCCGACGCTCTAACCGCTGAGCCAAACCGACCAGGGCTTATCTGGTGGTTTCTAAAGGATACATTTTTATCTGAGAAAACATATTGTTTGAAAACACTTTTATTCGTTTCTAAACACAGCAGGGTATGGAACTGAAAAGGTAACCCTGCTCTTAAAAAAAATACGAAGAAATAGTGCAGAGTTATAAAAGTTTAGCTGTTAAAATATAACAATCTTCCCTGTGTCAATCATACGGCTTAAACTCTGGATCCTCCTTTTCTTCTTTCCTCCTTCCTTCCTTTTTAGAGAGAACAAATATCCTAAATTTTCTGTTTAGCATCCTTTGGATTTTTTTGAAATTTAGTATACATGTATATAACCACAAATAACATACCCTGTTATAATTCATATAAAAACATAATATATGTATGTAACCTTCAGCAAATTTCTCTTTTCATCTTATATCACTTTTTTTGGAAATTTACATGAAATTCTTTCGGACTAAGCAGCGTTTTTAGTTAAGTATTTCTTTGTTTTGCTCACGTCCTTTGAGGAGTGTGTGGGTGTTGACTGCACAGATGTAGGTGTTCTGAGAATGGAGGCTGGGCTCTCGCCTTTGGAACTAGACTTTGGAACCAGACTTTGGAACCAGATTTTGGAACTCAGCGCTGGTCTCTGGGGTCTCCTCCCCGGTGTCATTTTAGCAGAATTGTTTCTTATCACCGGCAGGAAGGGTCTCCTTTGAACATTATGTTGACTGCTCTGGTGCACGGTTGACAAGTCATCAACAAAACAGTTGGGGAGGCTTGTACCTCTTCATCATTTTTGCCTCTTGGAAACTGAGTGCATCTTTTTTTGCCTCTTAATTCACAAGTGTCTGTCTTTGGGTGTCAGTTTCGGCTTGGGCTTCCAGCACCTGCAGCTGGAAGCAGTATGGACATGCTTCTTCAAAAATGCTCTTGCAGTGTGTGAGGAACTGTGGGCCTGACCCAGGCAAGCATCCTGTGGCTTCCGCGACGCTGTCTGCGCGCATGTGGCTGAAACCTGCTGGGAGCCCTGCCCTAGGTTTTACTGTGAAGAAATGCCAGGCAGACCCAAACTACATGACGCTGTACAAAATAATGGCCTGCACTCTTCTAAAATGTCAAAAGCAAGAAGACGTGTGGGAGGACTGTTCCATATGGAAGGATTCTCAAGGGACCAAATGTCTAAGTGCCATGTGTGATCCTGACCTGGGAAAAATGAACTGTAAAGGACATTGTTAAGACAATCGATATATATATACATATATAGTTTTGCCTATAATTATATGAGCCTGGAGAAGGGCACATACCAAGTTATCAACATTGGTTACTTGGGAAAGAGTGGGCGTGAGGTATTAAGAGGAAAAATACTGTGACTATATATTTTTTAAAAAGCATATAGGGTGAAAGCATGCATGATACAATTCCATTTTTGTTAAATGATATAGGTAGATGTGTATGTGTGTATACAGACATAAATGAATTATGTAAGGATGGTCAACAACATGTTAATGATTGTTAAGATGATGGGAATTTGAACTTTTCCATTTTTAATATTTGTGTGTAGTATAACTTTTTCTTTAAAATATTTTTCAATGCACATGTATTATTTTTATAAACATACTGAAAAGTAATATTTTTAGTACTAAAAAGGCCAGAAAAAGTCACTTGATGAAACTACAAGAAAATTGTGGATATTTTTCTGTCTCATCCAATTTTTCTTATAGTGCTGAGTTTCTTACTTTGAACACCTTATGCGCTCTGTCACCATATGTTCCCAGATGTGCTGAGCACATGTGAACATGGGAGCAAGCCCCCTGGGTTGGCGGGAACTAGGGTGTCTGGTTTTCTGAGGAATTTTGCTGGTATGGGAGTTTCAGCAGTTTCTTCCTGCCATCTCAGAACTCTCAGAGGAAACACCTTTCTGGTGATTTCAAAGTTCTCCTTCGAGCACCATGTGCCCTTGACCTCTGCGTACTTTGACCACACTGGGTGCACACTCATCCTGGCCCCCAAAGTATATAAATCACATAATGTCCTGGGATCTGAGTGTCTTCTGCCTTCACTGAGGATAAGACCAGACTTCCTCTTGGCTGCCTGGAGGTATTCTGAGAATTGCCGAGGTGGGTTTGTGGAATGCTTTGAGCTTCTCAGATGAAAGGAACGAAGCTCTAATTTCGTTGATAACATAACCCCTGTTGTCAGTGGACCCTGAGTCAGATGACGACAGGGAAAGACCCACTGGAATCAAAGATGCCGCCCACTGTCAAGGGAGGGCCAGCTTGGTGCTCTGAGTGCTCCTGGTGGTGATGGCTTTGGTAGCTTTAAGAGGGTGGTCATGTAAAGAAAATAAAGAGTTAATGCTCCCAGAAGGAGCTCTCAACGAACAACAGATAGGTTGGTGGATCAAGTCCAGCTTCCTCGCCCCTCAGGTGGTGTAACCACAGGCAGGTGCTATACCACTTCCCAGAGTCCCCAGAGGGTCTGAGCTTTAGCTGCCCAAAGTGCATGTAACTGCTCATCCTGAGAGTCATAGGTCCCCTTTTCTCCCCATCCCACTTCCCGACTCTCCTAGCAGTGCGTCCTGGAATCCCCTCCCAAGTCCAGTCTACTCCAAGGAGACATCACGTGTTGTTCCACCATTCCCATTTCCCTGAGATCCTAACCCCTTTGACTCTGCATATCCGAGTTGTCACAGTCCTGGAGTCCCCTTTGCTACAGCCTGGGCCTCAGAGATTTCTCTTTCCTCTGAAATCAAGGTACTCTTCTCTGCTCATTTGGCAGGTAGTCATACACGGTACACTCTTTCCGTTGTATAGTGGGCTAGAGTAGAACAAGTGGGAATCGGGCCCGCATGCTGGGCCTTGAGTCCTGGCTTGGGTACTCACTAGCTGGGAAACCTTGAGCAAATCACCCAACATCTCTGATCTTTAGTTTCCTTCTCTGTGAAGTAAAGATAATAATCCTTGCCTTGGGTTCTCCTCTGGATTTAATGAGCTAAATATATAAAGAACCAAGATAGGATATTGGCTAATACAAGAAGAACTCCAGAAAAGATAGGTATTTTTATTACATTATTTTCTCTCATAGTTTACTTTCTCATACATCCCCATCTTGTTTCCTGAACTAGATAGTAACTTCTCTGTTAAATTTAACATTTTTTTTCACACTGCCTTGTACATGACAGGCACTAAATAATTATTCCTTAGTTTTCTAAAGCTTTATGTCAGAGCAACTCTTTCAATTCAAGATTCATTTATGGATTGTTGTTTATTGTGAGGCATTCTCAAAGGATTTGTAGCAGGTCACTCCTTTTCGGGGCCTCAGTTTCCTCATATAAAAACAAGTGTTTGGTTTATATTTCTAGATACACCGAGGCCCTTTTAACATTCAAGTTTGGAATCTATACATTCCTTGAGGGCACGTGCCATCTTGAGGCCTGCCGGGATCCGTGCAAGGCAATGAACCTACAACCACACGCTGGTTGGAGTGAGGGGGAGCTTTGCAAGGGAGCAGAAAGCTCCAGATCTCGGATGCAATCCCATTTATTTGCAGTTTGGTACCCCCAGGTTACAAGCAGATTTATGTAAATTATGTCCTTGAGATGGCATAGCAAAACCTAGCTTTGTCTCTTGCTTTTTACTGGAAGAGACCTTGAAGCCAAAAGATAACAAACCCTTATTCACATGCAAATGAAGCACTGAAGGCACCTGGGCGGGCCAGGTTTCTGAGAATGCATTAACACAAGGTTGAGAGTGGATTAACACAAGGTTGAGAGTGCATTAACAAAGGTCACAAAACGTCCATCTTCCAACCCCCCAACCCCCCAGGCATGTACTGTATGTTATTTTTTTTTCTGACCCCCTCAACACTTAATACAATGGTGGTCAGGAATTAAGTGACTTCCTAGTGCATGTAGAATCAATTCCAGACACCCCACCAGCCCCGTCACCTTCCAGTCATACTTCTTACCACTCACCCTCTCTTACTCCATTCTAGCCAGTTTTTCTTTGTACCCCTAGCACTTTCCAGGCTTGGTCTGCCTCAAGGCCTTTGTACTTGCTGTTTCTCATCATTTGGTTCTCTGCCCAATGTCTCCTCCTCCGAGATCTCTTTCTCCACCCGTCTCTATTCCACAACCTTTTTTCATTCTTGTAACTGCTCTCTGAAATTGTCTTATCACTTATTTGATTTCATTGTTTGCATTTTATTTTCATTCATTGTTTTGTCTCTCCATCTCTCCCTCTAGCCCCCCAACATCTGGGGTCCTTTTATATCTCTGCTGCTAGAATAGTACTTAGCACCAATCAGGTCCTTAAATAAATGTGAAGTGAATGAATGAATGACTGAATGAGCTCTACCATGCCTTATAGAGTAGTTTTTAGGTGGTGAGCTAAAATCTGTGGCTATCATGCCAGGTTCTAGTGAACTTCTTTAGGTATGCGTCCTAAGTGAATTAATTGCCATAGTTCTGAGCAAACATCGAGTGGGAAGAAACAGGAACTCCTAGGAAGACAAGGGCAGACAATCATATCACCTATCTAGAAACTTATTAGCAATGGGAAATACAGATATAATTAAAAAGAAATAATTCATTTCTTTTTATTAAGGAAAATTTCCAACATAAATGTAAGTAGATAAGAATAGCATAATGGACTCACTTGTACACTGTGGTGGACACACTCTAGAGTGGCCCCTCACCCTAGTGTCCAAACCCTTGTCTATATAATCTCCTCCCCTGAGTGTGTGGCAAACCTGTGACTGGCTTTCTCACCAATAGAATATGGCACATTTGATGTCACCTCTGTGTGATTATTTTGTGTTATGTAAGGTTCCATCTTGCTAGCATTCTCACTCTGGGGACTCTCCTTGCTGGCTTGTTGAAGCCAAGTGGCCATATTGGGGAAGCCCACATGACAGTGAACTCCAGCTGCTCTCTAGGAGCTGAGGGCAGTCTCCAGCTGACCGCCAGGAAAAAGCCAGGGTCTTCAGTCCTACAGGTGCAAGGAGGTGAATTCTGCCAGTGAGCAGAGTGAGCGTGGAAACTGATTCTTTTCCAGTTGAGCTCCAGATGAGAGTGAAGCCTGGCCAACACCTTGCTGGCAAGTGAGACCCTGAGCAGAGAACCCCAGGTGCCTGGACACCTGACCCACAGAGACTGAGGTAACAAATCTGTGTTGTTTCAAGCTGCTAAAGTTGTGGTAATTTGCTGCAATAGATAACTAACAATTTTCAACAGTTTGCCAATATTGTTTCATCTATACTGTCATGTTTTGGGGGAATAGGTGGGCTGGAGTATTTTAAAGCACATACAACTACTTTAGTATGTATCACTAACAGAGAAGGACTTTTAGAAAGCATAGCCGCGATGCCAGAAAAATTAGGTCTTAATTGACAACAAGAATGAGAGTCTTTTTTTTTTAAAGCCATCACATCAATGGATCTCATATATTGATTAGACACCCCGAGAAAAGTGCTTGTAATAAATTGAATAAGAATAAAATCCCGTTGATCCCATGAGCTAAATTAGGACAGGAAAGCATATGAGAACTTTCACTTGAAATGTCAGGCTTGCCAGTTTTTGTTTTTAAATAGTGCAGCTATAAAGTACTTAATTGTCCCCATAATATGCTCATCCATCATGCAAGATCTAAAACTATTGGAACTCAATTCTGATTATATAAGATCCTACCCATTCCTCTAACCTGCTTTGGAACGGACACTTGTAAATTCCATTGTTTATTCAAAACTTGTTATAACTTCGTGTCATTCTCTAATTGCCATCCTCACCACGTTTTCCTTACTACAAGAAGCTCTCCCCACTGGCCCCAGTTCTTTTCCTCTTTTGTTTAAACCAATCTCTTCTCCCTGACACTGCTCACCGAGGCAGCGCTTTGTAAGGGAAATTCTCAGGGTTTTGGGTTCTATCCCCTCTCTTCCACAGGAATGCTTTGTGATCCCTGGCAAGTAGTTGAGCATTCTCGAAGCTGGATACAGCAGTGCCTCGCAGGGTTGTAGTGCAGACTGGAGAAAGAACGTGCGTAATGTGTAAAGAGCCAACACAGCCCTTCCCCTCCGTTCCCTTTGTTAGTTCCTATCTCCAACCACCGAGCACCAGAAATGCCCAGCACCGTGCCTCTCCCGCCCTCGTCGCGGGGGATGCAGGGATTTGTAGTTTTTTTTGGTTCTCAAGTCGCGTTTCCTCTCGGAGCCGGACTGCGAGAGGAAGAACTACACATCCCAGTGGGCCATGAAAGGAAAGTGGGGCTCGGAAAAACCGAGTGTCTGCGCCCGGCTGCCTTCGCTTTCCGCTTCCCACGGGCTGTGCCCACCGGCGGAGGGCTCAGATCCCGCGACATACCCTGGAAGGGCGCGAGCGCAAGCGCTCATCAGCGGATCGGGGGTAGTCGGGGCGGGGGCGCACGGGCGGTCCTCTGCGGCCGTCGGGGCTCGAGGGGAAAGCAGAGAAATAAAGCGAGCAAACTGTGAGCACCCGTGTCGGAGAAGTGAGAAAGAAAAGGCCTGGGAGGCAGCAACCCACGCAAAGCGAGCTACCGGCTGGTCCTCGGGGAGGGAAGCAGGGGCCGGGGCCGGAAGCGATCCAGAACGCCCCGCTCCTAGTCTCCCCGCGGGAACCCAGGAAACCCGGCCCCGAGACCCCTGCCCGCAGCCCCTACCCTGGAGCCCGGCCTGATCTCTCCCCATCCCGTCGCCGGGGCTCCCCACCCCATTCCCGACTCGACCATGCGCCCCGCTGGGGGAGTAAGAGGAAGGGCCTGGGCGGGCAGGCCCGGGAGGGTCACCTCTGCGTGCGGGGTCTAAAGATCCCCGGAGTCGCAAGAATGGGTCTGCGTGTTGTGTGTGTGCGAGTGAGTGTGCTCCGAGGCGGCAGCTGCTGCCAGGAATAACCCCGGGGGAGAAACGGGGGGCGGACACAAGTCGGCCGGAGAGCGCACGCCACGGCGGGGCCGAGCCTTCCTCGGGCGATGCCAGAGAGCGAGCCCAGAGCCTTCCCCGCGGCCGCGCGGGGCCGGGGCCGGGTCGGTGCGGGGCTTCGCGGAGCGGAGGAGGAGCGGGAGGAGGGGCCGGGAGGGCGAGGCGCGGGCCACCGCCCACCCCGCCAGCAGGAGGCGGACCGCTCCGAGCGCGGCGCGCGCGCCAGGCTGAGCCTTGCAAACAAGTGTCTATAGCGCTCGCCGGCGGCCCTGAAACGCGCTCCGCCGCCCCCGGCGGCCCTCCTCGCGCCGGGCAGGGCTCCTATGGGGCAGTAGGGAGCGAGGGAGCCCCCGACCGCGCAGCCCGCGAGCCACCGCCGCGACCCTCGGCCCAGGCGGCCCCGGCAGCTCCGCGCGGGGGCCGCGGACTCGGCTCAGCTGCCAGGCGCGCCGGCGCGGGGTCGCAGCAGTAGCAGCTCCCGGATTGTCGCCGAGCCCGCTCCTGACAGAATAACGTGCTTGGTGTCCCCACCCCTGGGAGGGGTTGCCGGTGCGGCGAGCGGCCTCCCAGTTTCCATCTCTCTCCTGGGGAGGATCCGCCGCCGGGAGGAAGGATTAGAATAAACCTGGCCGAGGCGCAGAAGTGGCTCCCGAGCAAGCCGGCTCCGCGGCCGCCGCCTCGTGTCCCCTCTGCGCGCAGCGCTCGGGGATCGGCGGGCCGGAGCCGAGGCACGGCCGGCGGGCCGGGGGCGGCGGGGCCGAGCGAGAGGCTGTGTGAGGGGGCGGGCGCGCGGCGAGCCCGGAGTCGGCCAGGCAGCCCCACGCGCCCCGCGGGGCCCCGGAGCCCCGGCACGTGGGCTGGAAGCGACTGAGGACCGCCGCGGGCTGCGGGCGAGCACCGTCCCTCCAGGAAGGGGATCCGGCTATGACAGCTGGGCTCCCTGAGGGGTTAACCTAGGTGTCCTCGGCAAAGTTGTCGCCGAGCTCGGATCCCGCTTAGGGGCCGCGGCGCCGCGGCTCGAGGGACCGCCGGGCGGCCGGCGGCGGTCGTGGCTCGGCGGGGCCCGCGCGCCCGGGGGACTTCGGGGGGTGTGCGCCCCACGCCGGCTGCCCTCGTGGATGCCTCCCGGCGGCGGCGGGCCCATGAAAGACTGCGAGTACAGTCAGATCAGCACCCACAGCTCCTCCCCCATGGAGTCGCCCCACAAGAAGAAGAAAATCGCGGCCCGGAGGAAATGGGAGGTTTTCCCGGGAAGAAACAAGTTCTTCTGCAACGGGAGGATCATGATGGCCCGGCAGACCGGCGTCTTCTACCTGACTCTCATCCTCATCCTGGTCACTAGCGGACTCTTCTTCGCCTTCGAGTAAGTGGCAGCGGAAGCTCCCCATGCGGGGCTCCCCTCGCCTCCTCCTGCCCCTGCCCCTCCCCTCGTTACTTTCATTTTCTAGAAGCCTTATCTACTGAATATTGTTATATAATACAAGCCCTCTCTCCCTCTTTTTTTTTGGAAGGTCTGTTTGTTTCTGGGTCCCGAGATAATGCAGTTCTGGGTCGGGCTCTGGGAGTAGAGGAGAGGGGAGTGGGGACACCAGGAAGATGTGCTGGCCTTGTTGCTTCGCGGGGTTGGGCGGCACCTCACAGGTGATTCTTGGCGCTGTCTCTATGGAGTTTGGAGACTAGCAAACCAGCCCAGATGTAGCCTGTGGGAAGGGGATGAGGCAGATTCTCAAGTCAGGGATAGTTAGAATGGACTTCCTTTCTCGCTCACAAGCTGTAAGGCATCTCGTTAAGCTCAGTTGACTAAATCTTCCACCTACCTTTGCTGAATAATGAAGAATCTTGGTTATTTTAGGTTTCAAAGTGTAGGCCACCCAGTGTGGCCTGGAAGGATAATTTCAGATTTCATTTTCCTTAGATGTCCACTCTTGAACAACAACTTCTGATTTACCACGATGTTTCTAAACTGTTCACTTTTTAAAAAGTTTCAACAGAAAGTGTTTCACACAAACACTTTTCCCTGTCTTCCCATATTCCGGAACAGGGGAAAGGAGACTTTAGACCTGTTCAGGAAACGTGTGGCACTGCCTGGCAACTTTCTCCGTCCAGAAACAGTACTTGGGACTTGAGTGCTTTTATCTGTAGAAAAGTGCATGTGAGTCTTTGCCGTTTTCAGGAAAATCAAATTGGCCAGTAGCAACTACCCTCCTGCCAATTAATGAAAGATCGTCTTATTTATTAATGGTTTTAGATAAAGCAGTTTAACCACATTCCAGAATCAATTTCAATTGCTCTTATTGGGTCCAACATTTGCAATGCAGCTTCTTATGTAATTCCTGGTATTTGATGCTCAATGAAAGTTGTAGCTACTTCCCCCCCAATTAAAAAAATAAACAATGTATTCCTGGGCGTTCTTTGTGTTTCCCATATCCTGGGTGTTATGAATCATGATACCCTTTCATCTGCTTCTGTTGGATAGGGTTAATTAAAACCTTTTGTGTTTCTTTACTTTTGTTTCTGATAAGTATTAATAGGCTATGCTTTTGTACCTAGAGTTTGATATTCAGAATGCTGTATCAATCAGAAATGAATGCTCTCTTGACAGTGTAACAATGTAATACTTTTTACTTAAGGTCCTCTGACTCTCTGTGGGGAAACACTTTGTATGTGAATATGATGAACGATTTTAACAGGATTGAGTTAGAACAGGTGAGGAGAGAGAGCTCAGTCTAAGATTACCCCCTCCCCCCTTCCAGGTTTTCTCACACAGAAACCCTCCATTTCTGACTATGTAACATTTCAGGTCTCTCCTAGCAGTTTCATTTTTGTGCACAATTGAGACTAATTGGTGGAGTGTGTCCAGGGACCTAGAGACAGGAGGGGAAAGGAAGGTTGTGAGGAGGCTTTAGGAATGGCAAAAGAAATGCTCTGTTCCTTCTGCTGCTGTCCCCATTGGGAGCCACCCTTGTCCTTACAGACCTGGGGAACTGAGGAAGGGGCAAGATATGCCCGGTGAGTTTGCATTCTGAGACATAAATTCAGGCACCAGAATGATGATGCCATGTAGTTGCACAGAAATGCCATCCTTCTAATGGTGGCTTTCATTACAGGTGGTCGTCTAGATGGAGAGTATTCACTATATCCCTAATGTTGAAAAGAGTTTGGCCCAGCTGGTGTGGCTCAGTGGATTGAGCATTATCCCATGGTCTGAGAGCAGGACCTGGGCCTGGGTTGCAGGTTCAATTCCTAGTGTGTACCTCTCTCATATCCTCATATTGATGATTCTATCTCTCTCTCCCTTCCTCTTTCTCTCTCTAAAAAAACAGGTTTGAAGGGATCAATATTGGCATTTTTGCTCTTTTTAACAATTTTAAGAATGGAGAAAATGGGTTAATTCTGTGATTGTGTTGCAGAGCGTCAGCCACAAGTGTCTTTCACGTAGAATGATGAGTATTTTATTTTCTATATGTACCCAAATCCCCGATGTCTGGTTAGGGGTCCCCCACCACCAATTATTGCTTACCATCTTTTATTTTCATTGTTCAAACATTGCTTTTAACCAAACCATCATAAATTCATTTTCTCTTCTTTATCTCTGTGTGTGTTTCTTCCAAGAGTTCCCCAGAGTCCTCACTAGCAGGCCGTCACGGATCTTTTTCTGCATCAGCGCTGTGTTCGCTGATGGCTGTAGGCATCAACACGGGCACTGGGATTTTATTAGCTGCTGTTGGCAGTTTCATTTTTATATCTGCTGTGTGTGTGTGTGTGTGTGTGTGTGTGCCCATGCGCCTTGCCTTTGTGTTTGGTCTCCATGAGTGTTGCTTAATCAGGCAATTTGAAATGTCAAGAAGGTAGACCCATCCTAGCATGATGCCTCAGTTGAGAAAAATCATAGGGCTGTTCAGACTACAGAATATTAGGCTTGGCAAAAAATATTTATCACTGTATTGCTTTTAAGTTACCATTGCTAATTATAGAGTGAAAATACATACCTTTGGCTAACTTAACTTGATAGAGCTCAGACAACCAATTAGTTACATGCATAGGTAATGAAATACAAACAGGATAAAAGAGAAAAGAGATCAAGAGAAAATGCTAGTTTTGTCTGCTCACTGCCTGCCTTCCCCTGTCCTTCGTTTGGTTATTGATTGAGCACATACTGTGTGGTTGCCTATTTTGACTAATTTCCTCCCTGGATAACTTTAACATTGGTAGACTTTGTTTTCAGACTTTAGATTCCATACAGTTACACAAAGGTAAATTCAAATTTTGAAAAGAAGACAGGTAACTTCTAAAGTTCATTTTAGACTGCATCCTGCGATTGCTCCTACCCCACCTCTCTGTGCCTACCCCACCTCTCTCATTCCCAACCTTGAACAGGTGGACAAGGAAGTCTGTCCAAGGGAAATGCACTTACTGGAATGCAGCAACAGGTGTTGTTACTATCTTCAACCCTGGGAGAAAGGCAGAGTAGAAATTATTATTCCCACCCTGAAGACAAAGTGACAGAGGTTTGGAGAGGTTAAACAACCACCCAAGATCACACAGTAATTAGTGGCAGGGCTCTGACTGCAAAGCCAGTGCCCTCTCTGGCTCACTGTGCTGCTCTTCCTCCATACAGAACAGTGGTTCCAGACATGGCTTTTGGATGGTCAGATCCCAAGATTCTTAGCAGAAGTATGACCCTGGGCAAATTATTTGACTTTTTATTTATTTATTTATCCTCACCCGAGGACATTTTTTTCATTTTTTGTTCAGATAGAGTGGGAGGGAGAGAGAGGAAGAGAGAGAGAGAGAGAGAGAGAGAGAGAGAGAGAGAGAGAGAGAAACATCGACGTGAAAGGGACACATCGAGTGGCCGCCACCCGCACGACCTACCAGGGCCGGGGACAAACTGCAACCGAGGTACATGCTCTTAGCGGGAACCGAAGCCCGGTCTCTCTGGACCGCAGGCCGACGCTCTAACCGCTGAGCCAAACCGGCCAGGGCTTATTTGACTTTTTAAAGTCCCAGTTTCCAAATCTATTAAATGGGATTAATAGTATCTACCTTTATATGCTGTGAAGATTAAATGAAAATATGTACTTAGTAAGGTGTCTGATACATATTAGCAAGTGCTCAATAAATGGTGCCTATGATTAGAGGAAACCTTAGAAATAGCCTCAAGGATTCTGGTCACCTTTCTCTGAGAGCCTTTGAAGGAGGGGGTATGTAAGTTAATAAGCAAGCATGGCAGTGATAGCTTATTAGGGCTGAAAAATGCAGCACTGTGTATGTAGTCTGTTAAAATAAAGACCTTTGTATGAGTCTGAGGAGTGGCTTTACTCTGGCTCCTTCAGAGTGGGATCCGCAGGGATGTCTGGGGACTGTCCTTCTCCAAACCCCGAGAAAGAGCACTGAGCAAGCCTACAAGAAGCGAGGACTGGATTTCACTTCCAGTTTTGGAGCTACCATCTCAGAACCGTGAAGACAGTAAAGAACGATACTAGAAGCAACCCGATGCAACTCTCTCCTCTTTTCCAAGTGGGGCAAGGCTATTTGTCTTTGGGCATCTTTTATTCACCATACGGAATACGGATGCAAAGTGACAGCATGTCACAGCTGTATTTAAGAGGGAAGGGAAGATGCTGGTTGCTAGAGAGCTAGCTGCTCTTTGAGGGGCTGGCTCATCAAAGACTCAGTGCACTGTCCTCAGTCTCACATCCCCAGAATTGCAATGGGAAAAGATTGGTAAACATTATCAATTTCTCTCTCTCTCTCTCTCTCTCTCTCTCTCTCTCACACACACACACACACACACACACACACATGGCCTGCTCTTGTTTCGAGTTGAAAATAAAGTCTTTGGTCCTGAAATATTGGCATTTCATAGTTTCTTGATCACGAGGAGAAAAAGGAGACAAAGTTGGAGGAGGGGTAGGGGAGGTTCCTGTTGTCAGGAGCATCCTGGGAGGTGAACAGAGACCTGCTCAGATCTTGGACCTGATTGCCTCCCAATTCTGTGCTGTCGCCCTGGACAGTTTGGAGATGTTACTAGAACTGAAACACTTGAGAATGTGGGAACATTCTTAAATTTCTCATCACTGGAAGTCCATTGATGATTAAAAAAAAAAAAAAAAAAAAAAGCCATGTTTTTTCCCCTTGATCCCTTTTTTCCCTCCTCTTTCTCCTCCTCCTTTATTCTTTGGCTAATCCCCTCTGAAATACAGTAAGTCCCCACTTAACGTCTTTGTTGATAGGTTCTGTGACTTGAAGCAAAATGGATAATGAAACCAATTTTACCACCGGCTAATTGATATAAACAAGAATTAAGTTCCTGTCTGGCCGGTGTGGCTCAGTGCTTGAGCATTGACCCATGTACCAAGAGGTCACCGGTTCGATTCCAGGTCAGGGCATGTGCCCAGGTTGTGGGCCTGATCCCCAGTGGGGGGCATGCATAAGGCGGCCAATTGATGTTCTTTCTCATTGATAGTTCTGTCTCTCTCTCCCTCTCACTTCCCCTCTCTCTAAAATCAATAAAGGAAAAAAAAAATTTTTTTTTAAAGCATTAAGTTCCTGTGGCATCTCATCAACATTATAATGAATGACATTGAACGAAGTTGGCATATTTCTAGAACCTGCTGTAACTGATGAATAATTGGTGCCATCTCTCTTGGCCTGCCGGGGGTCGGCGCAATGCAATGAACTACAAGTGCAATGAACTACAAGCACACGCTGGTTGCAGTGAGGGGGAGCATCGTAAGAGAGCAAATGTTCCAGGTCTCTGGATGCAGCCCAATTTATTTGCAAAGTGGTTCCCCACGTTACATGTTGATTTAGGTAATTACTTCCTTGAGATGGTGTCTCTGCTGACCATACAGCCAAGCCCTGTCTCTTGCTTTTTACAGTGAAGAAACATCAAAGGAGATAAAAAATAACAAATCCATCCTCTCCCAGGCTTCCTCACCCATTATCCTCTCAGGGTGGTCTTCCAACCCTTTGACATGCAAACCTAATCTATTCACATGCAAACAAAACATTCAGTTCCAAATGGGGCGGTCTTCCTCCCCTCCAGGCAAACCTATCTGTGCACACACACACACTTTGATCCTAGGCTGGCCACGTCTCGAGAATGCATATTACAGGATTACATTTTGTTCATTCACCAAACCCCCATCCCTACAAATTGGTAGTCAGTGGAACTGGGGTTATGTTTACCTTGAAGATGGAACAAGGGACTGTCCCCATAAACAAAAGTGCCATTTCCAATAATTTCTCTTTTACAGATTAGAAATCCTTTAGTATCTAGCAGAAGGTACTGCTCTTATGACATATAAGCATCCAGTCTTTTCTCAGCTGTCCTATTCAGAACTGCATTGAGTTCTCCACCATCTTAGAAAACATCTAAAAAGTGTCCTGTCTTCTTTTGCCCAAATGCTGGCCATGCTATGCATTGTAGAATACCATGGGGTTGATAGTAGATGATAGTAACAGCAACCAGAACCTCACCACTGAACATTAGCATAGTAGATGGTGTCAAGGACATTTTATAACCCACTATGGCCCCACAAGAATTTTAGGCTGCTTCAAAACCTTATTAATGATCTCTCGACATGAGTGCACTAACCCGCTTGTGTGCACGAGCAACATATGTAAGTTTCATGAGGGTAGGGACTCCCTTTGTTTTATTTGTTGCTATATCCTGGTAAATAGTAGGCTCTCAGTAATATATTTGTTGTTTAATGAAATAATGGTGATATCGAAACACTGAAAAATAACTTCTTTGTACTTCAGTTTTTCATTTTGTAAAGTCGTGAACATTAATAAAATTTATAATTAATGTCTTACAGAACATATTTACCTTAGAAACTCTGACTACCTGATATAGTTCTTCTGAATTCAGAATCAAGTATCATCCCTTTCAAATGCATTAATTGAAGCAGAGAAAATGAAAAAAAAAAAATAGTTACTTAGAAAACTAGTGATAGAGCTGGGATGTTCTCTTGGCTAACCAAGACTTCTTTCTAGTTTTTCCTTATTTTTTAACTAATGTTTTAAGCAAATAAAGCACTATGTGATATATATATATATATGAATGCCATCTAACAACCATCAGTACCTAGAATAATTTAGCATTTTACAGGTTCTTGACTTCAGATACTTGAGTTTACCTAATAAAGCTTGGAAGGATGCTGTTGTCTACTTATGTTTTGTTGTGTTCAGTCCCAGCTAGTGGGGAGTGATACCAAATTATTCAGAAAAGACTCCTGTAAGCTTCTGTAATAGTGATGGTCAATTATTTAATGGTCCACAACTGTGTAATCTGTAGATTTTTCTTTTGCAGTACAATGTCACACATAATTTATTCATGGCACAGTTATTATGTCTTGGCAAGAACATTTAAATTAAGGGTTTTAAGAAAGTACATTTACTCTTTTGTAGGTGAGTTTGTTAGGGGAGGGAAAACAGTGGTCAGCAGATATTTACAATTAGTTACACTCAGGAATTTGGCTCAGGTAAGGGTTGGGGACCATCTTAATTCCTTTGTTTAGTTCTTCCCTATATATGATCTCTTTTATTTCTGATAGACGTTAGCTATTATTTTTAGCATTTCCTCCTGTATGTAATGGGTCCATTTTTGTCCCAGTTGATTTTCTCTTCAGCAGAACAATGACATGCTAAGGTGTGGTTTTCTTGATATTTATCCTGCTTGGGGTTTGCTAAGCTTCTTGGATCTGTGGATTAATACCTTTTATCCATTTTAGAAAAATTCATCCATTATTTATTTTGTCTCCTTTTCTCTCCTCTCCTGGAACTCCATTTATTTATATATGATACTATTTCATATAGTCCCATACATCTTGGATACTTGATTACATTTTCTTTTACTCTATTTTTTCTCTTTGTGTTTCAGTTTGAATAATTTCTATTAGTGTGTCTTCAAGTTTACTGATCCTTTTCTCTGCTGTGTCTGTCTGGGTTGAGCCATTTTTGATATCTTATTTTTCATTTTGAACATTTCTATGTTTCACAAATAGTTCTTTTATATAGTTCAAGAAAATAATTTCCATTCTTCTGCTGAAATTCCCTATCTGTGCCTGTTCATATTTTCTACTAGATAATTTAACATATTTTTGGCAGTTATTTAAAAATTCTTGCCTAATGACTCCAACATATGTATTATCTCTGAGTCTGCTTCTTTTGGCTATTCCTTCTCTTAACTATGGGTTATATTTCCTTCTCTTTTTCTGTGCCTCATAATTTTTTATAGCTTGACAGATATTGTGTGTAAAAGAGTTGTAGAGGCTGTAGAAATTTAAAAGGGTATGCTCTTTTATCAGGACACTGGTGAGTGGGCTGAGTCAATCTCATTTATAATTGAAATAGGTGTGAGTTTGCCAAAGCTTTAGTTAGATTCATTTCATCACTGACTTCAGGTGTTTTTTAGGGCAGTATCAGGACTTCCCTTTTAGCAGGGAATGGAATCTGAGCCCTGGCAAAACTCTGAAGATTTCTTTACATTACATAGCCTAATACTAGCTCACTGAACTGAAAGATTTCTATTTTTTAGCCAGACTGCCAGCTTTTTGGGTTACTGCGGAGATTTCTTTGCTTTCAGCCCTGCCCCAACTTTCTGCACCTCAGGACATCTCTCTGCCCAGCTCTCTGGCCCCAGCTTTTGGAGACTGCTGTAATGCCCTGTTTGAAGGCCTGAAGTACCTAAGGGAATTGTTCAGTTTTATACTGTGACTCCTGCTTTAATCTCAAGAAGTTCCCAAAGGCATCAGGGAAGATGTCTCTCAACTCACCTGCCCTACTTCCAGTGGTTAGTATACTGTACTCTTGCTGTATGTTTGGTGATGATCCATTGGAAAGAGTTGGCTGGTGATGCAGACTTACTCTGTGGCTGAGGCTCCTTGGAATTCTAATCCATGTAGTTGTTAAACTTGTGTAAACATTTTCCTGGTTTCTCCTTACTCCTGTCTGTGGTGGATTTCTGTTCTTCCTACCACTTTGCTAGGAATGAAAGCTGATGTCTTGGCCTCTTCTTTTGGGACAGACTTGACACATTTAGGCTTCTTGGCAGCCCCAGTTCCCTGATATGTTTTATATAGTGCTTTTGTAGCTAATACAGCTTGTTCTCATTGTTAGAGTGCAGTGATTGCACTTACAACGTTCAATTTGTGATTTAAAACATTTTTAATATTGTGTTTCTCAGATTGTTAGTGTATATGTGTATAATTAGTTTTTTTTCCCATTTTTTAAAAATCCTCACCCAAGGATATTTTTTAAATTTATTTATTTATTTATTTATTTATTTATTTATTTATTTATTTATTTATTTTATCCTCACCTGAGGACATTTTTTCAATTTTTGTTCAGATAGAGTGGGAGGGAGAGAGAGGAAGAGAGAGAGAGAGAGAGAGAAACGTCGACGTGAAAGGGACACATCGAGTGGCTGCCACCCGCACGACCAACCAGGGCCGGGGACAAACTGCAACCGAGGTACATGCCCTTAGCAGGAACCGAACCCGGGTCTCTCTGTACCGCAGGCCGATGCTCTAACCGCTGAGCCAAACTGGCCAGGGCGATATTTTAATATTTATCTTCAGATGGAGTGGGAGGGAGGGAGAGAGGGAGAGAGAGCGAAACATCGATGTGAGACAGACACATCGACTGGCTGCCTCCTGCTCAATCCCAACCAGGGCAAGGGGCGCACCGTAACTGAGGTATGTGCCCTTGACCAGAATTGAACCCACGACTCATTGGTCCACAGGCCGACACTCTACTGTTAAGCCAAACTGGCCAGGGCTGGATAATTAGTTTTTATTGCTATAATATTTGATTTGTATAAATATACTAAATTTATTCTTCACACTCTAATCTTTCTTTCTTTGACTTCTCACTGATTCTTGGCATTTACTATCATTTTATAGGGTAGAATATGCAAGGCTGCCTCTTTATGGGTTAATTTCTTCTTAAGTATGTCCTGGCAATGACTATGACATCCATACTCAATGCTTAGTCCTAGGTTACTGAAACAGTTCAATTCTATTATGCTTTTATATGATGATAAAATATTTATCAAAATGATAAATCATGACTATCAATTAATCATTGAAGTTGTATACATTTAAAAGCAAAGTTTAAAGAACTGTATATCTTTATGATGAGTGAAGTACTTTATCACACATTTTATCTTCATAATTTAATTTGATGTTAGTTTTTCATTGATTTTACGAGAAGACTTTAATTTTTCCTCCCTCACTTATAATACTTTGGATTTGGAAGCACTTCTCTGATCTCCTGCCTAGTTTAGATACAGCCCCTCAGAGTACTTGTAATTAAGGTTCTGTTATCAACCTCTTCTCAGGTAGCTGACTTCAGTTGACAGTGCTGATAGAAGGGACTTCCAATCGAACCAGCCAGCCCTCACCTCTTACCGACTCTTCTGTCTCCCTGATGCTGTTCATGACAGAGACAGTCTCTTCCTCTGCCATCATCAGGCCCAGAATGAAGAGAAAGGTGACAGCTGTGTCTGTGTGTGTCCCTTTCTCGCAACTCCATTCTTCCAATCTCTAGAAGTTGTACTATCCTTAATTTAGGCTTATTTTTGCCTCTACCTCCTTGGCCCTTCACAGCCAAGAACTAACATATCATCAGAATACACTTCCCCGCCCCTTTCTAGAGATTTTTGAAGTAGACTTGCTTTCAACACTAAGGAGACCTTTTTATTTCAGAACATTTTAAGCACATTTGGACAGAACACATCATTAAAAAAAAACAAAAAAACACGAATACAATAATTTTCATACATCTTTAAACTGGGTTTTATAAATTGCTGACCTCAAAGTCCATGGGAACTGGTTGGTGTTGCTGTTGAGAGCCATCAGAAGTGGCAGTGGGCAAGGTGGCTGATAAGGGAGGGTGTAGCCATGGCCCTCTGGGCTGGATGTGGTGGTCCAGCCTTGAGGTAGTCTTATCAGTGGATGAATGGTGGTCTAACTCGGGAAAGAACTTAAGCTCCACAAGTCTGTGATCCTTTGGTGGTTTTTAGGAGCTTCTCACAAATACAGAGAAACAGCTTATTTTAACACACAGTGCTGGTGTTTTTAGAGGCATTCATTGGACTTGCTGAGATGAGAAATTATTGCCTCTCCATGTATAGGTAGTAGAAGTAAAATGTGTGTTCCTGGCTACTTCCTTGACAAAGTCTGGCGTCTTTTTTTTTTTTTTTCCATTTACCTCCCTACTTTCAAAGGTATGAGACTGTGACTACTTTCTCTTTATTTGAACCTTTTTCTTCCTTTAGCTTCTGGCACTTGCACCTTCTCCTTACCTTTAGTTATTTCCTTTTCTCCTATATGACACCTGTTCTTCCCTCCTTGCTCTTCATTGACTTTGTTCTTCCCCTTCGCCTTTCTTAACCTTTTCCAGCAAGTTTCAATCATCACTCTTGCCTTTTGCAACGTGACTTTCCTCTCTCTCTCCTGCTTGGAGCACCTGCCCTCTAGGTTTGCATTTCTTCTTGTCCATGGAGAGCTCTATCCAGAAAGCAAGCCATTAAAAACCAAGTGCGCTGTTCATGGCTAACTACTGTCAGTCAAGAGAACACTCTCCCAGTCCCCAGAATTCTCCCGGGAAACGCTCTCCCTCTTCACCCGTTCCAGTCATCACACTGATCCTTACCTTCATGTCTCTTAGGCTGCGTTCTTTCTCTCTCTTTCCATGCTGATGTGGTTTTCAAACATAGTCACAAAATCTTTAACCTTCTTCCCATTAAAAAAAAAAATGATGGCCCTGGCCGGTTTGGCTCAGCGGTTAGAGCGTCGGCCTGCGGTTCAGAGAGACCCGGGTTCGGTTCCCGCTGGGGGCATGTACCTCGGTTGCAGTTTGTCCCCAGCCCTGGTTGATCGTGCGGGTGGCAGCCACTCGATGTGTCCCTTTCACGTCGATGTTTCTCTCTCTCTCTCTCTTCCTCTCTCTCGCTCCCACTCTATCTGAACAAAAAATGAAAAAATGTCCTCGGGTGAGGATAAAAAAAATAAATAAATAAAAAAAAAAAAAAAAAAAAAAACCTTTAAAAAAAAAAAAAATGATGGAGTGTAATTCTTCTCCCCTTGAACTTGGGCCAGGCTTCGTGACTCAGTTCTAGAGAACAGAACAGGGCCGAAGGGACGCTGTGTGGTTTCTGAGGCCAGGTTAGAACTGTGATAGTTTGTACCTGGTGCATGGGTGCTTCTCTCCACCCCCTCCCTCCTCTTTCTCTGGACATGCACCTTTGGAGCCCTGAGCTTCTGTGTTAGAATTCTAGCTACATGACACAGAGACCGTGTAGAGAGACTCTAGGCCACATAGAGATAGAGGTGCCCACGCCCCCCCCCCAGCTGTTGAGCCTCTGGCTGTGTGAGGTTCATGCCCCGAGGAGACACATCGGTGAGGGAACCCTCACAGGGTTCCACGGTTCACACGCGCCACCCCAGATGAAGCTGAATGGAGTGGACACGAGCCATTTGTCTCTGCCGAGCTCTGCCCACATGGCAGATTCGTGAACAAATGTTGTTTTAAGCCGCTGCATTTGGGGGGGAGCTCCTAGACAGCCATAGTAACTGGAAGACTTACTGCCAGAAATCCTCAGATGAGGCGCTGAGACTGGTTTGGACGCGCAGTAGTTGGTGTGTGACTAACACCACCAAAGACACCGCACCGGCGTCGGAGAATTTCTCACGTTTGTGCTGGAGGCCAGGGTCGCTCTTGTCACTCACCACTTCTGTTCCAGTGTGCCCGGAGTAGGAAGAAGGGGATAATGCAGCCACCGCTGTGCCGACCCCCAGCGCTCCTTGGAGAGGTGTGCTTTGTCACACGTGTCCCGGTGAGAAAGAAGGGATAATGCAGCCACCGCTGTGCCGACCCCCAGCGCTCCTTGGAGAGGTGTGCTTTGTCACGCGTGTCCCGGTGAGAAAGAAGTTGGAGGCCAGTGATCTAGGCCCTCATCACCCCATGCCTGGACCAGCCCCAGCTTCCTTTGTCCAGTCCCCTTCCATGCCGTCTGTCACACTTACAGTGACAGACTCACACCCATTGTGTGGAAAGAAAACCCATCCGAAACGGTTAAAAATCAGTGTTCAGGGCCTTTCTGTTCTTTTTTTTTTTTTTTTAATCCTCACCCGAGGACATTTTTTCATTTTTTGTTCAGATAGAGTGGGAGGGAGAGAGAGGAAGAGAGAGAGAGAGAAACATCGATGTGAAAGTGACACATCGAGTGGCCGCCACCCGCACGACAAACCAGGGCCGGGGACAAACTGCAACCGAAGTACATGCCCTTAGCGGGAACCGAACCCGGGTCTCTCTGGACCGCAGGCCGATGCTCTAACTGCTGAGCCAAACCGGTCAGGGCCTTTCTGTTCTTCTCTCAGTTTATGAACAGTGATACACGAGAACCTCTTTCTCTAAGATCTCTGCGTAGAACAATCCTGTCTGTTGATTTAGGAGAGGGTTGAGTGTGGAGATACAGCTCTGGTAGCAAGGCCTCTGCGGCACTGTGTCGGGGGATGTTTACTCCTCTCGGTTACTGATAAGGCCAGGGACCTGGCTCACCTGCCCGCCGTGCTTTTGACCCACCGAGGCCTTCCCAGCAACAGCCTGCAGTGGCCTCGTGTCTGCAGAGCCCGGCTGCCCAGCGTCGGGCAACTAGACAGCTACCGACGCCCGGTGAGCTGATCTTTCGAGTGGGCCTCAGATTTATATAATCAACACAAATTCTCATCTTGCGTGCTACTATTTTGGAGTCTTTTAATGTCATGAATTTCCCATATCCACATTCTTGATGGCAGAAAAGGGCATTTTTGAACATATAAGCCAAAGTCGAGTGAAATTCTGCAGCTGTATATAGTCTATATTTGTCTTTCTAAGCAGGGAGAAGAATTTTTTGCTCGGATTATCCCACATTTGCTAACTTGATATAAATTTTCCTGATTCTTTTTCAGATAGCAACCCATGTGAATTAAATTCCAGAATGGTCCCAACACACATATCCGAATGGCAATTACTGCTCTGTTTAGGAGAAATACCGAGTCTGTGTCTGTGTTCCTATTTCATTGGCTATAAGCATATTTTGCACAGCTGGCTCTTGTCTCTTTAAAGATAAATGGATACTGATAGTTAGAGAAGCCCACACATCATCATACCATTCTCAGTTAGCTAGGGTCCATGCTGTTCCTGTCACCCAGAGTTGACCCTGCTGGCGTTTTCAAGAATGATCTCAAGCTTTCCTGAATGGGAGCCCCGATCAAGCACAAAAGGGGAGATAAAGTGTGGAAATAAATGAGTTGTGTTTCCTTCTCCTCATTCTCTCTTTCCTCTGGGCGAATTTTCTACTGCTGCCAAGTTACCACACATAGTCAGCGGCCTGAAACACCACAAGTTGCTTAGTTACAGTTCTGTAGCTTAGAAGCTGGCGTGGGTCTCCCTGCAGTGACATCCAGGTGTCAGCGGGGCTGCGCTCTTTCTGGGGGTTCTCGGGAAAGCCCATTCCGCTGCCTTTTCTGGCTTCTAGAGCTGACGTGTGCCCCCCTCTCTCTGTCTTCGAAGCCAGTGGCTGTCCAGCTCTCTGTGCCTTCTTCTGTAGTCACATCTCCCTCTGAGCACAGCCAGCAAAAGCTCTCCTTTTAAGAGCCCCTGTGATTCGCTTGGGCTCACCCATATGACCCAGGATAACCCCCATCTCAAAGTCTTCATTTCACCAGAGTCCTCTTTTGCAATGTGAGGTAACTTCTTCCCAAGTCCCAGGGGTTAGGACGTGGATGTCTTTGGGTGGCCATTATTCTGTCTACCACACCCCATCCTTGTAGTTTTTCATATCAAACTGGACTTGAAATGCTGGAGACTTTTGTACATCCCCTGAGAGGGCTTGTCAACCAGACATCATGAAGCGGTGCACGAAATGGACCCATTAGTTCTCTGCGAATTCCGAGGAGTTCCAAATGACAGGAGGCAGAGTACCTGAAGGATAGATCGGCCTGGAGAACATCACGGGTAGAGGCCCCAGGACGCAGACCCTGAGACAGAGGTTTGCCTGTAGGACTCCTGCCAGGATGTGTTCTTGGATCAACACCGGTGGGGAGAGAAGGGCGCAGCACCGCAGCACCGGGCAGGTGCAGTCGCAATCAGGTCTCCTGCTGATCTGCCAGGCCAGGGAGCAGCAGGCCCTCCTGTGTAACCGGCCACCGCTCTGAGCTGCCCTGGGAAGGGGCAGGACTCTGACGAGGCGACTCTCCAGTTGCAGGCGGCCTCCTGAGAGGGACGTGGCCCACACTGGCAGATGCCGCCACACTCCAGCAGCCAGGGGAGGGAATGCTTCTGCCCTGAAATAATAATTGACGGTGTGGTCCGGGCAGGAGGGGCCTTTCTGTCTAGCTGACAACAGTGTCCACCACAGGTAATGACAGTTGAATGTTGCATAGGTCAGCGGGCCAGTGGGATGACCCAGGCATTAGTGGGGACAAATCAACTAACAGTGGGGGCAGAGGGAACTCACCCTGGCAAATAACAGGTGGGACGAGGGCGGCCCCCGTGACTTAATTTGGTAGAGTTTGGAGACGAGGAGGTGTGTCATGGAGGGCAGGGTCTCCAGCCCCAGACTGAGGGCAGCGAGAAACTTTGTGCCCAGGGGGACTGGTGGGCCCCGGAAGTGCCAGGCCAGGCTCCAGTTCCGGAGGGTTGCAGGACAGGCCTCCAGTGCCAGCAGCTGACAAGGTCAGGGCAGGGATGTGGGCCCGGGACTGGACACAGGTTCAGGGCGGGGCAGCGGCTGCCTGGCCCTAAAGCTGGGGCTGTTGCTGCTCCATCCCCGCTGGGTCCGCGTCTCAGGGCCTGCAAGCCAGCCTGCCTTTGGGGAGAAAGGGAAGACAAGGCTGGAATCTGACACGTACCTAAGTTTCCTTCTCAGTGTGTGATAAACCTGTCTCCTAAAAGAAGATTTTAAAATATTGCATTGTTTTCCTCCCCTCTCTCCACCTAGGACCGAATCCTGGGAGTAATTAGGGCTGCTCTAGAAAAAGGCTTAAAGAAGCGCTCTTTCTCTTGAGTTAGGAAGACTGTGGACATGTTTTATAGGAATGCAGTAGGTTGTGTGAAATGGAACTATTTCTTCTTATCTTAGAACAAGTTTTGCCATTCTTCACTTATTTTCTGTTTTCGGTAGAGAAAGGCATTCTGTGGTCATAGTGATTCCTCCAGCAGCGAGGCCGCTCTTGGCGTCCACACCGGCCAGCACGGGGAGAGGGCAGCTCGCACTGTGGTCTGTGCAGTGGCCGGAAGGTGTAGCGTTGGCACATGGGTTGCTCATTCCCACAGTATTCACAGTCAGTTAGGTTCATTCAGCCTTCAAAGAAAAATGGTTCTACTTGAAGTGTCTGGTCTCCTACATTGATCCAAATTTTTAAGACATTTATGAAGCTGTGTGATGTTCCGGAGGAAATGCGAGATGACGGTTTTCACACTGGTCCGTCAGCCCTGCTTTCCTGATGACAGCAGTTAGACCAATAGATAGTCATCCTTTTGGCCAGGGCACTCATTTCTATTCCTTCCGGCTTATTTTTCCCCATATCTTTCTTTATGAATTTTTCACTCTTCTCTTACTTTTTTTTTTTTTTATCTTCACCCGAGGCCTTTTTTTTTTTTCCCCATTTATCTTCAGATAGAGCAGGAGGGAGAGAGAAACATCGATGTGAGAGAGAGACACATCGAGTGGTCGCCACCCACACGACCCCGACCGGGGCTGGGGACAAACTGCAACCGAGGTACATGCCCTTAGCGGGAACCGGACCCGGGACTCTCTGGTCTGCGGGCCGATGCTCTAACCGCTGAGCCAGACTGGCCAGGGCCACTCTTCTTTTACTTTTGCTAATGTTTCTTGGTCTCCTTACTCCAGAAATATTTGTTGAGTAATTATTGCATGCCAAGCACAAGGTGCCATGTATTGGAGATTATGTAAATGCTCTGTAAATGGAGGTGCTGTGGGCTGTTGTCAGGGCCAAGGTTAGTGTTTTCTGAGTCTCTGAGCACCATGCCGTAGGATAAAAAGCAAAGATGTGGACGTAATCTGTTCTGTGTAGTTGTAGGTCTATGCCCTTTCTTTGGATAGGCTTCGATTTCTTCAACCTGGGCATGTGCCCTGACCAGGAATCGAACAGGTAGCCTTCTGGTGCATGGGGCGATGCCCAGCCGAGCCACACTGGCCAGGGCAGGCTTCATTCTCTTCTTGTAATTCGTGCCTTTTCCCTCTTAAGATTCTTGTTTCAAAAGTAAAAAGCAGTTGTTGCTATTGTGACTCATGTGAAGAAAATAGACTCCCCGTAAGGTTCGTGGGCTCGTGAGGAAGATGTGGGACCAGAATCTCCCGCTGTCCATGCGCTTTCCCTCTGCAGCTGGGCCTCTCTGAGGGCCAGAGCCCGCCCGGGCAGTAGCTCTCCGTGTGCACATTCCCTTGTGTGTCACACCTTTCTGAGGCCGTGAACCCCTTTCAGGGGACCAGGCTGTCTGGATGGCCCTCGTCCTGGTGCCACTTACCATGCCTACTGTTGACACAGACCCAGGGTGGAAAGGGATGGGATGATGACATTTGGTGCAAGGAGAGTTTTGCTGGAATCCATGTGTTGTCTCCATCTGTACTGGAGCAAAGCTTTCAAAAGCCATAAACACCAAGCAGTTCATGTGGCCAACCCCCTTCCCGACCGCCAAATGGAATCTGTATACTACACTAAAGTGTAAAACACAAAACCTACGCTTTTCCAATTGTAAAGTTCTGAGTAAGCTCATCGAAACTGAATTTTTCTCATGTTTCACGCCCTTGCCCTGCTGACGTCCTGGACCATCGTGTGGTCAGCCCTTGAGGGATTTCATGGAGGTCTTGCTCTAGGTAGTTGTTGGGATAAAGCCAGAGTGCCAGCCACAGCCCTCAAGCCCTAGTGTGTGCCCCCCCCACCGCGGGAAGTGCTGTCATCGTCTTTAGACCTGCCGCCACCACGGTGCTCCGTGTCCTGGAGGTGGCAATGGGGATGATGCCTGGATAGCTCCCTATGCAGCCGACACCCTGACCAGTGTCATTTTCAGTCTTTTAGAGAGTGAGCCACACCAAGCAGTCCTCATGGAGATCCAGGACACACACATGTGCGCGCGCGCACACACACACACACACACACACACTCTCTCACAGTGGAAATGAAAAGTTCCCGAAGCAGCACACATGTGGTGAGCTCTATTTTATTCAGTTCTCTTGTTTTATTCTAGACTAGTTCACTTAAAAAATGCTTCTGATCCACTAAATAGATTTCATGACCCATAGCCTGCGGGCTGACAAACGGTGTGCCACAGCCGAGCACTCTGGACACTGCTGCCAGGGGGCCCCACGGATGCCAGGTTTCCAGGTCTCCTGTCTGCACTCCTGCTGGGTCCTCCGCCTGCCCTCCTCCCACTTCCAACCCTGCACCTCTGAGAGGCACACACAGCCCCGCTTTCCTGGTCTTACTCAAGCGTGCTACTCCCTGAACCTTCCCGACCCTGGGCTGTGACCCAGCCGCGTTCCCTCAGCACTCTCCTCCTGCGTCTCTGCGCTTGCCCCGGGTGCCCTGGCTCACGGTGCCCGCCTTTCTCATCGGCTGGCTGGAGCTCGCGGAGCCTCCGCCTGTCCTACTGCTCTTTGGCCCCCATGCATCTGGAACTAGTGTGTGGTCCGTCTAGGCACTCAATCGGTGCTTCTGGGGCTGCAGTGAAACGGTTGGTGCCCTGGGCTGGAGGGGCCAACCAGAACCCGTCTTCCAAGCATGCATGCCCATTTCCAGGTTCCCATGCACGCAGTGTTTGCGTCAGCCTCCTTCATCACGTATGGGTCAGATGTGAGAGCCTTCACAGGAGGCCTGGCAGTGTCTGGGACCGTAACCCAGTGTTTGCACACAGAAGTCAAAGGCAGATAGAAACACGGGTGTTGCAAATAATGGATGACTATACACCTTTTTTTTTTTTTTAGAAGCAAAAAGGTATGTAAAAATAGGTGCTTTTCAAATAATGCTTTTTTCATGATTAGTGTTGACTCTAGTCAATCTGTGTAAACTGTATTCTAAGATTTCACTAGCTGTATATGGGGATCCTTCTGATCGTCTAGTGGTTGAACTGGGAAAGATTCCCCATTTGCAGATGAGGAGATTGAAGGCCCAGGAGGCTAGATGACTTTCCAAGGCCACTCAGCTGCCTGACAGGAAGGTAGGGGGAGAATACACATCTTCTGATGGCCCACTGGGGCTTTCCCCACCCAGTCAACGCTTCAGGAAGGGGACGCAGGTGGCCTAGGGGTGTGTGATGTTCTCCATCCTCATAACTGTTAACAAATGTCTTCGCTGTGAAACTCTTTTGATAATTTCTTGTTTTGAGCTTGTATTTCTTCCTTGGGAAAAGTGATGAGTGGGTTGTTATGTCATCCTTCCTTTGAAGATATTAATATTTTCAGGCTGGTGATGTATATATACTGTTGCTTTCTGACCTGGTCTTATTGCATTGTACAATAAAAATTATGCCATATTGCATCGTACAATAAAAATTATGCCAGTCTTCCCCCGAGCTCATGGATTTGGCTTATTTTCGAGCACCTGCTTTCATTAGAGGTCTTCGCGCAGACAAGGAAATGCCCGTTGAATTCCTAACATGCACTCTTGGATGGGAGAGGGGTTTTCACAAAAATTCTTTGTTTTGTCCTTTTTAGCAAATACCATTTTGATGTGTCACAAGCCATAGTGAAAGTAAATAAGCTTGTGGGTGATGCACTAAAGCAGACTGTTTGGGAAATTTGTGATTCTGTAGTTAGGTTAGAATGGAATAGTCACTGATGTTTATTTTGTTTATTTTTTTCTCCCACTCTTGATCCTGGGCACCTAGGAGAGGAGGGGGACAGTCAGTTTTCTTCTTCCCTGCACCCCAGACCCACAGCAGCTGGACCTGGAACCCTGCACTGTTGTCCCTTTCTTCAAGATGAAAAGGGGTGTGGGGCTGGCCTGAGAGCTCTGTCCTCACCCGCGTCGTTATTTCTGCGGCAAAACGTAGTCCCCGTTTCCAACAGCCAGCGTACAAACTAACTTTGGGACTGCCCGTTCACCAGCACAGAAAGCTCATTTCTTTAAAGCTGATTAGCTAAGCAGAGCTCATTAGCTTAGCTTAGTTTAGCAAGTATGATCTCATTAGCTAATGTGACACTGTAACATACACACTGTCAACCACCACTGTCGGGGAGGATGGAAGGCGGCCAAGGACTGCGGCTGGCCCGCTCAGGAGTGCCGCCCTCCTGTCCTGGGCACCGGTGAGGCCAGCACCCGCGCCGGCCCAGACAGGTGCTGGCACCGACTGCACGGGGCAGGCACACGAGCATGAGGACATTTGCCGGTGTGGCCTGCCTGTAAGTGCCAGGCGCCCGGAAGGGCTTTCCTGCATTATCTCACTGAGTCCACATACAACCTCGATAGTGGGTACTCTCATCGCCCCATTTCACAGATGAGAACACAGATGAAGTCGTCTATCATGAGAGCCCGTTATCCATAGAAACAGCATTTTCTGCACGTGGCAAATGGGTGTTTTGCGGAAAGGCAGTCTGCTCCCTACACTGATTGTAGTGTTTGGTTTGTCTGGATTCCCAGTGCCGACGGAAGCCTTTGTGTGTATTTGTGAGCTGCTTCGTGGGGAGTTTCTCCCCATTTCCCTGAGAGGCGCCTCTGTCCGAGCCTCGCTTTTCTCTGAAAATGGGGCGATGTCAGCTTCCGGCAGTGTCCCGGTGGCTCTGGGGAGAGGACGTACCTGCAGCATTTAGTCTGGGCTCAACTCGCTAAATAGAAGTTGGAGCCTTTTCTTGTGAGATAACTTGTTTTTAAATAAGCATTTTTTGTTTGCTTACGTTAGATGTGCAGAAACACTGTGAAGACAGGTAACCTCTTAGTTTGCTGGTTCGCATTTCCCCTCTTCCTCACAGACCCTTTGGCCATTGATAGGTTTTCTCATGGGGAGTTAGGAGTTAATGAATGTCCTTTGGCACCACTGGCAGCTCAGAAAGGAAGCTGCCCGGGTGAACTGGAGGCATGAGTGGTCCTGCACCTGTCAGTCCGCCCGCAGCACTTGTGCACGGGCCTTCGGAAGTGGGGGAGCTTGGCCGTGGGGTGCCACGAGCGGCGGAGCCGGATCGCCTCTGTTTTATTTACTTATTTTTCTGGCTCATTAAAAACTATATTCTAAGTAGCTCAGGAAGGTATTAGGGTCCTTTATCCAGAAACGTGAAACAAGGAGAGAAACCCACCTGGGAACATTTTTACACCACCCAGATCCAGTGCACAGTCTTCCCCAAGTAGATGCAAAAACGCTGTTTTTTAGTATTCTTTCCTCTTTTGGAGTGTGGAAACGTGGTCAGTGAACCTGTCCAAGAGTCTGCATTAACCATGATGGTGATGAGGGTGTGGAAAGAATACGGTGGTGTTAATAGCAGCCACAATATACATTTGCATAAGGAGCTGAATTATGAGCAGTGATATACTTAAATATACATGTAAAGTGGTAATGTTTCCATTTTACAAGTGTGGTTCAGTGCTTGACCTTAGACGTGAAGCACTGTACAAGCAAAGACATTTTGTCCCGATGATTTGGTGTGTGGGGAGGGGTTTGCACTGTTCTGCGTGCAGATTGAGTCTGAGATAGGTGTGGATGGAGAATTCTAGGTCATTATTCCTCAGCTGCACCCCTACTGTGACTGCCAAAACCTTTTCCTCTCTGTGGCTCCTTCTAATTGGGATAATACCACCCTTGGATTCGTTTGTTGAGTTAAGCCTTGTCCTTTTGAGGGACACTCTTTTAAATATTAGTTCCCAGTGGGAGGGGTCATACATTCAGTTTGAATCATACCAGCTCCAGAGCGTGTATTCACTCATCACCTTCCCACCAGGCCTGAGCTCCAACAGGATGCTGCTGTTGGGGACGGTGAGGGCCGGCGCAGGACCGGGATCCAGGAGGGAAGGGTGCGGAGAGGTGCACGGGAAGGAGAAAGACGGTCAGGTGCACGGGAAGGAGAAAGACGGTCAAAAGGATTCTAAAGCCGACGGGACCCGTGTCTGCTTGGCCATTCCTGACCCTTGATGGGTTCGCAGCTGTAAGATTTTAGAAGGATGTTGCTGCAGGAGTTGGGTGGAGTTTGGCTGCTGAGTTAGGACTGTGTGTTAAAGCCAGGGGTTCCCTGGCAGAGTCCCGACTGCGCCGTCACTAGCTTACCCGGCACTTTCACGTAAATTTGAGGAAGGTGCTCCTTCTTCAAGATGACATATTTCCAGCTGTCTGAAAATTATATACAGATTTTTATTAAAAATAAGACATTCTTCTCTGCTAGAAAATTACTGAAATAAAGCTGTAACTCCATGAGGTCTGCAATCTGGACAGTGCCCCTTAACCGTAATGCCTTTGCTCGGCGCACACTGTGCCAGCGAGCGTGCGGCCCTGGTCTCTGTCTGTACCTGGTCAGCTTGCTGGGTCCCTGCCGAGCTGATTGCCTGGCGTGCAGATCCAGGAGACTGTGCCTGTCTGCAGGGAGAAGGGAGCTAGAGTCCTGCTTGTCAGACCCCCGGGTGTCAGGCGTTAATGTGCACACCTGCTTTTCACGTCAGCAGTACCAGTCTCAACCTCCAATTAGAAGTGCCATGGATACAGAATGGTATTTTCGTTAATGTACCAGGCACCCACTGTGGGCCAGGAATTTTCATCCGTATCACTAGTCCTTACAATAAATGGCTCTATAATGTTCTCGTGGCTCAGAGAGGGTGGGCAGCCAGCCCATAGGCACCCAGCTGGTAAGAACTAGACCGCGGACCGAGAGCAGCTCACACAGTGCGCTCTGAGGTGACCTTCTTTTCTCTTCAGCCAAGGTGTCTGGCGTGGGGGCTGACCACTCCAGTGGGGGCTGGGTAAATGTGTTCCTCCAGAGATAACTGTTGAGCACCAACTGTGAGTCAAACACTAGGGTATCGTGGGGAACAAACCACACCTCTTCCTGCTAGGAACTAATGTTCCATGGGGAGGTTGCCTAATTCAATGAATGAGTGAATGAATGGATGGATGAATGAATGAATAAATGAATGAATTGCCCTCAGGTTTTCTTTTCTTCTTTCCTTCACCGTCATCCCAGGAAAGTACTTCTCTGGTTTCCTGTGTCCTCGAAGGGCCCCTGGAACCCCGGGGGAGAGGTTGGTCTTCCCCTCCCGGACAGCTGTGTTTTTTGTTTTTTTTTTTATCCTCACCCGAGGATATTTTGCATTTATCTTCAGATAGAGTAGGAGGGAGAGAGGGAGGACGAGAGAGAGAAACATCGACATGAGAGAGACACATTGACTGGTTGCCACCCACACAACCCCACCCGGGGCCAAACTGCAACCGAGGTACGTGCCCTTAGTGGGAGCCTAACCCAGGTCTCTCTGGTCTGTGGGCCGACGCTCTAACCGCTGAGCCAAACCGGCCAGGGCCTGGCCAGCTGTTCTAGAGGCCTCCCAGTGCCTGTTGAAAGTGGGGCTCACGTGTCACTGCTTCCCAAGCTGCACTGGTGGCTTCTGTTTGAGACCAGGAGCCTGCCTTTACCTGGCATCTGTTTTCCTTTTCTGTTTTGGGATCCTCTATGTCCCAAAGGTCAGCCGAACTGCAGTCAAGAAAAACATTGTTCTTATTATGTAATCACCCTCCACCTAAGGGGGAAAAGGTAGATGGAATTTGTGATGTCCTCTGGGGCCATGTGGGCATAGGGGATGCGTCTCTGGTAAACTGGCTGGGTTTGTTGCAGTGTGTTTTGTGTGAAAAAAGGCCTTCTGAATGAAAAAGTCAGAATTAATGTATAAAAGTTTGCAGACTTTGGAGCCATAAATAATTTAATTTTGAAAAAACAAAAACCTCCTACAAACTCAATTATTAGGCACCTGAGGAAGAACAGGCTAGGAAGTGAAAGCCAGTTGAACTTTATGAGGAAGTGGTCTCGCCAGACGAATCCCGTTTCCTAGGGAGCCCTGTAGGGTGCCAGGTGAAGGAAGTGGTGGGTGCAGTGTTACCTGCCTTGGGAAGGATTTAATTCTGTCTTTAACACCACTGACACCCATTAGCTGGGAGGAAATGGTCCAGGCCACCATATACTACAGTTGATAAGGATTCCTGGGCAAGATTTTAAATATTTTGGGTCCCACCTTAGACCTACTGAATCGGAATCCTGGGACTTGGGCGGGGGTGGTGGCGATAGTGATAAAACTTAGGGGATTCTATTTATTAAAAGCTATCAGTGAGTGAAAAAAGCCAATCTCAACACGTTCTGTACAGTGACACCATTTATGTAACACTCCCACAGTGAGCACATTGCAGAGATGGAGAAGGGACAGGAGGTTGACAGGGTTGTCCACAGGGCAGCAGGAGTCCCTTTGTGTTGCTGGGACAGTTCTGTACCTCGAGGAATCTATACATGCGATGAAATGCCATGAAATTCCACGCAAAGGCACACGAAGTAAATGAGTGTTTGTGAGAAAGGGCACGTCTGACTAAGGTTTAGAGTCTAGTTCATTGCATGGTGTCAGGCGGCTCCGTTTACTTCTGTAAGATGTCGCTTTGGGGGCAGGGTGGCTGATGGGCACTTGCCTACATGGAAAATAAGATCTGTAAAAGGTTACAGTTCAGGAAAATAAGTAAAGGAAGGAAGAGAGAAGTGAAAAGGTTGAGTACTCTGTACTATTTTTATTGTTTACTGTGTGTCTATAGTTATTTCAAACAAAACGCTTAAAAGAACTTTCCAGGTGCCTCTGAGGTGCACCCGCTGGGTTAGACCACACGGTTATCGGATGGGTGTGCGCTCCGTGCTTACCAGCGGGTTAGTGTGAAACTGGGGCGGGGGTAGGGAGATGAGCCTGGGGTCCGAAGTGTGTGGAATATTTTGTCAATGGCTGCGCATTGGAATATGCTTTGCAGTGGGAACTGTCTTAGCACGGAGTGGGCGGTACCTTCCCAATCCAGGTGAAAATAACGAGGCAACTAAAGTGACTTTGGCCAGCTGGACAATGAAGAGCTCCCCGGACCACCTGGGGAGGAGAAAGAGTCCAACTCGACACACACAGGTTAAAGTCAGAGCAGAAATAGGTTGGATTTGGGGCATGAAGTTCTGGGAATAAATTTGAAGGAGCACACCTGTGATCACAAAGGGTTGGAAAGTAATATTTATACAAAAGAGAAGAGGTTATGGAAGTCAGTGTTTTCGTCCCAGAGGTTACACGTATAACAGCGTTCAGACATGTGTTGAACAGAGCCAGTGGGGTCACCGTTTGGGGTCAGCAGCAAGGTGAATGGAGGTGAGCTCACGCTGCCGAGTGACAGGGTGAGGCGAGACTTCACGAATCAAGTCTGGGCCGTGAGGGGGAAAGTGAGAGGAGGGAAATTGTCTCTTTCTGTAGAGGTGTTTAAAATGCGCAGAAGAGCCCGGCCGGTGTGGCTCAGTGGTTGAGCATTGTCCCATGCACCAAGAGGTCGCTGGTTCGATTCCCGGTCAGGGCACATGCCCAGGTTGTGGGCCCGATCCCCAGTGGGGGGCATGTAGGAGGCGGCCAGTCGCTGTTCTCTCTCATCGATGTTTCTATCTCTCTCCTTCTCCCTTCCTCTCTCTCTAAAATCAATAAAGAAAAAATTTAAAAAAGCCCAGAAGAGTGCCTGGTGTAGAGACTCATTAAATATTTGTGGAACGATGGTTATGTGGGGCCTCCTGGGAGGCAAAGGGAGCCTGGTGATTTTCCTGGTTCTTTCTTCCTCCCAGATCAAGACTTTATGTTTACGATTCCAAACATCTGGAGGACAGAGGTTTGCTCATTGAGATGCAATAGAGAGACCTGAGGAACCACACCTGTTCTCACCTTGTCATTTAGTATCTTACAGGTGGATACAGTTTCTCCGACTGTTTTACCAATAATCGACAGTGTAATGTCACTGCCTTAGATAATTTGCCGCAGGAAGAAGAATTTCTTAGTTCGTAGTTTTAAAATCACCTCAAATAGCATGCAATGTTCTTTCAGATTGATGGACTTTTTTTTTTTTTTTTTTTTCTTTTTTAGGTATCTGTCTTTGAAAGCATTTTTTTTGAAAGTCAGAAGGCAGCCAAAATTTTCTCACATTCAGATACTTAGTGGGAAGGATGTGTGGGTGCTGAAAATCTTTCTACACTGCATTTTCTAAAATGTCTTTTAATGTCTAAAGCATGGAACCTCAGGACTCTTTTCTACCCACAATGATCCTTTTCTTTCTCTGCAAGTTTTGTGCCTGAACCCAGAGTTCCATCAGTGGCGCTTTCCCGTGGGCACTCCGCTCGTGATGGGGACAGTTTTTCTGTCTGTTCAGTACCGTGGTGTTCCTTCCTCTCCAGAAAGGCAAGGCGGTGCTGGCTGCGTGGAAGGACACCACCCGGGCTGCCCAGTGCATTTCTCGTGCACTGACTTACTAGTCCTGGGAGTTAATGCATCCTTGCCGCTGCCGTGTGACGGATGCATCCTTCCCGCTGCCGTGTGACGGATGCAGTGTGACGTGCTGCCACTTGCCGGGGAGCTCGCCCTGACTCAGTGACTGCCTCGGGCGTCTGCTCAGTGTTTTATGCAGATACACTAAGTAAACGGCATAAAACCAAGAAGAGATTCTTGGACGTCTGTATTCCAGGTTTCTTAAAAGATGGTACATGACTTGATTCACTTGATTCCACAGATGTGCACTCAGTGTTGCATTCGCTGTGGGAAATTCACTGTGACCCAAACAGACGAGGTCCTTGAACTCATGGGGCTTAGAATTTGAGGACTGGATTAGCCTGGGTCCTTGGAGAAGCAGACACAAAGGGATCAAATGGGCAAGGGTTTTATGAGGGGAAATACTCTAATCGGGGGAAATGGGAAGGAAGTCAGAAACTGGGGATAGCCTGCAGACCATGAGAGTCTGACCCCCCAGGGGGGCAGGAGGAAGAGAAGTTAGTGTAGGAGCTTCCGTGCTGTCCAGGGAGGCTTGGCGAAGCTGTTGGGTGCGAGTGCTGGACTCAAGGTCAGAGGGCCAGGGGTCCCAGGAAAGGGCCTGTCTCAGTGTTTGCACTGCATTCCGTCCCGGAGCGGGCAGCCCAGGAGCCCCGGCCTCCACACGCACACACGGGGGCTGCTCCCAAGGGCAGCCGCTGGGGCTGTGCTCCGTCCCTGCTCTCTGTAGTAGGAGGTGTGGGACGTGTGTTCTCCGGCCGCCACAGGAGTGGGCAAGGGCCAAGACATTAACCAAGAAATCCCATGAAAAAATGTGCCATTAGGGCTGTGACGAATCTGATAAAGGTGAAGTGGAGAGGGTCCTGGAGCTGTCCAGTCTGCCTGGGGAGGGACAGACCCGGCCAGGCTTCCCGAGGGAGGGAGCTGAGGTCTGCAGAGTGAGGCGGAGTTAACTGGGTGATGTTGGGGAGCTGGGGAGCTTTCCTTGTGGCACTTTGGAGGAACTGGAGAAGGTTGGACAGCAGGCCTTTTAGATGTGCGGTAGGAAGCTATCAGATGGGGGCGGATAGAGCTCTATCCTAAGTGTGCTTTCAAATGATAACCGTGCTTTAAGTATGGGGGGCTGAGTAGAGGGGCAGGAGTGGAGTGGGAGAGAATTCGGGGCTGTGGAGGAAACCCAGGTGGGGTATGAATCAGGTATGACGGGGAGATGGAGAGGAGTGGAGAGATGGGAGACTTCTTGGAGAAGGTGTAGTTGCCGGTGCTTACATTGGATGTGGGGTTGGGAGTGAGGAGAGGGAGGGGTCATGGGTCTCGCCCAGGTTCCTGGTTTGTAGGGTTGTGCATGGGGTGGAGAGGGAGAGGGAGAGGGAGAGGGAGAGGGAGCAAGCGCGGTGGCAATGATTGGGGCTTGCTGAGGTGCTCTGTCTCACCTGTGAGCTATCTGTGTGTGTTACAAGCATCTAAGGAAAAAGTTTGACATGAGGGAGAAGCCTCCTGGACCTGTGGAGGTTGGGCCGAGGAGGATGTCACAGGTACTGAAAAGTGGCAGAGGGGGAGGAGAGGACAGGGAGGGGCTGCTGTGGCCAGGGACAGGGAAGAGCACCTTCCTAGGAGGGGTGATCCACAGAAATGAACGCCGATGCTAAAAGGGACGGCGGATTGGGTGACATGGAGGTCATTGGCGATCTTAATGAGGTCTGTTCGAGTGGAACAATGTTGGGGATACCAGATTGGAGCGGGCTGAGGACTCAGTGGGAGGCAGGAAGCAACCAGCTCTTTAAATAAAGTTTGGCCACGAGGGGAAGGACAGCGATAGGTCCTTCATGGAGTATGGGATGAGCGGCTTTTTTGTTTTCTTTTATAGTGGAGGCTTGAGTAAAATTGCCAGCATCCAGCTGATTAGAGAAGGAGCAGTTTATTTCCAGTGCAGGGTCCCTGAGAAGGCAGGAGGGTGGCATCCGCAGCCCGGGTGCAGGCCCGTCTCCCGGGAGCCTGTGGGAGGAGACTCAGAGGAAGGCAGACTCCGAATCTGGAATGCGCCCGAGTGCCGCTGACAGTGATCACAGGTTTACTTTAAAATTCCCGAGACATTCTCCTCTGTCCTCTGACACAGTCCATTCCCCTCGGATCTTAGCTTGGATGATGATAACAGTGTTGTGTTCAGTACCGCAGACCCCGCTGCCTGCGAGGAAATTATCCTGTGCTTTTTCAGGGACTTCCTTAAGTCAACAATATTTCCTGGAGCAGTTTCGCTGGTGATGATGCATTAGACAAAATTAAACTCTGTAGCTATCGGTTTTTTTTTTTTTAATCCTCACCCTAGGATATTTTTCCATTTATCTTCAGAAAGAGTGGGAAGGAGGGAGAGAGAGAGAGAGAGAGAGAGAGAGAGAGAGAGAGAGAGAGAGACATCGGCTGGTTGCCTCCTGCACGACCTCGACCAGGGCCGGGGATTGAACTGCAACCGAGGTACGTTCCCTTGACCGGAATCGAACCCGAGGCTCTGTGGTCCATGGACTGACGCTCTAACTTCTGAGCCAAACCTGCCAGAGCTGTAGCTATATCTTTAAATACTAAATACTAACAGTGTTTACCAAGGAAGGAGGAGGTAAGAAAAAGAAAGAAAAAAGGAAGTTGGTCAACCATTTCAGAGCACTGACCAGAGCAGAAACACTGAGTCACAAACACCCATTTCCACCCGATCACTGTGCTACCCACCAGCCCCATTTCAGGTGGGCAGAGCCCGTGGGTGGGGGTCACCATTGAACTTTCAATGAACCTGGGGTGGAGGCGAAATTTCCCTTACACTTTCTAGAAACTTCTGTGGAGACGGAATTCTCTGCAGGTTCAGCGAGAGGGGCAGCTGGGTGCCATCATCTCCGTGTGGTGGAAACGGCCGTCCTCGGTCCTTTGCCTGCGCTGGCTCGATTGCGTGAGGAAAGGCATCACCAAGGATAGGCACGTCCAGCGACCTCGATCAGCCCGTGGCTTTCCAAGCACCGAAGACCAGGGCTCATTCACAGCGCGGAATTTTGAGCTGTGCCCTTCTTTCAAAAGTAAGGGAGAAGGTCTGGAGATTATTTGGCAAGTTGGGATGGCAGACCCTGTGTATGGAGCACTGAGTGTTTGGGTTGTTTCTCTAAGAATAAAATCTAAAGTGACTTTAGACACTTGTTCTAGGAAACCGCAGTCGGTTCATGGAGAGACCGGTGGATTCTCATCCGAGCTCTGCCTCTGTCCGGCTGTGTGCCGATGGCCAGCTCCCCTTCCCTCTCTGGGCTTTTCTGTCTTCATCTGTAAAAAGTACCTAGTGGTCTCTAAGCTTTCCTCCAGCCCTCAGATCTGCGAATCTGTAAAATTGGCATCCTGGATCGTTAGAACCAGTTCCTGTGGTGCCAATTTCCCCCTCTCCCAAATGAACATTCTGCATTGGTTCAGGCTCTGCTGGGGAGGTAGAGAATCTCACAGGTACTGTAGTTCTAGGTTCCCAGGGGACAGCATGTGCCTGAGATGTGACTGTCTCCACTGGGCTGTGGCTGCAGCCCGAGGTTTCTGTTCGGGCCCAGAGACCCACGGGCTGCATGTGTGTAGGGTCCTTCTACCAAAGCCGCCAGTGGACTCAGGGGCCCTGTTCATCGTCTCCGTGATATCAGCAAACACTCAACATCCATACCATGCCGTTGGTGGTGTTGTTTTCTGAGTTCCAGTGACAGCCTTATGAGATTCTTTCACACCTTCTTTCCACTTTTAACCTCCTGTTTGGGGAGACTCAGTTCTGCACCCTCTGGTTCAGGGTCCCAGCTCCTTCTCAAGTCTCGTCACTGCCTGACTGCATCCTGAACTCTGTTCATTCTGCCTGTCTGTCTGAACCGCAGTGTTCTAGATATTTTAATAACATTAGATTGGTTTCCCATATCTCTTGTACCTTCATTTGGCTCCTAGTTCCAGCACTTAAGTCACCTCTGGAGGGATTCAAGGACTTAAAGGGCCAGACTTCACAGAGAGGATGTTGGGAAGATGTTGGCAGAGAAGCTGGGGTATCAGGCTTGTCCCACTGACTGTCAAGAGAACTACACCAATAATATTTTGGACTTGCCCAACTTTTCAATCAATGCACCATTAATAAATCAATGAGCCCATCCAGTGTGGCTCAGTGGATGAGCGTCAACCCATGCACCAAGAGGTCACCGGTTTGATTCCCGGTCAGGGCACATGTCCAGGTTGTAGGCCTGATCCCCAGTGGGGGGCATGCAGGAGGCAGCCAATGGATGTTCTCTCTCATTGATGTTTCTATCTCTCTCCTTCTCCCTTCCTCTCTAAAAATCAATAAAGAAAAAAATTTTTTTAAATAAAATAAAATAAATCAGTGAATTATTGCCTTTTTTTAAAAAAAAGTTCTATTATGTCCTGGGCTCTAAATAGCTATTAAGTGATATTAGTAAGTAAAATGGTCATAACAATTTATTGATACTGTCTTTGTTGCCAGTTTATGAAAGAGCTTTGCAAGGGATGGGAAAGTATTAAAAAGTCACTACTCTCAGACGGCTTGATAGGCAGGTGGTGTTACGCCAGGAAGGAGCAGGACCACCTAGCATGCTTATTGGGTAAAGAGTGGCAATTGGGTAGTGGTAGGGCTTCTGGAGAATAGGTGAGATGTGTTCCTGAGGAAAAAGCTTATTAGAAAAAAATTTGCCAGAAACACGATGTCCATTTTTAGAAATCCTGAAATGCTGTAGGAAGATGGATTAGAAGTTAGTGGCAAAAAGAACTCCAAGGGAGGTACAATTTTCTTACATGAAAAATACCAGAGACGACATATTCACTCACTTGGTGATTCTGATGATGGGCCAGGCCACTAGGCAGACCTGGTCCCCCGGGAGCTTGTACCTGGGAGACCTGCGGCCAGGAGTTCCAGCCTGAATGTCCGGCCTTGAAGCAGATGCCGTTGTGGTCAAGGAGAAGTGCATTCTGCTATTTCTTTTCACTCTTTCCAGTGTCTCTCCTCTCTTTAACATTCAGAACAGCCTGCTTCTTTTCCTAGGAGATTTCCCCCTTTGCATAATTTTAGCTCACATTTTCAGTTTTTCAGACCTGTTTGTTTTTCTTGGATCGCTCAAAGGCACTGCGAGGAGCCAGGTCAGCGCTTCGGCCGTGGACCTATATAAAGCCGAAAAGTAGGTCGCGCGGGCATGTCAGGTACAGCGCTGCCTGCCTTGTCTCAGTTACGGAAATAATTGGCCCAGAAGGACCCAAGTGGAGTTTTCAGGACTATTCCTTCTAGTTTCAAAGGTCCTCGAAGTTAAATAATTTCACTTGGATGAGAGAGGATGCGATAGGAAAGAGGAAGGACGTTGGGGAAGGGTTTTCAGTGCGCTCTTGGAGGCCTGGGCACCATCCCTCGGGAATGCTGGCAAAGCAGTTCTCGCCTGCCAGCATCTCGACTAGAAACCAGGGGAAGAAGAACCGAAGCCTGAGCACGTGCGGAGCGGCACGCGTGGTGTAGAGAAGGTGGCCTCGTGGGTCACCTCCCCTCCCTGTCTGCACAGGTCCCCGAAGTCCGCAGCGTCCCACTGCTTCGGCCAACATGCGTGGGAGAGACGATGTGTTACACAGAGCTTAGGACCTTCGGTTCGGAAGGGCAGTAAGTCGTTTACTTGTCAGCGGCCAGGACCCTTTGTTTAAGGAATCTTCAGCCTGAGCTTCATGTTTCTAGGATGGTTCTGCGGACCGAAGTGAGACCGTGGTCCCACTATATCAGATAATAAGACTCCTCCGATGAGTTTATTCATCAAGCATGTATTATTTTTTAAAATATGTTTTTATTGATTTTTTAGAGATAGAGGAAGGGATGAGAGAGATAGAAACATCGATGTGAGAGAGATACATCGATGAGAGAGAATATAGATTGGCTGCCTCCTGCACGCCCCCCACTGGGGATCGAGCCCACAACCCAGGCATGTGCCCTGACTGGGAATCGAACTGGGACCTCTCAGTCCCTGGGACAATGCTCAATCCACTGAGCCACACCAGTTGGGCTCAAGCATCTATTAGTATCATCATTCTTACCTTGACTACCACCACGAGGACCAACTGCAGGCACTGTCTGATGACCTCCGCTAGGTAAATAAGGACGCCTCGGACACAGTGCTCATTCACGGTGGGCTGGTGAGGAGCGCGATCAGCATCTCGATGCAGGTTTATCTCTGCCCAAAGTGCCAGGCACTGTGCCAGGCTCTAGGGATGCCACAGGGAACAAAGCCAGACCCGGCCCGCAGTGGAGCAGTGTGGGGTGGGGGTGGGGATGGAGTTGCAAACCAATGAACAGCACAGTAGAGAGAGCAAAGGTGGGGATGGGGTGGGGGGAGGCTCCTAGAACCCATGGCGCTGGTTCTCAGTGCTGAGCCCTTTCCATCGCGCCCTACGGCAGCCTGCAGGAAGGCTGTTGTCCGGGTGTCTGATTCTGCTGCTTCTTAAGTAAAGGGTTAACAGCAGCCCAGGAATATGGGTTGAGGGTGGGACGTCAGAAAGCTTTCCATGTTGTTAAGACACACGTGGACTGCCGGAGAAGCAATGCAAACAGTATTTTTTCTCTGTCAGATGCTTCCCATACCTGTAACAATGATTGTTCCAGACTTTTTCCTTTAAATTCCGTGTCCATTTGTGGATTCAGCACCTCATCCTGCCTGTCCCAGATTGAAATGAATGGAAGGGGATGTGGAGCTGGTCACCCAGCCTCTGGTACAGTGTGACCTGGGGCAGGGCTCTGCGGAGGTGCTGGCAAGGAGGCCACTAACTAGTCTTAACAAAACCCACGTTAATTGAAAACTTCTCATGGTCATTCTATTTGAGCATACTATGATTTCTATTTTAATTGAATGATTTTTAAAGATGTCTCATGTTTTTAAGGTTTTTTTGCCCCCTCGTTATCAGACGGGCAGGGTAAGCTCTATTTATGGTACCATGATACCAAGGAGGAGGAAAAGAATATGTGTAACATGATCTCACTTATTTCTGGAATATAATGAACTAAACAAACTGATGAACAAAATAGACCCAGAATCATAGAAGTAGGGCACAGACTGACAATCCTCAGAAGAGGAGGGGGGAGGGAAGGGATAAACCATAGAACTTATATGCATGTATGCATAACCGATGGACATAGACAACAAAGCTGGGGACGGGATGGGAGGGGAAAGGGAGGAGGGAGTCAATGAGGGGAAAATGGAGAAACATCTGTAACAAAAATAAATTAATAAAAAAGAATATGTGTAAGGCATTAGCATGGACCTAGTCTGGGCTTTTTCTGTATCTTTATTTTGTATTTTTAAAATTGTATACATTTTTCTGTATTTTTCACACTTTCTTGCAACACAGAGTGGTTGTTTCCATAATGACTACCCGGATGGCCTTACATGTGCAGAAACACGACCTGTGCAATTGTAGGATAAACAGCTTCAATGTGTGCATGTCTCCTCTTTTTTTTTTTTTTTTTTTTTTAATCCTCACCCAAGGACATTTTTCCATTTTTTGTTCAGATAGAGTGGGAGGGAGAGAGAGGAAGAGAGAGAGAGAGAAAAACATCGACGTGAAAGGGACACATCGAGTGGCTGCCTCCCGCACGACCCAACCAGGGGCCAGGGACAAACTGCAAGTGAGATACGTGCCCTTAGCGGGAACCGAACCCGGGTCTCTCTGGACCATAGGCCGATGCTGTAACCGCTGAGCCAAACCGGCCAGGGCTATATGTCTCCTCTTTTTAAAAAGCTGCTCGCTTGCTCTTTCTTGTGTGTTCTACTTTTCGGTTGATAAGGAAAGTTTTCCGAGGCCAGACAACTAGACTGTGAGCAGACACACCTTCGCTCAAGGCAGCTGGGATGCGTGTGGGTAGAGTTTATTGCCGTGGACATTCCTGAGCTTAATAAGGTCCTGGAAATGGCATTGACCTTGACTTCTACTGACTTTCCATGTAACGTTAGGCCTTACGCTTTGTACCTAAAAAGCTAGTCAAATGAAGCCCACTGATAGGAATTGTTTCTAATGAAGGATTGGCATTGACATTTAAGTGTTGAAGACTTAATTTTAAATGTAGGAGGACTTTGGAAATTCTATTTCCTTTTATTTAGAATTTGTGATAATTCATGTAGGAGCTGGGAAGACTCAGCCTTTTTCCTTTCTTTCGTAGACAGTATAAATGAAATAAGACCACCATGATCCACAGGGATGTATATGAAATACTTAAGAGCAAACTGATTTTCAGACTTCTGAAGCTTGCTTGCCCTATGAACTTGAACGTGATACGCCTGATTGTATTTTTTACATTTCATAATTAAAGCTTCCCTTTTATTTAATCCACATTGGTGAGGCTTTACTAAGTATTGTAGGATTTTTCTAGGTGTAACTTTTTTTCAGCAAATATAACATCTGGGTTAGAAAGGGATGGGGTGTTCTGACCTCCAGATAGGTGAAGTCTGAAGCGGCTTTAAAACATTCACTCGTTACATTGTTACATCTGGTTCTTTGGCAGAGAGCGTGGCAAAACCCTGTTTGTAAATCAGGAGAATGAGTCCCACGCTGCAGGGTAGCTCTTGAGCAGCGTGGCTTCTGCCTTGCTGAGCCGATCAGACTGGCTGTTCCCAGGGCCATCTGCGGATTGGGAGGAAGGCGTTGCCTAGGAGCTCGTTAGAAATGCAAGTCTCGGGCCCCACCCTAGACCTGCAGACCCAGAATCTGCACTTAGTAAGACCCGGAGGCGATTCATGTGCAGGAAAATGTCCAGCCCCGGGTCCGGGCACCCTTCAGTGCTTCGTGTGGACCCAGGAGAAAGCCCGCCCTGGCAGATGGTTGAGGTAAGCTGCGTCTCAACTTGTTTCCTGCAAAGCATTGGCTTCTGCCACCTGACTTGTAACAGACACATGCCTTGTACCCAAAACAAATAGACTTCTTTTTCAAGTCACACAACATATTCACTGGAATAATTTCTGCAGATGTTTTGAGAAGCAACTGCTGTGTGGTTTATTTAAACTCACTCTGTGCTGTGTGAAAATCTGTTGGGAAGAAGAGTTCGGGACAGGGGAGAGAGGCAGACCTCCGAGGGAGACTGCTGTGGAGGTGACAGCCCAGGGGAGCTGAGGGCTTTTGTTGGACAGTGAGGGTTTGTTTGTTCATTAAACAGGAAGGGGACCGATACCACAGTTCAGCCCCAGCTCAGCTAAACATCGCACCTGATTAGGTCAAACTCACACGGGATCCCTGCCCTGTGTTTTTCTAGCACAGTTTTGAATCCAAGGGGAACAGCACAGGGAGGAGAGCACAGGGGTCAGCCAGCTTCCTGAGGCTGGAACCATTCTGGCCACCAAAGCGCTACGCCCAGTGCGAGTCACAGAGTCAGAAGCCAGCCTGGTGCTGCACTTTGCTACAGACAGCTAGTTCAGGAGCCTTTCTGGAGGGCCTCGTGAAGTCCGTGGCGAGGCCCGCGGCCCGGAAACACTGCCACCAACAGTGATTCTAGTAAAGGGGCTACATCCGCAGGAGATTTGCCTACGTAGCAAAATCCACAAACCTGAAACAAAAGTCATCATGAGACATTTCTCTCACCTCCCAGGCCCAGTCAATCGCCATGTCCTATGGATTTCACCAAATATCTCTCAGATACATCCCTTTCTTTGCCTTCCACCCCCAGGCCTGGGCCTTTCTTCAGCTCTCACTGGGACCACTGCAAAGTCTAACTCATTCCCTCAGCCCCCATCCACTTTCACTCCTTAATGCGCTGCCACACTATAACCATATAATTATATAAAGTCTAAAATAAGATTGTTTTGAATCTTTTAAAAAAAACCCATTATTTTTATTGGGATTGCATTACATTTATAGATTAATTTAGGAAGATTCAACATTATTATATTGTTGAATCTTTCTGTCCATAGACTTTCCTGTGTCCCCCAGGTCAGTCTAAATTCTCTTCATATGGCTCTTGTCCAATTCTTGTTACATTTATTCTGATTTTAAATTTATAATTTCTCTCTCCCACTCAAGTGTGTTGGCCAGCTCCCCAAAAGAACCATGATACTGGACATTTTGTCGTGTTCCCGAGTAGTGAAATGCTACCGGTCTTCCCGTTCTACATGCTGAGTCTCAGGTTGAGATATGTTGGATCATGTTAGGGAAGGAGCCATCATTGCTTCGTTAATTAAGCACCTTTGTAGAGGGATCTTTGAAAATTCAGACTTGCTCAGGGCACCCCCTGCTCCTCACTGGTCTGAAGAGGAAACCCTTCTCACCTGCGTCCCAAGGCCTGGGCCTTCAGGTCCATGGTCCTCACCAGCCTTGTCTGGTCAGCTGCTCAGTTCACTCCCTGGCTGGAGCCACACCGACTGCCTGTGGCTTTTAGAGCACGCCGTGCCACTTCCAGACTTAGAATCCGGGATGCCTGCTCATTCTGTCTGCACTGCCCGTCACACTGCCTTCCCTCCGCACCCCACATTTCTTTGCCTGGACAGATCCTGCCGCCTTTCTGAGCTCATCTCAGAAGTCACTTTCTCCTGGAAGGCTCCTTGAACCCTGACCAGAATGGATCTCCACCTAGAACCTGTCTTCTTCCTGTACAGCCAGACAGAGTCAGACCATGAGGTACCTCCAGCAGTGAGGCCAGAGCAGGGTAGGAGGTCTAGAGGAGGCCATCATGCTGGTTCATGTTCAGATGATGAAGGCCTGGGGGTGGGAAGGGGGCATCAGGTGAGGGGCATCAGGTGAGGGGCCTGGGGGTGGGAAGGGGGCATCAGGTGAGGGGCATCCAGTGAGGGGCCTGGGGGTGGGAAGGAGGCATCAGGTGAGGGGCATCAGGTGAGGGGCATCCGGTGAGGGGCCTTGGGGTGGGAAGGAGGCCTCAGACATGAGAGACCCTATAGAGGTAAAAGCTATATGTGTTGATCACTAAATAGAGGCAGGGAGGTGGGGGATAGGAAAGGGATATCTAAGGTGGCCTGAGGTCTCTTCATGTGTGATCCGATGGTGCCATTTGCTGAGATGGGAATTCCAAAAAGAGGAGCAGGTTTGAGGGGAAAAGCAGGGAATTTGGGACGTTCCTTCGCAACCATTTACAGAATGCCAGCAGTGCCGGGCACTGCGTGAGGTCCTCCGTCTTCAGCTGACACACAAGACCGAGGTGGGGCTGCTGACCTGTTGATGTGACCTGTAGGTCCCCGAGGGAGGGGAACACCAGGCCGCAGGTGCAGGGGTCTGGAGCTGAGGAGGGAGTGCAGCGGGGCCTCCGAGTGGGACGATCCACTGTGGGTCTGGACGGGGCCAATCCAAGGAGAGCGTAGAACAGTCGAGAGAATTTTGGAAGAAGCACCTTCTAAGGTGAGAGGAGGAATGGAGCTGCAAAGGAGACAGGGAGGGAATGGTGAAGACAGCAGGAAAAGGAGGAGAATGGGGATCCAGAACCCTTGTGAGGAAGCAGGGAGTGAAACGAGTAAGTCCTGCGGAGGAGCGGGCGGGAGCAGGACTGAGACGGGGGCTGTGCTTGGCAGCTCGGGGGTCACTGGTGCCCTCAGCAGGAGCTGTAGTAGAAGCCACCGCAGACTGCTGGTTCATAAAAGGGAAGGAGAGATTTAAGACAGCATCTGGAGGAGAAGGTCGGGGAAGTCAGTTCAGAGGAAAAGGTAGAGAAAATAGACGGGAAAGGTGGCTGGAGAGCCAGGGCCCGGGGAGGGCAGGAGAACACACAGAGCAGAACGTGGAGTGTTAACCTTGGAAGGGGGAGGCCATCCCCGCCCGAAGACAAGCGGGAAGGGAGAGAGGAGAGCGGATGGGGGGAAGGGCCACTGAGGGCGTTCTCACCCAAAGGCCTGGATCATCCTAGAGGCCACGTGGGAAGAGATGTGGAGTTTCGAAGTTCGGAAGTCACTCCGCCATCTGGGAAGGAACCTGTCTGTAGAGGTGTGGCGGGACTCCTGGGCCTGTGGAATCGGCTCCCTGCTCTGTGGTTTTCCCCGGCAGGGCCTAGGGGCACGGGGGTGGTGTGCAGAGGGGGAAGCTTGGCCTGATTCACTCAGGGCTGGAAGATTTAGCAGAGAAAATGCGGGACCAGGAGGCTGGAAGGCCAAAGACAATGGCAAGAGAGAAACCAAAGTGAGGAGTCCTGGGGTGCAGGCTGGCAGAGGGAGTGAGAGGAAGAGGGGGGTCCACAGGCGTGGGGAGCCTGCCTATCGGACTGGATGGTACTTCAGAGATAGCAGGGCTGTTCATTCTGCAGGAGTGAGAATCAGAAACATGGAACTGACCCCCCTTCATTAGAATGCGGGAACTTCCAGGGAAGATCCTGTTTGGGACGCTGCGGCCCCTGGGACAGTGCATGCTGGGACTCCAGTCTTCTCCTGCCAGTGGCAGCATAAAGGGCGAGGGTGAAGCACTCCTGGGGGCACTGCGATTAGAGGAACACGGAGTTCCTTCCGGGGGGAGAGGGGGTGCTGCCACGCTGTGTACTATTTTCAGCACCCTACTCAACCTTGGCATTTTCTGCCAGAAAAACTATTGAGAAGACGAAGAAACCTGTAATGTGACCGGACCCTGAAGTCACCCCTGTGGTGGTGGTTTCCCCCCATTCTGGGCAGCACCAGCACAGAGCACCTCGCAGACATGGCCCACCCACTCTCTGCCGTCGGGTCTACCCAGGAGGGCGGACTGGATTTGCTAAGCAGGGAGGTGTTTTTCTAAATGGTATCAGTCTAAAATTAGCCTGTGAAAAGATAAGCTTTAAGATGTGTCATTAGGTGGAATGACAAGTCATCGAAAGTGAAATTCCCCATTTAAGAAAATCCCTGTGCAAATCAGGCGCTCGGACTCAAAGGGTGCCGTGGCTTTCTCAGCTGCTCTTTCCAGGGGCCCTGCAGCTGTGGCCAGCGTGCTGTGGGGGTCACGGCAGAGGCCCATTCCTGCTCAGCCTGTCACCTTCAGCACATCTGCGTACTCCCTGGGACCCTTCCAGTGTGTGGGGTGATCGCTGAAGTTAATTATAGCAGGTCCCCGGTCACTGGGTGTTCTGTTCAGATGTGCTGGTGTTTCTCCTTGCCTCGGGTCTCACCTCCCCGCCTTGGTTCGGTCTGAACAGTCAGAGAGCTCCCTCTCCGGGCGCGGCTCTTCATTGCTCAGAGCCCTGCTGTGATCTCGCCTGAGTGACACTTACAGTCCTGTACCTGGTCAATGGGAAGAGTGAGTCGCGGTTTTCCACATTCAGTACCTCGAATCAAGGGGTGATGAGATTGTGTGTGTGCTTCGGAGGGAGTGGGAGAGGTGGTGACATATAGAAACTGGATATAAGTGACAGTGCTAGCCTCATCCTGTGGGGCTGGTTGTGAGTGGGGGAGAGGAATGGTCTGCGGCTCATGTCTCGAGAAAGTTTCTTAGGGCTCCTCTCCTTGGGTCCGTGTGATGAGCATCCAGGCACTCTGGGTCTCACTGACAACTGAGATATATGACCCGTTACTGGTTATGAAAGCAATTAGATCGCTGGTTAGAATTAAGGACAAAATAGAATAGAATAGAAAATACATCTCCTTTGGTAAGGATAAGTATTGTTTTGTAAAATTTTTGTTTCAGTTGTGTGTGTGTGTGTGTGTGTGTGTGTGTGTGTGATGTGAAAATGCACGTATTGCTGTTATTATGGGTGATGGTCCAGAAGTGAAAACCACTGCTCTAGATGGATGGTAAGTCTTTAATGAGCTCTTTGGTTAAGGGTTGAAGATTATTTATTCGTTCTTGTATTCTCTTGCCTCTAGCTGAATGTAGCAGTGTGAGGCACTCAGTAGGTAGTTGAGGAAGGGAGGGAGGGAGGGAGGGAGGTCTGGTCTCATCGACCTAAAGGGATGGGATAGGGCAGATCTGGGGATCGTACTTCATTCCTCAGCATCATTCTAGGATCTCAGCGACCATCTCTCTTCTCCTTTTTTGAAACAACTTCCTGAGTGATCTGGGACCTCTCTCCTTGGAGACTCCCGGAAAGGTGGCTACAGGTAACCAGCTTCACATCAAAGCTGAAGGTCAGGGTAGTAGAGTCGGCATGCGCAAAGGAGAAGGTCTGAGCAAATGCTCTCGATACAGTTCATGGAATTTCTGCTCAGGAGATCTTGATTGGGTCATATTGTGTATTAGTTTCCTCTTGCTGCCGTAACAAATTACCACCTGTGTATTATCTTATAGTTTAGAAGTCCAGAATGAGTCTTACTGGGCTAAAATGGAGATGCCAACAGGCTGCGTTCCTCCTGGGAACCCCAAGGGAGAATCTGTTCCCTTGCCCTTTCCAGCATCTAGAGGCTGCCACGTTCTTGGCGGGTGGCCTCCTTCCTCCGTTCTCAGAGCCAGCAATGTTGGATTGAGTCCTGCTCAGGCTGCCTTCGCTCTGGTTCTTGCTTCTAATTTTCTCTTCCACTTTCCAGAATCCTTGAGGTTACACTGGGCCCACTAGACTAACCCCATCTTCAACTTTCATTCCCCTTTGCCTGTAACCTAACATATTCACAGGCTCCAGGGATTAGGACGCGGACGTCTTGGGGGCCATCGTTCTGCCACCATCCATGGCCTGTGATTCTGTGATTGCCAGTCACTGGTGGCCCCTGCCGAAGCTGTTGCGTTGGTGGGGCGTCCGGTCGGGCTGGCGTGTGTGCTGTGACAGCGCACGGGTGACCAGCAGTTCCCTTCGTGCGGAGCTGGGTCACTGTCCCAGGGGGAAGACCGCGCTGACGGTGGGTTTGGCTGCGTTAATCGTCCAGCCCGGTTGCGATGCACCCTTGCGTGGGGCTTTCACAGAGCTGTCCTGGTGTTGCTGATCACTCGTGAAGTTGTCTGTAAACAGCAGCTGTCTTCATCTGGCATACCTGCTCCCACCTGCCAGGTTGCACGTGGGACGCAAGGTGGATGAGTGTGAGTATGGGCAGTCGTAACCGAGAGCCTTTCCCAAACTCCGTGCAGTATTATTTGAATGTAATCTCCGGAAGAGCTGTCCGACCTCGGTGCCATTACTGTCCCTGTTTAGAAATGAGGCAAGTAAGGCTTGGGTGGGGGTGGGGGTGGGGGTGGGCTGGTAATTCATCCAGTAGATGACTCAGCTGGTCTACGTGGCAGGCCTGGAGTCCAGCCCAGCACACAGAGTGGAGAGATCAGTGCCAGGCTCCTAGCACTGGTCAGGAATCTTGTTGGGTCAGCTGTGTGCTCAGTTACCCCCTCCGTCATGGGGCAATAGCACCAGAGTCTATGTCCGATGCAAGAGAACGTCTCGGGTGGGGAAAGAGAAGGGCCGCTCTGGACGAGCACTCTGGATGACTGAGGATGAATGCCCTCGGTAGATTTGATGCGGTTCGGGGCGCACATTTCTGCTTTGTTACTAGTGTGGGTTACGCTGAACTCTTCACTGTTGAGGCTATCCACGGTTGCTTCAACACCTTAGGAAATTTAATCTGAACCCGTGGTCACAATAAACCGAGCAAGTACCCGACATTTTCCTGCTGGCTCTTTTTTTAAAAAAATCCTTACCTAAGGATATTTTTACATTTGTCATCAGATAGAGTGGGAGAGAGGGAGAGAGGGAAACATCCATGTGAGAGAGACACATCAACTGGTTGCCTCCTTAATGACCTGACCAGGGCCGGGGACGAATTGCAGCCCAGGTACGTGCCCTTGACCGGAATTGAACCGGAGACTCATTGGTCCTTGGGCGGGTGCTCTAACCATTGAGCCAAACTGGCCAGGGCTTCCCTCTGGCTCTTCAGAGAACTGTTGCTTTAACTCTTCCCCTCGGCCTCGTGGAAACCTCAGCCAGGAACACTCTAACGAGGTGTAAAGTGGCTCAAGAGTCAGCTGGGAAGAGGCCACACGAGGAAACAGTTTACTTGCAGTTTATGTTTATGGTGAAATCCACATGAGATGCAGCTCGGGGCTTCTGGTGCTGGATAGATTTGATTTTTAACAGAAATGGAAAACATTTTAGGCAAACAAAAGAAGCTCGTCTTGCTCATGTTTGTGTCTCCAGGACGAGACCGAGTGGATGCATGACAACTGTAAAGAGTGAGTAATCCCACTCTCCATCCCTTTATTAATAGAATTCCATTTGAATCGGAGACCGTGGGGCGGATGCGCGCAGGCAGAGACCTGGCTTCAGGGAGCCTCCTCTGCGGCTGCCTTTGCCCGAGCTCTTCCTGAGGACCTTAGTGGTTGCGTAGAAGGTGGACAGTCTGCAGAAGCGCTCGCAAGTCAGCTGCGATGTCACTGCGCCGCTGCTCTCCTGAGCCATCTTTCTTCTCGTGTGGTAGCCTTCCGACAGGAGGCGGTTCCTGGGATCATTTCCATTATAATTTAATTTAAAACTTGACTTCTTGCGAGATAGAATAGAAGGTGTTGAGACCGTGGAGAGGCAGACCTGTTTTGTACCAGAAATCTGATTAGCGCTGTCACCACGTGGCTTTGTGAATGGCACACTGGCTTTCATGCCACTTCAACGGCCGACGTGAGCCAGCGGCGCCGACCCACGGTGGTCACTGGAGGAACGCAGAAGGCTGTGGTGGGACACGCGGCTCTTCTCCACGTTTTGAAGTTGCCATATACCCCTGACATTTAAGCATGTGCTGTTTTTTTGGGACCATTTTTGTGTTTTGGGATCCAGATGGTTGTTCCAAAAGGAGCACCATCCCTGCTGATCAAGTGGGAAGGAAAGAAAACGTTGAAAAGCTTTCAGCCGTCCTGCGGAGAGCGGTTCTGCCCCACTGTCAAGGCGCCGTCGCATCCGCCTCCCTCCGAGATGGAGTGCGTCTGTTTCTGATGAAGACTTTCCATGGCCTGTGGTCACTTTTCTTTGAAAACCTTTGCGGGAGCCTTAGCAGACGGCACGTTCGCATTTGGGCATGAAATCCAGCACACGGCTGGCGCGGTCCGTCTATTTCCTGAGACTTATTTGGGTAATAGGAATTTATCATTGAATTAGGTTGGCCCTTATAGCTAATTATTTTGATTTTATGTGGGCACACGTTTGCAAGCTTCATACTAAATACCATCGTGTGTCTTTTCCTGACGATGAAAGGAGGGTAGTTTACTTTGAATAATTACAGCCCCCTCTTGGGTAATGCTTTTGATTTGCCTGAATGCAGAAAAGTGATAGGTGTTCACTAGACACAGGGAGAAAAAGGTTACAAAATAGTGACTAAGACAAAACCAGAGGCTTTGGACTCGGAGAGGCCAGCCTGGGGTGAGATGTTCGGGGACAGCTGTCCAACCTCCAGGGGACTGCGTTGTCCTGGTGACAGTGAGGGGAGTGGACCAGGTGAGCTCAAGGTCAGTTCCAGCTCTAAGGATTCTGACTGCATGGCTGGGACCCTTGAAGGGCAGGTTTTGGTCACAGCAGCCGGATAGAGTGGCGTGTGCAAACATGTGCACAGACGCACCCCTGGTGACCCAGAGCACAGCTGGCGGCCCTCTGCAACCTTGGCCAGCGTCCTTTTCCAATGGACGTGTTGACACATGGCGACATGACAAGCGCTGTAAAGTGGAGGGTGCTTTGATGTCTCCAGGGGCTGGCTTGTATCTTTCCTGAGGGAGCACCGCACTTTTGGGAAAAGGAAATGGCACTCGTTCCTGGTAATTGTAACCGTATGGGGCTTAATCAAGTGTAGGCTTCCTCAGTGGCTCTGAGCCCCCGTGACGCCAGAGCTGACGCTCGGGTGTGGTTTCTGACTCTGCTGAGAGATGCACCAAAGGATTTTAGAAAAATCCGGCTCTGACATGACAGCCTCCGACAACAAAGAGAAAATGGGAAAGAAAACAGTACTATAGCTGATACATAATTAATTGCCAATACTTTAAAAATAAGAGAAGCTAGCCTATAAAGTATATACTTGTAAACGATGTATTTATATACAGGAATTCTATTATAGTTTGAGTTCAGGGTCATAGAGCTATTCTGATGTCCTGAGTAGATGAAGACTGGGGACGTGGGGGTCCCTTCCTGCTGCTCCCCCACAGTGGGTGGGACCCCCTTGGGAGCCCAGTGTTGCATGTTGCGCCCGCCGTGGCTGGCATGGCCCTAGCGATCACCCTTCTGCCCTGTACGTCCCGCGAGGACCTCATCCGAGAAAATGATTCCACCGCGGTGGTGGTCACTTCCCACTGGTTCTTTTAATGCCCGGAGGTGCCCGCACACACTGTGTTTGGGTCTCTGGCAACACGGTCCTGTGAATCACCTGGGCCACAGCAATAGCTGCAACGGGGCTTTCTTTTACTGTCCTCCGGGCACCTTCAAAGAGGGTCTTGTACCCGGTTTTATTCAGTTGATGACATTTTTGCCAGTGTGGATTGGGCCACGGGAAGGTGAGCTTTCCACACGCTTTACATTAAGGGAAGAGCTGGGATTTTTTTTAAGGCCGCTCTGGTCTGCCCCCTTCACTGATAGTGCCCGTGGAGCCATTTGCCTAAGGAACTGGTCCTGCTGCACGGCAGACACACCCTGGTGTGACGTGCTTCCTGAGAGCCCTGCCTGGGTGGCTGTCGTCTCGGGAGAGGGCCTGCTCAGGGTTCCACTCCTGGACCGCGGCCGTTCCTCCAGCGGCCGATCTGTCTGGACCTTCGTAGGAAGACGTGATGCGAGCCGTTCGTGCCGTCACCGGGCAGAGCATCTGCGCCATCGCGCCTGGGGGAGTTTGGGTTCTCACGGGAGGCATTGCCCTATCCGGTCCTGGGGGGTCACCTGTGTTTATCCCACTGAACCCTCACTCCTAACGGAGAGGCTTTACAGGTGGGGACACTGCAGTCAGCAGGTGGTGAGAGGTGGGTGAGGGTCTGACTGCTCCTAACCCCGGGAGTATGTAAGTCAGGAAGAAGGCACGGGTACTGGGTCCGGTGGGCAGAATGCTAGCTCATGTGGAGATGTGAGGGAGGGGGGAAGGGGGGCTCCAGAAAGCCTTCATGGAGTAGACCATATTGGGAGGAACCTTGAGGAAGGGCCAGGATGTGGATAAGTACTTGCTTTCTTGACCATGTCTCCCTAGAATTAGGCTATAAGTTCAGTATGGCAGGGCCCCCCCTTCCCCTTCCGTTTTCTCCTTTCTGCACTGTGTCCCAAGGGCCTGGCAGAGTGGCAGAGAGACCGGCACACAGTGGGCGTGTGCTCAGTGTGTACTGTTTGGACATTGGGATGGAGGTGGACGTGGAGATCTTAGCAGAGAGGGAAGCATGGGTGTGAAGAGGTGGGCATAGTGTGGTTTCTTTTCACTGGTGTCCTGGGCAAGGAGAGGGCACTGAGCAGTAGCCGATGAGGCAGGACAGGTAGGTTGATGTCACACTGTGGGAAGCCTTTGATGCCAAGCTAAAGGGTCTATAGAGGCCAGTTCTCAGAGTCCTGCCAGGGCTTAGCTGGGGGGCCTTGGATATCTTACTGAACGTTTCTGACCCTCCATTTCTTGCTCATTTGTAAGATGGATATAATGATGGTACAACCTCATGAGATTGTTTGGAAGATTAAATAACCTAAGACCTGTCAAGTTATAGCAGGTGTTGATGCAGTGAAGTGCTTGGTAGCAGCTGGCTGTCGTTATTCTGAATTCACTGGGCCATGGAGAGTGCTGCAGCCTGGGAAGGGACGGGATTGGGGCTTTTAGGTTTGCTTGGAAGTGATGGTTTCAGTTTGGGCTGTGTTGCTTCCATGGTACCTGTGGAATTCCGGATGTAGAAATTCCAGAGCGTTAGGAAGGCCGTCCTGGAACTCTGGAGGGAGGCCGGGCAGGTGGGTCTGCAGGGAAATATCTGCCCCCAGCCCTCTGCAAGGAGTCCAGGATGGGGGTGGGCTGAGGACAGGCCTAAGCTCCCAAGAGGGGGCAGCGTGGCAGGTGGTGGTGCAGGGGAAAGGAAGAAGCCTTTACCTGCCGAATGAGGTCGGTAACGAGACATGGCGGCTGGTGAGAAAGGGCAGGGGCTGTGGTCATGCCTGTGGCACGGTGACAACACCTGGCCCAACACCTGACCTGAGACCGCAGGTCTTCCCAGTGCAGCCCGGTCTCTCCCAACTGGAGTGACCTAGAAAGGGCTGGCGAGCCGGGCGCTGCCGCAGGGGTCACACCAGCGCCTTTTGCGGGTCACTGATTCCCCGTCACATGGCGCTTCACGCCGGGCAGCACATTTTCATTTTCCGATGGCACCCACGGAGACGAAGTGGGAACGCCAAATTAGGTTAGTGGATGTGTCCTTGGTAAGGAGGCCACGTCCATTTCCCCTCCGGAGGATACCCAGATTCCCTTTATAGTGGTGTCGTGAAAGCGAGCATGGCGCTGAGCTTCGCTCCTGAGCGTCTCGGATGGGCCCTCATTCCGTTCCTTCTCCCTCCCCGAACGGGTTTGTCTTTGTGGTGAGATTGAGAGCTTTAATCGTTTTAAAAGGAAATAATGAGTCCTCTTCCCAGAAATGTTCCTGATGAGCTTATATATAGCATTGGGCCCATTCCATGGGTTCATGGGTCCCCTGGAGACCCCAGTTTCAGAATCTTTCCCTTGAAGGCTCAGCCTCAGCATTTTCTGGTTACTACTCATAAAGTGACCTTCCTCGTCGGGGTGAGATGCGCTCGTGCGGTGTTGAAGGCTGCTGGCTCTTCCATGAGTTCTGTGGGTGATTGCCGCGGGATAATACATTTAGGTTTAACACTGGGAGAAATGGCCCTGCGAATGCTGATTCATTCTTCTGCACGTGCATCAGTTCTGGGCTCGTGCACGTGGAGTTTTGAAGACGGGAAAGCACAGGTTGGTTAAATGTACACACCTTAGTGTTTCTGTGGGATAGTGGAGTTTTAAAAAATCCATCCAGGTCTCCTTTCTCTTCATTTGATAAATTATTTGTTTTTCTAAAAAGGGATTAGTCTAGTTAAAAGTTATATGTACTGAACTATCGTGTAATTAAAAATGTTTTGTTTTGTTTTTTTAAATTCCAATACCCGAGGGCCACTCAGACCGACTGTGTTAGAACCCCGGAGGGTGGGTGTCGCCGGGGCGTCTTTGCAGGCTGCTCAGAGTGCAGCTGACATTGAGAACTGCTGGTTCCCGCTTCCTGGCCCGAAAACCACCCAGTCACTGGCTTAATGACCATCCTCTTTTCAAATGTAAATATATCCATAAGGATTAAGTTAACCAAACATTTTGATACAAATGAGCTTGGTAGGAGTGCTTTCTTCCTGAACTTCAGCTAAGGTCAGCTCCCATGAAGAGACTGGCAGTTTAAATAGGGTTAGGGGGAAAGATGACTCATTTTGGAGTAGAGCCCGGCCCGTGTGGCTCAGTGGTTGAGCATCGACCCATGCACCAAGAGGTCGCCGGTTCGATTCCCGGTCAGGGCACATGCCCAGGTTGTGGGCCCGATCCCCAGTGGGGGGCATGCAGGAGGCGGCCAATCGATGTTCTCTCTCATCCATGTTTCTATCTCTCCCTTCCTCTCTCTCTAAAAATCAATAAAGAAAAAAAAAATTAAAACAACAACAACAAATGTTTAAAAAAAAAAAAAGAAATACCCGGGGAGAGGTTAGGCCTGCAGAGGCTGCAGGAAAGGAAGCGTGAGCAACCGGAAGTCACCATGAGGACACACCATAGATGCAAACATGGAAGAGGATAAACCAGGAGCAGGCAGGAATGGGAAGGAGTGGATGGGTGAACCAAAGTCTGATCGAACTGCTTAAAAATTTGTCCAGCTGACACCCTGGCCGGTTTGGCTCAGTGGTTAGAGCGCTGGCCCGTGGACCAGTGAGTCCCAGGTTCGATTCCAGCCCAGGGCATGTACTTTGGTTGTGGTTCGTCCCCAGCCCTGGTCAGGGTTGTGCGGGAGGCAACCAATTGTGTTCCTCTCACATCAATGTTTCTCTCTCTCTCCCTTTCTCTCCCTCCCACTCTATCTGAAGATGAATAGAAAAATATCTTCAAGTGAAGATTAAAAAAAAAAAATTTGTCCAGTTGAAAGGGTGCAAATTTCCAGTTATAAGATGAATACATTCTGGGGATCTAATGTACAGCATGGTGATTATAGTTAACAGTACTGTATTATATACTTGAAAGTTGCTAAGACAGTAGATCTTAAATGTTCTTACCACAAAAAGAAACAGTAATTATGTGGTATGATGGCACTGTTAGCTAAAGCTGCAGTGAGAATCATTTTGTCATATGTAAGTGTATCAAATCAACATGTTGTACACCTTAAACGTGCAAGTGTTATATGTCAATGAAATCTCAATAAAGCTGGAAAAAATGTTGTCTAAAACATATTTTAAAATATGTAAAAAAATAAAAATGTTTTAAAATAGTTTTTTTACATTTTTCAGTGACAGTTGACATACAATATTACATTAGTTTCAAGTGTACAACATAGTGATTAGACATTTGTATACCTTATGAAGTGATCCCCCTGTTAATTCTGGTACCCATCTGACACCATGCATAGTTTTTACAATATTATTGACTATATTTCCTGTGCTATACTTTACATCCCTGTGACTATTTTTATAACTGGCAATTTGTACTTCTTAACCCTTTCACCATTTTCACCCCAACTTCCCTCCCATCTGGCAACCATCAGAAAGTTCTCTGTATCTATGGGTTTGTTTTTGTTTTGTTTGTTCATTTATTTTGTTTTAGATTCCACATGTAAGTGAAATCATGTGGTATTTGTCTTTCTCTGTCTGGCTTATTTCACTTAGCATAAAACCCTCTAGGTCCATTGTGTAGCTTGTAATTTTTTTTTAATCCTCACCTGAGGATATTTTTTATTTATCTTCAGGTGGTGGGGGGGAGAAACATCGATGTGAGAGAGACACATCGACTGGTTGCCTCCCGCACGACCTCGACCAGGGTCAGGGACGAACCGCAACCAAGGTACGTGCCCTTGACCAGACTCGAACACATGACTCATTGGTCCGCAAGCCAACTCTCTAACCACTGAGCCAAACCAGCCAGGGCTATCTTGTAATTTTTTTTTATTGAAATAAAATGTACATAACAAAATTTACCGTTTTAATCGTTTTTAAGTATACAGATCAGTGACATTAAGGCTCTCATGTAGTTTTAATCCTATTTTGAAAAATTTCTAAATCTTCAAAAAGAAATGAGAAAGTGGGAAGGGGTGTAAGAAAGTATTTACTCAGAAAAATATACTTCTTGAGTTGGGCTTTTTTGGGCAAGAAGAAAGCAAGCATTTGAGATAAGAATGCTTTATGGCAAGTTCTCATAGATTCTAGAAATAGGATTGTTTTTTTTATATGAAGTGATTATTTTTATTTTGTTGGAGAGGAAGGAAATCTCTAAATTAGCCAAATAGGAGAGTTTTAGAGATTGTAAGATTAAAAGCTGGACTTTGAGTTGCATTTGGAAGTACGGAAAAGCAGAGAGACTGGAAAACGAAGGTCAGGTGCAGACCGATCTCCGCCCTTTTCATCAGGGGAAGGTAACACGTGGTCCTCACAGTTCCGTACAGTGCAGCCCAGTGTAAAATCCCATGTGACTCTGCCAGTGTGAGAGTCACCATAGTAACATCTATGTTGAACTTACATTTCAGCACTGTTAGCAAAAGATGCTGGCGCCTTTATAAAAGGACCTGCCCAGGGAGTAAAGGAAATTTTCCCTTCGATCGTACCACCGGATATTCCTCCTTCACCCCAGGCATTGTTTTTGCAATCCAAAAGTCTGGATGTCATATTAGAAACAGCCAAAATATTAGTGTTGGTGTCAGGGAGTTGGAATACTATTTCCAATAGCAGTTTGAGCCAAAGCTATGGAATTTATGGATGTATTTGTCTAGAGCGGCTAGGAGGGAAAGCTTTGGACAAACACTTTGTTTTTTAGACATTTTAATTTTTTTTTTCTTTATTGATTTTAGAGAGAGAGGAAGGGAGAGGGAGAGAGAGATAGAAACACCGATGACAGAGAACATTGATCGGCCACCTCCTGCATGCCCCCCACTAGGGATTTGACCCACAGCCTGGGCATGTGCCCTGACCTGGAACCAAACCTGTGACCTCTTGGTGCATGGGTCGACGCTCAACCACTGATCCACACCGGCCAGGCTCAAATACGGTTTATAAGTGATAATTCAGGGTATTGTCCAGACCGTAGTGAGTTCCAAAAGCCGAATTAGTCTAGAGTTGAGTATTCATGCTGAATTAGCTTCTTCACCCCTTAAAGAATCGTATTACCAAGAAAGACTCTTTATTGCAGTGAATGCATGGGTCATTAAGGGACTTTTCAATATTTTTTTAAACATTCTGTCACTTAGGGTCGGTACAATTCCACAGCCAAAGAAACTTTGTCATTTTCCCCATTTAGTATAGTCATTTACATCTCTCATTTCCTGCTAAATATTTCCTTTCTTCATTCTCAAAACAACTTAGGGCCCTTAAGAAAATAGCAGCTACAGTTGTAGAACGCTAGAAATTATCTTTAAGAATTTGTAGAAAATAGGAGATGCTTTGTAAAGATTGGAGAAGGACCAATTCTCAGATACCTCTTACTAAAGGGAAAAGAAGTCTGGGTGGGCACTGATTTCCAACCTACCTTTATTTGGGAAGGCACCAAGTTAGATAAGCAAGCTGTTCGCACACTGGCACTAAGACGTGCCCAGGGTCCTGAGACATAGCCGGGGGACTCTGGGAAGAGTGGAGGTGCCAACCTCACTGAGCATCCGTGTAGGAGTCAGGCAGAGTTTCACACTCAGAACATGCTTCTTGCTGGACTCAGCCCTGTGGAAGGAACAGCAAAAGTGACAGCAGGATCCTTTCCTCGTCCACCGAAGGAGCCATTTAGAAGACAAGGTATCCGTATGTCAGCAATACAGTCGTGAAAACTGTGCTCTGTGGCATCAAGCAGAGACGTGTGGGAAGGGGGGAGCATCCGTCAGCTTGGAGTTCATTAGGTCCTTTTAGTCTTCAGCAGGGCAAGATGAGTATCAGCTAGGAGCAGGAGCTCTGCAGCCTGGCGGCCTGGGTTCAGATCCTGGCTCTACCACTTACCAGCTGTGTGACCTCAGGTGAACTACTTAACTTCTCTGTACCTTAGTTTCCACATGTTTAAAATGGAGGTAGTGATAGAACCTACCTAGGAGGGATGTCGAGGGATTAAATTAGGCAATAAATGTAAAGTGCCTGGCTCACAGCATGTGGTATACAAATGGTCTCTATAACTAAAATTGTTCTGTCACCTTGCCACATTTCTCAGTAAGGCTCAACCTCCGACCTAAGAGCCCTATTGCTAGGAGTGTGTTTAGCTCATTGGACTGCAGGTTCAGGGGCGTCTCCAGGGAACCTCGGCAAAGCTTGGTGCCAGGTAGATTGAGGGGCCCTAAGAGAGTCCCTGTCACTCTGAGCGTTCTGAAATTTCAACATGAGTATTTTCAAAGTATTCACTTCCCCAAACAGTGCCGAATATCAGTCATTTCATTGTTTGAGGGCCATGTTCTCCGGCCTCAGACCCGCACACAGGGAGAGCTACGCACACAGGCGGTCCGAGCTGGAGGAAGGTGCGTGGGTGCCAAGGGTGGAGCTTCTGGAACTACCCTGATTACTGGCTGTGACCCAGGGCAAGTGAGCTGACTTCTACGAACTGGAACTGTAAGTTTCTTATCTGTGAAATGGGGCTGATAATGAATTTACCTCAAAATATGTGATGATTAAAAAAAGATAAAGCTGAGCCTTGGCCAGTTTGGCTCAGGGGTTAGAGTGTCAGCCGGCAGACCAAAGAGTCATGGGTTCGATTCCAGTCAAGGGCATGTACCTCGGTTGCAGTTGGTCCCCGGCCCTGGTCGGGGTCATGCAGGCGGCAACCAGTTGATGTGTCTCTCTCATGTCGATGTTTCTCTCTCTTTCTCTCTCCCCCCTCCCTCACTCCCTCCCGTTCTATCTGAAAATCAATGGAAAAATATCCTCGGGTGAGGATTAAAAAAAAAAAAAAAAAGATAAAGCTTATATAAGATGTTACCATTGGAGGAAACTGAGGGACACAGGACCCCTCTGTACTCTTTTTGCAACTTCCTGTGAGTTTATTTGTTGAGTATAGATGTTCTCTACTAAATATGTTATATGTATTCTCTGTTCCCAGCTTTGCAGTGGTGGCCCTTGTGACTCCCCTAACGCAGCCATCCTGTCGCACCCCGTGGTAGAGAACATGCCTGTCACTGTGACTGGACATTAGCCACCACCCCCACTTCTGCATCTCCCTGCTCCCCCCACCCCATCTCTAGCTCTTTTCTCAACGCAGCAACAAAAGTGATCTTTTAAAACACAAACTGGATCACGTTGCTTCTCTGCTCAGAATTGTCGCAGCTCTGACGATGGCTGGGGGAGCTCTGTGAGCTCACCTGTCTGACCTGTCCCGATCAGCTCAGGTCCCACCCTCTCCCCTGGCCATTAGCTCCAGCCACCCTGGCTTCCCAGCTGCTGCCCCCACGCCCAGCCACTCTTCTGCATGGTCTGGGCACCTGCTGTTCCCCTTGCTGGGAATTCTTTCCCCCTAGATGTACACACGGCTTCTTCCCTCTCTTCCTTCAGGTGTTCAGTCAAATGTCACCTCTGTCATGCCCCCCACTGGGTGCATGACCACCCTATCTACAGTGGCAGTCCCCCTACTCTCATAACCCCCTTCCCTACTTTATTTTTAAACCTTTATTCTGATCACTGTGTAATATAATACATGTTTTCCTTTTTTAATCTCACTTATTCTTTCTTTCAATTAAAATGTAGGCTTCTTGAGGGCAGAATGTTTAAGTCTGTTTTATTCTTTGCTGAATCTCAGTATCAGCCGTGGGGCCTCATTATAGTAGGAGCTCAGTAAATGTTTGTTGAATGAATGAATGTTGAGTAATACTGTTCATAGTATTGGTCCCCTGGCGATTAATGACATGCACGCATTTCTCTGTCTCCTGCAGAACCTGGCACAATGCCTGACACACAGTATGACTTCAGTAACTATCTGCTACCCTCAACCCACAAACAGGATAGAGAGTCTCCGGTGTTAGAACTAGAACTGTTTGCAGGGAGAGAAGCAGGCCGTGTGACTTATTAGGGTCTTTACTGGTTTCTAGGGTCTTTGACCATTTCTGTGCTAATGTAGATTGAATCTAATAGTTCCCCAGATTTTCATTTCTACCCCCTTTTTTTTGGTGTCTGTAATAGTTTTGTGTCTGCAAGTAAGTCAGTAGTGGAAGTCGCAAAGAGGCGCCGAGCTCAGTTTTCGGGAGGTGAGGTTGTGGCAGAGTTGGAAAGCAGAGGTCCCTTGTTTCTGATCTCTTGTGGCTCCGGTCTTCCCAGGCTTGTGGAGATGCTGCGTCTGTCCCTCCAGGTTTCTGGTGTGCAAGAAGAGCGCTCTTTACTGGAAGTTGTTTCCAGGCAGATACCACATACTTGTTCTTATTTCCCAGTTTCTGTTAATTCGGTTGTTTGTTCTCTGGGGCTGCAGCCTGCTCAGTGCTCGCTGCTTCTGCGAGTGTTAGATTGGCAGATGTGCTGCGTGGGAGGGAGGAAAGAAAATTTCCTATGTTAATTTCTCTCTGACAAGCACATGTGCAAATTCAGACACAGCCTATTGTACAGAGAAAAGTAAAGGATAAAAGAGAAAAAAGTCTCCGTTCTTTAGCGTGTGTGTGATTTCCAAAGGTCCCCTGTTGGATGTAAACCTGTGTTCAAATCGTGTATGGGCTTCATGTCCTTCTTCCTCATATGCAGGATTTATTTATTTATTTTTTTATCCTCACCTGAGGACATTTTTGCATTTATCTTCAGACAGAGCGGAAGGGAGAGAGGGAGGAAGAGAGAGAGAGAAACATCGATGTGAGAGAGACACAATGAGTGGTTGCCACCCACACGACCCCAACCAGGGCCGGGGACAAACTGCAACCGAGGTACACGCCCTTAGCGGGAACCGAACCCGGGTCTCTCTGGACCGCGGGCCGACGCTCTAACCGCTGAGCCAAACCGGCCAGGGCATCATATGCAGGATTTAATTAGGAAGGAAGGTCCCGCATATCTCAGCTACAGTAGCTCATTTATTAATGGAGGACATCCGGGAAGTAAAATTAAGTGAAAAATAACATGAAATAGTTAGAAAGGTCTCATTCAAGGGCACACAGCCACTGAGTGGTAGAAGTTCATATTTAAAGCTGGCGGCCTGACTTCAGAGGCTCTGTTCTCACTGTACTAAGACCCCTCCCCAATCCCCCACCCCCCCGGAAATAGGGGAATGACGCTTAGTGATGTAAAAAGCTATTCTGCTTTTAACACCTGGCCTCTCTATCAGTCTTCACACCTAAATGCACACAGTAATAGTACCATTTACTTTGCAAAAAAATGAAAATAACCTTTGATTGCAGTGAAATTTACATAGCTTACAGCAAAGAATAGCCCGGCACCGTCCCTAGCGTGCGGGTGGTGCCTGGTAAATATTTATGGAAAGAATTTCTGCATGCACAGATATGATAATGAATACCAGAATGTCCAGATTAAACTAGAAAGGAAGCTGAGATAACTCAGTTCCACTTAGCAGAGGTTGGCCTGAACATGTTTGCAGCAGTGCACATGTTTAAAGAAGATTTCAATTCCACTGCTTAATAATAAATTCCATCAGTTATTGGCCATCATTAGTTCCCAGTTTTCTGTGTGATTGGAAATAGCTCAAGCAGGTTGAGTCTCCCTGTTAGTCACCTGAGCCCTTCCAGTGAGCCACAGCAGGGCCTCATTTTTGCATGTGCAAGGAAGTTGAAGATCAAACCCAGTAGTGAAGACTCATGACTTAGGGCAGTGTATTAGCTCTGCTACTATAACACAATGTTCCACAAGTTCACTGGCTTTTAACACCGAGTGTGTATTTCTTGCTCATGTAACGCAGTGCTACTCTTTGGGCGACATGGCCCCATATGGCTTTTCTCATTCTGGAAGCAGCATATGTCTGGACATGCTGTTCTCGTGGCTGAGGGCAAAAGCAAGGGGCCACATCAGACCACAACATAGAATTCAGAGCTTCTCCTCTGGTTTTCACACCCTGTTGGCCAAAGCAAGTCCCGTGGCCAATTTGGATGGTGGGGTCAGAGGTATGCATTGCAGGTTAGGTGACAAAGGGCGTGGATGTGCAGTCTTCTTGGGATGGGGCTGGGGGGAGGTGCAGGGTGAGTATAACCCCTGGAGAAGCTGGCAGTGCACCTGCTCTTGGCCCATGGAAGGGGGAGGCCCGCACTGGCACTGCCACCTTGGTTTAGGTATTTGATCTTGGTTTGGAAATAAAATCCGTGCAGCTAAGTTTGCAATTCCGTCCTGTCACTTCCAGGATCTGAACTCTCTCTGGGAACTGCTACAGGAACGGTGGGAAACAGCACAGTGGTTGGTTCTCCAGTCTCTTGTGTAAGAAGCTCTGAGAACTGTCTGGACTGGAGAAGCATGACCTTGGCTTTCAGAATACTTGGGGCCCATGAGCTGGGATTAGTGTGCTGCCCCTCCAGCGTGAGGCCTCACGTGGGTCTGGAATGAGAGAGAGCCGGAGCCCAGGTGAGGGGAGGCGACGTGGATTGACTGGAATCTCAGTGGGCACTCGCCTCGAGGGAGCAGGTGGCCACAGAGCAGAGCCCAGAGCTGTGACTTCAGATCTCTGAGCCACCATCAGGGCACTGAGTTAACCAGGTCGACCAGGGGCCACACGATTAAATAGGGAGGGCAGGAGGTGGACTCACCTGGAAGTTGCAGCTCAGGTATGTGGATGAAAACCACTTGGGGCACATTCCTAGCTAACCTCAGATAAACTTTTCAGAGCTCTCTGGAGCCAGCTTCTTAGTTAGAAAATGTAAACAGCATTATTTATTCATTTATTCAATAGGCACTACATTCACAATGTTCAAAATTCAAAAGGGACAAAAGAATATTCTGTGAAAGTCTCTGGCCCTGTCTCCTAACTCCCTCATTGTTAGACTCTGGGGCCAAGTGTTCATTTCTTCTGTATTTTGAATCATCCAACAGGTGTTACATTTGAACCTGTTTGTTCCTGGGTACAAATATTTTGTTACTCATTATACAATAGGTAGAGTATTTTGTGTTAATAAGTTTTCACCCTGGCCAGTCTCGCTCAGTGGTTAGAGCAATGGCCTGCGGACCAGAGTGTCTCGGGTTTGATTCCTGGTCAAGGACACATACCTGGGTTGCACGTTTGATCCCTGGTCCCAGTTGGGCTCATGTGGGAGACAACCAATTGATGTGTCTCTCTCACATCAATGTTTGTCTCTCTCCCTCCCTCCACTCTCTCTAAAAAAAAAAATATATATATATATATATATATTTTTTTTTTTTTTTTCTCTTTAGTTAATGGAAATAATATTTACTTTGCCTTGGACAAACAGGCACAGGAGAAAGAGGCGCTGGAGACCCGTGAGGGTCTTGAAAGTTTTCACTGTCAAGTTCAATAATGTAAGAAGATGAAGTTTGTAGGAAGAGGTGGCACAGGCCCGAGTACTGAGTATTCCAGGGGTCAGCGTGAGCATTGCGTTCATCTGATGCGAATCTCCTGTCCTCACGGCGCCTCGGTGTGCCACCTGTGGAATTGACAGCGGTGCGCACCAGCCGGCCTCGGGATCGGCGGGCACGCGTGGGCCCTCTGCCGTGCTGCTTCGTGCTGAGCGGGCGCGCTGGTCTGAGAGAGACGAGCGGATTCGCCGTGGATCGGACAGCCTCTTCCCCGGCTGGCCGAGCTCCTCCCGGGTCTCCAGCGCCCCTTTCTCCTGGTGTGCCTGTTTGTCCAAGGCAAAGTAAATATTATTTCCATTAACTAAAGAGAAAAGAAATGTTTGCGGCACATCCTTCCCTGGCCTTTTGCCCAGGGCTCTTGTCGGATGGAGAGCTCTCCCCGAGGCGCAGAACAGCAGCCCTTTGTTGGCCCCGCAGAGGACGCCGGTGCGGGAGCCGCCCTGGCACGGCCTCCTGACCAGTGACTCCCCTTCCCTTCGGGCTCGCCTCAGACGGGCACCTCGAGGCGGCCTCTGCCGCTGGCAGTGCCCCTGGTGGGTTTTCGAAGCAGCAGTTCTGAGACTTTTTAAAGGAAGATTTATCAGAACTTGGTCAAAGAACATCACTGGGCAAGAGGGAGTAGTCATTTCCTTTGTTGCTAATTTGACTCCAGCTTAGGTAACTGTGCACAGGTCACTTGGGTTAGGGTCCCACTGCCAGGGTGAAGGGCAAGCAGGAGGGTCGGTAGAATGACTAAGGCCCGAAGTGAACATGTGGCCAGAAGTTGGTTTACCATGGAGGGAACAGGACCCCAGTGGGAAGAGTCCCTGTGGAAGCCTGAGTTGCAGGCAGTGACTCTGAGCAGGTCGACAGAAGTGGGCCCGGGGGCAGGGACCAAGGGGACACTCCCAGTGACTCCTAGCAGGGGGTTTTCGCCCTGCCCCTCCCATCACAATGTATCTATATAAGTTATATTTATGTAAAACTGTTGAAGATGAGTGCTCTGAATCACTGGAGAGAAATTAATACAACCCAAAGGAACAGACAGATTCTAAGAGTTAATTTCACCTCGGTCTTCTCCCAGCTTCTTGCAGCATTTCTGATTACACAAGGGCCATCTTAGTTTATTAAAAATCAACGAAGCCACGTTGGGCTAGAAATAGATAAGATCTTGGTTCGTTTGTCTTGCCCCTGTCTGCTTCCTGTTACATTTCCATTTTATGTGGTTGTCTGGCCAAAATAGTTTCTATTTTTAAAGCCACAGCAGATGCTTTCAGACTTGAGTTGAAGAGGCCAGTGCTGGGGTGTCGGGGTGCAGCACCTCGTTTAGGCCCCACCTCTCATCACAGGGAGCCTCCTGTGCCCCCTGGGGACGGGGGGTGGGGCACGGCATGCAGGGCACAATGCATGGGCTGGAGAGAAGTTCTTTCAAGCCTAGTGCCCTGTAGAAATGATCTGGGAAATCTATTTAAATAGAGTCCGGACTGAAAGTGAAACAGCCCTCCTCCACTTCTTTATACCACACCTTTAATGTTATTTTTTAAAAAGACCATATTCAGATGCAGAAGAAAACCCCACCTGAGGCAAGGTTGTTTTACTTTGGAAAAAGCCAGAGAGAGAGAGAGAGAGAGAGGAAGATAGAGAGAGAGGGGGGGAGAGAGAGAGAGAGAGAGAGGAAGAGAGAGAGAGAGAGAGAGAGAGAGAGAGAGAGGCAGGCAGGTAGCGGTGGGGAGTCAGGAAGTAAAACTAAATGCTTCCAAATGCCTAGAGTTTAGTATTATGAAACCAAGACATTAATTCCCAGCAATTGGCTGAGCCCAAAGCCATGTCTGGGCAGGTGCCTTTTCACCAGCTCAGGCCCCCGTCACAGTGTTGACCCAAAAGAGTGAGTCAGTTTGGTGGCGAGGAGTGCATCCGGGCGATTGCTTGGGTTTTAGCAACAGCCCTTCGTTTTCATTGGCTCACACTTCTCTGTTGGTAGCCTTATTCCAACACGAATCTGAGGTGGCTGTACTTCCCTTTTGCTTCCTACAGTCGAGTCTGTATTTGGTGATTTGAGCACATGGTGTCCATCTCAGTCCTTACCTGATCCAGCTGTTCTGTCATCTGGCTGCCATCTGCAGAAGCTCGCCCTTTGGTACCTAATGCGTACACTGTCTCCACGGCCCGCCAGCCTGCTCATACAGCTGCGCCCTGTCCGCCCCTAAACCCCAGGTCCAGTCCTGCCTCAGCCCGAGTGCTCTTCGTGGTCCTTCAGTTGGTGTGTATCTCCTCGCTTTCAAACTGCTTGACACATTGTCTGCATCACATAATTAGTGCCTTTCTGTATCAGAATTATATACTGATACATCAATGTATGTATATACGCACACACAAATATGGATATATACATTTATAAATATATGGTGTCTGACTATAATACTGTTTTATCTGCTGAAGGTCTTATTTGTGCGTTTAATCTCCAGTGTGGGCAGGAGAGGCCCCTATTCTGGGCTTTCTGTTGCTTGTGTCTCCCCATGGGGCAAGGAGTCCAGGGGGCTAAATGGACACACCTCCCCTTCTCATAGACCTTGCTCTGGGTACCTGGGGCCTGGAATTCCTTGTCCAGATGACCTTGAACCCACTTACACTGGCCTTGCAGGCTCTTCCCCGTGCTGCTCTGCACCCCTAGGACTGAGGGGTGGGCCAAGTGGCTGCTGGGGAAGGCAGGTGGCATGACTAGGACTTGGACGCGTAGACTGGGCTGTGCCCACATGAGGGATAGGGAACAGAGCCACGGTGGGAAGAAGGCCAGGGCTGGGAGCTGGTGAGGAATGCCTGGGAGCCAAGAATCCTGAATTAGAACTTGACCTTCCAGGTCCTTATGAAGACATTTGTCAAGGAGGATAAACCCATGTCACTTAAATAGCTCACCTTGGTTGATAACGTGTACATATGTAGGGAAGGGTGGGCGGGCCACTTTGTTCTCTATCCTGTACGCCATGTGGGGCTTCTGTCCCCGGGAAACAAAGCTTTGGTCAGCAGTGTTTAAAAAATACCGGATTTGATTTCTTGGCAACCATGGTACTTAAATCTGACTTCTTAAAGGATACATTTGGGATAATGCCAGTGAAAGTTTGTTCTATCCTGAAGTTTGTCTCTTTCCCAGATGAATAGTTTGCCCGTGGTGGGTGGATACATTGTTGAGCACAGCGCCTCACATATAATCATCAAACACCCTTTTCAATATTCAGTTCATTTCAACATATACTGTCTTTCAGTGTATAATGCGTTCGCCTCTACCTACATGTATCGATCTAACCCTTTTGTGTTCCATTGTCATCGTCTATTGAAGTCGTTATAAAGCGTTCTAAGCAGTGGCTAAGCGCAGTGGACAACACAGGAAGTCGGACTCTAGTTGTGCGCCTGGACAATGAGAGGACAAGTAAGAAATGTAACAAAACTTTAGAATGTATGGCTTCAACTGCAGGTGCTTAGAGTACAGTAGATTGTCAGTGTCTTGAAGAGACTATTTTCCTACTTTTTTAAAAGACACCCTTTTCATCCTGGCCGGTTTGGCTCAGCCGTAGAGCATTGGCCCGCGGACCAGTGAGTTGAGGGTTCGATTCTGGTCAAGGGCACGTACCTCGGTTGTGGTTCGTCCCTGGTCCTGGTCGGGGTCGTGCAGAAGACAGCCAGTTGATGTGTCCCTCTCACGTCGATGTTTCTCTCTCTCTCTCCCTCCTATTTATCTGAAGATAAATAGAAAAATATCTTCAGGTGAGGATTAAAAAAAAAAAAAGACACCCTTTTCACATATTAAAATAATAAAAATGATAGTGCTTTAATTTATAATCAGCCCATTTGGTTCTCATAAATCCTTAAAGGGAGACACTATGACCCCTATTTTATAAAAGAGAAAATTTAGGCCCTGGCCGGTTTGGCTCAGCGGTTAGAGCATCGGCCTGCGGTCCAGAGAGACCCAGGTTCGGTTCCCGCTAAGGGTATGTACTTCGGTTGCAGTTTGTCCCCGGCCCTGGTTGGTCGTGCGGGTGGCAGCCACTCGATGTGTCCCTTTCCCGTCGATGTTTCTCTCTCTCTCTCTTCCTCTCTCTCCCTCCCACTCTATCTGAACAAAAGATGAAAAAATGTCCTCGGGTGAGGATTAAAAAAAAAGAGAGAGAGAAAATTTAGGCTCAGGGAAGTTTAGTGACTTGCCCAAGGTCACCCAGCTGTGATGCGGAGGGGCCAGGCCAAGAGTGAAAATCATCTGGCTCCGAAAGAAGGCCTCTTTGCTCATATCTTGTACCTCCCAGGCACCCAGGACCACGACCTTATTATAAACAATCACAAACATTTGGCAGTCAGGGAAAGATCATTTTTCTGTGGGGTGAGGTTAGGTTCATATAGAAATAGGAACTTCAACCCATGAAAGGTTTTGGTTCTTTAAACACATTCAGGAGTTTCCCACCAAACATAGGTTTACCTGAAACTTAGACATGTGTGCATATATGCATAGCTCATGGACAAATAGTGTGGGGAAGGCCTGGGGTGGGGCTGGGTTTGGGTGGGGAGGGGGGCAGAGCAGGGAGGGGGGTAAATGGAGGACATCTGTAATACTGTCAACAATCAATAAATACAAATTTTTTAAAAGGAATAGAAAGAGGATACATTGTCTATTATAGGAATATTATTCCATTTCCTTCTAAGCCTGCTTAAAAATCAGATTTATTATGGTATAATTTACATAAAATAAAATTAACCCATTTTAAAGGTACAGCTGGGTGAGATTGGCAAATATGTTCAGTTGTGAAGACATCTCGACAGTTATAATCAAGAACTTATCCTTTCTTCCCCTTTGAAGTCCACCCTCCCCCAGCTCTTGGCAGCCACAGACTGCTGTCCTTGTAGCTTTGCCTTCTCTCGGATTTCATGTCACTGGAATCAGACCCTGTGCAGTCTTTGGTGTCTGGCTTTTACTTACTTTGAGCCCACTTTTAGTTGTTTTTACTTGGACTCGTTTAGTCCTGGGGCACATGAACTCTGGGCTTGCTCTCCAAGGGCAGTCTGATGGTGTCACCATTCCTCTGACTTGTCACTGATGGGAGGATTCGCTCAGAGCGTCAGGCACCTCAGGCAACCACTGCTTGGAAGTCCCCGTGTGCTGATGGGCTTTGACATCAGCTAGATTTGTGGTTTGAATTGCAGCCTTTCTTTCCACTTTCTAACCGTGTGATCTTGAGCAGGTGTAACTTCTCTGGGCGCTGTGTTCTCACCTCCGCGGTGGGGAAAGGAATTGTATAAACCTCCCAGGACTGTTTGGAGGACTCACTGAGATTTGACATGTAAAGTGCTTAGTGTTGGGCACAGCGTAAGAATGAAAAAGTATGAGGATTCTTTTAGCCCAGCCATTACATCTGCTTTCTGACTAATCAGTGCTAGGGACTGACAAGGTGAGATTAAGGAAATGACCCATTTATGGTATTTCTCAAGCCAAATTAATTTGCTGATTTTCTTCTGTAACAGATCGTGAGCCTTATCTGATGGTGTGTTTGAGACACGTGGTAACAACTTCAATAAATGTTTATAAATCTTAGCAAATAAGTGTACGTGGAGAGGAATAGTTCTGAGTCCATGAAATACACTGAGTTAAGAACTAAAGAAAGGAGTAAACCACCGAATTGTTCCATGAACTTGAGTTCCTGAACACTCACCATTCTTCTCCTTTCACTTTTGTGTGGAATATTTTCTTTGCAAACCAAGGGGTCTGGAACTTACCGGCCCTCGAATGGATCCACCTTATTACTTCAAGAGAAAAATGAAAAACCAAGCCAGTTTCCTAAAAAGTCACATATTTGCTGCCAGTCTATTTATGCCTTGCGACGACTGGGTGTTAACACCCCTCCTCACACCTGTAATCTGAGCTCAGGTTGGCTGCTGCAGGTGTGCAGACCGCAGTGAAACAGAAGGAAGCCTGTGCTTTCTAGAAATATTACCCACGGAGATTCTTAACTCAGATTTCCTGAAGGCACGTATTCATAATCAGCATTTTCTTTTACCCAGATTTTTGCTTCTTACAATATTATGGATCTCTTCCTGCAAAAACATGTTAGTGTTTTTACTGCATCAGTATTGTCATCTGAGGGAGAGATTGTGATGTCAGCAGTCTGTTCTCGTGTCTGTACAGCGTGGTTGTGCCGTCCTCTGCATGTGACACCTGGCCTCAGGGTGGACAGCCGAGACGGATGAGCCAGAACGCCTGCCCCACGCTCATGGTTTACAAAGAAACCAGTGAACCTTCGCTGTGGTCTTGACCTTCCTCAGAGCTCACACCTACCAATCCTTGGTGCATCTTTCTTTGATAAATTTAGCACAAATCAATATCAGAAGTAATAACAATTTTTGAGGTATTTAGAGAAGTAGCAAATGGAAGAATAATGACCTTCTCCATTTTCCGTGTCACGTGTTGTTGTCTGGGACAGAGAAAGGTGAAATCTATATCTGCTCCTTAACAATAAGAGCAGAGTCATTCTGAGTTGAACTATGAGCTTCAAAAGGGCAGTGTGTCCCCAGCTCCTGGGACAGTGGCTGGCACATAATAGGTCCTCTATTCAATCAACATTGACGTAATACATATATATTCATTCAGTAAGCATTTACTAATAAATGAAGATATGGGATGATGAGATAATATGTTACTCTATTGTTCCACTACAGTGAAAAGAATGATGTAGGAGACCATTAAGTTCAAATAAACCACAGTCAATTCTTTAGGGTAGAAGCATTTCACAGAAATGAAAAGCAAAAAGCCCCCCACACGGATTATCTTATGGAAGCCTCATTTCTTGACTATCAATTATGGAAGGTGGTATATACTTTTTAGGGGAGGCAAGAAAACAGGATAAGGAAACAGAAGGGTCCTGCTGAGGTCCCCAGGGATGAATGGGGTCCCCGGGACGGTGGGAGCCAGCAGAGAATGCTGACAGTCTTCGGCTCCTGTGAGTTCTGGTGAGTGGTCCAGAAAGTCAGGAGGACCCGCTGATGCTGGCCTGACTCGGCACAGTATTGCTACCAGGTCAGGTTCTGGGGCTGAGGTCGTGGTGTCCACTAGCCCCTCCCTCTACCCAAACCTAACGTCAGACTGGACAGATTTCCAGTTTCTCATGTACGTTTTGCCAGTATTTCCAAACTGCCTGTCACCTGTGCTACTAATTTCCTAATGTGCTTAGTATTTTTCTGCAAATGGACTCACTCACTTGAAAGGACTTACATTTGTCTGTGAACCACTGAACCCACCTGCTTTCTGAAATAGCCTCTGCAGCCTGAAGCACACCACCTTGGCTCACACTCTCTGTCTCCAAGCAATGTGGCGAAGGTAGGATTTTTTTTTTTTGAAGTGTGTATGTGTGTGTATATATGTTGTGTATCTTCTGGTATGAAAATTACTTAACCTAATTATGGATTTTTAAAAAAAGATTCAGAACCTTATGCCAATTTTGAAATACAGCAGCCCCCACGGTCTGCTTAACTCTATAATTTGAGCCTTTGCTTTTGGTAGAGCTTGTGATATCCTAACTTTCTGTGCTGTCGAGGAAGTTTGGGCTTAGGTTTTATAGCCGGAATTAAAAAGAAAGACGTTTGACAGTTCTCAAAGGGATCACTAAAACATGGGAAGCGTTCTTTTTAATAAGGAAACTGCAATAAACACGCTATTCCGGTTTCTCTACCCTGCCCCCACTGCCTATTATATTTAGTTTTTTACGTGATAGAAATCTCCTGTCCTGCGAAGCTTCTGTTACGAGGTGGACTTATTTAGGACAACAGTGGGTGTCATTGATCTTGGTATCTCCAGGTTCCTCGGGGTATGTTCCTCAGACGGGAATTCTAAAGGGATTGCTCCTTTTCACCTTCGTGCTTTAGAGTCATAAACGACATTCTGTGTGTGGATCTTTTATTCTTAAGCTTTATGAAATCTGAATGACAGGGTATTAATACACAGAAACTTCGACAATCCTAAATCCACTCTTCTCTGACCCCACGGAATAAAGCTTTAACATTTTAGGAACTGTTAACTTCTGTTCTCTCAGGCCCCTCTGCCATGAAACTCAAATCACTGAAGGGCTTTAATTCTAAGGCACATTTCATACAAACTTGAGAGTTTTGTATTTTATTATTTCGTCCTGTGCTTAAAAGGATCCTCTCATAATTGGTCTCTGGGTTTAGATTGGCTAGCAATTCTTGATGTCAGTTTCATTCATTCAGTAGGTATTATTTATTGATCATCTCCTGTGCCCCAGACACAGTGTTAGGTGCTAGAGGTGCAGCATCATTCCTTCAGAGACCAGATGGATGACGAGGTGGTCCACCTGAACTTCTGTTAGATTTCATTCATCCTATCGTCATTATTTTTTGTCAGAGGGGACCATGGATGACCCCAGATCTATATTTACTTCTGGTGGCAAATGCATTATTTTCAGTTCTGGCTCTGAAAATAGCCCTGCTTACTCATTGGCAGCTGTTGTTACAGGTGCTTATCTCTCAGTTGCTTTAAGTCTGGGGTATATAATGTAGGTTGAAGAAAAGGGGAAAAAATCATTTGCTTAGACAAAATAAGTGTTTCTTTCTCTCCCGTAGGCTAGGATTGGTGTGGCAGTGCTGCTCCTCACATTTCACAAGTCCAGATTCCTTTTTGTTTAGCTGTTGCTGGCTTACATTCCTGAGATTACCTCATAGTCCAACGTGGCTGTCGCAGTTCCAGCCATCATATCTGCATTTTACCACCCTGAATACCAAGGGTCAAAGAAATAAAGTCCAAAGATATGCATCTGCCATTTCTAAGCATTGCCACCTGATTTCCCCTCTGTTACCTCAATCTTTGCTACTGGTGAATGCAGTTTTCTTCTAATATCAAAGAGTAATTCCCTCATCTTTCTACATACAGTATGGTAACAGGTCACGCTCTTTAATTCTGCAAGATCCTAGCTGTGAAATAAAATAAAGAAGAAACACACAGCGTAATAATACTAATTTAAAAAATGCTTCTAATGCATCTTTTTTTTTAAACTTTTTTTTAAAAATTGATTTTAGAGAGAGAGGAAGGAAGAGGGAGAGAGAGAAACATCGATCAGAAAGAACATCGATCGGCTGCCTCCTGCATGCCCCCAACTGGGGATCAGGCCCACAACCTGGGCATGTGCCCTGACCAGGAATCGAACCGGCAACCTCTTGGTGCATGGGTCGATGCTCGACCACTGAGCCACACCGGCTGGGCTCTGATGCATCTTTAAACATGAACTAACACAATTAAAAGCAAATAGAGATTCGTGCTCCCATTTTCCTTCCAGCACATTAAATGTCTCTGAAAACTGTGACAGTATTAATGAGGGGTTTATTTGATGGCAGCCGCAGGCCAGCCTGGGACTTTCCTCAGTTAATGCCGTATTTGGTGCCGACATCGTGTCTAAACGCTGTCTAGGCCACAGTCTAAACACAATATGGATTTCAGTTGGGCCAGAAAGCATCCTTCAGTGTGTGCCTTGGAGAGTCCTGGGAACGATGTCCTTCGCTACTTTGGTTGAAAACAGGCCTCCGTGTAGGTGTCACCTATTTCAACAGTCGTATTTCTCGCCAACCGAAGCGCTTTGCCCACGCCGGTTTTCCAGCTGCGTGTCTGTGGCCTGCTGTTTCCTGGGAGGTGCTGCCAGGCCACTCTGGAAGGCAGCAAGAGGCTTTTAGAAGTGGACTGAGCAGGGCATTTGCTGCAGAAGCATTTTCTCCCCAAGTTCTCAGAGCATCTCCCAGTCTGCATCGGCAGGATGCGGGGGGACCAGGCCACCTGACACGCAGTCCTGATCTGCCCGAGGTCAGTCAGCGTGTCTCTGGGTGGAAGGACTCAGGAACCAGAAAGGACAAAGCAAGACCAGGGAGCATGTGGGCCAGGAAGGGTCAGGTCGGCGTGCAGGTTCACGCTGAGTCCAGGTCCCTTTATACCGTGACCCTCACCATCCAAGAAGCAGGTAAATCACGGGGAAATCCCCACTAGGCTTTTTTTGTAGAGTGTGTTTTTCCTCAAGGGCTTTTTCTGAAGTCTGGAGGCCCTGAGAATGCTGGGCTTTTCGTTTGCTTTTGTTTGGTTTTCTGGCTCCTAGAGTTACAGCCTGGTTGGTGGGTCCTGCGAGGGAAGGGGGCTGCTCCCAGTGTCCTGCCCAGCTGCTTTCTGCAAGCCTGGGGCCACGCAGGGACCATTGTCGTTTTCTTCGTTTTCTTCACGAGGAGCAGAATGTAATCTTTCTTGCAGTCAGCTGGGCACACAAGCGGCTCTTGTGAGGGAGGAGATGACCGTGGAGCCCAGCCCCCCTCAGATAAAGCCGTTAGTTTAGACAGGAGCGAGAGAAACACGTCGGCCCATTGTGTGTGCGAGCAGCTCCCCGTGCTCCCCGGCACTTATCTCAGCGTCAAATGACATCCTTTGATAGCTGCCACGGACCAGTCCACCCCCGACTCTGACTGTGGAGGAGAGAGGAGAACGGACTGTGGGCATCAGGGAGAGAACAGAGGAAATGGGGGGTTTGCTTTTTTGGCGACGGCGCAGTTTCATCCGCGTTCCCTGATGCTGGCGGTTGCTGCCGCTGTTGTGCAAACAGCCTCGTCTGCTTTAGGAGGAGCCCGGGGGTGGGGAGGTGGGGGATGAGTCCTGATTTCTGCTTCCCGGGAAGCCGCCTGGCTCCTGGCCCTAGATTCTAAACAGAGGTGCAGGGTTAGGGCTTGAGCAAAGGCAGTCCCCACTGGGTGTCTGTCCCATTAGCCTTTGTGTTTTATAACCACCCTCAAGGGCCTAACAACCCTCCCTTGATCTTTTCAGAGGATTTGCTTTCATGCAGGTGCCAATTTTGTAGTGTGTGGTCCAGGCGGCTTTCCCCTGGCTCACCCTGTAGTTGAAAGGGCCCTGGGTGGGGGGGCGAGTATCAGGGCCTGGCCGAGTCACAGTGGGTTAGTCCCCTGCCTGGTGGAACCTCGGTTTGTGCAAAGTGGGATGGACGAGCGCCGCCCGGTGCAGCGCCCGGAGTTGTTGGGGCAGCTGTGGTGTGATTTATCGAGAGCACTTTACACACTCACAAGAATAAAGGCAAAGCAGCCCTGGCCGGTTTGGCTCAGTGGTTAGAGCATCAACCCGCGGACCAGAGAGTCCCAGGTTTGGTTCCCACTAAGGGCATGTACCTCGGTTGCAGTTTGTCCCCGTCCCCGGTTGGGGTCGTGTGGGTGGCAACCACTCGATGTGTCTCTCTCACATCGATGTTTCTCTCTCTGTCTTCCTCCCTCCCTCCCTCCCTTCCACTCTATCTGAAGATAAATGCAAAAAATGTCCTTTTTGTGGATTAAAAAAAAAAAAAAAAGGCAAAGCATCTTCATCCCTCCCTTGGCCACTTACGCTCCTTCCAAGTACAGTGTGGGTAGAGAGAGGAATCGATCCACGTCAGGCTGCTCTTCTGATCACTGGTTTTTGAAGTCTGGAAATTTGCCAAGGAAGGAGGCGGTTTAAGAAGAGTGTTGCAATTGTTCGGGAAGTTTGTTGAGCCATTTGTTTCTCTGCTTTAAATTACTGTGCAGTGACGTCAGCGTGGTGATTCCGTTCGTTAGCTGTGCTGAGACGAATCCCGAGTTGTCAGAGACAGCTCCTGGCCCCTGAGCTGGCCCCAGATGGGGACTTGGTGTTGGTTTGGCCACAGTGAACGCACCTGGAGCCCAGATCCATTCCCGGAGCGCAGGGGCCGGAATAATGGTCGGACCCGTAAAATCTGTTTTGTGGCTTGGGTGGGTCCAGGTCAGCTGGGAATGGCACTTTTTGTCACCGGAATGTGAAGTTGGCCATTTGCTCTCAGAGTTCTAGAGCAGGGCTGCCCTGTGGCGTCCTAAAATGCACAGGAAGGCCTGCGCCTCTCTCTGTAGGGTCGTCAGCGAGTAAGAATAGAAAATTTGGACAAATTAAAACACGAAACCAACTCATAAAACACTGGTGGGTGTATCTGCTCGGATCGGCTCTGCAGGGAAGATGAATAAACAGCTGGTGTGTGCCCCATCCCCAACCCCATACCTTGGGGCTGTTTCTCCTTTCTGGAGCCAGTGTACGTGAGAATCTGGTTATTGACATTTATTTATGTTTAAGCCGAGAGGAGTGTTGTTGTGGAGGGCTGGAAGGAGGGAGCCTTATTTGGGTAATCTTATGTGATTGCTAACGTCTTTTTTCCTCTTCCCAGTTCCCATGGTGATTTTTTTAGTTAGGCATCACATTGATCTTGTGAGTTTTTTTAAAAATATGTTTTTATTGATTTTTTAGAGAGAAGGGAAGGGAGAGAGAGATAGAAACATCGATATGAAGAGAGAGAACATCCATAGGCAGCCTCCTGCACGCCCCCTGCTGGGGATCAAGCCCACAACCTGGGCATGTGCCCTGACCGGGAATCAAACTGGGACCTCTCAGTCCATGGGACGGTATGATGCTCAATCCACTGAGCCACACCGGCTGGGTGATTTTGTGAGTTTTAATTAGACTCTAATAGTCCCCAGGAGCAGAGAGCTTTGTGAGTCCTTAGTATCTTCTTTTGTTTAATGTTTGTTGATGGTTGGACAACAGAAAAAGGTAGAAAATCTATTCTTTTGATATCTGTCACGTGGCTTGATACCATACCACAAATATAAGGGTGTCATGGAAGGAAAAAAATTAATAATAAGTGATTTTGCTTTTTTCTTCTTGAAAATGTCAATTCAAAATTCCTTTGAGATTACCTAGTAAAATTTTGTTTTTTACAATTCACACAAGAGGATAAGAATCCAGCATTGTATGTATGTGTGTGCTGTTGCATGTTTTCAAACACAGGTAGAACCCGTGTGACTAATCAAACATAAATTCAATTAAAAGCATTGCTGAATTCACGATAGCCTTCTATAATAACATATTTTCTCTATAATCAAAAGATATAAAATACAGCTACTACCACATGGAGACACACATACTTTTTTAACATTAAAAAATAGTTCCTGTCCTTGAAATGATCAGGAACCACACTTCTGAACCGTTTATCAGAGTAGCATTGATCCATATGTAAACTTAGAGATATGCAGGATAAAGATATTTCTCCAAAGGTGTCTGTGAAAGAACTTTCTGGAAAATAAATGATTGACCTTTGTAATGATGTACAAAATGTGCCTTCTAGCTCCTGCTATTTCTAATGTTTTTCTTTTTTAATCTTCTCCGGAGGACCATTTTTTGTTCAGATGGAGTGGGAGGGAGAGAGAGGAAGAGAGAGAGAGAGAAACATCGATGTGAAAGGGACACATTGAGTGGCTGCCTCCCGCACGACCAACCAGGGCCGGGGACAAACTGCAACCGAGGTACGTGCCCCTAGTGGGAACCGAACCCGGGTCTCTCTGGACTGCAGGCCGACGCTCTAACCGCTGAGCCAAACCAGCCAGGGCAAGCTCCTGCTATTTCTAAAGGACAGCATTCCAAATCGCTGTTTCCTGGTGGCACCAAGCCTTACAGGCAGAATGAGTTAGTTTCTCCTCAGCTTCTCCCTGTATCCCCTTCCCTGCCAGCTTTGAAGATTTCCCCAGGTGTTAGGACGGGACGAATTCATTGTTTCTGGGGTGGTGGCTGGAAGTTTGGAAACTTTGTTGGAGAGGCGATATGAGTTACAGAATGAGATGCCTTCCCTTGTGTGACAGCGAAGCTTGACCAAGCTTTACTATGGCTTGGTGTCACTCACTGATGAGTGCTGTCAACTGGTATGGAAAGGGTTGGGGTTTGTGTGTGGGGGGGGGGAGTCTGGAGCAGAGGCAGCCTGGGGATTGGAATCTCCAGAACGAGGAAGCCTGGAGGACCTGGTGGTTCATAGGTGGCCCGTGCGTCCCTAAAATGGGGTGCAGGGGTGGCTATGAGAGGGGGACAGTTTTAATGGGCGAGACCTCCACTTCATCCCTCTGAGTTGACCCATACATGCAATTGTGATGTCTTTTAAAAAGGAGTCTTCGTGTGTCTCCTTCTCCAAAGATCACTGTTGATAACGACGTCGCAGCTCTTAAGTTTCTACCACCAGGAGTTCTGAAGAAGCTTGCTGCTTGGGGAATAAAAAATAAACTCTCAGAGTTGGAAAGGAATCATTTAGATGTCATCTAATCTGATTTCCCACCCCCTGCAGGAATCCCGTTATAGAAAAGCACCCTAGAAGTCTGGAATAAGTATTGTTGTAATCAAGAGTTCAGGTCTCACTTGCACGTTGGACTTATACAGAGGCCGAAAAGAACATGCCTAAAACTGGGCCTGTGTGTGAGCATACTCCGTTTGCTTCGTGAGGAGAAATGAGAGAGGAAGGGCTTCGGAGGGGAGGCAGGTGTGTGTAGGGCAGCGCGGAGACTCGCCACGTGCCTTCTGACAGCGGTCTCCTGGTCAGTTACGCTTCTGCCTGTTCGCAGAGGTTGGGAACAACAGGAGGTAGGCAAATCCTGGATCTATTTTTTCCTGTTTGGACAGTGAATAAAACGCGCATGTGTTCAAGAAGGCTCCTTTTCCTGCCTGTTCGCCACAGTGACTGACTTAGCAAGAAGCAAAGTCAGGGCTGGTTAAAATGCACACTTAGCTTGTAGTGGAGAATCTGATGTCATTGCTGTTTACTTCTGTGTTTTTGGAATCTAAAATAACACACACATTCCAGGGGCCTGGGAAATTCCCAGGTGGCCACGGCCATGACTGCTATCTCATTGAATCTGATTCAACTGAGGCATCTGACCTTGGATAGTACAAGGGGTCAAGAGGTCTCTGTGGGGAGAGATGCCTTTAAAAGGCAGTCTACTTGTGGGCAGAGTCTCCTGTGCCTCTTTAAATATATTGGATGTGAATTTCTCTTCCTCCTTGTTGAATAATAATTGTTACTAAAAATAGCTTTAAAAGGGACATCAGGATACAACTGTAGCAAGACACAGGAATCAGGCAGAGAGATGGCTGTGGGTTTTGGAACTTGGCTTTCCTGAACTCGGATGTGTGGCTTGTTTCTGGCCCAGCCCTGCTGTTCATGTCATTCCCAATGGCAGAGACATTTGTATTGGTACAGAGCTCCTAGTCATGCCTCTAGTTCTTAATCCTTTCTCTAACAGCAGCTATATTTTGCATTAGGGTCTTTAAATTAGAAGCTCCCTTACAAACACATTCTTCTTCTAGGTTTGCAATAATAAAACGAGGATATCTGTTATGTTGAGGACAGTGTGTACCAATAGCAGTGCTACCCCATGTCTAAGGGCAGGGCAGGCAGATACGGACCTCAGCCGGATGCCCGCCTGCTGCTAAATGAGGGCAGAGGCAGAAGAACAGAGAGGAACAGTGATGGGTGGGGCAAGCAGAGATATGGCCGATCACCTAGTGACAATCTTTTCCACCCTATAAAGGGGAAACCAGGAAGTGCAACTCCAGCACTTTCCAGCCAGCCCCCATGTCCATTGCCACAGACAGGGCTTCCAGAATTAGCCATTTGTCACTCTCGGAAGCCACCCGTCGGAGCACCCAGCCCCCGTCAGAGCTACAGCGGTTCTGGGTCTTGAAGTCCTCATACATTAAGACTCTGCAACTAATTTAGGATAATTTTCATGCTTTAGGAAAGAAAATTGAAAGCCCTGCTGGGTGGGATCCTGGTTTAGCACGTGGCAGGCTCCAAGGAAGGCTCTGTGGGTAGGCGTCGGACAGCCTCACTTCCCCGACACAACTCCCATGTTCGTACAGCGCCGCCCACAGTAGCCAAGACATGGAAACCACCTAAAGTCCACTGATGGATGGATGAAGTATTAAAAATGTGGTATGTACATACAGTGGCAGAGAATTCCGCCATGGAAGAGAAGGAAAGCCTGCCACGTGCAACAACATGGATGGACCTAGAGGACATTATGTTAAGTGGAGTATGCCAGACCTAGAAGGACAGATGCTACATGACACCACTTATGTGAGGAGTCTAAAGCAGTCATACTCACAGACGCAGAGAGCTGAAGGGTGGTTGCCAGGGGCTGGGAGGAGGGCGGAATGGGGCGATGCTGTTTAATGGGTGTACAGTTTCAGTTATGCAAGATGATTGTGTCCTAGAGATCTGGGTTCAGCATAGTGCCTACCGTTACCAGTACTGTGTGCGCACGTGAGAATGTGGTAGGAGTGTAGAGCTCGCTGTTAAGTGTTATTTCCACAATTTAAAAAATAGGTAGAGCAAAATGAAAGAGAGAGAGAGAAAGAAAGAAAGAAAGAAAGAAAGAAAGAAAGAAAGAAAGAAAGAGAGAAAGAAAGAGAGAAAGAAAAGAAAGAAAGAGAAGGAAAAAGAAATCGCTGTAGACATGACTAAATCTTCTCTGAGCTTACTTGCGGTTCTGGCCTCTTCAACCTCCCCGAGGAGAGTGTCATGGTTTTCTACCACCACGCCGAGTTAGTTCTTTCTCCTATTTATTTACTTTTATTTTTGTTATTTAAAAAAAATATGTTCTTATTGGTTTTTTAGAGAGAGAGGAAGGGAGAGAGAGATAGAAACATCGATGTGAGAGAGAAACACAGACCAGCTGCTTTCCGCACACCCCCTCCTGGGGATCGAGCCTGCAACCCGGGCCTGTGCCCTGACCGGGAATCGAACCAGGACCTCTCAGTCCAGGGGATGACGCTCAATCCACTGAGCCACACCGGCTGGGCCCTACTGTTTACCTTAAATTCACCTCCTTCCCTGAGCGGTGATGGCTTAGTTGTTTAGTGGTGACCCTTATACGACTATTAGGAAGAAAAGGGTCCCGTTTCATTTCTAAGGAAATGTCCGGAAGCCTATAAAGACAGCCGGCGCTGGGGGAGCGGCCCTGCCTAAGTGATCTGGGACAGTGAGGTCAAGTAGGCAGAGGCACACTGTGTGCTAGGGTAGACAGGTAGATGTTGCAGGGACTTTGTCTCACTCCCCAGCTCCACGCCCCCCCCTCCAGATTTTATTGATCGTATGTAAAAAATAACACTACTGCCTGGCTGGCATGGCTCAGAGGTTGAGCGTCGTCCAAGAGGTTGCTGGTTCAATTCCCAGTCAGGGCACATGCCCAGGTTTTGGGCTCTATTCCTAGTATGGGGCACGCAGGAGGCAGCTGTTCGATGTTTCGCTCTCATAGATGTTTCTATGTCTTTCTCTTCCTCTCAAAACTCAATTAAAAAAATAAAAAAAGCCCGGCTGGTGTGGCTCAGTGGACTGAGTGTCGGCCCATGGACTGAGAGGTCCTGGTTCAATTACTGGTCAGGGCACATGCCCGTGTTCTGGGCTTGATCCCCGGTGGGGGCCATACAGGAGGCAGCTGATCGATGTTTCTACCTCTCTCTCCCTTCCTCTCTCTCTAAAAAAAAAAAAATCAATAAAATAATGTTTAAAAAAATAACACTACTGATAAAACTTTCAAAATTGTAGTAAGCAAATGTTTTTAAAATGAGTAATAAAAATTCAGTTCATGTTTAAATATTTCACTGTTACAGCCACAAATATAGGTTGTAAATCCTTCTTCAGTCTGAAGTTCAGACGTTTCTAGAGGTTGGTTAGAATAGTTCCCTGCTCTTGGGAAGGCTGAACCCCGGGATGTTCAGGTTGTATGTATGTTTTAATACCTGTACTTGCGTAACTTTGTTCTTATTATATATGCTGAATAATTCCTTTCACCTTCAAAACAATGCATTTCTTTACTCTTTTTACTCCTGTGACTACTTATAGTTCCCTCAGACCAGGAATTGTGACATTGTTCTTAGTTTTGTACATATGTATTAAAGGATTACTTCTACTCTTCAACTTACATCTGTAACTTACGAAGTTGATTTTAGGGTGAATGTATGTGAAACTATCATTTGTCCAAATTCACTATTTTTTCCCCTCTTACTGTAAATGAAGATTTACGAGCAATAATCACACTCTCTTTTTTTTGCCTATTCGAACGATCTATTAGTGTTTAATAAACCAAGCCACAACTTGGTGGCTCGAAACTGACTTTGTCATACTGTGTCCTGGGTCTTTGGGCTGACTTGGGGGGCATATTTCAGGCAGCCTCAGTCTGATAACGACTGCGCTGGAAGCTGTGGCTTCTTCACGCACGAGTGTGCCTCTTGCGTGGCTGTGGCTGGAACAGTGGCGGCTGGCCAGGTGTCTCCCCCTCTCCATGTGGTTTCCTTCAGCTTCCTCCCGGCTTGGTGGTCTTGGGTGGTCAGACTCCAGAGGCATTGTTCAGGAAACCAGGGCTGAGGCTGCAAGACTTCTTATGCCCTGGAAATCGCAGCGAAGTCTTCTGCCACCTTTCCTTGATCAGTAAGTCGCTAAGACCGGCCCAGGTTAGGTTTTATCTCTCAATGGCAGGAGCATTCAAGCATTTGCCGCCATCTGAATGTACCACATGACATAGTAAAAAGTAGCAGTTTTTAAAAACAGTTGAATGAGTGCTTATTGACTTGGACCAATTAGCGAAGGGAGACTTGTTTTTGTTTTTGAAAGGCACAGACAGGTCAGTTGTGCTGCTGCGGTGGGTTTCGATGACACCTGTGTTCATAGCCGAGCAGAGACCGTGCGGGTGCCCGCTTTGAAACGGATCCTAGCCAGTCAGCTCTGAGGGCCTGGCTCACTGTTGTTGGCGAGAGCCTTTCTGAGAATTACCTCCTTGAGCACAGAACTCGGGCGGGGGCAGAAAGTCACAATGAACACAGTAAAAATGCCCACGCCCTGGAGACAGTAACCGCCCTTATAATAACACATTTTCCCCAGGAACTCTGAACTCTGTGAAAGGAAATGAACCGGCCTAGTTAGAGCCCTTCTTCCCGAAGGACCTGCTTTTGACCATGACATCCAGATCGTTAGCATCTTCTATTTAGCAGGAGAGAGGAGGAGAAACAGAAATCTCCCAAGATCCGTCTTTCCCTGAGGTGCCCTGAGGCTGTTATTAAAATATAATATGCTAAGGTATTCTGACCTAAGGGCAGGTTCTGGGCCTCAGTCTTTTTCCAGAAGTCTGAGCTTCGGCGATGGGGCTCATTCTACCCTGACCTGGTCCAAAGCTGCTCTGAGCGCACTCACTGGTCTCTTAGTGGGAACTGGAAGGGTCCTTTGCAGTTTCTAGGCTGCCAGCTCACATCTACCTGTCTGAATGTGTCTGCCAGCCATCCCGGTTCCCATGGCAACTCTGGGCCTCAGTTTGCATGCTGTTGGGACAGGTCAGTGCCTACTGTGCAGTGCCCTTTACTCCACAATGCAGTGTCCACACAGAAAGGAGGCCAGCCTGTTCCGAGGCCCTGTCGCAGCTGCATCCCCATCTGGGACTGCCTGGCACACAGTAGGCATTCAAGCAGCGTTTGTTGACTGAGCAGTAAAAGGCGGAAGTCACATCTGTGGGTTATTTTTTCTAAATATTGAAATAGTTACAAAAATTATAACGGGAAAATTCCAACTAAAACTCAAGCATTTAGGCATTTCCTAAAAAAATGAGACAACTAGGAGGACTGGGCCTCATAGGTAGGAGCCCGTGGTGGCTGCCCTCTCTGGACTGGCTGGTTTTCCAGGTGGCTAAAGACCCCCCCCCCCACATCACTTCACACCCAGCACCCTGCCTCCTCCCTTCCTGAGTTTACCAGCCCCGTAAGGCATATTCCATAAGGCATGTTATCTCTGGTTTGGCAGCATCCCCGGGTGTTTCCATTCATTTCAAGAAATGTCACAATATTCTGGTACCTAAAGATTTTTTTTTCCTTTATTGATTTTAGAGAGAGAGGAAGGGAGAGGGAGAGTCATCGATGAGAGAGAACATTGACTGGCCGCCTCCTGCATGCCCCCCACTGGGGATTGGGCCCACAACCTGGGCATGTTCCCTGACCGGGAATTGGACCAGTGGCCTCTTGGTGCATGGGTCGACACTCAGCCACTGAGCCATACTGGCCGGGCTGTACCTAAAGATTTAAAAATAAAAATAATGCCCATTGAGATCCAGTTCACATACCGTGAGAGTCACCACTGACGACATAGTATTCAGTGACTTTCAGTACACTCGGAGTTGTGCAACATCACCGCTATCTAATTTTAGGACATTTTCGTCACCCTCCAAAGAAACCCCAGCCCCGTCAGCAGTCACTCTCATGTCCTACCCACCCCAGTCCCAGAACCACTCATCTACTTTCTGTCTCTATAGATTTGCCAATTCCGGGCATTTTGTGTAAATGGAATCATATAATATGCCGCCTTTTGTGTCTGGCTTCTCATTTAGCATACTGTTTTCAAGATTCTTGCACGTTGCAGTATGTATTGCTATTCCACTCTTTTTTTTTTTAATCCTCACGTGAGGACATTTTTGCATTTATTTTCAGATAGAGCGGGAGGGAGAGAGGGAGAAACATCGTGTGAGAGAGACACATCAACTGGTTGCTACCCACACGACCCCAACCAGGGCCGGGGACAAACCGCAACCAAGGTACATGCCCTTAGCGGGAACCGAACCCAAGACTCTCTGGTCCGCCGGCCAACGCTCCAACCACTGAGCCAAACCGGCCAGGGCTATTCCACTCCTTTTTATGGCTGAGTAATAGTCCATTGTACAGATACACCACTGTGCTTACCCATTCATCGGTTGATAGACAATTGGGTTGTTTCTACTTTTGCGCTGTTATGAATAGTGCCAGGAAGATCATTCATGCCATGAAATAACTGTATGTTATACAGCACTTTAGGGAGGAGAGGAGAAAACCTCAATCAGAAAAGCAAGGACAGGCTATCGACATTCTACAAGGTTTGGAAAAGCACTACTGTAAGAAGGAGCAATATAACCTAGCAACTCCCAGGTTACAAGAGCGAAGGGCAGCACCAGGGAGAGGATCCAGGGGTAGGAGCGCTGAGGGGAAAGGGGAGGCGACTCAGGAAGGGCACAGACACGCAGGGGGCTTGGTCGGAGGGAGCCTAGGCAGTGTGGCTGGCGGCAGTCTCTCTGAGTCACCCAGGAAATCGTAACGCCCAGTGGTCGCTAAAGCTCATCTGGGCTCTGGACACTGAGGCAGCAGCGGCCACATTCTTAGAAGACCATTCGTTGTGGTGCTTTAGCTCCGTCCTGCACAGGGTGGCCAGTGGCAAGAACTTGGGCGCGCAGCAGAAGCCGGCTGCCCGGTTGCCATCTGCCGGCGTCTGCCCTCGTGGGCCTTTGCGGTGAGGGTGCCACCCAGTCAGGACGAGGGCTTTTCTCAAGGACTGCAAGAACCCACGTGATAGCGACTCCAGCAAATAGTTACCCCGATGGCAAGAAGCTCCCCTTATCTCTGTCACCCAAAAGCTAAAGCTCGTTTTCAGAATCATTATCTGAGTGTAAGATGAGGCGGATGGAAGGCGGCCCTGTGCTTTGGTGACATCGTTTTGCTCCAGTTGTGGGAGGGTTTTGCAGATTTTCCTGTTTTATGTCTGGGAGGATATCTGCTTCGTAATCAAAGCAATAGGTACAATCTATTGGGGCCCTACTAAGTGCTAAGCACATTCTTACTCTTTTAAATAGCCCAGCATCTTATGAAGTAGATCTATTTTTTTTTTTTTATTCTTCACCCAAGGATATTTTTCCACTTATTATCAGATAGAGAGGGAGGGAGGGAGAGAGAGAGAGAGACAGACAGAGAGAAACATCAATGTGATAGAGCCACATCGATTGGTTGCCTCCCGCACCACCCTACCAGGGCTGGGGACGAACCGCAACCGAGGTACGTGCCCTTGAGCGGAATCGAACCCGCGACTCATTGGTCCGCGGGCCGACGCTCTAACTGCTGAGCCAAACTGGCCAGGGCTGAAGTAGATATTTTTATTCCCATTTAATGGATGAGAAATTTAAGGCTCAGACATGTCAAAGGACCCAAGGTCATTCAGCTGGTGAGTGACAGAGCTTGTGTCTGAGTCCTGGACGAACGCCAGGTCTGTTCCCCTGAGCCCATCTTTCCAGGAGGTGGCATTTCTGGGAGGGAAGAGGTGAGGTCTCAAGGTGAATGACAGAATCACATCTCTCTGGGGCAGGAGACCAAAGGCAAAGCTGTTCGGTAGATGAGCCCCATGTGCCCAGCACTCTATTCTAGACATGTTATTCCGCCCGAAATACATCCAGCAATGCCCTGGCCTCTCGGGGGAGTGGAGGAGCCTGCAGCCGTGAGGGTGTGAGTGACCGGGATCGTGCCAGCCATCGCCCTTCACCCCGAGGAAGGCCACTCAGGCAGTGTTTCTGGGCAGCTGTTCCCTAGAGAACGCGCGTGACGACCAGTTTGGAAGTCGAGGGACATCGCCTCGGGCAGGACACGCTGGGTTGTGCTGGGGTAACAGGCGACTGCAGAATTGTAGTGACAGTCGCAGTTTATTTCTTGCCAAAGCTGTGTGACCACTGATGTCAGCTGGGATTCTGCTCTAAGCCCCTCACTCCAGGACCCAGGCTGATGGAGCAACAGTGACCTCAAACGCTGACAGAGGCAGAGGGAGAGTTCTGGAGGGTCCCACCCGCAACTGGGTGCTCTGGCCAGGACGGGACACACATCACTGCCACTCCCACCTCATTGGCCAGAACTGTTTGCGTGGCTCCACCCAACCACAGAGGCCAGAATACAGTCCTCCCAGGTGCCTATAAGGGGCAGGGGGTGGGGGCTGGAAATGTCCGGCAGTCAGCTCTAATGTCTACCCAGGCATCTTAAAGCATCCCTCCCTGCCCTCTTCCTCACCATGAATTACAGCAGGGATGGGCCCCAGTCAGAGAGACCCAGACCCCCACCCAGGAAGCTGTGTGACCTTGGCCATGTCACCTCTGTAGAGTGGAGACTAATACTGCTTTGAAGTACGTTGTTGTGAGGATTCCATGTACCTGGACATAGTAGGCGCTCAGTAAATGATAACGTGTGAGGTGCTATCTTATGGAAGTTGTGGTTTTTGAACAGCCACAAAAATAAAAATAAAAATGTCCAGTATTTCACTGTCTTTCGATTCTATTTTCCCTAGATAAGCCAGTGTCTGGGATTCTATTCTTAGGGTGGAAAATCAATACATTTTAAAATGCTATTATATATACATTTGAAAAACTGGGCCCTGGCCGGTTTGGCTCAGTGGTTAGAGTGTCGGCACGTGGACCAGAGAGTCCTGGGTTCGGTTCCCGCTAAGGGCACGTGCCTTGGTTGCAGTTTGTCCCCGGCCCTGGTTGGGGTCGTGTGGGTGGCAACCACTCGATGTGTCTCTCTCGCATCGATGTTTCTCTCGCTCTTCCTCCCTCGCTCCCTCCAGTTCTATCTCAAGATAAATGCAAAAATGCCCTCAGGTGAGGATTAAAAAACAAAACAAAAAAAGTGGGAGGAGCCAAAATTAAATGTCTAACCATAGGAGAATGATTAAGTAAATAATGATACATTGACTTTATGAAATGTTTACAGCCGTAGAAATAATAAGGAAGATCTTATAAAAACATGCAAAATGCCCATGATGGTATATGGATTGTAAATGTGTTAGAAAGTTGTAGATATTCATTGACCACAATTATGTTCAAATGAGTGCAATTGAAAAAAGACTAGAAATAAAACTACCAAAATATGGCAGGTGTATTAGAGTTGTAGAATTATGAATGTTCTTCGATGTTACTTATATAGTTTTAAAAACTATTATTTTACAGGGAGTAAAGCTTCAGAAAAGCAGTCTAAATGCATTCATTTATTTATGCTTGAAAAACTGTCAAGAAATGTTAAAGTTAGATACGTTAATACCATGGTTGACATAGGTAAAAATACTACATAGATTATCGCTGGTTTCTGGGCCCAGTGGACGAAGTTGGGTCCGAGGTAAAATGAAGTGATTTTAAAAAGCAAAATAACAGAGCATCGTGTTTGGGCAGTAAATTGTATGCACACACTTACTATGATGACTTCCAAATGTGAGTAGGGGTACCAAGTTTTGCAACATGAAAAATTCTTTAGGAGTAGAAAGCTCTTAAGATCTGGAGCTGGCTGGGCTGGAGAGTTGGGTTAGCAGCTGACCAATCCTTTGGTTGTTATTGGGGGGTCACCATGTCAGTCTCCCCCAGAGACATGAAGGCCTGTGTGTGGGAAATGGGTCTTTTTCATTTCTGTAATTGTCGGGTCTATTCCAGTGCTTGGCATGTCTCTTCAGAATCTCCCAGGGCCTAATTTTAAGCTCAGATTCTTGTGTTTCCACCCCAGGATTTTGATTCAGAGGTCTGGAGTTGGGTCCAGGAGTCTGCTTTTACGCTCTTGACTTGGTGTGTGAGGACAGGTCTTTGTACCCAGCAGGAAGGCCTCCAACGTGTTTGTGAGATGAGCAAACTAACAAGACTTGGGATGAATTTAGCTTTACATACTTAACGTAGCTTGCATCCTGGTGATTTCTGTGTCTGCTGGATTTCTGGCCCCGAGCCTCCCCTCCTTGGAATGCCCCCCCACCCCATCCCCCACATGCACCTGGGCTCCCCCAGGAGCTGGGATTTCCATGCACAACTGGCTTTCCCGGGGGATTCCAGCCTTCGTGCAGAAGTGGTCTGCGCTGGTTAATGTCTCCTGTTTGAAGGAGGAGATTATCACAGGAGGGAGCTATCTAAAATTAAGAGTTTGAGGGCTCGAAATAGCTGGGAAAATGGTTGTCTTTGTGCAGAAAACGGAACCTGTTTTGCAGAGCACAGTGGTTGTTAAACGCCCGGGGAGAGAAGGACCTCTCCGGAAGCCGGGAGTACAGGGAAGGAAACAAAAGCTTAATTGTTTCAGCCTTTGAAAACACCCCCTCCGAGCCAGCTTCCAGTGTTCTGTGGCCAGATCGTGAAGATGCTCAGAGGCCCTGTGTGTCTGTTCCCTCATCTGTAAAATGGGCGTTGTAGTGGTGCCTCCCTGTGGGTCAGAGGAAATGCTGTGATTAAGCGCTCAGCATGGTGCTAATATTCTCCTGGTTAGAGAATGCATGTGGCATTCCTGCAGGTGGGGACAGGGAAGAGCACTTCCCTTACTGCTCTGCCCACTCTGCCACCAGCGACGGGGCCTCTGGTCAGGACTCCTGTGCACAGGTGGGCGGTGGGACCTGTGGAGGCCCTGGCTTCTCTAGTCCTGCAGCCTAGCCCTCTGACTGGTGGTGGCGGACAGAGCGGCTGCCGGATCCAGCTGTGGGACAGAAGTGTGTGCCCCAGGGCTGCTGACCCTTCTGCTTAGAGGAGACCTGGGGAAGTCCATCCAGGCACTGAAGCCATCGTATCTCCATGGGGTGTGGACAGTGGAGGTGGGGGCGTGGGCCTTTCACAGAGAGAGGTGTAATAGACCAGCGTGTGTCTCCAGGACCAAGAGCGGCGATTCCTGCGTTCACCTCTGCTGCTCGGAGGCTTGATTCTGGGAGGAGAAAACAGTTTTATTGCCAGAATCCACCTTTACTGTGCGAATTTGTTTAAAAATCCATCTGGAGGTGAAGTTCTCCTTTCGTCATCCCTGCTCCTCCGCTTGGTGGTACTTTCTATGAAGAGCAGTGGAAAAGGCATGTGCCAGCAGTAGCGTGTTTGAGAAACGAAGGGTCTAACTGGAGAGGCACGTGCGTGGTCCCCCTGGGTGTCCACGGGGGCCCGCTTGGCTGCAGACAGAACAAGCACCAAGCTTACACCGGCCAGCGCTGACGGCTGGCTGCTCCGGACCCTGTCACACTGCCTGTCACTTTTCTGAACAAAACCAAAGCTTTGTAGGCACTGTGCTTTTGTTGCCGGTGGAAGTGGGGTCCTTGCAGTGTCGTGAGGAAAGCATTTTCGGGGACCCACATGGGAGGATGAGGTCTGGCGGTAAGATTTATTTGGGTGGAAACAGAAGGCTGCCCCCAGGTTCCTGGGGTGTCATCTCCATCTGTCCCTCCGCGAAAGAGGTTCAGCCTTGGCTTCATCAGGCCCAGATATAGGGCCAGCGTCCAGACATGTTCAGTCCAGTCCAGTCTTTGTCACCGTCCAGCACCTTAGTCTGTATTCCTGGCTGTGTTCTGGCCCACCGCGTGGCTGCTAGGCCTGCGTGGCTGCTTAGAGAGAGAATGCGTGTTTGTGAGCGCGTGTTACCAGGAGAGAGACAGACAGACAGAGAGACAGAGAGGGAGAGAGTTGTGTTTACCTTGGGTTATATTGTTTTGGGCTTCGGAAAGACCAGGGTCTTCTTCAAACCAACCAACTAACATCCTAAGCTTTCAAGTGCTGGTGCTGGGCCCTCCCCCTAACCAATCCATCGCCTAGATCTTCTGGGTTCTGTGTCCCCTGTCCAATCCGAGCCTTTCCCAGGCTGGACTGACAGGCCCCTGTGGCTGCCATCTCGGTTTCCGCTGCACATGTGCCCAGCAGAGGAACTTCCCTTCAGTGTTCTGTTCCTCGCCCAGTGATCTGCAGGGACCAGACCGCGGGCTCCCGGGGCGTGTGTGAAGCTGTGGCTTCCTGGTGAAGCAGGCCCAATGCTGGAGTCAGCTTCCAGTTTATCCGGCTTCTCAACGTCTGATGCCCTTTGCTCCTTCCTTTATTAATATCTGCCTACCCGCACTAACACTTTGAAAAGCAGAGAGAGCAAGATGATGGGTGCTTTTGAAAATCTATGGCCCATTTTAAGAGTTGCATTCACTTTTGATTTTTTAAACGTGTTCCTATGAATCCATACATGTAGAACTCCCCCCCGCCTCTCCCCCGCCGCCAAGGTAAATGTAAAATACGTATGTATTTTGAACATCTTTATCATAAAAAACTTGTTTGGATAAACAGTTCTTATTAGGCACACATGGGCAAAGGTGGATTACCGTGAAGATAAAATTGCAAACAATTATTTGGAATTTTTTCTGTATGGAACCACAGCAGAGCTCTGGATCACACAGCCATCGTATTTGTTTGCATTTAGGAAGTTGTAACACTGTCTTTTGCCTCTAGGATCTTTGTCATTTATATGTTGCTGGAGCAACCAAGTAAGAAAGGCTTTTCCTACTCTTTTTGTTAATATATTAGGAGTTTTATCATATTGTATGAATGATACTAACTTTCTTTTGACATAGGCAAAATAATGAGCCATTTCCCATTGTGTTTTGGTGCTGTGAGTTTTATCCTCATAGACGTTAATAAAATACCCTTTGCTGTTCAGTTAATACGTCTGTCTATTTAAATCAATTTGACTTTAACACAGAGCTACAAGGTAATTAAAACAGTTCAGTGCTACACCCTGGGCTGATGAGAAGGTCCTGATTGAGGAGCGTAGATTGAAGACCTTTGCATTAAACGTGTGCTCAGGAGTCTGCAGTGTGTTGAGCCTCCAGTCACCTCTGCCTGGAAGCAGTCCTGATTAAGAAAAGTTAGACAATCATAGAGTTTTGCATTATGTATTATTTCATGGCATACATGTAAGTATTGAAGCAGAGTAATAAAACGAACCCTCATAAACCCACCCTCTAATCCAAACTAAAACTTGACCGACACAGCTATGCTTCTCTTACAACCACTTCACAGTCTTATACTCTTACCTTTCCCCAGGCTAACCACAGTACCAATTTTATTTTATTTTATTTTTTATAAAAGAAGGCAGACGGGTTTGAGACCTCTGCTTTCCCGTTTTATCCTCCTTACTTCTGGTCATTCTGCTGAAAGTGACTTTCCATGGAGTGGGTGATCTACACTTGGGTCAGACTGGTTTTTACTAGCCTCGTGCACGTGAGAGATGGCCCGAGAGCGGTCAGCACCCTGACTGCTTCCGGAGGGGGTGCATGAAGGGCACTGCCAGCTCGGGGTCCTGTGTGCTGAAGTCTGCTGCTGGTGACCCTCTGAGTACCAGGCCATTAGAAAGTTTAGCTTTGTATCCCTATCACTTAGAATAGTGCCCGGGACTTACTAAATGCTTCACACGTGTTCATTACATTTAATAATTTAATAAATGCTCATAGAAAACCATGTAAATGAAGACTATTTCTGGATCATTTCATTTATGATCCGTTTGCGTGTGTGAAGTCAAATGTATAGCTATATAGATATAAATAATGCAGTTTTCTTAGCCATGAAATGAGCCAGATCTGTGACCCCTCCAACCCAGTAGCGCCAAGGGGTGGGGAAACACAGTGTCAGCCAACCGCACCGAGTTGGAGACCTCTCCTTCCATAATGCCGCTGTAATGCACGTCGGAAAGGCAGCATGGACCCGGAGTCAGCTTCCTGATTTCAGGTCCTGGCTCAGCCACGAACTAGCTGTGTGATCTTGGGCAAGTTGCTTCACCTCTCTGTGCCCCTTTTCCTTTTATGGGAAATGGGGATATAGTACCTCCTTCATAAGGGTGTTTTGATGGACACACCCTGAGTACGGTGTAAGAATATGTTAACTATTTCAGGTGTCTAAAGATTTTTTTCACTGTGTTCATATTTTTAGTTGGCTGTCACCCCTTTTGGGGAGATTGGTCTGTCACACTCACACCCAGGGGTGGAGGCTGCCTCTCGGGGGCTCTGGCAGTGCCCTCCCGCCAGGGCTTCAGTGTTTGGAATTGCTTCCCCGTCCCTGACTCCTCTCAGCTTCCTTGGGCTCCTTCGTTTACAGAGACTTTCTAGCACTGTTTTTGCCTCAGGCATCTGAATTCACGGGAGGTTGGTTTTCCCTCTTGAAAATGTAAACAGAAGTGGCAAGGAGATGTTTACCCTTGAACCTCAGCCGTTGTTATGGGGCAAATATGTCAAGGAGAGAATTCACTCAATCCCAAGTATGTAGTGGGGTTGCACTGGCTTGCCTGACCGGACGAGGAATTTCTGTGATTTCCACATGAAAGTAACAAAGCTGGGATTTCCACCCCCATGAGTCAAAGTAGACAGGCCCTTATCAAGTTAGAGTGTGCTTAGGAAAGGAGGGGGAAGGACGCAGCCAGTGTTCTCCAGGGGACAAGGGGGCTCCGGGGGCTGACAGCTGCTGTGGGCCACCTGGGCGAAAGAAGGGCCTGGCTCTGGGGCTGGGTGAGCAGCCGGAGTGGCAGGGGGAAGGTCGGCCCGAACTGAGGCTGGTGAGTGAGCACCCTCTCCCAGGGTCCCCACGCTGAGCACCCTCTCCCAGAGTACACTGGCCATCAGAGAGAGTCCTCGTGGTGCAGTGAAAATGTCAGCATGAGCCTACAGCTCCCGGCCCTCCCGGCCCTCCCGGCCCTCCCGGCCCTTGCTTTGGGATTGAAGGGAGCACTTTGCTTCAGTCAAATGGGGCTCTTTCTGGCGATCCCTTCCCTGCGTCTGGCACAGGTTGCTGTAAAGGAGTGAACTGCTCTAGAAGCCGTGGGCTGTTGGGTTCCTTGGGGCCACGGCAGACGGTGGGAGAGGCCAGCGGAAGGGGAGCGGGGCGTGGTGGCGCCAGACGCCAGGGGGATTCCTGGTGGGCTTTAGGATGGGTCTGAGCTGGGGGCCTGCTCCCACTCTTTCCCGGCCCACCGCTGTTTGGATCCGATGCTCTTGAAGGCCCCCGGAGGAGGGAAAGTGGTTTAAGGAAAGCCCTCTCGGGTCGTGGTGTCATCGTTGTTCGCACACCTTGGCCCTCCGCAGACTGTGAATTGCGCTCACTTGGTGTTCCTGACTCTTCTCTCCCTCGTTTCCCTGAACTCTGCCTACACTTTAGTAAACTGTGTCCTTCATCAAACTGTCTCGTCAGCCCTTTTTGAGTGCATGAGGTTTCCCCTTGGGACCCTGACCCATATGGGGGCAGGAGTGGCAGAAAGGACATCAAGTAGGAGGCTGTGCCATCGGCCAGGTGAGAGATGTTGGCAGCTCGGGCCGGGGTAGCCACAGGGGGGTGCAAGGAGAGAGGTTTGAAGGTTGATTGTGGCCCGTTGGGGAATGACAATGGCCACCAGCACAGGTGGCTGTCTCCAGGAGAGGCATTGGGACTTGGGGACTTCTTTTGTTTTCCTGACCTTGAGTTCCAGCAGAAGCATCTCCTCTTCCTAGGCTGAACTGCAGCATGTGTTCTTGAGATTCTCTTCCCTTGAGCGTGGCGCCACACACAGTTCTCAAAGGACCACACATGTGTATGTCCTTGAAGCTCTGTTATGTCAGTGTGTCTTTCAACACAGTCTTATTTTGATTGTGCTATTCAAGTTGCGTTTCATTGATCTCATTGTTTAGAAATAAGAGGTGAAAAGAATGATGTTTATAAGTTCTACAGAAGGTTTGTGTGGCCTGTACAAATTAAGACTGGCCTTATGGTGTTCTCCTCCCGCCTTTCAAGTTCACAGTGCAGACGCTGGTTATTGCAATCCAGTCTGCACCACATAACAACGTTTTGGTCAACAGTGGACCACAGACATGATGGTGGCCCCATAAGATTATAATGGAACTGAAAAATTCCTCTCGCCTCGTGACACGTAGCTGTCCTAACGCCATAGCAACAGCGCAGTACTTACGTGTTTGTGGTGATGCTGGGGTACAGTGTTTATCAAGTCTACAGTTGTGAACAGCAGTGTCCTGGGCCTTCGCTCTCCCTCACCACTCCCTCACTGACTCACCCAGAGCAACTCGTCCTGCGAGCTCTGTTCATGGTGCCCTATACGGGTGTACTTTTTTATCTTTTAACCATATTGTTACTGTACCTTGTCTAGGTTTAGATACACAGACACTTACCATTGTGTTACAGTTGCCTGGGAGCAATAGGCTAGACTATGCAGCCCAGGTGTGGAGCAGGCTAGACCATGCAGCCCAGGTGTGGAGCAGGCTAGACCACGCAGCCCAGGTGTGGAGCAGGCTAGACCACGCAGCCTAGATGTGGAGCAGGCTAGACCATGCAGCCCAGGTGTGGAGCAGGCTAGACCATGCAGCCTAGGTGTGGAGCAGGCTAGACCATGCAGCCCAGGTGTGGAGCAGGCTAGACCACGCAGCCCAGGTGTGGAGCAGGCTAGACCATGCAGCTAGGTGTGGAGCAGGCTAGACCATGCAGCCCAGGTGTGGAGCAGGCTAGACCATGCAGCCCAGGTGTGGAGCAGGCTAGACCATGCAGCCCAGGTGTGGAGCAGGCTAGACCACGCAGCCCAGGTGTGGAGCAGGCTAGACCACGCAGCCTAGATGTGGAGCAGGCTAGACCATGCAGCCCAGGTGTGGAGCAGGCTAGACCATGCAGCCTAGGTGTGGAGCAGGCTAGACCACGCAGCCCAGGTGTGGAGCAGGCTAGACCATCTAGGTTTGTGTAAGTGCACTCTGTGATGTTCGCACAGTGATGAAGTCACCTAATGATCCATTTCTCAGAACGTATCCCCGTCATTAAGTGACGCATGACTGTAATTTCCATCATAATAATTGAACTAGTTTAATGAATCTGGGTTCATGGTTCACTTATTGCCCCGTGAGGGCAAGGACCTTATCTTATTCATTGCTTCAGCACCGGCCCTTAGACCTGTGCCTGGCACATGGTAGGGGCTCAATCAGTCTCAATGGACTGAATGTATAAATGAGTTGGCTGTGAAACATCCTCCTACAGGGGGTTGACCTGTTACTTCCTGTAATGCTCATGTCTGTTCCGCAGACTATGACAAAGTTCCGTCATACACAGGGTGCTGGCTAGGGCGGGTACCATGGAGAGGTGTCATGGAAACTGCTTTTAATAACGACTGCTACCTTTCCACTGCACACCAGTGTCCCCGAATCAGACATTCGTGTAGGTGTGGGCAGAGAAGACTTGAGTGCAGAGAATGAATCTCCATGAATTGATTAAGCTAGGGCCATTTTTCATAACTTGACCAGTTCTGGGCACGTCACATCCCCATCGATACAACTTCACAAAGACAACAGTCACGAGAAAGTGACTTCATGCTCTGATCTTCTTCAGATTCTGGGAGTTGGGCCCTGGCTGGTTTGGCTCAGCGGTCAGAGCATTGGCCCTCGGACCGAAGAGTCGAAGGTTTGGTTCCCAGTCAAGGGCACGTACTTCAGTTGTGGGTTCGATCCCTGGCCCCAGTCGGGGTCCTTAGAGAGGCAGCCAATTGCTGTGTCTCTCTCACATCGCTGTTTCTCTCTGTCTCTCTCTCCCTCCTTCCCTCTCACTCTATCTGAAAAGTTAATGGAAAAATATTCTCGGATGAGGATTAAAAAAAAAAATTCTGGGAGTTGGGGTTTTCTGGTATATTATGCTAAAATATAAACTTGACCTCTGCTAGGAGCCAATTGGAAATGCTTGTTTCGAATGCCTGAGGAGAGTGAGGACAGGTGTGTAGAACATTCTGGTGTCTGTCTGTCCCTTAAAGTGATCTAGGTTAAGGTCAAGCCAATCAACCCTCTTCGCAGCCCTGGGGCTCCCGGCCTGGCTGGCCTGAGTTGTTGCTCTGGGTGTGAACGGTCCTCTCTGTTCTCAAGTCCGGGTTCGATGACGTCTAATGATCCTCAAAGCGCATCGGGCAGGACGAGCCAGTGCGAGGGCCGACCTGGCTGGCTGCCGTCGCATGCTGACTGCATCTGTGATCCTGGTTCTCTCCCTGGGCAGCTAGTCCAACCTGAGTGTCCTGAGGGACTCCCCAAGCTGTAGGGAGAGACAGTGTGGTTGCACAGAAGCACAGACACCCTGCCCCTCAGCCCTCCTTCAGTCACTCAGCTTTGGAAAGGGTGCGTCTCTCTGCTGACCTCTGTGAACATTTCAGGGTGAGGGTAGGCCTGACGGAACAGCACTTCCAATACTGGGGGCCCCGGGCAGCGCTGGGTGTCTGCGAACACTACCCTTAGCGTTGGATGAAATACTCCTCAAGCTTATGGCGACTAGCTTTCTTTTATACAACATCACAGTGGAAAAGTGTCGAAGTGAACACAGGCTCGCAGGAAGCGATGCTGGCCCTGGCTGAGGTGTGGTACAGCCCTAACTATTGCGTGAGCATCACCAGCTACCTCCGAGAAGCCCTTCTGCAAAAGGGCGGTTATTAGCGTTCCTGCCGAGACGACATCCAAGAAGTGGTTCAGGCAGTGGGACCGTGGGAGAGCCCTTTGCATCCTGTTCCCCTTGCGCGTGTGTGCGCATATGTGTGTGCACGTATGTGCGTGCGTGTGTGCACGTGCATCTGTGCGTGTGTGTGCATGCACATACCCACGCTCGCTCTGCAAGGAGGCCAGGCTTCTCTATTTGGGGGGACTGTAAGATGTATGACCTACTTTTTATTTATTTATTATTCTCTTCATTTATTTGTATTTGTAATCTAAAATCTTTTCATGTAATGGAAAATACAAAGGCATCCAAGGACTTTGGGGCTACAAACCCAAGTGAACAAAACTGGGCCAGAAACCCTGTCTTGGAAAAGCCCTCACTGTGCTAGAAGTAGGGGTGCTGACGCTGACAGAGTGGGGGTGAGGGTCATCGTGGGGTTCTAGCCGGTGCTGTCACTCAGCCCGTCCCCAAGCCTGGCCACGTGATGACGAGCTGTTACTAGTGCTCTGCGTCCTGTTGAACTCGCCAGGCCCCGCGTCACCTTCCTACCTGCGCTGTCGCGGGCGGCCGACAAGCTCGACCTCACACGTCTGCCCCTCAGGTGGGGGCAGTGAACGTGAGACCCTTCCAGCACCCAGTTCTGCGATTCTGACTCTCGCCCTCGCGTGTGTGTTCCAGTTCTCCCAGTCGGACCTGGAGTTCGTATACTTCCATTCTCACTTCGACAAGCACACGCAGAGCACCTGTGAAGTGCGGGAACTGGGGTCCAGAGACAGAAGATGCCGGTTGCGCTCGCGGGGAGGAGGAAGCAGTGGGAACACACACACCTCCGGTGTAGGGTGACATTGTCAGTCCTCAGGTAGCAGCGTGCGGCTGACGCTCTGGGGACTCAGGGGCAGCCGGAGGGAAACCCTTCCCAGAGGAGGTCATGCTGGAGGGGCATTTAAAAGGGAAGTGGGATGTAACCAGGTGAGAAGGCAGGCAGGATGGAGAGCAGGGCAGAGGCTCAGGGACAGATGTGTGAAGGGAAGAAGAGAGAAAGTGATGTGCTGGGGAGCCGTCAGGGTGAGGTGCCAGGGAGAACGGCAGGTGGGCGGCTGGGAGGTCATTGTGACGGGGGCTGCTCCTTACTGCCTGCCCGAGCTGAGTTAAATAATCGGGCTTAGCATCATGTTGCAAGTGAAGACGTTGAGACTTAGGTGAAGCCACTTCCACAAGGACACACATGTCCTTCCACAAGGACGCACATGTAGTCATTAAAAGAGGAAAATTTGAACTTGGGTCTTTGTGAGACCAAACTTAAAGATCTCTTCTCCCTGTCTCTGATTCTGTCTGTCTCTGGCTTCTCTGAGCCTGGCTGCCTTGCTGGGGAGCATGGGAGCCATCTGGAGGTGACGGGAGCCATCCTGGAGGTGACGGGAGCCATCTCAGGAGGACTTCGGGCAGGAGGGACAGTGGTTGGGTAGAGAGGTTGAAAGGAGAACGGCAGCTGCTCTGGGTCTGCTGGTCCATCCTGCTGGAGTGGGCTCAGTTCCAGCACAGCCCTGGACTGGGCATGAGTGGCATTTGGAGTCCGACAGTCCTGGGCTTCTGTCCCCCGTCCACCATGAGCCTTTCTTGCAGACTCGAGCCTCAGTTTCTTTGCAAACCTGTGAGGATGAAAGGAAATCCAAAATAAGGAAAAGTATTGTCAGCTTATAGTTACTGAGTCAGGAAGGACATGTCCTTGCTGACCGTTATGCCATGTAACCCTCCTGGCAGCCCTGTGAGGTGGACACGCTTGGCATTACCGTATACAGGCGCTGACTTGTCTAAGTTTGTAAATGGTGCAGCTCGGATGAAACTCCAGGTCATGGCATTTAAACTCTACGCTTACTGCCTTATAGAAGCACGAGGCCTGGTACCCAGTTGGGAGTCAGAACTTTTATCAGTATGATTATAGTTTTTGTTATTAGACAGGGGTCTGAGAGCCAGGCGGGAGCTGAAGGAAGATGGTGGAACCCAGCTAGCAGCCTCGTGACTGCCAGCCAGGTTTCTGTCTCTTCCCTGGGCCCTCTCCCACCCCAGGCAGGTGCACCTGCTGCTTTCCCCACCCCATTCCACACCCAGAGGCCCCCTCAAGTTCCCTCCCCCCCTCCAGCTACAGGATGCCCTGGGCTGGGAGCTATATGCTGGGGGACCGTCCCTCTGCTTCCTGGTGGAAGTGGACGCCTCCTCAGAAGTGCTTTCTCCCCAGTTCAACCCACATGGGGCCTGAGAATTCACACTGTCCCTTCCCTGGGGAAGGCAGCCAGTCCCCCCCATTCATCACCCATCCCATCTCCTGGGGGTCCTCAGCACCCACATCTCTCTTCCCAGTCAGACCTCCTGGCATTTGACAGCAAAGCTGCTCCTTAATTCTGGGGAGGGAGAGGAGTGTGACGGGGGATTGGACAGTGATCGAACTGCAGGCCTGGGAGCCTCCCAGCGAGGATCTCAGGGAGCCAGGCTCCCCCTCGACTTGACTCAAGGATAGATTTGGGGGCATACTCTGAGTATGTTTGCATCTGATCCACTTCCCTGTGGTCCCCAAACCCTAAATTTGTGTTGGTCCTTGGCGAGGGTGTGGAACTCATGTGTTTATGTATGAGTGTATACTATATAATAAGAGCTACCATCCTAAAAGAAAGCCAGGAAATGTAATCCGAAGCTCGGGAAGTCTGAATAGCACACCATTTTTAGTAGTATTTAAGAGCTTAATTTTCAAATCCTAAATGTTCCCAACGCTTCTTCCATAGCATGTGTAGCCTGGCTTCACAGGGGAAAGTCACGTTTTCCTTGGCCCCCGCCCCTTCTCTCAAGGGCCCTGGATCATCCAGGGTCATTTCAGCACTCGGTGTCCTTGTTACCTGTGTGCAGGTAGGCTGATGGGACCCGGGAAATTGGGAGTTCGTTCATTGTGTGGGCCGTGCTTTGAAAATAGTACACGTGTGTGCCTGGACGGAGGCGCCTAGAGTGGCTGGTGTACCCGCAGCGACCAGGCTGCCTGTTAATTCCATATGTTAAAGGAGGATGGGTGTCTTGTGAGCATGAAAAAGAGCTGTTATGCCCGACCAGTGTGGCTCAGTGGTTGAGCGTCGACCCATGCACCAAGAGGTGGCCGGTTCGATTCCCGGTCAGGGCACATGCCCAGGTTGTGGGCCTGATCCCCAGTGGGGGGCGTGCAGGAGGCGGCCAATCGATGTTCCCTCTCATCGATGTTTCTATCTCCCTCTCTTTCTCTCTCCCCCCTCCTCTGTAAAATCAATAAAGAAAAAAATATTTAAAAGCAAAAGAGCTGTTACTCATTTTTGATGGATTTAGGAGAACACCGCGTTTGTTTTCTGTGGTCGCTTTATGGTGTTTTGTGTAGTGAGCGGGCGCACAGTCCACCACTCTGTCTCCGGGAGCAAAGATGTTCACACACAGGCCGTGGGCAGCCCCCTCGTCCCCGAACCACAGTCCTGAACATTGAGAGGGAATCTCAGATTGCTCACTGGTTTTATTTTCGCTCTTCTCAGGAAGGAATGTTTAGAGTCGAAGTTTTTAGAGAAGGAAAACGCTGCAGAGATTTCAGTTGTAATGTTAACCTGACACGGTAAAACAAACTCCCGTGAAACTGCTTTCTTCATAAAAACCATCACAGCACAAAGCTGCACCCGAGAAAAACCCTGGGTGTGAAGTCTTGGTTTTTGAAATTTGCAAGAAAAAATGGGCAAGTTTTTTAAAATACCTTTTTTTCCTTTCAGTGGCTTCCATTGAATAGTTAAAAAGTGTTGTTCCATTATTCTCGTTTCTTAGAAGTTTAACATTTTAGAAGCGTTTTCAGGGTGGAATGTAGTGTGTTGGCATTCTGGTGTGGGCACTATCTGGAATTTGAAACGGGATGGCGGGCGCCTCTTAGGGAGGGGCCTGGATTTGGTAAGACTGGAACCCAAGCCTCAGGGCACACAGTAGCAAGAATCAAAAATTCTAAAAAAAAAAAACAAAAATCATGTTCTTGACTCTCATGTCCCATGCTAGGAATTTATCCTAAGAAAACACTGGAATTCGACAGTGAGCAGAGAGATGCAGACAGGGCTTTGCACTGAAGTATTGTTTATCATAGTAAAAATGTCCAAACCATCCAAATGCGTGCCCAGCGTTCACGTCGCAAGTCCCAGAGCAATATAGGCAGTGACTCTTCTCGGCTTCGCCCACCCCTCTACCCAGCCCTCGCCTGGTGCCCACACAGTTGTGCCCACTCCGTTCCCCAGCACAGCACCTGCCCCCGGCAGCCCTCAGGAAGTGTCACGGAGCCCCCTGCTTTGGCCAGGCGCTTCCGCGGGGCGGGGTCAGCCTGCTGCCTGGACCCCTGTTTATGCTGCTGCAGCCGGCGGCACCCCCCACCTTCCGTCTAATGTCCCCACATCCACCTCCCGGGAACCTTGCCTGCTGATCACCCATGATAATGGCCCGCTCTGCTCAAGTCTTTTGGCTCTTTCTGCCTGAAGCTGCCTTGCTCGGTGTGAGGGATGGATGAGGTGAGGCAGAAATCGGGCATGTGTGAGGTCATGGAGCTATGAGTGGTTAGAGCTGGGCAAGTGGTGAGGGGAGGAGCAGGGCAGAGGAGGGGGAGCAGGGGGAGGGGCGGGGCATCCCCTGAGAGTGTCCTGAAGGTCTGAGCTGCAGCCAGCCCTGGTCATGGTCATGGTGAGGGTGAGGGTGCCACTCCCCACACTGAACTCCATCCTTAACACAGGCACTTCTTATTCCTCCTCAGAGGGCATCCCCATTTGCCACCTCCTCCTGGACTGCCACGTTCAGGCTGTGTGCCCACCTGCGGGCGGAGAGGGGGTCATGCGGATGAAGGGGAGGTGTGTGAAGCAGGGCCGGGCACACAGGAGGCCCCTCCCCAGGAGGTTTACCTTTAGGTGAGGGGGGAGCCCACGCTGGGAGCTGCTTCTGTGTTCTTCTCGTTAGAGTCAAGGGCAGGAAACACATTTATTTTCTGCCCCCACAGCGCCGGGCACACTGCTTTGCATGTAGCGGGTACTCAGTGAGTATTTATGGCATGATTGGCCGGCCCAGGCCAGTGTCCCTGGGCATGGGAAGAAGGGAGATACGGTAAGTGGAAGGCTTTGTCAATGGAAAGCCTGTAGGAGTTGATGACTACATTTGTAATGCGATTGCACAGGGCTCCTCTTTTATCTTCTTAATCAGCTTCCTCTCAATGAGCTGACTGTGAATTTCTACGTTGAAATTTAATTTGTTAGACTCAGAAATCAAAGGCTCAGATCAACCATTTTGGTGGGGAGTCCCCAAGCCTTAGGCCCCTTCGTCTGGCTCAAGTCTAGTAATGAGGTGCTTTAGTGACAAGTGGCTTGGCTGTCACCCCATGAACAGCTCTGGCTCCGTAAACTGGCCGAGAATAGGAAATTGGACTGGATGTGGGACAGGCAGAGAGAGAGAGCGTAATTATAGCGTCGGCAAGTGGCAAGCCGCTCAGTCATAATCCTGAAGATTAATCATTCTGATTATTGAATTATCTCTTGTATGGATTTGCCATTTTCAGAAGCGCTCAGAGGTCTCCCACTGGGCTGTCCTCCCTGCCAGACCCCCCTTCCCCACTGTCACGATAGCGGCCGCTGAGTGCCACCTCATCTATTTCCTACAGCAGCCCTCCAGGGGGACACCATGCTGCCCCCACATCACGGGAAGGAAACCAGCCCCTCACTTCCCTCCTCCCCCACCACGGAGTCTTAACCCACCAGCACCTCCTTCCTAAGCACAGGCTTCCCCTCCTGCACCGCTCTGGGGCAGGCGGACCCTCGCCATCGCCAAGCCCACCTGCCACCTCCTGGCTCAGAGCTGGCACTGGGTCCCACCTGGACCACCTGGGTGGCCTCGTCCTGCCTCCCCTGCCTCACTCTGAGTTCCAGCCACACTGCCCTCCCTTTATTCCCTCCTTGGGGCTCTGATCGCCTGTCCTACCTGTCCCCTGCCCTTCCCCTTCAGCTGTCACTTCCCGGGGAGACACGGCCACTTCTAGAATTGGGGGAGTGACGCTTGGGGGCAGGACGGCCGACCCATAAAGAAGCCCTGTTCTTTACCCATGTAATTCATTTGCCAAGTGTCTGCATGTCCGTCCTGTGTCCGGCCCTGCTGTCACTGCTGCGAATGTCGCAGTCAACCAAGCCCAGTGCCGCTGTCATGTAGCGTGCCGTCTGGGACGTGGAGGTGCTGAGAGCTGGGAAAGAAAGCAGAGCAGGTGAGGCGCCTGAGAGTGGGGGTCAGGCGGGGGGTGGGGGAGGCCCGCAGGAGGGACCTGTGGGATGAGGGCATGCTCTGGGGGAGACACTGGGGGGCATCACAGGAGAGGCCTAGCGTGTTCTCAGAGCAGCAGGGAAGGCGGTGGGAAGGGAAGTGGGCGAGGGTGGCTGTGTGAAAGGACATATGGCAGGACAGTCCTGTGGGCCAGGTACGGTTTGGGATTTTATTCCGAGTGGGATGGGAAGCCACTGGAGCATTTTCAGCAGAGGAGTTACCTGGCAGGTTTTAAAGGTTTAGTCGGCACTTGAAAGGGCAGAAGCAGGTTGACCAACTGAGGTGCTATTGCAAAGGTCCAGGCAAAGGTGGCGGTGCTTGGACCAGGAGGTATTTTGGAGGTGCAGAGGGGCCGGGCATGAGATGTGGTTGGAGGTGGAGCCTACAGGCTTTGCTGAGGGACCAGATGTGGGCGTGAGAGGAGCCAGGGACAGAGGAGTCCCGGTGGTGAGGTCTGATCAGGTGTTTCACTCTGTGCCTTTCCCTGTGAGCGTTCGTCTGTGACAGGTGCGCTCTTGGAGAAGGTGCTCAGTCCCTCGCCTTGAGCCTCTGGTCTGGGTCGCTCCCTGGCTTCACTCTGAAAGGAACTCCTGCTCGGGCACGTCTCAGTGTTTGCTTATCCGTTCATCAGTGCGACATCCTGAGTCTCTCTCACCAAACCAGGCTCATCAAAGCAGCCTCCTCCTCGTCCTCCTCTTCCTCCCCCCTTCACCGCATGTGTGCTTAGCACAGTGGCACATAGTAGGTGTGCAGCAGTGCCTGAGGGAATGCCCGAATGAATGAATGCATGGATGCATGAGTGAGGCCGAGAGAAGTTAAGAAACTTGCCCAAGTCCTGTAGGTAGCAAGTGGCTTTGGACAACACTCTTCACCTCGGGGAGCTCGCTTCCTTCCCACCCTCCCTCGGGGCTCTAGGGGCAGTTCTCTCACAGATGTGCTCGTCCTCCCTCCCTCCCCTCCCCCTCCACAAGTTATTTTCTGGAACACTGCAGACCTTCTGGTGGAAGTGTTTGTTTTCATGTGTCACCCTGTGACATGCGATGGCTGTCTGCTTTCGGGAAATCTGCCATATGCGGTCTGTGCCCCATCAGGATTGCAGCCCAAATTAGACCTTCCAGCTGTGTTTGGGTTTCGGGCTTATTCACGGAGCCTGCTAATCCCTTGCTGCGAGTCGGAGAGAGAAGTCAGTCTTCCTGAAGCCTCGACACGCGGTCCTTTGTGGGAGATGGACAGCCGTTGTCAGTGGAGGGTTCCGCAGAAGGTGGCAGGGTCGCAGTGGGGTCACACAGTCCCACAGCGTCCGTCACGCAGTGGAGATGGGGAGGCGGGGCGCCAGGACCCCGTGGGAGGCCCGGTGTGCAGGCAGAATCGGCTGGACCACACAGACCGGAGGACAGTCTGAGTCCTGCCGGGGCCTGCTCAGGGCAAGAGCGAAGGGAAGGCAGGCCTGTGCCCCACAGCGGGCGAGGGCTCTGCAGGGCCAGGGCACACACGCAGAGGGAGCCTGGCTCTGGGAGCCTTCGTGACATCATTCTCTTTGGGCAGCTGATTGTTTCAACATTCCCGAAGCCAAAAACATGCCAGTCAGTCGTATCTTCTAGGGAAAATAATCAAAACACCACGAAAGCTCTTCCAACCCATGGACCCACGGCTGTGAAGCAAGATTCAGAAAAGCTTGAGCTCTGGCCACGGCATAGGGCCAGTGGACGCTGTCCGGAGGTCTGTGTGGGGTGGCTGTGGACATATCGCCCCCAGCCCGGGCATGTTGTCCTGTGGGGCTTGGGCATTTGGGGTGGAGAGGCTCCTGGAGGCAGCTGCCCCGTGTCGCCAGGGCAGGAGGACAGCACACACAGCCATGCGTTCTCCCCTCCAGCTGGAGAGCCTTTAGGTGTCGGCCTCGTCCTTGGTCACCGTCCCTGCAACCAGTGGCTCCTCTTGGTCAGGCTTAGTCTTCTGTCAGTCCACCAAGCAACACACACAGGTGTCCGAGCTTCAGCACCCGGAAAGGGCGGAATCAAGGAGTGTGTTCGTATGTGGTTTGGGGTGCCTCGTTTGTGAAGAAGTGTGGTCCCCCGCAGGGCAGATCGCAGTTCGCTTTGTTTCATTAAGGCAGTGTAAAGGGAAATAATTTTCAAAATATCTAATAAATTCCAAACAGAAAATGTTAAATTGCATTTTGTAGGTTCTGAGGTCTCAAATCCGTTTCGTTTCCTAAGTGTATAATCTCAAATCCGTTTCATATCCTGAACACAGAGCCGGCATTTGAATAATGCCAGGGACAGTGAAGCCAAGAGACAAGTGATGAAATGCCCACTGACAGCTTGAGCGTTCCCCTTGTCTTCTTGGCCGCAAAGAGAAGCGTTTTTCTCTCTCATGTTTCCCTAGAAATAACCTAACCTGAAATGGGTATCCCAGCTCCTCTTTACAGCTGTGCTATGCTATTAATTGGGGCCAGGGCTTCTAGAGGGCTTCTTTGGGTTTGTTTTGCTTTCCCTTTGAAATGGACGTAGGAGACCTGCCCCAAGGAGACTGAGAGTGTTTTGCAAACATCGTCCTGGGGCTGTCCAAAGCTTCCATTTGTAGATTTCTTGCCGACCACTAAAGAAACGCAGACGCCTGTGTTTTGGAGCATTTAAATCAGCACTAATTTTGTTGTCCTGTGTAATGCTGAGACTTTTTAAGGTGGTCTAAAACTGAAACAGAATCCAGCCTTCCCTTCCTGTTTCCTTCCCTTCAGAACCATGGACGAGTGCGTGGGAGGTGCATGGGAGGAGCCGTGGGTGTGCGCCCCAAGGGCACGCGGGGTTTATGGGAGGAGGGGCAGGGAAGAATGGCATTAATGAAGATGTGGCAGGAGGACAGGGCAGACATTTGGGGAGAATGTTGAAGAATTCTGGGTGAATGGCTGCACCTTAATTATGGGATGGGACAGAGAGTGGGTTGGGTGTAAGGAAAGACAGGGAGTCCGTGGCTCGCCGGGCAGCCGGGCAGCTGGAGGATTGGAGCAGGGACTGATTGCCAATGTGGGCGGTAGTGAGAGGACCCAGCGCCAGAGCCCGACCCCGACTCTTCCCGCCGTGAGTTGTCTGCTGCCAGGACCAGCCCGGAGGCAGACAGAGAGGGGTCCATGGGACCCCAGGGTGGAGGGCTCAGCTGAACCAGCTCTAAGGGCTGCTGAGGTCATGTTGGATACAGAGGACGAGGAGAGAATGAGACGGGATGGCGAGCAGCAAAGCCCGGACAGGGGTGAGGATGGCAGGTGGAAGCCACTGGAAGAAGCAGGTAGGGTCAAGTGTGCAGCTCCGGGCTGTAGACAGCAGAGAGTTCACCAGCCTGTGAACCTCCTGGGACAGGGAGCACTGCTCACCTTGGGCCAGTGGCCCCTGCTTCCGCGCTTGGCCACGTGGGTGCTCAGAACACGGTGCATTCAGCTTCGGGCCTGCTGCTTGCTGTAGCTGCAGTGAACAGCACAGGCGCACGGAGGCCCCGGGGCCTCCCGGGCTGGACAGGGAGCGCTGGACAGGGAGCTCCGCCCGCGGTGCTGGCCTCCTTTTACGTGGGGTCTTAGTCCACTTGGGCTGCTGTGACAGAAATACCATAGATTGGTTAGCTTGCAAACAACAAACATTTATTTCTCACAGTGCTGGAGGCTGGGAAGTTCCAGATCAAGGCACCAGCAGGGTCACGTTCTGGAGAGAGCCCACTTTCTGGCTCGTAGCCAGAGCCACCTCCCCGCATCCTCACACGGTGGAAGGGCCCAGGGACTCTCCGGAGCCTCTGGGACAAGGGCACTAATCCCACTCACGAGGGCTGCACCCTCATGACCTGCACACCTCCCGAAGGCGCCCCCTGTTGTTTATAACATGTTGTGTCGGTACAGCGGCCGGAACGGACTGAGACGGGGAGAAGATGTCCACGGGGCTGGAGCGATGCAGCTACCCGCCCAGCAACCCCAAGGACTGCCGGCAACACCAGGAACTGGAGGCGAGGGAGGACCTCCCCTCGTGCCCTCAGAGAGAAAGCACAGCCCTGCCAGCCTGAATCGCAGGCATGGCGCCTCCAGAGCTGTCAGTCTCTGCTGGCTGAAGCCACTGGTTGGTGGTACCTTGTATGGCAGCCCTAGGAAACAAGTACACGTGCCAGCCAGCATCAGCCTTGATCAGAGGCTTCCTCTGACACCAGCCACAGGGACCAGACTCGTTATTTCCTTCACCGCGTCCTCTTGATCTCTCCTTATCTGCTTCTCTTGTGAGCGCAGTGACAGCAAACACTGTGGGTGTGGAGGCAGGGCAGTGTAGCGAAGCAGAGATCCAGAGGCTGTTCTGTCCGCTGTGAGCAGGACAGATTGAGGAAAAGCTGAAGAGTTGTTGAAAGGCTGTTGCCGGAATGGAGACCAGGCACCAGGGGCCTTGGAGGGGGGAGGAGGGGTGGGGGGAAGCCACGAGCCCGCCCAGAGTAGAGCTAGATACGGAAGGAGACAGGGTGAGACACAGAGTAACATCGTGACTTGGAACTTAAAGGCTCTCTGATTTGGGGAGTTACTCCTTGCTTCGAAGAGTGGTCATGACGAACGAGAAAGTGGGACGGTGTTTAGGAACCATTGTGGTCCCATTGCTGACATGATGAACGTCATGAATCGGACAGGTGGAGTTTTTAGGGGTTCCTGGAACTTCCGTAGTTATAGAGAACTTGAAAGGTGTAGATTTGCACGATTGTGGAATGTTGGCACTCCTGGATTAGGATCCGGAGTGTTTACTATCCTGTGAGCAGTCCCTAAGGGTCGTAGTCTATGCTGAGTGGCAGAAGGTCTGAAGACCTACCTCATTTGGGGGTGGTCATGATTGCGTGTGTAATGTGTGTACCTCCACGTGAATCCCACGAGGAAGGACTTAGGAGGAGTAGATTCCAGTGGGCCCATGGCAGCCCAGAACCTCCATCGCCTTCACAGAAGGTTTTGAGTCTGCGGATCTGACAAGTCGAGATCTGTGAAGATCTCATGATGGTATCTCCAGAAGCATCAGCCCGGAAGAAGCAGTGTCTCTGAGCATATATTGTTCATGAGTTATGGGATCAGACAGTCAGCGCCAGCTTTGAATGCAACCCCCTCATTTCGGCAGACGAGGGATCGGAAACTCAGTGACTTGCCACCAATCACCAATCGTACAGCTGAAGATAGTGAGTCGGAACCAGAATCCGTTTTCCAAGGCTCTCTGTCCCATGCCAGTCAACAAACATTTAAGTAATGACCACGTGTGACATACTTCCTTTTCTTTCTGTTTTTAATTCTTACCCGAGGATATTTTTTCATTCATTTTCAGATGGAGTGGGAGGGAGGAAGGGAGGGAGAGAAACATTCATGTGAGAGAGACACACCGATTGGTTGCTTCTTGCAAGACCTCAACTAGGGCTGGGATTGAATCTCCGCTGACGTACGTGCCCTTGACCAGAATCAAACCCGCGACTCTTTGGTCTGCGGGCCGACACTCTAACCGCTGAGCCAAACTGGCCGGGTGAGACATGGTTTCTTTTTATAGCCTATAACCTAATCAGAGAGGCAGAGCCAATCTCCCAGTGGTGTGTTGATATCCAAGCTTCTGTAGAGCCCTTAACGCAGAAAAAAACTATTTTCTTCATCCGTATCCTGGAATAATAATATTTGTCTTGTCCCCTGAGCTAGTTATCTGAAAACGCTAAAACACACCATGAATGCCGGCATATTATTAGCAACAGTGAGTTCAGGGAAGAAAGGACTGATGTAGACTGGGAGAGGCGAAGGTTGTGTGCGACATCTGTCGTGGTGTGAGTTGGACAGAAGACATTTGTGGCTGAGGAGGTGTCCAGGAAGAATGAACATGAGCAGAGGTGGGAGAGTATGAATTTGGGGGCATATGGGTCAGATGGATCAATTTGACTGTGATGGAGAGTTACTGTTCATCTTCCAGTCAGTATTTGGGGTCCACACCAAATCAGTGACACACAGTATTTGGTGCAGAAAAGTACCATTATAGACATGATCATTGCACAGGTTATTTTTCTGTTTATGGAAGGTCCCTAAGGCTCACTATCTCTGGAATCGCTTTGTCTGTCCCATTGAGTGGAGAGAAAAAGAATGTTCCTGAAACAGATGTGAGCACTTGACTCTTCCTCTTGTCTCACTTTTTTATTTCTTTTGCATATATAAAAGTTAAAATAAAAATAGGAAATTCAGATAAAGGGGGCAGTGTATCCAAAGAGTGGTACCAAAACACCCACTAATTTAAACCTGGGACTTCATTAATGAATTAAAGCTCTCTGTTGCTTTTATCTGTGTTTACTTTGCACTGAATTCCACACTGCTATGCGTGGATAACCGAGCAGATTATGACCCCATATGCTTAGCGTAATTTGATTCACATAGGTTCTTAATAGCTTTGGTAAAATGGAACTGTGTTTGACACTGTTTTTGTTTGTGGTTAGATGATGTATTCATTTCTGAAAACGTGAAGAAAACAGAGAATGCTGACAACCTGCTGGTCTTAATCCCATTAGTCTTTTGCAGCTCTGAAAACGTCCGCCTCCGCTGGGGATCAGAGCACACTCGTGGGGTGTGGGCACTACTCTGGGGTCCCTTGGCTACAGAGCAGTATTTGACCTGAACCTGTCAGCCCACACCTACCTCGCCCAGAGGGTTTAGGTGCTGCACCCCCCAAGGACGCGGTGAGGCAGGCTCCCGGCTGAGGGCAGCGTGGAGGCCGTGTGCCGTGTCGTACACGTACGGCTTCTGCTGCTGGGGTCACCCTGAGCCTACAGGCTGCCACCTGCTTATAATTATGGTATGCTCTGTTTTATTTCAGAAGTAGGGATCTGTCTGAATTTCGTAACTCTTAGGTCTGCAATAGAGTCCTTCATTTAATATTCAACAAATATTTAGGGAGGACCGGGCATTGTTCTAGGACAATGTTCTAGCAACGAACATGACAAAGTCCTTGCCTTCCATGGCCTTACATTGTAGTGGGGGTGACAGACCATAAGCAGATCCACAAATAACTGTATAATGTAAGCTCACCCGATATTTATGACTGAAGAAAATTAAAGAGGGTAAGGCCTGGGGAGATGAGGCTGTTTTTTTTGTTTTTGTTTTTGTTTTTTTTTATCCTCACCCGAGGACATTTTTTCATTTTTTGTTCAGATAGAGTGGGAGGGAGAGAGAGGAAGAGAGAGAGAGAGAGAGAGAAACATCGACGTGAAAGGGACACATCGAGTGGCCGCCACCCGCACGACCAACCAGGGCCGGGGACAAACTGCAACCGAGGTACGTGCCCTTAGCGGGAACCAAACCCGGGTCTCTCTCAACCGCAGGCCGACGCTCTAACCGCTGAGCCAAACCGGCCAGGGCGAGATGAGGCTGTTTTTGATGGAACTGTCAGGGAAGGCATCTTTGAAGAGGTGACACTGAGCAGAAATATGAGAGCAGTGAGGATTGAGACTTTTGAGTATCTGGTGGAAGGGCATTCCAGGAGAGGGAACAGCCAGGGCAAAGGCTCTGCAGTGGAATGAAATTGGCATATTTGAGGAATGATAAGAGGGTCAGTCTGACTGGACTGCATTGAACAAGGGGGAAAGTGGTACAGGTGAGGCCAGAGAGATAGCCAGGAGCCAGATCAGGTTGGGCCTTATAGGCAATGGTCAAGGTATTGAACTTTGTTCTAAGTATAATTGGAAGTCATTTTAAAAAATAACTCTATCCGTGGTTTTTTTTAAATGTATTATTGATTTTTTTTTTAGAGAGAGAGGAAGGGAGAGAGAGATAGAAACATCGAAGTGAAAGAGAAACATCGATCGGCTGCCTCCTGCACACCCCCTACTGGGGATCAAGCCCACAACCCGGGCATGTGCCCAGACCGGGAATCGAACCGGGACCTCTCAGTCCATGGGACGAGGCTCGATCCACTGAGCCACACTGGCCGGGCCACTCTACCAGCTGTGTGGAAAGTGGAGCGTTGGGGAGCATGAGAAGGAACTGGGACATGCAGAAGCTATTGCAGCGTTCCCGATGAGAGACTAGGGTGGACTTGACGGGGGCCAGTGATGGAGGACGTAGGAAGTAATTGGAATGAAGAGTATTTTGACGCTTAATGTAGTTTGCTGATGGATGGATTTGGGGTGTGGGAGTTAGAGCAACAGCTCTGCTCTAGTTCTCCAGGTGGAGGATCCCAAGAACCATGGTCATAACCCCACCGTCACCCCCACCCCACGCCCCAGAGTGAACAGGGTCCACGGCACTTGACACCACGGCCCCCCACGCCCCAGAGTGAACAGGATCCACGGCACTTGACACCACAGCCCCCCACGCCCCAGAGTGAACAGGATCCACGGCTGTTGACTCCACGGCCCCCACGCCCCAGAGTGAACAGGATCCACGGCTGTTGACTCCATGGCCCCCCCACGCCCCAGAGTGAACAGGATCCACGGCTGTTGACTCCACGGCCCCCACGCCCCAGAGTGAACAGGATCCACGGCTGTTGACTCCACGCCCCCCACGCCCCAGAGTGAACAGGATCCACGGCTGTTGACTCCACGGCCCCCCACGCCCCAGAGTGTACAGGATCCACGGCACTTGAGTCCGTGGCCCCTCAATGAAGGTGAACAAGCAAAGCCTTAAATGGCTTTCATAATTTAAAATAAAATTTAAATTTTAAATGTGATATCTTTTCAGTAAAGAATAGAATAAAGATTTTGCTTGCTTTGTATCACCTTTGAAAAACAACAACAACCTTTCCAAACCACAGCAGATGTTCCTTAGAAAAACAAAATGAATTGCAGTTTTCAGCAGGAAGAGACCCATTATCATAGGCTCGTTGTGAAGTTCATTGTTGGGTGTATTGGGAAGACTGGATTCAATGTACAGTCCTGCTGGACAGCAATCCTGGACACAGTCGGGACAGTTCATGGTGGAAAGGGGGCAAATGATGGAAAGTCAGAGTTTCCTCTCCTCAGCTCGGGCGTTTGAAATTTTAAATGATTTTCTCGTAGAAACAATGCTCAGAGTTGGGTGGACTCGTTTGGATTTCCTGTTTCCTTCCCTTTTGTTCTGCTGGTGTTCCTTCCTTCCTCCAAGGCTGTTGGTCAGATTTTCCCCTGCAGAAAATAATTTGACACACTTCATGGTATCTAAATTTCCCTAAGACAATGATATTACTGCTTTATGATACTTTTTTTTTAATGTGCCAAATTGAAATTACATGATGTGGGGGGGAGGGGTCAGCCATTTCTTGGTCTTTTTTCTGAATAATTGCCCCAGGAATCCGCTCTACCCTAAATCAGCGGAGTCTTTGGACAGCCTCCTGTCTTTGAGACCACATGTACAGCCTGTGATTAGATATGTTCACAGCACTGACATCGAAAGGGGGCTGGTCAAACCGTCAGCTCTCGCTGGTACCTGTGGAGACACGAGCTTATTAAAGAGCGCGTTCATGTTCCGGGCGCTGCCTGGTTCCAAAGCCACCGCCGACCGACCTGGGAGACGAGCACCCTGGGAAGGTCATGGATCCTGTCGTGTTGGTTCATGGAGCTGGTCGCTTTGCGTGTAGCAGGGTACCAGTGGTTAGTTTTATGATGCCAGGCAGCCATGCCCATCTGTGGGCCAGACACGGCCACCAGGCCCAAGTCCCGGCAGCATCCGTCCTCGGGAACCAGGGGCACCTCCGTGCCTCAGCTACCGCATCTCGGCGGCTTCCTGCCCATGTTTCTGCATTTCCTTGAAAACTTTTTATTTTTTATTTTTTTTTTTTAGTATTAAAAAGTGATATAAATGTTGTATTTTTTTTCCATCAAAATTTACCCCTGTGGCTTAGAAATAAAATGAGGGAACGTATCTGTCCCCAAGTCCACCCTTGCCAACCGTCTCCAGCTCAGCAACAAGGCCTCGACCTCCTTTAATTCGGCGCTGTCTAAATCTGCTTCTGAGGTTCAGGTCTTAGGTGTGAGTTCCAGAGGCGCACTGTGTGGGCAGAAGGCCCGATCACTTACCTTCGGATCACCTGCACGCTGGCTCCCATTATTGCTGGGGGCAGACAGCGTTTTAAGGTGTGAGGCAGGAAGAGGAGTCACCCTGCCCCAGGCGTTTCTCTCTGAAAACATTTGCTTCCTGGTGTCATTGTCTGTGACCATTCTGCCAAAGTGGAGTGCCGCTGTGGAGAGGCATGCGTGCTTGGAGAGCGTGAGAAGAGCATTGTATCTAATAGCACATCCACTTGCCAGTCTTCTTAGTGCTCGGTGTATTGCATTTCCAGGTGTGTTTATTCACTGCACGTGTAGAGTGTCCTGGTCATGTCTTTATGTGCTGTGGATTTCCAGAGAACCCGTGTGTGTGTGTGTGTGTGTGTGTGTGTGTGTGTGTGTGTGTGTAGCACCTAGCACAATGCCATGAACAATGATATTTTAATAACGCTTATGCTGTTGATCAGGTTCATGAGAGCTGGTGGAGAAGGGGTCGGCTGCACCTTTTAGTGCTCTTGGTTTACTAGAAACTGACACAGAAACAGCATGGTCTAGATAGGGGAGTGATGAACTGGGGTGTTTCCAAAGGTAATAGATAACCTACCTTGAGTAAGATAGTGACAGGCACTTTCTTAAGTGTGTTATGTGTATTAAATAACACAGTTCCCTCCTGCAGTCGGTCTGATGATTATCCTCATCGCAGAGCTAAGGGACCTCATGCAGAGGGAAGTTAGGTAACTTGCTGAAGTCCTATAGCAAGTAAGCGTGGAGCCAGGGTTCCACAGTCACCTGGACACAGCCTCGGCATCCCTGGCTGCCCAGCCATCGCGGGTGGGCTCCCTGCCACGCTGAGCTGCCACCCAGGAGCCCTCTCCTCAGCTCTTGGCTGCGTGTCTTTCTGGAACATCAGCAGCTCTGCTTGCGATTTGTCCATTTCCTCCCTTAGGATTTTTACAATCCATCTTTCAAAGATGGTACATTTCTGTGCTGTGTAGAACACAGTTTGTGGTTTATAATACACACACGCACACACACACACACACACACACACACACACTGTGGGCTTCTTTGTGGAAAGAGTGATAATAAATTAATTGCTTATTTAGAAGAGGCTGCATTTGTTGGAACAGATAAAAATATCCATCTTTCAATATCTGGTATTTTCTAATTTGAGCACTCATTAGAATTTAGGATTCGACTACACAAAACATTCTTAAAGCATCCTTATCGTCCTTGTTGTATATTTTACGTGTTCCAGTGAAAAGGAAAAGCTTATGTTTCTGTACAAGTAGCATTTCATCATCTCTGACAAAAAGTTCAAAAGAGCCCAGGAGAGAAACAAAATCCTCGTGTCTGGGAGCACCGAACAAGACGTGTGTAACTTGCGTCAGCTTTCCAGAATAGTTTATGCAGGACCCCATTAAGTAATGTATCCACTTCTAAATAAAAGCATGGTCGGCGCTGGTATCCCTGCGGAGACTCTTTAGCTGGGGACAGGCAGAGCGGGGACAGCTGATTCTTGCCGTTGGGCACAGGTTGCTCTGAATAGCTAGCTTACTGCTGTCGGTAAGAGGCAAACGGAATCGACCCTCCGTTGCCACTCCCCTTGTTAGGGCCACAGCTTCCCTGAATGTGCACAGAAATCGCGGGAGTTCTCACCAGAGATGTTGCACGGCTGTGACTGTGGCATGGCTCCAGGACCTGCCAAGAAAGCCAGTGCCGGTCATTTCAGGAGTCGGGGTCAGAGCCGATGGTCATTCAGCTGTTTCTGAGCAGTGGCGCCGGTGCCTGCGCTGTTACTGTCCTCATCGCAGCCTCTGCCCTCTGGGATTCTGTCCACAGAAACACCGGCTCTCGGCTCTCTTTACCTCCTGCTATTTTTTGTTTGCCCTGGACCTAGAAACTCACTAAATGCCATAAACACACCTACTCATCCAATCTTCATTGTTATTCTTATAGTATTATAGTATTTGTATGTTATCCTTATGTGTATTCCATATTATCTTTATGTGTATTATTACGGGATTATTATTGCTTTTGTTTCACAAATTGAGGAGCTGAGGTTCGGAGCGTTTAGATCATTTGCCCGAGTCACACAGCTGGTGATGGAACCAGACCAGAATCCAGGCGTTTTCTGATTTGAAGGCAGGGTTCCTTACCCACCTGTCGTGGATCTGGAAGGGAACACTGGTTTTCAGCCCCTCGTTTTATGGAAGATCAAATTGTAGCTCCCAGAAGAGGGACGTGCCAGGGTCTCAGGCCTATCAGTGGTCTTCAGACCACTGTGCTCTTCCCGCCACGCCACGGGAGTCCCGTTCATCACCCTTTCTCTGGACAGTGGCTGATCACTCACACCAGGTGTCCTGAATGAGTTTGCTTTGCCAGAATTGGCTGTCTATAGGAACAAAAGGAGTTGAGTTTTCATTAGCAAGTGTGAAAAATGTAGATTAAGAAATTTAGAAAACAGCTGGGATGTGATATAGTGAAGGCCAGCAGGTGTAAATGGTTCTGGGCTCTCACCTTCCTTTTGCAACAAGCAAACAAGTAAGCTCCCGGCCAGCGCTGACTGCTGCTGCCTCCCCCCTCGGGGTGCAGTATAGTCACGCCCTGTGTAGCGGGGACCCTGCCTTCTCCTCTCTAGGGATTTCCCTGTCCACGTTCAGAACTCTGGTAGGATCCGAATTTCCCTCTCTCTCCATGCCTAGCTGTGGTCCCCTTCACCTGTGTTCGGCTGGATGCCCCCCTGTATCTCGTGGCTGCTGGGGCTTTGGGCTTCCTGTGGGGATGGAGGGCTCTGCTTTAGGGATCAGTACAGCAAAAGTGTCCTCCAATGACATTGTTATTGTTGTTCCATAGTCATATCTCACCCAGCAGTCGGATCAGAAAGAGTCCCCAGTATAGGACTTCAGCTTCTGGGTTAATTAGTAGTCAGTGGGACAGAGAGGAGCCAGTTACCATAAATGTCACACGACTCGAAGGAACCCCTGAGGCCAGGGACAGACCCCTGACTCTGGCTGTGTGAGCCCGGAAGCCTGTTGACTACTGGAAAGTCTCGCTGGCCTTGACCTTGGGAAGGCTGACCACCTTCTCGGGGGGTGGGGAGTGGCCACCAAGCTCTCAGGCACAGAAAGCCTTGAGTAACCTCTTCCAAGTGCTTGGCGTTTCTGGGGCCTGGGTCTCTGGGAGCTGTGTTTGATGGCCTCCGGTTCTTGACTTGGCAGGTCCAGGGACTCAATTTTGTCACAGGGTTTTCAGAAGTGTTTGTATCAGGGGCCAGCAGGTGGCTGTGGTATCAATGGAATGCCATTGGATTGAGCGTGGCCGTTTTACAGCGACCAGAATTTCTTTTCACCTCTGGGCTGAGGAAATTGAATTTGTGGTTGGAAGGTGGCTGGGGTGTGAGAACCAAGGGAGAGAGGACCTTACGTGGCATGTCATCCGAGACTGGTGAGGCCTGGCGAACCTCCCACAGCGAGCGTGTCTCCAGTGACCAGAACACTCCCGCCGTCCTGACAGAGGACCTCTCTGATGGATAGCAAGGGACACACACTGTACGTCCCCCTCTCCGGGTCTTTCCACTGCCTTTTGAGCAGAGCACGTTGTAACCGATTTGGGTCTGACTCCCATGATTGCAGTCACACAGAGGACTTCTTTTCTGAGCTCACGCCAGTCACGCCCAGGGAGCCTCCCAATTTCTTTAGCTGCCTATTTCCAGACAGTCTCTGGGTTACTGCCAAAGCTGCCCGTTATCGCCAACTGCACACACACACACACACACACACACACACACACACACACACAAAGTCAATACATACTTTTAAGTAAACATTTTATTGATATATAATGTACATGCAGAAAAGTGTACAAATTAAGAGTATAGTTCGATACATTTTCAGTTATTGGAGCTGTAGAGCCAGCACTCAGAGCAAGAAAGAAATCACTGTTGCCGGCCGGTGTGGCTCAGTGGTTGAGCATGGACCCATGCACCAAGAGGTCACCGGTTCGATTCCCAGTCAGGGCACATGCCCAGGTTGTGGGCCCAATCCCCAGTGGGGGGCATGCAGGAGGCGGCCAATCCATGTTCTCTCTCATCGATGTTTCTATCTCTCTCTTCCTCTCCTTTCCTCTCTCTAAAATCAATAAAGAAAAAAAAATTAAAAATAAAAAAGAAATCACTGTCAGCACCCACGAGCCCTCGTGCCCCCTTTAAGCCACTAGCCCCTCAAGAGGGGCCACTGTCCTGCCCTCTAACGTCATAGGTTTACTTTTGCCTGTTTTTGAACTTTATAGACATGAAACTCATGGTACACTGTTCTTTTTCATAGTAGTTTTTTTAAAAAACTTTTATTGAATTTATTGGGGTGACATTGGTTAAAAAGATTATATAGGTTTCGGGTGCGTTTCTGTAATACTTACCTGGCAGGGGAGATACCGTGATCACCACGACGCGCTCCTTTTGCTCAACGTGATACTTATTGCATGTAGCAAGCAGTACATTGACAGCATTGCTGCAAAACATTCCATTGTAGTAACAGATCATTTCTCAATACATTCTGCTGTTGGTGAACATTTGGGTTGTTTTCAGCTTGGGGCTATTATAAATAGTGTGGCTATGGTCATCTTGTATAGGTCATTGGGGTGAATCAACTGTATTTTGAATCTATCTAAGTTTGCTCTCCTAAGGTAATTTTATCTCAGAGTTCTGGGAGTACATTATTGTCACTCCCATGGACAGGCTGCAGGACCCTGAGCATGCAGTCAGTGCCCTTTCTGCCATACCATGATGCCCTCTGTGGACATGGCCAGTCTCCTGCCAGGTTGCAAATCTGCATACTAATCCATAGTTAGTAGTTGAAGGAGTGTGTTGATGAGGGAGTGGAGCCTAGAGTATTGGGCTGCAATGAAAAGTGAAAATGAAGGTTGCTTAGTTCTGTCTACCTCTGCAGTATCCACACGCTACAATAATTGTGCGAGGAAGGACAAATCCAGGAGGAAAGGCAAGTTTGAGATGCAGTGAAGCAAGAGGGTGTAAGGGCCTTCCAGGGGGTGTTAGTCACCAGACACAGAGGGGCGCATTAGGTTAATAACTGTCTCAACCATGCCAGGTGTGACTTTTCTTCCAGAAGAAACCTGACGGAACCACGACATGGAGCTTCCTCAGGGGAGAGGGTTAGGGTTAGGGTTTCTTTTTATTTTCTTTGGGAAAGCTTTAGCAAGCTAGTGGGAGTGAGTACTGCAGGTTCCGAGGGGAGAGTAGAAGGGTTATTTACACTTGGTTGTACCCAGGAACCGGGCACCCCTGGCATCTGTACAGCACTGAAATAAGCGTCAGACCCTGGCAAGGGCTGCAGGCTTCTCACGGGCTCTGTGGTGCTTTGAGCTCTCTTCATCTGACCCTTCCTCATGAACAGTGTCCTCCACAAAGACTTTTGACTTTATTTAATTTTTAAATATGTTTTCATTGACTTATTTTAGAGAGGGAGGAACGGAGAGAGAGATAGAAACATTGATGTGAGAGCGAAACATCGATTGGCCGCCTCCTGCATGCCCCCTGCTGGGGATCCAGACTGCAGCCTGGGCATGTGCCCTGACCGGGAATCGAACCAGGACCTCTCAGTCCATGGGCCAACGCTCAACCACTGAGCCACACCAGCGGGCTTGACTTGATTTTTTTATGCCACTCACAACAATAAAACCACAAGAGCACAAAAGTTGGCATAGCCTGATTCCAGAAAGAATATTCTTTAAACTCATTCAAAAACAAAGACTCACTGGTAAGGGTTTCTCTCTTACCATTTTATATAAAAGATGGACATATTTTCCTAGGAAGTATAGAAAGGGGGAAATAGATGTTTAGTGGTATCTAGCACAGGATTAGAGAAATGCAGTGGTAAATAAAGAGACTTAAGAGGATCTTTAGGAAATGCCAGAAGGGTTTATTTGTGCTCACTTTATTAATTTCGGTTTACTTGCAGTTTTTAAAGACACAGCCATTGTCCAGCTCCCCAGTGTAATTTTAAGGTCTCTTCTGTGGCGTGTGGTTGTTCAGAAACATATGCTTTCTCGCTCCATATTAGTTCCTTATATATCTCTCTTTACATAGGAAGAAGGCAGATTGTCCTGGTCACGGTTTCTATAACATTTCCACATCGCCTTGAACATAGCCCTTTGGCCCATGGAGAGGTGGCTCCAGCTTCCGTTACTTAGAGGCAGAGCCCAAACTCACCGTTCGTACGTTTTCCTTCCATCCAGAAGGACCCCGTGCACCACTCGGCTAGTCAGAGCACGTCGCAGGTAGAAAGGAGTCCAGGATTTACTCTGTTCGCTGTGATGCCATCTGAGTCACTCTCGGAAGAAGAATATTTTTGGCATATGTAATTCCCAAATGCAGTCCGTGCCTAACAGAGCCATGTGCACCAGTGAGCTATTGTATGTGACAAATTACCCCAGAATTTAGGAGTTCAAAACAACAAACACTTATTATTTCATGTTTCTGGGTCAGAAATCCAGTGCAGCTTGGCTGTGGCCTCCGGCTCAGGGTGTCCCACAGGGCTGCCGGCACCTCAAGGCCCGACTGGGGGAGATCTGCTTCTGAGCTCACTCACCAGGAGCCTGCCAGGAGAGGCCACCATCGTGAGCCTTGTCACAGAGCCTCTCCACGGGATGGCTCACAGCATGGTATCAGACTTCCTTCTCAGAGAGCCAGAGGGCAGTTGCTATTGTTTTGTGATCTAATTTTGGAAGTGATGCCACCCCATCACTTTGGCCTCTTTCTAGAAGCAAGTCACCAGGGTCAGCCCCCGCTCCAGGTGACTGTGAATGTCTTGGAGGCAGGGTCACTGGAGCCCTCCAAGAGGCTACCCCGCATACTGGGGTACTGGGATTTATCATAAGAAATGTGTATTTGGCCTTCATCCACTGTTCCTGGCTCGCAGCTTCCAAAACCCTTGGTATTTCCTAAGTGATGAGGGGACAAAGGTGTCTTTTGTTACTGAGGTGACTTTTGGAAGCACCTAAGGATGGGGACTGGTCACCAGGAGAGCCAACCCTGTGACTAGAGGGTTTAGTCTCACCCCTGACCTGGGGGAGCAGAGGGGAGCTGGAGGTTGAATTAGGAATGCCTATGTAATGAAGCTTCCATAAACCCCAGAAGGTCAGGGTTCTCAAGCCTACAGAATAAGTGCCAGGTTTGAGGTGTGAAGCCAGGTCTGAGTCGCTAAGGAATTCTCCCAACACCATGGAACTTTTCACTGGCGGCCCTCTGGGCTCACCCAGCTTCTAGCGTGGAACTGAGTCAGGTTCTTCTCTTAACTGTCAGTCTACTTGGTCTTGTCAAGGTGAATGTCTCAGACTCCAGGCAAGGCTGGGAATAGGGTGGTACCCCTCCTCAGTCTCTTCCAGAACCTTCTTCACACTCTCCTATTTGCCTTTGCTATTTTTCTCCTTCACACAGGAGTTGTTTCAGCATTTAGGAGTCTTACCCACCCTCACGCTCATGGATGAGGAAGGGGCTTCACTACCTGCGCCCCCATTTGCACCAGCCTCGAAGTGGCCCCCTTTCCTCGTCTCACTTCAGTCACTGTGAGCCCATCTGCTTCGGTTAGATTGATGTGTGTGCACCACGCTGGCTGGTTCCACTCCTGCGACCTGTGGGCAGAGCTGATGGCCACATTATTGAAGAACTTCTGGAGCTGGGACCTGGAGGCCTCCACCCTGGGCAGACATTCGCTTTATTTGCTGGCTCATGGCGCGGTCTGCGGGTGTGGGGAGAGGGCGAGGCAGCTGGGGACCCTGAGCTTCGGGGGCAGCCCCTTCAGCAGCCAGCCCAGGAGCGCACCTTCGTACAGGCACTTGCGTACACACGCGCCTTCCTAAGAGCAGTCGTTCATAATACCTTCGGGTCTCACCCCGTCGGAGCACCCGTGGATCTTCTCTCCACAGACTGAGACACGGCCCACCGAAGCTTCGCTGAGCCTCGGTGACCAGAAAGCAGATCGCCCCCCGCAGGGGCTGGCTGCCTCAGTGTCCCCACCTCCTCCCGGACTTCGGCTCCTCTTGTCCACTCTGGAGGAGAGGCTGAGTTCTCAGCTCTTTGTGGAACAGCAGTTGCTATTCCTTGGCCCAGTTTACTCATTTTCCTACACGGCCGGTGCAGGAACTCTTCTCATCAAAGAAGCATTTATGCCGAGCTTGCCGCTGTATTTAATGACACTGAAACCCTGTCGTCTTGACCACGCAGCTGGCGTGCTTTCCACCGAGGGAAACCAGTTGAGAAGGTCTTCAAGAACCGTCCAGAGTAAGCACTCCAGACACAGGAGCTCGCCACTGAGCGTGGAGGTGCAGCGGGAGTAGTGAAAAGCACCCCCTTATTTTGGGGGATGTCCCTGCTTGGTGGACCTCTGCATTTTGACATCATCAAGTCTCATAAGGGCTTAAGACACACAGTGACGCTTTTGGCAGCCACGTGACAGTCCGCTCAGGAAAGTGTCTCTGGAAACGTAGAAGACCATCCTCAGGACTCGACAGGTCTCTTGGACTCACTGATTCTGCTGCTTAACCCCCCGGGCAGCGTGGCACAGGCCCCAGAGGAATGAGGCCCGAATCCGAGCCGCCCTCCGACCGTTTCCCCCCTGTGTCTCCCTCTCAGATCCCCAGGTGATGCTCCAGCTTTGCCATCTGCTTGGCAAGTTTCCAGGCACGTGCGGCAGCCATGCCACTACTGGACCTGCCACGGCAGTGACGCCTTGCAGGAGTCCGCCAGGGTCCCGGGCCTGACTTCCTGTGCCCGAATCCCTGTGCTGGTTGCCCGTTAACTGTTTTTCCCAGAGTCGCTCCACCTTATCCCTTAAGGCTGTTTCCACAATTTCCCCCAGAACTAATGAACGTTATTTCGTCTTTTTAAATTTTAACGACTAGTCGTGTTTGCCACTGGGCAGTCCTCAGGAACCCTGTTCTATTTGAAAATGAACTGAAGCCCTGGCCGGTTTGGCTCAGCGATTAGAGCATCAGCCCGAGGACCTAAGGGTCGTGGGTTCGATTCTGGTCAAGGGCATGTACCTGGTTGGAAGTTTCGATCCCCAGCCCCAGTCAGGGTTATGCGGGAGGCAACCAATCGATGTGTCTCTCTCGCATCAATGCTTCTCTCTCTCTCCCCCCTCCTCAATGGAAAAATATCCTCAGGTGAGGATTAATAACAACAAAAAAAAGAAAATGAACTGAAGAGATGTTTATCTCAGAAGTCTGTGGCTTAAAAGAACACTGCAGAGACAATATGAAAGTTTAACCCCAGAGAAGATACTGGAAAAGTGCCACTAGATGGGGGAGGGGGGTGAAGGCATGAATTGGTCAACAGCACAGGGTCGTCTTCAGTTTTTCCCAGTGAGTTCTAGGACTTTCATTCAAAGTGCATCATCGGACTCAGTAGTGCTGGGTACGAACACTCAGACTTCGGTATTACCTGGTACCCGCGCCCTGTGCTCTGAGGTCCCTGTCCAGCTGCGTGGCGGGAGCGTGTGTCAGAGCAACGCACACCCTTCCACATGGCCTCAGCCACCCTCTTCTCACGGGAAGCCAGTGATTCCTTGGGCCCAACCTGCACATTTTAGGAAGCTTGTCTTTTTTCACACATGAGAGATTTGCTTTAGCTTTCTACCGTCAGAACCCCCCAGCATCGAAGCAAGTCAGGTGAAGGCTGTCCGTTTGGCGTCCCTGTGTTCTGAAATCACAGGAGCAGTCGTCACCACTCAGGGTCACAGCGCGGCGTCCAGGGACTCTGGGAAGCCACCTGCTGTACGTAGAAATCCCGGAGCTTGCTATTGATCGAGTGCAGTCGGGAAGCCGAGCCCCAGAGAATGTGCTGGATTTCAGAGCTCACGAGTGCTGAGCCGTGGGAGACGCTGTGCGTCCCTGGAAGTGCAGAAACCAAAATGTGGCCTGCGTCCCTTCCCTGGTGTCCCACGCGTTGGTGGCCGTCGCTTTCCTTGGCCAGCAGCCACTCCCCACCGCTGTGCCCACAGCAGTCAGGATCCTGCATCCTGTGCTCGGCTGTCCTTTTGGCAGGTCCACGAATCGGCTCCTTTCCTGCCCATCTGCTGGCGAGCCATCCTCGAGAGGTGCCGTCACCCGTGACTCCTGAGCCTGTCGTGTCCCCAAACTCGGCAAGGCACGGCAAGCTAAATCAAGTCTCAGGCCTTCTTACTTACGTAGTGATGGTGGTTGAGATCACTATAAAAAGGTGAACACAGATACAACTGTTACTACACTCTACCAGGCGAGTGTAGAGGGCACCGACCAGAGTCGGAGGCTTCACTGTGGCACAGCTGAGGGAACGTGTCGTGGGCACATGGGCCCTGAAGACGCACTCGTCTGGCTTGAATCCGCTTCTCAACTTGACTAGCTGGGTCGCGTCAGCCAGATCAGTGAGCCTCTGAGGGCTTAGTTTCCTCCTCTGTAAACGGTCTCAATAATACCAAGGTCACAGACTTTGTAGAGAACACAGGACATAGTGTATGTGAAACTGCTTGAAACATCGGTTCTTGATCCAAAAATGTCGTTTCGCCTTCTCCCTGCAGTCTCCCTGGCTTGCTGCCTGTCACTTTAAAAACCGTGTGACCACATCCATGTGTCTAGCAAGGGTGCACCCTCCCCTGTATCTGTCTGTTCTGGCCTGGCCTTCTAATGGGCTGGATAATTACACGGTAGGAGCCCTCCCCACTGTCGGCGAGGGGAAGGCCTTCATCATTTTTTAGTGCAAGGACACTTTATAAAAGAGAACAGTCAATACCATGGGCGTGTTTGGGTGGGGAAACATGACTCTGTTCATGAACGCTGAGGGAAAAATACATCAGCAGCCCTCAGCAGCTACCCAGGCTCCAGAAACTCCTGCAGAAGTTAAGTTTGGTGTGCTCGGAAGCTGTCTGCACCCAGTGGCCCCCAGCTTGGTGTCAGAGGGTTCCTGGGCTTGCTAATCAGCTTGCCTTACTGTGTTTTTATTTCTCTCTTTGGGGGTAATAGAATTTTTATTTCCTTAAGTACACGTGTAGCTTTTTCTTCGCTAGTCAAAAGCATCATGTTTCCATTTCGTGTAAGTAGCATGGACTGTTTTTCAGATGACGGTGTCTCAGCTACTGACACTGCCTTGCTTTGTGAGCTTATGACTGAAAGAGCCTTGCTGTCGGGACTCGGGTGCGGCTCCACCTACACCGTCGGTGTTTCCAGCCCGTATCTGTCCTCTGTTGTTGATTCTAAGAGGTTTGTGATGATGGGTATGTTGAAAACCCAAATCAGCTCCTCTTCAATCTTAGGGAAATAGCATAAAGGAAAATGTACGTGGTACTTCTTCTTCCTTTGCAAAGGGAGAAGGTGGCCCTCTTTGTCCCCCGGAAGTAGGAGGAAATGAACCGTGGCAGTGGGGCGAGGAGCGCTGTGGGACAGACAGTGCTGTCAGCAAAGTGGGGAGGGCACCGAATGGGTGTCTGCTTATCCCCACACACGCTTGTTTGACGTTTTTCAACTGAGTGATGATCTTTATTATAAATCATCTTACAGTCACCTCACACAGCGTGGATCCCTGTCACTCAGGTCTGCTCTGGTGATTCTATTAGATTTCGTTTAACAAGTGTCTCTCGAGTGCCTACTCTGCGGCAGGGCGTGTCTGGGGCACTGGGTATACAGCAGGGACCTCTCTCCGGACAGTGGTGTCCAGTCTAGGCAGGTCTGATAAGACTCTGCCTTCTCGCTCATCAGTCAACCACTGGAGGCCTGGAAACAGTAAATATAGGGGAGGGTTTTGTATCCTTGTTGATGCCCTACCTCTTAGCTGGTTTAACTACTGCTTATTTTTTTGTTATTGAGTTGTATGATCAAACTACCCAAAACAATTTACAGATTCAGTGCAATTCCTACCAAAATACAATGACATCCTTCTCAGAACTAGGACAAATAATCCTAAAATTTATATAGAACCACAGAAGACCCTGAATAACCAAAGCCATTTTGAAAGAAGAACAGAGGTGGAGGTGTCATGCTCCCTGATCTCAAAGTATACGACAAAGCTATAATAACCCAAACAGTATGGTACTGGCACACAAAGCAGACACGTAGATCAATGGAACAGAATAGAGGCCCCAGAAATGAACTCTCGCTTATATGGTCAATTAATCTCTGATAAAGGAGGTAAAAATATACACAGGAGTAATGATGACAGTCTCTTCAACAAGTGATGTTGAGACAAATGGACCTGCAAAAAATAAAAATAAAACTGGACCACTCTCTTACACCATATACAAAAATAAACTCAAAGGGGGTTAAAGCTTAAATGTAAGGTCTGAAGTCATAGAACTCCTAGAAGAAAACATAGAAAGTAAATTATCTAGCACCAATCTGAGTAATATCTTTTTGGACACATCCCCTCGAGCAAGAGAAACAAAAGAAAAAATAAACAAATGGGACTACATCAAACTAAAAAGCTTCTGCACAGCAAAAGAAACCACCAGCAAAACAAAAAGGCACCCGACTGACTGGGAGAATCTATTTGCAAGTGATATATCTGATAAGGGGTTGATATCCACAATATATAAGGAACTCATACAACTCCATAAGAAGGTGGTTTGGGGGCAGAGAAATGCTGGCTTGTTTACACACTAGGCAGAAACCTTTGGCTTCCTGGAATTTTTAATCAAACTCAAAATCATTTGGCAAAACCTTTGAAACACCGGTTTTCCCTACCAAGCCCTTGCACATTCTTAATGGTAGGTGGGTATATTGGGCTGTTTGAACTCTTTGATTTGAAGCTTGTATTTTTAAACTACAGATTCCCAGGTTCTCTGTCTATAACTGGACCTGTCTGGGTGGTCTGGGGGCCCCAGAGTTAACAATCACGGCACTGACTTTGTCACATAGGAGCTCTACAGGCTTCAGGCGAGGCTGGGCTGTGTTTGGAGACATCCCTGTTGTATGCAGGCTTCCTGCTGGGGAGGCCTGCAGGGAGAAACCAGGTTCCTCAGCACTGTCCTCTTCTCAGTAGGGTGGGCTCCTCCTGCCTTCTTCCCTTAGTGAGCCTGAAAGCTACAGTTGTCAGATGAGACAGTAGATGGATGGAGATTGTTGTAAAAATGAGCCTGTAAAGCTTTTGATGATGCGGTGAGTCATCTTTACAGCCTGCACATTTATAAGTGGGGTTCCGCTCTCACCCACCCCTTCGCTCTGGGTGTGAGTTATTCCTTCCAGTTTTCTCTTGTTGTATTTCCCCCCTTTGGTCCCTGGGTCTATTTATTTAAATTCCATCTTCTCCATAATATTGGTAGAGTCATCATTATGTGCAATCAGTCGGAAGGGGCTTTGCAGACACTGGGTGCTGCCGTGCGGTGTCTTGTAAGGGGAATGACGCCCTTAGGAGTTCTATGAAATCACCTGTTCGTTTTTTTCCCATTCTAGAGTTGCGAGTGGATGTTATTTCTGCGTCTCCTTTTCCCTCTATTTGTCTCCAAGTAGAGGGCTCATCTTTGCCCTGTGATGGTACATTTCTATGTGTGTGATTAAGGAACAAATCATACAGTTGATGGTGTTTATGTCCCTGCCTACAAATGAAAAATACATTTATTTTACAGTGACTCATATGAAAAGGAAAAAGATCATTTTTATTCCAACCTCCATTCTTCACAACGCTCCTCTGTTATTATTTCAGACATGTGAGTCACTGGCTCAGATTATTTCATTTTGTGATCATTGGCCTTAACTGTGTGTTATGGAAATGCATTGCAATGAAGACTCTGAGATTTCAAATAACAGGCTAACTCTGTGATTTCTGAAACACAGAAGCCCTCTGGGATGCAGCCTCAGTGAAGCCAGGCCACTTAGGCTTCCTGTAGAAACGTCAATTGCCAACCTCATCTTGATGTATAAAGAATCGTAGTCGCGTGCTCACGCTTTCACGTGTACGGAGCAAGGATGCAAGCCCAGGCTGTGTTGTAGTTCTGGGCCCTGAGCGACCATGAACAGGATATGTCTGTGTGTGACTCCATTGGCCGCAAAATATTAACAGATGACTCGTACTGTTTTGATGTGGAAAAAGATTCTCTGCTCTTTGGGCCAACGGCCACTCGGTTTTAATGCTTCTGCTGCATTTGTTAATACTGTTTTGTTTTTGTTTTTAAGGACAGCTAATCTTCCCCCAAAGAATGTCCTGTGGAAAAACAGAGAGACCTAGCTACCCAATAATGAAAGCCAGGTTTCCTATCTGAAATGTTTAAGAAATTAATTTAGTCCCAGGATTCTGTCCAAGGAATCCGTTTTATGTCAAATGACAACAGTCTCTAAATATGAACGCAGAATTACCAAAAGTACGGATTCTGGGCGTCAGCATCCGTTTGATGGTAACATAATCAATGACAAAACATACTCGTCGCACGGTCTCAGGTAATATGGCACCCAGAAAACAGTGCCATCCTTCATGGATAAAGATCAAAGCACGAAGAACTGTTTTTCCTAAAGATTTGAGAAGATTGTTGTTGGAACTGAGAAAACTCCTTGCAGCCTTTGGCTACATTTCCTACTTGCTACCTGGAAGACCCTGTCTTTACCTCTAGTGCACAGTGAGTTGACAGTTTATAATAGACATTCAGTCACCATAGAGAAAGTCAGACAGCTGCCCTGGCCAGGTTGGCTCAGTGGTTGGAGCATCAGCCCACAGGCTGAAGGGTCGCGGGTTTGATTCCCAGTCAAGGGCACGTATCTGCGTTGCAGGTTCAATCCCTGACCCCAGTCGGGGTCGTGCAGGAGGCAGCCAATCCATGTGTCTCTCTCACATCGATGTTTCTCTCTCTCCCTCCTTCCCTTCCATTCTGTCTAAAAATCAACGGAAAAATATCCTCGGGTGAGGATTAACAAAACAAAACAAAAAAGAACGTCAAACAGCTCGCAGGGATGTGCCCAACAGGAGGGGACCGTTCTAAGGGCGTTCGTCCCATGAGCATCTGTGGTCTGGTGCCACCACAGCTCATGCGTCTTCTGTTACGAAGGTGCTTTCAGGTCCCCGTGTTTTCCTTTCTGTCGCTTTCCCTCTGAGCTCTATGAAGACAAGATGCTCAGAGCCTGCTTTCCGCGTGGCCTGGGCTGGATGTAGGTCGCGTGCTTCAGCAGAAAGAGGACTCCATTTGGTGTTCGTAGCTTGGCGGCTGCCTCATCGTCTGTATCAAATCCAGACCCTCGGGGGAAGGAGTGCTCCTTGTCACAGATGGCGCTCAGAATTGGGGATCCCTGCCCAGTTGCTCAGAAACGGGGAGGACCCATTTTCGAGTGGTCTGAACTCAGGCTAAGGGTTTTCTTCGCTCCTCAGTGCCTTGGCTGTTACTCGCTGCCCGTGGCTGTGGGTTGGCTGAGATCTCCCACGGGTCTCGCCTCCTTCCAGAGGTCTAGCAGTCTGTCGTGGGCAGGGTCTGCTCACTGCCTTGTCTGTACCAGAAGGACTGCAGACCAGACACGCTTTTCCGAGCAGCAGCTTAAAGGGGTCTGTGTAGCACTGACCTCAGGATTTGCTTAGGGATGGGAATTCTGCTTTTATGAAGAGCGCTGTCCAAGATTTCAAGGAAAAACTAACACGGTTCTTTGTCACACAGAGGCTGGCAGGACAGGACTGTCACAGAGCACCCTGTATTGTACAAAGTTGTACCAACATGAGATGTTTCATCTGCTAGAACTTTAGCGTGCAGAGGGGTTAAAGGTTCTAGTTAATGCTGGGAATGTGTTCATTTACACCCTCAACTCAGGGGCCTCAGGAGAGCCCCCCCTTCCAAACTCAGCCGCGACGCCTCCTGGACAGGGCGGAGCCCTTGCGCCTGTTTGAGGAGTCATGGGACCGACCCAGCAAGCCTAAGACGGGGGTGGTTTCTGGACACGAGACACACTGTGACGTCGAGGGCCTGGCTGATTTGACTTTCCTCTTTCCTGGTTACAGTGAAAGCCAGTCCACGGGTCCTCTTTGCTGAGTTCCTCCCCTGTGTTTATCGAGCACCTGCCATGTGTGACGCATTGTGCTGGGTGCCCGTCCCACCCTGCAGGACTTTCAGCCCCGTGGGGTACCTGCGGCATGTCCACAAATAGCTCCGTGTACCACAGGGAGGGGACAACAAACGGGTCACGGAGGTTCACACAGAGAAGCCGTCACTTCTGCTTGGGGATCAGCCAAGAACAACTTCTCACGTCTTTGCAGGAACTTGAAAGTTGGGGAGGCTTTTTGGGCTGAGATGGGCGTGAGGGCTTTCCAGACTCGAGGGCCGGGTGGACAGGGCTCTGTTCCGGAGGGCCGAGGGGTCAGCCTGGCCCGAGTGTGGGAAAAGGGGAGTGGGACAGAGGGTGAGAAGGGACACTGGCGACCAGCACGTGTGATGGGACATGGATGCCAGGCGAGGAGCTTGGACCTAATCTGGCAGGAGAAGGGGAGTCCCTGCCGGCTTTCGAGCTGGCAGCGTGGTAGGGCAGACTGGAAGGGGAGCTGTGGCGGGCAGAGGCTGAGACGGCTGTCCCAGCTGTCCCCCGGAGGAGAGCAGCCCAGAGCCCAGGGATCTGGTGCAGTCCAGGTTCTGGGAAGACAGGAGTGGGGGCAAAGAGAGGTGGGAGGGTGGGCCCTGGGCAGGGAGAGGGCAGCCCGCTCTCCACGTAAGAAGAGGGAAGGAGGGCGGTGGTGCCTAGGGGCAGTGCACTTGGGTTCCGTGGGGGCTTCTGGAGAGCTCACAGGCAGCCAGATGTAAACATCTGGTAGGCCCAGAGTGCGGAAGGCCACCTGTGACGGGGCTATTCACAGCGCTTTCCTGCCCTGCCCCACCCTGAGCTGCGGGAGGCCAGAAACTGCAGATGGGTACGTGGAGGAGGTTTAACTTATCAGGTTAGAAGTTTCCACTAGTGACTGGGACTGTTACACTTCTTGTTACCTAAATGAGACCGTCTGTTCCTTAGTGTGACCGCAGGGCTTCCTGTTACCTTCATCTCGTGACCGGAAATGTCCTGGGACCCACCTGAGTTTTCACGCAGGGGCAGGAGCAGGTCTAAAAGGGAGCCGGAGAGAGCTGTGTTTCAGGTTCACGCGTGGCCCTCCACGTTGCACAGCTGGTCACACAGGAAGGAGAAGCCTGGCAGGGGGCAGGCGGTCCCCTGGGCACCGGGCTCTTCTTGCTCCTCTTGTCCTGGAAGAGCTGGAAACATTAATAGACACTTGAGTGCCAGTCACTTAGACCGCAGCACATTGTCTCTGCATGAGAGTGTCTCAGGGGACCGAAGCCTTGGGCTGAAGACATTGATCTCGAATTTCGAATGTCACGTGTGGGCAAGGCCAGCAGAGGTGGGAAGAGGCGAGTGGCGGTGATGGCGAGGCCTCTCGAGCATCGGCCTGGAGAAGTGGGCGCCCCCCTTGCAGTGCACCCGGGACAAGAAGAAACGGTTTAGGACACGGCTTGCTCATTAACTTGTCTAAGGAGGCAAAATCTGGGGTCAACCAAGTTATATTCCCAACCCAAAAGGGAAAAACAAACACACCAAAACCTGAGATCTATTGAGCCACCTTCCCGGGGGGCTCCTGACACCAGGAAGTGTTTGTGTCGGAGAAGCCGCTGCAGCTAAGTTAGCTGTAGGTCACACACCCGAGGGGATCGCGTCCTGCTGGCTGGTCCGCCCGTCCTGCGGGGCAGCTGCGCCCTGGGTGCTGTCGCTGCAAACCGCACCGTTGTTTGCTATCCACACCCGCTGATAGTGGTAAAGAGGGAGAGCTCTGCCTGTTTTATCCTCTGCGGTATTCAGACGGGCATTCTGCTGGCGATTTCTGGTTTAAATCCTGGAAAACTCTCTTCTACACAATGGATCATTTCCCTAACCGTTAAAAAAATAAAAGGCCACTGAGGGTAGATTCTTTTAGACTAAAAAAATATTGTAGAGCTAATATATATGACTTGAAATCTAGCAGAAAGTCCCAGGGTCGGTTTTGTGCCTTCAGTGGGGACTGTGTTCACTTCTCCTTGTGGGACACCAGCACGTTTTCAAGGCTTCATACGGGGCAGGGTTGCTTTTTGTGTGACAACTAGAGTATCAAAGGTAATGTCATGTGTTATGACACAGATGCTTATTTATTTATTTGTTAATCCTCACCCGAGGATATTTTTATATTTATCTTCAGACAGAGTGGGAAGGAGGGAGGGAGGGAGAGAGAGAGAGAAACATTGATGTCAGAGAGACACATCGATTGGTTGCCATCCACACGGCCCTGGTTGGGGCCGGGGACAAACTGCAACCGAGGTACATGCCTTTGGCCAGAATTGAACCTGGGCCTCCCTGATCCGCAGGCCGACGCTCTAACCGCGGAGCCAACCCAACCAGGGCGACACAGACGCTTTTTAATGAGCTGCTAGGGTCTGAGTTCCTTGATGTTAACTCCACTTGATATCACAGAGAGTTATTTAATCAATAGACTTGAAGCAGTTGATCTTTAATACCAGCTCGTCATACATGTTCCATGTCGCAGCCCACACGTGCCCCACTTAACGTAAGGACACGCCCTGGAAAGGCGTCTGCCTGTGGCCACGGCACTGCACCGTGTCATGCTGCTGGGAGCTGGTCCCATTTTGGAGTCCAAGTTCGATGCCGTGTGAACATGATTTTTATTGTCACTTTATATTGAATCTCTAAAGGGAAGATGGTCACTTGCTGACCAGACGTTTATTCCCCACCTGTCTCGAGTTGAAATGCAGTTCTTCGCGCGGCCGCCTGAGAGGCACCCTGAAGGGGGGTTAGAATCTCTCATTGTCAGGACTCCCAGATGCAGGAAAGTGTTCCCTTTTCCCATCCAGCAGTCTATGCTGAGTGCAGTTGGCCAGTTTCTTCGATGCTTATTTAACTTAAAGCTTTTCAGTGCCTAGAATCATAAAATCAAATTTTTATTAATCATGTTAGTAGTTGCCTGAAACACTCCAGGAAAAGCAATGAGTCTTGTTTTGTTTTAATCCTCACCCAGGATTTAAAAGAGAGCGGAAGGGAGAGAAACATCAATGTGAGAGAGAAACATCAATCGGTTGCCTTCCGTATGCAGCCCGATCCGAGATCGAACCTGCAACCTAGGTGTGTGCCCTGACCGGGAATCGAACCCACAGCCTTTTGGTGTATGGGATGACACTCCAAGCAACTGAGCTACCCAGCCAGGGCAGCAATGATATTTTCTACACAGAGCAAAATTAGTTGGATTTAAAAAGGACTTTTCATCGTTTAAGTGATGACTTTCCCAGAGGGGATTTCTTTAGGTTGGACACACACATTTTTCCACAGCAAGTTGTTTATATCTTCTCGCTCTCTTTGCCAGATTTGCTTTCAACGAGACTCTGAGAATGTTCAGAGGGTCTGCGTGTCCGGGAGTTTAGGCGGGGTCACAGTGATGCAGGCACGACAGTGGTGTTCTGTGGTTTCCCATGAATCCTGTGAAGAGAGGTCACAGCTGGCAGTCCAGCGAAGCGTGACACAGCATTGCTTTCTGCTCGTTCTGTTCAGTTTTGCAGGTGGCTGGTGTGGGAGAGAGGAAAGACATGATGGAAATGTCATGTCTTTTTGTCTCTCTGAATCACATGACTCTCTTGGAGGCCACCAGGCCCGCCCAGTCATGTTTGGGGTCACCTTCCACCTTCTTCACGTTGTTGGGAAGTCTCTGGGTTTCTTCGAGCAGGGGAGTCAGGAGAGGCCTTGGGTCTTCTGCTCACGGTGACCACTCCAGATGCCCACATCACCCTGCCCCAGAACACAGGCCAGTGTCTGGTCTCCACAAAGGGGACCGTGGCCTGTGGTCCTCGAGGCCTGGACATCCCCTTGCCATTCCACCAGGGACCTCCCCACCTCCCCAGCAAGCACCGCACGGGAGTGGGGTGCTGGTCCCCAATACCCCCACTGAGCCCCTGTTCACCTCCCCATCTTGAACAGCTCTCCAGCCCCGTTTCATCTTCGGTATCGGGAGGTGTCCTGATAAGGTGGGCCCTCTCGGAGGTGCTTTCCACTCTGGAGTTATCACTCTGATTCCATGTGTGTTCCCCAACACCCGTGATGTCACTGAGCACGGTGGCAATAGACTGACCACGGCCATTGCAGATCCGTCCTGCCCTCAGCTCCCGGCATTGAGCTAGTTCTCACTCGGTCTCTTGCCCCCGCCGTGGCGTCAAGGGGCAGTCACGGGGGATCAGGGCATGGTGCCTAACGCTTCCCTGGCTGCTGGGTCCCCGGAGCCCGGCTGGCAAAGACTTGAGTCTGTCCCAAGGGCCCCTTTCCCTGCCTCCCCACCGTCCTGGCTGCATGTCAGCTCACGGCTGGAGGACCGGGAAGGGTTTCATGGAGTGCGTTGGGCCAGGTTCATCAACGGTAGCTCAGATGCCTTCTTGGAGAGCAGGAGATTATAACATTCCAGCCGCCCAAATCCCTTTAATCCTTTTTGGAAACTGGCCTGCAGGCTCATTAAGCTCTTTTGAATAGATTAACTCTGAAATATTGAAAAGTTGTTGTGGGGCTGTTTGGATTTTTTTTGCCTTTTGAGAGTGACTCTGCTGTTCTTGGAATTATGTGGCCCAGGTTGTCCGACCCAGCGAGGCAAGGCCGCTGTAAGCTGGTGTGTCCTGTGCAGCCCCCGGGAAGGGCGGGGTCACGGCCTCCTGAGCTGTGTGCTGCGCAGGCCCCTCTGTGTCTCCGGGGGCTGTTTCCTTCTGCCAGCGTCCTTGCTGGGTGGCCCTGAGGGCAGGGTCCCGGGTGGTTGTGGCTGGGAAAGAGGGTTAAATCGTCCACAAGAGGGGATGGTGGACCTCCCCAAATGTAAATGCTTAGCACAGATGAATTTTTAATGGAAATCAATTCCGCTTCTATTAATACAAAGAAACCTTTAGCTCCTTGGAAGATACAGACGGCTCACTGTTGGTTACTAACATTATCTCTCCTCTCTTTCCCTCCTCCCCGGTGCCTTCCCAACCTGTTGGCAGCTGCCCGTACCTAGCCGTGAAAATCACCCCTGCCATTCCCGTGGTTGGTGGCATCCTGTTCTTCTTTGTGATGGGGACGCTGCTTCGTACCAGCTTCAGTGACCCTGGAGTCCTGCCACGAGCCACGCCCGATGAAGCCGCCGACCTGGAAAGGCAAATAGGTAACCCTGAAGGTCTGCCCTTAGCCGCTGGCCCCTTCCCACCTGCGCTCAGCCACCGCGCGGGAGGCCAGGGCGCCGGACGGTGACGAGTGACCGGGGAGGAGTCCCCGAAGTCTTCATTCTCTCTGCCGGCAGGATGACCTGAGTAGGAGGTGGGATGGAAAGTGGTCAGAGGTAAGGCCGAGGACCGGTGTACCAGAGGCGGGCTTGTGGTGCCGCAGCCGAGGCTCCGCCCCGGAACTGTTTCCTGATGTTTCCATGTAGCCCAGGTGTCGAAGTCGGTCCTGAAGGCCTGTGGTCGGTGCCTGTGCTCTGTTCTCTAGTCTAAGCATCGGAGTCTCCTTCTGCTTTCCATAGTGTAGGCCTGGAAAGGCTGCGTCTGGGACTACTGTCTTATTTCTCCAGCCTAGGATCCAGAATTGCTTTCTTATAGCATCACAAAGATACAAAGATATATATCTATCTATATCTATATCTGTCTGTATCTATATATGTATATATCTGTCTAATCTATCTATCTATCTATCTATCTATCTATCTATCTATATATACTGAGATGAATAGCTTTATTTTTCCTTAGACATTGATATCCTAGGATGAAAAGTTTGCTGCAATCCATTTTAAAGCTGTTCAAATAAATTCCAGTCCCTCACACAACAACCTTTTAAAGTCCTGTTTTTGTAATTAAAAGAGAGCTTTTTCTTGCCCTTGGCAGTGTGTATTTGTGAGTGTGTAGCCATGGTGATGATTTGACAAGAGTGGCAGAGGGCCGTGACGACTCTGAAGTCAGGCGAGGCATGAGAAGCCACGGACAGACGGTGCCCTCCCTGTTCCTCCGACGCCCCGGGCTTCCATGCTCAGCCTCACTCGGCTGAAAGATCCCCACTACCACAGTGCAAGGAAGTACGAGTGTGGGCCTTAGTAGACAGTGTCTGCCCTGGTCTACCGTCCCCACGCACTGAAGCACAGCTGGGTCCCTCTCTGAGCCTCTGATTCCGCCCTTCGTCCCGTTCTTACGGGAGGAGAACAGTGAAGGAGTTGGTAGCGGGGGTGTGTGGTGAGTAGTCAGGTGGGCAGCAGCCTTCTTGTGTCCTGAGGTAGGAAAGAAGGGGAAGGAAGACCCCTTTCTTCCACTGGCAGTACATCTCTTTCTTAGTCATTGCATCTTGGGATTTCAAGACAGGGCATTGCCTGGCCAGAGGTGCAGTTGGTTGAGTGTCGTCCCTTGCACCCGAAGGTTGCTGGTTTGATTCCCAGTCCGGGTACCTACCAGGATTGTGGGTTTGATCCCCAGTCAGGGAGCATATGGAAGACAACCGATTAATGTTTCTCTCTCACATGTCTCTCTCCCCCACCCCCTTCCTCTCTCTGTGTTCTTGGTGAGGATTAAAAAAAAAAAAAGACAGGACATTAATTCATAATTTAAGGCTTTACATTTATAGCACATTAATAATTTGTAAAGACTGTCATTGAACTTAATCACTTCCAAGCAGACTGTGGGGAAAAGGTTAAATGGGAGAGAGTGGCAGAGCCAGAGCCTCGGATCCAGGTTTCCTGGGTCTCAGCGCTTGTTCTTGCCAGGTTGTCATGTCCGAGGGGAGAAAGGGAGATCGGGCCCAGTGTCCCTCAAGGGGTAGAACTTGACCTATGGAAACCACGTCGTCTGTGCCCACATCTCAGGAGCCATAGCTCGAAAGTCCTCTGCTCCGGGAGTGCGCTCAGAGCCCAGCTCCCCAGGCCGGGCCGAGTGTTCCCCTGCTGGGACCCTGTGCTCTCTCCTGCCTCCCAGCTCGGCGGGGCAGGGTGCTGCCTCAGCAAGTCCAGGAGCCAGTGTTCTGCCTTTCTTACAGAGTGGATGGTACGCGTGCCTGGGAGTTCTCCATCAGACATGCAGTTTCCGCTCGTCCTCGTTACCGCCGAGGAAGCTGCGCAGTGCACTCGAGTTCATTTCAGACATTTGTTTTCTGCTCACAGTGTTTTGCTCAGAGCAGTATATTTCAACACAAGTACTTTTTATAACCAGCTGTGCCCTCGTGTGCCCTGGAGACGTAGATTCTGTGAGAGAACTAGGTAGGGTGAAGGAAGAAACCAAACTGTGTTTCCCTGCGGAGACAGGCGTGGCGCAAGTGACTCGCTCGGTGCATCCTGTCCCCAAGAGGAATGACAGAAACGGACAAAACAGTCCAAAACACTCATTTCACAGATCTGGAATGTGACTGTGTTGAGGAGTGGTGTGATGAAAGTGACCTACTAGTAGAGTGTAGTGATGGTTGTACAAGCTAATCAATTTACTAAAAATCATTCTAGTGCACATTTATAATGGATGTCTATTATGGTGTGTTAGATACGCTACGATACATCTGTCAAAAATCAAAAGGAGAAAGAGAGGAAGGTGGACTCACCCCTCTCGAGCTGTGGGACATCAGGCTGGTCGTACCCTTTCTAAATGTCATCCCTCCTTGTTCTCCCCTGTGAATGGGACAGGGACACACATTCTGGAAGGTTCTTGTCAGGGTCAGCTCAGTAAATGGCAGTGTTTTTTTTTAAGAGAAATTCTCCTCTTTTCCCACCCAGTCCTCTCTTCACCTTCTCCAAACAGATGCTCACAGAGAGCGGCCTGAACCGTGCTCGGGGAAAAGGGTGGAGCTGGTGGGGTGTTGTGGGTCATGCTGCGTTAGGGTCCCTCCCATGTATTTCTCGGCTGGAAAATAAGATTATGTTTCAGTGAAGTCTTAGCACATTTATTTTGTACTAACTGAAAAATGAGGTTTGGAAACTTTTATTATTAGGGTTATTAATTTTAATTTTCCATCGTATACCTCTACTTATAGGAGCCCATAATAGCCACTTGAAACTGGCCATCTGAGTGGTGTGTTAGAGGTTTGCCAAGGATCTGACCAGCTTCCCCCATCGTCAGCTTTCTGGAGAGGAGGAGGTGAGGAGGAGGCTGTGTGTCTCCGAGTCCGTGTGTCCAGGAGTCTGTTACAAGACTCTTGAAACGCCTTACATTTCTTTTCCCTGAAAGAACTTTCCCAACAACTTATGTTGCAGCCAAAAAGCTAGCGAAGAACAGCAGCAGGAGCCCAGGGGGTCTCGCTGGGCTCACTGGAGTCCTGCTTAGAAACCAGTTTAGGAATCTCATTTTTTTCAGTTCACTCAGGGACAATCAGGTACTAAGCAACTGCTTTGGGATCAAAGCATTTTGTTTCCATTAGGGATAGACCTCTCCAGGGATCCAAACGGGGGAAAGCAGCAGGCTCCCTCTGCCTCATCTCTTCCCGGCCCTGCACAGTCCAGGTCTCAGGGTGTGAAAGCCAGGAAGTCAACTGTGGGCTGAAATGTGACCTCGTCTGCCTGTTGGGCTCCACAAACAATGCTAGTTACTAAGGAAACTCTCCCGTGTCAAGGTAACCCTGACATCAGTAAGTGATCTTGCTTGGTGAGGGTGGCATCGGATCAAAGGAAGCTGGCGCTCTTTACAAAGTCACCTGTGCTGTGGCAGAATAAGAACAGTTATCAGCCCTGGCTGGTTTGGCTTAGCGGTTAGAGTGTTGGCCCATGGACCAGAGAGTCCCGGGTTCGGTTCCTGCTAAGGGCAAGTACCTCGGTTGCAGTTTGTCTCCGGCCCCGGTTGGCGTCGTGTGGGAGGCAGCCACTCGATGTGTCTCTCTCACATCTATGTTTCTCTCTCTCTCTTCCTCCCTCTCTCCCTCCTGTTCTATCTGAAGATAAATGCAAAAATGTCCTTAGGTGAGGATGAAAAATAAAAAACAAATTAAAAAAGAACAGTTATTCAGCCCGGCCGGTATGGCTCAGTGGTTGAGCGTCGACCCACGCACCAAGAGGTCGCTGGTTTGATTCCTGGTCAGGGCACATGCCCAGGTTGTGGGCCTGATCCCCAGTGGGGGGCGTGCAGGAGGCAGCCAGTTGATGTTCTCTCTCATTGATGTTTCTATCTCTCTCTCCCTCTCCCTTCCTCTCTCTCTAAAAAAAATTTTTTTAAAAATCAATTAAAAAAAAACAAAACAAAAAACAGTTATTCACTTTGCACCTTTGGCTGCCTGGCTCGAATGCCACTCTGCTGGACACAGAGTACACGTGTGTCTCCCTTCTCTCTCTGCCTCTGTCTCCCTCCATCTCTTTCCCTCCCTCTCTTTTTGTCCCTCTCTTCCTCAACCCTTCCCCTTACCGTCCCCTCCTTACCCTCCTCCTTCCTCTCCTCCTCCTTCTTCTTCACTCTCTCTCCTTTTTCCTCTTCCCCTTCCCCTCCCCCTCCTCCTTTCCTCCTCCTCCTCCTCCCTTTCTCATCCCCCCACTCTCACTCGTTTGGTCAGATTCGCATCCGGCAATTTTTCTTGTAGTACACTGAACCAGTCACCATTTCTAAGACTAAAGTCTGCCTCTCACTGTTTCCTAAATTAGTACCTGGACTGGCTGTCCTCTAGATGAGCGGTTAGGAGGCACGGCCTGGCGGCTCCGGTCCGGGGAAGCGCTGGCCCCGGCGGCACCATCCCAGAGAGCACAGGCTGGACCGGTGCCACGGAGCAGGGTGATGTCACCACCCATTCGGCTGCTAGGCTTTTCCCCAAAGACATCTTAATTCTGTGTTTCGGAGTGGAAACGTTATAACTGCAGTTTTAACAGCACTGATGGATTTTTGTTGAAGAAAATACTCTCTGAGAACACTGCGAAGCCAATTTAAGACCTGAGTCAATTTTCTCTATTGCACAGCTAAACTGTTTCCAATTTTTCCCCATTTGCATTTTTATTTTACTAAAATTATTTTTATCGGAGTAATTTCTTTTTCCACATAAAATTTATAACTGTGTTTTTTTTCTTATATCACGAATGTTGCCATTGTGAATTTTCTTACAGAACTATTATTTCTGAGACAGAGTTTCCTGGTGATTTAATGTTTTACCATGTACATTTTTTTAAGCCATTATGGATTTCTTTTTGTGTTGGTTATTTTTACCGGTAGTATTCACCATAAAATTGCTTTAAATTTTTATGGCTTCTTATTTTTTTTGCCTTGTGATGATTCTGCTGCCTGTGGTTGATCTGTGATTAACTTTGTGTGTTGCACTCTCGATGTGCACACTGTGAATATGCTTTAAAAATGGCAGGCGTCGCCCGGCCGGTGTGGCTCAGTGGTTGAGCGTCGACCCCTGCACCAAGAGGTTGCCGGTTCGATTCCTGGTCAGGGCACATGCCCAGGTTGTGGGCCAAATCCCCAGTGGGGACATGCAGGAGGCAGTCAATCGATGTTCTCTCTCATCAATGTTTCTATCTTTGCCTTTCCCTTCCTCTCTCTCTAAAAGCAATAAAGAAAAAAAATTTTTTTTTAAATGGCAGGCATCATAGGTGGTGGATTCGATTGGCTTCCGCTGGTTTTCTTTTCAGGTGACATTTTCTGACCGTTTCCTTCAGCTCTTAGTTGCACCCCCCCCCCCCCCACTCATTTGCAAAGTTACTGGTTTCCTCTGTGTGATTTTTGTTTGCAGTGGTCACTTCAGTGTCTCGTGACCATCCTGCGAGGCCCCGGCCACGATTCAAGGCGCAGTCACCTGCCTTCACCAGTCTCCCTCCCCTGCTGCTCTCGGCCCTGTTCTTTTCAGACTTGTGATGCTGTTTCCTTAGCCTTTGGACATTCTCTTCTATGCTGCAGCTTCAGCATCGACCTGTGACCGTTAAAATAAAATACTCCTTGTGCTTTTCCTGTGAAGTAATTGGTTTGTTGGTCCACGATGAGTAGGTGGAATCATGTGAATAGCTAGTTCTCATGAAGTGCTTCTCTGGTGCTAGGTAGGCACCCTGTAAGCCAGTGGTTCTCGACCTTCCTAGTGCCGTGACCATTTAATACAGTTCCTCATGTTGTGGTGACCCCCAACCATAAATTTGTTTTCGTTGCTACTTCATAACTGTAATTTTGCTACTGTATTTGCCATCGGAAATATGTGTTTTCTGATGGTCTTAGGCGACCCCTGTGAAAGGGTCGTTTGACCCCCAGAGGGGTTGCAACCCACAGTTTGAGAACCACTGCTAAGCTCTCCCCATGATATGATCTCAGCGCTCACACCAGCCGCTCGCCGACGTTGTCGTGGTAGGTGTTCCTACTTCACTGATGAGAAAGCCAAGGCTCAGAAAGAAAAGTGATTTGCCAAAGGTCATTTGGCCAGGGCTGGGAGTCCATGCAGGTCCGTGCTCTGAACCACCTCGGCACTGCCCACCATCTCGGTGCCTTGGGGAGCCGGGCCCGAGGGGTGACTTCCTGGTTTGCTGGAGCAGGTGGCCCTTCCTGTCATCAGCCAGCCCTCTGACTCTCCTGTCCTGTGCCCCCCAGATGTCAGCCTCATCCAGGCCTGCAGCTCTGCTGTCCCGTCAGCTGCCTCTCTCAGCAGAGCCATGGTGGCCAGAGGGCCTGGCTGTCAAACCCCAAGCCCAGCTGGGTGGAGAAGGAAGAAGCGCAGGGAAACCCCAGACAACCTGGCACCCCTCTTGGAGCCACCTGCAGCTACAGGGCCTTTGGTCGAGTGGGGATCTCCCTGACATCTAGATCCCCACGATGCTGGTGAAGGAGCTAAGGAGAGTGGGCAGCGAGGGTGTCCCACCATGTCTGAAATACCTTCTGGAAGAGACCATGGCTTTTTAAGAAACTGGCATTCTAGGAATAAAAGAAAAGTAGATTCGGTATTTGGGGCACATGCTAGCGCTGTGGAGTGTGCACGGACGCCAGGGAAGGGGAGGCCGCGAGTCTCCACGCAGACGCGGGTGGCGGCTCAGAGAGTCGGAATTCCTCGTGTCTCTTTAAAAAAAGCCCCAGCCGAGGAGAGCTGGAAACCAGATGTCTCCATCTGAATTATGGTGTTTGGGGAAATACCACACGTGTTTGAAGGGGTTAGTTCTGAGGGAAGGAAGGAGTCAGAGGTTTTATGTTTCCAGAGGGTTTGCAAGGATGGTGTTTTTCGTCCAGGAAGGTCGTTGGCGCCTATATGGTTTCTTCTCCCTATAGAAATGCCAGTTTGTGGGAACGCCCTGGCGTGGGAACGGGAGCGTTTCTGCGGCAGACGTAGGTCCTTGTGTGTGAGGGTGGGCGGTGGCTGTGTGCTGGTTGAAGTGGAGAGTCATGATGACAGAGAACCACTGCGACTCCTCTCCTCATGGACGCCCTGCGCAGTGGTCTTCTCCGTCCTCCAGGTGGCTCCGCGGGTGGCAAGTGGGATGTTCCTCCTTCCTACAGGAGATGTTTAGACCAGGGGGCTCTTTGACTTGATGGGATCCCTGCACTGAGCCTAGGAATCTAAGTTCCTAAATCCACGTGGGTGTTAGTGGCGTCCATATTTCCCATCTGAATCTACTGGGTGTCTCTCTCAACGCAGTAGAAGATGTGACTTGTGTGTGTGTACCTACGTGCAATTCTATAGGAAAGACTGGAACCTTTTCTACAGCATTGGTGAACTTCTCCAAAGCAACGGTCTCACTTCACGTCAGATGAAGGATCTCTCTCTCTCTCTGTCCCTCAGCACCAATGTCACATTCTTTAAAGAGTTTGTGTTCAATCAGCAAAATGATGGCATAGAGCAGTGTTGACATGCTTTGCTTAGAAAGAAAAGAGATGCACTATAATTATAATCAGTTCTGTTCCCAAGGCCATGGAAGGGGAAGGATGATGAAATAACGAGGGTGAGGGAAAGGTCAACCGTGAGGGAGCAGGGGAAGCCAGAGGCCACAGGAGGGGAAGCAGAGGATCAAGTGGCATGAAAAGGGTGGAAAATTGGGACCACGTGGTTTAAGAGCCTGGCCGAAGGAAAGCGCAGGTGGTCTGGAGCGTGTTGATGGAGAGTCAAGGGCCACCTTACCCAGCCAGGCACTGAGAGCTGCCGGTGCCTAGAACCCTGTGGGTCAGTGAGGGCCTCCTGACTTCAGGTGTGCTGGTTGGCTGCAGTGCACTGAGTCACAGAACATTCCGGCAGTCATGGCGATCATCCTGGACAAGCCCCTCAGCTTACAGACCAGTAAACTGAGGCTCAGAGGGAGACAGGTACAAATCCACTTTTGCTCACACAGAGCTAATCAGTGACAGTCCCTGGATTTCAGCCCTGGGGTCCTGACTCCACGTCCAGGTCCTGTACCTCTCCTTGGACTTCTTCCTTCTGAAACTGAATCCCTAAATCCTTGCTACTCAAAGTGAAGTCCGCGGATGTCAGAACCTCTGCTCCCCCCCCAACACCCCGACTGAACCAGACTCCGCCTTTTAAGCAGGCGAGGCTGCAGTGGTTCATGTAAGCTGAGAAGCAGCCTGATGCCTTCCACCTGCCAGCGGTGACCGTGACCGAGAGCGAACCTGTGGCTGCCTCTTCAACTCTCGGCATCTGCGTCCTCTCAAGCTCTCAGGTCATGTTAACTACAGAGTCATTTACTTTGAGCATTCAGTGTAGTAATCTCCCTTTCAGTGGCCTCTTGTTTTTATTATTATTTATGAATAATAACTAGATTAATAAATACTTTCCCTTTAGGTAGTGTGTTACTGATTTAGAAGGCCATGTCTGTTTTTTTTATTTATTTTCTTTATTGATTTTAGAGAGAGAGGAAGGGAGAGGGAGAGAGAGAGAGAGAGAGAGAGAGAAACTCGATGAGAGAGAACATCTATTGGCTGCCTCCTGCATGCCCCCACTGGGGATTTGGCCCACAACTTGGGCATATGCCCTGACCGGGAATCGAAATGGTGACCTCTTGGTGCATGGGTCGACGTTCAATCACTGAGCCACACCGGCCGGGCTCCATGTATGTTTTTATTAGAAGTAAACCCTGTGGTTATGGGCACAGGCTCTATAGCTAAACTGATCCTGAATCCCAGCTCTCCCACTTGCTGTGTGACCTTGGGAAATGTTTTAACTTCTCTGGGCCTTGATTGTACGGTATGTACAATACGCCCACTGAGTGCAGATTTCCACTCCAGCACTAGCATTCTGATTCTAGAAATAGACCCTTCTTCCTCCTTCGCTTGACCTTGAGAATCCAGGAATCTAAATACTTTAGAAGGTTATTTAGCCTGTTCAACTACTTAAACGGAAGGAAAGATATATTCTGTTAATAATGTTAGAATGCAGAGCTGCAGGCACACCCATGTAAATTCAGCCAGCCAGCTGTAGGTGCTGCAAAGTGAGTGAGATATTTAAGTGACTCACTGGGACCTTTATTTAACTGGTACCTTGGGAGGTGAAGCAAGAGGGTGGGACAATAGCTCTTTTGAGTGAAGGACTGAGTCAGTCCACCAATATGGTTTTGGAGGGAAGTCAAAGATAAGGCACCTCATCCAAGAATCGGCAGGGTAGTGGGGTGTGCTGGGCCGAGATCTGGCTGCCAGAGAGCTGGGCGTGAGGAGGAGGCGAGGCGAGAATAGCTTTCCAGGAGCGAAGCCCGGGGAGGAGCTCAGTCAGAGGGGTGGGCAGGCGCTTTGCACCTGGGAGTGGGAGGCATGTTCTTATTACAGGTGTAGAGTAGCAGGAAAGGCAGCTGAGAACACAGGGAAGCAGGATGCGGTGAGGGGGAAGGAGCTGGACCTGGGCGGAGGCACGGCCGGGATGCGGCCAGAAGGAGGCAGGGGAGGCTGAGCCTGGCAGGGAGAGGACCGGCCGCTGAGCAGCACACATGAGTCAGAGAAGGAGTCAGAGGGTCAAAGAAGCAATAGGTGGTGGTCCACTGAGGTTTTCCAGGGAAAAGGTTTATTTTGTTTTTGTTTTTAAACAGACGAGGGAGCCATCCCACACTCCGTTTCTTAATAAACATCTGCACGCTTTGTGGCTGGAGTCTGGACTAGGGGTCTGATGGAACCAAGAACCACCTGCCAAACAACCGCTCTAGTCCCTCACCGCTGGAGACGCCCCTGCTCCCTGCTGGGCTCCGTCCTCTGCGGCCGGGGAGCTTTGCTGAGATGTCATCTTTGGGGTCTGTGATATTAATGCCACGACAGTCACCCTCTGACACTTGGTTGTAATCAAACCAACTCACGGTTTGCTTTCCGGGGGAACCTTCTCCTTCTGCCTTTTAGAACTGGATGCTGTAGAGGGGGGCGTTACAGGCAGCTTTGTGGGGGCTATTTCTCCCTTCCCTCTGTGCCCTGGGAATCGCAAGTCTGAGTTGTGGGGGACGGGGCCACGGTATTCTGTTTCTTGTGGGCAAGTTCTGAGGCTCAGAACCGCTGCCTAAGAACGGGGGTGGGTGGTGTGTGCTGTGCAGTCCAGAGTTGACACGGGCGGTGGGACTCCGCTGTGGCCGGTGCACAGAGGCTGGAAAGTACATGCGAAAGAGGGCAGAGGCGGCGTAGGTGGTGCCAGCAGGGAGGATGGCAGGGTCCTCGGTGAGGGCTCTTCCTGCCACCATGGAGGAGAAGGAAAGAATTCCTCACACTTGTCATTTATCCAGATTTACCTTCTGAGGCTCCTGTAGGAAAAACCTGACTTACATGGGTGGATAGAAATGAAGACCATTTATTTGGGAACTGTAGGTTAATACCTTCTAGGAAAAAGAACTCCAAGTGGGTGAATGCCATATTATATACCATCAGAATTTGCAATGTGCACTTTAAGAAATCTATTTTCCGCCCTGGCTGGTTTGGCTCAGCGGTTGGAGCGTCAGTCCGCGGACCAAAGAGTCGTGGGTTTGATTCTGGTCAGGGGTACATATCTTGGTTGTGGTTTGGTCCCCAGCCCTGATCATGGTCTTGCGAGAGGCAACCAATCGATGTCTCTCTCTCACATCGATGTTTTTCTCCCTCTCTTTCCCCCTCCCACTCTTTCTGAAAATAAATGGAAAAATATCCTCGGGTGAGGATTAAAAAAAAAGAGAGAGAAATCTATTTTCCTTTAAGGATGGAAACTTGGCCCTGGCCGGTTTGGCTCAGCGGTTAGAGCGTCGGCCCGCGGTCCAGAGAGACCGGGGTTCGGTTCCTGCTAAGGGCATGTACCTCGGTTGCAGTTTGTCCCCGGCCCTGGTTGGGGTTGTGTGGGTGGCAACCACTCGATGTGTCTCTCTCACGTCAATGTTTCTCTCTCTTCCTCCCTCTCTGTCTGGAGATAAATGCAAAAAAAAAAAGGATGGAAACTTGAAGCGCAAGCGCCCTTGAGTGAGTGTGGCTGGGTTGCTCTTACACAGTGGAAATCAGTAGGATAGAAATAGGCTAAAACTTCCAGTGACCTCACCAAAGAAAGAACACACTTGGCGTGATACTGATCATTGCGTGCAACAGAGACACGGTGCAGGCCCCGCGTGTACTTGCTAACTTTCTAGCAGTGGCATTTTAAGAAATGGGAAGGAACAGGTGAAATTAATTTTCATTGTTGTTAATCCTCGCCTGAGGATATTTTTCCATTGATTTTTTTTTCTTTTTTTTTTTTTTTTAGCGAGTGTGGGAGGGAGGGACAGAGAAAGAGAAACATTGATGTGAGAGAGACACATCAATTGGTTGCCTCCCACACAACCCCAACCCTGGGCAGGAATGGAACCTGCAGCCCAGGTATGTGCCCTTGACCAGAATTGAACCTGTGAGCCTTCAGTGCACTGGCCAACACTTAACCGCTTAGCTAAACCAGCCAGGGCAGGTGAAATTAATTGTAATAATATATTTAAATACAGTATATCCAAAATATTATCATTTCAACATGCATTCAGTATAGAACCTTTTGCATTCTTTGTTTTTTGCACTATCTTTTCATATGTATTTCCCACGTCCGGCACCTGTCAGTCCAGACCAGCCACACTCCAAGGGCTCAGGAGACACAGGACTAGGGGCTGCCATGCTGGACAGCACAGGCTCGCAGGACAAAACTTTGGACCCAAACAGTCCCTGGAATCTCTCAGAATTATTGATATTGTTTCTCTTGTTTTGGATTATTTGAAAGAAAAATTGGGGAGAATTTTTAACTTCATCGTTTTTTTGTTTTTGAAGGAGAACTTCATAACATTCATTCACTCACTCACTCACTCACTCACTGGACATGTATTTATTGAGTACTTAGTGAGCACTAAGCACTGTGATACTGGTGAATTATACTCCTAACAGGTTTCTTGCTCTTTTGGTTTCTATCAGTGTGATTGTGAGATTATAAATGATGGAATCATCTGAAATACCTAAACAGACTCATTATTATTGTTAATGATTAGGGTCAAATTTCATGCTACTTGATTAGGCCGCTGGTTCTGAAACTTGAGCACGTGCCAGAATCACCTGGAGGGCCCATTGAAAAGGACTGCTGGGCCCACCTCCAGCCTTTCTGAGTCAGTAGGTCAGGGGTGTGGCCTGATCATTTGCATTTCTGACCGGTTCCCTGGAGTTGCTAATGACACTGGGTTGGAGGCCACACTTGGAGAATAACTGGGTTAGAAACAGTTTCCCCTCTAAGATCTGTCACCTTTTATGTGTTCCACGTGTCTGAAGGCAGAGTTGAGCATCCGTGGAGGGTTGAACAACCACGAGATTCACAGTCTCAGAGGGGTTTGTTGGGGAATGGGTGGATCGCTTCCTGTGGTCTGTTTCCTAAGATACCCATGTAGTGACCCACATGGGAAATTCCTTGAGAAACTTATGTGAGAACAATACCTGGACTGAATGATCTAGTGTAGACTCATCTCGGGAAGCTCCCCAGGTTTTTGCTTTGGGGACCAGCATCGCAGGTTATGGCGGAGCAGACCCCTCTGTTCATAGACTCATTTCGTGCGAAGGACTGAGTAGCTGCCTTTGAGCACCTGCCCCGATTTTCAGCGCTTACACCTGAACGGGGGAGGGGGGTTTGAGAAGAGTATCCCATGGTTGTCAAAGCCCAAGACACTCCTTCCACCTCCTGTCAGGGGACAGCTGACCCCTAATGCCACCTGTAGCTGTTGTCATTCCTAGACAGTGTGGAACTGCCGTGTGTGTGTGTGTGTGTGTGGTCACAGGCTGCTCCACAGCCCAGGCCCTCACAGGGGGACCCGTGGGACATGCTGTTGTACAAGCGGTAGGTCTTACTCACTCGGTAGGACGGATGCATCTGGGACCGTGAGAGTCCGGCCATCCCAGGTGTGAGTGAGGCCAGAACTCTCTGACTGGGTCCTGGTGACGCTCCTGAGTCATACAGTCAATGCGAATTTTGGAAGCACCCAGAGAAAGGGCCCACTCCGACTGGTGACCTCTGACCCTTTGTTGGTTTTTCGTTTGTGTCATCTTACCACGGTTCAGGTCTGTGTCACTGGACTCGGAATGTTGGCAGAGCGTTGTCTAAAAAGATGACACGTATTCTCTCCAAGCCGGAGACCCTTGCTCTGATTATTATTATAAATTCCACCGGCTGGGTGTGCAGGTCTCCTTAGGAGACGGGGATTCTGGGCTTTCCAAGCCAGCAGCTGAAGCCTGGGTGCTGGGCTGGGGCTGCCCTCCCGACCTGAGCTGCCTGCGGCTCAGCACTGTGCGGAGAAGGAGTTACTGAGAGTAACACATGCCTGTGGCCGCCGTCTGCCTTCCCTCAGTGCTTCCCGTGGGCAGGAGCGAGTGAAGGGCTTGGTCACTCGAGTTCTACAGTGTTAGGGTAAGGGCACGGAGCCGGGAAGATCCAGGAAAGGCCCTGGATAGGGGAGGGCCCAGCACAAGCCCGGGAAGAAGTAGGAAGAAGATTGGTTCGTTTGGAAGAAAGTTTTCCCCTTCCCAAACCCCAGAAGATACCATCTTAACAACGCTTAACAGAGGCCGAGGTTTGTTCACGCTCGTGAGCAGCCCCGCGGGCCCAGTGCACCCTTGGCGATGCACGGATGGGGAAATGACAGAGTTCTGCGTCTCTGGGTCTGGGCCTTCCTGGGCCTGACGGGCGCGGGTCTGAGGCCCCCGAGGCTGGACTTCGCCCACCGCGAGAGGGAGCTGAGCCGCCTGGACGAGACAGTGGGCGCCCGGGGGCAGGCCTTTGTTTTTGCTCCAATAAATCCTGCCGCTATTGCTCACATCCTCCTATGCACGTCCCCAAAATGCTTTTCTCGAGCCTCCATGGAAGAATCCTATTTCCACCTGTCACATATGCTGCCACCAGGGGTGCAGTGGGGGGGCGGTCTTGTCTCCCCCACTGTTGTGATCGGTTCTTCAGAACAGGCCTGTGACAGACGAGGGGACAGCAGCCAGGTGCCCTGTTGCCCTGTGTCTGCTCCCCTGTGCCCTAAAAGACCCCACATCCACTTGAGATCGCTGATGCCCCTTCCCCCCCCACCACTCTCATTTTAGAAAAGGAGATATTTGCTCTGACACGCAGATGACCAGGTTTTGCTGTCATATATGGTAATCCTGTGCATGCGAACAAAAAGGTCAGGTTTCAGAAGAGAACAGAGATGACACTGTGGCGACGGGTTGCCTGTGTCGTTGTGCTGGTGTTGACAGGAGGCTGTCTGGCCCCCCAGCCCTCCCGTAGGACGACAGGCTTTTGGTTGGCGACTCCAAAGAGACCTCTGCATTTTTCTCTTAACGAGTGCAGAAGGTTTCACACATTTATGGGGCTATTTTTTACCCTGCGATGACATACCCATGACATTTAGTGAAAAATATCCCCGGCTGGCTGTTTAGTTAGAAAATTAATCATTATCAGTAATCAATCTATGTTAAGCGTGGCACCATCGTAAGTACTGTGGAAGAATCAAAAGAAATGTGGCTAGAGGCTAGCACACACAAGTGAAACCACCGAGGGCTTTTTAAAAAGACAGCAGAATTCTCTTTTCTCACAGCTCTGGAGGCTGTGAGCGCCCGAGCACGGTGTCTGCAGGTCTGGCTTCCCCTGAGGCCTCTCTCCTTGGCTTGCAGATGGCCAAGCCAGCTTTTTTTCCAACAGAGGAACACGGATGAGGACCGATGATTGCAACGTAGGGTGTGTAGTCTGCAGGACAGTCTGGGCCAGAGAAGTCTTCCTGGTGGGGGCCGTCCTGTGTTTGCAGAGTATTCAGCAGCAAATTCCTCCCCAGTACCCACTAGATGTCACTAGCACCCCCGTCCCTGAATTGTGACAATACAATTGTCTCTTGGCAATGCCCAATGTCCCATGCGGGGCACATCACCCTGGTGGAGTACCCGTGCGGTAATGTAAGCTGGGCTTGTGAGAGGGACCGAAGGCCTAGGAGAGAATCAAGGGAGATTGATCACTGGGAGCCATCTGGACATCTGATTGGGCTTTCAAAACACAGGGGATGGGGTGAGAACTGCCCTAGGAGATGGTGTTTGCGAGTGGGGGTGAGGAGATAGCGAATAGGAGAAGGGAGGTGTTGTTTCAGAAACCAGTGACTGAGAACGGAAATTCAGGGACTCAAAATAGATTTCCTTGGCTGGCACGGGTGGTGGACAAGAGTGGGGGTGATGAGTAACGCGTTTGGCCAGTGCCGGACAGGTAGTAGCTGCTGGCTGCAGAACGCAGCAGGCCGGAACACAGAACCAGGAAGGATGAGAACGGCTAATCCGCACATAGCGCACACCGTGTGCCCTGCCGTGTTCCAGGTGTTCCAGGTGTTAATGCAGTCCTCTGGGCAGCCCCGGGAGGCAGGTGCTCTGTAACTCCCAGTTTACAGCGGGAGACCCTGAGGCCTGAAAGAACACGTAACTTACAGAAGTCTCCTGGCTCGTAAGTGGCGTGCCATCGTCACCCCCACAGCAGTCGCTCTGGTTGCTGAGACCATGTTCCTACCCATTGCGCTGGGACAGGGTGATGGCGTTCTCCTCACCACAGGCGGGGGGGGTCTGACATCCAGGCGGTCAAGCAAGGTTTAGAAGGAATAAAAAACTACCCTCCTTTACAAGAATGTCAGGAATTTGTATGAAGAGTCAAACAGATGCTCAGATTTCAAAGGAAAGCTGGAGATGAAGAGTCCAAGCAGCTCAGTCCCATGAACCCCAAGAATCGCAGCAGGGAGGGGTCGGCCGATACTGCGGCGGGGCTTTGTGTAGGAGGTGACTGAGGCCTGCGCAGGCCTGGGCTTGGGGGCCTGGGCTTGGGGGCGGCTGTGGGGGAAGGTTGCCATCTATTGAGGACTAGACTAGAAAAGAAATGAAGGCTACGCATCAGTGTTTTTGACTTCCTAAACCAGCACTACCCCTTAGAAATAGACTGAGAGCCCCAAATGCAAGCCACACCTGTCGTTTTAAATGTTCTAGAAGCCACGTTTTAGTAGTAAAAGGAAATGGCTGAAATCAATTTTGATGATATATTTTATTTTATGTTACCCAGTTCTTCACAATATTATCGTTTGAACATGTAATCAATGTTTAGAGAGCACTGAGATAGTTCACATTCTCCTTTCTGTACTAAACCTTTCCAATCTGGTGTGTATTTTACACCCGCGACACATCCCAATTGAGACTAGACACATTTTTAGTGTCCGAGAGCAAAGTGGCCGTGGCCATCTTATTGGACAGCGGAGCTCTGAGCTCCCCAGCCGTAATGCTGCCCTTCCAGAGAGCGGCTGGGAATGACCCCGAGTCCGTGCCACCCTGCTTCCTGTTTGCTGCATGGTGGACAAGGATTCGGGCTGGTGGCCCTTTTCCCACCTGGGCCCGTTTGCATTACCAGAGGAAAACTTTTTCAGAGCCATCCATCACCCAGAGGGCCCCAGATGGGCCACTGAGTGACAGGAGCGGCCCAGCCAGAGCACTGACACGCAGCCGTTACCAGCTCCAGAGGAAAGCAAAACCAATAACTTCGGTGCTGAAATGGAATTCAAGTGTGTGGGAAGGCGGCATTTCTCTTATGAGAAAGGCAGCAGCCCGTCCATAGAGAAAGATTGGATTCAGGCTAAGGCAATGAGAGACGGAGCATTGTGGTTGGGTTTTATTTCTTCGGTCTGAGATACTCATTTCAGGTCCTATGATTCCGTTTTTCCACTTGACTACCCAGGGTGGTTCTAAGGGAGTCGTTACTAAAATAAAAATGATTGCTATGGCATTTTGCAAAACTCGCCGAGTGAACTCCAGGAGTATAAAACCATGTGACAGAGTTCACATAGCGTGGAATGGAGATTTCTCCTCTATTGGAGGCTCCTTCTCTTTTCTGCCCAAGCCAGAGAGGGAGGAGCTGGCTAGAGGGGAAAACATCTGGAAATGAGACCGGTCCTGGGGAGGGCGGCCCAGCTCCCAGTCCCGAGGGCTGGATTTCCCCTCCAACTCTTCGAGAGAAGTGAAAGTGAGCCCTTCTGATTCTAATCATCCTTCAGCATTGTTACAGTCAAAACACACACGCAGTGCGATGATTGAGGGGTTTCTCCGGCTTCCCGTGAAGCTCTCCCAAGATAAAAGCGGTTGACAACTGCTCTTCCGTGATGATAAATGGCTGTTGGTTTTCTTTCATCAATATTTGAATAACTGTTTGCACATTTTGGCAATTATGGACACAGAGAGTCGGATGGTGATTCCAGAAGCAGATGGCACGGGCGAGTCACTGGACGCAGCTGGCCATCAGAGGCAATGCCATCGCTCCGTGACAAGCGGGTTTCAGCCAGGCACCTGGCCGCCTGGCAGCCTCCTCAGCCAGGTGTGCCGAGCTGTCGGCGCGGATGGCGCTGCCGATGGGGCCGAGTTGGCTGCCGGCCCTCTGATGCTCTCTCCTCCACGCCAACTCCGCTTCCCCGCAGGAGCGCTGCAGCCCCGCTCCCAGATCAGCCGCTCGCCTCTTCCTGTCGGTGTGATTGGCCATTGGCAGCCTGCTCCAGGGGAAGGGGTCTGACAAAGTGGGGACTTGCCGGTCCTCTCCCTCATGGAGAGGGCTCAACCCCTCTGCCGTCGTAGAGGGCACCTTCATGGAAGAAGCGTGCTCGTCCTCCTTCATGGACGCTCCTCGTTTCGCAAAGTGATATTCAAGTCATTTATTTCACTGTTTCGTGTTTCTTCATTTCAACCTCCAGGTTGTCTCGAGTATTATTTTGTAGTACACCAGTTATAAGTATCATTTAAAGACCTAGAATTTGTAGAAGGAGCATTAGGAGCTGTCTTTCCACGTTGTATCAAGTTTTAGAAATGAATGTGGGAACCGAAATAAGATGATGGAAGAAATCCAATATGAAAGGAAATTGAAAGAGGACTCACTCGACAGCTTCAGGGAGCACAGTGTAAACCTTCCTCAAAAGATAAGTGAGTAATTTATAATAGCGTAAAGAATCAGGAGCAACTTAAATGTACACGGGCAGAATGGATGAATGAATTATGGTATACGTCTGTGATGACTATTACGAAGGCAGTCATCAAAATGTCGATTTCAGAAATATATAGTGACTTATGAAAATGATCTTGATACAGTGTCAAATGAAAATGTGCAAAGTATAAAACTGTGTATACGTTGCAATCTTAAATATACATAAGCATAGAAAAAAAAACAACTGGAAGGAAATATAAACAAGGTGTTTTTTTTTGTGGTTGGACTGACCACAAAATTTTAATTTTAAAGGAAGTCTTTTTTTCTTTATATGTTTCTGATATTCCAAATTCTCCGTGGTGAGGATGTATTACTTTTATAATTAGACAAAACAACACAGTAAATGTCATTACATACACTCTGACAGGTGTCCTTGCAGCAGGCATGTATTAAGGAACCCCACGAACTAGTTGCCTGGCCTCGCTAACCATGGGTCTTCTCTTGGGGCTCCTTTCCTCGTCTCGATAGTGCGGCACAGTGGCCTGGCCTGACTCACAGAAGCCCTGTGAGGAACAGATGCATTAACCCCAAGAAACCAGAAACAGCCGGTTGCTTTTACGAATGACAGATAGCATTGTGTTGGATACTGTCAAACCCACTGGAGCACGAGGAGCGAGAACTTGAACAAGGCTATAATGACAGGTGCAGAACCCAAGCCCTGAGAAGCTAAACTGAACAATGGCAGCGCTCAACTGCACCTGGTGGGAAGACGGGGAGCCCAGGTCCCCAGAGCGGACGTGTTAGCTGGGCTGCTGCAAGGGCTCCTCTTCACGGGAAAGCGCTTCACAGTCACTACTGAGGTGGCAGGTGCAGCCACCCCGAGGCTGATACTTCCTCGGCTTCTTGGAACCAGGCCTGTGAGCGGGAGCAGTGTGCGGGGATGGGTGGGAGGGAGGGAGAGGAAGTCTGAGGCTTTGCTGCCTGGGCCTTCATCAGTACCTACTGCCCAGCGCCCGGGGAGGCCAAGGCCAAGGGTTTCCGTCGTAAGCGCAGGTCAGAATCCCCACGGAGGTTTGAACATTTTACCTGCTTTTTTTTTTTTTTTTTTTACCTTATGTGTATTGCGTTTTGATGACATCTTTTTATGGGCACATGAGCACCGTCCCCGGGGGATTCTGACTTGGGCTCCCCTCCAGGCACATGCATGACGAAGTCCAAACGTGAGAGCCCCGGGACAAGCATGGGGTACAGCTGACAGAGCAGCTACCCTCAGGCTGTAACCTGGGGCGCAGAGTAGGTGTGTGCCCATAATGTACAGAGGTTCTCAGAGCTCTGTCCTTTCAGTGTCTGAGGGCTCTGGGGTAAGCGAGAAACAAAATAAATTCAGCTCCTAGGCTCAGAGAGCTTTTGGCAGGAAGGGTCAGAGGTTCACTTTGCAGGGAACCAGGAGAGGTGCATGGGGCGTGGGGCGTGGGGCGTGGGGCTGAGCCCTGGCCATGGAGCTCACGGGCCTGGGCAGTGCGGGAAGGACACAGGGTCCGGGATCCCGGATGCAGAGGACCGAGCGGACCGGGAGGAGGGCAGTGCAGCTGGGCCAACTCCTAACTGCCCGACCAGAAGCTCTTCAGGGGGCAGCCTGCCTCTGTCCCTCTGTGCCGCCAGTTTCCTGTTTGCAGGCGGGGGAGGGGCGGCAGGAGCTGCGCTGGGGCTCTCCCTGCAGCATCTCTACGGAGATGTGGGGCAGGGGCTCCCACGAGAGGGTCTGTGGGATCACTGAGAGGGAGGAGGGGTCTTTAAGCCACTATCTGTCACCCTGAGATCGGCAGACCCCCTGGATGAGTCACCAAAGCTGCTCATTAAAATGCACATTCTCGGGCCCCATTCTGAACCCACAGATCAGAGTCTCTAGGAAGTAGAGGGCCTGGGACTGTGCTTCGAGCAGATTCCCAAGTGACCCTTCACACAGCAATGCTTGAGGTTCATTCACCACCTTAAAAGTCCCCAAGTGTTCATGAAGCGCTTTACATGCGTGAGGCCCGGGGACTGGATGGCCCCTCCGAGAGGGGAGGTCATGTCAGCGAGGAAGACGTCCTCCCCACCTCTCACCTCCCCCCCGGGCACCCACTCTGCCCGAGTCAGAAAAGAGACTAGAAACCCCTCAGGAGCTTTGCCTTCCTGGCAGGAGGCTGCCCAGGAGGTGAAGGCAGTGAGGCAGGACAGGCAGACACCGACGTGAGGGGCAGTGGTCTCAGAACTGCGGCTCCTGGTACCGAGAGCTGGGCTGCACCCCAGGATTTCGGAGCAAATAGGGCAGAGTCCCTGCCACAAGCCTGGAGTCTGGAGGGAAGGCAGTGAGCTGACCCAAGGCCTGGGGGAGAACCCCGGCCCCAGGGAACAGCACGGAAGCAGCTGGGAGTGGTACCTGGGCTGGCAGAGAAACCAGGACAGGTCTGGGGGACATGAAGTCACCCAGGAGTGGCTGGTCCCTGCATTGTCCTGCTCTGACTGTGGTGCTGGGGGGTCCCCTCTGTGCCCCCAGCAGCATTTCTTCTGTCCGGTGGAGGGTGGGCGTGCTCTCGTCTGATTTCCACTGCTTGGTTCTTGGGAGACGCTTACCAGGGAGACAAACCCCAGCAGAGTTACCCAGTCTGGGCAGCTTGTGTATCAGCGCCGGGTGTACCAGAACAAATCTGGTCATTTCTTTCCAAATGGTGGGGGTGGGGGTTGGACAGGGTCTCCAGCCGGCAGGGGCCGCAGACCAGCTGGCACTGCCCAGGACTGAGCGCTGCCTGACTCATAGCTCCAGGGAAGGGTGTGGTGACAGGTGGGCGACTATTTCCTACCCGCCGCCCTCTGAGAGCCTGTGAAGGCCAAACATCGAGGTTCATTAGGCTGTGGGGCTGCCGTGCAGTGCTGGGACTTTTCTAGAGCCTGGATGAGAATGAAACGTGGTGCGGTGGTGGGCCAAGGGGGCCGCAGGCACTCAGTGGTGGGCCAGGGGGGCTGCAGGCACTCAGTGGTGGGCCAAGGGGGCTGCAGGCACTCAGCGGTGGGCCAAGGGGGCTGCAGGCACTCAGTGGTGGGCCAAGGGGGCTGCAGGCACTCAGTGGTGGGCCAGGGGGGCTGCAGGCACTCAGTGGTGGGCCAGGGGGGCTGCAGGCACTCAGTGGTGGGCCAGGGGGGCTGCAGGCACTCAGTGGTGGGCCAGGGGGGCTGCAGGCACTCAGTCCCTGAATGAGGCCATTCGGAGACTCCATCAGTCCACAGGACAACTCCCAGGGCGGGCTTCACGCCGGGAACATGGCCCTCGAAGGTGAAGCTGGGCTGGAAACAAAGACTTTCTCAGTCGTATTTCTTCTAAGTAATCGGCAGAAGAACGGAAACACTCCTACCCTGCTGACCAGATAACTGAGAGCATCAAACACCACACTCTTTACAGTTAAACTGGTCCTTCGTGGTGGTCTCAGCTGACTGTCATGGAAGGGGGCGGGGCAGGCGCTTCACTTGGATAATCGGAGACAAAGGCATAAAGATTCGGATTATAATCCACTCTTCATGCCAACCAAGCTTGGGACCCAGGTAAGTCACTGTATTTGTCAGACGGGGAACACAATCAGAGGTATCAATATATCTAAGTGGCTGGAGGGAGAACCGTAGGCATGTAGGAATTCTTTTATATTATGCAAACATTTTTTATATATGTACCAATTGGTGACGATTACCTGCTAATCTCTGGAAGTGGGAACTCAGCTGCCTCCCATCCAGTCCAGTCCCACAGACATTGAGGGTGGTGCTGACCATCGCTGTAGCCACACTGTAAGCACTGGAAAGAATACGAAGAAGAGGGAAATTGTTTTTGTCAAAGTCTAGGCTGTGCTATTATTGATCACAAGGTACTTGCTAGTAAATAATTCATCCGAATTCTGTCCCACGCTTGCACGCTTTTAGTTCACAGGGCGTGCAGTCCTTTGTTAAAGTACCAAAAGCAGGAGGGCAGACTCCATCAGTCCACACTGCCAGTGTTATGCTCAAGTCCGCATAAAGCTCATTCTTACAGACCTGGCACCAGACACTCACAGGTTTGGGCCTTTGAGGGCCACTGTGTGTCACTAAGGCAGGTGTGGGGCCCTCGGGGAAGATTCTGGCAACCTGTCGGCGAGCTTTTGTTAGTAAAGGAACGCTTCCTCAGTGCCCCATCCAAAGTCCGAGTATTTGAATCATTTCACTTTAATCGCTGTGAAAGGTGTTGAATTAGGATATTGACTTAATGGTGGGCTGGACTGAGGTTACCAAGCACGCATTAAGTGCTTCCCTACAGTGTACCTTCAACCCATTTACCATCTGCTGGTAGGACTAAAGCAAAATACAAGAAGTGTGTTCATGGACAACATAGGCAAGTTATTCAGTGTTAATTCAAACTTAGTCACACCCCTTTGAAGAGCACAAAGGAAAGTGGAGCCAAAAGGTTGGGGAACACAAGCCCTGTGCAGGATCCTACACCCCAAAACAGTTAGGAATCTCATTAACCTTCTCTGCAGCCCCATTACACAGATGTGAGGAACCCAGAGAAGTTAGGGCACGCTGTGGCGGCAGAGTGCACGCCACACAACTGGGTGTCCTGACGCCCAGGAAAACGCTCCTCTCCCCTTGCTTTCTCCTGGTGCAAAATCTGGACTATGCTTTGGCAGATGAAAGAGTGCAAGGCCCAGTAGCTTGCAAGGCACTTTTCCTAGAGATAAATGTTCTGCTGAGATCATCTGTGCGGTGATCTAATTCTGTGACTTGGCCTCACCTAGCTGTATGTGGCTGCCAGAGACCCAAGAAGAGAATTAAAATTCCAAGAGCTGTAGGTGGCCCTGATGACTCATATCACTTCCTTCTTAGAGTTTCAGGGATGAGTCCGGCCCATGTGGCTCAGGGGTTGAGTGTCGACCCATGCACTAGGAAGTCACCAGTTCGATTCCCGGTCAGGACACATGCCCAGGTTGTGGGCCCAATCCCCAGTGGGGGTCATGCAGGAAGCGGCCAATCGATGTTCTCCCTCATCGATATTTCTGTCTCTCTCTCTCTCCCTCTCACCTCTCACTTCTTCTCTCTCTAAAATCAATAAAGGGAAAAAAAGGGGGGGGGTTTCAGGGATGAGAAAAGAATCTAAAAAATATGTTACAACCAATCTTTAGGAAAGGTAGAGAGGACATATTTTTAAAGCTATGGATGAAACCTATGAATTTATAATTATTTTTTGAAGCAGCAGAGATATTTCCATGGACATCTAACTGTATGAACTCTAGGGAGCCCAAACTATCTCAATCCCTTTTGCAAACATTTTATGCCTCTGTCCAAACTCTGTTTTAAAAGTAACCATTTTTTTGTTGTTGTTCATTACAAAGTAGTATAGGTTATAGAAACCTTGAAAAGCATAAAAAAGAACTTAACTCTTTATTTTAATGACTTTATTTATTTAATTAATCCTACCAATTAGAGATATCCAAGATTAACATTGTGATGTATCCTTCCAGTATTTTTTCTCTGCACAATATATTTTTACACAAATATGGATGCACGTTGTACATTATTTTGAAAACAGATTTTTTCCCCTACCTCTTAATAGACAGTGAGCCGTTCTACTTCATCTTCAGTGTGTGTATGATCATATATCATCATTTGTTTAACCACTTCCTTCTTGTTGACATTGAGGTTATTCTCTGTTTTTAATAATAGAAGACAGTATTGCAGACAATATTCATGGAAATTTCCTTAGGTCAGATGTTGAAAGTGCTCCTCCTGGGCCGAAGGATACATGCATTGGTAAGGATCTGAGATACAGGGCCAACCTGTTCCTCAAAGGGTTGCATTCATTTACATTCTCACCTAAAGCACACGAGCGTGCCTGTTCTCCCTGCGCTTGCCAACGCTAGACGTTATCATTTAAAACCAACCTTTGACTTCATTTGTTTGAAACGGGGGGGAGCAGATCAAAAGCTTCTTAAATATATTTGTTCTTTGTGTATGAGTTTCCTGTTCATCCCTTTTGCCCATTTTCTTATCGGAATACTGTATTTGTCCTTTTCCTAGTCATTTGTAAGAGCTCTTTAAAGATACTACCCTTTGTTTGGCGTGTAACAAATAGATTTCTACTTTATCATTTGCATTTTCTTGTATTTTGACATATAGGTTTAAAAATGTTTTATGTGGTCAGAACTATCCATCTTTTCCTTATGTATGTTGCCTTGTCATATGTTTAGAAAGGGCTTTCTCACCCCCAAAATCTGATAAATTTATATATATTTTTTAGTTCTTGTAGGTTTTTATTTTTTACACTAAAATCTTTGGTATAAGATTTGAGGTTTGGCTCCAGCTTCAGATTTTTCCCTTTAATGATTAGCTGTTTATCCCAATTCCATTTATTGAACAGTCCATGCTCTCTCTGCTGATTTAAAATGCTGCATTTATCAAATACCGAGTTTTATTGAATTTACATCTATTTGGAATATTCTATTTTGTTTCAATGTTTTGGGGGGGACAGTTATTTCCTCTCACTTTACTTTTGCAAATATTCTCTTGTTTATTCTTCTAGATGAAGCTTAGAATCATTTTCTCCAGTTTGTCAAAATTTCCCCAAATTATATTGAGATTTTGACTAGAATTGTGAGAGATGCATAAAGCAACCTAGGAGAATTGACATATGTAAAATACAGAATCTTCCACTCTGGAGTATAGAATGTCTCTGTATGTTTTTCAAAACCTTCTTAATTCTCTATATTGTTTTGTAGTTTTCTTCATATGAGACCTACTACCATTTTTTATTAGATTTATTCCTAGAGTTTTGTGACTGTTTTTTTCTGTTGTAGAAGAGATTTTACCCTTTATAGTTTCCAAATGGTTATTGCTAATATTATATATAAAAAACTTTTAGAATTTACGTATAGATAAGTAGATAGATAGATATTGATTGATTGATAATTTACTGAAGATTCTTATTCATTTTAACCAATCTGTGTTGACCAAAGAGATAAGAGTGTATGATCATAATGGATGGGCAATTTTTTTCTTTAAAATATGGTGTATTTATAAATACTATCTACTAAGTTCTGTACTGGCATCCTTAATTTTCTTTTCTGTGGTAAAGATAAAATCTTACAACATTACTGGACAGAATGAGATATGAGCTGGTCCTTGCATTCAGGTCCTTAATAATGTCCTTGTATTAGTGCCGCTCAAACTTCAGTAAAAACTATCAGGGTTTCTTGGTGACAATGATGAAACACAGCCCTGCCCTGGCATGACTTCTGGTGCCCAGTTTTTACCTTTGTTCTCATCTCCTTGTCTTATAATATTGCAGACCCTGACCTCCCAAAGTGATCTCTATCATCGTGTAGTATTTAGTCGTTTCTGGCAATGCAGAGCTGTGCCCCATGGAGTGGAAACACACCAATGTTTCCAGCTTTGGCCTTCAGCAGAAGAATTGATTGTTATTTACACAGCACAGCAGTTTTGTGTGTGTGCTCAGAGAGCTTTCACAGAATTTGAGGGAAATTAACACTTTGCAAGGACAAAGCCACCTTTGTTACTTTACATCGAAGGGAACGGCTTTGGCGCCCATGCGGAAAATATAACGTGGCAAAAAATAAGACGGTCATTAATTTTCATTTGGCTATAAGCATATTTTGGATTAGCTCAGTTAGTTAAAATTAAAAAGGTCATAGCTACTAAGCACTTTCTTTTTCTTCTCTTTAATTGCATTAATTAGTGAGCTATATATAACAGCCCCTTACCCCCAAAAAAGAGCTTTTGATAGCTGTGAACATCATGGCATCTGACAGTTCCAGGTCTTCCCATGAATCCCAGTGCCCCCGAATGGCAGGCATCCAAATTATCCAAGTTTAAGTGTGGAGAAACTGAGGCCAGTTATCTCCTCCGGATCAAAAAATCCCTTTCTTTACCAGTGCCTTGCGTCCTGTGTTCCGGTGTTCTGTGACGTGTGCTTTCAGAACGACTTTGACGAGTGTCTGGGTCTTCACTCAGGGAACAGTTTGCAGCAGGATGGAGGTCGACGTGAACCCCTGCAGTCATGCTCGCCGCGAGCACCACGGCTTGACTCCACGGGAGCGCACGCTCCCCTTCAGTGCAGTTGATGTAACAGAGGCCTTCTTACCTAGGATCGGCTTCCACTCCAGACTGCAGCCGTTGTCTGTCATATGGTTCAAACTGTCCCCTGGGAACCAGAGCACGGAGAAGTAGGGCCCATGAGCCAGGGCCTCACTTGCCTCTTGTAGGATGTTTGGTTCTGTCCAAAACGTCCCCTGACATTTGGTCCATGATATTTTTTTTAAATCCTCACCCGAGGATATATTTTTTTTCCATTTATCTTCAGACAGAGTGGGAGGGGGAGAGAAAGAGAGAGAGAAACATCGATGTGAGAGAGACACATCGATTGACTACCTCCCACATGACCCCGACCAGGGCTGGGACAAAACCGAAACTGAGGTACGTGCCCTTGACCGGAATGGAACCCACGACTCTTTGGTCCATGGGCCGACGCTCAAACTCCTGAGCCAAACCGGCCAGGGCCATGATAGTATTTTTTTATGTATTAATCCTATAAACCAAAAATATATATATGTTTTTTTCTTTTTTTATCCTCACCCAAGGATACTTTTCCATTTATCTTCAGATAGAATGAGAGGGAGGGGGAGAGAGAGAAAGAGAAACATCAATGTGAGAGAGACACATTGACTGGTTGCCTCCCACACTACATGACCAGAGCCGGGGACGAACCACAACCGAGGTACGTGCCCTTGACCGGAATGGAACCTGCGACGCATTGGTCTGCAGGCCAGCGCTCTAACCTCTGAACCAAACTGGCCAGGGCAACCAAAATATAAATAAATGTTAGGGGGGGATTGAATCCAGGGACATTTTCTAAGCGTGGACGTTTTGGACAGGACCAAATTTCAAGGACCCTTTGGTGTGGACCAAACGTCTCCATGGACATTTGGACAGGACCAAATGTCTGCTGATTCTCTCGACTGCTTTAGATATTGAGGTTCTTTGTAAGATTTTCTTTGAACAAAAAGTTACTCTGCTGTTAATAGAACAAAAATGAATAGTTTGAGAACCTGGCCTGGCTGTTTCGTTCAGCATACTTCCCATAATTAACTAGATAATATCAACTCTAGTAGTGGTGGCATCTTTGTAAATGGCACGCATCTTTCCCTCTGGCTTCTCCATTCTCAGCCAACCCCTTGAATTCTCCAGCTAAGACACTGCGACTCGGCCTGCGGGCTTAGCTCTCGCATGCCCAGTGTCTGCCGTGGATCCCAAACCTGTCTTCATCGGATGTACACAGGGAGCTTTTCCAAAAATATAGATTCTTCCTCCTACCCCAGTTAAGAATCTTCAGGAATAAGGAATCTACATATTTTTAAAGCCTCCCAGATCAGCAAATCTTTACATATGGGCTTGTCAAAGTACCTAAAAGGAGAGTGGAGAGCACTGGGCTTTTGTCCTGCTCGCTCAATGCTTCTCAGACCTTCGTGTGCGTGAGTCACCTGGGAGTGTTCATTTCCAGCAAACTTCCTGGCGGTGCTGATGCTGCTGGCCCAGGGACCACACCTTGAGCAGCAAGGCCGTGGGTCCGGGTTTCTCAGCCTCAGCACTCCTGCTGTTTGGGGCTGGGTAAGTCTTTGCTGTGGGGCTGTCCTGGGCGTTGTGGGTGTTTAAGCAGCACCTCTGGGCTCCACCCACTATATGCCAGCAGCATCCCCTCCCGCTGTGAAAACCAAGCATGTCTCTAGACATTTTTGTCTGTAGTCAAATTTCCCCTGGGCGGCAAAATCACCCCTGGTTGGGAATCACTGCCCTGGCCATCTTGATCACCACTCAGATTTAGGATTTATTATTAAATGTGCTTTGTTTGTATACTTACATTATGAAAAATTCGTACTCTGAGCTGATCTCTCCTCCCTAAAGTATAAGCCACAAAGGACAGGGGCTTATCCTGTCCACCGCTGTGTTCACAGCACCTAGAAGACTGTTCGGCATGTACTAGGTCCCTGATGGGTAATTGAATGAATGAAACCTCCCTGAGTAGCACATGAAGCTCATTCTTTGAGGGTCTTTTTTTCTATTTTTTTAAGTTGACAGAAAAAAAGATTGCTCTGCCCAATTCTCTACAAATATTTTAATTGTTTTTCTCAATTCCTTGTTAACGCCCCAGTAGTCAGGCCCTCATGGGGCTAAAAAGTGCCTGTTAAATTTCTCATGTGACAACTGTTTTTTCCCTGACAAAGTTCTCTCCGGAAGAAGACCCATCCCACAGCCCTCTGATGGCCAAGTCCAGAGTAAGCCCAAATCCTCTGTGGTTCTAAACCAGATCATCTCCGACAACTCCAAACCAGCTTCCTGTTCAGGGAAAGGCAAGGCCGAGCCTCAGCCACTTGGTGAAACACGGCTTTGTCTGTCTGTCTGTCTCTCGTTGACACACAGGACCACTTTCTTTGTCTGCCACAGTCCCCACTGCCCTTCAATTGTTCCCACCACTTACACCCTCTTAATAAGCTGGCGAGGGGACCTGAGGGCACACCTGGCAGTCACCGTCAGCACTGTTCACCTCTTTGCATCACGCCCTCTCAGAGCCAGAACGCATCCTGCGTGGCCCGTTCAGTTCCTCTTACTGAAGGTTTCACTGGCAGCCCCAGTCCCCCAGCAGGCCCCGCGTGCTCTGCTTTGCTCACGAACGCAGGACTGCCAAGGTGTGAGCCTCAGTGGAAAAAGTTCAGACCGCCCGTCATCACCACCCTGCCTGTCTTTATATGGGCTATGCCCCAGGTCCCCTTCCAGATCCCCACCCTCAGGACTCTGTAGCAGAACCCCCACCCTGCGCCCTTCCTCCCTGCGTGAAGGATCACTCTCTGCCTCTGCATCCTTAGATTTTTCTACTCATTTGAGGGCAAGCCTGTGGCCGCTCTCTGTGCACGTGGTCCAAGCATTCTGGGCACGGTGGCTGAATCCCTGTCGCTAGCTGCCCGTCCTGGCTGGGCTTTGTTTCTGGAACTCTCTGGCCAGCCCAGAGAGAGTGCAGTGCGTCCACTCCTCACTCACAGCCCTCGCCCCTTTTTCCCGAGGAACCCTGGTTTTCCCACCTGCTCGCACCCCCGGACCAGCATCGCCCAGGCCGGCACACACGGCTCCGGCTCACGCGGGAGGGGAACATTCTTGGATGGACTGAGAGACAGGTGCACTGGGGAAACCCTGGGTTTTCTCTGCTGCCAGGTCCCCAGCACCTTTGCTATCTGGATGCTCAGAGGGAATCCAGGGTTCGGGTTTTCCCCAACATGTTTGACACACACCCTGCCCTCCTCCCACCTTTCCAGTACACCTTGCTCTTAACCTGGGAGTGCCCAGCCTCAGCCCTTGGCCTCTCGCCTCCTGACACCTTCTGACGTTATTCTCTCTCCCATGTCCTTGCCAGACACTTATCTCCAGGCTAGGCCCTTCCTCTGAGGTCCCAATTCTGTATCTGCACTTGCGATATTTCCTCACACAGGTGAGTTCCTCCCTCCCCTGCCCCGCTCCCCCAGCCTCACAGAAACCGCCCAGTGCTCCCTGCCTTGGGAATGCACCAGCCAGAGTCCAGGCCTCATCCCGGTCACCCGCCTGTGTCTCGTTTACCACATCCATTAATAAGTGATGTCACCATTTGAGTATTTCTGGACTGTATCTACTCCTCTCCATCACCACAGCCACACACAGTTCCAGGCTAACATCTCAGGCTGCAGTTCCAAACCTCTCCTAACTGGCCCTAAATCCGTCTTGATGCCCCTCCCTCAGTCCATCGTTGAGACTACAGCAACGTGATCTTTTTAAATTCCTGCCTGATCACATTACCACAAAGCAAGGAAACTTCTTTGCTTTGTGTGAGGGTTCTTCAGAAAGAACCAACCAGAGATATATGGAGTTCGTTAAGGAGTAGGCTCATGGGATTGGGGGGCTGGCAAGTGTGAAATGTACAGGGCGGGCTGGCAGGCCAGAAAGTCTGGCCAGAGCTGATGTCTAGAGTCCCAATTTCCTGGGCAGCAGGCTGGAAATTCAGGAAGAATGTCCACTTTGCATCTTGAGGAGGATTTCTTCTGCTTTGAGGAACCTCAGTATTGGCTCTCAAGGCCTTCAGCTGATTGGATGAGGCCCATCCACATTAAGGAGGGCAGTCTGCTTTATTCAGAGTCTACTGATTTAAATGTCAGTCTCATCTAAAGATTCCTTGGCAGCAGCATTTATACTGGTGTTTGACCAAACCACTAGACACATAGCTTGGCCAAGTTGACACATGAAATGAACCATCACATTCCTTTTGCACTCTGCACATTCCAAACATGACTACGGGGCTCTGTGCACTGTAGCCCCTGCCTCCGTCTCTGACCGTCTCCCGCTCTGTATCCTGGTCACACCGGCTCCCTTCAGTTCTCGGGCACGCCACCTGCCTCCGGCCCCAGGGCCAGCACACAGGTGGCTCCCTCTGCCTGAAACGCCTTGTTCCCAGCTCCCAGTGTGTGCACACTCACACACACATGCACAGGGACAGCCTGCACACACTGCTTAGGGAAACCCAACCACTGACCTTCAGATCCTGTTTCAAATGCTACTTCTGGGAAGAGTCCCCATACTGGGCAGATTTCCCTGATTCTCTGCTGCAAAATAACATGATGGGCAACGGTGCATTTAGTGTGTGACTATTTCATTAATACCTGTCTCCTCCTCTAGACTAAACTCCTTGAAGGCAAGGAGCAGGTGTGTGTTTTCCACCAGGGTTCCTCCAACACTCATAGGTATTGAGCGAGTGACTTGGAAGAGAGTAGGGCCCAGATGTCATATGTCTTCACTCCTTGCAGGACTCATTCTGGCAGACGTGGGGCCTGCCCTCCACTGCGGCTTCCCCGCGTCGCCTTTCCTTGTTCTCTTGCTCCTGGCTTTTCGGGCGCTCTCTGCTCGTCCTTGAGATGGGCCCCACCGAGCAGAGGAGGCCCCCCGCCCGCCCACCACGTGGCTCAGGTTTGAAACTCTGCCTGCTCGAGCCTCACGGAGGCATCAGTTTCCATCCTTGAAGACAGGCATTTAAGACACACTGATGTAGCAGAGCTTTTACCTGGAGGAGGAGAACTGGGGTGCACCACCCCTTCGTGAGCCCGCCTGTGCATATTTGTGTACAGACGTTTGTGGACGCACAGCTGATGCCATCCAGTAGATCGGTGAGAAAATATTCACATTTTTACTCTCTTGAATGGAAACCTAACCCAACGTCTGTAGACAGAGCAGAATTGACTCTACTTCCCACCCTACCCTTGCCCAACAACTTAAAATAATAGTTGGATAATAGGATCTAATCATTGTTACTATTTCCCTATGGTCTTGGAAATTTACAGACTATGAGCCAAGAGACCGGGTGAATAGCTCTTAACCACCTTCCTCCACGGTAGGTCAGCCCTTCCAAGGCTGGGGCGCAGTGTCGGGGCCTCGGGAGGACCAGCAGCTGCCGTCCAGCATGTGCAGTAGCTACAGTCATGAGGACTTGCGTGTACAGCCTGTCGCACTTCCCCTGTGACGTGTGTCTGATGGGGAGGAGCTTTATCTTCATTCGGGTTCAACACCTAGTGGTAGTTTCCTCCTGCCCTGGTGACGCTCTGTCATCTGGCATATATTGACAATCTACTTAATTCAAACCTCTGGCAAACCTGGGACTTCCCTTTGGTGAAAAGCTTAGGCAGCTGGCAGCTCTGTGTCCCTGACCTCACCGGACTGGCTCTCCCAGCGCCCTGACCCTTTGCCCATCATCGGCTGGTCGTGTTACTGTTTCTGCTTCAACCCTCAACAGTTCGGGGTGGGGGCAGTGGGGCTTTATGAAGGAAAAGACCATTTTAAGCTTTTAAGTTTCCTTTCAGAATGCTGGTGTATAAAAATGTCCTTGAGAAATGCTGACTCGTATGACCGTGCGGAACTCCTAAAGGTCCCCTCTCAAATTCTAGTGTTCGCTGGCCGTAAGCTCTCGCAGGCTTCAATTATTCTTTTTCCGCAGCTGCATTTAAACCACAAAGAGCAGCCGTAGGAAGCAGAGGCAGAATTGTTGCCGACAACAAAAACCAAAAGCAAAAGCACAAGTAATTCAGGATTAGAGCGGGAATGCCACCTTCTGTGCCCAGCAGGGCCAGGGGCACTTGTCACCGCTGGGGTGAGGGGCAGATTGCATGAAGGCCACTGGCGTCAGTCTGAGCATTAAAGAGACACTTATTTTGTCCTCGTGGGTATTTGAAGCCCTGGACTTAAGGCCCCATTGTCCCCACGTGTCCTGGACGCGGGCCTGTCTGGAAGCCGTTGGTCCAGGGTGGCTGTTGAATTTATCATGTGAAGGAAACTGCAACTTTGGGTGCCCTGAGGCTCTGACTAGCTGTGTGAGATGGGTCTGTGCACCAGCAGCGTCTGTGGACACGTTTAAGAGGAGCTGGAGAGGGCGGAGTCAGTGGGCAGTGTGACTCTGACAGATGGGTGTGCAGGAGTGAGGACACCAGCCCTGGGCACCCCAGATCCTTGCTCCCTTCCTGCCAGGACAGTTGGCCTTCCATTCAGCAGGCAGTTCTTGAGGACCTACTGTGTGCTAGACGCTGCGAACATGGCAGTGGGTCAGGCATGGCCCGGCCCTCAAGCGGTGTCTGGAGGAAGACACAGAAATCAGTCCTGGTACTGGATGCCCAACAGGTCCCGGTCTTCCCTCCAGCCTGTGAACACCGCCAGCAGAGAAAAGTCTGGTTAGTTCCTGCTGCATCCCCACCCCCACCCCGCCCCCAGCACAGCGCTGGCACCTGATGGCACAATACAGAGCTACCGACTGGATAAGTAAAAGAGTTAAGCACAGGAACAGCCCGAAGGAGGAAGTAAGCCACTGCTGGCGGAGTGTTCCACAGAGAAGCTGGAGCTGGACCCGAAGGACAGGTTACCTCCCCAGACAGCAGGGTGGGAAGGCCCCGGCGAGATGTCGTGCAAAGATGCCTGTGAGTGTGTAGCACATCACCTGCTAGGGACGCAGGGAGGTTGTGCTTCGAGCGTGCGCTCTGGGTAGGACTGTGCGGCCAGACGAGAGGGGCTGGCTGCTCAGAGACTTGCTGCACCTCAGCAGAGCCCACACTTCTTCAGACTTGCACTCAGAAGGCGGGCTCTGAAGCCATAAGGCCAGCAGACAGGGAGGGGAGACCAGGAGACCCACCTGTCAAACGCCCAGCAGGAGCCCTTGCTCACCCCTCCCCACAAGACATCTGTTTGCTCATTTAGGGTCCTTCGTCGTTTCTGGCATGATATTTTGCTTTATAGTAAATATTTTATAAATATCAATTGACTTTTTTTTTTTTCCAGTTCTGTGGCCCTTTAGACACTTAATGATGGCACAGCCGGGCCCTGAATGCGGGTCTTCCTGTTTTTCCATTTCTTTAACACAAAGAGCTCTCCAAATATTAGTCACGGAGTTTGGGGTTTTAGTTCAATTTTTAAGCATCAGTTTGCCATGTCTGTTGAATTCTGGCCTTAATTTTTTTCAATTGATTTTTTCAGAGAGAGAGGAAGGGAGAGAGAGAGAGAAACATCCATATGAGAGAGATACATCAATTGGCTGCTTCTTGCACACCCCCTACTGGGGATCGAGCCCGCAACCCCAGGCATGTGCCCTGACTGGGAATTGAACCAGGACCTCTCAGTCCATGGGACGATGCTTAATCCACTGAGCCCCACCAGCTGGGTTTCAGCTCACTTTGTATCAAAGGTTTAATCTTTTGAAAATGTACTTTGGAACTACAAGATCACTAGAGTTTGTCTTAAGGAATGTTAGCAAGTACTCATTCAAGTCATCACCAAGCAGAACTAGGCTTTTTAGTAGTCATTCTAGTGTGGATAAGTTTGTCATTCCTGCTTTTTAAGACATGTCTTTGACAAATCAGTTTTTAAACGTTTTGATTAGATTAACACAGGTATTATTGATTGGGTTCCGATTATTTTTAAACCTGCATCTGACTTTCTAGTTTTCCCACCCATGTTTGCAAGAGCTGAACGGACGCAGTAGATTTCACAGCTGACATAAGGCTAGCCAGGCACCAGGTCATAATTAATTTAGGCCTCAGTGGCACCCAGTTGGCACCGGCAGAGATCTGACCTTATCTTTGATGTGTTCAAAGCCAGTTCTTTCACCCCGGGGCTCAGGGAAGTACACAGCCTTGTCGTGTCTGTTTTGTCCTCATTACAGAATCGGTGGAGATCCTCCCTCTTCCCGGTGTACGTGCTTCCGGGGCTCAGTGCCTCTCCAGATGCCCGCTGCATTTAGCACCATTCCAAGGCAGCCACCTGGGGTGCCAGGCAGGTGGGGCACATGCCAAGAGAGGGTGTCCCGCGCGGCAAGGCCACCCAGAGCCCTTGGGATGGCTCCAAGCTGTTTAGTCACCCTAAGTAGGAGGGTTGTCTGTCCTCACGGAGGTAGAGAGAAGTCTGCTCCTCATGTCCACTTCCCTGCTGTCCAGACTGCCTTCTCTCCCTCAGAGGTTCCTCAGCGCTCCCTCCTCTCCTCCGCAGACCTGCCTGTGCAACTTGAATTTTCCATGAACAGTCATCGCTCAAGATGTTCCCCCTACCGGCGGGGTCGGTGTTTTCACCAGTGCCAAGCCTTAGGCTAGAGGGCTAGGGGCAGGTTGCAGGGCTCTGAGAGCTCCTTAAAGAAGGTTGGGTGAAGGGAGGGGCCTGAAACCATCACGTGTGGGTTGTGGATTCTGTCAGTGAGTGAGGGCAGCCCTGCTTGGAGCGGGGGAGCAGAGGGGGCCACTCTGCAGATACCAAATCACCAAGTTCTCCCTGGAAAGATGCTCGGGTGGCTGGGAGTGATTTGTGAAGCAGCTTCGTGTGAGCGGAACATGCCTGAGTGTATTTCGGTGCATAACAAAGAAGAATGTGAGAGTAAGGGGCCTGTATGATGTGTGGATGGGGAGCAGGGGCCTCAGACTTCCACGTGCCCGAACCCAGGGGATCTTGGCCAGTGCAGACTCTCCGTCACTAGCTCAGGGGCGGGGCCCAGACCTGCTTCTCTGTGTGAGCGGATGCTGCCTGGACACACCTGGAGTGACAGACCCTGCAGCAGCCAGTCCTCAACACTGGCTGCAGAGTCCCACTCCTGGGGAGCTGTTGAAACCCCGGATGCCATACTGTTCCCCAGCAGTGAAATCAGAATCTCTGAGGGCCGGACCGAGTATCAGAGTTTTGAAAGCTCTCCTCATTCCTCTCGCCCAGGTTGAGTTTGTGGGGGGGGGCCTGAGTGGATGCCGGGACTCCTTCCTACCACTTTGGAATTTACCAGAAGCATGCTGCAGTTGTCGCTGTCTGATAGAGAGCCCTTCAGTGTGTGGGGATTGGAATGAACAGCTACCTGGAATGGCACCAGCTCTGTTTGGGGGAACACCGTGAAGGTTCCTGAGATCTCCCGCCAGCAGGGTCTGCTCTGCCTGTTTCCCGCCAGAGTCTTGGCTGAAGCACAGATGTTCTTGCTGTTTGCCACCACCTGTGGCCTGTTCTGACTGCACAGCTGGCTGCCCCAGTTCTTTCTGGCAACCTCCCAGGACTGGGAGGGTCTACACGGGGCTAACATGGGTGTCGGGGGCTCTCCACTCTGCAACACCTCGCAGTCACCCCTGGTGACTCTGATTTAATGGGTCTGGGGAAGGGTCCGTTAGGGGACTTTTAAAAGCTCCCTGCCCAACCGGTGTGGCTCAGTGGTTGAGCATCGACCCATGCACCAAGAGGTCACTGGTTCGATTCCCGGTCAGGGCACATGCCCGGGTTTTGGGCCCGGTCCTCAGTGGGGGGCGTGCAGGAGTTGGCCAGTGGATGGTCTCTCTCGTTGATGATTCTGTCTCTCTCTCCTTCTCCCTTCCTCTCTCTCTAAAATCAATAAAGAAAAATTATTTTAAAAAATAAATATTAAATAAAAGCTCCTTGGGTGATTCTAATATGAACTCAGGGATAAGAACCAGGCTGTAAGATAACATGAAACTAAAAAATTAGACATATTTGTATTTTCTTCAACATTTAAAAAACGGATTCTAAAAAAAAGGTCAGACAATAAACAAAATATAGAAATTATTTTTAAAAATATACACTTAAAATATTTAAATCTATATTCCCCCCATCCAATACCTGGTATTTTTGAGGAGGCCAGTGGGCAAAGTGGACAGATGTTTGAGCTCGGTTTGGAGTACACCGTGGAAGAAAATGTCCCTGACATAACTCATCCCCACGGCATTACTTAGGGCCCTGCTGGCTGCTGTGACAGGTGAAACCACACCTTCAGACAGTTAACACGAGGAATTTGGTGCCCATGTAACAGTATGGCCCAGTGAAGAGTTTTCAGGGGCCGTCTTCCTGTGTGCAGTGGATCATTCAGGGCCCCCAGTTTGTGGCTTCAAGGTGACCCCAGGGCAGGAGGGGAGAGAGTGGGCGGAGCTCAGGGGAGGTTCCCACCCTCTGGGCGGTGCAACATGTGCTCGCACCCCATTGGCCAGAGCGCACTCTGGTGGCCACGCCCACCTGCGTGGACTAGTAAGCTCAGCCCCAAGCCCTGGCAAGGAGCTGGATGTGGGACAGCCAGCCCTCTGGGCCCCAGCGCGTCTGTGTGACCAGTGTCAGGAGCCTCCCAGAAAGGCACCCCGAGGCCGGGTGTGTGCATTGCACGTGGGCATGCAGACCCCAGACCCCCTCGTGCAGGGGCTGCAGAGGTTAAGTGGTCTATTAAGGGCCTGTGCTCTTTTTCTTCTTTTCTCCACAGATATCGCCAACGGCTCCAGTTCAGGGGGGTACCGCCCACCTCCCAGAACCAAAGAAATCATCATCAATGGGCAGACTGTGAAACTGAAATATTGTTTCACCTGCAAGATTTTCCGGCCCCCTCGTGCCTCTCACTGTAGCCTGTGTGATAACTGCGTAGGTGAGTAGAAGCAGAGATCGCGTCTGCCCCCAACCCTGATGCTTGTGCGAAAGGCCTCTAGCTGACGGAGTGGCTGATTTCCTCTGAACGGGCCTGTGCTCACAAGAGTCAGCACGTGTGTCTCTTTAGTCCTTTGAAACTGAACAATTCAATAATAGTTAATATCTCAACGCCTTTGCCTCCTGCCACCGGGGATCCGTTCACCAAGCCTAGTTACCAAACGCTTTACTTTTCCCTGCAACACCCGCTGTCCCAGGGCAGCGCCCACCGCCTTCTCCCTGAGCACACACCGGGTGGGGTACTTTGTTCTCTGGAGCTGCCAGGTCAGCAGGCACTTGAAATAAAACCGTTTCACCCCTGGGCCCCTGCATTGCCCAGTGAGCTGGCAGCCGGAATTGCTAGATGTGCTTTGTGTTGTTCTCCCAGGTCCTTGAGGGGTGGTCGCTGTGGGGAGCTGGAGGCATTTGAAGTGAAGGAGAGAAAAGGGGCAGAGGTCAGATGTCCAGGCCTACAGTTAGGGTTGTCACTCTTCCCAGAGACCACCAAGACCTCCCCAGACTGCCTACTGGCTTCCCCCAGGACGGACATGGGGAACGGGCAGAGGGAACACAGTGGAGCCGTCATTGTAAGACTTGGCCCTCCTGTGAGGCCACCACTAACCAGCCCAGGATTTCTACAGCTGACGTGGGTCCCGGCCCCTTGGGATTATTCGGCAAGCACGTCCTGTTACTTCAGACTGAGAGCTGCTCCCCGCACCCAGACCATGTCCTTTCCTGGGCTGGAGCTTCTTAGAGGTGAGGTTGGCAAGGAGATGGCAGAAAACCCAAGGCACAGGAAGGGCAGTGAGACCCGGACAGAGGCCTTGCACACCAGGGCAGGCCCTCATTTCCTCAGTCCCCTAGCCTGCCTCTAGGAGAAATATCCAAGGACATTCCTGAGCAAGTAGGCCTCGCGATCCTGTTACCTCACCCCAGAAAGGACCAAGTGCTCGGAGCAAACCTTGTTCCCTCACTAGCACGTTACCGAGTGGCAACACTCGTTTTGAGTCTATTGGAATATGTGGCCTCAATTCTCCTTGGGGAAAATAAAATATTATCATGTACTTCCTGCTGTGCGAAGCAGTTTTCCTTTATTTATCTGAAATTTACTTTATCCTAACTTCAATCATCTACAATTTGTTAGAAAGTCCAAGACGTATTTCCCCATCAGGCCTCGTCTTGGTTTCATTGACCTACATACGTTACTGTTAGTCTTTGCTCCCCGGGGAAAGCATGGCGTTCTGATCAGTCTTGCGCGGGTAGGAAGTAGCCTCCGTTAAGAGCCTGGAATCTGGCACCACGTGGCCTGGGAGCAGATACTAACTTCGTGACTTAGACAAGCTCTGATGTCTTGGTTTTCTCGTCTCTACAATGGGGTCAATAGCAGTGCCTTCCTCATGGGGTGGTTGAGAGAACAAATGATTTAACACACGGAAAGCACTTAGACTACTGCCTGGCGTGCAGCGAATTCTCTGTCACTGTCAGCGCTCTCGCCGTCGTTGCTGCCGCTCCCTTGATGTTTTTGATTGGCTTTCTCTGGACAATTTCTCGATCTCCTATAACCATCTGTAGGTGGATGACCAAAACTATACCTGATCCTCTCTGTGAAGGCACATCAGGGTTTCTGCAGGGACATGACAGCCTTTGTTTGATTTCTCATTCCCTTCCTGATGACTCCAGCCCCATGCCCATCTTGACGACACTTTTAAGCCAACACATCACAGTGGTTTAAGTATCTTCAGGGGAACAATCTGCAGGGATTTTCAGGACTCTTTTTGGGGTGTAATTCTGCTGTCACATATGTTATATGATGGAATGTATGTAAGTTACACTGTTTCACATAAAATCTTCTGTTTTGCACACCTGGAGTCTAATGACTTAGTCCAGTTGGTATTTGTGGGTAAGGAGCTGTGAACTGAAGAGGTCACTGGCCACCTCAATCTCTCTGTCATTTGTCAAATGTTTACCTGTTACCAGACACCTGACTGCTTCTCCACCTTCATTTGTATCCGTTGGTCTCTATCCTGTTTCTAGGCTAGATTCCTAATCATGACAGCACTTCTTCTCCATCTCATAGTGTTTAAAACTCCCTTTGGATTATTATAAAACACTTTCTAAAAGGTCATATGATTCTCTCATTTGTCCCCTCCATCGCCTGTGGGTTTATGTGTTCATTACAGAACCCTGATGAGTTCGATGTAAAAGCCCCTTACGAAATTGTTTAGCAACCCCAGTTAATGGTGTACTTCTCCTCTGGTATAACTGCTTAAGACAGTGTCCTCTCTTACAGAAACTACCAGCTGGGAAAATAAGAGTCATTAGTCTGTAATATCCAGGAGCCCTTGTGCGGCCTTCCTGATAAATCAAGTCACGAGGCAGTCCACACGCCACACCCCAGCATGCAGGTGTCCTGGAACTGGGAGACGCAGAGCGAGAAGGGAAAGGACAGGAAGGGGGAAGGTTTGGGGTGGGGTCCAGAGGAGGAACACTGGACCAAAAGCCCATGGCCCACAGCTGAGCATCATTTGGAGGTTCTAGGGCTGAAGCCAGGCGTTTCCCTGACCAGGGGCCCACTCTGTGAGGACAGGTGAAATAAGTAGCATGCACTTGATTTTAAAATAAAGCTGCTCACAGCACCAGGAAAAGCCACGCCGCGCTTCAAGCCTGTACAGCTGTGTTTTCCAGTTTACTGAGCTACATTTGGGCCTTTGCTGGGACCCATTAGCCGACCAGCAAGTTGGACCTTCTGCATTCGGGAAGCAGAGTGGAAAGCAGATGTCTCCAACGGAGAAGTGTCATTGCCGCGTTTGCCACTATTTTATTTTTAGATGGGAAGTTTTTATTGAAAGAATTCTACTCTGTGCAGCCAAAACATACGACAATGTGCTGAGCGCTGGGCCTGGCGCTCGTGGCTCCCCTCTCTGAGTAATGAATGGGTTTGGGTTGGTCCTTCTAGGCACACAAATAAATGTCGCTTTGTGCTGGGAGAGGAGAGAGGAAAAATGCAGTTTCCCAGGCAGTTCAGAAGAGTATTTGTCTTTGTTGAGTGAGTTTGAAATGAGAGCAGAGTCGAGAGGGGTTTGTGTTTTGTCGAGGAGGGAGGAAGAGCTTGCTCGGGGCGTGAACTCTGGTGCCAGTGTAGAACCTGTTAGCAGAGCCCAGTGACGGGGACACGGCTGCAAAGACAGACAGACCCAGGCCCGAGTCCTGGTCCTGTCCCTGAATAAGCTGGAACCTGGGCAGGTGATCTGGCCACCCCAAAATGTTTCCACATCTGTAAAATGGGCTTGCCTTGAGGTGTCTTCTACAGACTGGGTGACACGGTGCCAGCGAGTGCCCAGGAAGTGCCTGTCCTGAAGGCTGTTGTCATGAGGAATGGGACAAATGCTGTGTTGTGCCCCCCAGTACTGTGGGGAACGGATCTGTCCTCACAGTGACAGGAGGACCTGTGTGTCCCGTCTGGCAGAGGAAGATGATGAGCTTGTTCCCTGACTTGTTCCCTCTGTCTCCGTCTCTCTCTCTGACGCCTTCTCTCTCCAATCCTCTCTCTGTGTTGCCGTCCTGTTGCTTCTGCACACTCGAGACAGTGTTTGCATGGCTCGTCCATCCAGGCAACAGACAGCAGCTGGGGCGGGGGAGCCGGATCTGCACTCAGCCCCGGGGCTCCCTCAGGTCCCTAAGCAGCGTCACCAGGGAGCTGGGCACAAGCGTGCACATGATGTCCTCGCAGACTGTGCGCACTCTGAAGTCCCGCATGAGTCCCCTCCCCCTTCCCTGACCAGGGTGGGCCCTGGGCCCGTGTCTTACTGTCTAACTGTGAGCAGGCAGAAGGCAGCTTGGCCTGGAGGCTGAGAGGTGGCCTCTGGACTCAGCAGCCACCTGGTCCCAGCCTTCGCCCTGCCTGGGAAGGGGGACCCTCTTCACGCTACGGTGCCACATCTGGAGGACAGAGAAGGTGGTGCAGGACCCCAAGGCTGTGGCAGCCCCTGAGGAGCATTGCCAGACTCTTCCTGGGGGGAGGGGGCTGGGCCCGTTTTCTTCTGTCCCCTTCTGCCATTTCTGGTGTAGGTGGCACAAAGAAACTCCAGACACCCTCTGCGAAGACTTGATGTCCTTGACCTTGTTTTTGGAAGAGTTTCACCATCGTCTTTAAAAATCCTTATAACCCCTTTCGCACCCCTCTGCTTTTGTGCTGCCCTCTTCCTCTCCCGAGCACTTTCCCCCACACTCTGCCCCTGCCCCTCAGTGCCCTCACCCCGATCCAGCTGCTTCCTGTGGGGTGTGGGCTCCTGAGCTGGGACTGCACAGAGCCCGTCTGTGTGCACAGTCCATGTGTACAGCCCGTGTGCACACTCTGCTGTGCCCCGTCCATGTACACAGTCCGTATGCACAGTCCACGTGCACCGTCCGTGTGCCCCGCTGCCTAGAGAGCTGCTGCCGCCTCACGGTTGTGCTGATACGGAGCGCTTACATCTGAGATCTGCAGTCGCAGCTGCCCTCCATTCCAAAGTGGGGCAGCGCTCTGCACTTCCCTCTGACCGATTTGGGTGTTGAGAAGGCTTTTTGACTTCCCATAGGAAAGTCTGTCATTTGAAGGGAATGAAGTGAACTGACATTTGTATCCTACCAGGAGCTGAAACAACAGGGCCTCACTGTGCCCCCTAGTTCCCAGGACCCTAGTTTTCACTCACGTATAACGAGCACCTGTGTGTCAGGCACTGTGCTAGTGGCTGGACGTGTCAAAGTGAAACAGCCCCCGCAGATCATTGTTAAGAACAGACCAGTGAGAGTTCAAGGTAGAAAACATTATAGTGTCGTATTACACGGGTCAAAGAGAGTATTGTAGTACAGACTACAATTTAAAATGTAGTCATCAACATACATGCACCTAACAACGTTGCATCAAAATATGTAAAGTTTGTTAGAAAATGCAAAGATAGTGTGGAATAAACTAATGTAGTGAGAAACAGCATAACTCCAGTTTTGATGGCTCAGTACGCCAAATAAAAGCAATAAAATAAATGATATAGTTCAGACGTAGATGCTAAACTGTGTTTCTACAAAGTACGCTTACCTTTTTAAACTGTTTGGAGAACACTTACCAAAAGTCATCATATGAGGCCACCGAAAAATTCCTAACTTCCTAAAAGCAGATGTTGCGCAGACCATGTATCCAATGACACAACATGAAACTGGAAATCAACCACAAACATATAATACACAAACCTAACCAACTGTAATATTTTTTAAAGCTTTACATCATAACTCTTGGGTAACAGAAACTTCAAAATCGCAATTGTGGAATCGTTAGAAAACGACAATAAGAATCATGCAAAAGAAAACAATGGCAGTCAGAATTCTAAATGTTAAACACACAAAACAGTTAACCTAAGCAGAAAAGGAGTTGTTTGGAACACTATCGGGTAGCTCATAGAAACGAAGGAAAAGGCTGGAGAACCAGGAAGAGCCTGGAGAGTCTGGGTAGCTGCCCAAAGCCGGTCACATCTGCAACAGGACATCACAGGAGGCGCCAGGGCCGAAAGCTTGGTGTTTGCTGCACCACCGCTGAGTGCTAACTGTGCCCCTGACGTCAGCTGAGGGCTGTGACCGTCTGCGCGGACCGAGGGCGCTGGAGTCAGAGATCCGGCCTGTTTGGCTGCCATACCCAGGCACCTACGAGGCAGGAGAGGTCACTGCCTCACTTTCAGCTTCTGTAACTGGGTGGGAGGGTGGGGCCTTGCCTCCCACCTATTTTGGGACTCTCCCCAAACAGGAGGTTTACGTGGATGGGGGATGGCCCATGAAATTAAAAGTTGCAAAAAGTCTAGTACAAAAACCAAAGCTAAAGTTAGAAACAAATAAACAAACAACCTCTATCTCAAGAAGACAGAAGAAAAAAATAGCAAAACAAACGCAAGAAAAACAGGAAGAAAACAATCACCTAGAAAACAGAAAAAAAAAGAAGTGATACCAGAGCTAATTCTGTGGAAAATAAGCAACAAAAAGGTAAAGTAGTAAGACTGAAAGAGAAAATACCGAAGTGGAAATCGCAGGTTCAAGTGAGACACATGTAGATGAGCTGCTTGTGTTTTAGTTATTGGAAAATAGGTTATTTTGTATACCAATTGATACGAAAGTCTCAATGCAACCTTGTTTTGTGGGAAATTAGCCAAAGACTGAGAGGGAAACGTAAATAGATGACTAGCAATGAAAACCAGAGTCCTTTGAAGAATGATCCGAGAGGGACGCTGGACCCAGACAGACTGCTCCCTGCGCCCTGACCGGTGTTCCAGAGCTTAGAGCAGGTGGACAGCCTCTCAGTCCACTTCAGCAAGAGAGCATAACCCCAAACCGGGCAGAAATACCGTGCACAAAAGAAAAAAGACTGTCATTTAGAAATGTGTGTTAGGGCCCACATGACATAGCCAATGTGACCTGACAGTACCGTAAAAAGATGAGTCTTTGTGACAGAGGAAGGTGTATTCCGGGAATGCGATTCTTTTTTAATGTTACTAAACCTGTCAGTATGTCAGTAGGTCAAAGGCTAAAAGTGTGCCGTCATGATAATAGATACTAAAAGATATTTACTACAATTGGGCACCTATTTCTAACTCTAAAACTCGGAAAACCGCGATTGGAGGCACGGTCGGCAGAGTTTGGGCCTCGGTGAACTTCGTCCTGTGGGTTCTGCCACCTTATGTGGCAAAGAGACTGCAGATGCCATTAAGGTTACTGATGGACTCACCTCAGTTAGGGGGAGGGTCCTGGCTATGCAGGTCGGCCCACGGTGCTCACGAGAGCTGTAAGAGCGAAGATGGAGAGATTCCAAGCAGGAGGAGTCAGCTCGCGTTGCTGGCTTGAAGATGGGGGGGGGGGGCACGTGGGCAGGGGAGAGGAAGTGATTTCTGCCAATTGCACTGAGCTTGGAGGGACCAGGATCCAGGCCACCTGAGACTGCACCCCCACCTTTGTGGTCAGGAGCCCTGAACGGAGCTCCTGACCCACTAACATTTCGAAACAATAAATTTGTGGTGTTAAAGCCACTATATCGGTGGTAATTTGCTCTTCAGCAATAGAAAGCTAATGAAGAATATTCCTTTAACATGGTTTTTTTTTTTTACAGCTAACTTTTTTTAACAGTAAAATACTGAATTATTTGCATTAAAGTTAGGAACAAATTAGGATGTCCAGGATGACTGCTAATCTTTAACATTTCTAGCTTTTCTAACTAAAACAGTAAGATGACAAAAATATGAACATATAACCATCAAAAACGAGCCAACAAAATTATTACTTTCTGTAGATGATAAGAAAACCAACAATAACAGTACCAACAAACATTAGAACTAGTTTTTTCAGTTTATTCGGTTTATTAGGCCCCAAATAAATACATTGAAATAGAATACTATATATCAGAAACCACAATAGAAATCAAGATACATGTCTCCACAAACTTACTTGTAAATTTAATGCAATTTGAGGCAGGGGATGAGATAAAATAATTGTAAAATTCAATTCAAAGACTAAGCTAGCCATAACAACCAATAGCATTTTGGAAAAAGAATAATGCAGTGTTAGACATTACGAAGTCCAAAGTGTGATGGTCCTAACCCACAGACCAGCTACAGAAAGTGACTGAGTGGCCCACACACATGCACACCTGCATATATGTGCATGTGTGAGTGGTTTCTACATTGTCCATTTCCAGTTTCCAGGTCTCCAAAGTGATCGTTAAGATGCACAGTTCTTGTGAGGAAGGGTCCTCCAGTCTGCTAGGGAAGGCTGTGGGAGAGGAATAAACACAGTGGGGTGTGCTAAGTGCTACTGGGGAGGTGTCTCTGAAAGCCCAGATTTCTTTATGCCGCTGGTCACTGAGCCAAGTGTCACAGCATCAGTAGGAGTTACTGGGTTGAAGAAGAGCAAGAGGCTCAGCAGGTAGACAGACAGACAGACAGACAGACAGGACAGTAGGGCAGAGGCCCAGAGACTGGCTGGGAAGAGTGAGTTACTAACCCAGCAGGGATGATGGAAAGCAGTGGAAAAGGCCAATCTCCTGAGATGATTTGCTACTCGTGGGGGGGCTGCCCGAGCTTTCAGGAGCGCACGTGGGCGGGGCCCTTCTGCTCCTGAGGGCTTCCAGACCCTTCGGTTAGCCTGTCGGTTTTCTTAGTGTCTCTTTGGTTGAAGCCACAGATCCTGTGATGAAATAGATCAAACATTCTAATGAATGCTTTTGGACCCAAACTACCTGTGGTGTTTTCTCCCTCTCCCATTCGTTGACCTCTGGAGACATCCTGCATGCCTTGGACTGGCCAGCTGTGTCCCCACCTGTGACTCGAAATGAGTACATTCAGTCACGAGCTCTTCCAGCAGCAAACAAACTTGGAGGTTTCTCTTTTTGCAGATAATCTATTGTGGTGAGCCGAGGGTTTAATGAGACTCGCAAAATGACAGATAACTCAAGGAATGTGACCGTCACTGTGATGTAAGTCACACTTTGCAAGATTTAGAGAGAGCCAGAGCTCATTTCATGGCTGTGCAGATGTCTGCAGTTTTCCTAAGAGATTTTATTCATCGAGACAACAAGCTCAGAGCCAAATTCACCCACCTCCACGCAATGCAAATGAGAACTCGGGGCATGTATTTTTGGCACTGACTTATTCCTGGTTTTCTTATAAGCAGCTCAAGTGTTTTTCAGAAAGAGATGGGTTTTCATTCCATCACTCGTTATCAATGATTCAGTGTTACGTGCTCAAGGGACAGGTGACAGAATTCCAAATCACCTTTCTGACTCATTGGACGTTCTTTCCCGGGAAGCTTTTTCACCTCCTCTTGTGTCCAATTAAACCATTTCTGGTTGTCAGGACACTGTTTTCTCTGTCTCTTCCTGCCAGTTCTCATTTCCTGTATTCCACATTGGTTCCCTTCTCCCTGGCTGTCCCCCAGCTCGCCTCTCGTCCTCGAGTCCCCATGCTGTTGTTGGAGCCATGCTTTTGTTTCAGCCAGATCAGCCCACCGCTGGTCCGGCAAGCCCCTTCTCAACGTGCTCTCCCCACAATAAGATCCCCCGTGTCCTGCTACCAAGAGTTTCTTCCATAAAAATTAAAGTTGCAAAGGAGTCTAGAGATGCTTTTGAAGCAGTAACCAAAATAAAATAAAATTCCACAAAGTCTTTAATCATGCAGAGTAATTTCTTTCATCACATGTTTGTTGTGGGTGTAAGTGCATCTAAGTAGATATTAACTCCTCAAGATGGAATACCCGCGTCTAGGAGTCTGCATTTTAGCAAACTGCCCCGGGGGATTCTTAGGCAAAGTCAAGTTTGAGAGCCCTGGGAACGGACTTTCTCTGACCCTGTCGTGGTTGAAGGTCAGGCCCTCGGGATGTGCTGGGAATGGCTCACCTGTCACAGCACAGTGGCCTCCAGCAGGAGGCGCTGCTGCCACCAGAGCACTGCTAAGGTGATGTGCAGCGTGGAAAATTAGTACAATGAGTAGCTACCATCTTTTGAGGCGTGTTGGAAGCCATGCTCTGTGCGTGTAAGTTTCAGGTGGAGAGTCTTCAGTGAGGCTGGTTCCTGCCATCACCACCTTAGTGCCCTCTTCCCTCCGGGTGTCTGAGATGGATGCTGATGTCACAACAGGGCTAGCAGTCCACGAGGGGATGTTGAGGTCAAGTTGAGGATGCAGGCCCTGCCTGTGGAATGCCTTGGAAAGCAAGCATTTGCAGCCGATCCAGGAGTATTTGCTCTTTGGCTGTTACGTGCACCTGGAATGCAAGTTAGCATAAGATGGGCTTCCTGCCCTTGATGAGTTTTCTGCCTACTCATGAAAAGAAATATTTGACAGGTTGTAGCACTCAGGATATCTAATCTGACCTTAGGCTAGACCAATTCCCATAAAGGGCAGATATGGGAGGAAAGACTGGAAAAATTAGATGGCGGCCACCCTGAGGCCTTTGGATGTCCATCCAAGAAAGAAGGGCCAGACTCGGCCACGAGTTCATACGCCTGAGCAGGAAACAGATGGTCAAATCCAGCCTTCGGAGGACCAGTCTCACATATATGTATCCGGTGAGTTGAGGCATCGGTCTGCTAGTGATGCTGCAGGACAGACACCCGGCAAAGTCTCAGTGCCTGTTAACAAACAGCATTTCTTTTTCGCATGCGCCTGCGGGCCTCTGGGGCACTCTGGGGAGAGGCCGGGCTGGGCTCCAGGCATCGCTCAGGTTCAGGCAGAGTCGTGAAAGAATCCAGTGTCTTGCACGCAGGGAGACTTGAAGACCAAAGACCAGTTCCTTTCCGAGAAGCGATGAGTGTCTCATTCATCTTCTGAAAGCACACTGTGCCTTACAGTAGGTGCCCAGTGGTCTGCTGTTTACTTGAGGTGTCGAGAACTGAAACTGGCCTCCAGCCACAGAGTTGGGAGTTAGAGACACAAAGGATGAAACATGTCTTACCAGCCCTGGAGTTTCTTCCACGACCTCTGTGGCTGTATCAGCCCATCCAGCTGCTCTCTGTTGGGTGTTAACAACCATGTTTCACTGAATCCCACCCACCGTCTGTAGGACGTGGGCAGCACTGAGCTCTTAGAGGCCGGACACTCGGATCTTGAACAATAACCTGTGTACTTTAGTTTTGAAAGCTTAATACAGGTTTGTACATTTTTTTTAAAAGCTATGAAAATAATTTGGTTTGTTGGAATAGGGTGAGTTTTATTTTATTTTTAAAAGGTTGAAAGGTATGTTAAATAAAGAACTAACTGAAATGGAAAGATTATATTGAGATGAAGGAAAAACAATAATTTATTTTAAAATCTAGTAATCTACCTGTGAAAAAATGTGATGATTATCTTTTTTGATTAAAGAAGTGAAATGAACACAGAAACTAGACTAAAATAGCTCTTTTGTTTCTATGGTGCCATCATATATTTAAGTGTGGCTCTTTACTTTTGGAGGGAGTTCTGTATATGTTACCTCCGCCACTGCTCACAGCCACCCCGAGCACCAGGGGGCGGAAAGGATCACCCCCATTTGCCAAGAGCTCGGGCTCAGAGAGAAGAGGGACTTGCCCCCGTCAGACAGCAAGACTCCAGCAGCTAGACCAGAGGCAGCCTCCTAAGCCCTGGGAACGTTCATGAACTCCAGGGTGGGAGCAGGTAGAAATACACCTTGGCCTGCAAGTAAGCAGCAGGTGGACAAGTAAGATCTTAACATGTGAGAAAAACGGTAACGTCTCCCCAGCCTAGTGGAAACACGCTGTCCGTGCAGCAGTCAGTGCCCACAGGAGCGGGCCTGCCGGGCTCGGGCTGGGGGCAGCGGGCAGGCAGAGCAGGAAGACGAACCGCACGTGGTCACCAACCCTCAGAAACTAGTAAAGGCTCCAGGGTGAGGAGAGAAGGTAGGTTGTCCGCATGACCTCGCTGGGCCCACGCAGTCATCAGTAAGTTCCGCGTGCTGGATATATGTGGAAGGACTTTACATTTTAAAAACTTTCTCATATTTGTGTGTGAAGGTTACATTACCCTCCTGGAATGACAGTCCGGACACCTTAGTTTTCTGCATTGCAGAGGCTCTCTGTACCTTGCATTGGGCCTCCTCCCCCTCCTGAGGGTCCTGTGAGTCCTTTAAGATCCGAGGAGGTGAGCTGCATCTTTGGATCAGAAAGAAGCAGAATTCTAAGGGGGTGCAGCTACGGGAGTGGAAGCAGGGAGCCCAAATGTGAGGCAGAGGTCAGTGATTTACCCCCCTGGCCTGGGCACAGCAAGGTCCCCGCAAGGCCCAGGGTGGGAGCGCGGGGGGCACGAGGACAGACAGGCCAGGACTGCGCCCGCACACGGTGCAGCTCTCCCCGGGGGCCTGGCCAGGGACCCACACCCGTGCGTCCTTGGGGCAGGGCTCCTGACCTGGGCCCCACAGAGGGAATTCAGGGGGCCCGTGAACTTGGGTGGGAAAAACAATTACATCTTTATTCTCACTAACCTCTAAGTAAAATTCGATAGTTCCTTCAATTATGGATATCAGCCACAGACCACATTCGTCGAGTCAGTCACCACTAGAAACCACAGACATTTCCATATGACACTGTAGTTCTTACAGCTATCTCAGATTGATACGTACCCCTGTGACTACTTCAGAATTATGGTAGTTGATAAACTGTAGTTCTTGTGATTTGGCATATTAATATATAAGTATGTATTTTACTATATCACAATTCTTAAATTCTTCTGAAAACAATATTGATTATTGGTTTCATCACCTCGTAGATTTTGTGTATTAAAAACGTTCTGGGGCCCTGGCCGGTTTGGCTCAGCGGTTATAGAGCGTCGGCCCACGGACCAGAGAGTCCCAGGTTCGGTTCCCCCTAAGGGCACCTACGTTGGTTGCAGTTTGTCCCCGGCCCTGGTTGGGGTTGTGTGGGTGGCAACCAGTCGATATGTCTCTCTCACATCGATGTTTCTCTCTCTCTCTCTCTTCCCCCCTCTCTCCCTCCCACTCTATCTGAGGATAAATGCAAAAATGTCCTCGGGTGAGGATAAAAAAAAAAAAAGTCGTTCTGGGAAGGGGTCCATATGCTTCATGAGACTGCTGAGAGGGTTCGTGGCACAAAAAAAGTTAAGAACCCCAGGGTGAAATCTTGTTTATAATTAGATGTATTGGGGGACATTGGCTAGTAACGTTGTGTAAGTTTCAGTGTGCAATTCGATGATCCATCATCTGTATACTGCACTGTGTGCCCACCACCCAAAGTCAGGTCTCCTTCCATCCCCGTATGTTTGACCCCTTCACCCTTTACTACCCCCAGCCTCCTCATTTCTGGTAACGAGCATACTGTTGTCTGTGTTTGAGTTCTTGTTTTTCTTGTTTGTTGATTTGTTGCTTTCAGTTTTATATCCTACCTATGAGTGAAATCACATGGTTCTTGACTTTTCCTGTCTGACTCCTTTCGCTTCGCACGGTACTCTCAAGATCCATCCATGTCGCCGCAAATGGCAGCAACTCATCTCTCCCTGTGGCCGAGCGTCTTCCACTGTGTACACGAGCCACATCTTACGCAGTCTTCTATTGAGGACACTTGGGCAGTTTCCGTGTCTAGACTCTTCAGTTGTTAGAAAACAGACTCCTTGAGATGACAGGCAAACACTCCACCCCACCAGAGGGTTGGTGTGGATTTTTTTTAAGTCATATATAATAACATTTTTTTTAAGGGTGCCATTTTTAAAAGCTCTTTTAAAATAAAATAAAACCAACTACACCGGGCTCATTCTTCCTCCTTCCTCTGTTTCTTCCTCTTTCTCTCTTTCTCAGCCTTAACACGGGTATGCAACACACACACAGTTTCCTGAGGGTGGGCAGGCAGGCCTGGACCGCCCCCCCGGGGGTCCGCTGATTCTGGTGTTCGCCTGCTCCAGTGTTCTGAGGGTTTTCTGGGAGCATCTGTTTAACCCTTTATCACAGAGAAGGGAGCGGAGAGCTCAGTCGCAGGACCAGGTCTTTGTCGCTGGCTCTTTCCAGCTTGGTCTTAACCACCTCACTGTGTTCCTGGGTAAATAGAACCCATCTTGGAAATTGTTTAAATGTTGTTGAGAATTGCTCCCCGTTGTTCTTGTCTCAGTCCCTTTATGCCACTGAGAAATACTGGGAAGAAAAGAACCCTTGGTGTAGTTAAAAAAAAAAAAAATTAAAACCTCCCCAAAAAGATAATACAATATTGTCTTAAATTTGAAGCAGACATTGTTTGCCAGCCCCACGTGGGTTTTGTAACAGTTTGTATCATATACCTTTCCACTGAAAGTTGGCAAAAATAAGACGGTGTTACAGAGTATATTCTTGATTCTTATGAGTTAAATTCACAATAATGTCATACTAGAGCGGTATGCCACTCTATGATATGGTACGATAGAAGTAACTAGTTTTCTACCAAGCAATTTGTGCTTGAAAAACCATTGGTTATTACTAACTGCCAGCCCCCACGTGGGTTTGTTTTTCAGTCCGATTAACTGAACAAAACATTGCATTTTTTCCATCCTTGATCATGCTGAAGCTTTGCTGCAGGACAGGAAGTCGCCAGCATGTGTGCCTGGGATGATTATAATACTATGCTCAGGAGCATCGAGCTTCTAGGCCAGTGATCCCTTAGGGCTATGCCCACGGCTGTGTGAGCACTTCTTTCTCCCGTTTCGGGAATATCTGGAGGAGGATTGCATGTCTGGCTCTGTGCTAGGTAGGCACTGGGGAGAACATGATAATATTTCTGCAGAGGAACACGGGTAGATTAGCAAACGCCTGTGATACCGGGAGGTCATGGACCACGGGCAAGGGCAGGGTCACGTGGGAGCACACAGGACAGACTCCTAGCCCAGAGGAAGGGCATTCAGGCTGAGACCTGAGGGGTGAGTGCGGACATCAGGTAAAGGGAGGTGGCGAGTAGAAGGATGTGCTGGGCAGGTAGGAGGAAAACCTGTGAACAGGCTCCGTGCAGGAGAAGGCAGGCAGACCCCAGGGATTAGGGGAGGTGGCTAATGTGGAGACTCCAGGCAGAAAGGGCTGAAGTGACACAGAAGGTGCGCAGACGTCTTCCAAGCCACGCCAAGGGTTTTGATCTTATCCCGAGGGCACGGGACAATGGCGGCCTCATCGGCTGTGTGTTTGACAACAGAGAGTGAACTGGATGGTGACAAGCTGGGGCCAAGGTGATGGGTAGGAGGGCTATCGCCTAGGACAGGACAGGTTACCTGGCTCAGGCTAGGGCAGTAGCCATGGAGACCGAAAAGCAATGTGGATGGATTCCAGAAATAGTTCAGGGTCACAGCCTACAGCACACGGTGCTTCATTAAATTTATGAAGTGGGGCCCTTGGGTTGGCTCAGAAGTTAGAGCGTCAGCCCACACACCAAAGGGTCTGGGGTTTGATTCTGGCCAAGAGCATGTACCTGGGTTGCAGGTTCGATCCCCAGCCCTGGTCGGGGTCCTGTAGGAGGCAACCAGTCGATGTGTCTCTCACATCGGTGTTTCCCTCTCTCTTTCTCTCTCCCTCCCTCCCTTCCACTCTATCTAAAAATCAATGCAAACGTATCCTCGGGTGAGGATTAGCAACAACAACAAAAATTTTATGGAGTTGGAGCAAAGAAGAGTGTTTGATCCCTATCTCCTGAGAGTATGATCTTTTCCCCATGTTAAAAATTGATGTTTTTAAAGAAAAAATAGAGTTCACGTATCTTAAGTGTATCAGGACACAGTGACCTGAGTCTATGAAGTACGCAACTCAGTTTAACTACCTGGAGCCCTCTGGCTCTTGGGCCAGAACTCCATCTGTGGCAGCTTAGACTGGGGGACACAGAACCAGTGACATCAGCTCCAGAGAGACAGAGCTGAGTACTGCCAATGTCAACTGCGGACGGCTGGTTGGTACCCATGAAGTCAGATGCATAGAGGAGAAAAAGAAAGGGGGTCAGGGAGCGTTAGAAAATCGTGGGCAGAGGAAGTGAAGAAGGGAGGGGAGCCAGCAGGCAGACATCGAGGGGAGCGAGAGTTGGGAGTGGACGGGCAGCCAGGGCACTGGCGGGCACCTTCCTCCAGGGCTGCCAGCGGGCAGCGCGGTGACAGATGCTGTGCTGGATGGGAGGGAGAAGCGGCCAGAGCGGCCAGAGCTGCCGAGCGCACAGCAACTCAGCTCCCTGAGTCCATGGTGTCTCCCCACTCCCGCTCTTCACAGTTCACAAAGTAATGTCATCAAGAGTTTTGTGGTTGCTGGATGTCTTAAACAAAAAGGGTTATGGTACGCCACTAACGAGGGTCCATTTCAACTGCTCTGAGTAGTGAGCGTCTCTCCTGTCTGCTGGGGCCACGGGACAGCGCAGAGGACATGGGCAGCGCTGAGGAGAGAGTGCCCAGAGGAGGAAGTGCATCCTTCCAGAGAGCCCACAGTCACAAGACTCGCGTGGAGAGCTGGGCTCTGGGCCCGCGCTTGAGGGAACGCAGGAGAAATGAGAGCCCTGTCCCAGTATGTCAGGGGACAGCAAGGGGACCCCAGAGGTGGATCCCAGCTGGACCAGGGTTCATTCTCCTAGACTTGCTGGCTAAAAGTCATCAACAGTTTCTTGGAGAAAAAAAACAAAACTGGGACGTAATATCATAACACACTGTTTTAGAACTTTTGCCCATAACTTTGTAGGATGAGTCCTCATACTTCTGAAGGACTTCCGACATTCCCAGCAGCACTTCTGTTAGCATCCTCGAGGCCCGAGGAATGACCCCACCCCTTCCCTGTTGTTATCCACAAACAGCTAAACTGGGTAGATCCTGCCCAGGTCAAGAACCTGGACCTTGCCCGGCCGGTGTGTCTCAGGGGACTGAGCGTTGTCCCCTGGACTGAGAGGTCCCAGTTCGATTCCAGGTCAGGGCAGTTGGCTGGGTTTCAGGCTCTATCCCCAGTAGGGGGCGTGCAGGAGGCAGCTGATGGATGTTTCTCTCTCACATGGGTGTTTCTATCTCTCTCTCCTTCTCTCTCTAAAAAATCAATAAAAACGTTAAAAACAAACAAACAAAAAATCCCAGAACCTGGACCTAGGTGGGAACAGTGACAGGAACCGCCTGCCCAGGAGTGTCGGTGAGCCTCGTTTCTCCAGCAGGTCCCAGGCCTCACGTTCAGCGTCGCTGTGTGAGCCCCCCAGGACAGGGCGGGGGCGGGGGGCTCACACCTGGAGAGCAGCGGCCTCACAGACCGCCTCGGCCTTGGACCCTGCGCCTCGCAGGGTTTTGTGTGTGTGTCAAGGACAGAGCCACCCCCTCAGCACAGACCTGTTCACACAGCTCTCACACCGAGTGTGCAAAGCCGGAGTGCTGACGGGTTCATTTTCGGCAAATGACTGTCTGACTCGTGTCCCCGGGGCTGGAGCACGCCCACCATGCAGAACCGGCCCTTCTCTGCCTGTGGTCAAGCCGCTTGCAGCCAGGTCAGAATCAGAAGCTCATTTATAAACGTGTAGTGAGAAGTGAACGGCCACGGGACGCAGAGCCCTGCGTGGCCAGCCCTGTGGGGCCTCCTGGGTACTGGTGAGACGCTCTCATGTAAGCCTGAGACATTGGTATGTGCACTTTAGAGAAACACAGTTAGGAGACTCTAATGATTGAAAACTGTGCATTGAAAGTAAAATTTAAAACATGGGTCTTTTGTATTCTGTGCATTTATTCGTCTTTTAAAAAAACACAAAAGACTGCGTGTCTAATGTGATATTTCCGAAGGCACATTCCCCACCAACAGAACAGTCTCCGCAGTAGAATCTCTTGAAAACCTGCCCTGGACGAGTGCCATGGCATTTAACCACCGGGCAGTGCCCCTGCACCAAGGCCACCGTCTAAGGCAGAGTAACGTGGACCCAGGCCAGAGGACAGTGATCTCGAAGTGGGTTCTATTTTTATCCCGTCGGAAGCTCTCGCCTCCTTGCTGCCTGTGATTGTCAAACTGCAGCTCCGCTTTAAAATTACTTTTCTTCCATACCCAGAGACGCCACAAGCCATTGCTCCACGAGTCTCGCTGTCTCACTGCCCCGCTCCTCTGACTTGCTCTGTCTCCTCTGACCGTGGCTCCTGGCTTGTGTCTCTGGGGAGTGTGCTCATCTCCGAGTCTGGCCCCTTTGGCCTCCCCAAGCCTGTCTTCTCTCAGGCTGTGTCTCTAGGTCACACGTCTGCTCAGAGCTCCAGATGTGCCGATGCACCTGTCTCTGGACATCTCCACTTGGGGAGCTGGGAAGCATCCCAACTCAGCGTTCCTGGGGACCCAACCTGGCTGTCCGGTGGTTGCACAAGGCAAACGCCCAACAGTCCTATTTGGCTCCTTCCTCTCCCAGCTTCACATAGCCCATCACCAGGCTCCGTTTTCTTACGAGGTCGGTCCATTTCCCTCCCTTTGCACTGCCGAGGCCAGCTGCAAACTGCCATCATCTCTTACCTCGCCCGGGTGGGAGGTCTTCTAGTGGACCCCCACTATCCACGCCTCTCCTCGGCCAGCCTACCGCCACAGTTCCAAACAGAATCTGACCACATTCCCCTCTTCTTGAAAGCGCTTCCCAGCAGGTGGCTAAGAGGAAGGAGGCCAGGATTCTGAACCTGGTCTTCAAGATCTGTGCCCTGCCACCTCCCCAGCTTGGCTGACACCCCACTCCTCCTGGCTGCCTGGGCTCCAGCCCCCTGGCCTCCTCTCAGCTCCTGGGAAAAGCCAGGATCCTCTCTGCTAACTCCTACCTGCCTTTAGGGAAGGCTCCAGGGTGGGTCCGCAGGGAAGCTGCTCCCACGGCGCCCTGTCCTCTGCCTTCACAGCACCGGCCAGGTCCTTGTGACACACTGTGGCCTTATGGGGTGACAGTCTCTGCGCCGTGGGAGTGAAACTCCAAGAGGGCAGGCCTTGTCGATTCCCCTCGCCAGGTGTTCCCAGGGCACCCAGCACCTTGCCTGGCACATGGCTGCTCAGTGAATATTTGTAAAAGAAAGACAGGGAGGAAAAGAGAACTGGACAGTCCTCTGCCTGTATCTACCTTCATCTCCATTTTACCTTTCTCTCTTAAAAAAAAAAAAAAATCATCTTGCTTTTTTGGCTCTATGACTAGGTTAGTGTTCTCAACGGGAACAAAAATATTTCCTTCCCCCAAGCTAAATGAAGTAAAACTCACAGCCACAGCCTCAAACCTCCCAGCAGTACCAATGGAAAGTTTCAGACTCCAAGACAAATGATGAAAATTTTTTATTAAGTCTGATCAGGAACCAGTAACCCTGATACAGTTCTGGGAGGAAGGAAATGACAAAATTGAAAATAGCTCATAATGTACTTAGGCCTGTTACAGATAAACTTCTACATTAATTACTCACTCGGCGATGGTAGCGGGACTGTCGCGTGCCAGCTGCACATTTGAATCAAGCCGAGCCTTCCGGTCGTTTTCCCGGGCAACTCACAGTTAAGTGCATGTTCCACTGGCACTCAGTGTGCAGATACTCAGATCACGTTTCATGAAGCAGCACTTAACATGACTGCATGAGATGCCTCGATATTTAATATTCTATCTTTTTTGGTGTGGCCAACTACATTAATTTCATGACCCACTCCTTCATCAGAGCCCTTATTTGGAAAACCCCGAATAAAACATCGGCCCTCCCCACAGGGGAAGCAGCTCTCATTCTGTGTGGTCGCTGACTGTGACAGTCATAGAGTGCCAGCCTCCAGCGGGGTTGGGTTTTAGGGTGTGTGCCTTCAGGCCCCGAGTATGGCACATTTAGCGGGTCAGTTAGAAGGGAGACACCATCCTGCGTGCCTTCTTCGGATAACTCAACTTGAAAATTAGTTGTTGAAAACAGTTACGTCATGTTCAGCAAAGTAACCCAGTAGGTCAAGCGCCCTTAACTGGGGGTCTGACTGGCTTCAGGAAATTGTATGTAAACTGCTGTGAGTGCATGAGGGTGGGGAGGGGCACGGAGGGACTTTTCTTCCTGCCCCGGGGCTCTCCCTGCGGAACGGATGTCAGCCTGCTGTTAAGTTTAACAGTTAATCACGACTTCCTCACTGTACTTAGCTCTTGGAAATCTTCCTTAAATCCTTTCAGACCATCCAATGGAATCTGTAGCCGTTAATCTGCACAAATTAGAGAGTGGCATTCCCGGCCGTAAAGGCGGCGAACAGGTGTGCGGGACCCGCGGTGGACTCCATGCTCTGCTGTCGCCGTCTTGAAATTCTTGATAATCCTTTAATAAGATGCCCGATAGTTTCCTTGGGCAGTGGGCCCCGGTCCTGACCACTGGATAGAACCTTTGGCTTGTTCTTTTGAGTGCCTTTGTTTAGAAAATAATGACCCACTGCCCAGGCTGCCCTGCGCAGACCGCGAACGAGCAAGCAGCGCACTGTGTTTGGGTCTGAGTCGGACGACTCGGTGGCGGGAGTCCGTGCCATCCTCCGGAGTTCTGCGTGCTTGGAGCCAGCCACCAATGACTTCCGGGCCTGTCAGAGGACCAGTTCTTACAAAGTTTGCATTTATAGAGTTTCTGCTGCTGTTTCCTGCCAGCACTTGGTAGTTTTGAGTAGGGTCGATGCAAATGGCTTCAGTTCTTGGGAAGTTTTATTTAGCCAGAGGGGCACAGTGTTGGAGCTGGAAAGAACCTTTTGTAGCAGAGCCAGCTGCTGGGGCCCAAAACCGGCCTCGGTTACCTGGCAAGTGGGCAAAAGGCCGGGACCCGCGTGCAGGCCCTGCCATTCAGCACACGGTATCCTGTCCGCGGGCAGCACTCAGCTGCACACTGCACGCGGACGGGACTTCCCTGCAGACGGGACTCCCCGCGGGATTGCTCAGGGTGATGACAGTCAGCGTCTGCTAGCTGCCGGCACCTGTGTGTGGTTGCGAGCAGTCGGCTGTGGTAGAAAACGGAATGCAATGAGGAAACAGTATCAAAACACAGACGGGTTGGTCTGCTCTAGTTGAAGAAGAGAAGGCGGGGTGGGGGGTGGGTAGGGGCCTCTCGGCACCCAAGGAGCTCAACTTGGACACAGGTTAGCTCTGTGGACGGATCAAGGCTGCAGCAGGTGCGGAGTGAGCCGCTCAGGGAGCACGAGCAAAGGGCTCACGGGCTCGCATTTGCCTCGGGATCCCTCGGGGAACAGTGCGGACAGACTGAGGGTGACCCAGGGAAAGCTTAGAGTGGTTCATGGAAGAGGCGACAAGGGACACACACACCGCAGTGACCTTCAGACACAGGAGGCGGAGGCATGGAAAAGAGCGGGAGTGCAGGTACACCCTGTTGCCCGCCTGGATGCGAGGGGACGAGAGCAGATGGGAGACACTCATCTGCTGATGAGGCCGATGCACAGCAGTGCGTTCTCTACCTTGAGCAACTGAATGCTGTGGGCGCCCTTTGCTAGGAAGGGGCAGGTTCGCGAGGAGGACAGAGTCCAGGGGAGCACCATGAATGTGGCTTTGGGCCTCCTGGGTGTGAGGTGACTCTAGGACAGTCATGGAGAACATCTCACAGGCAGTTGGAAAGAGCAGGAACTCACCTGGGGAAGATGTTATCAGTGAGGAGCGTCAAGGCCCAAGGATGGAGCCTGGGGTCAGTGACATCCAAACGCACCCCCAGATGGTGCCCTTGTGCTGAGCAAGAATGGCTGCTGGGCTCATCCACTCCCAAATGCACACTCCCAATCCTGGATGTTTGCTAAAGATCACCAACCTTGAGCTGAAGGGACGAAGTGTCCTGGAATCCCCGGCACAGCCCCTAAAATGCCAATCACACAGGCAGCTGGAGAGGCTGACCCTTCAGGAGGCTGAATGTCTGTGTGGGGTGACAGCATGCTGTGAGACTTTGGGAAAACCTAACAGGTGACGTCTGAGTGTCCAACACCCCTCGGGCCCATCCGAGTCTGGCCTTGCTTCTGTTCTGAATCACAAATAGGTACAGCAGGAACTCGTCCCGCGAGAACTGTACTGAGCACAAGAACCCTGACTCCGAGAGTGCTGGACGGGAGGTGCCCCTCCCCCCCGGCTCCAGGACTTAGCGCAGGAAGGATGGGGGTCTGCAGGCCAAGGCCCACCTTTTAGAGATGGAACTGAGGACAAGTTTGAACATTGCAAACATGAGTATCAGCCTTTTAAAAATATCCCCTCGAGGAGAATCTGTTAGAACAACTACTGCAGACGGGTCAGCGGGGGAGCGCTCACCCCCACGCCCCCATCTGACACTGTCCACGTATCTGTAGCACACAGGCATGCGTGGTCGGCGTGAGACACTCGGTATGTATGGAGTTGCGGTACCTGGCGAGCTATTGCATGGGAAATCACCTTGGACAGCACAACGCACACTACATATGTGTGTCCCTCTCCTGGTGCTGGCCTTACATTTTAGCATACATTCTCAGGATGAAGCTGGGCCTACAGCTTCCACGTAGGAAGAATGAAATTTCTCAGAAGCTTTGCAGAGAGGTCTCATTCTGGATAAACTGTTTTAGAAAGGATACCGCTTTGGACGCATCACAGTGTGCCTTTGAGGGGAACCGTCTCCCTTCCACGGAGCTGTGCGTTCTGCTCACAGCACAGCTCTGTCATGGATGATGTCGGCTCGGCTACAAGGTCACAGGAGTGTGCGCACTTTGGAAAAGCAGCCCATGGGGAATATGATTTTCCAATTGTTTATGTATGTGGTCGAATTCAATGGTTTTGAAGAGCCTGAGAATTGCTAGCGTTGCATGTATAGTGCACCCATGAGATAACTCGGTTCTGAAACCTTCACTGTGAGGATAAATTGAGGCTTCAAAAAACACAGGAATGGACACGAAAGAACATGTCTCAAGAGAGTGGGGGGCGTGGACGAAGGAGCCAGAAGACATCAGAAGAGGTCTAGGCCGGGCATCCACCGCGCCGCCCGGGACCGTGTGCCGCGACCTGCACGCTAGTCGAACCAGACCTGAGGAGGGGCGACGGGGGACTGAGGAAGACACAGAGACATGATAGAGAGAAAAGCTGGGGCAGGTGGGACACTGCTCTCTGATGGAGAGACAGTGGCCCGAGCTAGCTCAGCAAGTTTATTATACAGCCAATTGAAGGGGGGGAGTTCAAAAGCTTCATTGTTCTCAGACACCCAGTGTTTCCGTCGGCCTCTGAGCTCAAGGTCCAGACTGTGGATACATTCTTGCCCGCGGCTCAGGAGGCTCCTGTGTGGGCCTTGCCAGCACGCAGGATCAACCAGAGACCTTGGGACTAAAGGCTGCTGGGCGAGACCGTGCAAACACCACAGGAACGAGAGACCTTGGCTCAGCCGCCCTCCACAACCGTGGTGATTCCACTGCTGTGAGCTTGGCTTCCCTCCCCGGACTTGGGAGTCTGAGCTGCGCGTCCCGTAGAGTTGATTCAGGGTAAGTGGGTGAAGGAGTTGAGCATGACACTGAAAACCAGGAGCGGTTCTGATGTCAGCTGGGTTTGGTGCTGATGTTGAGGCCTGTCACCTGTAGAGCGAGACGGAGAGGTTTCTAAGGGGGCTGGTGGATAGCACGACCTTTTGCTCAGACTCGGAACATCAGTGTTTCATCCTGTGGAGAATTAGGGGAACCTGCAGACATGGTTTCTGGCCCTGCAATTCCAGACAGTGTGAGGCCAAGGCTGAGAGGGGCCCGGGTCCCCGAGCAGCCAAGCGTTTGCCCACAGTGGAGCTGATCTCCGAGATCCGTGACATCACAAGGGACAGCTGGAGAATTACTGAGGCCACCAGTGGACCAGCATATGCAAGTCTGAACTTACAGTACTGATTTTATCATGATGACGCAGAGCCCTAATCCAGCCGCTGAATTCCAGGAAGCTCCAAGATCCGGACGGGGCTCTGGTCCTGAGTCAGGGGGGCAGTGCTGAGAGTGTGGGGAGGCAGGAGAGAGCGCAGTTCTCCTGGTTAGAATCTCCCACCTCACATGACGGCCTCCGGGACCCAGACTGGGGGCTGTGAGATTTCCTCTGATAACCATCTGAGCCACTCTTTAAAGGCATCTCCTTTCAAAAACCATTGACATTACCAACTAAACCCTCCCTCCCTTCTCCCTCACTCTCTCCAAGCACTAGTTTTCTTTGCTTCTCTGTGCAGGCCGCATCTTCTCTTCCCAAAGGCCTCATGGCCCTTCTGGTTTCTCATTCGCAGATTGACCCCATGGGATAAGCTGCTTGGAAATGCTTGCGTCTCCCAGGCATCCTCTAGGAGCACAGAATTCCCCAAACATTAGAGCCTGGCATTTAAAACAAAAGCAAGCCTTGCCCTGGCCGGTTTGGCTCAGCGGTTAGAGCATCGGCCCTGGGACCAGTGAGTCACAGGTTCGATTCCGGTCAAGGGCACATACCTCGGTTGCAGTTGGTCCCCAGCCCTGGTCGGGGTCGTGCGGGAGGCAACCAGTCGATGTGTCCCTCTCACATCGGTGTTTCTCTCTCTCCTCCTCTTCTCTCTCCCTCCCTCCCACTCTATCTGAAGATAAATGGAAAAATATCCTCGGGTGAGGATTAAAAAACAAACAAACAAACAAAAGCAGGCCTAGAAAATTTGAGGAACTAGCAATACAGGGTGGGGCAAAAGGGGGCTTACAGTTGTGTGTGTGCGAAACACAGTGTATTCTTTTTTTTTTCTATATTGATTTTAGACAGAGAGGGAGAGGAGAGAGATAGAAACATCGATGAGAGAGAACGTCGATTGGCTGCCTCCTGCATGCCCCCCACTGGGGATCGGGCCACAACCTGGGCATGTACCCTGACTGGGAATCGAACCGGCAACCTCTTGGTGCATGGATCGATGCTCAACCACTGAGCCACACTGGCCGGGCCAGAGTTTATTCTTATTTTATTGTTTATTAGTTACTGTATTATTTTCCATACAAACAACTTAGACTTTACTAAAAGTTTTAGAACGGCATGAATTATCTAGTGTCTAAGAATGAAGACCTCTAATACTTTAGCCAGTTAAATAGTTAAATGTTTTTATTACCTAATTTTATGTGAGAACCATAAAAGCCAGGTAACAATAGGTCCCACTGTATCTCAGTACTCATCATTCTAAGGAAACAAGAGGCCAGGTTTTTCTCATCTTGGAGATAAAATGTCCTAGGTTTAAAAAGTCCTTTTCTGTCCTGGCCGGTTTGGCTCAGCAGTTAGAGCGTCGGCCTGCGGTACAGAGAGACCCGGCTTCGGTTCCCGCTAAGGGCATGTACCTCGGTTGCAGTTTGTCCCCGGCCCTGGTTGGTTGTGTGGGTGGCAGCTGCTCGATGTGTCCCTTTCACGTCGATGTTTCTCTCTCTCTCTCTCTCTCTCTCTTCCTCTCTCTCCCTCCCACTCTATCTGAACAAAAAATGAAAAAAAAAACAAAAACAAAAAAAACACAAAAAAAGTCCTTTTCCACTTTATACCTTTAACGACATTTCACTTAATTAACATCTAATTACCATTTAGAGTAGAAGTTTCGTATTTCAGATACATGTTGACATCTGTTATTTCCCACACCTCTGCAGACACTCTCGGAGAGAGAGGGTGGATTCCTGTCCCCTTCTCCTGACCCAGCTGAGGCGCAGCCTGCCGGACGGAGCGCACCACTGCCTGGGCAAGTCAGCGTTTCACCACCTGCGCTCGGCCTGGGGGTGCTTTCATCTCCCTCTGGATCCCACTCTCAAGGGCCTGGATCAGAGCCTGGCTCTGGGAGATGTCCAGTTCTTAACATTTCGAGCACTGTATTCAAACACAACATTTGTGAATACTTTCCCCTAATATTTCAGTGGATTTTTCTGTCCTATCCAATTTTAACACTTCTCCAGTTCTCCTTGTTTTTAAGAGCTCTTTTTTTATATTCCATCTCTCCCAGAAATCAAATCTTCCTTTAATCGGGGCATCAGATAGGTATTGTCACTCAGTTCAGTGTCTGCGGATCCTGGGGGCACCTCCTGCCCTCCCTGGGAGGGTCCCTCTTCTGGAAAGTGTGGAGCTGTTGTCCAGGATAAGTGAAATAATGACCTCACGGACACTCGGTGAATGGTAGTTTTCACCATCATTAATACTATTATTTTCATTATTATTGAGAGTTTGGGGTTAACCAAAAAGGACCATAACTCCTTTCCCTAGACTATGTTGCCCCTGGCCATTTTAAGGGAACCTTCTTCCCCACTCAGAATCTGAGGGCAGGTGACTTTGGGAAATTGCTGCCCCTACTTGAGTCCTCCCCTCCCCCAGCCTCTGGGTCTCCCTGTGCCGTCCTGTGGAGCAGTTGTTAATAAACCCACCCTGGCCTCCCGGCTGATTCACGCTCACCACTGTCCGCTCAGCTCTCTGGCCTCCGTTCACCCATTGCCGACCCGCAGCCTCTAGGAACAGGTGCAAACTTCACGGACCCCTGCCTTTTCCTGTGGTTGGCTTGCCCAAAATCTTATCTTTACCCTCATTTCCCAAGGTCTCCACCTGGCAACCAGGAGCAGTGATCACTTGGAAACCTACTAAAGGTGATTAAAGCACCTCTTTCTTTGCTTAGAGCATATTTGTGGGGTGTCCGCTACATACCAGGGACTTGCATAAGTGCCAGGGCTACTAGGGTGACGAGAAATGATTTCTCACCTGGAGAAGGAGAGGAAAATCTACAAACTATCCCAGGGCAGCGAGATGCTCACTGAGGTGTGGTCAGGCCCCCCCAGCTAGCTAACTCAGCTCTCGCGGGATTAGAGAAACTTCTAGGTGTATCGGCTCCCCCAGGCTCTGTCCCTCTGCAGCCTCTTTTAGAGAATAGCTCCTGGAATCCTCCAGAGATGTTACAGCTAGAGACCCCTCCCTGCGGGCAGGATCCAGTCTTCAGAATCCAGGGATGTGGGAACAACTCCAAAGTACTCCTGCCACACACACCCGCCCCGCCCCCCAAGGACATAGCATACCCGGTCAGTGTTTACACACAGAAATACACAAACTGACCTCAAATCATAGTTGTTTGAACTGTCTCAGATGTGGATGCACGCAGCTCACGTTGCCAGCTGTCAGGCTCCCCTCTCTTCCTCCAGATGTTGTCCCTTCCAGCCAATGACTGCTGCAGCCAGGTTCCCAGGAGCCACATCTGTGTGTGCTTGTGCCCAGCGGCTCTGCTCTCCTTCCCTGGAAACCGAATAACAATGACATCAGCCTCCCACTCAGAACGACCCAGGCAGCTCCCAGGCTCCAGAGCAGAGCTCTGGGGGACAGGGTGAGCACCCCTCATCCCAGTTTACCCTTGACCCATAAAGGGAGATGTGTGTGGCAGGAGAGCCGTCTGGTCAACGCTAGATTAGTTTTCCCTCTGTGCGGAGCTCATGCCTTGGGTCTCAGGAACATTTTAGAGTCTGAAAGTAGTGTCGTCACCGAAGAACGCCTGGAGCCATGGAGGGCTGTGTGGTTGTTTTTCTTCGGGGTGGACCTAGCACTTGATACCACCGGGCACATGGCAAGTACTGAAGGCAGGTGGCACTTGGTGGTGGAGCTCTGGAGCCCGTGGCGCTGGGCCCCGTCCCAACCTTGCTGCACGTCAGCCTTGTGCCACTGGCGTGTGCTCGCTCACGTGGGCGTCCTTGTGGTAGTAGAGGGTTTCTTCCGTCACTTGACAGGCACTTGTTAGAGGCGTAGCGTGGAGTTGGCAGACCAAAGCAAATAAATCACTAAGATCATTTTAGATGAGGGTGTGGGGAGCTGATGGATGGGACGTGAGGGTGAGGGAAAGAACGGGGTCGAGAATGGTGCCTGGGCCCTGGCCAGGGCTCAGTTGGTTGGAGTGTCGTCCCCTGCAACACAAAGGCTGCGGGTTCGATCCCAGTCAGGGTGTGTAGGGGAGGCAACTGATCTGTCTCACATCGATGTCTCTCTCCCTTCCTCTCTCTCTCTAAAAATCAATCAAAACATATCCTCGGGTGAGGATTAAAGAAAAAAGAAAGAAGAACGGTGCCTGGGATTCTGGGTTGAACAGAAGGAGGTGGGAAGTGGGACGAGATGCCCGTTGGGGGGACGCCAGCCTGTCCGCTCTGGGTCGAGGCTGAGATGCTGGGTAGTTCAGCGGGAGGCTGCTGCTGGCGACGGCGTGTGGCCCTTTTGGGCCATCAGGGTAGGGTTGGCACTTGAACTTGGGGTAAAGAGATTGCCCAGTGAGAGAGCGAGCCCATGGAGTGGAGAGGAGGCCCCGCCCAGGCCTGGGTGCAGCCTGCACCAGCAGTCAGGCAGGGGATGCTCAGGACGGGGCGGAGGAGGGTGCAGGGTGGGGAGCGCGAGGGAGTGAGGCGGCCATCGGCCTGACAGGCCTGGACTCCCACGGCTCCTTGCTCCTCAGAGAGGCCCCCCAAGTCTCTGGGGCTCGCCTGCCACCCCGTACTCAGCACACACACAGGAGGACATGAGAAACGTTAAAGAAAAAACTGCCCCACGAGCCTACCTTCTCAGTGGGGTTTGCGTCAGCCATGCAAAGTGTTTAATAAGACAGGTTTCCGAGTGGAAACTGCTTTCCGCTCGGGCTGCCGCGGGTCAGGTGTTCGCACCCACACCCGAGGCTGGCTGGTGCCCGCCGCCCCCAGGCCCCGTGACGGGCTCGTGCGCCTCACCTGTGCTTCCACGGCCCCGGGTGCTCTGCCTCCCCACAGGCACAGCCCCCGCTTAGTGAACAGGGGACTTTCCCAGCTCCAGGTACAACCGCCGGCCCGCAGACACTCACAGTGAGCTGCCCAGCTTGGCCCTGGACGGGCTCCACCTGTTGACTCTGCCCCGAGCCCTGTGGCCTTCTTTGCAGCTGGTTTTAGGGAAGAGGCGCTGCCCCTGGGACCTGGGGAGCAGCCTTCGCAGCTGGACGCAGGGCCCCGGCCTCCGCGCCTCGCTCCCAGGGCAAGAAGAAAGGGGGTCTCAAAATGACAGCCCCAAAGTCTCAGGGAAATCTGGCTGGTTCGGACGTCTCCTCTTTTCACACCCTTCCTGTAGACCTCACCGTTGCATGGCCTGTGCGGGTCACTGACTGGGGTCCGCCTTCCAGCTGCACGTGTGACCATGTAACTCCCGTGGCTACACCAGTCGGAATTGCTTTCCTCTGAGCGTCCGCATCTCGTGGGCCTCCCGTGGTCACCATGACAGTGAGCTCTGAGGTTCCTCCTCTGTCCTCTGCACGGACTGGCTGCTGCTTGTCCGTGGCACCTGCGGACAGCAGAGACGCTTCCATCTCCTCCGCGCCGCCGTCCCCGGGGTCCCCGTGCCCTGCTCAGGAAATGAGCTGTGTACCGAAGTTGACTGCCTTGCATAGTTGTATAATGTTTCAATGACATGGTCGCACCCCAGCTAGCCCTCTCTGTATGTTTTTAAAGCACATGTGGATAGATAAAATGTGAAAATTGGTCAGAAGCCAAGCTTGGAGCCCGAGCGAAAAGCTAAGACTGCCTGGCATTTGCCCTCCACGCAGGCAGCGAGGTGAGCGGGTGCTAACAGCCCTCTCCCGGTCCTTCCAGTACAACTCCACTGGCCAGTACAGAAGGGCAGCGCCTAGCTGTGACTTTCAAAGGGAAGAACAAATCATAAACGCATGCGTGTGAAATTCCAAGGTGAAGAGGTGTGGGTTTGTACCTAGGGCGCCGTGAGGTGACTCTCAGAATGCCGGAGCCAACGCCCTGTCATCCGCGAGGTGCTGGAGGTCGCCTCTCCACTGGGAGGGTGGGCAGCCCAGAGAAAGACCTGTGTGGCCCATGCAGGCAGCCTCCCTTCTCTAAGCCTCAGTTTGCTCATCTGTAAAATGGGAAGACATCACCATTTCCTTCATAGGAACGTTTCAAGGCCAAATGTATTAACGTATGTGACTTCTCTTGAGAAACTCTAAAGCGTCGTGTATGTTTTTTGAAAGCCTTCTCGGGCATTACTTTATTTACCCCCACAAGAACCCCATAGAGTATCCTTGTTTTACAGGTAAGAAAGCTGAGAATTGTGGGCTGAAAGATCTGGTATGTTGCATTGCACTTGACAACCACGGTTCACTTTAAAAAATAACAGCAATTCTCCTGTGACTATTGAAATAGCGGGCATTCTCCCCAGCAAGGTGGTTATCACAGACTAAAGATGGACAAAGACCACAGAAAGCTCCTTGAACATAGAGACAAATCTCACCAGTAGGAAAGGAAAAGGGATAATGCAAGGGAGAAACAGTTATGACGCAGGATTAAAGTAATCTTATACACAACTTTCATTAAAAACTTAAAATTAAAAAAGAAATAGCAGAGACATTTCTTAGGAAACAATAGTAATTGAGAGACCAGGGATTGTCCCTCTGTCCTGTCCCAGGCCACTTGAGACTTCTCTCTGTGGTCACTTATCATGAGAAGTGATTGCTTAATACATGTACCCACCAAAGGTGGACACCTAGCACCGCCCAGCCCAGCACTCAGTCAGAGGTGTTTGGTACCTTTTTAAGGAAAGACTGTTCTGTGAACCAAAGAGGGTTTTTGTTTTTGTTTTTGTGTTTTTACAAAAGGGCGAAACCTTTACTTTTCTAATTGTAATGAGAATAAATGCATGCTCTTTGTTTTTATAAAACAGCCAAGTTCTGTTAAAAAAATATGTTCTTGAAATACCTTAAATCTAAGCCTTGCTCTGAGTGGCTGATTTGTAAATACCTAGTATGATATCATTTTGTTGTATTATCAGAGCATTGGGTGGTAGGGGAGGGGCTCCCTCATGTAAAAAGACATTTTATTAATTGGTTTCCTTTTTTCTTTTCTTTCTTTCTTTTTTTTTTTTTTTTTTTTTTTGCCTCTCATTTCAGAACGGTTTGATCACCACTGTCCCTGGGTAGGCAACTGTGTGGGGAAAAGAAACTACAGATTTTTTTATATGTTTATTTTATCTCTGTCTTTTCTGACAGTCTTTATATTTGCATTCGTTGTCACCCACGTCATCCTTCGTAAGTATGCTGGCGAAATCAGATCACGTATGTAACCATTGCCCGACTTTGGTTTCCTGATTTAATTTTGATTTAATATTTTGATCATTTCGGGCTTTCTCTTTCTTCTCCGCCCCCTTCTCCTTGTCCCCTTCCTCACCTCCGGCCTGCCCCCTTTGCGTCTCCACCTTCCTCCATCCCTCCTCATCCCCCTCCCTTCCATTCCCACCCCATCCTTCCAAGGCAGCTGCCAGGGTCACACCTGGGACAGGCTGTCTTTACCCACAAGACTTTTTCCTTGGTACACTTGTCCCTGTCCCCACCTCAGTGACTCCACTTTCTCTTCTGTTAAGGGATCCCCTGGAAGAGTCACCCCCGTATTTTATGCAAAGGAGAATGTGCTGCAGTGATCACCATAGAGCAGCAGAGCTTTTTAATTTTTTTAACATGAAATCTACTTAAGCAGAACAGTCACCTCCCTAGAAAAAAGTGTCTGGGGATAAAGCCTGGGTTTTCTTGCACACAAATCTACCTGTTAAAGTTATACATTTGATAAGAAGTTCAGTTACCTGCTAGAACATTAGTGAGCTACCCCTGGCATATAAAGGAAGCATCTTGATTAAAAATGAGATGGATATAAATGACTTTAATATATAGTTGCCTAAGCAAAGGGCATTTTTCGTTCCCCATTCTGAAGGTCATGACTTTGAATTTCTTTTGTCTCTTGGCCATTCACTTTTCTACAATAGGCAGTGATGAGAAGGAAGTTAATTGGCTTTGAGCTATAAATTTAAGCCTTTAAGCCTCCATTACAGCATTAAGGAGCCTCTTGTCCATATCCTGAAGTACAGCCACCCATTAGCAAGTACAGAGCCTCTTTCTGGAATGTTCCAGAAGGTATCTGATACATGCCTTTCTTTCTCCCTGAGCAGCAGCACTAAAACCACAAAGGGGGTGTGCTAGGCTGCAGTTAGTTCCTCCCCTTCTCTCCCGGCGGGGCCTGGACGGGGCCTGGGGGAGTGGATGCTGAGGAAAGTTTCACTTTAGTTCTTTTTAAATATCTGTCAATTTTGGACATTAAATGGAGTACCCCAAAATTTCATAGGCATTTTAAATCCTATTTCCCACTTTTTCTTGCTGAAATCCTTTCATCTGAATGTGACACCAATTTATAGTATATGCTTGCGAGCCATAGCTCAGCGGGCCTGCAAGAACAGGGTTGACATTCACGAGGACCTTTCCCACGGGACCTGGGGTGATGCCAATGGCTCTGCAGAGACCCCTTGTCTCTCAATTTTCAGAGTCAGAAGATGGCAAAAGTAGCCAGGGTCCTATCTGTGTGTTAACAGACAAAAGAATCAGGGAGGAGAAGCCATTGGGTACCCAGCCATGGAAGAAATAAGTACTGCTATTGCAGCACATTGTCTATGACGCTACAAAGTAGGGTTTAAACGTTACATCTTTGCCATCTTTGGTAACGTCAAAGTGCTTCCTACATATATGATCACATGGTAGTTATGGCCTTGCCCCTACATTTGGGATAATAAGGGCCTGTTTTCGTTTGCTCAGCCACACACACACACACACACACACACACACACACACACACACACACAGAGTGAGGCCCCGCCTAATAGCACAGTGAGGTTGTGATGCACGGTTCACTCACCTCCCTCAGAGCCTTACTCACCCAGGCTCCAGAAAACTGGATTGCGCTGTGGTCTCTGCTTCTGTATTGTTAGTCTAGTCTTCCACACAGAAAACATTTGGCATTCATCTGCCTGCAAGTCACCTGCCTGTTTTGGACAAAGCAAATAAAGATTTCTCTCTCCTCTTGTTCTGTACCCTAACAACCCCCACCCCATTTGACGTGACCTGAGATGCTTTCAGGAAGGGCAGAGTTGTTTATATGGTCCCCACGCTCCCCCTAAGATTGCAGCTGGGGGCTGTCAGCCAGGCCACGGGCTCTGCGAGGGGGACAGGACGGGGAGGGGAGAGTGGGGTGAGGATTCTGCTGTCGCACACATTCCTGACAAGGTGATGCCTACAGTTCCTCCAAAGGAAGGAGAATGGGGAAAGCCATACAGTTTGGGTCCAGAGGGAAAGAAAGTCGTTTCTTCTGGTCTCACTTGGCCTCAGGCGGTGTTCGCTCGGAGGTCTGCCGCAGCCCAGCTGCTGGCTCGGCTCTGCTGGCCTAGCAGGGGTGGGAGGGAGAGCCCTGAGCTTTCCTCATCCATTCTCCCACGGGTTGGCATCCTAGCACACATGGCCTCCGTGGTGGCCAGTGGGCACAGAGAGGAGGGGAGGACACACAGAGGGAGTGGAAACAGGGGGAGATTGTGGAACCTCCCCACTCACAGCGTCAGGCTAGACAGGGCTTCCAGTGACACAGAGGGGCCTGGAGCTTGCTGTAACTCCCACCGCAGCCGCACCAGCCCAGCGGGCCGCAGGAATGCCCTGGGACCAGTCCCGCTCTGTCCGTTCCCCCGTTCACCTCTTCGCTGGCCCAGGGCCAGACCATGTCCCCAAACACACAGCTGCGTGCGGGACCGCAGGGGCCCGCACTCCCACCCAGCATGGGAACAGCCGCAGCTCCTCCCATGGACTTTTATTCATAAAACCACCATGTCAGTACATAACATGAAAAGTGCTTCTTGTCAGACGCATCTTCACTCAAGCCCTTAAAGAAATGTTTTCTGGCACAGACAGTTCTTCTGAAAATGTCTCAAACCCCAAAGAAGTCAGTCATAAACCTCCTTTTATGAGTGTTTACTCTGGGCGCAGAGAAAGACGTCTTTTATACGTAGCCTAGTTCCTAGGACATCCAGGGTCAGAAGTTAACAAACTGGGAAAACAGTCTTTCATAAAAGAAGAGGAAAAAAAATCACATACAGAATTCTGTTTAACTATTAAAATGAGGACCACAAAGGAGCAATCAGGACTATAATTTATGGGAAAGTATGCAGGCATCCATCTGCTTTTATTGAAAAAACATCCTGCAGATGTTGGGTCTCGTGAATCTGCCTCCTCCTTGCTGAGTAACGTTAGCGGAGTCTCAGTCTCGGATCAGTACCCTGGGTGCCATGGCACCTACAAAATATAATTACTTAATTGATCTTGAGACACCTGTTATTTTTATGTAGATGAGAGTGCCCTCAGCATGAAGGCTGCTTTTCTGGAGGTGAATGTTGGAGTACTAAATTTTGGTTTTATTCCCACAGGTTCACAACAAACAGGATTCCTTAATGCCCTTAAGGACAGTCCTGCGAGATATCCTTTGTGGCGGTTGTGTTGTTTCCGAGGCTAACGTGTTAAGTATTGGACTGACCTTCTACTCAGTTACCTCTTCATCTTGTGCCTTGGCTTGTCTTCGCGGAAACCGTATTCTTTTCTGTTCCGTGGCGTGCAGCGAGCTCCCCGATCTCCCTTGATGAGGAAGGGCGTCTGAATGGGTGAACTTCGCAATGTCTCATCGGCCTTGTTTCCATTGACGTGCTTGCTCTTTAGCTAGAAAACCAAGTGTGAATTCTCGCCCGCCCCCAGGAACCCACGTTCATTTGTGTTCAGTGAGGTTGGTTGGGGGGAAGTAAGGCCACAAGCTACAACGGACTTGATTTTGATCAGCGGGTGGTCCCTACAGAGTCTTTATGGTGCCCCTGTGTGGGTCCGTGGGAATCCCCTGAGCCTCTGTGGATTCTGTCTGAGATCAGGTTGGCATTCCTCTGGGTAGCACAGATAACCCGTATTTATTTCCAGAAACAGAACACCTTTTCACAGCCCTGAATGGACTACAGTTGGTTAATCTGAAGTCATCTGGATTAACCCCAGCCTCTCAGACAGTATATATATGGGCATGTACCATAGTATTTTGAACTTCTTGAAAGAAAAATATTCAGCCATTAAGTTCTTGTGTGGGCTCCCACTCCCTCCCCTGTCCACCTAGGTCTTACACTAATCGGTGTAGCGTCGGCCTGCTGGCCCCACTGCCTGGCTGCGTCTGGGACCCAGCTCTCTCTTCGTGTAACCAGGCAGACTGGACTTGAACTCCGCATTATCCCAGGAGTTGTCCCCTTGTGGTAGAGAATTCTCAAAGAATGAAGGACTTGACTGAGATGCGTATCACGTGCGTACATTTAACGGACGGACCGATGTCAGTGACAGGTCCCCCGCACCGGTGAGAAAGGCTGGCCTGAACCCCGGGGGGATTTCCGCTGCCCAGTTCCCTGGGGCCTTCGGGCTACCTGCTGCCCCACGCGGCTCCCCGTGGGCACCTTCAGGCACGGCCCTCCCCGCCGGAGCAGAGCTGTGTGTCGCTGGGCGTGTTGCTGCTGGGTGTTGTGTGGCCCCCTCCAGACGTCCCTACCCCGGGCTCTCACCATCTCACGGTCCTGGAATGAGCCGTAAGGAAAGACCCACAGCAAGCCCTAGACAACTTTTCTTTTTTATTTATTCATTTATGTATTATTTTTGTATCTTTATTGTTATAAGTATTACAGATTTCCTTCTCCCCCCCCCCCGACACCCTCCTCCCTACCGCACCCCCACCTTCACCTCCCTGTTGTCTGTGTCGGTTGGTTGTGCATATATGCATGTAAGTTCTTTGGTCTATCTCTTCCTGCCCCTCACTCACCTGCCCCTGAGGCTTGTCAGTCTGCAGGAACAGCTTTGCAGTCCTGCTCCATCGCAGCTCGTTACGACGTGCCGGTCATTTCTCTAACCCTTTTGTGTCTCCATGTTTTGACCCGCAGCAGTCAGCCTCTCTGTACTTGACAATGCTGTGCTAACAAAGCCAGTTATTCAGAATATACGTGAGAATGCCCAACGCCCAAGCCTTGCTTACACGCGTGGGAGGAGTGGCGTCAAGGAAGCGTCTTCCTGGGGCGGTTTACGCGATGGGCAGGCGCTGCCAGCACCTTCTGTTAGAGCTCACACGTCTGCCGTTCTCGTGGTTCGGCTGTGCTCGTCATCTGTATGATCAGGAGCTCTGTGTTCCCATTCGGGGAACAGATGTCTCTGAGGGAGAGAAAGGAAGAGTGCAGTATACTCGAAGTGGCATGCTGACTTTGCTGCAGAAACTATTCACGTGGAGAAGGGAGGGAGAAATTCTCTTACTTGGTCCAGAGCAAATCTTAGCTTATTTTCTCTCGGAGCATCATTCTCAAGTGGAGGTGGAGAGTTTTCCCTAGGGCCTAGTTTTTGAAAACTCATCAAAATCTCAGCCACTGTCTTTCCAGTGTTGTCATATCTACCTGCTGACCCACCACCGATGGCCTGATGTTGCCCCTGGAGGCTGTTACCTAAGCGTGGCCTCCAGGTTCCACAGCGTGGTGGCCACGACCCGCTCTGAGTGCATTACAGGCCCCTCAAAGCATCCGGTGCGGCTTGGCTGCAGGACATCTGCCCCTCCAGGCCGGGGCCTCCGCCAGCCCTGCTCCGACTCGTGCCCGGATGTATTAGCTTCCTGTTGCTGCTCTAACAAGTAGCCACAAGTCTAGAGGCTTAAAGCAACGTCAGTGTCTTATCACACAGTTCTGCAGGTCCGAGTCCAAAAGGCTCGGCTGGTTTCTGCTCCAGGTCCCACAGGCTGAAGTCAGGGTGTTGGCCGACCTGGACTCTTACCTGAAGCCTCTGGGGAGAATCCTCTCGTGGGCTCATTCGGGTGGTTGACTGAGTTCATGGGGTATAGGGCAGGCCCCCGTTTCTCGATGCATTCCTGACTCATGACTCCTTTTCTCTTCAAAGCCAGCAGCAGGGGATCAGGGCCTCCCACACGTTGAATCTCTCCTTCCTTTTCTTCCGCCATCGCTCTGACCTCAGCCAGAACCTCTCTGCTCTCACAGATTGGCCCCACCCTGATAATTCTGGATCATCTCCCCCCCCCAAGGGCCGTGACCTTCCATCCACGAACTTCCTTTTGACTTGTAGGTAATGTATTCTCTGGTGCCAGGGATTAGGCATCTTTTGGGGGGGACGTTTCCTGTCTGCCCCACGGGCCTTCATGAAGCTCACTCGCAGCCCGGTCACCTCCGAGTCCACAGCGGCTGTCCTCCCTGTTCTGCCCTTTCTGTTAATCTAGGAGAGACAGGATGAGAGACAAAAAAAGATGGGTTAAAATATATATATGGATATATATGTATATACTGTATACACCTACAGACATATGTAAAAACATAGATAGATAGATAGATAGATAGATAGATAGATAGATAGATAGATAGATCTTTTCTTCCCTGAGTTCAGGTTGAAAATGTTAACAGAAGGCCCCATGAAGCCCTTGTTGAACCAGCTGGCCCCTCACGACTTGTAACATTGCTCCTACTGATTTGGTCCCCACTTGGTTTCTCCTGACCCATGTCAGGCTGGGCTCCTGCCTGGAAAAAGGTGACCTAACGCTGAAGCCAAAATAGCCCAGGGCAGCTGCCTCGGCCAACATAAAAGACATAAAACCACCCCATTTCTCTCAGAAAAATGAGAGGCCCAAGGCAGGTTCGGGCGGAATGTGACCGCAGAGCTGTCCCGCCCCCTGGAGGGAAGAGCGGGCTGGCGACAGGAGTGACCTGGTCGTCTTTATTCTATCTGGACGTCGAGGATAATTTCAGGAGCATCACACATACCCATGCTTAAAAGTGAGGGGCTGGGCTCTTCATTAAAAAGCACATAAATATTTTGTGTGCGCCACTACCATCTGTCCCCGAGTCAGTGGTGTGACTGCCGAAGGCCCCCTGTTCTGACGGTGTTTTCTGTTTGAAACGCGTGCTTTGGAGAAGGATGCCTCCATCTGGTGAGTGAATCTACTGAGAAGTGCTGAGTTATGTTGACGCCTCATAAACGTGTGTTCCCGAAGAAGAAGTGTGCTTTAGGTTCTTCTGGGTTGTGATGTACTTTAGAAAAAATAGGAAGTTCTGGTCGTTAGTGAGGATGTATATGTGACAAGTAAGGCTGGATGCCATTGGGACAGCTGGTCAGTGTGCTCGGCTCCTGCCCACAAACTGGACACCTGTGTGGCTTGGAGGTGGCATGGGGATGGCTGGGCAGGAGCTTCTGAGGGCCAGCTCTCGGATCACTGAGAAAGGGCGTGCTAACCACTGGGCTGCTCAGAAACGGGATAGTCCCAGCGAGACCACGGGGTGCTCGAAAAGACGGCGGATCCCGCTCATCGGTGTGGCAGGAGGTTCTAGGTCAGACCAGTGTTAAACTCAGTGGCTATTAGCTCCCTTCCACTGTTGAGGCCGGAGTGTGGGAGTCTCTGGAGGTGGTCACTTTATGATGGCTGAGACTGCTCTGTGACATTTCACACTCATAAAAGCTGTCCTCTGATAGATGGCAGGGCTGCCCCCAGCTCGTCCTCTCCAGACCCGCAGTCTGTGTGCAGTCAGAGTCTCTACGGGACTGAGCTCTGAGAACAAGCAGAGGCTTTCTGGCCGAAACGCCTGAGCACAGGACCAGTCCAGTGTGACTTTTGCAGGTGACCTCAGCAGAGCGGTCTCAAGCAAGAAAATTACGTACGTGTAAAATGAGTCTGTGGCCTTCAATCCGATCCCCTGACCATGATACAAAAATATTTTCCTGCGAAATGAGGACACAAGCAAAGGTTCCTCACAATGGGCTTTTCTCTACAAAAGGTCCAAATAAAAACAATGTCTTTGATGAAATGAGATTAGAAACCAAAGTGGCTAATGGACAACTGAACAAGACAGCGTACCAGAAATAACCGACAGGAAAGATGGAAACACTGGTAAACGAAAGCTCTTCAGGCCCACAGGAAACCAGCAGGACTTTGAGAGAAAGGAATCCACCAGCTTATTCAATAAGGAGACCAAGACTGGGTGGGGTCTAGTTCCAGAGTGTGTGAAGTCGAAGAGGAGGAGAGGAGAGGAGCTGGGGGAGGGGGGGGAGGGGGACGGACCAACAGAAGTGGCTGTGGGTAGAATGCCTGGTCATTCTCGGGGCCCCTGCAGCCCCTTCCCAGTCTACACCCTCAGCCCCGCCTGTGACCTCTGAAGGGGGCAGAGCAGCCATGGGGTCAGGGTGACTCATTCTTCTCAACGAACATCTGTTGATGCCAAGATCTGGGCTATGACTGATTTCTTAAAAGCAGAATAAGTCTTAAGCGTCATAAACAAGTCAGAGGATGGGGCGTGGGGCTCCGAAGGGAGATGCATGTCCTGCAGGGATTTCGGGGGGCGCTGGCAGGTGGCCTTTGCACAGGGCTGGAGAGCTGGTGGAGTTCTAACGGGAGTGGGGGGAGAGGCCTCAGGCAGGGCCACCGTCCTGAGCAAGGCCCCGGGCACATTGTCTGAAAGACACAGGCGGCCTAACGGGCATCTCTCTGTTTTAATGGAATTTGATAGAAGGCTTGGAGTTGGCCAGGTGCCCACAGAAAGGAAGGACACCATCAGCCCAATAGAAAATTAACCAAAGCAGCGCAGGTGCTCGGGGCCCGTCCAGTCTGATATCTGTTGATCCTCAGAAAGACCCCAGAAAACTGGTAGGATAGGTGTCCCGAGTTCTCTTAGAACAAGATGCATGGGGACTCGGGGGCACGTGCCTGGTGTGGACTCAGAGCAGTGCCCCTCACCGCCGTGGCCCAGGGCCTCAGAAGCCCAGTGCTCCAAAGGAAAGGACCCGAGGCAGAGCCTTGGACTTCAGCATTCCCTGGCCATTCTGGGATCCGGGAGATTTGGGTCAATAAAAAAACCCACATGAAACACACAGACTTTTTAAATAAACTGCCATCCGGATTTGGCACTAGGCAAAAAAAAAAAAAAAGAAAGAAAAAGAAAAATCAGGTCATGAGCCCGACTGCTGGAATGTGAAGAGACAAGCAATGACATGTTGCAGAGACAAGTTCTTCACCCAGGTGGCTGTGAGGCCGTGGGACCGATGAACAAGTTTTGCTGCCATAGCAATCTCAGTCTGGAGCTGTGAGGTCTGAGGCCCCAAAGTTACGGCCTGCCATGTGATGCTGTCAAGGTTGGGGACCCTGGGAAGGATCCTTTCTCTCCCAGAAGTCTAGAGACCAAGTTCTAGTTCTGTTTTGCCATGAACTGCTGTGTGAGCTCTTATAAGTGTCTTGACGACTCTGGGCCTCAGCTTCCTATCTGTGAAATGAAAGGATTAGAATAAACCAGGACATCTTAACTTGGGGGTCAATGTGTATCCATGGAACAGTGTCAGGGGAGTTTTAAGCCTCCTGAAGTTATAAGGAAAAATGTGTTTGTGTGTGTTTTTTCTGAGAAAAAGTGGGAACAGAAAAAAGTTAAAAAGCATTGGTTCCATGATGTCTCACTTTTATGATTCTCCAAATACTGAGGTATCCTCACCTCACCGTTCTGCCCTTGCTAACCCTCCTGGGGCGAATAGATCCCTGTCCCCTCCCAGCCCGGAGCTCCTTCCTCCCAGCGTCTCCTGCCCTGAGGACAGGCTGGTGCAGACGGGGGGCTCAGAGCAAGCACTTCTGGGACTGTGCAGAGACCCAGTGGACGGGCATCTGCCCGGCAGCGCTTTTCAGTCTTCGTTCAATTTCATTATCAGCTAGTGAGTGCCTCCGGAGGCAGCTTCGTGGACCAGGGGCCGGGGGAGTGCACGGCTGTACCCCTGGCCACAGAGGGACCCCTGTCTTTCTGGGAGTTGGGAGGAGACAGGCACGGCTGCGGTGGGAACAGCTGCAACGGGGAGCTCATCTCTGAGCGGTAAGCCGAGTGCTTATTCAATTGGCCCCTGGTGGAGTGGGCATGTCTCCTCTCATCTCTCTGTTCTAAAAAATCAGTAAATGGGTTTTTATACATTTAAGAGAAATGCATATTCTTCTCACTCTGGCAGACAGCGTCAATGTCTAGCTATTGGGTCCACGGGGGTGCTGTTTGGGTATTTGCACCGTAGTCAGCGTGACTGTGGAGGCACGGACTCCCCAGCTGCCGCAGGCTCAGGAACCCCGACCAGGGTCCCCCAGCAGAGGCGGGGATGGTGAGCCTAGAGCCACCTGCCCCTCAGCAAGAACTAAGAAAGAAGCCGGCCCACAGTGTGTCTGCCGTACCGGCAGAGCCACACCCCAGGGTTCAAATCCTAGCTCTGCTATTTCTCAAGCAAGTTACTTAACTGCTTTCTGCCTCAGTTTCCCTGTCCGGGAAGTGGGAATCGTGCTTCTCACGGGGCTGGTCTGAGGATTAAGTTCGTCCCTGGGAAGCCTTTGAGCGGCACCTGCCACGCCCGTGGCTCCAGCCATTGTTACGACTGGAGGTGACTGTCCCTCCAGCCTGGGAGAAGCCAGAGGGGGCCGCAGTTTGCACCCCACCTTGAATTCATGTCATGGTGAGACCGCGGTGAGCTCACGGGGACTGCACTCTGCTCTTTATGGAATGGTTCTGGAGCACGCGAGACATTAATACAGAAAGCTGCGTTTGTTGGTGTGGTGCTAAGCCCTTAAAATCCCGCGCCCACTGGCAGAACAATGCCTCCTCGTGGGGCTGATTGTGAGCGGCTTTGCAAAGGAGCGGGACATGGGCAGCGGCCACTTCAGCTGCTGTCATTCGCCTCCACTCCGACGCCAGTTTTCCGTGGTTTGCACCCAGGAATGTTACGTGCACTGGGGCATCCCCGTCCTCCTGCCTGGGTAAACTTCTGGCCTGCAGAGTTCTTCTGAGATCTGAGTTCAGCTCTTCCCGTGCTAGGCAGTGAATACATCTTTGCTTCCGTTTTTCTATGCTCTCTTTTGTACCCTTGACCTTTCTTGCTTGGTTTCACGTGTCTCTTCGATCTTTCTAGCGCGTGTCTTTCTCCCGCCTGTGCAATTCATTGCCACCTCCCTGCACCCGTCTCCCTGACTGTCTGCCCCTGTGTGCTCAGCACTGTCCCTGGTCCACTCAGTGTGGGGCGTGACTCCCGCGTGGCTTGCCTCCTCAGCCTGTCCCCTCTTGGGGGGTGGGGACGAGGTTGGGAGAAGGGGCATCTGTGAGTCCTGACCTGTCGGAAGGCAGTTGAGAATGAGACCATCTTTGCTACACAGACCGCTGTCCGTGAGCGCCCACGTGCTCACCAGGCCTCCCACCAGGACCGTTTGCCCACCTGGTAACCCTGGGAGAAAGGAAGGGGCTGCCCAGGCTGTGGCAGCCCTGGCAGGGTCTGCTTCTCTGCCCCTCTCTATTCCCCCATTGGTCCTTCCACCCACGCATGTTTCTCTGCTTTTCTGAAACACCCCCTTCGTCTTCTCCTCTCCTCCTCCAGGAAGAGGGCCGGGCTGCTGGGCCTCGTGTGCGGGCCTCGGCTGTTTCCCTGGGCTAGCCAGCACAGAGGCATTCTCCTCCTCCGGAGAGGTCCTCGTAACTTCAGGGCGGTGCGTTTCTGTGACCTTGCTGTTTCTAGAAGTTTCCATCTTAGAAAAGTAAAGCATTTTTGCCTCTCCAAGAGCAGACCCAGTGGTGTACCCTGATGCCGACTGTCAGTTAGCAGGCGCCCCTTCATGTCTCCGTTCTGTGTGCGGCCCCCCATGCCCGGACAGTAGCATTCATTCATTTGACGTGGCAAGTCACGGCGCTGCCCTGATGATGTATTCATTTCTCTGGTCTAAAGGTGATGCATTGCAGTGTGATCGATGACTCCCATCCGTGGGAGTGTTAGGAAACATGAGTATTTATTTTCTCTGGACTATAATTTATCGTCGGGGGAGGCATGGTGTAGATTTAAATTCCCAGACCTATGAAGGATTTTTTTCCTGCGAAACATCTGTATCTTGTAAATAGTGTTTTATAAACATTTGAGGGAACCGAAAATTTCTCTCGTCTTTTCGAGTTGCCACACTCGTGGTGGATTTATGTGTTCTGTTGAAGAATGCCAACCCTTTCTCTCCTTTGGTCGTAACACATCTCGGGAACTGTCTGTCACCCGTGCCTGGTGAGCATCCAGGGTTCATAGCCTTCTATGTCAGGGTTGGCTAAGGGGCGGGGAGAGGATCCCCCTAAATAAAGATGACCCTCACCCCGATGCCACTCTAAGAACTGTCCCCACTGGTTCAGAAGCCCATGCACAGCTGGGAGAAGGCAGCCACCAGCGTGTGGAAGGGCTGCCCAGGAGAGAGAGCCACGAAGAGAAACCCTGCCCGGGTACAGCCACCCACGGTCAGCCCTGCGACAATTCACTCCCAGCCTCAGCATCAGGAAGGGTTAGAAACCTGTTGGTACTACAACCCTCAGCACTCAGAAGCCACAATTAGAGTCTGTGATTGAAGTGACATTCAATAGTGAGTCCTTCCATTGGAGGCCGGGGCCGCTGCCACTGTCAGTGGGAGGTCAGGTGGGAGGACAGGCAGATGAAGAGGCCAACAGGTCACGATCCGGGAGCCCACCCATCACTTACTGAGTGAGAATGCTGCGAGGGGCCAGGAGAATGGCACGGCCTGCCCGGGGGTCCCTCCGGGTAGGGAGAGCACCCATGGGAGGCAAGATAGTCTCAAGAGGCCTGAGCGAGTGCCTGTGGTGTTTCCCGTCCCAGCCTCACGCCATCGCGGCCCATGGGCCTCCCGAGCTCCCCATCCTCCCAGTTCACGTCCTTGACTCCGGGTCACCGTGCTGGAGGCCGTGGTGTGCTTCTTCTCCGTCTGGTCTATCGTTGGGCTCTTGGGCTTCCACACGTACCTGATCAGCTCCAACCAGACGACGAATGAAGACGTAAGTTCCTGGCAGTAAGGGCCTGGGTGTGTTCCGCAACCGAGGGGGGACGGGGACGTCAGGAGCCGAGGTCTGTGTACACCCCCTTCCAGATGGGAGCCTTTGGGGGCAAAGCCTCGCATCTGTCACACCCCCAGCTCCCTGTCGGAAGTCTCCTTGTCATCTTGCTTTCTGACCACGTCAGTTAACTGGACACTAAGATCAGCCAAGTGACCCCCAACTCCAGCCTTGCAGAGGGCATTCTGTTCTGATCCTTTTCAGTAGTTGTGTGAGCAGCTCGCCCCCTCCCCCGAAGAGAGACCAGGGCAGGCTGGCATCTTGGAGCGGAGAGCCTGCCCTTCATAGCTAACATCTCCGCGTCATTTCTGGAGATCGCCAGACCCAACGTCTAACTGCTCTGCGGGACTGTCTGCCTGTGCTTAATGTGGACGGAGAGGGGGCATAGGGACAGGAACGGCGTGGTGGCGATGTCCCTTCACGAGCCTGTCCCCTTTGCTGTAACGTTGAGGCTGGCAGCCTCCGCGGCACACGGCTCGGGTTCACTCCCGTTGCCCACGGGCTTGAGGAATCAGTGCTGATGAGATGCTCGAGTCACAAGTGTTAGCACATCATTTATATTTGGTAACTGTGGCTATTGGAAGCTGCAAAGTGATTCCTGCAACACCATGAGGCCAAATTCAGATGGGCTGTAACTTGGCAGTTAGGGGAGCGTCACCCCTCCGGCTGCCATTCATGTCATCTCCATTTTAGCACCAGAAACGTGAGGGTGGAAAGATCTCCAGGGGCTCGTGTGAGCTGGCCTTCTGTATTAGGGAGTAGAAATGAGATTGTCCCCAGAGAGTGTTACTTTCTCCCTAATCTGACCTGCTGTTTGGGGGAATTTCCAAGTTTGGGAGAAAGGCCAGTTTTCCTTGGGGAAAGATCTCCATTCTCCTGCTGAGAAATGAGTGAAGAGTATTTGCCCTTTTAGGGACTTCTCGTGGTCCATTTCTCTCGAACTGTGGCATTGGCGTGAAGGATACTGTTACTGGCTCTCTTTTTCTTTCAGATTAAAGGATCTTGGTCAAATAAAAGAGGTAAAGAAAATTACAACCCCTACAGCTACGGAAATATCTTTACAAATTGCTGTGTTGCCCTGTGTGGGCCCATCTCTCCAAGGTGAGATTCTGAGAGCACCGTGCTCGTCGCCAGACTAGGCACGCACACACCCTGGTGAGTGCGCACAGGCCTCGCCAGGGAGCGGCCTGGCCACTGCCGAGGGACTGGCCACACTGTCCGCTTGGTACCACGGAGACACGGACTCAGGGAAACAGAGATCAGAGAGACCAGGCTGCTTGTTCTGTTAGGCTTGACACCTTCCTGGTTCTTCCACTGAATTTGTGTCAAGTTCGGGGAAAATCCCCTAAGGGTCAAAGAGGGAAACTGAGGCACGTGATCTCATTAACTATTGAATGAGGTTGTGCGCAGTGGCGAACAGGGAGCTGAGGTTAGCACAGTGAGGGGACCAGGGCACAGATGTAGGAAGCAGTGAGAAAACCTACAGAAATGGGTGTTAAGAGCTGAGTTGTCTAGAATATAAATGCTGAACTAGTTCCGAGGCAGAGATCTGTGTGCCTGGAGCAGCTGAGATGCTGGTGATGAGAAGACAACGATGATATTAATAACAGAAGCAGCCGACATTTACTGAACGGTGTTAGGCTCTGCTCTAAGCACTTACGTGTGTTACCTTTTAGAACCTCACTCTGTACCTATGAAGCAGGTACCATTATATCCCATTCTATGGATGAGGAAACTAAGGCACAGAGAGGTTAAGTAATGTGCCCAAGATCACACAGCTAGTAAATGCTGCCCAGGCGGAACTCGAACCCAGCACCTAACATCAGAACCAGCATGTGTTGGCTGGGGCATGCTGCCTCAGGGTCAGAATTACACAAGTCCACAGTCAGCTCTTGGTTATTTGGAGTTACACCCATGCAGAGGATTTCCAACAGATCAGTCAGTCATCAAAAATATTTATTGAGTGCCCTGGCCCGTTTGGCTCAGCGGTTAGAGCGTCTGTCTGAGGACCAAAGGGTCTCAGGTTTGATTCCCGATCAAGGGCACGTACCTGGGTTGCAGGTTCAATTCCCGGCCCTGGTGGGGGTCATGCGGGAGGCAACTAATCCCTGTGTCTCTCTCACATTTACATTTCTCTCTCCCTCCTTCCCTCCCTCCTTCCCTTCTACTCTATCTAAAAAATCAATGGAAAAATATCCTCAAGTGAGGATTAACAACAACAGCAACAAAATTTATTGAGCAAGTACTCCAGGTATCTAGAGTGAGTTCCCAAGCCATTACTGCCTCCTTGCTTAAGTCTCTAAATGTGTGAAATGGAGAGAAACCACAGGAGTCACGGGGTCGCCTCCGAGGCAGCCCCATTGTGCACTCGGACCCCTGGCCAGTCACCGCTGACATGTGCTCAGGAATGCAAACTTAATCTGATTATCAGCATCCGTGAAACATTCTTAGGGGAGTAAGAGTGATGCCCACCCTCCCGCAATAGAAAAGGAAAAACCAAAGAATATATTCCAAGGCCATTTAGTAATTGGTCCTGGGTTATTGTTATTGGTGCTGTTGGGTAATTGGATCTTTTTCCCGTTTGGGCCTAGAAAGTTGGGAGTCCATAGTGCCACTCTCCTGCTGAGTTGCGGGCTCACCCCCTGACCTGCCCCTCGCTGGCCTCCCTAAGGAGGGGCTGGCAGAGGGGAAGCCACGGACCCTGGATGGAGGAGCTGCTGTAGGTGGTGAGTCAGCTTGCCTGGGAGGGTGCCAGCCCCTCTCCAAGAGAGCTCCAGACTCAGCCAGGGACCCCTCTTGGGGTTCTTTAGGCCAGAAAACCCTCAGGAAATGCTTGGTTTTCCACAGTGGAGCTGTGTTTCCTGTTGGTGTGTTTATTGTGGTTGGTGGGGGCAGGGCCGGAGGGGTCTAAGAGGCGAGAGACCCCAGCAGGCATCTGCCCCTGGGTCTGGAACACACATCTGAATCCAGGAGAATTGAAAAGTCTCACATTCTGTCCAGATCTCTGTTCTTTTTCCCGAGTCTTCGGTTTCCTCTTGGCGCTGCTTTGTCAGATCAGTCTTGTCACAGCCGAAATCATTTCTCCCACAACGGGATTAAAATTGCCGTTTTGGCCAAGTTGGGGCTGTATTCTTTCCAACATCCAAGTCCCTCCCCTCTGAACCGCTTGGATTTCGGGATTTCGCAGGGACCACGGCCACTGCCCTCTCCCACTGGGCCGCAGGCTCCACAGAGCCGGCCGGACAGAAGTGTTGTCCCTACTCCTCCCCCTTGTGGCTTTCTTTCTCCTCTCCGCCAGCCTCTCCCAGGCCCTCTGGCCGCCGCTGAGCAGTGTCCCTGCTTCAGATAGGGGTGAGGACCCCCTGTGTGCCCAGAATCAGGCCCTTGAGCTGCCTCTAAAGCATTCTTTTGTTTTTTTTACTCCTCACCCGAGGATATTTTTCCATTGATTTTTTTTAGATAGAGTGGAAGGGAGGGAGGGGGAGAAAGAGAAATATCGGTGTGAGAGAGGCACATCAGTTGGTTGCCTGCCTCCGGCATGACCCCAACTGGGGCCGGAGATCGAACCTGCAACCCAGGTAGGTGCCCTTGACTGGGAATCGAACCCGAGACCCCTCAGACCACGGGCCAATGATCTAACCCCCTGAGCCAAACCGGCTGGCACTCTGAAACGTTCTTAAGCAGCGTGACAATGTGTTCATGGGAGAGCGTGTGTGTGTTCCTGTTCCTAGGGAGAGCTACAGACCACATTCTGCTCCCTGCAGTGTTCCCAGGTGTGGGGACAGCAGGGTGGGAATGGGGGTCCTCATACAAGTCTGGAAGGAGGAATAAAAACTTGGAAAGATACCAAATCTCAAGGTGCATTCAGGTCAAGCCCAAGAGGCAGTGCTCTGGGTCAGCCAGCCGTACGAATTCACTTGGCCACGATCACTGAGCACAGCTGTGTGGCAAAGTCCGGCGGGTGCTGGGGATGCGCGGGGGAGAGCGTGCAGCTCATGGGCCATCCAGACTCGTCGATGGCAAGTCCCCACAGTGGCGGAGGGGCTGTGAGGGAGGGCGGGTGCAGCTTCAGGGGACATCTGGGCGGGCTTCCCGGAGGAGGGGGCTTCCTGTGATCTATTCTAAAGGATGAGTAGGAATTGGAGGAAAGGCACTGTGGGAGGACAGACAGAGGGAAGAGCATGTGCGAGGCCCAGAGGTGAGAGGAGAGCCCGGCTTGTCAGGGAGGGGAAGGCAAGAGAGGAGATGCAGGGAGCACAGCCAGAGCAGGAGGGCCTGCCCACCCTGAGGACAGAATGCCGTCTTGGGTGGTGGCTGGGACCTGAAACAGGTGAACCCACAGAATGCAGGCTGGAGGCTTTGTTGTTCCTCCCAGCTGTCCCTTCAGACTCTCTTGATGACCTAGTTCTTTTTCTGCTCCTGGATGAAATCCCCTGCAAGTCCCTTCATTTCTCCTGTTACTTAAAAGAAAAAAAGGAGCCCTGGCCGGTTTGGCTCAGCGGTTAGAGCATCGGCCTGTGGTCCAGAGAGACCCTGGTTCGGTTCCCGCTAAGGGCATGTGCTTCGGTTGCAGTTTGTCCCCGGCCCTGGTTGGTCGTGTGGGTGGCAGCCACTCGATGTGTCCCTTTCACGTTGATGTTTCTCTCTCTCTCTCTTCCTCTCTCTCCCTCCCACTCTATCTGAACAAAAAGTGAAAAAATGTCCTTGGGTGAGGATAAAAAAAAGAAAAAAAGGACTCAGGGCACTTTCATTTCCTCCAAAATAGGGTCATTTCAGTGAATCAGAACTCCAAAGTTCATTGAAGGTCAACACTTTGCACCCTGGGTTGGAATTTCTGTGTGTGTGTGTGTGTGTGTGTGTGTGTGTCTGGCCCCACCCTCGCCTCACCCACCAGCCCCCAGCCCCAGCCTGCCTGGTTCTCTTTATCGGCAGGGTCAGATGACTCCTTTCCCCAAGGCTTCCTTCTGTCTTTTCTACCCTGTGCACTTTGTCCGAGGGCCGCTTGATGTCCTGGGGGGCCAGCGCCTCCCTTTGGCAGATGGAGGCTCCTGGTGTCTGTTGTTTTTCCTAAACTTCTGAGGATTCAGCTGAAACTAAGCAGAGAGAGTTCTGTTCCAAGATCCGGTCCCAAGCATTGTTTAATGGCTTGGTGTTCTGTCACGTGAAGGCCTGAAGGCAGTCGTTGGATAGTAACGCCCGTCTTCTGCCCGCCCGCCTGCCAGGAGGTGCACTCAGGCCATCTTGCAGAAGCTGCTGGTGTGTGGCCTGAGCCCCACACAGTGGGGGCCACAGCAGGCGTGCCCACTCATTAGCCGAGCTCCTGTTGCCCTTTGCCGTCCTGCCCTTAGACTCAGGGTCAACGCTGAGCCCTCACTCAGGGCAGCCCTTTCGAAGGCGAGGGAAAGCTTCACCCCAGCTTCTCACTGGGCAGCCGCCCCCTGGAGCACAGGAAGGGTGTCTTTAGAAACATTGTTCAGAAAACTCGTCCGTGGGAGACAGGACCATTTTCATTTAACCAACAAGCCTTTGCTCAGCACCTCCTGGCTATGTGCGGAGAGACAATGATTAAGGGGACTCCATTCTTGCTCACACCCCATGACAGATGCCACAGGATGGGATACAGGTGCCCAGGATGGGACACAGGTGCCCAGGGGACTCTGAGCCCCAAAGCCTCTGGGACCAGGTGCTGTGGGAGAAACGGGGAAGACTGCCCTGGGAGCGTGCAGGCTGCTCGACCCGACTGTATAAAGTCGCTGTGACACCAGGCAGGCAGGGAGGTGTGTCCCAGGAGGACCCGGTGCTGCGCTAAGAGAAGCCAGATAAGGACGAAAGCGGGTGCAGGGACAGAGCAGGGGCTGCAGGGCTTTTGAACCTGGCTGTGAAGAATGGACAGTGGTGGGAAAGGGAAAGTGACTTTGGGTAAGAAAAAAACAAACAGTTTGAACAAAAATCCAGAGCTGGCAAAGCTCCGAGCGCACAGCCCCACGCAGGTGGCTTCTGTTGGGCGCAGCGCGCTGGCGCATGGCGGGCCCCAGACACGACTGCGGAGGGAACGACCTACGTGTCTGTAACAGGAGACGTGGACCTAAGGCCGGAGAGGAAGTTGGGGACAGGTGCATGAGGCCTGAAGGCCGAGCACAGGAGCCTGGACCGTGTTCGTAGGTGATGGAGCACCTCAAAGCTGTGCCAGCAGGAGGGTGACATGACCAGGACTGGCCATGGGGGCCGTGGGCGGAGGGCAGAGGCTGGTGGGCCTGAGGCCAGCGGACGAGGCGGGGGCCGCGGCCAGTGGCAAGGAGGCAACAGATGCTCTAGGCATTTGAAAGGGCAGAAGTGACAGGTTTGGTACCTGACCACCATCAAGGTGAGTAGAGGTGTCTGAGGTGGGGACGGCACAGAAAGAGGGACCCTGACGTGGAAAGAAACAGTGTTGATGGCATCGTTGGCTTTCTACTCACTCCCCTTCTCCTGTACTGTTGTGTTTTCTCTTGCAGCCTCATTGACAGAAGAGGGTACCTCCAGCCTGACACACCTGAGCCGGCCGCGCCCTCCAACGGGCTGGCGGCGTACGGGGCCACAGCGTCACAGAGCGACATGGTAGGCGCTGCCTGCAGTGGGCCGCTCCCTGCAGGCTCCTCTCCGCTTCTGTGCTCACTAACCCAGCAGCACCGCTGCAGGGGCTGGGCGGGGCAGGGGGCGTGGCCGCCCGGTGACAGGTGTGTTAGGGGCTGGAAGGGGAAGGACACACCAAACCTCTTCCAGAAACAGCTTGTGGCGTCTCGTGATGAAATGCCCCTCACACGGGCCACAGTGCCGTCTGGGGGACGAGACCCAGCTGCCCAGAGCAGGGCTGGCTGGCTGGAAGCCCCCATGTCCCATTCTGTCCCCCTGCCTCGGTCTGCACTGACTCCCACCCTCCTGTAGTGTGCTGCGGATGGCGCTGCCAGTTCCCCACTTCCAGCCAAATCTTAGTTCCGCCACGCACACCTTCATGCGAGTAATCAGACCAGGTGTTCCTTCTCTCGCGGGAAAGCTGACCGGGAGCCCCTGCAGGGCGATCACAGCTGTGCCGGGTCAGAGGTGGGGGGCTCGGGGCAGGGCGGGGGCTTTCCACGGGCAGCGGACATGGCAGCCCAGCTGGCCCTGACCCTCCGTGCCTTAAAATTCCTTGCGCAGTGGGCCCTGTTCATCTGGAACAAAGGTCCCTAAAGAAGCTCTGTTTCTGAAAGGAGCCGGCATGTGGGCCCACAGAGGAGCTGGATCACCCACAGCCGAGCTTCCAAGGTAGAAGGGGCCTGCGGAACGGGCCCCCCGGGAAGGGTGTCTGAGTACACAGGACTGCAAGGTGGAAGCCAGCAGCCTCATCGCTGGGCTCAGGGAATCTGCCCGTCCCCGGGACCTCCCGCCGTGTTTACAGACAGGGAAGGAGGCCCCGCCCCCCACAGAACTTTCTGGGTTGGTTTGTTGGGAGTAGTGATTCCTTTGTGTTGCGTTGCTTCGTCCACTGTGAAAGAACGTGCGTGTATCGCGGTCCTTGCCACTCCACTCCATGCGATCCCAGGACATCTTGTTCTGTCTGCACTCGCCCACACAAATGGCCCTTCAGGGTCACCCTTCTTATTTTTCAGGGGAGGAAATGAGGACAGAGGGAGTAAAGAGACAGGCCCACAGGAAAGAGAGAACACTTATTGGGCATCAGCTGTGTTCAAGGCATATGATGATTGAAATCTCGTTTAATCCCAAATCAGCAGTGGGAAGTGGGCGTGCTTGTCTCTCCCTGTTATTTTGTAAGCTGGGAGAGGTGGGTCATCTACCCAAGGGCACACAGCCATTGATTCGTGGGACCAACCCCAGTCTGATGACTCTCCTGCCCACGCTGCGTCATGCGCTGCACCCTTCAAGTGCACGGGGCTGGAGGACAAGGGTGTTCATGCTTGAAGGCTCTCGCCTGTCTGTAGGTGCACGACAGAAGTCGTGTTAGGACAGAGCTCACCAGAACTCCCACCACAGCACCCGTGATCACTTCTCCGTGTGCATAACCTCTCATCTATTCAGCAACTCTTCCCAAGTCCCTACTGTGTGCTCAGGACTCGACTCGGCGCTAGGGATGCACGGTTTGTAGGGCACAGTCCCCCTGCCCTCGGGGTCAGCAGTGCGGGGACAGGACATAAAGAAATATGTGAAAAAAAGTATTATGAAGCTTCCCCAGAACAGACCACTGACAAATGTGGTTCTTACCCAAACTGATGAACATATGTTAGTTTCACCCCGTGACTCCCCTAATTCTTGCTCTCACCAGGCTCTACAGTTTCTCAAGATTTAAAAAAAATAAAGGCTTTCTTGAAGGTGTTAACACCACTGAGCGACTTTAGGTCAGGATAGGATGGGACACAATTCATTAAGTCGTGAAATGTTTATTGAGCATCTACTACTGCCTCTGTGATAGCCACAGAGGGCAGGTTTAACAGAGGAAATGGGGTGTCGTTGCACCCCATGTGGTTAATCAGCATCACCAGCTGCTGTGCCTGCTGGAGTCCAGTCCGTCTGGACCTGCACCGGATTTCAGGTCAGGGTGTACCCCGCGGGGCGTGGCATGCCAGGAAAGGGTAGGGTGTGATTGCTTTTCCTGTGGAAAAGTCACCTCCCAGGTAACCACTGACCCTGAGGCACTGGTCTGTGATGCCATAGGATTATTCAGAGGACCCTTCAGAGGCTGAGAAGCTTGTACGGTGTGTGAAGCCTTCGCCATTGCTAACCCTTACAGTTCAGTTCAGTGTGTGGCTTCCCTTTAAGGCATCAGCCACCTGTGACGAGTTCTGTCGGGAAGCATGAAGACACTCAGGAAACCTAAGCCCCCCGCTTCTCCCCTGTGCCTGGATGACAGTGTGCTCGTGTCAGAACGCTCCACGCACACCCTGAAAAGTCGAATATTGCAGAACAGAATAAGCACATTGAAATGATAGTGTTCATAGAAGAATGAAAAGGAAGCTGTCCTCCCAACCTACCTTTTAGGGACATTTTAGAAGTCTGTCGTGCTTTTATAACTGTAAGGGAGCCCTCACAGGACCCCAGAACTCAGCGTCGTAGGCAGGCAGAAATAAACAATGCCCAACATTAATATATTTTGACAGAACTGGAGCACACTAAATAAATAATTTCGTTCATTCTTCATTTGTATAAAGACCACCTAGAAAACTCCACGCTCTGCCCTCAGCAGCCTTTCCTCTGTCCGAGGGCCGCTGCGGACGTGGAGTCAGCTCGGGTGAAATGAAATGTGCTCCCACGTGAGCGGTTTTATTTGAAAGTCTGCAGAAACAAAGTAAATTATCTCCGGGGCGATTTTCAACGGTGACATTAAGTGATATCGCCTGTGGCGCTCGAGCATCCGAAGCCGTAAATCCCTGCGCAGTTCAGTGCCAGCGCTCCCGGCGGTACATCAGCGGCCGTCACGCGACTTCCCGCAGCCCCGGCCAGCTCTGCTCCCGGACCGCGTGAGCCGTGCCGCCGGCTGCAGGGTCTGCTCGTGCCCGCGCTCACGCGTGTTCTGTTCGTACTCAGCACTTGGATGATTTCAGACGAGAGGGAAAAGAAGGCAATCCCATGTGGTTCAACCCTGTGTTTGATCGACAGGAACTTGTCAAGGGGTTGTTTGGAATGAAAACATGAGTTTCTCAATTTCTGGTTTATAGTAATGAATTGTCCTTGTCCAATATCCTGGGGCTTGTTTTTTTTGTTTGTTTGTTTTTTCCAGAGTATGTAACTGGTTAGATAAAATACTCCCAACGGCTTCTTGGTGTTGGTGCTGGGACATGAACCCTGCGAGCTGAGAAACGGGAGCAGTGATGTCTCCCTCTGCTGGGTGAAGACAAGAGTCCTCATGGGAAAAGCTGGGGGGCGGGAGGTCAAGGTGAGAGGAGAAAGGTGGGAAGGAAGAGAAGAGAGGAAAGAAGTAGGAGGGGAATTGCTGAAAGGAAAAGATGGAGGGGAAAGAGGGGGAGGGAATTCATGGGACCAAAGAGAAAGCCATCAAGTAGAAAAACCAAGAAGAAATGGGCGAAGAAGAATTAGAAGCAGAGGCAGAAAGGAAGAGGCGGACGAACACCTGCTCGTGCGTCATCGCCGTGGGAACCCTACATATCGGCCCTTTCCCCCTGAAGCTCTCAAATGGGATGTGCAGCCAGGAGGTCTGTCCGCCCATCCCCTGGGGAACTTGGCAATGGAAAAGCTCTGACCTTTAAAAAAATCAAATATCCCCTAATCATTGCATTTCTTCCAAGAAAGAGATGTTCAAAACATACAGAGTTAATGTCATGAGAATTACAAATTCCATTGCACTGTCCTTGGTTAGAATCCATAGCATCCCATTCCGGTGGCCGGTCACGAGCCAAAAGGAGCATTATGTGGGCAGTATCCTGTGGAAGAAAGCCTGGTCCCTGTTATAACCTGACAGCGAGATAACTAGAGACGCACGGCCGAATTGTAAAGGAGCACTTTATTACACCGGTGGGCTGTTACATCGGCGGGCTGGGGGGGGATACAGCTTCCCCAAATCCTCAGCCCCGAGCCTTCTTTGTTGCCCGCTTTTAAAGGCACAGACTACAGAAAAAAAAAACTACATTCTCTTGGCGCTGCTTTTGGCACCGTTAAGGGGGGCTGATACAGAGAAGGGGGGAGAAGAGCAGGGTAACTATTAATCTCTTTTTTCTCATGGTTTCTCTGAGTTTCCCAAGGCCATCGTCAACCCCTTATCTTTACAGTTTTCTTTGGGTGTCTCAAGGCCCTTATGTTTACAGAAAAGAAACTGCCAGGGTGTGTACGTGCAGTAACTGAGGGTCAGAATGGAGCTATTACAGTCCCTGGTACCCCCAAGGGGGAGTGATCTTCTAGAGGGAAATCAGTGGAACATGGCGAACTATTCTCAAAGTTATGGGATACAAGCAGGATTTCGACGCTCAGATTCATGGTTCCAGTAACTGCTCACTGAGGGATCATTGTCATGAAATGCTTTAGGCTTCATTTTTTCTTTTACATTTTCAAGTCCTTAGTTTGACCCCTGGTAAACCGGAGAGCATTTTCATCCGGGGCCTGGCCACGAGGCTGAGTACGGCTTTGCTACAGTTTTGACGAGTTGGCCACGGGAAGCACCAACAGGTGTGTGCAGGAGTGGACCCAGGCCGTAGGAGTGTAAGGCATGCCATTTGAGCCTTCCTTAAGAAAAAGAAAACAATATGTTAAAACAATATGCAAGGAACAAAGCCTCGGAAGGTGGGTGGTTCAAGCGAGGAGCCCTGGACAGGTGCGTCCTGTCCTTAGTAAATTCGCCTCCAGGTGTGAGCTGTTGTTCAGGTCAGCGCAGCGATGCTAGCTCATCAAACTCCATGGGACCATCCCGAGGAGCTCGGCTCTAAGGAACTCAACAGACTACTGTTTGCAGCTGCGGTATTCCAGAAGGTTCTGCTGCTGGGATGGCCTGAGAGGATTAGGGAAAAGGAGCAGGGAGGGAGAAAGTGAATATGGGAGAGGAGCCCCCTCCTCCTCATCCTTAGGCCTCCCGACCTTGCCAGTCTGCTCCAGCTCTGAGCTCTAGCATACCCCCTGTGAGTCTTTAAGAGCCAGTCCCTAAAACAGGGCTGGTCCCCAAAACAGAGTTGGTCAATTCGTTTTCAATAAAAAAGGCTTCCTTCAGGTCAACAGAGACAACAGATCTGACTTACAAGTTCATCTTTCCCGAGAGCTGGGGGCACTGGGTGGACAGAGGAGTTAGGACGGGTGAGGGCTCCAGAAGGAAAGGTCGACCGCAGGGCTCTGCCGTCCAGGATGGGGCCTGGCATCTGCCCTGGCATCTCGGCCCCGGGGTCCGTGAGGGGCCGCCTGCTGGGAGCTGCACGAAGCTGCAGGCAGCGGAGGCAGTGCAACAGCTCCCTTGGTAAGGAGACTAACTGGTACTGTCATAAACGCCCTTGGCAAAGCACAGTCTAGCCAAGGCCCTGGGATAGTTCCCAGAGGATGTTTCATCAGGAAGGTTGCTCTGGTCCACCTCTGCCCTGTCAAGACTGAGCCGATGTGCAGAGGGACAGACAGAGTTGGAGAGCGGAGCGAGACCGGTGTGGACCGGAGCTGGCTGCAGCCTGGCAGCTGGGCTGCTCAGCACCTCCCAGCAGAAAGGACCCCTTCCCCGAGCTGAAATCCCCGACAAGAGCAGAGAAAGCGACTCCGACGCCCTTTGGAACAGGACCGCTGTGGCAAAAATGATTTGGGTGATGATTGGGGAAATAACTACGTTAAATGATTGTTAGTGCCTAACAGCCCCGTTCCACCAGCTTGTAATGGTGGTTTCATCGCATCGAAGAAGGCCCCTACTACCAGCCTTTTCCTGCCCTCCCCCCAGCTTCTCGGTGATTTTGAAGTTTCCTGGGCTGCAGTGAAGCCATGATCCGACAGCCAGGATCTTCCTTGAGACTTGCCTTCCTCATAAAAGCTCCGTCACGAGTTTGCTCTTGGCTGAAACCAAGGGTCTTTGATCTTCTAAAACCTGTAACTTGCTTAGACTACGGCTTTTTAACTCCTCGTGGAGGCTTGGGGCGAGTAGGGGATGGACTGCCACTTGTATTTTTGGGAAAAAAGCTCATCTGGCTGGGAAGGACAGGGCACTGCAGCAAACGAGACGAAAAGCCCGAGGCGTTCTGACTTCGGGTGAGCTCTGTCCCCTGAAGGCTGCGCCCTGTGGATCCGGTGGCTTCTGTGCCTGGAGCGGGTCAGTGAGGCAGTTCCAGGTTCGCCTCTGGGCAGGAGGAGGGTGAGCATGTCCATCACAAAGCTGCCAGTAACGCCACGGTTCCGAAAAAGAGAGGGAAGGGTGATAAGACAAGTCCTGTTTATTAAGCACCTACTGTGTATCCCATGTGTCGTGCAAAGAGGTTTGCAGCCCAGCAATCTGAGCCCCAAAGCCGGATCCCTCCCTTTGTTCCATCAGTAGACTTCTGAGCAAACCACCTCCCTCTGCACCTCCAGGTCTTCATTTGTAACGAGGGGACACAAGTTTGTTCTAAGAACTGAAAACATGGAGTGGAGCTCCTAGCTTCTCGCTAAAGTATAAAGCCAGGAGTGTGTTCACCTAATATCCGGCTTGGCTCAGCGGTTAGAGCGTCGGCCCGCAGACCAGAGAAACCCGGGTTCGGCTCCCGCTAAGGGCACGCACCTCGGTTGCAGTTTGTCCCCAGCCCTGGTTGGGGTCGTGTGGGTGGCAGCCAGTCGACGTGTCTCTCTCACATCGATGTTTCTCTCTCTCTTCCCCCCCTCTCTCCCTCCCGCTCTATCTGAAGATAAATGCAAAAATGCCCTTGGGTGAGGATAAAAAAAAAAAGAACACGAGATGTACTATGATTTCAAAACACTCAGAAGAGAAGGAAACAGCTTGTAAAATGCTGGCATTCTCTTTCGCAGATTTAAAAAACCACATTAGCTCAATTAGTGGTTCTCGCACGTGATGACAGTTCAGCGGTGGGGAGTTCTCGGGCTTTCCCGGACGGTCTGCTCAGACCCGCAGGAGCTGCTGCCGCCCCAATTTTTTTTTTTTCTTTTTTTGTGGTAAAACATACAAACTATAAAATGTATCACTTCGACTATGTTTAAGTGCACGGGTTAGTGGCATTGAGTTCGTTCCCATTATGATGCGATCATCACCACCACCCGTCTCCAGAGCTCTTCACCTCACAAAACGGAGCTCCAAGCGTTGAACAGTGACTCCCCATCTCCCGTCCTCGCTGACCCGCAAACGTCATTCTACTTTCTCTCTCTGTGAATTTGATTACTCTAGGTACCTCACAGAGGGGGAATCACGTAGTAGTTGTCCTTTGGTGTCGGGCTTGTTTCCCTTAGCGTGATGTCCTCAAGGTTCATCCGTGTCGGAGCATGTGTGAGAATGCCCTTCCATTTTATGGCTTGGTAATATTCCATTGTCCATGCAAGCCACATTTTGTTTATTCATTCATCAGCCAAAGAACACCTGGGTTCCTTCCACCTTTTGGCGACTGTGAATAATGCTTCTGTGAACATGGGCCCCTGTGTTTTTAAAACAGTGTAGTAAAAGTGGTTTTCAGCAAACAAGAAACAGCCACCAGACTGTGGCAGGTGGTAAAGCCCACGACTCTGTCAGTGGGATGTTTTTATTTATATAATTTTTAATTTAAATTTTTAAATTAAATGTTAAGTGGACAATTCTAGGATGCATCGATGGGACTGTTCTGCAGTGAGGTCCTGTCTGTGAACAGGGGCAGGAGCAAGGTGGCTGAGGCTGCACCCTGCTCCCCGGGCTCTGTGGGGGACTGTGAGCCTGAGCAGCTTTCTAAGGTGCCAGGTGTTGGTATTTACCGCATGCTGGGTGTCTCCTAATGAAACCGGGCTACTGTGCACGCTCTCTGCCCTTGGCTGACTGAGGTGTCACTAACGGGTTTCTCTTTCTCTCGCATCCTGCCCTCCCTCTGCCCCTGTGCCCCTTTCCCTCCCTACCCTGTGCCGCCTCGTCTGGGCTTCTCTCTGCTGGCTCCCTCCTGCTCTCCAGTGCGACCAAGACCAGTGCATTCAGAGCACCAAATTCGTTTTGCAGGCCGCGGCCACTCCCCTGCTGCAGAGCGAGCCCAGCCTCACCAGCGATGAGCTGCACCTGCCAGGGAAGTCGGGCCTGGGCACACCCTGTGCCAGCCTGACGCTTGGGCAGCCCACACCGCCCTCCTCCATGCCCAACCTCACGGCCGAGGCTGGGCTCACAGACATACTGCCTCTGAAAGAGGAGCACATGGGCCACCAGTTCCTGACCCCGGAGGAGGCTCCCTCACCGCCCCGGCTGCTGGCTGGCAGCCCCCTGGCCCACAGCCGCACCACGCACGCCCTGGGCCTGGCCAGCCAGGACTCTCTGCATGAAGACTCGGTGCGCGGCCTGGTGAAGCTCAGCTCCGTGTGACCGCGGGGCCCAGCGGGGACAGAGGGGCTGCTCCCACAGCGACTTTCTCATGACTCGGTGCCACGGTGGCAAAGACAACTTCAGGTCCTGGGCACAAGGACCACTTGGAGAGTAAATGGACCCCCTCTGATGGCAGAGGCAGCAGGACCCAAATGCTTACAGCTTGGTTTTATTGGAATTTTCTTCCCCACCCTGACCGCTTCGACTACAGCGAAAATAGAGATGTAGCTATTTTCAGGCATTTGGAATGTGAAGGGTGGGCACGGGGCTGGGGGAGCCTGGGGGTCTGTAACCGGAGGCTCGGGAAAGGACATGCCTGGAGGTCACACGGTCTGCTTGCTGCTCTTGTGCCGGACACACGGGAGGTGTAGGAGACTTGTGGCCAGACTGAAATTGCACTTTTGTGTTATGCTACTAATATTTGAAACAGACATGCCATTCCATTTGTTAATTAAAAAAAAAAAAATCCCGGAAGGAAACAACGACCGGATGTGGATTTGCATGCCGCGCGAGCCTGTTTACGTGGTGTTGGTCTGCAAGAGGAGGCGCTGCTTTCCTGCTCGCTCGCTCTGCGAATCTCCAAGTGCTGTTTCACGGGCAGACAGTGCAGGAAACCAAGACAAATGCTCAGTGCCATCACTCGCCAGTCTCTTCCGCGTAATTACAGCCGGGTAGGTGGCGCCTGGGCTGCGGAGGGCTGCTGGGCTTTTATCAGATCAGGAATCAGTGAACCTTCTGTTCAGTCGTTAGCCGAGGTATTGTGTTGTACCGCACCTGCCACAGTCTCCACCTCCTTGTGTGACCAAACTTCCTGTGGACAGCCAATAAAATGACATCCTCTGTTATTTTTGGGTCTGCGTGCGGTTATCCTTATCAGCTTAAATGACAACAGCCATCCTGATGGCTGCGGAGTTTGTTCTTATCGGAGTATCCCTCGCGAGGAATGGTCCCAAAATAGCCCAAAATCAAACCGTTGAATTGTGGGGAATGTAAGGGAGCAGCTTCCCACCATTTTTCTTCTTTTCTTTCATCATCTCTTTTTGACACCGTTACAGTGCAACTTGCTGCACACTCACAGGCTGTCCCACGGCAGGTGATCTGTGGCACATGGTGGGGGCGGCGCTCGGGGACAAGGTGTGCCTTGGGGCCGTCTTCCCTGCTCTGCCTTGCGCTAATGTAGTACCAACGCTCAGAAGGGTGACCTGCTACCCTAGTAAAGGTAACTAAAGGGAAAGGTAACTAGAAAGGGGGGAGACTCCAGCTTAAATTGTGAGCTGAGTCATGTAGATCATCATTCTTACCTAGAAACTAATCAGAACGGAATTAAGAAAATTACATTCCATTCACGCCCATTTATCATCTAGCAGGGAACTGCTTTGTACTTAGGGAGAAAGTCACTTCGTTGGCAGCTGCAGGGACTCAGCAGACTGTCCTCGCTTCCCTCCAGATGATAAATCCAACAGCCAGATCTGCTCAAGTTGAAAATCACGCTCAGGCCCCCACAACCTTACGAAAGACAAGACGCATTGGTCAGGGACACGAGAGGTCCCAGGTGATTCGCATTTATGGAACAAGGCTGTTTCATCTGGGAAAGAGCTGCCATTTCCATATAAAAGAAACAGAAAAGAGAAAAGAAAGAAAAGCACAATTCCAAGTCTTAGCTGGGATAAAGGCAATTCTTTGTAGATCAAAAAATAATTTGTGCTGAAAAGAACCGCAGAATTCTTGCTTCGTGGTATCTTTGAACCATCTCTATGTTTCATACTGTATATATGAATAGAAAATGAGAAAGGTAAATTGTGTGTAGCCATTATTGATTGATTGATTGATTGATTGGTTGGTTTTAGAGAGAGAGGAAGGGAGAGAGAAACCTCGATTTGCTACTGCACCCATCCATGCACTCACTGGTTGATTCTTGCATGTGCCCTGACGGGGGGTTGAACCTGCAGCTTCGGGGTATCTGTACAATGCTCCAACCAACTGAGCTACTTGGCCAGGGCACCATTATTAATTTTCTGGACTTCCTAACTGCTTGTACACACTTAGAATTTAGAATAAAGGGAACAGAGCCCCACTGTTTGCCTTCCATGCTTCCCGTCCCTCTCTGCTCTTCACCTCCTTCCACCTGCTCCCCAGAGACCGGGAGGGAACCCGCCCTGGTAGGAAGAGAGGATGACTCATCCCCACTCTGGGCCGTCCCCCGCTTCTTTACCCGGGATACAAAGACACTGGTCTTGGGAGTCTGCTCATTCCTGACATTTTCTGATTCTGGGTTCGATGATTTCCTATAACCAGCCCTTCTTCCCATCTCATTGTGAAAAAATCCAAGAAGGAAGGACCATTATTCATCCGTCTTTACATGATGAAAATTTACGAAATATTTATTATTAACCTTCCATCCCAGCCTGTACCCCACCCCCTGTGCCCACATCATTTGTCAAAGAGGGGGTGGGGAAGTTCGGTGAAATGAATCAAGGCCACTCAGGGTCCAAGAGAGAGATTAACTTAGTGAGCCAATTTACTAAGACAGTTAACTTCTTGAAACCCCAGACCAGAAAGATACCCACAGCCCTTTACTCTGGCTTGGGAAAGAATGGAGGGCCCTCGGATGAAGGATGTGCTCCCAGAAACTCCCTCTTCCTCTTGGGTGGAGGGATGATCTCAGGACAGTGATTTGCCTGGTGAAGAGTATGCATTTCCCATTAACTGGTCTATGTATTTTTAAATGTTGAGTGGTTGCATCCAGCCATGGCTGAGTAGGCCTCGATCTTTCTAAGTTCTGCCAGTGTGTTACAGATTGATTGCATGCTAGCTATAAAAAAAAAAAAAAAAAAAAAAAAAAAAAAAAACAAGATAAATATTTTACCGTGCTATTAAAGCTTGGACCATTATCAAACACACATCCACATCCACGCTCATTTTCTTGTTTAAAAATTCATCGGCTTCTCTTCTCCCAGAAGCACACCAGGGACGACAGGCCTCCCAGGCACTCGAAGGCTGAATTTAGCTTGAAAGCCCCGGTCCCCTAGGAGGGATGCTGGATGGAGCCAATAGCCTACATCTGAAAGGGCATGATGACAGGTCACCCTGTGCCTGGGGAGAACGGGCCAGCCTGTGTGTGTGTGTGTGTGACTGTGTGTGAGTGTGTGTACATACTGTACCCACTTGAGAAAATGCTCATCCCACCCAGCTTTTAAATGGAACTATTCCAGCCTGTGAGAATGACGGTCTATATCCACCTGTGCCAGCAAAATGCCAAGTGCCTGTTCTGGTCCAGAACAGCACACAGCAAGAGACTTTCAGGGCTCTGCCCGCCCCGCCACGCACACCGTGGTCTTCGCCTGTCGTGTTGAGGATAATGGTGGGTTCAAAACCAGAAGCAAACCCCATTTATGAGCCGTGTTCCAACCCTGAGTGGGTTGGGCTCCTTCATGGCTTCGAAAGCACCTTAACTATTTCTTTTTTTAATGTTATTTATTGGTTTTGAGAGAGAGAGAAACATTGACTTGTTCCATTTGTCTGTGTATTCATTGGCTGGTTCCTGCGTGTGCCCCTTAGCTCTTTGTGGCCTGGGCCTGGGCCTTCTCATCTGATTCGACAGCAAGAAAAATGGATTTGCCAAGGTGGGCAGTGGGTCTCCTTGGCACTGGGGCTTGTGATGGCATCTCCAGGGAAGTTCTGGAACCTGATCCATGTGGGCCCACCTTGCAGTGGATGCCAAGGTTTCTGAAGGGCACAGTCTGACTAGCCCCTTGGCGGGTCTCAGCCACCCAGCTCCCCACCGCAGCAAACACAGCTCCGAAACGGCCGTCCCCTTCGGCTCACAAACCTTCCTGTCCACCGGGAACCCAGCGCTTACCGGCCCGGCTCACAGTCTCTGAGTCAGCTGGAAGGGTCAGGGGTTCTCGTGAGTACTTTAAGGAAAGTTTCCAGAGTCGGTTGCCTTTCATCCGTCCACGTGATCCACAATGTAGCCCATTTCATTCTTGATCAGGTAAGAGAAGAGCAGAAAGGGAGCACACGTTAAATGCACTTTTCTGACTAACGCCTTACAAGGATTTCGAAGCAGAGCCTACATCAAATCAGTGTTTCCATTGTTTATTCAGTACCTATGAGCTGTGGGAGCCTAGCATAGTCTTGTCCAAGTGAGAGAGCCTTTCTAATGAATTCTTATCTTATTCCTCCTGGTCCCCTCCACACCCTGGGGGTCTGTATGGCACTGTATGCTGTTTCCCATGCTGCCTCGGGAAAACCTGCCTCTCCGGTTCCCTTGAAACGTGTCTCTCTCTGTCTTATACGAATAAGTTATTGAAATATTCAGTAAGCTGAAGCGTTGTTTTCTTTCCAGTAAATGTCAAAGATGCTAACAGGTTTTTTTCATAAATCAGTAAATCCTCTGTCTACTTGCCCGTCGCCGCGATCCTCATAATACAGCCAGGATGGATTCTAAATACGAGAGGTTAGTGCATTAATCCAGACATTAAAGGTAATTGGGAGGCTCAAGATGAGATTGTTTCTGGAACAGCTATATTTGCAGCTGCCACAGACCAGATAAATGGCCTCAACTGGCATTATTTTTTCAATCTCATAAACCCCAGGAATTATACAGAATGGACTGGAAAGCAGATGAGTATCTTGTGCTTTGCAAAGACTTTCCTCCATCAGTTGTTGACTTCTGAAAGGTGTGTAGTGTTGCTGATGAAGATAGGAATGAACAACTCTCCCGGGTGTTTTAAGATGAATAGTTCCACCGAGAGGCAATACGGCGTATCCAAGGAAACATGTTTTCTAGGTTCTGTATGAATGGAGATGATTTTAGCCTGCAACAGAAACATAATAACATAAAAATAATATAATAAAGCTTGAAGTCTTGCTAACCATTTGCTCAGGGCTTTAGGGCATTCTGGGTTCATATTTTATAATAGTCAAAACATTTTCGCAGGAATGAAAAAAAAGGATTTTCAACTATAGTGTATGCAAAGCCCTAAAGCCCTCAATCTAAACAACAGTGAGCATAACACATAACATGTTTTCAGAGATAATTAAGCTTACGGAAGTGCCTTTCAATGTTTTAATCAATGTGTGCAGAATTGATCTTAAACCTGAAGATATTGAGGAAGTATTTTCCTCCTTCAGTAAGCTGCTGCTGGCCTCATAAATAAACAGCAGTCTTTATAAGATGGATATTTTCAAAGCCAACAGGTGTAGGAAGGACAGGACCGACGTGCACGCTGTATGTTCGCACTGCGTAGCCGCGCATCTGGATAAACACGGGCTTTTCTGATCCCAGATCCCCAGACTGGCTTCCTACGGTTGTGCTTCTCGGCTTTTCCAATTCGTAAATGACTTTAGAGCTATGTAGATCCTCAGACCCCCAGTCTGCTTGTTCTCCGTTTCACCTTCTAACATACACATGGACACGCACACACTTACACACCAGCCTCCGACCTCACCATATAGGAATTGTGTTTGATTGACAACAAAGTCCCTAAATAACAGTGGCTTAGACAAAGAGACGTCTTTTCTGTCTTGCAAAATAAGCCCAAAGTTAGGCATTCCAGAGTCAGCGTGGTGGCCCACGTCATCAATGTCCTGGCCTCTGTTTCTCTTTCCTTGCTGCCGTTCTCAGCACTGGCTTTCATCCTCAAGTGCACTTCATGGTGACAAAGTAGTTGTTGCAGCTCCAGCCATCAAAGCCATATTCCAGGAAGAAAAGAAGGAGGGGGAGGAGCAATATGGGCACATGACGCTTCAGACTGCTCCCTTTGAAGGCTTTTCCCAGAAACCCCACTCTGTGATTTCTCCATGGCCAGAGTTGAGTCACATAACTACCCCTGGCTGCAAAAGAGACTAGGAAATGTGGTGTTATAGCTGGGCACGTTGCTGCCTCGAATAATAGTGGGGTGCTGTTAGCCAGGGAAAGGGAAAATGAGAATTTACTAGATAATCACAATGCATAATTTCACCTCCCCCTTTATTGACAAAATGAGACCTCCAGCTTGAACTCTCTCATTCTCTCCATCAAAAAAGCTATCCTCATCCACCTTTCTCTCCCTGTAGAGAGTTCCTGTTGCTAAAGGAGGCTTGACCCCATCCCTTCCAGGACCGTTAGGACCCAGCCCCTCCTCTCCTGCCTCTTCAGTTTCTCTCTTTCCACGAGTTGCTTTTTCCAGGCCACCACACATCTCCCCTATGACAAAACAAAACCTCCTCCTTGTCTTGTTCTTCACCCCAGCTTCCCCTCACGGCACACTTCTGAGACAGGCTCTCCGAGGTCTCCCCCGGCCAAGGCCAGTGGCCTGATCTGCGTTCTCTGGACCGTCTCTGCGTCATGCTGGAGACCCCTCACGCAGCCCTCTGGCTTCCCCACACAGCTCCCACCCTTTGGCTCAGCGCCACCTCTGTCTGTATTCCGGCTGGCGTCTCCGTGCGTTCTGCTTCCTTTTCACACTCTCTAAAAGAACACATGGCAAGACTTGGTCCTCTGCCCTCTGCCCTTTCTCCTCGCTGCATCCCTCCACAGCAGCGGCTCTCAACCTGGGGGTCGCGACCCCTTGGGGGTCGAACGACCCTTTCACAGGGGTCGCCTAAGACATAACAGTAGCAAAATTACAGTTCTGAAGTAGCAACGAAAATAATTTTATGGTTGGGGGTCACCACAACATGAGGAACTGTGTTAAAGGGCCGCGGCATCAGGAAGGTTGAGAACCGCTGCTCTCCAGAGACTCCCCCACGCCATGCCTTCTACTGTCACCTGGCTGTGGACTCCAGACTCCCCGTTTCCGTGTCACCTCCCTCCCGAGCGCTGGCCCACGGCGGAGGCAGCTGCCATGGGGGAAGGGCTGCAGGCAGGGCTCTGGCTTCGCTCGCCTGCAGCCAGCTCTCCCACCCGGGGCAGAGCCCCTCAGCCTGTTTCCTCGCCTGCAGCCAGCTCTCCAACCCGGGGCAGAGCCCCTCAGCCTGTCTCCTCGCCTGCAGCCAGCTCTCCCACCCGGGGCAGAGCCCCTCAGCCTGTCTCCTCCCCTGCAGCCAGCTCTCCCACCCGGGACAGAGCCCCTCAGCCTGTTTCCTCGCCTGCAGCCAGCTCTCCCACCTGGACAGAGCCCCTCAGCCTGTCTCCTCGCCTGCAGCCAGCTCTCCCACCTGGACAGAGCCCCTCAGCCTGTCTCCTCGCCTGCAGCTAGCTCTCCCACCCGGGACAGAGCCCCTCAGCCTGTCTCCTCGCCTGCAGCCAGCTCTCCCACCCGGGACAGAGCCCCTCAGCCTGTTTCCTCGCCTGCAGCCAGCTCTCCCACCCGGGGCAGAGCCCCTCAGCCTGTCTCCTCGCCTGCAGCCAGCTCTCCCACCCGGGGCAGAGCCCCTCAGCCTGTCTCCTCGCCTGCAGCCAGCTCTCCCACCCGGGGCAGAGCCCCTCAGCCTGTTTCCTCGCCTGCAGCCAGCTCTCCCACCCGGGGCAGAGCCCCTCAGCCTGTCTCCTCGCCTGCAGCCAGCTCTCCCACCCGGACAGAGCCCCTCAGCCTGTTTCCTCGCCTGCAGCCAGCTCTCCCACCCGGGGCAGAGCCCCTCAGCCTGTTTCCTCGCCTGCAGCCAGCTCTCCCACCTGGACAGAGCCCCTCAGCCTGTCTCCTCGCCTGCAGCCAGCTCTCCCACCCGGGGCAGAGCCCCTCAGCCTGTTTCCTCGCCTGCAGCCAGCTCTCCCACCCGGGGCAGAGCCCCTCAGCCTGTTTCCTCGCCTGCAGCCAGCTCTCCCACCCAGAGCAGAGCCCCTCAGCCTGTTTCTTCGCCTGCAGCCAGCTCTCCCACCCGGGGCAGAGCCCCTCAGCCTGTTTCCTCGCCTGCAGCCAGCTCTCCCACCCGGGGCAGAGCCCCTCAGCCTGTTTCCTCGCCTGCAGCCAGCTCTCCCACCCGGGGCAGAGCCCCTCAGCCTGTTTCCTCGCCTGCAGCCAGCTCTCCCACCCGGGACAGAGCCCCTCAGCCTGTTTCTTCGCCTGCAGCCAGCTCTCCCACCCGGGGCAGAGCCCCTCAGCCTGTTTCTTCGCCTGCAGCCAGCTCTCCCACCCGGGGCAGAGCCCCTCAGCCTGTTCCTCGCCTGCAGATGAGCAGCTGCGGAGGGCACCATGTTCTGCTGGCTCTGCCCACCTAGATGTCCCATCGCCCCAAACCCAGAATGCTCAGCACTGAATTCTTCACCTTTTCCCCAAACCAGCCCTTACTGTCATTGCTGCTTCCCTAGTAGGGGCCTAGGCTGAACATCATTCTGGGGAGGCCTTTGGTTCTTCCTTACTCTCCACACCCAGTCAGGTGGCAAGGCCTGGCCACTCTTCCTTTACAACACCCATCAGATCTGTTCTTCCTTTTCCACCGTGTTGCCACCTTCACTACCTACCCCAGAACGTAATGATGGTCGCCAGGAGGTCTCCTCCCAGACCTTTTACAGCTCCCGGACCCATCCTATAGGACCCGAGCAAATCGATCTTCCCTGACCGTTGGTAGGCACACGCCAGGTGCCAGGTGTGAGGCTGCCAAAGGCTCTTGCCCATAGGCTGCTTGGACCTACAGCAAAGCCTCTGTAATCTGGCCCCCCTGGTATTCCAACCCTCTGCCCTTCTTCCTGCCCTGTGCTCCGACCGTCTCCCCTCCTCCCTTGTGCACTGGGCCATTGCTTCTCTGCCCGGGTCCTTCCTCGTCTCCACGACCTTGTCAAGGACCAGCATCTCCGTGAAATCTCTGACAGCCGGAGGGACCCTCTTCCTCAGAATCCCTAAAGTACTAGGTCCATCACATATTTTCTTAAGTTGAGATGTATTTCATGTATCATAAATTCGCCCTTTTAAAATGTACAATTCAGCCCTGGCCAGTTTGGCTCAGCGGTTAGAGCGTCGGCCTGCGGACCATAGAGTCCTGGGTTCGGTTCCCACTAAGGGCACGTACCTCGGTTGCCGTTTGTCCCCGGCCCCGCTTGGGGTCGTGTGGGTGGCAGCCACTCAATGTGTGTCTCTCACATGGATGTTTCTCTCTCTCTCTTCCTCCCTCTCTCCCTCCCGCTCTATCTGAAGATAAATGCAAAAATGTCCTTGGGTGAGGATAATAATAATAATAAAATAAAATAAAATGTACAGTTCAGTGGTTGTCAGTATATTCACAAGGCCGCACCACCATTACCGCTGTCTAGTTCCATAACATTTCTCATCACACACTTGACAGTCTTTACAAACTGCCTGTTATTTATATTTTCATGTGAATGTCCCCTCCCCATAAACATGGGGCATGCCAGGCAGGGTACTTCACCCGCAGGTGATAATCAAATACTCAGGAAGCCGCTGGGGTGGTTGGTGGTGGAGGTGGCCAGGATACAGTGATGACAGATCCAGAAACAGAGACCCAACCTCCTGGAGGGGACCTAAGGGCCTCAGAGAAAAGCCACCTTCTCTTTTGCCCCTTTAGGTGCCCTAATTGTAAGGAATGAAGTTGTTGAGCTGCAAGCCCATGTGCAGAGAGAACCTGAACTAGGAGCCAGTCCTGCTGGGTGCTCCTGAGCCCTCTGGCTCACCCCCCAAGCCCACCTGAGCCCCCTGCACTTCTTACAGCAAGGTACATATTCTAACTTGGGATACAATTGAGGCTTTAAGTCAGTTATGTAATTCCAATAGAAAAAATGTTATAGAACATTTCACATATATAATTTGTGACCCATAGTAAGATAACATGGGTTATTTGGGGACTGCATGGTTTAAATTTGTTTAAATAAAAATCTACTAGCCAGTTCCAGTACCAAGCATTGTGGGGCACATGATACAGTGTTAGTGAATAATGTACCCACTTTCTATAACCACAGAAAGTGTGTGCCATATACTCACATTTCACTGTTATAATTACTGATTTCTGGATAACAGATCTTTGGTAAGAGATGCCCTTGAAATAACACATAAATATTTATATGCAACTTTTCTAAAATCACATTTTTACTTGGAAACAGAAACATGGGCAAGTCAATGGAATGAATGGACAAACGGTATTATCTTCTCCATTTGCCAGAGCGGGAAACAGGAAATGTCTTGTTCAGCGTCACACAGAAAATGAGAGTGTCAGGATGTCCTCTAAGGTTCTAACTCTGATCGACCAGAAGTTCTGCTGTACAAGGGCAGACTTCTCTCTCGCGTTGACTGCTGCCAGCACGGAGCCCACGCCGTGCTCATCCCTGGGGTCATGCTAACACCAGTGCACGTGCTGCGAACACGTATCGAGCTAACTGTATTTGGTGAAGAGGAAAAATGACCAATAAATGGGCAGTAGCTCCCTTTCATATCACAAACAAGGCTGATCAGTAATGAAGAACCAAGAATGAAATGAGTATATGACATATACTGATATATGAAAGTATATACCATACTCAAAGATATTTTAGACTGTTATATATTAATACATACTAGGTTTATATAGTAATACATATTATGTGTACTTTTTACCAATGGATTGATTCTATTCCATAAATTAGCTTGGAACTTGGAATATATTTGTTCATGGAAACAAAAATCATAAATGGTATTTAGATCCTAGGCCAGTCCACAAAATAATCCTCAATTGGCCTGAAATAACACTAATGACAGTCCTAGGGTCTAAACATCACCAAGCATTCCTGAACCCCAGACTTCTCTAAGTTCTGAGCCCTGAGCTTGGTGCTACGGCCCTTGGAGCCCTGGGTCCTGGACAATGGATTTACCATCTGCTGCTGTTCCTACCCCCCACCAAGTCAATTCAATCCATTTCAAGAAACACACGGAACTTGTCAGATTTTTTTTTTTATTTCTACTAGAAGCAAACAAACAAACAAACACCTGAAAGAAATCCTTAAATTTTCGATTTCCGGAGATTCAAACTAGTTAAATTCTCTTTTCAGCTCTCTGTTGAAAACAAGCTTTTTGTTCTTCTTTGGAACCTTCGGGAATCCCAGCTGAGACGATTTTCTGGCAGAAATTCCAGATGACTCTGCAGCAGAGTTCAACTTGGCTCATCTGGGATCGAGAATCCATTTTTCTGTTGAGGCCGTGAATCAAAACATGCCATGTTCTTTGAGGCATGTCTGTCTGGCTGACGTGGAACATCATGTTGAAAAAGAATATTGATCCTTTTATAAAGCCTTTTTAAAAGGTTTCCTTGACCTGATCAGTATTCTGGGACGGTACAAAGGCGATGACGATATGCAAAGCTTCTCCTTAACGTCCTTTTAGAGAAAGCTGGTCAGCCTACATGTCTGTTGGCAGCGTCTGTATTTTTTATTGAAATCTGGGCTGAGGACTGAAACTTAACTAGGTTGTTAGGTCAGTCTGGAAGCTGCACTAGAAAACACAGTTTCTGGGGGTAATAAGAACAGATGGATTGAGAGACCACCAGGGTTTGTTCTAAACCCACTGTTCTCATGGAAATGCCGAACCGGTTCTCAGGGTCTCTAGCCCAGGGCCACAGATCAGCTGTGTGGAGGTCACAGCAAGGCCCTGTCATCAAGGCTCTGCTCCCTCTCTCTGCAATCTTGGCCTTGCCTTGTGCAGTTGTCTCCCCGAGATCGAAGTGAACATCAACTTGGAATAAAACCTCACCCAAAAACATGTCACCGAGGAGCCCTTTCAGGAAGCTCGTGACCCCCTCAAATCCGCCTGGTCCTGGTGTGGGGACCGGGCCTCTTCCTCAGGACAGCCTCCTGCTTCCATCACGTACGGGACATGAACTAGGGACCTCCTGGGCGGAAACTGGCCCCGGCTACAGCTTCCCTGTGTCTCGGCACTTCCTCCTGACCGAGGGGCTTCTGCATATTTTTAGAAATTCATTCAAGTGTGAGCTTCCTGTTGCTGTGGCTGACCTGTTTCTAAATCCGGTGTTATCCAAGGCAAGGGGCTGGCGTGTGCTTCTGCCACAGACCTCGTATGAGTTCATCACCCGGCAAGGACCCCGAGACCCTTCCTCAGCCCTTCCCCTGCCCGGAGGAGGGCCGCTCGGCCCCGCTGGAGGGCGGCCGGTTCTGGGGGGCAGCGCTTGTTCTTTTCTTTTTCAACAGAATCCACTTCTGTGTTTGTAACCCATGGTAACCAGCCGAACTACATTCAATTATCTGTATTTTATTTTAAAAGCCAATGAGTACACAGATAATCCAAAAGAAGACATCAGAAATTGTTCGACTGTAGACTCGGTTCTGATGTGGTTTGCAGTGGTAGGAAAGGGTCACATTGCGTTTGAGAGGAGCAGGTGACCCACAGAGGGAGGAGGACGTGCCCAAGTCACCCCAAATGGAACATACAATTCTAGTGAGACGCCAGCACACACCAGGAGAGAATCGAGCGTTGATGGTTCCTCCCAAATGACCAAGCTGGGGCGTCCTTGACACACAGGGAATGTGATGAGCTGTGGAGACCTCACATGCATAGCTTGGGGGATTTTGTGCTTCATTCTAAGGAATGAAGAGAGAAGAATTTTGTGCTTGGTGCAGCTACAGAGCAGTCGTCGCTGGCTCTGAGCAGTTAGTAATCCATAGTCCCAGCCAGGCCTGCAGGAGCCACGCCCTGTTTCTTGGCTCACCTGGCCCCAGGTTCAGACACGTAAGAATCTTGTTCAAGGGCCCTGTGGTGTCAGGAAGTCACTTTAAAGACCATCGAACGCAGTGGCTCCCACCTTGGGAGCCATGAGCAGGGCATGCAATCAGTTCAGTGGGTACAGTCTTTTTTGATGGACTAGAAGAGACTAGAAAGATTATGAGATAAGTGACCTCTGAACAGGAAAAAAAAAAAATCAAGATAGAGTCAAAAAAATAAGAGTCCTGTCTGGGTTTGGTCTGCTCCTTTGTGTCCTTGCCATGTGACTCATGTGTGAGAAAAGCTCAAATGACATTACACTGAGGGGTAACCTAATCGTGTGCAACCCAGGAATGAAGAAATCTTGCAACACAGCTTTGTTTTCCAGGGCTGAGCGTCCCACACAGTGAGTGAGAACAGCCCTCACGACCAGCTGGCAGGCCTGACTCCCAGCTGGCCTGGCCAGGCCCTGCAGGGTCCAAGCAGCAAGGGGGGGCCCTGTCATCCCAGCCCGGAAGACAGCCCCACGTAGCCGAGGGAGCAGCCAGCTACTCCCGAGAAGGGACCCGGATGCTGGGAAACGCTCCCCGTCCCGAGTGGAACTGAAACCAGAGCTGGGTGGACGCCACACAAGACGATCTCCTAACGGGCGGGGAACCTTTTTTCTGCCAAGGGCCATTTGGATACTGACAACATCGTTCGAGGGCCATACAGAATTATCAACTTAAAAATTAGCCTGCGACATTTGGTCGGGTTCATTTGGTGAGGCGTGTGATGTGAGCTGGCATGGATTTCTCAGGCCTGCTGGGCCCCACCCCCATACCTAGAATGACAGGAGGTCATTGTGTGCTCTGCTATGTAGTGGAGCGGAGACAGTCCTTCGCCATCTCTGTCCTGCTCGGACATGGGAAGGAAGGAAGGCAAGCCAAGAGGAAGGCGGTGATGGTTGGCTGTCCCGTCAGCCTGACGCGAGGAAGCAGTGGGGACGGGGACAGCAGACTGCAGTGTAAAGTCAACCACCACCATGGCAACTCTGATAAGGCAGAGCCATCTTGAGTCTTTTGTAACCTTTTTCATTATAGTCACAGTAGCCCCGGAGAGGTCCATCGGATGGATGAGAAAGCCGTGGCCCAAGGTCGCACAGCTGCGAGGTGGCCCTGTTCTTTCCGCTGCACCCAGAGGTGACTTTCCGAGGCCAGCGGGCAGACGGATGGTGAGGCCTTGTAACAAAGGAAAGCTCTCTGCTTGGAGGGTTTCACTTCGAAAATGTTCAAGTTTGTGTGCATTGCCGGAGGGTTTTTCTTTTTCCCCAATGCAATACATTCTACATTCAGGGCCCTCGAATATATTGAGTAGACAGGACAAACTCCATTAGGCTTGCTGATTTATAGCTTTTCCGCATTTAGAAGGAGCAGCTTTTAATGGGAAATTGGTTGTAATGCTGCAGCCCATTTTAGAAATTTGTCTCATTTTGCCAGTAAGTGATTTATGCCATGCTTCCATTATTGCCTCTTTTTGGAAGGAGGGAAAAGTATCAACACAAAGCAAATTCAACGCCCAGTACCTCTGCGGCTCCTGCTCGGCGCTCCCGTGGCCCATCCCCAGCGGCCTCCCTGGCCGGGCTGGTGCTCACTGAGCGTAGTCAGCCGGAGGGCTCTCGCCGGGTCCATCCACTGTCACACGTTCTGCAGTTAACAGAGCAGAGCTGTTGGGATTAAACCAAGGTTGGCTAGAGTTAATCTTTGTCATCGAAAGCAGCTTGCTCTCTGCCTGGCAGTCCTTTCCGGGTCGCAAGCATGGCCTGCCCTTCCCTCCCGCCCCACCTCCCCCACCCCCTACCCTTCTCTGAGCAGTCTCCCTGTCCTTGCGTTGTGATTCTAGCGGCTGCCCTGCTCTCCCTAGATGGGTGTGTCCACAGCAACAGGTCTGCAGTGCCTTCTGGCCCCTGACACAGGCCTTGCACACAGTAGGTGCTCCATAAATGTTCTGTGGAAGTGACAGCCACATGCAAGTGCCTGAGGCTCAGCAGACCTGTGTTAGGATGGAGCTGTGTGCTGTCGCCATAGAGACGTGTCACGAGCCTCGTTGAACTCAAATCCTATTCCTTATTTCTCCATGTAGTCTAAAAAGACACCACGGCTGGAAAGATACAAAAAGACTTTTCCATAATAAAGAAGTTCTGCCCTGGCCGGTTTGGCTCAGCGGTTAGAGCGTCGGCCTGCGGTCCTGAGAGACCCGGGTTCGGTTCCCGCTAAGGGCATGTACCTCGGTTGCAGTTTGTCCCCGGCCCTGGTTGGTCGTGTGGGAGGCAGCCACTCGATGTGTCCCTTTCATGTCGATGTTTCTCTCTCTCTCTCTCTCTCTCTTCCTCTCTCTCCCTCCCACTCTATCTGAACAAAAAGTGGAAAAATGTCCTCGGGTGAGGATAAAAAATAAAAATAAAAAAAAATAAAGAAGTTCTACGTCTGTGAGTTTAGAAGTCCCGCGTTAAAAATGCAAGCTTGACCGGTTTGGCACCATGCGTACGGATGGACGCAGCTCACTGCTTTACTGAACAAGCTTAAGTTGGTGTTCAGTGCTCAACAAATGTGAAATTGCTTTATTTTTCTTATTCATGAACAGATCTTCAGTGATCCTATTCTGATTCCATATTTCTCTGATGACACAGGTTTATTTGAAAAAACGCAGCTCTGTTCAATCATGCCAGTCCACTTCTGTCTCCTGCCAGCAGGGACACCTCACTTCAGAGGTTTGGCCTGAGGAGGGGCAGTGTGGGCTCGCTCACCTCCCTCTCAGCCTGGCCCCTTCTTCCAGTGGGCTGTGAAGAGGAGAGGAGGCAGAGGAGGTCAAGTCCTCACTCCGGCACCATCGTGTCCTCCCTCTGTGTCAGTGGCCATCAGAAGCAGGTCTTTTCTCTGGGAGCCCTGCAGGGGACCCTCAGCCACAGCCCTCTCAGCCCACCCCCAGAGTACACCCCACAGCCTCCTGCTTCTGGGGCAATGGCAGAAGGGCTCCAGTGTGGTTACCTCCCAGGTGTCCCTTGACCTATCGAAACGCTCACCTGTTGGCGGGAGAGCAATGACCTCTCCTCCTGCCCTTCCTTTCAGGTGGGCACAGCTGGAATGATAAAAGAAGGTTTTCCAGACACCGGAATCAAGGAAAAACCCATCGCCTCCACCCTTTTCAAAGATCGAGGGGAAATTGTCTGATTCTTGCATAAAAATGATGAAGGTAACTGTTATGTTCGTGGAAGAGAGCCCGAAGTCAGCAATACAAAACAATGGTCACTCCTAACGCATTTACGCTGTATTTGGGACTTCAGCCAAGGATTCCAACACAGAAGCAGACACATTTAGATGCTGGGAGACAAACAACTGAGGTTTGTCTTTTCCTGAGTCCTTCTCAGTTTCTCCTGGGACAAAGTGAAGATAAGTCACTGAAGATAATATTTTGAAGATAGAGTCACTATTAGGGAAAAGGTACATGTATCATGTCAGGAGCTTAGTGATGAAGGAAAAAAAAACACACAAAAAAAAACAGAAAGGCCCTGGCCAGTTTGGCTCAGGGGTTAGAGCGTCGGCCTGCAGACCTGAGAGTCCCGGGTTCAGTTCCCACTAAGGGCACGTACCTCGGTTGCAGTTCGTCCCTGGCCCCAGTTGGGGTCGTGTGGGTGGCAACCAGTCGATGTGTCTCTCTCACGTCGATGTTTCTCTGTCTCTCTTCTTCCCTCTCTCTCTCCTGCTCTATCTGAAGATAAATGCAAAAATGTCCTCGGGTGAGGATAAAAAAAAAAAAACAGAAAGAAAAACTAGAGGTAAATTTCAGCTTCCAGCATGAATCTGAAAGAGTCAACACTTACCTCTCTGGGTTTTTGGATATTCTTAAATATTCTTGAGCATATCAGGTCACAAAGATTTACTAATGAGATATTAGTCATGAGGAATTTTGTTCTCCTTCAGAGATAGAGAGCGTTCCCCTTCCAAAACGATACAGAGGACGCGAAGGTGATCTGGCTGCGACCTGTCACCCCATTGCTTGGCAGGGTTGACTCGGGTGATCTGGCTGGGGGGCAGGTACCCCCACCCTCCCTCACTGCTCCGCCTGCATTTCTCCCGAAGCTGAACACTCACTCAAAGAGCATAGCCTTCCCCATAACAGGGGAACCACTTTTCTGCCCAGGGGATATGCTAGAACCTCCAAACAAGCTCCCCAAAACTCCTCACCAGAAAAGAATCCTAGTGTCCCAATGCCCCTGTGGATTGTATCTAGAATCCACCCTCCCCTTTGCTTTCCTAAGGGAACTCAGATTTTCATTCAGATAGCCGCCTCTACCTCATGCAGCCCATGAATTTGGGGAGCGGTAGACCCCAAAGTCGGGAGGCCTCTGATTAGTCTGGGATGGAGAACGGGGTGATTCTTTCTCAGACCTGCAGCGTGGTGCAGGCACAGAGCACGCAGGCAGACGTTACAGCATCGGTTCAGCAGTGGCCTGCGACCCAGTTTGGGCTAATGAGACAGCAGAGATTGGCTGGAAGAGACTGTCCCTCCCTCCAGCTGACGTGTAGTGTGGACACTGAGGCAACGCTGTCAGCAGGGGAGGAGGAGCCAGGCTGAGGATGACGCTGACCCTCGGGAGGCAGAGGAGACACACAAGGAGAACCCAGGCTCGTGAAGACACCGTGGAGCCGGGTCACCAGCCGCCCCCGAAGCTGCCCTAAGTCTGGCCTGTCCAGGAGGGAGAGCCAGCCATCGCCCCTACTGGTCAGCCAGGCTGTTTGGCGCTCTGAACAGTGATTAAGGACATTCTGGTGAGAGTGATCATGTCAGTCGTTGCCCGGACTTAGCCAGTTGTGAGAGTGGAAAGGGCACTGCTAATAATCACACCAGGACCACAGACAGAAACCGGGACTGTTTCAGGCAAACAGGAATGCTGGTCGCTCTCGTCTTAACTGCTGGGAACCGAAGCATTATGTCAGTCCGTCACCCTCGGCTTGAAGACAACGTGAAGTCAGTTACTCAGAGGGATAAAGTGCTGGCTGATTCGGCTCCTTCTCTGCGTCCTTCCCCAGACTACAGACAAAGTGATCCTTTGGAAACCCAGGTTGAGCACACGCTCCCTGCCTAGGGCACCGCCGCAGTCCCCTGCTCTCGGGGGTAAAGCTGAAGAGCATCTGGGGGCCTCGGTCCCCCCCAGCCTCTCCAGGGGACACTCCCTCCTCCCACCTCCTCCTCTGACTTCCTGCTCCAGGCCTCAGCCCCAGAAGTCAGCTCTGCACTGGTCCAGTGTCCCCGGCCCAGGGCCAGGTCAGGGTCCTTTGTTGCAGAACCTGGTAGTCCCGTTCTTGCCCTTCCTGTGCTTCGCTTGGCCGTTCAGTGGGCAGGGATGTGTGTGTTCTTGTCCTTTGTGTTGTGCGGGCCTTGCACAGTGCCTGGCCACACAGAGCAGCTATTCAAATGCTGGGCCCATTGCCTGGACGAGGCCTAGGAACGAATGCAAAGCTGAGGCAGCGGCAGAAATCCCAAAAGAGCCATCTGCAGGGTGGACAGAGTCTCCCTCGTGGGACTTTGCCTCAGGGCACCGAGGCTTGCAGCCCCTCCCATGTGGCCGGGCGTCTTGAGCCCAGTTTCAAAGGCTCACCTGTGAGGGGAGGGGCAGGGGGAGGGGGGCCCGGCAGGTGCTTGAAAATCATCCAATCGATGCAGGCGCTCGAGGCTCAAGAGGTAAAGTGTTGCGATGTTTTCTTCCTAACCCCTAAGCTGCAGAGGGGCAATTTTTTCTTATACTTGCACTTATCCAAAGGCCACAGCTATTTCTCCAACAATTACCTTCCCTTTTTGGCTGGCATAAGTGAAGGTAAAATCGCCTCTTTTGTTATCTCAATCTGATAACGAGCTCCCTAACCACGATCCCTTTAGTGATGTTGCTGTAAGCGCTCTAGACAAAAGATGAAAGGAACATTGGTGGAAGTCTTGCCTAAATCTGTGGTCACGCACGATCTTAAATCTGCATTCTCGGGATAACAGGGCTTCAGCCCTCTGTGATTACGGCGTTGCCTTCTCACTGTTCTCTCCCTGTTCTCACAACTCCAGCTATTCCTGTCGGCTCCCGTATTCAGCAATTCCAGCAAAGGGTTTCTCTCTGCCTTGAGCTACCTTGTGAGGTTGGCAGGGGTGAATGAACAGAAGCTCGGAGAAGGCACAGGACTCTCCTGCAAGTAGACGCTGATGCTCCCTTAAAATTTCTTAGTTGTTGTTTTTTAAGGGTTTTTTCATCTTTTACAAAATCACTGCAAAGATGTGGTTGAAGGTGCTGCCCAAGGCCCCTCATACAAGGACTCACATTAAAAAAAAAATCCCCGATAGAATTCAGTACCTGGAAATACTCTTTTTAGGTTCCCTCTAATCTGGCAACGGGGACTGTGCAAATGGTCAGGGCCACTTTATGTCCTGAATTAGAGGCTTCTAGAAGGAGTGTTAAACTTAGCCACTCACCTTTGGCCCCTGGCTTCTGAGCGCCTTCTCATCTGTTTTCACCGCCCGCCTTTCCACATGCTTTCCCATGTTCAGCCACCTTTTCAAAGTAGACAGGGCATACATGATCAAAATTCTTTTTTATAATATTAAAAGTGTCTTTCCTCTTACAAAACCACATTCTCTTAAAAGAGCAGAAACATTTTTTAAAAAATCCCCCCGAGAGCTAAATTCTCACCGTGAACTATTAACTTCAGGTATGCTATGCAGCCAACCCCATTTCCTGTCATTTCACTTCCTCAGACTCTGGGTTCGCTCCTCCTGGGCCAGATCCATCACTCGGGCTCGGCCCGGCCACCAAGACACCAACCTCCCAGACGCTGCCAAGAGCCTGCCAGGTTGGGGCTTGAATGAATATTTTATAGGGAACCTCTGGATACCCTCCAAGAACTGAGTCCCAGGACACAAAACCGAGTGAGAAGGGAGACTTAGCTCTTGATACAACCCAGTACAAGGACATCTGTAGCCTTGTGAAGCTTCAAACCATGTCGGGGACAAGGATCCAGTTTGACATCCTCCCTTGGGACACAGTCAGTCCGCCTGCTCACTGATCACAGCCCAGTGGGTGAGGCCTGAACCATGTCCTGCTGGTGGGAGATGCCACCCTCATTACATCCCATCAATTCTCAACAGTATTGCCTCAGATTTTTTAAAGTAGCAATTGGATAATCATGCCACAGGGGCAAAAAAAAAAAAAAAACACATTCAATAGAGCTAGGTGTAATCAAACTTGACTCAGTAACACAGCATTGTGTTGTACAATCATTGCGTTTCTGGTCCTACTGAACTGTAAGCTTCCTGAAGACAAGAGTCATCTGTTTATCATCCCCAGCACCGTGCGTGGCACTGTGCAAACAGTACATGTTCAGTATGTGTGTGCTGGCAAATTAACCCTGGAATCAGCACAAACAGTCATCAGTTCTCACAGACTGCTACAATTCGTATTGCTTCTCTACAGTAAAACCATGTTGTCGGTTCATGTCTCTTTTTCCCCATTTCTATGTCTGCAAATGGTCCACTGATGCTGAATACAGGTTGATTCTACAGTCACTGGCCTAAGCACACACACTGACTCAGTCAGAGATAAGCCTCTTTGACACTTTTCCAAGTATTCAGAGTTCCATGTCATTCCATATCTCCCCTTCCAAGGGCCTGAGTTGACATTCCCCAGGTTTCACAACTCCCACCCCTTGTCCAGCATAATCGTCAGTAGCACAGACTCTGGAGCCAGATGGCCTGGAATAAATCCTCTCCCCTTCACTTAGTAGCTGGGTGATCCTGGGCAAGTCATTTAACCTGCCTGTCACTGTTTCCTTATCTGTAAAATGAGGATAATCATAGTATTTAGCTGTGGCAGGTTGCAAAATGGGCACAAAATCTTCTCACTGCATCTACTTCCTTTGGAAGTGCTCTCCCACACCGACTCTGGGCTTGGACATGGACCTGGCTTTGGCCAATAGGATGACAGCAATAGGGAGCAGGCAGGGACTTGAAAAGCACTTTTTGATTGAGGCTTGACCTCACGCTGCCTTGGAAATCTGAAGCCACTATATAAACAAGGCCAGGCTAGTCAGCTAGAGAATGAGAGACCATAAGGAGAGAAGCCCCTGTCATCCAGGCATTCAGTTGAGACTATCATAAACCAGCCAACCCCAGTCAGCCTGTCAAAGGACCACAGGTGTGTAAGTGAGCCCAGCCAAGATCAGCCACGCCCTGGCTCACACCACACAAACTGCCCAGCATAAGTTAAACAAATGGTTATTATAAGACATTGGGTTTGGCCTGGCCAGTGTGGCTCAGTGGTTGAGCGTCAACCCATGCACCAAGAGGTTGCTGGTTTGATTCCTGGTCAGGACACATGCCCAGGTTGTGGGCCAGATCCCCAGTAGGGCGCATGCAAGAGGCGGCCAATCGATGTTCTCCCTCATAGATGTTTCTCACTCTCCCTCTCCCTCCCTCTCTCTCTAAAATCAATAAAGAAAAAAAAAATTTTTTTTTAAAGACATTGGGTTTGGGGTTATCTAGTGGGTTAAAATATGGCCTCAAAATTCTTTGGCACTCTTCCATTGAGAGGGAGGGTCTATATCCCTTGATTCTGAGTAGGCTTTTTGAATATTGCAACTAACAGAGGGCATCGGAAGTATCACTGTGTGATTTCCAAGCCTAGCACGTAAAAGGCCATGTAGCTTCTCCTTTTTCTCTTGGAATGCTTCCAATCGAGACCTTTCCTCTAGGGTGCTCCCTCCAATTGCCATGCTGTGAAAAGTCATGTGTAGGTGCTCCAGTTAACAGTCCCAGCTGTGCCCAGCCTTAGGTCATCCCAGCTCAGCTGTAAGACACGAGTGAGGAAGTGTCTCAGCGGTTCTCAACCTGTGGGTCGTGACCCTTTTGGGGGTCAAACAACTCTTTCACAGGGGTCGCCTAAGACATAACAGTAGCAAAATTACAGTTATGAAGTAGCAATGAAAATAATGTTATGGTTGGGGGTCACCACAACATGAGGAACTGTATTAAAGGGTCGCGGCATTAGGAAGGTTGAGAACCACTGGAGATGATTCCGACCCCCAGCCATTCAATTTTTCCAAGCTGAGATCCCAAACATGGTGGAGCAGAGATAAGCCGGCCCTGTGTTCTGTCTCATGGTTTCCATTCCCATGCTTTTTATTGTTGTGATCATTGTGTAGGTTCATATCTTTTTTTTTTCTGTCTGAAGAATTTCCCTTGACATAAGCAGGTCTGCTGGTGATGAATTTTTTTCAGTTTGTGTCTTTGGAAAAGTCTTCGTTTTGCCTTCAGTTTGAAAGATAGTTCACTGGGTATAGGATTCCTGATTGACGTTTTTTTCTTTCAATACTTTAGATGTTGTGCCCTAACTTCTCGTTCACATTATTTCTGATTAGAAGTCTGCAGTTACCTTTGTTTCTCTGTGCAAAATGTGTCTTTTCTTTCTCTGGCTTCTTTTAGGGTGTCCTCTTTATCACAGGTTTTGAGCAATTTGGTTATGATATGTCTTGTTTAATTCATGTTAGTTGTGCTTGAAGTTTGTTCAACTTCTTGGATCTATGGATTGATCATTTTACAAAAAGTCAGAAATTTTTTGGCCATTATTTCTTAACATATTTTTTCTGTCTTATTGTCTCTCCTTCCCTTCATGGACTCTAGTTTCCACAGGTTAAGCTGATAAAGTTGTCCCACAGCTCACTGATGATCTGTTCTTTTTTTTTTTCTTCCTTTGGGTAGTTTCTATTGTTGTTTTGAAGTTCACTACTTTTTTTGTAATCTACTGTGGTTATTAATCTCATCCAGTATATTCTTCATCCCAGACAGTGCAGCTTTCATCTCTGGAAGTTCAATTTAGATCCTTCTTATATATTCCACGTCTCTCCTTGATTTTTTAAACATACGGAATACAGCTGTTATACTTGTTTTAATATCTTTGCTAATTCTAACATCTTTATCGGTTCTGGGTTTGTTTTGATTGATTGACTTTTTCCTCATTACGAATCGTATATTTATGCTTCTTTACATGCCTGGTAATTTTTTATTGAATATCAGACATTATGAATTTTATCATATTGAATACTGGATATTTTTGTATTCCTATAAAGATTCTTGAATTTGTTTTTAGACAAGTTACTTGGAAACAGTTTGATTCTTTCTGCCTTACTTTTAAGATTTGCTAGGTGGACTAGAGTCATGGCTACTCTGGGGTTCATTATTCCCCACCACTGAGGCAAGGACTTGCTGAGTACTCTACCCCGTGCCCAGTGAAACATGAGGTTTTCTTGTCTGGCTATGGAAACGGGCTACTCCTGGCCCTGTCTTACTATTTAACCAAAATATTAAAAAATGACACAGGAATTAACTACAATTTAAAACTCAGAACTATCATAAGGTTGCAATCACTCGGAATTACACAAGTATTTCACAAAATGGTTTTTACCAGCTAACACTAGAGTTCCACACAGAAAAAGAATTGTCTTTGTTTTCAAAAATACCTTGTAGGCCACTCTAGTTGGGAGGTGAGGCTTCGATCCCCTGTCTGGAAGAAGGTGAAAGAGACAGCCAAAGTGCTCGGCATCAGCGGTGAGGAGAAATTTGGGTGACAGTGGAGAAAAGTGCATTAAACAAGGGGAGAAGGTCAGGGAAGGGAGGGGAGACCATGGGGCAGAGGCTGAGAGAAATACAGGCAAGGCAGAAACTCTTGACAAAGTAGACAAAGTACGAAAGCTGGGATGCCTGATATTCACTTTCAATTTAACTCAGTTTTAACTTGGATTCAGATGCTGTTATATAAACCTGTCCATGGCCTCAAACTGTCAGTAAAAGTCAGCTACATGCGCAGCCTTGGCCAATGACGCTTTGGAAAACGAAGTCATCAAAGCCGTGACCAATTAGGGCAGGAATGCAAGAAGGGATGAAGAGATGTGGCATGAACTGAACTGATTTTAGGGAATCAGGATTTCAAAGCTAGAAGTGACCAAAGGAAATGCAGTAATACGCCCTCACCCTATAAAATCCCCAGAGTCTGCAGACACACATGGGATGGGGTGCAAGTCACTCTCCCTCCAAACCTAAAGGACAGGGTCATCTCCAGTTGCCATGTAGCTGAAACATAATTAACTCTGAAACTCATGACACCAGCAGCGCGTGGTGAGAGGTCAGAGGAGAGAGCCTGTCAACAGGACGCGGTTAGCGGCCTTAGCCTGTCTCTGGAGTAAGTTCCACCCTAGCCTTTGCTTCTGCCCTGGAATAACTGCTCTACAGCATTCGCAGCATATGAATTCTCCATGCTCTCTGTTCTCCACAGTGAACACGACACCAGGGCGTAGCCCAGAAGCAATGTCGCCTTTTCCTCCGCAAGGTGGAACATACCTGGCTCCAGTCCCAGAGTCACGGACTCACTGAAGTTTGCTTAGACTGTGTATTGCTATTTACAGCAGGCAGAACGGCGTCTTCTGAAAGGGACCCCCGTTCCCTCCCCCAGAGCCCCTTAATGTTCTCAGGAAGGCACAGCTCCCACTGGGCTGCGGCAGCTTTTAAAGATCTTCCTGCCTGTTGATCAGCGATCCTAGGAACACGTTTGCAGCTGCGCCCTGGGTTTTCCCCTGGTGAAGATGAGGATGCTGAGGCGATTCCTCCTGTCCACGAGTCTTCACATCTCCAACGGTGACTGCGTTAAAGTGCTCGATGAGAAAGCTGAGGTTAAAATCTCAGTCACGGCAGTCTTCGCCGAGCCTTGAGCAGTCCAGGGCAGCTGTGCCTCCCAGCACCATCATGATGACGTTCGCCGCAGGTTCAGCCCCAGCACCAAGGGCACCGTGCAGGATCCTTCCCTGCCTTGCCGTTCTAGCTTTCAACTGCAGACTCTCTTAAAGGGATAGGTAGACTGTTGATACATGTATGCTGGAATTTACAATAGGATAAAAGTAGAATTCCCATCAGTGAAGAAAAGTGCTGGGAAAACTGGTGGTGACGTGGAAGGAAACAAAGTTGCCTTCCTAAGTCACTTCTTACTTGTATCAAAGTAAAATGCAAAACAAACGCTTGAACATTAAAAATTAAACCATTAAAGGGCTAGAAGAAAATGTAATGATGCCTTTCATACACTGAGAATGAGCAAGGTCTTACTAAGCATAACCTAACCGCCCCGTGCTGCAGCATGGATAAACCTCCACACATTAGCTGAGTGAAAGAGGACAGTCCCAGAGGCCCCGTCCTGCGTGACTCCACTGATAGGAAACGTCCGGAAGAGACAGGTCTATGGAGACAGAAAGTAGCCCAGTGGTTGCCTGGGACTGGGGTGGAGGTAAGAGCTAAGGGGTACAGTGTTTCTTTTTTGGAGTAAGGAAAATATTCAAAACCTGATCGTGGTGACGGATACACACAGCTCTGTGAATACACTAAAAACATTCAAGCATATGAACAGTGCCAGACCTGGCGGCTGGCTTTTCGAGATGAATGTCCTGAGGAAGTGGACAGGTCAAGGCCAAGGGGAAGGAAGAAAGCCGAGGTTTTGCACGTCTGAGATGGCTGCCGGCCTCACTGCCAGCAGAGGCTCGGTCATCGGGGCCTGGCCACTCCCTTTGGGGTCTCTGTGGCTTCCATGGCCTGGACTGGCCTTTGGAGCTGCCAAACACCAAAGGAGCCGGGGCAGCCAAGATCCCTCCCAGAGTCCACACTGAGGATGTTTGTCTTGTCCTGGAGCTTCAGCGTGAACTGACTTCAGGAGACACTACAATTGGGCTTTTGTTAAATGGGAGCGACACAGTTTAACCAGAAACCCTGCTGTGAAATACGGTGGCTCAGTTTTCCATGGGTGAAGGTGAAACTCTCCATGCGCAGCCACGCTGCCCCACTCCCAGGGACGCCCTCCACCTCCAAGGGGCTCTGTCCACATGAATTCCAATGTGCTGACGCCCCCTAGAGTTGTGCAGCGGGTTAGCCCAGCCTCCTCCCATAGAAAAGCTTGGACAGCTCCTGATAATCAGGAAGGAATCTGTCTCAGAAACCACCCAGCAGACTTTCTGTCACATCTCATTGACAAGAACTGGGTCCCTTGCCTGTGGCTGAATCACTGGCTAGCAGAATGGAATTCCCAGTATAACTGAGCTAATTAGAAATCACAGGCCTGGGGCTCGAGTGGGGCCATCTCTCCCTGAAGCACAGCCACCTGGCTCTGGGAGAGTGAGGTCCCAATAGCAGCTGCCACCCTTTGCTTCGAATCATCAGTTTCCAACAACATGGGTGTCCAGGGTCAGACAGAGCACCCGGTACAGCGGGGAGCATGGACGCCCGGGAGCGAGGAGCCCCACAAGTAAAAGAAGAATAAACACAGCAATTGCTGGAGAAGAGAGGTCACAAGTGCCACCAGTTTTCAGCAAAGTTAGGACCCCTGCCAGGGGCTCCCTCACACCCACTCAATGCTGTCTCAGTCCCACAAATGTCACAGGCTGCATGGAGAGCTGGCAGCCGCTGGTACATCTGTGGGAAAGTGGGGGAGATTTGGAAAGCACACAGGCTCTGGAAATAGATGGGCCTGAGTTTGAATCCTGACTTGGCCATTTACTAGCTGTGTGACCTCAGAAATGTTATCGAATGTCTGAAAGCTTCCGTTTAAAAAGGGAGATAGCCCTGGCCGGTTTGGCTCAGCGGTTAGAGTGTCGGCCTGCGGTCCAGAGAGCCCGGGTTCGGTTCCCGCTAAGGGCATGTACTTCGGTTGCAGTTTGTCCCCGGCCCTGGTTGGTCGTGCGGGTGGCAGCCACTCGATGTGTCCCTTTCACGTCGATGTTTCTCTCTCTCTCTTCCTCTCTCTCCCTCCCACTCTATCTGAACAAAAAATGAAAAAATGTCCTCAGGTGAGGATAAAAAAAAAATAAAAAGAGAGATAATAATATCTACCTTGTAAGATTGTTGTCAAGAATTTCATTCTAATCCGATAAAATTTCTAGCAAATACTCGGTCCTCATTTAGCCTATGACTCAAACTTTGCTGTTCTTAAGCATCACCTGAGAGTCCAGCTAAGCATGGGGGTTCCTGGGCCTCACACCCCAGACATTTGATTGATGCCTCTGAGCCCAGGAACCTGCATTTCAACAGCTACCCCCAGGAGGTTCTGCTGCAAATGCATCACTGGCCACACACAGAAACACTGCGGTGAAGTGCTGCGCTTGTGTTGTTATTGTGCTGTTACTTACTAGGTGAATTCTGAGCATGAGGAATGTCTCCTGCAACCAGAAAATTCATCATAATTTTACTTATCTATCTATAATTAGCTGCACTCCATTAAAAATAATTAAATCTGCAGGTTTTGAGGTCCCATTGGTAAATGCTGAATAATTCCTGTGGCATTCTTGCACAGATCAACCAAGCACAGGAACCTGGAGCGGGAAGGTGCTCCCAGGGAAGGAAGGCAGCCACCTCTGCCGTTGCAGACGAAATAAGCCTCTTACTAAAATTACCAAGCGGCACATTTCCAGCAGACACCCTGGGCCTGGGTTAGTGAAGAGTAGGCCCCGCCTGGCTTTATAATTCTGTCTGTTCCGTTGACTTCCTGCCCCAGGGAAGGCAAAATGCCCAGAAGAACGAAGGTCTTTTCCCCTCTCCTTCCCCCACTGCAACAACTGCTTCTGCTGATGGTCTCGGGAGGAAATAACGCTGCTTATTGCCTATTTCCAGTCTCGGCTTCTAGCAATGATAGTCCTCTTACCCTGAAATCTCTGTTACTGCCCATTATTGCAAAACCAGAAGAGAAAACATTTTGCAGAAGCTGTGACTCGGAACAAAAGAGTAGGGAAGAGAAAAGACGGTCAGCCAGCATCTGAGAGTTTAGAAGGACATTTAAGGACAGTGCAAATGATGAAATTGGGTCGGGGGAAGGGTGTGTTGGGAAGCAAGTTCTTATGGATTGGAGCGGTTTGAGAAGGAAAGAGCTGAAGACAGGACCACGCTTGACTGGGTTATGAACAGCACTGGGCTCATCCCGCCTGGCTGAGAGAGACTTGGCAGCAGTCGGGTTCATGAGGAAATGTGGTCTAGATGAGAGTGATCGGGCTTCTTTTCCAAAAGGGCAAACCAAGGTCAGATGAAATGAAATGAAATGAAATGGGAGGAGCTCTAATTAAAATCCACTGGCTCCCAAATCTGGCCCAGTGTCAGAATCCCTTGGAATGCCCCGGCCGGTTTGGTTCAGCGGTTAGCGTGTTGGCCCACGGACCGAAGAGTCTCGGGTGTGAGTCTTGTCAAGGGTACATGCCTCGGTTGCAGTTCGGTCCCTGGCCCTGGTCGGGGTCGTGTGGAAAGCAACCAATTGATGTGTCTCTCTCACATGGATGTTTCTCTCTCTCTCTCTCTCTCTCTCTCCCTCCCATTCTATCTAAACATAAATGGAAAAATATCCTTGGGTGAGGTTTAAAAAAAAGAAGAAGAAGAATACCCAGTCCCAGGCACCTCCCTGACTCCTTTCTAGCAAACTGATGATCAGGTACATTTCAGAACCACTGGCTTAGTGGTTCGCAGCGGCTCCTGGCTGATGGCCTTTGGGGCAATGACATTTCTTCTCTAGACTTTTTTGAATAGTTAATGCATTTTTCTATGATTCATTAATCACATGTGATCAATCCTCACAGCCAGTGTCATTTTAAGATCTCTGTGAGTCCTAAGACTCTGACTTTTGGGGCCCCCTACATCACAGCAAACACACTGAAAGGCACCCACATCCCACTGTAATTAAATTTTATCATATGACTTTGACATTTTTTGTCATTTCTTGGAGATCATCCAGATACTCCAGAATTTTTGCCAAGTTAAAAAAATTAATTCACAAATAATTTTCTTATGTAATGAAATGTTCATAAACACTAAACTTAACAACTTAAAGGAGTGGATCTAATATTTTTCAGACATTTAGTTAAATTCTTATTCATTTTGACTTTGAAGCTTTATTGTATAATTTGGATTTACTTATCTGTCCCAGCGATAAAATAAATCGCTATTATTTTCCACATTGTGCAAGGCTCATGGGATTTGGGGTCCAAGGCCTAAGGCCTGGGCAAAAGGTAGGCTTGAAACTGGAGAGACGTCAAAGACTCAGTGAGAACAGCGGCAGATGAACTCAGAGCTCCCTGACCAAGTGTTGTGGCCAATGTCTATAGATTCGCTACATTTTCTAAGCAGGTCATACACTGTTCACCACAGGAATTGATCTTGCTGGACCCACAACTAAAGCAACACACAACTGAAGTTTGTTAAAAATGGGAAGATGACAATCAAACCAAGACACCCAAATAAAATGAAGTCAAGTGGAAAGCAAGGAAGAAGGAAACACAACCTGAGAGATGTATTCGACCTTTCTTGGATTGGGTGGGCTTCAGGTCGTAGGAATATGGATGGGGGACAGTGTCAGAGCACAAGGAGGGGTGCTCCGATTCTCCACGAGGACATCGGGGAGGCTTCCGACTACTGGAGCTGGTGGTTCCTCACGGATGAGTGTCCACCCAGGCAGCCGGGCAGGGGGCAGTGCGAGTTCTGGATGAGTGACCTGCCCAGGTCCCAGGAGACAGCCCGGTAGAGATGTCCAGTGGATAGTGGGTTATCACTGCTGGGATCATCCGTCTAGGATCACAGATTCTGTGCTTCCTGGATCACAGAGAAAACAGAACAGAACATTCTAGCTTGTCCCCTCAGAATTCATTTACCTCTCGTCATGGGATTACAAGATGAGAAGTCCTGGGCTGAGTTCCATGGAGAAATCTGACCAATGTGGACACGCGTTCAGCATGCCCCTCTTTAAAACTCCTTTGGCAATTCTCTCCAGCTCCAGCAACCCCCCACCATCACCCCAAATAACCCATCCATTAATAAGTAGAAGGAACCTCACTCAGGGCAAACCTGCAAAAGAGAATTTCATCACCAGTTTGGACCTTGGCCCCAGGAGTCTCATCCATCAAGGACCCTGATAAGCACCAACCCGTCAACCTTTGAAAAGGTGTCAGAGGGATCCAGGGTCACCTGAGACTTGGGGAACAAGGATTTCACTTAAATCTTCTGAGTTCCAGCTCAGACTTCTAACAAACCTTGATTTCAGAACCATCTGGGTAGGGCCCAGATGGTTCTGTTCGTGGTCAAGGAGATGAGAGAACTGCAATCGCCCTGCCCAGGCACAGGGCAGAGGTGTGGGTGAGGGCGCCATCAGCACAGAGGTGGCAGGTAAGTCCAGGGGAATGCGTGGCTGCCCAGGGAGAGTCTGCACAGTGACAGGTAAAGATCCAGTCCCACATTTCAGTCAGGAGAGGACGGAGCTCAGGACCCCTCATCACAGGACACTCTAGGGACAACAGGAAGAGGACAGGAGAGAGTGTTTTAAAGTCAAAGAAAAAGTTTCAAGGAAGATCTGTTTCTTATTCTCAATATCTGTTCTCCTTTCTTCCACTAGAAGTAAGTTTTTAACAAGGCACATCCCCACCCGGAATAAAGACTGCATTTCCGAGCTTCTGTTGCAGCTAAACGTTGCTTTACGGTTGAGTTCTGGCCAATGCGATAGAAGCCGCTGCAGTGGCTTAGCAACTGGCAATATCCAGCAAAGTCCAAAACACGTAAATCCATTGACCCTATATATATTTTTTTTTTCTTTATTGATTTTTAGAGAGATGAAGGGAGAGGGAGAGAGATAGAAACATCGATGAGAGAGAACATCGATTGGCCGCCTCCTGCATGCCCCCCACTGGGGATCGGGCCCACAACCTGGGCATGTGTCCTGACCGGGAATCGAACCGGCGACCTCTTGGTGCATGGGTCGATGCTCAGCCACTGAGCCACACCGGCCAGACTAAATTACCTTTTTTGCTAGGCTATTGTGAGAAGTAGAAACCAAATGTGTCAATAGCCTGTACACAGTAGGTGCTCACACAATAGCAGCAATTTTTTTTTTATCCTCACCTGAGGACATTTTTGCATTTATCTTCAGATAGAGTAAGAGGGAGACAGGGAGGGAGAGAGAGAGAGAGAAACATTGATGTGAGAGAGACACATCGACTGGTTGCCACCCACACGACCCCAACCGGGGCCAGGGACAAACTGCAACCGAGGTACGTGCCCTTAGTGGGAACCGAACCCGGGACTCTCTGGTCCACGGGTCTACGCTCTAACCGCTGAGCCAAACCGGCCAGGGCAATAGCAGCAATTATTATAGCTGCAGCCAGGTGTCAGTCTGCGGCACTCAGGTCAAAAAGCTATTTGGGGACAACCTGAAAGTCCGGGCCTGGGTTTGCAGAGTTGGTTTCAGAAATGTTTCTTCCTTCTCCAAACCTAATAAACTCCTCCACAGGCCCCGGAACCTTTCCCATACAGTAAGTGATGTTGTTCCCTCTGTGATTTGTTGATCCGAGAAGAGAGGGCTTGATCCTTCCCAGCCGCTCTTTGGTTCTAACTCAGGAAAAGTTGACTCGGAAAGTGTGGCGTCTCCGTTCCGCCTGGAGCGACGCAGCCTCAGTATCTCTTGCCCGAGCTGAGGGAGATGAATCGCTGACAGAGCGTGGTTCTGCTCCTTTGAATGAATCCAAGAACAAGAAAATGAAAGATGTACTTAAAAGGGGGAAAGTGGAGCGGACAAACCAGTGTGTGACAGAGTGTGCCCCGGGGCCACATGCTTCTCCTGGGTGGGGTCTCAAGGAGCCTTTTAAAATCTTGAACTGCTCCAACCTCGCCAGTTCCTCAAGTACTACCTTGATCCCAAATTCCTTTTTTCTTTCTCCAGCTCCACTTCGAAAGCGTGGAAACAAACAGACGTAGGGAAGACGTCAGTCTTGTTGCCTGAACACAAGTTACGTAAAGATGTTGTTCCTGTTAAACTCTCAGCCCTGGAACTGTGTTTCTCCTGCACGCAGGAACAAAAAGGACAGAGACAGATCCAAAACAGGAGTCAATGAACACGCGCCGAATGTTGGAATTAATAAATGGCATCCCACAGGTAGAACCCCAGGAATCCGATGTACTGTGAGTTACTTTTTAGTTTATAGTTATCAAATTTTTTTTTTTTTTACATAATCCTTCCTGTGAAACCGTGAAAATAGGTGAGGAACACTATGCCTAAAAGTTGAAGTATTCTAAGATTGAATTTGTATGTATTTATGGCACAGTTGTTTCTCTTTAAGAAACTAATCATTAAAAGTGCAAATATGAGCCCTGGCCGGTTTGGCTCAGCGGTTGGAGCGTCGCCCTGCGGACCAGGGAGTCCCGGGTTCGGTTCCCGCTAAGGGCACGTACCTCGGTTGCAGTTTGTCCCCGGCCCCGGTTGGGGTCGTGTGGGTGGCAGCCAGTCGATGTGTCTCTCTCACGTCGATGTTTCTCTCTCTCTTCCTCCCTCTCTTCCTCCCGCTCTATCTGAAGATAAATGCAGAAATATCCTCGGGTGAGGATAAAAAAAAAAGTGCAAATATGGAACAGCTCATGTGTGGTCATCGCAGTTACAGGATGCTGGGCGTGATGTAATGAAAGTCACACTCCCGAGCCTGTCGCCAGCACCAGGCTCAGTGTGGCCCTTACGTACTAAGTGTCCAGGGGCGTGTTTCTGCCCACCGAGGTAATGTTTTCAGGAAGTTACTCTTCCTGCCACGTGGAGAGCAACGGAACACCCCACTCGGGGCCAGGGCGAGGCTGAGTGAGGGGGCCCGTGGGACACAGGAAGGAGCCTGGCCAGGCAGCATAACCAGGCATGTCCGCAGAGTTTTGGAAGGAACCAAAGACTCACTGGCCAGTAGATTAATAAATATTTCTGTGATGTGCAGTATGAACGCTAAGAAAATATATTCTGCAAAACACAGAATAAAGATGGCTTACAAGAAAGTATGTCCCAGCACAGAACAAAAGAGTGTCAGAGGGAACTGGACAAAATGTGTGTGTGCACACACACACATGTGATTTTAATAACATGCACACACACAGACATTTTTACCAAACAAAAACAGAGTCTTAGCCAAACCTGACCAAACAATGCCTTATTGCTGTAGTTCACATTTTTTTAAAAGTGGTCAATGAATTGAGACTTCATAAGCATAGACTAGAATTCCGTGGTCAGTGCCCCCACCTTGGGAGCAGCTGGGTTGTTCCACCTTCATTCATACCATCTTGTGCCAAGCACAAGAGTAAACATGTAATAAAAAGTTCCTATCTTATTAGTCCCAGCAATAATCATTTGAACCATTCATTTAAGGCTCATTTTAATACTGCCTCAAATGTAGCTTATCTTCAAAGGACAAGGCTGTTTTGTACTGTTCTTAACTGATACCTCATTACCATTTGCTTTCAAGGATTGCTCACTACCAGTTTGCTTACATATAGAGTTTGATCATTTTGAACTTGAAAACAAATTATTGAAATTATTAATTCCTCACAAAGCACACTTACAGAAAATAGGAATCTTCTTATCGTGTTGATGAAGTAATACAAATAATGTCAGTAATAGCAGCTAACATTTATTGAGCCCCTGTTATGTACTAGGCTCTGACTTTACCATCTTTAATCTTTACCCGAACTCTTTGAGATGAGTGCTTTTATTGGCTCAGAGAGGTTAACTAACTTGCCCTCAGTCACACAGCTGGTAAGAGGCAGAACTGAGATTTTAACCCAGACAGCCTGAATCTAGAACTGAAACTCTTAACATATACTAGAACCAAGCAAGAGTTTTGCTCTTTATATCATTAAACCCAACTTATTTTATTTCAACAAAACAACATCATCCATCAGGTTAAATTAATGTTACTAGTCTGACTTTTACTGGTTTTGTCATTTTGTTTTTATCTAATTTGTAAACTTATCTTGGTTTTATAATTATACTAGATCTATCAGGATAAGGCTCTGTACCTAGTTTTAGTTTGTTCATTTTTTTTTTCTTTATTGATTTTAGAGCGAGAGAAAGGGAGAGGGAGAGATAGAAACATCGATGAGAGAGAACATTGATTGGCCACCTCCTGCATGCCCCCCACTGGGGATTTGGCCCACAACCTGGGCATGTGCCCTGACCAGGAATCGAACCAGTGACCTCTTGGTACATGGGTCGACACTCAACCACTGAGCCACCCCAGCCGGACTTTGTTCATATTTTTTAAATAACTTAGGTTGACATCGAATACCTGTAAGAAATTTTTGCTTTAAACAAAGGGTCCATCCTTTACTTGTGTTTTACAAACACCGATGTAAAAATAAGAACACTCCTAACTCAACACAGTCTTGTCTTCTGTCCAGTGTAAAACCTTGAGCATTAAAGAATATTCGACCGATAGCTGTTAATTCTGATTTTTCTTTTTCATTTTCACAGAGCCTTTTCTCCTGAGAATTTAAGGAGCAGAATGGAAAATTTTCAACAAATGAAGATGTCCCATTACACTATCAACGTGCTAAGAGTTGGGAGGAGTTACTAAAATCACAGTAACAATGGCCTGGCGTTCTGTGGTATTTTTCCTCTCCATATTGCAAAATGCTTTCAGATACATTATCGCATTTATCTTTGCATGTCCTGAGGAAGTAGGTGGTGGAAAGTCTCTTTGTCACAGCCTCACAAATAGAGAACCTAAAGTACAGAGAGGTGAAACTCACAGGAGAATTCACGTCAAGCAGTGAATTTATATACTCTGTCGCTTTCAGAGTCTAATTAGATTTCACATCTGCGGGGAACTCACGCATCGGTGCTGAGAACCCATCGGGTGACGCGGTCTCTGCCCTGTGAATGTCTGCCGTGCAGTGATTAGTGGGGTGGAGAGTTCAGGGTGATGGGCAGAGGTGTGGCCAGAGTCTGGTTTGACCCTGAGCTCTATCACTTACCAGCTTTGAGAACTTGGGAAAACGGCAATTTTTGTGGGCCTTCTCATGTATCAAACGGGAATAATTACGGTCCCTACCTCATGGACTCAATTTGATAATTAAATAAGATGGCAGAGGCCAAGGGCTTAGCCCTGGCCTCACACAGGGCCCGTGCCGAATGGAGGGGAGAAGGTAGCATCGGTGCTGGCAATGGTGCTAACAGGTATTTCTGTTCTTCGATTGTGCTCATGAGCTTCAGGCATGGAGACGCTGCCCACCCCACCCCCAAATCTTAGGAAAACTCCTGTTGAGATGGAGGGAACTGCTAGAGGGGCCAGGGGCCAGGGCAGCCTGTGACTAGACAACAGCTCACTGTGGATTGTGGTTTAGGATGCTTGCAGACTGAACCCAATATGGTTAAACAAGGGGGCTTACTCTCATGAAACAAGAAATGCACAGGCACAGCCCTTTCGGTGTTGATCACCTCGACAAGTCAAAATCCTCAAGGATCCAAGTAATTTACATTTCTTCAGTCCACTGTGCTCAGTAGGTCAGGTCTGCCCTCTGGCTGGTTCCCTTCTTCCTCAAAAGGTGGCTGCCTCATCCCAAGATTACAATGAGCTATGACAAAGTCCAGAAGAGGATGGGAGCTGTCTCTTTCTTCTCTCTATTTTTTAAGAATCAGGGAAACCTTCCCCAGAAGCTTCCAGATTTCCCCACATGTCTTATTGGCCAGAACTGGTGGTATACTCTCTCTAAACTAGTCATTGGGACCACATAGCTGGCCCAGAGGCATTAAGGTACAGGTTCTAGGGCTGGGATTGGGAAACAGAGAGGACAGAAACCTGGACACAACCAGGGCTCTGATAGCAAGGAAGAAGCCAGAGTGTCTGCTGGGTGGGCTACTAACATGTCTGCATTCATCAGCTGCCCACTGAGGCGAGACAAAAAGTGCTTTCCTGGAACTGGGTCTACGCGTACATAACATTGTAGGAAATGCTCATACAAGTGGGTCGTCAGAGTAGACATCGACACCTCACACTCTGCTCCACGTCTCTGGGTTTCTGTAACAGATTTCTAACTAAGAGCTTTCCCTCGTAACTACAGCAATCAGACCTCGAAGCATCAGATGCTGTAGTCAGAATGAGAGTGGAGGGAGAAAGGGGTTACGCAGCCACCCAGGAGGTACACATACTTCAAGGGACACGTATTAAAGGCGTGTCCTTTGATAGACTGGAACCCAAGACTGCAGAACTGAAAGGACATGATGGATGGGATTTTCCCCATCTCCCAGCTAGGCTCCCAACACTCCTCACTTTCGCCTAACATTAAACATCTCCACTGGTCCGAATGTTCTCCAGTTACGACTCCTGAGAAACGGTTCCAGGAGGCAAAGGCGTTGCCAGAAACAACCCCAGGGGAAGGAAACACTGCCCTGATGCTTCTGAGTGGCGCGGACCCGCTGGCCTCACAGGTGGATCCTGGAGGAAAGGAACTCTAACTGTCCTGCATTTGGTGGCCGCCCTGCTGAAAGAAAGGTCACAAGGTCCCTTTTACTTGTAATGTTCTTCTGATCCCAAATCAGAGGACTTTAATTTGGGCTAAAAGTAAATTGTGGGGAGTTGAAGGTATGTAGGTGATATCATTATTAGCCAGGGGCTGCCCAGATGCCCAGAAAGGACCTCTCGGCTGCCACAGAGAGCCATGGAGAGAGACCCAGCTTGCATTTCCTCTTCTGCCTGTTGACAGGAGAGCTCCTGGAACTGGGGCATTTCCCACAAGACAATGACAGACATGTCCTACACGTCAACTTTGGAGTACAGATTTATTTACATTTCTTTTTTGCTTTCCTTTAATGACCAAAGACCCTCAGTGGGAAGCAGAAAGACCTCTGATCTGGCTATCAGAGGTTTCTAGATCCTGTATCCAAAATGGCCGTTAACGCCCCAATATTCATTCTACACCAAAAGAATCATCCAAACCACTCATGGTAACCCCTTTCCCCGGCAGTGAGTCGTTTCACAATAGATATGAAGTAGACATGCAACCAGCCTTGGAAAGGTGACCCTAGGAAAGGTGTTTTCCCTCCTCAAAAAGAGTATTTCACAGTCTCCAGGGAGAAATTCTCTCTCGGGTGTCTCTCCTTCCTAGTGGCCTCGCATAGCACCACATTGCTGAGAGTTAGTCATTCCTTCCTTCCTGGTAGGAAAGATGATGCATCTAAGATAGAAAAACACGCCCTGGCCAGTGTGCTCAGTGGTTGGAGCGTCAGTCAGAGCACTGAAGGGTCTCAGGTTTGATTCCCAGTCAAGGACACGTACCTGGGTTGTAGGTTCCATCCCCGCCCAGATTGGGGGTGCATTCGGGAGGCAACCAATTGATGAGTTCCTCTCACATCGATGTTTCTCTCTCTCTCTCCCCCTCCCTCCCTCCCTCCCTTCCACTCTCTAAAAATCAATGGAAAATATATCCTCCGGTGAGGATTAACAAAAAAATAAACAAGATAGAAAAACATCAGCTCAGAGTTTGTGAACATTTCTCTTTGAATGTGTGCAGCAATAGAGAAGACTGAGAGCCTGGCACAATTTTGGAGTTTTTTTTTTTCCTCAAAGACTAACGGGGGGAGGGGGAGACCTTTATCCACTGTTCAATTTAATTTATTCAAATAGTTTATAATGTGACAATGTCACTGTGATTTAAGCTTAAATATGATGAATTTAAAAGACATTGCTTAGCCCTGGCCGGTTTGGCTCAGCGGTTAGAGCGTGGGCCGGCGGACCTGAGAGTCCCGGGTTCGGTTCCCGCTAAGGGCATGTACCTCGGTTGCAGTTTGTCCCCAGCCCCAGTTGGGGTCATGTGGGTGGCAACCAGTCGATGTGTCTCTCTCACATCGATGTTTCTCTCTCTCTCTTCCTCCCTTTCTCCCTCCCGCTCTCTCTGAAGATAAATGCAAAAATGTCCTCAGGTGAGGATAAAAAAAAAAAAAAGACGTTGCTTTAAAAAAGTTGTTTTGCATTAGAAAAAAAAGAGTGACTTCAGAATGGTTTTGATTTTCTGTTCCTACAGAGAAACAAGGCTAAATGCTTTTGATCCTAAATCTATCCTTTCATAATTTCTAGGATCATGGCTGCAAAACAGACATTGAAAATTACCCACAAGATGTCTCTCCAGTAATCGCATCTGCCTGCCTCCGCTTTGATCTTCTCAGATCCTGCTGGTGGGGCGGGGAGAAAGCTCAGGTGCTACGGAAAGATAATGCTGGTGAGTCATATCTGTGGTTTGTTTTCCTGTGAAACTAGACTTCGTTTTACCTGTGACCTTTGAGATGAGACACAGCACCAGCTGATTGACAAGGCAGTTATCAATAGTCACATCTGAAGACAGCAAGTGTCAATCTCCATCAAAATGTCTGTTTTACTTCATTAATGCCATCCTCTCCGGCGTGGTTGAAAGGGTTAACTTAGAAAATGAATGTCACCTCCTCTGCAAAATGCCAGCTCCCCATAAATCCTTCATTGTAATCCAGTAGGCACAGAAACTCCTGCGTTATTGCACTCAGAGTTCTTCCGATTTTCAGTCCTGGCTTATAGTTTTCCAAGATTATTCAAGTTTCTAGCTCCTTGAATGTACACGCCCTGTGGTTTCTAACACGGGGCAGGGAGCAGATACTCCTGCCAGCAAGGAAATAGTCACTGAAAATTGGGCCTGGTCCCTAGGGGGCAACAGAGTCCCACACACGGGGAGGTCTGGCCGCGGCCAGCAGAGGGCGTGGCGACAGGAATCGGCAGGTCCGGGCGAAGGAAGCGCCGCTTGGAAATAAGGCCAGGCGGCCCGAAAGCTGCTGGGACGGCGGATAACCCGCATGGTTTTGAAAGCCTTTCCCTCGGATTTCAGCTGTCACGTGTGTGTGTTGCATTACCTCACACATCACCACGCCAATTTTGGAATAGCCTCCATCCTTTGCACCCATCACCCCCACACGCACCCACACCCACACCCCACCCCCGCCCCAAGAGCCAGCAGTTTAAAACACACAGAACATCAGGGTCACCCCACTTCTCCAGCACAAATCAGGAGGACAAGACCATTGACGACCCGATGAAAGCGAGTACGGGAGCAGGAACCCCGAAGCCCAACACAGAAGCCACTTAAGCACCCGAAGAGATTCTGTCATTATACCAGCTGCCAATTACCGCCCGTGGACCAGTGCCTGACAGCCACTCTCCCCACTGACGCGTCGCACTCATCCTGTGACCGGCTGCTCTGTGGAGTGAGGTGCCCAAGCCGCACCACAGGGGATGTCAGCACCAGGATTCCCTCAGGTCCCGTGCCCTCAGCCACCTCACTGTGTGGTCACTTAGACATTCATTGCTTTAACGAGGGTTTGTCCACTACTTAGTTACTAGGGGCCCTGCACACTCCTGTTGTCAGGGATACAGATATAAGAGACACAGTCCCCTCTTTTCAAAGCTCATTTTCCAAAGAAGCATGGGGACTAACAAGCAGATGAGTACAGTATGGTGTGTCGTGGCCATGGCAGAGAAGAGTCACCAAAGGCCGAGTGGGAGTGCCCGGGGACACTTGCAGGGGAAGTGACAGGAGCAGCCCTGTTGATGGCCTTAATGGCACTGTGTGCTTTACCACCACGTGCCAGAAAATGCTCATGCTAATCTAGTGACTGCAGATGCCAGCGGCGCCCCTCCCCGTGCAATGCCAGCTGCAGGGCCACACTGGCAAACTTGCATCAGAACACGTCTTGAAGGATGAGTGGGAAGAGCATCCAGTCAAAGACGAGAACGGGGATGGGTGTGGCGTGGGAGGGTGGAGGGGTTCCAGGCAGAGGGAAAGGTGGGGAGGCCTGAGAAAGGTCCCTGTGGCTGGAGCACAGGTTCCAAGTGGCATGGTGACCAGAAGACTAAGAGGTAGACAGAGGCCACATCATACAGAAGGCCTTTTATATGATGCCAAGGAGCATAGATTTTTTATCTGAAGACTATGAAGGTGTTTGGGGAAATTTTATGCAGGGAAATAGTAATATAACAAATGTCGTGTCAGAATTATCATCATGCCAGCACTACAGAGAATGGACTAGAATGCAGTTCGTCTCTGGCTGGAAGGCCCACTGAGGGGTGCCCTGCATAATCCAGGGAGAGATTATAAGGACCTGAGAAGACAGTCAAGGGGGGGATGGAAGAAGAAGAAGGGTTCCAGACTTGTTTAGGAAGTGGAAGAGATTAGATTTACTGACACAATGATTATTATTAAGTAATGTGGGAGAAGCCGGAATCAAGGGTGACTCCAGGGTTCCGGCTTAGGTCACCAGGTGGGTGATGACTCCATTTCCTCTGAATAAGCTCCGTGAGGACTGGGACTGTGGCTTGTTCAGTTCATTATCAGCACACAGTGCATAGGGGTTGGTCAGTAAGTATTTATGGAGTGAATGATAGCATGAATGCCTGAGTGAGGAATATAGGTAATGGACAAGCGAGGCATTGGAATGGGGGTACTTGTTAAGCATGAGATGCTTGCGAGATGGTCAGCAGTTACAAATATGAGACTGGCGTTCAAAAGAAAAATCTGATGGCTTCCCTGGTATTGATCCAAAGAAACCCAAAACACTAATTTGAAAAGATATATGTATCCCAATATTCATTGCAGCATTTTTCACAGTCACTGAGATATGGAAGGAACCTAAGTGTCCATCAATAGACAAGTGGATAAAGAAGCAGTAGTACATATATACAATGGAATATTACTCAGTCATAAAAAAGAATAAAATCTTACCATTTTCAACAACATGGATAGATCTAGAGGGTATCATACTAAGTGAAATAAGTCAGATAGAGAAAGACAAATACCATATGATCTTACTTATATGTGGAATCTAAAAAACAAAATAAATGAACAAATAAAACAGAAACAAACTCATAGATATAGAGAACATTTTGATGGCTGCCAGATGGGAGCAGGCTTGGGGAGATGTGAGAAAAAGGGGAAGGGATTAAGTGTACACATTGCCAGTTATAAAAATGGTCACGTGGATGTAAATTACAGCATAGGGAATATAGTCAATAATAATGGGATAACTATGGATGGTGTCAGATGGGTACTCGATTTATTGGGATGATCACTTCATAAATTATATAAAGTCTAATCACTGTGTGGTAAACCTGAAACTAATATAATATTGTATGTCAACTGTAGTTGAAAAATAAAAAATATTGTTTAAAAAAAGAGATCGGAGCCAAAGGTATGGATTGGGAAGACACACACATTCACCTTCAGAGTCAGGAGTGTGGAAGACCAAATGAAATCACGGTTAGATCCTGGAGACATCACAGTTAAAGGGCCTGAGCCCACAGGAGCGGTTTAAAAGTAATGGCAAGAAAGCATGATGTTGGAGAGTTTCCGAGGCCCTGGTGTCACAGGCCCCTGGAAGGCCAAGCAGAAGAAGGATCGGAATGTATACATTACATTTAGCAGCCAGGAGCGCAGAAGTCCCGTGGCTCTGGCTGGTCAGAACCTGAGATCCTGCAGACCGCTGGCAGGGAAGCTAAGCATCGCTGAACGGTGGGAGGCTGGGCCTGAGAAACACACTATGATGGCCCGAACAGGCTCAAGAGAACCAACTTAAACACAGCCACCATGAAAAATCAAATTATATAAACTTACAAATGGAATAAGTTATACTAAAAGTAAAATGAATAAACCCTAAACTCATCACTTCCTAATGATTGACATTTTCCATGCCGTTGAGGTTATTTACATCTATTCCATCCGGCTGGGGGCAGTGCCACCTGACCGTGAGCTGCTTGCCTCTCTCCCTGACTCCGCATTCGGTGACGTCTTGGAGACAGCTGGCCGTGGTGGGAGGATCCACACCGGACGGCAGAATGCAGGGCTCTTTTCTTCCCAGGGCCGGTTGTTCACATTTACCGGCACAACACTGACACCGTGCCAGAGGCTGCCACCCTCCACGTTCCTCCCCCAGGGAAAACGCTGGCCTCAATCAGCCTGGTGAGGCTGGTGCAGGAGACAGCTGAGAGGGGAGGGTACAGATAAGGATAGTTCTTCACTACAGGGGATACCAGTGTCACCGATGCAGAGAGCTCTGTCTAGGTTGGTGCAGAGACCAATCATCGACGATAGAGATGATTTGGGGACAGGGAGGAAGTAGGCGGCAGGGACTGGGGTACCAGGTGCCTGGCCTGACACTCAGGGCTGGATTTCAGGATCAGAAGAAACCCAGGATCAGAGCAGAGGCCAACCTGGTGGACTAGTCACCCACACCGTGCTTGAGTGGGGGTGGGGACAGCAGCAGATTGACCCCCGTCCCCACTCCCTAATGGGGAGGGATTTTCAGTTCTGATCGCCTCTGGCCTGGCTGACAGGAGCCTGCAGGCAGCTGGGGAAGGCAGAGTCTGGCAACCAAGCAATGGGAAGTGAGATGTATTTACTTAAAAAGAAAAAGAAAAAAACAATAGAAATAATTTTGAAACAATCTGATCTGATGGGTCACATGAACCACGGGTTACACTTGGTGGTATGCTGAGTGGGAGGAGGGAGTCATGGGAACCGAGGTGCACTGTCTGTAGAGAACTGGAAAAAATAATAAGAAAACCAACCAATTGGCCTGCTTTTTATTATCGCCATATGTGGCGATTCTAAGCAACGGCAGCGAGTAAACACTTCTCCTTGGGGGAAGACTGCCCCCCACTGCCACCTGCTACAGAGGTGGCTTTCTGACAGTGTTCCAGGTAACTGTTGATTGTATCAGGATTGTCACGTTCTCCTTCAGGTGCTGTCCGTGCTGTGAGTTTCACAGAATCACGTATTTCAGAATGTTGGAGGCGTGACTCGCTTTCCATTCAGACAACATGTTTCAAGGGTCCCTGCTCACTGTCTGCCAGATGCTCGAGGCCGAAGAGCATTCTTAAAGATGTAGTATGTTCTTTGGAAAAACCAGGTAGCGGGCCTGGTTTTGTGTGTGTGATACAAGAACTCCGAAGCTGGTTATGAGTCACCACTTTCCTATTATTCTAGAATTGGACCCTGCAGAGCAGAAAGAGGTTTAAGCATAAAATGGGCTCTTTAAAGAGACATACGCTTGCAGGATGTGGAAGGGTGGACCTAGAAGTGAGTCTGGTGCATATCAACGGTATGGCCTCAGAAGTATGCCACTGAGGTGCTCTGAGCCTCAGTTTCTCCATTTGTAAAATGAAGCCAACAACTTCTGATAGGTTTTCGTAAGGGTCTAGTCAGTGAAACCAGGCATGGGAAGGGGTGATGCATATTATAAAGCTTTCCCAGGATCCAACAAGGGGGAGCGTGTGCCCAGAGTGAGCACACGGAGGAGGTCACACATGGCTTTCGAGCTGGAACTTCCATTTCCACCGCAGATACAGTGTGCTTAAAAAAGCCAGAACTCGGGCACTGGGTAACAGTGGGGAAAGGAGCCAGGCCAGGGCTCTGGAGGGTGGGGCTCACCCCAGGAAGCAGGTGAAAGGAAGGTGGTTACATGGAGGGGCTGCGCCTCTCGCCAGCGGACAGTGCCCGTGCCAGGCTGGCAGGGAGAGGGTACGTCTGGAAGCAGCTCTGGGAGCAGCATCCCCACCGCCACTTGCCAACTGGCAGACTAGGTCTGTAACCAGATGACTCCTCTTTTCCCTGGCTTTGCTGCATTTTTGAAGAGTGATGTTTCTTCTGTAAAGGAGGAGGGTAGAAATCCCATGAACCCACCAAATCTCCCCAATCAAATGGAAAACACAACAAACATGAATGCCCTCCAGCCTCTCCCCGGCTCGCCCCACGCAGATTGCGCACTGCGGTTTATAACGAAAACGAACGGCAAGTGGGCTCTGAAGGCTGCTGATGCTGGCATCGGGATGATGGCTGGTAGACTGCCAGCCCTCCCAGGCCTGGTCCACCTGCCCGCTTTGAGGCTGAGTTGAGGCTGGGCTCCTCTGCCATGTGCTCCCAGGCCAGACCCTCCCAGAATGAAAGGAGCTTTGCCCATAGATCTCCAGGCCTTCTCCATGGAATTTAAGTAACTGGTGGCAGAGACAGATCAGTACAGAAAAGGGCCTGCTCCCCTGCTGACTAGTGCTTAATAAACAGGGTGAGGCTGAGAAGGGAACAGAACAGACTCCTTTTTTTTCTATTACAGTTTATATTCAATATTATTCTGTATCAGTTTCCAATGTGCAGCATAGTGGTTAGACAATCATGTACTTTACAGAGTGGTTCCCCTGATATTTCAAGTACCCACCTGTCCTCATACATAGCAGTAATTATGATATTATTGAATATATTCCCTAAGCTGTAATTTATATCTCTGTGACTATTTTGCAAATACCAATTTGTACTTCTTAATCCATTCACCTTTTTCACCCCGCCCTCCCAACACCCCCTCCCATCTGTATCTATGTCTGCTTCTATTTTATTTGTTTATTTTATTAGATTCCACATATAAGTGAAATCATATGGTATTTGTCTTTCTCTGTCTGTCTAATTTCACTTAGCATGATATCCTCTAGGTCCACCCATGCCGTCGCAGACCAGATTTGAAGAAACAAGTCATGAAGATGGTCCCAGGGTTTAGATGACTGACCCAGCAGTGGGTCGGGCAGGGACCACGAACCTGGTGACTTGCTCTGCTTAGCTGGAGAGATACCACTGAACTTCCCTCCCAGGTGGAATTCTACCTTCGCTGTGAGTCACTCCCTGTGTACGCACCTGCCTGCTCCCAGCACCCCACCCACCTCGCCAATTAACAGCTTACATTTCCCATGGGTTTGACACTCTGTCTTATTGGCGACTCCTCAAAACACCAAGGTGAGGTAACGTGAAATTTTATCCTGGAAAATTTTGCAGGTTAAGAAACAGGACCAAGTACCTCCAATTAATTACTGGCAATTTGAGAATCAGCCTCACACGTTTCTAGTGTGTTGCACAAACTGCCCAGCTACCTCCTCTTGTCCTCCAAATGCAATATCTAGGAAATAAGCCAGCCTCTCACCAGGCAGGATTTCCACAGCAGAGGGAGGAAGCAAAGCAGGGTTCAAGGTTCATTGACGTCATCTTGTTCTCCTTCTGGAAATGGACACACTGAGATGTCCAGGCTGCCTTTTAACATTCCATGCTCATATGATGCAAATTATACTTGTTTTGCATTTTTAGGTCCCTTTTTGAGCCAGTTGCTACACTGAATCAAGATACTTTTCACTCTGATATTGTAGATCTAAAAGAATCTGCTGTGGTGCGTCCCGCCCCTGTGCCCTCTCTGAATCTATTTTCAAATCATTATTCTGCTCCTGCCTGCTGGCTTTCACATCGGAGCGGCCAGCGGGTGCAGAGAAGCACAACCTCTGCATTTAATGGAGTCCACAAAGGCCTTTCCTTGGTAAAACTGAGCGGGACGCATAAATTATAGAAGCAGTGACAGCAAATAAACCTTGTGTCAGAAGCTGGCTCTCTCCCCAGGCCACGTTCAAAAGCCTTCTCTGTACAGTAAGTGTGCAGAGGAAGCGGACTTAACCACACCGAGAGGCTAAAAAAAAGTCATGCTGGTTTCTGTGTGTGGTTTTTGTAAATCAGCTTCATGACGTCACATTTCCACCTCGAACATGTGATAACAAGGTCAGGGTTACCCAGTAGAAGGCAGAAAAAACCCCGGATGTGTCACCATATGGCACCTTCCTACACAGTCTGTTTTACCCTTCGAGCTGACGATGAATCACTTGTTGACATCGATGGGGCCATCACACGGCAGACACGAAACGGGCTTCCTGGAGCACAGCCTCACTGAGCAGGAATGCTGCTGGCGTGGGAAGGCCTGACACGTCCTCGTGGAGGCCAAAAGTGACAAGTCTCTCTCTCTGTACTGCATGGGATTAAATAACCATGTGTCCAAAAGTCACAGCCACTCCTCGCAACACTGAACTGTAAAATGTGCTGCACCCAGCGCCTCTTGCAAAATGTGATTCCAGATTCCAGCGCTTTGAGAGTTTGCATGGAAAGTATCCAAATCAGTTTAACATAGTAGCAAAGGCTCAGTATAAACCTGTGATGTAGATTTCTGAAAAGGGACCAGGAGGCCAAGAGTCAATAGGCCTTTGGGGATCAGCAGGTGATTGCTCCATTCAGCGATGCTTGTTACCCTCAAAGACAGCGAACCCCGAACTCTGACCCGCCCCTCCCCCACAAAGAGTTGGGTCTGAGATCCTGCAAGGCAAGCGTGTATGTGCGGACATTCCCAGCCCCACCACATTGCAGAAACGAGCAGCTACAGTGGTGGGGGCTTTGGAACATTCCTTTTTTAAATTGATTTGTTTCTCATTTGACTGTATGTAGTGCAGTAATTTTCCAGAGAGAAAGGACCAGGGTTAGATTGGGCAGCGTCCACCCACCACCATGAGCCAAAAATTTCACATCTGCTAATGTTCCATCCTGACTCTCTTGCGAAAAGACTCTAATAATTCTTCACAAGGGAGCTTCAGGAACAAGTCGGACATGAGCCAGGAAAATCTGTCGTGGCAGACTCCTCTGTACCAAAAAACTTAGGAAACTTCTTGGGCCCAACTGCGCAGGTGATGGACTATATTAGCACATAGCACCATCAAACTATCATTACAGCATTTTTAAAAAATAAAAACTTAAGAAATCGATCACAATAATAAAGACAAAGTTTATAGTACATACATGTTTTCTGGAAGGTTTTAATGAAATAAATACTTAAGTGTCTGTTTATGAGTTCAGGCACTGGCTAACTGTATCATGGTCTTGTCTAGATGTTATCATAATGCTTCATTCTAACTTTTTAAAAAATTTTGACACATGGACACATACAGACACCTACCAGATCATCTGTCCAGCTCACAGGAGTGAGGGTTCCACGGGGCTGGGCTGGCTTTGTGTGTCCTGGGTCACCTGCCTCCTGTCTAAAGCAGTGTCTGTGACTACCCTTCCCAGGCTTAGCCATTCACTGGCCCTTCTCCAGTAAAATGAAGTGGAACAAAGAAATCTTCCCATTGGCTGGACTTAAAACATGTGAACTTGGGAGCAGCCAGTGACCACGCCCCTCTCCCCTCTTCGCCCTGGCACTGAGGAACAGGGGAAGTTGGTCTACGGACACCAGAGAGTAAACCCTGATCTCTCCCCAGGCTTGTGGTGGTGGGTCCCTCCCCGAGGCCCAGCTGCGGGCCCTGAAAACGTCCCCTTTCCTTGTTTATTTCACTCTGGGTATTTCCCCTCGCATATAATCAAGAGCTCTCTAACCAGTACACATTGGTGTTTCCGAATCACATCATTCCATGGGGTTTGGGTTCTGGGCTGATTTAAGCCTTGCAGCTTCTCACAGACACTTGCTGGGTGTGAACCCCGTTCATCCCCAGGATGTGAACTTAGCAAGTCCTTTAGCCTCAATGATTCTTAGTTCCCTAAACCGTAACATCGAGACATTAACTAAAAAATAATAATGTGATCAAGTTAGAAAAGCTGGAACCTTGGGGTTAGCCTTGGCATAAAGTCCCAGCTCAGTCACCTCTCAGAGCCTCATTGGCTTTTAAAAATTAGAAAAAATATCGGTCCATGCACTTGGCGTGTGACAAGTCCTACATAACAGGCACCTGTATTGTTACTATCACTGTTATTACTGCCACTGCTCTGCCTTCTCTTCCCCATGGATGGGAAAGTTCTTCATCAAGAGCAATTCCCTAAATAAAGGGGATACTAAGAGAATATTTCTTAAAAATAAAGAGCAGCTCTGTCTGATCTCTCCTACTCAGCTGCAGGTTCAGCTCTCTGGCAATACAAGTCCCTCAGCTCCGACCGATTGACCTGGCGTGGGAGCTGCAAGACTGGTAGAAAATAGACTTTTTCCACCTTTGAAGAAAAAGAAACACAGCCTGTGATGGGGGTGGGAGGGCTGACTCTGGAGGCAGCCAAACCTGATGCCCGTCCTTAGGCCTCTTAACCTCTCTGTAAGACCAGAACGATGGTGCCATCCAGTTCTTGGGATACTAGACGCATTGGAGGTAGTGTGTATAGTGGTGTCAGAGCTCATTATTGTTATGACAGCCCTCGCGAGAATGTACCCTGACTTTCCTGTCTTCCACCTACTTCAGCAGAAACCGAGTCATCGCTGTGCCAGCCTGACAGTGTGTCTGTGTTAGCATGAACCCCCGCCGTGTTCTTCCTCATCAGCAATTTTCCTACGAGGTCATCATTTTAGGGAAAGGGATAAATCAAACCTCCTTCCCTTAACATTTTACTACCTTATTTGGTTTTTTTAGGAACTGAAATTTGCATGTCATGCAACTTAAAGGGAACACTTTCAACAGTTTAGATGTATCCAAAGCTTCGTTCATACCAGGATCCCGTTTTCTCTCTAAGCACAAATCGTTGTAAAACACAAGTTAAAGGGGTTTCATTCCAGAAGATAAAAAGCAAATCAAGTGACGTGCTAACGATAAACGTGTGGTCTGGGTTCCCAGCGGCTGCCAGAGTTGATTCTCGGAGGTGCCCTGGAAATGGTAATGCCCTGAGGTCCTTGGGTGGAGTGTGGGGGGAGATGCTAAGCCATGAGGCACTGCACTGGGGGCTGTCTGAACTTCCGGTCTGGGAGGGGACTTCCTGCCAGAAACTCACCCACCGTCTCACAAGCTGTCAGGGGGCAAGCTGATCAACTCATCCTGGTTTGTCCAGGACCATCTGAGCTGTGAGTCCGGGTCCAGGTCACTCCTCAGTCCTGACCTGCCCCACCTCATGTACACGGAACCCTTTAGCCTTACTAGACATCTGACCCTGCCTACTCTGCCCTGTAGACTTTTTTTAAATGTTGTTTCTTTTTTGTCTTACCTATACAGCAGAAGACAAATAAAAGAGAAGGAAATCAGTGTTTGAAGGCAGTCCAGTGAGGGCGGAAGCCATTGCTTCGTACGGCCATGGCCTTGGAGTAGAAGGCAATTACCCTCGCTTGTCTCGTAGCTCAGGGCCTCAAAAGCAGAAACCCCATTCCTGGGATCAGTGGTGCTCAGGCTTAGCCTGTGGCTGTGTTTGCTTTCTTGCTTTTATACAAATGTTTTCATTAATTATATTAATTGTATTCACTGACACCGTACTAACTCCCTCACTCTTTCTTCCATCATGTGTGGAGCAGCAGGGGGTGGGGGTGGGTTCCCCTTTCCAGCTAGAGGAAATACATTTGCAAAGAAAATAAACCCTAATAGGAAATTCCTCTTGCCTGGTACTTTTTTTAAAGCAAAATTTGCTCGGGAGGGGTGGTTCATTATGGTTATCAAAGCAATACATGCATACATTATGACAAACCAGAAACACAGAGAAGGAATTTTTAAAAATCACACAGTTTTGGAATGGTACCTTTTAAGATGCACTGCCCTGGCCAGTTTGGCTCAGCTGTTAGAGTATCGGCCCATGGACCAGAGAGTCCCGAGTTCAGTTCCCGCTAAGGGCACGTACTTCGGTTGCAGTTTGTCCCCAGCCCCGATTGGGGTCGTGTGGGTGGCAGCCACTTGATGTGTCTCTCTCACATTGATGTTTCTCTCTCTCTCTTCCTCCCTCTCTCCCTCTCGCTCTATCCTATCTGAAGATAAATGCAAAAATGTCCTCAGGTGAGGATTTAAAAAAATAAATAAAATAAAATGCACTGAAGACCAACACAGGCAGTGGACACCGTTGATGAGCAGCCCTTGTTCAGGTGTGCCCCACGGCCGCTCAGCAGGTGCACCAGCTGCTCCGAATAGTGCTGTTCCGGGGCCTTTGGTGCTCCAGCAGCCACAGCGAACACGTTCCCCTCCTCACTGACACAGTTCTCCAGCTCCATGATGCTGACTTCGTGCCAGAGCCTGGAGTCAATCACCCGTCAATCAACAAGTCCTTCTAGAGTTTCTCCGGCAGCGCAGTCGCCTGTGTGGGCAGGAGATGCACGGAGTGAGTGCAACAAGTTGTACCCACTGGCAGAGAGTGCGTGGGGAGTGGGTAGCCAGGGCACCCCTCCTAGTCTGGGCGGCAGGGAGAGCTTCCTGAGGACATTATACTTAAGCCAAGACCTGACAAGAGAGTCAGGTGAAGACGGAGAAGAATGGCCAGGCCGAAGGGCAGCCTGTGAGAGGCGGGAGGTCCCTGTTTGAGGGGCAGCATGGAAGGCCAGGCGACTAAAATACCCAGGGCCAGGGAGACGGAGGCATGAGCTGAAGATGCTAGAGAAGGAAGCGGGACAGAAGGCCCAGGTCTGGAGGTCCATGTTCTTCTGGTCAGTGGCCTTCCACCAAGAGCAATGAGACCCCACCCCCACCACAAGGCTCAGCCACACGGCGGTCAGGACCCCTACGGTGAGCAGGGCTGGCTGCAGAGAGCAGGGTGGGTGTGGAAGAGAGTGGCCGGAGGTGAGAAACATCTGGAGAGGACGAGGAGGAAATGGTATGTTTGCAAGCTACCTAGGCGATTGATTAAATATGGGGTGAGAGAGAAGACTCAGAGGACAGGTTGCGGAAGGAGAAACCAACGGTCTGAAAGCTTAATCATTTTTGAACAAGGGGCCCTGCGTTTTCGTTTTGCTTTAGGCCTGCAAATTACATCACTGGCTCCTGCCCAGGGCTCAGCGTCTTCTACGGTTATGCAGAATTTTCACTTGGCTAATGGGACCTGAACGCCATCCAAGGCCTTGAGATTGTTGATTTATCCTGACGAGACTGTCAGACAGCCCACGGGGCCCAGCTCAGTGCAGTGTGTCTATGAGTATATCAAAGGTGGTCTGTGATGAAGTTCCCGAGGGCAGGAGGAAGACAGAGACTTACTGTTTCCTAGCTTTGGGGACACTTAGGGGACTGAGAGCCTGTTAATAACAGGAGCTTCGAGTTTGCTGCTTCAGTAAAAGAGGAATTTCCCTCACCCAAGTTTCATTTAGGTTAGTGATTCAAGCTAAAAAATTCCGTCGGCTCAAGCCGAAGCTAAATGGGTATGCAGTTTGGCAGAAGAGACTTTTTATAAGTGAGTGATTTATTATTTTATTTGGCTAGGAATTTCATAGAATGTTTGAATCTCATGCAATACAAAATTTGCATTTGAAAGAATTATTATTGAAAGGGTTTAAAAGAAAATTTGTGAATATTCCTGTGTTTGATATTCAGGGAAGAAAAGGGAGAGTTTTGGTTTTGTTCTGTTTGTTTTTTTACGAAAGCTTAAGGTATAACACAATAGACTGATCATTCAAGAAACTGTCTACAAATTTACTAGAATTGCTTTGCAGGCTTATAGGCTCTGGACCAAATAATAATTATTACTTTCATTATTAAATGAGAAAATAAACTATTAAGACTAACTGAGATGTGGATTCATCATTCTGAATTTTTTTTAATGTCTTATATCTACTTACAGCCAGCAAATCTATAAAATATTAAAATTATAGGAAGAATAAGGGAAACTTGGCAAGCCTCTCCAAATATTTACAAGGCTACAAATTTTGAAGTTGATTTGGTAATATTGTTCAAAGGAGGAGCTTTGAAATCAGACAGTTTTAGGCTCAAACCTTGACTCCATCTTGGGTAAGTTGCTTAACCTGGCCTAAACCTCAGTTTCCCCTTATGTAAATGAAGATAATCCTACTTTCTATTTGTATTTTGCATGTTGCAATCATTTAATAATTTGTATTTTTTAAAAGCTGCAGCCTGGCTGGTGTGGCTCAGTGGTTGAGCATCGACCCATGCACCAAGAGGTCACCAGTTCAATTCCCGGTCAGGGCACATGCCCAGGTTGTGGGCCCGATCCCCAGTGGGGGGCATGTAGGAGGTGGCCAGTCGATGTTCTCTCTCATCAATGTTTTTCTCTCTCCCCCCTCTCCCCTCTTCTCTCTCTAAAATCAGTTAAGGGGGAAAAAGCTGCATTTGTAATAGCTGCTAAAGGACAATCAAATGCAGTTATCTGTGTTAATCTTTGAATTTCCTTAAAATAAGCCTTTGCTCTTTTGATAAGTTACTCAAGTGCCTCTGAGGACAGAGGCCAGTGGTTTCTGAGCTGAATTGTTCTGCACATGACAAAGAGGTGAAGAAACTGGTGTGTCCTCTCAGAAGAAAAGAGGCAGAGAGGGACTGAGGTGGTAGGATGGGGAGAGAGGGGTCCGAGAGCTGGTGTCACCTGAGGCCACATGGGACAAACCCAGAGGGGTAGGATGGGCTTTAAGGGGGGGGGGTGTTTCCCTGAGTGTATCCACAGATAAAGTGGTACTATTTGTACGGCGTTTGTACGGGTTTTCCTGTCGCCACAAAGGGCACCAGACTGGGAGGCTTAAAGCAGCGGAGATGTCCTCTCTGACGGTTCAGGAGGCCGCAAGTCTGAAATCGAGGCATCGGCAGAGTGGGTTCCTTCTGGAGGCGCTGAGGGAGATGCTGCCCCAGGCCTCTCTCCTGGCTCCTGCTGTTGCCAGCAGTCCTTGCTTGCAGCTGCGTCACTCCAGTCTCTGCCGCCAGCGTCGCACCGCTGTCTCCCTGTGTGCATGTCTCTCTCTGTGTCTTCACATAGCGTTCTCCTCTCTGAAACTTCCCCTATACGGACATCAGCTAATCCTACTCCAGTACAACCTCATCGTAACTAATTACATCTGCAAATAAGGTCACAGTCACAGGCATCAGGGGTTAGGAGCTGAGGACACAATTCAACCCCCCTAGGCACAGACAAGGTGCAGCTGGAGGTCATCCGCCAGGCAGCGCTGCTGTCCCAGGCTTGGCTGGGTGCCCCGGGGACATCGTATCTGTAACGCATTCTCGGCACACCACTTTGGAAGCTCTGGTATAAACCCTCCTCCGTTCCACTCCCCACCTGTCCCTCACGTCTGCGGGGAGATGTTTATACTTTACAAAGTTTATGCTAAACACACACCCATACAACCTGATTAAAGGTGCAGTACCCACTCAAGCACCTCCCATGAGGACCGATCCTGTTAAGGCCGAGCAGCAGGTACGTCTGTGTGATATAGAACATCCGAGGCTGCCGAACCTGATGTCACCCAACGTGAAATCCTGTAACGAACTCCCCTTGTCCAACTCCAGGCACAAGCGACCTTCTGAGGACAGCTTACCTTTCCAGGTAGAAAGACAGGGAGAGCCTGGGTTGGCTGGAAGAACCTGGAGTCAAACACTATGGTTCTCACAATTGACTGGCTTTCTGGCTGCAAACGGTCAGTGTGTGAGCCAGGGTAATAAGAAGTATTTTCTTAAAAGATATTCTCGCCTCTCTCTCTCTCTCTCTCTCTCTCTCTCTCTCTCTCTCTCTGTGTGTGTGTGTGTGTGTGTATGCACGCACGCACTATGATGATTAGGATTCTCACCTGTACAGCCAAGAGCTGGGCTCTGCACCGAGTTAATTCCACCTTGTGGGGCAGCTTTTTGGGAGACAGCCAGGCCCAGCTGTACCCGGCCAGTGCCCACCTTCCTGACATCATGCCCCAGGGTTTTATTTCCTTTGGCAAAGTTCTCCTAGTACAGTAGTTGGGGTCTCTAGAGGCGTAAATGAAAGACACCTGACAGCCAGGGTGAGCGGGTTGAGAAGCATCCAAGCGGACGTGAAGGAGCCAGGCAGAGAAGAAGGAAAGGGAGACAGGCCGGGCAGAAGATGCCCCATAAAGGAGGGGGTTAGAGGTAAAGAGAGGGGGCAACGAACGGACAGAGCTTCCAGGGCAGAGATGGGTCCAGAGCACAGACGGAGCTTAGCCCGCGAAGGGGAAGAAAGGCCCTGCCACCGTCTGACCCGTGTCTGCCATAGGACTAGCTCCTCTGCAAAGCCCGCCAGGGCTCACCTTCCTGGTATATTCGGGGGAAGCTGAGGGTCAGGCAGGGGCGCTGTATTGCATTTTTCTTGGGTCTCTCTGTGCCATCACCCTCACCTGGCTCCAAACCAGGGGTGAAGGTGGGTTGTGGGGCATGCTGTAGACAATGAACATCACCTGTCTGGCCTGAATGAGTGCCTCCTGCAGGGAGGGTGGGGAGTGAGGCTGGACAGGTGGGTCAGAGCGGGTGGTGGAAGGGTTCCACGTCACACCAGGAGCCTAGGAGAAGGGAGTTTCTAACAGTGAAGTTCTGTCTCCAACTGTCAGCCATGGGATGGGAGGGGGAACACAGGTGAAGGAAAACAATGTGTATTCTCAGATTGCGGATTGGGGACGATTACGGTCATTTCCTCAATTTTTCAACAAGGACAATGGAAAGAATCCAAAGATGTCCTGGTTCCATTTCTGACCCTGTGTGATCTTAGGCAAATCCCTTACCCTTCTGCAAATCAGTGCCCTGCCTCCCAAGGACGACAGATACCTGCTGATCGCGTCATTGGGAGACCCCGGGACGGTGCACTGGGAGCCATCACAGCGCTCGGCCGCAGCAAGACCCTCGGTGGCCGCGCGTGGCCCTTGCCCTGAGATTGCTTTAGAATTTATGAAAGAAACAAAAGAGACAAAAAGTTCATTTAAATAGTGTTTGTTTTTGTTGTATTGTTATCTTCATTGTTGAAAGTATTACAGATGTTCCCTCTTCTTTCCCCCAATGACCCCGTCCTCCCCGCTTCCGCCCCGCTGCTGCCTTCCCCACACTGTTGTCTGTGTCCGTTGGTTATGCATACAGGCATGTGAGTTCTCTGGTTTATCTCTTCCCACCGCCACCCACCCCCTTCCCTCTGAGGCTTGAAAAGATAAGCCATTTAATTTGATTTAGGTGAGCTGTTTTTTCGTGTGTGTGAATGAGAGTCTGTGCAGGAAATGGCACGTGTGCTGGAGCTAGGCGGGGCCTGGGTTCCAATCCCACCTCCTCCACCTGGCAGCAGCGTGCCTCGCACAGGTCTCGGCCCAGCCGGCTCGCTCCATCAGCAAACTGGACACTGTCAGTACACGAGGTTCAGTACACGAGATCTGTAAGGATTAAAGTCAGTAGAACACGTAGACTGATAGAGATACTCAGTTCATGTCCATCGCTGTCATTACGGACAGGAACTGTTTTGTTTCTCTTCTCCTCCTTTTCTAGGCCCTTATCAGGAAATCCACCTTTGCTTGGGCAGAAACAAAGGCTGAGTAAGCTGCTCTCTCCTCTGGGGAAAAATGTCTGCCTTCAAGACTTCCCTTTCTATATATTTTTGTTCTGGTCTATTTTATTGAGCAAAAATAGGGCCGTTTAGAATGTGGAGTTTCCAGGGGTTTAAGAGCATCTTCTCTATTCCTCTTCTCTGGTTTCTGTCGGGCTCCCATGACGCCAGGCGCCGCCTGCTCTCCCGCTGGGCTGCCCCGTGAGTCACCCCTCCTCTGTCCCTGTTTACTTTATAGCAGCATAAGGGCAGTAGAAATACTCACCAACCTCAACAGGATGTCGCAGCAATTAAATGAATAATTATAGAGCACATTCACATGAAAGCACCTGATAAAGCTAAATATTATTTTTACGGGAGCTCTCACAAGAAGGTTTTCTTTATGAGAGTCCAGCTGGCGACTTCGGGTGGCTTGTGAGCTGGGCTTCTCAGTGGGGCGTCTCCTTCCTCCCAGGAATGGGATCAGGAACATCCCAACCAGAGGCCCAGCTCCCTGCGAGTGTGGCCTTCCAGGGCCAGCTCTGCCCCCTTTGGCAGCACTGAACGGGAACCAAGGGGTTGCCAGTTAAATATGGCAGCATTCCCAGGTAAATGTGAATTTCAGATCAATGGCAAACGGTGTTTTCATATAAGTATGTTTTGTGTCATAGTTGTAAGAGAAGCAGAGCATACTTATACTAAAATATTATTTGTTGTTTATCTTAAATCCACATTTAACTGGGCATCCTGTTTTTATTTGTTTGTTTTTGCTAAATCTGGCCACCCTCAGGTCCACAGGTCCAGCATCTCAGGACCATAATATTTAGACATCACAATAATCAACTCCCGCCTTCCGGAAGTGACAATACCTGTTATCAGTGTTAATGTTAACATGTCATGTAGTGTTACCCACATCAGGCGACACCCTTCTTAAGGCAGACGTCTTTAACTGGGGCCACGTGCCTAGTTTTGCCTTCCAGAGCTGTGATTCTAACAGCCAGATGCTGTCCGTCCATCCTGTCTGTGTGTCCACCCTGTCTGTGTGGCTATATGTAATAACTAGGGAGTGTTTCTCTAGCTCTAGGGTAATTAATTTTGGACAAAATGGACACAAAGTAGAGTTCAAGGCAAGAAGTGTTAGTAGAGAGAAAGAGGAACATTTCAAAATGACACAAGGAGACTTGCATCAGAAACACACAACCACACAGAGTGCTTCGAACTGCATGCAGCAAAAAACAAATAAAAAGACAGAAATAAAGGGAGAAGCAGACAGATCCCCATCGTGGTTGGAGATTCCAATCTCCTCCTCTCAGGAACTGAAAGAACACAAAGGCAACAAGAGACCATCAAGGGTATAGACGATTTGAACGACACTAGCAACCAGCTTGACGTAACACGTGTATGGACGTCCACACCTGCAGAGTAACAGCTTCAGAGTAACCATTCTCAGCAAGTGTACGTGAAACGTTCACCAAGGTAGACCATATGCTGAGTTAGAACGGTATGTTCTCTGTCCATAAGTGAACTGAATTAGAAATAGAGCAAGATATCTAGAAAAGCCTTAAATATTTGAAAATTAAACAGCTTTCTTCTAAATAGCGCCTGAGTTGAAGAAGAAATCACAAAGTAAACTAGAAAATATTTCAAACTGAATGATAATGAAAACATGACGTATCGCAATTGGGGGTGTGTGTTGCTGTAGCTAAAGCAGTAATTAGAGAAAAATTGATAACTTTAAATATTTATATTAGAAAAAAAGTCTTGAAGTCAATTATCCAAGTGTTAAATATTCACCTTAAAAAGGTAGAAAAAGATGACCAAGGTGAGTCCAAAGCAAGCAAAATGGAAGAAGTAAAAACAGCAGAAGTCAATGAAATTGAAAAGAAAAAATAGAAAACATTAACAAAACCAAACGTTGATTCTTTGAAAAGATGAATCAAATTGATAAACCCTAACAAGACTGATCAAGAAATAAAAGGAGGGAACAGACAATGTTTCAATATCAGAAATGAAAATCTACAGCTGTCTCTCTGTGCCCCATAACAAAGAGAAGAGCTAGAAGAATCCCTACGTGACCAAATCTGAAAATGAACCCTGTTCCACAAATCCATGGATACCCTGATGCTTCCCATGAGACATCATTAGCTACCCCGGCCCTGCCTTCAAGGTCGGAGCAGCTCAGGGCAGTATTATGCCATCACTTCCTGCCCAAGACTGTGGAGGCCACATCCACGTTAGCCACTAATACATCATCACGAATCCTGAAAGTATGGGACACGTTATATAAATATTTAATTTTTGAAAAGGCCTAATTATAGTAATAGAATAATTGTCATTTTTATAAACTTTTCATGCTTTATATATTCTTTTTTTTTTTTTATCCTCACTCGAGGATATGTTTATTTATTTGAGAGAGAGAAGGGAGATAGAAACATTGATGTGAGAGAGAAACGTCGATTGGTTGCCTCCCGTATGTGCCCTGACCAGAGATGGAACCTGCAACCTAGGTATGTGTCCTGACCAGGAATTGAACCCACAACCTTTTGTCATACAGGACGATGCTCCAACCAACTGAGCCACCTGGCCAGGGCAATTCCTTATATATTCTTAAGTCATAAATTCTATAGCATAATTGAATGACCCGTGGTTTCATGAAGTTTTGATATTACCTACAAATCCTAGCTGAGCGTTAGATGTAAGTAGTGGTCAGTGAGTCCTCATCAATTGCATTGAGCCTTGAGTCGTAACATGAAAACGTTAGTAAACAGATAAATCAATATTTATTGACGGCTTCAGTGACAGACATATGCTCAGCACTTTAAGGGCGTTATCTCAGTCTGCACAGTAACCTTGTAAATATTATTATTACTCCCACTATACATTGATGCTTAGCAAGGTTAAATAATGTTCCCAAAGTCACACTGTTAATAACAATAGAAGATACTAGAGATAACACAGAAGCTCTTACCTTGGGGGTCTAGGGACACCAGGATGTTGTCAATAAGACTCTGAAGGCCTGGAAAGCTGTTTAAGTATGTATATTAAATTTTTTTCAAGGTGAAACACCTAGAGGCTCCCGTAAAGGTTTATAATCCTTAGAAAATTAAAAGGCATTGCCCAGCTACGTGATCAATGAATCATTGCCTGGCTAAAGCTTCAGTCATGAACTATGTCTGAATTGGCTGGTGTGGAAAGACTCCCATGTTCTGTTTTTCTCATCCATACTTGAAGTACAGTTCCAAAGACAGTTAATTCCTCTTACAACCCAGAAAAGTCAAAAGTCTAAAACAATATTCTAGAACTGGTTTTCCCAGGGCTTCTAGGATGGTGTATATTAGACCAAAACCCACTAGAGATCAATTTGATGTGAAATCATTACCCCAAAATGAAGTCTTAAATAATGCTTTACTAAATGTTTTCCATATAAAGTTTTATAGTAAGATTTACAAAGTGATTTGTTGTAAATATGATTTATCTTCCTGGAAAAGCCCACTTTCCTATAAATTGAATTATAGTTTCAATTCTTTAAGTGAGATGGCATGATATAGTGCGTGGATGCTAGGATCGGAATAAAAACCTTGGATTCAAATCCTAGCGTGGCGACTTAACAGCTGTGAAACTTTAGGCAGGTTACTTAATTCTCTGGGCCTCAGTTTCCTCATCTTCCAAATGGGGACAAGAGTATCTGCCTCATGAGGTGGTTGTAAAAAATAAACAGAATCATTGTGTAAAGGGCCTAATGCTGATCCTGGTACAAAAGAGCATCTCAAAAAAAATTAATTTTCTTTTTTTTTTCCCCCTACCACCCTCGACCCCTGCAGGCCAGGACCCAAAAATTATTTTTCTTAGCATTTAGGAAACTATTGTCAACTACTTCTAAAATAAAAAAAATCACCCTAGCCCAGCCGGTGTAGCTCAGTGGTTGAGCACCGACCCACGGTCCCAGAGGTCGCCGGTTTGATTCCTGGTCAGGGCACATGCCCAGGTTGTGGGCCCGATCCCCAGTAAGGGGCATGCAGGAGGCAGCCAATCGATGTTCTCTCTCATCGATGTTTCCATCTCTCTCTCCCTCTCCCTTCCTCTCTCTCTCTAAAATCAAAAAAGGGAAAAGAAAAAAGAAGTTTTTAAATCACCCTCAGTGTATCTTTTATATAAAAGTGCACGTTCCAAGCCAAGTTTAGAGGCAGTATACCACAGAGCTGGATTCAGCAAACTTTTTCTGCAAAGGGTCAGGTAAAAACATTTTAGACTCGGGTCAGCTGGTTTCTGCTGAAACTGCTCAGCTCGCTGTGGTAGGGTGAAAGCAGTCACAGACAATCCATAAATGAGTGAGCGTGGCTGCATTCCAATAAAACTTTATTTACAAAAAGAGGTATCAGGGTGGCAGTTCAGTCCCTGGCCCTGGTCAGGGTCGTGCGGGAGGCAACTAGTTGATGTGTCTCTCTCACATCGATGTTTCTCTCTCTCTCCCCCTCTCCCTCCTCCTCGGTCTGAAAATAAATGGAAAAAAATATCCCTGGGTGAGGATTTAAAAACAAACTAACTAACAATAACAAAAACAACAAAAGAAGTATCAGGCTGGCTGCAGCCCACCAGCCATCGTTTGCCAACCTGCGTTGTCGAAGGTAAGACCACACACGCTGGGGACTCATACTGCCTGGTTTCAAGTTCTGACCCTGCCGTTTACTAGCTGTGTGACCTTGGGCAAGTGGCTAGCATCCCTCGGCCAACATGGGGATAATAATAGTACTAACTCATAGGGTTGCTGTAGGAGATGAGTCAATAAACCTAAAACTCTTAAAATACGGCCTGGAACAAAGCGCCAAAACAACATTATGATTTCAACTTGAAGCAAGTTGCAGCTCTGATATCAGTCCGGATCGGGCCTGAGTAAGAGAACACCCGAGATAACCAAGGCCTGATTGAACAGGACAGACTTGCTCTGGCCCTCGGGCCGGTTATGGAGGAGTCGCTAGGGCAGCTCCGCACTGAGCAGGGACCCAGGCTCCTTCTGTGCTCTTGCTTCACCCTCAACCAGTGGCTCCCACCTGTGGGTCCCAGCAGGTGCTTGAGTTCTAGCCCTCAGCCCACATTCCACATGACCACCAGCAGGAAGACAGACGGCAGGGAGGAAGGGGATGCCCTCTCCCTTCAGAGATGCCGCCCAGAAGCTGCTCACACCCCTGCCGTTCATTTCCCAAGGGCCAGAACTTAGTCACAGGATCACAGTGAGCTGCTAGGGGGGCTGGGAAGTGCCCTTTTTCTGGGTTTCCCCTTGGAGTCCTATCACTAAGGAAGAAAACAGGGTATTGGGGGAAACCAGTGGTCTCTAAAAGAACTCTGCTTTCCAAAACCTGATTTATTCAAACCAAAACCCTTAATTTAGTAAAGTCTACTAATAGCAAATGTAAGGAAAGGGGGCTGACAGAGAAGGGGAATTTGGAACAGGAAGAACCACAAAGAAGGGACGCGAAGACCGCACCGATGTTTTCTTGGATTTTGTTCATTTGTGGTCAGCTTGTTGTGAGGTTGACCAGGAGGGTCAGGGCACAGGAATCATGCCCAACAGCCCTTCTTCTTTGTCACCATTTCCAAAGAAGGGCGAGATGCTGGCATTTTCTCCCCTCCCTGTTCTCTCCTCTCAACCTGAGCAGGGCAGTAGGTGTGGCCGCGGGGCGGATCCCCGGGGAATTTCCCCGGAACTCGGAGGACGGGCCTGGCAGTGCTCCGAGCTCTGCTGTGATGCTGCAACCACACTCCACCCCCAGCCAGTTGTCCCCTCCATGCCAGACAGCCTCCTTCTCCCCTCATCTGCCCTCCAGCACGCGGTGGGAGGGTGTGCAGAGGAAAGTCTGCCTTCTGGCTCCTCTGTAGCAGAAGCACAGCCCAGGAGCTTGCGGCGTGGGGTGCTTCAAAGGGTGGACTGGCTCCTTACCCGTTTGATAATCAGTGTTGGATCCTCTGGTGAAACCATAGGATGAGAACAAATTTTATCTGAGTCACTTTCATGCATTTGAGGTCTGTGGCTGTGGGTTTGTAGTAAGATTGCTTTTGCCGTTTTGTTTTGTTTTGTTTTGTTTATAAACAGACTGTGCTAGAAAATTTTTAAACGAGCATCTCTCAGACTCCTGCAGGGCTCACTTATGCTGCTGAATGACTTTGCCACCATCTATAATTCTGCACATTCCCAAACTGCAGGTGCACGTTAAATTAATTCAGTGAGTCTACATTACTAATGAGAATCTTCTATTACGACTGTCTGTTCCATTCAGAAGAAATGTTTGTAGTCTTAATACATACAATGGAAATTACTTTTCCTAATAGCAAGGCAAAGAATGAATTTAGTCTCTCTCTTTGAATGGCAACCAGTCCCCCTCTGGGACTATGCAGTCTGAAAACACCTGAAATAGCCATAAACCATAGCAGCCAGGCCTGGTCCTTGGTAGGTTTTCAATAACTATTTCTTGAATAAATACATGAGAATCATGATTATGCTAATTAATGTTTTTGAAAAGCTCATCTTCCTCAACAAATACTTCTCTAGCACTTGGCAATGTGACACCTTTCTTCCTGGCACAGATTATGGGTGCTGTGTCAGTATGTGACAAGCCGCCAGTCAGTCCACAACGATTGCTAATCAGACCACTTCAAGGAGACACTTGACATGTCAATAGAACAAGCTCCTTTGTTGCATGGGATGGTGACAGCTTTGCTTTCCAGTGTCTTAGGTAGGAGTCAGCGCCAAGGAATATTGACAAGCAACTAATTACTAAAATTTCTGGTCAACATAAGAGATAGTTATTGGTATGATTGTGAAGGAACCATTTAACGAGAGGTTTGGGAAAAACAGTCCAGCAGAAATCAACACCCATTGGAAACACCTAAACCCTAGGATATTTGTTTTTTATTTTTTATTGATTTTTTTTTTTAGAGAGAGAGGAAGGGAGAGGGAGAGAGAGGTAGAAACATCTATGAGAGGGAGAAACATCAACATTGATCGGCTGCCTCCTGCACGCCCCCTACCGGGGACCCAGCCTGCAACCTGGGCATGTGCCCTGACCGGGAATCAAACCAGCGACCTCTTGGTGCATGGGTCGACGCTCAATCACTGAACCACACCAGCTGGGCTGAACCCTAGGATATTTAATTAGGGTTATCTGGAAACAAAAGTAGCAAAATTCCTTCCTAATGTGATAAACCCTTCAGTGTCCTTACTTTTTAAAAGAGCATTTATTGATTATTTTCATTATTGAGTGTGTAGTGTGTTTGCTTTGGCTTCAACTTTGCCAAAAGGATGCTCTTTTTATCTTCTGGCTGTTGTTCCTGTCCCTGCCCAGTGCTGGGCTGATGACACTAGAATCACTTTGGAAAAGTATCAGATGGGCCCTGGCCGGTTTGGCTCAGCGGTTAGAGCGTCGGCCTGCGGTCCAGAGAGACCCGGGTTTGGTTCCCGCTAAGGGCATGTATCTCGGTTGCAATTTGTCCCCAGCCCTGGTTGGTCATGAGGGAGGCAGCCACTCAATGTGTCCCTTTCATGTCAATGTTTCTCTCTCTCTCTCTCTCTCTCTTCCTCTCTCTCCCTCCCACTCTATCTGAACAAAAAATCGAAAAATGTCCTCGGGTAAGGATGAAAAAAAAAAAATATATATATATATATATATCAGATGGGAGTCACTTTACCAGCCTCAAAATATCATTTAAAGCCTTGATAGCCGAGGGGTCCATTTCTCAAACTCAAGGGTCTTAGCGCTGGAGATATCAATGCTATGCTGAAGATATGCCCCATCCCCCAATATTTTCTCATTCCCTTGAACTGTTTGTGTCTGTGAGCATCTGCCCCTCCCACCAGATCGCCAATTCCTCCGCAGGCAGGAACTTGGTCTTATTCACCTCCACGCTCACCTCTGACTCAGCAACCACAGGACCCAACACAATTCTTCATCTAAATAGCAAATCCACCATACATGCTTATTAAATAAAATAAGAGATTTGCATTAAGTACTAGTACTTATTCTTCGCCGGCCTTGTAAACTGATTCTGAGAGTATTTACGAAGGTGGTCTGATGGGTGGCAGCCTCAGAGAAGTCAGTCGATGGCTCCAAAGGGCCTGATTGAAGAACCACCTTCCCAAGGAAGCCTAGGACCTGGTGTATTGGTTGCGGAGACAAAAAGGATTTCATTGTTTTTTTCATCACATTGTATTATGAAATTCTAGAATGTTCCAAATATATCTTTTCCACGAACTAGGCCAACCTTTCTCAAGAAGAAACCAAGGTTCAGACAACTTACAGGGCTTATATTTTTAAGACATGTGTAGTGAAGTATATTCCAGGGTGAAAGGTTGGGGGCAAAAAAGGTTTCACTGTTTTTCAGTCTGAGACTAGCTTTAAAATACTTCAGCAAAGCGAAAAAAACAAAGCATGCATGACAAAATGTTAGCAACTGTATACTGAAATGGCAGTTTTATGAGAATTCATTATCTTATTCTCTCTCCTTTTTTTTTTTTATCCTCACCCAAGAACATTTTTTGCATTTATCTTCAGATAGAGCGGGAAGGAGAGAGGGAGAAAGAGAGAGAGAGAAACATCGATGTGAGAGAGACACATCAAGTGGCTGCCACCCACACGACCCCAACCAGAGCCGGGGACAAACTGCAACCGAGGTATGTGCCCTTAGCGGGAACCGAACCCGGGACTCTCTGGACTGCGGGCCGATGCTCTAACCGCTGAGCCAAACCGGCCAGGGCATCTCTCTCCTTTTATACATAAAATTGTTATAAGTCTTCAAGTGAACCACGCTGAAAAGCACATTGGGTGAAGGTGACAGTCTAATCTAGCCTTAAACAGCATTTCAGCGTGGAGTGACCGTTGGTGTTAGGGGAACAGTATCTTCGAGATGGAAACACCAAGCTGGCCAGTGGCTAGACACAAGTTGTACTTCTCACCTTCCCCCGATGAAAAAGATGTCAGGACTTTAAGAGAAACTCTGTGAACAAAATCGTATTTTCTTGAATGAGGAAGTGTGCCCTGTAGGAATAAAGGAAGTCAGACCCGCCGTCCCTCTCAGGAATGACTCACATGAGATTATGAGGCAAGTGGCTCTCTCAGTGTGCCTTGAATTCCAGGAATTTGGGGCCCCCCTTCTTCTTTTTTTTAATCCTCACCCGAGGATATTTTTGCATTAATCTTCAGATAGAGCGGGAGGGAGAGAGGGAGGAAAAAAGAGAGAAAGAGAAACATTGATGTGAGAGAGACACATCGAGTGGTTGCCACCCACACGACCCCAACCAGGGCCGGGGACAAACCGCAACCGAGGTACGTGCCCTTAGCAGGAACCGAACCCACGACTCTTTGTTCTGTGGGCCGACGCTCTTACTGCTGAGCCAAACCCCCTTCTTTAAAATTAATGTTATACTCTTCGGTACTTCCTTTGTACATGGACATTAGTTTTTAAATTATGTCTGCAGATAGTTACGTATATTCGTATGTATATGTGTATATGTATATGTGTGTGTGTGTGTATACTTATATATATATGAATTTTATTTCTTGATAGTAGGGGAGGCATCACAAAATATTTGTCTTGAGAAAGAGGTGGGCCTGGGGCCTGATAAAGACGAGAACCTGTGCTCTACCATAAATAACCGCTTGTCATCTCGAGGGTGGCTCCCATGATCTGAAGCACGTTGTGACGCTGGAACAGGGTGACAGGGACACATCAACCCCTGGGAACCGTGCAGAGAATTGAGGATGGCGAGTCCAGAGCAGCCACGACTTTTGGTCTTGGAGCGCCTTCACGGCAGCCTGAGGGTGGGGGTGACCCCAGGGCAGAAAGCTGGCCCGCAGGAAAATCGTCAGAGAGGCCTGTTTGAGCTCCATGCAGGGAAGGAGTTGCTTCGTTAAGGCTGTTGCCAAATGGGCTCATCATTTCCTCCTCCCCCAGCCACCACTGAAGATGTTCAGAAGCCGCAGAGGGGGTGGCCTCTGAGATGTCCCCATCTGGACCCACCGGCATCTGGTAGAGGTTAGGGGCTTTCAGCTCTGGAAGCAGCCCGCTGAGGTCCAAAGTCTGTGCCTGCAGCCATGGAGCAGCTAGATTTCGGTGTCAGTGTCCTCGTATGATCACAGAGACGATAAAAATACCTTTGTCTGAGGGTTCCTGAGGCATCACCAAAGTTCTCAGAAGATGTCAGCCATTTCCACTAATCTCTGTGAAGCACTGGAGACAGAGACAGAAATAAGAAACAGAGAGTCCTAGGACTTTCCATTTCCTTATTAAGAACCAGTTATATGTTTACTCTTGTTCCATGAAACTTTCCTGTATTCTTCTATGACAGTTCCTTTTTTGTTTATGCTAAATCAGGTTAGTTTCCGTTACCTGCTACCAAAGAAACTTAACTAACACAGATAAAGAAAATCGAAAACAGTCTCTGAAAACAGGGTTAAGAAATTTGGAGAACAGACCAACACGGGGCTAGCGTCTGGGGTCACCAGGGCGGCAGACACCGGGCTCACTTGGTAGACCCTCTCTGAGCGTCCCAAGAGAGCACCTACGAGTGTACACGGAAATACATGAGCTGGCCATGCCACAGGGCATCCGAGAGGGGAGGAAACCATGGGCAGAATGGGGGGCAATTTCCACTAACTTCAGGGTAGATGAGGTTGGTTGAAAATTCCTCTTTTGAATCATACCTGCCTTTTCCCTGTCGACACAGTAATGGATGGCTGGAAAGGAGGCAGTAGGCTCTGACTCACTGACATTAGGAGTTCCTATTAATAGTTTGAGAACACTTCTCTGAGCAAGCCAACTTGTCATTCATGTGTGAAAGTAACAAAAATGGTCTCAAATAGGCAAGGCCTCAGAAAATGCACCATCATATACCTTCCCGAAAACTTCATTCAAAGAACAGGAATTCTTTGATGATGATGATGATGATGATGATGATGATGATAATAGAAACCAATTGAACATATTCATATTTGGGGGAATATGATTTCAAAATTGACTAAGCAAAAAAACAATTCTTAAAAAATATTTGTGTGTGTGTGTGTGTGTGTGTGTGTGTGTGTATTTTAATCCTCACCTGAGGATATTTTTCCATTTTTGTTCAGATAAGAGTGGGAGGGAGAGAGAGGAAGAGAGAGAAACAGCAACATGAGAGGGACTCGTCGACCCATTGCCTCGCACACGACCCTGACCAGGGATAAACCACAACCAAGGTAGGCGCCCTTGACTGGAATTGAACCTGTGACTCATTGGTCCACGGCCGATGCTCTAACTGCTGAGCCAAAGCGGCCAGGGCTTAAAAAATATTTGTATGAGCAAACACTTAACCTATATTATATCACATACACACACGATAAAAACACAGGGAGGGTATGGGAAAAGGAGATCTGTACATAAGGCAAAGTGTTGTTCTTAACTTTTCTAACTAGAGTAATTGATTTTCACCGTGTGGCTCTTACGCCTAGAGATAACCTTAGATTTAAACAGAATGTCTATCTCTAAGTCACTCTAGGAGATGAAAGCAAATAAAATACGGCACAGGTCCCAGATGACAAGAGATGGAAACAAAGAAAAGAAGGAGGCGTAAGGAGCTGGAAGCACACATCAACAGGACTGGATCAGGCCCTGGCCGGTCTGGCTCAGCGGTTTGAGCGTCGGCCCTCAGACCAAAGAGTCACAGGTTTGATTCCGGCCAAGGGCGCATACCTTGGTTGTGGTTCGGCCCTGGCCCTGGTCAGGGTTTTGCGAGAAGCACCCAGTCAATGTGTCTCTCTCACATCGATGTTTTTCTCTCTCTCTCTCTCTCTCTCCCTCATTCCCATTCAATTGTGTAAAACTTGAATAGAGGAATCTGTAAGGGAAGTGGGAAAAATTAGTTGTATCAGGGTATATGTGAATTTCTTCTGTTTCTTTTGTTTTGTTTTAGCCTCACCCGAGGACATTTTTGCATTTATCTTCAGATAGAGTGGGAGGGAGAGAGGGAGGAAGAGAGAAAGAAACATCGATGTGAGAGAGACACATCGACTGGTTGCCACCCGCATAACCCCAACCGGGGCCAGGGATGAACCAAGGTACGTGCCCTTAGCGGGAAACGGACCCAGGACTTCCTGGTCCGCAGGCTGACGCTCTAACCCCTGAGCCAAACCGGCCAGGGCAAATTTCTTCTGTTTCTTTGTCTTTTTCTAGTGTTTGCAATTTGTCAACAATGAACATGTATTATTTTACTAGGCAAAGCTCATTATTGCAAGCAATAGAAACTGACTCTATCTTTTGTTTGCAGGGCAGGTAGGCATGCTGGAGGCCCAGGGAATAGCTGACATTGTAGCATGGGGTGTGGGGGACATCAGTCTTTTTCTCTCAGGGCCTTCATCTGATTATATGAGGCCCACCCACATTATGGAGGGTAATCTGTTTTACTCAAAGTCTACTGATTCAAATGTTAATCTCATCCAAAAATACCTTCACAGTACCATCTGGACTAGTGTTTAGCCAAATATCTGGGTCCTGCAGCCTAACCAGGTTGACACATGTAACCAACCATTATAGTATCCAGGTTCAATTGGTTGAACCCAGAGCATGTTCCAGAGTCCCGGCAGCCAGCGTGTGAGAGGAGGTAGGAGCCCACCTTCATTCCTGCCATGCGAAGCAGTGCTCTGTACCCCACCAATACTACCCGTGGGGCCTGCCCCATGCAGGAATACTACCTCTGGGTGCCCCAGAAGCAGAAGCAGCCTTTTTATTTAAAAGGACAAATATTTAGCAGTTATATTTATAAACAGAAAAAAATGTTTTCTTCTTCTTTACAAAGGCATTGCAAGTTCAGCCCCAAGCCCTCCGTGAGATTTAGAGACCCTGAGTCATATCAGCATGGTTCTGTGACTTCATCTAGTAACTCGGGGGTTCCTGCACCCCCGGTGCCTTCCAGTTCCTGCCTCTTCTAGGCCAGATAACTGCACCACAGTCCACCCCGTCACCCACACCAGGAACCTGGGCTTCATCCTTGACCCTCCCTCTGTCCCACTCCCCACATCTAATCAGTCACCAAGTCCTGTCATCTCAAACAGTCCTCTTCTCGGTCCCTGGGGCCACCATCCTGACCCAGGTTTTCATCATCTCTCACCTGGACTATCACCTGAACCTCCCATATTTCCTTCTGTACCCTCTCTAACCATCCTCAACACGCCTCCAGTGTTTCTAAAACGACACACACCCTGTTGTTCTGGTCCTTGCCTATCTTCCTGTCTCCATGTGGGTTCCCAGTGTCCACACTACTCCACCTTGCCAGATATAGGGGACTCTTGACACGTGTTCTGAGGTTTTGTGATAGATAGGGATGCTGGGGTGCATTGTATCCCACCACAAATGAAGGAAGAGTACCAGACACCAATCAAAAGTTGTAAAATACAGAACTTCAAATAAATGTACGTTTCCTAGCTGAGGATTTAAAATGAAGCTTAGATTTGTTCCACTTTGCTCAAAATGTTCTTTTGGATCAAATTTTCATTCAATTTGCCTACTTATAGCCCCTGATGTATACCCTATTATCTAAATGTATGTTTATGGTGCCCTCTCCTACCCTTTTATGTATTCATTTACACATATATTCTGTCACTCAGCAAAGCTTTACTGAGTGTCTCTGTCAGGCACTGAATATACCCAGATGTGTGAGAAAAGGCTGATACATTATAGTTCACCACCTACATCAGTTTTTCCTGGCCACAGGCCTGGTATTGAGATCAGTTTAGTAAGTGCCCGCCACAGTAATAGACACCCATCCCACTGGTAGTCTGTGAGTTGAAAGTTGCTATTTGAACATTTTATTGGAATTCCATACACAAAAAAATGAATAAAAGTATGTGTCTTTCTTTCATCAGACTATTCAGAAAGATAAACAGCCAACGCAGTGTTAACCTAAAATTGAGCTAGTCTCTAACTCTTCATCATTTTAAAAAGAACAAATGAAAGGCCTCTCTTCGTCTTGGCTTCTTTTTCTGCTCTGTATGTTAAACCCATCATCCAGGCCTCTCTGGCCTCTTATTTCCATTCCTCCCCTTCCATATGCCATGGGTCACCGAGTCCCTTATCCTCAACAGACCAACTATTACTCGAACTCTCCGAAACATTCGATAATTGTTAAGAGAGGCACATTGGTGAAACTTGATTCCATGGATACCATTTTAGCTATGCAACTTTTAGTGAGGAAAATAAAACGTCCAAAAGTTTCTCTATAAACATTTAAAAAATGTAAAGCAAATCAGACAGCTATCTATATCCCACTTTCTACTAAATAATCTTAAAATCAAGTGAAAATGGCAGCGGGTAGCAACCAAACCAACACTTTGTCTTGATGCACAGTCAATCCTTGGTCAACGCAGAGATAAGGGGTGCCCACCTCCCGTGCAGCTGAGAACCCCCACATAACTCCATAGTGGAAGTGGATGATTTAAATCAATTTAAATTTAAGCAGCCAAATACTTATTTTCCTTCTGAAATTTAAACTCAGACTGTCATGGCAACAGAATATTTGGATGATCTGAAAATTGAGACAACTACATTTTGGGACCCAACTTCCTTCATTTGTCAATCTAAATAAAATACCTTTTTGGCTTCTGCATTGGCAAAGCCCAGTACAGAGTTTGCAAAAATGCTATTAATAATCGCTAACAGTGAGAATATCTGTTGGGGATTAACTTCCCAATCTGGTTCCACTGGTTGTTCCAACTGCCTGCTTGGCTGCTTCCCGTCCTGCTGGCCTGCTCCCCAGTTCTTTGCTAAGCCATGGACATTCCTACTGCTTTCCTTTCTTGGCCTCATCCCATGCCTTTCACCCTCAAAAGAGGCTCTTTCCTCTTCTCACCATCTAAATAATTCCTCTCCAGCCTTCAGAGAGGAAAGCAATTGTCACCTCCTCCTTGAAGCCTCCGTGTGCATGCCTGTTCACAGTCTTCCCTTCTCAATGAGAGGACAAGGACTGTCCTTGAGTGGGGAAGGGGGAAGGGAGACCCTTCACTACCTCATCATCTGTAAATCTTGGCTATTTCAATAACATTCTAACTAATCCTTCAGTCATGAACCACTTCTAAAATTCTTAGATCTACAAGAGTTTATCACTGTAAAATAAATTTGATCATGTCCCTCTCCTGCTTAAAATCTTCAGTTGTAAATTCTAGAATGATGAAGGATCTAAAACTCAGGTCCCAGAAACATGGCATCCTGAGCTAATGCAGACCCCACTCCCACCTACCACATTGCCACACAGAAACATACATAAAATGGAACAACAAGTATTTTAAATGCATGGATGAGTTCAAAAGCCCCAGATGTCAGAACGAATAGTTAAGTTATAACTTGAAGTCTCAGTTGTGGGGAGAGGGCAGGAAATATACCTGGATGTAGGCTCCAAAACCTAGGGGCGAGATTTAATACTCAAGCAAGGGCAGAGGATGTAGTCTTGAGCCCACATTAGGCAAGGAGCTGGAACTGAGACGCTTAAATAAACTAAGTCCCTGGATGAGCTGTGCTTTCATTAAAAGAAGACCTAAAAATCTCACCCTACTTTCCCAAGAAAGGAAAAATAAAGTGTACCCTTCTCTGAGTCCTCGGAGGAAAACACCTCCTGTGAAATATTGACGTTCCAAAGCTACACCATGCAAGGGTATGGAGTTAAAATCTACAATACCTTCAATGTGGGGGAATTTCCAAGCTAAACTTTTAGTATGAAAATTAGTCTCAAGCTGGTGAAATCTCTAGTTGCCTGGAAGAAAAAAATTAAAAACTATCCTCCAGAGATATTTTCTTAGTTGAAAATACAAGTGACTTTCTCAGAAAAGAATCCTAAAGAAATGAACTCACAAACAAACATTATAAACCACAGGAAGAAACAGCTGTACCGACACAAACAGATTAGCAAGAACTTGAAAAAATAATAGAATTGGAAAGAGACAATAAAATAAGAGTGTTTAAAATTATATTTTAAAAGGTGTAGAAATCATTATTAAAAAAAAATAGGACTGAGTGACAAGATCCAATAGCTCATCTGGAAATGAAAAAATATACAGTTTTTGAAATTTAGAATTTAATGGATAGTTTAACAACACACTGGACAGAGCTGAGGAAAGACAGCTCTTTGAGAAATGTCCCAAACTGCAACATAGACAAGGAGATGGAAAAGTGACAAGAGGCGTAAGAGCCTTGGAAGAAAAACCAAAAAGGTCTAATACACATGTCCATCCCTTTGCCTAACAAACCACCCTATGCGAGTTACTGATTTATTGCCCAGCAGCTCCAAATTCACCCTTTTTGCCAGAAAATGGATCTGAGCCCTTAAATATTTTTCTTTTCCAGATGGCTTGATGTTAGCTTTGTCCCTAGAGGACACTTGGGAAACATTGCAAAAGGGAAGAGTTTTTTTTCTGGTTCCGGTATGCTCACACTGGGCATGGCTTCCCATCACTGAGCTTCTGAAGCACAGGCACTGGGCCCAGCACAGGCTTCTAGAAGGCTGCATTTCCTCTGGTGCCCAGCTCTTCCAGTGCCCAGCTCCCCCCGTGCCCAGCTCCTCCCGTGCCCAGCTCCTCCCGTGCCCAGCCCCTTCCCTGCAGTGACCAGCAGCTCTCAGCAGCCAGAAAACAATAGAAAATACACATGCTAACAATAACTGAAATGAGAGAACATCACTAAAGATTTTACAGACATTAAAAGGATAATAGAATATTATTTACAAGTTTATGCTAATTAATTTGACAATTTAGATGAAGTGGAAACATTTCTTTGAAGACAAATATTAACAAAACTGACTCCAAAACATACATAAGTAAACCTACATCAACCGAAGAAACTGAATTTGTCATTTAAGATCTCCCCACAAAGAAAACCCTGAGTTTAGGTCTTTCACTTGGAATCACACCTAGTCAAAATGCCTCGGCCTAAAAAGTGGCTGAGTGATAGCAGTTTGCATGTGGATGGTCTCCGGAGATGGGCCTCCTGCTTTCCCCAAGAGCTCTGTGGACTCAGAGTCACCAATGCAGTCTATGCTCACAAGTGGGGGACACTACCCCACTCTGCCATCCAGAAGTTTATAGTAATGAAGTACTATAATACATAAACAATCTCTTAAAAGTTAAAAGTATAATTGGAATCATTAGAGACTGTTACTGTCAGATGATGAAGGAGGTAACAGAAAACGTGCCCAGAGAAGATGGGGAATACTGGTGGGCTAGGTCCAGAGGTGGAAGTTAGAGACATGTGGTCAGTCTGGGCTACAAACACTGATTCCCCAGGGTGCCCATTTCCTTTTTAAAAGGTAGGCATCAAACATGTAGAATACGGATGGTGATGCATAAACTAAGGTGTACCTGGTTGACTGTTTTGTCCCAAGTTATTAGTACAAAGTTGTATTGATTTGATAATTTATTGCTACATAGCAAATCATCCCTCTATTTAGAAGTTTAAAACAACAAACATTGATTTGGGGCACAGCTTCGCTGGGTGCCTTTGGCTCCAGGTGTCCGATGAGCCAGGCCGTCAGGCCGTCAGCCAGGGCTGCAGTCATCTCCAGGCTCACTCGCATGACTGCGGGCAGACCTCAGGTGATCTCGGTAAAATCCAAGCTTATTCACGTTTTTGCAGGCATACCTCAGCTTCTTGCCATGTGGAACTCTCCAACGGCTGCCTGGATAGCCTCATGACGTGGCAGCTGGGAATGAGAGAGAGAGAGGGGGCAGGAACCACAGAGCATCCAAGATGGACACCACAGCCTCTTTATAACCTAACGTTGGTAGTGACATCCATCCCTTTGCCCTTTCTAGTCATTAAAAGCAATTCAATAAGCTCAGCCCACATTCAAGGGGAGGAGATTATGCAGAGGAATGAATACTAGGAGCAGGGCGTCACTGGGATCTATCTAGAGGCTGCCTAGCACAAGTCTGGTGGCCTCTCCACAGATACGTGTTCAATGAAAGAGAAAGGAAATGGAGGAAAAGGAGTAAAATTGGGAGAGACTTTTATAAAGTGGGTTATGTGTTCAGTTTTGGAATGTCCTGTTTTGGTCCCTAGGTCAAGTGCCCGAATGTGGCCCATGTAAAGTGAGTGTAATGTTTTCCCTCCTCCCCTACATGCCAAGCAGATACAGATCCAAGGGGGCTCTGAAGACTTTGGGGATGGTGAAGCCTCTAAATGGAAGAGCTGCTTACACAAAGACGCTGAAGGGTAAGCCACAGACAGCAGCTGTCCAAGTAAACATCTGGCATCAGGGTAGGAGGGGCTTGAAGAAAGGGTATATAAGTCTAGTCCATAGAACCTCTAATAATCATAAAAATTGTGCAAATTTGCCATCACAGCCCCTCGCTCCTTTGCCTCTTCCACTTCCGAGGCTCTCCCTTACGGGGGTGTTGGGCCACAGTCACTAAAATTTCTCTTCAAAGATGATGTTAGTCCCAGAGGAGCAGAAGCCCAGCTGCAAAGGAAGGAAGTCAGACACTGGGCTCCTCCCTAGAACCTCATTTCTATTAATGGCTTCACGTTTCTCCAGAAGAGTTAATATTTAACGTGCCAAGAATAGTACCTGGCACCCAGTGTGTGCTAAAAAATGTTAGCAGTTACTATTATTCAGCATCAGAACCACGGTTACCTTATTTTTTTTTCTTTCCACATACACTGAGTCCTGCATGATCTTCATTAAACATGTCTCTTACATTTATGTACTGAAATATCTACCAATGAGATGCTGATGTCTAGGATTTTATTCAAGAGTATATGGGAAGGAGACAGTGGACGGATGTAAAAATGAGAGGACTGACCATGGGCTGATGGTTTCTGGGGCTGGATAAGGGCTACATGGTAGTTCATTTGACCATTCTATCTACTTTTGAATTTTGAAATTTTCCATAATAGGAATTAAGATGACAACAACAAAATTATCTTTCACGGTGATTCTCTCCTTTCCATCCCACTACAGACATTTAAAGAAACAGAAAGATAATTGATGGGCAGCAATGCTGAGGAGCGTGCTCCCTGGGGAAGGCTGGTCTGTCACACAGAGTGACACAGTGGCATGTCCCCTCAGTACCTCTCTCTGGGTCCTTTGTAGCCACCCACCCCAAAGGCTCAGAAACTGATTTGTCACCACCTTAACTGCGACTGAATTGAGGGGCAGATTCAGGTGAACCAGGCTCAGGAGAGTGACAGCTACGTTGGGACACCGATTTATTCTGTCATGGAAGCTGTGACTGCTGAAAGCATGGGACATGAACCCTTTACCAGCAGCGTCTCTTCCTCTGGGCGAGCTGTATGGAGGTCTGTCTGAGCCTGGAATCAGAGCGCTGGGAGTTAACCATGCTCTGCCCGTGTTTACTGGAACCAGGCCAGCGTGGCCTGATCCCTCCCCACAAGGTCAGGACAAGGAAGGCACCAGAGTCCGGGGCAGCTAGCTGCTTGCTGTCACATTGGCCTTGGGACTCGCCTTCTCTTTGCTTTCAAGGCAGATCAAATACCCCCTACGAAAAGGCACTTCCTCTCTTCAAATGTATTAATGCCTTTGATCTAGTTATTGTTAGATTCACAGGGCAAGGAACCATTTTGTCCCTTTAAGGTGTCTTTGGCTAGTTCTGCTCTTATCAGTGTTGTCCTGATCTTTTTTTTTTTTTTAATTGATTTTAGAGAGAGGGCAAGGGAGAGGGAGAGGGATATAGAAACATCGATGAGAGAGAACATCGATTGGCCGCCTCCTGCACGGCCCCCACTGGGGATCGGGCCCACAACTTGGGCATGTGTCCTGACTGAGAATCGAACTGGCGACCTCTTGGTGCAGGGTCGACGCTCAACCACTGAGCCACAGCAGCCAGGCTGTGTTGTCCCGATCTTTAAAAAGCTAATGGTCACATGATTTCTCTTAGTCTCAAATTCCTAGAGAAGAGAAGGGAGTGGGGCATTTCTGAATATTGTGACCATAACTACTATCTCTATGAACGAATACCTTCAACTACCCAGAAAGGCCTTGTCATCTGTCTCCATCCCCCTCGGGCTGGCCTGCTCCAAAGATCCCTCCTACACCCGACTGCCAGACTCATTTCTCAGCAACATTACTTTAAGATACTTTCTAATGGTTTCCCATGGCCTCCCAAAGTCATAATGTGCCCTCTACCTATCTTTCTAGCTAGATTTCCCACAGGACACCCTCTGCTCCAGTAAACATGGACTCACTAATATCAGAGAATACAGCCTGAACTGTTTCATGGTGTCTTGCTCACACCATTCCCTGTACCTTGAAAAATTTTAGGATTATTTGTTCCAGTTCTGTGAAAAATGCCATTGGTATTTTTATAGGGATTGCATTCTTCCTATTCATGAACATGGTATATGCTTACATTTATTTGTATCTTCCTTAGTTTCTTTCTTCAACATCTTAAAACTTTCTGAGTACAGATCTTTTACCTCCTTGATTAAATTTACTACTAGGTATATTTTTGATGCAATTGTAAATGTGTGGGGTGAGTGGTGTTCACCAGGTTAATACAGATTCAGACTTGGCGTCAGTGCCGGGCCTGAGGCCATGCAGCAAAAGTCTCAGGGTACACTGAAGCCAGCTGCCACCTGCCTGGGGCCCTTAGACCTTTGCAGTGGGGCAAGGTCTCAGGGAGTTGGCAGGGCAGAGCTAGTGGAGTTCACTAGGCTAATGCAGATTCAGATTTGGCTGTATTGGGGGAGGGCTCAACACAGAAAAGATGGCAGCTGTCTCTCCAGCCCTCACCCCAAAGCCAAACCACTGTTTTTTCCTGTATATCTCTGGTGTGTTCCCCCCACCACCACCAAGATGCTGTTCCTCTGCTAGAGTGCAAGGTGTGTGCCCACAAATGATAGTTTGGGTGCTGGCCCTTTAAGAGGATGCTTGTGCTTCCCGCAGCCTTCTGCCTCACCCACAGCCAGATGTTATGTGGGCTCCTCTTCCAGGCACTGGTGCTCCGGGTTGAAGAGCCCATCGTGGAGTTGAGACCTCTCACTTCCCAGGGAGGACCTTTGCAGCTGAGATATCCCTTCAGATTCTCAACTGCCACGTGTTGGTCCAGGGCCAGCCCATTTCGCTTCTGCCCCTCTTATCAGTCTCAACATGGCTTCGTCTTTAAGTCCTTAGTTATAGGACTTCTGTCCAGCTAGTCTCCACGTGGTTATCTAGGTTGGTTGTTCTATAATTTAGTTGTAATTTTAATGTGGTCACGGGAGGAGGTGAGTGCAGTGTCCACCAACTCTGTCATCTTGAACAGACGTTGATTTGAATTTTTCTGATGCTTAGCAATTTTGAACACTTTTTCATATACTTGTTGGCCCTTTGAATGTCTTCTTTGGAAGCATGTCTGTTTAGATCCCTTGCCCATTTTTTAATCAGGTTATTTGATTTTTTACTATTGAGTTGTGTGTGTTCCTTATATATTTTGCATATTAACCCCTGATCAGATATGTGGCTTGCAACTATTTTCTCTTATTCCATGGGTGGCTCTTTCGTTTTACTGATGGTTTCCTTTGCTGTGCAGAGTTTTTTAGCTTGATGCAATCCCACTTGTTTATTTTTACTTTTGTTGCCTGTGCTTTTGGTGTCATATTCAAAACATTACTGCCAAGACCAATGTCTAGGAGCTTCCTACGTTTTCTTTTAGAAGTTTTATGTTTCTGGTTTTACCATTAAGTCTTTAATCCATTTCCAGTTAATTTTATGGCATAAAATAAGCATCTAATTTTATTCTTTTGAAAGTCTTAATCATTTTTAAACATTTCCATTTTGCTCTGAGATTTGTGAATTATGTAGCCAGACCTAATAACTGTGCACACTGAGGAAAGCACTTGGATCCCTGTTTTAAGTGGCCTAGGCTGGCTCAGAGCATAGGTATATGATTTCTAACAGAGTTAGTAACCATGTTGCAAAATTATTCACCTCCCCTCATTTCAATGAACTCTATCTACTGAGTAGTTATCAAACTGGTTCTATACAAGGGATAGAAACTCTTAATCCTCCCAAAAAACAGATTTTCAAGAAAACATGCTAAATTCGTTTCTAGTGTCACTTCTAGTGGGAGATATTTGAGGCAAGGGATGGTTGCAAGAAGCATTAGCCCTGGGGCAAGCGTGTTGGGGTTTGAAGTTGGGCAATGTGGTCTGACTGACTCCCTGAATTGTTCTGCTTTTCACAGCTTTCCCTTCTTTTTATTTCTGAAACCCTGAAACCACGCGTTCTCTAAAGCACAGGTGTTTCTCCCCGTGGTTCTCATGGCAACAGCATGAGAGTTTTGGTTCCATTTATTTAGTAAGAATGAAGAGGCAGCCAGGACAGTCTTAAGGCCTCTGACTGTGGTAGCAGGATGGATGTCTTATTTTCCTTATGATATTTCACAATCTAGGGGAGCATAAAATGCATTTTTCATGACTTTATACATATCTACCATAGTTCTTTGCACATTGTAGCCTCTCAATAAATGTTTTGTGAATGAAATTAAAAGTAGCTAATAGGCCCTGGCCGGTTTGGCTCAGCGGTTAGAGCGTCGGCCTGCGGTCCAGAGAGACCCGGGTTCGGTTCCCGCTAAGGGCATGTACTTCGGTTGCAGTTTGTCCCCGGCCCTGGTTGGTCGTGCGGGTGGCAGCCACTCGATGTGTCCCTTTCACGTCGATGTTTCTCTCTCTCTCTCTCTTCCTCTCTCTCCCTCCCACTCTATCTGAACAAAAAATGAAAAAATGTCCTCGGGTGAGGATAAAAAGAAAAAAAAAAAAAAAAAGTAGCTAATAGACCAAACTAGCTCTAATAAGAGCCACTGCTTCTTGAGCACCTAGTATGTGCCAAGCAGGGGGCCAAGGCTCTTGTGCATATCACTCCAATCGATGACCTAACAATATCCACCTGAAAACCACGCTCTTACAAATATACGCAGACAGGTAACTGGTAGATAGTGAGTGTTTATAAGAACCATATGTGTTTCTGAACAATTATTTAATACTTTAAAAAAATTAAGCTTGGGCCCGTCCGGTGTGGCTCAGTGGTTGAGCGTTGACCCATGCACCAAGAGGCCACCAGTTTGATTCCTGGTCAGGGCACATGCCCAGGTTGTGGGCCAAATCCCCAGTGGGGGGGCATGCAGGAGGCAGCCAAACAATGTTCTCTCTCATTGATGTTTCTATCTCTTTCTCCCTCTCCCTTCCTTTCTCTCTAAAATCAATAAAGAAAAAAATTAAGCTGGGAATTTCTCTATTTCTATAAAGTATAACATTAAACTTATCACTTATTTTGCAACTAATGCAGAACTTGTGTTTATAAGAATTGTTTCTATGCACTTATTTACTGAAAATAATATTATGCATTGTGACATTTCCTGACTTAATCAAAGGTTGAATGACCTTAAGAAGCAAAAAAAAAAAAAAAAAAAAATTGCTGAGGTGTATTTGAAAATTCTGAGAAACTAGAGTAGAAATACTGGACTCATTATAGAAGAAATTAAACATATCCAATGACTGAAATAAAACACAATGAGAACGAAGAAAGAATACTAAAGAAAGAGAAGAATGAATGGAAAGGAAAAGAAGGAAGACTGAGCATATACAGCTACTGGATGTAAATCATTTTTTAAAAAGCGATAATGGCCCTGTTGGTTTGGCTCAGTGGTTGGAGCATTGGCCGGTGGACCAAAGCGTTGCAGGTTCGATTCCCAGTCAAGGGCACATGCCTGGGTTGCAGGTTAGATCCCCAGCCCTGGTTGGGATGGAGCAGGAGGCAGCCAATCGATGTGTCTCTCTCACATCAATGTTTTTCTCTCTCTCCTCTTCCTCCTTCCTCCCTCCCTTCCACTCTATCTAAAATATCAATGGAAAAATATCCTTGGGTGAGGATTAACCAAAAAAAAAAAAAAAAGTAACTCTCCATAGCTTGTGACTTTGCTATCCAACTATTGCTACTCTCCGTGTTATTCACTTCCTTGTGCCCAGTCACTGTAATTATGTTTCTGAGAACTCACATCAGTCTGCCCGTATCAGGTCACACAATCATAGGGTCAAGTTTTAGGGGACATCAAGGATCCTAGAGGCTGAAAGCCAACTAGTTAGTAAATCTTACCATTACTGCGCTGATCTCAGTACTCTATCCCAGCCTCCCTTCCAGGATAAGGACGACTGAAACCGAGCAAACAGACTAGTACAGAACCAAGAACAAACAGTGCTTGTTGCAGCCTAACCCTGCCTGCCTGTGTCACCTCTGCCATGCACGCAGCTTCACCAGCCTCCAGCCTTTTCCCACCATTACCTATGCCCCTTCCTGCCTGCTCCGACCCTAGCAATCAGATTCGAGCTAAATCTCCAGTTCTGGACACCATTCCCCATTATTATACATGGATTGTGTCTCCCAGAGAGAGAGAGACATGGAACCAATTAGCCAACCAACCAAAACAAACAAGAAATCACCTACTTTTATACATATCATCAGCTAGCTTAACACCAAGGGACAGCCTTATATAAAACAGTCTTTCCCATTTCTCTGAAACCTTTGTCCTGCTTGATTTTCCATCAGAGCTCATACTAAAGCATCGGACATGTTATATACGGGATTGTAGTTTATTGTCTTCCCTCACACGCTTTAGATCGTAAGTTCTAAAGGAGCAGGGACTTTTATCTGCAACACCTGCCACAGTGCCAGGTGCAAGGTGAGGACTTCATACATTTATTGTGATTGGAAAGGCGTCTGTCACACCCCTTTCTGATGTATATTTTCAAGGTCATCCCTGAGGTTCACCTTAACCTCATTTAACTCACAAAGAGAGAAAAATACTCTTGTTCTAGACCCAGGCTGACTCTGGGGGTCTGTATTATTCCCCACTTTCCCCATCTCCAACATGGATAGTGGGTGACCATCATGTTTTCATCCCATTTCCCATTATTTTCCATAGTTTCATTTCCCTACATTAGTTTCACATTAGTTGACTAGCATTAGTAGGGATCTGAGCTGTTGGAACACAAAGACAATCTTAATTTTGACTAGAGAAAGAAACAAGAACAATGACTCATATTTATTGAGTGCTTATTATGTACAAAACATCATGCTTAGTTAGTCCTTTGAGCTCATTATCTAGTTTAACCCATACAAGAAACCCATGAGATAAGTAATACTATTACCCCCACTTTGCAGTTCAGGAAACTGAGAAAGAAGTAATGTACCTAAGGTGCCATGGGTTGTAACTAACAACCCAGCTCTGTCAGCAGGGAAGTCTGTGCTCCTAAGGAAGAAGGAGGGACAAAGAGAGAAGGGAGAAGGGATAGCGACTGTATTTATGTTTTGCTGAACCATTATAACTGTATCTAAGAAACTTCAAGTTTTTAAAAGATGACTTTTTAAAACTATCATTTCAATGTGAAAAAGTGAGTTTGGAGCTAGAGAGTTTCTGAGTTACAATGATGAAGTTATTAATTTCTGCAGTAAAAATAAAAGTGCTCTGACTTCATAAGTGTATGGTCCTAATACCTGTTACTGAACAGACTCAGGGTAAGGGTTAGCTGAGTCACTAGCACACGCTTCCTGGGAATCCTTATCACTCCCTCTCCCTGGCATGATAAAAAGAGCGCAAAGCCTACACTGCACAGCTCTGCTGCTCTGGCTACGCCTCCTTTTTCTTTTAAAAGTGCAACCAAAAGCTGCCTGCAAACGCAAAATCAAATTCCTTAATCAATTGTGTTCTCACCAATGGGAGTAATGGACACTTAGGCTGAGAGGAAAGAACTGAACTTCGAGTGTGTGCCAGGTTCAGAGCCAGGGTTCTGGGGTCTGAGGGAGCCCACATAAGCACCACCTCTGTGGAAGCCTGTCAAAGGAAGGAAGTGGATGGGAAGGAACAAAGAGGTGGGAATGGTGATCAAATGCAGGCAGAAGACGAGACTACCTACTTCCCAAATTTGCCCAAGACTTTTCCTGATTATCTTGAGTGAAGACTACTTTCTAGTTTGGGAGAAGCCACCGTTCCACTGGGCGGCTGCACTTCGTGAGATGAGGTGCAAGGATGTCATGCTTCTTCTGTTGTAGTGTGCGTGTGTGTGTGTGTGGGGGGGGGGGGCGGCTCCTAGCACAGTTTGGGGCAGGAGGCCTTGTCCTGTTTTTAGCAGTGACTGTCTTGACCTTTTCAAAACTCCCTTCAAACCTCTTACCTAAAATATTTTTAGTTCAAAAATGACATGTTTTAGAGACCTGTGATAGGTAAGTAGGCTCTTGTCCCTGCTCTGGCCTAATCCGTGGCCTGACAAAGTCTTTTTTTTTTTTTCCTCACCCGAGGACACTTTTACACTTATCTTCTGATAAAGTGGGAGGGAGAGAGGGAGGAAGAGAGAAAGAGAAACATCGACGTGAGAAAGACACATTGAGTGGTTGCCAACCCGGGCCGGGGGCAAACTGCAACCGAGGTACATGCCCTTAGCGGGAACTGAACCTGGGACTCTCTGGTCCGCAGGCCGACGCTCTACCTGCTGAGCCAAACCGGCCAGGGCCTGGCTAAGTCTTTTAACTACCCTGGTCTTGTTTCTACACCTATAAATGAGAGGATTGGCATTTTATCATTCCATGTACTTGGTAATTACGTCCAAGATAAATGCCAACCAGGGCGGTATTAGAGGGAGCTGGAAATCAGGTTCACCAGAGGATTACATTAGTGACTGCACTTCTGGGTTCTATGAAACAATGCCTTAGTGTTCTTACTATCTCAATAATATGGGTAAGTGATTTCACTTTTTCTTTAATGTTTATATTGATTTGCATTGGTCATGAAACCATGATTATAGAAATTGTTCAAACAGGAAAAGCTTGGTTTCTGGTCTTGCTGTCTGGGTGCAGGTGCCCAGGATGACTGGTTGCCTGGAGCATGTCCATTGAGGGTGTCGCAGGAGTGACCCTGATTTTGTACCTTCCTATCAAAACATGCATTGTTGAATGGTTACAGGGAGCTGGACCCAGCTTTCAAATTTAAAAGAATATGGAAAACTCATTACTTGTAGTATTATCCGACTTAAAACCTTAGCTTTTCCACATACTAGTGTGTACTCTTCTTAGTCAAGGTATTTTTTGTTTGATCAATGTAAATTCATGTTTAAAATAAAGTAATAAATGCATTTTTAAAAATTCTGACATGGCATCTGATGACCCTTCAGACATTTTCTAGGCATATACAATATATTTCCCATTTTTTACACAAATAGATTGTGCTATATATAATGTTCTTTTCACCTTTGTTAATACCTCTTAAACTATTACCACTTTCTTGTGGGCTTCCTAGAATTTCCCTTGTATGGATATACCATACCTACTGAAACAGTCCTATTAACAACACACAGGTCGCTCTCAGTTTGGGGTTATTACAGAACAACCACTCAGGCAAATCTGGCGCAGGATCAATTCCCACAAGTACAGCTGCTAGGTCCAAGGTCATGGTAATTTTCAGTTTGATAAGCATTACCAAATCAGCCAAATTATTTAAGGGAGCCTTGATTTCTTCATGTCTGTCAACAGTGGTCAGTAGTGACTTTCTCCACGGTTTCACGTTAGGATTAAATGAGGTGAAGGCATGTAAAAGCCTAGCACATAGCGAGTAGACTGTTGATGTTAACCTTCCTTTTACTTGGACAATTCATGACTATCATGATGACTATAGCTTTGGATATGAACTCAGCAGATATAAAAATGTACAGAAAATTCTGGACATTTCAAATGTACCTATTTTAAACTCCATAGTTGAATGTAATTCGTGAACTCTCTGGAGGCCAAACTGAGTATTTCCCAGAGCACACCAATTAGACATTCATTGTAAATACTCCTTTAAATACTGACTTAATGGAGTTGACTTGGCAGCTGCCGCTTAAGGTACACGCTGCCCTAATAAAAACCCAATGCAGTGGACTGACACACCAACTGCGACGTGTCTTCCAGTCCCACGCTTTGTTCTCGAGTGGAAAGCCGGCTGCTCGAGTTGTCATTCATTTATTAGTAAAGCCCGCACGCCCCACCTGGAAGGGAAACATTTAGACAAAGTCCTGGACATGTTTAGACCTCTCACTGCACTTCAGGAAAGCCGCCGAGTCCCCCGATCTCCGGGGGCCCCGTGGCTTTGTAACGTTGGTCAGAGGTCCAGAAGGAGGTTAATGGGACGGGTCGGACCGAGGCCCCAGCGCGGGCCCGGCCCGTGCGGACTCCAGGCAGAACCTTCCGGAAGGGCCGGCGGGCCGGGCAGCCATTGCTCCGCTCGGTCCGGCTGTTTACGCCGCAGCCGTCCCCTCGGCGCGCGGCCCAGCGGCGGAGCCGGCCCGGGGCGCGGTGCCCGTCGGCGGCAGGGGCGTCCTCGGCTCGGAGCCTCGCGCAGCCCGCGGAGCGCGCGGCCGCCAGGGAGCCGGTGGGAGTCGGCGCGGCGGCCGCAGCGCCCGAGCGTTTCCGCCCGCAGCGGCGGGGGCGGTGACCCGCGCGCAGACCCCGGGACGCGGCCCGGGCGCTGGAACAAAGGGCGCCGGCGGCGGGGGCGGGGAGTGGGCGAGGAGGCCGGGCCGGCCGAGGGCACCGGGCGCGCTTCCGCCGGCCACGCCGCGGTCCATGGGAGGCTCGGCGCAGGGGCGGGGGCCGCGCAGCCGGGCGTTTCAGGAACTGCAGCAGCGGGCGGCGGCCGGAGTCGCCGAGCGCCCACACTCGGGGCCGAGGCGGAGCTGCCGCCGCCGCGCCGGGGCCCAGCCGCAGCCGCCCTCCGCGTCGCCTGCCCGCCGCGGGCCGCCAGCGCGGCGCGGGAGAGGAGCCGGCCGTCCCGGGCCGGGGATCCGCCGCCATGGCCACCAAGGTGAGGGGCGCGCGGCGCAGGCCCTGGAGCCCCTCGGCCCCTCGGCGGCGCGGGGAGGGTCGGGGCCGGGACGCGGGGCGAGGGCGCTCGGGGACCCGGCCGGAGGTGCGGGAGGGTCGCAGGGCGGGACCCGGGGCGTGAGCGGCGCCGCCTGCAAAGTTTGCGCCCGAGCGTGGGCTGCGGCCGGGCCGAGGGAGGGAGAGTTCCCGCAGCCGCCGCGGCCACCGGGGGCCCCGGTCCCGTCCCCGGTGGTGTCCGCCGCCCACGCCCCGCACGGCTGGCCCCGCGGAGAGCGCGTCCCGCCCGGCGCCCGAGGCCCGACCCCCGCCCGAGAGCACGGGCGGCCGAAGTTCAGGCCGCGCTCCGGGGACCGACACGCAAATTGAACGCCCCGCGCTTCCACTTCCTTCGTTTTTCTTTTTTTTGTTGTTTTGTTCGTCTTTTGTTTTGCTGCCTTTTCAGTTTGAATGGTCTTTCCAGCGTGAATAATACACAGAGTGGGAAATGACTGTGTTTTTCAGTAACGCGTTTGCTTGAAAAAGGCCCAGGCCCGAATTACGTGGTGGAACTTTGACTCGTGCTTGGTAACTGGCCAGCAGCGGTGGCTTGCTGAGGATTTTAGGGTAGTGTCCGTGGAATTAGTGGTCACACTTGGCCACGTGAGTCTGCAGGAGTCACCCTTCCCCGCCCCCCTTCCTGGCGTGGTTTCCGTAGCTCGGGATGTAAACGAGGAAAGCCTGGGCTCCTGGGTGCGGGCCGGAGGTGGGGACCCCTCCAGCAGCTAGTCATGTGGTTGAGGGATGGACTGACTTTTGCAAGTAGTTTTTGAATTGTAACCTTTATAAACATCAGCACCCTCTCCCATATTTATGTTTGAAATCTCCAGGTTTCTTTTGGGTGGGTGAAAACCTTACTTTGTTGTTGTTGGGTTTTTGTTAGGTAGTTTAGGAAAGTGGTAAGGGATTTGAAATCCCTTTGAAAGATCAGATTGTCTGATGTCATTTGTTAATGTTTGTGCTCAGAATCTACCTAGGTGCAGTGTTTATTTTTTTTTAATGGAGATTCATTGCCTGCTGTCACTGAAATAATCACCTTGTTAAAATAGTATTGTCTGTGCTCTTCTTTGGTCTTATCAGATGTGATAGAACTTGCTACCTTTTTTTAAACATGTATAATTTTGTATTGATCTTTTTAAAAACAAAACTGAGCTCAAGCCAAGAATGTCTAAGGAAATATGATTTTGAGGTTTGTTGCCACACATTTCGGAAATTACCAGTTACACAGTCTTATTTTACACTCATCTTGCAACCTTCAGAGCTCTGCGTGGGCGATACCTGTTGGGTGGTGGTCAGTGTTTGTGGTATTTCTCACTCTGATCTAACGCCTGTTACAGCACTGCCCTTAAAGTGGGACCCAGCTTAGCAACTAGCGCAGGTATACATAGTGGAAATTTCATTTGATGGGTATACCTGAATTTAGTTTTTCCGTGAAATTGAAAAGGATGGTGGTTCTTGTACTAAACTTGATTTGGACGTGTCCTCCCTAAGTACAAGGCTTAAAGCATGCGTCAGCACTTCCTCCTTGATCATCTCCACTGCTCTGAAGGCAAATTCCAGTAATTCCCGCTTTTAGTCTCTTTTACCTTTCTAATCACTATTCCACATGGGACTCATTTCCATGTCTACGTGGTGACAAACCACTTCCATTTTTTAAAAGAAGAAGAGCAAAACGCTTAATAAAAGGGGACCCTGCCTCAGTTTTCTGGTTTTCCTACTTCCTGGTGACTCTTGTATCAAACCAAACTCTCATTTTTTAATTGTTCCCAGAGAGTTAAGTTCTTGTTGTTTCCCCACCACCCGCTACCCACATCTCTGCCTTTACCAACAGCTGAGTGGTTTGGGCTTTTTCCTTCACTTTTTTTAATTGGGTAGGTGGGGAGAATGTACTTTAAGTAATTAATAACAGCTAACGTTTTATAAAATTTAAGACTCGTGGCACTCTGGCTCTTGCATTAAGTGATGACAAATCAATACAATATCTGGATATTTTAGGTAGTGTTGGGTTTCCCTTTGAATTTACCAAAGAGTGGCTTTGGTTCTCTTAGATACAATTTTCTTGTATATTGTTCTTACATATTTTCTTGAAGATGCATTTATCTTCAAACTATCATGATTTTTAAAAAACTTCTGGTATACTCAGAATAGAAAGGAATTATTTTTGAAGAGAAAAACTTGAATTGGTCAATTCTTCACAGCCCAAGAAAGTTAATCAGTAACTGCACATTTTAAAGGGATTATCTGTTCTTTGATTCTGATCATTCCCCAGTATGCTGAATTCAGTTATGTTACTGTGAGACCAGTCCGGTCTCATTTAACAAATGCAGGGAAAGGCTAATACAAGTGTGTCAAGTCTTGACTTCTGTTAGAAGCTTTAAAAGGTTATATTTTGACACAGTCATATGGTGAATTTAGGAGTAAATTAAGTTTTATGTATTAAATCTCGGGAAAGAAATAATTTTTTTGCCCGTATTATTAAAAGGGACATAAGAAAATAGTGAAAGTTAATCCATAGCTATATAACTTAGTTGTAATTCCCATTTCAAAGTTAACCTTTGGTAACTAATTTGGATCCGATTGTGTTTACATAGTCACTTTTCGGAGTAATCATTATAACAAAATTCTTGGAGTCCCTGGTGCTTTTAAAAAACACACACAAAGCACTTCTTTCTAGCTCCGATGTCTAAAGTTGTACATTTGTTTTATACTGCTTGTCTGGTAGAATTAAGTGGGGGTGGAATGTTGAAATACTGCTAGGTAGGAAATGAGTGAATTGCTCAGGACTGTTCCATAATAAACATTAGAAAGAACAGTTTAGAAAGCATACTTTGTGGTCTCTCCTGAGCAAAAACCTCTTTATCTGAAAAGAAAAAAGGGTAGAAATATCTTTCTAGAGAGTCTTCAGGGTTAAAGATGGTTTTAATAGTTAAAAAAAAAACACGTATGGGAAATGGTAACCATTCAGTTTTGTATAACAGTATTTTTTTAAGAATCTTAATAAATATAATATCTGGACAGTTTTTGTATAGTCAAAGAAAAATTCTATGACAGTAGAAAGGTAAACCAATTTCTTATCACAGAAGGAATAGATTAGAAAGCATAAAAATTTTGCAAAGTTTTCTACTGCTCCCTGTTTTTTATATTGAGCATCTGAAAATTAAATTATAGTTTTACTTTAATTGCCCACCTAACACTTTGTAACTTGCATATGCTGTTCTTTCTTTTCTGGAATGCTGTTCTCTCGCCTCTTCCCCCAGGTAGCTTCTTTTTACACATTATGTCTCAGAGCATTACTTCTCTGGAAAGCATTCCTGATCTGCCCAACCCTTGAGGGTCACGTTTGTCCCTACTGCCATTTAAGGTATGTTTCTACGACTAGTGGCTGTCTCCTTTAGGATACTGTCAGCCCCAGGAGGCTGGTACGGTGCTGTATGTTTACGTTTGTGTCCTGTGACCAGCACAAACCAAGGCTCTTTATAAGCTGTTACTACACAAAGGAATGTTGAATTTTCTTGCCTCTGTTTCTGTCTCTCCAGTTTGAAACAGAATAAGATATTCCAGTGAGATAAGTGGCTTGTTATAGAAAACTATCTCCAACCATAAGCTTTCGTTCATTTAATTGTGCATTTAAGTGAATTTGTTTTTCAGTATACATGTGCAATGGGAAATACATATCTACAGCTTAGGTATTAGCAATGTTTCTTAAGTATAATAATACAGTTTTATTAGTGATTACATGAGAAATTGGTTCTTATGTTTTAAGATAATTGGAACAGACTTCTTTTGAAACTTTGAAAAAATTTATCTTAACCCATGAGCTGTTAGAAATGTGTTCAATTTTTTTGAATATTTTATTTTTCTATTACAGTTCACATACAGTATTATATTAGTCTCAGGTGTTCAGCAAACTAATTAGACATTTATACAACTTATGAAGTGATCACCCTGATAAATCTAATACCCATTTGACACTATACATAGTTATTACAATATTATAACCTATATTTCCCTATGCTATATTTTACGTCCCCATGACTGTTTTGTGACTACCAATTTGTACTTCTTAATCCCTTTGCCTTTTTCATTCCCCTACCCTACTCCCAGATGGCAACCATCAAAATGTTCTCTGTATCTATGAGTTTGATTCTGTTTTTTTGATTTTGTTTTTTTCCCTTCTATTGATTTTAGAGAGAGAGGAAGTGAGAGGGAGAGAGAGATAGAAACATCGATGAGAGAGAACATCGATTGGCCACCTCCTGCATGCTACTCACTGGGGATCGGGTCCACCACCTGGGCATGTGTCCTGACCAGGAACCGAACCAGTGACCTCTTGGTGCATGGGTCGATGCTCAACCACTGAGCCACACCAGCCGGACAGTTTGTTTCTGTTTTGTTTGTTCTTTTATTTTTTAAATTCCACATATAAGTGAAATCGTATGGTATTTGTCTTTCTCTGACTTACTTCACTATAGGCGTTATATCCTCTAGGTCCATCTATGTTTTCACAAATGATAAGATTTTATTCTTTTTTATGGTTGAGTCATATTCCATTGTATATATTCACCACTTCTTTTTTTTTATCCTCACCCGAGGACACTTTTGCATTTATCTTCAGATGGAGTGGGAGGGAGAGAGGGAGGAAGAGAGAGAGAGAAACATCGATGTGAGAGAAACACATCAAGTGGTTGCCACCCACACGACCCCAACCAGGGCCAGGGACAAACTGCAACCGAGTTATGTGCCCTTAGCAGGAACCGAACCTGGGCCTCTCTGGTCCTCGGGCCGACGCTCTAACCGCTGAGCGAAACCGTCCAGGGCCACCACTTCTTCTTTATCCATTCATCTATTGATGGACACTTAGGTTGCTTCCATACTTGACTATTGTAAATAATGCTGCAATGAACATATGGATCCGTATGTTTTTTCGAATTAGTGTTTTGGATTACTTTGAGTAAATACCCAGAAGTGGAATTGCTGAGTCTTTCTTTGTCTCTTGTTACAGCTTTTGTTTTAAAGTCTTATTTTGTCTGGTATAAGTATAGCTACTCCAGCTTTTTTTTTTCCTCCCATTTTCATGAAATATCTTTTTCCATCCCTTTATTTTCAATCTGTGTGTGTCTTTGGATCTGAAGTGAGTCTCCTGTAGGCAATATATGTAAGGGTCTTGTTTTTTTAATCTGTTCAGCCACCCTTTGTGTTTTGATGGGATCATTTTTCCATTCAAGGTAATTGTTGATAGATAGGTAGTTATTGATACTATTTTTTATTTTTATTTGTCTTAAAGAAGTCCCTTTAACGTTTTTTGTAGTGCTAGCTTGGTGGTGAAAAACTCCTTTAGCTTTTTCTTGTCTGGGGAGCTCTTTATCTGTCCTTCGAGTCTAAATGATAGCTTTGTTGGGTAGAGTAATTTTGGTTATAGGTCCTTGCTTTACATCACTTTGAGTATTTCATCCGTCTTTTTTGGCCTGCAAAATTTCTATTGAGAAATCAGCTGACAGTCTGTTGGAGCTCCCTTGTAGGTAACTAACTGCTTTTCTCCTGTTGCTTTTAAGATTCTCTCTTTGTCTTTAACCTTTGGGATTTTAATTATGATGTGTCTTGGTGTAGGCCTCTTGGAGTTCACCTTGTTCGGGACTCACTGTCCTTCTTGGGCTTGTATGCCTATTTCCTTGGCCACGTTAGGGAAGTTTTTCATCATTATTTCTTCAGATATATTGTTAATGTCTTGCTCTCGCTATTCTCCTTCTATAGATGTGAATGTTGATATGCTTGAAGTTGTCCCAGAGGCCCCTTAAACTGTCTTTATTTTTTAAAATTCTTTTTGCTGTTCTGACTGGATGTTTTCTGCTACCTTATCTTCCAAATCACTGATTTGATCATCTGCTTTAGCTAATCTATTTTTGATTTCCTCTGATATATTCTTCATTTTAGTTATTGTAGTCTTCATTTCTGACTGGTTCTTATTTATTTCATCTCTACTTTTTTTTTTTTTTTAATCCTCACCCGAAGACATTTTTCCATTTTTTTTGTTCAGATAGAATGGGAGGGAGACAGAGGAAGAGAGAGAGAGAGAGAGAGACATCGACGTGAAAGGGACACATCGAGTGGCTGCCTCCCGCAGGACCCAACCAGGGGCCCTGGTTGGGCTGGTAACAAACTGCAACTGAGGAACGTGCCCTTAGCGGGAACCGAACCTGGGTCTCTCTGGACCGCAGCCTGACGCTCTAAACCGCTGAGCCAAACTGGCCAGGGCTTCATCTCTGTTTTTATGTCTCCTATCTCTTTGTGAAGTTCTCACTGAGATCATTGAGCATCCTTATAACCAGTGTTTGAACTCTACATCTGGTAGATTGCTTGTCTCGTTTTGTTTAGTTTTATTTTTCTGGAGTTTTGTTCTGTTCTGTCATTTTGGGGCATGTTTCTTTGTCTCCTCATTTTGTCTGCCTCCCTGCATTTGTTTCTACATATTAGGTAGAGCTGTTACGTCTCCCAGTTTTAGTAGCATGGCCTTATGTAGTAGGTGTCCTGTGGGGCGCAGTAGCACAGTATCCCTGGTCACCTGAGCTGGGTGGCCCAGGTATTTTTTTGTGTGAGCTCTCCTGTTGTAGTTGAGCCTTGATTACTGTTGGCATGTCCAGGGGAGGGATTGACCTTCAGGCTGATTGCTTGTGAGGACTGGTTGTGACTGCAGTGGAGGAGCTGTTGATTGGGGGTTGGAGGCTGACCCTATGGAGTAGAATTCCTAGGATTCTGCAGGATTGGCTTTAGTGGGGCTTCGAAGCCTGCTGAGTCTTCCCTTTGAGTGTGTCATTTATGGAGGTGGTTGGGTGGTGCTTTCATGGGGTCTTTTTTTTTTTTTTTTCAAGTGAAGCATATTTAGTTCAGTCACATATAAATATAAAATGAGCATACAACATTAGTAACATAGTAAAAGCAAAAGGGGTTTTTGTACTTCTCATGGGGTCTTATGCTGGCCACTAGATGTATTGGTTCTGAGGTCTCTTGTGAGGGGCTGTGGTGCAGGTCAAGGTCAGCTGCTACCTGTGCCCTGCCAAAGGCCACTTGGTGTGAGCTACCAAGTGATCTGCAGATGGTTGCCACTTGTGCTGGGCTTCACTAAGCTGCCTGGGAGAGGCTGAGCTGCAAACAGGCTAGCTGCCACTAGTGTCAGGCGTATGGCTGCTTAGCAAGAGGTAAGGGGCACGCTGAGACTAGATGCTGCTTATTTGGAGTTTGTGAACCTTTGAGAGATTTTAGGAACGTTCCCAGCATGCTAAGGACATGTTTGTATGGAAAAGCCACTGGAAGCGGCTGGGTGTGTCCGAGAATTGGGTGGGGTGGGGTCTCAGGGAATCACCAGGACTGGGCAACCAGTGTTATGAGGTTTATGGAGACTCAGCTATGGCCAGTATGTAGGCTGGGTTGGGGGAACGCTCAGAAAAGGAACAGTGGCCTGTGCCAGCACTTCTGTCTGGGAGAAAGCTGCTCCGCCAGCCCTGGCCCTAAAGCCAGACAATTCAGTTCCTCCCCATATGTCCCTGGCACCTTTCGCGCTGCTACCCCATTGCTGGAGCTCAGAGCAAATGAGTCCAAGTAAGTCCTTGCAGTCCTTTTAAGAGGAATGCCTGAGACTCCAGCAGCCCTCTGTCTCAGCCAGAGCCCCCACTGATTTTTACAGCCAGAAGTTATGGGGACTTCTCTTCCTGGCACTGGAACCCTGGGCTGGGAGTTCTAGTTTGAGGCTGGGACCCCTCGCTCCTCAGGGGTGACCTCTGCAGTAGAGATATCCCTCCTAATTTTCAACTGCTTTATGTGGATGGGGGACCAGCGTGTTTTGTGGCTCTACCAGTCTCAACAGGGCTTCTTCTGTATATAAGACTTCTGTTTGGCTAGACTTCAGGTGGTTCTCAATGATGGTTGTTCTGTAGTTTAGCTATAATTTTGATGTGGTTGTGAAAGGAGGCAGGCATAGCATTTACCCATGTCGCTATCTTGACTGGAAGCCCCAAAGTGTGTTTAATTTTTAAAAGTGTAGGGTTTTTCTATTTGTTTTTTTGTTAATGATTTCTAACTTAATTGCATTGTGATCAGGTAATCTGATTGTTACTAATACTATACCTGAACATTAATTGAGGCTAATTTTGTATCTAGCATATAATCAGAAATATTCCACGTGTGTGTGTGTGTGTGTGTGTGTGTGTGTGTATGTGTATATATATATTCATTCCCAGGTTGCTACATGTGTGTATTCTATATGTGTCCATTAGATTGAACGTATTAATTATGCCTTTCACATCTGTATCCTTATTAACTCTTCTTGGCCTGGTGTATCTAAGTGGCCTTTTTGTGTACTTGATGGACATGTTAAAATGGTGGATTTAAAAAAAAAAATCTCTGAGTTTAGAATTAGTGTTATTTTTCAGGTGACTTGGAACTTTTTATCATTATGAAGTAATGTTCTTTTATAATACATTTTTTTCTTAAAGGCCATTTTGTCTAACAATATGGCTTCATTGGCTTTCTTTTGGTAAATATTTGCCTGGTATATAAAACTCTGTAGCTGAATTTTATCTCTTTATCTAGTCTGGTGATCTTTGTGGCTAGAGATTTTTTTCTACTTTTATTTGTGTTTACTGATGTGTTTGGATTTCCAGCTACCATCTTATAGATTGGTTGAGGAACACCCCCCTCCCCCCCTTATTTTACTTCTTTTCCCCCCTTCTTAACTTACTGGAAGGTTTTGTCTAATATGTTGCCTTTTTTCAGTGGTTATCATAGAATGTATGTTACCATTTCTAAGTTAAAGTCTGAAATTACTCAGTATTATTACCCTTCTGTTGAGGGTAAAAAAGACGTTTAGATACTTAACTCCAATAATTTCCCCCAAAAGAGCCAGTTATTGCCTGGTGTTTGAATTCTCTCTTTTCCAACACAACTTAGACATTTTTTTATACCGTTAATGTTTATTTAGATTTCATCACATTTTACCATGTCTTTGGTTACTGTTACTTTTTGCATTCCAGATCTTCTTTCTGGGATAATTTTCATTCTGCCTAAAGTGAATTCTTTGGAATTTCCATTAGGGAAGATTTGTTGTTGGTAAATCCCTTATTAGTGAAAATATATTTTGCCCTATTCTTGAAATATAGTTTCCTAAGTATGGAGTTCTAGGTTGATAGTATTTTTTCTCAGCATATTTGAAGGTATTACTCCTGTTTTTACAGGCTTTCAAAGTTACTGCTAAGAAGTTAGCTATCTAAGATGGTTCCTTTATAAATGGTCTGACTCTGCCCTCTGCCAGTTTTGAAGACCTTCTCTGTGTCTTTAGTATTTTGTGGTTTCACAGTGTGTCATGTGTGGATTTTATTTACACAGCTTGGGATTTAATGGGTGTCTTGGGTCTTTCAGTAGCTGTAGAGCAGTGCAGTTCAGTGGAACTTTGTGATGCTGCAAATGTTCTACATCTGTGCAGTTCCATACGGCAGCCGCCTGCCACGTGGCTAACAAGGATGTGACACATGGTTAGTGTGACTGAGGAACTTTGTTTTTATTTTATTTATTTATTTTTTTTCTCACCTGAGGATATTTTTCCATTGCTTCTTAGATAGAGTGGAAGAGAGAGAGAGAAACATTAATTGGTTGCCTCCTGCACAACCCCAGCCAGAGCGAGGGATCAAACCTGCAACCCAGGTATGTGACCTTGACTGGCTGTCAAACCCGAGACACTCCCGTCCTAGGCCTGACACTCTATCCGCTGAGCCAAACCTGCCGCTAATGGCTACTGTATTGGGGAATACAGTTGTAACTCTCCACCTGTTATGTTTTCTTGTACTGCATTCTGGATACAGTAAGCCCTCGATTTTGCGGACTTCAATTTAGTGGACTTTGGATTTAATGGACAAAATTTCCAGTCTGTGTGTCTTATGTGAACGTTAACACCTTGTTAATTTAAAAATGCTTTTAACCAAGATTTGCTTATAATTAAATTAATTCACCGTTATTTTACACACATTTTAGGGAATAGGCAATATGTTGGAAAAAGCACTATAGTAATTTTGCCGACATAGATAAATATTACATATCTACAGCTATAGTCTGCATATTTAAATCCAAGAGTCACCACTCGTAAACAGTGTTCAGTGACTAATTAGCATGTGATCACACTGAATCAGCACACGAGGTAATTGGTTCTGTTGTCGTGTGGCGTGACTTTCCTGCAGCAATTTAATGAGTGCTGATGTTCCCACGTGCAGTAAGCGACGCATGCCCCAATCGTGTGTATTTGTTTACTTGTGGCTGGTAGATGCTCACATTTACTAGACCTACTCAGTATAAATTTAAAATTACTGTACTACATATAGAAAACTTTTCTGTGAAATTAAACTTTTCATAGATACTTAATTTTAATTACACAAATGTGTCTACATAAGTAAAAACAGATAAACTAATTAGTCAATTTTTAACATACGCATTCGGAAAACCTCCTTTATTATATAACGGACATTTGGCTTTAACGGACACCCCTCTCCTGAATCAGTCCATTATATCGAGGTTTCACTGTAATTTCTTTGACTCCTACCTTCAGTTCACTGTTCTTTTTTCAGTTGAGCCTAATCTACTCTTTTATCCATACCTTCAACTTTTAGTTATATTCTTGTTTTAGAAATTTTATTTGGTTCTATTTCAAATCTGCTTGGTCATTCCTTTTTTTGTTTGTTTGTTAATCCTCACCCGAGGATATTTTTTTCCATTGATTTTTAGGGAGAGTGGAAGGGAGGGGTGGGAGAGGGGGAGAGGTAGAGAGCGAGAGAGCACATCAATTGGTTGCCTCCCTTGTGCCCCCTGACCAGGCCAGGGATTGAACCTGCAACCCAGGTAGTACATGCCCTTGATCAGGAATCGATCGCTCCATCCTTTGGTGCATGAGCTGACTCTCTGACAGCTGAGCCACACCAGCCAGGGTTGCTTGGTCATTCTTTCTAGTCTCTTGTTCTTTCCTCATAGCTTTAAGCTTCACTGGAGCATAATAAACATTTATTGTTTGTCTGGTAATCCTCATAGCTGAAGTCTAATTTGGCCATCTGTTTCTTTTGCTCATTCTCATGGTGCCTTGTTTTCTTGTGTGTTTTATTATTTTTTTTCTGTGAGATGCTCATTTTCCTTAGAACGTCATCTGAGGGAATTTTAATACCTTAAATTGAAGTTACTCCAGAGAGAATTTGTCTTTGTTTATGCCAGTCTCCTGTGGACACTACATCCTTGGGGTCTAACTTTATTCCTGGGTTAATGTTTTTCCAGCCGTACTGGCTAGCATAAAGGACCTCAGATCTCAGGAGACACTTGTCCTTATTCCCCTACTCTTTGTCTGTGATGACAAGTTTTTTTGCTCTTCCCTTTTGCACAGCAGGTTCTTCTCCTTTACCCTTATGTTGAGGTCATCTTGGGGGTCTCAGCTTCTAGCTCAGTACAGGAGTCCTGCCCTCCCCCAGTACAACTTTCAGAGCATAGACCCAAACCAGGGTCTCCAGGGTTTGGAGGAGACTCCTAGGGTAGAGTCCTGCTCAGCACATGTCTTCTTCCAGGGTTTCTGCTCTCACTTCCTCTATGACCTCTCTATCCTTTCCTTTGTGCTGACTCAGCAGCGTGTTTTAAAAGGTGTGTATTTTGTGTGTGTGCGCATGTGTGTGTGTCTTTTGCTTTTAATATTTTATTCAGTACCTCAGTGCCTCAGTCTGGTGGTGGTTAGTGTATTGGCCTGCCGTGTTTGCCGAAACAAAACTCAACTTAGAGCATCTTTGTAACAGATTGTGAAATGAAGGAATGGAAGATGTGCACACAGAGGGTTACTCTGTTTTTGGAGGGAAAAGATGAAAAGCCAAAGTTGTTAAGCATTTTAGTTGAAACTAAACCTGAAGTCAAACAATCAAAACAACAAAGTGTGGGCATTTCACTTTCTAATTCGTACTTCTCTCACCACCCCCACCCCCCTTTTGACTATTAAAAGCACACATGACAGATTTAGCCTATTTATTCATTTTTAGGCAGTGTAAATACAGTGCTTAAGGTTGTTATTCAGTATGACTCAATTCTTCTAAGCTATTTTTAGGATCTGAAAATCGAGTCAGGTAGTAATATTACCTGCAGAGACAGGATCCACAAGTCACCTGTTTGTGGTGGTTCATTAAGTCAGAGATGAATAACTTTAGAATAAGTTAATGAGGCTGAAAAATGCAGCTTTATTCTGGGAACTGTTACCCATCACCATTCACAGACTCCGTCATTTGAACTCTGAATGAGCTGTCAGGTCCCCAGCTCCACGGTGGGATGTCATCTAAAAGGCCTTAACCTTGCCCTCAGAGAGCATGTTACCAAAGCTGTAGTGTCCTAGTGGAGTGGGGGCTTTCTCCTGGCCCCGTGGGGGCTCCTGCCACCCCTCAAGCCAGCGTGGCTTTCAGGGGAGCCGAGTCTTGAAATGTCTTTTTTCCCTTTAATTCATTGATTGAATTTTAACCCTTATTTTATCACATCATTCTCTTTTAAAATACCTAGTATGTCTTGACAGTCTGCAAGTCCAGTCTGTCTTGTAGGGTCCCAGATATTGAGTGTGGCAGACATTTCAGTAGCTCCTGTGGGTCTCTTTATGCTGGAAGTATGGCTGCTAAGGTTTGGATCCTTGCCTAAGAGAATTGACATTCAGAAATTAATGAGCTATTTAAAATGTACCAATTAAATGCCTGTTTAAATGTATTTTCTAATGCAGAGTCACAGAAGAGGGCTTGAAAATGTAGAAATCTATGTTAATAGTAACTGTCTATCTCACGGTGGCTGTACTTAGCACCTTCTTTTTCAGATTTTAGCCTGTTTTGTATTCTCAAGATTTTGAGTAATGAATATTTACTGTTTTAGTAATAAGGAAGAAAACAAGTTCATTTTTTTAAATTTTATAAATGTATTGTCATTATAACCAGGCATCTGGAGCAGTTTCCCAAACTTATCCACCTCTGTTAATTTGTTTTGAATTATACTAAGATGAAAAAAATGTTTTTAATTAATGCTTTTAACAAGTAAGTGGCATGTCAACAGAAAAATAGAAAAATGCTAATGAATTCAGGATTACAAATAGAAATTTAGATATTTATTTTACATAAGCACCATATTTTCTTCTTCCAAAGGAGACAAAGTATGTTTTTTGACTTTTAAAAATAACTGAGAACTTACTGAATAACCAGCACTGAACCTGAAAGTCTTAAAAATTGCTGCTTTTTAAATACATTTGCAATTTTACCTGCCTCCCCACACCCTTCTCTCAGGAGCTGAGAGGAAGCAGAGCCGCTAATCTTTTGTGGGTCCGCAGCAGTTTTTTGTTGTTGTTTTTTCATTTCTGTACTTTCCCCACCTTCATAAGATTTTAGTGTCAAGAGTTAAATTTAAGATTTTTTACAACCTTTTTGTTGATGTGTCAGAAATGAGTCTCTAATCTATTTTCCTGAATTCACTGTCATTGGAAACTTTAAGAGTAAAAATGAATTTATGTCAGTAAAGAGCCACAGTTTGAAAATTTTATGTAGAAAAAAATACTGGTTAAATACTCTGATTTACATTCATCATAATGTAGAAGAGGGTTATTTCTCTACTTGAGTAGATTACGGGATGGTGTTAAATAAATGAGAACATGTTGAGTTTGAGGTCTCAAAGTTTTTTATTACAGTGACTGCCTTTGCAGGACAGAAAGTACATTGCCAGTCTTTCTTGTTGTGCTTTAAACTTTTATCTGGGACTCGTCACTCTGAGCTGCTTTTAGGACCCAGTGAACCAGCACGTGCTGTGCAGATAGTCTGTTTCTGTGGCGTGTCTTGTTCTGAATTCCTGTGCCTGTGAACATGGTGTCTTGGAATGGTTAAAACGGATCTGCTCCTTTTGATTTTTAGGTTAGCAGTTTAGTTAAAATGTTTGAAGTGTTTCGTGTGCCTTGTTGGAAACACCCAGAGTTTATTATTCCAGATTAGGGATTCTCAGCTAGTGAGCTTTCAGGGACTTTTAAATGGAATGAGCAAACATTGTTACAGATTGTGTATCTTCCCCACATTTGCAGTACTGTTTAAAAATGTATGTAGATTATGTTGTTAATAAAATATGAATATTACAGAATAGTTATGGGGATGTAAAGTACAGCATAGGGAATATAGTCAATAATATTGTACTGTAATAGCTATGTATGGTGTCAGATGGGTACTAGTTTTATTGGGATGATCACTTTGTAAGTTATATAAATGTCTAATTACTATCTTGTACATCTGAAAGTAATGTATGTCAAGTATAATTGAAAAAAATGATTTAAAGTAAATAAAATATGGGTACATTTAAAAATACTAATGACTTCATAGTATCTTTTTGGCATTAACTATTTCTAATGAATTGTACTTTTGTATAATTACTGTTGTTTGTGGGCGATGTATGTATGTAAAGAATTAATTCTGAGGTTGTTGGCATTCCTCTACAATTCAAGGTAGCTATTACATGAAAGCCTATTTCCCTTATTAGTGTTTGGTTTTCCTTGGGTTTTATATTTAGAAGAGAAATTTTGTTGTATCTTTCAGTTTAGATGCAGTAAATGAATACAATCAGTTTTATGTGCTTTGTGAAGTTTGTGTTTCAATGCAATAGTGGGGGTATAGCATAGAGATTGACAGTCTGGGTTCAAATCCAGCTACATTACTTTGGAAAGTTACTTAATGTTTCAGTTTCCTTATCTGTAAAATGCAAGTAATAAAATGAACTAGTGTGTGAATTCCGTTGTACCATCCAGGTGAGGGAAAAAATAGAACTTTATTTTTCTGTAATAATTTATAACAAATCATGTTCCTGTCCTGCTGGGGAAGTGGAACTATAATCTGTTCACAGGCCCCCTCTGGCCCTGGGTTAGGTATGATTTGTGGGTGGGTATATTTATGTAATACTGTGGGGCACTGGGCTGTGTTGCCCTCCAGTCACCTCTCCACGAAGGGCCGAGGTGTTACTTGCTCTAGTAGCCTGCACCCTCATTGCAGTGGTGCTTCCACCACTTCCTTGCTGTGCCTGCGGGAACTGGAACCCCCTTGCTGTTGTTTTGCTCTAGTGGGACACAAATCTCTGAAAAAACCCAGGCACTTTCCATCCTAATGCAAGAAATAGCTGTTTTCCCCGTCCTGTCAGTTTGCTGTTTCACTGTGGTGGTGGCCGCAGGGTGAAGGTTCTTCGTTCCCGTCTCCCCACTGTGTCTAGACTCTCTTCTGCACTTGCCCACCATCTCTCCCTCCCCTGGCCCACATCATCGTCCCAGGCTTTAAGAGTGGGGTAGGAGAAGCAGAGGCCTTGCTTGGTCTCTCCTGTGTAGTATTTCTCGCAGATGTTTTCCATCTAGGCCTGGAGTTCTCTATTCTTAGGGCCTGTAGAACCCACAGCCAGGAAGACTTACTGCCTTCTGCGTGGCATCCCTCTCCTGGGCAGTGGCACTGCTGGTCAGGTTCGGAAGGTGAGAGAAAAGATGAGAAAGAAAGAAAAACCCTAAACATGAAAAACGAACATTTCAAAAATATTATCTCTATAAATTTTTCTCAAGAATTAAGTAAAAATGTATGTCAAGGGCTTACCAAGTGGCATTTTTATAAACAGTTAAAATAAAAAATATTGAATCATGCCAAATGTTTAGACATTACCTTTAAAACTCACTGTCATGGAGGTTAAAGCCAGGGATAGTTGTTATGGTTGAGCGGTGTTATTCATTTTATTATTAAAATAAACTATAAACTGGGATCTGTTAGCCCCCAAGATCTAGGGTCTCCCTCAGCTGTATTCGGGGAGCTTAAACAATTTTTCTGATTTCTTGTGGAGGTGATGAACTTTTTGAATTGATTCTTTTATTTTTTTTCATTTATCTTTATTGTTGAACGTATTATAGATGTCCCCCCCCCCCCCCCACCTCCTCCTCCCCGCCTTCACAGCACTACTGTCTGTGTCCACTGGTTATACATACAAGCATATACGTTCTTTGGTTTATCTCTCCCCCGCACTTCCCTCTGAGATCCATCAGTCTGTTCCCTACTCCCATGTCTCTGGATCTGTTTTGGTTATCAGTTTATTTTATTCATTAGATTCCACAAATAAGTGAGATCATGTATTTGTCTTTCTCTGACTGGCTTATTTCTCTCTCCCTCTCCCTTTAAAAATCAGTAAACTATTCTTCCAAAAAAAAAAAAGAAAGAAAGAATGCTGCTCACCACTGTAAACCTACTTTTGCCCACCCCAGCATTTACTTTCAGTATTTCCAGGACATGTGATCTGAAATTTTCTGTCAGGGAGAATCTAAAGTTCAGTATGTTAGAGATTTAAAATTTTTCATTTAAATAAATGAAAACGAAAGAAAAACATTTCATTTAAAAATTATGTTCAGCAGACTTTACTGGAATATTCCTCAGATATAAAAAGATAGTCTGTTAATCCTTTTGTAGCTCTCACACTAATTGGCTTAAATGGAGCACAGGATTTTACTAGTGTCACTTTAATTAGATAAAATGAATGGAAGGGATGAAATAAGACTAAGTCTGATAAAAAAGTGAACAGAGCATTGCTTCCTCACAGTTAGCTTAGTCCAATAAAGGCAAGATCAACTCTTTTTTTTTTTAATCCTCACCAGAGGATATTTTTTTAATTTATCTTCAGATAGAGTGGGAGAGAGGGAAAAAGGGAGAGAGAGAGAGAAGATCGAGATCGACTGGTTGCCTCCCGCACGACCCCGACCAGGGCTGGGGACCAAACTGCAACTGAGGTACATGCCCTTGACCAGAATCAAACCCGCGACTCATTGGTCCACGGGCTGAAGCTCTAACTGCTAAGCCAAACTGACCAGGGCAAGATCAACTCTTTAAAAAAAAAAAAGAAAAAGAAAAATGTCAGTTTAGGTCTGTTGAAACTCTCAGTAATTTACATCTCACTCAGACTAAATGCCAAAGCCCTGATCATCATAATTTCCTATGACCTGGGGACCATGCTGATCTGCGGGCTCAGGTTACAGGGATGCGTGGATGCAGGCATGCTCCCGCCTGAGGGCAGTGCTCTTTCCTTAGAGATCCAGATGGGTCACAAATAGAAGAAATGGTATCGTCCTGGCTTAGGATTTTGAGATTCAGTGAATCGTTATTCTTTTCCTGGCTTCATTGTGATTTTGGAGGGATGTTACTGAAATTTTATCTGATCCATGACAATGAGTTTTAAAGATATTGTCTAAAGGTTTGGCATGATTCAGTATTTTTTGTTTTAACTGTTTATAAAAATTCCAGCCACAAAAGTAAAACAGTACATTGAGCCCCGTATGTACATATCACCAATCTGAACTATTATCAACTGACCAATTTTATTTCCTCTAACCTTCCTCTCCTATTTTCCCCTTCCTTTATTATTTTGAAGCATATTTCAGACATTAATTAATGATAAATATTTTAGTGTATACTCATAAAAATAAAATTTTAAAAACACCTAACAGTAATTACTGTTATTCTACTTAAAATTAAGAATAAATCCTTTAATCTTGAAATATCCAGTCTGATGGTATGCAGTGTAACATATTCATAAATGAATAGCTCGCTGTATTTATGTTGCTTGGTATGTACTAAGGTAAGGACAGTGCCATCTAGTTTAGCTAGATGCTTAAGTGATGATACTTTAAAACTATTATTTATTGGAATTTGTGTGAATCTGCCGCTGTTTGTTTAAAACACATTTTGCCATAGGTAGTGTGACCATAGCTAACATACCCAAAGGTTTTTGTGATGTGTGTGTTGCTTTCTTCTTGCCGACTCTTCACTTAACCAAATCCTCAGCAGACAAGGCCCTAAAACTTTTGTGCAGTTTAGGTGGTGCTGCAGTAGTAGGATACTTAGAGCCGGAGTTGAGGAGGATGGGCTTGATTATATGTCTTTATTACATCAGAGGTGGCATAGACATGGCCTGACCTTTCACCTCCAAATGGTACATGTAGTTGTTTAAAAAGTTGATGAAAATGAAGATTGAATAGGAATAGCAAACATTTATTTCAACTTAAAATACATAAATATACATTTATTCACCAATCCTTTGATAGAAAGCCAAGGTCTTTTCTTTGAGTTTGTACCCCTGATTGGAGTTCTAAGTGATCCATCTTGGATAACCTCATAATGCATTGCCTATAATTTCCATTTTTAATTTTTTAAAACAAATTTAAAAACAACTTTAAAGCATTGTGAATATAGAATCCTAGATTTTTAAAAATTATTTCCTATTTGTTTTAACTGTTGTTTCAACTACACTTACTTAGACAGTAAACTTTTTAGCAACTTATTTTTTATCAAAGCTCCTCAAGACACTCAGCTTATTTTTTTGAAACAATTACTCTTATTCACACTCTTGTTTAATTAATTTATGTAATAATTCAATTGTTTAGCTACAACAGTAAATACTGATATCAGCAGCTTTAAGAACCATCTTGGTAAGCATATTATTTCAACTGGTGGGCTAGGAATTGCCCCAGTATACTAGAGAGTAGTATTTTGTCCCCCATCTTTTATACAGAGCACAGGGATCGTCAATAAATCTGGTAAATTGGTCCTGTGGAATACAGGCTGCATGCTACTCTCCTAGTAATGAGTCACATTGTTGAGATTTGTGGTTGGTTGTGTGGGTTTGCTTAGGTTAGAATAGGGTTCTTGTGGACCCATCAAGCTTTGAGGAGATTTGAGGGTGAGTGATGAATTCAGTATTTGTTCTTTACTGTCTTAACTGGATCAGCTGCTGTTAGTAAATCAGTATCCTGTGCTCTATCATGATTTATTAGAAGTGCTTCTGTAACATTTTCAATGAAAATGGATCTTAGACAGTTATTTTCAGTGAAAATGGATCTTAGTTACCTAAAAATAACATTTTACTGAAGTACTGTGGTATAAAGAAAATGATATCATAGCTCTTTAAATTTAGAGGATCTTACAAGTATAGGAAATCTAATAGTGCTTACTATTATTTGCAACTAAAGTAACCAAGTTTTTTTTTTAATCCTCACCTGAGGACATCCTTTCATTTTTTGTTCAGATAGAGTGGGAGGGGGAGAGAGGAAGAGAGAAAGAGAGAAACATCGATGTGAAAGGGACACATCGAGTGGCTGCCACCCACACGACCAACCAGGGCCGGGGACAAACTGCAACCGAAGTACATGCCCTTAGCGGGAACCGAACCTGGGTCTCTCTGGACCGCAGGCCAACGCTCCAACCACTGAGCCAAACTGGCCAGGGCTAAAGTAACCAAGTTTACTGTAGAGATACAAAAGAAGTAAAGACAAATATAGTCTCTGTCCTTGGGTCCTCATGGTTTTAGTGTTTTATTTTATTAAAAAAAAATTTTTTTTTTAATCCTCGCCCAAGAATATTTTCCCATTTATCTTTAGATAGAGTAGGAGGGAGGGGGAGAGAGAGAGAGAGAGAGACATCGATGTGAGAGAGACACATGGACTGGTTGCCTCTCGCGGGACCTTGACCAGGGCTGGGGACGAACTGCAACCGAGGCACATGCCCTTGGCCAGAATCGAACCCAGGTCTCATTGGTTCGCAGGCCGATACTCTAACCACTTAGCCATACCGGCCAGGGCTGGTTTTAGTGTTCTAAAAAACAACTGTACAAGACCATATTCATTAAGAGAATGAAAGATATTGACTAAGTCATTAAGGCTCAGAATAATCTCTCCCCTGCTTTCTCTGCCTTGTTCCCTCCTCTTTCCCATCAGCCATTGAGGGTGATGGGTCTTCTTGTGTGTTTACATATCCTCCTGGTGCAATCAGTGGTAGCTATTCAGTAGTTGATTTTTTTTAGTTAGAGCTGCAAGCCACCTGGGTGTCCTGGAAAGGGCCCAGGCTTTACCTGCACACAGTCCTGGGTTGTAGTCCCGGCTTCACTGCTTTCTAGCTCTGTGACTGTAGGTGAACAAATCACTGTAATTATGCCAGAGCTTATCATATTTCTTGCAGGAATGTTAAACTTCTTCTAGTGTTCAGGATAGTCCCAAAATAAAGAATTGTCCTTTGCTTGCCCCAATGCTAATTGCACCACTATTGAGAAACACTGGCTGAGGCTAATCAGGCCTAGATCTGTCCCTAGAGCTGGACATGGTATTACCTTACAAAATGGGTGAGGGTAACCTAGTCGAGAGGGAAGAAGAGGGCATGAATGTTGTCAGCACTCTACAGTGTTGACTCCAGTGGTGTCTCACCAGGCGACAAAAGAGGGTGCTCTGCTAGGGGTGGTGATACTGTGGAGTGGGAGACCGGGTTAGATTTTTAGGGTGGAGTTAGATTTTGGAGGATCTTAAACACCAGAAAATGAATATGAACTTGATCCTAGGTAATTAGGAATCATTAGGAGTTTTTGATAAGTGGCATTTTTCGATATGTGGCATGATGCCTGTTTTATCAAGAGACCCTCTACCAGCAGAGTGTGAAGTTGACTGAATGAATGGAAATATTGTGGCAGGAAGATCAGTTAAGGGGCCAAGACAGGGTTGCCTCCAGGATAACTGACATCACAGAAGGTGTAGGGCCAAGAGCTGGGTTAAAATGCCAGTTCTTCATTTGTTGGTCATTCTACCTCAAGACTGGTGACTTGATGTATTGAATTGGTATGAGCTGCTGTTTCTCCTGCAAAACTCAGCAATACCACCATATTAGGGTTGTTTTGAAAACTAAGTAAGAACACGGGTGATGTGCCTCATGCCTGGAGATACTTAGTCCCATTTCATCGTTCTTCTTCTACTTGGTTTTCCCTCTTTGTAGTGTGTATTAGTGTGCAGGAAGGATTCACTGCAAAGGGAAAAGCAGATGCAGGCAAAACCTGATCAGAGGTATATTTCCTGCCTTGTAGCAGGTGTCCAGTTAGGACCCTCCAAGGAGCTTTTCTGGCTTCTCAATTTTCCCATCTCAGAATGAATCCCTCATTCTGTAATCTTTTCCCATCTTTTGGTTGCTATTTAGTCTAAATCTCTTCATTTGATTAAGTATGATTCATTCTCTGTTTTTGGTATAATAAACTTTGTTAGCTTTTCAAATTGTATTTTATTTTACTAACTTAATTCTTTTTGGCAGTCTTATTTTACTCTGTCTTTAACCTTACACTGTGATACAATAAAAACCATCTGTAGTTCTGTGATGAGTTTTATATTAGCTATATGAATCTAGAAGAGAAATTGCCCTAACAAGGAACCACTTATAAAAATAAATCATAGTTAAGAATACTGGCCTTTGTCCAAGTGCTCAGTTTAAAGTGGATACTCGTATTCCTCATGCAACTCAGGATGTGTCTTTATGTAGATGACCTTAAGAAGAAGCATATTCTGAGTAGTTTAATTTTATTAAAAAAAATTTTTTTAATTTAGATTACAGTTGACATACAATATTATATTACTTTCAGGTGTACAACATAGTAGTCAGACATTTCTATAATTTACAAAGTGATCACCCCAATAACTCTAGTATCCATCTGGCACCATACATAGTTATTACAATTTTATTGACTATATTCCCTGTGCTGTACTTTACCTCCCTGTGGCTATTCTTTAACTACCAATTTGTACTTCTTAATCCCTTCACCTTTTTCACCCATCCTCCTAACCCCTCTCCCATATGGCAACCATCAAAATGGTCTCTGTATTTACGATTTTGTTTTTGTTTCATTTGTTTGTTTGTTTTTTAGAGTTCACATATAAGTGAAATCAAATGGTGTTTGTCTTTTTCTGACTTGTTTCTCTTAGCATAATACCCTCTAGATCCATCCATGTTGTTGCAGATGGAAAGATTTCATACTTTTTTATGGCTGAGTAATATTTTATTGTATGTATGTACCACTTCTTTATCTATTCATCTATTGATGGACACTTAGGTTGTTTCCATATCTTGCCTATGGTAAATAATGCTGCAGTGAACGTGTGGATGCATATGTCTTTTCGATTTAGTGTTTTGAGTTTCTTCAGATAAATACCCAGAAGTGGAATTGCTGGGTCCTTTATTGTCTCTTGTTACAACCTTTCTTTTAAAGTCTGTTTTGTCTGGCATAAGTATTGCTACCCTGGATTTTAAAATTTTATTTCCATTTTCTTGTAATATCTTTTTCTATCCCTTTAACTTTTCAGTCTGTGTGTGTCTTTGGATCTGAAGTGAGTCTTTTGTAGGCAGTATATAAAGGGCCTTGTTTTCTTATCTGTTCAGCCACCCTGTTTTTTTGAGTAGAGCATTTAATTCATTTAAGTTTTAGTTATTGATAGGTAGTTATTGACATTTTATGATTTATATTTTCTATCTTTTTTTCTTCTAAAAGATGTCCCTTTAACATTTCTTGTAATAGTGGCTTGATGGTGATAAACTCCGTTAGCTTTTTCTTATCTGGGAAACTATCTGTCCTTCAATTCTAAATGATAGCTTTGCTGGGTAGAGTAATTTTGGTTGTAGGTCCTTGCTTTTCATCACTTTGAGTATTTCATCCCAGTCTTTTCTGGCCTGCAGAGTTTCTGTTGAGAAATCAGCTGACAGTCTGAGAGCTCCCTTGTAGTGAACTAACTGCTTTTCTCTTGCTGCTTTTAAGATTCTTTGTCTTTAACCTTTGGGATTTTAATTATGATGTATCTTGGTGTGGGCCTCTTGGGATTCATCTTGTTTGGGACTCACTGATCTTCCTGGGCTTGTATGTCTATTTCCCTGGCCAGATTAGGAAAGTTTTCCAGCGTGATTACTTCAGATGGGTTTTCAACTCGTTGCTGTCTCTCTCCTCCTTCTGGTACCCGTTGTGATGCAAGTGCTGGTTTGCTTGATGTTGTCCTAGAGGTTCTTACACGGTCTTCATTATTTTGGATGCTTTTTGCTTTTTGCTGTTCTGATTGGGTGTTTTCTGCTACCTTATCCTCCTAATTGCTGATTCTGTCCTCTCTTTCATCTAATCCATTGTTGATTTTCTCTAATGTATTCTTCATTTTAGTTTTTGTATTCTTTTTTTTTTTTTTAATCCTCACCCAAGGACATTTTTCTCATTTTTTGTTCAGATAGAGTGGGAAGGAGAGAGAGGAAGAGAGAGAGAGAAACATCTACGTGAAAGGGACACATCGAGTGGCTGCCACTCGCACGACCAACCAGGGCCGGGGACAAACTGCAACCGAGGTACATGCCCTTAGCGGGAACTGAACCCGGGTCTCTCTGGACCGTGGGCCAACGCTCTAACCACTGAGCCAAACCGGCCAGGGCAGTTTTTGTATTCTTCATTTGTGACTGGTTATTTCTTATGTTTCTGTCTCTATTTTTATGTTTTCTATCTCTGTGTTGAAGTTCTCACTGAGATCATTGAGCATCCTTGGGATTTTGGATGAATTTCAATTTATTTGTAAACAGACATCTTTATGGTGTTGTACCTTGTTCTCAAGAACATGGTATGATTTATTGATAAGCTTTCTTAGTAAGGTTCTTTATGCTTTTGGTTATCTCTTTTGTATTTTGATTTTGTTGCTATTGGGAATATCCTCCCAATTTTTCTTTTTAAATCAAGTTATTATTTACAGAGAAACTTGATTTTTGCCTGTTTATTTTAAAGTTGATCTAGTTAAATTGTTCTAAAATTTTTTCAAATAATTGAGGATGAGGGATTACTTGTGGACGTTATCGTCAGCATTGCTGGATTATCTCTACCTGTACACATTCCACAGGAGTGGAGGGGCGTGTTAGTGGTTGACACCCCCACTTCACATGGGTCTGATTCTCGAACCATCTGGTGAAGTAACAAATTCCAGAACCACCTTTTGTGGGAATAAGTAACCCAGCACTTTCCGTTGAGCTCCAAGGCTAGTTCCAGAGATCTTGGTGGGCTGGAAAGAGGAAAATTGTGCAACGATTTTTAGCACATGGAGTATACTTAGCACACACAGTGTTCAAAAAACACAAAGGTTGTGACAGCTAACATTTACTGGGCCCTTTGTTCCAGTCACTGTTCTAAGCATTTTGTAATTATTACTCCATTTATCATTTGTGTCACGAGGCTCATGCTGTTATCCTTATCTTATTCTTGACAAATTTCAGACAGACATTAAGCTTTAAGGAATTCGGCCTAGTTGAACCTGCCTGGTCTGGCTTCAAAGCCAGCTTAATCGCTATGTTGCCAATAATTACACTCTTTCCCCCTTTTGTGGGGGAAAAGAAAAACATTGTCAATACACAATACTGGAACCTGGGAGGAGGCAGCTCAGACAGACACGGTTACTGGGAGTGTGTACAAGTTCTCTCTACCAGTTGTCTCTCGGGTTTGAAAAGCAAATTGTGTGTGTGTGTGTTTACAATGCACATGTCTTTTTACAATCAGGAAAACAATAAAGCTGTTTAAACTGGGGGTGGGGTGAGGTTATTTTCCTAACAACTGCTACATAGGATTTCTTGTGCTTTGCCTTAGAGGTTGAGTAGTAACATTGCAGGTGTGATAAGAACAAGGTAAATAAGCTGACATGCAGAGTCCTAAGATTAAATGAAACATGACATGTAGAAGAGTATATGTACTATGGTTCTAAGTGGTTTTGTGTTATGCAAACACATGTCAAATGCATAATGTTTTGAAGGGTACTTTCAAATCTATTAGCACTTACATTCTTTGGCAGAAGAGGAACATTTTTTAACTTTCCTTTTTTAACTTCATTATATTGCTTTTGTCATTGTAAAAGTGTACTTATGTATATGTTTATGTACAGTGAAAATCACACTAGTCTGAATGAGAACTGCAAGAATATATAGCCTTTAATACAGATGTTTGCCTTCCAATCATTTTTTTATATATACTTTTTAATCCTCACCTGAGGATATGTATATTTTTATTGATTTTTAGAGAGAGGGTGGGGAAAGACAGAGAGAAACATCAGTGTGAGAGAGAAACACTGATCGTTTGCCTCCCCCACACGCCCTTATTGGGGATAGAACCCCAAACCTAGGTGTGTGCCCTGACTGGGAATCGAACCTGCAACCTTTTGGTGTACGGGACGACACTCCAACATCTGAGCCACACTGGTCAGGGCTTCAATAGGTTCTTGAATAGATTATTTAACATGTTGCTTGTGAACATTTAAGGAAATAGACTAACTTTATTTTCTTCTTTGGAAATTTTAAGAACACCATACCCAAAACATAACTAACTGACCCATGCCCCCTTGGAAAGAGTTTATTATCTCTTGCAGCTATCTTGGACCCCGGGCTACCATATTTTAACAGTTTTACTAATGAAGCAGGTAAAACTATGGAAAGCATGCTCTTGTCAGGCTTTCTTTTTCTGATGACTTAGCAGGAAAGGATAAGGGATAATTGGGCAGTGGCTCCTGAATTCAGAAAACTCGTAGTGGGTAGGAGCAGTGCACTGAATGTAACAAATAGAGATACTTAAGATTCTGTATTTGATTTAAAAGAAAAACAACTGAACAAACACAAGCCAGGATTTAACAAAAGTGATTGAAATTACAGATTGATATAAATTAAAAAGCATTTAAGCCTTACCCACTTACAATAGGGACAAATACATCTATGTATGTTAATGATATAATACAGTAATGCTCTCAGGGTCTATTAGAATAAGTTCTGTTTCTTCCGATGATCTTGATAGTTAGGTAAAGATGAGAAATAGGAAGGCATTAAATATGTAAGATTTTATAAAAAGTAAATGAGGATGCTTAAGTAAAATGAGCTTGCCATTTAAAAGGTAAACTGGTTATATAGAAATATTACCTGCACCCTAAGTTTCAGTTCTCACAGGAGTCAAATTAATAAGGAATCCTTCAGTCCCTTAGATTTCTAAAGGTTTACATATTTTAATTGAGTGTCTCTGTTTAAAAGATGGAAGGAGCTACATTGCTAAAGATGTACGGCCTTTCCCCAAGATTTAATTGTGGTTTATGTGAAACTAAACAGGTGCTTAAGAATGGGAGTGTGTCTTCTGCATTCTGACCCCCTAGGTGAACTTTTTTGCTGCCAGTTTTTTGTTTGTTCATGTGTTTTTTCTATTTTGAACTGTTTAATTCTCTATTATTGTCCACTTTTGGAAAAGCAGTGTAGAAAAAACTTTTATTTCAAAGGCCACATCAAAAACAGTTAGGCAGATTGGCAGTTGGGGTGGAGGTCAGCATCTTTTAGGTTTGGTTACTGTTCATGGTGAGGAAGAGGAAAAAGGGGAATGACGAGGGAAGACAGTGAGAAGGCAAGGACAGGAAAGAGAGACGAGTAGGTAATGGGAGACAGTGTCCAGAGCTGTTCAGTGCTGAAGGTGTCAAGTCTTTCTTCAGCTTTATAAGAATAATCTCTCCTCCAAAATAAACAAAATGGAAACCGATTCATAGACACAGAGCAAACTGGTAGTTGCCAGAGGGGAGGGGATTTGAGGGGTTGAGTGGAAAAGGCGAAGGGATTAAGTAGTACAAAATTGGTAGTTACAGAGTGGTCACAGGGATGTAAAGTGCAGCATAGAGAATAGAGTCACTAATATTGTACTGTGTATTGTGCTAGGTGGGTACTTGAAATATCAGGGGGAACACTGTAAAGTATGTGATTGTCTAACTACTATGCTGTACACCTGAAACTAATACAAAATAATATTACATGCAAACTGTAATTGAAAATTAAGATTTAAAGTTTGAAAGAAAGAAAAAAAAGAAGAGAAAAGAGAAAGAATAATTGCTTCTCTAGGCTGGTCAATTATTTTTTCTATTGACAAGTTATGCACATTTGGGGATGTGCTTTTTAAATCTTTTTGTTCTCCAAAATTATTATAATTTTTAGGAAACATCTCTAGATTTAAAAAAAAAGTCTTAGATCAGTGTTTTAAATAAAGCTACAATGTTTATATACATTTTTTTCCATGGGTAAATGTTTAGTAACATTTAAATGTGTAAGAGTTTCCTTTTTTTTTTTTTTGACGTTCCTTTTTTTTTTTGACATTCTGGTTTACCAAGTTGTAAATTTGGTAAACAAGAGGCTTTGGTATTCTGTATTTGAGGATTAGTTGGAGTTAACTGGATTAGATATTGTTAACTGGGATTCTTAAGGACTAATGAGAAAACATCTGGCCCTTGTCAGCACACCAGACCCTTCCCCAGGAAGCTTACTGTCCTGTGGGGTGTGTCCTGGCTCAGGGACCCTCCTTACAGGGGAGGCCCGCCTCATGCATGCATCTCATGTCTGCCCTCTTTTCACAAGGGATGGAGGTCGGTATGACATGTTTTGAGAAGATATTCCACAACATGACAAGCAGAATTCTATCTACTTTTGCAGCTGTATGAGAAAAATCCCTCAGCACAGTTTTCTTGTCCTTGTAGTGACCTAAGGAAAACGAATGCTCCCAGAATTCTCTGCCTGCAGTCTGTTCTTTCCACCCCCCTTCCCAACCTCTCTGTGAAGATGGGAGTAAGGGATCAGATGCCATTTCTTCACTGACAGACTGTACACTACCATTTGTTTCTTTCCAACGTTTTATTATGAAAACTCTCAAACATGTAGAGAAGTTGAAATCATTTTCATTGAACGCCATAAACCCACCATCTAGATTCTATAAATAGCATTTACTGTACCCACTTTATCACATATTCACCCATCAATCCATCTTATTATTTTTTATGTATTTTAAAATAAATGAGTATTTGGGTTTTTCCCTTATCTTTTATTACTAAGTGTGGATTCTGAATCCTTGCTGTAAGGATTTCGGGCATCATTGAGCAGGTGTGAGAGAGCACCCTGGCGAGCACACAGGCCTCACACGGTTCTTGACACGTGGTCGGTGTTCAGTAAATATTTCTTAGGAGAATGCAGTTCCATCCGTGCTGTTTGACTAGCCCCGAAGGTAAACTTCAGTTTACCTCTTAGGAAAATAATTACGTTAAAAATAAATCATATGTTTGTAGGTACGTGTGAACCTCAATTTATAAGGTGGACTTTCTTCTATAAGATAGTCCGTGAAAGACATTTATAGAGAATTTGAAATGGTTAAAAAAGATATATTTATTATATATCATAAAAGTACATATAGAATACATTTTTATAACAGTGGTTCTCTCTCAGAATACATGTGTGGCAAGATTAAAAGGAATCTACATTTCTGGGTTGGTGCCTCAAGGACCCTCTTAAGAAAGAGGCCAGAGGAGTAACCTCACATTGACCAGAATATCTTCCCTTTAATCTGTTTTCTGTGAATTTAAGATTTCTTTGCGAAAAAGTTTGAAGATTACAGGTGTTCAGGTTACCTGGCCAGTCTGCATAGCCCCATAAATCATTGCGTGGTGGGTAGGTTGATGTTGTAGAAGAGTATACATATATCATGCATTCTGAGTTTACTTGGCTCGGGATAATGCATAATCAGAGTTCATCCCAGTGGCTCTAGATAAAGAATAGTGGAGTTTTAAAGACAAAGGAATGATCTACAGAGGCATGACTCTTTTATGTGCCTACATAATTGTGTGTCTCTCTATGTATCTCTTCGGTCCCTGACAGTGAGTGTTCCCCCAATGAACATTGCCTGTATTTCTACTTTTTACCTCCTGGACAGGAGGGGCATGCCTTTTTCCCCTTGATGAAATGGGTGTATTTTGAGGACTTTTGGGGAACTGATGTCTAAATACAGTGTGGGCAGCTACCAGAAACCTTCCCAGTTTCCAAAACAGGACAGCAGCTCTCACCATGCTGTGTGTCATTCTTCCTCACGAGAGGGCTGATGAATCATTTTGGTGATATGTTTCCTTTCTTCCAAAACAGCCATGGCCATGTCATGAAGTGTCTGTTCATACCAGCATGTTTACAAAGTGAACTTAAAGGTTGTTCGTTTTTTGTTTTCGCTGTTTATATTTGTAACTTCTTTTCCTTTCCACTCCCAACAGGCTCGGGTTATGTATGATTTTGCTGCTGAACCTGGAAATAATGAACTGACGGTTAATGAAGGAGAAATCATCACAATTACAAATCCAGTAAGAGAACTACTGCATTTAAATTGGGTTGCCCCTTAAGGACTTATTTTTAAGATTTTATTTTTTAATAAGTTGATTGTTCAAACCCACATGATTTTTTTCCTATTGCTTATGAAGTATTGATAGTTAAGTAAGAATATTTTATAAACATTGAGGAAAGTTAAGTCCCCTAAGGGTAGCTGGGTTGGGTTCCATCACATAGAAATGGAAAGAGACATCCCAGCCAAATCAGAGGCGTAGAAATTAGACAGTATTCAGTGTTTCTTAGAAGTCTCAGCTGCCATTATTGACAGCCTGAGAGCCAGGTGTTTAGCTAAGTGCTATGCATATTTTCTTTAGTATTTTCCCCATGAACTCTATGAGGTCGGTATTTTTCATCTCTTTCTACAAATGAGGATAGTGAAACTTAGAGAAGTTAAGTAACTTGACCAGGATCATTCTGCTTGTAAGTGGCAAAACAAGGATTCAAAGCCACATCTGTTTGGCCTCTAAGCCTCTGCCTTTTCTCTTCTGCTGGGAACACTACATGCAAACCAGTGTCCCAGAAGTCCAGCGTATGTGTAGACCAGTAGGAGAAGGCTAAGAAAACTGACTCTTAGAGCCAAATCAGACAAGACTTGTGCACCAGGCCGTACATAGCCTTTGGACTTCATTTGTTGAGTAGTGGATTCATTTAAGGGTTTTGCTTGGTTTCTGTGGTTGGTGGTGCTGTAGGGAGGTGACGTGATGAGACCTGCACTTCAAGGAAATTGATCTAATAGAGGTGTATCAAATGAATTGGAATCTAGGGACATGACTTTGGGTCATAGCAATAGGAGTTGAAAAAAGATGGATGTAGGAGGCTTTGGAGAGTCAGACCCAGAGGACTGGGTGTCTGATGAGATACTGTTGGTGAGAAAAGAGTCAAGGATCCCTGAGGTTTTTGTCCTGTACACCCGAGACAGTGATGGACTTATGTATGTAAGTCAGGAGGAAAGATTAAATGTACTTACTTTTAGATATGTTGAGTTTAAAGAATAGTAAATAATCAACTCTCGCCTGTAGCTTTGCATCAGTTTAAAAATGGAAATGCAGGGCTGGAGATGAGGGCTGGAGATAGGCCAGCTCCCCGGACATCTTTGACAGGAAGCACATGAGGAAGGTGCCAGGAAGGCTGAGGGGACTCTGGGACAGGAAGGAGAGGAAGATGTGTTCCACCGGGAGGGAGGAGGAGGACCTCAGCACAAAGATCAGAGAAGGAGGACTAGGGGTGGCCAAGAGGATGGTGGTTTCTAATAGTGATAGTATTTTTAAAACGTATTTTATATGTCATGGATATAAATGAATTACTGGGTAGAAAAGTATGTGTAGTTTTATAAAATATGCTAGGTGTATTATGTAAGTAAGTGGATTCTATTTTTAATTATAGAAGAAATTTAGAGACTTATCTATCTAATTTTTTTAAATGACATATTCTTCATATCTTGGAAAAATAGTATTGTCTTTAAGTTGCTGTTGTCAAAAATGGACAAAGTAGTGGCTTCAAGTTTTTTAAAAGAATGTTTTATCTTGATTCAGGTTATTAACGAATTAGGGCACAACTTAAGACAACACTGTTTTAAGGGAGGAGAGAGGGACTTTGCTGAAATAATAAATTGAAAAATAGGAATCCTGTTGTAGAGTACTTTATTATTTAGTTTATTAATATTACTTATTAAGAAGAGCTAAGGAATCAATTGATCAGTTAATTAGCTTTTCCTAAATAATAGGCAGTTGCAAAGCTTAGAGGCTAAAACAAACAACCATTTGTTGTTGCTCAGGAATCTTCAAATCAGCTGGATGTTTCTACCAACCTGGGCTCACTCATGAGCCTGCAGTCACCTGGCACCAGGCTGGGGCCCTGTGTGCCAACATGACCTCACTCACTCAGTACGTGACTGGCAGTGCTCCTGCTGGGGGTGGGCCGGCTTTGAATGGGGCGACAGGCAGATTGGGCCTTGTCTTCATCATCATCGAGCAACCCAGATGTATTCACATAGCAGCTCTTTTGGGGGGAAAGCAGTCTGAAATATGCAAAGCCTCTTGAGGCCAGGCTCTGAGTTCACCCCACCATTTCCATCTCATTCTTTTGGCCAAAGAGGTCACAACGGACAACAGAGATTCTGGAGGTGGGGGTGTGCATTCTGCTTCTTGATAGTCAGACCTGTAGAGCATCTTTGTGACCTCCCACAGACCAGTAGATAGAAGGGAATTATAAAATGGTGGCATTCTGTTAATAGGCTATTTTAAAATCTTTGATCACTTATTGTTGAAGTTCGATATTTCTTATTTTTAGATAGATTATATCATTTTCTGGAGTAAAGAGGAGGCTTATAAATTTAAATTTTTGAACTGTGTATAACATGTATAACAAATCCGAAAGCAAAATTTTTGCAGGAATTTCCAACTATAGTCTCTTTTTTCTTTCTTCTTCTTTTTTTTAAACTTTCTTAGGATGTTGGTGGAGGATGGCTAGAAGGAAGAAACAGCAAAGGAGAACGAGGCCTTGTTCCCACAGACTATGTTGAAGTAAGAACTCACTATCATTTATTAATTAAACCTTGTCTTTTTCAAACTTTTTATGAATTATCAACTTAAGGGACAGACTGGAAGATGGCAACTATATTTTTAATAAGAAATATTTTCATTATAAAAGTAATACATGCTAATTTTATAAAATGTGGAGAATACATTGAAGTAAAACTAAAAAATAAATTAGCTGTAGACCCAAATTCCAAAGAGTAGGACTCCAGATATTTAGGTTAAGTTCTTCCCAAGGATGGCAGTGTTTAATTATTCTGAATATAAGTCCCTATTTTCCATTTGCTTATATTGTGTAATAACTGCTGCCTACAATGCTGTTTATTGTAGAATTGATTCACAAAGTTTAAATAGATTTTTTTAAAGTAGACTACTTCTCCCTGTGCTAATTGAGGACATTTCTCTCAGTTCCTTCTCCCATTCCCATAGTCAGAAGGGTCTTGAGTGAGCTGCTGTGAACCATTGCCTGGTTTAAGCTCTGTTATGATAGATGACAAAGATAGTGAACATACTGAATGAATGAGGCTCCTTGCCTGGGACACACCCACTCATCTGACAAACCTTCTTGTGAGTCAACCTCCTGGCGCCCCCTGCTGGTTGTCTGTAGGTCACCCAAAATTAAGAATGGGGTATACAGTGAGCTTGCCTCTCATCAACCATGATGGAAACTAAGATTGATTGCCAGGTGCCCTGTGAGTAAAATCTGAGTGAGATCCAGAATAAAGGTACCTTCGGTTCCCCTTCAGTAGAGAGGAGCTATACCTTGGGAAGATGTTTACCTGGGCACTGCCTGTCTCTTGTTCCTGATTGAATCAGGGTGGAAAGTTTTGAACCCTTTGGAGAATCTGAACTCTAGACCTTCTCAGAAATATGTGCATTTGCACGTACCCCAACCTTTTCCATACAGTTTCAGAGGGTTCACAGGCCCCTGCACTCAGTCCACATGTCTTATGTTTATGTCATGTTTTAGCTCTGTGCAGTGTGCATTCAGGATTCTAAAAATGGACAAGAATGAGAAAAATCTGAGGACTTAAGTAGATACTGGCATTAATTGCATTTTCTAGATTTCTGCATATTTACAGAAAGGAATAGTTATAAACGTTCTTGGGCTTGCTTGCCTTTTAGGAATATAAAACCTTTTTCCATAATAACTGACAATTCTTACTTGCCCTCAGGGCCTCTAACTCTGCAGTAATTCTAATTTATGAAAAATAATTGTGATTCTTTCTAACATTCAGGTTTTGCCCAGTGATGGAAAAGATCCATTTTCTTGTGGAAATTCAGTGGCTGACCAAGCCTTCCTCGATTCTCTCTCAGCAAGTACAGCTCAGGCTAACTCGTCAGCTGCCAACAGCAACAATCAGGTAAGTCGTACATCACCCTGCTGGGGCTGGCTGCCCTGACTGGGAGCAAAGTGTGTTTGTGAAAGCTTGTGATGTGTTACAGCTCTCAGGTGTTTGTGTGGCATATCTGTTGGGTATTAACAGAAAGCTTGCTTGTTGAACCTGCTAAAGACTATTTATAAAGTTGATTATAAGAGAACTGGAAGGGTGTTCATCAAGAGTTGCCTTTAAAAGTCTGGCACAGTCTGAACACAGACTCTGTACATTGTGAATACCCTGTCATGTTAGGGTGTGGAAAGAAAAGAAGGGTCCTGTGCTGAGGCGATCAGTGTCAAAGCTCTGGCTGGGACAGGAAGCGCTTTGTCCGATCTTGGCACTTTACTTCCGTTCTCAGCTAGATCCCCCTTCTCACAGAGGCAGCACATGTAAAAGTGACCGCGATCCAGCGCTCAGCCCTTGGTGCTGTTGTTACACTGCTTCTAGAAAGCTTGGGATAGTGGGATGATTTGAGAAAACTGCACGGAAATTTTACACGACTTTTAATGGAAATATCAGTTTAGATGCTGCTGCCTAGTTCAGTTATTGCTAGTTGATTATCCACAGTGAGTGACAGCAAGAACATGAGAGGATGGATATCAGAATATTATTGCTGCCTACATCTTTAGAATGAATGGACTTTAGGGAAAATTATTTCTTTTTTTTTTTTTTAATCCTCACCTGAGGACATTTTTCCATTTTTTTGTTTAGATAGAGTGGGAGGGAGAGAGAGGAAGAGAGAGAGAGAGAAACATCGACGTGAAAGGGACACATCAAGTGGCTGCCTCCCGCACGACCAACCAGGGCCGGGGACAAGCTGCAATCGAGGTACATGTCCTTAGCGGGAACCGAACCCGGGTCTCTCTGGACCGCAGGCCAACGCTCTAACCGCTGAGCCATACTGGCCAGGGCTCATTTTTAAAAGAATGTACAAGTGTGCCCTGATTGGTTTGGCTCAGCAGTTAGAGCGTTGGCCTGTTTACCAATGGGTCGAGGTTTCAATTCCAGTCAAGGGCATGTACCTGGGTTGCAAGTTTGATTCCCCAGCCCAAGTCGGGGTCGTGTAGGAGGCAACCAATTGATGTGTCTCTCTCACATTGATGTTTCTCTCCCTCCCTCCCTCCCTGCCACTCTCCCTAAAAATCAATGGAAAAATATCCTCAGGTGATGACTAACAACAACAGCAAAAAGAATGTACGAGCTTTATATTTCTGTTAATGGTGTTTTAAAGTGAATAGAGGTTCATCTATGGAATTAGATGATGTCCTTTGAGCAAATATAAGGAACAAATTAGGAAATTTTAAGGTTCTTCTGTATTGTGAGCTGAAATAGTTAAGCTTTTTTTTTTTTTTTAAATCCTTAACCAAGGATATGTTTTTATTGATTCTTAGAGAAAGGGAGGGAGGGAAAGAGGGACAGGGAGAGAGAGAGAGAGAGAGAGAGAGAGAGAGAGAGAGAGAGAGAGAAACATTGATTGGTTGCCACCTGTACACGCCTCGACTGGGGATCCAACCCGAAACCTAGGTATGTGCCCTGATGGAGAATTGAACCCACAGCCTTTTGGTGCATGGGATGAAGTTCCAACCAACTGAGCCACCTGGCCAGAGCTGAAATGGTTAAGTTTTTTACATAAGAGAATTGTATATCCTCTGTGGGCTCTTTTCAGAAAAAGAATTAAGTCTGTGTCAGAAACTGATTGATGTGTTCTTGAGTATGGGAATCACATTATTTGCTTTCTATTCTCACTTCCTAACACAGTTGGCACATGGTTATTAATAAATGTTTGATAAATGAGAAATGTCAGATAAAGACTTAGGTCAGATGACTTTAAAAAAAAAAAAAAGCCATGCCCAGCTGGTGTGGCTTAGTGGTTGAGCATTGACCCATGCACCAAGAGGTCACCGGTTTGATTCCTGGTCAGGACACGTGCCCAGATTGTGGACAAAATCCCAAGTGGGGGGCATGCAGAAGGCAGCCAGTCAATGTTCTCTCTCATCGATGTTCCTCTCTCTCTCTCTCTCTCTCTCTAACATCAATAAAGAAAAAAAAAAAAAAAACAATAAAAAAACCCCATAATAATCTCAGCCTTCACAAAACAAGTAACTTTCCATTTATTTTTGTTGTATACCCCTGGACATAGTCTTGCCCTGGAAATTTTTAGTTCCGAAACTCCTTCCTTTCTTCTTTCCCTCCAGTCAGGAGCTCATTTATCAGGGTGTAGTAGTATGACAGGCCGTGGCATGATAAGCCAAACGAGAACACAACGCACAGAATGTAGTGTGACTGAGAGTTTCCGTACGTGGTAATGAGGTGGATCCTCAGATGCTTCCCCAGCCTCTCCCCAAAGATGATCATGTAAAAGGCAGCGAGCCCGTGCTTAGGGACTCCTCCTACCTGGTGGACTTTGCAACCTGCACGATCTGTGTTGACCACTGTTAAACTCCGGGTGTCCTCTGTAAGGAACCAAGTGAGAGGAGGGAGCTGTGACCACTCATCACTGTCTTTTGAGCCTTCATAAATCCTTTGTGCTCTTGTTTCCTGGTTTGGTAGAAAGCAGCCTTAATGAAGTGTTACCTTTTTTTTTTTTAATCCTCACCTGAGGATATTTTTTCAGATATCTTCAGATAGAGTGGGAGGGAGAGAGAGAGTGAGAGAGAGAGACATTGATGTGAGAAAGAGACATCAATTGGCTGCCTCCCACACGACCCCGACCAGGGCCAGGGACGAACCACAACCGAGGTACGTACCCTTGGCTGGAATTGAACCTGCAACTCTTTGTCTCACGAGCCAGTGCTCTGACTGCTGAGCCAAACCGGCCAGGGCAAAATGTTATCTTTTTCATTAATTCTCAGACTAGGGTCACTTGAACTCTGACCTAGTTAAGTGGACATGGTAGAGAAATAATGACGTCTGTTGCCCATCTCCTTTTTTAAAAAAATTTTTTTCTTTATTGATTTTAGAGAGAGAGGAAGGGAGAGGGAGAGAGAGATAGAAACATTGATGAGCGAGAACATCAATTGGCTGCCTCCTGCATGCCCCCCACTGGGGATTTGGCCCACAACCTGGGCATGTGTCCTGACCAGGAATCGAACCGCCACCTCTTGGTGCATGGATCAGTGCTCAACCACTGAGCCACACTGGCCGGGGTGCATTGCCCATCTCTTCACCTTCTCCCAGCCTTCTCCTGTTGTTCTTCCCATGGTCCGTGCAGTCAAAGTTGTGCTGCTTAGACCAGGTCTTGTCTGCTTACTGGAAAGCCAGTGAATTGAGTCAGATCTCACCATTGTTATCCGTCAAGCTCTTGTTTAGGTCTTACTGCACTTTCATTGACACCTGTTGTCAGAAGTAGGAGTTTGATTCTTACTGGCCCAGGTCCCCCAAGGATGTCATATACGAAGCAAAATACAGCAAAATAGCCAAGTATAACAAAACCAGAATCTATCATTTTTGTGGTCAGCAGTTGCAGATTAGCATTTTTTATTTTCTTTAAAAGGAATTTTGGCCCTGGCCGGTTTGCTCAGCGGTTAGAGCGTCAGCCTGCGGTCCAGAGAGACCCGGGTTCGGTTGCCGCTAAGGGCATGTGCTTCCGTTGCGGTTTGTCCCTAGCCCTGGTTGGTCGTGCGGGTGGCAGCCACTCGATGTGTCCCTTTCACGTCGATGTTTCTCTCCCTCTCTCCCTCCCACTCTATCTGGACAAAAAATGGAACAAAATGTCCTCAGGTGAGGATAAAAATACAAAAATAATAATAATAATAAAAGGAATTTTGTAAGTAACCTTTTATTGTTATAGAAACAGTACATATACACTGGAGAAAATTAGTAATTCAAACTAGCAAAAAGAAAACCATCACATTCCCACCATCCACTACTATTTATAAATACACCTTGGTCTGTGTCTTATTTTCTCCATGTGAACCTGGGCATACATGTGCATAGCCACATGAAACATATGTGGTAGTATATACCATTGGCAACCTTTTTTTTAATATCCTCACCCGACGATATTTCCCCCCCTTTATCTTCAGGTAGAGTGGGAGGGGGGAGAAAGAAGGGAGAGAGAAAGAAACATCGATGTGAGAGGGACACATCCACTGGTTGCCTCCCACACAACCCCGACCAGGGCCAGGGACGAACTGCAACCGAGGTACATGCTCTTGACTGGAATCAAACCCGCAACTCATTGGTCCTCAAGCCAACGCTCTAACTGCTGAGCCACACCAGCCAGGGCTGTTGGTAACCTTGTAAAAGTTGATGATCTGCCTAGCCAGTGTGGCTCAGTGGTTGAGCGTTGACCAATGCACCAAGAGGTCACTAGTTTGATTCCCTTTTAGGGCACATGCCCAGGTTGTAGGCCAAATCCCCAGTATAGGGCATGCAGGAGGCGGCCAGTCAATGTTCTCGCTCATCGATACTTCTATCTCTCTCCCTCTCCCTTCCTCTCTCTCTAAAATCAATAAAGAAAAAAAAAAAATAGTTGATGATCCTTTTCAGTAAATTTCTATCTCACATAATAATCCAGGCCAATTTTAATTTTTCCAGCTGACCCAATAATGGCCTTTATAATTTGTTTGTAAGCTAGTGTCCAATCTAGGACCAAGCATTACATCTGATTACGTTCATAATATCCCTGTTATGTTTTCTCCATATGACCATAAAGCAGTCTGTGTGATAACAGTTTAATGCTGTTAACCATTCACCTAATGGTTTACCACCAGTCCTGGCCTGCCTGAATCAGTACTGTTCTTCCTTCGCGTTCACTGGGCTGGCTGTCCTCTGTGAAGCAGCACTTCTGTCCACTGAAGCCGGCTGGCCACCTGGGAAAGTTTCTTTTGGAGTTCAGTACAGATGTCGAATTCTTTCCCTTTAATTGTCAGTGTTCAAAGTAAGAAGTTGTTGTAATAGCTGCCTCATATAGCAACAAATGAGTTTTTCTATCTTTCTTTTTTTGAGTATGATTAGGGACCCATGGATTTAGTAGAGTGATGTTTTCCTTATGCTTAAAATTGTCACCTCTTAGAAGCCCATCCAAAGCGTTTCCTCTGTCATCAATATTTGGAAATGTTCTTGCTCTTAAATATTGCTAATTCTATCATCATCTGTTATGACTGGGTCAGCTTTGATTGATTTTTCTCTTGTTATGGGTCATATTTTCTTGCTTCTTTCCATGCCTGGTGGTTTGTTAATGGATGCCAGACATTTGTGATTTTTACCTTGTTATTATGTGCTGGATATTTTTGTATTTCCATAAATATTTTTAATCCTTGTTCTGGCATGCAGGTAAGTTACTTGGAAATGGTTTAATCCCTTCACGTCTTATTTTTAAAAACATTTTAAAGTGGGGCCGGAGCAGCATTTAGTCTAACATTTTGGCCCCTCCCCTGAGGCACAGCCCTTGTAGTTCTGTCCCCAGTGCCCTATGAATGATGAGTGGTCAGTTCTGACTGGTGAGAAGGGCCCTGTGTGAGAAATGGTTACTTAACCCTCTCATAGAGTAGTTTCCTCACCTGCATATGCTGAGCAGTACTGAGCCTAAGACCTAGGGTCCCCTTCAGTCAGTCACATCTCCCCCCTTTGTCCTCTGCCCCAGACTCCCAGCTGTCTCCTCAACTCAAAGACCACTGGGCTTTGTGTGGGTTTCCCACCCCCAACCCGAGACCTGGAAAGTCTTCCCAGGCATGGATCCAGGTCCTTTCTAGGGCCAGGGACAAACTGCAACCGAGGTACGTGCCCTTGACCAGAATCAGACCCGCGACTCATGTCCAGTGATTTGAAAACAGTTTCATATATTGTGTCATTTTTATTTTTTAGTTTTAAGTGGAAGCATAAACTGTATCCCAGTTACTCCATCTTGATTGTCTACTTTGTGTATTAATTGATTTCTAAAACCAAGTTTATCTACATCTATAAAATGTAAATAATGCCACCACTTCACAGGAGAGTTGTACTAAAAAAGTGCTTTCTCGTGACACTGTATACACGTTAAGTAATGGCAGTGACTTCCCCAATAGTTGTGGAGCTGGGATTTGAAGCCTGGAAGTTAGACTCCAAAGTTGTCCTCTTCACAGTGACGCCAGTTTGGCCTTGGTTGGCTTCGTGGGAGCGTATCAGTTACCTGTTCTCACGACGGTGCTGCACACTGAGCCAGTCAGGGCCTCGGGAGCACAACCAAAAGACCTTTGCTCCCAAGTTCTCGGCCTGGACAGGCTGTTGGGTGCTGTCGGCTGGGTTTGGTAGGGTCCATCGTGGCTCTGTGGTTGCTTCACGTCAGCCCGATGACTGCTCATCTTGTCTTCGCTCTCTCACGTATCTGGTGGCTTGAAAGCAAAAGGTTCAACATCTTAACTTTTCTAAGAGCTTGCTATGTTTTTTCTCTGGAGTTTCTTTCATTGACTGAGTGACTTACATGATATTTGTTCCATTTCTTCTGTGCTGCAAATAATTATTTTTAGCGCTTCAGAGATACTGCGTTATGACAACCACAGTCTTTAGAATATATACTAATGCGTTGCAGATAACCCTTGCTTACACAGTTGGAGCTTTGCTCTTTGCATGCAGTGTGTGTGAGTGAGGGGCATGCTAGAATTTTCTGGTGAACTTAGCCCTGCTATGAGTTTGCTGTTTTTAGTTCAAAGGTTTGGTAGAACTCTCTTTTTCTCCATTTACTGAGCACCTTTTTTATTTTAAGGTGGATATTTTGGCTCAGATTGGTTGTGTTGAAAGTCTCAGCCAGTCACCACCTTCTTCATCTTCTCCTTCTCCTTCTTCCATAAATAAGGTAAAAGTCAAACATGAGTGCAAGAGGAAATACACATTTAAAACCCCAAGAGGTAATATATTTTTCCCAGTGAGGTCATTGTTTCAGGTAAAGTACCTTACACAGCTCTTCTTGGGGCGTGTGGAACATTTGGAATTGCTTTGAGGTCTAAAGGAAAGTTTTTAATGACATGTGGTTGAGATTCAGGAGGGGTTTGGTGCCATAAAGGGAGGGAAAAAATGAAGAGGAAGACATTGCTGAGGAGAAAGGAGAGAGGAAGGAAAGCTGGAAGGAAGTAGAGAAGAGGTGCCCCAGGATTTGAAACCTTAGTGAAGGCGCAGAATGGGTTAGTGTGTGACCAAACGCCTACAGGTGAGGGAAGGAGGGTTATTGGGATCGATAGCAAAAAAGTCAGAGGCCAGAGGGTCATCATTAAAGCAGATCATTGCAGCCCAATTTGTGACAGTCGGGGCTGGGCTTCGAAGACACCAAGATCTCAGCGTTTAGCACTCAGAAAATGTTTGTGCCGAGAGCCCCCAAAATTAGGAGTTGCTGTTGAACTTTACATGAAACATTTCTGTCTCTTTCTCTTTCATTTATGTATCTGAAGGAAACAGATCTTTGGCTAGAATAGAAAACATCTTAAGTGCTTGTTACTACCTCTTTAATTAAAAATTTCTGGCTTTGAAACCAATTGGAAATACAACTTTTTGATCTTTTCCTCTAAAGCATAAACCAATAGGTATACTAGTCATATGAGGATTTAAATGTTTATTATTTTTGAGAGAGAGAGGAAGGGAGAGAGATAGAAACATCAATGTGAGGAAGAAACATTGATTGGCTGCCTCCTGCACGCCCCCTCCTGGGAATCAAGCCCACAACCCAGGCACGTGCCCTACCAGGAATCAAACTGGGACCTCTCAGTCCATGGGATGATGCTCAATACACTGAGCCACATTGGCCGGGCATATCAGGATTTATTCTCAATGGACTGCCAGTCTTCAATTCTTGTCTTTATATTCTAGATGACCCCTTCCCCCCAAGATAATCTCTCCTAAATGCATACTACATGTCAGGTATTGTGTTAAGTGCTTTAAATACGTTGTCATTTAATCCTTATAAAACCCCTATGAGGAAGTTAATATCATTGCACCCATCGTATAAGTGTGGAAACTAGGGAGATGGAGTAGCTTGGCCAAATTCATACAGCTCGTGAGTGGTAAAGCTGGGGTGCAAACCCAGACAGACCACTCCAGAGCCTAGGTTCCTAGCCCCTGTACTCATGTGGAATTTACTTGAATCAAATTCTGCTGAATCCGTGGTCCCTGGGATTTAAAATTCACCCAGTGCACCAGTATTCTTATCCTTAACCCTTTTTATCACATATTATGTATTTTATCCCATATTATTTATTGCCATCTCAGGAACACCCATCACTGCCCACCTCGTGGCCATTCTGACTCTGTGGTCTTTCTGGCTCTGCAGTCAGGTGCAAGCCCGTCTTCTTTCCGAAGAACTCAGCTTACGCTTTTATCCTCTCAGTGATATATTTAAATAATTCTCATTATATAAATCCAGTATAAATGTATTTCTCTGTGTGATTTATGAGGATAGGATAGCTTTTAAATTTAGAGTGTTAAATCAGCAGATGTGTTGACTAGATTGCTCCTGGCCTTAAGGACCACTTAATTTAGTTGGTGTAGGGGTTAGGGGAAGAGTTGGACGTAATCAGCCACTTTTAGTGCAAGGCAGATGAAAATGCATTTATAATAGAGAGCCAAACAAACACACTTTGGAAATACTTAAACAAATACTTAATTTACTAAGCATTCACTGTGTGCCAGGCCATGTTCATAGGCAGCGGGCATCACTGCTAACTGATGGACGCAGCCCTTCTCTGAGTCCCTGTGTGCATCCTGATGGGGTTCAGAAGACGGAATGATTGTACAGAACACAGATTGTGTTGGATTTTCCAACACTTTGTTGAAACTTCAGCCATTGAAAACTTCAGTGAATTTCATAGGGAATAGTCGTAAATCACCTTCTTGATTTTTGCCATTCACATTTTACTGTTCTCGCTTTATCACATATCTCCATCCCTCTGTCCATGTGTCCTGTCTGTATCTTCTAACTTCTCTGTAGTGTGCTGGTACTGCTTTTTAACGTGGAAGGCATTGTTATTTTTAAGAGTATGGTAGTCTCGTGTGCTGAAAATCACTTATATTCTGTGATCTACCACCGTGGTTTATTTTCCTGTAAGACTCAAGTTAGTATACATAAGGAAAATCTGATTTCTATCTTTGTGAAATAGTGATAATGTTGTGAAGGTTAGGTGTCCGACAAAGAACAGTATGTATTTCATACATATGATCAAGAACATCACATTCAACCCCTTAAAGTAAAAAATTCTTTTGAGTACTTGTCACTTTATGTAAGGCATTTTGAGAATCTTTGGGGGAAATGTTTTTAAAATAAGATAGGCCTGTACCTGAGACGTACTAGTAGGAGTGACCACCCGATATGCGGATGACTCTACCTGAAGATTGACCTTGGGAGGATATAAGGATGTGACAGTGTGAGCCAGCAGGCTGTGAGACCGGAGCCCTCAGTGTGGCAGGACTTGGGCAGAATTTAGGAAGATGAAAGAGAAGGCTTTGTGTGCTAATAAATAGCGTGAACAAAGGCAAGGATGTAGGAAAGTTTGGGAAACTGGGAAGGTTGAAGCACAAAAGTGAAGCCAGTGGCAACTAAGAATGGAGAATGTCACAGAAGGAAAGGTTCAGACTTTGATGGATGGACTGAGGAGCTTGGAGTTTATTCCATGGTCAGTGAGAGAGCTAATGAAGGGTTTTTAATGGCATGTGGATGAGAGTCAGGAAGGGCTTGGTACCATAAAGAGAGTTAAAAGAAGAGGATGAAGATATTGCCGAGTAGAAAGGAGAGAGGAAGGAAAGCTGGAAAAAAGTAGAGAAGAGGTGCCTCAGAGTTTGAAACGTTAGTGGAGGGGCAGAATGGGTTAGTGTGTGACCAGATGCCTACAGGTGAGGGACTAAGGGGATCTGAGGGGGTTGAAAGCAGAGAAGTCAGAGGTCAAAGTATGGGAAGGGTGGGCTCAGAGAGAGACCAGAACTAGATAGACTGTGTGAGCTGATTATTAGTTACTGATATTAGAGGAGGGGTCCTGGAAGTCAGTAAAAGGTCATCAGAGAGAGAGAAAGCCAGTAAACAGTGAGAGAAGCTGGAGAGGACATTTCTGGTTGGTCAGATTTGGAAAGATCAATCAGCAGGAGTCAGCTTGAAACAAGATAGAATGTTCCAGGAAATTTAACAAAAGACAGAAAGAGAAGCCTACAAAGATTTTACAGCCTAGATTGAGAGCTAAGATCATATACATAACCAAATAATATAGCGGTCATTACAAGTAATTTGTAAACAAAGTAGTTTTAAAGAGAATTATCATGTTATATGTTTCCATCCTAAGTTTTACATTTTTTAGGATACTTGCTATGAATAGTTCACCGTCAATTTTTCCCTCAGTATTGATGAAAATCTTTCTTTTGACAGTTTGCTAACATAGTCATATCATCATGGCAATGCTGACCTTTTTTTTTTTTTTTTTTAATTTTTTTCTGTTTTCATTTTTTTTTTTAGGGGGAGAGAGAGAGAGAGAAACATCAATGTGAGAAACATCAATCGGCTGCCTCCTGCACGCTCCCTACTGCGGATCAAGCCTGCAGTCTGGCCATGTGCCCTGACGGGGAATCAGACCTGGACCTCTCAGTCCATGGGATGACACTCAATCCACTGAGCGACACTCACTGGGCCAGTGCTGAACTTTTTCACTCCTCCTGTTGCCCTAGTTTATAATCCTCTGTCCCTTTACAGTTTACTTTGTTTAGCTTTTGGCAGTCTTTCTGAATCTGAGTCAGGATGCCTGGGTCCAAATTCTAGCTGAGGTTGCCCAGCTAGAAAGAGGTAGAGCCAGGATTTCAACCCCCACAGCCTGCCCTGGAGGGAAGCTGTGCTCCTGACTGTGCCACCCTCAGTATCCTCCTTTACTTACAGTATCCACTAGAGCGATTGAAAGTATTATCTTGTGAGCCATGTATTCGAGAAAATCACCAGTAACTTCATTTTTGTCCTGAGGGTATAAAGAGATGTTAGAATGAAATCATGCCTCCACATGTAAAACATATATTCTGTTTTTGATGCTTCTGGTATGTGGCAGTCAGTTATCCACCCCATCTGTCGGTCAGTGACGAGTAAACAAAGACCAGTATTGTACGGTTCTGAAACGTCAGAGAGCTATATTAAACAGTTTGGGAAATTTTCTTATAAATATGCATGTCTGTCTATCTTTGTCTCTGTCTCTATCTCTCCCCCCCCCCCACCCCCCACCCCTGCCAACACCAAACTTTTATCATGTGAGAAAAAAGACTCCAGTGAAGGGGAAATTTTGCTATTCCATGTTCTTGGATAAACAGATTCAACATTGAAATTGTTGTGTGTGTGTGTGTGTGTTTTTTAAGGCACTATTTGTTTTCCCTGAATTTATTTGTAAATTTAAGGTGATTGAAATGAAAATCAAGACATTTTTAAAATTTTTGACACTCTAGTAGACCAATAAAAGATGTTATGCTAGCCCAGCCGGTGTAGCTCAGTGGATTGAGCATCGTCCCATGGACTGAGAGGTCCCGGTTCGATTCCCAGTCAGGGCACATGCCTGGGTTGCAGGCTCGATCCCCAGTAGGGGGCGTGCAGGAGGCACCCAATCGATGTTTCTCTCACATTGATGTTTCTATCTCTCTCTCCCTTCCTCTCTCTCTGAAAAATAAAATAAAAGATGTTATGCTAAAGTACTAATGGTATTCTACCTGGTGGGCTCTAGAGTAGCTTGATACTGGCACGGATGAATCACTAGGATGCAGTAGAGAGCCTAGAAATGGGCCTGGCCCAGTATGGGATGGAGATGACCTTTCAGATCAATGGGGGTAAGAGGGATCAATCATTAAATGCTAAGTCAACAGACAGACTATAAGAAAAAACTAAGCTGGATTCCTATATTATTTCTTTTTTTAATACTTAATTTATTAACTTTTTTATTACAGATATCCCTCCTTTTCCCCCCTTTTACATCATCCTCCCTGCTGCCCACCCCCCAACCCACTCTCACTGTTCTGTTGTCTGTGTCCGTTGGTCTGTATTATTTCTTACACTGAAGTAAATTCCAGACAGATTGAAGATTAAAAATTTTTAAATCAAGGACACAAAAACCAAAAAAGTGTTTAACTCACAGTGGATACAGCAAGGGTGAGAGGTGGACTACAGGTTCTCTTACTGTGATGCTTCGTGAAATCGGGTGCCATGTGTTGCCTGTTCAAATTTTATTTATAATAATAATTAAACTATAACATTACTCAAAGGAATAATGGGAGAAAAATGTTTTTAAAATAATTTTGGGATATGGTAGCCCCCTTCTGTGCAAGGCCAACTCCTTGGCATGTCAGTAGGAGTGTAGGAGTGGAACTGTACGGTCTCTCTGGAGAGCAGTTTGACATATGCATAACTGATGGACACAGACAACGATGCTTTGGGGTGGGGGGTCGGGAGGAGGGTATCAATGGGGGAAAAAGGAACATCTGTAAAAAAAAATTAATTAAAAAAATCCATCGATTTTAAATGCACAGTCTCATTAGCCCAGCAATTTTTCTTCGGGAATTTCACAAAGGTCTGTTGGACACATGGGGAAGGATGTACAAGGATGTGTGTTGCTGCCTTATTTACAGGAGCAAAATGCTGAAAACAAAATAAATGAGCATCACCATATGCTGGTTAAATTACAGGGAATGGGTACAGTGGAACTCTGGAGCCGTGTGGAAGAAAGATCCATCCAGGTGTGCTGATGTACCTCGGAGAGCGTTTCAGGCTCTTAAGTGGAAAATAGACAAAAGTGCAGAGCAGAAAGTATAATTCAGGCTCACTTACATGTTTAAAAACACAAAGGATCTCTATGCCTAGGATGTTTGAGTGCGTGTATACAAGGAATTTGTTAGTAGTAGTTGTCTTTGAAAGACTGGCATCTTAAGATGGTAGGCATATTTTTATTTTATTTGTTTATTTAAATCCTCACCCAAGGATATTTTTCCTTTTATCTTCAGATAGAGTATGAGGGGGGCAGAGAGAGAGAGAGAGAAACATCAATGTGAGAGAGACACATCAATTGGTTGCTTCCCACATGACTCCAACCAGGGCCGGGGACTTAACCGCAACCGAGGTATGTGCCCTTGACCGGAATTGAACCTGCAACTCTTCGGTCTGAGGGCCAATGCTCTAATCACTGTGCCAAACCAGCCAAGGCGGTAGGCATATTTTCTTTTTTTTTCTTTACTAATTTTAGAGAGAGAGAAAGGGAGAAGGAGAGTAGAAACATCGATCAGAGAGAACATCGATTGGCCGCCTCCTGCATGCCCCCCCTTGGGGATTTGGCCCACAACCCGGGCATGTGCCCTGACTGGGAATCGAACCGGCAACCTCTTAGTGCATGGGTTGACGCTCAACCACTGAGTCACACCGGCTGGGCGCGGTAGGCATATTTTCAAATAGCATGTCTTTTTATGCTGTTCCAATTTTTTTTTTTTAAACTGGGAATGTATTACTTTTTCAACTAGAAGTAAAAGCCTCATAAAAATACAACTGATTGCTCTAAATCAGTTAAAGTGAGTAAAACAACCTCATTATTAGCATGTATAATCTCAAAAACATAATGTTAAGTGAAAAAAAAAGTTGCAAAGAGATATATACAGTATAATGTTATTTAGTTCTGTTTTGAAAGTTATTAGTGAATGTGTACACATGCAAAGGCAGTATATAAACATACCCAGGAATGTCTAGGTTCAGAAAAGTAGTTACTCGAGAAGGAAGAAGAAGGGAGGGAGTGAGGTGCTACTGGATCAGTGTCTTTATTGCTGGTTGTGAAGTCCCTAAGCAAACATGGCAAAGTGTTAACATCAATACAGTCGGGTTGATGCTGCTTTGTGTGCTTTCCTACATGTTTAAAATTGTTTATTATTTAAATTTCAAATTGTTTTACATTTCTATTGATTTCTTTCAGCATTCCTATTGTATTTGATTGTTAGGTGATTCCTACTGAATTGAGTAATGCTTCTAGAAGTCACAAATATTCTTTCTCCTTTTTTACCCCTAATAACAGGTCAGCAGTGGCGGTGACCCCTGGTCAGCCTGGAGTGCCCCCAAATCTGGAAACTGGGACAGCACAGATGGCTGGGGAGCCAAGCCAGAGGGAACTGCAGCCCAAAGAAACACTTCCAATAACTGGGACAGCGCCTTTGGTCATCCCCAGGCCTACCAAGGACCAGGTGAGGAAGAGGGCTGGTGATGGGGCCCACCCTAAATGTGACTAGGGCGTCAGAGTAAAAATAGATTTTATCTAAGGAACTGCTCTTCCTGTTTACTAATAGCAAACCTGGTAGTCTGGATCTATTGTGGGTAGTTATTAATTATGATCTTTAGTCTAATCTCAGTTATTTGTCAAGGAATTACAAATTCAAATGCTTGCCAAGGGCCAGGTTCATTAAACAAAAGAACACTTTAAAATCTTGGCAGTTAGCACACATTTATTTGCTTTTAAATCTTGGGCTAAAAACAATGTGTATACTGGTCAAATATGGTACCTCACCTGCCACTTTATGATCTCTGACCTAGCCATCTCATCTTTTCCTTAACTACCTGTTTGACTCCCAGGCTATTAATGGAAATACTGAGGCAGAAGAGAAATTTATAGACGGGGAAACAGTTCATTAATTAAGGAAGGATATTTGTGATGGTTCTGAAATTAAATAAGACAAAAATCTGCTCATCATTTTTTATGATCCCTAAATGAGCACATTGTGCCAGAAATTGAATGTGCTAAGTGGTGAGGGACTTGCACTCGGGGATCGTAAGGGCACAGATACTGGTTCCAAGCTCGTAGAAGGAGCGGGACTATTGGCAGGACTAGGAGTCATGGGCTGAGTGGAAATGTTGAGACCAAACTGCTGACATGTAGTTCTGTAGTAACGTGGCATGGCCCCGGGACCCTTGGCCCAGATGCTACTAATACTTTGTTCTTTTCTTTTTTGTTTTGGCATTTGTTTCTCATGGTAGCACTCTTAGGGCAGAGACCCCAGGGCCATTTCCTGCCTAATAGCAAAAGGACATCTCAGTCCATCAGAGATGGGAGTCACAGGCCCAGACTGTGGAGGAGGAAGGGAACAGGAATGCTGGCAGCGCCTTGTCTAGCACAGAGATTCTGTCATGTTAGGTTGCTGGTGCTGGTTTTACTTAGTCTCTCGTTTTTCTCTCCCTTTCTCCTCCATCCTCATCCTGTTTCTTTCCATCTCTCCCCTCATTGCCCTTCTCTCATCTTTATTATTATTAGCGTTAAACAATTCCTTTTCAAAGCTTTATTATACATTTTGTCCTCCCCAATCTTCTTGACTTAAAGGGTATTTGATCTGCTTATTTGCTTGTTTTATAAAGCTAGATTTATCAATGTATGGGCCTCTTCAAGGCCTTCCCTTGTGTACCATGTAGCATTTTTTTAAATAAAAAAATTTTTTTTAAATTCTCACCTGAGGATATGTTTTTATTTATGTATTTTTTATTTTTTAGAGAGAGAGAGAGAGGAAGGGAAACATTGATGTGAGAGAAACATTGATCAGTTGCCCCCTGTATGTGCCCCAACTGGGGATTGATCCCGAAACCTCTAGGGGTATGTGCCCTGACTGTGAATTGAACCTGCAACCTTTTGGTGCCAGGGCACCGTGTGGCATTTTTATAGTCTGCATTCATGTGAAGTTACTTGGACTGAGGGTCTTCTTAAAGCTGTTTCTAACTTGTCTTTTGTACTAAAAGGCAGAATCTACAATTCGAGCCTTAAAATTGACTACAGAGCCTGTACTCTTCCATGTCCACACTGTACTCCTATAGTGCATCTTTTCTCCTTTTTTTAAATGGGTCAACCCAGTTGGTAGTTTTTTATCAGAAAATTAAGCCATTCCCTTTTTATTTTGTTTTTCTTCACTGACCATCTTTGGTGCCCACCCCTAGCAACTGGTGATGATGATGACTGGGATGAAGACTGGGACGACCCCAAGTCGTCCTCTCCCTACTTCAAGGATTCAGAGGCGGCCGAAGCAGGAGGTGCTCAGCGTGGAAATAGCCGTGCTGGGGCCTCGTCCATGAAGCTGCCACTCAACAAGTAGGTGTAAAGGGAGTCGGGGGATGAGAACTCTGTAGGAATATACATAAGATACGAAGAGGCTGTTTCTCTTCTCAGTGATTTTGCGAAGTTTTGTGATTTGCTCACTTTTATTTGGATCTTACTTGGTAGCTTATTTTAATAATTTTTTTTTCATTTTAAAGGAAATATTTGTCCTATTTAATGATCTGTAAACACTGTTTTTACCTTTATCAACTCCATGACATATTAAGGTTTCATTGCTGATGTCACAGGAAAATGAAAAATAACTCTCTTAAATGTTTTACTATTTATTGATCGCTTATATCGCCAGGCATTGTGCAAAGTGGTTTTCATACATTTTCATGTGATCCTCATATCCCTTTGTGGTGTATATAATCTCTGTTCTACCGTGGGAAAAACTGAAGCCCAGAGAGGTTAAGTGACTGCCCTAACTCACACAGGAGTCCAGTCCAGTCCCTTAGTCTCCTGAGTACATGCTCTAAACTACTATGCTTAATGTGTTTAAGACTTTGTTTTCACATATGTTTCTCTTAGATTAAAAAAAAAGTTTTGAACAGTACTTGTAGATGTACTGCTTAACAGGAAAGCCTGTGGTAAATACAGACAGAGCACTGTAACATTCCTTGATAGAGAGTTCTGGATAGTCTGTAGTTTACACCAGTGTAGCTTGAAGGAGGTATAATTTATGACTTCCATAAGAGTCTTTAAGTACTCTTTCTTAGAGCAATTATGTTTAAAGTGGTTTTATTTTCAAAAATCACTGTTACCTTTTCTCTGTGGTCCAAGTCCATTATTCAAAGCAGATACCAAGGAATGTTAGTTAACCTATGTCTGGAAAAAAATTATAAACATAATGTTTGATGTATGTATCTAGATATCAGACTCTGGTTCTAGATCTACACACACATCTATAAGTTTAATAAGTCCTACAAGTCTCCTTATTATATTCAAATAGCATCAGTGATTAAATGTCATCTTTTAGCTACCCACTTTCCCTACCTCTCTGTCTATTTTTTCCATTATGTATTTTCATGCTCAGTTGCTTGTATCATAAAATTAGTCATTTGTTATTGATGGTATCCTGTTTCTTAGAGTCAAATGTCAAGTTTTCAGTGTGATCAGTAGTGTGATATATGTTACTCTTGTTCTTTAAACCTGAATACAAAATATATTTAAAACCCATCTAAATAGATGTATCTCTTCGTCCCAGTTTGAAAATGAGGAAGCAAAGACTGAGTCACATGACTGGCCAAGTTTTGGCTAGAAAGGGAGGTTGTGGCTGATGCCCAGGCCTCTGGCACCACTGCCCGTGCCTTCTTCCCACTGCTGCGCGCTTGCTCTCTGATTGGCCCTGTGATCTTGAGGAAGTGGGACGACTTGCTTGAACCTCAGTTTCCTCATCTCTAAAGTGAAGGGTTGGCTTTAAGAATTTTCTGCTCTAAAATTTCATTCCATGTTAAAACCATATTAAAGCAGTCCTAATTTGCATCTGCAAAAATTTCTAAAACCCAAATTAATCTTGTCTTCTATAGAAGTAACACTTTGGATGGCTATGTATATACTCCAGCTTTTCTCCAGTTTTAGAAATTTGCTTTGGATTTTTATTTGATTTCTGGAAGTAGCCAATTTTATTATGTTTCAGATCTCTATTAGGAAGACTGGTTTTCGCCCTGGCTGGTTTGGCTCAGCGGTTAGAGCATTGGCCTGTGGTCCAGAGTGTCCCGGGTTCGGTTCCCGCTAAGGGCACGTACCTCAGTTGCAGTTTGTCCCCGGCCCTGGTTGGGGTCGTGTGGGTGGCAACCAGTCGATGTGTCTCTCTCACATTGATGTTTCTCTCTCTCTCTTTCTCCCTCCCGCACTATCTGAAGATAAATGCAAAAATGTCCTCGGGTGAGGTTAAAAAAAAAAATGAAGACTGGTTTTCTTTTGTGTCTCATAAACTGTGTTGTGTTTTTTGGGGGGAGCAGTTCCAAAAGAAAATAGCACTAGCGCTTATGAACAGTGGCAGCTTCTTTGGGATAATTGTGGCTTCTCTGAGGGAATATGTTGAAAGGCAGCTTTCATTTGGATCTAGAAATGCTGATGTGTGGCCATTGCCCCCTGTGGTTAGCTCCCATTGGTATGCTTGATAGCATCTCCTCCTGTGAGCTGGGGGACATTTCTCTGGTCTGCCCCCCACTCTGTGGGGTGATAGAGTCTTTCAGATCCAGTTAAGCAAATGGAGTATCATAAATATCACACCTTCTGGAGTCAAACTGTTCTCTTACCAGATAAAGCTTAATTAAATGACTAATTGGCCATTGAACAATCTGATTACATTAGGTTTCATTTACCACAGTTTCCTAGTTCTAATACATCTGAGAGACAGGACAAGGTTAAAATTGTCGTATTAAGTAAATGTGGATGAGAGCTGTATAATTCTTTTAAGGGAATACATAAGACTCACGAGCATTTGTCTTCATGATTAGATTTCCGGGATTTGCAAAACCTGGGATGGAACAATATCTGTTGGCTAAGCAACTAGCAAAACCCAAAGAGAAAATTCCTATCATCGTAAGTTTGTTCATTTTTGTTTGTTTGCTGTGTTTCTGATTAAGCTCTTTTGTATGCTTTAAAGCTAAGAGGATTATTAGTCATTTGGAAAGTATTTTAAAATATTCTTAATGCTCTAAATAACTGACAGTATGTGCTAGTATGTTAAGAATAATCAAGATAATTAGTATAAATTAATACTTGTTATATTGTATAGATATTTTTTACAGTTACGTTTCAGATTTAGTAATTGAACCAACAACACCCATAGTATATATTCTTTTAATAATTTTTCATCTTTAAGGTGTCTTAAAGGATCTTTTACATGCTGTTTTTCTACCAGCCCTATCTATTTGGCTAATAAACCCAATTCAGATATTTAGGTTTCTGCCTGGCAAAGTTCATGCACATTATCAGAGTAAGGTGCGTTTTCCACTGTGTTGATAATAATTAGTCTTTCTTCCAGTACACCAGGTGTCAGGTCCATAACAAGGAGCTAGCTAGTAAACGCTGGGAGTTAATGACACCATTAAGAATATCTGTCTTAGAATAACTTGATTATTACGTTACATGTGTGGCCTCTAATTTCACCCAAATGTTGATTGCTGATAGATTTTCTATCTAAGCATTTATATAGCTGATATTCCTAGATAAAATTCTAGAAAAGAGAACTGTGGCCGTGTTCTGATCCTATTGACTTAACCCTGCAACTATAAGATGGGGAACCTTGAGTGTGATTACCATGGACTCAGACAAGGAGGAGGAAACGTCTGGTCTTGTTCTGTAATCTCTGGGTCCTAGGAAACTTGATAAAATTGCAAGAATGATATTGGACTTATTTTATTACTTGTTCCTACATCTTTGAAACCTAGAAACCTACAGAAAGAAGGGATGTGATCAGGAATCCTTTTTTCCTTTTCCCTCAAAGCAAATTTGGGGTATTTATCTTCTGAGATATTCTAAGACAGATAGTCTTAATGGCATCATTAGATTAAAAATTAATTTATTTTCTTTTTCTCCAGACTTTTTAAAAAGCACCGAACATATATCATTGTTTTTGTTTTTCCTTTAAATTTAAAACTCCATATAGTGGCCCTGCTTCTTGGATTCTCAAAGGGGACTTTATCACAAATGTCAGAGCTAAAGGGCCCCAGTATTTATGTCCCAAAGGTCTTAGGTAGAACTGGGTCTTGTACCCTGAAGGCAGGCTTGCCTACATGGGCTTCTTGTGTGGAAAAGGAAGCCTAGGAAAGCCATCGAGTCTTCAGGAAACCAAGACAAAGCACAGACCTGGTTCTTTGTTTTTAAGACACAGTAACCCTCCCCACTAATAAAATATGACCCATGGGTATTGGGCCCTAGTCTATCAGAATTGCCTCTCTTGGTGTCCCAGTCACTGTGGAAAGTTCCCCAGAGCTGCTTAGAGATTCCTGCTCTGCAGCTTTAAGAGTTTTCCAGATCTGGGCTCCCTCTTGGGGAGTCAGAGTAGCTTGTTGTCAGAGATCTTCTCTTTAGTCCCTTATTAAGATTCTCTGGACCCCAGTCTTCATCCTGACCTAGTAACCTCTGAACTTTCATATCCCACCCCAATTTTTCTTCCTTCCACTGTTAAAAAGAATTAGGAATGGGTATACAGAAAATGAGTGTTGAGAAAGTTTGATGGCAATTTGACATTGTTCAGACATCCAAGGGTATAATTTTATATTTCACAAACTATCAGCCCATGAGAGAGAAGAAATTTTTTTAAACTAGTCCTTTATATATATAACTGAGACAGCCGGGCCAGAGAGAGAAAACTTATGTTCCATCCGGCATTCCCAGAGGGGAGGAAATAATAGGCATCTCTCTGCGTGGCCTGGAATGCCCATGTAAGGAACAGAGGAGCTTGCCTGGCAGATGTTCTTCAAATAGAACCTCAGCGGGAACAGAGAGCATTTGTGTACCTGCTCTCAAACAAGGGCATGAATGACCCCCAAAGAACTTCTATTCCAAAAGAGAATCATTTGATGACGTATATCAATTTTATTTACTGTTTTTCCTTGTAACAAAATTAACTCTCCCTGGAACGTTATGTAGGTTGGAGATTATGGCCCAATGTGGGTTTATCCTACCTCTACCTTTGACTGTGTGGTAGCAGATCCCAGGAAAGGCTCCAAAATGTATGGGCTGAAGAGCTACATTGAATATCAGCTAACACCCACTGTGAGTATCTGAATTTTCATAGCAGAATCATGCTCATATCACTAGTTAGAATTGGCTTTTTTCTTCATTTTCTGTGGTTGGCATTATAACTTTTTCTCCTCTTTCCCTTATTTTGTAGAATACTAATCGATCTGTAAACCACAGGTATAAGCACTTTGACTGGTTATATGAACGTCTCCTGGTTAAGTTTGGGTCAGCCATTCCAATCCCTTCTCTTCCAGACAAGCAAGTCACAGGTGAGTGTGTGCGACACTGAACTCAGGATGACAAGTAAAAGACTCCAGTTAGAGTATCCCGATGTAAATCTCTAATGGTGCTTTCCGTCCTCTAGAGGAGCCAGGTGTAGGAGTTTGGAAACAGTCGCTACATGCAACCATGTATATGTTGTTCATATATTTGGAAGTTATCTAAACACCTAATGAGAAAGTTTCATAAAATTTTCAAATCAGTTCTTATATACATATCTTGAATTCCAGCAGTCATTGTGTCTTTATTGCTACACCCTTTCCTATAAAAGAAGTATATTTTTTTAATGTGAAAAATGATACCTGAGAAAAAAGAAATAAACCAAATAGCCTGAAATGGAAATAAAAATCTGTGACCCGGCGGATGTGAACCCATGCAGTCCAGATGTGTTGTTTCTTTAGGAGTTGGAAGCAGCGGAGGCAGAAGCCCCAGAGCTGCGAGCTGTTACTGTAGGGAGTTGCCAAGTTTTGTACTCAATTATTTAGGTGACTATTTATATTTAAATGTTTTTATTTATTATTGATTATTAGCCTCTGCTTTTTCTTACCTATTTAAGGTGTCATGTGTCCACACTTGCCATGCCCCTGTAATCTGGTCAATAATCCACAGTGCTACCAGAGCCCCTTGTAAATACACAGAGAATTTGTTTCTGTGTCTGTCTTGTGAACTGTCATCAATTTTTTTTTTTAATCTCCTAGTATGGAACCTGAAATATGAGTACTCAGGACTCATTATGTTTTTCTTGGAATAAAAGTTTGTAAAGAAGCTGAGCTTTACTAAAGATTGGAAAGAGTTTTAGTGTGTAGCTGGAAATTTTCCCGATAAATGAAACTTGTAAGTATAGAAAGGATCAAAGATGAGAGTAAGGCTTGAAAGGCCCGAGCTAGACAGGACTCTACGAGAGGTGGGCCACATCAACAGGCTGACCTGAACCCAGTGGGAAGAAGCTTGGAGTTTGTGAAGAAGGGTTTCTTTCCCAGATGTCCGGGAAGACCAGACACAGTGTAATCCTCACTCAGTAAGAGTTGAGATAAATAGTTTAGAGAGGAACTGAGAATCTTAACCAGCCAAATGGCAGAGCCTGCTCAGGACCCTTGCGTGCTGTAGTGAAGTTTGTCCCTCCACGCGGTGTCTTGTGTGCCTGGACACCTCACTGCTGAGCACGCCCTGCTCTGTACTGCCACCGAAGGAATCGGATCTGATTCCAGAGCCTGCTCTGTTTACATTAGGAGATGTGGACCAATTCATCTTTAGTTAGAATTGGTAACCTTAGGATAAGAAAGTTGTTCCTCTTAAAACTTGACTTTGTACTTTGTTTTCTGTTTCTCTGAAACTTTTTGAGGAGATGGAGACATTTGTTTTTAAAAAGTTGTTTTGATTTTTATTTATTTTATTTTATTTTTTTTAATTTTCACAATTTTCAAATTGTCACCGCAGAAGGGAGACTGGGGCTGGGGCTGCATTGCCAGGCGGATAAACACATTCTCGCCCTCATCTAGATGACTCCTGAGCAGCCCTTGTGGGGCAGGGGGCAGTTGAGGGGAAGCCGAGCCGGGGTGGCCAGGCTGGTGTGCACTGCTGCCTCCTTCCTCGGGTGTCACTGTACCCTAGTTCTGTGCCTGGTTCACAGTTCACTATTCCTCCTTCTGTCATCCTTATTGCTTTAAATCACCACTTTCTTTTTAAAAATTTAGATTTCTTTTCATGAAAACTTCAGTCTGCCTTTCTCCATATTTGCAAATTTCAGTCCGTGTCCTGAATGTTATCCTCGCTTTTATCAACTTGATTGGGCCGATATGTGCTCCGTAGTGTTGAAATAAATGGATTTATGAGCTATTTTAGGGCTGAGATTTTAGGTTTTAATACATTGCTTATTCCGAATCAGATAACTCCGTTCTGTTTTAAAGCATCATGGAGTCATGGTTCTGTTCCAATGTTAAGGTTTGTTTTTTAAAAACAACAACAACAAAAGTTCAGGCCAGAAGCCAGGGGATGTCACAGAAAAGCCAGAAAGCAGCAGCCCTTGTGTGAGAGCGGAGCTTTGGTTCACTGCCTGGGAGATGTGCCGAGGACACTGAAAAGCACAGAAGCCACTTTATCTCTCCCCTCTCTTGTTTGCCTCTTGCCCCTGCTGCCACAAGATCAGTGTTGTGCAAACTCCCCTCACACCTGATCCTGGAGAACAGAAAAAGGAATGCTAAGCAGATGATGTCACGACATTTCTGTGGGCTTGCTGATCGGTCCATGAAAAATTTACAGCTGCCCTGGCTGGTTTGACTCAGCAGTCAGAGCATTGACCTGCAGACCAAAGGGTCTGGAGTTCAATTCCCAGTCAAGGGCACATGAACCTGGTTTGCAGGTTCGATCCCCGGCCCTGGTCGGGGTTGTGCAGGAGGCAGCCAATTGATGTGTCTCTCTCACATCGATGTCTCTCTCTCCCCCTCCCTCCCTCCTTCCTTCCCTTCCACTCTATAAATAAATAAATAAATAAATAAATAAATAAATAAGTAAATGGAAAAATATTCTTGGGTGAAGATTAACAACAACAACAAAAACTTACAGCTAACATTTTTTATTTATTCATAGATTTTGTTCTTTGTGAAATAATATGGCATGAATTTGGTTTTGCACAAATTTGGGTACAAAACTGGTATATTTACATTCTTAGTAAAAACCTAAGTAAGGTTCGTTGAAAATGAGAAAATGGAGATCCCTCCTCCGCCCTTTTTCAAATTCTCAGAAACGTGGTATGAAAATCTTGCCAAGCACAGAATAACACCTGAAGTCATCATTTTGAAATAAATCAGCTATGTCAGAAAAATTTCAGGAACAATAAGAATCAACCAATGAGTAGGCTGTGAACTCTCGATATAATTCATTCACTTGCTCGTAATGGGGAATTCAGTGTAACTCAGGTCCATGCTGACTTACTGGGTCTTTTCTGTCTGGTGGGGGTGGGGGGGGCTCTTTTCTGCCCCAACAAATGAGACACTTTCTGCACAGCCTAGGCTTATGTAGTGCTTAATCGCTACTCCTAGTAAGTGCAGAATTTGAGGTGCTTTAATGTACAGGAGCTGTCCAGACCCATCAGCTACTCAAGTGCCAGTCTTTTCGGTAGTGAGTGTTTTTATATGTGGGTCGATAATACTCTTCTCAAAAGACTCATGCTTATTAGTACTCATAAAGTCCAGGCTGCATTTTTAAAATTTTATTTCCAGTTTGTGCCTTTTGTTCCTGTTTTTGCCCTATTGAACTAGCTAAGACTTCCAGTATAATGTTGAATAGAAATGGTGAGAGTAGACATCTTTGCTTTGTTCCCAATATTAGGGAGAAAACTTGTCTTTCAATATTAAATAGGATGTTAGCTTTAGACTTTTTGTAGGTGCCCTTTTATCAAGTTAAGGAACTTCCCTTCTATTCCTGATTTGCTACATAAATGGATAGTAATTTTTGTCCAATGTATTTTGTGCCTCCATTGAGGTAATCATGGTTTTTCTTAATATGTGGAATCAGCCTTGCATTCCTGGGATAAACTTCACTTGGTCACGATGTGTTATTCTATATATATATATATATATATATATATATATATATATATATATATATATACAGTTTGCTGATATTTGGTGAGGAATTCTGTGTCTATGTTCATGAGGGTTATTGGTCTATAGTTATAATGTCGTCTGGTTTTGGTATCGGCATTTATGGCCTCATGAGATAAGTTTGGGAGTATTTCCTTCTTTTCTGTACTCTGAAAGAGACTATGTAGAATTGATATTATTTCTTCCATGCACGTTTGACCACTGAAGGTATCTGGACCTGGAGTTTTCTTTGTAGGAAGACTTTAAGTATGAATTTCCTAAATAGGTATATGGCTATTCAGGCTACCTCTTCAGTGAGCTTCGGTAGTTTGGGACTTTCTAGGAATTGATTATTTCATATAAGTTGTTGAGTACAAGTTTAAAGTTGTTCATAGTGATAGCCACTCCTTCATCCTGATTTTGATAATGGGTGTCTGCTATTTTTTCTTTTTTCGTTGATTTTTCTCTCTTTTTGCTCCTTTATAAATTTCTGTCTGCTTGCTTTGTATATAATGTGCTTTTTTTCTAGTTTTGTTAATGTGGAAACTGAAATTATTGTTTTAAGATTTTTTTTTATCACAGGTATTGAATGCTACAAAATTTCCTTTAAGTCCTGATCGAACTGTAGTTCATAAAATTTTATACATTGCATTTTTGCATTCATTCAGTTAAAGCTATTTTCTAATTTCCCTTATATTTCTTTGACCCATGGCTTATTTAGAAATAAATAATATATTGTCAGTGAGGCTAAGTTGGTTGATAGTGTTGTGCAGGTTTCTGTGTCCTTGCCAGATTTCTTTCTAGTGCTGCCAGTTACTGAGAATAAGGTATTGATATCTTTGACTATTATTGTCAGACCATTTCTCTTTTCAGTTCTGTCACTTATTGCTTCATGTATTTTGTGGCTCTCTTGTTGGGTATACATTAAGTTTGTAATTGTTGCATCTTCCTGATGTAGGGACCCTTTTAACATTAAGAAATGTGCCCCCCGCCCTTGTCTCTAGTAAGATTTCCTTTGTTAAAGTCTGTTTAGTCTATTAACATAGCCACACCAATTTTCTTATGTTACTGTTTGCATGGTGTATCTTTTTCCAACCTTTTAATTTGTTGACTCTAAGGCACATCTCTTTTTGGCAATATAATTGGATCTTACTTTTTTATCAAGTCTGACAATCTCTGCATTTTGATTGGAATTTTTAGACTATTCATATTTAATGTAATTATTAACCCAGTTAGATTCACATTTACCATTTTGCTGTTTGTTTTCTATGTGTCTTGTTTGTTTCTGTTTCTCATTTACTGCCTTTGTTTTGTGTTAAATACTTTCTAATGTGCCATTTTAATTCCTCTCATTTTTAAAACTAAATTTTAAAAGTTATTTTCTTGCTAGTTGCCTTGGTGGCTATAATATACATCATTTTGTAACATGACAGTGCACTTCAGATTGCTATTAACTTAATTCTAATAAAATTAATAGAAACTCTCAATATAGTTTCATTCTCTTTTCTCTTTCTATGCTATCATTATCATATACATCATAAATTTTATCTCTAGGTATGTTATAAATCCAGTAATATAGTGTGATAATTACTGTTTTCTATAGTCTTAGGTCCTTTAAAGAAGTTAAAAGAAGCAATTAGAAAAAATATATCTATAGAGTCTTTTATATTAACCCACATATTTTTGGTGCTCTTTATTTTTTCCCTGTGGTTTTGGGTAATTTCCTCTTACTTGACATAATATCCCTTTAGCCTGAAGAACTTCCTTTACCATTTCTTGTAATATAGGTCTTCTGTCAATGAATTCTCTCATACTTCGTTTATCTGGGAATGTTGTTATTTTGCCTTTACTTTTGAAGGATAAGTTTACTGGTTATGGAATTCATGTCTGATAGTTTTTGTTTCAGCATGAACATGTCTTTCCATTGCCTTCTGACCTCCATTGTGTCAGCTGACCAATCAATCTGTTCTATTGTCACACAAATAAATACACACATACACCCATACCCCACCATACATGACGAATTGCTTTTCACTTGCTGCTTTCAAAGTTTTGTTTTTGTCTTTCAGCAGTTTGATTCTGCTATATCTTGGTGTGGATACTTTATATTTATTCTACATGGGTTTGTTGAGCTTCTTGGAAGTGTAAATTAAAGTTTTCCTTCAAATTTGGGAAATTTTCCCACATTATTTCTTCAGATATTTTTTTCTTCTTTCTCTTTTCCTTTGGGTCTCCCATCACAAGTATGTTGGTGTGCTTGATGTGTTCTGAGGCCCTGTTCATTTTACTTTAGTTCTATTTCTCTGTTCTTCTGTTGATTTATCTTCAGATTCACCCATTCTTGTGCCATCTTGAATCTGCTGTTAAACCCTTGCAGTGAATTTTTAATTTGTTATTGTATTTTCAGCTTCAAATTTTTCATTTGATTTTGATTTATAATTTCTGTCTTCTTAAGAATCTCTATTTGTTGAGTCCTTGTCATACTTTTCTTTAATTTTTTAAACATGGCTTTCTCTAGTTCTTTGAATGTATTTATAGAAGCTTCTTTGCTATTTTGGTTTTGTTGCTAAATTCAGCGTCTGGGAACACTTAGAGACAATTTCTCTTGACTGCATTTTTCCTCAGTGCGGGTCATACCTTGCTGTTTCTTTGCAATATCTTAATTTTTTATTGAAAACTGAACATTTTAGAGAATATATTTTAGCACTTCTGGACTCTGATCTTTCTAACTCTGAAAGTTGTTGTTTCTGTTTTCTATTTTTGTTTGTTTTATAAGTAACTTGCCTGGGTTAAATCTCTAAAATTTGTCTTTCCTGCAGCTAGTTATTTTATTGTATTTTATTTTATTCATTTAGTTTAGTTTTAGTTTTAGTTTAGTTTAGCTTAGTTTTAGTTTTAGTTTGTTTCTTAGGGTTCACCTGTGTCTGTGTATATTGGTGGTAAGCCAATGCTTCTGTCCTCTGCCAATGGATCTGTGTGTTGAGTAGGGGAGCACATTCAAAGCTCAGGTCATTTTCAAGTTAGCTCTGGCGTTTACTTTCTCGGGGGCCCTTTTGTGTCTCCTTTACATGTGTGTGCAGCCTCAGAGTTGGCCAGGAGTGCGTGCGTGGCCTAGACCCCATCACATCTCCACATTTCTGCACTCAGCCTTAGCCTGGAAAGTCTTGGTTCAACATGTAACCTTGGCTAGTGGAGCTGTTGGCCCTCCCTGTTCACCAGCTTCTGGATTGTCACTGCCACCACTGCTGAGCGTGGGCATTTCCCACTGCTCCAGATCCCACGAGGGAAGCTGCAGCTGCCAGTCTTCACACCCTGCTCCATCCTGGCAGAACCCCCATGTCGACCAAGTAGAGGGAGGGAGGAGAGGGGCGGGCAGCAGGGGAAGACAGGAGCAGCTCCAAGCCAGAACGCCACAGATTTCCACTGTTCTTGCCTGAAGTTCAGCAGTTTTGCAAACAGAAGGCTCTTTGCCTCTGGTTGATTTCCAGAGCCCTGCTTGCTTTGCTTGTCTGGGTTTATGGTTATTTGGGGGGGACTGGATTAGCCTATTGCCTCACTTGATTGGAGGTGGAACTTCCATCACCAGAAGCCTTTTAACTGATAGTGACTTTGTTTGGTAGGCTTATACAAATTCTCAGTGTTCATTTGATGTTCGGTATATCAGGCTTATTAAGCTGATTTTCAGTTTTTATTTATTTATTTATTCATTCATTTATTTATTTATTTTTATCCTCACCCGAGGACATTTTTTCATTTTTTGTCCAGATAGAGTGGGAGGGAGAGAGAGGAAGAGAGAGGGAGAGAGAGAGAGAGAGAGAGAGAGAGAGAGAGAAACATCGACGTGAAAGGGACACATCGAGTGGCTGCCTCCCGCACGACCAACCAGGGCCGGGGACAAATTGCAACCGAGGTACGTGCCCCTAGCGGGAACTGAACCCGGGTCTCTCTGAACCGCAGGCCAACACTCTAACCGCTGAGCCAAACCGGCCAGGGCATAGCTGATTTTCTACTTTCAAAAGAAATATGACTTATTAAGCTCTGTTTTAGGATGGTCATAAGTTCTGGAATAGCAGCTTTCATTATTGCATTATGGAAAAATTGCTTTTTCTATTTTTTTGTTTTTTAAGTAATTTAGAAAACAAAATAGGGGGGAAAAACTACAGTCCCAAGTTACTTTGCATAAATACTAAATTTAAATTTGTATATATCTAAGATTATACTGCATTTGGTCACATTTTTATAAATATAGAAATTTCATGTACTTTGTAACAATTGCTTATTAAATTCAACAATTATCACCCCTTTTTTGCCAATAGGACTTAATATGGCCACATATTACTTTATAAGAAAGAGAAAGTTTTTCATATTGAAATAAGATTTACTTAAAAATTTTAAGTACTTTAGGGATCCTTGACAAAAATAGCACTTTGAGGCTATAATACTCTTGTCACAATTAAAAAGTTTGTTAATTTGTCAAATTGGAATTTCATTCTTATAAACTAAAAAGTCTGTTGTGTCGTTCCTATGGATCTTTGAGCATATTTACTATGTTGATTGTTTTTAGGTTCGTGAAAAATTACCATGGTTTAGCCCTGGCCGGTTTTGCTCAGCGGTTAGAGCATTGGCCTGTGGACCAGAGAGTCCCGGGTTCGGTTCCCGCTAAGGGCAGGTACCTCGGTTGCAGTTTGTCCCCGGCCCCAGTTGGGGTTGTGTGGTTGGCAACCACTTGATGTGTCTCTCTTGCGTCGATGTTTCTCTCTCTGTCTTTCTCCCTCTCCCCCTCCCACTCTGTCTGAAGATAAATGTAAGAAATGTCCTTGGGTGAGGATAAAAAAAAAAAAAGAAAAAATTACCATGGTTTACCTTTCATTAAATAACTGCCTACCAGGTAGCCATTAGCTATATAAATAGCTTTTCAGTTGTAGTAACAGTAACTTATTTTAGACAAAGTAGTCCATCCTTCTCCACGTCTCTTGCAGGTCGCTTTGAAGAAGAATTCATCAAAATGCGCATGGAGAGACTTCAGGCGTGGATGACCAGGATGTGTCGGCATCCGGTGATTTCAGAAAGTGAGCTTTTCCAGCAGTTTCTAAGTTTCCGGGATGAAAAGGTAGGATATTTTATGACAATCTCACTGTATTTGAGAATGATCACATTCACACCAATTTTATGTCTGAAAACAGTTAAAATTTTGTTAGTTAGGTGTTTATATATTTCTCACTTCCTCCACAAAGACAAAAGGGATAGAAACCTAAATCCCAACCATAAGAAATTAGTCACGAACTCAGAAAGCACTGCTTACCAGGATGGTTTTCCATAAACGGAGAACAGATTGGCCCAGAGTGGACAGGGTGGAGGACGTGCTAGGGTGAGGAATTGTTCCTAGATGCTTTTAAAAATAGGACGGACCCCAAACTATGCAGGATATTATCAGCAGAAAGTGCAGCAGATAGAGTGAATGATTTTTTTGTGATCACACTTTTTAAAATTGATGTTAGAGAGCGAAACGTTGATGTAGGAGAGAAAGGAAAACATCAGTGTGAGAGAGAAATATTGATCAGTTGCCTCCTGTACGTGCCCTGACCAGGGATTGAACCTACAACCTAGGTATGTGCTCTTACTGGGAATCGAATCCACAACCTTTTGGTGTATGGGACGATGCTCCAACCAACTGAGCCACCATCCAGGGCTCTGATCACATTTTTTTTTTTTTTTAATCCTCACCTGAGGACATTTTTTCATTTTTTGTTCAGATAGAGTGGGAGGGAGAGAGAGGACAAGAGAGAGAGAGAGAAACATCAACATGAAAGGGACACATCGAGTGGCTGCCACCCGCACGACCAACCAGGGCCGGGGACAAACTGCAACCCAGGTACATGCCCTTAGCGGGAACCGAACCCAGGTCTCTCTGTACCGCAGGCCAATGCTCTAACCGCTGAGCCAAACCGGCCAGGGCTCTGATCACATTTTGACCTTACAATGTAATAGCATTTTTAAAAAATTATTTTTTATATATTTTTTATTGATTTTTAGAGAGAGGGGAAGAGAGAGGTAGAAACACTGATGAGAGAGAACATTGATTGGCTGCCTCCTGCATGTCCCCCACTGGGAATTGGGCCCACAACCTGGGCATGAGCCCTGACCAGGAATCAAATCGGTGACCTCTTGGTGGATGGGTCGACGCTCAGCCACTGAGCCACACCGGCCAGGCTGTAATAGCATTTTGAAAGGAAAAGTAGATTCAGAATTGAACCATCCTTTTAAAAGCAACGTTGTTTTTCCAGAACTGTAGTTGTGAGTCCAAAATAACTGCTGACCTCTGCCTGCTCCTTGGGCAGTCTTTCTGCCAATGGCCGTGTGTTCTTTTTTTATAATCAAGAAAAAATTGGCTGTGTGGCACCTCGATATTGTCTGAGAAAAATAGTTTTCACTCTCAGTAAGTTTTTACTGCACTCTTTATGGTATCTTCTTCTCAAAAGATGTTTTCTGCGTAGTTTCTCTCATACCAATTATTCCATGTCTTGGAAAACAGTCTAAAGAATAAAAGCATAAGTTAGTTCAGATGCCAATAGCAGATATGAAATAAATTATGATCCTAGGAAAAGAGTCATGAAATTATTTTCATGTTTAATCAAATAGTAGAATATTGTATACCTTGTTGGAACTTTCAGACAGAGATTTACTTGCTAAACTTTGTAGGACTTCTTTCTGCTTCAAGTGACCACATTTACAATATAAACCTAAATATTAGGGCTCTGTGTTTTTACAGACATGTGTATACACTTAACACAGTGTAAATATCCGGGACTTAGTTTCAGTTACTGCTTATTTCTAAAGTTGACGGGCTTACTTGAATGTGTTGTTTGTAACCAGGCTGGGAATTAGAAAACGTTGAGGTGTTTCAGCGTTTCTTTGTGAACTGGTATATATCATAGGTCTAGCCTTGCAGGCTGCTCTGGAGAACTCAGGTTTTTCTGGTAGGGTGTGATATTCAGTCACAGTATATCAACTGGCTAGATTAGGTTCTTTGAGTTCTGTGAGTCAGTTTTGTTCCTTTGTAGTTACAGAAACTACATGGAACCCCTTCCAAGTTTGTTGCCTTCCTGGTGACTCACAGACTTCAACAAGGGCTTATTTGATTGATTTGACAAGGATTTTATTTAGAAAACACTTCTAAAGGTTGTGTTTTATGCAGAATATTAAAAATAATAATCTAGACATTCATTTTTTTTGATGTTTTTTTTTAATGACTGCCAACTTCAAAGATTGATCAACTTACCATAAAAGTAATTTAAAAGAAAAAAAGAGTAAACAAAATAGACCCAGAGACATAGAAGTAGGGTGCAGACTGACAAACCTTAGAAGAAGGGGATGGGGGTGGGGGAGAGAGAAACCACAGAACTTACATGCATGTATGCGTAACCGTGGACATAGACAACAATGCTGGGGGGTAGGGTTGGAAGGAGGGTGTCAATGGGGGAAAAAGGAGAAACATCTGTAACAAAAATTAATTAATTTAAAAAGAAAAAAGGAGTTAGGGCACTTGAGCTCTAGTCTTGGCTCTGCTTATAACTTCCTCTGTGACCTTGGCCAGGCATTTAAACTCTTTGGGCCACAATTTCATCACCTCCTGAATGACAGTGTAGACCTAAATAATCACTTAAAACTGTGATTTTGTGGTCAACAGTAACTCATATAGATGGATGGACACAGAAAATTCCAATGCAGGTACAGAAAAATTACTAGAAATAAGTTGTTAGTAAGATAGCTAGATACAAGACATTGTATATTTATATACTGGCAATAAACAGAAAATGAAAGTCTAAAAAACGTATGATTTACAATAGCATGAAAAATATCAAATATCTAGGAGTAAATACAAGAAAATTTACAAAAGATCTACATAAAAGACTATGAAACATTGTTGAGAAAAATAAAAGAAGACGTAAATAAATTTTCCAATATTATCTTTCATGGATTGAAGAGCAGTAAAGATGTCATTTGAGAATATCAAAGCATTAAGAATAGCCGAGATACTCTTGAAAAAGAATGAAGTGGGAGGAGGACTTTATTGGATAGCAAGACTCACTGTAAAGCTAAAATAATTTCAGAAGCATAAAGATAAACAAACAGACCAGCAGAACAGAACAGAATGGACACTTGTATATATGACGCAGAGGATGCTGAGTACAGTGGGGAAAGGACAGTCCTTTTAATAAATGATGCTGAGTCCATTAGATGGCACCATTGGGGAAAATGAAATTTGGTTACCACCTCATAATAATGTACTGTTGATCTTGTTAGGATTGATATTAGTATTATAGTTACATTTTTAAAACATGACCTTATATGTTAAAGAATATATAACACAGTCTTTATAGCTGAAATGATATATCTGAGATTTCCATTTAAATAAGCAAGAAAAACAAGTAGAATGGAGGAGAGTAGATAAAACAAAATTGGCAAAATTTTGATAATTGTTGAGGGCTGAGTCTGTAGGGGCTTGTACTTTCTCTCTACCTTTTGTATATGTTTGAAAGTTTCCATTGTATAAAGTTTTTAAAAACTCAATTCCAGATCATTCTCAGGTCTAAATGTGAAAGGCAGTACAGTAAAGCTTCTAGAAGGTACCGTGGGAGAATATCTTCACTCCCCTGGAGTAGGGAAGGCTTTCTGAAACGAGACAGAAACGACTGACCATACAGGATGAGACAGGTGAATTCGACTGCTTTAAAATTACGAACTACTGTTTATCAGCAGAAGCCATTAAAAGTGAAAAATAAACTAAGATATGAACATGAATAACCACCCAAGGGCTGGATTTTAGAATATATGAAAACCCATACAAAAAGATAAGATAATCAACCCAGCAGAAAATTTGTAGATTTGGTCAGGTACTTCCCAAAAGAAAGTATCTGAATCCTCAACAAATGTTTAGAAAAGTACTTATTCTCATTAGTATCAAGGAAATGCTACAGTGAATACTACTGCATACTGACCAGAATTAGAAAGTCTAATCATATCAAGTGTCTTCTCAGTGACATGAGGAGCTACTGGAACTCACACACTGCTGGTGGGTGTGAAAATTGGTAAGACCAATTTGGAAGACAGTTTCATGTTATCTACTAAAGTCGAACAATTTTCCACTCCTAGTGTTATACCTAACAGAAATGCGTGTGTGTGTGTGTGTGTGTGTGTGTGTGTGTGTATCAGAAGACATATACATAGCCGCTTCGTTCATAACTTGGCAGGGGCCAGGGGTGACTACCAGTGTTGGAATGGACAAATAAATGGTGGAATGTTCATACAACGGAGTATTGTGCAGCTATAACAACAGTGTGAATTCGGCTCCTATACAAATTGAGCAGAAGAAGCCGCACACACAAAAATGTATGGAGAGTTCTTTGCTAGTTTAAAAAAAACTAGCAAAACTGTAATTTAGGGGCTCGTGCTTAGGTGGTAAAACTAAAGAAAAGGGAGGAAATGACAACCATAAAGGAGAGAGAGGGCAATGGCTCTTCACCCTCGTGGGGGAGGAAAGGGTAGTGATTGGGAAGGGACAAGAGGGGGCTTCTGGAATGTCAGCTCTTCCCTCGTTCTTGGTCTTGGTGGTAGTTACACAGGAGTGCATGAGAATATCTTGCATTGGGCACTTTTCTATATGTATGTGTATATATGTTACATACATATCTTGCAATAATATGTTTTTAAAGCTATCTCATAATAGTAATACTTATCTTGTATTTTAGAAAAGCTTTAAACTTTTTTAGAACTAAATAACCTAAAAACTAGAGGCACATTGTCAAAATTCATAGGGTGTGTTTATACTCCCTATGTTTAGATTAGTAGCTGTTGGGAAAGGAACAGTGGCTGAGTCACCTCACTCAGAAAGGCCTTGGGCTCCCAGAGACCATGCTGTGCAGGGGCACTGTCCACCTTTCAGGTTACATTTGAGATGTGTAGGCCTGGTCCATGGTGCAGAGGGAGATGGCGTGGGATCTGCTTCCTGCGAATTAGAAAGAGATGATCAGAGAGCCAGTTCTACTAGGGGATTTTGCAAGACCAGTTTGACTCTGCTCTCACAATTTAACTCATGACACTCCTGTTTGCAGGAATGGAAAACTGGGAAGAGGAAGGCCGAGAAAGATGAGCTGGTGGGAGTTATGATATTTTCCACCATGGAACCAGAGGCCCCTGACTTGGACTTAATAGAAATGTAAGAGATAACTGCCAAATTTGCCTTCTTCTCAACTGTCCGCCTCCTTTGCTCACAGGTGGGGCCAGTCCAGCTCCACAGGGAACTCAGTCAAACCTGAGTGTAGGGAACGAACGGGGCTCGTAGTCGAGGAAAGCGTCACAGTGTGTGAATGCACTCTTTCCAGCCAGAGCATCAGACGAGAGTCTGGCTGCTTTTCACCTTGAAGTCAGTGATTTCCAAGTTGACACAGTAGTTGGTGGTCACTCCCACTGAGGTGTGATGAAACGAAGGGGCGCAGAGCCCACTCACACCACGGCCCAGTCCACAGAGCCGAGCTCTTTGAACATTGCCTTGGAGGAAGGCATCTCTGACCTGTTTTTTCGGAGTTCTTTATCTGTTGTTTTTAATCACGTCATCTTGTTTTTAATGTAGGCTTGGTTGGAAATCCAGAGTAGTTCCTTTTCTGTGTAAGGACTAATAAAAAGGCTCGAGGTTTATTTTTATTTTTAGAAACCTTTTTCTTATAAAATCATTGCTTATATGTTACCAAAAATATAGACAAGAGGAAAAAACCCACAATCTTCCAACTACCCAGAGAGAAAATCAGTGTTAAAATGTTGGCCTCCGTCTGTAGTCTCCCTAACCCTCCTCCGTACATACGTATCTGAAGCAAAAATTGTCTAAACAAAAATGACCTCACACCATGCATTCTCTTTTATAATCTTTTTTTAAGTTTAAGAGTATATTGTGATGATTTTTTCAGGTTGGTAAATACTTTTTACATCCTTAAAGAACTGGTATGTTCAGTATTACCTTAGATCAACGATTTTCAGCCTTTTTCATCTCGGCACACATAAACTAGTTACTAAAATTCTGTGGACACCAAAAAATATACTTTTTGCTGATTTCACACAAAAAAATAGGTACAATTTTGATTCATTCACACCGAGTGGTCATTGTTGTATTGGCTGCTGTTGTTTTTTTATTTGACAGTCTTAGGGAAAAGAGGTCAGTGCCTCTGACTAAATAGTCAGGTATTGCATGTTTCAAAAATTCTGCAACAGTGATTGAAAATTGCTGCCTTAGAAGGTGCTGTATCCAGGTTAGTTTCTGTGGCTCACTGTTGGAAAGAATGAACACCTACCATTAGCAACCCATGTTATTGTTTTAGAGGTTCCATGGTACCACCCATGGTTGAATTTTACTAAATATGATATTCGAGAAATGAGGATTTTATTCACGTTAGAATAATTTTACTTAGCATTCACAGGGAATTGAGGGGGAAAGGAAACAGAGTAAAATATAAATGGCACATTTCTAAGTAGTTCTTTAAAAACTTGAATCAAGCCTGTTTGAAGACTGATTTGCTTAAAGGGCGGTTGTTACAGTGCAAGAAAACAAGTACCTTGGTACGTTCGGTGTGAGTCTCCCTGACCACGTTGGTGCTTTTCCTCCCACACCTGATCCTGGACGCTTGGTAGCTAAGGCCAGAAGGCGCCTTCTTGTGTTTCTGCCCCACAGAGAACAGAAGTGCGATGCTGTCGGCAAGTTCACCAAAGCCATGGATGACGGCGTGAAGGAGCTGCTGACCGTGGGGCAGGAGCACTGGAAGCGGTGCACAGGACGTGAGTGCCCTCCCCTCTGCCTGCTGGGAAGGTGGCCGTGCGGCTCCGCCCTCTGTCCTGCTGCGGGCCGCACACCTCAGCACAACTGTGTTTAGTGACCTGAAGTCATGTCCTTCCCATAGCTCTGCAGTGAACCTCACTTCCCAACCTGAGTTACACAACAGACATTTGGCTCAAACAAAGCCAGTTCAAGAACGCTCATCAAAAAGTACCACGTTTGCCCTGGCCGGTTTGGCTCAGCGGTTAGAGCGTTGGCCTGCGGACCAGAGAGACCCGGGTTCAGTTCCCGCTAAGGGCATGTACCTTGGTTGCAGTTTGTCCCCAGCCCTGGTTGGGGTCGTGTGGGTAGCAACCAGTCGATGTGTCTCTCACATCAAAGTTTCTCTCTCAATTCCTCCCTCTCTCCCTCCCACTGTATCTGAAGATAAATATAAAAATGTCCTCGGGTGAGGATAAAAAAAAAAAAAAAAGATAAAAAATACCACGTTTGCTTAAATATTTCCTGTTGTTGGGGTTTTGTAATCTGTGGAAAATTCACCTTTCCTGCATGTTCACACAGAATGCTTGTGGTTATTTCACTCTCATTAATTTATTTTTAATCTTCATCCATTGGTAAGACATTGATTTGACTAACGCCCTAATTTTGGGGTGGGGGGGACAATGTAATCGATAGCATAAGACAGGTCAGACTGGGAGCACTGCTAGGGGCAAGTGGCCCCGTCGGCCGTGGCTCCCTGCCTGCTGTTTCATGTCTTCCAGGTCTTCTTGTCCCCTCACTTCCCTTGCTTGCAGACTGGCATTCTGCTGAAGCACGTTTGCTGTATTCCTCAGAGCCAGGCAGCTCTGCCCAGGCAGATAGCCCAGGCTGGAAGCAGGTGTCCAGCTGTGTCCTGCCGCACCTCTGCCCTGTGCCTCCCTGAGGCTTGGAAGGCTCCAGGGGTGGGACCACCACACAGAGGTGTCTGACTGCCTCGGGGGGTTAGGAGGCTCCCCTTACCTCCACTCTGTCCTTACTGCCAGCACAGCCCTCGGAGTCCCAAAGACAAACCCCGGTGTCTGAGCTCCAGTTAGGGATGACCCGTGTTAATGTCATGAGAACAAGGTCCTGCTAGTCTGTCACTAGAACCCACAAGAATACTGATTGTCCCCAGTAACTTTTTAAAAATAAAAATGGCTTTACTTTGAAGTGTAGAAGTAATACATAGCCATTTTTAAATTACATCAGTACTTTGGTACTCAGCATAGGAAGGAGGTTAAATTACCCATTTTTGTAAAGATATTTTTTAAGGTGGTATTTTTCCTCTAAATAATGGGAAAGAATCAGAATTTGAAGTCCGAAACAACTTTAATGAACAAGAAACTGTGGAGTGGCTTGGGGTGAAATATTAAAATAGCATAGCAGAGTTAATAGCAATTATAGGATCTGTTGGCCCCGACCTGAAAGTGAAGCCTTACATCTGGCCTGCAGGCCAGATCTGGCCGGCCCCCTACCTTTGTCAAGAAAGTGCTGTAGGAACACAGCCATCCCCATTTATTCACGTCGTCTGTGGCTACTTTCCTGTTCCGGTGGCAGAACTGAGTAGTGGCAGCAGAAACCCGTGGCCCCACCATGCCTGAAGTACTCACTGTCTGGCCCTTTGCAAAAAAAACAGCTTGCGTGCCTCACCCTGAGGGTCCTCCACCAGCCACACAGTTTGTATCCACGAAACCACTGGTAGGGCACCTCCGTGCATGCCTGGGGCAGACACTGCCCCCGTCCTGTGCAGGGGAACACGGCTGTGCCCTAAGAGTAGGACTGAGCCTGAGGAAACCAGGTGTCGATGCAGCGCTGGCAAAGTCCCTTCCAAGCCTTTGGTCACAAGCAGTAACCGTGAGTGAGAAGGGAGTGGCACTTCTCTAGAGTACAAGTGAGGTCATTTCATTTTTAAATTATGAATGCATTTTAGCTGTTAACTCTTATGAGGCCATAATAACAAATCATTTAAATCTGCATGTTCTTTGAAAGCTGTTTCCTTTTTTTAGAAATATTTTAAATAAGTACGAGTCTTGAGTGTTTTTTAAAATATTTTTTTCTTTATTAATTTTTGAAGGGAGAGGGAGAGAGAGATAGAAACATCGATGAGAGAGAACATCAACTGGCCGCCTCCTGCATGCCCCCCACTGGGGATCAGGCCCACAACCTGGGCATGTGCCCTGACTGGGAATCGAACTGGTGGCCTCTTGGTGTATGGATTGATGCCCAACCACTGAGCCACACCGGCCGGGCAACAAGTCTTGAGTTTTTTTAAAGATACCACAGAAATCTGGGATTATGATTTCTTTTAAAGAATCAACTCCCTTATATCTAACATCTGGTCAGTTCTATGTCCTGTAGAACCCAAAAAGCCAAATTTATGAAATAAGGAATATTGTCTTTAAGGCTCTTTTGGGGGCGGAGGGTGGTGGTTGAAGTACTTTGCTCAGGATTTGTTCAGGCATATCTTCTTTCTCCTTTTCTCTCACAAAGGAGTTGTTGTCGTTTTTTTATTCCTAATCTGTAAAGTGAGAAATCTAGCACACTCTGTATGGTGAAGCATGTGTCTGTAACCCCAGGTATAGAGGCAAAAATTGAGTTACAAATGGTGAATAATTTATGAAAATTAACTAAGCTAATGTAGTCTGAATTTGTGTTTCCCGATTACTACAGTTTCTGGACCATAATTCAAATTTCTCTAGCCTAGATTTTTTTTAAAGACACATTTGAATCACTTTTCTTCAGTAATACTGCACTAATTTTTCAAATACAAATAAGGTTTCTTTTGAAAGGCAAAGATGTGTGTAAGGGGACTATATACAGATGCAAAGAAAACCACCTAATTTGCAGAGACTCTTCTCTAGGAAGTTCTCCAAAGTGATCCTAGGCTCCTAGAATTTTAGCACCAGAAGGAACCTTAGAGAGCAGTCATTAATTTCATGCTACAGATGAAAAACTAAAATCCCTCCTCCCTGGTCCTGGGAAGTCCCACTGTCGTTTTTTCTCCACACCTTGTTGTTTTCAGTTTTGTTTTTTTGTTGTTTTGTTCTGCAAATAATTTTTCATCCATAGTAGAGTGGGGAAAGCAGTGCAGTTGGAATCAGAAGTGAAAAGTTCACCGTTTATTAGCCGTGTGACTCTGAGCACATCACCTCACTAATCTCACCCTTGTTTTCCTAACCATGAAGTGGAGGGGTGTCTGCGCCAGGCAGAGGGGTCGTTGTGATTGGGTGGTCTGTGTGGAAGTACTCTGTACACGAGAGTCATCTAACGAGCTGCCATCCACTTTTATTTCATTCGGTGAATGAGAATGTGGGCAGTGGTGGTAGTTGTTAATAATACCACCCACCATTAATTGAAAAAATGATTAATTACAAATTGAAAGAATATGATTGAAAAAAAACAATCATTAATTTTAAAAAACCAAGGCCCAATCTCTGGTGGGGGGGCATGCAGGAGGCGGTCAATCAATGTTCTCTCTCATCAATATTTCTCTCTCTTCTTCTCTTTAAAATCAATCAATAAATTTAAAAAAAACCAATCATTTTATTAAAGAATAGAGACTATTTTGAATCACTTCAAATTTCTGTTATAAACGTAATCACTTTTAGAAAATAGTTGAATCCCATTTCCGTTTGCTCGGAGGACTAGTTGACAATTTTTTTCTCTTTCAGCATTACCCAAGGAGTATCAGAAGATAGGAAAGGCCCTGCAGAGCTTAGCGACAGTATTCAGTTCCAGTGGTTATCAAGGTACATCTTTGTTTATTTATTCTTGGGCCTTCAGTGTCTTATCCAGACTGACCGCCCTCTTCAGGCTCCTGCAGACAAACAAGAGTTCTGCAGGGAGCACCCTGAGCGTGGACTCAGATCGGCTGGGCTGCTCCACTCAGGACTTCTGCAGCCTCGCCTTGTTACTTTGGAGAAGAGTGGAGAGTTGTTTTTGTATTTTCTTACTAGCTTCTTGGCCTCTCTTGTGTTTTAATAAAACAGGCAGCTATAACATGTAGCGCTCGGCCCTGTGTCATCTCCGCCAAACTGCAGTCAGGTCAGGCCTTCCCATTACAAAGGCCAGCTCTCATCAAGGTCATGTGGAGGAACAGTTTTTTTTTTAATTTTTTTATTTTTTTAATCCTCACCCGAGGACATTTTTGCATTTATCTTCAGATAGAGCAGGAGGGAGAAAGGGAGGAAGAGAGAGAGAAATATCCATGTGAGAGAGACACATCGACTGGTTGCCACCCACACAACCCCAACCAGGGCCGGGGACAAACTGCAACCGAGGTACGTGCCCTTAACGGGAACCGAACCCAGGACTCTCTGGTCCACAGGCCGGCGCTCTAACCACTGAGCCAAATCGGCCAGGGCTGGAGGAACAATTTTTGACTAACAAATTCACGTTGCCTTAATTCTCTCCATAACTCATAATTGTTTCAACTTAGTATTTCCTGTTCATTGTGTGTTTATATTGATAACACTTATGAGAACAAGTTAGCTGTTTTCCTTTATATTTTGATTTATATTTTTAATTTGGCCTATGGAGCAGGTAGGAAGTAAAGGTGTTTGTTAGGTGAGTGGCTCCTACTGAATTTGAGTATGTCCTGTCACTTACAGAAGCGATGGAATTGGTACTTTCACCAGGGTGTTTCTCCTGATCCCAGGGAATACAGGTCTTTGCATGTCAGTGTCTGAGTATTCTCAGGAATAAGAAATTAGCCTCACCACATTTTAAGATTTGGAGCTCCCGTTTATGAACGCAAGTCCCCATTGACTAATTCTTCCGTTTCAAGGAAAGTGAAGGTCAGCAGGAGGAGCACTGTGTGTTGCCACGTCTCCCTGTGCTCGATGTGCTGCGTCCTGTGGCGGGCCTACACCTGTGATCTTGCCATAATGCAGACGTTTTCGATGCCTAAGGATGTCTCGGATTGTATTAACTATAACTCTCCATGCTCCCTTTAACAGTGCATGTATTGATATTGGAACAACACAGACTCTTAACATGGCCCCTGCACGAATTCATGAAACAGTTCCTGTTCTTGTGGGTTATCATGAAAATACAATTAATAACATTTTTAAATGGTTATCGATAGAGGAAGAAAGGAAGCTAGACTTCTGTTCATATCTTTTTTGATAAATTTGACTTTGGAACCAACATAATTATTAGAAAACAAATTTAAGTCAAAATGTTAAAAAAAAATTCCTAAGATGCAAAAGCAAAATTAAACAAATGACTTGATACATAAAGATGAAGGCATAACCACACAAAGGAATTACTTCATATCAGCTTAAAACACTGTATTTTGAGTGTACATCTCTAGTAGTAGATGTTTTATGGTGTAAATTACTGCACAAAATTCATTTATTTTCAACAATAATATGGTTAGCAATATAATATTGGTATTGTTATTCCAGAACTTCTAAAATTATTTTATATGTTGTAAAGTAAAGCAAATACGTAGTTGTGTTACTGTTAACACTAAGATTTTAAAATGAGAGATAAAAATCAAAAGTTTTAAAATATATTCAGAAAAACAGTAATTTTGTATTGGAGATACGAATATGAGCTCACGTGTTTTCCTTTTTAAAAAACACTAGTTTGCTTTGCTCTGTTCACTGAAAAGAGCTAGAACCAGGTCCAATCCAGTAGGAGGAAGCACCCCACTCACCCACGTGGTGATCTATCTCTAAGTAGCACCTTCCACCAACATGAACCAGGTTCCTGTTTAGCAGAAGAACTCTGATGCCAATTTGAAGAGCCTTCCACTGACTGGTCAATGAAGAAAAGATTTGAGCATTAGTGCAAATAATAATTATACTTCATTCACTGAAACGATGCATATCAGATATGTTTAAGTCCATGGTACTTCCAGAAATGTTAATGTCATGCACCTTTGGAGCATGGTGGAGGATCAACCCATTATTCTGAAAAGAAGAAGCAAACATTTCAACCTGCTTTTTCTATTCCTGTGCCTCAAAGTAACCAAAAAGTTGATCAAGGAAAGTTTCTCTTTATAGAACTATTTCAGCCAATAAAGAGAAGTGGGATCGCACCGTTTTTGCAGACCCACACTAAAATAAAGATCTAGACAGTGATCATCATCTGTGGCTTCCAGCATCACACAGAAGAGAAGTAACTGGAAATTGTGTCCTCTGAATCTGATCGAGCCCCCAGATCTCACCACTAGTGTAAAGAAAATGCAGGGAACAGAGGACGGCGTTGCCACGACAGAGACATGAGCAAAGCCCAGGCTGTGGGCACCCACGCAGGTGACCTTGTTTCTTCAACACACCCAAACAGAAATTTTCTAAGGAAAAAATGGAACGTGGGGAAGGAACCTGTAGATTTGAAAAACACATCAGCTTAATGCCTTGTGGACGTTTCTACACCCTGATTCAAACAGACAGCCTGATTTGAGATGCCAGAAGGCTGCACACTGACTAATAACTTATGTCAGGGACAGTTGTCTTGTCTTCATTGTGATATGGTATTGTCCTTATTTTTTAAAGAGTCCTTATCTTCTGAGTAAAATTTATGGATGAAATGTTATGTGGCCAGTGAAAGGGGAGGTGGAAGTGGATGGTATAAGTGAAGAAATATTGCCCACGAACTGTTAATTGGGAAACTAGGTGATTAGTAGATGGGGACTCAATATGTTTTCTGTTTAGTTTTGAAAAGTCTGAAATTTTCTATAATAAAATTTTTAAATAAAATGAATGATAAGACAGTATAACTTACAACCACTGATAACTGTAATGACTTTCAGGTGAAACAGATCTCAATGATGCAATAACAGAAGCAGGAAAGACTTACGAAGAAATTGCCAGTCTCGTGGCAGAACAGGTATTATTAACATAACCACACAAGTCCAATTAAGATTTTCTGCCAGCTAATCTACATAGTTAATTTAAAATCAGTTTAAAGACAAACTTTCCAAATGGATATCCTCTTCTTTTCTATTCCTATATACCTTTGCTAATTGTGTTAGGTAACAGTGTTTCTTAGGTTAAGCTAAAGTGATAGATAACGTTGTCAAGAAATCTAAAAAGAATACCTTCCAGTCTCGAGGGCTGGGATCTGTCATTAGCCATCAGGGATCAGTATGTAGGAAGGAGCACTACTCCACTCCCCTTTGGACTCTTAGCCTCAGTTTCCTCATCTGGAAAATGGTGACGATGGCACCGCCCTTGTGAGGAACTCACTCACATGGAGCTCGGGATTCACCAGCTACTGAAGAGACGGCACCTGCTCCAGCCAGCGCGGAGCACGTCCCGCTGCAGAACATGGTGTGGACGGAGTCTCTAGTAGCCCGATCTCACTTCTCTTTACAGACAACAGAAATAACTTCCTTCGCGAGGAATGATCATCTAAGTTGTTTCAAATCCCTAAATTAAAACAAAACTTTTTCAGATAACTTTTTTTTTTTAATCTTTACCCGAGGATATTTTTCTATTTATCTTCAGATAGAGTGAGAGGGAGGGAGGGAGAGAGAAACATCAACGTGAGAGGGACACGTCAACTGGTTGCCCCCCACATGACCCCGACCAGGGCCAGGGACGAACCGCAGCCGAGGTACGTGCCCTTGACTGGAATTGAAACTGCGACTCTTTGGTCTGCGGGCCGACGCTCTAACCACTGAGCCAAACCGGCCAGGGCTCAGATAACTTTTTAAATGTGTGTACGTGTGCCTGTGGACACACTCATGTCACTAACTACTCTCAGCTACTTGTGAAAAAGTGATTTTTAGAACTGTGCATAACATAGTTATTAAAAATTATAATTCAGAAAAATGGAAAATGTTAAAGTTGTGAATTAAAATGATTGCTAGATGTTCTAATAATATTTTTATCTTCTTTGCTAATTTAGACATTAAACTATAACATCTGATTTCCTTATATGTAAACATATAGTCTTAACTGGTTTTTTCCTCATTGTGTTGTATTTTGGGCCACCTCAAAATAGCTAATTTTACCAACCAACTACAAAATTATCTGATGTTTTATCATTTTCTTTGCAGCCTGTGGTTGAGGGTGTAATAGTCTTGGGGATTATTTTCTTGTAGGAAAACTAAGTTGAATGCTTAACACTTAATAATTTAATGTAGTACCTGGAGGATTTGGCTAATATAGTCCTCTGATACACGTTTTCTGTTCCTTGATTGTCTGAATTCCTCTGCCAGTAACAACCAACCTGTGTCTTATTGTAGCCAAAGAAAGATCTCCACTTCCTGATGGAATGTAATCATGAGTATAAGGGCTTCCTTGGCTGCTTCCCTGATATTATTGGCGCTCACAAGGTAATGGATTGTAGGCGTTTACAGAAGACCACATGGTGACGGCTGCATGCGCCGCCCACCTTCACACACTCCGAGTCGGGAGGAGCCTCTGGAACCCTGGAAGTCCTGGGAGTGTCTAAGTAGCAAGGTCCCCTCACATGTTGGGGTATAAGAGTAGTTTTTAGTTTTGTTATATAAAAAGATTCTTTTGAAGGAACTAAAAATATGAAAAGTACTTCTTTATGCATGTAGTCAGGTCAGGTATCAAACAAAATAATCATGATGTTTGAAATTATTCCATCAGTAATAGGAATAATTTTTCTCTTATCAGTGAGACCCCCTGTAAACTGCTTGGGAAAGTCCTTAAAGATCTTTACCTGTCAAATGAAATAAGATTCTTTCCCTGAGTCTAACAATAGCTTTTCTAATTAAAATTAAAATGATCAGTGTTGGGGTTATATGTTTATCCATATTAATGAAAAGGAAACTATAATTTCCATCAAAAAGGTATTTTTAAACTAAATTTAAAAATTGACTTAGGGTATACTCACATTTTAATTCTGGTTAAATTTTCTTTCTGTTTCAAAATCTGTGTGTTACCTCAGAATTTTGGGTATTTGATCAACTGTAGTACTTGAGGCTATAGTGACGTATTGGGGCTTATTAGGAAGCTTTCCACAAAGGACTGGTCTGTGTTCATTTTAGCATTTGGCTTTATAATTAAAGTATGAAGAGGTTACATAGGTAAATAAGATATTTGTGCAACTTCAGATATCTTAATATAAAACTCAGAACCGTTTCCTTATCCACTCATTTGTTGATGGACACTTGGTTGTTTCCGTGTCTCGGCGATTTGAAATCATGCCACAGGGGCCTGGGAGTGCTGTGTCTCTGGTGCTGTATCTGTTTGAGATCGTGATTTTGTTTCCTTCAAATGTGTAACAGAAGTAGAGTTGCTGGAAGAGTAGATCTGAAAGATTCTCATCATAAGAAAAAACATTTTGGAGCTCTGTGAGGGAGATGGATATTCACTAGAAGGACTGTGGTAATCATTTCACCATAGATGCACATAGCAAGTCATTATGGTGCACACCTTGAGTTAATACAGTGTTATATGTCATTATATTTCAATAAACTGAAAAAGGTAAAATTAATAAAATTTAAATCTCAGTGAAAAGACGTCAGAACAGTTAGCTTGTTGTAGGGATTTGTGTCAGCAGAGTGAGGCTTCTAGGCACGGAGCCTGATCTGTGCACGAGAGTACAGGCGTTCTTTCCAGACGGCTCTAAGTAATGACACTGGGGTGGTACGGCGCAGGAGGTGTTTGGAGCTTTTACAGCTGCGTCCGTCCGAGTATTAACTTAAAACAGATTACGTGCGTCTTACAGAAATCTCAGCCAAGCTAAGCCGTACGACCTGCGCCTGAGCCCCAGCCTGTACAGGCCTCCCCGTGGTACCGGAGAGGCAGAGGCTCTGTGCGCACGCCGGGCCTCCTGTCCGCTGGGAGCTGCTCCTGCCCTGGCCGTGGCTCCTCCGCGCCAGCCTGGTTCCCTGCTTGGTCGTAACATAAACCTAAATCTTAGTTTAGTTACGTTTTTCAAGAATAGTAACCTGTTTTGCTTCCAAGTGACTTAAAGGAAGTTATATTTCTATCCTTTCTATGGTCTTATCTTGTGGGGCCCTTTTCCTGTGATTATAAAAGAAGTTGCATTGTTACATTTTAAACTGATGACTAATCTTTTTAGTTTTGTTTTACTGATGCCATTCATGTCTGTATTTCACAGGGAGCAATAGAAAAAGTAAAAGAAAGCGATAAACTAGTTGCAACTAGCAAAATCACCCCCCAGGACAAACAGAACATGGTGAAACGTGTCGGCACCATGTCTTACGCATTACAAGGTAAGAAGGCCTGTGTGCAGCTGCTGAGACTGTTTTCCCAGCAAAGCTGCTGTTTTCCTTGCTGGAGAGAAATCCAGATGTGAACAACGGCTAAGTTAGAGCTGATCTGAAATGTCCTCATCGCCTCCTGTTCGCAGGATCCCAGTGTTAATGAGAATCTGGCGTGCACCCGATGTAGCTATGAATGACGGTGTGATTACACGTGCACATTGTTATTGTTTCTCAGGGACACTGAAGCTGCCTTTTACAGCCTTCATATCAGCACCTATCCTAACGCCGTTAGAGTCCCAAGTTCAGCTTTTAGCAGTCTGTAACCTCCACACGAGACCATGGCATGTGAAGGGCGTTTGGAGGTAGCAGTTAGGCACAGTTTGACTCTTAGTGACAGGAAGATTTCTTTAATTTTTACATAGTTGAGTGTTCTCCAGCACAGAGGAGCAGGGAATGGGTTCTTCCTGCTTGGGTGGACAGATAGAATATTCCTGGGCCAAGGAGAAGGGGAAGGACGCTCTAGGATGGGCAGAAGCACATAAAGTGACGGTGCGGGATTAGGCTGGCCTGGGGATACAACGTGCTTGCAGGTTGCTGAGGAATGAACGTCGGTGATTATGGAGGCCTTGAAAGCCAGGTAGAAGAGTCCACACTTGATGTGGGTGTTAAAAAGTCATTAAAAGGTTTTAATGAGGGGGGAAAAAAGCAATGCTCAAGGGAGGGGGGTTTGCTAGTTACATGGGACACCTCGGAGGGGCAGGCATTGGCCCAGCAGCCCAGCCCGAGGACCACCCAACAGGTGCTGCTGGGAGAAGAGAACAGAGCGTGTTTGCCGGCTTCTCCAAGGAACAGCCTTCAGGATAGGGAACTCGTTGGAGGAAGACGTGTGACAGATTTCCAGAACAGACCACTGGAGCAGAACTGGGAAACCTGATTTTTGTTTTGTTTGTATTTTTGTTTGTTTTCAATTCTTTATTGATTTTAGAGAGAGGAAGGGAAAGGGAGAGATAGAAACATCAATGAGAGAGAACATCAATTGGCCGCCTCCTGCATGCCCCGCACTGGGGATCGGGCCCACAACCTGGCCATGTGCCCTGACTGGGAATCGAACCAGTGACCTCTTGGTGCATGGGTCGACGCCCAACCACTGAGCCACACCAGCTGGGCGCACATTTGGGTTTTGAAGGGTCTGAAATAGGTTTGAAATTTGGCATTGAACTTGTGTTTGAGGTTATCCAGGTAGATAAATGAAGAGCTTTGTACAACTTTAGATAATACTAGACTCAGAACAGTTAGATTTTCGTAGGGACTGATGCCAGCAGTTGGCTTTCTAGGCCTGGAGTGTAAGGGAAAAGGTGGGTGGAGAGGCGATAAGGAGCTGATAAGGAGGCCTCTGCAGCTTGTGATGGGAATTTACTGTTCAAACTGTTTCTCTATCCTGTTTGTGAAATGATTTGTCAAAAGCTGGCACTGCCCTGAAGCCAACCAGAGTAAACCTGGCTGGTGATGAATCGTAACCGAGCAGAGAAGCCAGGTGTCCCTGGGAGTCGGGGGTACTGACTGGCGTGTTGGTTTTGGTTGTAGCGGAGATGAACCACTTTCATAGTAACCGGATCTATGACTACAACAGTGTCATCCGCCTGTACCTGGAGCAGCAGGTCCAGTTCTATGAAACGGTAAGTCGGCCCTCCTGTCCCGTCCATCTGTGCACAGAGGGCATGGTTCCTGGTCACTGACTTTGACCGTATAAAGTTAATCTGTATCTTTTAATCCTGAGTATTAAACCCAAAGAGGCTAAATATTGAATAGGGTTTATTTGAATCTCTTAATTACCTCTGCCTTTCCTTTTTGAGTCACACTGGATTAAAATAAAGGTTTTCTTTTGAAGACGACGGGGTATTGGATGCTAGTGGTGAGGCCCCAAGAAGACCTTATTGTGTGGCTCCTTCCCTCCCTCCCCGCCTCTGTGCGCAGGGAGCACAGCTGAATGGGTGAGGTCACCCTGCCGCCCAGGGAGCGCAGCCGGGAAGGAGCCTGGCACCGCTCAGGACCCACAGGCAGCCTGTTTGTGAATGAGGTCTCACAGTACCAGAGGAACTGCAGAAAGAAAATGAAAAAGAGAGAGCGAAACCTTAAATATTTTCATTCAGAAAACCATAATGAGAGCGTAAACTTTAGTACCCCTGTGTAGAAACTTCATCGTTTACCAGAGTCCAGAAAACCAAGCTTGGCATGTAAATGAAGAGTCAGTCACCTGAAGACAAGTGCTGCAACTTTGTCATCTTACCGTGGTCCCTGTGCTGGGGCCGTGTTCTCACTAAGTTCTCCACTGTGTCATGGTGTCATCTCGTGTGTGTTCAGGGACAGTCGTGGGCAAGCCCCAAACTCACATCCTTGCGTGTGTCGTCTTTGGACTAGACACTGCCGAAAGTGTCCGTCTGGCCAGCCGGGTCTCGCAGGGAGCTGTGACTGGTGCTGGGTGCGTGTTGTGACGTGTGCGTTGGGAGCGGCTGGGTTTGGAGACGAGTGTACAGGAGGGATTCCCGGGAGCATGCTCTCCCTGCAGTGTGCAGCTCTGTGCGCCGCGCACTTTCCTCGTCGGTGCCCTGGATGGTCGCCTCGTGCCGTGTTAGAGTAGCAGGTGCATGTGTTCCGTGTGGGAGAGTGATTGAAGGGCAACTCTTGACATTTTGGTAATGTTTATCTGTTAAATAATTCTCAAGCCCAGGTGAGGTTTAATTACTAATATCATCGTAATTCAGAATAGGGAACTGTGTTCAATCACTGTCTTTGTTCATCTAACATAGTTATTAAAATGTGCACATTTGTTCGTGGAGCGAACATTTATTATTACATACTAAGCACTCACTGCCAATGCGCAGGATCCGAGGATGACTTAAGACTTCTGTGTCCTCCCTGAGCGTGTGTGTCCTTGGGGGAGACGTAGGCGTGTCACACCTGCGGGACAGCATAGCTTTATGGTGAGGGCGACACTGTCCACCCGCCGTAGGAGCAGAGGGGCGTGAGCGCGGGGCGGCCTGTCAGCTGGGTTCCCGGAGTTAGCAGTGGACCGATCCTCCCTCCGCACTGGAGGAGACACGGACGTGCCCCGGGGAGGGGCAGCACCCTCCCTGCCAGCCCGGGCTTCAGGAGGCCTCTGCTTCAGGAGGCCTCTGCCAGCCACGTGGAAGCTGGGCCAGTGCTGGGAGAGCCTGGGTGCGCAGACCCAGATGTTCGAAAGTGTTGCAACGTTTAACTCAGAAGAGAGGAAAATAATAAAATACTATGAAGTCCTGACAGAAGTGATATTTCAGAGTTTTTATGTTCTTTTCACCAGATTGCAGAAAAGCTGAGGCAGGCCCTCGGCCGCTTCCCGGTTATGTAGACGAGCGGATCCTGGAGAAAACGCCGAAGTGCTTCTTCCTGACTTGGGGCGATGCAATTTAATTTGTTTCCTCCCATCATCCAAAAAAAAAAAAAAGAAAGAAAGAAAGAAAGAAAACCAAAAAGAAATAGAGTTGCAAAAAACTACATTTACTTTATTACTAGCCTAAATGCATCAGATATATAGTCTTCTGTTCATTTCTACATCCATTATTTAAACAGTGGAAATTGTCTCTATTTTTTGAAAATACTTAAAATTACTAGAATTTTGAATGGAAAATTAGAGGTTTCCCCTGATATTTTACATAAAATTTTGATTTTTAAGACGCCCACAATCTTCTAGTTCTTACCCAAGGTCAGATAATTACTAATTGCTTTCTTAAAAATATGAAATACGCCAGAATAAAAAAAAATATGTTTGTATATATTTTTATAACTCTTTTCAGTGCTTTGGGATTCCTGCCTAGTTAGGAAAATCAACATGCCTTTCACTGACATATCTATGATGCAAGTGCTTAGTTGTCAGGAGAGGAAGCAAAGGGGCCCTGGGGCTGTCGTCAGGCTCATCCCTTCCGGCTGCGGCTTGCCCAGAACCCTGATCAGGCTCCCCTGCCCGCCCTCGGAGCCTGGTTTGGAGCTTTGCCATCCGGGAAGAGTGCTTTCTCTCCTCGCACTTCCTTCCATGCGTGGCCAGCTTTGTACTAGAAAGAATATGTGGGAGAAGTTGGGGACGTGTCCAGTGCTCTGACTGCTCCGGGGACAGGACGAGCAGCGTGCTGACTGCGTGCTCAGGAGGAGTGCTCCCGGGCGGGGGCAGACACGCTGCTCCAGGGCCTTTTACCTGTTTCTAGTCTTCAGCTGCCCGTCAGACACAATGAGAAAGGAGAGCAGGATTTGCCACCTGATGTGGGCGGTAGACCAGCGGGCCAGTTGGTGTTGCCTGAAAAGACGAAACCGGTCCATAGACCTCTCCCCACCAAGCGGAAGAGCTTAGGGACTGAAGCGTGGCAGCCTGAAGAAGGCGCTAACCCCAGCGCTGGCACCGCTGAGAAAACTGCAGCGGATGTTCTTCCTGACCGTGTCCTAACTTCAGATGGAGCTTTCCCGGCCACTAGTACGTCAGTTAATGGCATTAAACAGCAGAATGTGCAAACCACGCTGTAGGTCAGCACTGCACAGTGCCGTCTCACCCCGAGGGCGAGTCGTCCCGTCCATCGTCCATCGCCTTACTTACTGACCTTCGCTGCTTTCTCTCTCTGACCTGATCACTAAATTACAGAAAATGCAAAGTTTGGGCCAGCACAAATAAAGTGAAACCAAAAAATAAGTGGAAGAGGAAATCAGAGGAACATGAATGAGAATTTCTTGTTCTTCAGTATCACGGGTTTTTGTTAATGTTTTATAAGTAATTTTCCCTTGATTTTTCTTTTATAAAATCTCATAGAACAGTGTTTATGATATAGCCATTTAATATATGTACAAATTGTAAAGAATATGTATAAATGTTTTACACAAATGTAAGAACATGTAGAAGCCAACATATAAATAAATTGTTTAAAAAAACCTGTACAGTAAATTCTCAAACCACTTTTTCAAAAATACTTTTTGGTGTTTCTGTGTGATTTTTTTTTTTTTTTTTAATCGCGTCTTGTTGCCATTTGCTGAAAATAGTCCCCATGGTGCCACAGGGGCAGGCTGGGAGGAGAAAATGTAGTTGGGGACCGTGGACACTGGGGCCACTTCATGTCCCCTCGTGGAGCCATCAGGGCTGCTGGGGCTGGATCACAGACGCACTGCCTCCATTCCGTCCCTGCTGAGGCCCAGAGTGCGGACTCGGCCTGCCGGGGTCGTCGCAGTGCCGGGAACTACAAGCAGACACTGCTAGGAGTGAGGGGGGGCATCCCAAGCGAGCAAATGCTCCAGACCTCGGGATGCAGCCCAATTTATTTGCAAAGTGGTTCCCTCAGTTACATGGTGTTTTAGGTGATTAAGTCCTTGAAATCACTGCTCACCATACAGCCAAGCCCAGCATATTTCCTGTCTCACTGTTTTCAGCAGAGATACATCAAAACGAACTCATTCATACCTGAGCATATCACCCATTGTCTCTTTCAGGGCAGCAAACCTTATCTACTCACACACATTCAATACACTCAGTTCAGACAGGGTGGCGGTTCCAACCCTCCAGGCAAACCTTATCTAGTCACACGCATACTTTGGTCCTTGGCTGGTCAGGTCGAGAATGCATACCTCAAGGTTACATTTTGTTCATCCACCAAACCTCCAACCCTACACAATAGCTGTTTCTCAAAAGGAGAGTGGTCACTGCAGCAGATGGCAGGGCTTTGCCCCGATCCTGAAAGCCTGTGCTGTGATCCATGACAGGGCCTGCCGGAGGCTCTGCCTGTGCCCTCCCTGCCACTCCCCTCCAGGAACGGGTCTGGATCTGGACTTCGGCAGGCTGCCTCTTGTCGGGACCCCACACCGAATGTCTGTGTGCCCTGTGGCTCAGGCAACTTGACACACAATTAACCACCACACTGGTGTCCACCTCCCACATACGCTGCTTTCTTTGGTACAAGGAAGGGGCCAGGAAAATGGAAAGGGAGTTTAGGAAGAGGAGATATCCAAAACCATGATAGCTGACTGTGAGCCAGGAAAAGTAACGGGAATTTGAATGAAAAATTACACAATGGATGTTGATACTTAGGAGACACTCCTTAAAGTGGCAACATTTTATTTTTCTTTATCCTCACCCAAGGATATTTTTCCATTGATTTTTTTTTTTTTTTTTTTTTTTTTTAAAGATAGGGAGAGAGAAAGATCAATGCAACCAAGGTACATGCCCTTAACCAGGAATCAAGCCCGTGACTGGTCTGTGGGCCTACGCTCTAACCACTGAACCAAACCGGCCAGGACCAAGTGGCAACATTTTAATGGCCTAGTGTATACTTTATTGTCTCTGGGTTCAAACACATGTGGTTCTTACATGTTGATGTTCTGATTTTTACTTGTTTGTATCACAGAAGAGCTACATTTATGGAATAATTTAGAATGTTTACAAATCCTGACAATGTAGAAATAGTGGGTAAGTATTTGGAAAGGAAGGCGGTTTGGAAGACGGTGCCAGGAGAAACTTGGGTGCAGAAAGCAGGACACGGGCTGTTAAAGATCCGTTTCTCTGCTTGTTCATAGGGGTTGGGATTATGAGTGATATTTATTATAAAGTTACATTTTCTTGAGTTTTTTCAGTGAGTTTGTATTATAATTTCAAAAATATTAACACTATCAGAACGATCTTGTTTCCCAAGTCATCTATCTGTTCACCGGACACTGATTAGTCCTGTGAATTGGGCACTGGTTCCCTGCGCACACACAGCGCAGTTCTTGCTGTTCATTTCGCCCCTGTATTGCAGGAATCATTAGAAGTTTAAAGGCTTTCCTTTCAGGGAAGAAACCCTTGGCCATGTAGAGATCTGAATTGTGTGGGAGCCCTGGGCTCTGGTTGCCAGGCTGATGCCAACGCCTGTCACCTTGAACAAGTCATGTAAGCTCTCCGACCTCAGTCCTCTCATCCACAGAGTGCTAGGACGTGAGCAGATATGTCCTAAAATCCTAGCAGGAGCAGAAGGGCTCAGGCCCATGGACACCTGGCCTCCAGTCGGGGCAGCCCCTCTGGTACAGCCACCCCTGGGGCTGCTTCCAGGTGACTCCTACAGGACACAGCCCCAGTGAGTCAAGGGTAGGGCAGAGTGTGTCCCAAAACATCCAAACATCCTGCTGTTATCACTAGTCAACCCTGCCAATTCAAAGGTGGACCTGGCCCCCAGGTTACACTGGCTGCTCCAGGCACATCCCCCCCACCCCCAGGAGATAAAAGATGAGCTTAAGAGCGGATTTTTACTACATACCCTTGTTGATCTCAAAGTGATCAGCAGGCAGAAATCGATTCCTTCTGCACTTAGGTGACGCTGGATACAAAGAACTGAAAAAGGTCACCTGGCAGGTGCACTGAGGACAGTGGCCTGGTCCCCAGGTGGACGATGCAATGAGCCTTTCCGGAGTAGGCAGAGCTGTGATTGAGCTTGCATGCTTAGTGGCTGCCTCTGCAGACAGAGAATGGCTTCCTGAGCACAAGCTCGAGGCCCCTGCAGAGGGGGTGCCTTTCAGAAGGCCCTGCCTTGTGCCTGTACAAGTCTTTACACCTTGGCTGGTGACTGTATGGCCAACTTGGAGTCCTCTGTGGGTTCCGGGACTTGTTTGGCTTGTTGATATCCGGTGGTTGTGTCACTCTCCTCACGTGGTTTCCTCCCATGAGTGAGTGGATCAATGTTCAAAGCCTTTCCAGGGGACAGATCTCCTGCAGATCTCCGGAACTGACACTGTCTGTCTGTCTGTCTCCTTTCTCTCCTGTACTCTGCCTTTCAAATCCTACCCACCTTGTCTCCCTGCACACTGATCTCTGTCTCTCAGACTCAGCGAGACCACGAACCTCTGTTTGGTTCCCCTCCTGCACTGAGACTAGAATCTGCTTTCAGGCAGTGCTCTGGGGCCACCGTGGGGCTCACCTTGTTTCCCTCAGTGACCGAGGCCTGCCCTGCCTGCTGTCTAATGTCTGAAACCATTTTTCATGTGTTCTTTTTATTCAAGGAGGGTAAACTGGCCCTGGCTGGTTTGGCTCAGCAGTTAGACTGCAGTGGTTCTCAACCTTCCTAATGCCGCGACCCTCTAATGCAGTTCCTCATGTTGTGGTGACCCCCAACCATGAAATTATTTTCGTTGCTACTTCATAACTATAATTTTGCTACTGCTATGAATTGCCATTGGAAATACGTGTTTTCCGATGGTCTAAGGCAACCCCTGTGAAAGGGTCGCTCGACTCCCAAAGGGGTCGCGACCCACAGGTTGAGAACCACTGGGTTAGAGCGTCAGCCCGCAGACCAGAGAGTCCTGGGTTCGGTTCCCGCTAAGGGCACGAACCTCGGTTGCAGTTTGTCCCCGGCCCCGGTTGGGGTCGTGTGGGTGGCAGCCAGTGGATGTGTATCTCACATAGATGTTTCTCTCTCTTTTTTCCTCCCTCTCTCCCTCCCGCTCTATCTGAAGATAAATGCAAAAATGTCCTCGGGTGAGGATTAAAAAAAAAAAAGAAGGGTAAACTGGCCTCTGTTACTCCCATCATGTCTGGAAGTGGAAAGCCTATCATTTTTTACTTTTTTTTTTAATCCCCACCTGAGGATATTTTTCCATTTATCATCAGATAGAATAGGAGGGAGGAAGAGAGGGAGAGAGAGACAGAGAGAAACATCCATGTGAAAGAGACACATGACTGGTCGCCTCTTGCACGACCCTGTCCAGGGCCAGGGACAAACTGCAACCGAGGTACGTGCCCTTGACTGGAATCGAACCCAGGACTCATTGGTCCACGAGGCAATGCACTAACCACTGAGCCAAACTGGCCAGGGCAAGCCTATCATTTATTTTTTAAATCTAATGGGTAGTTTTCCCATTCAGAGAGAACATCTTAGCACACATTCCTCAAAATGCATTTTCATTTTCAAGCGTGTTTCAGTCGTCACTGAGCCGACACTACAACTTGTATCATCATTTGCTTCTCATCGCCATTGGGCCATACTTCCCCGTCTCCGTGAAGTCAGGCGTCGCAGTGTGGCCCGCTTTGGCCAAAGAAAGGTAGTTGGGAGCAATGCGTGCACTTCACGGTGACAGTGGAGTGAGATGGTGACACAGAGAGGCCCAGCTGAGGACACAGCCAGCACCTAGGAGAGAGCCGGCCCGGAGAGCTGCTGGGGCCCCAGCAGACTTCCAGGAGCGAGAGGAACTCGGGCACGTGGGCCACTCGGAGCTGGGCCGTCCCTTAGCAGCTCGAGCGGCAGCCTGTCCGGACTGCTGCGACCCCTCTTCCGTCGTTGAGCCAGGGTGTGCGTTCACCCCAAACAGGTGTGTCTGAAAGTATGTAGCCTTCGTGGGGCAGGAGTGTTTGAAAATGTACCATTCGGAAAACTATCAACCCACAGGAGGAAGCCAAACAAAACAAAAATTTACGAAAGCAAACCACTTTTGTGAGCTTGAATTCTCCTGTTGATGTGTTGAATCCCTTCCAGAGGGACCACTCCATCGCGGTTCAGAAGGGTTTATTCTCCCCTTGCCACACATCTAAACAGAAGGGAAAACCCACCAGCATAAGTGGATGTGTGTCTCAGTGACCGAATCCACCGTGCTGAGCTAAACATTTTCTCTGAGGAGCATGCGTTCCCCATCCCTTCTTCTGCATGGTGTTGCCTGTGCGTGTCCTCGTGCCCTTGGAAATGTGTTTGTAGTTAAGATCAACTTCCCAGCCCCCATCAGAGGGACTGCTGTGGTCAGCTTTTTCAAACTTGCTTCTAAAATAGGAATTCTTGGCCTGTGGTCCATGCAGCACTGGGGTGTGTGCATCATTGAATCACGCGATTGTAGGCAAGTTATTCATGTGCCTGTTTTACATTTTTTCTTGGGAAAGGGTTTGTATCTTTCATCAGATTCTTTTTTTAAATTTATTTATTGACTTTAGAGAAAGGAAAGGAGAGAGACAGTTGTTGTTCCACTTATTTATGCATTCATTGTTTGATTCTTCTATGTGCCCTGACCAGGGATCAAACCCGCAACCTTGGTGTGTCGGGATGACGCTCTAACCAACTGAGCTACCCGACCAGGGCTTTTCATAGGTTCTTACAGGTTTGGGTGACTCAGTGAAGGGTCACCCCAAGGACGTCAGTCTCCTCACCCAACCAGGCTCTCATCTCACAGCACATCACCACATCCTGCTCTTTCAGCACCGGAGTGGAAGGGCTGTCCTGAAGAGGGATGAGTCACTGCACACGTGTCTGGGAAGCCAGTTTCCAGTTAGTCCTCAAAGGTTCCAGCTGATGACCCAGGTCCGCTGTCTGAACAAGACACGGCGCTGTAATCTGTGCGCCCACAGCCCTTCCTGCTCAGAACAGCTGTGCTAAGTGACAGACCAAAGAGCTAGCCCACCCTTTGGACGAAGGAGGGAGCAAGGGGAAGGGGCTGAGCCCGGAGGCAGGGTCATCTCCTCCTGAAAAGGCGTGTCTGCCTCCGGAGCCGACCACCCGCGTGGCTCAGTGTGGACTTGCGTGTTTTTGTAGGAAGGGCTGTGGAAAGAGTGGGAGAGGTTACAGCAGAATGAAAAGAGAGGGTAGAGAAGGTTATGTCCTCCCTACTTCCTGAAGAGTCTTGGCACTGAGAAGCAGAGAAAGCTTATTTAACTAATTATGAGCAAAACTTCTGGACGCAGGGGAAGAATCACCGTCCAGTCAACGTTACTGTCACATGCGTCTGTGCAGAGCTGCTGGCCCGGGGGCATGAGCCCCGTGGGAGTGGGTGTGGCTTTCCGATGCAGAGGACCCTCGGGAACACAGACCAGGGCTGTCTCAAGTACAAAGCCGGCCTCGTCAGAAGCAACCCAAGCCCCTCTTGGAACGAGCTGTTGGGAAGCTGTGGAAGCGAGGACTCGGGGGACAGTGAGCCGCGAGGACTCGGGGGACAGTGAGCCACGCGGCCCGGGGAACAGCTCCCTTGGCTCTGTGTCGTGCTTGAGCCCCGCGGCCCGGGGAACAGCTCCCTTGGCTCTGTGTCGTGCTTGGGCCCCGCGGCCCGGGGAACAGCTCCCTTGGCTCTGTGTCGTGCTTGAGCCACGCGGCCCGGAGAGCAGCTCCCTTGGCTCTGTGTCGTGCTTGAGCCCCGCGGCCCGGGGAACAGCTCCCTTTGCTCTGTCTCGCTCTCTCTACACCCTGCAGCTTAGTTTCCAGTTACCGTTTTCGTGACGTGGTACGTGGACTTGTGCTCAGTTCTGAGGTTAAAGCAGTCACGCAGCTTGAGAGCTGAGAGCAGGCTGTGACGTTTCCACAGCTCCGTCGGCTTTTCCTTCCACGCCACGGCGTCCCGTCCTCCCTGCAGAACTGCCCGTGGCCGCAGTGAGGAGCTGGTCTCGTTTCTCGAAAATACCTATAACCTGTGCCTCAGTGCACGAGGAAAACCACTTAGCTTACTGAAGTTGTCAGGAACACGGGGACAAACCACTTCCAACAGATAAAACATGAAATCAGAGCGGCAGTGCAGCCAACAGCGAGCACCTCCGGGTGAGAGGTCTGGAGGCCTGGGGCCCAACAGTGAGTCCTGTCGGGGCCTCGGTGCTCTCGGGAGCAGATCCGACGTCATTCCTGTCCTTTCCATCTCACCGTGTTTGCCTTGGGAGGAAATAAATGAAATAGGGAAAAAATAAAATAACTTATAACTGTTTCTAAGGCAGCATTAAGCCCTGTGCTAAAGGAACAAGAATGATTTTCAGATGCTAGCTATGCCTGATGCTCAGAAACTGCTGGTCAGTCCCCAACTTCCGTCTCATCTGTCCATCTCAAATGAAGAGGTTGGAAAAGTCTCCGCTGTAGCTAGTGGGGACCATGTGACACAGTTCTGGCCAATGAATCTTAAGCAGAAATTTGTTAGGATCTTCCAGAGAAGCTTTTGCCTTTTTCTTATAAAAGGGACAGGTTTAGCTGGTGTGGATTCCTCTCTTTTTTCTATCTTAAATATGGGTGTGATGCCTGGAGCTGAAGCAGCCATTCTGTGATTATGAGACAACAGGCCAACCTGCTAGGACTGAAGGAACAAAAGGAAAGAGCTTGCCTGGGCCTTTGATGACATTGCTGAGTTGCTATCCCAGCTCTAGGTGACCTACCTGGAGACTTTGTTCATTGAAGACTTTTATAGTTGAGTTTTCTGTTACCTCCAGCCAAAACACTTCAGAGTGCCTCTGATACACTGGCTATAATGTGTTACTGGAAGATTTAACTACATTAATGTTAAGAAGGAATCACCATGTAGTAATTTGCAATTTCACTTTACTTTTCAAAACTAACTATATGATGAAACACTTAAGAGCAAATTTTTAAAAATTTCATATTTTGATCATTTTCAGACTTACAGAAAAGTAGAAAGCATAGTTTATTTTAGATTCATAGTTTATTTATAACATTTATATTTTATTTTTAATTCCTTTAAAACTTATATTTTGAAAAGTTTCAAACATAAGAAAATTAGAAACATGAAGTTTCTCCTTTCTCACACACCACAAGATGGGGTGAGTATCCAGCCTTCCCCCCTTTTTTTTGTTTAACCACAGCACACATCTAATTGCTAGAAAGGTCTTCTGGGTGTTAAACCAAAACCTACTCCCCTGAAACTTTTTTCTCCACTCTCTAAATGACAATGTAAGGTCCATACTTTACGGCACTTTCTCTATGAATTTTGTAACCCACTCAGAGAAGAGGTTTCTGGAGAAGGGTCAAGGGTAGAAAGGTACCAGCCTCCCCATCCCCTGAGATGAGGCCTGGTCTTCCTCTCGTGCAGGGCATGCTGGGGAGAGGGCTCGGCAGCTGTGGCTGTCCCCCGCTCCTGTTTGTCTCCCCCAGTTCTTGTGCTGGGCCATGAGGGTGCGGGATACAGGCCTTTGTTGTCAGAGACCCTGCCAGGCTTCTTCATCGACAGTAACTGAATAGCCAGACTCCAGTCTGGACGATGGTCCCGCCCCTGGTAGGTTCCCCCTGGAGGTGGGATTGAACTGGAGGAGCAGACCCTACTTGTTCTTGGCATGTGAAAGTCCCTCCCCTCCCCCACCTTCTCCACCTGTCACAGGTGGGCTTCGGGTGTTTTCCAGCTACGAAGCCCGCGGCCCGACTGGCAGTGGGCACACTTGTGTTCAGAGCGTGGTCTTGGCTGAGAAGTGCTTATCGCTCCCCTGGCTCCGGGGCCCACAGGTGGCCACACAAACCAGTCTCCGCACCAGCTTCTCCAACCGGCAGTGCTGTTGACTTGGAGGAGCAGACCAGGAGGGAAGGAAGACGCCTGGGGACCAGGGCGGAGAGCAGGTGCCACACAGACACAGGAGCGGGTCCCTGGAGACCTGGGAGCACCCCGGTACCTGGGCCCAGAGCGGCCCAGCCACAGTGCTGGTGGCGGTTTCCCTGGGGTGGCGCCGGCTCTGGGCAGTTCTGACAGGTCACGGTCCTGCGGGCGCTCTGCTGCAGGTGTGTGCTGAGAAACACTAACGCGAGCCTGTCCCCAGTTACAGCAAAGTGCGGTCCTAAGTCCGGTCGTGTGTGCGTAGATACTGACAGGTCAGTGCCTCGTATTCCTTTTTTACAAAAAGTAATAAAATGGACTTCCAAACAACCGTCCTGCTCAGGCTGCCCGGCCCCATCCCGTCCCTGTGAAGGCCAGGGGAGCCAGGCACGCTTCCCCGGGGAGCCCGCCCTGCCCGGCTCTCCCTCGGCCCGGGTGGGCATCCGCCAGAGGCACAGCTGTTGCTGGGATGACACCAGAGACCGAGAAAGGGACTCGCCTGCTTCCTCCCAGTGGGTGGTGTCAGCGCACTGTGCGGGCAGTGCATCCTGGGCTCCGGCTGCCTGCAGTGGAGGGGACAGAGCCGCCACCAGGTGCAGCCTCAGGGCCTCGGCGTCCGGCCTCTTCCCAGCCTGCAGCTGCTCAGCGCCTCTCGCGTCCCCAGGGCCTCGTGCTTTATTGTTTTACTCCAGACTGTGGGAGTGAAGGACGGGGCCTGTGGGATTGGCAGTGCCGTTTGCCCTGTCTGCTTGAGAGGCTCGGTCTCCCAGCCAGCTGCAAGCAGGTGTCCACGCGCCCTTCATTCCTTCGCTCAGCGAGGACTCGCTGAAAGCCAGGCCCGGGGTGTCCAACGGAGACGTGGCCCGGGGTGTCCAACGGAGACGTGGCCCTGGCTTCCCGGAGCCAGTGGGACAGTGGGGGGCGCACCTCGTGACAGTGGGGGGCTAACACCTCCGTGCTGCCACTGCCAGCCAGGCGCTGTCCCCCGCCCTTTATAAATATCGGGGTGCTAATTCTCACAGCTTCTCCACAGAAGCGATGCAGAACCTGAGGCCCCAGGAAGCAGGTGGCGCTCGGTCGCCCAAGGTAAAGGGGCTGAGCCAGGCCTCCGACCAGGCCGTCCGGTCCCAGAGCCCATGCATCGACTCCTACATGGTTCTGAGTGAAGGCGACTGATGAAACACAGACGTCTGAGGGGTTGAAGAGGGGAAAGGACGGGAAACACGATGGCAGGAACAGTGTGATGGGATCCCTCTGCGGGGTCACATGGAGGCTGAAGAAAGAAAGCTGAGGACCCAGCCAGTAGCCAATGGCACCTTGAGTTGGGGCTTGGCATCGTCATGGGACCAAGTGAGGACAGCGGGCCTGAAACTCGGAGGAGGAAAGGATGGAGGGAGGCCGATGGGAGGACAGCAGGGGCAGGAGGGGGGACATCACCCAAGTGCCATCAGAAGCTGAAACGAGGTGACATGACTCCCCATGCGTGCTGTAGGGCAAGGAGAGGAAGCAGGAGGCCGTGACTGCCTGGGTCACAGTGGTCAAGGGGAGCGATGGGCCCAGGTGAGGTTTCCCCGTGTTTGGTGTGGAATTGATAGTCTGCGTGGATATCTCAGCTTGCTTCTGAACAGTGCCAGAAATCCCCCACAGTCCTGCAGACTGGCTTCGTTGTAGGTTCATGATCTCTGAGAAGGGCCACAGTGAGAGTTGATGTGGGGTGGGGGGAGGGTCCCCTCTTTACGAGCACATTTGTACCCTGCTGGGAATGATCCAGGAGAGGGAGAGATGGGTGACATGGGACAGTGGGGATGGGAAGGAACAAAGTCGTTGGGGAGGGATGATGGGCGGGGTCCCCGCATGTGGAGGGGAGCAGAAACGGGCCCCCCATCACTGCAGGGGGACTTGGTGATGGGAGGTAGGGCCCTGCCTCCTGGGGGAGTATGAGGCCAGGGAAACTGCTGAGGGTGGGATGGAAGGGGGTGGACGTGTGACAAAGGAGCAGACAGTTGAATAGTTGTCTTAGAGAATACGAGCTTAACTATACAACTGTCTGGGATTAACGGCATGTGAGCCCTGAGATCGTGAGGTTAAAATTCACAGGCTTCATAGCACCCAGCTGTGGCCTTGGAATTCCTTTCTCCACTGAAAAAAATCAGGACTTTTTGGAAAAATTATTCATTTCAGGCTGAGCAGCAGAAAATTATGAGCCTGACACGGTCACACCAAAAGGCAAGGAGCCCAGCAAGCCCACTGGGGTCGAGTCAAGAGGACAAGGAGGTAACTCGGAGAGGTTCCCACTGGCCAAAGAGGGAACATTTTAACATCAGTAAGGCTAAAACCGCAGTGGACTGGAACACATTCAGTATGTTTAAATTCGAATATGAGTTCATAATGCAAGCTGAAAAAAAAAAACTAAATTGGTCATCATTGGAGGATATTAATGAACCAATTCACTGAGATCATTATTTTGAACACAAGTAAATTAGGGAAAAGGATCCTATTCTACCTGTTTTGTTTGTGTTACCAATAGGTAAACCACTAGTAGATGGGAATTTTCTGTTAATGGAAGAATTTTAGCTACCAATGAAGGAGAAATGATTGAACAGAACAGAACTGTTTGGGGGAGGCTTATATACAACACTGATGACCGATGGCTGCTACATTACAAAGACAGACAGTCACACCTATGCTTCCTGACGGGAAGAACACCCCCACCCATGGGACAGTTGGCTCGGGCGTCTGTGATAATACAGAGGGCAAAGGAACACGCTCAGTGACACCGCAGGGGCACACAGCAAACACTGTCTGCAGAGCAGTACTGGGCGTGCAACCTAGTTTTCTTTCTTTTTTTTTTTTTATCCTCACCCGAGGACACCTTTCCATTTTTTGTTCAGATAGAGCGGGAGGGAGAGAGAGGAAGAGAGAGAGAGAGAAACATCGACGTGAAAGGGACACATCGAGTGGCTGCCTCCCGCACGACCAACCAGGGCCGGGGACAAATTGCAACCGAGGCACGTGCCCCCAGCAGGAACCGAACCCGGGTCTCTCTGGACCGCAGGTCGGCGCTCTAACCACTGAGCCAAACCAGCCAGGGCGCAACCTAGTTTTCAACAAGCAGTCTGCAAGGGGGAAAAAGAATGGAGGGAAACCGACCTATGAAAAGGGGTTTACTTGTATGATTTACACCAACTGTTGTGTAGAGCAACTTAAGACATTTATGAGACAGTTGAAAATGTGACCACTAACTGAATATTTGATCATATTCAATAATGATTGTCCAGAGACATGACACCAGCGTGCAAGGTTGTGCAGTCTCTCCAGCAACGTGAGGACACGGGCTGCAGGCAGAGCAGACCACTGAGCAACCCGCAGAGCTGCAGTCCGGGGCAAGAATGAATCGGTTCATTAACGAGCTGATGCTATCGGCTTTTTTTGCCTTAATTATCCGCAGTGTTGTGACTCTGTAATGAAATAACAGATATAAAAAAGTACTTTGAAAAACTATGAAATTTTACTTAAAAATTAGGGCTAGAAATCTTTGAAAGACAGCTGAACGGTACACATGGAGACTCAGTAAGTAATATTATTTGCTGATGGGTTGCTTTGCTTTGCCACTTTTATGATGATCATATTTTCTCATCCCCAAAATGGGGTATGTGGGCTGCAAAAGGAGAGTTTCTAATTTGTATTTGTTCATTTATTTTTTTCATTCCTCACCTGAGGATATTTTTCTACTTATTATCAGATAGAGTGGGAGGGAGGGAGAGAGACAGAGAGAGAAACATCAACACGATAGAGCCATATTGACTGGTTGCCTCCTGCACGACCCGACCAGGGCCGGGACAAACGCAACCGAGGTACGTGCCCTTGACCGGAATCGAACCTGCGACTCATTGGTCCGCGGGACGACGCTCTAACCGCTGAGCCACACCGGCCAGGGCTCGAATTTGTATTTGGATGAAAACGCTTATTAAGGTATAAAATTTAGGTCATAATCAGCTGTATTTTAATGAATCCCTTTTAAGGAAAGCACAAAGGTACATGAAATTGAAAGGAACCCAGAAAATCTCAGGTATCGTCACCTCCACGAGTCAGCGCCTCATTAGAGAACTGCGTCCAGCATGTTCCCCACATTTCAGGGGTGGGGAAACCGGAAGACAGTCAAGAAAAGCCACCAGTGTCATTGAATAGAAGAGAGTAGGAGACACGAGGCGTGTTCACGGGAACGCTGGTCACCGGGGGGACCTACGGGGGATGAGAATCTCTGTCTCAAGTTTGTCGTGTGCTTTGAATAATCTGAAGTCGGTAACTAGATCCTTGGGTATGCAGAGGGCCGAGCTGGAAGAAAGGAGCCGTGAAAAGAACTGCCTGCACCCCCCCATCTTCTGAAACGGCTCTCATCAGGGGTAGCTGTGACCCCACATGGCCAGACCCAAAGGACCTGTCTTTGTCTCACTGGACCATCGCAGCCTCTGCCCTCATTGATGCCATCTGCTCCATGAGATGCTGCCCTTGGATTCCGGGACACTAACTGCTGGCTGTCCTACCCAGGGGACCGTCCTCCCCCTCAGCGCACAGGCCAGAGCACCTCTGGGCTCAGGCTGCGCTCCTCCCTGTCTGACCAGCACTCAGCCTTGGGAACTCCTCCGGGCCCGAGGCGGTAAGTACCGCCCAGATGCTGACAGCTTCCACAGTTACCTGTCTGCCCAGGGTGACGAGTTCCAGGCTCACTGTCACCCGTCAGGCGGGACAGCGGGTACAGACATTCCCCAGTGCTGGAATGTTGCTCCTGGCGGATGGGAGCTGCCCAGCCCAAGGTTATACCTTCCTTGGAGACAAAGACGGGTCAATACATCAGACACCTCCGGGGCCACCAGACTCCGCCAGTCCTGAGGGATCAGCGGGGCTGCCTCGAAGTTCAACTTCTTCATGGAGAGCCCTCCCCACTGTACCTCCTGAGCGCAGGTCCCCAGCTCAGTCTATGTCCCGGGGAACCGACCCTGAAACCACAGGGAGGCCGACAGTGCTCAGACCCTGCAGAGACTGTGAAGGTGGCGCTGACAGAGTGACAGAGAAGAGCCAGAGAAGAGATGAGCCGAGGTCGCAGGACCCGTTATCTCTCAGCACCCAGGGCGTGGACACGACTTCCGGGTACCCCGCGCCGCAGCACGTGTCGGCCTTGCCCGCTGACTCTGCCATGCGCGTGAGAACGTTGCTGAAATCGGGGCATAGCTAACAATTTAAATTGTTCGATTGGCAGCATTTCTTCTTGCTCAGTGGAACACAGAAGAGTGGTTCATGTTACAATTGCTTGTCTTATAGTCTATAAGCTATAAAGCTCAAGTGCTGGTCCTGTCTGTAGGAAAACCTCTGAAATATGTTCAGCATGCCATATGCTGAGCAGGGCTTGAAATTATGTGAGGGCAGCGAAGGCAGGAAAGAGGAAGAGATAAAATTAGAAAGACCTGGTCCCCTTCCTAAGCTATTATACCTAATTTGTGAAACAGGACAGGACTAAGAGAAAAGAAATATAAAAACACTTCTCAAAACACGCCTGTGAATCTGAGTGGACATGAACAGTATTTTCTGGAGTCTCACGATTCCAGAAAGGCTTCCTGGAAGAAGGAAGCTTGGAGTTTAAAAGGACAGGAAAAGTGGGCCAAAGGCTACGCTGCCTCATTTAATGGGCACACTGTTCTCATGGGGAATGTTTCCATTTTACAGAGAGAAACTGTGTGTACAGCCTTTTATGCGCATCCTACCTGCGGTACCCACCACTTCATAACTGAATTTGTGAGCAAGGAGGCAGAAGGCTCCAGAATGATTTGAATCTCTGCCGGTTCACTTGTGAGTCATCACCCGGGAGGGTGCCCACAGACGATTAAATGCCTGGTCGTCCTGGTCAGTACTGAATGTCTGCAAGGGCACCACAGAGGCCTTGTTGACACTGGGGCTCTGCCCTCTGGAACATGCCCACGAGACAAAATGGCTTGACCCATGGTTGTCTTCTCAGTGTGAGCAGAAGGGCATGTGAGAGGAACCAGGCTGGTTTGGGGGCCTGACGGCAAGGCCCGATGGAGGTCTGTGGGGCAATCCACACACATCCATTACAGAGAACAAAGGAAACCTCCAAACCCACCCAAAGGGCCATTCCAGGCAAGCCCTCTCCCCATGCAGGTGAGTCCTGACAGCCAGGCTAGAACCCAGTGCTAAGAAAGACCCTGCCCCCCTTTACTGAGCATGGAGGTCCTTCATCCTCAGATGGGCCGGCACTCCAGTGGAGGATGCTGCGTATGTGCTGGTGTCTACACATAGGTGGGCACACACCTTACTGTAGCATCTGCCCTTGAGTCGGGGACTAGACTCTGAGTGGGAGGCGAGTTGGCCAGTTGGCTCAGAAAGGGCACAGGCAGGGACAGGGACGGGGGCCCCCCTCCTGCTGGGCCCACCAGCACCTCACTGTTGCTCTTCCTGGTTATTTCTCAAGCTTTCAGCTCTTAACTCCTGCTACCCCTCCCCCCAAACCCTCGCATCCATCCTGTAAGGGTGGTGGGGGTGGGGTGGGGTGGACAGATCCTGTCAGGTGAGGGAGAAGGGCTCAGAGAAGTCAGGGTCACATGATAATTGGCAGGTGTAGAGATAGAGATCTCAGTCTCTCCGAGACAACACACCTTTGATTTTGATCTCCATGAAAAGCTAGTATAATAAAAGGCAACCTTTACCCAACACTTTCCCACCAGACTTTCACTGCCTCTTACGCGAATCAGCTCGATCCTCACCTCAACCTGTAGTAGGTACAGTTATCGATCCCTCGTTACCCGCAGGGCAACTGAGGCACGGAGAGTTGAAGTGACTTGCCCAGGGTCGCCGAAGTGGACGCGAGAGCGGGGCGCGGCACCCGGGGCGGGACCGGAGAGCGGCTGCCACCTGGCTCCAGCCCCGCAGCGCCAGCCGGCCCGGCTGCCCATATAAGGCCGCGGGCGTCCGCACGATCCAGGATCCCTCGGCCACCCGCCGACGGCGGCCTCCTCCGCGCCGAGGAATGTGCGGAATCTCCCTCCCTCGCGGCCGCCCCCCGCAGGGAGGACCTCCCCTCGACCCCGGGGTCCAGGACTAGCGCCGATCGAGCCCCGATCGAGCCCCGGGGACGCGGGGAGACGAGCCGGGCGCCCCGCGCGCCCTCGGAGCCGCGCCCGGGCCGGGCCTCACCGGTGGGGGGAGCGCTGCGCCCTGGAGCGGGGCCCAGAGGCCGGGAGGCGGCCGCGCACCCTCACCTGCCCCGGGCGGCGCGGCGAGGGCGCGGGAGGCGGGGAGGCGGGGAGGCGGCGGGGAGGCGGGGAGGCGGGAGGAGCCTGCGTCAGCCCGGGCAGCCGCGCAAAGTGAAACTCCTGGAAGTTGGGGGCGCGGGGAGCGGGCGGCTGCGCGCCCTCAGGCCGGACACGGCCGGCGCCCATGGCTCTGAGCAAAGGGCTGCGGCTGCTCGGGCGGCTGGAGGCCGCGGGGGACAGCAGCGTCCTGCTGGAGGCGCGCGGCCGCGGGGACTGCCTGCTCTTCGAAGCCGGCACGGTGGCCACGCTCGGTGAGTGCCCGCGACCCAGCGCGGGGTCGGTGCTGGGGCCGCGCCCCCTCGTCTGCTGCTGGGGGGAGGGACACCCAGAAGAGGGGGCGCTGCCTCGCTGAGACTTAAGAGACTTGGGCACCTCCCTTTCCCGAGGTGACCGGTCCCGGGCTGAGCGGAGACAGCCGGGCGTGAGAGTTGGGGGCTGGTTTGTGTGAATGAAGTGACACTGGGGACGCCAGAGAGCACCTCTGGCCGGGCCCAGCGCTTGGCGGCCCTAAGCCCCTCCTCGGCGGGGCTGCCATCTGCGGGGGCTCCCATCTGCGCGCCGGGCGCAGGATTCCGTTTTTGGAAAGCCTCCTTAGCCTTGGATGCCAGATTCCCGAGAATCGGAGGGGGCTGATTTAGGAGCCAACTGGACCATGTACCTGGCTCTCTTTTTCTTTTGCACCTGTTGATGAAACCCTTGGGTTTGTGTAGACCAGTTTCAGCCCCAGAGGGGGAGGGGACAAAATCACCGTGACAGAGACTCGGGGAAACCGCTGATGCTACCTTTGTGTATGTTACCAGGGGCAGTCTTGGACTCCAGGTGTCCCTCTGAATGGTGATGTCCGCATTGCCCACTCAGCTCCTGTAGACTCCTTTCAATGGCTTCTTTGATGGAATCAAGCCATCTCATAGTTGGTCTTCCTCTTTTCCTGCTGATGGCCCCTTTGCCTTATATAAATGCTTGGTGTAGAGGCCCCCCTACTGCAAAGTATAGAACTTGGAGGCAAATATACTTCCTGATGAGTCCACCCTTTTGTTGGGTGTTTTTGAGTTAGATGCCAAGCCAGTGTGTTTCATACAGGGCTTCAGGAAGTCTTTAGACTGGCATTGTGTCAAAGACTTTAGAGACAATCTCGTTTATTTTTACAATTCTACAAACGAACTATTATTATCCCCATATTACACATGAGTAAACTGAGGCCTGAGGAGGCTAAGAAGCTTGCTTGCCCAAAGTGACACATCTCTGCCTGACGCCTATGTGGCTACTGTGGAATCATGGACCCCTGGTCCCTTGTTTTGTGGCTAACATTCACGAGGAAGGCTTGGTAACACCAAAGTGAGCAAAACCAGGTAAGACTGTTAGAACTGGAGACTAGGCTTCCAGCTGGTGTCCAGCTGTACCACCTTCCCTTGTTCGTCGCTAAACAGAGGTGTCTCTTGTCCTTTAGGTGGTGAATGGCCGGTGCCCTCACTTCCGCAACACTTTGTAAATGTCTCTAGTCTTTTGATTACATTTGTATGCATCAGTTCTTCAGTTAGGATCCATGTCTTGGAAGGACCATCTCTTCTAGTTCCACTTTCCTAATAGTTTTATTAGCATACAGTTATGGGCTTGTTTTCCATCACTTGGTTTCTGAAATAATGTCTCCAGTTTTGTCAAAACCATAAGTGTGCAGCGAATCGTGGAGTAAATTATTTTAGGTTAATCCAATTTGAACTCGGTCCTGAAAAGTCCAAGTTTGGTCATTTGCTAAGGTCTTGTGAGAAAACCACAGAAATTTCCATTCCATTTTAGATGTCCGCTTCATACCGCGTTTATCAGAGCTGAGAGATTAATTTCACGGTACAAAACTCCTTTCATCAAAGAGATTAAAACGTCCTTGGGTTGAATTACAACGTTAGGCAAGAGTTATACACATTTGAGTTCCTTTGAAGCCCCTTGAGAAAAAAGACTTTATTTTTTCAAAAGTGGAGATTTTAAAATGATTAATGAAAGTAATGTCATGCACAGTTTCCATCTGAAAGTTAAGTTGGGGCTGAGATGCATGTACGATACGTTGATGATTCCAATACCCTGGATGTTAGAACCGAGAGAGTAATGAAAGGAATGGCACATCCTCAACTCATGTGCCACCCACATTTGTCACTGAACCTAACATGCATGTTTCAGTAGACCTTGGGCTGAATACTTAATTTTTTTTTTTTTTAATCCTCACCCGAGGATATTTTTTCCATTTTTGTTCAGATAGAGTGGGAGGGAGAGAGAGAAACATCAACGTGAGAGAGACACATCGACTGGCTGCCTCCCACACGACCCCAACCAGGGCCAGGGACGAACCGAAACTGAGGTACATGCCCTTGACAGGAATCGAACCCGCGACTCATTGGTCCGCAGGCCGACGCTCTTAACTGCTGAGCCAGACCAGCCAGGGCCTGAATACTTAATTTTTAAAGTCTATTTTTTCTTAAATTAAGTGCAACTATTTTTTTATTTTTTTATCCTCACCCGAGGACATTTTTTTTTTTTTTCATTTTTTGTTCAGATAGAGTGGGAGGGAGAGAGAGGAAGAGAGAGAAAGAGCGAAACATCGACGTGAAAGGGACACATCGAGTGGCTGCCACCCGCACGACCAACCAGGGCCGGGGACAGACTGCAACCGAGGTACATGCCCTTAGCGGGAACCGAACCCGGGTCTCTCTGGACCGCAGTCCGATGCTCTAACCGCTGAGCCAAACCGGCCAGGGCAAGTGCAACTATTTTTTTAAATCAGCTGTGGCCTTTGGTGGTATCGCTGGGCCTGAGAAGGATCGTGAGAGAACTCTGTTGCTAGAAAGTTCTCGTCTCAAACTTTACTGTAGCCTAAACACGCCACGATCAGCCAGAATGGCTCTGAACTGGACATTTCCACCTGTGTTCCAAAAGCCTCGCTCTCTTGCTTTCCTTTCCATGACAAGGTTGAGAATGCTTTCATTTTTCCCCCTACAAGGTTGCAGTTTCTGCTTTTGTGTGGGACAGTACACCTGTGGCAGCCGGCCTAGCAGTCGGCGGAATCCTGACTGTTACCCTTTCCATGAGGTTCAGTTAGGGGCAGCTTCCTTTTTCACTCCAGTTGTGGTTTCCTGTGATGGGTCTGCCCAGTAAGGAAGGAGCAGCCAGGAGACTCGAGTGGAGGGTTTATTCCTGTGTGGGTAGTGACTTCTCCTGGGCCACTGGGCAGTCCTCAGCTCTGCCCAACTCTGTGGCAGATGCATGCTGCTGGTGGTTTGATGGGGCGCAGCCGGAGGGCTGGGCTGTGACAGCCAGCCACCAGGAAGCACAGCTCTTCAAGGCGCGTGGAACCCCGCAAGGATCCTAACTTGCAAAGGCCTCTCTGTGGAAGGGCTCACAACTGCTTAGTGTTGTCAGGCAGTGCTTAGGGACAGTCAGGTGCTTGCATCGGGCTGTGAGTTTAGGAAAACGAACGATCCTTGGTTGGTGGATTGCTGGTACGCCCTTCTGTTCCAACGTAACTGCGGAGGGCTCCGCACCAAGTCATCTCGCCAGCCAGAGGAAGAGTTGCCGAAGGAATACTTCCCAATTCCTGCTTCTAAAAGAATTGGCTGGAGAATCGGTCTTCAGTGGGGATCAGTGGAAACAGCAATTCCAGAGGCAGGAAAGCCAAACGTATTGGCACCCGTTTGAAAGGTTTTTGTCAAGTTTTCTCGGTGGCCTGATTGAATAGCTGGAGGCTTCTCAGGTATAGATGAAAAGCTATAGCATGGAACAATTCCCCTTGGCCTGCAGATCAAAATTGGGGTACAGAGGTTTTCTTAGGTGCCCATTGGGACAAAAAGTACTTGTTGTCCTTGTCTTGGTCTCTTTTAGACTTAGTGTGGACAAGATGAAGGGACATGTGCCTGTCGCCCGTGAATTTCGTCCATCCCCGGGGCCGCCCCAGTGCTCCAAAGTCCAGTGTTGTCCAGACAGCCCCCAGGAGGGGTGCATGCCCCTCTCTCTGCACCTGCGGGTGAGCTAGCACCTGCTGAACAGGCAGCGGGGGTGGAGGGTGGGGAGGAGGCCTAGGAGACTTCATTAATTAGTGAGTGTCCCTAAATTACTTTGAGCTTCTGGGGAAGAAGTTTCTCTGTAAACACGGGGCCCGGGTTTTCCCAGCTGCTGTGTTTCTGTAGAGAGCACAGGGGCGTGCTTTGTTTGAGCTGGGGAGGTGGCCGTGGGCCGGGCCAGGCTTCCTCTGTGCTGTTGCCTAGATCACTTTCCCGGGCTTTGTGGCCCGGATTTATTTGGTCAGTGACTTGAAGTTTGACCTGCTTAAGAGCACCTGAGAGAATCACACGAGTGGCCATCCCATCACTTCTCCTGGGTAGAGGGAAGCAGGTGGGCCAGCTGGGGCTCTAGGCTCCTGACGGGACAGCTGAGCCAGCAGCCTGGTGGCCTCCATCGCTCAAGCTCGGGTCCTTCCTAGTTGTAGGTTTGGTCAACATAATATTTACAGAAATGCAAACTGGGTCAGTTTGGGCTTCTGCCTGTGGTTTTGGTAACTCACTGGTAGAAACATGATCTTGCCGGGCTCCTTTTTTGGGCTTTAACCTTTAATTGTGAAAATTTTCAAATGTGCACGAAAGTGGAAGGAAAAATCAAGTCCCGTGTACCCATCACTCAGCCTTGATAATTATCGATGTATTTCAAATCATGTCACCCATGCCTGTAATTTTTTATAACAATGGATCTTCTGAAATTTAGTTGGTTCAGTGCCAAGCAAGATGGTAATTTCCTTGGCTTCCCCCCACCACACCTTGCGCGTGTGTGTATGAGTTTACTTGACAGATTGAAATACAACCAACAGCAGAAATGGTGGTGTGAATTGATTCTGAGATTCTGGCCAAGATATAGTTTTAAAAACAAAGTGGTCACATGAAAAGAGCCAGCTACCTGGAAGGCAGGGTGTCCCCTCCTAAGGGACGACACTGATGGGCTCAGGAGACGGTCTGCTCCTGGACCACGGAAGAGGGGCCTTGCCCCCGACCCCTCACCGGAATGAGCAGTGGGGCTGAGGGCCGTGTCCACCTGCTGCTTATGCTCCCTCATCTGGACCTCACTCCAGGCACACAGGACCCTGGAGCCTCCTGACGCAGGGCCCAGGCTCCTTCGGGGCTGCTCAGGTCTCTTCTCAAGGCCCCGGCAGACTGCAGAGTGGGGGTGTCCACTCCGGGCCCCGGAGAGCCGGGTGTGGCGAGGGTACAGGGTGTGGGAGGAACTGGACACACGCCAGCTGTGGGCGAGACCCCCGCAGGGTGGTATGAACCCTGAGAGTGGAGGTCGGTGGGAAGAGACTGGGTGGGGTGGGGTGGGGGCAGCTCCCCCACTGGCCACATTCTGGACCTGACCCTTCAGTTCTTCACGAGGGTATACTTCTCAAGCTACGAGGATAGAACGTATTTTGTTTAATAGTTTGTTAGCTTGATTTAAAACTTAAAAATAGTTCGACGTAGGGTTATAGGGATCCATTGTGAAGATTGTTAAGCTGATAATGTTACATTGGTGTCATCTGAAGATCTCGATTTTGGGGGGAGGTTCCTGAGTGTGTGTGCTGGGCGCCCTGTAGGAATACCTCTTCCTGGCCCTGTCTGCCTGTTCCGGGGGGGCTGGGGTGCTCTGCCAAGTGGGTGCACCCGAGGTGGGCACCGGGCACTGTGTGTGCCTGGCACTGTGCCGAGCACCCAGCAAAGGGCCCAGCGGGAAGGTGGGGCGCTCTGGCCCGGCCTGGGGAGGCGGCAGGCAGCTGCTGAGGGGCAGAGGGCAGGTTGCCATTCGCTTGTAGAGCTTCCTGGTTCCGAAATGACGGGGCGGGAGGAAGAGTTGCTCTGAGCCCGTTAGCTGTGCAGGGCGGGCACGGCAGCTCCTTCCTGTGGCCCCGTTTGTGGCAGCAATTCCACGAAACTTACATTTAAGGCCGTTCCTTGAGGATGTGGGACTCTTCCGGGGAGGCTTCTGTAATATCGTGGGAGCTGGTACCTAATTCTATTCCTGCATCTGTGCCACTGCAGGGCCACCGCCTCCCTTCCCTGAGGCGGGGGCATGACTGAGCCGTCCCTCCCTGAGCTCCGGAGCTGGGGCCAGCCTGACGACAGCCCTGTGCTCTGAACCCCCTCCCGCTCTTCCTGTGCATTTCCAGTGAAACCCTGCAGTCCCTGAGCCCAGGGCCTCATCTGCCCCTTCTGCTCCTGGACGAGCTCCGAGCTCCGAGGCGATGCTCAGGGCAAAACAGGTGATAGAGATGGAAAGGGCCTTGCCCGCCTCCTTCGAAGCAGTGGGAGGGCTCGCAGAGCAGGACGTGTGTTGATGTGGGACTTGAGGAGTGCGGAGGGGAGAGGGCAGGGTGTTCACGGCTGATGCTCAGACCCAGCGCAGGGCTAGGGTGGTCCAGCCACCTGCCAAGATCCAGATTTACCGTGAGCATCTCTGCTGGCCTCTGCCTTTCTGTATTCACCTTGTATTGATTACTGATTGGTGATAGTAGAGGTTACTATCAGGTCTGACCCTGGAAGGCAGTGAGTGATACCACCTCCAAACCCTTCACTAGTTTATTCTCTGGCCTCTCGGCCGCAGAGACAGGACCTGAAGCCTCGTGCTTTTGTTGTCTTGGGGGAATTGAGTTAGCCTCTCCAGATCTCAGAATCCTAATGTGAAAACAAATGAGTGACCACCTATATTGCCTTTCTACTGAGATTCTTTGTTTCTTAAAACACTAAGCACAAGCAAATAAAAAACACCACTGCTTCACACACCCAGCTAAAATGATGAGGATTAAGAAGTGCGAATTGGCAGTTGCAAAGTGGTAAAGGGGGTGTGAAGTATGGCACAGGGAACAGGTTGTAATAGCTATTCATGGTGCCAGGTGGGCACTAGAGTTATCAGGGTGATCACTTTGTAAGTTATATAAATGTCTAATCACTATGTTGTACACCTGAAACTAATATAATATTGTATGTCAACTGTAATTGAAAAATAAAAAATTATTAAAATAAAAAAGTCACACACACACACACACACACACACACACACACACACTACCCAGACATTTGACTCTTAGGAGAAATGATCTCACAACATAAAATCTAAGATGGCTCGGATCTAAGTCTGAGCTTAACCTAGGAATCGGATGCTATACATTTTTTCATTGGATACTTATGAATTAATTAAAATGCAGGAGAATATCCTTCATTCTGCTCCTTTCCTATAACCAGCAAAATAAATTTAAGAAGTCATAACAATTTAAGTTTGAATTAGGAACCTAAAGTACGGTATTTAAGATATCATAAACTATGCTAATTCAGTAGTTCCTTTAGCCAAGTGTTATTAATATGCATTGCGATTCTTAAAGTACCTTTCATCGTACTGCATAGCTTTTTGTGATAATCGGGACTGGAGTGGAGAGTCTGCGTGTCTGGGTATGTGCAGTCTTTTTCCATGTGTCTGTTTTAACTGGCTGTGGTTGCATGAACTTAGCGTCACCGTGAATCCTATCCATGGCTGATAAATATTCTGTGTTGGAAAACTCTCCTTAAGCAGAGGAGACAGTTCTCTGCAGCTCCGGCTGGCCGATTTAGCAAAACTGAGGTCAGGTAGAGCCGAGCCGATCCTGCTGCAGCCAGGAGAGAGCAGAGTGCTGTCACAGGCGCTCTGGCCCAAAAGAACAGTGGCGCTCGTGTCCTGGCCCGTTTCAACAATGGGTTTCTTGTTATTTAAATGGTGTGGATAAAGAAAAGAATATTGGAAATAATTTGCCACCTGCCCAGGCCTGAGCCAGGCCCTTGTGACAAAGTCCATCTGCGCTGTGAGACTGGGAGGGGCAGCGCCTGGACCAGGAGGGGGAGGGGAGGTCGGACGCATCTTGGGTGATGTGGGAGGACCAGCAGTGGGGCCACGAGAGTGGAATTCCACGCTGACACTTTGTCTCTGAAGTGGACAAATAGAATCTTCTGTTTCCCGTTGCCAAGGGTTACTTGCCTCTTTCTCCAGACAGACTACAAAACAGTGTTTTGGGGTGAGGACTGAGATTTTTCTCTGTAGTATAAATTGATCTTAATCAGAATTCTATCTATCTAAGTTTTGCTGTTTATTGACGGGAATGGGTATGATTTTCATTAAGATGTTAAAAAATATTAACAATGCTGGAGACCCCAGGGAGCCTGTGATGGGGACACAGGGGAGGTCTGGAAGGGCCTCAGTGCCAGGTCCTGGGGGGCTCCTCCCAGCTGTGTGTGTGGGGTGTGTGTGTGTGTGTGTGTGTGCGCACGCATGTGTGTCTGTCTGTCTGAACTCCCCTTTCTAGCCCTGCCCCTGCTTTGTGTGTCTGAATCTGTCCAGAGGGGACACTTTTTCCTAATTCTCAGAGGGGCACCATGGAGGCTGGAGGCTGCCCTGGAGAAAGTTGACTGGTTAAGTCTTTCTTCTGACTTGCGTGCTTGTAATAAACTTTCTAATCCAGCCGCAGAACTGTGCCCGTACCCCTACGCACGGGAACAGTGACAGAGCACATACGAGAAGTGAGAAATGGCAGGGAAATGCCCTCGCCGGCAGGGGTGGCTCCCGACCAAGGGGGTTTGGGGGATGCCTTGACTCCAGCAGCACCCTCCCCCTCTAGGTTTCTGGTTCAGTTTGCTGTTGGGAAAATGAGGTTACTGAGAGCTTATTAGAGTTTTGTCTTAAGAGAGAACACGTACCCGAAGGAAGTGATCCTGTAAAGGGGTGAGCGTTTGAGGAGCTGTGTGCCTTTAGTCTGCTCCCCGCCTTTGTCCCGGGCCCTCTAGGAGAGTCCGCCATCCTGTGGCTTCTGTCTTCCCCACTCCTGCACACTCACAAGTCTGTTGGGTGCGGATAATAAGATTTGTACACTTAGAAAATCCAGGACAGTGATGTGATGTCTGACATTTGTCAGTACTGCATGCAGGAGACAGACAGACAGACAGACACACACAGCAGACAGACGCGCGCGCACACACACACACAGCAGATAGACGCGCGCGCGCGCGCGCGCGCGCACACACACACACACACACACACACACACACACACGGCAGATAGGCGCGCGCGCACACTCACACGGCACCGAGGGAGACTCGGTGAAATACGATGGGAAGTGGTGATGGCTGTTGGAGCTGGGCGATAGCTACTCAGTGGTCCTAGACTCTGAATTAATAACCTGGCTGCTCATCAAAGCACAACGGATACAACTTGACAGCACTCCCAGAAGCCACCGTTATCAGTCAGCGTGTGTTATGGGAAAAGAGGATTCCACTCCTGGGACAGCAGTTTCTGGGAATGAACATAATATAAAACGTAAGGCCTGAAATAAGAAAGACATAAAACTACTGACGCACCAAACAAATGAAAAGGCAGAGCATGTTTTGGGGATAGGAACATCAGCGTAAACATATTAGTTCTCCGAGTCATCTAAAAATGCAAGTCTCTGAGTAAAATCCAATTAAATTCCAGTCAATAAGAGTTTGATATAAAACTTAATGGGCTGATTTTAAAGTATATCTGGGACTCCCCCGACTGAAATGCATTCTTACCGTAATCCCATCATTTAGGTTGATGGCAGCCCCTGGTGGGGGGGGGGGAGACAGTGCCCAGGACAGGACCTGTGAGTCATCCTGACCTTGCCGTCTTCCCCATCCGACCCGCCAGCAAGTCCAGACCACTCTCCGCCAAGTATATCTGAACCCACCACTTCCCCTGCAGCTGCCAGCGTGACTCCAGCCACTGCCCGCTCTCACTTGTGCTGGTGGGCCCCGCCTAGCAGGTCTCCCACTGCCACTCCCGAGCGCCCCTGAAGTCCCCGAACGGTGGCCTGATCGACCAGCACAGCCTGCATCCTCTGCCCCGGCTTTCTCCAGCCTCATCCCCCACGTTTCCTGGGCTCACGCCCCTTCATGACCCGGGCTGGAAGGAGTACGTCTGCCCACGGTGCTCTTCCCCTAGACGTCTGCCTGGCCGCACCTCCTCTGCCAGGCCAAACTCGGTGACTCCGGGAGACTTTCCCGAACCACTCAACCACCCTGGCAGGCCTGGCCCGTGGCCTCTACACCCGGCCGCATCGGTCCGCACCTGTTCTCTTGTCTCCGTGGCACTTACCCGCGGGGATTGCCTTCTCTATGTGCTGACACCGGCTGTGGCGGGAGACGTGCAGGTCCCCAGGGGCAGGATGCTCTGGGCTGGCGTGTCCCCAGAAAGACATGCCCAAGTCCAACCCTGGGGACTGAATGTGACTTTATTCAGAAATGGGGTCTTTGCAGACCTAATTAAGATGTAAATTAGGGTAAGGTCGTGCTGGAGTGGGGTGGGCCCTTCATCCTCCGGGACACAGTCCGGAGGAGGAGCTGGGGGTCTGAGGGGGCCGCCAGTGCTCTTCCAGACTCTGAGCTGGTTGTGTGGGTGTGTTCATTTGTGAAGACTCGTGGAGCGGTACACCTGGGGTCTGTTGAGTTCTCTAGATATGTGCTACTCCAGTAAAAATACATCTCTTAAATCTGTCAGGTTTTTTTCTTGTATGACTTCTGAGTTTTGCGCTTCGCTTACAAAGGCTTTTTATACCATAAAACTGAAAGCTTCTCCTATATTTTCTTCTAATACTTTAAAAGTTGGATGTCTTGCCCTGGCCGGTATCGCTCAGTGGTTAGAGCATCGGCCCACGGACCAGAGAGGCCCCGTTCCGTTCCCGCTAAGGGCACGTACCTCGGTTGCAGTTTGTCCCTGGCCCCGGTTGGGGTCGTGTGGGTGGCAGCCACTCAATGTGTCTCTCTCACATTGATGTTTCTCTCTCTTCCTCCCTCTCTCCTTCCCACTCTATCTGAAGATACATGCAAAAATGTCCTCGGGTGAGGATGAAAAAAAAAAGAAAAAGAAAAGGTTAAATTTCTTTACCCTTGACTCTTAAATACCTCTGGAATTTGTTCTACTGTATGATATAATGTAGGGCTCTTTTCCCTTCTGTAGGAGAACTTGGCATTTGTTTAACTCTCTAGATAACACTGCCGAGGGCAAAAGTGACAGCTGGCGAAATGCCTCTGCAGAGGGAGGAACGTAGATGAAGGCAGACTGCTGGTGGGTGTGACTGCGGGAACTGGGCACGCCCCTGTGAACCCCGGAACCCATACTCTGGGGTTCTGTAAGGGGTACGGGGCTCCTGTGGGCATGAGGCTCTGACCTGGAGAGGCCAGTTGTCAATAGAGCAGTTCTCAAGAGGAACATGTAAGTGGCCGGGACCAGGAGCCCCTGCGGCCCTGCCTCGTGCCTAGTCCTGGCTGCATGACTGCTGGCTGCATGAATGCTGATTCTCCGTTCTGCTCCATTCTCCTTGCTGTCTCCTGTGACCCAGGCGGGCAGGCCCTGGGGACAAACTGCACTCTTAGTCACCCCTTCCTCCTGGCCCCGCAGCTGTGCCGGCACACCTGTCCCTCTCCCCTTAGGCCAGCCCTTTCCCAGGAGACATGTGGGTCTCTCCTGCACTGGCTGCCTGGGCCAGCCCCACCGGCTTCCAGACAAGCCCAGATTTGCCCTCTCCTGGACACATGCTCAGGTTCCAGCCCAGCTCAGTGCTGGGAACATGAGGCAGGGCTCCTGGCGGGAGGTGTGAACAGCTGAGGCTGGACCAGGAGCAGCCAGCACCAAAGCGCCGTCTCTGCTTCCTTCTGTCCTCCCAAGTCCCTCAGAACCCAGAGAGTTCTGCAGCCCACCGAGACCTTGGTGTGTGGGCTCCTAGACCTTCCAGCATTCACTCCTCCATCCCCTCCCTCTCTGTCTTGCTGAGCTCCCGATCCATGGCTCCATGGCGATGATCCCTCTCTGCACAGTCTCTGCTCTTGGACCCCACTCTCCTTCCTCCTTGCCAGGTGACGCCCCAGCCCCGAGTGAGCCCTCCCCTCCACTCCGGCAAGGACCACAGCCTGGTGGCCCTGGATCAGGGCAGAACGGGAGGAGGGGGCATGGAGACAGACCGCGTGGACCACCCCTTCCTGTGGGGAAGGAGGATGTGACCGTGGCTGGAGAGAAACAACAGCGTTGGCTTGTCTGTCGTAACCTCACAAAGGGTGTTCGGTGCTGCTCGCTGATCTTACTAGGTTTTCCTGGCCACGTTTGCCCTCTGCTCTCCAGGACGACTGTTTCACATCCGCTCAAGCCTTCGAAGCCTGTCTCTCTCAGCCAGTGCTCTGCTTCCTCTCTCGCTGAGAAAGTGAGAGCAGAGAGAGACAACTGCCACCGGCCCTGTCTCCTTGTCTGTTCGCCCCACGCTGGCGGGCACCACCTTGCCTCTGTCACAGGCAGTGACCTCCCGGCGATGCCACCTGTCCACTGGGTCCTGTGCCCTCTCACTTTGAAGACTCTGCTCTCACAACTTCCCCCTTTCCTTCCTAGCGAGGTCATTTCCACCGTTACATGAACAGACTTGTGTTTCATGTTAAGAAACCTTCCCTCAACCCCAAATCCCTTTCCTCCTTCCCCACAGGAAGGGGTGGTCCACGCGGTCTGTCTCCACGCCCCCTCCTCCCGTTCTGCCCTGATGCAGGGCCACCAGGCTGTGGTCCTTGCCGCCCCTGAAGCCCTCCAGCATCCCCAGAGACTTGCACCTTGCCTGATCCCCAGCAGGTCCGGCCACCCCGCAGCATCACCCGGGTGACCGCACCTCCTTCCTGAGCGATGCTCCTTCCCTGGTCCTGTCCCTACCTGACGCTGTTTCCCCGGGGCCTAGGCAGCGCCGCACACAGCAGGCAGCTCGAATCCTGGTGGAGTGATGGAATTGAAGCGTGAAGGGCGTGGCTTCCCCTTCCCTCCGGCTCCCCCTGCACCTCGTGTAGCTTAAGAAGGTATATACGGATCGCACTACCTGGCATTGAAGGGGTGCACGTGCGTGTGTGCGTGTGTGTGCGTGCGTGTGCGCGCACGTGTGTGTGTGTGCGCACGCGCGTGTGTGTGTGCGTGTGTGCATGCGTGCGCACGTGTGCACGTGCGCGTGTGCGTGTGTGCATGTGTGCACGTGCGTGTGTGTGCACGTGCGTGTGTGCATGCATGTGTGTGTGTGTGCACGCGTGTGTGTGTGTGTGCGTGCAGTGCACATGCCTGGACATTGAGCCCCTATGGGAGGAAGGACGCACTGAGGTGAGGTTGGAGCAGAGCTGGGTGGGGCGCTCGGGCGGAAGGATAACCTGAGTAAGGAAGAGAGGGAAAGTTCCCAGGAACTGGTTTGGCTGGTCCACTGGTGAAGAAGCTGGGAGTGGAACCTCCAGCACCCGCCCGGGCCTGGACCTAGTTTGTTAGTCATAGGAAGCAAACGGGAGGGCTTGCAGGAGGAAGGGCCACTCCCGGCCTGGACCAGGAGGAGCCCCTTGGGGAGGGGAGACACTGAGGCCCAGGAGTGGGGTCTGTGGTCAGGCCACGAACCATCGCCCAGAAGGCTCTCTCTCCCCCCTCCCCAGTCTAAAGAGAGCAGGTGCACATTTGTAGAGAGATGAGTATTTTTGTTGTTGTTAATCCTCACCTGAGGATATTTTTCCATTGACTTTTAGAGAGAGGAAGGGAGGGAGGGAGGGGGAGAGAGAGAGAGAGAGAGGGACAGTGTGCGCAAAAGGAACATCGATGTGAGAGAGACCCATCAATTGGTTGCCTCCTGTACAACCCCAATCAGGGCTGGGGATCGAATCCGAAACCCAGGTGCATGCCCTTGACCAGGAATCGAACCCATGACCCTTCGGTCTAACCACTGAGCCAAACCAGCCAGGGCTAGAGACGAGTATTTTTATGCTTCATTCTTATTCTCTGTGGGCTGGGAGACCCCTTGGCCACCCTGGCCCTCCCCATGCACCGTTCTAAGCTGTAAGTAACTGCTGGTCAGGGCTTGGGTCCCCATCCCTCGTCCGCCAGAATCATATTCAGCACTATATCAGGGCTGAATTAAGGCTGGAGTTCCTCTTTTTAAGGAAAAAAAGAAAACTCAACTATAAAGTCTGCAGCTCTGTGCTGCAGCCCTCTTGTCCGAGGAGCGGCTGTCTCCTTGGGCCTCTGCTGCCCTCGGGGCAGGGTGGGGTGTGGAGGGGCCTGCCCTGCCCTGCAGATGTCTTTCCAGCTGTGGCCACAGCAGAGGACGGATTTGCCTCTTGTTTTCTCTGCACAGCGTGCGGGAGGCATGGGTGTGCTCAGGTCATGCTTTTCGGAGGACCCCTCCCCGCTGCCTCCCCGAGAGGCCGGACACTTCGGGGAGGGAGGGAGGGAGGCAGGCGGTGGGGCGGGCAGGAACGGTTCTTAGCGGCTGACGTGTCCGCCCAGTTGGCTTTGTCTGGGCTCTCCAGCTTCTGTTTCAGACCAGTGTTTTGATTTCCACTGTGCCTAGCAACACTCCCGCAGCCCCTGCCCGCCCCGGAAAACCATTGTCTTTCTGAAGGGCTGCTTCAGCTCCAAACTGATAACTCTGGAAGGAACAGCCCCCGGCCAATCCGAGCTGAGCGCGAATGAGCCCACGGAGGAGACAGTGACCTGGATCTAGACGAGTCCAGCCTCTGGAGACCCTGACACACAAGAGGATGGTTTAATATTCTGTACAAGAATGCAGCCACAGCTGGTCCCTCCGTCGTGGGCTGTCTGCATTGTTCACTTGACCGACTTGTTTTTCTGATCTGTGGGCTGGGCTTTGCTGGAATTTCCTTATGGCACGTTATTGTGGAAAATGTGATGGAAGAAGGAAAGGGGCGCGTGTGGTCGGTTTGCGTTTTCATCTGGACCGGCTCTGTGCTGGCCAGGAACACAGCCTGCCTGCCCTGGGTTTTCAGAAGCAGACTCGGGCCACTGCTGTGACTGCCGGTCCCTCTGAGCCCGGCCCCAGCCTTGGGACGTCTAACGACAGAGCTCTGTCCTGGGAACCAGGCTCCATGGCCAAGTTCTCTGCTCTGGGGCCAGCCTCTGTTTCCCCTGCAGGCCTCTCACGTGGGGTGGGATGGGTGTGCCCTGGGCTCCCCTTCCCCCGTCAGCACTCTCACGCACAGCACCACCAGGAGGTCTTTCCAGGCTCCTCGGAACACCCAAGCTCGCTGGCTGGGCATGGAGGGCAGGGCATTGGGGGCATTCTCCTCCAGAGGCGTCCTCACAGCAGCTATCGGGCGACCCCCAGGTGCGGCTCCCTCACCTGGCGTGGATGCCAGAGCCAGGAGTTGCTGGGAAGTCTCTCCCCACGGGGTCCGTGTTGGGCTGAGCTTCCAGGGTCCCTCAGAGGACAGCCCCCCGTGGCCCCATTGCTGTGACAGTTTACTGTGGTTCCTCTCAGTCCAGATCCTTCTACCAGTTGGGTCTATTTTTATCATAAGCCATGTTGTCTAATAACCTAGACAACTTTTATCAGGTTACCATAGAAACAGGGTAGACAGTGCACCTAAGGTCAAATTCCCTAGCAGGCTGTTAACCCTCTGCCCGCACATATCAAGGAAGCGCGTCACCTCCCACCCTCGCTCTGGGTACCTTGGGTCACCACGATGATCCTTCTGAAGACCTTGGCCTTCAGTTCCCTGACCTCCCCTCCTCCAGTGCTGTGTCCTCCACCTGGTTCGGCCACTCCCTCCGCAGCCACACCCTGGTCCCTGCACCATCTGTGTCAAGCATCCCTGTCTTCACCTTCCATCTGTCTCCTCAGCTCACCCCTCAGTGATTCCCCAACCATCTGTGACCCTCTTGGGACTGCCACCCCTCCAAGCTGCCACCTCTGCACAGTCCCTCCCCTGCCCCAAGCCTCGCCCTCCTCCCTCTTCACGGCTCACTCACACCTGCCTTGCATCCCCCTCCTCTGCTTGTCCTCCTCGCCCTTCTCCCCTCCTCCCCTCTGCTCTGAGCTCATGCAGTTGCTTCTGGTTGCGCTGAGGAAGTGGAAGCAAGCAGGAGAGAATCTTCACAGTTACACGCCCACCCGCATCTGCCCCTTCTCTCCCGTCAGCCAGGGACAGACCGAGTTTCAGGCCAGCCCCACCCAAGCCTCAGATTCCTGCCCTGCTCACGGGCGTGGCTCCAGGTAAACTCCTCTCTCCTGCTGCATGGGCTTTGACCTCTCGGGTCCTTCTAGCAGTGTGCAAACTGGGTGTTAACGCCCTCTCAGAGAGAGCTTTTACCTCACTGTCCTCTCCACGGCCTCCGCATTTCTGTCCTCTATACACACGCACACACGCAGAGTTCCTCAAAGGATTGCCTCTGCTCGGTGTCTCCATTCTCTCTCTCCCTCTTTATTACGGGTTTGCCCCTCAACTTTACTGGAACCGCCCTTGCTGGCTCACCAAGGCCTACCTAAATGACAAGTGCTCATTTTGTCACGGGTCACTGGGCAGCCTCTGCCCCCACTGACCCCTCCTGCCTCCCTGACACACGTCCTTCTCCAGGCTTCCAGGATGCCACACGCTCCTGGTTTTCCTTGTATCTTTTTGGCCATGTCTCTTCAGTTTTCCTGACCTTTAAACACACTGTCCCCTCCCCTCCCCCCCAGGTGACCTCCCCCAATCTCATGATGTCCCATACCTTCTGTTTGCTGGGGACGCCCCGGTTTGTGCCGTCAGCCGGACTTCTCTCTTGGGCTCCAGGCGGGCTCTGTCCTCGACTTCTCCACCAGCCTGCGCTCCTGCTGCTCCACCCAGACCTGTCCTGCCAGCCTTCCCACCACAGGTGACAGCCACTCACCCTGTCAGGGTTCAGGAGACCCATCGGCGTCATCCTCGGACCGTCCTGATCTCCTGTCCCGCGTCCAGTCTGCCCAAATCCCCGTGCTCTCCTCTCAAAACATACAGATATTTGTGATGGAAGGAATCGTGCTTAAGTTCTCGAGGTGACAGTGATATTGTGGTATATGTGTGTGAAGAACCCTTATCTCTTAGAGATTCTTACTGAAATATTTATAGATGAAATGATGTGAAGTCTGGGGTTTGCTCAGAATAATCTGGGACAGTGATTCTCACCAAGAGGACTCATCCAAACATAGGTTTCTGGGTCTCAAGCCCCGAGTTTCTGATTCAGCTGGGCTGGGGCGGGGCCTGGTCACTGTATTTCTAACGCTGGGCGATGCTTATCGTCTGAGTGCCACACTCTGAGGCCCACTGATCTCCGGGGTGGGCGAGTGGGGCGGGGGGATGACTGAAACAAGACAGGGCCTGAGCTGGTGTTGGAGCTGCTGGGTACATGGTATGTGAGTACATAGGGTTTACTCTGTTTTTCTTTGGAAATTTCCATAATAAAAAAGTGTGTGTGTGTGTGTGTGTGTGTGTGTGTGTGAACACGCACGCATGTGTGTGTTTCTCAGCAACTCCACCGCTATCACCATGGCCCAGCTATCTCTTTCCTGAATCATTGTCGTGCCTCCTACCTGTTCTCCTTGCTTTTTCCCCTTACCCTCTGGGTTCTGGGTTCTGTTCTCAACACAGCAGCCGAAGTGACCCCCGAAACCCGGCAAGGGCTCCCTCTCATGCAAGTGAATCCCCAAGTCTTTTTATGACCTAGAAAGCTGTTTATGTGTCCCCCACTTGATTCCTCTGTCAGACACATTCATCTTTCCCTGGTCCTTGACTATGCCAGGAATGCTTCTGCCTCAGGACCTTTGCACATCTTCTTTTGGGCCTACAATGCTCCTGACTCTTCACTCAGCCTTCGGTCTCACTTCCTTCGGGTCTGCATTCAGAAGTCACTGTTGCAGTGAGGCCTTTGCAAACCTACTCTGTAAAATTTCACACACACACGAAATTACTTCATACCCCTCTTCCTTGCTCACCTTTTCTCCTTTGCTCATATCACTGTCTATACTGTGCGTGTCTGTCCACCCTGGCAGGACGCTTGCAGGGTGCCCGACACTGACTAGGCCTTCATGGATGTGCCTTGGCAGTGCCCCTGCCCCAGGGCCCCACCCACTGGGTTGGCCGCCTCTGTCGTCACTCAGCATTCAGTGCCTGCCTCGGCTGACTCTGGCGTGCGGGGACTGTGGTCTGTTTGGTTCACTGCTGGATCCCGGTGCCAGGACCGTGCCAGCCCCAGCAGGCTCTCAGATGCACGTTTACAAATGAATGGCGGCATCCCAGGGCCAGGAGGTGGGTGAGGGAGAGGACAGGAGAGCAGATGAGAGGACTTTCCTTAGCAGGCTGGACATCCACGGCCAGTGGCAGCGGAAGCAAAGCATCCGCACAGGGAAAACCTACAGGAAATGCAACGAAACTGGAAGATGGGACAGTCTGTTTTGGAGACATCAGCAGGGAGGGACAGAAGCTGCAAATGGGCAGCAAAGACAGCCTGCAGAGGTGTGTGCTCTGCCCACACAGTGCTTAAAATAAACGGTTGTCACGCTGAAAAACCAGCACTGTCCTATTTCTCTCGAAAAACTGGAGACCTGCTGGCACTGGGCGGGCAGGCCCGCTGGGGGCAACTGGCTGGAACTGACCGCTGCCCCACGAGAGCGGCCGTGTGCCCTCTGGTCCCCCGGGGCCCGTCCAGCAGCTTCATTCATTCATTACCTGTGCAGTGCTTGTAGACATTTGCTGAGAGTTGTCACAGGGCAAGTCAGGCAGAACGATGTTGCGTGAGGGAGTCAATCATTTACAGGACTCGGATGGGACCAGGTGGCCCTGTGGTGTGGGCTTGTTTGTTTTTAAAACACGAGGATGAACGTCTTTGTGTTCGCGTCTGTTTTCTTTTCCCGGCGCAGGGAGATGTGACGCGCGCAGGGGCCCGTGACCCGGCAGGGCGAGCGGCCAGCCTGGTTCCACAGCTTCGCCTGTGGTCGGCCCGTGTCCGAGGTGTGGGTTCGACCACACCGCTGTGCTGAGCGGTCTCCTTCCCTCCTGTCTGCTGTGCCAAGAGCCCCCCGCTTTAGGGTGAACAAGCTGAGGACCAGGGCTTTGAAAGCTCCTGGAGTTGAAGTATATACAGTGTGTGTCAGAATAGTCCCTTGCATTTGTCCACTTGTCTACTGAGCAGAGGCCTGGGCGCTGCCCGTGGGCCGCTCCCTGGCTCTGCCGCAGTCCCGGGGACTCAGAAACGCCACGCGGGGCCGTGCACATGGCCTGCAGGAGCAACGTTCACTCCACCTGCGAGGTTCAGGTTGACAGCACTTCCCTGTCCTCCAGCGGGGAGCAGGCCTGTCGCCAGGAGGCCTCCACAGGCACAGGACAGTGCGGTCCCTGTCACTGCCTCTGTGCTGAGGTGTTGTTCATCTCAGCTGGGAGCAGGTGGGAGGACCGAGAGGATGCCTGGCCCTCTGGGCCTCCATCACCCTGGGAGCAGGAGCCCCAGCAGACCCCCAGCTCCCGTGGATGTTGCCTGACGTGGTAATAAGGACTCTGCAGCTGACATTATGTTAAGAGCCTTGAGATGGGAGGATTCCCTGAGTGAGGTGGGTGGGCCCAGGGTTCTCACAAGGGTCCTTGAGAGATGGGAGAGGGAGGCAGCAGAGAGAGTGAGGTGTGAGGATGGGAGCAGGGCAGAGGCTGGGCTGCCGGCTTTGGGGGGGAGGGGGCAGGAGCCAAGGTAACCAGGCCTCTCGGAGCTGGAAAAGCCAGGACGTGGATTCTCTCCTAGAGCTTCCGGAAGGAGCGCAGTCCTGCTGACACCTTGATTTTAACTCAGTGAGACCATTTCAGTCTTCCCGCCTGCAGGGTCCTGAGCGTGTGATGTTTTGAGCCTGGCTGTCACAGGGGATGTCAGGGCTAATAAGTCATCCCACCGCCTGCCTCCCCACGGCCCCATCCTCCCCGAGGCCTGTGGGCCGGGTGGGCAGGACTGTGGCCTCCCCTGCCTCCCCCCAAAATAACCCCCGAATCGATCAGAAATGTTCATGTGAGTACTGGGTAGAAATGTAATTTATTAAACTGGTTCCTAGTCACTAACTCCTCTGAGATTCTGATGAAAACTATGGACCTAGCCCCTTAAAAATATACATCCAAAAACACGAGCACACTGCTTTAGGGATTATCCAGGGTCTCCCTGCCCTGCGGTGTGGGCCGGGCCTTCCCTGTCCCCCCTTGAAGAACCTTCGCAGGAAATGAATTCGGCCGAGTGGCTGCTTGGCTGGGACATCTCCCTCGTGCGGTTTGCTAGGTCCTTGTTGAGGGTTCACCCGTGTTTCTGTTTTGTTCTGTGCCTTTGGAGACTTTCCTCTGAGAAGGGGTCTAAAGCCTGCCCCTGGAATAGCCCCGGTATCTGGGGTGTCACTGGAAAGGTCAAAGGTCGGGCTCCCTGCCCCTAAGTGTCCTTCCTTCTGTCAGCTTTGCTTTCACACCAGCCTGTGACTTGCTGTGGGCACAACTGCTGGAGTGGGGTGGGGGTGGGGGCTCTGCTCATGCAGCTTACCTTGGGGCTCACTGTACCTGGGCCTGGGGTATCTGGGGACCCCGCCTTCTGCTCAGCCTCCCTGTGGGGGAGCGGTTTCTGGGGGCGTGGGCAGAGTAGAGGCTCCAGTGGACACATTAGGAAGGAAGGTGCTCCCCCGCAGGTAAGGATGGCTCACTCCTGTTTCTGGGCATGTGGGTCGTGGGGCAGAGTGACAGGGTCAGGCCCAGGGCACCTGCTCCCAGCTCGAACCCAGCGCTCGGCCAGCCAGGGATGCCCCTCACCCTCTCCAGCCCACAGGAAGCTGGGGGCGACTGCAGAAAGCAGGCTTTTCGAGAGGAGGTCTAAATCTCGGCTGCCTGGTGATTCGCTGTTGGTAAAACCTCCACACGCATTGCTGGGGGCCGAGCTATTGTCTCTGCGTCTTCTTTTTCGAGTGGGTGGGAGCCATTGGAAGGCTGCGGCGAGTGAGCTCCAACGGGAGACTCGGCTGATGTTGTCTGTGATGTGTTTGTCCCCTAGCCCCCGAAGAGAAGGAGGTCATCAGAGGCCAGTATGGGAAGCTCACCGACGCCTATGGCTGCTTGGGGGAGCTCAGGTTGAAATCTGGTGAGTGTCCCTTCCCACGGAGAGCGGCTGTCAGAACGCCTGCCAGCTGGGCACAACCTCTCTCGTGTGAGTTTGGAAAGACTGCCGGATGTAGGCTTGTATTTTAACTGTTCGGATCTTTCACATGTTTGCTTTGCTGAGCCTACTCCTCCATGCCAGGAAGGTCAAGGTGAGTGCAGCCCAGTTCTCACGGTCTGTGCAGCTTCTGGCCTTGGGTGCGGAGAACGCTCACCTTTGTAGTTTGCCCATCAGGATCTGAGCCTCAGTGTGTGTGTGTGTGTGGGGGGGGCAGGGGAGGGATCTGCCCAGGGGGTTGTTTGTCATTTATAAGGGACAAAGGGGTGGAGGCCAGAGGTCCCAAGCCCCCTGGACAGGCTGGTCTGGGCATTGTTGGCAAGGAAAGAAAAGCCACCAGGACCTGAGCAGCTGACCTGGGGGGGGGGGGCGGCGCTAGAGGAAAGGGAAGTGCACCACGAAATGGGCCACTCAGTCTGACTTGAAAAGGCAGTGAGTCTACGGGGACAGGTGGGCATCCTTGCTCAGCCTGAGACAGAGAGGCCACGTGGTCGGCCAGGCTGCCCTTGGGGTCGCGGCTTTCCCCCTGGGGTCACTCTGCTCTCCTGGCCCCCATGGGAGCCCTGGTGCCCCCTGTCCTTCCCTCTACCTCCCCGGCTAATGCACATTGGCCTCACCCAGTGTCATCAGTGAGTTACGGGGCCGAGACCGGAGCGTGGGTGGCATTCCTGATTCTTGGTCCCGCTGGGTCAAAATGGGAATGGCTGTGAGTTGACCGAATTCAGGCACGATGGCTTTCCCAAGCCGAGCCCGTCCACCTCCACACCTCCCTCCGCCGCTGGCTTCACGGACGGAGGTCGGTTCAAGCCCCCAGAACAGCACTGGTGTCTGCCATCACTTTTCTGGGCCTTTTATGGGATGATTTCTTCCCCTGAACTATGTTGATGAACTGATAGTTTCTAAACAGTGCTCAGGAAAAGCACTCAGTACCCACACGACAAAGAGCATTTATCAAATGTCCACGTTGTGCCAAGGACTGGATATACGTCATGTTACTTAGTCCTGCAGATAAACAGCGTCATCCTGCATCTTCACCCCCGTTTTACAGTGAACGGAACATGCTCGGGGGGTCAAGTAACTTGCTAAAGACGCTCAGCTGGGATCCAAACCCAGACCTAGCTGCCTCCAAACGCTCGCTTTTTCCATGAAAATGAGCTGCCTGCCAGGGTTCTCTATGGGAACCCCCCCCTCCCCCAGTGATCCTTTTGAGGTTACTAAAAATTCCTGTGGTCCAGCCTTCATCGTGATGACGTGAGGTGGCAGGTGGCCTTGCAGGTGCTTGCCCTGGGCCAGGCACTGCTGGACTGTTGTCACCCATTGCTCAGCTCCCCCAGCAGCCTGAGGTGGGTGCTGCGGCTGTCCTGCTTCACAGACACAGAGAGACACGTTCGGAAAGCTTAGCTGCTGTGTGTCATTTGTCTGTGACGCTCCTACATCGCAACCTCCGGGCACTCAGGACGTGTTCCAGTGGTTGACATCTTGCAGTTGTAACTGGCGACGTATTTCTTGTGCTTCATTAAATGAGCGGTTTTGCATCTGGAGGGTCCTGGGTTCCGTGCAGTGCCGTAACTTGCCCACGGTCGGGCTGTTCTGAAGCTGACTCAGGTGTCGTGCCTTTTGGCACCAGGGGCTGCTTTCCACCGCAGGCTGCTGTGTCCCAAAAGGGCAGAAAGGCTGAGCTTCCAAGGACAGGAGAGCAGTGCCTTCCCCCATCCCAGGGGAAAGCGGTTTTTTCTGGGCTGTGATCGGAGGTCAGCTATAGGCAACGGGTCCTAACCAGGAAGGGTGAGAGCCCCCAGGAAAATACTGTCAGAGTGACCCAGGGTGTGTGCAGGGTGCCGGGCCCAGGGGCCGGGGCAGGCTTCAGCAGCAGCCCGGGCAGAGATGTGGAGACGGGCGAACCGACTCTTGGCGCTGCCCTCGTCGCGGCCCTCGTCGCGGCCCTCCTCCCTTCCCGCGGCAGTGCCCGCCTGCCTGCCCTCCGCTGAGGGGGCGTGAACACAGCCTCTGGTGGCCGGACCAGCCGAGGAGGCCGCGCCCTGGCCTGGAGGGCCATCAGGTTGCCAGCCCCCATTCTGATGTCCCAGCTGCCTGCGTCCCCCTCCAGGGTGGGCTGAGAGGGTCTCAGTGTGGGGAGGAGACTGACTTTTGGAATGTCGGGATTACTTGGCCTTTTCCAACACATTTCTGAAAGTGACCTGGGGCATCTGAAGGATGGAAGGATTGGACCGTATCGGTGACTTTTCCAAACCCCCTGTGGCTACGTTGACGAGTGTTGGCTCTGAGTTGGTTTCCTTCCCCCTGCAGGCCCCCACCCGAATGGATCCGTTTCCTTTGTTGTCTTCTCAGCTGTTGAGGTACTGGGAAGCTCGGAGCGTAATTCCACTTCTGGTTGCCACCAGGACGACCCTCCCCAGTGTGGCCGGGCCTTCCTTTCGACTTTTTTAGGCCGAGGGTCTGTCCAGAGAGACTTCCCCTCCAGCTCTCAGCTTGGGGCCTGTTCCATTTCCGTCTACCTGAGTGAAAAGAGCTTTCATGTTAGAAATTCAGAAACATGCACAAAAATTGCATAGAAGGTTTATCTCAGGTTCCTGGGTTTTCATAGAGAGTTCAAAATCCCCCCTTCCTCCCAGCAGAAAGGGGGTGGAGCCCCCACAATCAGCAGGGGCGTCGGGCTTCCCAATGACCCCAACACGGAGCACAGAAAGCGAGGGTAGAGCAGTGAAAAGAACTTCTCCCAGTGACTGTAGGGATTTAACATGCTCTCCCCTGAGCTCTCGAGGCCTGCCTGTGTCACAGCCTCGGGGGATGCGTGAACGAGGCCATCGTGTCTGGACTGCAGTGCACAGCCCGGGAAACTAGCGACAGCCCCTCCCAGGAGCCACCCTCCTGGGATCCCGTTCACGTAGCCTCTCTAAGGCTGCTTCCTACCTGGGAAACAGAACGGCCTCACCTCCCCCTGACACTGCTTTTGGGAGATTTCCGTGAGAGAATGAGCCTGGGGACTGGGCGGGAGGGGCCGGCCGCGGAGGGCTCCCGCGGGGAACTGGGTGCGGGGCCATGACTCCCGATGAACAGGCGTGGCCCACTGAGTGCTGACTTCTGTGGCTGTCACTTCAGAAGGGACAGTCTGGGGAGGGAGTTGGGCAGTCTTTTGTGATTCACGGTGTGCTGTGTTTCTAGCAAGTTGTGAAATGGAATGGCCCTCGTGGGTCTTAGAGTAATTTATTTTAATACCTGTCCCAGTGGTGTGCTGGTAGATAGTCGACGTCCAGCTCTCCGGGGAATTTCCGTGGTGGAACACGCCCGCCCTGGCCGGTGGCAGGCTCCCCGTCGGAGCCGGGACACGTGCACAGCGGCTGTCGTGAGCCGTGCCAGCGGCCAGCTGAGCTCGGCCTACAGCGCACTCGGGTTCTAGAAAGGGCAGGTGGCAGAGCCCCTGAGCCGGCCCTGTGGCTGCGGAGGCAGAGGATTCTGAGCTCGTTAGTACGGGGCCGGGGAGGGGCTCAGGGGTCCTCTGGCCAAAGCTCCTTGCTTCCCGGTGGGACAGCCCGGAGTTCCTGCGTCCTTTGTTTACAGACCTCAGTGAGAGTGTCCTGTGGGAGCAGACAGATGGATCGGACAGTCCACAGGCAGCCCAGGGTTGAGGCTGGCAGGAGCCTTGCTGGGGGGAGAGCGCGGAGCCGAGCAAACAGAAATGCCAGCGCCGGGGAGGCAGGGGCCCTCAGAACACGCCCAGCCTTGTCGCTGAATGAATGGCATTGTGTCTGCCATGACTCATGGTGATCCGAGTGCCAGTCCGCCCCTGCCAGCTGACAGGTGGCCACGGCCGAGAGACACGGACCCTGCCTGCTGGCTCGGGCGCTGGCCAGCTCTGATTTGGAGGTGGGTTTTGAAGGCAGCCCTCTGGAGGGAAAGAATGTCTAAGTGATGTTAAGGTTGCGGAGTTTTTTGTTTTGTTTTTTTGTTATAAAATACACAGGAGATGAAGTTTAGTGTTTTAGCCATTGTTACGTGTCCGGTTCCGAGGCATTGAGGACGTTCACACTGTTGGGCAAGCATCCGTCTTCCGAACGTCTCTCATCCTCCCGAACGGAAACTCGCCCGTTAGACCCCGGATACGAGGCGTCAGTCCTCCACCTGCCTGTCTGCTCGGCTGCAGCCGGGGTTGTCCGCACCGGGAGCCTCCTGTCCCCGGCGGTGGACCTGTGTGTGTGTGCATGCGTGTGTGTGCACGTGTGTGTCTGCCGTGCCTTTTGACCTGTGCCCCATTGCTTGCCCTCCCGCCACCTCACCTGCCTGGCCAGCAACCTCTGACCTGGCCCGGTGTCGCTTCGGCCAGAGCCCTGGAACCAGGACGTTGGAGCTGGAAGGGGCAAGGAGACCACCTGGTGCCTCCCCCCTGAGCCTGGGGGGCTGGGAGACTTGCTGTAGGCCGCACGGGCCGTGGGGGGTGTGCAGGGCTCCGAGCCCCGTCTCCTGAGGCCAAGGCGTGTTTGAGCCCAGCCTTCCGTTGCTGCAAAGCCCTCACTTTTCAACCCCTGGACCAGCCTGGACTCAGCCTGGACTCACGACCGCTGAGCCCCTCCCCAGCCCAGTCGACGTGGTGGCTGTGAGAAAGCTGACCCTGCCGACTCAGAGCAGAGCCTCGATCCTGTGCTCTCGGCGGGCCGCAGAGGGCTTCCCACACACCTGGGCGGCTTGTCCCACGGGCCTCACTTCCGTCCCCTAGAGACACCTTCTCGGTGGGGACCCAGGCCAACACCACCCTGACAGGTGGGCCAGGGGCGCAGTGACCCCCCAGCAGCCCGGTGCTGGGCTCGAACCAGGACCCTTCCTTTCAAAACCTCTCTGTGCCTGTTTCTCCCTTTCTGTAAAATGGGGCCAAAATGGCACCTCCTGGGGTTGCAGGAGGGTCTGTGGACGGTGCCTGCACAGGGTGGGCACTGCCCTGAGGATCAGCAGACATTGAAATGCCTGGCCCCAGGGCTCCCACAGCGGCTCTCGGTCACGGCTCTCGGTCACGGCTCTCGGTCACGCCACCCTCTCCCGAGCCCTGGTCCTGGGACTCAGCCTGTCTCGGTGGTGGTGGCACTGTCCTGTGCTCTCATTCATCTGAAGGGCCTTTCCACACCTGCCTGCAGCCAGCCCCCCGTCTCCACAGCAGCCTGGGGCTCCTGCCAGGGGCTCAGCCCCCCACGCAGAGGCTGTGAGGACTCGGGGGTGGGGGTGGGGGGAGAGGTGTAAACTGGTCCATGCCTCTCCAGAACCCACGCCCTCCAGTCTGGTCTTGGGCTGGCTCCTAGGGCACAGGGCTGTCGTCCGGCTCCAGGGGCCCGCGGCTGAACTGTGCTCTCCCCGAGCTGCGCCCATCGCAGGAGGCGGACGGGACACCTGGGCACTGGTTTTGGCACAGGCGGTGGGAATAGAGGCGACAAACCCAGAAATGATGGCCGTTCTTCTCAGGAAACTCAGCCCCTGTCCCGGTCACCATTCACAGCACAGTTGCCTCCTTCTTGTGTTGTTTTAAACATCGTTTCCTGCTGAGCTGACTGACGAGGTGGGATCTGGGCCACAGTGGTCACCCTGCTGGACGCCCCCTCCCCCAGCTGTAGGCCTGCTATGAGAGGTGACCTATTTATCACACGGAGGGATCTTTAATAAAACCCAGACGTGCCCGGCTGGTGTGGCTCAGTGGTTGAGCATCATCCCATGCACCTATAGGTCGCTAGTTCGATTCCCAGTCAGGGCACATGCCCAGGTTCTGGGCTCGATCCCCAGTGTAGGGCGTGCAGGAGGCAGCCAATCGATATTTCTCTCTCATCCATGTTTCTGTCTCTCGCTCCCTCTCCCTTCCTCTCTCTCTAAAATCAATAAAAATATATTTAAAAAAAAGAAAACAAGAACAGCCGTCACCTGACCCCGGGCAGCACTCCTCCTGTTAAGCGTCCGGAGGAATTGGCAGTCTCAGGGGTTTTTTCAGTGTGCAGAGATCCAGTGACGTTGACCACCATCACTGCAGTGATGACCCCTGACCATTTGGAGTAGATCTTGCTGGAAATGGGTGGGAGGAGTGTCCTGTGGGCCAGACCCGTGTCAGCCCCTGAAGGGTAATCAGCCACCCCGCAGGGGAGAGCGGGCGCTGTCCCCACCGTCCCCTGAGCATCGCTGGGCACCCGACTCACACAGCACCTTGTGTGCCGGGCCTGCTGTGCGGGGGCTGGGGGAGGGGTGCAGGACCGGAGACAGCCAGGGACAGTGTGGTGGTGGGGCCCTGGAGGGCTGTGTCCTCCTAGCGAGGGGTCAGCAGTGGTTCGGGAACCTTCCCGGAGGCAGGAGGCTTGAACTGCTCTCAGGTTGGCTTGTTTGGGAGATTAATCAAATACTTGCCACATGCAGGCATTGCTGGGACACACGGTCTCCTCACAGTGCTGCCCCTAAGGAGGCCGTCTGCTGGCGACACTGGTGGGGAAGGAGGGTGTTAGCTCTGCCTGTGACAAGGGCCAACAGGATGCTGTTGGCATGTGGAAGGGGCAGCTAACCGTGTCTTGGGAGAGCAGGGAAGGCTCCTTGGAGGAGGTGCTGCTGAGATGACCCCAAACGGTGGAGAGGCATTCTCCTGGTTAAGGTGGGAGGAGGGGAGGCAGGTAGGATGGTCCTGATGAGCCCATGGGAAGGCTGGAGCCAGGGAAGGGGAGGGGGTAGGGAGGGGTCGTGGCAGGCCTTGTGGGGCAAACAGTGTGGTAGGGCATCCGGGGCAGAGGCAGCACCTTGGGCGAAGGCCCAGGGGTGGGAGGGCATAGGGCACATTTGAGGAGCTGCAGAGCACCGCCCAAGACAGCTGCTGGACCTGGTGTCCATAGGTGGGTGGGGGCAGGGGACGAGGGTGGGAGGAGTTCCCATTTCAGTTCTAGAAGTGGGAGCCACGGAAGGATTCAGGTGGAAGAGGGAGGTCTGCCATCAGGTGGGGGCGGGAGGCCACTCCAGTGGTAGAGCGTGGAGGACGGGCTGGCTGGGGCCCTGGGCCAGGCCGAAGCTGAGGATTCATGGGGGCAGATAGGGAGAGAGGGTTTGGGGCGGGGAACTCTCCAGGCCAGCAACCCTCAGCTCCTGGTGGGCAGCAGAGCCACCTGGGGCTTGTTAGCACAGGGTTCCGGCCAGGCCCACAGGGTTGGACGCTGGGAATTTGCATTTCTAACAGGCTCCCAGGTGGCACAGAGCCCTGGCTCAGCTGCAGGCCCGCGTGCAGGGATTGGAGGAGCCACGGGGCCAGGGAGGCGTGGACAGGAAGTCACGTAGCTGCCGTGAAACAGGGCTGTGTGGGCCCCTGGTGACTGTGAGCTGCCCACCGTGGTCCTAAGCCCTCCTGTCCAATTTCCCCTCCAGGTGACACGTCCCTGAGCTTCCTGGTCTTGGTGACAGGCTGCACCTCCGTGGGCAGAATTCCAGAGGCTGAAATCTACAAAATCACGGCCACCGACTTTTACCCCCTGCAGGAAGCCACCAGGGAGGAGGACCGGCTCGCGGCCCTCAGGAAGATCCTCAGCTCCGGCGTCTTCTACTTCTCCTGGCCCAGCGACGGGTCGCGCTTCGACCTCACCGTCCGGGCGCAGAAGCAGGGCGATGACAGCCACGAGTGGGGGAACGCCTTCTTCTGGTGAGGCCCCGAATGCTCCCAGCCACAGGGCGGCAGGGCCTGGCGGGCACCTGTGTCCTCGATCTGGTCTTTGCGTCGTCCCCGGGGTCCTGGGTTACCTCTGAGAGCTGGGGTCCGTGCCACTCACTCTCCACACAATGAGAGGAAGACAAACCCCACAGTCCCCACCCCTGGGGCAGGGAAGGTGTTCAGAGTGGTAGATACAGGGAAGAAAAGATGGGCCTTAAGCAAAGAGCATCAGAGCTACCCTCCCGCCTCCTGCGTCTGGGCCTGGGCTCAGCTCTGTCGCTGTCTTCCCAGCAGGCCTGGGTGCACCTGCGGACAGACACTGCACTCATGTTCCAGGCATGTTCTAGGTTCTCCTTGGGTGACGGTCTCACTGTCCTGCTAGGAATCTATGAGGTGGGGCAGATTATCCCCATTTTACAGGTAAGGGGATTGAGGCTTGAACAAGTGAGGAAATCCAAACCCAGGCTTTTTGGTTCCAGATCCCAAACCAGCCCCAACAATGGGGAAACGGAGCCGTGCTGCCCACGTGATGTGGTCACGTGGTGAGACATGTCCTGACCCCAGACCAGGCTGGCTGGGTCTCTGATTGTAGGGTCATCTGGGTGTTCCTGCCTGGCTAGGTGTGGATGACCCTGTGCACATGTAAGTGATCTCTGACCCTTGCTGGGTGCTGGGGGTAATGACCCTGAGGGGTCCTGCGATGTACCTACACGGGTGCTCAGGCCTGGGGTGCCAGGGTGCTGTACCAGGGTGCCTGGTACATTCCCCTCAGATGTACCAGGCTATGTGTGGAAGGCTCAAGGGCAGAGGTAAAATGATGAAATCCTGCTGTAGACATTGTTCCGATTCGTACACTGGGATGTGCTTAGAATCCAGCGTTTGCCTGTGGGGCTACCCCAGTGTCCCAGCCCCAGACAGGGCTGGGGAGGCTCATTACGCCCTTTGTGTGTGTGATCCTCCCTTCCCCCAAACAGAGGAAGTCAGAGGGCCCCGGCACCGGATACACGTTCTTTCCTTGGTGATCGGACCCTCCCCCCCAAGGGAACTCCTGACTTCTGCTTGGAGAAAGGGGGGCTTCGTCAATCTTTCACGTGCCCCAGCCCCCTCGCCCCCATTCCTCTCAGGTTCTCTGGCTTTCAGCTTTGGGGCAGTCACATGCTCACACTTTAAAACACGTGGGACTCTCCTGCTGGTCTTGTTCCAATGCACATCCGACCCAGCAGGTCTAGATGGGCCCGAGACTCGGCATTTCTAGCAAGGTGGTGATGGTGGTACCTTGCTGCTGGTTCAGAGACCAACTCTGAGTAACAGGCCCGGGGCGGGGGGGGTTTCTGCGACTCACCAGGCAGGGGCCAGCTGGTGCGTGTGGCCCTGGGGCAGCTGAGATTACGGACTGAGGGGTCTTTGTGCCCAGGCCATGGAGCCATTTCCAACCAGGACCTCGGGGTGCAGAGGCGAGAAGTCTCCGAGGCTGCGACATTCCTTAGAAACCGTGTAGGACCAGAGGGATGTCAGGGGCTCTGGATGCCGCCCCCTGCAGCGCTGTGGCAGGAGATCCGAGGCACACGAAACAGGAGGACAGCGCAGATTCACCCAGTGGAGGCTCAGAGGGGCTTGGGAAGGACACCAGACTTGATCTTCATTGATCTTCAGTTGAGAGGAGACAGTGCTTCTGGAGGGTGCCAGGCTGCTGGGCTGTACTCCAGGGTGTGGTGGTTGGGCTCAGGGTGGTACCGAGGGACTGACCACAATTGAGTCGGTTCTGGCTGAGTGGTCACAGGCTTGATGTCCTAACCCACCGTTTGGGATGTCGAGTCTGCACCCGTATCCGGAGTCAAATGGGGTCAATGCTGAATGTGACTGATGAGTAGGGGAGAGTTTATCTCGGGGTGAAGTCATTTCTCTGGGCTGGTTATCACCCTGCCGATAACTGCCTCCCAGCACAAGCAAGGCCTGGGGGTGTGGGGGGATGCAAAGCTGTTCCTTTCTAGCTCCTCCTCCTCGGAGGTGGGGGCCATCCTCCCACAGAGGGTCAGGCCAGTGTGACTTCAGGCTTCATTCAGAGTTGTCCCCTTGGCAAAAGTCTGCTCCTGATCCCTGGTGACTCTGTGGCCACAGCTGCGTGTCTGGAAGACTCTGGAATATTTGGAGTCGTTGCCTTGATGCCATGTGTGGGTTTCATACGTTCGTGGTTGATCACCTGAACTTTAGAGAGAGACGCAGAAGAGGGAGGTGGGTTTTGTAAAGCAGTCTCCCTGAGCAGGGAGCAGGCGCCGTGGTTCTGAGAGCTCGTGGGACGGACGGGCGTCCCCCGTGGCCACTCCACCCCCCTCAGTGCCCAGGTGCAGGTGGCCCTGCTCACCGTCAGGGAGGCTGGCCTAAGAGCTGGGGTCGCTGCTGCTCCGAGAAGCCACCTGAGACATCAGGGCTCACAGCGCGCTTCTCCAGAAATGAACCGTGCCTCTCCCTTTGAGGAAGGCTCAAGGGCAGGGCTAGCGGGGCCTTTTTTGAACAAATAGAGCAAGTGATCTAGATTTGCCTAATGACCCGGCAGGAGCGAGCAGAGGAGGATGTGGCCGGGCAGCTGCAGCTGTAAAGGTAGGGCCTCCGTCAAGGGAGGCGAGGGCCGGCGGCGGGGAAGAGAGCACAGGCTCCCAGCCACACTGCCGCTGTCCTTGGGCAAGTGGGTCCTTCGCTTCCCGGTGCCTCAGTTTCTTTATCTGTAAAATGGGGTGAGTGATAACACTGTCCCATTGTGTCGTTTCGAGGATAAAGTGAGTTAATCCACCCGAAGCACTTAGAATGGTGCTCAGTGCACGTGATAAATGTTGGATCTCATCGCACCGGGGTCCTCCAGAGGCCAGAACAGTCCACCAGGTACGGAAGTACTGGAACTGTCATTAAGTTTTATTTCCTTTTATTTGGGATTGCTTTGTAATTCACCTTATGGTACATGGATATAATTTAAATAAGCATGCATGTATTTAATACGATTTAGTCATTTAATTGCAAAACATGATTAAAGTTTTACTGATGGGATTTCCAGTTAAAAACGTGGAGGCCACAGGGCTAAACAGGCTCCTCTGAAACTCACTGGAAGGCTCATGGTGGGCTCACAAGCCACGCGTGGCTTCCCTTCGCTCCTGTCGCCAGCAGTGGCTTCGGGAAAGACTCCTTGCCCTTTCCTGCTGCACATGTCCCGGTGGCCCTGCTTGGTGTCTCTCAGAAGCCCACAGACGTCCCGGGCCTCCTGTCCCGAGTGCAGAGTTCACGGGGAGCCCTTGAGCTCACCTCATACTTCGGGGAAGTGCCGGGCGGAGGCCCTCCTGGAGGATGTGAGGTGACCCGAGTCGCTGTGGGGCTGTTTTGCAGGAACCAGCTGCTGCACCTGCCCCTGAGGCAGCACCAGGTGAGCTGCTGTGACTGGCTGCTGAAGGTCATCTGCGGGGTGGTGGCCATCCGCACGGTGTACGCCTCGCACAAGCAGGCCAAGGCCTGCCTCATCTCTCGCATCAGCTGCGAGCGGGCTGGCGCGCGATTCCACACCCGTGGCGTGAACGACGATGGCCACGTGTCCAACTTCGTGGAGACGGAGCAGGTCAGTGCCCAGGCCGGTCCTGGCCCCGGTGGTTCGGAGGGGATGCTGCCCCGTTGGGTTTGGGGTAGCGGAGGCCTTTTCTGACGCGCAGGCTCTCACTCGAGAACAGGGCGAGTCCTCTGAGTCGCGTGCCGCATCTTTTTGACTCCTCGTCGCGCTGGGAAACCAGTGCTGACCTGAGGTCCTTTCAGCTCAAAGGACGCGGGATTCGGCCGGGATTGTGAAGGGTGCCAGTTACACAGAGAGCAGCTGGCGATGGACGAACCAATAGAAT